>CM061163.1:8093489-10838489 GCA_030710495.1 Labroides dimidiatus
CTGAGCCATATTTTTGTGTGTGTGTGATTTTAATTGGTAGATTTTCAGATAAAGACAAAGAGGATAGCCTTCTGCACTCACACATAAAGATAAAGAGTTTCAAAGAGCCTCATCTGCTCACATTAACTTTCCCTTCAATTAAGAGTTTTATCATCAGCTCTCTTAAAGGGAGCTCGGATGTCTCAATGCTCTGATAAACTCGTGAACTTCACTAATGACGTCCTCTTAAACCTGCACTGTCAACACAGGTGTTAAATGTCACCCCCTGCTGGCAGGACGATAAGGGCTAAACAAACATCCATGTGCAAACACACTGCAGTGCCTCCAGATGTTTCAAACTCGCCTCCTTTCAGTCTGCTCACTTGTGGATAAAAGTGAGAACGGTTTAATTAAAGAGGGATGCTTCAGTATTCCTCGAGGTAGATATTTAAGAAAGAAAAACAGCCTCATAAACTAAAACTATCATTTCTATTGTTTCACTTACTCGGTGGTCAGGTGAAGTGTTTGGAAATTCTTCTCGTTTTTCCTTTTACCTCTTGGTAAACATGTGATGAGAGGTCTGCAAGAAGTTTTCAACTCCAGCTAAGTCAAAAGTTTGCTCCTCTGAAGCCACAATCCTTTGCACAGCAGAAAATATGTCACAAATACTAAGCCAGCAGAGTAATGAATGACCTCTCTTTCCATCTCCAAGGCTAAAAAATGTTTCAACCCCACAAAAATGTTCAGCTACTGTCTGCATCAGACTGAAAAGAGGGTTAACTCCACAAACTAAGTGAAAGTAAGCCGTGTGTATGTTTTAAAGCATGTGTTGTCTTTTGGGATGTCATGTTGAGTTTCAAACACACTTAGGATATTTTTCAGGTAGGTCTTTCTGAAAACATCCACCATCTGTGCCCTGAAACTTGTGCTTACATGTGGATTTAAGGCCAAACAGAGATTAAAACTAATGCGTTTCAAAATATCAGCACACATGTGGACAGCACCTCAGTTTCACTTTCACGACCCAGCATGTGAAGTTTCCATGTGAGGTTTCCTGCCATCAACCCAAATGCAACAGAGGATTGTGCTGCTTTAAACATTTTTTAAAATTACATCTTAAAAAATTCAACAGAAACATCTCTTTCTAGAAACCGTGTCCCAGTTACTCTGGCTAATCCAGCGAACATGCTGACAACAGTTTTCACTTATCCTCTCAACAAAGTGGCTTCAGTGGAAAAAACTGTTCACAGTGAGGGGTGTGGATTATTTACAGCGACCAGGATGGAGTTGTTTTTTTTTTCTCTCCACAAAACAAGTTGTATAAAAGCTGTTCTATATTATTCCTCCTAAAAATGAAGAAACTGAAACACAGGATGGTTAAATTTAAAGAAATGAGCTTCGCACTGCCAGGAGGGAGAGACGTGTTATGATCTGACCCTTTAAGGGGTTTAAAAGCAGCAAAATGATAACGAACAAAGTTTTAAAAGTACATTTACAGAGAAACCCACACAGGATGTACACGGCTTTAAGCATGGAGTCAGCACTTTTCCTACAGAGTAAGATTTAAGATCCACTGCACAGAGCACACAATGAGAGCTGCTGTTTAAGTATTTAGAGACTGTAATTGAAACGGTTTGTATTTTCAGTCACACAACAGAGAGAAAAAAAACATTTCCAGGGACAAAAACACAACATTATTCTACATTTTGTCTTTAGAGCATAAATTTAAGCAGCACATACAAAAAGACGCAGAGGATTACCCTGAATCTGTGAGGCACGGGTGGAGGAGGAGTCTGGATGTGGGTCTCAGATCCTGTTGGGAAATTCTCCATACAGTAGAGAGCCTGTTAGACACACTGTGGCTGCACTCTGATGGCTCCAACTCTCTGGGTAAACAGTATTCTGGTCTGAGAATCCACATGGGACCCCAGCCCAGCAATCCCTGCCTGAAAACCTCTGATACCCCTCTTAATGCATGGCAAACAGACTGAGGTTACAGTTTATCCACCGCGGTCAGAGGAGGGGAGTCTGGAAGCAGAGGACAAAAGCTGAGAGGCTGCAGCAGCTTCACCTTGCTTTCATTTTTGCATAATTAGCCAATCAATGCTGTTTAGATAAGTCCAACAATTCAAAGTCACTGAAGAAAAGTGCAACAATGGATAAGAATGCAAAGAAGAAAAGAGGAGTGGATCAGAAATGCACCACACAGACACAATCTCGGGCTAATTATAGCTTTGAGAGCAAATTTTCTGAGCTTTGTTCTCAGTAAATGAGCCAAAAATTACAGGAAGAAGACAAACAAACGATTCGCTCTGGGATTTATGAACAGGATGTGAAAATCTGATTTACAACATATACAAAAAGGATCAACCGTCATGTGTGAACGCAAAATAACTTCAGTCAGAGGAGAGAGTCTGTGCAGGATTGTCTGTAAAGTGGCATCAAACACTGTAGGTGTCCTCAGGTAATTCACCGAGCAGATCATCCAGATCATCATCTGCAAAAAAACAGAGAGAGAGACATGAAACGATGTGTGGGAGTCATGCTCCTCGCTCTTTATGTTCACACAGCTTCCATATTCCCCGTGCAACGAGTTCCCCGACAAGTGACTCATTTCAATTTCAACAGAAATTCAAATTCCTGCTAAGAGAGAAATCTAACCCTTAATTAACCCCTTAGATGTCCTGAAACTCTTTCTGAACACGTTTAATAAAAAATAAATATTTCCCTCGTCTCTAAAGCTGCGTCTTGTTTTCTCGAACATGTCTGAGAGATATTTCTGCTCTGCTGATGGCGCTGATGAAATGTCAGAGGATCATCATTAAGCTTCTTTCCTTGGAGGTGTTACATGCTTGTGTTGAATCTGATTAGTAATAGTAGAGGAAATTTCTGACTGACAGACTGATGGGGGGTTATCAAGGCCTCAGAAACAGGTTGAACTGCTGCGGCTGAGAGTACTGACAGACGCGTTTTCTTTAGGTTCTGTGCATAAGGGACGATGAGTGCTTATTAGTTGGCTGCTACTCAGAATGATGCAGAGATTTTCTGACTTATTAAACCAAAAACAGAAAAATCCATAAAAAAAACATGGATTAATTCCTCCTCCAGTTAAAGCGTGTATAAAATGTACGACTTGAACTTCTCTCTGTCTCATCAGGAGTTTCTAGGGGCCCCACCTGCATCCCAGCCTGAGTCCTGCGCTGATAACTTCCCAGCAGCCTCTTGAGGGCCTCTGCTGGAGCCGGCTCCAGAGTCCACAGGGGCTTCAGGGTTTCTGCCCCCCTCCTGTCCCTCATCGTCGTCCTCGTCGAACATCAGGTGCATCCGTGACACGGGCTCCTGTCTGACACCGCGGGAGCGAGCCGGTGACGGTAACATGGGCTCCTGGACAGAGACGGAAAATAAGACACGGTCTAAGCGGACAGCTGACAGCTCAGAGGATTTCTGAATGACACATTAAATATTTGTTGGACTTAAGCGCTTCTATTCTTGTTTTTAGTTGACGGACGTGATTCTCACCAGGTCGATCGGGGGGAGCTGAGTGGTGGACAGTCCGTCGGGGGCGTAGATCCTCAGCAGGTTGTTGGCCGTCACGTTTAGATAGTGGTTACGATGGGAGGGGGAAAACACGCCCACCTGATCACGGAAACAGACGATGAGGGCATGAAGCTGATCAGAAGTTAAAACACCTCAAACAAAGGTTTAAGAACAATGATGCTCTCACTTGCTTGAGCAGCAGCACAGCTCCGACCTTCAGCTCCTCCAGGCGGTCCTCTAGGAGGCGCCGATGCACTGTTCCCTGAATCTCACCTTTAAACAAAAGTATCGAGAAAACCACATCATGACGGCACCAAATACCAATAATTTATCATAAAGTGAGCGAGCTGAAACACTGAAATTGATCCTCCTCAGAAAAGAAGTTCCGACATTACACTGAAGAGCCGATGTAACGAGCGATGGAGAAGAAAGAGCTTTCCCTTTCAGTCTCCTCAGCATCACGGACTCCTCTCCTCCTCTGGTGCAGAGTGGAAGCGAAGGATACCTCAGAAGGAATACCTCGTCTTATTTATAATCATTTTTAAGAGATGACTTCTTCTTAAGTTGGGCTTACACAGGACTTCTTCTGAAATCTGCCGTCTCGAAAAGTTTTACTCGCTCTAAAGCCAAAGATGCTCAAGAAACCACCTATTACATACGACGTGTGAATGTAGCATGTAGTACAACTGTTCTGTTGGGTCCGTTTTGTAGTATGCTACGCTGTTTGACGTTTTTATAAATGTACAAAACAAAATATGGGTACGTCTTGACATTTCTGTTATTATTATGCAATGAGATTGCCTGATAGAGAAATTTATAAAAATAGAATTTCATACAATTAAGCAAGAGAGGACAAAAGATATTATATTTCAGCGAGTATTTTTGTGCATGTGTGTGTGTGTTTTTAGTCTTCATTTTTTTCGGTGGTTTAAGGAACATTTTAAACTCATTTAGAAAAACAACAAATTCAGGGAGAGATTTCAGGGACCTGTTTGTTTGAATAACAAATTTGAAAAAGGAATTAAAATTATATCATAGCAGAATCATCAGATTTGAGTTTCAATCTTACACCAAAAGTAATTTATTGAAATGCATTCACTTCTTACTTTTACAGCTTATGGAAAAAACACTTCCATATAATCCACATATGGTTTAAAAAAAAAAAAAAAGTCAATGAGTTGTTTATTTGGGATTTGATGAATCTGTAGAAGTAAACACCTCTGCACTTCTTTCTCATAAGTGTTGTATTGTAGCTGCTGTGTCGACTCATTCCAGTAGGTGGTGGTAATTCATCTAAACCTGAGTGTCATCTGCATAAACAAACAGCATTCGCGCTATGCATTGTGGGAAACAGTATGCCAGGTAGACTGGTCCGATCCATACTGAGAAATTTTCCCGTACCAGAAGGACATCTGGGAAATTTTGGCATACAGCAGATTTTGCAAGTTTTCGCATACTGCCTACGACATACTAAATGTCAGCCAAATCAGTAGGCACTGCTAGGGTAGTGGGTGGTTTGGAAGACAGCCACAGACACCTTAAAATGCTGATTTATCCGAATAAGCCCTTTTTACCGCCTCGTGTATCCAAACAACGACACAACAAAGGATAAAAAAAGAAGCATTAAATTATTACTGTAAAGATGAAGGAAGCAGAAATAATGTTTTTTATGGTATTGATTAAAAAAATCAACCCTGCTGCAGATGTTGACATCGCTGCCTGCTGACTCACTGCTGGGAGGAACTCTGCAGACCCTCCTGCAGGTGGGAGGCACATGTCTGGCAGAACGCTCCCTCGTGGAGACAGGAGCACTTAATACCCACCCACTGCTGATGCCAATCTACAGCTATTGAATCCCTAATGAGCACTCAAGTCCAGCGTTGAGTACAACATCCACTCCTGAGCGTTAATAATCAGTAGACCTCCTGTGGAGCCTCTCTGGGGGCCATGGCAACCGGCTCAGATCCGAGATGGATCAGAGGGAGAGAGTTGGCAGCTGAAGACGGAGCAAAAAATAGAGGCTGCAGGGGAAGTGGAAGTGTATACTGCATGTGTGTGTTATTACAGGTGTAATCAAGCATGATACGGTGGGTGAGCTCTGCTCCTGTGTCCACAGAGCTCAGTAAGGCGAGCTCTCAGTGAGCAAATGTTAAATGTGAAGCAAACAGCTTGAAGCTCCCGTGACCTGCCCTCTGTCTCTCTTCTGTTTTCCTTTTTTCTACTACAGAGAACAGTTTCTTCACAGCCTGGAGCAGCAGGATCATATAGAGTGTGTGTCTTACCTGTCATGTCTTTAAAAACAGCCTTGGCATCCCCGTGCGTGTGGACGATGCTCTTCAGGAGCACGGCCATGTTGGGGACTTTGTTCCTGGCCAGCTGCTTCAGCACAGCCTGTGAACGAACATCACGTCAGAGACTCTGACAGTTTAAATTAATGTTTTCATCACGATGTGAAAATGTGCTTCACGGACATCCAGAGTTCAAAAGACAACACAAAGCTCCAGGTTTCTGTTTTCACTCTCTGTGTGGTGCAAACCGACTGCTCATGACTCTGTGCAGCTTTAAAGTAGAGCTGAGCCTGCTTCATTAACAGCTTTGGGCTGAAACAAGACTTCACAGAGAGCAGAAGAAGAGCAGAGTCTCTATTAGAGTGATTGATGAGTGATCGTACTGTTTATAATTACAGAACACCTCTGCTACAGCTCCATCATTTGTCCTGATTATATCAATAGACCTCCCGCGGTGACACAAAGTCTGTTATGACGACAGGGAGAGCTCGACCTACATAAAACTCTGCCATGCTTGAAGTGGACTGAGCGAGAGGGTTTCATTACTGTTTATAGTTTAATAAAAGACTGAGGATGCGTGTGGGCGATAACCTTTCGGAGCACCATGACGATGCTGTACGAGTGCAGGAAGCAGGAGGGGTTCCTCTCATCCAATCCCATCTCGGCTTTCATCGCAGCCCAGGCGCCGCCGCTGAAGTCGTCCTCGTCGGCCTGCGAGCTGGAGCCCTTTGAATAACGACCAAACAGTTTACATCCGACAGAGTCAAATCAGATTGATGTCAGTGCTGTGACTTCACACTTTCGCAAATCAACACTTTGCTAGTCGTACGAGCCTGAATCGCACGAAAACGACGTGTTCCAAGTTTGCTGCTAAAAGAAAAACGGACGGTGAAAATCGTCGATTCCAAGAAGAATGGACCGAAAAATTTGCAATTATTCTCCCTCCAACCAGTACAGACCCATGTTCTGAAAATGCCAAGAGACTAAAGCAGTGGGGAAAATTTCCAATTTGAAACGGCATTATGAGACGAAGCACAGGACATTTCCTCAAAATTCAGAGCTAAGAACAACAAAAATAAAAGCAGTGAAATCAAGCTGCAAGTACAATTCTTGTCACATGTATGACAACAGCAAAAAGCAACAGAGTGCTCACTTGGAGTGGTGTGGATTTTTGGGACAGCAGAAGCCATTCTCAGATGCAGAAATAAAAGAAAGCATGACTAACACACTTTGAATGTAAATTAGTTTTTCATTACACTTTGATTCTTCAGATCCTGATATATTTGCTTACTAAAGGAGTCTATGGAGGTGGTTTTTGTTAAACTTAAAGGGACATTTGGTTTAATTTTGGCATGTATGTTAGTTTTGGAATTCCTGAGATGCTTGATTTCACCTTTCACCATCTTCTGCATAATTCACTAAAACACATACAATAAATCATTCTCTAGTCTGACCAACACAACAAAGGATCCTGTCAACATATTAGAGCTGCGACAATTAATCGAATAATCAATTATTAATCGATTACTAAATTAATCGTCAACTATTTTGATAATCGATTAAGTCATTTAGGTAATCATCTTAGAAAAAAAGTCTGAATTCTCTCATTTCAGCTTCATAATTTTAAATATTTTCTTATTTCTTTGCTTCTCTATGGCACTCCTGAATACCTTTGCTTTGCAAACCAGACATTTGATGATGTCATCTTGGAATCCAAAAAAAACTTTGACATTTTTCACCATTTTCTGAAATGTTATGGACCAAACAACTACTCGATTAATCAAGTGAAAAATCTATGTCATACATCTCCTTGTGGTGCTTTTTTAAATGCTGGAACAGGTTTGTAGTGTTGCTCCTTGTTGTAGCTACGGTAACCAGGCATGTTTTGTACAGTACTTTACACTGTGCCTTATCTTCTTGACCAAAATTGTCAGCCGTAATACTGATGATACTTCATTGCTCTCTGATTTAGTGCACTAATTTATAAATAACTTGAATAAAATTCTCAAATTTGGATTTGAAAGTTGAGTAAATATTCTGGATTTTGTAGGGAACTAAATCTGAGTCACAGGCTCATTTTTAAATCTATTTTGATGTGGGGATGTTATATATTACACCCACAAAGACAGCACACTGCACACAGTAGATTCAGTCTCTTTCTTTTTGACACATTTCCCTTCCTCTCTCATAAGTTACTCTGAATGAGTCCCACGCTGCAGGTGGGATGCTTCAGTGTTTGCTTTAATAGCTGTTGTGGGCTAACCTAAACAGACGGAGAAATTATGAGTTATTTCTCCTCCGTTTCACGTCTAAAAACAAGGAAATGTGCCTGTGCCTTATGTTTGCTCATTTATTGATTCTCTTGTCATAATGACTCCAGAAAAACATCCATTCTGTGAACTCACATCGATCCAGCTTCTGTGCTCTTTTATCCCTTTCAACGTGCAGAGCGAAACCTCTCCCAGCATGCACTGGGTGAAGGGCGGAAGATGAGATCATGCTGCTGTTACTCTGTTCTTCACGGGAACGTGTTCGCATTGATAATAAATGTTTCTCTTGTTTCAGGGAGTAAAAAAAAAAAAAAACCTCAACAACACACTTTTAAAGTTGAAAGGGGGAATTTCCCAGGAGGACTTGAAAGCAGCACTAAGTGTTCAGCGTGGAGCTGACAGCTGCAGCTTTTAGTGGGAGACATTTTCTGTCCAGTGAGCTCTGCAGAGCTGCTGGATATGTCAGAGACGTAAGAAGATAAATCAATTAAATGATCAGTGAGATGACAGAACATTAATCTATAAAGCTCACTGAGCTATAGATCCAGTCTTTATTTAATATAAATGAGTAAATGGCTGCAGCTTCTGTTGGTTTTCCTGAACTTTTAGTTTTGGACTGATGTGCTGACAAAGATGAAACGCCATTTAACTGCATTCCCTAAAATTTGATGTGCATGAAAACGCTCCATACAGCTTTAGATGGCACCACATTTCATTTTTATCTCTTTGCAGAAGACGATGAAACATGCTTTCATGTTATTTTCTGCAGCTCTCTGTCTCTGTGATTTTATTACCTGGCTTGGTAACCGGGCAGCAGCGCCATGAGCAGGAGCCACAGGAACAGAAACCACGATCTCATCCAGGCTCTGGCCCTGCGGCTGAAAGAAGAACAGAATTATTATGTCACACCGTGAAGACAAAACAGAGCTGAAAGATTTCTCTGACAGTCATTCCATCGGAGTGTTGGTGATAAAACCACACAGAGCTGCAGCAGCGTTAAAAGACTAAAAGAGTCCACACAGTGACCAGGGGAGTCTGGATGAGACTAACCTGCTGTGGCAGGAATCCAGCGGGGCCAGGGAAGCGCCTGGTCCTGGGTCTGTGAGGCTCAGAGCGAGGCCTCTTTTTGGGAAGCTTACTGGATGCAGACACCAGCTGGACCAGGCGGTTGGTGAGGACTGGCGTGTGAAGGGGAAGTGCGTGCAGAGTGGAGGAGGGAGAGGGTGAGGGAGCTGGGGTGACAGTTTCAAAGAGGCCACGGGCCTGAGGGGAGGGTCCTGGAGTTGTCCATTGTCTCTGAGGCTGCTGGGGCCTGATAACTGTCCTGGAGATGGGGCTGGGGACTGGAGAAGCCCCATTAAATCGAGGAGAAACCCCAGGAGTCCGTGGAGGGGCTGGCATGAAAGATGGGCGTGCATTTTGGGTTCTGAGGAGAGGAGTAGAGGGATGATGAGGGGGTTTGTTGTGAGTAGAGGAGAGAGGAGCCTGATGTGTAGTACTGAGCCCCCTCAGGCTCATAGCTGGTTGCGTTTCAATCCTCACACATGCTGGGGGTCGCAGCGTTTTGGCTGATGATGCTGTATCAACTGCTGGAGCACATGGATGAAGCGGCGGCCCCATCTGGCTGTCAAACTCATCTAGGTCTGCCAGGTCGACATCCCAGTCATCAAAATCATCCTGACACTTGCTGGGCTTTGGTGGCTGCTCAGTATTACCATGACTGTGTTGTTTGAGCAGATCAGGCACAGAGTTACTGATCGCAGGAGGAGGAGGGAGTGAGGAGGGCTGAACAAAGGAGGAGAGCTGTCTTAAACCTACAGCGACAGTTTGTTCAGCAGTGGTGTGCGTGCTGCTCCTCAGTGCAGTGCTGTCACACGGAGCAGCTGATCTCCCTCCAGTCTGCTGATGGTCATTTTTCTCCGTCTCTCTGTGAGGCGCAGAGGCGGCTCGCAGAGTGCTTGATGACACAGCAGCTGGTCGGGACGCTGAGGGGACAGCCCAGTCTGCCCCCAGCAGATCCTGTGAGACACACACATTAGCAGTGAGAGGGGGAACAGAAGGTGGATCGTGCTAGCAGCCAGACATTAGAGTACGGATTAAACACAGGTGTGTCGATTCTGAAAATCACCTCATCATCAAAGTCCTCGCCAATACTGAAGAGTCCACTTAACTTGCAGGTCTGCAACAGAGTTAACAATGTCTTTACAGCAAGCACACGAACACACACCCAGATTTTGCTTCACAAACAGAGATTAGGTTGTATTAGACGCGTTCTTCCTATGAAGAGGGTTGTTGTTAGCTCAGTTAGCTCATACTGTTTTGGTTTACTTACCATCGCAGTGAAAACTATGACAGCTGTATTTGATCGGTTTCTTCAGGCACAAAAAGCTTCATAACTTATATTAAAAGTCATTAAGTAACCTGATTTATATATTATGTTTAATTTTTACATTATTTTACACGCAACAGAGGACGAGCTCAGCGAAAAGTTAGTTTGCTGCTTGGTAGCGCGCCGTTACGTTCAAACTCTACGTGTTGACGTAAACTGTGAATCTACAAAGATGATTGACGCAGAGAGTGTGTTCCCTCTAGCACATATCCGTTAACGATGAAAACTGATTTGGACACTAAACTGAACTCATAAATCACTTAAATCCGCAACAAAACTATTATTTGCTACAGTAAAAATATCAGTAACTGTAAATCTTCTCTTTACTGAAACCAAAAGGAAGAATTACCCAATTTTGATACTTACAGATTACAACAGGCTTATTTTTGGATGCTTTTGTCACGCTTCATTTAATTATTTATAATAAAACGAAAGTGAGCAGTGAAAGGCTGTTATTTAAAACTCTTACAGTATTTGAAAGTTTCACCTTGCATTCGAATGTATCAATAATCCTTGTCTCTTGGGTTTCATAAAATTACCCTGGGATGTGGTCTATCTTGACTCCTTTTTGATCTTGGTGGTCGTTTTGAGCATACAATCACTGGGTGAGCACTGCCGCTTGGAGGACATTTGAAGTAATACAAGTATCAGCTTGCGGTCTGATCTATTTATATCTTCTGTCGTGCTGAAGTTGTGTGAGTAACAATCTTGTGACCGTAACCACAAATGAAGGGCATTTAATTGGTGTTCTGCTTTTGATGTTCAGCCCAGAAGGCCAGCAAGACTGATTTAAAAAATGAGGATTTTCATTTGAACCCTTCTTGGATCTTGTGACTCCACTTAAGGGTGAGTAGGAACTGCTGACTGACCTTTCTTTAAACAGCACAGCCCAGTGCTCACTACTGCTCTGGGGGATTTACTGCATGAACTTCAAGCATTGACTACGCAGAAAAAAAATGTGATCAAAACATGGTGTCAGATTAAAGGTACCATGTCAAAGGAAACATCTCCATACTCCTCTACCTCACTGCTGGATGCTGGGAGAACCATGATCAGCGCCCCTCTGCCTCGTGCTCCCAGACCTCCTCCAAGACAACAGGGGCAGCGTCTCCAGGAGATACGGGCCCCTCCACCTCAGGTCAGGTGCAGAGACACTGCTGTTCACAACACCTTCATGTGTGGTGATATGAGGGGGGTGTATACAGTCCTGAAGGAGCCTGGGATGGTAAACGCTCTGATGGAAACAGTGCACGAGGAGATGGTGTGGGCTCCAGAGTTTGGTATGACTCCACATCAGGAAAACTTTCTCATTATCTTGCACTGATTTATCGCTGACAGCTTTTCTGTTTTGTTCCAGGCATGTGGACTCTGAGCTCCAAGGTCAAGCAAACTTCACCGCTCCGTCTTGCTGCCAGCAGAGGACACACAGAATGTGTGGAGGAGCTGCTGTCCAGAGGTGCCGAGGTGAACGCAGACCCTGGAGGAAGCACGGCTCTCCACGACGCCTGTGTAGGCGGCCATACAGTGTGTGTCCAGCTGCTGCTGTCTTATGGAGCAGATCCTGAAGTGCTATCTGCAGATGGTAGCGCTCCTCTACACCTCTGCACCTCTATCCAGTCATTCCAGTGAGTAATTAAACCATTACTAAGATGCATATTGAAAATAAGAAGCAGCTCTCCAATGCACAGTTTAATGCTAGTTATCTCAGGGAAAATGTTCTACCCTTAAAAGAGATCTTCCCATTTCCTGCCAGTCCTGAAGCTGTCCTATCAAACAAAAGCAAAAAACACTATCCCAAAATTAAAAAAGATCCGCACTTCATGAATCAAATAACAATATTTATGTTTTTCCAGGTGTGCCGAGCTGCTGTTACAGAAGGGTGCAGAGGTCAACATAAGAATGAGGGAGTCGAGACTCACACCGCTGCACCAAGCCGCTAAGCGAGGCCTAGAAGAGCATGTGGAGCTCTTCCTCAGCCACGGTGCCGACGTGTTGGCTACAAATCTGGAGGGAGAAACCCCGCTGAATGCTGCTTGCTCTGCTGCTGAGAGGCCCGCTGAAAAAGGTCGGTATTTACGTGTGATTCAAAATCTGCTGGGTGCTGGAGCCGACCCCAGGACTGGAGGGAAGAAGCAGCACACCCCGCTGCACAATGCCTGTGCAAACTGCTGCCATCGGATTGTAAAGATCCTCCTGCAGCATGGAGCCAGAGCAGATGTAGAAAACTTTTTAGGATACACACCAATGGACTGTCTGTTACAGGTACAATAGCTCAGATTGGCTAGGTGTCAATCAGCACAACACTGGCTGAATAAAGACATTATTCTTAAATCAAGAAGCAGGTGGATGATTTTTACATTTGTTATTTCAGGTGGTTGAAGATTTTGTGGACCAGCAACCGGAAGCAATAGCACAGTCACTTCTCAATCATGGAGCAGAGCCACTTCCACCAAAGGTATGACCCGACCCCACCCACACTGCAGCATCACAACATAGCGTAACCCAGCACAGGTGAGACCTTTCTCTGTCCTCTTTTCAGAAGTTGGAACAGTGTGTCCTCTCTCCTGCCACTCTGGAGGTGTTGTTGAATTCATACACATCCATCCCTCACTGTGAGTGGCTGGGGTCTCTGGTCCCCGAGCTGTATGAGGTGAGCTGTCTGGTGTGAGCAGTCTGCTGTGTTGAATTACCTCATATTCTCGCTTTGTTTACAATAAGGTGCTTTGGTGTTTGTTTGTCGGTCCCCTGCTTCAGGAGCATCGCTTGTTCTTTGATTTGATGCGCCAGCGAAGCGGTCAGCCGCGCTCCCTGCAGCATCTCTGTCGTTGTGCACTCCGTATGAACCTTGGAGCCCGGTGTCACTCTGTAATCAGTAGACTGGACATTCCCAGCTCAGTGAGGGATTACCTGCTGCTGTGTAATGATGGAACGCTCCGGTGACCTCTTATATTTATTTGTGAGAATTAAATCCATTTTTGATTACATCAACATGTTTCTAATGTACCTCTCTTTATAAATAAGATTAGGATTTATTCTGGATTCTTGTTTACTGGTTTTAATTCATTCATATTGTGTTAACTGGTGCTTTTACTGTTTGAAAAATAAAGATTGTAAATGAAAAGAAAATGATGGAGCTGTCTCATGAGAGGACTACTAAAATTACAATATTATACACATCTATGTATCACTTTTGGATTGCAAGGAAAGCCCTAAAAAAAACATACATGAAAAAACTGATTCTACAAGTGGAGATACAATCAGGGTAGTGAGTCCAAATCATCCTAAGCAACGTTATTTTCAAAGTAGCAAACATTTAAATTTATTTGGGTGAAATTATTTACATTGATACAATTAAAACAGTTACATGCTACACGTATTATTCATGGTTTGAAACTTCACAGAAACATGTGACTATTTTCCAAAACAAGCCTCCCAGCTGGTTGCGTGATGACGTCGCGCCCCCGACGTCCCTGTGTTTTTATCATGTTAAGAAGAAGCTGCTAACTAGCCAGCACTGAGCCTCGTCTTCAAACATGCTCTGATTTCACAGCTGGCAGGTAAGATCGTGTTATAATTGTACATCAAAGGCATGCACATGTTTCATACGATTTACGTGTTCGTTTTAAAAACGAACGAAGTAAAAAGAATTCGAGCAGCTCGAGTGTTAAACCGCCGAAGGTCGTTATTCGGTTAGCAAAGTGTGCTAGCTTTGTTGGCTAACTTAGCTGGTTTAGGAGCGACTTAAGCGCAAATTGCGACTTAACAACTGTTTTATAACGGATCCTGTTTGTCTCAATGCTTAGAGGATGTCTGTAACAACTGACGTGGCAGAGAGGAAAACTGTTGACACCCTTTGGAACAGCTGGCTGTTTGATCATAGCTTCACAGCTACAAGAAAACAGCTGTTAGCCGCGAAACATACACAACTACTTTGATTACTTAGATTTTATTGCACCCCATGGGAAAATGTCATTAAATTGTATATCGGCTTATTACATGATAACTCACTGGAAGGAAAATGTGAAGGAACAAAAGAGTTGTGCAAAGTCAAATCAATATCTTGTGTAAGATAGCTGTGACCTGAGGGGGGCTCAGTTATCTCTGAATACAACCTTTGTCATGCTGCACCGTCTGAACATTTTTAGAACATCATGTTTCCACTGTAAACCACCGTTTTCTCCTGTCATGTAAAGAATTAGTTCAACCAAAATCTGTAAATTACTTGCTCGTGATTTACAACACTGAAGTGACTGCTGATAAAAACAGCTTTATCCCTCATCATTTTGTTTTTGTCTGATTTGTGTCTGAAGGTTTCGGAGGACAGAGATGGCAGTGTGTGCACTGACCATGTTGGATGGTATGGAGGGTGAGGTGACAGCAGCAGGAGGTGTCTTGCTTCTGGTCCTGGCCCTTGTCCTGGCTTGGCTCTCAACCCACGTGGCCGACAGGGGGGATCACATACTGGGCACCATCCTCACTGTGGGCACTCACGCCTCTCTGATCGGACTGGGTGGCCCAGACAGCTACAATGGGGGGCCTCCCAGCACGGATACGTCTGAACAGCAGGTCCCTCCACAATCGCAGGAGAACAAGCCAGATGAAGTCGAGCCTGGGACTGAGAGAGGAGAAAGTGAAGGGGTGGCAGAAGGAGCCGATGGGGTCAGGATGGATCTGCTGTTGGACATACAGAGCAAACAGCCACAAACTAGAAGACTGCAGGCTTCAGATGAGGAGGATGAAGATGTGGAAGAGGAGGAGGAGGAGGAGGAAGATGATGAACTGGAGGAGGAAGACAAAAAGATTTTATTGCATATCCAAGGGTTGTCCAGCACCATCCCCCCGGACACCACGTCAACTGGCATCTCTGTCCGTCTGAAGTTCCTGAATGATACGGAGGAGGTGGCTGTGTTAGAGCCTCAGGATACAGTAGGAGTTCTGAAAAGGTTAGTGAAACCAACATGCATGCACATAAAGGGAGAAATCATTAACATTAAGAGGAATATTCCTCACTACCAGCTTTAAGAGAGTGGGATGCAAAGATGGAGACCAATTTTTTAAAGTCTGCGTTCTTTTTCTCTTTTCTTCTATCTAGTAAATACTTCTCAGGTCGGGAGCACCAAATTAAACTCATCTACCAAGGCCAGCTGCTGCAGGATCCCAAGAAAACTCTGTTGTCCCTGAACATCACACACAACAGTGTGATACACTGTCACGTCTCCCAGACCCTGCACGAGCCCGCTCCAGAGGAAGGGGTTCAGCCGGGGGCCGGTGTTGGTTCCAGAGTCTCTGGAGGATTCAGGGCTGCTGGAGTGGCAATCAGCACTGGCAGCCTGGTGGTGCCCGTGTTTGTGGTTATTCTTGCTGTGGTGTGGTACTTCCGCATCAACTACAGGCAGTTCTTTACTGCACCTGCGACCATCTCCCTCGTGGGAGTCACTGTGTTCTTCAGCTTTCTGATATTTGGGATGCACAGCCGCTGAAAAGGGCAGAGACAAGGGCGCACGCCTGCAGCTGAATGTTATGAGGTGATCTAAAAATAACTACAGCAGTGGGTGGCGTCTGGAGGGATGGACATATTTAGAGGTGCTCAGTGCGGATGCAATATTTGATTCGACTCTACAGTGTGTGTATGTGTGGGTGGGTGGCAAGGTGAGCCTATTTGTGCATGTTCCAAGTTACAAGAAACAACAACCTACAGTTGTAAAATACTTAAAAAATCTGCAAAAGCTAAACTGCAACTCTGCAAACACATCTCTGCTGTCCACTCCATGCTTAAACACTGTCTCTCGTTGTTTACTTTTACTGTTGCTAAAGATGCTTTCTTGTGTCGTTGGTTTTATATGCCACTGTTTCTGTGTTAAAAATTCAAATTTAATTGCTTAGATGTAAAGATTGAAATCTGTTTGGAACCGCACACTGATGAACTGTGTGGACAAGTTTTTCTTTTTTTTCCATACTCTGTTTTTGAATGAATCTATGTAAGCCAATGTGGATGTACAGCTGCCATAGTGTTAGCCTGAAGAAGAAAAAAAAAATCAGATATTTTTATTTCTCAGAAACTATTGCTTGGTAGGGGTAGGCTAATTTAAATAATCTCCAGTTGGGAAAGTCAACTTTTTGAGAAGATATTGTAAATATGTTGTGTATTTCTGTAAATAAAAATGATAGAATGAAACAGATGAACCTGCATCTGGCACTTAAAGATTTGGAGTGGTACGTGTACCTTCTCCTGATTATGCTGGACTCCTCTGGCTTCAGTGACGTCTCATATTAAAGCATTTCAAACCAGCCTGGTTTCTGTTTCTGTTGGACGAGTCTCTGCAAGTAAATGGGGAAAAACTGGAATTATGATCACATGAAACGGTAAGGAATTGAAGTCACACTTAGCATCACTGCATTCACACTGCAAACAGATTTGACAAGGAGCCATAGAACACCATTAGCTGTTTACTTCAAGAAAAACAGAACCATGTCTATCAGAGTATCTCAGGAACAGTTTGTTCATCTCCACTGCACGTCACATGATTAAACAGGAAAGGATCAGAAGGACAAAGATAGTACAGACCTCAACACAAATATGAGTCCATGTTAACCTTTCTTCAGATTCAATCAGGCTCTGTCAACTGTGTCGTAATCTGACGGCTCAAACTGAATGCAACAGACGTCCAGGTCTGTTTGAGAATTATCTGTAAATACTAAAAAGCAAAATATGGAAACGAAAAGAGCAATTTAACAAGTGTGCACTCACTAAGAAGGAAAACAGCTTGACAAACTGCATCAATGATTTGAATATAATCTCTGGTTAGAGTCCTGCGTAATCTGTCTCTGAAAACTCCAGATCAACCTCCTCATGGACTGACTGACATGTATGACATGATCTATAAGTCGAAACTACATAAGATTATTCCGAGGAAAAGAAGTTACACAAGATTTATCTCACATTTCATATATACAAGAACTGTACATGTGCCCTAAAGTCTGCAGGCCAATCCAATATCAAAATCTGCTTCAACAAACAAACACATTCAGTTTTTCTTAAATACACATCATTGGTGTAAACAATAAAGGTGGAAATTCAAAATGGCACTCAGACTTTTACAACAAAAAAAAACATTTTTTGACGCAGTCTCATAAAACATGAATAATTTAGACACGATTGACTAAACTAAAATTTGACATTCTCACTGAATGCATGTCAACATAAAGACTCACTCAAACATGAATGTGCAGTTCTGTGCCAGAAATGACGAGTCATAACTGCACTCTGGTTTACATGAGCTGAATGTTAAATTCACAAATTTAACAAACAGACTTTTAAAAATTAGAGTCACAGGATTAAAGTGACTGGGCTGAAACGATCCAAATTTAGCAGAGAACAAATTCAACCAGAAAAATCAAATGACACGACTCGAGCTATATTTTTGCAACCCTTCCCCGGGGTTTCCATATTTATAAATAACTATTTTGTGCCTTGTAACTTCAGTTTTGTGTGATCCCATAATTGCAACCAACCCTCAAATTTGTCTGCTGACCTGACCTGCGAAGAGCTCCACAATATGGAGTGATTTTCACTGTGAGTTTGTACAGATACTTTGGATTCTGTGACTCCTACACACAGAAAGAGGAATGTTCATTCACTCGATTACGTTGTTAAAATTAAAGGAACAGTTTGGTTTTTGTCCTGGAAGTGCTGTCATGAAAGCAGGTCCAACAGATGGGACTTTAGCTAGTTTAAGTCGTCATAGATACTGGAAATCGAGGGTGCTTGGAGTTTGGGCCTCTTCTTTTTGGTTGGTAAGTTGATATTACTTTGAGAGCTGCTGCTGCTGCTGCCTCCTGTTAGACTGCCTCCTGTTAGAATTCCTCCTCCTCCTCCTCCTCCTCCTATAGTGCCTCCCACTGTGTTCAAACTAAGAGGCGTCTTCTTCTTCTTCTTGGGCATCCTTGAGTCTGAATGGTTGGTGCCTGTGAGAGGGAAACAAAGTCATCAGTCTACTTGTTTTGAAAGAAACCTGTGAGTGTTACACACTAATTCTCCTTACTGGCTTTAGACGAGGCAGAGTCAGCAGGAGAAATATCAGGGGAGTCTTCCCACTGCAGGCGGCTCATCACGGTCTGTCTGTCTGGAATGTCGAAGCTGTCGCTCTCCACCACGGCGTCTGCTTCAGGAAGTGACGGCCTGAAACGTGACCACAGAGACAGAAACGTTCTGTTTCTCTAGTGCAGACAATACCCTTCAAATAACAACCAAAGCTCCTCATCTATCCTCCTCCTATATTGAACAGTGATTTGGGTGAAGTACTTTATTGTTTGATGATTCAGCACTATTTTAAGTTTCTTGAAAGCACATTTAAATCAACCAGACTTCAAGCTCAACTGGAAGCAAAAGCACCCTTGAGGATGTCGCTAAACGAGACAATAATGCCAGTACAACCAGAGTTTAGTGAACTGTAACTCACAAGCTGACTGGCACATGTGCAGTCAAGCAAAAAGGCAGAGTAAAAAGAAAAGGTCACTCAGTTCACTTCCATTTGCAGTGTACTTTTCGCCTGTTTACGCACAAAGAGCTGTCACTGAAAGAAAACACACAACCCTGATCGGCGGCATCTCTTTCTTCTAGTTGTAGTACAACCTGATCAGAAAACACTGAACGTCTGTACCAGCACACAGCCACACACACATTCAGACATGATTATAGTTAAGTACACTTTAGGGTGAGGGAGGGGAGAAGGGAGGGAGGGTAAGGAAGGGGACAGGGCACACTCACGCGGACGGCCCCAGGAGGAACACCCTGACGGCCCTCCTCTGTTCGTCCGTGTGCTGGGGACACCGCTGAGATCTGGTGGGACACAAGGTGGCATTTTACATCCCAGACTGATGCCCCCCCCACCCAAACGTCACACAGCTCTAAACACCCCCCGAGGGAGGTAAGATGGACACTATCAGCGACCAATCAGGAAGGGGCAGGGCAGGGATGAAGGGTTAAAGACTGTGAGATGTTTTAGTTTGGTCGCTGATAGGGTCCTTTGGAATTTGGTGATTTTGTGGATAAAAACAAGCTGAGAAACTTGTTTTGACCTTTGAACTGTATTGTGTTGCCACTTGTGTACCCGAGTTAGTCCCATCACACTCTACATGATCATTTTCACAAACACATAAATGAAAGTGATCATGTGTCCAGATTTAACATGCAGTGCCTTATCCCAGATATACAAACACCACAAAGACACAGGGCAGAAATCTCATCAGCTTTGGGTGTATGTGTGTGTTCTGAGGTGTGACAGTATTTTACCTGGTACACATTTTCTTGGTGTGCTCAGAGATCACTCCACATTGCTGAGGAATAAAACAAATTTACTAAAACAATGAACGTCAAATCAAACAATAAAACCTTTACATGCTTGGATATCTGAGCAGGACGCTTACTGTTGTCAAAAGGGATCGGACTTCATCAGGGCCTAAAGATTCATAACTGATGCCGGTGTTATAGTTGTACTGTAATAAAAAACAGACAGGAACCTTTATCAACACACTGCACTGTAACATAGAATATAAGTTTCACACATTTCATGCTCTCGAATGCAACACAGAAAGCAGTTTTTACCTTATACGTCTCTGGAGGGATGCTGCTTCCAAGCTCACCTGGATAGAAAACAAAGAAAGTAGGTCCTGGTTACCATGAAAAAAAAAAATCTCCTTCTCTTGTTATGGAGTTTTGGGTTTAAACATCGACCAAATCAAAATACCTGACAGACTTACCATTTTTATGTTTTAAAGATTTAGATCTTCTCGGGGAATTTTGATTCTGCAAAAACATAAAAAATAAATATATAAAAAAATAACAACAAAACCAACCCAAAACAAACACAAATCAAGTCTAATGCAAAATTACCTTTTCTGACTTTCTCTTCTTGGCTGTAAGATTAAAGAACAAAGTGTTACGATGTGGAATAAACTTGGAGTTTATTCTCTCTCCAATAAATAAAAAAGCCTCACCTTTTTTCTCTGCCCCGTACGACCAGTCATTATCATTCAGGTCATCATTGTCCTCCTGGTCGCTCTCGGATTTGCTCATGTTATTATTGCTCGCCAGCCTGTAAAAAAGACAACATGATCAGGTGTTAAAACTCAGTTTGGATTAACAAGGATTAGCCCTGAGTCAACGTTCCTGACTAACCTGCGACTGGCAATGCGACTGCTGTTACGCCCCATGCCGAGACATTTCTCTAAATGTGGAGCGAAGCGTGACGCTGCGATCAATCTCTTGCAGTTGGGGCATTCACACTCCTTGTTTTTCCACTGATTGTACACTTGGCCAAATATGTCAACTCCTGGCTGATCCACTATTTCTGGAAGAGAAGTGAAAAACACACTAAAAGCACAATATCAAAGAAAAAGACAAATGGACATGAAGTGGAGGCAGGAACGCTTACCAAATTCTTTCAAGCTCTCTTGGTCTGTATCGTCTAAGAAGAAATAGCCCTGCTTCACAGCCCGGTGCACCTCGAAACACAGGCCCAAACAGGCATCTTCCACCAGCTCAGAGTAGATGTCATGGACCAAGGCCTAGAAAATTGAAAAAAAAAAAAAAAGACAAAAACAGATCAATACAAACACACAGACTTACTCTACTGGTGATGGTTAAAACAATAAATTATATTTATATTTTTACTTGCCTCCAGCTTGGTGTTGTCTGGGCCTGACAGGGGCATATCCTCCATTTTCATTTGAAAATCTGAATGGGAAATCTTGATGGCAGAATAATGCGAGCCCGACCTGTGGATTTGAACAGAAAAAAACACTTTCAGTCAAGAAAGGACGCAAATCAAAAAGCAAAATACCTATCTCAAGAGAGCTGGAAGCAGATTTTCACCCATACATTTCCAGCATCCTCTTCACATGTGATAGAAAATAACTTAAAGATACTGGCTTTACATCAGTGAGTCTAAACGAGGTTACTCTGCCTCTTCGTGAGGCAGAGATTTGGCCTATCACAGTGACCAGCCAGTTAATTTGTGTCTGCATCACCTGAGAATGATCTCGTTATCGCGAGATACACACCTCTTATCGAGGTAATTAGAAAACATGGTTGAAAATGGACTGCATAGATCCATGGCTTCTAGGGGCTTCCGTACAATAAACATAAAAAAATCATTAAAACCATTAAGTCATTATGCTGAGCGCCAGGCTGTTATTTCATTGACACAACTGTTACATATTAAGAAAGAATATCAGTCCTTTCATGGAAAAAATAACGCATTATGTGGCAATAACAACGCAGCTAATGACAGTTGTTAGCACATCAGCTAATATCAGCTTACTTTTAAGACTTAGCTGCTCGGTGAAATTCAGTTTTAGGTTCAAGTTTGAATAATGTACGGCTAAAAATGTAACGACGTCATATTAATTCACACATAGACTGTTTCCTCTTACCAGGTCATGCCGAAAACTCAGCCTGGACCAGGCGCTCTCTGTGATGAGACAACATCACCTTATCAGCCCACATACATTAAAATTATATCGTTGTCCGGGTGTCAGCGCCAAGCATTATTAAGGAAATAAGGTAAGATTAAGTTCAAGTTACATCCTTTGAGCAGTTTAGTGCTGCAGGTGTCGGCTGAACAAACGTTACAACCGTACACGGCCGAGCCCAACGGTCACACATCAAACAGAAGGTAGAGCAACCGACTTCCGGGTGTAAACTTCAAAATAAAAGCAAAATATAGTGAAAACGAACAGCTCTAGGAACTTAGGTTTAAGAAAGAAAGAAAGAAAGAAAGAAAGAAAGAAAGAAAGAAAGAAAGAAAGAAAGAAAGAAAGAATATAAAATAAATAAATCAATTAATCAGAGTTTAAACATTTTTAAAAGCGAAATAAAAACCTTTCTTTTTAGTAAAACTTTTAAATAACTTATACAAGTTATGATCTTAATCTATTTAATCATACTTTATTTTTTATAGTTTTATTATTATTATTATTATTATTATTATTATTATTATTATTATTATTATTATTATTATTATTATTATTATTATTATTATTATTATCGGTGTAGTATATGTTTATCAATTATCTGTGCATTATTTTATTTTAATTTAATTTTATTACCTATGTAGTATTTTCTTTTGTCTTATTTATTGCTTTTGAGTTAGTTGGTTTATTTTCTTATCTAGAGTTTAAACATCTTATTCAACCTTCAGTGTTTCCTCAGTTTGTCTGCATACATTTTAACTATGTTGTGTACTTTTTATACACTGGGTGTGTGGATTGTGTTTTTTATTTATTTATTTAAATATTCTGTTTGCTAAGCCCTTTGTGTTACACATTTATGTAAAAGTGCTCTAAAAGTAAAGTCTTAATATATATATATATATATATATATATATATATATATATATATATATATATATATATATATATATATATATATATATATATATATATGTGTGTGTGTATGTATTGTAATGACACTCAACTAAAACGAGTAATTATTTTTGCCTCCCAGCAAAGAGAGATCCCATCATTATTAATCTGGCTACTGTTTCAAATTATTTCGAACCTTTAGACGGCAGGTGAGAAACCTGCTTTATTTTTGTACAATAATAATATCAATAATAAAGTATGGTAAACAGAGAAGACTGCTCGTCCTATTTTAACATCTATGGTTCCTATTTCAGGACATTTCGGTATTTTGTTAGATTCAGCCCATATCATGCTCATAAATCACCAAAATGTGCTGAAAGGAAGAGGTTCGTAAACTCCAAGTTTGTTGTGATGGAATATGGGGCAAAACCTGTGATGCATGTCGGATTTTATTTTGAAAGAATATACAGCATGGTTTAAGTGTTCCGGTGTTTAATAATGTTACATGGGTTTAATGTTAAAATGTCCAAATAGTTTATATAATAATGCATATCATGATATGTTATTATGACTAAATCGCAGCTCCTCAGTGTTTGGGAACAGCCCTGTTTTCCCTCACAATGAGGGGTTCAAACATTTACTGGAGGACCTCGTTCAACAAAAGTAGAGCAGCAGGCTTGAGTGCACGCCACAAATCACTGCAGTCATCCATTTCCTTTCTGCTCATCTGAGGCGAAAACAAAAACTCACAGTTAAAGATCATTTTTTTATTTGCCCAAAGACTTGAACTACAAGGACATAAGAACACCCTCAGCTATAGAAAACATCAAATCTTGTCAAATGATCAGCAGTACAAACTTTGTAAAGCTTTGCAGTCTTACATATCTCTATAAACCAACAGAACAGAGAGAAGAAACAATGAAAACAGTTGAACTGAACCAAAAACTCTCCCCATGTGAGTGAAAAACTCACTTCTGACCTCTGAAGTCACAGATGAGGGTTTGCCAACTTAAAGCACTAACAACAAAAAACGAGCACTCATTACAAAAACAGTATTTACAGAAAAATTACAGTTTTCACCCCAATCTTCTTGTAATCCAACTCCTGAGTCCCTTATATGAGCTTTTATTAATCAATTACAGCACTCAGTTTCCTTTGACCCTCCCCAGAATATTTAAATAGTCCACGCTGGTTTTATTTCAGATAGACAAGAATTCTTAAAGTCAAAATAAGTCTGTTAATACCAGCTTTTTGATAGTTGTCATTTGTCTGTGGACCCAAAATGACAGTCACGAAATCTTGTCATCCGAACAGTTTTGGGTGACCAATGACATGACAGCGCAGAGCAGAAAAAAAAATACTTAAGACCTTTGGAAGAAAAAAAACACAATATCTACATTCATGGTGTTGGTAAGATGTCCCCAAACAGGCACATACATGCACGCTGCAATCACATCATGGTATGCAACAACAAAACGGTAAAAATAGCACACGTTAAAGCAAAGAAACACACACTCACACCCTCATATATACACACTTATGTGCATGCATGCACGCAAACTCACACAGAGGGACAGTTGAACAATAAGTGCACACTTTTTTGGGATTAGCATCAGACTGCAGCCCAAAAAGATTACAGCCAATACCGTTAAAAATTCAAAACAAACTTAGATGAGAACCATTCCGTTCATTCGAACATCCATAAAATGAGTCCAGATTAATGAGAGCGTAACAATTAAAAACAAACCTCAAATAAAACAGAAATGAGCTAACAGCAGAAAGGAGAAACGGATACTAAGTGTATGAAATGTTCTTTAAAAATAGCCTGACTGAGCATCAAAATATGGAAAATGAGAACAAATGTTTTAAACACTGAAGGTTAGTGCCAGGCTAGAATCAAGAGTCAGAAAGTATCCATGTACTACAGGACGTGTTAGTCAGACTAACGAGTGTATAAAGAGTTCCTCTTAAAAGTATTCACCACGCTCTGCACCTTTTTTTTTTTTTTTTTTTTTTTGCACTCCAACGCTGAAGCTAAGTGGACATAACGCGCACCAGATGACATGAAATCAAAAAACAGAGGCAGGAAATCAGTTTTGATTAGCAAATAAAGGATACTGGAACTTTTTGGAAAGACACAGAATGACCAATCTGATAGATGGACAAATTAAGGACTACAAAGGAACATATAGATCAGACTTTCAGCTCGACTACAGAAAAAAAAACAGTAACACCTCAGCATGTACAAAGCTTACACAGACCCACACAGTCTGTTCCTGCTGAGTTTTTATCCTGCACCCAGTAAAGATTTGACTCAAAGTGTTTTTATTGAGCTGATTCTTAGTCTGCTTTAGTGAAAGTTTGCTAGAAACTGAGGATAAAACCCCAGTTTCAGCTTGATGCGTCAGTATTCCTCTCTCAGTTTCTTTCAGGGAAATGAAGCCTTAGCCACCCGCTATGGTTCAGTGTTGTGTAACAAAATGATTCAAATGAAAAAGTCCAAGAGTGGGTGAATACTTTATGTAGGCACTGTTATTTTGAATGAAAAAAATGGGTGAGTAACAAGTTCTGAAAATTTCCAGCAAGAAAATAAAAGAAACATTCACAATGGCTTGGTTTGTTTTTTTTCCTGAAAAATACCACCTCTTTAAGAACCAAATGATAAAATCTACATCAAACCATAGGGTACAACGCAACAATGTTCTGGAAAAAAAGAAAAAAATCATGGAACATTCTGAAGAGTGCAATTTTTCAGTACCCTGCACACCCCCCCCACATCAGTAAAGCCATCCACGTTACCGTGTTCTTTGGCTCCATGAAGCCTGTTCACAACTCGTCACCTGTCTTCAACTAATAACAGACCAACAGAATAAAACTCAAAGGATGATTCATCACCCTCCACATTAAAACTCTAACCTCTAACCATTGAACCTGTGAGGCCAGAGTTAAACCAGCGGCAGAAATGTTCACGACATCACCAAACCAGTGGGATGCTGTTTTTGGCATAACATTGGCGGCCCTGTGGCGGCGCAGTGGGAGGAGCTTCACGCCAGGGGGGGAGGAGGGAATGAAACTGAATTTGGACACGAGGGTGAGGACCCTCCATGAGAAGATCGCCAACGCAGCAACATAAAGTGGATGAGTGAAGGTGATGAGGCAATGCGGGGCTCCCTCTGGTGGTGGGAGGAGAGCAGGGTTGGCACAGTGGCAGAGCTCCCTTGACTCTTGGCTCAGCTCAGCGCTGCTCAGTTTGTCTCCATGGAGACGGCGTTGTTTCAGTCTGAATCGGAGTCCGACGACCCCTGTGAGTTTGACTCACTGCTGCTGTCCTCTGATTTGTTCTCCTTGTCTTCTGCCTCATCGTCATCATCGTCATCGTCTTCATCATCATCATCGTCGTCATCATCGTCATCTTCCTCCTTCTACAAACAAACAAAAACAAACATTTTCAGCATATTATTTGACTTTTTTTTATCATCACTCTGTTGTGGCATGGAAAAACACAACTAACATCCTCATCATCGTCATCGTCGTCGTCATCCTCATCGTCACTGGATGAATCTGCCTCAGAGGAAGCTTTCTCCTTATCATCTTCATCGTCGTCATCCTCTTCCTCTTCTGTGTCCTGTGAGGAAGAGATTGTTAGGTAAGATCACTTTAGGAAACAGCTGCAGCAGATTTACTCGACAAGAAGAAGAAAAAAACGAGTCAGTGCTTACAGATTTCTTGGCCTTGGCTTTGGGGCCTCCTGGTTTCGCCGTAGTTCTCCTTTTCTGAAACATTAGGAATGATGACGTTATAAACACGCTACGGTTACTTTTCTAAAAAATAAACAGCAGAAAAAGTGACTTACCTGTGAGTTGTATTCTTTGTATGTGTTTCTCTCTTGTGAAGACAGACTCTGGAAGATTAAAAGAGATTTTTAGACTTATGTCTGGATTTCTTCACCATCTCCTCCCTTGAAACAACCCTTCTTACCGCGAGCCACTGCTCCAGGATGACTTTGTACTGTCTCTGCTTCTCCTCTGCAATCTTCTTGTATCGGTCCTTGTCCTTCAGAGGCAGCCTCTGCCAGCGGCTGCCGATCTCAGTCATCCGCTCCTTCATGGGGAGGTGATTCAGCTCCCCGTTGGACAGCATCTCCTGAGAGAACTTCTGATATCCGTTTCTAGGGAATGAGAAACAAACAGTCAGCTTCCCGGTTTTAACAGAAGTCACAGAGGAGGGAAAACGGGTACGATGAAGAAACTTACGATGGTGGTTTCTTGGGTTCGCCCTCAAACTTCATTTTCTTCCCTGAGGCGATGGTAGCAGCAGGAGAACGCATCTCACACAGGTCCCTCTGTTTGGGGAGAGTTACATTCAAAGTTCGCTCTCTCTGGAGGAAAGATGGGACTTTCTTATTCATGCCAGTGAATCGTCATTACCTCGTATCTTTTCTGGTCCTCTGCTGCCTTCTTGATCCACATTATTTTCTCCTTTTTCTCCATGGTGCTCCAGGCTCCTTCCATTGCTTTCTGCGCCTTTGGCCGGTCGTTCTGTAAAAGACAGGTTCAAATTTCAGTAAAACTGTGGAAGTATTTTTTTTATGTGTATGAATCAGAATTTCTGTTCTTGGAACACAGCATCAAGGACACCTTAAATCTAGCCAGGTAGTCTCCGATGACGCTCAGCTGCCAGATTTCCTGTGCAGTCTTGGGTGGATCAGGCAGACGACTACGATCCTCCCTCTCTTTCTTCTCTGACTCTGCCTTCAGGACCATTTCTAGACGTTTATACTTCTCCTATGAGCAAAGAAGAAGATATTTTCTTAAAGAAGACATTTTCATGAACTGGAACCACCATTGTTGATGGTCTGAAAGGTTAACTTCAGTGTAATTGTTGCACTACATTGATAGTTGACCTTTTTCTTATCAGGCAGCTCGTTCCACATGCGAGCCAGAAGTCTGGTGAGCTCGCTGTCGGAGAGATCTGGACGCTCCTGCTGCAGTTTGGGACGCTTCTCCTCAGAGAAGATGAACATGGCTGAAATTGGCCTCTTGGGTTTCTCGTTGGCCTGCAAATAAAAGAGAAAAAAAAAAGAATATCAGAAAAAGATATTTGAACTTTGTAAGATTTAACATGTTCTACAGTTATCAATGTTTGAACCTGTGTGAATTTAACGACTTCTTACCTTTGCTTTTGAGTTTTTCTTTTTTGAGGCAGGACTGCTGGCACCGCCGCCCTTCCTATAACCAATCTTCTCCTCTGATAAGACCCGCTGCTGCTCCTCCTCGGACAAACTCTACACGTTAACACAGCACAGAAAGTACACGTAAGGGATCTTAAGAGAAAACTGGCACACAAATGAGCAGGACAAAAACAAGATGTATGACTTACAGTGAGGAATCTGTTCATCTCAATTTCATACTCCTTCTTCCTCTGAAAACAAAAACAGAACATTATTGAAAACATTGATTTGGGACTGAAAATGATGACGTTCGCCGGGTCTGACCTCACCTGCTCACAGCGTTTCTGGTAGCCATCCTTTTCACTCTGTTTCAGCTGCTTCCACCGCTGGCTGCACATCACCATACGCTCTGTGCTGGGTACGTCCTTCATGTTGGACATCAGCTCGGCACAGAACATCGAGTAACCGTTCCTGAAAGCACATCACATTAAAATAACTCACTCACAGAGGATCTCTCATGCACACAGCAGAGAGTCTGCAGCTGGGACTCACGGGGGAGGTTTGTCAGGTCGGCCGTCAGATTTGTCTTTCAGGTGCCTCTCAGCTTTCGTCAGGGTGGACTTCACGATATCATCTTGGGTCATGTTTAACTCGGGGTGCTGCTGGATGTACTCTCGCATCGTTTCCTTGAATAAAGCAAAGAAAAGCAGAGTTAAAATGACAAAAAGATCACAGGTATGTACAAACTCCTCTTCAGATTGTCACCCAAACAGCTCTCACCTCATACTGTTTCCTCTGCTCGAGAGACTTGGTGATCCACTTGAGCCTTTTCTTGTCAGACAGCTGCGTCCACTGTTTCCCAAGACTGTCCTTGATATCTTTGGTGGTCGCCTGGAGTGAAAGAGTCAAACATGCATATCTGTTATGGGATAAAAAGGTGCTTTTTGCATCCCGTGTTGCAGTAGCTACACTTACATCTGGTCGGGTCTTGAGGAAGGCCTTCTTTTCATGGTTGTACCAAAGCTGTTGGGGTGTCTTGGGCTTCTCGGGTACATTTGATCCTTTCTTGGTCATGCTCTCCATGAGGTCTGGGTGTTCCTCCCTGTATTTATCCATCAGAAAACAACATGAAATCATCTCTTTAACACTTAAATGTACTCTGGGTTGAAGTCTTATTGATACCATGTAATAATGACGTCTTCTTACCTGAACTTCACCATGCTTAGCACAAACAACTCTTTATCCCTTAAGAAGTCATCCACATACTTTTTCTGTAGATCAAATGACAGCTCTGTTAGAACTTGTTCTTTCATAAACTATATTTAAAACATCACATCTGACTCACCTTCTTCTTGTCGGGCAGCTCTCTGTACTTCTTTGAGAGAATTTTAGTTAAGTCCAGGTTGCTCATCTCAGGGTGCAACTTTGCGTACTTCGCCCTCTTTTCCATGAAGAAGCGGAAGTATGGAGTCAAAGGCTTCTTGGGGAAATCTGGGTGTTTCTGCGTGTAATGGAGAAATAAAGAGCTGCTTAAGACTTGAGCTCAACATTTTCCAATGGATGTCCTAAATAAATATTTCAACTCACCTTTAATTTCTTGCCCTTGTAGGGGTTTTTGATGTAGTCTTGGGCATCGACTATCAGCTCTGTAAGAGTCCTGAATTTGCGAATCTGTGGAAAACAGAAGGTTAAAAACAATGCAAGGAAAGTAAAACGATTTAAAACTATCTCAATAAACATCATTTTAAATGTCCCACCTCTTTAGAGACCTCCTGCCATTTCTGCTTGCACATCTCAGCTGTGTAGGAATTGAAGGCCACCTTCTGCCAGTCCAGGTGGGACTCTGACGTTTTGTATTTCGTCAGGTCTTTCTGAGGAAGGGCCACTTTCATGGCCTCCAGCAGTTTTAAGAGATCATCCTGTGCCCACACTGTGGAACAGCAAAGATAAAAAAAAAAAAGAAGTTCATTAAACATTATAGCTTCCTTACTGTTTGTATGTATTAAAGTTCATTATTTTCTTTCTTCTGTGTACAAAAAAATGTGTTGTAGTGTTAAAGGGAGTGTTAACAGTCCGATAAATATTGTTAAATCAGAAATATCTTCACTCTCTGACAGTAAAAACATGAAAAGGCCTGAAAAGGGTTCAAATGTTAAATAAATCCAACCTTGGCCTTGATTGGATGCATCCATAACTCCATTCATTTGTGGGTGTTCAGTCTTGTGTCTATAAAAGAAACCAAATTAAGCACAATATCACATAAAGTACTGTAATATCAGCTTGAAAACTGAAAATAACCTGTAAGTAATGATATGATTTTTTCTGTGAAGCTCTCACAACGGGAGCAGTTGATTAAAAAAAAAACAGCTTTCTTTTTCAATGTGTAAATTATTAAATATATATCAGAGATAAGTTCCTTCAAAGGTGACATTTCTCCGATATAAAGGTAACTCTGGTGCTTTTAAGTGGAGAGATTAAATTTTGCCTCGGCATGATAATTTATGTTCATTACACCGCCCCTTAAACGTTTACGCTACATGGTGAGACATAGGCTATTGCTTGTGACGGCTTCAAATCTCAAATAACACTGCGGAGGGCTTCAACTAGCACAACTAGCATCGACAACAGGAGTCTCCGTCGAGCAAATTTCGCCAGCCGGAATTTGGCGTATTAATACTGTCCTTATTCCGCAACAAAAGTGTCGTGGACACTCAGGGGCGACCATTTTCTCACTTGATCCGCTCAGTAATGGAGGATTTTCTGTCGCAACGGAGGTTGGGGTGGATACACGGAAGGAGGAAGCGAATGGACGTGGACGGACAAGCAACTGTAGGCAACCAGCTGACCACGGACGGGGGATCTGCTTTCGGTCTCCGACGAGGGGGAATGGTGGCTTGGAAGTACTGCAGCCAAATACGCCACTCGGTAGAGGCGCCTCATCACCGATGGACGCCAATCTAGCTCCGCCATACAACCCTCTAATCTTCTCCTTTACTGTTAACGAAACCTCGGGCTATGAACTCGATATTTTCGTTGCCAACAAACATTAATTGTTTCAGTATTTTAAATACGTTTATTCGATTTTTCAACGGTGAAATTTAGGGGAAAAACCGAGTGCATTCTTCAGCGAGGCGTAGCCGAGCAGTGCTCCAATGATGGCGGCTGCTCGTTGTTCATCGTGTCCTTGGTGGCCCCAGCTCACCATGGTGTTCACGGCGTGACCCAGCTTCGCTACAGCTATCTTTGGAAACGTTTATGCAACTAAAACGCGTTTCTTATGTACGAATATGACTGTTAAAACATCAAATATGTTCCTAATTTGCTTTTAAATTAAAAAATATAGTATAAAATAATGGAGCAAAGGCATAGCATGGCCAAGGGCAACTTGGCACGCCAAATAAAGCTAAAACTGGACTTATCGTGCATTGTTTTAATCTATATTTTTTAACCTAACAATATAAAACTTATAGCTTGATGACATTTTTTAAAAATCTTTGGTTTTCTGAGAGGGTTATGCTTACGGTTTACAAGAAGTTATTTAAAATGGTTTGTGAACAACATTTTACTTTGATACGATCAAACGATAAAACATTAATGATGTACTTAACCGAGATGTGTGAGATTAATTCTAATAAATGATAATTACATTCACGAAAATGGTCATGGTGGTGGGTTGGAAGGACTTGCGGAGGCGAAGGAAGAAAGACGAAAATGGAAAATATTTTATAACGTTCAAACGTTGCATCCTAAGCCTTACTAAACGAAAACATTTTAACACAGGTTACAAATTACGGTTTTGATGCTATATTTAATTGTACGACATTGCAACTAAATGTCGATAGGAAACATTGTTACATCCGAGGCAAAGCAGCTTCACGGGCGCAACAAACAGCTCCAGATCCGCCATGCTTCAGCTCAGCTCTACAAGGAAACCTACCGTGACAAGGTCCAACGGTGCACTGCAAACAGAGAAAAACGAGGCTTAAAACTAAAGCCAGGGCGTTGTAGACTCACTTCCCTCGATCCAAAAGCGCATAAGCTAGATCAAGAAGGCGGGTTCTCCGAGCTCGGTCGTCGGTGGTTCTGGGCTACTCAGTGAGAGAGAGGGGGAGAGAGAGGGCGAGTCTCTGCACGGTGAGATATTAAACCGAGATCCCTGATGGCTAACCGAGAGAGGCGGCTGGTTGTTCCGCCAACAGCCGCATGGAGGTCTCGGCGCGGAAACCCCCGTAAATACCCGAGCTTAAATGCCCAATTTACGGCGTGAAGAACCGAATCCGATACGTAAAAGCAGCATGAATCACATTTTTTTTGCATAATTTTGAGAGTAAAACATGTACCTCAAGGTTCAACGTTCAATTTCCTCCCCGCTGTAGAGGACAAGAAATCCGGCTATGGCCGACCTCGTCTCTACCCTGCTACACAGCCGTCGGTGTATTTCGCTCACTATACGGAGCCAGCCGACCGAGGCGCCTTAAAATAAACACCAGCGAGCATTAAACACAAATTTAGCGGGTTTCGGGTGGTTTCAGAGGGTTTTTACCGCGCAGCCTCGTTGTTTCATGTAACCGAGCGGCTCGGTTGTTGGCTTACCTGTCTCTCAGCGTGAGCCACGGTCTGGTTGTGGAGGAAGAAGGGGAGGGTTGAACGTTAGCCAGCACTGCGCCGTCGGTCCTGGGCTCTAGTCCCCGCAGAGATGGTCCTTCCCCCCCGCCTCCATCTCTCTCGCCGTCTCCCTCCACTCATCGCGCAGCAGCTCCTCTCTCTCCATCCAACCATTTCGCTACGCCGAGACATCCACATGTTTTCCGACCTTGCACCGTTGTCTCTGAACCAAACTGTGGGCGACTATTTTTACTCCACCACAGCCGAACCTGGCTGATCCTCAGCCGAAGTTTGAACAACGAATATCTTCACTCACATATTAAAGTTCCGGCGTAATGTAATTTCACGCATTAACCCAACCTCACGTAACTTTATATTGATGATTTAAATATTAAGTTTTACTAGATGATTTTCACTCAGATATGTCAGATCTAAACTTCAGAGGACTGTTCAAGTATCCAAAGCAGCCTCCATGTCTTTTCATATAACTCCATTCCTCCTTTAGGAAATTGTAAGAGGCTGTTTGACAGCTTCAATTTGGCCCAGCATGTTTTTTCTTTGCAACTCCACCTTGTGTGTTTGTGGGCGGAACCCCCGACCGTCCAATCCAGACAGTCGGACTCACGGAAAACAAATGACTTTCAGGCACTGAGCCTTGTAAAACCGTGCTGCGTTCCCTGGAAGTCGGAGATCTTGGAATCAGTGCGCAAAGTAGCCGAAAAATTGAAGTATAGTAAAAAATCTGTCGTATGAAGGTCATTTGACGTTCCACATAAATAAATTCGTAACACCAAACACATAACTCAACTGATTCTAACATGTTTTAAATCATTTTTTTAACTGTACATCTATCATTTAATAAAGTTAAAATGTATTTCTCCATATATGTGAACTAAAAATAAAGACATCTATCTACATTTCTTCGTTTGTGTCTGTCTGCTTAGTTAATCATATTTGTCATTAAAAAGCTGACATGAAGCGACAAACTGTACAAGTAAACGTTGCAAAACAGTCAGCTACTACTTAAAAAAGTAATAAAGTGTACATTTTCCATTTTTCAACCCAATGAATCATGCCTGACTGCAGTTGGCCAGTCAGTGTTCTAAAAGCTGCAGCTTCAAAAACATGCTATTCCCCAGGTTGTTGGATGCTGGAATTTACTAGATAAACATGAAGGCAGCATGTCGCTGAATGACAGGCCTGTAGTTGGTGTTAAACACTCCTCTCCTCATCTGACTTGCAAAAAAAAAAAGGGAATAAAGTCAGTTGTGACTGATGTCATGTTTGATATTTTATCACTCATTAATCAACAGAAACATAAAAGGTTTTAATTTTATTTTAAATAAAGTGGAAATTCTAAGCATGTACGTATTTCAAGCACACAAAGATGTGCCAGGCAACACAATAGAGAAAAGATAAATTTACAAATGAGTCTTTTTCCAGATCAAATCAGCCAAAACAAATATATATATCTTATCATCCACAATCTCCACTGTTCATACTATTATGGAACTAAGCAGATTCACACATGAAATCAAATCAAAGTAAATACACATCATACTATACACGTTCTAAACAGGTCAACTCAACAGAAAAGACCAGATTGTTCAGTAAACCATACACAATATGTCAAATGAGGCAAACTAGAGCAACACATTTCCAAACATGGTGTGAGAATAAACAAAGGCTGGAAGAAATCCCTTTTAAATAGTAATACTGGATCAGTAGGACTTTATGTCAGGCACTTTGAAGCTATTTTATTACACTAAAAACACTAAAAGAAACAACTTCACGATTAATAAATGTATCCCACATATTAAGGTAACATATCTGAAGTAATCAAGTAGTTCTACCACCTTTTTAACTCAATATATTAGTAATTCAAAAGCCTGAAGTGAAAGGAAAAAGATGATTATGAGTCGGAAAGTATGCAAGAGGTATTTTCCCTGTAAGGATAAAAAATAATGGCAGAATATTTTAAATCTGTGTAGGTTGATGACCATAAATCTAAACTGACAGATGTCTTTTGTTTGGTTGTTTGAGTTCAGTTGAAAGTTGGTGAACAGAAAATTAATGATATGGTGAAATTTTAGGTTACACATCCCCCGTGTCCTCCTCTATAACCACTTTGGCATCATCTGCATCCAGCTGCAACACAAAAAATATCCAGTTAAAACCATGACATCAACACATCTGAAGCTACGATGGAGTTTAGCTACTTACACATTTCATCTCCAGGTTGGAGAAGACTGTGCCGGTCATCACCATTCGCAGGGGGACGGTGAGAATGAGAACGAAAGGAAGAGCCAGAGAGAAAGGGCTGATCTTCACCATCCAGAGGACAGCCAAGCAGATCAGCTGGATGAAAGTGAAGAAATGCATCCGCATGGTGCTCACCTGCACCAAAGAAAAAGAGTGTCAGCACTGCAAATAAGGGAAATGAACTAAACAAAAATCTCATGTGACCAAAATGACAAAAGAGACGCACAAAACAAGGGAAGATGCAATAAAAGACACAAAAAAACAACAACTTGGTGGAGACACAGAAATGACTTCAAGGATGTTAAGTCTTGCAGACTTCTCTCCAGGTAAGGATCTTTGTTGCAGGTCACATACCCGGGTGGCGTAGGCGTCAGAGGGATGGTACTTCTTTGGAGTGATCAACAGGAGCATCCTGTCCCACATCTGGATTCCACTCAGAGAGGTGATACCCATGTACAGGAAAATACCAAACAAGGCCGTCATGGGAATCATCTTCAGAATGGGCTCCATGAAAATAGAAACACCTGGAGATGAGAGAGAAGGATTAATTATGAAAGAAAAAGCAGGGTTTGTTTCCGCACTCTGCTGTGTCTGCTTTCACACTGCAGATGGCAGCACTCACCAACCATGATGGCCACAAGGATACCGCTGATCCTCTGCTCTATCACTTTCTCGATCTCTGGTTTCGGGCCCTTACTCATGACGGTGAGAGCGTTGGCATGGGTGACGGATCGCACGGTGGCGGCACTCAACCAGGGGACTCCAAAAATAGAAGAAATGCCGCCCATGGTGACCAGGAGGAGCAGATCAAAATGGAATCCTGACCCTTTCACCATTTTCCTCTCAGGTTTGCTCACAATCAGCCTGGAAATCCACAGAGCGAATAGAGAAAGTGAAACTTCAAAAGAGGTAACATTGCAGACCACAGTGATATCTTATGAGAGAGTGACTCACGTAGTAATCTGGGACTCCAGGAAGATGAGGATGAAGACCAGCAGCGCAGGGACACAGCAGGCACCCATCATCCAGATGGGGAAGGGCTTGTGTAGCCCCATGGGGTTAATGAACCAGCCTCTGACTTTGGGGTTTGTCACCTCAACACCTTTTGGCACGACCAGTTTCTGCAAGAGGGCAATCAGCTCAGTTATCACCAACAAAAAGACAGGAAGACAGTTAAAAAGTTTATTTTTAGAGAATAATTTTGACTGTAACCTTTAACAAAAGTAATAATTTCAATATTGGTCAAAACACACCTGAGTGTAAGCATCCTCGATGCTGATGTCCACAGCAATCATAAAGAAAATGGCGATGGGGACACCGAAGTCTCCGATCAACCGACGGATCTTTTGAGACAGAAAACAAAAGACGTAACGTGGTTAAAAACAGTAATATGGGTTAAATATTTACAACAATCGAGTCAGACAACCAGACAAACTCTGGAACATAAACTGCATCCTGAGCCTTTGATTGTAAAAGTAAAACCTTAACCTGCGTTCTTTCTAGCAGCCTGTAGGGGGCACTCTACTGGCAGCAAAAGGAGTCAATTTGTACAGATGTAAATGACAAAAAAAATAACTTGTGTTGTGTAAATTATGACTATGGCATGGTCCAATAAACCAAGTTACAACCATTCCTAATAAAGCAAGAGGATCATTGCAATTACAGGGAATTTAAGGCAAAATGATAAAAAAAGGGTCTTAGTTTAGTGTTCAGTTGTTCAGTTGTGACAAAAGTATTTTTTTTTTTGATTGCCAAGTTGTAAAAAGTTGTAAAACTGTAAAAAAAAAAAAAAAAAGTGAAACCACTGAGCCAACCAAACCCAACATGGTGTCAGCCAACGTGCCCAACTCATGGACCACAAACTATATAAAACTATGTAACACAAACATGTAGAAAAGTGACTTTACCGGGCCAGGTAAGTAATGACCATTCTTGAACGAGCGGAGGAAGTACGCAATACTGAAGCAACCAAACATCAGGCACATGGACAGCAGGGCAGTGTTGGGGTAGGCCCTTTCAATCTCCAGCTCATGAACTGTTTCATTTCCATCGGAATGGATCTCGATGTGCGTCTTGATGACCGGGTGGAAAGGGTTGTCTGCCGTGTCGTTGAGATGTTCGTAGTTTAAGATCAGAGGGTGGGTTTTGAAGATCTGAACAAAAAAAGAGGAAGCAGAATAAGAAACAAAAAAAATAATGACGACAGCAGTGGAGTGATGTCTTCATGTGAAACAGATGAGATGAGGAAACCTTAATGAGCTTATTGAAGGTCTCATAGATGAAGATGAGCGAAATGAGGATGGAGAAGATTTCCTGAGTGAAGCGGGAGATGTATCTGACCAGGAAGCTGCCTTCCACGGCCACGATGATGACCACGATCACTATCAGCCACATCCCCACCCAGATGCGCCCCACAATGTACTCAATGCCCTGGGTCTTGCAGAACTACAGCGTGGAACAAATGAAAATAGATGTTAAAGAAGAAAAATAAGCTATGAGGATTGATTTGTGAGTAGTTTGAGCATCGAATGAGTCAAACTGCACGTACAGTGTAAAAGGCTTCTTCAAACACCAGGAGCGGCCCCGAGAAGCCGATGACCAGGACGGGCTGGGCGGCGATGAGGCAGAAGATGACACCCTGGATGCTGGTGGAGATCATGAGCTCTGACACGCCCATCATCTTTTCCGTTTTGTCAGCTAGGGTGAGACAACAAAGAGGGAAAACATCAAAAAGGGCGAAAGCTCCTGAAAGCAAATCAAAACGTGTATTCTATCTGAAACCCTTCTTTACCCAGAAGCCCTCCGAAAGTGATGGCAGGGGACAGGGCGGCGAAGTAGATGAAGATGACAGCAGCGAGGACCTGAGGGTTCAAGGCGTCGGTGTAGTCGCTGATGTAGTGGCGGTAGCGACGCTTCATGTCCTTTATCATCCCACCGAATGGGTAGCCTGTACGGGCCAGAGGGTCCTCACGCGGCTCCTCAGGAGCTTTTTCAACTGAACAATCACAGAAATCAAGATTTAAGGCTTTGTGTGTTTTTGGTTCATTTTTAACTGAATCTGTGCATGATTTATTTTAGATAACAGCCCTTTGAATGTGAAATAAGTAAACATGTAACAAATATTAAAGCGAGTTGAAAGGACATTAAAAAAACCTTTGAGTCTGTCCCCAAAGGCGAGACGAGAGTCACAGGGACGGAGTCTGTCACGCAGCATCCTCTGCTGGAACTCAATGATTGGCTCGAGCATTCCCTTATCCTGGATCTCAGTGGGTGGGATCACGATGCTGCAGTCCATGAAGTCAGCGATGGCATTGGTCAGATCTTTGTCAGTCTGGGCCAAGTAGGCCTCTGTGCAGAACACCTGTAGGTGCAGAAACATTAAACAAGCTTCAGTTAATCCAAACTGCCACCAGAGTTTGAGTGTTCTGGTCCCAGGACACGGTTCTTTGTGTGATTTTATTGATTCATATGAGCTCCTCTTCTCTCTTACCCAGTCTGCCATCAGAGCACCCATGGCGCGCCCACTCTGGCTGTACTCGATGTTGCTCTGGCTGGGGCCCACCAGCACAAAGACAAAGCGAACAGGGACAGGAGACTCCAGGGAAGAGTCCATCACCACAGAGTCTCTCAGCCTCACAAAAGCCACCACTGGTTTCTGCAGGATGTCCAGGGCGCCTGTGGAAGGAAACCACTTCTCCTCAGCCTCAGAATCAAAACTCTGAACCACATGCATGCATCTAAATTACACTATCCTACCTGAGAGGACAATGGAGGCCTCCATGTTGTCAGAGCTATCCCTCTGCATGAAAAGACAGATGCAGTGGTTAACTTTGACAGGAATGAAGTGAAAAAATAGTGGAAGTATTTTGAAAAAGCGTACCTTCTTGCAGACAGAAAAAGTCTGCATCTCAATGTCTCCAGAGTCAGTAACCACGGGTCCTCCAGATTGACTGAAAAGGCAGAACATGTGAGTGCCGATGTTTCCTCACTTCTTTTTAATCTGGAGAGAAATGTGGATTACCTGCGTTTCATCAGCAGAGCTCTCAGCAGCCCGTCTCGATCGCTGGAGCGGATCTCACCCTTGTCCTGAAGCTCATCGACCACTTTCTCCGCCACAGCAGACAGACTGCTCGCATTCAAGTCGAAGATGATGGCGCCTGAGGAGGTTAAAGTTAGCTTCTCACTGCAGAATAAAAGGAATTCATCCCTACAATTTCATTAATCCTTGTTTTATTTCAGGGGTACCTGAGCTCATGGTCTTGCGGAGCTGGATCAGACTCTTGAAGGTCAGATAGGAGACATGAGAGGGACCCCATTTTCCTGAGACAGAGCTGAAGTTCTCCTCAAAGCCCACCCAGCGGGCGGTCTCTTGCCAGGTGTTGCCCACCAGCTCGTTCAGCTCCACATATGCCTGATACAAAGAATGAACACGACGTTTAATGTTGTTGTTAACACTGATTATCTTTTTAAATGGGATGAGATTGAGATTTATTCACTGACTTGTGCGTCTCCTCTGGTGGTGGCGTTTGTGTTCAGGTTCAGGAAAGCTAAAACAAAGAGACAGAAAATCAGCTTTTGCACGACACAAGAAATAAAACCGGAATCAGGGGTGATTCAAACCCACCGTCAGGATAACTGGGAACGACAACAGCCTCCATGGGGACATCATCATCCTCCTCCTCTTCCTCTCCTCTGTTTGGGTCATAGATGTTGCTCTGACCTGGTGGACTCCTGGTGGTGTTAGAAAACAGAAACATTATTAGAGATCAGAGAAAATGGAAGCGTGTGCCTGAAAGTTAAATAAACTTTGGAGCCTGTATGGATGCTGACAGTCGTCTCAAACCAGATTAAGCCTGAGATTAAATCTGGGCTGTTAAAGATCTTCTACCCTCTGCTGCTATTCTGTCTCTGGCCACAGGAGGGCAGCATTGTTCAACCTATGCCTTGCTGAGGAGGTTTTGCTCCTGGCCCTCTTGAAATTGTCTTAATTTACTTAATTGAAAAGTTATTCGCAGCATGTAAATACGAATTCAAGACAAAACTGCCAGATCCAGATCCAGATCTCCTTTTTTATAGGCCCTGCTTAAATCTATGATCCCTTTTACGATGAATACTTTCATATTTTAGCTAGTTGTTGAGGGGAAAACATCAAATTTAATCAAAGTTTGCATTTCTTTCAAATTTTCATTCGACCATTTCCAGAGTGGAATATCTGAGAGGTCGTACTCACAGTCTCACTGGAGAGGGGAAGGCTGAGTCATTCTCTTCATAGGACATCTCACTGCCCTAAAGAGGAGCAAAGTTTAAAGAATTAACAGGAAGAAATTATAAAAATGAAGAACAACAAAATGGAAAAATGATTCGATCAGTGACATCTGGATCTCTCACATCTCCTTAGCAGAAGATCATTAAAATGTATTTTTGTTTTCAAGTAGTTTTCTTTGACATAACAAGAAATTAAAGTTTATTTCTTATCCTTCATGGTCACTAAGTCTGTTGAAGATGTGGAAAGAAAAAGAAAACCAACCTCATCCAGACCGAAGTTGTTTTCCATTTTTATTGCCGTCTGTCCTTCAAGTCTCAGCTACTTTTCTGCATCACCTGAGACGGACGACAAATGGATGAATAAAACATGAAACAAAACAAACGTAGAAACACAAAAAGTCAATGCAGGATGAAAAAAAATCTTCTTTATCTTCGTTTGGTGCAAGTGATTTAACTTTATCCTCAACTCAGAGAAGCTCTCCTGAATCCTAAAGATCTAATTTGAGGCGTTTTTGAAGGAGCTGAAGTTGAGATGCCGCCATCTACAGAGCTCAGGACAGATAGCCATTAGCCGTTGAGAATGTAAAAAGGACGCCTGAAGAGTCTTATCTGTTGGTTACACCCTTCTCTTCAGTACAGCGCAAAGAAACTTCAAATTCAACTTCTGTGACATCAATATGACTCTTTTTAAGTAGCTGCATTCAAAGTTTTGAGACAACTTGCAACTTTCTGGAGCATTACAACTGATTTATCTTTTCACAGAAACAGAGAGAGAGGGGAGAGACTTCCTGCAGAAGCCTGATGAGTAAAGATTTAAAGTAGAATGAGGGATAATGAGACAGAGGCTCTTTCTTATTTTGTAACACCTCCAAAATGCAGATATTCAAAGAAGCACGGTCAAATTTATCGATTTCATCTTTTCTCAAAGTGTGACTAAGAATCGTTGCTTGCTTGAAGTTTTGGAGGAAGATAAAAACACACAACTCTGATCCATAATAATAATCAAAGCTTTACAGTCATATCTGACCCCTGTCACAGAGAGGCCACACCCTTACCTGCACGCAGGTACCCCCACCTTCTCTCCAGCACTGGAAGCAGGACGCTCCGCTCTGTCAGCCCGGACGAGCTCGGTGATGAAGTGAAGCAGGACAAACCAAAAAGATGATTACAGAAAGAGGACGAGCGGAGCAGGAACACCCATACAGAAGTACGTCGACCTGTACCCCACTACCTCTGTGGTTGCTAAGCAACCTCGCAGGGGGTGGAGGTGATAAGGTCACTGTGACAGACAGGCTGCCCTATCGGACAGGGACACCTTGAAGCAGGGATGTCCCAGCCCCGCCTGCCCTCCCAGCATGCACCAGGTCCGAGTAATGAGCGGGGCAGAAAGTAGACCCCATCCTGACTGAGGGGCACACAGGGGCACCTGAAAGGGGGCAACACACATAATCAGAGGAAGATCATCCTGACACGTCATCTTGTTTACATGTTGGGGATTCCCTCGCCCCTCACTTGATAATCTGAGCAAAGATAATCTCATTAAACTTTTTTTCCATTACGGCCTGAAAAACTCACTGAGTTCTTGCACATGTGACATGTTGGCTTCAGGGCTCGGCTCCTTCTGCAGCTGGAGGCCGAAGCTGGTGGTCCAGCCCTGTGTGATAAGAGACTCTGACACTAACTGATGAGAGTGGAAAACATCAGAGAGTGATACAAATTACTACAAAGACAAAGAAAATCTGAAAACATAGAAAACAAGCATCCTTGTCCTTTGTGCACAGAGGTTCCTCCAGATTGAGGGTCGTTCTGAAACTGTTCCACATTTTTTGGATGCAGAGACGCTCTTTTTATACTGCCAGTTAACCCAGTTAGTCGCTCCTCAAACCGCTTACTTTTCTGACAGGTGTTGCTGCCATCAAATTCAAAACAGGCTCATATTTTGCATGAAATATCTCACTTTAAACATCCGATATGTTGTCAATGATCTGTTCTGAGTTAAATAAGGGTTTGAGAGATTCACAAATCATTGCATTCTGCTTTTATTTACATTTTATTTTACACAACGTCCCAACTTCTTGGTTCCAGCCGTTGCAATAAATTGTCAGTGTGATCCTCGCAGCCACAGAGAAACCGTGCATACACCTCAGAGTGAGAGACAGAGGGCCTCAGTGTGGCACAAGCCTGTTATCTTCAGGAGTGAAAGCTATCTGTTGTGACCATGTGTCTTCACACACAGCATGCAGACACTCCCAGTCTGCACACAGACACTTCCACCCAGCTTCAAGTCTTCCACACATTATTCATTGACAGATGAAAGCTGCGTGACAGAGTAAGGTTTGAAAAGTATGAAGAGTGTAGGTGCAGAGAAAAACTCATCCTACGGTGACACAAACAGGCATGAAAGTGAAAAGTGACTCTTACTTTATGACTCAAAGAAATTAGGATGTCGTTCAGTTAGAGTGTTAGTTGCAAAGTAGCGTAATATCTGTTTAAATTCTCTGTGTGTTCTTACAGGAGCAGCTCACGGCGGCTCTATCAGCGTTCAAACAAACACTGGTGATGTGAGTTATCAATGAAGGCCAGAGCTGCAGCAAAGACCCACCTAGTCACAGAGCGTGACACTTGAAGCACACACCACCTGCAGTACGTTAATACGTACTGAATACAGCTGCACTCCCACTCTGACGACTAAAATCTCCTGAATGATCAAGAAAATTTGAGTTTTGATTTGAAGACATGAGGAGCTCTTCTTTTTTTTTCGACACACAACTTCTCCGCCCACTGGCATAAAGTTAGAGCGCGTCGGTAATGCTTCGAACAGAGGACTCAAACACTGACTAAAATCAAAACAACAGTGCTCACATGACCAGCTTCTGACCGGTTTACCATTTGTTCATGCTGCCTTTGCAAAACAGTTTGTTTACTTATTCATTTTTTCTGTTGTATCAGTTTTCTTTCCTGTGGAAAGGTGTTGAAAACTAGCAGGATTGCTAAAACACTTAAACAATACATCTGGTCTGTACACTGTATCCGTGACATCCATGTTAAATAAAGTCTTCATCGTCATCCTCAACTTTTAATGCAAACAAATAAAAAAAAAACTGCAATTATATTTTTAAAAATAGAGATTTCCTGCTCTCCTCTGTTGATGTCACATGTGCTTCTTGTTGTCTTTAACCTTTTTATTTGACCAGCTTTTTTTGTTTTAATTTATCTTGAAAATAATCTGCAAATTGACAGCCTGTAATCATTATTAATTAATATGTATATAAATTATTTTTAACTTCTGAGCTGCAAAGAAGGCAAAACATCAAACTCAGAATCATTCTTCTGTTTTAATCATTGTCACATGACCTCCTGTTGATGGTGCGAATCCCTGCATTTAAAACTGGGTCACAAGTTTGGTTTAATTTGAATTCTCTTCATGCATTCAGACCTGAAAGTGTGAGCGTCTAACTTTAAATAAAAGGATGCAAACGCCGAGTTCAACACGGGACCTCTTGGTCTGTTGAATTTGGCGCCACCTTACTGTCACAGATGATAACTGCAGTTTGCTTTAATTCTAAGTTCGGCCTTGTTTTACTTTTCCAGTTTAACAAACATTAAAATGAATGTGTGAATCACTATTTGACGTCTCACGCAGCAGTTAAATTATGATTACTTATGTCTTAAACAGAATCTTGGAGCTCTTACGGAAAATTTGAGGAAAAAATAAAAGGGAACACCAGATTTAAGTTAAAGTCGTACTTCGAATTAATTGTGTCACTCTCCCTGCAGTGTATACAAACTGCTTATTTAACAGCACTGTTAGACTAAAGCAACTGTTTCCATAACAAGTTCCTAGTTCACCTCGTGTGTTAAAATAATTTGCAGTTGCTGCACGACATCACCGAGAGACCTTTCAGATAACCAACAACACTTAATTCCTCCCCTAGCAGCAGCTCATCACCCCCGATAGAAAACCTTCACACGACAGCTCCTTGGATGAATTTGACCGTCTGTGCATGATTCAAATAAAAAAAAGGACAAAACAAAACGATACTTAAACAAGCTGTACCTTTATTTTTGAGTTTTCCAGTTTGAACATGTAAAGAAAAAGAATGATATGGTTTCTGGAAAATGAGGCTGCACCTGAAATGTGAGCAGACAGACCAGTGGGTGGTGGTCTTCAGCTGCACTTCTGATGGCTGCTCTGGAACCTGTTTGAACTACGGAAGAGCTTTCAACATTCAAATTTCGATTCAATTTAACTTTCATATGAACAGCTTAAATCCAATCGGACTAATTATTTGACACTGCATCATAATCCACAGTCTGTACAGTCAAATTTCTTCATACAGTAAAGGAAAGTATTTTTTCCACATAGATGTGCAGAGGCAGCAACAAAGAGTCTCCCTTTATGCTTTAGAAGTTTGCACCGAAGAAAGGAAACCGAAAATTGCATGAGATAAAGAAAAACAAACATTAACTAAGAGGTAATAAATTGCAGGCAATGAGGCTGTTTGAGATTTAAAGCGAGTTCCTCAAAACCTCCCTGAAACATCTTGTCCCAGTCTCAACATCTCCAAAGTAGGAAGCTCCAGGAATGGATCCATCATACACTAACCTTTAACTTTAGGCCAGAGTAATCATTAACAGCCTGGAGCACCACAGTGAGGATAGAGAGGGGAGCCAGACAGCAGAGAGGAGTTCATGTTCTGTATCACAGAAATCAGCTAGACATCATAGTACATCTCTTCTGTGGTGGTTTCTATCACCAGCTGTATCAAAGCGTGGAGCAGACCAGAGGTGGTGTTGGCAGTGAACAGTTGCACTGGCCTGTGTCGACACTGCCGGTGGTGAAGAGAGATGCACGGATTTACAAGATGACGCATGGCGGCCGGCTTTTGGCGATCTTCTGCACGGGCTTCCCGTCAACAGCATTCTCCAACGCCTGTCTTATCTGTGTGTGTGAGAGACAGAGAGAGACAACATGGGGTACTGTTAAGATCATGGACATTTTCACACAACACTTTCCAAATGGTTCAAACAATGCAACACACAATAAGATTAAAAATTAAATCAATTTGCCAGAAAAATAGAGCCGTGTGCGAGTGAGTTGACTAGAGTGCAGTGTCGACCTGTACACTAAATCAAAGTCATTAAATCATTTATACATTTTTCAGAAAAGAGTTAAGTTTGTAAACCAAAACTATGACAATAAATGTTCAACATTTTTCTATGACGATGAGCTAAAACTATTTCCTTGTGATAAAAACTGTGATGAATGATTTTTTGTTTTCTTTATGGGGACAATAATGAGATGAAAAGGTGCATAGTGAACGGTCAAATGTTTAAAATCCTTAATATTTCACTGCTGTGTGTCTAACCTGTTAAAAAAGAAGCCATGCATGACCAACTGAGTCACATTTAGCAAGACTGTCCCTGCAGGTGCATCTAAGGACCGTTGTCAGAGTGCAATACAGGCCTTTAATTGTGTACATGGCACTTTATTTTTAAACTAGCTCATAAATGGAGCCATAGTGCTCACAGAAAGCTCACTTTTATCCGTGTGTAATGACCTTTTCTGGATATAGTTAGGAGGAAGATCTGGGCTATACTATTTCACTAAGATATTAAAGCAGATAGTGTGTTAAAGAATGAAGTGTTACAGATTTAAACTCTGTGTTGAATAAATTTTAAGAAAAAAACATTTTCAGTAACCATAAAGACAAAATGTGTATTGACTAAAAAGGCACAGGTCTAAAAAAAAAAAAAAAAGACTAAAATGTGACTAAAACCAACAGGTATTTTTGTAAAACAAGACCAAATCTAACAATGCCAAATTTAACACTGTTTCAGTTTGAGCTTTAAGTGACTAAAACATCAATTTATGAGGGCTTTTCATTTAGTACGTGAACATTACATGCATTTGTTTTACACATATTTTGGGCTGTAAGCCAAAATTAAAAGAAGTTCAAATGTACTCTGTGTAGATTTCATTGGAATTTCACTTCGTCATTTAAGTGGGGAAGAAACACTGAGCTTTTCAGCTTCATTTTCATTCTCTGAGAATCAGCTGTGTTAGTTCACTTACATCATCCTCATAGGGGAACCCACCCAGCTCAAGCTTGGAGAAGACCAGCTGGTTGTTAACTTCAATCTCAAAGCTTCCTGCAAGACAAAAAGCAAACAAATCAAAATGTAGTGCTCCCTAGAAAGACTAAATAAATAAATAAATGAGCTTACGATATTTAACGATTATTAAGGTTTTTTATTTACCTGTTCTTCCCACAAAGCCTGCCACCTCCGCTTCAGGAAACTCATCCTTGATACTCTTGGCGAGGTCCCGATAGCGGGGTTCGTACCCTCATGCTCCACTGCATGAAAACAAAGCATGTTTATTTAAATCCGTACAAATATTAATCAAAGTTAAACTCACTCTGATTCCTGCGTCTAAGTTAGCGGTCTGTGAGCCAACTATGCTAATGTTAGCTAACTAACCTACTTTTAACCGGACTTAAAATAAACAAAAGCACACACAAACTAATCCAGGTTATCAAACAGCATACAACAGAAGATACTTGTGAAGAACAGAGCGTATAAATACCAGTATTCCACTTTAACTGTCACTCCCATCGTCGCTTTTGTTGCTTCTCTTGCACGTCCAGCTAGCTTTGAATTACAGCTCACATTCGCTGGTTTTGTAACACTGCGCAGCTGAACGGGGCGGAGTCTGGATGACGACACGTGAAGACGTCAGTGAAGAGGGAAGGAAAACATTCAAACACATGTACGTTGTAGTTTTTGAAATTAATATGAAATGAAACAATCATGCTCTTATTTTGGTGGTGTACAAGGCTTCCGGTAAAAAAAAAACTACGACACTTCATGATAAAATAAACATTTTGTTTTAAACGGGAAGAATCGTTTAATTTACAGCTAATAAACATTTTTCATGACAATAAGAACAATTATAAACAATAATTATAAACAATAAAATCATTCAATGAAATACTCAGTTATTTAAACTGCCTGTGATGTGTAAAGAGTCTTTTCATAGCATAAAACACGGCAATGGAAACCTAAGTTTAAGGCCCAATTTTCTTCTAATGTTGTTAAAACACCTTATACTTGAAAAATGTCACAAAGCTGAAAATTGGGTGCTTTTATAGGCGCAATTAGGGCCCAACCCATAACTACGTAACTATAAAATAAGATACTCTTCAGCTGTGGCATAAATCCAAAAAGATAAAGCGTGGCATTCCTCGTGCTTATGTTACTACTAGTACAGGGACACAATACCCCAAACAGTTCCTTGAAAAAGTGGACTGTTGACCTGTAACAGAGGAGTGGTTTCAAGCAACCCTGCATGTTGATGTGATTACTCATTACAGACCTTCAGACTCATAAAAGCATAAAACACAGACTTCTCTTATCAAACTCTGTCTCACACTTAAGTCAAGAACTCAGGCACACGGATGTTAACATGTGAAGGAACTAAGATGTGAGATGGCAGCCAGCAAGGTGTCAACATGTAAGTTTGTCTTTGTCTGTCCTCTTCAGAAACACATTAAACTCAGGATTGATTATGAGTGGGTTTGGTTTTAATCTAGGAGATATTTACCTTTTTACTCTATCCCTCCACGTAGTGTTACCTTTCTTTCCAATTCCTTTAAGTATTATGAATCTTATCTTTGTAATACGTTGTATATCTTCAGAATGTTTTAAGTTAGCTTTACATTTTGACCAGTTTACAGCATCATTCGACAAAACTGAATCAAATCAATACACAATCAATGTTATTTGGACTTCTCTCTCTTTTTGTTTTTTTTTTTACTTTTGAATGCCAAAAACTGACGATAATAACTTCACCATTGAGCTGTTCTAAGTGCGTGTTTCTCACACAGAGAGGAAAATTTAATTTGCCTTCAAACCTGAGAAAGCACGGCACTTTGTTCTGACTGCAAACTTCATTCATAGAGCAGGCGAACTGCACAAAATTATAACGTACATTTTAAAAAACGTGCTACATGCTTTGTGGTAAAATGTATTTTAATACAATCAGACTACAGTATGGTTGGACAAAGTCCACACAGCAAATGATAAGGATACAGTCATTTTAGAGGCATTCATGCTGATGTGATTGTTTTGGAAGTTTTTACTAGAGATATCTAACAACCTGTGTAGATCAAAACTTCTCAGATGTAGTTTTAGGAATAGTTTGCAACCAGAGATGTTTATGTTTTAACATAACTATGAGGTTGAAATAAATTTAATTTATTTAAAAACTGTTCCTGCCTTGTTTTCTTTTGCATACGTCCTGTAAACTTTTCCTTTTCCCTCTGTGTGTTTGTTTCAGGGGACAGCTTGTACCCATCACAGTTAAGGCTCGTCCTTCTTGGTGGCAGAAACTCCGGTAAGAGCTCCGTGGGGAACTTAATCCTGGGCCATGAAGAGTTTGTCACCAAAGAGAGGACCTCGTGCTCCCGCAGGCTGGGTGTGGTGGGAGGACGGTGGCTCACGGTGGTGGACACCCCGGGCTGGTGGTGCGACTTCAGTGCCAGAGACACACCTGCGCTAGTAAAGAGAGAGATAGTCAACAGTGTGTCTCTGTGCTCACCTGGTCCACATGTGTTTCTGATTGTTATCAAAGCCAGCTCGGCCTTCTCTGCGAGGCGCCGCAGGGCTGTGGAGGAGCACGTTGGTCTACTCGGTGACAGCGTGTGGAGTCACTGCGTGGTGGTGTTCACCTGCACAAAGGCATCAGAGCTCGCTCAGATGAGGGGTGAAGCTCTCTGCTGGCTCAGGGAAAAGTGTGGTAACAGGTGTCTCAGTGTTGACCTGAGCGATGACCTGGGCGATGAGGCTGGAGTCACCACGCTGCTGGAGGAGGTTCAGAAAGTCGTCTCTGAAAACAGAGACAAAGTGTTTGAGATGCAGGAAAATGTTTTACAAGCAGCTGAGGAGGAGAAGAGGAGAGCGGAGGAGAGGGCTCAGCAGAGGTTTATGAAGGTGAAGAAACACAGAGCTCTCATGAGAGGTGAGTACAGGAACCACTCAGCTTTTTACAGACCATAAACAAATAAAGTCTGAGGTGCTCTCTGTGCTGCTTTCAATGCAAATTCTGTTTGTTTAATATATGCATGGGACAATACAGTTTGTAGAGCAGTGTGCAGAAGATCCTGTTTGCTAAAAACATGCAAAGATGTGCATGCAATAATCTGTAAAGCAGTTTCCTTGAGATTAATAATGGGTTTATTTCAAGATAAAAACAAAAAACAGTTCAGTGAGGAAAGATGGTGCCTAAGAACTGCAGCAAGACCCTGCACAGGCTTTATACTCTTATTTCTTTCAGAGAGACTGCGGCCCAGTCCCGACATCCGCATTGTGTTGTTGGGAGCAAAGGGTTCTGGGAAAACTTCCTCAATGAACACCATCCTGAGCAGAGAGGCTTCACAGTCAGAGAGGAGGACGAGTCAGAACCAGGTGGGAGCAGGTGTTGTGTTCGGGAGACAGCTGACTGTCGTGGACACCCCCGGCTGGTGGATGAACTACTTCTGTGATGAGACCCCCGTCTTCGACTGCAGGGAGATGGTGCTCAGTTCGTCTCTCTGCCCCCCCGGGCCTCACGTCTTCCTGCTGGTGATCCGTGTGGACAGGGCCTTCACGGAAACCTACAGGAGAGCAGCACAGGAGCACCTCCAGCTGATCGACCAGCACGTCTGGAGTCGTGTCATGCTCCTCTTCAGCTACGGCGACTGGCTCGGAGGCACGACGACCGAGCAGTGCATCGAGAGCGAGGGGGAGCCTCTGCGGTGGCTGCTGGAAAGATGCGGCAACAGGTATCATGTTCTGAACAATAAGACCAAAGGAGATGGATTCCAAGTCAGAGAGCTGATCCTGAAGATTGAGGAAATGCTTGCTGGATGCAACGATGGCCTGCACTGTGAAATTGAGGGGAAAGTGTTGGAGCAGCTGGAGGGGAGGAGGAGGAGGGAGGAGGAGAGAGCCAAGGAGAGACTGAGGAGGAAGGAGAAACAAAGGCAGATGGCGAAGTCTCAGCTGGGTGAGTTGGATACATTTAAGACTCAGTGTGATCCTGTTTTACTTATTCAACACTAAATCTATCAGTCCAGATGCTCTTTTTGATGATAGTTTGTCGTGTTTTTAAAACTTCTCTCTGTCAGAGATGCTCAGCCCTCTCTCAGAGCTCAGACTGGTCCTTATTGGAGGCAAGAAAACAGGAAAAAGCTCATGTGGTAACACCATCCTGAGCAGAGAGTGCTTCCAAACTGAAAACCAAACCACCTCCTGTTTGGAGAAGCAAGCCACAATCAGCTGCAAGGTGCTGTCAGTGCTGGACACACCTGGCTGCTTCCCTGTGACCCCTGACCTCCTCGTGACCTCCTGCGCCGTCCTCCTGGTCATCAACGTGAGCTCCTCTTTAAGAGAAACCCACATGCAGGCTTTGGAGAAACAACTGGAGGCAGGAGGAGAGCAGGCATGGAGGAAAGCTGTGGTTTTGTTCAGCCACGGCGACTGGCTGGGCAACACGAGCATCGAGCGGCGCATCGAGAGCGAGGGGGAACCCCTGCGGAGGCTGGTGGAGAGGTGTGGGAACAGGTACCACGTCCTGGATAATAAACACCAGGGGGATGGAGCTCAGGTGAGAGAGCTTATTGAGCTCATAGAGGAAGTGACGGCTGAGGAGAGGCTGGCTGCTCTACGTGGAGGCGACAACAACATGTGGAAAAGTGTTTCTTCATTAGAGGAGCAGCAGCCGGAGGCGGTGAGGCTGCGTGAGGAAGATTTAACCTGCTGCAGACATCAGCTAGAACGTGAACGTGAGTAAACACAATGCATCAATGTCTTCATACATTTATCCTCTTTTTCAGGGATGTCATAGTAAAAGTACAAATTCATGATAATCTGACTTTCTATTATTATCATTTTTTATATTTCAGTGACTCCTTCAACTCCTCATCCATCCACAAACAGCACTCCTGTCGTGGTACTGCCAGCTGGAAGATCAGGACTCAACAGTCTGGACAGAGACGGCTTCAGGTTCTGTTTGGACGCGATACTCTCAAGTAAAAAGAGACTGAGGATGACTGTAAATCTGCCTGTCTGGTTCCCTGCAGATGTGCTTCACCTGGGTTCAAACGGTGAACGCCAAATGTTCTCCTCCAGACGTCCAAAACTGCGTCTGGCTCTACCTCAAACGCAGCCGGCAGTGGAAAATGTCTTGAGTGTGAATTCCCTCTGCCATCCTGCCCTCAGGGAGCGGACTCTCAGGAGGATTGTTGAGTCTGGAGGCCTGCAGGCGCTCATCGACCAGTGGGACCAGCACAGCAGCCTGGAGGAGCTGGAGGCTTTCATCGATGACTACTTCGAGATGATCTGGGAAAAAACCATGGAGTCATGTCGGCCCGCTGAGACGGCTGCCTCAGAGGAAGCCGACGGAGAACAGGAGGACGTCCTCACCTCCATCGAGAGGAGGCTGTCAAAGCTGGAGCTGCTGGAGGAGATCAGGACGGATCTGAAGGAGCTGAGGAAGAGTCTGGAGCGCAGCTGGACGGTGATACAGGAGCTCCAGGAAAAATGCAAAAAGGATGGGAGCAAAAGTGAAGACATAGGGGAGTGAAAGATGGAGTGAAAATGCATTTTCTCTTTAAAACTAAAGACTGGATCTTCACTTCCCACATGATGCTTTCACACTCACTTCTGATTCATACATGTTAAAAGCTTTGCTTAAAACTCACAGGTCCACTGGGGTTAATAGGATTTTATTCACCCGTTCATAATTTATCAAAAGATGATGTTTTTTATGAAACACGTCCACAAGAGGGAGCACTTGTCTAACATTTCATGTGGTCTGGGTAACTTCAGTCATGTTCTTTATTATGCAATTTCACTTTCACATTGAGGAAATGATCAGAATTAACTCAACAAACTCAAAAATGTTCTTTTTATGCTTCACCTATTAAAGTTTGTAGACTAATGAACTTTATGTTTCCAGTTTTTTGGGACCTCTTGGTTCAATTTTCAGCAAAGTCTTGAGCCTCTATGCTCAAAAGTGTTTCTGCAACCTGTTATAAAAATTCTTAAACCTCTTCTCATCTCTTCTTCTCTCAGTGTTTCTCTTGACTTTGCTGTCGGTCTGCGGGGATTTGCTCCTGTGCAGCTACAAAAGCATCACAGGGGTTGAGGTCAGGACTCTCCGCAGACGAGGTCAACTTGGAAAAGCATTTGTTTTCTGGACCTCCCTGCACGCAGGTCAGCGTTGTGTCAAGTCAGCTTTAAAAATGATCGAGTTTCTCCCCTCCTCTAGAAACTTAGACTCCACAAAACAAATCTATATGCTTCAAAATGAAAAAACTTAAATCAAGAGCAGTCTTGAAATGCTGCCCTGTTGTGTTTTCTAGAATATTCAGCTTTGGCGGACCAAGAGAAAACAAAAATTTGAAAAAAATTAAGCTCTGAGAGGATTCAAGAGGAAGACTTTGGTCCAGTTTGTGGGTGCAGAGGTCAAACAGAGATGAAAGAGAAGGAGGTGCAGAATGTGAACATTAAAAAAATAACTACTTTACACTACAAAAACTGAATCGAAGCAAGTCTTTATGTCTTATTTGAGCAAATATGAGTTACATTCACTTGAGAAATCCAGGAAAGTGTCTTATTTCAAGTTATAAAAACACAAAATGAGGCCTGAACTGCTTCTAGAGGATAAAAAAAGCCACTGAGGAAAGAAAAATGTTTTTTTAGTTTCTTGGATGACTAATTTTTTGCATATATGTTCTAAATTTTGGTCTTGTTTTTGATATTTGACTTATATTTTTCTATTTAGAATTTTGTTTTTAAGTTATTTTTTTCAGGCTTTTTATGCCTTTCACGTGAGAAGACAGGACAGTGGATAGAGAAGGAAATAGGGTGAGAGTGGAGTGACATGCAGGAAAGTCGAACTTGAACCTGGGCTGCTTGCTCAAGGGCTTTCACCATGTGGAGCGCAACCTAAACCACTCGGCCATCTGTGCTCCAGAAAGTTTTATTTTGAAAATAAGTGCTCTACTTCCTGTACACTTCACACATTAAAAGTTGAAAAAGGACATTTGTGTGCCCGTTTTTTAAATGTTTTCTTGAAATAAGACATTTTTTTTGGACTTTTCAGTGAATGTGTCTCATTTTAACTCAAATATAAGAAATAACTCATAAACACACACGCTTTAATTCCAGTTTTTTTGCAGTGTAAAATAATGTGCATGTATTAATACAAGAATGAAGCAGCAGGAGGGATAAGTTCATTTGTTTTCTGTTTACCTGTTCTCCAAATGGAAATAAAGAAAGGGTTCAATCAGGTCGCTGGTTTGTCTGATGGTCTAAACACACCTTGCCTAAGGTGAGCACTGAGCAGGTGTTCGGTCTCCTTAAAATGTGGTCTCCAGACTCAACTAAGAGACACAATAACCGACTGATACCTTTCAACTTTGGAGGATAACGACCGAGTCTCACGTTTCTGATCTTTAACAACCACTCCCCGTCTCTCTCATTTTCAGCAGGCTTCATCTTTCTTTGTGTGAAGTTTTCCCCGCTGTGATATACTCTGAGTATTCTGTGATAACAGCTCTTCAGTCATAAATACTCTCCTCTCTTTTCTGCGTGTTATCGCTCACTGTGCTGCTGACAGACGACCCAGCGGCCAAAATGTTACGATAACCGTGACAAAAGACGAAGAAAACCCAACTGAGATGGAGGAAAGAGATGGAGACGGTTTGAAAATGGGCTCACAGGAAGGATAATAACACCAGGCCTGATTTGTAGGCAATCATGGTCTGTTTTTCTCTGCCAGTCTTCGTCTTGTGCTTCTGCATTACACCTTTCTGGACGTCGTAGCTCCCTCAGTCCCTCCTCTCCCTGCTGTCTTATCATCCATCTTCCTCTGTTGTCAACATGTCATTATTTTTCTCCGCTCCTACTGCTCAATTTCTCTCCCTTCTATCTCCTCTCATCCCTTTCTCCCTGCAGTTTTTCATGCCACGGGCTCCCCTGTTCCTCTCAAACCCAGTCGTGAGTGCTCAGCCCCCCTTCCCTCATTAGTTCTGCAGCCTGAGAGGAAGCTCAGGAGAAATGGATCTCCTCTCTCCCTCCCTCTCTCTGCTGCGAAGGCTGTTCGGGGGACAATTCTGAAACCACATCCATCTCCATTAGCGGGACGACGCAGCGACCGGCACGACCCCTCCCCACTCACCGCCGTGTATCACGTTTCACCACCCGCTGTTTTTCCAGGTGGAAAGAAAAGAAAGCCAGGTGGAGGAGCTGAGAGAGGCTGAGAACGAGGATGGAGACGGAGGATGATTTAGATCTTGTGTGAAGGAATGGTCCATCCTCCATTTCCCTCCATGCTCCGATACGATGGAGTCCCACAGGGGTGATGTCTGGGATACGGTACAATGTTGGGTAGCGCGACTCAGCAGGGGGACTGAACTATTCTACCCTTTCCAGCTCATAAAGAGGGTCTGCAGCATGAACAGACTCACAGGGAGGCTGATTTGTCAGAAAGAAAACATAGAGCTGCATCAGATGATCAAGACAGATTATGGGTGAAGAAGTCAGATTATGGGTGTGGGATTCAAGATTTAGGGGAACTCATTTTAGTCAAGGTTAAGGCCTTCCTAAAGGTTAAGACCACGGCTCAGCTCACATGATCTTACGAGATACTTTGATGAAAGTCACAAATACTTAAAGTTTTAGAGGTGTAGTCTGTCTGCAGCCGAGGTAAGACTCAACCCTTTAAGCCAGATTCATCAGACATTTGGTATCAGGACTCATTGGTCTTTATCTCATGTTAAAGACACCCCTTGACCCCCTGACAGAAGGTCTAACATGTTTGATTTCTTCTCTACCTTTTATGAACTGTTGGGTCACATCAGGGATGCTGACCGATGAGAGCACAGAGCATCCTGCATGGGGAAAAGTCCTGAATGTAAATAAATAAAATGACAAACCAACAGATGAACGTAAAGTTGGTGCTGAGAGAAGAGAGAAGAAGAAACAGCAGATGGACCTAGCTTAGCTGTACTGGTAGCTAGCTGGATTGCAAACCCAAAACGGAGAAACCAGATGATAGAAAGAGCCAAACAGCTGCACAGCAAATGCTTTACTTTACTGGATGCAGTGGAAATCACCATGTTGGGAGACAGTTTACACCTTTTCCCCTCCAGAGGACCCTAAAACAGATAGGTGGGATTTATATTCTGGATTTTATTCTGTGGAAAATACAACACAATGGTTTGAGGATGGAGTGAAGTCCAACTCTCAGATCTTCAGCTCTGATTGTTATTATCAATGAGAGGGCACATCATGCTGATGGTCCGGCTTCTGGACTCTTTATGACCCCATTACAACATCACACTCAGCCTGTGGGAACAATTTCACCAGAATGCTTTAATAATACTCTGAATCAGTCCAGACTTCACTGTGAAGGTGATGGAGAAGCGTGTGTCAGGAGTAAATGAGGTACATTTGGCTTCACACACATACACACGTACACACTCAGGTCTCACCCTCTTCCATCTTCCTGAATCCATGTCCGTCACCGAGCCCCGTCAGGATATGCCGGGTCAGGGAAAACCTCAAGGGCAAAGTTCAGGAAACAATTAGGGAAAATAACTGCACCCCGATGGACTGGATTCCAGCTCCGTTTTGAATATGTGTCTGTTTCTCAGAAGGTCTCACTCGTTAAATCATTAAATCCCAGACTGGAGACCACAAAAGAGGAAACGGCAACACGGTTGTATGTTAAAAATTTAGATGCCATCTGCTTCAAGTGGCTATAACAAGAGCTATTACAGAGAGGGATGAGAGGGAGAGCTGGAAATCGATGGAGGCTTATGGGTTTGTGGTTTGACCCTGAAGTCCAATTTACCTTCAAGCTCCTGAGCTCCAAACTGGAGCAAACAAGGCTTTTAGAGTCACTGCACAGCAAAGAATGAACATATAATGAACATCTTTATGTGACGTTTGCTGGAGAATTCACAAAGAGCTTCATACAATAGCAGTATAAAAATGGAAAAGTAATATTTGTTCTGGAGACTCCCAGAAACCTTCCTCCATGGGGGTCCAGACTTGGAGCTTCAAGACTGCTGGTTTCAAACAGGTGGCACCACGTTGGAGCCAGAAACGGGGATTTTTCTTGCCTTATTGTTCTTGACGGGAACTGTTTCTTTGATCCACCACTTGGTGACTATAAAATGGAGAGGGAGAAACTCAGGAGAATAAAAACAGATTTCATATCTTGAGAACAGAAAAATCACAAATTGACAAACACGATACTTGAACTTGGGGTAAATTGAGCGCACAAACACTCTGCAGAGATTTATTTGAGTCCGTGTTGAGGATTTCCAGGACATTAGCAGCCAGCCATGCACGCTGGCTGAGTGAACATGACCTACCAGGAAAGGTTACGGCCTTTGATCGCTGCTAATGAGACGAAAAGCACGCCGGACCGGAACGACAACACGACTACACACTCAACAAACGTGCACACATACAAATACACAGATTAGCTTCGCATGGTGCATGCAGAAATAAGATCCAATCAAGAGGAGAAAATGATGAACTTATGCACACATGCAGTGATTAATCATCTGATATATATAAATATTGTTCCTGGAGGTGATTCATTACTGTAACAGTATCGAGCTTTCTGAGGAAGTCTACGGATCAGGAGGATCTGGCTCTGGAAGTAAAGGATGCTCAGAGGAAGGTAAAGAGAGAGGCTCAGGTTATCTGTGACTGATAATCAATACTATCCAACCAGCTATTACTTCTCTCTCTGTGCCCGGATGTCAGGACTCATTGTTGGTTTACCCTGCATCAGCTCCTCACCGTCATCCTTACTTTGTTTGTTTCAAATCTCTTTTTCTGCACACATTATTTGCCTTCTTTATTTAAAAAAAAGAAACAGTTGGAGCTTTTGAGATGCAGGTTGTTTAGATATCAGGTTATGTCCTGCCTTATTCACTGATACAAAATGACTTTTGCAATGTATGTGAATATCTAAACGTTTGTCATTAACCCCTTGATGACTGTTGTCGCAAATTTGTGACATATCACATCAGGTCTTGATGCAGCTGAGATGACCTTTGTATCCCACTAATGCCTATTGATTCATGTTCTACATATACCAAGGACCACAGCAAAGGCAATATGTCACAATATATTGGTAAAGGTGAACCTATCATACTTATATCTATTGTATTGTGATATATTTAAATTTACAATATCCACTCAATTTAGCATCTGTAAGAATGCAAAAACACACACACACACACACACACACACACACACACACACACACACACACACACACACACACACACACACATACACACACACACACACACACACACACATATATATATATATATATTTATGTTAGTTTTTATCTGTTTTTATCCTTTCATCAATTTGTAGGACCTCCAGTGTTTCCTCTGGGGGAGCCCTCTGCACCCCTCTTGTGAAATAAGTGGATTTACAGTCCTTATGTTGGCAGTATTACTCATTAAAGTTCCTAATTTTAATCTAGTCGTGTTCTGCTTCTCTGTCTTGAATCATATTTTGGTTATTATAAGAATTTGTGTGATGTACAGTATATTGTCTTAATCAATGTTCTTATTTCATATATTGGCTGATAGCCCCCAAAATCAGTAGCGTCATCAGCCCAAAAAATCCCATATCAGTCAGGCTCTAGTATCAGTGCAATCATTTGTCATACTTCCTGTTTTTACCGTCACTGTGAACTTCTTCTCTGGTCAATAAACTGATATTCACTGGAGTCATTAAGTAGTGACGCTGTGAAACAAACTCGCAGGGAAATCTAATAACAGTTCTGTATTTGTTCTGTTAAAATGAGGATACCGAGCTCCCTCATGTCAATCATTGTGCCACACAGGGCATGAGGACAGCATAAAACTGTATCTATGTGCTGTTTCCTTCTTTGTCTTGATGGACTTCAAGATTCAAAATGACACTATGCCATCAATAATCCATCACCATCACTATGAGTGATGCAGCTCATCGGTTAGGATGATTATAGTGTTTAGCTGAAGCATCTCCAAGAAAAGGATGAAGAAAAAGCAGTTAAGGAAGCAGATAAGCACTACTTTTCTCAATTACAGTGTACCCTAGATGGTCTTATCTGAAGCACTTAGGGAGGAGTAGGTGAGGGGAAAAAATGACTTACTGGGAAAACGACGCTCTTAAGACCACTTCAAGCTTATCTTACTGTCACTTTCAAGAGGAACAAAAATGAGTGAGGTAATAACTCACATAATTCAAATCAAAGCCGTCTTCTGGGAGGAGAAAAAAAGCAGCTTGTTCAGAATGTGACACAAGGTCTACACAGGAAGGACATGAGATCAGCACAATTTATGACATCAAAGATTTGTAAATCTAAAAAGACTATAACGAGCACAACACCAAACAGAGACATCCTGCTCCAATCTTTGTTGCTTGGAATAATTTTTCCATCCAACTCCGAGCTGGGTTTTAGGTCCATAACATGAGGCCATTTTTGGCATGGCAACAACGGAGGAGACTTCTGGAGTGCTGGGGCCAGGAAAGAAGCAGAAGTTTAAGTTGAGTGTTTCAGACAGAGTTATAAGTTATAGCTTTAAAGACTCTGACGTGAGATAGGATAATAATCGAGCTGTATACCTGCTCATAAAATAAATCTCTTTCACTCAGAGTATTTTAAAATAATCTCTCTAAAATATGAGAATATTTCATTTGATGCTCAAATTACTTCTGAAAAATGTAACCAGAGCCTGTCTCTGTGGAACAAATCAGATTCATTTTTATTGTTCTCTATAAGGAAACTAGTTTCCACAGTCTGTGATAAAGATACACTGGAGACCAAGCAGCAACACACACCGACTTTACAACAACACACACAAGTCATTTACACTCATTTGCCTGAGCCATTTAGCTCAATTATGTCTGTGGGCACAGAACTCAGAACGTATCTTTTTGCAGATTTAATTGTCTGTATCTGTGGCCACAGAGGAGGAGGCTGAAGCATGGTGGGTGGCAGAAGTTGTGAGTGGAGTCAGTGTCAAAGAAAGAAGGCGATGGAGGGAATATTCAAGAACGAGTCAACATGTTGTTCAGGGGGAAGTCAAGGTAGCAGGCGCTGTAGGATGGGTTCAGTCATACTTTCAATAAACTAGACAAGGAGATAAAGTTTTACAAAGGAGAGAACTTGATTTGTGGGTTGTGAAAAACATGAAACGGAAACATTTAAACACTTTATACCTGTAAGTGAAAAACTTCTGCAAGGCTGCTCACATCCTCTGAGGACAGACGAGACTGGACAGTTAAGGGGTTTAGGATCCACACCAAACTCTAACTTCTTTGTCATTTTTGGTCATCTTCCTCAGGTGGGGCTTAACCCTTAGCCTGCTGAATTTAAATTCCCCCATCTTTCCCCCAGTGCTGAATTTATTTTAGAAATTACCGCTTCTGATATCGTTCAACATGAGATGAGATCTTCACTGAGATGCCCTTTAAAAATGCAGATGTTTTTCCTGCATCTCTTGTGATGGTTGTGACATTTTTTCTGGACTCTCTGTCCTACACAAAGTGTGCTTGTCTGTCTGTCTGTGTTTGTGAGTGTGTGTGCATACGCACAAGCGCTCACTTGTTTGTGTCTATGCATCGAGGCGGACCTGCCGTGTGCGATACAGAGTGCAGAGGAGAGTTGTGAACGCTTAACCATCCTGTCATATAAATCTGATAAATAACATGAGTCTGTTTAGTCTGTTAAATAAAGAACAGGGTATCGATCTGATCTACAAGAGAGGTATGCTTCTCATCTGGTTCAGAGCAACAAGTCCTTTTTTCTGCACTCTGCCTCCCTCTCCAAGCGGGTTTCCTGCAGTCATCTCAGCCTGGATATCACACGCTTTACAGATCACTACCTGTGGATCTGTCTCAAATATATTGAATTATGTCGGCTCTTATCCAGACAAGAGCGTGCCGCCCGCAGTTTCAGCTTGCATCATCACAACAAGCTGTTTCGGTGATGTTGTTTCTGTGATGAAATCTCTCAGCTGAAAACCAAAAATACACTTTTGGGCCATTTTTGGCCAAAAACTTTCGGTGGCCAAAATTTTGGTGCATCCCTAGCAATAATCAAACATTCTCGTTCTCAGCACTGGTGGAAACGAGAGGGCTGACTGAAAACGGGTATACTCGTTCATAGTGCTGGTGGAAACAAAAAGGAAGATGAGTATACTCGTTCATAGCGGGCTGAGGGTTAAAGGCCATGTTTTAAAGGCTTTGGACCTTTTGCTAGGATTGCTCTAAACAGATGAAACAATCCAAATGAAAGCTTCAATTTGACCAAACAATGTTAAAAACAGAAAAAAAAGTCTTGAATGTGACATTTAATCTTAATTGAGCAGGAAAAGCAGGAAATGCTGTAGTTTCTGACTCTAAGAGGATGATGTACATGTTTCCTTTTGGTTTTGTTTCTTACATACACACTTATCAAGATGGAACTCTTTTGTAGGCTTTCTGCTAGTAAAATGACTCACAGTCACTGAGCGTCCCCTGTGTAAATACGAGCTGTCTGAGTGGTTGTTCCTCTGCATCCTTCAGCGTCTGGTTCCCAGGTACATCAGGGTCATGAGCTCTGAGGGGTCACATGTTTTACAACCTGCTGCCTCCCCACATCGTGACAGCAGGGGATCTGAGGGTGAGTCTGGATGTGAGCACGCTCTGAAGATCGGCCATGTGGAGAGAAACAGGAAGATCACTGAGGGATTTTTTACGGCTGTGCAGGAATGTGACAGTACACCTGCCTCCTGTATGTCTGCTTCTGTCCGGTATAAGGTCCGGGTTTATTGTCTGTGTGTTCCGTCAGTACAGACTCTGATGCTTCACTGCACTTGGAGGATTTTCTGCAGAGATTTTGTGAAAGAAAAAAGTCACGTTTCTCACTGAGAAAGGTAGATGTGATTAGAAATAACCTCTGGAGATCTGGTGTGCAGCTGAGCGCAGTCATTTTAATGTTTTTGTGCGACTCTGGTTCTTCTCATGAAAGTTTAAACACATTAACAGATATATCTGTCGTATCACATTAAAACCAGATTTTAATGGGCTTGTCCAGCTCAAACACATTCATTTTACAGTGTAAGGCCTGAATGTAAGCTGTGGTCTTAATAACAGACACAGATGTCAGCAGCCAGGAGCTGTTTGATGTCTGTATCCAGGAATGCTTGACACACATCATTAAGACTGTGAGTGTGGTGGCTCTGTGAGTCATTTCAGCACTTTACGCTTAATGTCAACATGCTAACATTCTTACAACAGAGACACTGATAAAGTAATGTGCTGCATTCAGGCCTGTGTGATGTTTATAAAGTTGGTGATGATTTGACATAAACACAATAAACAGCTGAGACTGACAGGAACGTCTTCATGGTGATCAGTCATGTTTAACATAAATAGACTGTAACGTCTAAACCTGGCACAAGGTGAGAAGTTGTATTTGACTGATATAAAAACCTGCTTTGCATCAAATCTTTAATAGTCTTGCTCCAAAATACCCCAAAAATGGGAGGTAAGAACTCACTGACTATGTCAACTTAGGCAAAAATAAAAGTTAAGGGGACCCAGGTGACCTCCCTGAGGAACTCCATCATGTCTTTTTTTGGAGATGTATTTGATCTTTTATTAAAACCTTTCTGGCTTTTTTCTCTTTTTTTAAAGTGAAGAGGAGGATGTGAAATTATTCTGTGGATGTTTTTCTCCAGTTGTCGTTAAAATCTAACTTAAAAACTGCTGGAGTATTTGTGGGTGATTGTTGGATGAGTCATGTGGCACAAGCAGATTTCTTGGTGACAAATGTAAAATCTTCAAATAGTCACCGAAACAGCTTTCACTTTTGAAGGACTGTCACATTTCATCAGTGGCCAAAGCTGTCTGAAACATTTTCAAGATGGAAAGTCACTCTCCTGGATGCCATATCAGGGGTTATGTTGTGGTGATGCAGATGTCTTTTCTCACACTTTCTGCTGTCTGCCTCCTTGGCATCCCACACGAGGCGCTGGCAGCAGGTCAGCTCTCCTGCTCCTTCACTCTGGAATGCACACTGAAAGTATATGACTGAAAAAAACACAATGCTTTGAACATCCAAGAACAACAGATGTGAGAAAAATGCTGATGAAAAGTCTCGAATGCTGCCTCTGCTTTGATTCTGTGCAGAGCAGTGTTTCCAATAAATTCCTGCAGAGCTCAGAGAGACGAGCTCGGCTTTTTGTAAAGACTCAGAGTAAACATGAGTCATTGATGCACATTACCCAGGGGGACAGTTTCTTTCACAAACACAGAGAGAGACGGCCTCCTTATGAAAATAACATAAGCAGAAATACGAGATCAGGCTGCTCAAACAGAGAAGAAGTCTTTAATCAAGCACATACTCTAATTAACAGGGGAGTTCATTTGTGCTGAGCTATCTCACTGAGCACAATGAAATGAGCTGGTTAAAAAAAGCTAATACATTCAACTACAGCTTGAAAGTGTTTGCAAGTGCTGGCAGACTTAGTTTTTCTAAATATATCTACATGAGAACTTTGCCGGAAGGAGAACAAGAATCCAGCAACAGACACTTGATTCAAGCTGGAATCAAAAACGCTCAAAATTTCAGGAGAAAAAAACACAATCGGCCTCTTTTTTGATCTTTTTAACATAAATTTAAGCAAAACCAGGGGATGTTTTTGTAAGACGAGTCAGCTGGATCCTGCAATACTGCTGTAACAAAGCCATTAAAGTGACTGCAAGGGATCATCCGCTTTAATATCAATTTTCCTTCTCTCTTTGAACCTCTGCTATTTGAGCTTAATGTTTTGGACATGAGCAATCTTTCAGGGTTAACCAAGAGTAGGAAAATCCCCTGACCATGAATATGACAAAAGTGGAGGCTCCCCCTGCAGATCTGGCCTTGCTCCAGCCTCTAGCATGTACTTAAAGCGGTTTACATTTGCAGGCGATTTGCGCAGAGTGAGTGTATCTCTTCCTCTGTTTCTAACTGGATCTATAATTCCCGGTTTTAGATGTGTAACCAGGGACAGGTGATGTCTTATCCCCCTACTTGGCAGACCGCTCCAAACATGTGGCGTCCACCTTCTCAGCGCCCTCATGCTGGGCCATAACTTTATACTATGGCTGTCCTGCCACATATCAGCCCCAATATGTCACCTCGCCTGCAAGAAGATAAGAAATCACCACCCTGTTGTAACTGCATACCTGTATGACTCTGCTCTTAACCTGCAGCAAGAGATTCCCTCAGTCTTGACTAAACTTATCAGCTTCTAAACAGCTCAACATCTGTATTTTATATGCATCAAAGAGGAGAAACACACTATTGGCTTAAATACAAAGCTGCCTTCTTTTAGAACTCAAGCCATGCTCTTCAAAAAAAAATAGTATTAACCTGGATGTTATTTGTTTAACTCCGCTATCAAGATGTGAACAGCAGCCAAAAAAATAATTTATTACACAAAGTCACTGAACTTTATCCTCCTGGAATCCAACCAGACTGGAGGAAGAGAGAACAAAACTTAATATCATAATGTGCAACACATCCTCATGAAACAGTTTTGGCTCCAAGCTCGACATATTCAAAAGAATAACAGTGATTAAACACCTCGTCATCAATTTGAAGCTCTCTGCACCAAAATTAGAAGAACATTGTTCATCTTGATGGTATATGAGCGGCAATATATTTGTATAGGTTTTAAATTCCTCCACCACTGATCCAATGTGGATGTGATGAACTTCAAAGAGCCCCGAAGCTGAAAGTCATTACTTTAACCTCGGCCTTTGTTTCAGTTTGAATCCCCTGGCAGCTCCGCACAGCCCAAACAATGTGTCTCTGATCACACACTTGTACTGCAGACTTATCTGGAGGCTTTTCAGTGTCGAACTGTCTCCAATTAAAAGAGCACGGGACAAGTCATACTGCATGTAGCCGGGATTGACAAATGTGTGGAGGACGTCATGAACATGTCCCTCATGAAGTCCTCATGTGTTTTGAATAGTGGGGATGTTAGTGGAGAATATGTGTAGCAGTTCATGATTATTTTCATACGGATGCTTCTAGATCTTTGATTATGTGTCACAGTTACAAGGAGCTACGCCTCCAACAGAGTCAGCGAGTACAAAATTCATACCAGCATCCTTATGAGCGACACATCCTCTACATTCTTCTTCATAAAACAGATTTGTTTGAAGTATTTGTGTCTGTTCTTTAAAGATTCATGATCCCCTCATGTGTGTGTTTCACTAAAGATAACAAATTATTCATCTTCTTCCAATTAGCGACGTTAAGTTTCTTAGGTTGAGTTTCAACCAGCGGGACAAGGAACTTGTAGTACCTGTAAAACATTCCCCAGAACTGAGTTATGCAAAACAGCACAATGATGTACAGCAACAAAAATAAAGGCAGTTGCAAAACACCACCAGACCAGTAGAGGGCAGTAAGACAACAACAAAGGCCTTTCAGTAAAAATGACACAGAGGGATGGAGACAGACTGCAGTTAGACTTTATGTGATCCACAGACTGTATCAAATATGGATGTAGTCTCCGCTGTCACCCATCTGTTCCTGATGCAGAGCAATGAAACTGATTGTCAGCGGAGGCCATATTGGAAATGTTGCAGGCTTTGAGCCTCCTAACAGCTATAGGGCACCCGTCAGCGTTGTGAGCTGAGTTGTGCATCTGATTGGACAAACTTGTGATCTTAACATCTTTTGAACTGCTGAGTGAGAAAAATCACTCCCTGATCAGTGTGTGCTGATAGCGAAATTAACGATTCAGACCCAAGTCATTTTTTGAACCAGGCTGTAAATATGTTTTTTTTTTTTTTTTTGGCTTGGTGCGTCTGTGATTCTTGGTCTTTCTGTAGCCAGTCTAGTGGATTCTCAGTGAACTGCAACTTTTAGCACTTCCACATAGACGTCATTTTTTTTTAACCAGATGTTGCCCCTTGGTGTGATTGTTTTATTTCACTGCAGATGGATTTGTCGACACTTTGAAGGGAGACAAGCTCTAGAGACAAAGCCGTCTGAAGCTGGTTAAAACCATTTCTAAAAGCCCCAAACAGCTTTGAGCATCGAATAGCAGACTGCTCCTCTGTCTAAAGCATGAAGACAACAGTGATTGATTTGCAATTCAGCTTAAAAATGAGCCCGATGTAACAGCTTTAGACCCTCATTGAGTACTTTTCTGACAAGGAGATTATGACACGTAAATATCAAAATAAACTGGGATGAATCAAGAGGGCTTCTTCTGTGTTTGAACAGCTGTTGTAAACTGGATGTCCACTGACACGTTCAGCTGAAGGTCTCCAGTTTACAGGGTCACTCTTTCAACTGGAACACCGGGAGCTGACAGAGACACATTCACACTATCAGGCTCAAAGAAGATCATTGTTTAGGAGTTCATAAACCAAGTCCATCACAGCTGGAGGTCATCTTATTGTGGACGGAGGGAGGGCGAAATAAAAATGCAATCAGAACCCTTCAGTGTGCAGGCGCTGCCTCCCAAAGTCCCAGGATCTCTGGAAAGTACTACTCTTCATGTAGGTCCATTTTTCAGGGGTAAATTTATCCCCCAGAGTTAAATTTCAACCCGAGTTCTGCTTGTCGAAATACAGCTATAGTTTATTCCCCGGACAGGTAACCTGCAGCACCTCTCCTGCACATCATTCCCCACTCTCACTCTGTTATCTCCAACTAAAGGCAGAAAAAGTCTGAAATGATAACTTCATCTGTCTGCTGGCAGAACTTCATCAATTTAGCTTGAAGTGATAGAAACATATGAAGCCAAAAACAAAATTTAAGGAGTAGAAATGATAAAATAATATCATACATGTGTCTGAAACACCACAGGAGAAGAACTCAAGTGGAATTCATGGGTCGTCTGAAGGTTTATCTCGGTCATGGCTTCTGCTTCATCTCCATCGGGATTATTCTTTATCAGTGACCTTGCGAGCTGACGTGACATTTCCCTTTTGCTGACCAATCATACAGCTGGAAATGTGATATGTGTAGAGAAAAATACACATATCCTCGTGAAGGCTCTGTCAGCACACTCCCATATATCCATAACACGACTTAATAAGAGCTCACATTCAGAGGACATTTGTCTATTTCTGGCTGCCGGCTGGATTCATTTCAGCTTTCAGTTGTTGTACATTTCTTTTACATTGTTGATAGAGTCAAACAGTATTACCTGAACGTGTTATGAGGATCTACCGAAGCCTAACTCACCTCTTATTGACTTCCTGCAGGCTTACATTGACACAGTGGCTTTACTCATACACTCTTGATTATGTGCCCTGGATATTGAACTCAAAAGACCTGACATGTGAGCGCTATGAGCGGTATTGATGGAGAGCCGTGCTGTCAGAGTCATCAGAAAAAGGGTTATTCAGAGGTGCTGCAGGGGTGATCTCAAAGGAGGATGTAGGAAGTGGGAGAATTGATGTGTACAGAGATCAATACTGGAGAGCATTTGGATCTGGACAGTGAAACTAAATCACCTTGTGGCTGCTGCTGCTGCTGCTGCTGCTGCTCCTTCAGGGCCATCCGTCTCCGTCTTGTGAGCTGATGGTGGAGGAAGCAAAGGGTCAGGAGGATGGACACACAAACAGCTGACCATATTTTTGGTGAATGCAGCCGCTTCATGGTTATAATGCCTTGGATCGATACCCATCAGGCCTGGATTTCCTTAAGTTTAAATGCTAAGTACCTCAATGAGCTCAAAACACAATTACAATAGAGGAGCATTAGTGGTTTTGGAGTGGTCGCAGCAAATTTAGAGTCCTCCCAATGAAAATACCTGTGACGCAGTCGGCAGAGCTTAATGGGCTCCATTTGTTTTGTTAGCTCAAATGCTAACATCATGTTCTATGACAGTGGTTTTCAAAGTGGGGGCTGTGGCCCCCTGGGGGGCCGCCAGGGGGCCCTAGGGGGGCCTCGTAAAATTGGAGTAAAGGGGAAAAAATAGAATGAAATTATTTTTATTTTTCTATTTTATTATTCTTTTTTTTAATAACTAATTTTCCTGAACGTATTGTCAGCTTCTCAAGTTTCCGACTGTACTTAACCACACCTTAAGTGACAGACCCAACTTGGGCGTGATGATGTCATCATCTGTGTCGACTGGCGGTATGCACCTGTTATCAAGCTGCTAGCCAGCACAAAATCCAAAGATTTTTGACAGGAAAAAGTCCGGAGAAGTAATCCAACAGCCCTGCCGTTGAGGATTTGAGGAAGAACTTGTGGCCAACTAGAATTTGAAAATATGCGGCAGCACATATTAAGTATAGCTTCAAAGCCATACAGAAAAATGGCCACGATTGCCCGAAATGCGTCCTATGTCTGGCGACCCTCTCAAACAAAACTTCAGCATCACTCGATACCTTGCTCGAGCGGTACCTGGGAGCATCTTTTTAAGTCTCATACCACGCACCAAAAAAGTAAAAAATAATCTCTTGGTTTGCAAAGGGGGTCCCTGGCCAGAAGCTCACACTATTTGGGGGACCTTGGGATGGTAAAGTTTGGGAACCCCTGTTCTATGACACCATTCCAGGTATGAAAAGTTTCTGAGGGATAGCTGGGTTTTGAAATGTGTTGTTTTAACTCAATGGTCAGTTTTCTTGTTTGTAACTTCAGTTTTTGTGTTTTCAGCTGCTTGACTTTAAAATAAAGGTTCAATTTTAAGACCCAGCAGTATGATTTTCTGCATTAATGTTCCTAATGTGCAGCTTTGGGTCAATAACAAATAATTTTTGAGTTGTTCTAACGAGACAAACGCACATCTTTTCATTGCAGTTACACTGTCCCAACTCTGTGGTCCCTTTCCGTCATGCATCTCTCCACTCTTGCCATGTTTCTTACTTTTTCCACCACCCTGTCCCCTCAAAATAAAGACAGAAAAGCTCAAAAATATAACTTGCACGAATGGACACAAGACTGCTTGTATCATTTAAGCTGCAGCCACTTGTTGCACGCTTGCTAACTTCATCTGAGCTCGTACAATAATCATGTCAGTGTTGAAAGAACAAGCAAAACTCACACTAACAGTCGTTATACACCTGTTAATAAATGTGAATTTGAACTTTATTCTCCAGCTTGAGCAGCCTTTAAATTATAATAGTTCACTTTTATTCTTATCTGTCATGTCTCATCAGTTATGATAAGTTCCTTCTTCTTACTTCAGTCTTGTTTTTTAATATTTGACATGTCTGGTTTTATTTTGTGGTCACGTCTCTCCTCTTGTTTCAGAGCTCTTCACTTCCTGACCTGGTGTTTTCTCACTGTTGTGATTGTCATCCCTGCTCCTCATTGTTTCCACCTGCGTCCCATTACCTCCTGTATAAACTCTGCGTCGTTCCTGTGTCCTGTGTCAGATCGTCGCATCTAGTCTGTCCCCAAGTAGATACACGAACTGAGAAAGTATATACAGGATTTTTCCAGCGGTGCTGTGACTTTTAGTTTTTTTATTTTTCTAGTTTTGCCAGCTCTGCTGTGACCTTTTGTTTCTGTTGCCTCCAGCGTTGTTGCTGTGCTTTGATCAAATTAAAGAGAGTCATTGATAAGTCGTGTATCTGGGTCATCTCTGCCTCTCCTTGTCATTATCCATCTGCATTCTTATGACTTCCAAGACCCTGATCATGATCAAGCAGCATTTTGAGAGCTAATTTGAATTTAAGTGCTGCAGGAAATCTCTAAGTAAGACAATTCTGCAGTAGCTAAATTCATATCTGACAGATAATAAGGTTTTTTGCTGAACACAGACGGGGAAAATATGCTTATGCAACACGTGATGACTCAGGAAGGTCTTCTAATGAGGATGACAGTGTGTCCATCTGTTCAGAATAAGTGCTTCTTCTTTATTTATCAAGATGAAGTTAAGTATAATAAAACTATTAGACATTACAACACTTGATATATTTCAGTAAAAGCTGAGTGAGAAATAAAAGCCTCCCTCAGTAAAGCTCAAGATCAGAACTGGAGATGTGAGCTGCTGATGTGAGCTCAGCTGAGGCGCCCCCCTGTGGTGAACGATGATGCTGCACTCCCATTTAATACTGAGAGGAATGTGTGAAATCGGATGTGGCTTGGAAAATTTGCTGAGACACAAAAGGAATAGTTCCCACCACCCTGAAGTCTCACTGTGCATCAGAAATACATAAATAAAGAGGTAAACAGGAAACACCTGTCGTCCGTGCACTCACTGGGCTGTGCTGCTTGTGTTGTGACCCACTTAAGGACAAGTTTTGTGTGGTTGCATTGTCTTTGAGTGCGTTTAATGGGAAGGTGTTTCCAATAATAATTTGCCTCTCGCCTTTTTTACATAATGTGGAGGAGAGGAGGATATTGGGAACACATGTTGTGATAATGCAAAGCAGCAGTAAGTACACACCACAGCAACAGCCTGAGCTGAGACTTTGGCTCAGCGTCAACATCAATTAAAAATTAGACATGAAGACATTTACATAGTTTGGACACTCTGCGATAAAAATCCATCTAAAGTGAGCAGAGTTTCCCCAAAGTGATGCTTCAGACTATTTTTTCTCATTCAGACGCAGCAGGAATAATCTCCTCACTCTAAACAAACAGCTGCACACTTAAAGTGTTAAATCAGGTGCTGTGTTGTGGTGTCTACACACTTTTGGCCACAGACATTTGGAGAGGGGTGCAGCATGATTACAATAAGTGTAAATCATTTTAATGATCACTTCTTCGCATTGCATCAGACCTCACGTGAGATTAAAGCAGAAGTGAAAGTGTGTGTGTGTGTGTGTGTGTGTGTGTGTGTGTGTGTGTGTGTGTGTGTGTGTGTGTGTGTGTGTGAGAGAGAGAGAGAGAGAGAGAGAGAGAGAGAGAGAGAGAGAGAGAGAGAGAGAGAGAGAGAGAGAGGAGCAGGTTGTTTCGTCTTACTGCAGGAGTATCAGGGCTAATAAACCGGGGGGTGGACGAACCCCCCTCTCTCTCCTCTCGCCTCCTCCGCAGTGCACTTGCAGCTAAGCAGCACTCTGGACAGGACGGTCTCTTCACCCTCCTCCTCCTCCTCTCGTCAGTGTGTCAGTGTGTGGTGCTGCTGAGGGGTGCACCTACAGTCGCATCTTACTCCAGTGTGGAGGGTCCCGGGCGGTCGGACGTGTGACGGTGCGGACTCATTGATAAAAAAAAAAAAGAAAAGAAATACGCGCTGCTGGGATTAAAATGTGCGCTCCTGCTGCGCGGCTCTCCTCCTCCTCCTCCTCCTGTTCTTCCTCCTCTTCTTCGACATAGCTCTGCTTTCTCTGCACAAGATCAGATTTTATGAGACTCCAGCAGGCGACGCAGGATGACTACTACCTTATCGCTGGTGATTTTGTGCGCTTTGGTGAGTAATCCGCGCTGAGAGTCGTGTGTGCTCGCTGGGATGCTTCATCACTATGTAGAAACTGGAGTTTTGGCTGATTTTATGCACTTTGAGATTTTTAGTTTTGCTTTGAAATTCTCTAATTAATCTAACACAATGATAAAAAATAATCAGCTGGGACTTTTTGCGTTTTTTTTTTATCCTTACTTCAAAGATCTTTGCTGCATTTTAAACCATTTTGTGATGCATGAATTAGGTTGAAATATTTGCTGTATCAAACCTGTGGTGTTTCCCTCAAAAAGGAAACTTTAAAGGACCAGTGTGTCATTTTTTTTTCCACAAAACATTCAAGCTGCAGCACCAATTTTACATTTGCATTAATACATCATTCCTAGGTTATTTACTGTTCCCTTACCTGCACAAATCCTCCTCCCTTGAGTGTTTCATACAGGCTGGAAAAGTTGGACAGCTCTGCTGCTTGTATGTGGAAAACAGAGATTTCTGCTTCACATTGGGTTGCATCCAAAAAACCAGGACCTGTCGGCTAACCTGCAACTTGGCTCACACTTTTATAAGTCGGAATCTGAATTTAAGGGTCTGGAATAAGAAGAGAAAATTTTGTTTGCAGCTTACAGGGAGGAAATTGATCTGTTGGCTCTTTTCAGACATGAGTTTGGGGTTAATTTGACTGATAATGTGAAGAAAAAAAAAAGTTGATAATGCTTCAACAGAGCAGAGGGCTCTGGTATGTCCACAGCAGCTGCTCTAACTGTGCAGCTCTCAGTCATCATGTGAACAGCCCTGCATGTGAGAGGGGACACTGTTATGACAGCTGGTTTGAAGGGTGGCAACGGTCGGCAGCTCTTTGGAATTAAATTTAGGATAAATTCTCAAATTGAGCATGAAATTGGGAAAAGGACGAGCTGAGCATATCACAGCTGGGTCACCATATGTTTGCATGTGCATGTTCCTGCTTCTGTTGAACCAATCTTCCTGCTGAATTTACCGGTAATCTGTGTCTGAGCTGAGTGGAATTCCAGAGAGATGTCACGGAAAAAGGAGTTGACACAGCAGTCAGGGACATGAATCCTCCCCTCGCAGGTACAAGAGGAAACCCTTTTGAAGATCTGGGCTGCGTCCAGTGTTCATTTTTGCAGAAGAAAACTTTAGTTCCAGTGAGCTGCTCAAATAGAAAGTACAATTTGAGCAGAAATGATGAGAAGAATCAGTCTTGGGAGGGAGATGAGGAATGTGAGAAAAAATTGAGCAAGAGGAGTAAGAGAGAGAGAGAGAGAGAGAGAGAGAGAGAGAGAGAGAGAGAGAGAGAGAGAGAGAGAGAGACTCACTACATCTGTTTCTGAATGAAAACAGGGAAACAGGGACGGCACACAGAGGGGGAGGAGGAATGACTTAGACAGAAAGACTGAATTGGTGTTGATGTTTCAGCAAATGTAAGTGGAAATGAGCTTTTCCTGATTACATAATAAGAGCCAAAGAACATAAAAGTGTTTCAGCACGATGACTGTCTTTGTTCTTAAAATGTCTGGGTCTAAATTCCTTTTTATCTAACAATGCTCTACAAACAAGTCTGAGTCCCTTTGCTTGGCATTTATATCAGAGAGAGACGAGGAAATGCAACAGGGGAGGATAACTGGAGTAAATTAGACACGTTACAGAGGATAAACGGAGGCACTACAGGCATACAAATACTTTTCGGAAGAGTAAATGCATGTTTATTTACGGTCAGCAGGTATTTATGGTGGTAAAATGTGTATTCAAATGCAAATTAAGAGAGCTGTGGAAAAGCTTACAGAGTCTTTTTTTTTTTATCTCATATGAAACTGACTTCATTACAGCAGCAAAGACTAATAAAAACTCTTTTAGTCCTTCTTCAAGAATTAATTTTGTTCAAAGTTTTGGTGTGTTTCCCTTAAGAGACTCAAAAGCCTGTTTTAAAACTTTGCTTCTTTCTCTCAGGGTTTCAGGTTGTCTTTTAGGGTTTACAATTATTGTCCCCATATTGATACAAAAATAGATATATGAGTGTAGGACAACAATTAATTTTTAAAGTCCTTATTAAGATAGAAAATAAAGTGGTGTGTGTGTGTGTGTGTGTGTGTGTGTGTGTGTGTGTGTGTGTGTGTGTGTGTGTGTGTGTGTGTGTCTGTGTGTGTGTGTGTGTGTGTCTGTGTGTGTGTGTCTGTGTGTGTGCTGGCTATCACAGGAAGAGGTTATGTGCAATCCTGTGTATTGTGTGTATGTTAGCCAACACGAGTTGATGTTATAGAAATGTAATGTAAAGTTAGAAAAACAAGTCTGTGCATTTACACAAACCATAGGGAGAAAACGTTTAAGTCCCCACAGTGATAGGAAAGATAGTTATATATGTGCTCACCATCATAATAAGAGTTACAGTCCTGAGGCCTGTTGCACAAAACTAGGATAAGGGATTAAGCCAGGCTAACTTGGTTATCCTGGCTCAACTTATCTGTGATCCGGTTGCACAAAAGCAGGATAGAGGAAAGCACAACATGTTTTGATATTAGTTACCATGGAGATTTATCCTGTGGAGTGAGCCTGCTCCAGACCAGGCTAAGTTCCAGGATCTATTTAATCTCATCCCTCATCTCAGCCAGCAGCCACCACAAATAGAAACTAATAGTTATTTAACTGCCCACTACACAATGTTATCACATTCAACTAGACCCACTGTCATTATCTAAACATTTCAGATCATTTATATATATATATATATATATATATATATATATATATATATATATATATATATATATATATATATATTAGTGTCATATCAATCACACCACCACAAAAAAAGATGTTTTCAAAAAAGATGTTTTTCAAATAAAATTAGCAGAATAACCCATGTTTTAAGACATTCAATGAAATTTCACTCATAGATCAATCCAAATGCAAAACTTTACTTATTTTAAGCTTTTATTAATGAAAAACATGTTCTCACCATCTAGATAACAAATACCTTTTAACTGTCTTACAGAAGTCTTTAGTCAAGTTTTTTTTTTCAGAATCATGCAGGTTTTTTAATCCAAGACTGGAACTTTAAACATAACTGTCTAATTTTCAAAACTATGAGTGTAGCTGAGTTATTTTTATGAATTTTCTGGAAATAAAAAAGATTTGTGCTCTCATTCCACCAACAAATGTCATATCCATCATGTGTTGGAAATGAGGAGCACTGCTGAATTTAATTCACTTTTATTGTCCTTGACTTCAAGTGATCCATTTTGACATGAAAAAAACCTTTAAAAATCATAACAACTGATGAGATTGCAAGTATATAAGGGTTAAAAAAAATTCATATATCATAACATTTTGTGGTGTGGTGGAAATGACAGTAACCACAAGGGACAGGTGTTTTTATAATGAAAAATAAATAAAATACTAATATTTTACAAAAACTTATTTCTTTAGAATAAGTAATTCCTATTGAATCAAAATTCATTTCAGTCTTATGAGGGACTGAGGATACAAAATATGGTCAATGGACAAAAGACAGGAAAAAATACTCATAAAACCATGTTTTACATAATAAAAATAGTAATTTAATCATGATTTTTTTTCAGAGTTCTTAAAAAATGACAAACATGGGGGGGTTGCTCACTTCCACCTGGGACAAAAATTCTTTCATAGTTGGAGAATCACTCATAAATATAAATACACAGTAACGTGATGATGTTCCTTTATTCACTAAATAAATCAAAGCAAGTGAACCATCAGCTCCTTTCAAAACTGAACTCACACAGTGACTCTACAAGAGAGAAAACATGAATTCAAAGCATGTTATAGAACATAAGAATAAATACACATTCAAAGGTCTGTTTATAACACACCCCACATGTCTGCACACCTCATACACACAATGTACAACACAAACATTATAAGAGGCCAAATCAGCTTCCTCTGCTGATGCAGCCACATTTAACTGAAATTCACAGCATGCGCCTCTGACAGAACATGTATGTAGCTTATATTTAAAACATGCATATTTACTAAAATAATTTAACACCTATTCATCCCTGACCGGCCGACCACTGTTGTCATCAGGGCAGATGACAGGATTGTCCCAGTCCATGTGTGATGGCACTCTGGGGGCTCTCTCCTTCCTCAGCAGACCACATGGAGGACAGCACAGGTCACAGTGATGTCACATGACCTCAGAGTGCTGACCCTTATATCGTGACAGTGAAAGTTTGCCTTCAGAAGGCCAAAAGTCTATCATTCCCGGTCCTTGTCCTGGAATGGGTGTGACTGTAGGCCTGCTGTGCTGCCTGGGGGTCTGTGGAGGGTGTCAGGAGAAAAGGGCGGCAGGCAGACCCCCTGTTCCCCAGCAGCACACCTGAGGATTCACCTGTCAGTACAAAATCTCATCATCACAACTTATAACAGAAAAACACTCCTGATACAGTCATGATGTAAAAAATGTTTTTTATTACCATGTGACAGGTGCTGAGAGATTCCAGAGGTCCAAAGACTCTGGAGTCATGGACTGAGCCAGACCACTTTGTCACATTGCTGATGAGAGTCAGCACTGCAGACCATCTACAACTATGAGATGAAGATTATTTAAACCAAAGACCATCACAAGAAACACACAGTGTTCATTAACTGACACATTTAAAAAGTCATGTTCACCTGAGCGTTAATGCTGGACCCGTTCTGTTTAACCTACACACTCACACACACTATAGTCTAATGACAAGAGGAGCTAAAATAAGATTTTATAATCTGTGACGTTTACACAGTTTCGTCTCATTCATAATCAGAGCACAGGTACGTTTACGGAGCTGTTAATTAACTCTTTGGATTGTAATCGTGATGTTTCGGCGGAGGAATGAGTGTGTACGTCCTCATTACTTACTCATTCAGGCAGTCTGCAGTGCTTTGCCAAGCTTCTGTCGTTGTTTTAAAACAGTTGCGGTGTTGTCGTTGTTTTATTTGGTCCTTTACCTTCTCATAAAAGCCTCCGTTATGATTTCCGCCTCCGACGGGGAACAGTACGCTGCTCTCGTTGTCATGGTAAATCGGTAAGTCTGTGATCAATAGCGGGGGTCTTTTGAGGAAGCCGCGTGCGCGCACTGATCCAGGATTGGTTTCACCTGGCTTGATGAATCCGTGTCCGTTCATCCTGGCTTGGTCTTTGTGCAACCGATTAAGCCTGGACGCTCATGTTTTGGATTCGCTGAGCCGAGCTCACTCATTTATCCCGGATGTCTTAATCCGACTTTTGTGCAACGGGCCCCTGGTAAAAATGAGAAAACCAAGTGAATAAATATAGAAAAACAAATATGAGCATTAACCCCAAGTAACCCCAAGAACACAAGTTGAGGTTTTAGTCCCTCATAAGATTTAAAAAAAACCTAATGTTCTGGTCAACACAAATAGAGTTTAGAGACCTCATTAAGATAGAAAAACATAACTGTGTGTGCTGGCTATGACAGTGAGAGGTTATAGTCCCCTTAAAGGTAGAAAAACATGACTTCATTTACACAAACCACCAAGAGCAAAAATTGAAGTCCTCACAATGATAGTTGAATAGATATGTGTGTACTGGCCATTGGAATCGGAACTGAAAAAAAGATAGAAGAACAAGCCCTTTAAAATGCCCCAGTGGAAAAAAAATGTTTCTGTGTGCTGGCTATCACAGGAAGATGTTATAGTCCCCACAATGACAGAAAAACGTGTGTGTGTGTGTGTGTGTGTGTGTGTGTGTGTGTGTGTGTGCATGCGTGGTGTGCGTGCGTGTGCGTACTTCCTAACCATGTGAAACAGAGGCTATAATGCCCATAATGATTGAAAATCAAGTGTGTGAACACCACTGATCAGAAACAGAAGTGAAAGTCTCAGTAAGGGTAGAAAAACAAGTGTGTGTGCACGTACAAGTATGATCATAAGTAAAGGTTAATGGTCTCTCACACATGGTGTTTGTTTGTGTGCCCTTGATTGAAGGCAGTAATTATAGTCCCCACAAAGATAAGAAAACAAGCGTGTCCATGTGTCTGTGTACTAACTCCTCTCACCTTCAGACAGTAATCAGGATGGGCATGTGCATAATGTCATGAGATCGTGATTTTATGGTAACTGCCTTGGCCGTGGCGTGTCATAAGTTTACGATTAGAGCTGATGTGGCTTCAGGGCAGCTGTTAGAGCAGTTTAGACGGCTGCCTTGCTCAAAGTGTGTCTAATATAGATGGAGACAACATGATTTATGATGAATCCTGATAGCGCTTGGATGTTAAGGAACAGGTCGGACACCTGGCAGCAATTTTCTTCAATTTGTTTTCTGTGTATGTTTAAATCACACCAGCTCTGCTCAATGTGTGTGTTTGTGTGTGTGTGTGTGTGTGTGTGTGTGTGTGTGTGTGTGTGTGTGTGTATGTTTACTCTCTCTGTGAGTGCTGCCCTGATGTACTGTACCTCTGTCCTGCTTTGCCAGGTGGCGTTAGTGCTGGGGTCCAAGACGGAGCGGGCGGTGCTCTCCTGTGACAGCGGCGAGTACACGGCCAGTGGGGAATGCTGCGAGCAGTGTCCACCTGGAGAGGGAGTAGTGAAGAAATGTGGGGCTAAGCAGACGGTCTGTGCACAGTGTTTGGACAGTGAGTACACATTCATCATCGTTTGCATGTAATCAGTCTGAATATCAACATCGATAACACTCAAAATGTTTATTTATTGTCAAAAATATATAACTAGATTCTGCTGGACACAAAATGACAAAGTATGTAATTACATCATTTGCAAAAAAGAAAAAGTTAGCCATTCATTTTTTAACACAACAGTGAGTAATGTGCACAGTTGTATCATTGCATACATAAGTAAACTTGACATGATTTCCTTTTTTACTCTCTAAATAAGTCAAGTTTTTTTGCTTCAATGAGAAGCAATGTGGTTTTCAGAAAAACGATTAGTCTTTTCTATGCTGATAGATTTCAGTTTTTTATGCTCAGATCTGTTGAGCTCTTTCTCTGGAGTTTGTTGTGTTCAAAGAACTGAAAAACACAACACTTACATGTCTGTCCACAAACCTCACTGCCAGCAGCGGCCCTATTTGGTTAAATGTGGTTTTACGGAAATCTGCTGACAATCTGTTTATAAATCTGTTTTTTATTTCACTGATTTGCGTGAAGCAACCCTGAGAGCAACATTAAAAAAAAAAAAAAAACAACTTCAAACATGAAAATGAAAATTCTTGACTTTGCAGAATCTGTGTTTCCTGAGATGTGTCAAACTTTAACTGGATTAAATCAATCTGGAGACGGGTCAGATTCACTGCAGACACATGTTCAGCTGCAGATCTACACGTCACCAGCAGTATTTTACGAACACATGTACACGCACCGATGCAAACTCAGCACTTACATCATCTATATTTTCACATTCACTTCATTTTGTTTGCCTGTGATGGTCGCCTGAGCCCTGAACTCCAAACAACAAAGACTATTGAAGCCAAAACAAACTCTTATTGTCCAATTTGTATGACGTATCTGCTTTGCCTCGACTGTCTGGATAAATGAAGGAATTCATATGTTTGATGCTTGTAAGTGGGTCCAAATGTGTTCGCTTACACTGGGCTCAAGCTGTGAACTATTAGCACCCTGAGCTGGGAGAGATGCCAACTGTGCAAGAAGAAGAAAAAGACAAAGACGAAGGAATGCTGCAAACTGATGTGCTCCTCTCCTTTCCAGGATATATTTAGTTCGTGTTGTGCAGCTCTCCTTGCCCTTTGAGATGGTGCTGTATGTCAGAGCGCTAAGTAAAAGCGTCAAAGAATAGGTCACCAGCATCGCCACACAGGTTGGGAAGGACAAGGCTCACTGCAGTGAACCTTTTCAAAGCACAGGAACATACAGCTCCACAAAGCAGAACATTTTTGATTGCATTAAAACTTCGAGGGATGCAAACACCAACAAATGCTTCACGTAAACAAGAGCTGGTTTCAAACCTCTTGTGCAAGAAAACAGACCGATGCTCCTCTGGATCTAATTTGTGGTAATGTATTAAACTATGAGAGACAGCTCTCGGCAGGCAGGAGGGCTGTTTGCACAAAGAAAACTGATATTCTGATGTCCTTTGGACTCCTTGCTAAACGGATGCTAATCTCTCTGTGTGTTGTGTTACATTGTTGAGAATCTAAAGTGTGGCTGATTTTCCCCTCTTTGGAGTTTTTTCATTCTTTGCCGCCGGGAAATCAAGAGCTGAAGCATCGGGCACAGGGGCAGGGAGCCAATTCTCTACGTTGGGAGCGAGACAGCGCCACAGGGTGAAAAACCAAAAAAAGAAAAGGAGTACAATTTCACATAAACTAACTCTGTCACACTGAGCCAGTGTTGGAATGGAAACTCGCAGGCGTGAAATTGACAAAAATAGGTCCAGGTGTAAAAGTTTGATTGAAATTGAATGGACCTCTGATAGTTTTATGCTTTTAAAAATCTCCTCACAGCTGCAGAGGGAGAGCGAGCAGAGTGATTCATTCATAATCAAATGTTGCTTTTAATAGAAGGACTGGAGAAATTTGTTGAATGGAGACGCAGCTTGAGCAGTCTGGACTCTGAATCCGGTTTGACGTCATCAGGGTTTTCTCTTTCCTGCTGTAAATGCTGGTCAGTGATGCGCAGACGGTAACCCGCTGCTCTGTTTCTCTCCAGCGTGGGCTGGAAATCACGACTCCACTTCAACCCCCCCTCCTCCCTCCTCTTCCCTCCACTCCAGTGAATCCCACCAACCCTGGTCGTGTCTCCTCTTCTCTCCATCCTGAACTTGCTCCCATCAGCCAGAACCCCTCTGCCCCTCCCCCTCCCCGCTGCTATGACTCATCTTCTGTATTAACGGATGAAACGGTATTAGAGAGCCAGCCACCAAAGGGCACGATCTGCTCATTCATTATGCACACTGTTACATTGGTGCATCTTTACTCATTTGATCCAGCTAATTAAACCATATTGAAAAGCCTATTGTGCCTCTAACAGTGAACAATTATCCTGCCCTGCAGGACCGGAACAGTATTCACTGCTGATAAACACGCAACAATTACACTCAAATACTCAGGAGGTGCTTTTAGTGCTTGTGTGAATGCCTTTCCATTAGCTTCAATATTGTTTTTGTTTCATCACATAAATCTGGATGTACCTGGGGCTCACTGGAGCAAATAACAACACTGCTGTGAAAAAAAATTTAAAAGCAGAATTTGATGGTTTGCAAGTCAGTGAAACTAAAATTTGATGCCAGCAAAACATTTTACGATAGTTGAGACGAACATTTGGGAACCCCAGAGATCAGTTTTTGGAGTATTGGTGATAAACTCTTGTACCATGTTTGCCTGATTTAAGATTTCAGCTGCTGAAATTTTGTTTATGAAGCATCAATTATTTCCAACTCTAGCAGTTTAGCAGCTGGACTCTTCTACTACAGAGCCATGCTGTTGTCATCCATGCAGAATGGGATATGGCATCTTTTTGCAGGAATATTTAAGGTCTTCCCTGAAAATAAAAGTGCCTGGATGGCAGCATATGTCACCCTTGACTCAGAGCCTGTATATATTATTTAACATTAATGGAGCCTTAATAACATGCTGGGTAGTCTATCTTCGCTTTACAGCACATGTTGATCATGTTAACGTAGCTTCCTCTTCTCATGGTTTAGTTTCTTACTGCATTTTGTGGATCCAGCAAAACTGTGTTGGGAGACTGATGATTTGGAGGTGATTTTGAGCCCATGCGGTGATTTCCACTCCAGAGTCATGTCCAGGAGCCTGAGGATCTCTCTCAGCTATTTAAAGTCATTTTCTCCTTCAATGCTTTCTGTGGCGAAACTGCACATCAGCCTGTGTCAAGAGTTTTCCTGAAGTCTTGTTATTCTTCTTTGGGTAGATAACAAAAAAAAAAAAAAAAAAATTTTTCAAATATTTGATTTTTTTGAAGCTTGAAGTTACAGACATGCATCAGAGGGTAAAAAAAAGTTTATTAACTGTTACTTAACAAAACAAATTATGCAACTCATTTCTACAACAAGTTCATACCGTTTGATGTTGCAGGTGCATGTGGTCTACTCAAGTGGACAGGTCTGTAACAAGCCTTGACATAGACCTTTATAGACCTTTATTTTTCATGTTCATGCAAGTTGTTTTTTGCTCTATCTGGGAATTGTTACAGAGTTCGATTGATTTTGCAAACCATCAGTTTTTATCAACATTTTACACAACATCTCAACTTTTTAGGAATCCCTGCTGTACCAAAATGAACTTGTTGGTATTTTTGTGGACCTAACTTTAAAGACTTAACCTATAAATATATTTTCTTAGCTGCAGAAATGAATAATTGAGGAGTTCATCACATCCATTTCCTGTTTCATGGTAAATATGGGTGAATCTTTATTTATAACCCTTCTAATTCTCCACTTCCTGTGTGTGTGTGTGTGTGTGTGAGTTACCCCCTCCCATCCCCTGCCCCCATGGCCCTGGCTTGGGATGAGTGCCAACGTCAGCAACGCTGAAATATTTATCAGTCTTCTCCAATTTTCTCTGCTGTCATGGGAGTCAAGATGAGTGGACCTGCCTCACTTAGTCGAGAACCTTTCAAGGAAAAACCTGAAAACTGATTGAAGATCTCAGAGACAAAAGCCTCACAAGTCAATGTAGCGTTCAGAAAGAGTCTCTTCGGACTGGACCGGGAGTCTGCAGGGATTTGAAAGCGGAAAGAGAAGTAGAACCACAGCTTCGTCTGACGAGAACTGAAACAGTGTCAAGATCTCAGTCCAAGGTTGGATCAGGAGGGATGAAGAAAGGAAAAGGAGATTTATCTCTGGCAGGTCTTCAGTGGCGAGGATACTCGAGTAGCTTTCCTCCTTTTTGGTCTCCTAATAATAGCTTCAGTAATATCCCAAAAAACACCTGTTTCAAATCAGCAGGGGAACTAAGAGGGCCAATAAGCGGGGCGATAATTACACACAAAAATGCAACATGTTTGCAAAGGCAAATAAAGCCGTCACGCAGCTCTCCTGATGCTGATTCTTCATCCACAGTCAGCACATAACAAGGACAAAAACCGGTGTTTCCGCTGCACATCGTGACACGACATGGAGTGCGAGAAACGGCCGTCCCTCACTAAAAGCTTACACCCAAAGTGCTGATTGTGGAGATCACGGGCCAGTTTCAAGGCCGTCCTCAGCTACATTATTGATGACGCTAATGGGAGCAAAACACATCAGTGTTTTGAGGGGGTCTCTTTAGAGGCTGAGGTGGCACTTTTTAAGTGCACCGCCCTCCGGTCACAGCGGCTTCTTCCCCACCTGGAGGTTTTACTGCTGAGCAGGGATGGAGACGGATTGCTCCGGTCGTCACTCAGCTGGGGACGGTTAGAGAAAGCATCATATTTTATTAAGGAAGACACTCAACACCTGATTCCTGATGACCTTTTACTTTCCCTTTTTAGCCCCAAGATGAAAGTGCTGACACATAAATCTCAAACCTCACACACACACACATACACACACTCCTCTCCTCTCCTGTGTGCTCGCTGCATATGGTCGCATTTAGACGTGTTTACACACAAAGACTGGAGAGGGGCTCATGCATGCAAGTTGAAATTAGTGAGGAAGCCTGCGCGCTGGGGGATAATTGAAATGAATGAGCAGAGGTTTACCGGTTGAGCTCGAGTGCAAAGAAAACACAAGCTGCAGGCTCACAAACTCAAATAAGCGTTTGCTTCGAGAGTCTGTGATTTGTCCGTTCAGTCAGTGTCACAATCTTCTTTCGCTCTGGCCTCTAGACAGTCATGAGAGCAGGAGGTGTTGGCAGAAGTAAGACTGAGTTCTTAACCTTTCCTCTTGCAGTTGTACATCAGCACTTCCACAACACTTTGATGTCTCACTCATGTTTCCAGACGAGCCCACCCTCAAAGAGTGTTCATTCAGGCCACCTCAGCCCTCCGGCTCTGTATCAACCCCTCCTCCTGCTCCCCTCAGGCTGTCTGTATAATGTGACAACCTTCATCTTCGGCTTCTTAGCTGCGCTGCTGTTTACAAGGTGTTTAGAGCTCCAGCCTGTGCCAGTGTTTACCCGTCAGAGCGGCTTGCAACGCAAAGCCAGCACTGGGACATCGCTGCGGGGCTTTTCATACCGACAATATGCTGTTTCCTAACACGTCAGGAGAAACACTCAGACATATGCGACCGCAGAAAAGTGTCGCACTGTACATCAACACAGTCATGAGGCTTTTAATACAGCTCCACCCCGTCCAAATGATTCATTACTGAGGAGACTTTAACCAGAATCGACTCGCTGCACGCTACAAGATGTAAAACTGGTCTCTCACGATGAAACTTTGCATGCTGGATGCTTATCTTCCTGCTTGTTAATCAGATTTTGTTGTTGGTGTTTGATCTGCAGCTCTCTGAAGGTGACCGTTCTCATGTTAACACGACAGAAAACTGAAAAGTGAAGCCTCCACTGTACGCTCTCTGAGCTGTTTTGGTCCTTATCCACTTCCCTCTTCGTGCAACCTCTAAATTACACTTGTACAACACGCTCACACCCCTCCCCCTCTCACTGTATGCATAATTCAGCAGTTATCCAATTATATCTGAAAATAATTCCATACGAACATGCAATATTGATGTGTTTCTGGAAACTCTCAATGAAAGAAAAAAAATGGACTGGAGGTCGTAGCGTCCTCGGTGATGAACCCAGCCTAAGCTTTCTGATGCAAATGTTCATAAAGTGAATCTGATTGGGATGAACAGTCAGCAGTGCACATTCCTCCCATTAACTCTTAGGGTTCCGGAAAAGTTTCCTGAAAATTTCCACAGGAATGTTAGCTTGGGAATTTTGGAAATTTTCAGGGTTTTGTTGCCCTCGACTTAAATGATTTTTTTCCCCAAAAATTTGCGAAAAATTTTGGACCCCCCCCTTGTTATCAACTTAAATGAGGTTTCCAAAATTGTTTGGTTTAAGCACTATGACTGAATGAAAATTCATATGTGTACCATGAATTACATGTGCAAACAATCCCAAGCACATTTGATCGTCATCAATCAAAAGGACGATGGGGTCCAGGTCCTTAATGAAAATAAAGCATGGCCGTCATGTGACATATTTGGATGGGACTGTTCTATTTTTATTTTATTTTATTTTTTTTTTTTTGGGGGGGGGGGGGGTGCTGAGGGGACATTTGAAATATGTCTAGGTTATTGTAAATGCAAGAGTCTTATTTTATTTTTCACCATTTCTGGTTTTTGTTTTTCTATAAAAGAAACCATTAAAGTTCAACAAACCGATAACTGTCAATTTTCAATATTGTTTCAGGCATATTTGCTTATGTTTGCTTATATCAAATATTCATGCCTATTTTCATGGCAGTTAGACTCGGGTAGGAAAATTCACTGAAAGTTCATTTATAATGTCATTTAAGAATATTTCATTAGACATGTTTGCATGCATGTCTCCTTATAACAAACCAAAATGTTTAATATTTATACATGTATATGACCAGGTTTATGCAGTTAATAGAAGTCCTGAAAAATTCTTATTAATGCCTGAAAATTCCCATGGAAAGTTTCCAACTTTGAAAATTCCCAGAATTTTTCAACCCTGTTAACTCCACATCAGATGATGAAGACAAACCCTGCCCATTGTTAATTCACACACTGTTAAGCCTTTAATTAGACTCGATCATTCAAACCATCATTTTTCCTCGTCAACCTGTGCTTTGCCTCACTGTGACTGAGATGAAAGTGGTTTACTCAGCGCAGCAGACACATCGAGATCGATATCGTAATGAACGCAACAGGCTTTTGACTCGCTTCAACACAAGAGCACCTTTCTTGTCTCTGAGCACAAATCACTGAGTGCCCGGTGGATCAATGTGTCGTCCCCTCTAATGAATGTGCAGTAAACATGATTAATGTCATGAGACGCACTGTTTATCCCCCTGTTTATCTCCTGATCTCTACGTCCTCTAACCTCCTTTGCCCCTTCTCCTTTCCTTCGTCCTCTCGTCTGCAGGTGAGACGTTCTCAGAGAACTACAGCCACACGGAGCAGTGCCGGCCCTGCACTCAGTGCACTGGCCTGATGCGCATGGAGACGCCCTGCACCGACTCCAACGACGCCATCTGCATCTGCAACTACAACTACTTCTTCAGCTTGATATCGGGGAAGTGCGAGCCGTGCACGGTGTGTCCCCCGGGACAGGGTGTGTTCACTCACTGTGAACACAACCACGATACCATGTGTGAGGAATGTCTGGACGATACTTTCTCGGAGCAGGACAGCTACCTCGACCCCTGCCTGCCCTGCACCATCTGTGACGAGGAAACTGAGACACAGCTGGCTGAATGCACGCCAACCAGTGACTCTGTCTGTCACAGTAAGTCTGCCGCACACTCCACTCAGCCCCGTCTAGAGAGAAGACACTAAGACTTATTATTAGATAACAGATGCTAACATGATCTGCTATGAAATATAAATCTTAGGAGCATCATTTAAAGGTTGTGAATGCAACATCTTTGTTTATTAGCCTTTTGGTTGAACAAATAAAAGAAGCCACTTCACTTTGGACTTCAAAAGTTGGATGATAAAGCACATCATGCTGTGCTTCCTGCAAGTTATGGCTTTATTTATCTCCTCCAGTGGTCACACAGAGCTCGTAAAAGAGCAGGTGGTTATTGCTGTAATTATTCCAGGCTCCAAACAGGGCTCATTCGTCAGAACTAATGACTGAATGCAGGAAAAAGGACCAAACCAAAGCTCCTGGTTCTAAAACACAGTCGAGTAACAACATCTTAAGTTTCACTTTTCTTCCTGAAATAAATCAGGAGAATTTAAGCACACAAAGTTCTCTGTTTTCAAAACATCTTTGACTTTTGTTTCTTTACAGCCAGAGTTGACGTTAGAGCGCTTCACAGTCCTGAGGTTGGTTTGTGTGTTGGTATGTTGGTCGCCTTCAAAGCCTGTTTTGGTCACTTGATTGAGACTCTGGGCAGATCAGAGCACAAATGCGCTCTGAAAAAAACAGGAACAGAAAGAAACAATCACAGGAAGATGCACAGAGGTCCAACATGGATTTAGATTGATGCAAAAGACACTAAAGACCCTGTTTCTAGCCTGTTTTTGTTGTGCATTGACGGATTGCAGCTCCTGCATTTGTCCAAACTCCTCCTCAAAAATATGTATGCAAGGTAAATTCCATAAACCTGAAACACTGTAATGTCATGACTGTTTGTGGGAAATTGTACATCTTGTTATCTTTCCAATTAATGTTGAAAATACAGAAAATTTAAAGTACTTTGCAAGAAAATCTCAAAACAAGATGAATCCTCAGACTTAGAAGTGTCATCGTGGTCAGCAGGGTATCATCCTGGGAGAGACAAGTTTGGGCACTCCATGGCTGATAATTCACTTGTTAGCAGTCTGTCTTGGAAATATTGACTTTATTTTGGAAGAAAAGCTGATTAATTCTAACCATATACAAGACTAGTAATCCCAATCTATAAGGCACCCACTGGAACTAATCGTTTGAGAGCCCGGCGCTGCAAACAGGGACCCAAGAGGAGTCAGCCCATCCGAACAGCAAAGGCTGGATAATAAATCAATGCCACCTTCACAATCTGTGAGCCAGGAAGGACTGAACCAAGCAGGAACCTCAGGTCTGCAGTAATTAAAACTTAAAGCTGCAGTTCCAAGATTGTCCACTTGAAGCTACAAACACACTCGTTCTCCATTAGGTTTGAAAAGCTCCTCAGTGAGTGACTCAGTTATTTTCTGAGAGTAGTAAATCGTGTTTGTAATTAGTGACTTATTTGTCCATCACAGATCCCTTTTAGAGCACTCTGGTTTCCAGGAACTTCAAAGCCGCGTTGGAGCCATCATATAGAACGTTTCAATCCCAGCTGGAGGTCAGCCTTTCAAACAGCAGGAAGTTAAAAGCTTTAGCATTGAAAGGTCAAAGACTGGAGATGTGTCAACTCTGAGACAATGAGTAATCTGCTCTCCCACAAAGCAGAGGGCAATACACCACAGGAGGAGCAGAGTGGAGCTCTTTGTATCTGAGTGGAGAAAACAGCGCGTTAGAAAGGAAGCTGTAAATTCTCTCAGGCTGGACGGGGCATGAAATCTACCTCATCAGAGGGAAATGAGGCTCAGATCTGGGTGGTGGAAGTCTTAGCTCTGGGTTTCTTAGATAACTTCTTCAAACTTTCTAAAAAGTAACATCAGATTAGTGAGAGCTGTGACGTAAAGTGTGACATCTGTGGCACTGAAAACCTTTTCCTCAATCAAAAGACAGTTTGTGCTCTTCTCTTTGAAAACCCGACCGTCCTTCATGTTGGTTTAAGTGCAAACTTTGAGCGAAGAAGCTTTTACGTTGTAGAGTTGATTAAATGCCTCTGAGAAAGCGTTTAATAGCCAGAGCTCTTGCTAATGTACGGCCTTTTATTGATCTCCTGCATGCTTTAAAGCTTTTAAATGAACACGTTAATGTTTGATATGAATGTTGGGATTTCGACTTGAGTTCATCTTCTTAAAGGCAGACCCTGTTGGGGTTCGCAGCCTCAGACGCTCACAGGTATTTGGATTTGTGGAGTTAATGAACCTTAAAAATCTGTCAGCACCCTGCTTCAGTACAGTGTGAGTTCCCCTTTGAGTCGACTTTAATAGCGCAGAGTCAGAAGAGAAAAGGAGCTGAGAGCAGAACAGGGAGGTGAGGTGGAAGATGTGCTAATAACACAGAAGATGACTTCCAACCTTTTCTTCCTCACAAACCATCAGAGTTTGATTTTTACCACCAATGAATCATCAGCGCAGCACTTTCAGACACCAACAAGACCTTTCAGACACCCGCCACTGCTTCGCTTCACAAAAACACAGCTGAAGGAAGCTTCCAGCAAAGAGAGGCGTTTTTATTCCTGCAGCTTCAGCCATGCAAGGTGCCTGGCCTCAGTGTCCACCTGTTTGGCCCTCACAGAAATATTTCAAAAACTTTGGGATGGATTCACAAAGGCTTGTGTGTTGTGTGTAGCTCAAGTGTCTTTCCTTCGCTCTACCTCCTCTCTCTGCCTGCTGACTTTTCCCCAAAGTTTTTTTTTTTGTCATTTTCCCCAGAATCCTCTTGGACTAAAGCCCCGTTTCAACCAAGCAGTTCAGTTCAGTTCGTCTTGGTACTGCACACATTTTGTGGCGTTTTATTTCATTAAAACTGGGATAGATACCTAAATTACCAACCCATACCGTCTCACTTTTTGGTACCCTTCTGTTGGAGTACCAGACATACTGATCCGACCCTAGAAGGTGGAGCTAGAAACACTGCAGTCTGTTGATTGGTCAAAAGAATTGTCACTTCCTGTGTGACAGCAGTAGTAAAGAAAACATAATCCTGCCATGTTTAAATCTCCAGTCGACTTTGTGATGATAATTTTCTTTTTTTTTTGGAAAATGGCGTCACGAAACAGTTTACAGTGTTGCATTTGTCTTCTTCAGTGGATTTATTAGCGCTTAAGATGCTTAATTTAGCTAATCATTCGAAATTAAATGACTTATGTGCACATATTGCTGTGGCTGCTACACTGATATCGCCGTTATCCTTGAGTCCTTGTAGAAAACGCATCAAACATTTTTTTTTTTTTTTTTTTTTTTTTTAGATATTTTTATAATACAGATGAAATATGCAGCATTTACTAGATTCTGATATATTGGAGAGAATTTGGCCCAGGCCCTGCAGTCATCTCAAATCAGGTTTAAAAGTCTGACTTTCCTAGTTTCTCTTCATTACAGTAATAAATGCTATGATCTTAGATAAAAACGACCTCTGACCTCAGTCAGTTCAATTCTTCATCAAAGCTGGACGCCCTGCAGAGGATCAGACCTCAGACTACCCACGAATCACTGTTCCCCCTAATTTCTGCCATCTCTGCCTTTTTCTCTGTTTTGTTTGAGGACACACACTCTGTTAATTCACTCCAGTGAAGACCCCATGAGGACGTACCGTGACAGGACTGGCAGCCATCATAACAAACTGCCCCCTTTGCCCCATAAAAGCCATCCAGAGTACCCACTGATTCCATCTGATCTGTAGCCGACCACAATACTCTCCTTTGCTGCCTGTTCGGCGCCCACACATGCAGCTTGTCTCACCTTTGAACCCTCCTTTGTCCTGACCAATCGTGTAGCTGCAGCAGCGACGGCGGTGACGGGATATGGCATGATAAGCGTCCTCACGGGGCGTCCCTTTGAATGGATAGCCCTGTCGTTTAGCACCACTGGGCCTGTGGGTAATGGTCACATGTGGTGGTGATGATGTTTCCAGGCCCTCCATGGTGGTCTGCTCTGGCTTTGCACACAGATACACGTTTAGCAGCAAACAGGAAGATGAACTTCTCATCCTATCTGCACTTCTTCATTCGAGGAAAAAGCCATCTTGAGTTTTTCTCTCTCTTCTATACTTGGTAAGAAATATATGATGAAGATATGTCCAAATCCCCAAATCCCAGCCTCATATCCAGCTGTCACCAAGTGTCAATTACATGAAAGGATGACAAAGGCAGAGAGAGAGAGGGAGAGAGAGAGAGACAGAAGGAGGCAGAGAGGAAGAGCTGCTGCATGTGCTGTGCTGGTATTCTGTGCCGATGGGTCGATATGAGTCCTGGGATTTCTTCTGCTCGTGCTCAGGTTTCGCTGAATGACCTCTATGAGCACCCACACTTGACTGCAGGATACACACATACGCGCACGCACGCTCACACACACACACACACACACATGCTGAAAGTCTTCTTCAGGGTGAGGCATACAAACACTCTTTATGGGCATCCAAAATCAATACAGCTGATGACACGTGCACGCTCCTCCTCTCCTCTCCTGCCAACTGTGCCTCAGCTTCGACATTTCTCATTAAACCTCGGACACCACACGTGTGCGAACCTCTTTGATGTGGAATTGAAAACACCTCCTGTTTGTTTTATGAAGGTCCCGTCTGTCGGCCATGTGAAGGTGCCACTTTTTCCTCAAGTTGGGATAATTTCATGAGACGTGTGAAGCGTCTGTTGGAGTGTTTGTCGTGGAGAAGGACAGAGAGAGAGAGAGAGAGAGAGAAAGAGAGAGAGAGAGAAAGAGAGAGATTAGAAAAACAGATCCAGGCCTGACTTCCTTTCTCTTCATCACCCAGCTCATCAACCTCTCCCCTCCTCCCCCTCTTTCCTGTCTTCATTTGCTCTCTCCATCGCTTCCCATAGCGGCCCTCGAGTGGTGGAAGGTGGCCAGCGTGCATTCAGCGCCTTCACCGCTGCAGTATAATTACTCCTGCTAATCAGAGCACTTTACAGCAGCTTCTCTGTTCATCTGCCCCCCCCTCCACTCACTTCCTAACACTCTGCCTCTCTGTCCGCTCTCCCCCCCTCTCTCTATTAACCCTCCCGAACTGAAGACAGAGCGCTCACTTGAATAATTCGTAGTACGTGTGCGTTTGATGGATGTGCGCGCGTCAGGCGGTGAACACAGAGGAAGATTGAGATAGAGGCTGAGCGAGGACAGAGGGAGAGTGTTTGGCAGCTGATAAAGAGGTCATTGTGCATGTGCTTGGCCTGATAGCTGCTCATCTCCACCCTGAACTCGCAGCCGCCAAGACATCAACCTCCGCTCAAGACCTCTGGGGTTAACTCCACCATAAAGACCTCAATGGCTCATAAAATTAAGTCTTTTTTTTCCCCCCTTTCCCTTGTCCACACCCGGCTAATAAACACATCTCCCGTGCACACTCAGCCAAACGCTTGTAAAAATCCTGGGATAGTTTTATTTTGTTTCACGAGTGTTTTAAACCAGCTGAAGCCTAAATGAAATTGTTAAAGCTGCACCGCCGTCTCCAGCTGAGGTATGCAGCCTCTGGAGCTCAAAGGTTTATCTTTGGGTCCATAGCCGGGTGTGTTTTCTGCATCAGCAAGAGAAATTAAGGGAAAGCTAAAGAAAAGAAAAGAAAAGTAAAGCGTGAGTCAGTGTGACGTGATTGGAAGTTGACTCCCAGGAGAGCTCAGAAAGACACTTCAGATCGAGTCCTGAGGTGAATTCATACATCTGCACGAAGAGAAGACCAGCAGCTGTCTCACACCCAGTATATTCAGCCGGGCTGTCTCACTCTCACACCTTTCATCCACAATTTATTCTATTTGCTAGCTCGGGTTGCTTTGCTAATACCATTAGCTGTCCCTGCATTAGCCGGATGATGTATGGCAGGGCTGAGGAAACCTGACTACATCCCAGGAAAGGTCAAGAAAAGCATGTAATACAGGCACTCCTCTGAACGCTCCCTTCCTTTTAGACACATCCAAATCAATAGCGCCGCCTGAAATAGACCCCTGCATTATTTCCGTGTTTCTAAGTATGGCGCGCACATGTGCCGTGTTTTTCTATCCGGGGGAAGATATTTTCAACCGTTTTTGGTAAACTAATCCTCCTCCGCCCTGCTGGACTGCCCCGTCATCAGCTCACAGACATGCAGACCAACACGGAGTCTCATCAGGCATTAGAATATTTCTAATATGTCCACATAAGTTACCCATCAAGGTCCCTCTGGACAACTGGAGGCGAGTAAGCATGTCTGAATTATGCAACAAATCAATCCGAGGAAACATGACGACGTGAGTGAAAAGAAAACCTCAGACTGTGATGGTCCGCTGGGTTTCTGTTTTGGATTTTTGGTCATTTACCGATCACTTCATCAATTTGTCCTCCCTGAGTTCTTCATTTTAAAGAGCTGAACGATGAGGGGTCACTTAATGTTTTCTAGAAGGCAAGTTGCTGGTTAAGATTAGGTTTGTGCAGCTTTTGTGACACATTCCCCAGTTCGACGGTCAAAACGTTTCTTTTTTAAAGCACTCACAGTTGAATCTGACAGCCTGTGCAGTCCGTGGACCATCCCAGACATTGTTTCTGGAAAGACACATTGTTCTTGAATTATTAAAATGTAATCTTTCAGTGCGGTGAGCAGCACGATTGAAACTGTACTCTCCTCCAATGATGTAAGAGATGAATGTCTCCAGCTCTGAACATTATCTGCACTGCTGGCCAAGCAGTCTGAGAAAGTGGATGAGAAAATAGTCTGTGGAGGAAAAAGTCAGGCAGAGATTTAAGCACGCAGTGCATGTGGGGAAAGACAGTGAACATACAGATAGTAAATGTGTTGTAATAAAGAAAGCTACGTGTAATGTAGTTATTTCCCCTCAAAAAACATTTCAAAGTAGGACGTAGAGATGCAGCGTCCCAGTCTGTGGCCTTGAGGAGAGCTTCAGGGGTCTCCTCAGGGTTAATCCTCTGAGAAGCAGCGTGAAGCCAGTGAGGAGCAGAGAATAACAGAACAGGCTCGAGTCACAGATACAGTTTGTGTTTTCCGTCTCCAGCTGACTGCAGAGCTCAGAGGAGTTCTACTCTTTGGTCGTACAGGCCTGTCGTACCTCAGGGTGTCTGTTACGAGGCTTTTCCAAACAGAAGGAGATCATGTCAGGACTGTAGGAGAGATTTAACAGATAAGCTGTGTTTTCAGGGCGAGTCATGCTCATCAGAGCTGCTGCACTGTGGGAAACGACAGTGAATCATTAATAAAGCAGAGAAGACGGAGGAAACAAGACAATTTATGAAAATGAGTCTTCGTTCCAGGCATCGCTTTGATATAAACCAGACCCTTTCAGTAGCACACGGCCTTCCTGCCTCTCCGGCCTCTGCACAGGCTACACTCATAGCGCTAACCTCCCTAAAGCCCCGCACTTTGTTCTGCATGCACCCATATGGCCTTAATGTCATGCAATGTGCAGAGAGGAGATAGTTGGAAGACATGTTGAGGGGAGAGACCTGGCGTGCAGGGCTCAGGCCTGGTGTGGGGTGGGCTGGTGGGTGACAGATATTTGCCCCCCTTGTGGAGCAACATTCTTTTTCATTCTGCACACAGCAACTCAGGCAGAAACCATCTGCCAATCAGAAACAGCTGCTGCATGTGTGCAGTGGATCAGACATCTGGTGGGGGACTCGGTGTCTACACTTTCAGCAAAACAACTCTCAGAGATAAGATATTATGTCCAGGTTTTCCTTCCACTGAACTGTGGCAAGCCTCTGAATGTTTGACTACGAGGTTCATGGTGTGAGTTTGAGCCAGAAGTCTCAACAACTGCTGGATGAGTTATGTTAAAACCTGAATCCAACATTTATGTCCACCAGATTAAACTAACGTGATACCATTTTGAGATCCCTTCACCTTATTTATCTTTGATGGATCACAAATTAAAACTCAACATCTTTCAGTAAGGGGAAAAATCATCGTTTGAAGTAATGTGCACTTTTTATAATGTGCCAAAAAGTCTGTTTTTATCCAGATCAGATCAGATCAGAACTGACAGGTTTCTATTTGAGTTTTATCTGTTAACTCACTCTAAGTCTGCTCCATGGGCGTTGTTAGACCCCTTTAAGGGGTCTTAAGTCCCTCAGATCTTCTCCCTCCACCCCTAAAAATGATTATAAAGGCATTTGCAAAACTAGATTTCTTAATTTTTTAATCCGGCAGGTATTTCGTAAGCAGGTAGAAGAAAAATGTGTCTAGTTGATTACTGTATTAAAGTAACTAACATTTAAAACCAGAGTGGATTCTTTTTAAAGTCCCTGTGAGGACTCTCTAAGTGATCTCGAAAAAGTCTCACTTCTAGATATGTCTGATCCTAATCCACAACTTAAAATGAGATTATCAGCACCAGTATATTGGTTATTACTAAATGCTATTTCTTGACTTCCTGATCAGGTTGAACAGGACCGGATTGATTTACGGCATGCCGAATTCTCTATGACAACACCACGCTGGCTGATGAAGTTGAGCATTGAGAAGAGAGATCTGTGTTTTTTCTCTGCTGAAAATGATTGCTGTGATTCATTTAGTAGTGATGGTGGAGACTGGAGCTGAACTGTGTGACAGAAAAAGGACAAAAAAGCAAAAGAAAGCTAAACGGGAGAGTGATAGTTTGGTGTTTGTGATCATGTTCATTCCAATCCACATGCAGCAGTTACTTTGCAGTGATCTGATCAAACTTGAGAGTGTGGGGTTATGTGAACTCTGATTGGAAGATGAGCAGGACATAAGGATTCGCTAACGTTAAATGTTATCCCATAGATACATCTCAAAGCACCAGGCTGTGAGTCAATTAAAAAAAAAAAAAGAAAAAAAAAGAAAAAAAGCAGACAGGAAGTCGTGCATGGAAACCACAGAAAAACACACATTGACTTTCAAAATAAAACAACCCTGTCAAAACCAGATGGTATTTATCTTGACTCAGTCAGGATCATTATTGGGGGTGACTTTATCCTTTAGTTTTTTAGCTCATGTAGAATTTGGGATGTGCAAATCAACCTGTAAGACTTTTTCCTTTCACATTATAAACCTGAAATCAGTTTCCCAGAGATGTAAGTAAAATCAAGTTCTGTATCTTTCTCTTACTCGCCTGTTTCTGTCTTTGCCCCCCCCCCCCCCCCCCCCCCCCCCCCCCAACAGATCCTCTACTCCCTACATATTTCCCCACCACAGACGTGGAGCCGTCTCCTCCTTCCTTCACCAATTACTTCCTCCCTGGCTCTGACAGTCCAGTACCGAGCGCAGAGACAACCACCTCCACCTCCGGCTCGCCTCGCTTCCTCGGCCACGGTCTCCATGAAAACCTCATCCCCATTTACTGCTCCATCCTGGCTGCTGTGGGGGTGGGCTTGGTGGCTTACATTGTCTTCAGGAGGTCAGTATGACGATGAGAGCGAGATAAAAAGCTGCTGTTTGCACCTCAGTGGCTGTATAATGTGGGCCAAGTGATGGAGACGGTGTTGGAGAGATGCAGCCCCGGGCTGAGAGGAACAGTTGTGATGTATTCAGGCGGACGCGTTCAAAGAGGTTTTGACCCACTTCTACAAAACCGACTCACCCGAATGTCCCACAGTGAGATTTTTCTGAAGAAGAAAAAAAAAACACTTTATTCCTCTCAGAGCGTCACACTAACTCATTTGTGAGGACACATGACGACACATGAAAGCACTCATCCAGACATTCAGAGCTCAGGCTAAAACCCATTTGACAGGAGTAAACAGGCCCATTAGTGGCACTGCTGATTGTTTAAGAAGTGCCAACCAGAACAAACTCAAGTGCTGAATTCATCTGCAGAGTCACGCACACATCTGGCCGCTCCTCCTCCACTGATTGTCATGTATACAGACTGCAAATTATGTGAGCTTCCCTGACACCCAATATTTTACAAGTATCACTTCAGGTTGTTAACCGCTCATGAATATTTCATTCATTTATTCAGTCATCTCTTCATGAAGCAACATTTTAGTCCTAATATTCACACAGCTAATGCAGTTCACTATAAGAATGATTGAACATTTGAAATCCATCAAAATTCCTTCAACACAAAACAAAAAGTGAAGCGAGGATGCTCCTAATTTCAAGCAGGTCACCCACATGCGCTGTTCAGTTTCTTATGCTAACGTTTTTTCCAGAAGTTAGCTGAAAACCATCTTATTTCAGACCTCATTTTATGCTTTGTTTTTCTGATTGACTGGATCATTCTCTCTCTCTCTCTCTCTCTAACTTAAACATCTCCACAGTCGGAACAGCTGCAAGCAGAACAAGCAGGCTGCAAACAACCGTGCGGCCACAAACAACCAGATGGTGACACCGGAGGGAGAGAAGCTGCACAGCGACAGCGGCATCTCAGTCGACAGCCAGAGCCTGCAGGAGCAGCATCAACAGCAGCAGCAGCAGCAGCAGCAGCAGCAGCAGCAGCAGGCCCAGGCAGAGGTCCAGGCTCAACCTGCACGCTCTCACACACAGGAACAGATAGGTAGGCCTGGAAATCATTTTTCTCATATCTTTCGCACGATGATAAGGACGCCTGAAGGAACTCTTTCTAACTGAAAATCCATCACAGAAACTTTGACTTAAGGCAGCCATCTTTCATCAATGTGGGATTAAAGCTGCAGCAGAAAAATCCTTATCGATTACTTCTAGACCACATGCTCAGATTTTGAGACCCTGTGTGGTAGATTCCTCAGACCGTACGTACATGTCTGTGGTTTGAGATCAAAAACGATTCAACACCTGGAAATAACTGCAAAGAGCTCATACAAAAGGAAAAAGGCTGAAACATGTGTGCATACATGACGTATTCAACTGGAAAATTTAGCTGCAAACCGGGTAATCACAGTTTGTCATCCAAAGCATCAACATGAGGCTGAAATATTCAGCGTTGACAGTCCACAGACACACTTCCTATCTTAGCTTACAGCAAAGAGGAGCATTAGTTACAGCATATGTTTGATCTATATTTACCTTTACACATCTTACCACGCCTCTGAATCTAAACTCGTCCCTCTTTGACTCATCAAGAATTTCGGGTGTATGACTGCAGGGAAGACTTGAGTCCCGCAAGCTTGACGAAACCCAAACAGTTTTATGGGATTAACTCTGAAGATCATGTCTGGCTTGGAGGGATAAAACCAACTTTAAGCACTCCTGCAGCTCTGATCTGTTATGAAGCTTCTTACAACGGGTTTAATTCACTTCGTGCTGTGCATTAAGACAGGTTTACAAATCTCGCGAATGAAAAGGAGAGGTAAGCAGCGCTGCTCTCCAATCTGTTGAAACATTGTATCGTCTTTTTGGAGCTGTGGATGAATATGCAGTTAGTGGAATCTTAGAATATCACCTTTAAAATGCAGTAACTTCAGGAAAATTTGAAGAATGAGCTGCCAATCATTACATATGGGCCATTCCACTGAATCTGTGCCGTTTGCTTGTTGTAACTCTAAAAATAAAGTTAAATTTCTGTCTTTTTCAACTCTGATAACACACATATCAAGCTACTCAAATGTGTGATGGCCCATCTCAGACAACTTTATTTCATTTATCACAAGGTCACAAAGGTGGTTTCATTTTTCTCAGTCCTGTTCCAAAAACTCACAGCAGGTTTTAAAGTTTGTCATCTTATTTCCTGCTGCTTTTCTGCAGCACTCTGTGTTAGCTTGGTTCCCTGTAAAGATTATATTCACATTTTGAAACTGAATCTTAAACCTCAACGATTGAAGTCATTAAAACTCTAAAATGTAAATATGCTAAAAATCAGCATTAGGTTAACTAATATTCAGACTTACTCCTCATTTGAGTAACAGGAATGAATTTTTAGCATAGAATTAGCAAATACATGAAATATAGACACATGGAATTTATGCTAATAGTATGTTGACACTTAGCACATTACAGTGATAAAATAGATAAATAGATAAATACATAGATAAGTAAGTAAGTAAGTAAGTAAGTAAGTAAGTAAGTAAGTAAGTAAATAAATAAATCATGGAACAGGACTGAGCTGAGATTTGAACCCCCCTTGAAATATCACTGAATACACAGAGAAATAAATGAGTGAACTTTTGGCCTGCAGAGGATCTAAATGATGCTACTTCCTGTGGACCATGCGACTTGTGGAATATTCCAAATTTTTTAGAGGGGGTGATGTGTTATGGGTAACAGGACTGAGTCAAAACCCAGGGACCACTAAACCACTAAAGTCTGATTTTTTTTTCTTTTTTTTTTTTTAAAGAAAATAGACTTAAAATATAGTTAGGATGAGGAGTAACACAAATATGTCAAAGATATTACATAACTGGAGGATTTAGATTATTAAATTTCGTAGTAAAGTCTAATTTTAGGAAGTGAGAACAGGCAACAAATGTTGTTTTTCCAGTGTTCAGGGTGGTTTAAATTTATCTTTTAAATTCTTTTTTTTTTAAATATTCAATCAGATCAATATGCAGGACACTTGGCTTAACATAGAAATGTATTTTACAGTTAGTTTCACGATGCATTTATACATTTTATTTCCTGGAGACACAAATTCAGTGGATTCGCCCGTAGATCTCCCCATCGCTGTTAACAAAGACCTTCCTGCTCTCTTCATCACTTTCTTTAAGTCTCTAAGTAACAGGAACACAAAAAAGAGCACAGTTTGGATTCTTCAAGTCTAACCTTCAAACAGCTCAAAGAATAAAAGCAACAGCAGAAGAGAGATGTGACCTCTCCAAAGTGGTCCGCCTTCCTTTAATAGCACTTACATTAAAGAGATGAAACCTGGATTCCTAATCGATCTGTACTTGAACCTGAGAAGCCTTTTACCTGAGGATGAAGGCTCAAGTTAAGACATTATCCTGTTATCATTCAGACCTACACTTCCCTCTCTGAGTGTCTCATATTATTCCTTCCTTGTCTTTTTGTGAAAAACAGCGAAGCCGGAAATATGTTTTTACGAGGATAATAATGTGCTCACAAGCCAAAGAGCTGAAAAATCCCTCTTCCTACAATCTGAACCGCTGTGTCTCTTCTTTTCTGGGATTCCCATTACATCCTAATGAGGCTTGGGAAAAGCTTATTTTGTTTTTGGGTCCATTCTTCCCCCCAACAAATGAAATCCCTGCTGCATGTCGAAGAAAAGAAGGAATTTCTTTTGAAGGAGCAGCTCTGGATCGGCTCAATGAGAAGATGGCTGCAGGGTTAACCGTGCCGCCTCTTCAGCTGATTGGCTCATTAGCAGGTGATATAGGATGGGATCCATGCCTGGTCTCGCTGCCTTCCAAAACCTGATCCAGCATCAGTATTTAGGATGTGCTAATTGGCATTAGTACCGTCTGCGAGTGCAGAAGCCATTAAAAAGGCAGCTCGAGCCGAGTGCTGCCGTTTCTAACTCCACGTGTTAAAATACGCAAGAGGGTGAGAATATGCGCCATAAATCCAGGGTAATCACGGGGGGTTTCCTGTTTGAAATGAACCATATTTTACAGGCGACTAAACTAATGGGAACAGCTCCAGTCAAAACGAGTGGAATCAGCCTTTAAAGAAGAGAAACAGAGCAGTGAGAGCGAGCGTCTCGTGTTTTGACTGACAACAGTCAGAGAGGGTATTCCCTGCATGAGTCACTACTGCAGGCTGAGAGCTCCAACGCCACTCAACCTCATTTCTGTCTGCTCGTCTCCATTAAAAAAGAGCGGCACTCCTCCCTGCCCCCCTTATAAAACCTCTTCAGCTGCCTGCTTCCCACTCTGAATTGTGCATATTGAATGTGTTTAAAATTTAAACAAAACCCTGAGCCGCTCTCTCTCCAACACCCATCTCTGCATCCCTGCCCTGTGTTTGACCTCACAGTCGACACAAAGTGGAGTCAAAGCAAAACGCCAGTCAGAAAATCAGCTAAAGATGAAGACGAACAGTCCTGAATATATGAAAAAGGGTTGATTTAATCAGAATCAAGCATAATAGAAATAGTTTGGCGTCGTCTCTTTGTGAAGTGTAAACCCAGAGGGAGGATCTCCTTATAGCTCTACATCAACCATCCAGGGATTCCTGCTTGGTTTTGCTGAGCACTTGAGATTCTGGTCAACAGCCTGAGGGATCTGCAGGAGCTCCTTCACAGCGTGTAACATCATCCTGCAGCAAGTTACAGTAATAATGCTGCTGAGTCACAACCACTAATGAAGTTTCAGTAATACTGGATAAATGACTCATCATGTTTTGTCTCTCTTCTACATTTGGGAGTTTGGATGAAATCTAACAGTTTTATTTTTGATGAATGGGTTCCCCAGTAGGACACATACATGTATGGATTTCTGGAGCCTTTCTACCCCAAAGACAAAGAAAATGGTGCAGCATGAAGTAAAATCAGAGAGAACTTCAAGTTCGTCACTGCTATATTGTCGAGCCGAGGAGTTTTGAGCAAAACTTTTCAGCCTGTGACCCCCAAAAATGAAGGCGCTGGAAGCTAACGACTCCCTGCTGAGGGAATATGCTAATAGTTCAATCCAAATACTTTATTTAGTTAATCAGATTAAAATCAGACCAATCATGCACATACTGATGTGTTCCCAGAGTGATCTGCAGCCACTGATGCCGTCTGTGTCCAGATTTGGTCCCTTGAGGAGTTTTGTTGCAACAAAGAAATGTGGAAAACAGATGACGCATTTTTATTTGCATGGGTTTATATCAAATTTAACCACTTTTTTTGTTTATATTTTTATAATAATGGATGAAAAATTGCGTTTCGCTAATATGCGGGTCGGGCTCTCCACAGGGGATCTGGCCCTGCACTTTGGGAACCATGGGTATGGAGTTTTGTTTTACCAGATCTAAAATTGAGTGTAGTGTTTGACACAAAAACATTTGTGTCATCAGCATATCAACTAAGCCACTGTTACTCAAATTATTTCAGACCAAGGACCACTTCAAAAAACACCACCAAGCTAAATAGCCCTGGAGCAATAGCCAAGATACCCAAATGATGTGACATAAACTGGCATCATACATCTAGTGATCCAGTGGTGGCACTAACGTTAGCTGCCACGGTGTCCACAATGCTCACTGCGGCTGAATCGTCTTGCTGCTGCAGCTTCTCCTAGCCAGTGTCAGAGGTTTTCTCTTCTTCATTTGATTTTCTTTTTACTGTCTCCGTCTTAAGCCATCAATACATGAAGATTTTGTCTAAAGGCTCGTTAATGGAGTTTTCTCTGGGGGGGGAGTTGAAGGAAACTTTTGTGAGTCCCTGTGAACTTGTCTTTTTTTTAAGTGTTCCTTAAAAAAAAAAAAAGAAAAAAGAAAAAAATTACTCACTGTCAAGGCGGACCACTATGAGGCGCTAGTGGACCACTAGCGGTCTGCGCACCACAAGCTTAGAAACACTGAACTAAGCATTGAATCGTGCCTTAATGTCATGATTTGAAATGCTGAGCTGAATACACAAAATCAAACATTTATTCGTGCTGCAAAACTGGAGCAAGCTGCACTGAGCTGCAGAGTTTTAAAGGCGCTGAAAAGTAAAACAATACTTGCAGAAGCTGCCACTTCCCTCAGAGGTTTATTGGGAGTGTATGAGGCCATGGTAAGATACAATGATTATAGCTGTGTTCTTCTTTGACTGTTTGTCCAGAGCTCCTGTGATGACCATAAAGTGATCTCTACATCACTCCCAATCAGCAGTTACGAAAGCTTTATGGTGGCTTTGGGTCCAGTCACTGCTGCCTGAATGTACTGAATAAAAAATAGGGAGAGAGAGAGAGAGATAGACAGAGTGAGAGAGAGAGAGAGAGAGAGAGAGAGAGAGAGAGAGAGAGAGAGAGAGAGAGAGAGAGAGAGGAAGTCAGTAACAAAGCTCTGCTGTGATTGGGAGTTCAGACCTCAGAGAAGTGAAGTGAGACATTGGGAAAACGGCTTGTATCGACTGGACCAATTAGACTTCAAGTGGCCATTGTTATCCAATGTGGTGGGAGCTCAGGAACAGCTGCACTAAGGTGGAAGCATAGGTGCAAAACACAACACATATGAGTTCACATTTTGTCACCGATGACGCCTGCAGAGTATCTACAAAGCAGGACGCTGAGGCAGGTCAGCGTAGAAAGAAATGTTGAGTAAGACAAGAATAAGTTGAAGCAGAAAAAATGTGTTAGTTATAGTTTTCAAACGAGGAAAGGAAGGAAATCAGAAGGAGGGATTGTACGTAGACAAAAGAATCCTTTTTCTAAAGCTTTAAAATAAACTCTTTTTCTACGCTCCCTGGCACAAGGATGCATTTATAAAGGCGAGAATCCACCCACCAGACTCAGGGGTCCTCTCAGAAACGCCTCTGCATTCCCCCTGCGTTTCCATGGATTCCCTCAATTGACAACAGGTTAAAAGGTTTGTGGGAAAAGAGAGCGTTTGTCTCCCATCCTCATCCGCCTAATGACTCCAGTTCAACAGGTTTGGACAAGTGAGTGACACGGCAGGGCCCCCTGCAGGGAAAAGAGTGATCATCAGGGGTTTCTACCATAAAGGACGACTCTGAGTGGCATTTAGACGAACGGGGAATGGACATGAAACTATTCTGGGTATCCTGCAGAGGAAATGTGAGGATATTGAAAAGGTTCTAGCTGATTTTCACCCTTTGCTGATTTAAATACCACAGCAAATCACCTGTCTGCTCCCAGAGTGCATGAAACATTTCCTTTTCTCTCCATCTCTGCAGTGGTGAGGGTGGATGGTGGCCCCCAGCCTGACACGCCACCACCTGAAGTCTGAGGAGGATGAAGATGAGACGTCAGAGATGAAGAAAGGAGATTTGGGACTTGACAGTGGACCAAAACCTGAAGCATGGGGGGGCCACGTGGGAATGTAAAACTGACTCTGGTTTTTATCAGAAGAGGCCACAGAGCGAAGACTTTAAAGAGGCTCTCAGCACCTTCAGGCCACAGTCTGACTCTTCATCCCTGCACACAGAGTCCGAATCTACCCATCAGTGTGCCTGGACATGAACTGAGATATCAGCCACTATCTGTTCCAACGTCACTGCAGATACATAACCATGCAAACACCAGAGCATCTTATACTTAAAAACAAAGTTCCAGTATCTAATAGTCACACTAACTGCCAATTTAGCATCCTCACACCCTCCCTGATCCTCCCATCTTCACTTTCATTTCACAATCACGAACCATGAAATCTGTGTGCTTCTCCATGATCTCCTTTCTTTTCTCTGTGCATCAAAAAGACCTTTCTATCTTCCTCTGTAGCATCCCACTCTCTGATAATCTTCCAGAGTCGCTCCATGAGACCCCCGCCATCATCTGAGTGCAAAAAGCAGTGGGGGAGGCCGTGAGTCACTCTCAGCCTCCTCTGAAGTTCCTTGTTTCTTTTTATCATTTAACCGTAGATGCATTTCATGGCATGTTGTCTCGTTGAGTGTTTCCGTCTTTGTTGGAGAGTGGCAGCTCCGGCTGATGTAAGTGACTCATATCTGGGAAGAAAGGTCAATAGCTTCACGACACTCCTGGTAATCAACTATTTCTTCCTCTTTTCCTGCGCCCTCTATCCCTTCCCTGACACAGACCCCTCCACAGCGCCTCGAGGGGTTGTGTTTCAGTAATTTCATGCTTGTAATGGAACACACTCAAATGTTGGCCCCTGTTTGAGGTGCATTCCTTTCATTTTGAGGCTTGGGTTACACGGGCTGATTCAGCGGGGTGCTTCCTCGGCTCTCTCTGTGGAGCCTGGATGTGCAACATGAGAGAAACATCTCCTGGGCTGTGGCCCTCTGCTGACTCACTGGGATGAGTCGGCATCTCTGAGGTGCAACGTCACCGGTGACCCAGCTGCTTGATAAACAGACGTATGGATGAATTTAGAGGATAAAAACGGAGTCCCATCCTACACTGAGCGGGAAATTGGGACACCCCTCAGAGGCAAACTTCACCACCTTCATCTCACTGACAGTCCCGCCCGCTACATACTCACTCTTCCAGTCCTGCACACGGCTCTGATCGAGCTTGATAAACAGCTCTGAGGCGCTAATGCACCAGCCGTCAACACAGGGCCCATTAAAGAGACGTCCTGACAAGCAGGTAGTAATTACCTCAGGGTTTCCGCTTCTTTACCCTCTGCTCTTCTTGGCTCAGCCGCCGCTCATTGAAGTGATGCTGTGGTCAACAGAGGGCTGACAAGGCCCCTCTTTAAAGCCACAACATGACATTACTGATCCCCATCTAAACCCCCGGGCTCGGTGATATTTACCACATTGACTCTGTGATATAAAAGCACCCAGAAGAAGAGCAGAGTGGCACTCTGTGTCTCACAGAACAACCTTCATGTTGACCCCCTGCTGAACTGAAAGAGCAGGCGACTCTTGGAGAGAAGTGTACCAGAGTTAAGCTCCACTGCACTGCTTTGGCATCCATTCCTACAGGGGCACGTACTTTCTCAGGGTCCCTCTTGTTGTGGTATGACTAAAAATTAGAGGATTTAGACTTAACATAGAATAGGTTGGTAGACAGGTTCAGACGAAGCAGCTGTTCAGTGAAAAAAACAGAAATATAAACAGTACGGGTTGATTTGTGCTACTTCCATTGTTAAAGCACTGATGGATTAAATGTGTTTGCCTGTTTTCTTGATGAAGAAAATAAATTTCAGGTGGAGAAAGACGAAAACATGGGAGTTCTGAAACCTGCAGTTCCCAACGTGGCCACTAGAGGCTTGATAGGATCGATCCCATTTAGAGCCAGTATTTTTATACTCAACGTTACAAACAATCCTGTCCACAGCCTGGTACAAAGACAGTGGAGTGAACATAGTGAGGTCAACGATTTGCCCCTGTGTCATCACTTTTGGCTCCAGAAATTGAAATGCAGGTCAGTCAAGGAGAATTTCAATAAGTCAAGAATTCCACTTAGATGAGCTGATGGGAGCTTAGCGTAGCGTAAAGACTGAGAACAGGGGAAACCAGAAATCCAGCAGGTTCAAGAACCGTGGTTTTAAAACAGAAACAAGATGTTGTAAGCGGGAGAGTTCAGTGAGTCGTCGTATCCTGTGTGAGATTCTCTCCAACATCTCAAGACAGCTTGACTTTCTGCTCTCTTCACTTTGTGATTCATCCTCCTGGGCTGCAGCTCTGTGAAAGGACACAAATAAAAAAGCTGCTGTATTTTGCTCACAGCTCTTCAGTTGGTGTGGGCATGTGGTGTGGACATGTGACCACACACACACACACACACACACACACACACACACACACACACACACACACACACACACACACACACACACACACACACACAGTGAAAATGCATGATTCACTCCTCTGTTGAGAGAGCCGGTATGATTCATCCTGATCCTGGCTGCGGCTCTGACATTAAAGCAGACGCTGCTACAGTAAGAGTGACCAGAGTGTTGATTTAGAGAAAAACACACTCCTCATATCCCCCCGAGGTTTAATCAGCCCTCTGATGACACACTCATCCTTTCTTTCTCCAGCAGCTAGTGAGGCGAGACACAGTATAAGAATGTAAAACCCAAAACTAAACAGAAATATGCAAGAAAATTCAAGGCTGAGATTTGGATTTGCCCTCATTTTGTTTGTTTTTTGTAAACTTTTTCTTTACATTTGCTTGTTGGTTTATATTTTGAATAGTATTACACTTTTGGATTCAGTATTTTTTCTAACAGATATGTTATTTTGTAGCACTTATTAGATGTAAATCGAATGCACTCAAAGAGTGTACCACAGTTCAAGTGCCTGTGTACAGTGTCACGTGTCTTTAAGTTTGGAAAGTTAACTTTATTATTTGTTTTTTTTGTTTATTTTTTTGCAAATCTTCACTTGTTTCATGAGTTGATGTGTGTTGCTTTGTGTTTTAAGAAATAATGAAGGTCTTCGGTACATGACAGCAAAGTTAGACATTGAAGAGTCAAGCAGACTGTAAAAACTTACGCACCACTTTAAAGACGTACAGCGAACACACACTGTATGCTAACATGCTATAAGTACTGATAGGGTCATGTAGCATAACAAATAACATACATGTCAGCTACTCAAAAACTCACATATGTTATTAGTCAGTAGAAATCAGCTCTGCGCTGAGTTTTTGCATGTACAGTAGGCCTCATCATGTGCCTCCGTTTTAGAGGCGACAGGACGTGTACGATGGAATCTGAGGGACGGTTCGCTGTGATTACAAACTGGATACAGAGAGATCAGGACCTGCTCCCAAAACAGCTGAATGTCACCTGTACTTACCTACTAATGTTAAATGCATTGTGTAAATGTGAATTTCTTAGAGTTGATACGAGATATGAAAATACATTGTAAAATGTACAAAAACAAAAGTGTGTGCAAAAGAAATGAGCATCTATAATACAATAAACAAAGATGACATTGCATCATGTGTTCCACGCTGTCTTCTTAACGACAAACAACGAAAGCATTTCATGCATTTTTCTCTGAAGGGCCTCTGACTGTTCAGGATGTGACTCCATGAAGCTAGCAGCTGAGAGGCCAAAGCCTCATTAAATGAATTCATGTTGAGGTTAGCCTACATTTACGTTACCTTAGCTTAGCTGAAGCAGCCGGGTAGATCGGAGTTTGTCATCTGCTAACCTGTAACTGGATTTAACTTTCCAATTTCCCCCCCAAAATTACAATAATACTCATTTTGAGCCATCAAAACTCTCATGTCCGAGCAGTAAGTAGCCCAGCTTTCCCTTCTAAACCCCCAAAGTTCATTTTACTCTTCAGTTCCTTATTTCTTTTTAGCAGATTAATTGAAGGACAGGGCAGAAGATTCAACACTTTAGCCATACACAACTACACTTGTGTTATCACAGCAAATTAAGAATGAAACTGTAAAAAGATGTCCATGAGGTGATCATAGCTTTGATTTCATTTTCCAAAAAAAAGTAAAACTTACACCAGCCGTCAACAAGGTTAACTCTGCTTTTCCAAACTGCTTAAGTTTTTGAAAAGACTTATTTTGTGACATTTTCCTTGTTGAAAGAAAAAAAAAAAAGTTTTTCCTTTTTGGAGAGTTTGTTTTCTGTCTCACAAAGTTTCCTGGACATAAACTCCCACTATTTTCCCCAAGTGTTTCTAGAGGATTCTTACGGTCTAAGCTAAGCTAAGCTTAACTAAGCTGTGTTATTGGTCTTCTCAGAACTCTTAAAAGAAATCCAGTTAATTGTTTTATGATTCATATAATTTCTTTAATTCACATGTATGTATCGGACTGACAGCTGTAAAGCGGGTTTAATGAAACCACAGTGTGCTTGTACTGTGATCGAAAAGTATTTCAAATTATTCGAAATTTTCCCCAAGTTGGTTGTATAAAAACCTCAAAATCCCTCGTGGAAAATTCCATAAAAGTTGCAGAGACTTTGTGTTAGTAGTTTTTCACCTTCAAACACCCAAAAGCATTTGTGAAAATGACCTCAAGCAAATGAAAATAAAACGGTAAAACCCTGAAGTATGGAGTGGAGGACAAGCAGCCAAACCACAGTCAAAAGCAGGACCATATGTGTGCGTCCTCTGGTCCTAGAGAGCCGTTTCCTGAAGTCTTATCATCGCTGAAACATTTTGTGGCTTTTGTTCCTGCTTCAACATGAATCCTCAGTGATGAATCGAACACAGGAGGAAGTCCCCGAATGCGGCACTTAAGTCCGGAGCTCTGCTAAGATTTTTGTCCGTAATACACTAACTGTCATAGATTTGTTATTGAATACAAAAACAAAAGCTCGTCTCAGCTCTCTGTTGCTCAACTGGTTTAAATATGAAGCCTGAGAGCTGCAAACCAGCCTGAGATGGGGCGACAGACGGTGGAATTTTAATTTGATCAGCAGGAAGCACTTACACACAGACACAAATCAATCTGTGTTTTTTCTCAACTGTCAAGATTAATCAAAAGTGCAAGTCAGCTGAAATGGGAAAAATGAAGTCTTAGATAGATAAAAGAAAACCGACATGTCCATTGTAAGACAAGCGAAGTCGTGATAAAAGATACTCAGGGTGATAAATCTAAAACACGAACAAGTTAGTGACTCAGCACTTTAAAAAAAATCATCTCCATCTGTGAAAAGTCTGTGTTTTATTTGCCGTTTTTAAAAAATGATTGCTTAATTTAATCGAAGACATTTTCAGAAACACAAACAGAATTATTGCCAACAGTGTTGACGGCCTCTCAGCACCTGCTGTGCTGAAATTTACAACCAGACTGATTGTTTCAGTGCCAGATGACAGAAAAATACGAGCCCATTCTCAGAACAAAAACAGTTATCACGCGTTTGTTTGAAAGGTGGTTCCTGAAAACGTCTGAGAGGACAGCAGCTGCATTTAGCCGACATCAAAGAAGAAGAAGACGCATTCCATTCCAGAAAAATGGGTTCATACCTCTGTGCTCAAAGGCCTGAAACCTTTTTGTTTGAATCTGCCTGACAGAGATCTTTGAGGTCATGTAAAGATGGACACAACATACAATAAAAACTACCAAACCACTTAAGGTGAGATCTACAAAGAGGCACAACCCGTCTGTTCAGGATGAAATATGCCGCACACCTCTTCTTTAGCAGCAAACAGCTCTGACACAAACCAAGCCATACTTTGACAACAGTGGGTGAGGTCACACGAATACTTCCTGAATAGTATTATGTAACAAAGAAAGGAACATTTCCCAAATTCATCTCAAATGCTTTCAGGACTGAGAACCAAAAGTCAACCACATTTCCTCTGATGGGGCATTGTTTTACAAGCTTTCTCATGATTTCGATGTTTTTGATATTTTCCTGTACGTTGACACATTTTTCACTCTTTGTTGTCATTCTGATCCATCCTGTGGTTCACTGGAGGAAGCTGTGAGCACCTCAGTACTTACATTGAAAGATGTTTCTATTTATAGATATATGGATTACCACTTGTACAATTAACAGTCTTAATCTGGAGAGATATTTCATCATATTTCAACATAAAACAAGATAACCCATCCAATATGTCCATGTTTTGAACCAATCCCTGTCCTGTTTTGAACTATTGGACATAAGACACAATGTAACATCCTTGTAACAGTGATTTTTCTACAAATATCTCACTTAATGGCATTGCCAAGACTGTTACTGTTTTAATCCTGCTAGTTTACAAGTACTCTTTAATTACTGTAACTACTCAAACACATTTGAACTGGAGAGAAAATCCAAACAGCTTCTATAAGTAGAAAGGACAAGCTTTACGGTGATATCAGGGGTATTACGGTACTGCAACCACATTTCAATCACAGGCATTTGTTGTCATTACCGTAACTCTTCAATTATTTGGGCAAGTGACACAGTTCCTGAAAGAAAACTTGCCGAAATAGCAAAAAAAAAGAAAAAAAAAAGAAGAAGAAAAGAAAATTCTGATTCTTGACTGGTCGCCAATCAATCACAGGGCTGACACATAGAAACAGACAACCATTCACACTACATTTTAAATAATTTAGATTATTTATGGAATTATGTGATGCACATCACACTAAAAAGACACAAACTGGGAATTGCAGCAAGAAAATCAGTACAGAAAAGCCGGATCTCTCTCTTTTTTTTTCTTTTTTTCCCCACTAAACATGATGTGATGGAAGTTTTCTTCCAAGCTTTTGGGGCAAATCCAGATCTAAAATAAACGTCAATCACTTTAACACTTTGGAATGGGTCCCACAACATCCAGTACACATATGAGTTTCTATTTAAACATACCTAAATATTGCAAGGTTTATACAGTGAATAAAATTTGAATATTATTCAACAACATAAAGAAAGCCTGAGTGTGTTTCCAGAGGGAAAGAGCCACTGTGTGAATCCAGTGAACAGCAGGAGGGAGGAAATAGTCATATCCCCAAAGACAGGAAGCAGAGAGATTTATGGTAAATGTGGCTGCAGTTAAAACATAAAATACTATTTGTTCCTCATCTAAATCACAGTTTCCGTGTTCAGCCGGAGCAGGTTTAAGCGAAATCAAAACGCTGAGACACAGCAGACATCTGCGCTGACACATCTTGGACTGCAGCTGCCTCATCTGTACACAATACGAGCCGGCGTCCTGCAGGAGGATATTTCTGAAGAATGGTGTTTTTTTTCCCAACATAGCTGAAGAAGGAGTGAATTTGTGAAGGTTTCTCAATGTGATCCAAATGTTTGAACTCGTTTCTGTGTTGAAACACCAGATAAATAAATATGCACGGCTCTCAGGAATGAAACAACACATGCACACAGAAAACAGCCGCAGAACAAACTGGAAACACAGCGAGATATCTGAGTTGATTTTTAGAAAGGTTTTTTATGTTTTACTGTGTTTTCATTATAATCCCTGCAGGGTGAGACATACACACTCTGGATCCTGTGTGGGGCACATGAGGAAACCATCCAAAAGCTGCAGAAGTTAACTCCAAAGCCCTGACCTCTCCTATGCGCAAAAACGGGGACCACCCTGTCCCAAATCCTTCATTTTCATGCATAAATTTACAAGGAATCATCTAAAGAGCTAAAACCAGGGCAGAAAAAGTAGAAGGAAAAGTCTTGGCCAGCTGCGTGAGCCCCCATCCTGAAACACCTCACTCTGGTGGATAACACACCCTTACACGTCCAGCACGCCTCAGCACAAACCCTCATCAGTCACATTTATTCTAATTTATCACTCCTCATTTGTTGCTGTGAGACTTCTAAGAAACCTCTGAGAGAAAAAAGGCTTACAAGAATAAAGAGCGGTTTGTCTTTGTCTAGAAATACAACCCTCCAGGTATAACCACATAAATCTACAACTTGGTACAAATCCATGAATCAAATCCATGTGTTTACACACCACTGGTGCCATTTACACCTCTGCAGGAGAGAATTTAAACACACGGTCAGGTCCACTTACAAACGTACACTTTTATAATCAAACAGACAAATTATTTCTCAAACAAACTTTTCTTTCTGCTGTTAATTTTCCTTTTTGTCCGGAATGACTGTAAAACAAGTCTTCTTTTAGCCGCTCATTGGATTTCTGAGCATGGATGTGGTTTTCTTGTTTCCGCTCTGCTCTTAAGTAGTTCGGACAACACGGCTGACTAATGAAACGTTGGAGTGAAACTCAGTGGGATTCGGTTTGCCCACATCCATAATTTCACTGTCACTTCACATCAGGAGGAAGGTGATTAATTTCAGGGTCTGGGGGGAGATATTTCTTTTTACTGTAATGTCTGCCTCCTGCACAGGAGAGGACAAATGAATTATGAATTTAATTTGAATTTAAAGAATATGCAGTGACTGTGCATAAAAGTTGGCAGTACAGGCTAAAAATAGACCCTTGAATGATTTCAATCACTGGATCCTGGTTTTCTTCTTTTTTTTTGCCAGTTCTCACATTTGCTGCCAAGATTGTTGGCAACTGGATGTTAAACTCTCTCCATCACTCTCTGCTGCTCTTTTTTAAGGAACAATCAAGCTGACAAATAAGGATGATGTTTTATTTAAGTGCTACTTAAATTGGCCAGAAGTCTCAAAAAGACGCTGAACTCCAGATTTACCAACTTGAATGCTGTGTGCATGGTGCATGTGCTGAAGAGTTTGTGAAATGCGAACTGTAAAACATTCTCCTGATCAAGTTGTTGCACTATTCAAACAAATAAGCTCTACAGAGGCACAAATACTAACCCAGAACTTAAAGAGGCTGTGAGGACTATCTGTTAGAAGTGGATCACAGCGACACCTTTTGGCTGAATTCACGCACACTGTCCTGATGACATGAGTCATGGAGATCAGATCTTCTTTTTAACACTACTTCTCTTTTTTCGAGACAACTTTTTACTGGATACAATGTGACAAGGTAAGGTATTCATCAACGCACTGTTGTTTGAAACATTACAACAAGCAAACTTTGTCAGTTTGTCCTGTAGTTTAGTAGCTGGCTATTTTAGTGCCTCTCACAGCCCGGTGTTCTGATAAGTATCCATGAATCCTTGTGTCCTGCTCATCTACCAATCAGAGCAACGTAACCTCCCTCTTCATTTTGTTGACAGACTCTCAAGTTTGATCAGATCACTGCAGAATAACTGCAGCATGTCGGTTGGAATGAACATTATCACAAACAGTTTAGCTTGTGTTTTAGCCTTTAGCCCGTGCTCTATCGCTCTCCCGTTCAGCTTTCTTCTTCTCTTCTGTCCTTTATTTGTCTGACAGCTCAGCTCCAGTGTCCACCATCACTACTAAAATAATCCCAGAAATGATTTTTTTTCAGCAGAGAAAAACACAGATCTTGCCACTAAACTAAGTCATCCTGGAAAAATATTTTGCATAGATTGTTTTTATACAAACAAAAAATATCACCAGACAAAACATTTTGTTAAGAAAGGTGTTTAAACTTGCAGATAACATTAAAAATGAACACAGAGCTGGTGAAAGATAATTTTTTGAGTCTTAAAGATCATGTTAATTCTACTGATGTATTTCCTTTTCTGTTCTTTTTTTCTTTTTTTCAGGCTTTTCTGTCTTTATTCAGCGAGGAAGGGACAGTGGATAGATCACGAAACAGGACAAGAGTGGGGGTGACATTCGGGAAAGAGACCACAGGTTGAAAAACCTCCTCACAGGAGCTTTAATTTGAGGGCTTAGCTGTGCACCAACAGCTTCAGCTTTTCACATTTAACTCCTTTAAGGTAAAAAAAAAAAAAAAAAAATCCTCTGAATGAATTGATCTCATTGCAGGGTTTTGAATTTAACAGACTCAAGGGGAACCATTTGAGTAGACAAAAACTGAGCAGTCCGGATTACCCTTGAGTCGATTTACTGTACCCATCTATAAATATAACTCTGTAATTCCAGTTTCTTTTCATGTTGAGGCACCTGTCTTTAAGTTTCCATGAGCTCAGAGTTTTAAGAGAGCAGACAGAAACAATGAACCTGAAGGCTGTGTTTATCTTCTGTTTATTTACAAGACAAAGCATGATTCCTGCTCTCTAATCATGTCCTTTTGGTTAGATCATGTATATGAGAGACAGAGAAACAGCTCACACACATAATCATACAAACATACGTTCAAACATACGTAGGTATCAGCCACACAGTCGACAGACGCTGATGAGTAAATAACCTCGGGCTGCTGGGCCTGATCAGAGGCATCGCACCAGTTTTCTGACGTTTCTGATTGTTTAAAGAAACACAGGAGAGGTAAAGAGATCTGACGTCGTCATGCTGTGCAGAGCTTTAAAGAACATTGTTAATATCACTTACACAGAGCGTAAAAGTGAAAGCAGTCCCTCTCTCCTGCGGTCTAAACAAAACAAGAAGCGACCAGGGAAACCAACAGGATCTGCTTTACAAGCAACGCACACTCAACAGACAGGTTTTTCTTATTATGCCGACATTCTCACCTCGTAATGGAATCTATTTCTGTCAACAATAATACAAACACAGAGGTCGTGTTTTATGCACTGACCCTCTGCTGCTGCTGCTGTTGCTGCTGCACCCAGATGCTTTCAGTTGCACGCCACATGAATACTGAGTATCCAGAGCATGCTTGGGAAAGGGACGAGGTGGAATCCCCCGGAGTGATCACCTGAAGACTTCCTGATGGAACCAGAGCACTGATTTTTTTTTTCCTCAGCAGTGCAGGATAGAAAAGAGAGAAAGTTTTTTCACAGTTAGGGAAAGTTACAGACTTTAGGTTCAACAGCTCTTCATCGCTCTGTATCAGAAACAAATGGGTGACGTCACAGAGACTATGTCCATAAATTATGCAGTTTATGTCCCTCTTCGTCTCACAAAACATCACCATCATGCAGACTGACTATTCTGTTATTTCTAATGTTCAAATGAAACAGAACGAGAATTTTTGCTTGAAAACAGGACTTGTACACGAAAAGTTGTGAGAAATGAGAGGTTCCACTTTCTCCACAGGGGGCGTCAGAGTCAACACAAACTCCTCACAGGAGCTTTAAAGCTTCCTCCAAAATCTTTTATATCACTTTTTGTTCATTTCTTGTAATACCTGCATGTTGTTTTAAAGTCTCAGGCTCTGTGAAGTTAAAATGATGGATATATATATATATATAGACTTGCCTTACTTTGCCCTGCTTTTCCATCTATTGTTTTTGATGCTTATTAGCATGCTAACATGATAAACTTAGAATGCTTACATCAGCGTTTGGCTCAAAGTACCGCTGGGCCTCAGTGCAGACCCATTAAGCTACTAGCATGGCTGCAGACTCCTCTTTCCTCCTCACTCCTCGTCTTCTTCTGTTCAGGGAGCACAAAACCTTTCCAAGCACGTGCTGCAGCAGCAATTTACAGTTTTGATTACAACTTGCATGTTTTTGCAAGTGGAGAAGAAAAAAAACTTTAAGCAGACGTATAGGGGGAAAATAAAAGAGAAGGCAGCGCTGTGGTTTTTACAGCAACAACAGAAAACCAATTTCCTACCTGTTACCTCACCTATTAATACCCCTGCCTGACTGCAACATGTCCCCGATGTGGTCAGGCAGAAACAGAGCTCGACCCAGTGGGTGAAAATGTAAAGAAAGGAGACTGAGAAGTCAGACTGACACTTGAGCCGACACTTGAACATGAAAGATCGGATTAAAAAGTCAGAAATAAACAAGAGTTAAACAGATCAGATCAACAGTATCTCTCTTTCTATCAGTGGCACAGGGTTGATTTTTCATGTCTGCTATGTTCAATCAGTGAAGTTATAAACTACAATTCTACAATTTCCTTGAGCAGATGATTTTGACCAAAGCGACATACAGCAAGCAAGAATTTAAACAGGAAGGAAAAACCTCAGTGAGTGCAAAGAAATGCCTCAGGTTTGTTGGGCCACAGGTACTCTGCCATCAAGTGCCCAAAGAACACCCCCCCCCCCTTTTTTTTCTTTAGTATTTCATCTAAATAATGTAGCCACAACTAAAATTCAATATCGGCAATATCGTTCAACATTCAGCAACATTCAATATTCAGTGCTTTTATTGATTGACAAAAAAGGAGAAGGGTCAGATTAAGTGCCAAAGTGTTCCCAGAACAGGTGAGTCTTCAGACCTCTCTTAAAAGTAGAAAAGGACTCTGCGGATTGTAAAGAGTTGGGTAATTCATTCCACCATTTAGGAACAACAGAGGAGAAGAGTCTGGCTAGTGATTTAGAGCCATGCTGGGCTGGGAGCACCAGGCGTCTCTCACAGGCAGAGCGTAGCGGGCGGGAAGGAGTGTAGACCTGGATGAGGGACTCCAGGAAGGAAGGAGCCGTTCTTGTCACTGTTTTGTAAGCCAGAAGAAGAGCTTTGAATTTGATTCGAGCTGCCACTGGGAGCCTGGGAAGAGAGATTGACAGCGGGGTGACGTGTGCTGTTTTGGGCTGGTTAAAGACCAGACGTGCTGCTGCATTCTGGATCATCTGCAGAGGTTTGAATGTAGACACAGGGAGGCCTTCAAGAAGAGAGCTGCAGGAGTCAATGCATGAAATCACAAGAGCCTGTACCAGGAGCTGTGTGGCCTGTTGTGTCAGATAGGGTCTGATCCTCCTGATGTTATAGAGGGCATATCAACAGGACCGAGCAATCAAGGCCACATGAACCTTAAAGGTCAGCTGGTCATCAAACATGACACCCAGATTTCTGGCAGAGTTTGTGGACACAAGTTGATTGTGCCGTTCCTTCATCCAAGTGGAGATGTCAGCCAAACACGCTGATATCCGATCTGAGACAGTTGTGTCATTGGATGGAAAAGACATGGAAAGCTGAGTGTCGTCAGCATAGCAGTGGTAAGAGAAGCCATGTGAGTGGATCACTGCACCCAGTGAGGTGGTGTATAAGGAGAACTTCTTTCAGGAACTGATTGATTTTTTCTCTCTTGCTCTAATAGTTGAAGAGTTACAGTAATGAGAACAGCTTGCATCAGTTATTGCCTGATTGGGACGCCATTGCACATGGATTCCTTTGCAGTTCCTAGATTACTGTGAAGCTTCTTTTTTTCTTTTTTTAAGAAGCTGTTTGAATTTTCTCTCTACTGATGGGTTTTGGAGTGTCTAATGTAAGTTATCCTTCTGATTCATTGAATTCCCTCATATATGGATGTCTGGTTTTTATTACATTGTGTAATTTATGCTTGTGAAAGATTTTCATTTTATAGACGGTTATTTAACTTCTCTTAATACATTTTTATGGCCCCATAACTCTTGTTGTCAGTCCCATCCTTTAGCAGTGCAAAATCTGACCTTTTGTCAGTCAAATGAACAAATGACCTCACTTACAACTTCTGCTGTGACAAAAATGTTCAGTTCCTTTCTGATTTAAGACGTGTACATGCACTGAGAGGGGTTTGGTTTGATTTACCTTCAGAAGTCTTTCATCTAAACTCATTTGAAGGTCAACATTCCCGCTCTTGGATGAGGATCAGACTGAAAAGAAATAAAACTCAATAAAAATTCCTTTTTTTTATTCCCAGCTTTCATAACAATAGCTGCCTTTACAGTGATTGATGACTACTGTTCTTTTGGATTACATGCAAGTGTGAATAATTTGACTCTGGAGGTGTGTTTTTACTACTCTTGCATAATTCTGCAATGCTTTTATTTCCAAAGTCATAAAACAAGCAACGTTTGGAATCCTTTGAATGACATCTGAAGTCCATTATGGAAGTTGTTGATCAGCAGATATAAAAAAATAAATAAAAACCAGGATTGTGCATGTTACTTATCATTTCTGGCTTTGTGAATTAGCTAACCTTGACCCCGTGTAAAACTGCATGTGCAGGAAAAAACAAACAAAACTAAAAAATTAAATCATGAAGAAAGAGTGCAGTTCTAAAACACACATGGGGATTAAAATCACAATAGCTTATAAAACTTTTGTGACAAAAAACATTGTTTTTCTAAATGTGCTTTCAAGATTTAACCTAAAGTGAGACTAAGAAGCAACATGATGCTTATCATAGCTCGTGATTTAATAAAAGCTACACTTGAAGAGAAAGCTGGGTTACTTCTTACCAACACTTACCAGCACTTAGTTTATGTTTGAGAGCTCATTACCTGCCATTACGAGCCGACTTTCAGGAAAAACAAAAATCCCAGACATGCATTTTAGCTGACCGTTCAGGGATGATCTAATAGATCTGACACATTTAATGGGTAATTACTCCTCCTGTAGAAAACCGCGCTCTGACCACAGGCCTGGCTTTTACTGTTCCTGAAACAACGCTGGATTGCACAACCCACTTGGCATGTCAACATATCGCCATAAAAAGGCTTTATTTTCCCACTTGAATCCCCTGCTGACCAATCCCTGCATGCTGACTCAACTCAATGAGAGATAAAGTGGTGATTAAAACACGGAGGATCCATTAAAGAAGCCAAAGAGATGAAACACGTACTTGAGACTTTGTGGAAGTCAAAGAAAACACCTCTGTGCTTTTCAGCAGGAAATAAGAGGCTTCACCCAGAGGACACCCACGTACTGGAGCTGAATCCCAGAGCGCGAGCATCAGCGTCGAATCATCAATCAGAGCTCTGCAGCTTCATCAACACCTTTAAGATGTGGGTGAGAAGCATTGGGACTTTGCAGCTCTGAATCCAGCATCTCTCTCAAGACTGAAGACTTCTAACATCCAACATTATTTATAACCTCAGCAAAAAGGATTAGGTGCTTCAGTCTGTTCACCACATGCTGCGCAGCAGAGGTTTGAACAGATCAGGTAACAATAATCGTTTTAGTAATGAGCGGCTCGAGGTATTGAGTTAAGAGGACAATACAGCAGTCTGAAAAGTTGACACAAAGTGTGTCATGTTAACTCCCAGATGAGGTCATCAATCAGCGCCGCAGAGCGAGGGGCTCTGACAGCTGCTAATTCAAGAGGAGGGATGAGAGGATGGTGTGAAAGAGAGCTGGAGGAAAGTCTGAACAGAAAACAGAGAGAGGATTTATATTGTTTTATTCATTCTTTCCCTTCACGTAGATCATTTCTTCCCTTCCCATCTGTCCCATTTTCTGTTTCCTCTTCCTCCTCTCACAGCGTCATACTGAACTCGTTCCTTCTGAGAGCTTATCAACACATCTGTCTGTAGCAGTTAGTGTTCCCATTCATTTTTTACACCCTGTTTTCCTAAAGAGTCACCGGATCCCTGAACAGCTCTGCAAGTTCTCTGTTTCCCTTCAGGCCTCCCTCAGGACAAAAAAAAAGAGAAAGAAAAAGAAAGCAGGTTGTGAAATGAAAGACCCGGCTGACCACCGCTTCACATTAACCTGAAGAGTTCCCTGAAACGTCTCACTCTTAAGGGGACAGGGTGCGTTGGTTTCACTGTGGCATGGTGGCTCTGCATGAACAGGTTGATGTATAAACAGAGTGGATGAACATACGTTAAAGTTTGATGTCCTCTTTAAGATGTGCTGCCCTCTGTGAGCTAGATGCTGGTTTCCAAATGAGGTCGATGCCATCACGTCTACCCAAACTGCACTGATCAGTTCTGAAGCTTTGGGACAATAATACTCCAAATTTAGATGATTAAATATTTATTCATCTATTTTGCTGGTATAACAAAAACTTTGTTTATTTTTGGCAGAAATGTTGACAGAAGAGCGATTCCAGGACAAAACAAAATGTCAAGTTATGAGACTTGAATATACTTCCTTCAGGAAATAAATGAAAGTTGAGCACAATATTTTGAGGTTCCCATGTTAGCAACTTGCAAATTGCTAAAGAGCCACAACCATAGCAAAATCTACAGTTAACCAAAATAACGAAATAACGACAACAAGAGGTGAAAAAAACATTTTACTTACTTGAGATAAAAAATTAAAATGAGGCTTTATACAATACCTAACTTAAACTGTATTATGAGTTTACAAACCTGACTAAGGGTGTATTCACACCTGGCTCGCTTGGGCACATGTGAACACAGCAATCACACTCAGATGTGGGACAAAACAAGCGGGTTCTGTAGCCTGTAACGGTTCCTTTGCAGTGAGAACACAATAACCTAACTAGTACACAGTAACTGACTCATAACTGTGGTTCACTCTGTAGATGTGGGGGACAGAAATGCGCCCGGTTCAGTCAAAACAATAGAAGAAGAAGGAGTAGAAGAATCAGCAACAGCAGAAAATGAAGAGAAGGTGATATAGCGATGATTACCGTTTTAATCCAAATATAAGATGGTCCTGGCTATAAGACCACTCCTTTTTCCAAGACAGATTTTGGGGGAAAAGGCTCAAGGACAAAATCTTGTTTTATCATGAAGAGCGTTCACGTGTTCACAGCTTTACTCTGCTCTCTGTATAGGGCACGGCAGAGTTCCACCCTAATTTCTGACCAATGAGAGAACAATTTGATTACACATGGCATTTCTTTACAACTCTGGACCGTGAAAGACTTTTGCTGTGTGAACTTAAACGAACCAAGTGACAACTGCAACAATTCTATCACTTTTGCCCCTGAATCAGAACAAAGTAATTGAGCCACAGGTGTGAATACGACCTAAACTAAAATTATTGAAAAATTAAATGAACGAAAAAATGTCTTTGGTTTTCATTTTTATCAGCCATACATAAATTCACTTTTTTATGCCCTCCTCTGTGACCAGACAGAATAACACAGAATGACACTTTTTTTTTTTATATAATTAATCTGTCTTTGGCGAAGAAATTTTTATGAAATTATGTTTTTATTGCACAATACTTTTTATGACATTTTCCATCTCACCCTGACAACTACCCAATATTACAAAAAAGGGACTTAAACTAATCAACTAAAACTAGAAAACCTGTTTTGAAAACTAAGTAAAAGCAAACTGAAAGTGAAAAAAAAAAAACATAAAACTTAAAGAAAAATGCAAAACAGTAACATCCTTGTTTGGGACAATACTTTTCGTATTATTTGTTGGTAACTGATTAATCTTTTACAGTAACTTCGACAGTACATATGAAGACAAAGAAGCTATTGATTTAGCAACCAACAGAGTTGCCCCCTTCTGGATGTTTAAAGAGTGTAAAGTAAGAATATTTCCAGTAGCTTTATCTTTTAGATTTCAAGATAAAATCTTACAATGTGTTTAAAAAAAAAAGCTGTTTTCCCTTAAGAAATATCTCCACACACACACTGGGTGAATACATTTCTTGGATATTGACAACCTGATTCCAGCTTCATCTGAAAACAGCTCTGAATAGGCCCAGTGTTTTCCTATCCCAAAGAGAAACATGGACTTTGTAAGCTAAGCCGGCACATTTAGTGAATCCAAACCTAAAGACCTCAAACTGACGGCCAGACAATCATTTTCTCCCCGAGCCGAGGGATTGGGCAAATTTGCAGATGCAGCTGTGCTTGTCGTTAGTCAGCCCACGTGGATCCACTCACCATTTTTATGGAAGAGCTCCTTCCAAACTGTATTATATTAGACTCCAGCATTCCTCCCCTCCTCGCCTCTCTGGGCTCACACTCCTTTCCCCATGAAGCATGCTGATTCCAAACAGCCAAACTAGCATTTGTGGTCGCACTCAGAGCATCTTCTTGTCTCTGATGAAAGCAGCAGAGACGCCGACTGGACGAGCCCTGAGTCTGGCTCTAATTAACGGGTGTGGGTGGCTGTAGGGATGACATGGACGCTCTCCTTTGTAACAGTAAATATGCTAAAAATACCCAGAGGCCCTGTTCACAGCCTGACACATATACAGTTAAGTTGTGCTTTCAGAGACTCATTAAAACTGCATTATAGCGCTAAGTGCTGCGAGGAGAGTAACTAAATGAGCACTTGTTAGCTTTATGGCGAGGTTGGTGTTGGTATACTGTCTGCAAACCTGCAACAATTATCAAGCTTCACGGGCCACAGAGATTTACTTCACACAGGACCACTGAGGTCACATTGGACTAAGTGAAACCACGCAGATTCAGCAACAGTTCTACATTCAGATTTAGAATAAAGGGTAAAGAAGAACACACCAGAGCACAGAGAAAGCAGAACTAACGCGAAAGTAGAGAAATCTTCTGAAATAGACAGTTAAAAGAAGTCTATACTAGACTCCTTGTGCAAAAGAGCTTTCAATACAGTAGTTGCAAGAAGATGACTTTAAAAAACCAGACCATGTCAGTGAGCTTCTGGTTTCTATCTCTAGATTTAAGTCTTTCTAAATACTGTTTAATAACTGTTTTATTACATTTTGGTCCCATTTTATGTGAAACAGTTATTAAACAGTATTCAGAAGTATTATTTAAACAGAATTTTTTTTTTTGAGGCTAGATTACAATTTCTGCACGAACATGACTCATGGAAATGGGATGCACAGAACCAGCACGAGAGAACATGTGTGGCTTTTATACGTTTTAACCAAGGGGCAACATCCGGTAGAGAAAAATGAAGGCTATGCAGAAGTACTAAAAGTTGCTGGTTCATGGAGAATCCACTGGAGGCTGGCTGCAGAAAGACCGGAAGTCACGTACACACCAAGCCAAAAAAACTGACTTTTAAAACACATTAAATACATATTTACAGCCTGGTTAAAAAATGGCTTGGGTCTGAAACGCTAATTTCGCTATCGGCACACACTGTTCAGGAGGTGAATTATTTTCTAGCTCAGCAGTTTAGAAGATATTAGGATTATGAGTTTGTCCAATCAGAGGCTCAGCTCAGCTCACGTGACTGACGGGTGCCCTATAGCTGTTAGACAGGAAGCTCAAAGTCCGCATCATATCAAAGATGGCCCTGTCCAATGATCGGCTTCATTTGACTGTATCAGAAACAGACAGATAATGTTGCAGAGACTATGTCCATGTTTTACACAGTCTATGGTTTTAACACTCTGAGCAGCGTCTGTTCCCAAAACTGCAGGGAGCTGTGTATAGCAAATGCTCATCTACTACAGTACTAAACTAAAGAAGAAGAAGTTGTTTACACTGTTTACATATTTTTTTCACCACTTCCTCTTCTCTGCTGAATGTGGGCCCTGTAATTTCACACTAGGAATTGTTCATCACACGGTTATCACAATGATCTCTGTGATCTCCTTGTGGTGAATCATATTAATGCTAGTGTTTTTGTACTTCAGACATGAAAAGCTCCTGATTGTGTGTCTCTGAGCAGAAGTTAGAAATTTTCAGATGTGCACGATGCGGACCGTGTGAGAAGGCGAGGCTGTGGAAATGACGTCATTTGTCCACATAAACTTTGCAGATGTGCCCAGCATAAACCAAGCTTTAAAATGCAGCTACTTTGATTGTGATATGAGGGCAAAGTAAGCGGTGAGCCTTGATGCAATCATAGCAATGTGTATTCACCCTTTTGTCCAAATATTGTCACAAAGAAAAACAAGAAAAAATCTATCAAAGAGTCAAACTTTGTCTTCAAATGATCTCAGCTTACAGACATAAAGGTGGCTCCTAAACTCTGTAGATACAATCCATTACTGAATGATGGATTTTTAAAACATCAATTTGTTATACAAACCAAACAGAAATAAGATACACAAGTGTCCAACATGCTCCACTGATGCACATCTTCATGACAGCAGCAAATGTTGCTGCCTGGATTTCAATGTGTCTGACGAGGGCTTAATGTATTAAAGAGTCGCAGTGTGCAGCCTGAGGTCCGCAGGGTCAGGTTTAACAATGAGCCTCATAGAGCCTCCTCTCAACATGACAAATGAAGCGGCTCATCTGTGAGTGCATCAGCTGAAAGAAGCGAGCTAATGCATCAGACAGCCGCGGAAGATCAAAACCAGAGAGCAAAGTTCTCGCCCGCAGGGCCATCCAGGAGAGTGGACATCAAAAGTACCACCCTCAGTGTTACTCCAATGCACCACCACTTTAAATAGTCCTCAAGGAGCCTGGATTAAAATGCAAAAAGTGCTCAAATGAGTTTTGATGAAAGCATCAGAACAATGCAGACCTTTCTATTTCTGACGGTAACGTCCTCAAAGACGGCAGCCAAAGAGAATCTAAGTTATGTAAACTTCTCTGAAAGGCTGTTTGGATTACTGCGAGTCTAAACTTAGGATGGTGCAGATTGATGTGAAGACAGATAAAGCTCATGGCAGACTCATATTAAACTGTATAAAACCAGTGCCACATGGACAAACACACTTCTTTCCACTGGGCATCCCTCCATTAATCCAAACTCTGTGACTTTCCACTCTCCATCGACACGCAGCCTCGGACATGCAGCACATGTTACAGGTGGACACCATATTCTGTGGTTCAAAGTTTCTGCTTCCACCGTCATCACCTCCGGCGGTGGACTCTGCAGCTCACAGACAGCAGATGCTCTCGCTGCATGGGGCTTTCTGGCATGAGGTGAACTCATCGTCACCTTCACCTCCGTCCGCTGACACCGTCCATCGACATCATAACGTCAACCAATAATATCCAGGTGAGGGGAGAACTGCAAGACTTCACAGCGTGTGAGAGTCTGGCAGCTTTGTCATACTTGATTTAATACTTTAAGGCTCTAATTTTAGAAAAGTCAAGTGAAGAATAAATTAATTGAAGACAGTTTTCAGATCACTGAGAGGACATGACTCTGAGAGTCGTGAAATGAGTCATCATAGCTTTTCAATTTGGAAACTTTGGTGTTGAGGATAAAACTAAAGGAGAAGTTTCCATACGCCTCTCTCATGAATCTACTCTTGTCTTAATCTTAAGTATCTTTCAATGACAGAAAAAGTCCAAACTTCATGTGTGAACTCAAAGGCCTGTAAATCTATACTAAAAACTTCATCTCTGGAGAATCTGAGGCTTTTGGAAAAATGAGAATGTAAGGAGAATTCTGCAACACTTTGAATTTGTGGAATTAAAAGAAAAATCTCTGACAGGTCCTAAACTAGCTCTCTTTGCTTTAGTCCTGGTTGTGTATTAACTGGCCTGTGGTTGAAGTTATTTAAGGTCGGCTTTAACACATCTACGGAAGTCTTTAAGCCAACAACGCCATATGTAAAGAGTCCTGAGCAGAAAGTGAGAGCGGAGTGTTTGTCATCAGTAACTGTTTCATTACTGGCTCTCTTTAACACCACATTACACTCATTAAACCTCCTGACTCGATTCTTCAAAAGGTACAACACCCTCAACCTGCCTGGATTCAATTTCAACAAAATAGTTTCCGAATCGTAAACTTGAAATCTGCTCAAAACATTTGCGGTGTTTGATTAGCATTAGCTGACATCAAAGCTAACAGTTAACCACAGGCCTTTCAACCGGTCTGGAGGTAGATTCTTCTTTTACGGCCAAACAGGGAACAGTTTGTGATCAAACAAACGGCTGCACAGAGACAAATATTTGCTGTAAAGGGAAGAACTATGATGGCCCTGAGAGCTCATGGCTCTGCAACTTAAGAGAACACATGCAAAGAGACAAACACAAGTAAATTAAATGTGCTATACTACCTTTGCTGGAGCGTTATTACCGTAACTCTGTCACTATTTGTTCACTCAGAAAAATGCAAAAGGCATTGAAAACTTTGTGCTTTTTTGTGGTATACGGTTCATTACAGTAATCACAAGCATGTGACGTAGCCTAAAAAGCAAAACAATGGAATTATCACAAAAATTCTTGACTGCTGCAACTCCTTGAGTTTTTGTCCAAGTCAAAAACTTAAAGTCTTTTTGTCTCACTAGACACCAAAAAAAAAATCAATGCAATCAAATCAATTTAGTTTTTGTTTTTTCTTCTTTAACACTGCTAACACTTCCATACCATGTGTAACAATCATTTACCAGATATCAAATACTCAAGTGTCTGTACAACTGGAAAAAGGGGTCAGAGCAATAAGACATAAAGCATTTTTAGACCATTTTACAGACAGAATAACAAAAACAGTCCAGACAAATTTAAGCGTTACAAAAAATAATAGAATAAAAGAGAAAAAACAATAAATAAATAAATAATTTTTTTAAAAAATTAACCATTGACTTTAACTAAATTTATTATGTCAAAGGTTTGAAATTTTAGGGTAAGTTGAACTTGAAATCATTGCTTCAGCTAACCTAATATGTTTACATGGAACTGATCAACAGAATAATTTTAGTTAAAGTCAATGTTTCTTTTGTTGAATGCAGTCAGCAAAGGGTTAAAAAAAAAGGACAAATATCTGGAGCAGCACCTTTTGTTTATCCAGTCAAAATAGGATTCATCTTCTTAAATTTCCTCCCACTTTAAAGAAACATATCACATGTACAAAAAAACTTCCATGTTAGGGAAACATACCAGCATATGTGTACAAACCCACACAGCACAAAGTTCCTGTGAGACTTATTTGACAAAGTCCTCGCAGACAGGACCCGGGTCTCTGCTGTGTTGTGACAGCAGTGGGCGTCTGGGTGAACTGACATGAGAACAAAACTCCACAGAGTCCTGGCAGGTGTTTCAGCTCCACACTGAGGAGAAGGAAACCAAACCAAACTACATCAGGTGTGGCCCTGAATCACCTCCACTTTTATTCCTTATGGTACCAACTGTGAGGTCTCTACCAGGTCCTGCTCCCACTGCTCTTGTTTTGCAGCTGTCCAAACTGATTACATGATAGTCAATAGGCACCAGCTGTCTGCAGGAAAAAGAAAATAATCAAGCTTTTAATGGAGGATTCATGAATCAGCTTTGAAAGAGTGTCCGATTAATGCTTCTCCTTTCACTCTTTTTATTTTTCAGCAGAGTAAAATGAACCTCGGTCTCACTGAATTGTAAAACTGCATCTCACTGGGCTTGTAGTGCATAGACCCGTATACATGATGACGATGTGGAGGCTGGAGGTTATTCTCTCAACCCGGTGGTGGGGGAAATGCATCGGTGTGGAGCAGAGAGAGCTTTTTAAAAGCCGGTGAATAAAAGCTTTGACTTCCCCTCTGCCCCACGTCCCCGCCTGCTGATCCCATCTTCTGTTTCCTGCAGCCGCCCTCACGCCACTGCTTCTACCAGAGCACGCTGAGATGCAGGCAACGCAATTAAGCTCCATGTAATGAAATCACACTGTGCTCTGGTTAATGGAGATGTTGGTGCACGGGGTCAGCGAATGGACTCGATGTGTGTGTGAAGAATGAAGGCAGATGTCAGGCGGTCCTCTCTAATGGACCACCGGCTTCATCTTCCTCTTTAAAACAAAGTCTACAAATTAAAGATTCCAGTTAAGGATCCCAGGTCGATGCCTTTAAACGCCTATAAAAATCCTCCTCTTAGATATTTCATCTTATCGCATTAAAAATTTATTTGACTGAGTGAATTAGTCCCCGTGTTCCACATTTCCTTGATTAAGCTCATAAAAGTGTTTAGTCTGGCCAAAGGACAAAGTGAACTGATTATATCTTAACCTTTTTCATGCTGCCAAGGCCGTCAGTTAACAAATCACATCAAACGCTTTACTGCGCACTCTGTTAATAAAGGTAAAAATAATTTTCCACTACACGTTGTTTTAATGAATTGAATCTCAACGACTCTGCAGGAGAACAACCCAATAAAAAACACATTACACTGAAGCGCAACAACACGTTCGATATGTGTGACCTTACAGCAACACTTCCTGTTTAATCCACTGGAATAAACACTCATTGACCTTTAATTCCTGGATCACATCACTGCAGAATGAATCAGGCTGAAGCTTCATAGAGATATTTAGTACAAACTCCTTCCTCGACCTTTTTGTGTCTCTCGAGCTCGCTGATATAGGCTGAGAAATCAAGCAGGTCATGAAGAATACATGCAGAGATGGAAGCGCAGGACTGGATTAATGGATGTAATGAGGTGGAGATGTAGCACAGCAGCTCTGGGCCTGTGGATGTTTAGAGTATTAAGAACATAAGGTCAGCCGGTGTTTCCCTCTCTATGAAAATATGATGTGTCACCCAGCAGCCAGATGTCCAGATGTTAAAGCTAAAGATGAGGTGTACAAAGTTTTCTGTTTCATTTGGACTCTGGTCAGTGTTTTTCTCAGTCCTGATGAAGTTATCGCTCCATGAGAGAAGCTGTTTCTCTTCAAGATATCAATGACTGTGCAGGACAGAATCTGTATCCTGGGAACCGTCAAACTGTTAAAGGTTAGAGAAATTCATCCTGTGAATTCTTCTCTGAAAAACAACTGTCAGACTAAAGTTACTGTCATGGGTATTTAATTACTGTCAATATAAATCACCAGAGACGAAGGAAAGCAGAGTTCTGAAGATTTTCAGAATGTCTGAACTGTTCTGACTGTGATTTCTAGGAACAGGAAGTGAAAAATTAGCAGTTCTCAACATCAACATGATGGCTGTTGATAAAAACTTTATACTGTATAAAGTACTGGACGATTAACTGTGAAGCCTTAACTGTGAGAGCTCCCCCTGGTGACTGTTTGCAGAATGGGTCTTTAATTAAAACAGTCAATAACAAACATTTTTAATCAACCTTTCTCAGATGTTATTTTTAGTCACAGCTCTTCTCATCGTGCTGATTTAGTTCCACGTTTATTTTCCAAAGTATGATAGTTTCACAGTATTGCAGTCTTCATGTTCTGTGTCGTGTTGTAGCGTCTCCTCACGTCTCGTTTCATCTTGTATTGTATAAGTTAGTTAAAAAGAAGGAATGTAACATCCTAACTGACATCTTTGTTGATAAATCTGGGCTCCTGCACAAATAAACAGTAACAGTAACCCTAACCTCAGACATCGACCCTTTACCCTAACCACATTTTCAACACACACTAAGTTATGTTGAAATTGCTGCATGGTATTTTGTTGTATGTTCAGTCTAGACACCCAGGTCACCTCCACCAGCGACTTGTAAGTAAACATGTAGCCTGCTTGTGTTTATTCTTGGCTGTGTTTTAAAGGTCTCTAACTGGTGTTCAGAGACTGCAGAGGTGCTGCTCTGTTCTGTTTCTGCACTCGCTGACACTTCGAGGAGATGTGTGTTAAAATGACAGAACAGTACCCAGACGTGTTTTTAGCACTCTGATGACTCATGTTTAAGTGCTTTGTTGTTTATATGAACACATATTAAAGTATTACTCTGTGTGTTGGGTGCAGCTGATTTATTGCTGCAGGGTGCTCAGGTCTCTATCCGACCCCTCCCTCTCTCCTCTCCCTCCTCACCCTCTCAGAGTGCTGGTAATGGGTCAGCCGGTGGTTGCAGGGTCCTGTGGGGTTTCAATCAGCTAACTGGCTGCCATGGAGGTGGGTGAGGCTCCTTTACACTGATGCACATGCTTTTTAATCAAAACTTCCTGCACAAATTGCCATGTGTTTGAAAGGCTGATTAAATTACCACTTTGATCTCTTGGAGCCAATTTAGCGCTTCCTGCAAGATCGCTCATATATGTATCTGCAAACAAACATTCAGCAAAGGCAGTGAACGTGGAAAAAACACTTAGAAACTAAGCAATGGTGAAGATTTATGACTCTGGAGGGTTTATTCAGTATAAAACTTAACTTCTTTGCACAACAAACTCTGAGAAGTGCTCCTTTGGATTCCTGTGGTGCATTAAAAGCTCTGCTGGAAATAATGCAGCACTTTCTTCTGCTTGCTTACACTCTCACTCAGGTGCTTAATGCAGACATCCATCTACCAGCTCCTCTGCTGCAGACGCTGGCTCCAGACCAACATTATTATGGGCCGGCTTTACATTCAAAGCCCCTTCATACAACTCTGCCCTGAAATGATTTATTTGTTCACACTCCAGTGCTTCCAATAAAATGATGCAAGGAGTATTTTCTACAACACTCACCTGGGAGATTGAGCCCAGGACCCCTTGATCACATGACACTTGAGAAGCTGAAGGACTGATGGAGGGGCGGGTAATCATGTGACATGTGATAGGAGTGAGTAACTGTGTCTAACAGCCCTGGCATTGCCGTGATGTTTGAGAGCATTTGTTTTTGCCACTCCATGTGGATCAAATTTAAAACAACTTTAGTGTCAGAGATTTCTGCAGACTATTCCTTTAAAATTGCAGATAGCAGAAGAAAAGAATGACTTTTCTTATTCTCTCTGGCAACCTCCACACATATCTGGCACCCAAGTGAGCTCACACAAACCACAAAATGTATTTGGAAATGTAATGTCACCCAGCACTTGTGTGTGCCGCTGCAGCTCATCTGTAGTCCATTAAAGAGCCCGTTCAGGAGGAGTGCTTCGGTTTCATACGGGGGATTTCTGTCAGGGCTGGTTTGGCGTAAACCTGAAGAAGCAGCGCGATATGTTAAAAAGTGCACTGAGTACATTTCAGATATCAACATCGCAGACAGTGGCCACACTTCAACCCAGCAAATGATGCAGATAAAAAGGTTCAAAACCAAATTAGGGGGCGAATTCAATCCATCCAATAGAAGCACTTTGTAGTGCAGGAATCCAGGAAGTACAACACTTAAACAGAGGAGAGAGTGTCTGATGGAGAGGTAATATAAGAGGCATATAAGAGGCACGAACAGCAGTCTGCAGAGAGGATGGCAAAGAGCAGGAGAGGACTCGTCTCTCACTCTCTCTCTCTCTCTCTTTCCATGGAGAACTGTCCGGATGAATCATGGCGTGGACCAAACGCCGTCCAGTTTAACTTAATGGGGAGGGAATTTATGGTAACACTTAAAGAATGAGATCAATAGCAGCAGAGCTTCCAGCAGTTAGGAAAAGGAGGAGAGCGCTGGACCAAAGCAGGGTCAGTATCATCCAAACAGGATCAGTTACAGTGCAGTTAGAAGGCCGGCAGACAGAGAGGGAGAAGCAGAGGTCAATACGCAGTTAGACACGGCCTTGAGCAAACTTGCAAACACACTCCAATGATGTTCAGGGTTTTTTTTTTAATTATTTAAACAACTGAAAATAAAGCATCTATGCCTCAGGATGCAGCGCTGTTTCTTTGAATGAAAGCAGGACAGAAAATTACTTTTACATTTCTATTGTGTATGAAATGAGTTGAAAAAGTGGTCAATTTCTCTGCATTTTGAACACTGTTTGAGAATAAAACAACAAAGGAATCGTGAAATTAGGTTGTTGCAGAAGAGAAATACCACAGCCAGAAAAAAAGAGGCTGTGTTTGAACAATTTTGCCAAAAGGAAAAAGATGATTATGATTTCTTTCAGCATTGTGAGTCCAATTCCAACATTTGCAAAATGACTTCATTCTGCAGCACCTGGCAGCCGCTGCTCGGGTCTGACTGAGGAACGAAAAGATCTCAGTTAAATGAAAGAAGCTCAGACAATGAGAGAAACAGTCCATCGACCATCGCTGAAAGGAAACCCTGCTTTCTGAGCTGCTTCACGTCAGATTCACACCTCCACCCCCACGGAGACCCTCGCTGTCTGAGTCTGGTTTTCTCCTGACCTTGACCCGTCTTCAAACGCTCCGCTGAGATGCTCTCCGGTCTTTGAAGGGGTTAAAGAATCAAATCTGTGTGGCTTTACTTCCATCAAAACCAGTTGCACAGGATGGAGCCTGGCCTTGCTCCACCGAGGAATATTTTTCTGCTTTTCAAAAGTAATTATCAAAGGTGTTCCTCTTGATATTCACAGTGAAATTGCCTTTTCAGTTTCGCTTTGCTGCAGCTTCTGTTGCATTTGCTCGGGCAGTGGGAGGATGTTTATTGAAGACATCAGACTGTGACATTTAAACACAGGGCTAAAAGCTTTAAAGATGAATGACTGGAGCTGCTTTTCATTTTCGTCTCAACATTATTGCATTCCCTTTTTTCATTTTGCATCAGTCTGTGAACCAAAATATTGAACATGATGACACAATGGCTCAAATCCCCATCGAACATTTTACACTCTTCACAAGAGAGGATCTACGTCCAAAATAAACTGGATCCCAGCGTCTGGATGTTCAGAGTTATGACATAAGCTTTGATTTCTTTTCATTTGACTCCCATGTCTTCTTTGTCGGCCAGTGTCAACGTTTGTGGAGGTGAATATTTCCTACGTGCAGTGTGGGAAAACTGGAGCCAGGGATAAGATCCACTCTCTGCAGACATAATATCAGGACTGTGAGATTGAGGCTGAGATTTCAGACAGCTGTCACACATTTCATTTTATGATTTCAAGAAGACCACCAGCCAGGGTGGTAGCTCAGGGTTCTGGGACCCACAAAGATTTCCCCTCTGCCCCCTCCTCTTACTAAAATCACCCCTTCCTTAACTAAAATAATCCTCCTGGAATTTTTGTGGGCAGTCTCCAGCTGCGGGCACCAAGAACCATGACCACTTTCCTGCCAGTGCCACCAGCCAGTGGGAGATTTTTAAGTGTGAGTGTGTGCTGGTCTCAGCGGGTTTTCTTTGCATAATTTGACGTGTGATTTCCTGAGAGAAACCAGAGTCAATTTGACAAAGTAAAACCCCAACTGTTAAAAAGTGTTGAATTTAAAGAGTGAGTAGAAGCTGTGAAGGTCACTTATCTCTGATTAAAATTACAACCCAGAGTCCCAAAAGGTGATACGCCATGTGAAATATTGATAAAGTAGATTTGTGAAACACCTAAACCCCTAAATTTAACTGATAACTGTGCAAATACAACTCATTTACAAAATTCACAAACATTTAAAGTGAGGTTGTTGGGGTTTTTTTCAATATATGTATATAAGTTTTTCTTGTTTTTGTTTTGTTGTGTGGACCCTAAGGAGACTAGCAACCACTTTGTGGAGGCAAATGGGGATCCAATTAATAAGAATGAATCTAGAGGAACATTTTGAACTACTAAGGATTTTACAGCAGGATAGTAAAATTAAAGGGTATAAGAAGGACACTCCAGAGAGGCTGAGTCTTTTTGAAGTAAAGATGGGAAGAGATCCAACACTCTGTGAGCAACTGCGTGAGCTTTTTAATCAACAATTTCAGAATAATGTGTGTCAGCATAAAATTGCAGATCCCTCATTTCTAGTACATAACTTAAGAGACTTAAGAGACCACATTCAAAAAGACAAAACACAAGCAAATTAAGAAAACATCTTTATCAGTTTGACAACACATGCACGGCATGAAGAAAACGCACAGCAAAGACCACAACACAAATACACAAATACACAAATACTGCGCATGTGTTATCAAATTGATGAAGATGTTTTCCTAATTTGCTTGTGTTTTGTCTTTTTGCATGTGTTCTCTTAAGCTGCAGTCCTGTGAACTTTCAGGGCCACTGTAGAAATCACCAAAAGAGGCAAGGCCCAAAACCAATATAGATCTGATATTTTTGGCAGCATTTAAAACAAACAAGGCTCTGTAGTGTAACTCACTGCATGGACATGTGACATCTTCCAAAGAGATCACTATGAAGTTCATATTGATTATTAACATGATTGTGGCTCTCTTGGCTTGTTTAAGATGGACTGAGGTGATGTTGAAAACTGTTCTGTGGTCTGATGAATCAAAATCAGAGTAGTCTTCAGAGCAGCGTCCATGGTTCCCGAAGAGAAGACAGACCACCCAGCTTGTTATTAGAGTTCAGAAGCCAAATTCCATGATGGTACGGGGACACATTAGTGCCCGTGGCATGAGCAGCTTACACATCTGTGAAGGCTTCATTAATGCTGAACAATATAAACAGGTTTAGGAGCAACATCTGGTGCCAGCTAGACAATGACTCTTTCAGGAAGACCTCACAAATGACCCCATGAAAAAAAAATGAACATTTATATTTTTCACAAACCAATATGAACATTCAAGGTGTCGTCCTTTCACTCTTTGAGAATTAAACAGGGTTTAAATGATTAGCAAACCATCAAAGTCTGTTTTTGTTAACATTTAACACAGCGCCCCAACTTATGTTGAAATCAGGGTTGCAAAATGAATGGAAACAATTTTCCGTATGGCTCCCTTGGTACCTATAAATCTCTTTGATTTAAAAAGCAATATGATGCACACATGGAAAATGTCAACGTCAGGCCACCATGATGCAGTTTTTGATGACTTAAAATATGTTGGTCTGGAATTGTGTTGTGGGAACAATCACTGACATGAGACAAAAGGTGTGAAGCATTAAAGATGAGACGATACAGTCGGTAATTTCATCAAGTTTCAGGACCAGCTTCAAATATCTGCACCAGAGAAAAGTCTCGAGGTCATTCATGTGGTGCAGGACAATTGGTTCAATACTTTTTGGTTTGGAAGAGTTTTAATAACAAGCTTCACTTTCAGGGAAAAGTCTGCTAGTTATCTAGAGGGGAAAGCTGTAACTCATGAGGTAGTTTGAGGAGAGGTCGATTTCTCGCATACACAGAAACAGTTGAGTCCAGTAGGATTATGGACTGGTTATAAATGAGCAGCGTATCGTAGAGGAGTAGTCTGACTGTCTCTACAGTCTGGCATGTGTTTGGCTTCAGTTTTAGGCAGACTGGGACCTGCTGTCGTCCTGATGGAGAGTATTGAGCTCCAGGGGGAGGAGAAAGTGATGACAGGGTTTAATCTCTTGCCGTGCCTTAAACCTGCTGTCCACCTCACAAACCCCCTCAAATCAAACTCTTAACCCTGCACGAAGCACAGAGATGCTTCAGGAAGCAGAGCTGAAGGGAGTGTAGTACATGCGTAGGGGGGTAGAGGCACTGAAGTAGATGTCTGGATTGACACCAAGGATATGTTCTCATGCCTCCCACTTCTCCCCTCGCAGGATTACCGGACTCCCTTACATGCTCACTAAATCCAACACGGACCCCTGCTTTCACTCTGTCTTACAGTTCAGCACAGCGCTGTGCCCAGCTGGAGGTATGGCACGTCTGTTTTTGTTTTAAACATCCAAAACTCTTATTACAGGAGTCAGGGCCAGCCAGGGGCCACTCTGGGAAAGCCATTAAAAGGTGTGTGTGAGTCGAGCCAGCCTCGGTGTGGTTACAGTAGAACAAGGCTCCGTCTAATGACTGGAGTGGCCTGTATGTGCACTGTAATGACAACAGGAGTTACTTAATCTTCAGGCTGACTTTATAAGGTGTCCTTTCAACCCGAGTGGAGGAGGGATCAGTGTAAGAGTGCAGAGACAAATCCTTATAAAGACCACACAGACCTGAGCTGACAGACCACTGACGTGCAACACTCCACTCAACTTGTAAGGTCAGAGAGCGAGTGCATCCATTATGAGAACTTCATGTTTTATTGCTGTATGAGAGTTTCACTGCATGGTAACAGTGACTGGGCAGTAAATCCGCTGATGATGGGGGAATGGAACAGCAGAGGGGGCAGGAGTGGGGGTGCAATTAGTGAATTGAAAGACCACCAGAGCGGCTGCCGCTCCGATTTTTTAAGTGTTCAGGAAAACAGAGCAGCGGTGACAGTGAGTGGAGGTGAGAGTGAGAGGGGCAGATTGCAATTTGAGTTGTACAAACATAGTTTGGGTGGCAGAGCCGCTTTGGATGAAAGAGTCATGGTACTAAACGAGTGGGTGGGGTCGAAGGGGTGGCTATCACAGAAAAAAAGACAACCCTTTACTTTTTAAAACCCATCAGAGCACCAGGGCTCCCGTTTTACAAGTGCTCTTTGAATTACTGTAATTAGTCAACCATTTTGGCGAGCGAGAAAATTGAAACGGCTCCTTAAAGAAGAAAATACAATGGGATATTACAATACTGCAAAGGAGTCCACAAGCAACGACATTCAAATCACAGGCAACAACTGATGCAAGCTGTTCTTATTATTGTAACTCTTCCAACTATTTGGGCAAGTGAAAAAAATCAATTAAAGACAAGATGAGCTTTCTGAGCAGGATCTCTGTCTCTTTTAAGGCCAAAATAGCAAAAATAAAAGTCCAGATGGCCTGTATATACCTGGGTGATTAAGAGCTAAGTGTCACTACAGACACATGGCTTAATACAGGAAGTGGGTTAAAGTTCATCATAGACAAAATACTTTGCTATGATTTCAAATGTGGCAAATACTTCTTAAATTACAGAAAGCATGCATTTAATACTGGAGTACCACATGGCGCTATACTAGGTACTTTAATCAGGTATTAATCAGATAAAACAGAAATAACTTGACAAAATACAAAAAAGGCCAGGTGGTCTGTATGATACCTGGGTGATCAAGGGTTCATGCTGCCACAAAGGAAGTTCAAAACTAGATCTATTATTTTGTATCTCTTAGATTTCATAAGTAAGGTCGATAATCATGAAGCAGAATGGCACCACATTACCTCACACAGAGTTGTCCTCATTTGTCCTCTGATTGATTGAATACATCATAAGAGTCTTCCAGCAGCCACTACCATTACAAGCTGCCGTTTCCTGTCTTAATGGCAGAAAAATCAAGGAGCTTTTCCTCACCATGCATCACAACTGAACACTTCTCTTCAGGGTTGCTTATTCAACTAATTGTTGTGTTTGCTTATGATGGAAACTCTACTTTCAGCTGGGCGAAAGGATGAGCTTGTCACCCTTCACTCAACACTGTTTTGACCTTTAGTGTTGGGCGCCATCAGAGGAACAGGAACCTAAAACGATTAATATGTTTACTTAAACTGCAGACCGCTGATTGATACCTTGATTGATTGGGTCAGGAGTGCAATTACATGAATCAAAAGATCAGCGCTTTTCCAAATCGTGTAAACAAGTCATTACAGCTGAGCCTTTCCTTCCTTATGGCGCTCGCAAAGACACACAGGTAGGGCTCCGGTCCACTCTGTAACCCAGAGTCTAGTGCTGTCGACAGGCAGCCCCCTTAATGACCTGAGGTGACCTGCCTAATGGGAAGAGGGCATTGGAGATCGGACAAAGCCATTGGTTTTCCATCCTGGCAGAGGAAAAAGAAAAGAGGAAGGAAGTGACAACTTGAAGAGTTGATGCATCCCACATGTCAGAGTTAGGATTTCTAATCATGGCGTCGCCTGGAGACGTATATGCTTAGGCTAACTTTAAAATAAACCAATTACTGTTATTATTCCCATGATGGCTATTCATGTACACAGAAAGATGAAAAAGAGGGCAGAAATTCAAGGAATCACACTAACCCACATCAAGTCCCTTTACTGTATCAGGAATATATATATATATACACACCACTCAAGCCGTAATTTGATGACAAAATGTATTTACATCTCAAGAGACGTGAGAGAGTGTGAGTTGTGGCTCCCTGGAGGAGTCACCGAAGTAACACATCAAATTAAAGAGAAAAGCGTCACGTCAAACACTCCCAGCAGCAGCGCTCTGAGTGACGATGGTTAACCACGCATGCAGATACTATCACAGCAGCCAACATTAGAGCTCGTCTGCTGGTTTCTTTCATGTCAGAGAAGCAGAAGCGTGTTTTCAAAGCATTAGTTTCCTCCCCAGTGAGTCAGAACAAGAGGATTCTAGTTTATTAAGGAAGCACTTAGAGTACGTCTGATGTAGACAATTCATAATCTATAAATTCAGCCTCCCTGACATGAGGATTTAATAGAAATGGCGGTAATTAGTTTTGCATGTAATAATGTCGCCGGCCTTATTGACCATACGGAGAGTTTCTGAGAAGTCATTCTTCACTGTCAATAAGCTACTAGGCTTCTTTCTCTCCTTTTAAATCATTCAGAGGGATATGAAACTGAGCACATATCATAGATTGCTGTAAAAGACGATGTCAGTGGAACACTTGGGGTTCTCTGCAGAGTTAATGCTCACTGGGCTACATCACAGCCTCCCTCGTTGGGTAAAAGTGATGTTTCTTGGGACTTTGTCTGCTTCCTGATTGATAAACCCCTGAGAAACTGGCCCAATGCTGTCTCTGTGGATTATCCATGCCCCAAGTTCACATCCTAAAAACCAGACAGGGTGTGACTCATCCTCTGTTAGCCTGAAAACATCAACACTCATCCACCTGTCCTCCATTGCTGCAGATTATGTTATTAATAATACAACTTATTTAAATCCTGATCACCTGCCTGCTGAGAGATCATGAAACAAAGTCAGAGAAGAAGTGAATTTAAAATTTAACGCTTTAAATTTGCAAAAGAGTTTGTGAGCCTGAATACAGCAGACTCATCCAAGTCCAGAGTCCAGGATGTAAAACAGAGTTCATTAAGCGGCCGAGTGAGCGAGCTGCCCTCCTTAAATAAAAATGTCATCACTGGGACATGCACATTGCATGAACACCTGAGGGATCCCCTTGCAGGAATTGAGCGATAAATAAGTTCATGGTGACGTTTGGTGCGTCTGGCTGCGGGTGAGTTACGGCGTTGAGCTGTCTGCTGTGATCCTGACAGCTTCATCTGTGGGTCAGCACACTCAGCAGAGCCCAGTAAACCGTCCCTCCCCAGGGGCCTGGGGCTTAATGACGGACAGGGGAGAGACAGGACAGGCCCCACACCTGGACACCATCCAGAATGACATCTCTCAGGCTGTCTGTAAACTGTACACATGTGAGCCAATGGTTTTCCTGGACATCTGTGCGAGCTAACCCTTGATGATCCGTTCCAACTGACCTCTATTCGTGTTGATGTCAGCGAGGCATCACGTCAACACCGCCAAACATCTTTGTTAAGTGTACGGAGGATGTTTATTTCATCGACGCTGTGGGTATTCCTCGGTAGAGTATGCGTGTTTATGAACAGAGGTACCTCTGACAGAGATTATTACACAACAGTATCATTTTTACTCGTACAGGCACACACAGAGGGACGAACGGGTTGTTTCTGCTCCTCATTAGTATTCCATGTCTGTAAGGGTTGTTTCATCTTAATGGGAATGGTACAGCTGAAAGAAACAAACCTGGCTCTGGATGATTAAATCAATGTTTGTAAATGTGTACAAATCTCTCCCAGAGCTCAACACAGTCATGATTTATGGTTTGGAAACACTCCACTGATAATAAACTTCAGATTCAGACCTTGGATTTGGTTTTCTACCTAAATGTTTCCTCATCAAACCAAACACCAAACAGTCAACGGCTGTAAACAACAACAAGCTCCCACAGACTTAAGAATGAGCTGAGATTTAGCACCCGAAACATACGGCATGTTTTCTAAACACAGAGACGTGGACGTGGAAAATTTAAAGGAGACATTATTGATTTCCGTATGATGGGTCAAATGTCAGTGGATAAAGAGGAGAAGCTCATTGGTATTCAGTCGAATCTGATTATTGTAAAGAGATGTCAGGTCGGACTATAAATCCACTAAGAGATTAGTTTGGAGCGTTGGTCATGATTAAAGGCTGGATGGTAAGAAAAGTCTCTCTGGTTTCAAAGGACATGGACTTATTCTATATTTCTGTTCCTACGTTAGATTAGATTACATGAACATAATCTGAACAGCTGATGTTTCCCACATTGCCTGGACTGATGTCTGCTTTTCTCTTCAGACTTAAGGAAGTCTTTATTTTAACTTCTTGGGACGGTTCCATGTGCATGTTCGGTGCATTAACACCTTCATGTCCCAGCTCGTACCTGCTATCACCATACAAGCATACCTGAAAGAGCCGCTTCCCAGTCAGCTCCACTCGACCAGTGAACTTTACAGCACGTGGCTGAACTTTTATAGACTGTCATAAGGTTAAGATCAGTTTTTTACAGGGGCCACATTGACTGAGGTCCTCTAAACTCTGTCACATATACGAGTCCCATGTGATCCAGATGACTGATGGATCATTCAACCCACAGGACCTCTGAACTAAACAAGTCCCAAATTTATTCCAGTCTTCGTGTAAAGTTAAAACTTGTTTTTAAGAAGTTCTGAAATGTCTCATCCTATGCAGCCCATTCACCATCCTAATGCAAAGTTAATGGAGTTAAACTGTGAGATATTACTAAAGTTATTCCTCCAGATTCCTTCTTACACAGTCATTTTTTAGTCATGGGGAACAGACTTATTTATATTTTTGAACTATAATGTTGAAGGTTATGAAGCAGCATCATGGAAAGCAGAAGATAAAGGAGATGATTTTAATGAAAAAGCCACAGACTATATTTACTTTGGTTGTGGAAAACCAAATCAGTCTGTTTAGATTTCAGATTTATTGTTCATATCTTTTTTGTTGTTGTTGTTTATTCACTCATTCAGCAGCTTGTTATTTTTCATTTGCTGCAAAAAAAGAGAATTGTTGCTGCAACTTCCTTGCCCCAGATTGACTATGGAGATGTTTTATATATGCATGCATTTTCACAATACTTTCACTCTCACTGTGTACCATGGAGCACTGAGGTTTATTTCAAGTCTTAAGGCTTTAACTCATCATTGTTTCTTGTATTGGTTGGCCTGTGTTGTCTGTTCAAAGACAAAATCATTGGCATGTTCTCATTTTTAAACTAATTCTTAATTTGCTTCCCTCTTTTTATGTGATTATATCAAGTTGAAAAATGTGGGAAATTGAACTTACTTAGTCTTCACTCTCTCTCTCTCTCATTCACAAGACATTTATTTGCTGTCTATTTCTAAAGTACATCTTGAAATAAGAAAAAGGAGTTTGAGATATGCGGCTCTTTCAGTCTTGGCCAGGACAGTCTTGTAAAAGAAAATTTTAATCGCAATGAGGCTTTCCTGGTTAAATAAACTTTAGATTAAAAAAAATAATAATAAAATACTCAAAGTATAAACCGTTAACTCTACCTGATTCCCTTTGGGAGCCTTCTTAAAGACGGCGGTGCTCATGAAGCAGGATGCTTAAAGAAAAGACTGCTCTGTGATTTCATCGGTGAAATGAAGTACACACCCTGCTTGGAGAGTTATTTTGAAGTGTCAAGCACACATTGAATACATAAAGAAAAGAGCTCGAGCCCAGCATCTCCATGAGTACAATCATCACAGAGGGATTAATGTTGGAGCATATGGAGCACTTATATCTTTGGACATCTCATTCTTCAAGGGGCTCCGACTGTTGAAACAAGTGGCGTCATTGAGACAAAGCGGCTCCTTCTCTCTCTATCCTTGAATATAATAAGAACCAGGATGGATCTCCACGACTACTGTTCTGTATGTACGCATGATTCATCATATACAGGAAAAACACACACACACACACACACACACACAGAGGGAAAGTACAGGCTCCATCTCCTGGGTTTGCACATCACTACAGTGAAGTTTTACCACCCAGACAGCAGATTTCAGCTGGGTGGAAAGAAAATGAGGAGGAGGAAGGGAAGCAGAAGGGAGCACATTCATCTTTTTCTCAAATGGAGATGTTATAGCAGAGAGAATAATACACACACACACACACACACACACACACGCACACACACACACTCAAACTGGGGATTCCGATAGCGGACAGAGAAATGTGATAAAATAATGCACACACTCATTCCTCAAGACCCTTAGCATTTTGTGTGTGTGTGTGTGTGTGTGTGTGTGTGTGTGTGTGTGTGTGTGTGTGTGTGTGTGTGTGTGTGTGTGTGTGTGTGTGTGTGTGTGTGTGTGTGTCTGAGCTCATCACACTGGTGCAGTTTCAGATGCCTCTGCTGACATACACAGCCAAGATGGAGCAAAAGATAATTGGATGTGACTACATATGAGGGAAATTGAGATGGATTGGGACGCGGCTGGATCGATACCAGTAAGTGACCGGCTGTGCTGGAGCGCTCCGATGGACCCTCCACTCTCTTTTTCTCCTCTTATTTTCACCACAACATCATAAACCTGCTGCTGGGTGTCTATATAGGCTCATTAGTGGCTGATAGGGAGGGAGGGTGGAGGTAAAGAAGGAGGAGGGGGGCAAAAGCCATTACAGGAACCACCTGCCTTATGCCCATCACGCCATACCAACCTCAGTACCATCCACTTAAAAGCCCTCTCCCTCTCCATATCAGAAATCCACTTTTATAAGATTAGAGCAAGAGAGAGGCAAACCAGACACCAGCATGGAGGAGATGTACGATGGGGGAGGGAGGGAGGGGGAGGATGTGGTTGGGTTCAGAGGAAGGGGAGCAGTCTTCAGCACAAAAGCGAGAGTGGCATTCGGTAGGCAGCCCTGTCACCCACAATGAGGGCATGAGAGAGGAGGAATGATGGAGAAAACAAGAGACAGAGAGGGGATTCAACGGCTGTAAAAGAAATCTTTATGAGAGCCGTGATGCGCTCCTCAAGACGTGTGATGTCCATCCATGATTTTATACGCATGGAGGGGTGAAACCGCTCCAGGGGCTTCTCTCGGCTCGATATGTGTGCCATCATGTGTGCATTGCAACAAAACTTTAATGTCTGCTTCAAGCATGTGGCTCGCACATTTTTCAGCAGACCATGAAACTGCAGCTGAACATAAAGTTCGAGTAAACAGTCGACATCCTAAGGCTGAATGCAGAAATGTGAAACAAAGTAAGTGACTGTAAGTTCGTGTTTCAAACAAATCCGAGCTTGTTTGATTTAGAAATGCTGACACGGACAAAAAGGGTGATGACTGTGAAGTGAAGCGTTCCTCACAACGGGTTTTAAAATCGGTTAAACTGGCCCCGACAGCTCGGATCAAACTCGAGAGAAAGCTAATACGCAAATGTAACATCATATGCTGGATGCCAGCTGAAGAGGTAAGAAAGGTGAGATTAAATCAGCATGCTTCTGCCACTTCGATTCCCATCAGGCTGCGACTGCAAGTATGAGGAAATCTGAATTGAGGATTTGAGTGGATTCTCTCACCGCCTCAAACGAGATCCCACGCTCCAGCTCTGGAGAAAGAGAGGAAAAAACACCGCTTTTCCAGCCGCTGCTCATGGGAAAAGATCAATGCAATCTGAGGATTGTTTAATTCAGTACAAGAGCTCTGTTTGGATGCAAACACAGATGTGGTTTCACTAACTAATGAGTAGCACACAAACTAATCCTCAGTACGCTGGTTTACAGTAGACACACAATGAGCTCTCAGTATCTGTTCTGCAGCATCAGTGGGTTTTAGAAGTTAGCAGACGTGATTCAGAACAGCTGCAGAGCTTTCTCCAGGATCTCCTGTGGGTTTGTATGGAAGCTGCTCAGGCTGTATAAGCTGTATAAGGTTTCTGTACAGCCTGTTATTGTTCATATAAAAAAACTGTATTTGGTTATGCTGCTTTTATTGCACAATTTTTCTGTTTGTTTACTTTCAGTTGCGGCGGATACTTTGCACTTTCATGCTGTGTTTGCTGTGTTTCCATCCCCTCTCTTGCACTGCTTGCTCCTGTTATGAACATATTTTCATGCTCATAATAAAGTATCGGATTCAGAGAGCTGTAAGGAAACAGTTGAGCAATAAAAGCAGCTCGTTGAGTCGATGTGCTGCTGCTCGTGTAGTTGTCACGATTGGCTCCTGCTTCTGCTCAAAGTTCCTGCTTGTTAAAAGGAAGTTTTACTTGCTTGCTTATTGGTGGGTTCTTCATATCCACATGATGTCCTGTTCGAAGTGAGATGAAAATAGTGTAAAGAATCTTGGGAGACAAAGTAACGGTCATAAATACACCAGATGTGTCTCTGATCTAACGTGTCGACTCACACCAGCTCTGCTCTGTGTGTTCTAGCTGCATCACAGCTCCTGCAAATCAGAGCCCTTTAAATCCAATAGACAAGCCTCCTATTTTTTGCAGGATGCCAGAACAGAGGAGCGTTAATTTGAACGTGGCAAAGCGAGCAGGACAGGAAGTCATGCACAGGAAGCAACTAAAAAAGCCCAGTGACTTTCAAAATAAAACAAACTGTCAAAACCAGATGGTATTCCTCTTAACAATAATAAAAATACCTTTTATATAAAAGCGCCTTTCTAAACACTCAAGGACATTTTACAGAGTGATTAAAAACACAGTAAATAAATTAAATAGAAAAAAAATACAAACAAAACAACAAGCAAAAGGAACATCGGGTTAAGATGGATCAGTGAAATTAAAGAGAGAAAGCGTCTTGAAACAGATGGGTTTTGAGTCAGGATGTAGAAAAGGAGGAGTGATTCAATATTTGTTATGTCTGGTGTCTGGTGTCTTGACTACAACAGTAAACTTACATAAGTAGCAGAGGCAGACCAGGAATCAACAGGTTTGAGGTTTTTCAACCCAACATAAACCAGGAGAGGATCATCAGGGGACTCCTCGGTCTGTGACTTCAGCAAGATGATTTCTGTTACATTGTGTAAAACTGCTAAACATGAATCACTTTTTATGTTTGCATTCATTTTTATCTCAATGCTGCCAATCGATTCTGTGATTTTCCTGCATTCTTTGCCCATATTTTGCTCTTCAGGTGCTGATAAATGGACCAGTACTTACATAACGCTTTTCTAGTCTTACCGACCACTCAAAGCGCTTTACACTGCTAGTGTCATCCACCCAATCACATCACATTCACACGCTGATGGTAGGCTGATACTGAGGCAGCAGTATCTAATACATTCACACCACATTCATACACTACTGAACAACATTGGGAGCAACTTGGGATTCAGTGTCTTGCTCAAGGACACTTCAGCATCACTTCATGTGACTGCAGGAGCTGGAATCGAACCCACAACCTTCTGATTGTGGGGCCACTGATCCACAGCCGCCCCTAAATCCTAAAGCAGTAACATGACATTGTTCACACTAACTCCAACATGGAGTCCAAAAGGGTTTCCCAACCTGAGTCTGACCTTACACTGGATAAATGGCCGAAGCAACTTGTTTCATTTCCTGTAGGCCAACTCGATTACTTTTACTGTTTACTGGTGGATAACAGCCATGAGACTCGCCGTCTATAGTCGACCCAACTTCTCATGAAACTCTGTACCAGTTAGTGTCCCGGGCGTGATTCACTTTACTTTATGGAAACATTTATGAGAAACTCTGGGTAAACACTAATATTTGCTGTTTTTACTTCCCCTTACTGGCTCATTTTTATGCCTAATGTAACAAAAGCTGTTGTTTTATTCCAAATGACTCAGATGGGTAATTCAGGCGCTGAATTTTGGCAGGAAACAGGAGACATGCGGGTATTAAAGAGCTGTTAAGTCTGACGCCACGTCTCAGATATCATTTACTGTCACACATCTGAGACCATCGCTCTCCTGACAAATAAAAACCTAGTTACTGAAGCCAAAGTTAGCATGCAGCATTTAAAAGCAATGTTGCGTCATTCAGTGTCCACACTGTGGCATTAAATTAAAGCAAACACGCTGTTTCTCGTGTTGAGTTGATTTGAGGTGTTTCTTGGGAACAGTAACTTAATGCTACCACAGTGGGAGCTGATCTGGATCCACTCGTGTCTTTTTATCCTGAAACTCAGGACCTAACGGGGGAGGAGCCCAGAGATAAAGCAGCCTCACTCTCACAGCTAACCCAGGTTGGCTGTGATGGACAGCCCTGAGGTGCAGGCAGTGCCAGCGTAACACTGTGATGAATGGATCCTGCGGTGCGTCATGACTGACTCTGCCTCAGGCGGGCACGGTGCCCACCTCCTCTCCCTCACACTCGGGTGCCCCCCCCCCTCACTCTCTCCTGCAGCAGATGAGTCAGAGAGGCTGTTACAGTAGGAGATGGCTGAGTAAGGAGAATGGATTAGGAGAATTAAAAAAAGGAGAAGCCTGCCATTACGGACCCTCCCCGACACGCATGGATGACACACTTGATTTAATTTAGAGTTTTTAATCTAAAAAGGGGGGAATAGGTTCTGTATCTCTTGTTCTCATCTTGGCAGGTCCAGTTCAGAGCTTTCCAGGGACGTCTAATTGTTTAAAACGCTTCCTGTGCAGGTGTCAGCCTTGACGGCCTCGCTGTGGAGGGGAAAGGAAGGGTAGTGGGCGCAGGCTTGTCTGCTGCATTTAAGAGGACGAGGAGAATGTGTGTCAGAAAGTGTTATAAAGCATGTGAGATGTCAAACACAAGGGGGGGGGGGGGGGTAATGTCTAACACCTGACATCTATTCAAAACAGACCAGAGCATCCACACACACACATCTGCTCAGCTCACACACACACACATCAAAGGGTGTGACCTTCATCTTCATCATATCCGTCACTGGTGAGCAGGTGTTACACGGCGAGGTGTGGGGGGTTTGGGGGTCGTGAGGAGGAATTTCTCATTTGGCTGGTGTTGACTGAATGACTCGTCCTGTAAATCTGCTGAAAGAGACGGACTATCGTTGTTGTTGTTCCTGATGATACGGACTCAGTGGGATCATCCATATGGGATTATCTTTAAATGACTGTTTCAGGAGAGGTAAACAAAACAACGAAAATATAAAGAGCTCAAAAGAAATGAAGGGAATCATAACTCATACCTCAGTCAGTCCTGTATTTAGATCTCATGTATACAATGATCCATCAGATCATGAGGAGCAGCTGTACGCTAATACAACCCAGAACAACGTTAAGAAGATTGTTCAGATGTTTCCAGCTCCACAGAAAGAGGGGAAATCTTCCTCAAATTAATACTTGGTGTAAACTTGGGATAATGTATAGTGAACAGGTGTTTCCTCTGCATTTTACTGAGGTCTCGCTCACCCTGTCAAGATTCTAATTCACACTCGTTGATAATCAATGGTGAATTGTAAAGGATTGAACATGTAGCTGAGATTAAAAAAAAGAAAGGTTGAAGATTTATTCATGTTTAAAAGATATCTCAAAGGTTACCCTTTGAAGTGGTTAGAAATAAAGTGAAAGATGCAGGATAAGACAGAAACATAACGTTTCTTAACCACACCCGACTGTCCTCAGAACTTCACCTCCATCCTTATAATTCCCTGGTTTTTACCCTATAACTCAGTCAGCCACCTTAAAGTCTTATTGAAGCGGACAGCCAGACATGGATGAAGTCAGATTCCTCCTTTAAAAGAATCCAGGAAGACAGACTTAAGTTGCAGTAATGAGCAATCCATTACCTTTGGTCAGCTCATTAGTGCAGAGCTAACTGTGACGTGGAGCTGAGCTTTCATCTGGCTGTTTGTTAGGAGGAAAGACAGAGTCAGGGGAGCTGCAGCGTTACTGCTCCGTGGTGCTGGTAATTGAGAGTGTGTGTTGGTATGTGTGTGTGTGTGTGTGTGTGTGCTCTTACACACATGCAGAACTGATGGAGTGAATTACTCCTCGTGCATTAAGAGAATGACAAACTGTGCGTCTCTGTGAGTGTGTGTTTATTTTTTAACGTTTGATCCATCATGTTCGATTCAAACCTACAAACCAGCACCCCCCCCCCCCCCCCCCCCCACCCCCAAACCTTACAGAGAGGGTAGAAAAATAAACCTGAAAAACTAGGAAACCCTTCCACTTCCTGCCCAGCCTTCACATTCCTCACTGACCCATGTCAGGACGAACTGGGCTCCATTCGAACCTCTTCCTCCCTTCACAGCAGCAGCCGATCCGTGTGCCCCTAAATCACAACCCTTGCCCCTGACAGCGTGCGATGGTGCTGAAAACGTCTTTCCCAGCTTGTGATTGTAACGGATTAGCTGGCGCATAAATCATGCCACGAAGGAAAGAAAGCTGTCGGGGAAAACAAGAGGAAAAAAAAAAGAAGGTGTGTGCATAAAAAAGTGACCTGAAAGCCCTGATGAAACTTTTCAATTCAAACACACTCGCTATGAATTGCTTCCAAAGACTCCATTTCCCCCCAAAAGCCTGAGGCAGCCGGGTGATTCCTGATGCTCTGAATAATCATAAAAAAGAGATTTACATCCAGGGCAAAGGTCAGCATGACATCATCGTAGTCATGCAGGGATTCTTTGGCCGTTTGGCCTTTTTCCATAAATACTGCCAAGACCACAGTGAAGGACGCACAGTCCTTGTGCAGGTTCCTCTGGAGTGCTGAGATTTAAAAGCTGTGAGTCGATATTTGGCCACATGTGACACTTGAGAGGAAAGTTTCAAAGACGCTGTAACCTATTAAATAAAGACACAAATCAGCAGAGAGTTTTAATTTAGTCGAACATTCGTCCACATCGTGGGAATGCTTCCTGTCAGTCCAGTGGTCGATGGAGGAGTTCTTGTGTAAGAACGTTCAGAGATAAAAGCACAGATAGTGTTTGTGTGTGCGCTTCAAGCATTCCAGGAGATATTACTGAACCTCTGGTGAGACTATCATCAGAGCAAGTGGGAGCAGCAGGGGTGCCGATTGGCCAAACTGATGCAGAGAACTGAAGCAGGCTGTTTCTTTAGGGATCAATTCATTCCCTCCCAGTCCCTAACCGAGCATGAAACACATGGAACCGATAAAAACCTGAGGGTCCGACAGTATTTCTGAGCACGATGCAGAGAGACGCAGTGAAAAGAGAGATCATGAAGGAGGGAAACGACACTGGGTTCAAAATTGAAGGATTGTCTTTCGATGGTATCTCACAGGAGGACTTTGTGTGGGCAGCTTCTCTTTACTCGTCCAATAATGGATCACATTTTATAATGGAAACGTTAACCCCGTGCAGGAATTTACAAGAATGAAAAAAAGGAACTGGTTAAAGGGTTTCACGGTGTACTTCAGGCATTATATTGGATTTTTTAAGCAAAACACGCAGCTAATAAAATTCTGTAGGGGAATTCTGGGTATCACTTCACAGAAAAGCTGCCTAACAGCAACTACCGTGGCAGAACGTATAAATGTTAAAGTCTTTCATTGCTCCATATGGCAAACAGTTCAACCTAAGTGTGTTTAAAGAGCTTAATCAGCCTTGTGTATAGTTTATCCTACACTGCGTACACGGAGCTAATGCTGTCAAGTCAAGAGCACGGAGACATAAAGTTTACCTAACAGGGAGCTGTCGGTATCACCCGTCTGACAGGACAGAGTATCCATCACCTCCGCCTCCCACGCTCATTTGCAACAACGCACTCAGCGTTTCTGGGTTTCACATGTGGAGCAGCAGAAGGTGTAGATGGGAGAGGAGCTGTAGCACTTTATCCATGACTGATGTGAATCTGCTCCCTGGTGTGGAAGGAGCTACTGGTGCGGGCTGACAGCTGGTAGTTAACGCAGGTATCGTCTCTCAAAAGCTCGGCTCAGATCAAACACAGGGATGGTGCCTCACTGTCAGGATAGGGTATTATACGGACGACAAAAGGCCCACAATGAGGCCCTGAGAGCTTCACACAGACGGAGGCATGGAGGTCACAGAGCACGAGTATCATTATGATACTGAAAGATGCTAAAAAGGATCTTCTGTGGCACACAAACACACACACAGAGCTGAATTAAGTCAAATGTGTCCACTGTGAGACATGACGCCAAAGACCGCCACGTACTGCAGCAAATGAACGCATAGAACTCACCTGGAAAAAACACGAAAGATCTCTCAGGTGGGTGCAGTCCACAGCAGAACACAAGATCTGTAGCAGACACCTGAAGCTACACGCAAAGTTCAGTGACTGTGTGTCAGGGTTTGTTTTGTTTCCATGTTGATGTTTTTGAGGTTTCAGAGCTAAAGTTTGTGTTAAAGTTTGTCCCACTTTTAGGATTTCATAAAACAGATATTAAGAAAAAAAGAATCATTGGTGGAAATATCAGTGGCCTCTGGGTTGGAGTGCATGTTTTTAAATGCTAGGATGTGGTTTTAACTTTAATTATATTGAAAACAAAGGAGTTCCAGGAGTTATAGCTTTGTATTAGTGAAATTTCAGTGACAAAGGTTCTCAAACTTTGAGTTTTACCCCCAAAATAGCGGTGACCCCTGCCAAGAGAATACCTAAAAATCCAAAAACTATCAACAAAAAGGCCAAGGATACTTAATTCAACTAAGCCATAGGAAATGAAACAACCTTTGAGCACATGTTTCTGTTTCCTAAATGAATCTGCCTCCACTGATACTGTCCTCATCCTGGTTTCATCATCTTAGAGGTCTTCATCAGAGAACAAACATTTTCTGCTTGCATGTTTTGATCAACACAATTAACTCATATTTTATTCATAGTTTTAAAATAATGGAAGAAGTATACTCTTTGAAATAGTTCTTGAATTTAGAAGGCATTTCACAACCACACCTTGAGTATTTCATGACCTCCAAAGGGGACCCGACCCTCTAGATCATGTTTTGTATGTTTGGTACTCAGTGAGGGCTTTCATACTGGCACGGTTCTGGTCCTGGAAAAGTTCTGTTCTGGATTCTCAGACCTTGGTGCTTTCAAGCAAACCAGCCCGCATTCATATCAGTTTAAGCAGAACAAATGTGGGGGGTAGTTACTTCGGCTTCCTGCTCATTTTATCAACACAGAATTTGACACGCCCACAAATGATTGATGGAACCAGCTGGAACCAACTTTTTTTTGGTTCCAGCTGTAAACCAACTTTTTGGTTCTGAACCAGTTTTTTTTCTGGTCTGAACACGCAAGACGGCTCAAAATTAGGTTCTGGAACCGACATGGAGCTGTGCTAATGTGAAAGCCGTCAGTGAGTCCTGTTCCTGGCTCCTTCTTTACTGAGATGTGGTTATTTCTAAAACCTCATGCAGATACGAAAGAAAAGGTTTATAATATGTCTGATAAAACTTTACTACAAGTTGTGGTTATTTTGTGTTGATTCGTAGCTCTCTGGGCGCTCACAGCCTCTGGAGAATCAGGGGAGACTGTAATAGTTTTTCAGTCACTCAATGTTTGCCTGGTTTTGGGAGCTTTGGATGAATTTAATCTGCTCATGCCTCAACAAACAAAGTACAGAAGCTCAGTGAGACATTTTCAAATCAGTCCAGTGAACAGGGAGGGTGATAAGCTGGTACGTGCTTTAATGCGTTGCCTGGCTGCAGTTCGGTTACTCCTGGAAGAGCCCATCTCGATCGATGGCAGCACCCTGGATTAGATTACAAATTGAGTTTAGCGGGGCTGCTTTTCCCCTCTTTATTCCTGCAGTGTCCCCCAGCGAGGCTCCACTGCAGGCTATTTACAGAGCCCTCTTCCTTGGTAAGTTAATAAAGCCAGCCCAGCCTGGATGCAGCTCCACACGCGGGCCCGCCCTGAGTCATTTGGGCCTGAATTGCTCCGACACAGCCAATCAATTGCGAAGTGGGAAGGGGTCATCCCCAGAGCAGCCCCACCCCGTGCACCTCACGGCCTCTCAAACCGGTCAATACCGAGCATTATTCTGATCGTAATTGGATTTTCACATCACACAGCAAGACACCCTCCCTCTTAGACCCACTTACTGGAAAAAGCTTTGATTTGCTATTGTTGATTCATGTATTTGGCTAAAATGCCTTATTGACCATACTCATTGACTTTTTATTAATGGATTCAGTCCGTTGCACTTACGGTTGAACAAACTGACTCTCCTCCATAACAATGTCTACTGATTATGAAAACGAAGGACGTAGCAGACCTGAGGGGCGCTGAGCGAAGCAGAGGTTTGATAAGACTCCTGCAGACAGCGACCCAGCACAGGCTGCAGCAGGATGCAGTGTAAACAAACCGTACATCAACGTCAGCACCCGAGGAAATAAATAAGCGTTTTGTGGAGCATCAACATGTCATCTGACTGTGGAGGGAAAAAAGCAAAGATTTCCAGACAGTACGAGGAAAATCTATGGTAGATTTCGCAGATTTGAGGCTCAGAGGAGGAGGAGGAGGTTGGCATCAGATCTTAAAAAAAAGCACGCATGGTTTGGTTTAATGATGAATCTGTGGCTCTGATTTTGCATTTTTTTGCTCATAACTTGGTAGAAGGTTTGTCTAATAGCTATGTGTTTTGTTAGGTTACATGTGGGCGAGGAGTCCACTGTGTGCCTCACTAGGGGCCACACGCAGCAGCTGTTTATGGGCTCCACCGCAGGAGTCTAATGAGGGAGATGCAGTCAGGATAATTACACTAAAGGTCCTGTTTTCTCCTCCATCAGAGCTGAAGGTAAAGAGAGAGGGAGCGCAGTGGGAGTGGAGGTCAGGCATGAGCTGATGCTGTTTGGCAGACAAGTGTGAAAAAAAGTCAGGCAAAAACAGCCAATTTAGTAACCGGGTTCACAAAGCCTGAACCGCAGCAGACCCACGGGTTGCAGGAGTTAAGAGTTAACCCAGTTGCGTGTTTTTTCTGCCAACGCCCACGCTACCTCCAGACACGGTCTGGAAATCACACGACAAGACAAGGCCCTCACTCCCTGAGAGGATGTCTGGGGACTGAAACCACACCAAGGCCGCCACACAGAGGTGGTGATCACAAACACAGAGTGATGAAAAGGCAGTGAGACAGCGTGAGAGAGAGGAGAGATACAGCATGAAGACGTCGGTTTGTCAGAGGAATCTGGGCTGCAGCGTTTCCGGTAGCAAAAAAAAAAACATGAGGGGGATTTTTACTGTGGCGAACATGTGCAGGGCGACCTCTCAGAGTGCTGTTCATGTTTCTACAGGATGACACATGAGCAAGAGTAAAAAAAGATAAGAGTTTTCAGGGGTCATGGAATTCTCACTACTAATGTCAACAAAAGTCCTCGTCTGTGCGGGAGGTTCCCTTCAGATCTTACTTAGGGCCAATCCCAATTGTCACGCTTTCCCCTCCCCCTTTGACCCTCTGTTTTGAGGACCAAGGGGAATTTGATTACCACTACATCATCAGCACCCCACTTGCTTGCTGCCTGTGTTGTAGACAGAGCGATAATTGTTTATTCGCTCCTAAACTGAACACGTTTTTACAATGTGATGATAAACCGATGTCAGACTGGGGTGACTAATTCACAGCACGCAGACGTCACCACATGAGTGATTAGACAGCTGAGCTATGAAAAGTGAACGTTAAGCTAACATCACAGTATTGGGGAGCTATATTATGCAGCTTCTGAAAACGGTAACATTTGCTTTACATAGCTTATGTAGATAATGAAGCTCCTGAATGCAGCTTAGCTGTCTAATCATAGCTGTCGCTATAGCAGCGTTAGCTAAATTGTTATAACCAGCAATTTTAAAATACAGCCAACAATACAAAACATGGCTAATATTTACATGGAGTAGCAAGGGATTGGATATCTGATAAAAACATGAGTATCATTATTTCAAGCAGTTTCGCCCTTATCCCTTCCCCTTGGAGAATTGGGATACCCCTTTACTAGACGTTAACGTGCAAAAACAAGGGCTAAGGGATAAAACAAGGGATAAGGGGTACAATTAGGATTGGCCCAAAGTTTCACACCAGAAAGAAACGTTATGCCTCACCAAAGGACTCTTTGGACTAACTTCATAGTTTTTGATAAATTTTTGCACATTAATGTAAAAAACTGAAGGCTGTTCATCCTTTAAATCAACATGAATAATTCCTCAAAGTCTTACAATCACAATTCAGGAATGATTCAAATTTCTAGAGATGTTTATGATGCAAACTGTAACACACAGTCATACAGACTGTATGACACCATCCCTGTCTCACAGCGACAGCACACACCTTGAACACACATACAACCTTCATGGCTCTTATCCAGAAATAACCTCATAAAGGAAGCTAAAATAAAGCATATGTGTTATTTAGTTTCTACTTTGGACCCACAATCCCATTGAAATAGATGGAAAATGCAATGGACAAACAAGACAGCGCAGAAATTTGTGCCAAACATAAAGTCTTGACTGGAAGATGTTGAACTGCGAGCTACATCAGATTCTCTTCTACATCAGATGAAAAACGATTTTCCATGGGTTCCAGGATCAATGGAAGAGAGAAATAACAATAATCTTTTTAAGTTAGCTTTTAATTTGTGATTGTGTTGTTGTTTTGTCTAAATTATGGGTAATTTGTATGTTTATTTTTATGTATTTATTTTAAATATTGTATTGTATTTGAGTCCTGAAAAGCATTCTATAAATAAAAAGTATTTTTACATTAGTTGATGTTCAAGAAAGGACCTCACTGGATCCAGAGGCAGCAAATGCTCTCAGTGCAATAAGAAGATTCATAAACCAAGCATTGCATTCACAGTTCTTACACAGCCTTTTTTTTTTAATTATAATACTTTTTCAACAAATTTAAGTAAATGTTTGTGGAAAAGAGTGAAGACAAAGCCAATAATTTTTCAACCTTTTTTCAAAGAAGTGGTTTTTTTTTTTGAAAACCCTAAAATCACATCCAAACTGTGTATTGATGAAACTTTCATCCTTTCAACTTGCAGTGATGAACACAGCTTTTCTACGCAGTATTGGGACATTTTGATCTCAAAGGGTTATGTTTCATGTTTTTGTTAGAGTAAATTAGTTTAGATAATCTTCATAAACCATCAGGCTGACGGTTAAATTGTGTCACAGAATCATGAAACAATGAAACACTGAGGTTTAGAGAAGTGTGGTTGGGTAAGTAATCAGTAGCGATGGCCAGAACTACACACATCGAGTCAAAGTCATAATAAACAGGCTTTAAATGTGGAGCGCTTTGTAACTTTTACTTTGGAAGGTCTTCATAAATAAATAATCTGGTCTAAGGGCTCTCAGCGGTTGATCAAATGAATCGAGATGAATCTACTGGTATCTTTTGCTCATGTGCAGAATAATTCAAACATCCTCACCATCAGAGCTCTCAGGGAGCACGCTTCACGTCTCTGAGGTCTGACGAGCCAGACTGTGAACTGTGGGGGCAGAGGATGATTCAGGACCAGGTTTCAGACTCGCAGTCCCCTCAGAAGCACAATCACTACCAGAGTCTGCCGTGTTGTCAGAGAACATAAAGACAGGTCAAAGGTCAAATGTGCACACATTATGAGAGCAAGCCTGAGATCTGTTAAATCAATAAGCCACTCAGTATCACATACTTTGATGTTTATCTTTCAGTGTCACCATGGAAACTAATAACACTGCTCTGCGTAATTGCATGAGAAAACCCAGGGAAAGTCTGCTGATGCCTGATTATAAAGAAGAAGAGGGGAGGAGGTGATGGTGAGGTGGAGGCAGACAAATCGCACAGCAATTATGGCAATTATCATCAGAGATTTATGTGACATCAGACGAAGAATGACAAAACCTCAGACGGGGACCAGGTGATGTGGACAGAATTCTCAGCCCACGTTGAAGAAGAAGAAGAAAGAGCGAGACGGTCTCAATCAGGGCCACGCAGCAACATCTCATTTTCTAAATCTGTCACGGCGACTGAAAAGTTTGAGCCCCGTACAATGAAGGCATGATCATACCTGGACCACGGCTGTAATCATCCCTGCATGCGTGCTGTGAGAGGAGATCATGGCAGACAGAGGGATGAGTCACCACCTGCAACAACAGACCCAGAAGAAAAAGTGAAGAGGGAGCTGCAGACAGACGCTGAGGTGTCCACCTCGCTATTTTCATGCAAATGACAGTCCATTGACGAAGAGACAGGATGAATGGGAGCTGCAGAGGAAAAAATAACATTATGTAAACATTAAAAATGTAAATGAGGCAGAGAGGGTTTTATGCAAAGACATTCTGGGTAAATACTCTGCAAGATGAGGGATGGACACGATCATTTGTTTGGGAGAATATGGTTTGTTGGACCAGAAGGAGATAAGGAAAAGGAAAAGCGATTTTTAGCTCTGAGAATTACATTTTTGAACATCTTTGAAGCTGCAAACACGGCAAAGTCTTTTTACCCCAGAGTTTGTTTTTTTTCCTTCTCTGTAATAAACGCCGCCTCTCACATTGGCGCCTGCAATGATCTAATTGGGCTTCATATGTTACATTAAACACAAAAGGTAAGAGCTGGCACACACCGCAACAAAATCACACTTCACTGATCATATGCACACACACACACACACACACACACACACACACACACACACACACACACACACACACACACACACACACACACACAAAAACGTGTGCACAGATTTACAGTAGAAAAATACGCACCCTCAGGCGTTCAACCCCACACAGAGCAGTATGTATACATTAACACGAGAGGGAATCAATACAGTGTCATATAACAGCAGGACATTAAGTTTATATGTTAATAAGATTTGATGGATTATGCCGTTATGTTGACGTTTTATTCATTAATAGAAGTTGGCGTGAGCTCTGTTTGATGCATCGCAGCATCTGAAAGGATTTGAGTTTCATCAGCTAATCAAATCACAGCTTTTTACATTAAGTAGGTTTAGATCAGTGTTAGAATAATATGATAGCATAAATGTCATAAACCATGCCGTAAGCTCCAAGGACTTGAAAAAAATGCACTGTTGATATTTGGTATAGCGTATTGGAGATATCTCTCCCATCTCTTGTCCATCTCCTATATGGAGCTATGCATGTTTCAAGGCAGGACGAGCAGATGGAGGTTTTAAAATCTAGGCTGGTAAAGGTGAACAGGAGGTGTCAGAGTTTTTAACATTTGATCAATTATGTCAAACATACGACAATCCGAAGAAACATCTTTAAACATTTACAAGTAAAATGTTAGGTTACTCACGTAACCCCGGTTCTCTGATAACCGAGTGAGGTATCTCACTAAGGGAAGCGCCCTCTGGCGTGACCGATCATGGATGGTCTATGATCGGTCACGCCAGAGGGCGCTTCCCTTAGTGAGATACCGAGGGAGGTTTGAAAGAGAACATTTCATAATGTCTTAACATAAACTTATTGTATCTTAATCACCATTAACTTATTTGGAGAATCTTACACTCCAAAATCTGAGGGAAGAGGTCAATTTTTTTTTATTTTATACAGCTCTATTAGCACTTGATAAGGAAACCACCACTGATAGGCTGGATGCGTGGAGCTCTAACCTCCAAGAGGATATACATGAGGCGGACTGGGACGCAGCAAAAGCTCTAAAACAATCAATCAGCACAAAGATGAAACTCCTACAATATAAGTGGCTGATAAGAATTAATATTACCCCAGTCAAATTGAATCACTGGTCACCCAACATGTTCAGAAGGAAAGGGTGCTCTCCTTCACTGTCAGGGACTGTCCAAAACTACAGAATTACTGGATGTCAGTCATACAAACGTTATCTACGACCGCTGGAGTGAGTGTGCCTTTTCAAGCACAGATGTGTGTGTTGGGGATAACTAAAGCTCAGGATAACTAAAGCTCAAAGTTTCTTTTTAATTAATTATAGACGTTAAAAATGGGGTTTTATGTTGGTTTAACGATGATTGACATGGAGAGTTAAGAAGAGATTAGACTGTTGAAAGAAAAAAAAAAAAAATTTCTTTCAACCAGCTCCACACAGAATTGATATTAAGTCTCTCAGATTCTCTACTGCACAGACTCTGGCTGCAATGGTGCGACCTGTGACGGGTTTTTTGGCATCAAAGCTGCACAATGCTAAAAGTTGAGGCCACGCTGTGCATTCTAATACAAAGTCTATGATTGGAACGACTTACTAACATTGTCAGGGGAGAGGGGGAAGATTTTCAAGTAATATAGTCACCTTTAATTGAGTTTCTCAAACGTAACGGAGCCAATTAACTTGAAAAATAGTGCAGAGTTGTTGTTGAGTTGTATGTTGTGTCTTTACTTATTTTATTTTATTACTAAATTCTTTATTTTATTTATGTATAGTTTTATTTGGGGGGATTATGTTGTCAATTTAATGTACATTTTATGTCAATGCTACCATTTTTGTTCATCTTGTCCTATAATACAGTGAATATAATGTTTAAAAACCATGCCATAAGCTGTACAGTACCTGCAATATCTGGTATACATACTGTATCTGCACCCGAAGAGAGAAACAACCACTCAATACAGCCAACAGCATGGCTCCTGTAGCTCCTCTGCAGGTCTGAGTGTAATGTTTGTGTTCCTATCCCCTCAAACCACCACTGACAACCGTTAACATATCCACCTAACCGATCAGCCATATCAAACACACATGTTCAGACTGGACGGCCGGCTGTTGTGACAACCAGCAGATGTATCGTATAGGGAAAATGGCTGCGGGGTTACTGTTCAGGAGTCAGTGTTCAAGTTGAAATAGGAGGCAGAGTTTGACGTCCATGAATGGTTTTTGTGTGTCTGACCCCCTTTTGCTTTCCTTCAGTCATGCAGAGGAGGAAGAAGTCAAATATCCGCTGTTCCATCATTCATGCAAGAGACAAACATCAGGTGGAGGAGATTAGCTTGGTCTGGATTTAAGATTACATCAAAAAGTAACGGCCTCAAAAATCCAGCCTGCGTGGTCTTTCGGTGACTTCCTAACATGATGCATCAGTTACATCAGAGGATCATTTTGCAAACTTTCACTTTTCAAATAACCCGAGACTGCACAACATATCATACTCCTCTGCTTCGATGCTGCCAGATTCATCATTTTTATTGAAACCTTCCGGTAAAACTTTTCCGAAATGAAATCTGGATTTGTGAGAAAAGTTTTTAAAGGCTCCACTGAGTAACAAAGCTTCTCATTCATATTCCTCTTGCTTTTGTCCTGGCGTTCAGACCTGAAACCACCCGGTTACAGAAGCTCACAATAAAAATAAATCAAACCATTTAATGCATAATGCAGCGAAGCACTCACTTGATGAGTATTATGCTTCAGTAAGACGGGGCTCGCTGTGCATTAAAACAGGCCCCTTTTGCATAATTAATGAGGCACTTGGTTCCAAGTACCAATTACATGGGGAACAATGGCTGAGTCCAATTGAGCAGTGCAGCCATCTGCTGCAGAGAGAGAGAGAGAAAGAGAGAGAGAGAGAGACAGAAAAAGAGAGAGAGAGGTGTAAATAAAGCTGCTGCAGCCAGCCCACATGCAGTCCCCTACCAGCTGTGTCTTTGTCAATATGGAGCCATGAACTGGATGTTTCCGGCACGGATGCAGAGACAGGAGGAGAGAGGAAGAAGAAGAAGAAGAAGAAGAAGAAGAAGAAGAAGAAGAAGAAGAAGAAGAAGAAGAAGAGTTACAGTGAGGACAAGAGAAACATAAAGAAAACACCAAGAGGAGAGAAAGTTTCTGTCACAGTTTGTCGTTTAGCATCGCTTATCAAAGAGAGGATTTCTCGAGATACAGGCAAAAAGAAAAAAAAAAACACAAAACAAACAACCTAGAAACCCTGCTTGAACAAGAAATACAGATGTGAAACCTGAAAAGAGAGTGATTCAAGTTGCATGATTTCCCCAGGTTTACCCAACATCCAATCAGTGAGATTTATGTAAAAACATTCAAAGGGGGAGGACAAAATAAGCAAAGCATCTGCAGGAAATCGTCTGAAAAATGGGTGGAAAACACCGCAAAGACTAACAAACAAATCTGAGCCACAGAGGCCAGAGAGTATAAAAAAACAACATCTTTGCTCTGGATCTGCTCACAGACGCAGAGCGCATGAAGAGACGAGCTGTAGAAGAAAGAAAAGGAAAAATCTGTAGAGAAACATCAGCATGTGTTTGACAGTAAATCTGATTCGGTTTCACTAACATAAAATAACAAGGCACGCTGTAAAACCAGAGGCAGTCATGCATATTTACATGATACAATGATGACTGTGCTGTAAAAGACGCAGAGGGGATGATACAGTCGTTTAAATTTAGATAATAAGCGGTCATTAGTGTTCAGCAACAATCCTCTTTGTAAGCACGTCCATCAAGCAGCTGCTGGAGTCATAATACTGCTAATCCAGCCCGACTACTGCCCAGACAGCAGAAGTCATAAAATCTGTTATTTCTGACCGCAGTAAACAGACGTTTACAAGCAGAACTCCAACATTGAGCATAATCAAGCAATTTGACCCACAGTCATCTTATTACATGGATTACAGCAGCAGAACTATGCTCAGATTATTTTTCATGAAGCCAAACAGACACACAATAGTTGTTTCCCCTGCCGAGGGGTTTTTAGTTTTCTCTCTCTTTTTCTGGTTCTTGGACGGCCGCCTGGATGCTTTAAACAGAAACAGAGGACTGTAATGGAAACTGGCTGCTTTCTCCTGAACAAAGACCTGAAATGAAAATGGTACCACCTTTTTTTGTCACTTTGGGACTTCTTAATATCTAGAAAACATTTCTGACAGAAATTGTTTTAATCTCCCGTGAAAAATGTGTGAGCTTTCATGCACGTGACTTCTTCTGTGCGTGTTGGAAGATGGAGGGCACCATTAGTCGCTCTAATGCGCACGCTAAACCTATTGTCTCAGCCTGATCATCGTTCACTCTGATAGCCCTCAACGGCAGAACCTTGTGAGGCCTTTAAAAACAGATTAATAAAAATAATTTTATCCTTCCTCTGACAGCAGCCTGGAAGGCATTACTGCAGGGCGGCAGACAGACCCCCGGACGATCTCCAGAAGCGGATTAAGCGGCATTAACGAGACAAATTATGGCCTCTGTGTCCTCAAAAAGCCATGAGAGAAAAGAGAGAAACTCAGTCTTGTTCATAAACAAATCCCCTCCCTCCTCAGGTTGTTAATCTAACTGCTATCTTATTTTTTGTGAGGCCACCCATGCTCAGTGTAACCCTAACACCTCCTCCCTGTTGGCTAACCTGCAGGAGTCAAGGCCAAGTTAACAGATTTCAATTGATGCAAAAACAAATAGCTGAGAATGAGCACGCTGGACAGAAATGGGTGAGAAAATAAACAGCAACAAATGACACCAAGCGCACGCCTCGCAGCTTTTATTTGCTTCATCAGCCAAAGTAAGAGAGAAAAAAAAACATCCCCAGATGTGACACTGATCCATTTAAAGCTCAGGGCCCTTCTCATTTACATTCATGATAAAATATCTGAGGTTATGCTACACCACATATCAAAGAACACGACTAATCACATCCCCGAGCCGTGCTGCTTTGGAGGCAGGAAGCAGGAGGTTTGTTTCAGAGAAGGTTTGTGTTACCCTGGATTTAAATCACCGCACCTTTACACGATCCATCATGGAACAGGGCGCTGAGGCTGCCGGAGCGGAGCAGAGGCCTCGACCCACGTGACATGAGATAAGAAACCAGGGGAAGTCTGCTTGGTGATGAATCATCGTGTTGAAAATGTTCCCCTAACCTTCAGGAGGTGAAGAGAGTCGGCGCTGCTCGCTCTGTAAATAAAACCTCAGCGTGCACCTCGAGTCTACCTGTCCAACCTGCCTCATTCATTCAGCTCATTCATCAAGTTCAGACTCTTTGTGCTAATAAAGTGACAACATTTCAATGATGGATTCATTTATTTTGACCTTGGGGGACAGAGCTTTACCCCAACTCTCTGGAGCTCCCTCCTTCAGACTACTTTGACTCGCTCGCTCTCTCTCTCTCTGATCTGTTTTCTGTATCCTCGACCTAAATATGTTTCTCACACGTGTCAAGCATCTTTCATGTCTTATTTAAACTGTGAAACCTGCTGAAGTGTTAGAAACTGCAGTTCCTCAAGTGCCCACTAGAGGCTGATTGTAGAAGCACCAGAAAAACCACATAAACACTCATTCAAAAAGCCGATCTTTATGACAAAACATTTTTACCACCTGCTTTCATAAACTTTTTGGCCTTTATACCTCATTTTTCTATTAGCACACACTCTGCAGGTTGTGATTTTTTCAGATTGTATTTTTGCAGCTTATAAACTCGTGGACGTTTTGCCCATATGAGGACAGAGCTGACACCCTGTAGCTGTGCCTGAAGAGGCTAAAGCGCTGCCTCTTTTATCTCATCCTTAACTGAACAAAGCTAGTTTGAGTCAAGCTTTTTCAATATGAGAGTGAGAGTTATTTTTCTTGGATGTTTCTTATCTCACATGGGTTATTCTGAGTCTGAACTTTTTGGGGGAAGATAAGAAGAAGAAATTTAGTATTTAAAACAAAGAAATGACTCATTTCTCAGTCTTATAAACTAAAGGTTTCAGAGTCCTTGTTAACAGATATGTGTGTGAGGGGCACTTAGTTTGTCACTCTCGGTGAGGTCGTCCTAACACTGCAGGCTCAGGTGTGTGTGTGTGTGTGTGTGTGTGTGTGTGTGTGTGTGTGTGTGTGTGTGTGTGTGTGTGTGTGTGTGTGTGTGTGTGTGTGTGTGTGTGTGTTTGATTTGGAGCAGGTGTGAGAAGCTTATATAAACCCTCCAGTTCCCTGTGCTGACTCATTAGCTCACCGTCTGAAGGGTGAGAGGTTTCTTCTAGGTGCGTGTGTGTGTCTGCTCGAGCACCACATCCTCCTTCACAGTTTGGCTTTTTCCATTTTCTCAGAGATAATAATTCTCTCTTGAGGCATCCCTGTTACCTTAATGTGATTCATGTGAGTTTAGTTTCTCAGCTATTTAGCAGCTGTGGTTTTATTTCTTTTTTTCTCTGAGCTTTGTTTGGTGAAGAGAGTCTGTTTGTCTCGGCTTGTTTCTTCCTCTCTCTCCTTTAAATTGCCCACGATTTCAGCGGTGACTCCTTCAGGATAACTTTGAGAACTTTGTTCCGTGATTGCGTCCCACTTTGCTCCTGATCCTGATGTGAGACTCAGACTCTGGCTCCTATTCAAAGCACATTTTCTCTCCAGTTTTAGAAATAACAGCTCATCACAACACCATGAAAAAGAATCTGTGCTTGCATCTTTTCAAATCATTAACTTCCCCTTTTCTCAGAAAAACTCAGAGGAAGAAAGTTTGAAATTATGACACAAAACATCTGCTATCCCAAACAAGTCATCAGAGGGGCTGGAAGTTGAAATGTAAGATCAAGAAGTAAAGATTGCCAATCAAGCATCACATCTTTCTACAATCAAGGCTTAACTTGTCTTTTCTTTTCTTTAGAGGAAACATTCATATCAGTTCTTAAAATCCAAGAGAAAGAAAGGAGAGGCCCTCTGCAGCTTCACAGGCGAGCACGACAAACACAAATAAACAGTCGTGTCTTCATGATGAAATATCTCGGCCTTTTGTTTTCTTGAGATAACAAGATGATTAACTCGTGACCTTAAGATAACAAGGCTGACAAATAATACTTGAAGAAGATAAAAAAAAAAAAAAAAAAACTGGACTAAACACTTACAGCTGCTGTGAGGAGCATATATGGACGTAGTCTCTGCGACATCACCCGTCTGTTCCTGATACAGAGTTATGAAGCCACTCGTCAGCGGGGGCCATATTGGAAATGTGGCGAGCTTTGAGCCTCCTTACTAACAGCTATAGAGCGCCAGATGTAAGCTGTGCCTCTGATTGGATAAACTTGTGATCCTAATATCTTCTCAACCGCTGAGTTTGAAAAAAAAAAAAAATCAACCCCATACAGCGTGTGTCGATAACAGAATTTGCGTTCATTTACAGCCTGGTATTTGAACCATCAGTGTCAGAAATGTGAAAAAAATGAACAGGTGAGACAAGGAAAGCTCAAGAATCTGTGCTCTTAACAGCACTTACGAGACAGGAGCAGGTTTTTAAAGCAGGATAAAGTGACGACACATTGTCTTTTTCGTGAATCTCTCATGAAGGAAAAAGCACAAAATGAAAGTTCCACTAAAACCAAGCCAACGCCTCTGCAATACAGAAGATCGTCTGCAGTGATAAGTAAGATAATCCCAAATGCAATGACACTGCTGGCAGATCAGAATCACTGTGTTCCCCCAGGATGCAATCTTTGGGTATAATCCTACACTGTCCAGATAAGACGGGGGAAAGGAGAAGGAGCTACTTTTTTCATCAAAAAACATAAGATCTTTGTCACCTCTCCAACCATCCATCAATAAGAGCTTATCTATACATAGAAATGACATCACATACTGTGCATGGTGCAAAGAAAGGAAAACCTGAGGATGATTCCACAACTAACTCTTTAACTTTGACCTGATTCAGATCATAAAAAGATGCATTATTGAAATACTTGTCATATAAATCAAGAATGAGAGACAACATTTCACAGCCCAAGACCAAAAGCATCAGTTTAAACCTCCAAAAAACAAACTGATGACCAGAATCACACCAGAATGGAGAATAAATACAATCATGACGAGAGACATCCAACAAGGTCGCTACAGAAGCCGGCGTTCTGAGGTCACCGTGACTCATCTCCCGCCAAAGCAGAAGAGTTAAGTGGAGATAAGGCCGCCCTACGGCAGTAAAACTTCCTGTGCAGCAAATGTAATCAAAGATTGACTCAGAGTCCACTTCATATTCTTTAAACACAACCAGACTGCAGTGTGTTTCCACAAAAAGGAATAATCAATCATACTTGTGAATCAGCGACCGTGCCTAATGAGTCTGGAGGTGACAGAGTGCCACGACAACAAGTTTAACTCTCATCAGACAACCGGTCACATACCACTCTTCCATTAGTCACCAAATCAAGCTGCATTAATCAGCAGCACACACACGTATATATACACACACACGCACACAGCCTAAAATACAACAAAACAAAGAGGGGGAGTCCTCAAAGTCAGGATCTACTCCATCAATGTCACTCCTCAGCAGAGGAAGAATCAATAACTCCAGACCGACATATCAGACCATGTTTCTGAGCAGATAATCCTTTTTGTAATCTACTGTTGAGAGCTTACTTATACTGGGATTATACAAATCCTGAATAATAAACACACACTCGCAGTGAATGTTAGAACAACTGAGGAGCTTTTGAAGTCATACAGATACAATTAAGATGTACGTTTAGGATCCAAAACTGGAAAAACTGCAGATGTTTGGCTGTACTAACTTCCAAAATAAGTCTGCAGTTATCTCAAATAACAGTTCGCTGTTTGTGGTTATTGGCTGGACAGATGTGTCCTCTAAAGCAGTTGTGTCTCTGGGAAATTCAGAACTTTTAATCAGGAAGTAACATCATTCTCTCTTCTCCTCATTGACTTCTCACTTCCCTTGGACACAACAGATTAGTGTGAAATATTTTTAAAGAAGTTTTTGGGGGTGATCTGCCGGCTTTTCTGTTGAGATACTGAGCCAGAGAGAAATATGTTCTAAGTCCTGGCAGATGAAGGAGTGGTATGGTCCAAAAGACAAATGATGCAGGAATGTAAAAACTGTAGATCCTCAAGTGTCACCCTGAGGTTTAAAAGCTGTTCTGCAACAAGCCGTCCACTTTCAAATTCAAACATATGCAGGGTTGCAAAAAACTGGAAACTTTCCACTGGAATTTTTGGAAATTTATCTTAACTGCATCTACCTGGTAATACACATGTAAATATTATTAAACATTTTGGTTTGCTACCCACCTTATTCCTGACTTCCCATGGTTCATAGCAGTTGTTGGTTTTGCTCTTCCAGTTGAACGTTCTGTTTACGTGGCCATGAAGACCACAAAGCTCACGATGATAGCCTAGCTGTCATACTCGCTCTAATAACCGGCTTTTAACAGCAAGAAAGCGACAAAATTAATGAACAAAAATCGGAGGTGGAGTCATAGTGCTGATGTTTTAAAAAGTTTACACCGAGCGCGGTCTAGCATTAATGATTTTAAGCGAGTTGTTTTGGGCTAGATTACTGGCGGCGGTCAGCCAAATAGTTGCAAGGCAACTGGAAGTTGATATCCTCTGGTGGAAGTCAACACCCATAGGTTTCTGAAGAAAGAGGTGGATAAGCAGATATGTATGCAAACATGTCAAATGCAATGTTTTTATCAAGCTGATAACAAGAAAAAAAATCCAAAATTTCCAGGCCAATATTTTCCAGAAATTTTAGAAAAATTCATTCAACAAAACCTGAAAATTTTCAACATTCCTGAGCTAAAATTCCCGTAAAAATTTTCAGGACTTCCTTAAATTTACAGGAAACATTCCACCTCTTTGCAACCCTAAATGCAGGCTCTGAGAGAAGCAATGGCAGGGGATAAACTTCATGATAACCCATTGAGACTACACCCATGTTTTATCCTGTCTGAAAAAAGGTTGACTGATTTGAAAAAGCTGGTTTGGTGTTTCCGAGCTGGCCCAGGTTGGCCTCCGTATTCTAACTCAGTTTTTTAATCTTCTGGATATAAAGTGATGTGATTTCCTCATCATTTCTCTCAGGTTTGCTTCTTTATGACCAACATAAAAACACTCCGACATCAAAAAAGTTTTACGAAACCGATCATCCAGATGCTCCGGCTGTGTGGGACTTTCCAAAACAACAAAGCACTGTTAAGAGAGAAATGTTTTTTTTTTTTTAAATGTCAATTTGATCTGGACAGTTTGTAATACAGTCACAGGCTCTTCAAGGTCTGCTTTAAAGGGTTAAAATAGCTACCAGAAGTACACATGGTCAGCATTAGCACGATGGGGGAAGCGTGTATGTGAAATGAAGAAAAAAAGACGTATTGAAAGGGTATTGGTTAGGATTTGAAAGAGACTAACTTCCTGTATGATCATATTAGTCCTTGTTTTTTCTTCTTCTTCTGTGGTTGTGAAGTGAGAGCACACATCTATGCTTATAAAACCACAAACACTGGTGAAGAAAGGCAGGAGACTGTTTAAAATCGCTGTGCTAACTGTAAAATCAACATAATATTCAAACTGGACTCTGGGCATGTCAGCGACTACACTGGCAGCGACTTGAAACTCTCTCAAAGCAGTTTAGGTCCCTCTGAAGTCCTGATGTGCTGTCAGTAGACTGCCAGTAGCCTGCTGATGTATGTTTCCCACGAGAGGCTAAACATCCCACAGTGTGGCGGCCAGCTTTTCTCTGGCGTGCTTGCTGCTGTTTCACTTTAATGTTTTCATTTCTCAGCTCTTGATTTCCAGCCACCACTAATGTGGAAACCCAAACTCCATTTGACAGAGGGGAACCGTAGTGGGTTTGAAAGTGGAGTGATATTATGTGAGTAGAGTTTATGGGGTGTTGTATTATTTTCATTTAACCAACAGCAACATGAGTGAAACAGTGTTTCTGTGCTAAGCTGCTATTAAATTTCCAATCCAAATAAAATAATTTCATGTCATTTGTAACCCTGAAGAACAGGAATTTTTCAGCTCGAACAGCATCCTCGAATGTGAGTGCAGAGCATGGCCAGTGCTCAAAGTCTCCAATACTGACGCCAACATCTCTATTGGTCAAATCAAACATGTGAGAGTGATTAGGCTGCAAAGACAAACTCCCTGATGGTGTCCAGAAATTTTTGGCCTCTTGACCCAACCCAAGAGTTATGCTGACCTAGCAGGACACTGTTCGGTATCCTACGAGGTTGTCAAGAAGCTTATCTTCAAAAAGGCACGAAATCTGGGAGAGTTTCACCTTGAGATGCTTGAAGCTCTGGATATTGTTTGTGCATTGTGTCATCTGAAGTCCAAGACAGTGTCTGTGCAAGGAAACATCGGGACATTCAAGGAAAAGTATCCTTGACAGCAGCTGGACGGAAGGCTCCAGCTCTCTGCTGGGTTACTTGGAGGTCATGAGAGTAAGTTTGTTTTGGAAAAGGTCTACAACCTCATCCTGTGATGGGGCTAAAAGTTTAATTTTTGTGTGTATTTTCGGCATTGATTCAAACAATGGATGTAGCCTCAGACAGGATTGTGCCTTGGCCTGATTTTTTGTGTAATTTTTAAGGCCAGATCTGGCAAAGAACGCACTTCAGGGAAATCAAAATTACCCTTGGGGTTCTCTTCTCAGAAGTCCACAGAGGAGTGTGATGAAAGACCTCAAAGATTCTCTAACCCTCTAAGATCATAGCACTGTGAAGGCTTCAAGTACTTCAGACTTGGTTCAGAGGTTTGTCAGTATGGACTATGTGAGCAAGAAAGGGGCCGGTGTACAGCGAAGGTAACTTGTAGTAGAGTCGACTCTATCAGCTCTCCATCACAACCCATTAGCTGAAGTTGGTGCCTTTGGATGGTGATTGTAAGAACATGTAAGTGGGTCTGATGGACTAACATGGGTTTCCTCTGCAGGGGGGCAGGACTAAGTGTTAGAAAAGAGGCACAGTGCCAAAGTATCACCTTTTAGATTGAAAACACCTCACGATCCTTCTTGAAAATGTTGCTGCAGAGTGGACAACTGATCTGGGAAAAGTAGACGAGAATAGATGGATAGAGAAACATTGGATGTGACATTTTTCAGTGTTTTGAAGGACTCTGACATTTCTTATTCAAGCATGTTCATGTTCACCTAAGCTGAGCTCAGTAGGAGGGGGACTTCTTCCCCGCTGGGATAATGCATACTCTGAAATTTGGGCAATGTAATGACAGCAGTGGAAAAGCACTCAGCTCTTCTGAAAAATGATGAGCTTTAATACTTTTTTTTAACCAGTATTTATAATGTGGTGTAGAAAAAAAAGTCTGTTGAAAGAAACAAACTGCAAAACCTACAACAAGCTGTTTTTAACAACTTTCAGTCAGGTGATGTTGCATATTGAAGCTCCTTGGGTAAGTCTTGTTAAAATCCCATTTTTGCAGTCACATGAAAATCGTGTCCTCGCTACCAAACACGACTCTGCAGGACTCAGTGTACAGCATGCTGGGACGGAACTCAAAAGCCTGCTCTCCAGAAAAACCTCTGTAAGCTTGTCTTTCTGTGTACTTTCTGATTTCCACTTTCTCTCTCCAGCCTTTGCTCTGTTTTGCTGCTTCCCCTGCAGAATAAATAAATACACTTCAGCACTATCGGTTTTCCATACACTGCGCCCCCCCCCCCCCCCCCCCCCCCCCCCGGCCGACAGAAACATGTCAAACCGTGCAAATAAATAGCTCCCCTGTAACCCAAATAGTTTAATTGCTTGGATACTGCACCCCTGCTCGCCCTCTTCCTGAACATAAGAGAAAGTTCAGAAACCCCCTGCAGCCCCTGTTTGAGCAAGAGGACAGCGGAGTTCATGTGCCCCGAGTGCATTAACACCTCAACCTCCACCTTAACCACCCAATTCCCCATTCCTGGGGTGAGATGGGGTGGGGGGGGGGGGGGGGGGGGGGGGGGGCTCTTCCTTACCCATACACCCCATCAACTTAATGTAAAACACGGCTCAACATTAGTTCAACTGAAAATTTAATGATCTCTGCAGGGAGTAGGGAGGTCATTTCAGCAGCACACAACGGGACTAAAAAAACATGAACAAGTAGACAAACACAGGATTAGACATACTCAAGCAGCGGTGAAACAAATAACAGGGAAAAAAAACAGCTCAAATTGGAGAAATAAATATGATGGGAAATGTGGTGTGCAACAAAAATGAGGTGAAAATTTAATTTGAAAAGGCATAAAAATATGGGAAAAGTCTGCAGCTGGCTAAATAAAGTAGACTGAGTTTAAAAACAGCAATTAGGAGAGAAACTGACATCCCAAACCACTGAGATACAGCCATTCAAAACACTTCATAACTCTAACAAGTCTGCTTTATGACATGAATGATTCATTTTTGGAGATCTTAACCCTGAAAAACCCAGAATAGTGAATCTAAAGGTAAAAAAAAAAGTAATTGACTGTATGACTCTTGTGAAGTTAGAATGTACAAAGAAACCCGTCACTGCTGAGATATGTGTTAATGGGTTGACAGCAACGATAATTCTGTTTGTTTAACAATTGCACCTGTTTTGTCCCTTTTAGCACACTGTAGCCAAGCAGCTGCAGTGTCTTCCTGCTTCCTGCTGCTAAAAATGGAAACACTGTTAAATCTCAGGTCTAAAGGATGCCCTCTGGTCTGGATGAATTGTTTTACATTAAAATGGATTTAAAAACTGTTTTAAAATGCAAAATTGGAGTTTTGACTCAAGACAAAAAAAAAGTTTCACTGAAATTCACAACTAATATTCATAATGAATAGAAAATAATCTAAGAGAGAGAGAGAGAGAGAGAGAGATAAGCATCGGTTTCATAAACTACATATGTACAGTTCAGTAAGTGCTTTTCCCAGATAATGTCACAGAGAAGTAAATGTTTCCAGTTCTGCAACACTTAAAAACAGTCATGACCTTTGACCTCAACCTTTCTTTAACACTGACCTGCAGCTGAACCCAGAACTCACACCTTCTTCCCAGAGCTGCTCTTACCTCAGGGTGCAGCGGTAAACAGAGGGATGTTTTCCCCTCCTCAGTGACATTCAATAGGTCCAGTGGAGACAAACTGAGGGGGCACAGTAGTTGTACGCAGCCCTCCTCTGTTTGACCCCAGAGGCCGCAGTAAAGCGGCACTGCTCCACTGACTCAAGTGAGAGAGTGGGATCATTTACCTCCCATGAGAACAAGAGGGTAATATGTGTCTGTGTGTGTGTGTGTGTGTGTGTGTGTGTGTGTGTGTGTGTGAATCAGGATGCTCTCCAGTTCACGCTAAGGAAATGAAAAGTGTTTTCAAATGTTTTCACAACCTGGGAGGGAGTTTATGGAGCCCACTAATCACAACCACACGGAGGAAAACTATTTTGACGCCCTACACACCAGATTACAGTATAAGATGAACTGTGTGAAAACTTCGCTCATGGATGCAAAACTATCTCTCTCACCAATCTGGTTCTGATACAAAATTGTCAAAATTGACTAAGTTGAATTTCCTAGCTGGAGCCAGTAATGTAATTGTATACGGTGCAGCGCACTGCTGCTGAACGTTACTGCATGCATTTCCTTCATAATGACTCAAACATACAGAAAGCCCTGAATCCCATTTCGACTTTTATCTAATCCAGCCTCTTTCCTGAGCTCTTATGAATATTTATGCTTTCCAGTATGTTTAGCTGCAGGTATTACGCTGTAGGTACCAGGAGGCATGTCTGAGATGTGTAATTGTTTCCATCCTTTCTCACAGTGTTTACTTTACACGGCTTTAGACAGCAAAATAAATGTTTTCTTGACATATCAACAAAGATGCTAATGGCCTCGAAAATGGTTCTGTTGCACGCTGTAGATACAAAATAACACAATAATTCATCACATTAAAGTAAAATTAAAGATTTCCTCTCAGTTTGACCTCGATCGTGTAATGTATGATTGAGTCGTACGTTTGCAGAGGTCGGTCTGAGCTGCAGGCCGAGGCTCTTTGGTTTACATCAGCAGGAGTTTCCTGTCTCTCCACGGGTGCGTCATGTGATCGAAAGTAGTTTTACAGTGAATGAGCGACGGATGTCTGTTTTTACTTTTACTGTACATAACCAGCTGTGCGTGGTATTACATTCACTCAATAACTCAATTTTATGAAAAGTTCACTTTTTTTTGCTTTTTATGCCACATTAAACATCATTTCACAGCATTCCAGGGGCAAACATTGTCCTTCTGAATAATTTTTTTAACTTCCTGGTTGAATTTGACAACATTTAAAGGATATGCCCACGTAGAGGTTTTAAATGGAAGATGCAATTTTACTTAACTCTTTCTCAGGCTGCAAAATGCAACACAAAATACCAATAATAATGATAAGAACAATGATAACTCAGTTATAAAGCAAAATAACTCACAGTTCAGTTTGCATAAAGTTTAAAGCTCCTGTGAGGGAATTCTGGTATCTCTTTGTCTTGCTACATACGTGCAAATGAAGGGTTTTCTGGCTAAAAATAGCACAATGTTTCATTTTAACTGTTAGTTTATTTTCTTATTCTTTATATTTTCCAATGAAATATAAAAACCATCACCTGACACCTACCCCGTCAATACTACTAACATGAGCTTTAAATGACCAAAACTTTAAATGTGTTTTTTAAAAGCATAAAGTTTTACTGTTTGTAAAAATATGAAGTTAAATGTGATAAATTATGTTAAAGGGTTAAATCGGATGAACTGCAGCCCTCAGCTTTATGGGGCTTTAAGTGAGTTTTGGCTCACAGTTTGAGTCAGATCTTTACAGTTCAACCCTCACAGCCAACACAGCACCTGTTTTTATTGCCCTTTATAACCTAAACCCACTGTTGACTTCTTACCTACCACCAAAAAACATGCACAAAGAGGTAGGAACTAACTCATATGAACATTTAAGAGCCCAAAAACTGATTCTCCTCAAGAGTTGGAGACCAAAATACAGCTTATCTATAACATCTTGATGTTTTCTTTTCTTCCTGGCAGGTCGGTGTCCTGCTCTCCTCACTCAGCGTCTTCAACCAGTCCAGCTCCACCCCCACCTCGCCCCTCTTTAGTGGCACAGCCTCCCCTAAAAGCTTTTTTAATTATGGCAGCCATTAAAGCAGCGCTGGCTCTAGGCTGTGACTGATGGTTGTGTATGCACCACTGCTCCTCTGAGCTAGCCACAAGCTTACATGCACTTATATGACCACACACACACACACATACACACACACACACACACACACACACACATATTTACAGTATATAAAAATACACACACACAAGCGGCGTGCACACATGCATACAAATGCACTTACAGACGCAAACTGTTTCGACCAGACGACCTAACTGGCTCCAGTGGCACTAAATCTGTCTAATCATCTTTTTTTAAGTCTGCAAAAGTGATGGTGGCATGCCCTCATCGACTCCAAAGAAAAGGAAGGACAGCAGGGAAAGAGCGGGAGCAAGGGAGCTGAAGAAAGTCAGCGGAGGAGAGGGGGGAGCTATAAAACACCAGATTCACCGAGTGTCTCCCTGTAGACGAGGGCATTTGTGTCTTCAGCTGGATTCCTCCTATAAAAAAAACTGTACAAGAAAAAAAATGCAGAGCTAAAGATAGAAAAGACGGCATGTGTGAGTCATCCACTAAAAAAAATAGATGAGCACACTTTCAATTATTGATCACCTATCATAAAACAAAAATGAAACGGTGACATCATGGGTTTGATAAGCTGCACTGCTGACGCTTGAAAACAACAAAGCGAATCATCAGCGGGATGTTAGTGACGACAAAAGCTTTTACTGCCCTGAAAATAACTTTGGGAGTTTGATTTTGTGGTTGAGATGCAGCAAATCATACCTGAGCCTGCACTTTTAAAGTCTGCTGAAGAAGTTAAATCAACACTTTAACATTCAAAGTGACTGTGTTTCCACTTTATGGGCTTTGTCTTTCCTTTAGGACCGTAGTGCCTCAGTGCCAGGCAGCAAAACTCAGACGTGTGTCCACAGTGCAGCAAGTACAAGTGTAAGTGCTCCCAGGCCGTCTCTACCTGCGTAAATGTGTCTGTGTTTACGGGGTCCCAAAGCCGTCTGGCCTCCAAAAGACACTAATCCAATTGTCACCGTTCTAAGAGACGTATTTGACCCCCCGGCTTCAAGGGTCACGCCTGCTTCCTGTTTGCACCAATGGGAAGACTTCATCAGTGGTGTGACAGGCTGCTACAGCCGCTCTCAGGTTACACCGCTCGGCTCTGGGAGCCACAGTGCTCCCAGGGGTAGATCCCCGAGGTGTCCATATGTGTTGTGTGGAAGTAGGATGGGGCTCTGAGAGGGTCACCCAGCCACAGAGCTGCAACCACTTCAAAGGGTCCCTGTCCTTTCGTTTCCCTGAGGGCACCCTGCTGTTTCTCCTCTGTGGCACCCCTCAAAGCCTCCCGATGCACAATGGCGGCTGACGTCAAGGCCTTGAAGTTGGACACCTCCCAAGCAGCCCCGCCCGTTGACCTTCCCTCTGTGTGTGATGTTCAGAGCATCCCAGCTGATAGTGGCTCCTCTTTAAAAACAGTGTAACATGAGGAAGCCACATCCGGACCACAGGATACAACCATACTCACCATATGGAGCAACCACTACCTTTAAAAGATGCTCTTATATTATATATAGGCTGTGACATATTGTGGGCCTCTTGGTTATCAGTGCAGACGACAAAGAGGAGAAGATAGTGTGACCAGGACAAAGCTTCACCTGTTCTCTGGGTTATAATTATGCAAGTGATGGACGACAGATCTCCATTATGTGATGACTTTGAATGATCACGTTTTCTGTCTTGCTCCTGAAAAGCATCTGGTTATGATTGAAGAAGGCGTCTGGGTTTAAACTTTCAACTTCAACAACTTTCTTGATCCAATTCATGATATTACTTTAAGAACATTCCAAAATATAATGACATTAGACTGTTCTCAATGAGTCGGGATCTCTGTAAAGAAGTTTTCCTTTACATCGCTGCAGAGAGCATGCTTATTGGTGGATTACTGTTGGGTTTTTGTGAATGAATCAAACAAGTAGTGCAGTTTTGACCTTTTTTATGCATAGTGCAATGAGATAACTTTTCAGATAAAACATAATCCAGGGCAGATTTAGTTCAGCAGCTGAAGTGTTTAACTTCAGTCTTCATCTTTCTGCAACATGTCCTGTCCAGTCCAATAAAAGCAAAGACCAAAAACCTGATCTTGAGCCCTGCTGATAAAATTTCCACATGAAGTCAAGATGAGCTGATGTGAGGATGCAGAATGAGGTATCTGCAAAAATTTACCACAAGCAAGTGTGCAACATTCTGCTCACATTTTCCTTTGTTCTCTTTCTTTTTGAGGTGATACGTCAAACCAGCCAACTACCCAAAGGCCTCTTCATCAGGGACCACAGGAGCATAACCATGAGCCACAGTCTCCATATTTCGCTGACGTTTGCCCAACAGTGACCGCCGTCACTCAGAGAGATTAAGTAAGCTCCAGTGTTAATAGATTTCCTTTGGACGAGCTTCTGACAAAAGTACAAATGTATTCAGACAGAGCCCTGAGGCACTCCTCTGTGATCCATGGCTCCAGTAACAGTCCAGGAAATGTTTACGAGCCGACCGGCTGGCTTGTTTAAGGTCAGAGGTTACATAAAAAGCCAGATTGGGTTAACCCATGTCATTCGATAGACACAAGAGTGAGTGTGAGCGTACCCCAGCGCGTCACAGCGGGAAGCTGTGAATTGGCTCTTTGGGCTCCCTGGGATATTTATTTTTGGTGTTAGAGAGAGGTCAAACATGCAACACGGGGAAAGTGCCAAAGCTGAGATCTATTGGTGTTAAGACTGAGTCACTTTCACCTCCCAGGTCGTCCAAACCCAAACAAACAGCGACACAGCTCTGAGTCACAAACACCTTCAGACAAGCCTGCACCAGAACATGAGCTGTGGACTCAGGACTGAGCAGAAAGAAACAAAGAGAGTCTGAAAGTGAGATCAGGTTTGATCTACTGTACTGTCCTCTTTGAATTAAGATACTGTTTGTTTTCTTTCACCATCCAACTTCTGAAATGTTTATTTCTGGGTCCACAGAGAAAACACAGCCTCACACTTTCTCTCCTGTTAGCTTCTTTTTGGAGACCCGCCTACTTCACTTTAATCACCATTAACGTCACTGACAACAAAGTGGAGTCAATATGCAGACTCTGATCCTATCCTAAACATCTCCCAAACCCTCCTCTAACCTGAACACACACACAAATACACACTCACACACACACACAAATCTCCCTCTCAAGTCTCTGTTATCCATCTAAAGACCATCCAACAAAGCTCTCATTTCCTTCTCTCTTATTCCTTCTTTGTGTTTGTTTGTTTGTTACTATTTGGTTTCTCTTCATTCCTGCCTGAGACCATCAGACTGTAAAACTCCTCACTCTGAGTGTCACTGGGTTTTACTCTGAACTCATTTTGGTTTTGAGTAAATACTGTGCAAATGTAATGGAGTTCAGGATTCCACTTGGTATGAAATGTACTAATTTCATTGAAGACGTTGTAATATGAGCGCCCTCTCCTGGCACCTGTAAAGACTTGAATGGTGCAGCCCGTGCAGTATCTTTGCCAGTCTGAACTTTGCTGTTTAATCTCCAATAAACTGCTTCATCATTTTTCTAATTTCCAAACTATTCTTCCTTGTTGTGTTTTTACTGGTTTTGATTTAATACTTGGCTCAACTGCTCAACACTGCCCCCATGATTCATGGTGGTACTGCAACATTCAGTCCTCACATTAGCTTTAAGAAAACAGAGCATGGGCAGAAAGCTCCATCTGCTTCATGGACGTCAGTTTTTGATGCTCTCATGTTCTGCATAATGTTTCGTTCCAGAAATGACATTTTATTGATCAAACCTTCAGACGAGTGAGGCTTTAGACCTCTGTCTGGGACTAAATTAAGAGGAGACATGGATCTTTGTACCACTTTGTTTCAAAGTGTTGGACCCATAGTCGGCCAACAATCCTCACCAGAAGCAACACCACAAGCTTTGCAGAAGAGGAACATTTGGATGCCTCTTCGTCTGAGTCTGTGTGTGACAGTCTGGAAGTAATGAACTCCTAAATAAAGAAAATAGGATGCAAAGTTCTGAAAAGAGGAGAGTCAAAATGAGTCGTCTGCCCTCCTGCCATTTAATTAACCCTTTGTGGTGCATTCAGCATTTCTATTTGAGGTCAAGGCAGAGCTAGAAGGAGAAGAATTATTTCTGTGAACTTTGAAGAGAAAAATTACACAATTATGTTAAGAGCTTCTTCATTAAACAGTTTCTAAGAGAAGGTCTGCCTGGCAGAGCAACAGGGAAACTACAGAGTATGTTTTTCTTAAGTAAGAGGGAGGAAATGAAGCAAAAATAAAGAGTTCAGAGCAGGATACACGGATCCTGAATGTGTAGATCACCACAGAGATGGAGGCTCAGTTCTCCTCCATCTATCTCACCCTCCTTTCATCCCTCCATCCTGCATGTTTCCAGTGCCAGCATCGGTCATCACTCCTGCCTCCCTCCTGATCTAGTCTGTTATCGTTCTCTGATCGTCTTCTCGAGAAAAATATCGATTAGGAGAGGACGCGATGACTGACGGCTCTGTGGTGGAGACTCAATCAGGCCATTTTTTAGACAGTGCTGTAACAGGTATTTATAGCTCTAAAGATTACAGATAGAGAACGAGCACGGCGGGAAAAAGCTGGGACAGAGGAAGAGAAACTGCTGCTATCTCTGTTTAGATAACATTAGATGAGTCATGCAAACTTCAAGCTTTACAGTTTTGTAAGTCAGGCCCGAAATAGACCACTCTGCTTCCATAAAAACAAAATGATGAAGAAAGACGTGAGTTTCTGATGCTGCACTGATGGTTAAAGATTTCCTGAGAGTGACTTTAAGTTGATTACTTTGCTAACAGCGCCCTCTGGTGGATAATAGTGTTAATGCTCCAGCTTTTAGCACATCTGGATTCATGTGATGCTCTCAGTGCAGCATGAACATCTGAATCACATGTGGACCGAAATAAATCTGCGAATTTAAATTCAATGTGTAACATGAGAAACAAAGTTTGACTAAAGGGGGTAACAAAACATATTTGGAGGCATTTAAAGGGACATTGCATGTTAAAACAATATTACTACATGCTGTTCTTCACCATGAGAAGCTTTCACAGATCTGAGCTGTTAGTAAAGCATATTTCACCAAAACAATCTGATCCAAAAGAAGTAAGATCAGCAGCGTCAACACAGAGTGACTTTACAGAAACCAGGTCCTGGTTCCTGTTGATCAACCCTGTGGAAAATATCTTACAGATCGTAGAAAACTTGAAATTAACTTGAAACAGAATTATAGATTAGTTTCTGGAGACATTTTAAGTCCCATGATGCCAGTCATCATTTTTGGGCAACCTGTTGGAAAAGCTGACTCAGCATAAAATTGGCCTACTACATGAATCAGCAAAGAGGTGGAGTTAAGGCCTCCGAGCAATCAGCTTCTACCTGATTTATGCAGAACTCATAACATGAGACTGGATCAAGAATGAAATGTGATGCACCTTGGATTTCTGCAGAATGCAGTCAACATGTTTGTTACTTTAAAATCGGGGTTTCCTTTAAGAGCCAGCCCAGAAACTGTACCAATGCACCTCATAAACAGGTTCCAAAGACCAACGACTGCTGACTCAACCTGACTTTTGGTCCACATAAATGCTGACAAAGACAGCAACAACTCATCACAACACAAAGAGAGACACATGCAAATGTGTCTGGTCCATTCTTATGACAGGAAATGATATTTTAAGGCTTTCGTGTTTTTGTTTTGAGGGACTATGACAGCTGGTAGACAGAGCAGGGAACCAGAAGAGAGGGCGTAGAGGGCTGGAAAGAGGCCATGTTTAGGGATTAAAAACTGTTCCTAAACCCTGAAAAAACTAAACTCATGTTTAGTCACTCAAAGTCTGAACCACAGGACTTGTCTTTTATGATTACATCTCAGGGTAACGTGACCGAGCTTGTCTCATCTTATAAATGTTTATGTTTCTTTATTGATGATATGCTGTCTTCACATTCAGCAGCTGATTATGTGTGTACTCTTTTAACTGCAGAAATAATTCCAGTTTTCTGTTTGCTGCAAAAAAGAGACTTGACTGTACATCATGGAGCACTGAGGTTTATTACAAGTCTTCACTGTGACCTGGATTCTGGAGTTGGTTGGCCTGTGTTGTCCCTTCATTGGCATGTCTTTATTTATAAAACAATTCTTAATTTTTTTTATGTGATTATATCAAGTTACGAAATGTTTGAACTGACAGTCATCACAAAGTCTCTCATTCATTCGACCTGTTTTTGCTGTCTGCTCATAAAGTTCATCTTAAAACGGGAAAATAGGAGTTTTGGAACCTGTTCCAGGATACACTGGGCCTGAGGGAGCAGGTCTCTTTAATTTTTTTTTTCAGTAGACTGAAGGTGTTGGAGGATGATGCGTCAGACTGTAAATGTTTTGATGGCTGATTTTTCAGATGTTGCAGTGGATATAATGACCTGCTTCTGTCTTTGTTTTGTGTCGTTTGTCTTGGCCAGGACACTTTTGTAAAAGAGATTTTTAATCTCAATGAGGCTTTCCTTAAAAATGTATAAAATAAAATAAAATAAAATAAAATAAAATAAAATAAAATAAAATAAAATAAAATAAAATAAAATAAAATAAAATAATAAACAAGATGCAATCAAACCTAAGCTGCCTGCTGGAGGACCAAGGCCTCTGTAGTCTCTGCACATGAGTTTGTTTTTCCCTATTTTTCCAACCCTGGAGGTAGCTGCTTGATACAACAAAGTCCACAAAATAATGAGCCTGGGAAACACTTTTCTAAGTTGTATTAGAAAAGGAAAAAACTGTGTTGAAGCGTAAAAGTCTCTTTTTTGCCCCCTTTGGTTGTTTCTTCTTCACTTCATCATTGTTAAGATTGTAAAACTTTCATTATGGGTTGAACAGTATCGGTAGGTCTTTTGATTTCATCCAATACCAGAACAGAATCAGATGATTATAATCCTCCAAAAACCATCGTTAGTGTTCCCTAAAGATAATCTTAAGGGACAGAAAAGCTGCATTTGTCAGATAAAATTGTTTGACTTGACATTTAGGAGAACTTCACCTCTAAATGACCCCGCCACGACCTATGTTGAAGTTTCTCCTCCATACTGGAGCTGCAGAGGAGCCCACAGACACTAGAGGGCAGCCTCCGTCCGTGTGTGAACCCCACCGTCCCGGCCTCTGACACCTCACAGGGCTGTCTGCTGCCTGCAGCTCCTCATTCAAACTGAATTATACTGTGAAATAGGATTACGTGTCGAGCAATGCAATGATTGAGCACAATTGTTGGAGTTTGGCAGGAGAGCGGGTTAGAAAGGAAATACACAAACACAGATTCCTATTTGTCACGCTGATGTGAGTCGTCTGAGAAACGACATTAAGATAAGTCGATCCCGGGTGTCAAACGATGGGTATCTTAGGAACCACACCGCCTTATATTCTTTTTTTTTTTTTCAAGTGAGTAAAAAATAGCAGTCGCTTGGCTTGCTGTTCCCCAGAGAGCACACAGACTGAGTAACGGCCCTGTAATTATGTACAGGAGTGTGTGTGTGTGTGTGTGTGTGTGTGTGTGTGTGTGTGTGTGTGTGTGTGTGTGTGTGTGTGTGTGTGTGTGTGTGTGAACGTGCGCCGTTTTAAAAGGCGTTTTGTTATGTTTGCTGTTTTCTTCAGATTGCGGGCCGGGGAGCGGATCTCCCTTTATGGGTTTGCTGTTTCCTCTCCCAGAGAGCTCCCTGGTACCCTGGGCAACTGAAGAGGCTGGCTGGAATTATACAGAGACACGTTTAGAGTCTGAAATAATCTCATAAAAAAGCAGGGTGAGAGAAAAAGGAGGGGGAAAGAAAGAGACAGGCAACCTCCGAAGTCGATGAGCTCATTCTCATCTTTCATCAGCATCTCCTGCATGATAATGAGCGGGGGAATCTGTACGTGTGCGCACAGTCTGAGGGGAAGAAAAGACTCCCCTGCACCCAAACACTTTTATGTCTGAGTCACACCGGATTGACAGAGGCCTCCCCTCCTCTCCTGCGATGACCTCTCACCTCACGGGGTCAGATCCCTCAGCATCTCTTCTGTCGAGCCAATTAACCCCTGAACTTGGATCAATTAACCCTTTTGCACCAGCAGCCATCAGATTACGCAGCATACTTTATTAGCAGGTGCAGAAAAAAGCAGCAGATCAAGAGGCTTCAAATAGGGTTGATCCGGAGACAAAATAAGGATGATGGAGGAGGCGCTGACCTGAGAGATAAAGATGTCAGATATAGGAGAAAAAGGAGGGAGAGTGGAAGGAGGGAAAGCTCATCTATGAGTCTAATTAAGCAGAAATGGAGCCGCTGGGAGCCGCTGGGAGCCGGCTCGGCCATATCTTGCATTTCAGTCCATTAACCTGCTCCTAATGAACTGTGTGTTATTGGGGGGAAAGTCTTTATTAATCACACCCAGCTGGCTCACAGCGTGCGTCGATACTCGCCACTAGCTGGACAAACAGTCGGAGTGTAGCAGCCTGCAGGGGGATCAGGATTCCTCCGTCAGAGGATGACATGGGAGATGTTGTTTGTTGTGACAAGTGCGATGTGAACACAGACATAATCTTTCTCAATCAATGATTTCCAACCACCCACGGTGACGATTACAGGCTCTCTGAAGAGAAATGCTGAATTTGTGGCAGCCGATTGTAGAAGCATGCTGAAATAATTTCAGAAACGTTGTTTGGAAGTGGAAATAAAAAAGGATTGTTGTATTTATTTAACGTTTTCATTTAAAAGTCTTTAAGAAGATGAGATCAGAGGATGCAGAGCTTAAAAGAGAGAAAGAGAGGAGAGATGCTGGATAGGTGGAGAGGAGAGATGCTGTAGGGATAAGGGGAGAGAGAAGAGAGGTTCACACACATATTCAGAGGGAGGGAGAGAGAGAGAGAGAGAGAGAGAGAGAGAGAGAGAGAGAGAGAGAGAGAGAGAGAGAGAGAGAGAGAGAGAGTAGAAACTGTTAAAACGTGTGTTCGCTCTTGCCAGTCTCGGCATCGCTCAGTTTGTGCAGGAGGCTGCAGGTCAGGATCTCCTCTCCAGATATGATCTCCACTCTTCTCAGCCGCTGGAATCTCTTCACATGTCTGAATGGATGTTAAGAGCCTGCTGCATATTCATGGATTTCTCATTTCACTACTGATCTGACTCAAACCCAGGATTGGTTCGAGACAGGACAGAAAAGAGAGGAGTTCCAAGTGGATTCAAGGAGGTGTCTTTCATTCTTTCTTTCTTTCTTTTTTAAAATTTTATTTATTTATTTATTTATTTTTGGGAAGCTGCAGCTCAGCCTGTGTTGGACATGGGACCGTGCGTGAGTAGAGAGGGATCCTGTGTCGGAGGGAGAGTGTCTTCCTGAAAGAGGAGAAGCAGGCGTGCAGGAGTTTTTTCTTTACTTTTTTTTTTTTTTTCCTTTTTTTTTCTGTGACCGGGAGGGGGGAGCTGTGGCTTTTTACGCGCCGGAATGATGCGTCCCAACCGCGGCTTCATCCTGCTCCTCCTCAACGGAACCGCTTGTTTGGTAAGAGAATGAAAAGTGCCGATGTGGTGTGCATGCATTTTTGCTCTATACGACTTCTCTTCTCATCCATGCATCACCTCAAACCTCAGTCTGCACCACATTTGCGACAACAACTTCTCAAGTCGACTTCATATGTGCGCACAGACGTGCAGCAGCGGTGACTGAGCGCTGCAGGAAAGATGAGATCAGTTGTGTCTTCCAGAGATGCATCGATGCTCCTCGCCTGCTGGGTTCTGTTCACTGCATTACTTAAAGACATTTGCAGCCACAAGCTAGATACTGAGTCAATAACATTCACTTTGACCCTGCTCGGCTCAGGTACGGCAAGTTGTACTATCACTGATCCCAGCGGAAGCTCGTGCTGGCAGCGTGTGCAGCGCGCGGCGCTGCTGGTGTCCGTCACCAGAGCACCCTGCTGTTCGAGCGAAACTGGTATTCAAACTGAGTTTACGACAGAGTTTTCACCTGAATGGTCAAATTTTGGGGTCAAAAAGTGGATTCAAGTCAAGGTTGCTGCAGCGTCCACTTTTGAAAATGAGGGAAAGAGGAAAAACTGCCTCGGAAATGTGGAAGAAATTGCAAAGGTCATTCGAGATTCTGCAGGCTATTAAAGTAAGGGCAGCACTCCACTGACTGAAGGAAAATCAAACCACACACAGTAAAATATATCAGTATTTGAATGAGTAAGATCAAGTCATTGAGGCTTTTATTCTGAAGAGTCTTAACACAGAGGACTTTGACCCCTGGTGTCGCATTTTACCAGTTTTAGGTGAAATAACTTCAAAAGAGTGACACCTCTGTGCTGATTAACCCATCTCTGCATCCAAAATGATATCATGTCAGCTAAGGTGACACTAAAAAGTGAGCTGACTAAACCCTGGCACCTTCCTCAGGCCCCTCGCTGACCCATAACACCAGCTGTCGAGCTGCTTCCGCGCTCCTTAATGAACACTTCCAGCATTACATAACCTTACAATCAAATTTGGATCAGCAGCTCCTCTTTCATGTTTGCCTGCAGTTTTTATTAAAAAGCAGCCTTTAATGAGAAATCAGCTCTTGATTCACAGGAGAGAGAAACTGGAACATCCTTCTGCTCTGCTCAGAAAGCCCCGGGCTCAGCATCACAGGGGCCCGGCTCCAAAAAGAAAAAAAAGAAAAACGAAAGGCAAATTAAAAGTACAGTCGGAGGTAATGTTCGAGTGCTTGTTTGATGCACCTGATTGTGTCTGCATCCCTCCGAGGACGACCTTGTGCTTTTCATATGAAGGTATTACTGAGGTGCTCGGGGTGGAGTGATGGCCTTTTGGAGAGCGAAAGATTAAACACACACAGATTTATTTGGCTGAGACGGAGCTGTTTCAACAGATCAGTGAGGGGAGAAGAGACCACACGCTGGTTTAAAATATGGGAGGATGAGCGCCTTTTCAGCCGTTGTATAACTAGATACAAGAGTGTGGGATAATAGGCTTAACACGCACTCTTGTGTTGTCTGGGAGCATTTTTCTGTGCTGCAGGGCTGCTGCCTGTTGTAACACACTCGGTCTGCGCCTAATGATAATGAAATTAATTGGGGTTTCTCTCCCTCTGCAGAGAAAATGTACATGTCCTCCCTCAGCAGGAGGTTCTGGGTAATTCATTAGCCCCCGTGACATGGATAAATTACACAGCAATTAATAAATTGAGTAACTTTTTATTATGAAAGAGCTGTGATTAATAATCAAAAAGAGCTGCCCAGCTTTGAAAATTCAATCTGGAGAATTTTTGGTTGTGAAAGAGGCCGCAGGTCTCGAGGGGCCTTTTTCCAAACCACTCCTGATAGTCGACTGTTAGCACAAGGTGCCACTTCGCCTGCTCTGTGTGTGTGTGTGACGAATGATGTGTTAAAGACGTTAATTATACTTCTTTTAATGGAGGCTTATGAATAATATACAGCATCTCACTTGTGTAATTGACCGTTTGAGAAATTGTGTTTATTTCCGGCGGAGGTTGGAATGATTTTTCACGTCTGTGAGCTGGATTTGTTTCACTCCAAGTTGCTGATGCATCTTTATGACGAGGAGGATTTGTGCGTGTGTGTCATTGTGAGTTAAAATGAGCAATAAGGGCCTTTTGCACCCATTAATTTCCCTGCAGATTGATCTTTATTTTACCAATCGATAAAATTTTCAGCATCTTCCTTCAAGCGTCATCTTTAGTGGTTTGATCATCCTTTCATCAGGTGATGTAATACCAGATTTCTCCCTCTTTCTGTGTACATTAAGTGAGAATAAAAGTGATAACTAGGACGTGCAGAGGAAAAGCAGCTGCCTACATGAGATAAGTTGACACGGTGGAAACAGACAGAGGCAGGTGCAGAGCGGTGTGAAGGCAAAGCAAATGAGAGCAAGGGAGGTAAAGATGAAGCTGATACAGAGCAAAAATAGAAGTTAAACATCTGCCTCATTGACAGTCATGACAGATTCTTTCTGCCTTTTGCTCCAAAAGAGCCGAGAAAATGCTCTTAATCCACACATAATTACAGCAGCAGGAGCTGAGGATTGACAATCTGAATCCCAGAGAGAGACGCAGAATTCTTAAAGAAGAGAGAAATTCAACAATCTGAATAATCGAAGAATGAAATCAGACGACCCTGAACTGCACCAGAGCACGCCGAATAACCCCGCATTACCTGCGACTGAATGTTTGCTCTTCATCAACAGTCGTACAGAGACGTGTACACTTTGCACAAGACTGAAGTGCCTCCTTTTTGCGGCCTTGCTGGCTCGTAACCTTCACTCGCAGCGAGGCCCACAGCTGCTCCTTCACTCAGGTGTTTTCTAGAAGGGATGAGACCTCAGCCAGCCTCAGCGTGGCCGTGAGAGACAGGCTGGTTTTTTTACTCTCCCTGTGATTGTTTCCTGGTGCAGACACAGACACCGTCATCAGACTCGGTGGGTGAATTTCACCTCAGCTGCTCTTTTGCGCGAGGAGATTTTATACATATTCCAAGATTCCTGTGCCGCTCTGCTTCGCCACGTGACAGAAGATAAGCTAAACTTCTACCACCACCCTTCATCTGACTTTGCTACCAGCAAGGAAAGAGCGACTTACTTAACTTGTCAATTAAGGAAATGAAATGTTCTTTGAATGACGAGGGAGGGATTGTGACGAGCCTGCAGCGCCGTGACGATCCTCACATTGCACCACAAAAACAGAGACACAAAGTGCATTAAAGTCAGAGCTTTGCACACACTAAAAACTGTGTGAAATTAAAAATAAGTGGGAACTTTAACTACATCAGACTCCTCTCTGTCTGTCAAAACCTCTCACATTCTCATGTCGTAGATACCTGTCCTCCTCGCTGGGTCACTAACCTTGTCCAGCTGGATTTATCTCCAGCAGAGCAGAAACACCACCTCAATCCTGAGAAAAACAAATAGAAGAAACCCTCATCTCATACAGCGAGGATTGCACGCAGACGTAAATGTGAGGCAGCGAATACAAATTTTTTTCCTTTTCTCGTGGTTTTTCCTCGCTCTCGCCGGTTTTCCCTCCCCACAATCATCGCTGCGATCGACTTGTCAGGGCTCGTGGGCCTCTGGTCTCCTCCCTGCATCCCACACACACACGCAGGAAGCACAAAAGTCATTCATAATTGGCGTGTTTCTATCAGGGTTTGAAATGCACGGAATGGCTTGTTATGCTGGTGACATCTCTCCCCTCTGTGAGGATGTGAGGACAAGAATCAGGTTCTTCTTTCTTCACCAGACACACAATAGCACACACAGTAACACACACACACACTCTTAGTAAGAGCATCCCTACAGCTCAGCATCATCTGGTACCAAAAAATCATTTAAATGTCAAAATTAAGCAGAACACAGTCATATTTAAGAGAAAGAGAACAGTTATTTTTCCATCTGGGAAGGTGCAAACTGAAGTGATTCGTTGACCTGACTTTAATTCATAGATGTATGTCGCTTCATTTAAAGGCTGAACACAGATTATTGATAGTATGTCTCATAGTTTTCTCTTGTGTTTGACATAAACGCTAAAGTAATGTTGTTGTTGTTTTTACTAAAATTTTAAAAAGGGCTGATTAACAGAAGTGTTTAAAAAAAATCTTCATGCAAAAATGCCCGACATTAATTTTCATGAACAAAACTTCCCAAAAATTGATGAACATTTGGTGTAAACTGTAATTTTCACCCAGATTTATCAGAGTGACACAACAAGAAGACTAAAAACATCCTACTTTAACCCTTTAACCTTCCCTCAAAATGCTAAAAACATACCCAAATAAAATTAGATGCTGTAATGAAGTAGGAACACAGAAAATGAACGTTTTTGTCCTCACCTGGATATTTTTCATTTGTTTTTTTCCAAGCGACACATGGATGAAGGTATAAAACTAAACTTAAATTCAAGATTCAGGAAGCTTTATTGTCATACTAAAACACGTTTACATGGACAGCACAAAATTTTACTCTCATGGTCGTTTTTTTGAGCCCAATAAATATCAGAACAATATATAAAAGTAAGATCACAGAGACGTCTGACAGCAACTAAAATATAAATAAAAACATAAATAGGAGTATACAGGTGTGCATTTAAACCATGTCACGCTCTGGAGAGACCATAGATCAGGGGTGTCAAACTCAAATAAGAAGTGGGCCAAAATTTTAAATTGAACAAAGCCGCGGGCCAAGGTTGAACAAATGAACCTTTTAATATGGAACCAAACAAGTTTTGATTTAACAATGAATATTGAACAAGTAAGGCTTATATAACTTTAAAGTGCAGGCGTGCAAAATCGAGTTGTTAATAATACTAATACTAATAATAATAATAGGGGTGCGCTGGGGCTTTCAGCCGAAGGAGTGCGCAAGAAGACGGATCACTTTATTCCTAATACATCCATGACCGCTACCATAGACACAGAGGAGGAGGGGTGTCTGCCTCTGTCCTAATTGACGCGCCAAAACAACAGCAGAGCATTATGGGATTTGTAGTTTAAGCGGTGAATGCGGTGTTACAGCGCTGCCGCCGTATAATACCGGCGGGCCAGCTCTAATATTAATTTGAAATTGCCTCGCGGGCCAAAAGTAATTACACTGCGGGCCAAATTTGGCCCGCGGGCCAGAGTTTGACACCTATGCCATAGATCAACCCAGTTGATCAAATGAGGAGTCAAAAGGAATCTACAAGGCTCTGTCCTCAAATCTAAGTCCAAACAACACACGGGCGATTAACAAGTTAAGCAAGACTTGTTTCAAGCCTGTGTCTTTACCTCAGACTGTGGATCGCTGGATGGAGTCTTGGTGGCCATACTTGAAATGCTGACTGAACCGAGGCAGGACTTTAACGTCTTTGCAAACAGCTGCAAGGCGCCCATCTGTCAGTCAAGTCAGACACACCCTCATTTGGGCAAAACTTGAACATAAAGGAGAAATGAGGCACTAAGACGTGTTTATTTTAGCTGTAGAGATCAGCGTCTTGGTCTGGGTGTGTTTCTGGTGCGTCTGCAGCCAGCTTCAAGCAGCTGCAGGATGAACTGCCGGTTTTAACACTTAAGCACTTGCTTCATCTTTAAAGACCAGAAGCTGCTGCTTGGAAGCACTCAGACATAAGAAAAAAATGACATTGAGCTCAAAGTCTGAACTGTGGCTCATGAAGCTGAGCGAGTAGCTTTGGAAGGTTTCCAGGAAGAGCTCCTGAAATTTTTAGAAAACTTTAAAAGAGCACAAGTAAAAGAAAATGAGCAATAAAGTCTGAGGAGTTTTCAGAGAATCAGCACTCTCTGTATATTTTGTTTGACTAGTTTCAGGAAGCTGATATCGTTCCAGAAACAGCGTCCTGCTTACTGCTGAACGTCTGATTCAGTGCTTTTTAAAAACATGCCTGTCTGTGAAACTACATCTAAAAATTCTTGCAGATAATTGCACGATAACTGTTTTTTATCCACGAGTTTGTCTCTACGCACGACTCTTTTAACTGGAGACTCTTTATTTTGCTTTGGGGCTATTTTGGTTCTGTTTAATTAAACTGAGTTTTATTAAATTACAATATTCTGGAGACGAAAACAAAATCCAAAGCTGCTCATAAAACATGGCTGTGATTTCATCTTCTGTTATCAAACATCAGGCACAAAACTGAACCTTATCTTCCAGTCTTGAAGGTAATATGTGTCCAAATACTTGATTTCTCAGTGTATGAAGCACCACTTTAACAGAAACTAGCGTTCATATTGTTCAAACACTCAGCCCGGCACTGAGCAAATATGAAACCAATCTGATGAACAGCCAGCCCGCCTTAGAACAGACCACCTCTGTGGCTTCCTGCCTGTGCTGGAAGCAGCTTGAGTTATGCACGACCACAGTGAGAATGACCCCAGAGGTTCACCTCAGCCGGGACCCCCCTCCCCTCCCCTTCATGTCTTTCCACAGCTCCCTCCCTCCAGCTCCCCGTCTCCCCCCCTCCAGGGCTCCCAGCAGACACGAGGGAGACAGACGGAGAGAAAGCATGCTCTTTGACACACTGACAGGCCTTCATATTGAAGCGCAGAGCTGTCCTGAGACAGAATACGCTGTCTACTCCGAAGGCAGCACAATTTACTGTGGCACTGCTCTCTGGGAGACGGAGCAAATCCTGGAAGAATATATGTAGGTTTGTCTGCTGGTTTCGGATAGTGAAGGGTGGATTACAGAGCGCAGCTTAAAGAAAAATGACTCGTAGCCTTGGGTGGAATGAGTGGGTGTAACTCCCAAGGGATCCAGATAAAGACGCGCTTGACTTTCACACAGAGGAATAACTAAGGATGGGAAAAATCCATAAAAGGCGTTTTAATTTCACAAAGCTTCTGCAGGAGCTTACTGTAGTAAAAGTTGTTCTACTGCAATATGAAAAGTGTCACTACAGAAAGACTGCTCGTTGCTTTTTTCAGATGTGAAAGCAGACAAACAGAAGATAGAGGCCATGTGGGTTTATTAAAAGAGGGGAACACCAGGCTGTCAATGAGCTTTTTCTGATGCTGCACGCCCCGAGCTTCACGCTGACCTCACCGCCGTGTGGCTGCAGCTGCTGGATACAGCAGCAGAGCCAAAGCCCATTTATATTCTCAATTCTCTCACAATCTGTAAACAGTCTGTTCTGCGTGGATGAACAAGGAGCGTGCAGTTCAGCAGCGTGCTGCCCGGTGACGCACAGTGATTTTCAGGGTCAGAGTGGTGCACACGTCCAGACGAGGCACGCTGAGGGTCCTTACAGGGGGATTCCAATTAAAGCGCTGCAAAGCCACGAGGATCAGGGAGTTTTGCTGGGCTTGAGAGCGGAGCGTTTAAAGGAACGGATAATAGGAACATTTTGCTGCAGAGTACGGTGCTTTCTGTATCGAACAGAGAATGCATCACTGCAGAATACAGGACAGCAACCACTGGCAATTATTTCTACCTTTATTTCTCCAGGAAATGTCCGTTTGAGCAGTCATGCAACGCTTCACGCCCCGCTAAACAGCGACCCTGTTGAAGTCTGCTGTTTTCAATCTGCAGGAAGTTTGATGACCTCAAGCACAATATCGATTTTTTTTTTTTTTTTTTGCCAGCTCATTAAAAGGTGACACAAATTTAATAGAAGTAACTCTGGCAAACATTTTTTTGAATAATTTTAAATCTGAGTAAAGGTCAGTTTACTGAAGAAACTGCAGTCGTGATCAAAAGGGAGCAGCAAACCTGCAACAGCAGCCATGTTCGCTGGATCACATGCTCAAGGTGAGAGGCTGAAATGCATATAGAATAAATAAGAAAATAAAGTAGAGCCTGCAAACAAACAAACTTATACCTAACCTAAAGTCCCAGATTAAATGTATAGTAGTCACAGTTAAAACCCAAGCAGCATGCTACGAGAGCGATGCACGCAGCTGCAGCACTAAACAGCCTCACAGCTTCTGGAAAAACACGCACTTTAGTTTCATTGTTCTTTTTTTTCAGTTTCAGACCCTTATTTCAAGAAACAAACATGTCTGATAGTTCAGAAACTACAAGAAAGCTACAACAAATGCCAACTAGAAGTGTTTCCAGGTTAACATGAAGTAAGGATATTAATGCACAGAATGTCCTTCATCAAGACGCACGGCAGCTTACAGCCAACAAGTGAGCTAAAGATCAAAGATCAAAATAACATTTTAATAAGTCCAGGTTTGGGTCCAACCTGTGGCCTCTTTACTGCATCCTGACTCCCACCCTTCACTCAGAGGAAAATGGCGTCACAGTAAATCTGATGAATCCTCCTTTTCTCAGTGAAAGTCATTTAAACACATGCTGTCATCTCTCTAAGGGCCGATATGAAAAGTGAGAACCCGTCTGCTTCTTTAAGACTTTAAAATAAGCACTTTCTCCAAGGCTGCGGTTCACACCTGCTGGCAGGGAGCGTTTCAAATGTTTCACTCGTAAGCACTTGTGATCAGATTCCACTTCCTTGCTCACACACGGTTTTATCCGTCAGAGATTTCTCCAGCTCCACGGGGGGGGGAAAGATGCTCAGCTGTGCGGCACATCCAGGTGTGTTTGGAAGCTTTGTACTCCGTGTGCAACCTGTGATGTTCGACGGAGCTTCAAAGCATCCAGGACGTGTTCGTGTTCGTCATACATATGAAGTCACATCTGGACAGGATTCAAATGCTGCTGACGGGATCCAGACTTGACACATCTGTACCGGGAGCTCACTTTGACTTTAAAATCAAATTTCTTTGCTGTTTCGGAGCTTTCAGATAAATCTCTGATGATGTCTTTTGATGTGACTGCTTTGCACCTTTACTTGCTTGAATTAAACCGTCGTCCTGAAGAGCGTCTTCGTGAACAAGCTTCATTTGGAGACTCTGATTTTTGTGCGTCCTTCAGGAGAAAGTCCGGACAATAAGTCAGGCACCAGCTTTCGATCAGACTCGATCTGAACCAGCAGAGAGTCCTTCCACCTTTTACCAAACAGGTGTGAACACTGTTTTAATCAGCCCAGACCACTCAGACCTCCCTTCATTCTCTACTCTCCCCTGGGAGAAACCCTCCCCTCCTCCCCTCTCCTCCCCTCTCCTCCCACTCTGCACTACCAACTTGTCAATATCTTATAATGTAAAAATTTGATAGCCAATTCAGAGCCCGGCTTCTCTCTGAGAATACAAAATGAGCCTGACTCTCCCGGGAACGCACGTGGATCCGTCCAAAATGAGCTGAAAGCGGCGTGAGGATGCAGAAATAAAAGAAAGGATTGTAAGTTAGGAGTTTGGAATAAAAGAGATTCAGAGAGCGTTCAGATCTGAGCTCCGCTGACCCCCAAGAAGAAAGAGTAAATTATTCATTAAGAGTCAAATGGCTTGTTTCTTGTGAAATTACCTTTCTCTCCCTCGTCTCCTCCTGGATACACACTAGCCAGAAGAATAATTAGTTATAAGGCCAGTGCCATTTTCAGACTTTAATCATGTAACAGAGAAGTCTCCAGCAGTGAGCATATTAGATCTGGAGACGTGGCGAAGAGACGGAATAAAGAAAAGAATAAAGCGTTGACGAACACTTAAGAAATCTGAGCTCCCTGGGTTCTTTAATTAAAAATTGATGTCATATTAGAGATGAAGATTTTAACTCAACAGTCAGAGGAAATGGAGTGCTTATTGAACTTGTTAGCTCCCGGGACGAGCACAAGCTTTCAGGCCCACTGGCGTGTTCCCGGTGTTAATCAATCAAACGATCAATCAGTTTGCTTCATTCCAGACCACGCATCCATTAATACTGCTTATTCATGACCCATGACTGTAGGAGCACACGTGCACGTCCTCAGGATAATTCCCAGGCAGCGGTCGCTAACACGAGCCCTGAATATGAGTGACACGGTCTCATAAAGTCCACCTCTGTGTTTTCCTCCTGCAGCTGCATCCATCACTGTCTGCTGAGGACATGCAGATGTGAAGTAATAATGTTTTAATAGGGTAACAGAAATAGCTGTGTAACAAACAGTGATGGTAATAAAACTTAACCAAGAGTCCCTGACTCAAGGCTGTCACCGATAATCGAAGTCTCATCTTCACTTTGTGCTCACGGAGTTCAGCTTCACGTCTGGAACATCACGTCTCTGTGAGGTGGAGATGAGCTGAAAGAAAACAAGATGTCCGACCTCTTAATCAGTCTGTCTGCTTACTTTTAGTCTCCTTTCTGAGCCTCAAAGCTGAACAACAGAAAAGTTGTGGATTCATTTAAAAGTTACTTAAAGAAAATGGTTTAGGTAAAATAAAATACACACACAAAAAACACATTTTTATCTTTTTTTTTTTGTCAAATTTTGAGCGGCTATTCAAAGCCTCAGAAGTCAGACTGTGATACAACAGGCTGTTGGTAATTTTGTTTTGTATTCTCTTTTAATTACTACCTCATTCACACTCTTAAGATTTCTGTTTAAATGATTCAGATGTTTAAAATGGAGAATCACAGTTTGCACGATCCTTCTTACGTCATGCTTTAATGTTTTAAAAGAACTTTTTCACCTTTATGAGTGAAATCTATAATGAAAATGCAAACAACAACAAACTCACTTTTTTTATTTTAAGAGTTTCCTAAATTGACTTTAACTCTTTTAATTCAGCTCTTTAACCCTTTATTGCCAAAGTATCATATTTGATACATGAGTTTGAAAGACCTCTATCTCATCAACATGATAAATGTTTTCTTTGAAAACCTTTTAAAGAAAATTTTAAAAATGTTTTCCACCCTCTTGAGGATTATCATCCCACTATAGGCAGCTGAAGTTGTAGTTTGGCCTCTTTAATTTCCTGCTCCCAGTAAATTATCCACACTTTTTTTTTTCAGGAATATCATTGATGATTTTCAAGAAGTCGCGATAAGAATAACGTCTAAATTGTTACTCATTTTTTTTAAATAAGTATTTTCTGCATTGAAAGAATTCATTTTTACTAAAAACTTTGCTAAAAAGTTGCCAGAACCACCCAGTTTATCAAATAACGAGCGGTGCTGGTGTACTCTTTACACTCAAGTACATTAACTGGACCATCTCGAGTATTACTATTTTTATGTTAGTAAAATGTTTATATTTTTTTTACCTGCTCTAAGATCTCTGCTTTAATTTATTTTTATATATTGTTCTTATTTATTTGTATTTTATATATCAAATATGATACAAAAAAAAACATAAACAAAATGATATCACAATAATTTTGGGGCTTTTGTTTAAAGGGTCAATAAGCATCTCAGTTTTAAAAAATTAGAATTTTCTGACAATTTTTTGGTGGGTCAGGCTTTCAAGGGTTAATTACCATTTCATTCCCCTTAAACATGCTGACTAAGGATGAGGATGGACTTAACGATAACACAGCAGATTATTTCTGCTGTTTAAAAGATTTTTTAACTGTATGGAAGAGGGTGATTTAACTAAAATTGAAGAAAAACCTTTTTTTTATATGTATATACAGCGTCTCCATAAAGTCTTTACAGTTTAACCCTTGTACTCAATGCTGCTGATGCTGCCTGCTGGCAGTACGAGGGTTAAATATATAACAAAGGCAGCTGATGAGATATCTTAATCAGATTTGTTCTGTTAACTCAATCATTCACAAAGTTTTTAAACACGTTGCATTGGTGTCTTTCAGGTATCCTTTTAATAAAAGAGGAACACTTAAATGAACCCCTAAAAATGTTTACTCCTCAAGGAAATGTTCAATGTGTGTGTCATGGTTTATTAAAAAAATGGATATGCAGATGCAACCAAACTAGAGAACCAAGTATGGAAGAGATGGAGCGTCCTACAAAATTAGTTCTATGAAATTAGTTAAAAAAACAATTTACACATATTTGTCTGTTCATTGGCTTTTGTTATATATTTTTTTAAAATTGTAAAGAGACTTCAAGGACACCCTTTTATATTTATATCTGACATTTAATTCTGTCTTTAAAATCAGAATTTTGAATGTATTTTCAGAGAATTCTTGCTTTAAATGCACCGGTTAGCTAAAACTTAAAATAAAGTCTGAAAATACATTTGGAATATTTTTACCAGTAAAATAATAAATGTTTTTTATTTCCTTTGTTTCTGGTAGTTTGGAGTGCTCCTAAATCAATGAAATAAAACCCCTCTTGTTCAGTTTGTCACATCAAATTAAATCAAAAACTGTTAACAGATGAAAGAGAAAAAACAACACAAACAGAAATCTAACATCCCGCAGATTTAATGCTCAAAATCAGAGAATATTCAAATAATGAAAAACAAATTCAAAGATTTGTGGCTGTGAGGGGTTTTATTCTTCTTATTAACCAGTTACACCCATGCAAAGATGGATAACATAATTTATCAAATAAATCTTACTGTGAGGATGAAACAACGTGTTCCCTGCAGAAATTTTCCTGTACCAATAAAAAAACACAACCTGATAAAAAAGGAGGATTATTGTCGTCACAGCAGTGAGAATCTTTTATCCAGTTTGACTTTCTTTGTGTGTTCACTCTGTGGTCAGAAGGGCACCGGTGTCATCAGTGCCACTTTTTTTCAACCACCATCAAACTGAGTGTGACTCCTCACCATGGCAACTTTAACCCAGCAGAGTTCAGAGGCCGTAGTTTGATGCTCTGCAGACTCAACGTGCTGCAGACAGCTGAGAGTAAACAAACGATATGAAAAATCATATTATCCATGTTGGAAATCAGGCAAACTGATGTCCCTGTTGTTGGTCCAGATTGTTTGCCTTCTACTTAGAATAATATCTGCAGCCCTTTATTTACTTTCAAGGGAGCTGAAGTATTGAGTTACCGTCTGAAGGTGTTGACTAAGTGTGAGTCTAATCAGAGAAAATGATCCTACTTCCTGTGGTCAACACGTCGGTCTTTTCCTCGCCTCCTGTTTCAGTGAGAGTTATGGCTCAGGCTCAGTTAAGAAGCTCCTGGACTCAGAGCAGCCACAGTGTGCTTGAGTCACCGGAGGCAGAGGGGTTAAAGCGTTGTACCTGTCACTGTAACAGGCTGATTATTGCCCGTGGAGCTGGCAGGCTTGTGAGGATCGCTCCCCTCCCTACGTTCCCCCCCTGCTGGGAGTGAGGCCTGAGGCCCGTGCTCACTGAGGCTGAATGACTCACAATTACCACAGTGACAGAGCCCACAGCCACCTCCCATCCTCTCTCCAGCCGTTTCACTGACTCACTTAGCGCACATGACAAATGACAAAATCACCCTGAACCTCCGCCCCCTCACTAAGACCTGATTGCCCATCGCCCACACTTTGCCTTCGGTACTTAAAGCTGGGATACATCTCGCCAAGCTTCATGAAACACAACAAACTAAGTCTGAAGTAACTTCTTCGAGCTTTCCAAAGCTGCATTTCACTCTTACTCTATGGCGCATATTTTAGTGTGACCCAGTGAACAGCATACCCCTGACATTACTGCTGAAACACTCTGCTGTTACACATCTTTGAAACTCATTAAAACTCTTCTCTGGCGACTGAATAAAGATATTATTTGTGCATCATCAAAGGATGACTTCTTGCACTGTATTTTAAACAGGAAAGGAAGCGAGTGGCACCAATACCCACAGCACATCATATTACTCAGCGCTAACAACACAGTGTCAGGGTGTGCATAATAAAAAGAGGAAATATTACTCAAAAGCAGAGCGGTGCATTCATCTTTTGGTATCATGAAGGTAACGCAGAACTCAAGACACTATTTCAACGTGCTTACATTGCAAAAGTCAAAGCTGTGAGCGTGCTGATAGTTCAATCTTACACTCCATATACTCTCCCAGTTAAACGCAGAGCAGCGAGAGAGTTGTAGCAGTTTGCAGTTTTTCAGAATGGAGCAGAAAAATAGAGATGGCCGTAATATTTAATGATGAAAAATATGTTGCTTACTGCTGCATAACCCTTGACCTCTGAGAGCTTCGAGATGCAGCAATGAGCAGGTTTCTTGGTGCCGTGAAACATACGTAAACACAGCCGAACATGCATGTACACTTCAACACGTGGGTGTTGACGACAACACAGCACACAGCATTTAATCTCTCCCTACAGCTCCCGTCTCACTTTTATCTTCATTTCCTCTGAGCCATTTTAAGCTCATTTCAACATTTGTCTTTGACAATGAAGCTGCAAACTGAATCTGACACCTCCAGCTGAGTTAGACACTTAAATCTTCTGTTCAGCAACAGCACAATGCTCTCACTTCATCTCTCCTCCAGCAGAGACAGGGACGCCTCCCTCACTACGCTAGCTGCAAACTGCAGTGTGTTTGTGCTCAGATTGGAGTTTTGGTGCAATCCTTCAGTCACTCGAGACGAGAGGCGACGCAGGCAAAGTGATCAGCATCTTTAAAAGCAAGGGGCAGTTAAATAGAAAGAGAGAGCAGATATTGTTCAAGAGCCCTAAAGAGGCGTTTTGTAGGACACCACAGGGGCTCTTAAGCTAGCAGAGTGCTACCCTCTGTGCCCAGCAGCCTCCAGCTCAATGAAGAGGAGAAATCAAACACAAACTGGTCCTTCAATAGGAGGCATGGGGGAGGACGTGTGCATCGTTAAAGTCGTCTCACATGGCCTCGACTGGCCCGGAAGATGAAACAAAGATACAGCAAAAAGGAGAAATACAAATGTTTAATCAGATGCTCCAAATGTTTGTTCATACCGAGAGATTCTTAAAGAAGCAGTCAGAGTCTGTATGCATGTGTAATCATGACCATACCGTACCATTATGGAACAACCCATTTGGTCAATTAACTAACTGCACCTGGAAAATCATCTGTCAGGGGAACTTCCTGTAAAACCGTGTACTCCACGTCTCCCAAATCTAAATTTGCTGTATAGCTTCACATTGTCATACTTTTCCAAAGGATTCATTTGATCCCTTTGCATATCCGCCATCTTTAAAACAACCTAACAGGAGCGATAATCCTGCTGTTAGCACCTGTAATGTCGGGGTCTACCTCCATTAAATTTGATGCTCTGTTGGGGCGTTAACCTGGCTCATGCAAACCACTAATCAACTTTTCTTTCACAACAAACAGTCCATTTTCAGCCTGAATGTGCATCCATGCCCTGCACTCTTCTTAGGATCAGGGGTGGAGCCAGACTTCATAAATGTGGCCAAGACTTTTGCCGGATGGACTAAAAAGCATTTAACCCTTTAGAATCCACCACACCAAGTCTGCAGAGCATATCTTCACATTTTTAAAAAAAAAAACTTTTGCTACACAAAACCACCCTTTCATCCCAAAATGTAATAATATGTATAGAATTCTGTCAAGATTAACTAAATAAATAGCAAAAAAGTGCAATAAACCATGAAAAATAAAAAATCAGACATATTTTTGTCATGACTGCATTCAAGTGTTCAAGGTAAGAAGCGATGTCTGGATTGTAATGTTTTCATTGTTTAAGCTTTATACTGGCAGGAAACAGCTCTCTGGGATATGTTGAAAATGTAACTCCTCAGGGTTAAGTACTAGGGTTGCAAAATTTTAGGCATTTTAATGGTTTGAAATGTTCAACAGAAATTTATGGGAGTAAACTGGAAATTTTTAATGAGGAACTTAAATATTACAGAGTGAGTGTATTGTTGCATAATTTTGGCTAAAACAACCAGATTTAATACAAGTTGACTTTTATATCTAATATCTTTGCTGTTCCTTGACTACATAGCAGCACTTTGCCCACAGCACAAAATCATTAAAGGCACCACCTGAGGACGGAGTTTTGATTAAACAATTTAGAATATTTCCAAGTTTCCCCGAGCTTACCTTCCCATGGGAAGTTTTCAAGAAATGTTCCAGCTCTTCGCAACCCTATTAAACACACTCGTAGTCATACCTGCTTTTCTTGGCAACATCTGAATTATTTTAGCTGGAATCTTAAAAGAGTTAAAATTGAGATATTTGTGCAGTTTAATAATTAAAGGCGAAAATGTGCAACAAACACAAAAATGAACAAATTGGTTACCAACAGCTTGTTGAAACTGCTCTTAAAGTCCTGAGCTGGACTGTCAGACAGAAAAAAAAGGAGGTCAGAGCAGAAGAAAGCTTAACAGGAGAGTGATAGAGTTCAGGCACATGCGAGTGAGAGTGAGGTTGTGTTTGCTCTACTTGGTGAGGTTGGAGCTGGTAGATGAGCACTGGTAGGACATAAACAGGATTCACTAACGTTATGAGTTATAGACACTGAAAAGTTGTCTTGAACAAAGAAAAGTTGTGTTATGAAGAAGCTCAAATGCATGCCTCAGCAAGAGTCACGTCTTTATGGGTGAAGGTGCTCATGGGAAACGGAGTCTTAATTCCTGGAAAACATACTACCAATTCCAGCCACAGGTGTCACTGCAATCAACACCAAACTGAAAGTCCTCACTGAGACTTTAAGGTTCATTTTTTATTCACTACGGTGGCCAGATTCAGAGGCAGGGCATGGTCACCCCCTGCCCCTTAGATCCATCCCTGGGGAGCAGGAAGTCCTTGTACAGGAGGGTTGACTCAACTGCAAACAGGTAACAAGAGGAGAGAGTCTCAAGTCTCTGAGGCAGAAAGGCCAGATGAAAAGGAGAATCTGACCCCTCTCATGTGAGCCCAAACGCCAAACCACAAGCACATCAGCGGGAAAACCCTCAGCAGAGGCAGTGGAAATGTGATCAGCATTGTTATGAGAGGAAATGCAAGTTTTTAGAGAGACAGAAAATCAATATCGCTGACTGACTGCCGAGCGAGTGAACAAATCCGAGCGAGCTTGAAAAACCTGCATAAGATGGAATAAAAATGAGTCAGACTTAATAATCCCGACTAAGCCTGTGTAAGGAAGCGCTGGCAGTCAAGACAGTAGATGGATCAGAGCACAGACAGGAATGCATGCATTATGCATAGTTGTAAAATCTCCCTGGGTAGTACGCACAGACACACTCATACACACTCATACACACCCTGCCTTTCACTTATTGTTCACTTTTACTATAATTTTAAATACACAAGCTGAGCGTGTGTGTGTGTGTGTGTGTGTTCCCTCTGTCAAAACTAAAAGACACTACAGGGCTGGACTTTTCCTCTGCACATGAGACGGAAGCTAACCTTAACTGATCCTTATTGTTGGTAATTTCACCTCATTTTCCTCTCAAACTCAGACAAAGCCACTGCTTTCTAATGTATTCAGACTCCCACAGCAACGCCTCAGAAGCAGAAAGCTGCGTTTAGAAACACAGAACACAGCTTAGTCTAGTTTCTGTTTCAGGTTTTATATTTAAGATTTTATAGAGAACAAATTCCTCTCCAGCTAGAGGACTTGAAGTGACCTTTTCTTATTCCGTTCACCGAAAAATTAGTTTCTTTGAGAGGGTGAGCGTAGAAAGAGGAGTTTCATAGCAGGAATTCTGCTCTTTTTTCGGGGCATCTGGACACTTTAAAGAGTGCATAAATCAACCTCTCACCTCTGCTGTCAGAGAAACAACGCTACAAAGCATCTCTTAATGACACTGCTCTATTCTTCCAGAGTATTACAGCCTTTATAGAGAATTGTCCCCCCATAGAAATATCGATTAAACAGCCCAGACACCACCTAGTTTGTCGCTTTATGTGAATTCAGTTTTGGTGTGGATTTTCTGTTTGAATCTGTTCTTTGATCCCTCTGGTTTCGAAAGAGGCATACGAGCCCATTACCGGTGAGCTTAGGGATTTACATTGGCTCTGTGGAGACTACACATAAAGGAGTATTTTCTCCCACAGCAGAGGTAAACAAAAAATGTAATAATAGCAATACCTGCAAAATTTCAGCCTTTTATTTATATAAATAACATCGATAGAATGTCAGGGCGACTACCAGCAGAGGTATGAACGGTAAATTAAGTATTGATTAGACCTTTAATTTCTTTTCTGTCCACATTTCTTTCTACACCGCAAATAACTGCCTACATTCTTTCTCTATTTTCTTCTTGGATCCCCCTCCTCGTCTCTCCAGGTGGCCCTGGGTCAAGAAGAAGACTCTCCCAGCCCCAAGAGCTCTTCAGACGACTCCTCCTCTTCTAAGACGGTGGGCCTCCTCACGGGGCAGACTCCCCTCTCGCCCCTGAGCCGCTGGATGCTCCACAGTAAGAGCAGAGCAGCGAACACCACCTCTCTGGAGCTGCCTTACCGCTCCCCAGTCCCTTTTGCCAAGCAGGAGTTTTCCAAACAAGAGTTCTGGGAGATGTTGGGCAGCGATCTTCTAAAACCGGACGCCTCCAGCTCCAGGGTCAAACGGCGGCCAATCGTCAAGACCGGCAAGTTCAAAAAGATGTTCGGCTGGGGAGACTTCTACTCCAACATCAAGACGGTGAGGCTGAACCTGCTCATCACCGGCAAGATCGTGGACCACGGAAACGGTACGTTCAGCGTCTACTTTCGCCACAACTCCACAGGCCAGGGCAACATCTCAGTGAGCCTTGTGCCACCGGTCAAAGCGGTGGAGTTTGATCTGGAGCGCCAGAGCGTGGTCTACCCAAAGGACTCAAAGATCTTCAACTGCCGTGTGGACTATGAGAAAGTGGACCGCAGCAAGCGCACCTCGCTGTGCAACTACGACCCGTCCAAAACCTGCTTTCAGGAGCAGATCCAGAGCCACGTGTCCTGGATCTGCTCCAAGCCTTTCAAAGTCATCTGTATCTACATCTCCTTCTACAGTACGGACTACCGCCTGGTCCAGAAGGTGTGCCCGGACTATAACTACCACAATGAGATGCCCTACCTGCCGTCAGGGTAGAAGGCTTGTGGGAGAGGAGAGGTGGGAGGGGAGAGGGAAGAAAAAAAAAGGGGTGAGAAGGAGTGACTGCGACATCAGAGGAGGAAACCAGGGCTGAGACTCATCCGTCACGCCACGGTGTCAGAAGACACCTTAAAGATTCCTCTCTGTAGCCTGACTTCTGTAAGATGTAAAAACATATATGCAAAACTAAAACTACAGTATGCAGATAATGAGGCATTTGGAATGCTAAACAGCAGCATTCATTAACTGGAAACTGGTACTGAAATTCAAAAACATGCCACCATGCACATTCTTACCTCAAATGCCAACTTCGTCACCAGAAATTTCCCTCCTCCATTCAGCCATTTGTTAACGTTGAATGTCCTTTTAATCACTCTGTGCAGCGTTGCTCTTTTTCTAAGTCACGAGGCAGTATTTCCAGTGAATGAAGGCATTTAAATGCTCTAAGACCCAAATCCAGACTTTATCTCAAACATGATCCAGTGTTTTAATATTATCACTCTGAAGGCAAAAGACGATCATGGTTTTAAACGTACCGAAGGGAGCGTTGTTTCTCCTCATGAATGTAAATTCTAACAAGGATCATTTCGAAGACCTCATTTTAGGCCTCCATTCACATTTCAACCCGGATGTAGCGTTGGATTTTGCAGCCTGCCAGACCGAATCACAGTCTAACTCACAGGTATGTCACCTAATGAAAAAAAAAAGAAGAAAAAACTAAAGGAAGGGAGGAGAAAAAAATAATACAATTTGCCAGAAAAAGCAATTGCTCAAGAGAGATTTAGAGCCAGGGCTTAAGACAAGTTCAGAGGAAGGAAATAACTAGATTCTGCATAGAGATAGAATTGGCCCTCCATACTTAAGAGAGGGTGGGAGGGAGGGAGAGGTGGGAGAAGGAGAGAGGGAGAGATTCAGTGAGCTGTTTTAATTAAAGTGGAGAAGGAGATGTAGAGTATGCAGCTCCTTCTATTGTCCCCTCTGTATGAAAAAGATTACATTTTGTTGCCGTCAGGATTCCTGATTTCACGCCTTGATAACTTTGACTGTGTGGGGGAGATTGCTCTCTCCCGACAAATGCTGTGTTCAGTAACAGCGGTGCGTTATCTTGAATAAATGAAAATATTATCATAATAATTACATATAATTTAATCTCTTTTAGAACTAATTAAGGTTTCAACGAGAAGGCGAATTGTATTCCTAAAAAGGAAGACAGCGAGCGGATAAGAGGATGTTCACAGGAGTTGTTGTGGGGGGTTTTTTCTAACGTGGAGCTGGCAGCCAAAGCTCAGCCCAGAGTTAACTGCTCTCATTAAGATAAATGGCCACTTGCTGGCCCATCTCATGTTGCTCTCACAAATGATATCGGTGGAGAGCAGCACACAATGGAGCGATGAATTAGGTAGGCCATGTGCAGAGAGGTTAACGCCGTCCTGCTTACGAGGACACAATGACTTTTCAGTTCATTAACAACGAACAGTCGCAAGACAGGTGTGAAGTCATTAAACGGCAGTATCAGATAACCAGTTTGATGCTAATTTGATGTGATATGAGGGAGAAAGCCCGGATCTTGCAGCAAAGTCCCGGGTGGACCGTGAATGAACGCATCCTCCTGTGGGGGGAAGCAGAAGGCCAGACATGAACGCATCGCCTCCGCCGCTCTGTGTGGGAGCAGAGAGAAGAGGGGAGTCGCTGCTGAGGCTAAAGATAGCAACAAAGAGCTGTAAATGTGTGCATCCGAGCTGGGTTTTTAATTTACTCTTAAAGAGGGGGGTAGCTCCTCTCCATATGCCAACAAATCAACTCCAGCGAGTGCACGAGTGGCTCTGCAGGAGAGCGACGGCACAAACACCTGCAGGAGTGATACGTGCTGCTCATACAGCTGAGTGGAACTGTCAGTCAGTCACACTATTATTTAAATAACAAAGTGCTGCAAACAGTGAATAAAATACATGGAACAAAATGTGATCCTCCACATTTCTCCTCGTCGCAGCCATACATCGTAGAAACATAACTTCCTCCTTTCTTCCTGCAAGTGTTGTGCAATCAGAGAGGATTTTCTGAAACCATTAATCAGAGTGCCAGCTCTTAGAAAGCCCGTCTCGACACTCTCTCATTTCTGCCACATCACAGTCAGTGATTATGCAGCATTTATTTGAAAGCACACATAAAGAGTCCCGGTGGAACATGCAGTATGGATGGGGGATTGGCAGGCGCTGAAACCGAGCGCCCGACACACATCTGACAGTCTTTTCTCTCCCTGATGGATGTTTGTGTGTACAATGCATATCAGCCAGCATGAATGAAGCGATGTCTCATCTTTTGTTCCTCCCATTGACGGGATTGAGGAAGTGGGAGTAGCTTGATGACATCGACCATTAACATGAGACCGCTTTGAAGCCTCATTTTTGAAGTTGAGTCCATCGCCATCTTTGTTTTGGAGTCAATAGAGCCTATATTTGGAGCTAAGCGGAGTGTTTAATCATTAATGCCCTGACGAGAACCCTGGTGGATCAAAGAATTACTTAACCGACTGTCTCAGCATCCTTCAAACAGTCAGTTTGTCATCCGTATCTAGCAGGAATGTATTGTGTTGGTAAAGGATGCTGACGCAGAACTGCAATACTGCAGTTCCTCAAGTGTCCACTTGAGGCAGGCTGCAAAGCCAAGGAAGTCACTTTAAGGTTCACAGGCAGAAATAATCATGTTTACAGTTTGATAGCATACTTTTTCCCCCCTAACACGTTAGTTTTGATTCCCTTAAGGTTAGTTTTTATGGATAATTTGCACATTTAGAGGCGTAACTGAGCTGGCTTATGTGTGGTATGTTGGCCTCTGCAGAAACCAACGACTACGATCCATCCCCTCATCCTCCACATCAATCTGCCCCCCCTTTGTGTCTACTCTCTGACTGTGTTTGACCCTGCTGCCCAGCCCTCACACCCTCTCCACCTCCCTTACCCTGGCATTGAACCCTGCTGTTGGTTCTTCCTCATCCTCGCCCAGCCTGCCCTCCTGCTCGCAGCTCTGATCTGAGCTGGCTAATCTCAGCGAGCTTAATGCCGAGCACTGAGAACTCCCCTCTCTCCTCTTCTATCTATTTATTCCTCTCTCTAACTAGATCCCATCAAACAAATGCGTGTGCACACACAGTCTTAAGATGTGCTGCTTTAGGTATTTTCCTCTCTCATGTTCAAAGCGTCTTACATAAGCCCCTGGATTGTGAGGACATGAGATCTCCTAGAGAGCATGCCAACAGAGTGCCCGACACGGATACGCCCCAGTAACCCCGATACCGCTCCTTCCACCCACCCCCCACCACCGCCGTCGTCCCCTCATCACGCAAGGCGACCGGGGAGGTGCTGGATACTCACACATTGGAGCACAGAACTCATGTTGAAATAAGGACACACGTGCGTGCTACGTGTCTGGAAGAAGTCCCTCTTCCTTGCCGATCCTCGCAGATTTACAGCAATACTCTCAATGAGACTCCACCCTCCCCGCCTCTCCAGGGCGACTTAAAACGAGGCTGCTGGACTGTGTTTACGAGGGGGTCATGTTGCTGTGGGACTGTGGACTGTGTGGCTACAGCAGCAGCCTTACTGTTGACCCATCCAGTGCCAATGGACTTGTGGAAACCAGGCCTTATAGACTGCAAGACAACTCTGGTCCACTCAGCAAAGAATAGTAACAAAACTGGACTGTCAAAAAGATAAATATACACACATATATATATATATATGAATATAAATATATAAAGCTAAGAGTCCTCAGATCTGAGTAAAGTTGTATTTAACTGTGGGTCATGCAGTGGAGGTCGTCTGTTTTATCTTTTTGTTCCTCATGGGTTTTGTTTCTCTATGTCATGTGGATGATATACTGTATGGATGATATGATGGCATTTACTGTGGTTTTCAACAATCTAAAAATCAATAAAGTACCAGAAAAAAGTGCTGAATTCATTTCAGTCACACAGGTATGGACTCAAATCTTATATCCAGTTGTGGTTTGTGTAGGAAGAGTGTCAACAATGCTCAAGACTCCTTTTTTTATTCCCATATTTGCATACCCATACTGTGTGCGCCGACGGCAAAAAAAAAAAAAAAAAGATGTGACAGTTTTTGTGCTTTTTTTTTTCCTCTTCTCCTGCCGAGGGCTCCGGCTGATATACATGCAGCGAGAGAAGAAACAGAAGGAAGGGGGAAAAGCAGAGAGGAAAACGGGGTTGAAAGAGAGAAGAGGAAGGAAATGTTTCAACTGGAAATGATGCTTGAACACAACTCGATTCCCTAATTAGCCTCCTCTCTCTTTTCTCCCCCTCCCCTCTCCATCTCCAGTTCTCTTTGTTGTTCGTCTCCCTGCTCTCTGTTCATTTAAGGATGTAACTGACATTAAATTCATTCCACTTCTTAATTAAATCCCAGACAACTCATAACAAGGGGATGGGTGCAAACATTGGGCTCACACCATGCCTTTAAATAAAATCCATTACGGCATGGCTGCAGGCAAAGCCAGCCCCCACCTTTCATGCCCCTTGTTGCCATAAAAGTGCAGCCTGCTTGGGGATAACCTTGCTGGAGATGATGAAAGGGAGGCAAATAAGTCAACATGGAGACAGAAGAATAGAAATCTAATTTGGAAAAAAAAAGCTGGATTGAGGTTAATATGAAATCTGTGAGTGCAGCGAGGAGGTCAAACGCGCACACGGGCGCACAAACACGTGTCCAAGGGGGGCGGAAACTGCAGGCAGCAATCATCGATAACACACATAAGGGTTTACAAGAAGTACAGAATAATTTCTGTTGTCCGGGAAAAGAAAAACAATTTGAGAGTGTGAACTTCTCGGAGAGGAAAGGGCATTGCAGTATGAGTAATGGGAAGCTGGACGATAGTCAATTGAGAAAATAACTAGTCATGGCACGAGGAGGCGGGAGAAGGCGTGTGAAGCTTAAAATGATAAATAGACACTCGGAAAAATAACCTTGAGGTACGAAAACGTGTGTCTGAGAAAACAAGAGACAAGGAGAGTGAGCAAAGACAGACGGCTCGTTCACACTTTGTTTTCAATAAAGACTTTGCGTTTTCATCCTGAAGAGTATTTGTTACGAGTGGTTTCCTTACGTGACATGTTACGGCACAACGTCTCGTAGCGCCGCGGCAGTGCATGTTGCATCCTGACACATCATCCCTCCTCGCTGTCAGTGTTGACAAAGTCAAAAGCTTCAGGCTCTCATTTCTTTACTCTTTGAAATCAGAGGGCAGGATTAGGTGTACCAGTTTGATGAGATTCAAAATGAAAGACTGAAAAATAAAAGTGATACCCAGGTCCTATTAAAAACCTGATTTCATCAGTCAAGTGGAACTAATGCGATACAGGTTCCTCCTAAAATCCGTCAACCATACAATCAGGATAATCTCCGAGGTGTAATTCTGTTTTTAATCTATTTTTGTGAAGAATTTCTGGATTTGAATGACTTCTGTGCCCTCAGATCTCATCTTATTTTAAGAGTTTGTGTGTGCGAGGTCAGCGTCTGAAATTTCATCTGTGAGGGATTCAGAGATGCTGGTGACTTGTTGTGGTGCGAGGGCCTGTGTCCATTAACACTGCTATTTACACCTACGACCTCAATTTCACAGCTTCTCACTGGTGCTTAGAGTTGAGAAGTTATGAAAGTTGTCACACAGCATTTCCACATTTCTTAGGAGTGACCAAAAATTGTTTGAAAAACATAAAAAAAAATTTTGAACCACACAAAAAAAACCAGAATTGACGTCATTTTGTATCCTCGGAAGCAGCTCTAGACTTCAAAATTGTTCCTTAAAGTAAATAAATGTGGTTAAAGTGTCCTCATCTGGCATTGAAATTGACCGTTTGTATCCTAAGTCCCGCCCTCTCTTAGATTTAATTGGTCAGTGATGGTGAGTTGAGGATGCTGATCAATCAAAACACTCAACTGCACTGGTTTCATACAAGTGTTAATGGACACAGGCCCTAAATGTGGATTTAAGAGGCTTTTTCACCTGTTAGAAAAGTGAAATTGTACACACTTTCAGGACAAACCCTCATCAAACAGTCTGCCAATTGTTTCCTCATCATCTGAGTCTCAGGACTGCAGCTCTTATCGAGAGGGATTAGAGCTTTTGTTACCTGGTTACCATCTCCATCCAAATGCAATCTCTCATCAAACCACCCTCTCCGCTCTCCCTGAATTCAAATACACTTCATGTTCTTTGATATTCTTGTTCGTGTGTCACGGTCATGCTTCGAACACTGACGCAAATGTGCGCATGCGCTCACTGCCTGCATAGAAAAACACACGCTTAAGTGGTTTCATGCACCAGCATCCCAATCATCTCTCCAGCCTGTGGAGTGGACGAGCAGGTGGGACGAGTCTCCACAGCAGAGCATCATGAGAGACAAACGCAGACAAATATGGGATCAGGCTCTCCGCCTCCCTGCTGCGTCGTTCCTGATGAAGCGGCACAGCCTCTCTCTCTCTCTCTGCCAGTCACTGTTTTTCTACACAGGCTGGACACACAGCGCAGGGCACACATGCTCGGCGGAGGGAAATTATAGTGCAGTGAAGAAGGGGTTGAGGAAGCAGCGGGGAGACGTGGAGGCTGTGAGAGCTTGTTGAAAGAAGAAAGCACAGATGGCCCAGGGCTACAACATGGTGGGAAGAGGATAGAATAACTGAAAAGAATAATTAGAAGGGCAGAGCTTCACACACACCTCCCTAAAGTTAGCTCGTCCCTTCCTCTGCTTGCAAAATACGTGACTTCTATAAGTCACAGAGAAATAGAGACGCCAAGTTAAAGCAGGGATTATGACGGGGAAAGTTTGGACAGAAAGCCTCACGCGTCAACGCCAAAGTGGAAACTCAAGCTGGGCATGTGTGTCATGTAATGTGGCAGTTTTAGCTGGAGGCCATGATGGAGACATTAAGGCTGTGATCTCTGTATTAGCCTGAGAAAAAAGGACATTTCCACTTAACTAAGGCAGCGACAGAGAGGAGGGGTAATTTAAATTCAGTGACAAGGCTTTAAATACCAGCCAGGGATCACAGTTGTGCCCTTTGGCAAAGTAATTATTCACTCCCTTAGAAGACGATCAGGTGTGGATGTGCGTTTGAGTGCGTGAGGAGTGTGTTGGCATGTGTGTGTGTGTGTGTGTGTTTGAGTGAACCAGGAGGGAGCGAGGGAGGTGTGAAATGTTACAGATTCTCCTCTTTTCATGTAACTGAGAAGTGTTTATGCCAAACTCTTCAGAGGAGAGAAAAGGTGTTCAGCTCGGCGCTCACATCAGGTGATAAACGTGAGAAGAGAGAGAGAGAGAGAGACAAAGACATGAAACAAGAGCTGGTAAAGGTTAGCTTTCTCACCTCTCCATCACTGCCTCTCACCAGCGTGTTCTCACCAGCCTGTCTGTCTGTTTTTCTTATTCCTCTTCATAACCTTCAACCATGAGCAGCGTGATCTCATGAAGTGGAGGGGGAGTCGCTTCCTGCTGAGGCCGGGCCCGGGATCAGCTCAGGGGCTAATGGGATGAGGATGAGACTCTCATTGGCAAACTGTCCTTCAAAAACTGCAGCCTGATGGAGTTTTTGGCTCTGGTGTTGCTTCTATCTCTCCCAACACATCCTCCTTTCCTTCCTCCTGGCAGCACTCCATCTCCCTTGAGCTCCCTCTATAGCCCCTAAGTTCCCAACCAAGTAGCCCCAACACACACACACACACACACGCACAGGTTTGTTTCTGCTGACAGTCTAGTACTGAGGACTGCAGGGCTGCTTCTCGATAAGGCAAAGACATCGTTGGCGGCCATGTTTGGTCTCATTATCTTTGTTTGGGGCACACTCGCTCCCACAGTGCCATCTTCTCCCTCCTCAGGCTCGTCATGGGAGAGTGTTGGGTTTGCATCGTTATCAACGCTCCTGCAACACTCCGAGTTCATCACAGACGCGTCGACATGCAGACTCAGCTGCAGAGAGCACACAGCTCCTCCATCAGTCTTCATTTGCCGTCTCTTTCCTTGTCATATTTCCCCCCAATTCAAGGGAGAAGAAACAAATCTCTGAAATGAGACGCTTTATTTTGCAGCCTCTCCCCTATTACTGACTGGATTTTATTTTGTGAAGCAGCTAAATGTTCACAAGAGGCTGGTTGTTAAAAAGACTGTAGTCTGCATCCTGCTGGGCTCAGAGGTTCTACGAAAACCCATCTACAGCTTTATCCAGTAAAAAGGTCACTAAAGAGCATCGAACCTTCCTGTGAACGCTTATTACAGCTGGTGTATGCATAAACGCTGTAAAAGTAAAGTCGCCCTCCCTCGAGTAACTTTAAATGCACTCGAAGACGAACACTTTGTTGACCTCTGGAGTTTCTCTCCAAACATGCAACAACTGCTTTAAGAGTTTCTCCTCATGAAATGGAAAAGTCTGGACGTGCTCCCTCTGTAAAACGTCTGAATAAACTCCTTTTTATTGCTCTGAGGTGGGCTGATATCGATGGCTCGTCTTCCCCCGTTTATAACACCTTTAAAAAGAGAAAGCTGCGATGGGGAGCGGGCTCATAGCAGGAAGGTAATTGAAAGACTGGACTTTAATGTGACCTCTCAATGATAATGGACGGCCGTGCAGTTATAGTCAGAGTCTGACATTTGAGCAAATTAAAAGAGGATCACGGCCGAGTGTTGATTAATTATTTCACATATAGTGTTGAAGTGCCTTAAATGTTGGCCAGGAACTGAACAGCACATTTGCAGCTCTTCATTAGTGAGTCATCTTAAAATAGAGGTGAGAGACGTACCTAAATCCAAAGTCCTGCACTCTTATTGTGTATTTATGTGAACAGATATTTAGTGCACTTATTGTCAGACAGCACGCTAAAAACATGCGTGTATGTGCAAACTCACACTTTATACAGGTGGTACACTTTCTGTGAAATCATGCAGCAATAAATCTTTATTCTGATTCATGCAACGCAAGATTTAAATATTTAGGACATGTCTTACTGCTCTAGACCGATATTTTTTCTCCCACTTTGGTTCAGACTCCTCATCACAGTGTTGACGTTAACGTTGTGCTTTACCTTTTATTTTGTGTTTTCCGGGCACTCCTCCAAACAATTGCTCTCTCTCTCTTCAGCTGTCCTGTCAAATAAAGGCATAACACCCCCAAAATTACATAAAAGAAATACAGTATTATTGAAGAACTGGGTGTCTAGTTGTTATGTAATGAACTTTAAACACTGCACTTTCTCTAACAGTCCTCAATGGTGGAAACTGATCAGACTGAATCAAAGTTAATGGAAAAACACCTCTTTTTGGTGATTTATCATCTAAGGGAATATTTCTCCAATGGATTCTAAATAGGCAGGTTTGTTTTCAGGTGTGGTGATGGGGATGTTCAAAATAATAAGCTTCAGGCTAAAATGTGTTATTCGACTGGCTCCTTTAAGTCCCATTCTCAAATTATCAGCCTTGCAGACACTGAGTGGACTGAAATCTTTGAGTTAAAGCTGCACATCTGTGATTCTAAGTATCATTTCAAACACAGCGACGTGGGAGCGACAGTAGGCGGGCTGTAAACTTTACAAAAAGTCTTAAAATTCTGTCAGTGCTAATTGTTTCCTAAGAGTCTACAGAAGTTTCCTGCTCACCAAAACAAAAAAAAAAACAAAAAAAGACAATTTTTCCTCACCTGTTAAATCTCTCTAAGTCTGAAATGATGGCAAAAGCTGAGCGTCTATTGAAAACCTTATTAATGTTCAATTTAATGGAAAATTTGAATTTGCAGAGACACAACAAGAATTCAGCTTCATGCCTTTAAATGATAGCAGATGACAAAGGTAGAGCAGCCACAGGTTACACACACACACACACACACTCGAACTTAAAGATGCATGATACATTCTCCGTCTGAACACATTATTTCAATAATTTACAGCTGAGTTTTGTTTCCACTCTTCTATTCTCAAAGAGCGTTCTCCACAACGTGCTGACATCCCGCTCATTTAAATGATAGATATCTCTACACATCACATATTTTCCTGCTCATTACCTGTCGCAGAACGTCAGCTTTACCGCCTTTACAGATCTAATCTCTTTGACGGGGTTTTAACTCCAACTCAGATCGGCACAGCCATCCTAAAAATCCTCTGCATGAGTGAGTGTGTGTGTCTCCTATTTTATTACAAACTCTGACTAAATATGAGATCATTGGCGGCTTCGGCCTAAGCTCCAAACATGACCTCAACAAAAGCTCCCTGTACGAGTCATAAGGTTAGCGATGAAATACGACCGATGGGGAATTACAGCACACAGGGGAGCTGAAGCCGTTCTCCTTACTATGCTGTAATGTGTCGACCTTCACCTTAAAGATTTTTAGCACACAACTATAACTCCTATTCTGGCTTTTAAATAATGGGATTATTGAGGTTGCATGGGCCAGGGGATTCCAATTCATTGCTGGATGCCTCCTGCATTATGATGATTAATGGAGGAATCTGCAGCGCTCTCCTGTTGGCTTCAGCTCCTCTTTTCAGACGTTTAATACCGCCTCAAATATTTTCTACTGTAAGATTTTCAATTCAGGGTTCGTTTTTGAACATCTAAATCATGATGTGAACCCCTCCTCCACCTGCACACCTACACACACACACACACACACACACACACCTACACACACACAATGGAGCTGCTGGGGTAAGGCAATTCCTTTCACACTGAGGGATTTCTTTCTGCATCAAACAAGTCAGGCAATTGGAATTATGACCAGGGTCAATGCTCCAGATGAAACAGCAAGCCAACCCACTCTCCTGCTAAATTCACTTTCCACCCCCTCCTCCTTACTGTCCTTGACTCCTCTTGACCCTTCCACCTTGGGGGGGAATTGAGTTATTCAGTGTAACAGCTATCACCCTGCAGCCATAACTTTAAAAGCTGACCTTACCGCCTCTCCCAAACATGGTAGCCGGAGCACCAGCTTATTGATGGAGCCTCTTTAACATGGTTCCCTTGTCTCAGCCTGGGGCATGAGGAAATAAATCAACTTTACCAATGTCTTCTTAATCCCCCTCCTACATCTCGACAGCTCAACAGGAGCTGCTGGTTACCCCAGGTCAGGGGCAAAGGGCCGCCGTGGTCACTGTATACACACAGAGTGACATGTCACTGCTGGAAGGTGTCATACAATCAGATCTACGGCTCACACGGACGTCTGATTGAGGTGAAAGGTCGTCTTCTGACTCCATCCATCACCACTTTCTCATCACAGGAGGGATGGAGAGAAGGAAGCACGTTTTCTGCACAGGAGTGGAATAATATTCATAGAAAAGCAGATGCAAATTCAACATCATGAAACACACAGCCAGAGAGAGGGGAGAGAGAGAGAGAGAGAGAGAGAGACTCTTGCAGGCGACTGATAAGTCATCGACGGTGAGTGGGAGGAGATTTAGGAAGGCAGGGGAGGGTGATCGAGGGAGGAAGGTGTGTGGGTGATGTGGGGGAGGGCAGCATAGGACGAGGGCGGGGGGGAAGTGGATGTTTTATGAGGCCCTTAACATTTACTTCCCCAGCGTTTCAATCCGCCGTGTCTATTAAGGACGGCTGCTCCTCCTACGTGTTCCCCATCCATCAAAGACCGAGAGACGCCCGGCCCCACACTGACGGACAGCTCGATATGATGGAGGGAGAGAAAGTCGGCACAAGCAGAGGAAGGGGGTGGGGTGGGTGGTGAGAGAAAGTGAAGAAGGGAGTGAATGAAGGGGAAAAAAAAGGGTCACGCTGCCCAGAGTGCATTCATGGCTGCAGAATAGAGACGGAAAAAAAAAAGCGCTTTCAGGTACAAACAAAATGGTCAAAGATGAGTTCCATGCAAAGAGCTGAAGCAGCATTTTGTCTCAGAATGTGCTTTGTTCAAGGTGGGCTGCTGTCCCTCCGCAGACAGTCTGAAAGAGATTTTGTGATTCTGCACAATAAACCAAACGCACACCGCCTGCCCGACAACATTCAGCAAGGAGCACTGAAGTCAAAACAAGCTATAAATAAAAAGAGACTCAAGGAAAATAGATGAGGTCTCCATTCTTGGTGACAGAGTGTGTGAGGAGTGTGTGTGTGGGTCGGGGGGGAAGGGGGTTGTCCAGCTCACTCAGGTTTTACTTTTACGCGAAGCCCCCGCAGGTCGCTGCTATTAATTACAAACTTATCCAGCGCCTCTTTCATTAATCTAAATTTAGAGTCCAGACTTAACTTCTGCTTGATGCTGCCACTTCACAGCTCTGTTCCAAGCAACCAATCACAAAATAGATTTTCTGCCCTCTGGCCGACCGTCGACAAGGTCCACTATCTGCAAACTAATCATAGCCACAGTCTGACACTCTCAACCTGCTGGCAGTCAAGGTCAGCGCTCCACTGACCACCGATACACACACCGGAGAGGAGAATTACTGCAGATCACAGTGTGGGAGCAAAGATTCGGAGCAGCAGAAACACATAAAAACCAGACTTTTTAATGGATACATGCAGCTAATGATGACTGCAGTGATGAACAGCTGCTTTGTGATGCCATACGTCTGCCTTCGGCCTTTTATCTTAATTAACAGCACACATATGTCTGCCGATGTTCCCTCTCTGAGGTAGCTCTGGCTGGCGCTCGCCGGCAACCTTCACAGGTCAGACAAGGAGACGTGGGGAATTTGCTTTACAACAGATCAACGCGGGAAGAGAGAGGTAAATGAGCGGGTAAATAAGAGAGAGACGGAGAGTGTGAGGACACAAACAGAGAAGGAGAGAGAGGACCATGAAGAGCGGGTTATACTGCTCTGTAACCTTATGTTCCCCTGGCCATCCTGCCCCTTAGCTGCTGTACCCCCCTTCAGCAATTAATCATCTGATACTGAGCTTACTCAACCGACAACCAGCTCCCCCACATCCCAATTAAGCCAGGAGAGGAGAGGAGAGAGGAAAAACAAAACTGCAACTAAAAGACAATAGATAAAGGGAAGGGATGGTCACTGACAACGCAGAAAAGCAGCGGGAGCAGCGCAGGAGAGCAAGCTGGAAGCAAGAAAAAAATGAGTAGGAAGTAAAAAGGAAGAAATCCTGAGCTCAGTTCCTATGGATTGGTGCTAAACATAATGAAAAGCCTGTGCCAGCCTGTGTCGAGGACCATCTATCTACCAGACTGGCGAAGCAGGCACCATGCTGGTGCCAAGGTTATTTCACACAGCTCAAAGACTGTGTGTCTGTGTGTGTGTTAGTGTGGGTTTGTGTCTCTGTGTGAGTGTGTGTGCATGTTAGATATAAATAAAGAAGAGAGGAGGGGGGAAAAGTGTGTAAATGCATGTGTTTATTTGTGTGTTGCAAGCAAATACTGCAAGGCTTACAAGTTTAAAGACGTGTGTGCGTGTGCGTGTGTGTGAGTGTGTATGTGTGTGACTTGTTTTCATGCTGCAGAAGCCTTTTCATCTTCGGCCCAGGATACAGGCAGACTTGATGTCCTCACTGTTCTTCTTCCTGGCTGAGATTCACTGGCGTCGTCCCGGCCACCTGCCAGCCAATTAGCTGAGCGAGCAGAAGCAGCTGCCCAGTAGCAGGTGGACGTCCATTCCAACATCTCTTCTGCTTGCTAATGCTAATGGCTCTGATCTTAGGGACCACTGGACTGGACCGCTAGAGGAGGCCTGTCAGCTGTGGACAGAATTTACTGAGGCTTGGCTGAAGGGAAGCTGAATTAGACAGTAGAGCTCCAGTGGGGATGTCACGAAGGCAGATTTTACAATAATTGGTATTACTCTGACCTAATGTTTCTTGTTTGTTAGCTATCATACAACCACTGACTGTATCTTTAGCATTTAAGAAAGCAGAGCCAGGTTAACTCTGCAGGGTGAGACTGAAGAGACAGAAAGAGCAATCAGCATTAGCTAAAAGAAAGTAGGATATTTTGTTATGTTTGTTGTTGCAGATGTTTCATATGTTAATGCAATCCCTACAAGCAGTGTCACAGCTAACAACTATCATCACAGCTAAGGCTACAAGTGGGAAAACTGTGTATGGCTTGAAGTGCAACTGCTATGATTCAAGTGAAAGAACGACCGCTAAAAATGAAAGCCGTCACTGGAGAAAGAGCAAACAAATATAGTTGAGGTAAAAGCTGACAGCTATCGACAATGTATAAGCTAGCAGCTTTGATATACATAAAGAGACCTGCGTTAAAATGAAGCGACAAGCTAATAATTGAATCAACAAGCTGAATGGATCTATTGAAAATTAAAGTGGAGGCAAACAACTGTGACTGAGATGGAAGCTAATAACATAAAAAACAAATTTAGTGAAATGACCTCAATTAAATTTTAACAATACTTCTACTAATAATAAATTTATTTTGTATAGCGCTTTTCAAAGTATTAAAAGACACTTTACAGAGTGCAGAACATTTATAAAAAGACACATTAAAACAAATCAACAGAACAATGATTAGAGCATCAACAGTTAAGAGCTGGTCTAATAAGATGGGTTTTGAGCAGCTGGGATTTAAATGTGGTGAGGTCAGTGCAGTCATGGATGTGTTTGGGTAGGGTGTTCCAGAGGGAAGGGGCTGCGATGGAGAACGCTCCATCACCCCAGGTTCGGTGCGTGGTCCTATGTGGTGGGGAAGGGAGGTTACCATCAGAGGAGCAAAGACTACAGGGTGGGATATGAGGGTGAAGCAGGTCAGTAAGATAGTGAGGGGCCAGGTTATGGAGGGCTTTGAATGTCAGCAAAGGAACTTTAAACTGGATGTGATGGGGAACGGGGAGCTAGTGGAAACTATGTAGGACGTGATATGATCATGAGCGGGAGTGGGTGAGTAGACAGGCAGCTGAATTCTGAATGTACTGAGTGTATTGAAAACTTTTGATAATGACCCATATAAGATGCTATTGCAGTATTCAATTCTGGATGAAATGAAGGCATGTATGAGGGTTTCAGCTGCAGAGAAGGAGAATAGTGGGAAGATATGAGCTATGTTCTTGAAATGAAAGAAGGCGGTTTTGGTGATTTGGCGGTTTGTTTGAAGGAGAGGTTGGCGTCCAGAATAACACCTAGATTTCTGATGTGGGTTGACAGTTTGGGTGGTGTTATCAACTCAACTCAACTCAACTCAAACTTTATTTATAGAGCACGTTTAAAACAACTGCAGTTGGCCAAAGTGCTGTACAAACACAAAGCAACACATAAGGCTAAATGTCAATATACATAAACACATATCTGTATATACATTAAAATGCACTAAAATACATTAAAAATAAATGTGCATATATATAATATATATATAGTAAGGAAAAAATTTTGAGAGCAGTGAGAGATTTTGGGCCGATGATTAAGATGTCTGATTTATCACAGTTGAGCTGGAGGAAGTTATTGTGCATCAGTGAGGCAGTTGGTCAGTGTAGAGAGGGTTGAGGAAGTGATGGATTTGGTGGAGATATATATTTGGATATCATCGGCATAGCAGTGGAAATGGAAATCATGACTGCATATCATGTTACCAAGGGGAAGCATGTAGAAAATGAAAAGTAGAGGACCAAGCACTGAACCCTGGGGGACGCCCTGTGATGGAGGGGCAGTGGAGGAGGAACAGTTGTTGATGTGGATGAATTGTTGTCTGTTTGAGAGGTATAAGCTTAACCAGGAGAGGGCAGTGCCAGTGATGTTGATGAGGGATTCCCGTTTTGGAGAGGAGGATGGTGTAGCTGATGGAGTCAAAGGCTGCAGTGAGGTCCAGTAAGATGAGGATGTTGAGATGGTCAGAGTCTGCAGATTGGAGGAGGTCATTGGTTAGTTTGATGAGGGTTGTTTTTGGTGCTTTTAGATGCGTCGCCATTCAAACTCTGCCTCTTTGCGTGTTGACTGCGTGCTCTCTCATCCATCAACTCACATCGGCTGTGTGTTCAGTCCAGCACATATCAGGACCTCCAGACAGCTTTCATGGGAATTTTCGGGAACTAAAAAGAACTTTCAGGAATTAAATGCATTTACTTTACTAAACATTTGTTTTTTTTTTATAAGCAGACATGTATGCAAACACATAATGAGATTTTTTTTAATCAAAAGATTTCCAAGACAAAATTTTTTATAAGTTTTTTGGAAAAATTCAAGTAAGTTGACAACAACAAAACCCTGAAAATTTCCAGTATTCCTGAGCTTAATTTCAGAAAACCTTCCTGAAATATTCCATCTGTTCACAATCCTCATTAAAATCAGGTTTGTCCTTTCACAGGGACAAGAAAAGCAGCAAAGAAGAAGACGTTTACTGAGACACTGGTTCTCTCTAGTGTTTCTTGTAAGCTTAAGATTGCTGAAAGTTAGGACCAAACGTTTTAGACCACAAACTTTCATTTTTTTTATCTTATTTTCATATATAATATGTCTGCAATACTTCTACAGCTTCAGTTTCTCCCTCCCTCTCTGCCTCCCTCCTTCTCTCTCTCTCTCTCTCTCTCTCTCTCTCTCTCTCTCTCTCTCTCTCTCTCTGCAGGATAGAGCCACTGCAGGGGGTTTCCAATGATCAAGGGAAGAAATGTTAAGCAGGCCTGAATCTGCATGAATATAATTAATGTGGTTGCAAAAATAAATGAATGTTTTCCAAAGCTAGCAAAGCTACATGCTAACTGGCGTCTTTATTCGTTCCAAAAGAATAAAAACAGTGTGATTTATTCATAGTCTCGCTGGCTTTGTTAATGAGGGATGTGATAAAAATCCATTTTGCTTGTTTTCGGGTGCGTGAGGGTTTATTTTTCTAGACTTAACGGCAGAGGAAGGACAGGAAACAGCTGATTTACACAGTTAACAAAAGAGTTTGGTGTCAGGAAGTTTGCAGCAACGATGTCTGTGAAGCCTGTGATTTTTCTGGACATCAGGTGTTGTGTCTGTCAGGACAAATGAAGCAAAGTGTACCGGTGGGTAAAGACTTGTGGAAAAATGCTCTAAGAATGGAAATGTTTCACTCAGATTTGACTTTATCTTCAAGTCGCAGAGACAGATGAGAAACAGACACATTGTCCCTGAGTCTGACAATCTGCAGTTCATCCTCGCCTTCTCTATCGATCCCTCGTTCCTCTCTATCACCCTGCAGAGAGAACAATTAGCCCAGTCCACAGGTGGGGGCAGTGATGAGGTGGCTTTTTCTGATCGGACCTGAAATAGGCCTGCTCCTCTCCTCCTCGTAAAACGTCCCGACCCTTTTTCACTTTTATAGATGGAGGAGTAATATATGGCTTTATTTACGAGGACAGGGCCTGACAGATTTAATATTTTAATTCGGTTTTATGACCTGAACATAGGGCGGCGCAGGACTCTTTATGATCCAGCGGCATGAGCGGACAGAGCGGCGGGGACCACCGGGCGGAGACAGAAGGGCAGGGAGTGACAGATGCAGCCATTTCTCATGCATCTCTGCCTAAATACCATCATATCTCTGCCGGCTCTAACCTCTGCTCACTCCACTCCTCCCCCGCATGTCTCTATCATCCGTCTCCAGTCTTCCCCCCTTCTCCCCTCAACCCATAACTCCAGAGCAAAGACACGGCCATGGAGCAGACAGTGCAAGTCTAATAGAGTGGAGATTGATGGTTGAAACGATTCAGGGCTGGTACTGCGGCAAGATTCATGCTCGAGACATCTCAGAGCTATTGGTTTAGAGATTGATGAATCTGAAGACACAGCCCTAAACTTTCCCAGCTTTTCATGGCTTCAGCGATACGCCGCCAATACTTCCTGAGTTCAGAGTTCAGGCTATTAACGGCTGATATTGGAGTGAGGCACGGGAGGGAGTTGATTGATGAATGTGATGATTTCTGGGTAGACCGGTGGTCATTTTCAAAAAAGCAAAAGTCAAATAGTTCTTTAAAATGAAAAAAACGAGAGAAAATTCCCACACCCTTCTGGTACCATGAAAAGTTTGATTACTTTTAATGGAAATCAATAGAGTTCCAGCTCTCCCTCTCCCTCTCTCTCTTTCTCTCTGAGAGAATTTTTAATCAAGAGAAATTCATTATTTTACCGTAGTGCAGACACACGCACCTACACCTACACACACACACACACACACACACAGCCATCATCCGTCTGAAGGAAAAGAACCAATAATAACCGAGATAGCCTCTAACACCTGCAACCATCTTTTGTTCTTATTTGCTGCCAATTAAAGCGTTTATCGTTTGACTTGATATTAACTGTCCTCAAAGGTTGATTTAGGAAACTTCTAAGACAGAAACTTCGAGAGAAAAAAATCCAGAAGGTCTTCATGGGACTCCGAGTGGTTCCCATGGGAACTGGCAAATGAGCCTCTACCCAGCCTCACCCCTCCAGCACAGCGCCGGGAGAACACAGTGATTATTGATCTGTCTGAGGGGCGAACAGCTCAACCAATCAATGGCTCTTTGAGTCTCCCCCCCCCCTGAGGATTGTGGGATAGAAGAGGAACAGTGGGCATGTGTACAGAACGGGGGGCGTTGAAGTGGCAGTGCCAGAGTGATTTCTGTCCAACACAAATCACCGGCTTAATTGACGGGCTTGAAATTGGTTTAAAAGGCCGTGTGGCCCCACCGCCTCCTCCCAGGCTGGCATCAAGGCAGAGCGCCGCTTACAGGTATTAGTGTCATTATCCCCCACGGGGATGGAGGTGAGGAGCCGGTCAGGGGACCTACAGACCCGGACAGCAGCAATCAAAACACCTCTCAAAAGGGTAAAGTACAGTTCAAACATTTCTGCCCCTCTCACTGCCTCGATTCTACGTCAGGGAGTCTGATTAGTGCTGCTAAACGCACAGTCATGGTGAGAATAAAGCACAGAGTGGACATAGACAGAAAAAATAAACAACTATTGGGATAAACAAACTGCTGCTGAAGAGATTTCAGCAGAGAAACTGTTGAATATCCCAAACGTGTGCTGCTCAGCTTTGGACTGTTCAATGAAGGTACTTCATGTCATTAAACCTACAAGAAAGCTGCAAATGATAAAGCATATATTATTGTAATAATAATAATTATTATTATTGTTATGTGTCAAGTGAACCAGGTGAATGCAAGTAATATTTTTTTTCTCTCTGCCTTGATCTCTTCTCCTCAAGAGGACCAGCGCCCTCTTCACATGTTGAATGTGTGTGTATGTGCTGCACGTTTCTGAGCAAAAAGTTTACACTCAGTTTTTATATATTGTTCACTGAAAAGAGCCGTGATAACACTGATAATTAAAAGAGTAAACAACAACATTAAGGGTTAGGAAATAGCTGGATTAAATGTACCTTTAGGGATTAAATCTGAAGGAAAGAAGCGGATCTTTTCATACTTTCCTCATCTTTTACCTTTTTATTTATTTCAGAATTGGGACAAAAAAATCATGAAAAAATCTGACATGAAAAATCTTTCAAATAATCGACATGAAACAGAAAAACCAAGGTTCTTTAGCTTTTAATTTTAAAACAAACTTTACAGGGCTAATACCAGAATCTAAGATCAAATCAGATTGTAAAAGAAATGTAGAAAATTCAGTTATCAGACAGGATGCTGAACACTAACCAGGGAAACAAAACAACAACAACAACAACAACAACAACAACAAAAACAACAACAACAACAACAACAAATAAAGCCCAGCCTACCATTTCCTTTCATTATATCAGCAACTTTGAACCATGAAATATGACCCTTGTTTTCCTCATATTGATTTTAAAAAGAGTTGCATTTTAATTTACACTCTTATTGTGGCCTCATATCAAACGTTGCTCCAAAGTGTGCAGACTGTAAAGAGCAGAGACTCAGGGAGAAACTGATGTCTAGCTATGGGCCGCCTTCTGCAACCAACAATCACACAGATCAAAGTGAAGGCCGAAGCTGGCCTCACCTCCTGCAGCAGACTAAATAATTAACTGTCCTTTAATTACACCAATAAGTGAGCAAATGACCCCGCACCCTGGGGAGCCAAAGGGGGTGGAAGGAAAGAGGGAGAAAGGAGAAAGGTGTGTGTGCTCAGATAGAACATTAAGGTAACAAACAAGCCGGCGATGGCGGCCTGATGAGCACATACGCTACAGCACAGCCTGGCCAGCTCATTTACTGTGACATTTGAGCGCAGCCGTCACTGCAGGAAGTGTCTTTGAGGAGGCTGATAGCGAGGCGTGTGACTCACAGCGCTGACTGACACTCCGAGGTCCATCCATCTGAGCACAGGTGAATGAGAGGAGAGAGGCCGATCAATAAGGCGATGGTTTGATAGAGTGTTTGTGAGTGGCTGCATTTCCAGCTATTGAGCTTTCTGCGTTTCTAATAAGGGGGAAGATTTATAATGGCAGCGAGCTAATGACTGAGCACTTGAACGCTGACAAGCACAATGTGATAAGCAGAGGAACTCGCCTCGCATGGGAAAACCAGGGCTGTAAAAGAACTATCTGTAACACCAATATGAGGGAAAAAATCCACAATTCACGAATATGATTGGACTATTATATGAATCATGAACAGAAGATAACAAAAGACTGACACACTTAAATCTGATATTAACAATTTTGAAATGTTTTTAAATCTATTATAAGGAGGCCGTGTGCAGCTGTAACATTTCAAAGTGGAGAAGTGAGACAGAAATGATGCATGGATTGGAGTAAAGTTGAGCGCAGGTGTAATAATCTGCTTTTCTTTCTTTTATATCCAACATTTTAAGTGTTGGTGATCCAGAGGAAGGAAACGCTGTTTCTGGTGGGAATTGTCGTCTCTGCCTTCACAGGATTTATTGCAACTTGGTTGCAGAAGAAACTACCCCAAAGACGAGTGCAGTGGATGCCATTAATAAGGATAAATTTGACTGGATTTGACTGCTGAATGGATACACAGTTTGCTTTGTTTTTTCTCTTACAAACTGGAGTGAATTGGCAGAAGAAATGCACCCTGATAAGTGTCGACACTGCTGGCACAGTTTCCATGAACACAGCAAACAAAGACTGGAGAAAACACGATGATGTGTCATTGACGTCACACATTAGATGCTGCAAAACTTACCTCTGTTGTTTCTCCAAAATGACCAAATTATAAAAGAAAATCATATCTTTCATGAAAAAGACTCAAACTTTATTGAGGGGTTGTATTTCTGCTGTAGAAATGTGCATTATGACCCGATGTCAACAGGAAACCAGCATCCAGAAAATAAAGAACACTGACTTTGCTTTTACAATCAGTGTTTTAAACTCAAATATAATATGCATGAACAAATCCTCAAATATCCAGGGTTTGTCAAAAATAATGAATTCCCCGTGGTTAAAGATTTTCTACCATCATTTCTCTGTTTATAATTTAAAATACAAGTTTCTATCCACAGGTTGTTGCGCCCGTTTAGTGACCCATCAGAGGCCGAAGTCTCATTGTTGAAGAATCGATATTGTAGCAAAACTCTTCATCCCAGACAAAAACAAAAACAGAACAAGAAATCAAGACATTCAGTTTAGCAGACAGGTACAAAATGAGACTACCTTTGTGCACATAATTATATTTCCTAAATTATTCTGCTGCCACTACAGCTGAAGTTATTTTGGCTTTGTCACCCTCAGGGGTCTTCGACAAAGAAAAACAGATAAAAGATGTTCAATTTGCAAGATTTTATATCAAATGTAACCTAAAATTTTGTTTATAATTGTACAAGAATGAAAGAAATATGCAGCTGTAAATGGTTTTTGATTTTGGAAGGCATTTCGTGACCCCCCTGTCAGTGTTTTGCTGTTTATCAGTCCTTTCAAAATAAAAGCAAAAGCCCAAAAAAGAATCTCTTGTATTCAAAGGTTTGGAGAAAAGATCTTTGAGTTGTTAATGAAATCAGCAGAAAACAACTCCAAGAGGAGGCTGTTATAAATAGACTATCAGATGTTCTGCGTATAAATGTTTGGATTGAATTATATATAATTTGCTTCAGTCTTACGGCAAATTTTAAATGATACAGATTTACTCATCATGAACTAAACAGCATGAAGACACTTATATATATCGTCCAATTAGTCTCAATTTCCTACATCTCCAATTAGACTCCCATTGATGTCAGACCGATCTGCCTTAGTTCCACAAAATATTACAAGACACGGAGCATAAGAACCAAAAAAAAAAAAAAAAAAAAAACTCGTTTTCATCAGCCTAATATTGCAGAAAGGGGAGTGAGATCATTTTTCTCATTGGTTCCAGTGACAGCACTCTCATTTAATCAAATTAAAGCGCAAGAAGAGAGCCACACACACATACACGGAGAGAGAGAATGAGAGAGAGAGAGAGAGAGAGAGAGAGAGAGAGAGCATATACTCTCTTTCTTTATCTTGCACGTTTCAATCTTCCCACATGCCTGCACACTCATGGCTTCTTTCTTTTACTTCCCAGTGGCACAAACACTCAGAGATCCAATCCATCACACCACTGCTCTCTCACACACACACTCACACGATTGCACACGTAGGGGCAAAAGGAGCAAAGGTGGGCTGGCTCTAAGTTGACTACCAGAACCATGATATCCTTTGTCTCTTTCTCTCCATTAAAGCAGCCGCCGACCCTGACGCACGCTGCTCGTTTTAAATGGTGGTAAAGAGGAAATTAATGTCTCCCCGGGCTGCCGTGGCAGGATATTAATCTAGCAGCTTCACTCATCTCTTCTCCTCTTTGCCTGATAATCCCCTCCTCATCGTGAGCATATGCAAACCACAGGTGGACAAAGGGAGTAATGGATTAGTATGTGAAACCCCCCTCAGACTTTTTTCTTCACATCTTTTTGCCTTCGGTTCGTCCTACATCCTGTTCTTGCTGGTGTTTTATTGGCTCATCAATCATTTAACCGTTCAAACCCAGGCTGAGAGGAACTATGTAGAAATAATTTGCTGCTACTTAGGTAAAGTTTTCAGGTTATTTATGTTTGTGCTGGAGTATTACACCCATGTTTATCAAAACTATTAGGCAGAGAAAAGGCATAACGTAAATCTGTCATGCTTGAAAAGATGACCTGGTTTCAAGTAAACTTAACATAGAACTGTTTTAACAAAGCTGACTCGCCTCTGTTTTCAGCAACAGTTTGTTGCTAAAAGTTATCAAAGCCAGAAGTATTATTCTTACTTAATGAAGGGTTTAAGTCAGACATGTCCAAGGCAGGTCCAAAGGGCCAATCATGGCTGAGGTCCATTTTTATACAGCCCCCAGCTTTCACCTTACAACGCCTTAATGATGGACCCAAAATGACTCATGCTCTAAATTATGTGAACCTCTCACTAAACTCCATTTGGACTGTGCATAGGCTACCTGTATGAAGCTAAAGCTCTGCACATTCTGCAGAGACTCAACTACAGCTGAAATCTTTAAATGAATGAATTTATCATGATGTGAAAATGTGAGAGTTTAAAAAACACATCAGAGGAGAAGACCAGATTAAAGTTATGAAATAGTGCAGAAAAGGGGTTTAGAATGCAGGATAAAAAAATGTGTTTTGGGATAAAAATGTTGTTTACAGTTTAAAAGAGTCTCAAAAGCAAAATCCAGACCCTGAACCTCCCATAAAATCCTGACATATTTCGGCCCCTAACGGAGAACGTTTTCTTTAATCAGAAGCAGATGATGCTGATGCAGAAAACTGACCACTTAGGTATCAAGAGACACCTGAGGGACAGGTGAGCTTTGTATGAACAGTGGATGGATGGATGGATGGATGGATGGATGGATGGATGGATGGATAGATGGATGGATGGATGGATGGATGGATGTACAGATGGTGGATGGATGGATGAATGGATGGATGGATAGATGGATGGATGGATGGATGATGGATTGATGGATGGATGGATAGATATACTGATGATGGATGGATGGATGGATGGATGGATGGATGGATTTCATCAGTCTGTAATGATAGAACAAAGATATTTGAGTTCACTTAGACACTGATTTTTATAGAACTCTCTCAAAGAAATAGTTGACACACAGAGCATTGACGTTATTCTCACAGTGAGAGCTGCTGGACCTTGGTCATTTTCACTTAATCAAATGCGGCCCTCTTTGAAGGAAGTTCGACACCCCTGGTTTAAGTGGTACTTCTATTTGTACAAAGGTCTCTGTGTAACTATTAACAGAAAAGTGATGTGACTTTCAGCGTTAATGTCAAGTGGAAATCACTTTAGCATCCATTGTGGCCAAGTTTCAACCTTCAGCTTTGCATCAGAGACCAAAACTCTGTAATTATGTCTGTAATGAGACTAAATGACATCCATAATTAATTACTGTGTGCAAACCTCACCCCTCCCTTTTTGTTCAGTGATCAGCACAGACATGAAAAAACAACTACAGGACAAAACAAACATTTTCTGTCATCTCCCTGTGGGCCACTCGGTGAAAAAATGTGTCACCTTGTTTTGATCTGTAATTATATCTCCCCTCCTGGGCTGATCAATAGTGTTTTGTAAATGACACTTCATAGGAGCGGGGAAATGTGGCTCATAGTCTGAAAAATAGAGAAATAAAACAGCAAAAGATGAATCAATTTATTAAACAGTTAAGATGCAGGGAGGAGGGAGACGCCGAGTTTCTACATTTTAATGAAATTCACTTGACATTAATGTGTCTGACTGTATGAAACGAAATGATCACCTCATGAATAATGCTCCTAAGTGCATCTTTACACGCTATCTGCCCCCAGGGTGAAGTAATCACTGTTATTTTTCCGATTTGCTCTCAGCTGAGGAGCCTCCAGTGAGAGCTGATAAAGTAACATGATTCTTATCTGAGCATTAACCCCTGAGCTGCTCCTGCACCCGAGCCACAGAGGGAGGGTGCAGCCGCTGTGTGGACCCTCAGGGATACACGCGGGTCTGATAGAGCTAAGCTCATTATCTGTTACTGACACATCGGTCAGGGGTCAGGTCTAATCTGAGCCCAGAGGAGCCCGGCCGCTTGGCCACAGTAGAACCTGGCTCTGTTACAGCCCTTAATCTGATCCCAGGTTAATGTGCTGCCTCTCCAGGACAAAAGCAGAGGGGAGGAATCACCAGGAGAGTAACAAGCCCCCCCTCTCTCTCTAGAGATCCAACACTTAGCCCTCACGACTCAGCCATGACGAGAAGAAGAAGAAGAGGACGCAAAACAAATATCATTAACCCACAATTAAAATCCTGTTCTCTGTCCTGACATCCTTTATTGTTCTCATATCTCTGTCCAATTACAACATGGCGGAGTAATTACTGCTGCATTAAAAAGTAATGAAGTTATATGAGCGAGGCCGTTTCCACAGGGCGAGGTGGAGAGAGAGAGAGAGAGGAAGATGGAGCGAGGGAGGCAGGCGAGGGAGGCAGGCGAGGGAGCTGCTCATCGCGCCCCATGAGGTGAAATGTCACCCAAATGACTGTACAGCACCCAGGAACATCCACACTACAGAAGGTTCTCCCTCCAAACCGCAAACAATCAGCCTGCTACTTGGCTAGCTATTATTTCTCAGGTTTGAAGCGGTCAGATGATGTCGTAGCCAAGGAGACAAGGTCTCAGCCTGAGGGCACGGGGTATAAATGACTGGATGCACTTTGTAATGTGTGTTAACAGATTTGAATCAGTGGCACACTCACTCATAGGTCAAGGCTGTGGCAGCAACATTAACAACAGATTCATGCCTGGTTTGGAAGCTGTGAATGTGAGCGGAGGTTTTTCATGTTGCAGGGTAAACACACTTGTTGTCATGTGTGAGATCGGCCCCTGTGTCGCCTGTGTGAGGCTGTTAAGCGGAGGTCAAAGATGAGAGCAAGGCAATTTGAGGTTGAAAATGAGCGATGTCCATTCTCATTTAAGCACCGCAGAGGCCTCAGCCGCTCACACGCCACCCCCGCCTATATGTCCACATGTCAGCTGTGCCTCAGCTTCCCTCTGCGGTGTTTGTCTCATAGAACAACAGCAAGAGAACAAAAGAGAGGAGGGTGAAACAGTGAGAGTCGGAGCGGTTTGAGATTAAATATCTGCCCTAGCCAGTTAGGAGGTGGAGAAGGGAAACGATGGTTCATAAAAACAACAACAAAGGCAAGAAAACAAGGCAGGACGTCGAGCGGATGAAGAGAAATAAAAGAAGAAAAAAGGAGGAGAAAGTGAATCTGGGTTTTGGAGCAGGAGGAGCTCTGAGTTAGTCCACACATGAGTGAAGATCTGAAACTGATCCTGCTGGTCTGAGAGCTGCACAGAGAGCCCACCATCAAATACCAACACATGGATGGACGGATGGATGGATGGATGGATGGATAAAAGGAGGGATAAAGTGTGGAAATCTAAATGGATAAATGGATGAACAACAGATGAATAGATGAATAGGTGAGTGAATGGACAGATCGACAGATGGAGGAATGTGCAGATGGACTGATGGATGACAGATGAACAAAGAGTTGGATGGATGGATGGATGGACTGATGGATGGATGGATAGATGAATGGATGGATGCATGGATGGATGCATTAATGTACAGTAAATGTATGAACTGATGGATGGACGGACGGATGGACTGATGGATGGTGCAGTACCGCCTGGTGCTGACAGAAATGGCTGAATGTTATTTACAGCCTTCTTTGAACAGTAAGTCTCCACACAGTCACATGAGGTGTTGCTTCTGTTTGAAGTCTGTTGTAGTTTTTCAGCCACTGTTGTTACCTTGTTTGTCTGCTGGCTTCAGGGTCCATCATGGAGGATTTGAGACAACATTACAGAGGTATAAATGAGGGAATGTCAGACAGACCTGTCAATGTTTTCTTGCGCACATGGCAGCATCCTTTATTATTGAAGATTGTTTGGAATGGAGCAGAAACAATACCTGGCAAACAACACAGCCACACAGCACAATGAGAGAGCAGCAAGAACAGCAGCACACATGATGACTGGGATTGACAACACGGGGTCAACAACAATGGATTCTTTGATAAGCATCAATCAAGCTGCTGGCCCTCTGGGGGCTTTGATCGAGTGGTTGTGTGTTGTTGTTGAGAGGCTGGCTGCAGATACAGGTTGGTTGGGGACTGATAATGGGCTGCAGAGAATCACAAGAGATGAACCCCTGTTGAGAGATGGAAGAGAGGAAGAGGATGGAGGAGAGGGCAAAATGAGGAAGAAAAAGGAAAAGAATGGAGCGGGCATGGTTGAAGAAGAAGGCCCTCTTCCCCCCACTGGATGACCAGCACCACAGACAGCCAGCACCATGACGGACACTCTCCTCCTCTAATGAGTCCCAGTCACAGCTGAACACACCGCTGTGCTTTACAGCGCCAGCAGAGAGGCCTGCCACGATGAAAAACGGACTCTGCCACAATCACAAACACCGCAACAAATACACAGAGTCAAATGGGGTCCTCCTGCAGTAAATCTCCAGTATAATTACGTTTGTTGTGTCTTTGACGGTGTGTAACAGCTTTTTTTTTTTTGACCAGGACACCTGCGGCGTCTTCACTTTCCCCTCTTCCCCACCTGTTCTGTCGCCTCCTTGAGCAGAGCCAGCCAAATACCTACAGTGTGCCAGATAGCAGCGTATCACCAAAGCAGGCTCTTCTGGCTCCAGGGAGGGGAGAGGAAAAAAAAATCCTTGTATCACAGAGCGCTCACTCACATTTCACATTGACTAAATCCATTCAGTAATCTCCTTATGTGTGTGACACGGCAGAATCAGAGGAGGTTGTTGAGGTAACTGTCAGGGAATTTGATGCGAGTTCCCTTGTCACAGTCGCTTTGGCTCGCTCCCGTCACTCAGCCTGTTGTGCCCCGAGGACCGTCTGACAGGAGCAGGATAGGAAAGGCAGGGGAGGGTTGATGAGGATGTCCTAGAGCAGACCTTCTCATTTGGTGACCTAGGGATGCCTTTAAAAATCATATTAAATGATCTTCATGTCAAATTGGAAACGCGGAAAAGACGTTACGAAGATTAAAAAAAAATGCAATATGGTTTTAATAAGGCACTGAGCTGTGATTTGTTGTTGAAAAAGTTTGTGTTTAAACAATTAAATTATCCAATAAGTAACTTTATTTTTGATAAAAAAAAAAGTGTATAAGGCATAAAAAAGAGTATAAAACTCCTCTGCTCTGTTAAATAGAGCTCCTGTGAGAAACTTGAGGTTTGTGTTGATTTTGGCGCCCCCTGTAGACAAATTGGTACGTATTATCTCTTTGATGATACACGACTGAGAAGTTTCGTTGTCAAAACAATCCAATTCTGTTTTATTTGTAGTCAAAGGAGTCATTAATGAAGACTTATTGGGGTGTCCGTATGGCAGTACAATAAAGTCGCACGCCCGATGAAGTAAGCCCTTGAGCTGTCGTCACCTTTCCCGCACATCACTCTCTGCTCTCAACATGCTTCCTACTTTCCTGTCAGCTCTGACTGAAGGCATGAAAAGCCAGAAAAAATAAATATCCCCATGGTAATGTGTTTAAAAGACTCTTTTAACCAGGGTTGAAAAAGGATGGGAAATTTGTGGTAAATTTCAGGGACGTTTCTTGAACATTTCCACGGGAATAAGGGTTGGAAATGGAAGGAAAATTTCCACAGGAATCTTAGCTCAGGAATATTGGAAATTTTCAGGGTTTTGTTGCCATTAACTTAAATGAAGTTTTCTAAAAAGTTCTGGGAAATTTTGTTTCTGAAATTTTTGACATTTTCAGGTTGGTTTTTTTTCTGATCAAACTTGATTTAGAAATATTGCATCAGACATGTTTGCATGCATGTCTACTTATAACAAAACAAAATGTTTAATTCTTATTCATGTACATAACCAGGTAAATGCATAAATTCCATAAAATTCCTGGAAAATTCCTGTTAATTCCTTTTAATTTCACAGAATTTTACAACCCTAGTGTCAACTGATATGTTTTAGCACATCTAGCATCTTTCCCCTCCTGGTTGCTTGGATGTTAGAAATACTTGACAGAATTTGACACTCTTGGTTGTGTTTGCTCTCGTAGGTCACATGGGAACATCAGTGTTTGATTTCAGACCATTTTATAACCCCCCAAAAATTCTCACAGCAGCTTTAAAGCAGCTGTTCCTCTGAGACCAGAGTGTTGTGTTATATTCAGACATAAAGAACAGTAAACGTCCGGCCTTTTAGCTCTTTGCTTTATTTCTTTTTAAAGCCCGCCTCGTCTATTAGGGTAATAAAATCTGCTTCTTTAAAGGATACTTATTCTGGAGTCTAGATGCAAATCTTCCAAATTAAGCTGTAAAAGCAGCCGCATGCTCTCTGCTTTGGCTCGTGGAAGTGTTTTTTGATTCAATAAGTGGCATTGACTTCGCCCAGCCTGAGTCTTTGTTGCTGTATGTTTATTGATTTTGTCCATCTTTGACTTGTTAGCTGGAGGTGAGCTGTAATTTGAAAAATGTCCCCCTCCCATCTCTGCCAGAGAGCCAATGAGGCCAAACTAAAACCCAGTAGGGAGCCCAGTCATTAAAATAATGGCTTCTGCCTGCCGAACATTACAGTCTATTATTCTTAAACTGCCATCTCTTCATGCAATTGGCATTTTCAACCAGAAAAGGGATGTGGTCGCAGTAAGGCCTACTTTTCTTAACACCCTTTGTAGCTCAGGTCCTGAAAAAACACACACACACACACACACACACACACACACACACACACACACACACACATACAGAAGACAGCGCCCTCACCACAAGTGTATGATTGTAATCTAGTCCTCACCCTGAGTCTCCTGTGGGTGTCTGTGGTTTGCTGTGCCAGTGAAATGAAAGCAGGCCTCTCTAATAACAGCGAATTTAATACCAGCACTAGTCCCTTAATGAGAGTGCCCTGTGTTTGCTCTAGGCTCATATCCGCAGCACCGGTGGGAGAGGAGGCGAGGAAGAGAGGAAGGAGGGAAATGTAGTTAAAATCTCCCATTAGCATCACCTCCAGGGCTAAAGCTCGACGCTCTGCAGGCAGCAGCGCTGGCGGCGAGTGGTGGGGGCGGCAGTCTGCTTGGTAGAGGTTTCGCGGGAGGCCACGAGATGCCCAGCCTCTGCACAGCTGGAGCTCCTCTGATGGTGATGTGTATGTGTGTGTGTGTGTGTGCGCGCGCGCGTGTGCCAACTTTGATCACACACACATAAAAAAGGCTGTGGTGCTTATTAGAAAACAGCACGACAGCGGAGATGGGATGAGAAACAATCTGCTCCAGAAGACGAGAAGAGCCCTCACAACAGACGTGATGATAAATGATGTAAAACAGGGAAATAGGAGATAAATTCAGTGTTCCTTCATATCATTTGAGGGAGGGTGAGGACTTTAGATTTGAAAAGATCAAAGAAGGACGGGGTGTGGGAGGGTGAAATCGTTTTAAGAGTGTGTGAGCGCGCACTGGGTGGGAGTGCACTGTATAATATTACATTACATGCAAACATGAGAGAGGAAAAGACATCACAGAGAGGAGATAAAAGTGTTGGATGAAGTCAGGTGATGGGAACACTTCTGTCAAACAATACGACCAGCAATCCTTTAGCAATGAGCATGTCGGCCACATCAAGGAAGAAACTAAACAAAAACAAAGCATTGCAATCATCCCTGCTTTAATAGTCTTGGTGAGGTCCCCTGAGTGTTTGCTAAACAGAGTGATTGCGGTGGAGATTTGAATATTTAATAACAGGAAGAGATTGGAGAGGAGCAGCGTCTGGGGAGAACAACAATCCGTTTGGACTCGCTGGGCAAATCAGGGAAACTAGGCTGAGCTCATTGAATTTTTCCCTGTGGTATTAATGAATTTTAAATGAATTTTATGGAATAGCCATAAATACACGAGGAAAACAGCGAGCAGGGAGAGTTTCTCAGCCGGATGTATGCGTCTGATCCCCCAAACTGTGGTTTCAGGGAACCTTCAATGTAACCAGAGAGCAGACAGACAGATGTAAGCCTCATCAAAGTTTAGAAAACTCTTCTTTATTCTCTGACAGCCTCTCCTCTGGGACCGACTCAACCTATTCCTCAGTCCATCATGAGGCGCGCTCACGCTCCTCCACATGTAGATCTGATTTTCTTATAAAACGTTTCTTTTTGCAGGCGTTCAAAGTTTATCTGAACTTTCTTTTTCCTCACAGCAGTTACAGCCTCACCACACCTCCATTAAACATCAAAACACCAGCACGGGGTATGACCTCAGCAACTGAAGGGGCGCCGCACATCTTCCACCTCGGCCCAGGGATGCAGGTTTCCATAGAAACTGTTTAGATGTTTCCTAATTACAGAGAACTGCAATCAAACACACACACAAATGAGCACGGGAGAGGACACCACTTTCACCTTAAAATGAAAACTTGTGTTTTCTGATAATTATGAGGTGTAAGTGAGTCAGTGTTTACTGAAGCTAATGGATACACATGTTCAGGTTTGATAAATGAAAACATCTCACACGGTTTGTTAAATTGAGTAATCTTATGATACCTCCAGGTGAGATCAATACTTTTTTAGTGCTCTAACTTCATCTGAGATGAACTAAAGCAGCAGTGACTTACTTTCTCTCCTTTTTTTTGCTTCACTTGTTCCACCTGAAGCGGCAAAAGTTGGAGCTTTAATTCCAAACCTTTCATGATCGATTCCTACGCTCACCTGCTCACACAGTTTTCATGGTCTCTGGTTTACATCAGCTTGTGTTAAGAGGTTAAAGCTGATATAGAGGCGTGGGAGGAGCCTGTTAGTTGGAAGTAAAGTTGAAAAAGGGAACGGCTTTGAGCATCAACATAGTGTATGTTTCAAACCAGCTAATCAACTCAAGCTGTTCTGTAAATGCTCGGGAATTTTACTAAAAAGAATTCACACTTCATAGGGTTGGGAAATTTCAAATTTGGAAACTTTCTGTGAGAATTTCAGAAATTAACAGAAATTTTCTGGGAATTTTCGGGAATTTATATTAACTGAATTTTCCTGGTCATATACATTGTACATTAAACATTTGATTGTTATAAGCAGGCATAAACCAAGTCTAATTGAATCTTTTTAAATCAGGTTGATAACAAGAAAAAAAAACCTGAAAAATTTCTGAGATAAAATTTCCAGGGAATTTTCAGAAAATTTCATTTAAGTTGACGGCAACAAAACCCTGAAAATTTCCAATATTCCTGAGCTAAAATTTCCATTTATGTTGTCAGGAAACTTTCCTATAGTTTACCGGAAATTTTCCACCACTTCTTAACCCTATTTTTAAGCCATGTCTTCGAACTTTATTTAAAAGCAAGGATCCTGTTTGCCTTGTCTCGTTCTGTCTGTCAATAATTCCCCTTTTTTTCACATTGTGGTGTAGCACTGCCTTCCCCTTCAGCTCACATCGGGCAATAAATAAAGTTTGATTTGATGGAGTAGCCTACAGGGAGGGCTGGTGATGGTCACTGACAGCAATGTATCATAACTATTTATGGACGCTGCAATAAAAAGAATGCATCAGCCTTTCAACGTTGACATCAGACATAGTGCTCAACTGGAAGGACAAATGCAAAGAATGGGGAAAAAAATAAAAATATAAAATATAAACATAAAAAAAGGGATCAGAATTAAAATGTATTTTAAGCTCATCTGAAGAACCAGAAGCAAATATCATTGGGGGATTTCTCTAAGTGTATAACAGTACGCTCATTTTAATTTAATTTAATAGTTGTGTGTTAGAAAGTAGAGAGGCGCATAACCACAGACAGTATAAAACACAGATGTTGTCCAAGTGGTGGTTTCTGAAGAGGCTTTTTAAAGCCCACTGGGAGTCCCCTTATTAGAGATGAAGACTCAACTGAGCTCTCAGTCAACACAGGCAAAAAGGTGGAAATGAAGCACCTCTCACATCCCCTGGCCAACAGCCACAGCGTCAGTCAGATCCTTGATTTCCAAAACTTGGATTGTAGCCTCAATATGACAAAAGCAGATAGAAAAGTGTGTCCAAAAGGCTACTCAGACCAGAACTGTTCATGTAAACATGTTTATTTATGAGACAGAGCCTTTTGATACAGTGGGAATGGGGCTACCTGAGTTTTTAATGCCTGACACACGGCCACACTCAAGGAAAACAGTGTTTTAACTTCTGCATTGGCCTTATTTTATAAACACCAAAGGTTGCTGTTTGTGCAAACTTAAGAAGAAGAAAAGCTCTGAGTTATTTTCCAGCTCCTTCCTTTTGTTGAATAACTCTCTGAGAATCTTTTGGCCTTTCAGTGAAACCTTACAGCCAAACTCTGAGGTTTAAATAACCCACATTCCAATAAATCTGCTAATTGCAACATTGGAAACAGCAAATTTGGCTTCATGAAAACACATATTGCCATTTGCACACACATACACACACACACACACACACACACACACACACACACACACACACACACACACACACACACACTTAAAGGGAGTGAGCTGATTTCTTGCAGGCCCAGTCCAGGTCTATTAGGCAGGCATCAGGCGTGCACTGTGGGCCAGGTCTGGCCGTGCTCCCAGGTTAGAGGACGTCTCCTCCTGGCCCTCTCTTACCATCTGCTCCATCCAGAAGGCCTGCACCACTGGGGGGAGGAGGAGGGAGGAGGGAGGAGGGGGAGCTGGTAGACTAGATACAGCCCAGAAGAGAGGGAGGTAAGGGGAGGAGGTTGGACACTGCGGAGTGGAGGGAGGTTTGGAGGGGCTGACAAAGGAGCAGGAAGGGTTAGAAGTTCGGCAGTGGGGTTGGCACAGGGAGGCCGGACTGGCAGGGTAGGGCAGGGCTCAGGTACCCAGGGGGGAGTTACAGGGTTGACCGTTACCTGAACACCTCTGACCAAAGACATCTGCTGCAGGGAGAGGAAAGGAAGGCGGGGGAGCAAGGAGCGAATGCTTGGAAAAAATGAAGGTAAAAGGATGAAAAAGGTTCTGATGTGAAATCTAAATTTGTGTTCCGCATTTTGGTTTTAATTAGGATTTCGTATTGTGCTCAGGCATGTCCGTTTTCCTAACAAGGCAGGGTAATTGAGAAAGAGAAAGGTAATTGAGAACGGGAAGAAATAATATTAAAGATGGATTGAATGGGTGAAGGAAGCGAGGAGAGAAAGAGAAGAAATGATTCTTTTCTGCATGGATATGAGGCTTTAATTGGACACTGTGCTTTCAGCGGGGCCGGTGCAGGGGCTGCTGCGGCTGCCACTGCTGCTGACGCAGGGAGTTTGGTAAAAATTGGGTTTGAAACAAGAGGGAAATTTCCTGCACTGAAATGAGAGATGGAGCGATATGAGGGAGCTAACGCAGGACAAAGAAACAGGTCAGCCACTTCATCTGAACATTACTTTCTCCCTTCTGCCAAATCCCATTCCAAATGAAACGCACCACACAGACAGCAATCGAAGTTCATCACAGCGCACAGCATGCAGACGTCTGATCTCTCATCCATGGGTGTTATAATTGACACTCCAAAAAAACCCAGCAAGGATGCCCAAGGATATAGAGGAAGTATATCCCTGCTCGTCTGCCACAGCTACATACTCTCTTGTCCCCTGAGCCAAACATGAAGAAGCAGAGTGAAGGACAGACTGCTGAAGGTGAGAGGATAAGAAAGAGAGAGAGATTCAGCAGGTGTGACAGAGCTGGGACTAAACTGAGGATTACACAGAGGGCAACTGGCCAATCACTTGCTGTTCAGGTAGAAACTCAAACCTTGAAGCTGTTGTCTCTGGATACAGAGATTTCCTGATAAAATGAGTCCATAGTTTGTTTTCTCCTACGAAATCCTTAAAAGAAAATAAACTGCATGTAAAAATAGAATATGTTGCAAATTATGCAAATCTTAAAATACAAAAAAACTGTTTTTAAAACTTAAAAGTCTTTATACAATCTAAAACTTTGGAAGTAATCTGAACTGAGGAGCTCCAGGCCTGTAGGGGGAGCTCTCCGATGAGGCTGGGCAAAGAATATAACTTCTATTTATGAGCAAAAAGCTATAAAACCCAACACTGTTTCAAACATGCATGTAGTCTCATCTGTATGTCATCATTTTCTGAATTGAAGTTTTAAAGCCTCCTCTTGTTCTAAAAATTTATCTATTTGGAAAGTAAAAGCAGCTTTAAATTCTTGCTGCACACAGCAAAAGTACTGTTAACTGATTTTGCCTGTATACTTACATTTCTCTGTATAATAAGTTTTATCTGAATCAAGTTCAGGGCTGTACGTTGGCGCAGCTGTTAGCTGGTCACCGGTTTGAATCCTGGTGACTTTGGTAGACCGGTAGACTTTGCATGTTCTCCTTGTGCATGCGTGGCTTCTCTCCAGGTACTCTGGCTTCCTCCCACAGTCCAAAAACATGCTTATCAGAATAACTGGTGATTCTAAATTACCCGTAGGTGTGAGTGTGAGAGGTTGTCTGTCTCTGTGTGTCAGCCCTGTGATTGACCAGTACAGAGTGTACCCCCCCTTTTGCACTAAGACAGCTGGGAAAGGCTCCAACCACCTGCAACCCTGAACAGGAAGTGGTATAGAAGATGAAGGAATGAATGGATGAATCAAGTTCAGATCAGTGCCCCCTACAGGTCTGGAGCATGTTGTGCTTTTCTGCTGCTTTTGGTTTTGTTGGTTTGGATGAATACTTTCAAACAGGATTTATTGCACTTTGCAGCTTTTTTCTTAATGTTAAATCTTGAAAATTGGCTCATTGAATTACATTGTGCCCTTGTGAGCCACCGTACCTTCATCCTATAATTCTAAACTGACAATAGAAGTTTACAAAGCAATAACCGATGTCAAGAATTAAACACTAAATCAACCAGTTAATCAAAAACATCCCTTGCTGAGGACAGAAATCTTACAAACAAACTGAGCATGCTCGTGTGGTGCGTAATAACTTCGTAACCACAGAAATCATCCTAATTACCTCCAACTGAAGAAGCAATTTAAAACGCAAGCAGAAAATTACAGAGTAAAATTTATCACATCAGGACTGCAGACATCATCAGAATTTGTCAGGGAGTGGAAGCTGTCGGGGGTTTGTGCTATACCTCTGGCCCTGACAGCGCGCAGGATGACAGGACTTTCACTCACCTGACAAATCACCACAGGCCCCGTTTCCAACAATCGAAAAAGACCTAAAAAATGAACACATACCGGTAATGCTCTTTGAAAGAAGCCCTGAGAGTTAGTCCCTAAACTGTTCATCACGATACAATAAAACCCTGACACACCTGAAAACAAATCCATCTTCACAGTGATGACAGACTCTGCTTGATGATGCTTAAATGATGATTTAAACTCACACAAAACATGTAATGAAGCCATCTTTGGATTTTTAAAATTTCTTTATTTGCTCTGCTAAGCCCTGCCTGGTGGCTGCTGGTGGAAATATTGATGCGTTCTTTCTTTCAGGCAGCATCAATGCTTTGTTTCTAAAAACGGAGAAACTATGAATTAATGTTTTAAGATGCTGTAAACTAAGCAGACACAGACATGGAAGGCTGTCTTAAAAGCTACATCTCCTTAAAGATACACGAGTCTTAAACTAGTTTACATTTAAATCCACCCGGTGGATGGGACCACACGCAATGACTGACATAAATTTATGTCCTTAGAATGAGTGTTGGGGTTATAGTCAATGATAAAAAGATTTATGCATGTTGCCTTTTCAGCTGCTAACCAATAAAGACCAACGGGGCTCATAAATCTCTTTAAGTTATAGAGCTACAGCTTTGATTTGTAGTTGATTGTGTTTCCAGGAATGTGTGAAAAATCAAATCTCAAACCGCATCCATCACTCAGGAGCGACCAAAAGGTGCAGATGTTTACCATCTCTGCTCTGTCGCACTGCGAGCTACTGGGGCTGAATTATTAAAGAAATATCAACGGGTTTGGGCGATTAAGTTTCAAAAATAAGCCCACATCCAAAGAGAAGGAGCCCGTTTTTACATTCAGTGGGGTCAAAAGCATCATCAAAGAGGCACGAACTCCCAAAAGATGCATAATCAACACAATCTGGCTGTGATGCTGCAAAATAAGACAAAACTAAGTTTCTCAGGTTACTGTTCACAAGACTTACTAGGAGCAAAATCCACCAGATATTACAGTCCAAGACTGGCTACAGGAAAACAAAAGAGACAGAAAACCATACAGGCTGTGAGATAGAAAAAAAAACCTTGTTTTAAATTATGTGTACATCTACATTTTTCTGTCAAAGTTACAAACCAAAGTCCATCCAGTAACGTCTCACTAAACTCCATTTGGACCGTGCATAGGCTACTTGTATGAAGCAAAAGCTCTGTACATTCAACAGAAACTCAACGACTCTTACAGCTGACATCTTTAAATGACTGGATTTATTGTGAAAACACGAGAGTTAAAAAAACAAATCAGAGGACACAAGACGAGATTAGAAAAGACAAATATTGGTGCAGAAAAGTGTTCATGTTTGGGTCTAAAAACGTTTGCAGGGTCAAAACAGTCTTAAAAATAATGCCATAAAAAGATGCTGATGCTATTTTCCCCTCATCGCCCCCTTAATGGAGAACATTTTTCTTGGTCAGAAGCAGAGTTTGCTGATGTTTACGCAGCAAGTAACACTGCAGAAAACTGACCACTTAGCATCTGGTATCAAGAGACACCTCAAGGACAGGCTCATCTGGAGCTTTTCTCTTTTTCTTAACTAAACTATATGAACTGCCCCTTTACCTGTGTTACTGATGCAATCATTGTTTGTCTTCCGCCTACTTCTCCGAACACAGAAGAAGAGTTAACTTCCCGTTACACGGTGCTGACAGATGAGCGGCCACCAGCCTCCCAGCCGGGGGGCAGCAGCTCTGCCAGGCATGGCTGGTGCTATCCGGTTTTTAGCACCTCCCCCCTGCTGTGCCACAATTAGCAGTCATTAGCAGCTCTGGGAACGAGGGGGGTGGCAGTGAGGGTAAGGGTGGGGAGTGGGGGCGTGGGGGAGTGTTGAGGTAGGGGACTGACTGCAGCAACATGATGAGCGCTCGCAGTGCTAATCAGGTCTGCTTTCTCCATTCCATGACTCGATTCATCCACGCCCCCGCTGCAAACAAACACGGTCCCTTCTGATGGTGCACAGAGCCGTATACACACACACACACACACACACACACACACACACACACACACACACACACACACACACACACACACACACACACACACTCTGTCTGTCATGTAAAGATTGAAGCCGATGAGATGGAGTACTTAACAGAGTCTAGAAATCCCGCAGGATCAATACTTAGCCAGAGTTATTACTCAGTGTATTACATTTATATTGGCACCGCGGCTCTCGAAAGCCACCCACAATGCACCGTGAGAAATTGATGTCAAAGGTGACCCTGCACAAAAGGAGCATAAAGGATAATGTGGAAGCAAAAACCAAATAAGAGTGGATCCAGGCTGCAGGTTAGCATCATTATTACACTGGAAAAAAAAAACCCACGACGGCCGTCCTCACAGATAAAAACCATCTGATCCACCACATGCCCCAAAGTGGGGCTCTAAAAAATGGCAGAAGTGGTCGTTTCTTGTCAGTTTGTCCTCCACTGCAGCCCTCCCAGGCTTCCTGAGCAGCAGGACGGCTCCATCTCATTGCCCCTGCTGTGATTTGTTGGTCCGATCACAGACTCGACCACTTTTACAGCTGCTGTATTGTCAGGGCTAAGCGGGATGTAGCACGTGAAGCTGCTGCCATGTGTGTTTCCATACGTGTGTGTGTGGTTGTGAAGCTATCCATGAAAGGAAGACATTAATTTGCTGTATCATTTCATGCTGGGACAGTCACCGCCCCTTACACACACACACAAACACACACACACACACTATAACAGGCCTGTCTGCAGTAATAAACAGCTCCTATTGGAGAACTGAATTTAAACCAGGGCCATATCGCATATTTCTGTACATGAGAGGACGGGGGGTCCGGGAGCGAAACGCATCAATAAAAATGACACCGTTTAAGAGGCAGACAACCTTTACAAAAGAGCGCCAGGTTTAATGGGCTGCCCGCGTGGCTCATAAACCCCAACCGCATCAGACTGCGATGGAAACTGAGAGGCAGCTCGACTCAAGGCTGCAGCAGAGGAATGTTACTGGATGCAAAGACAGGAGTTTAAGTCAGCCGGCGAGATCACACACTCAAGGAGTGTAGAGCCATCAGACAGATTGATGCAGTCAAGTGTGGATGCTAACGTAGCACACAAACACTAAAGTGTTGGCATTAGGTTAGCCATTTTTAGGGTTTCATTACTCGTTTTCTGCCTTTGAAGCTATAAGTATGACTCATAGTTGGAGATTTGGGAAGAAAACAACAATTTTAGATAATTATATCTTCTCTCTCTGGCTTTTGTTTGTTGTTGTGTCTTGTACACATTTGGGTGGCTGCAATTATGTGCTTCTTCTGTTGCCCTGTGTAAGATGAGAGCACTGTGGTAAGAATAAGGCCTGGGATGTTTGACCTGCAGATACAGTCAGTGTTTGGGATATGTCATAGTTTGGGGCATCCTTTTCTCCCGTCTGCACTAAACCAAACCCGTACATTTAAACCTTTTAACACCAGACTCTAAAAATATCTGCCTGGACTTTTTTTGTTTATTTTGACTATAAAAAGGTCAAAAAATGCCCTGTGAGTATGTGTTTTCATGAATAGTTGGAACTTTCAGTAACTGAGAGTTATATCCAATTTACTGCATGAGAGTAAAACACTTCAGACTGAAGAAAAACAGGAACAGAATTTAATATATAATATTGATAAATGAACTTGCACATAATGCATCTCATTAAAATGCATTCCATTTTAATGCATCTCATTCTGTTGCATCTCATTCCATCTCATTTTAACATATCTCATTGTCAAACATCATTACTTCTCATTTTATCTCAACTTATTTTATCGTGTCTTAATCCTACATGTCTCATTACATCTCATTTCATCATATCTCATTCATCACATCTCATTACTTCTCATTCTATTTTATTTCATTACATCTCATTTTATCGTAACTCATTTTATCATATCTCATTTCATTGTCTCATTACATCTAAATTTATCATATCTCACTCTGTCGCATCGCCTTACATCGCATCTCATCACATCTCATTAAATCTCATCTCATTACATTACGTCTCATTACATATCATTAAATGGCATCTCATTACATTTGAGATTTACTTTGCAGCTCAGATTTGTCTTTTTAAGTGTGTTTTTTAGATGTTTTTATAAGTTTGTGGTGTTGCCATAAATCCTAATTTGTTTTCAGAAAACACTGCAGCGTGCAGTATTTTGGTCTGCAGGCGTAAAATAACAACAAAGGATGCTCCTCTCTGTCATCAGGTAGAGGATACGGAGACGACATTACAGTAAGCGGAAGTCAAGAAAGAAGTTAAACATAAGAACATCAAGAAATGAAAAGCCATTGTGCAATTTGTACCCCTGTGTCATCAGTAAATAGGCTATAATCAACGTCAGGATATGCAATTTCTGTCCACATCAATGTTCATGGAGCAGTTGTTGTTTGGAAGCTCTGATGGATCAATGTCGAGTCCAACTGTCCTTAATTGCATATCATATTCCACATTTTTCTCAGTCTCACTGTTTACAGTTACACTCCACCACGTTGAGTGAGGTTGTTTTTGCCACTCAGTCTGACTGAGGGGAGGTTAGGTAAACACATACCCTTCATAGAGAAGAGAAACTGAAACTTAAATATCTCTCTCATCTTGCATGTGTTGATCAATACTGATACCAGTGTTAGTATCAATATATTGATATTTCAGATGGATCCGCCAACAAATATCGTTTAGAAATGACGGTCAATCAGAGTGTGCTCACGCAAATGTGTCGGTGCTGACACATCCCACCTACAGGGTTAAACTCTGATTCTTATGGGGAAAAACCAGCTCATCCTTCATTGAGTGATCACTGACGATTAAAAAAAAAAAAACAAGACATGACAAAACTAAATAGAAAAGGATGAGATTGTTATCTATAAATTATAATACTGGATGATTAATCCCACTTTACACAACCTGCAGATTACATTTACTTCCTGGTTAAATGACCTTATAATAAAGACAATAAATATATTTTTGTGTTTTCTTTAAAATTAGAATCAAAAGCAAAGATTTTTTTTATAAAAGCCAAAACATAAGATTCAGTAATGTGAGAATTAAAACTTAAGCATTAAAATTAAAGTGTATTGATGCAAATAAATGTGTTAAACTAATTAAAGAGAGCTGTCAGATGGCTAGAATCGAGAATTGAGAGTTTTGGCTGAGTACACTTTTTCAGGGAGTTTGTTCCTGATATTTGGAGTATATGAACAAAAAATTTTATTTCTTGGATTCACACAGATAATTTTTTGTCCCCCAAAGGATCAAAGGAAAGCTCACCTGAAATAAACACAGAGAAATCATCTGGTTTATATGACAATATGTTCTTCATACTTTGGCTCTTGCACATTATCACTTAATCTGATATATTCACAACACATCACTTAAACTGAAGGCTTGTAGATTTTTTTATAGCATGCACTTAATGGAAAGCGTGTCCGTTATTGTAATATCCCTGAAAGACAAATCAAAAAGTGTGTCAGCTCGAGGCGTTCAGTATATTTCCAATCGTCCTTCATGCAAAGCCGGGACTATCTTTGAGATAATGTTAGCTAATGAATCCTGCATCTCTGAAGAGAGTATCAATATAAAGGACAGCATCATCCCATTCTAACTTACATCAGCACCACTGGCAGCTCCATTAATCATTTGCTCTCAGTAATTTGAGGTTAATTGCTGTGACTAAGAGTAGAGAGGATGGTGACTTCTTCAGGTACCTCAATGATTGTGAAAAATAACTGCTGAAACACTCACAGAGGATGCCGAGTGTGTGGGGTGTTATGACTGAAACTGAGGCAGAGAATTAGTCACACGGACGCTGAGATGTTCACAGATATATCATATGATCTGAATGTAAATGCATGCAAATTCATGCAAAAGCAGACAGTGACCTCAGCTCGCCAGACACCACAGCAGTAAATATCCAAATCTCCAACTTTTAACCATCTCCTGTTTTGCCAGCTGCCAAAAACACTCAACATTTTTTCTTATTAATATGCAAATGTGGGAAATCAGATTTGTGTGCTGGATTGAATTAATCCCTGCCACCCCTTCTGCTTGTGCTGTAATCACAAATTACAGACAGGCGTCTGACGGTAGACTAAAGCCTTGAATCCTGTCAGAGGGTCTTTTACCTCAGGGGAGAAATCCCAATCAACATGACTGGTCAGACACAGAGATACGGCAGCAGCATAGTAATGCGGCTGATCCGCTGTCAGTTTCAAAGGGATATTAATTCTCCCTTTTCTCTTTGCCTTATCTCTCTGTTCCTACAGAGTCATTGTGGAGCAGCTACAGTAGACACCCGCTGTGGCCAGTTTCCTGACATGTTAATCAGAGCGCAATTTGTTCACAGTTAACAAGGGGGATGTGTGAGGAGATAAAATGCCTCTGTTCTCCCTGAACAATTCTGCTACATTTATAGTTTATGAAGAGAGTGCATGCAAAAAAAAAACAAAAAACAAAAAAAACAGGGATGCTACTATGATTCATCCTTATTATGATAATGATAAGAAAAACAGAGAACAAAAGCTTGAGATGCAGCAAGTGGTTTCATGCAACCAATATGAACAAGTGCAAACCCTTTAAAAGGGTGAATGTTACTACCAGGGGCATGTGCAGAATATTTGGGGGTCAAGTGGCACTGACCCATGTTGGGGGGGGGGGGGGGGGGGGGGGGTAACATGCATGCCTTATTTATTTATTATCTTATTTTATTATCTCCTGTTATTTCTGTTGAAGGGGATCACTTTTACCTTAACTACAAACAAAGAGGTACCATACAGATAAAAAAAAAAATGTTCATATTTAGGGTTGTTTAGAGACGAAGAAACTAGGAATTATGCGACATTCAAATACCACAAAGCTCCTGATGCCTTTTGTAACAGCCTTTTACAAATATATTGATATTTGACTTCTATTGGTCTATTGTGATATTGAATTTTGAAAATGAGCGCTCCGCTTTCTGTATTTAAGTGTCAGGTCTTGTCTTTACCCTCTGACGCTGGTGAAAGCTTAGTACTGAAATTCATGTGTTGCTAGGCTGCATGCTTCCCAGATAAAAAGTTGAGAAAGGACATTTCTGTGTGCTTGTTTTCAGTAGGAAGGTGTGTCTTTTGTCATTTTTTAATTGCAACAAAGCTCAATAATTTATGAGAAGCAGAGCCCTGCCTCTGACTAGGTAGATGGCAAATCTGGGCTCAGCATCCGACCCATGAACACACTCCTGATTACTTCTATGTTGTTCTTTTTACCTGTAATTATTAGGATTGCATGTAGGTTTGCACATCTCCAGCTGCAAACCTGTTTACGTGTGCACTATTGGATCTCCTGTAAACCCTAATTTCATTGAACACATGCATTGTGTCTCCTCAGCAGTCTCGCTCAGATGCAGATGGTTGCGTGATGAAATAATAAAATGACACAAGCATGCACCTGTAAGATGAGTGTCAGGGTGCCGGGTGGACTGCTGAGATATTCATAAGCAGGAGAGTGAAGGTGTGAGTCCCTCGTGAACAGCATCAGTAGTTACATCTGTGAGGAGGAGGGGAAATATAACAGGCCTCATTCAGATGACAAAGAAGGGGCAGACAATGGGCGTAGCAGCATTATTTCAACTCCCCTCTGACAGAGCTCTAATTTAATGAGGCACACTGTGAGCGCCTGGGTAAGTCTCTGTCTCACTTTGTCTGGAGGAAGGTCAATCTGCAAACACAAGGGCACGCAGAGGAAACAACAACACAACAAAGCGCGGCCTTGTAAAGCAAAAATGAGAAAGTCCGATTACAAACCACCAACAGAGCAAACAAGAAAAGCCGCGCTGGCAGCCCAATATCCCCATAATTAAGCTGTAATAGGAGACATGGTGTAAACAATGTGTGTTGTGCAAAGAATGGTAATAGCATTTTACTGAAGCTGAGACCCAGCCAGGTTATTAAACGGTGTTGCTCACCTCCCCTGATGTGCTAAAGTGCCACACTGCAAACACAGCTATCACAGTCACAGCAACGACAGCCAAGCAACAACAACAACGATCGCTTCCAAACAAACACACACAGACTTAGAGAGACTGTAACTCCAGCCTCTTGGCTTCACCGCGTCCTTCCTCCCTCCATCTGTCTGTCACCACAGACACACACACGCCATTCCAGGCAGCAGTCGCTTGGCAACATGGCTCAGCCTCTGAACATATTTCCCAGTTCGGGTAAGATATACACTTTCAGCTCCAGTGTTATTTCATTAGAAGAGAGCATGTGGGTTTGTGTTTCTGCATCTCTGTCTCCAGCCACCTGCTTTTATTGGAGCCTGCCCCCGGAGTGTGTGCAGGGGGAATATTAAAAAGACGAGTGCCGTTGAACGGGATATTATAACATAATTAGCAGGGGTTCCGGGCTGGCACACCGCACGAAAACAGATGGCCTGCTAATTCTATTAGCAGGGCAGAATGACCGCATAGCTTTAACGCTGGTAGAGTGCTGTGACCTTCAAGCCCTTGCATGTGGCCTGGTGCTTAGACCCCTGAAAGTATTCATGGGTACATTTACTGACCACAGAGACTTTGTCAGACTTTTTTTTTTACCTGTAGACGTCCCATATTGCTCAAATTCTCGTCTTTATATGAAACATGAATAAAAATAGATGCTTAAAATCAATGTATTGAATACATCCGAGTTCTTCAAAGCACTGTCACATTAATAGACCTGTGCTACCTGTCAATAGACCTTTTCCATGGCTGACATTTTGAATAGTCATTAAAGAGAATGAAGGAGTTTCTAAGAATAGTACAAGAAATTGCTTCCTCTTATTAAAGTGTCCAAGCAATGACAGTGTGACAGCGAGTCATTACACACAAACCATCTTTAATCTAATGATTTACACCTTTGCTTTTTCTACTCTGAATGTCAAAATGTCAAATTTGCGACTCAGACATGTTGCTAAAAGTAGCCTCCAGCAGTCAACAGAGGTTCAGATAAGAATAAGTGAAGCGCTGCTAAAAAGGTATTTACTGAAGACATTTGAAGTATTTTAGTTGACATACGCCTTCTTTTTTAAGACAGACAACTTAAAGCAATGCTGCCTTAAATACTATACTTCACTTTAAAGGCTGTTTTTCATCCTTTCCCCAAACTTAGGATGCATAAAAATAGGTGACATGCCTGATTGGAAGAAGTACCTTGACCTTTAATTCAGTGCTGCTGTGATTAACTTTTGGTTCGTGTTGATTTTGCTGTCCCCTGTGGACAAAGCAGGTAATCTTGTTCTGTACCTGGATAAGTGTTTGTTTGAAAAAAAAGTCTCTGTTTTGTTTCTTTGACTTTCAGAAGTCGTGCATTTGAGCATAAATGCTGTTGATCATGTTGAAATAAATAAAAAAAATAGGTTGTTCTGGCAGACCTTAGTTTCAAAAAACAAAGGATAAAACATAGAAAAGCCAACCCTCGGCTAAAATTTTGTCTGCTTTTGTTAGCAGCATCAAAATAAATTTCAATATGTTTAACCCTTTATCACCCAAGTATCATACAGAAATACTGGAAAGCTCATCTTCTCTTCCTTCAGAAATTGTTTGAATTTTTCACTTGCCCAAATAGTTGAAGAGTTATGGTAATGAGAACAGCTTGCATCAACTATTGCCTGTGATTGAAATGCTGTTGCAGGTGGATTCCTATAAAGTACCGTACTACCCTGGATATCCCCATGAATCTTGATTTTTCCTCTTTAAGGAGTTGTTTGAATTTTCTCACTAGCCCAAATAGCCAAGGAGTTACGGTAATTTAAAGAGCACTTGTAAAACGGAAGCACCTATGGGTTTTAAAGCATTAACGGTTCAAAACTTTTCACAGCAGCATGAAGTAAAAGAGCAAGAGAGTGTAAGCACATAAAGCAATGCTGAGTCCCACAGTAATGCAAGGACTTTATAACTCCTTATAAAACCTATTGATGCTTTTCAGTGAGCTACAAAATCAAATCAGATCATTAATAATAAGACTGACTGTTTCAGCACTTATTTTTAGTGATGCTTTTTTTATACCAGTCAAAGTAAAACAGATGGAAGTAGAACCAAACCAGAAGGACTTCTACTTACTTTTTACTTTTAAAGGTTACTCTGGGTGACAAATTTGACAGTCCAAAGACAGCAGGGTGACATTTTGAGAGGAAATATTACATCAGATAAGACCTTATGCTTGGTCTAATAGGTTGATCAAAATCAGCACCAGATTAAAATTATTCGCTTTGAACAAGAATGTAAAATCAACCAATAAAGACCACCAGAAGTAGTAAATGTTAAAGCGATCTATGGAGAAAAAAATGCTGAGATGATTAAGTTTTGTGTCTGTGTGTTTTGTGCCCTTCTAGTACTCTTCTCTTTTCTGTACCTCCTCTAAAGAGAAGGTACTGCATATGGTTAAACCAAGTTTAATGAAGTTCCAGACTAAACCTGGTTAATATCGGAATAGCTGAAAATCCCTCCAAAGTCTTTCCAAGTTTAGGAACTATAACACGTTAGTGCCAGGAGTTTGGAAACGTGGATTGTAAACTATTGCATCGTCTGTGTAGAGAGTGAGCTTTTCTGGGTCTTAGTTTTTGTGGGTATATTAACGGGCTTGTTATCTAATCTGGTGTGGTAGAGGACCCCATCTTCTACCAAGACTATGTATATCTCAGCACTCTTGCTTCTACTGCTGGGTGTGAGTCGTAAACCACTGCATCATCAGCATAATGCCCAAGTGTTTCTTGGTCTCTGCTCTTTGCTCAGAGACATAGACATAAGCTACAATCTAATGTCGCAGACCTCTGCTTCACTAAGAGCATCATTACTTATACTAATAACTGATGAAATTTTCAATCATTAATTTTCATTAAAGGGAAGATATGCTGTGAACACATGAGTTCATCTATTTAGCATCTAAATGGGCAGCGGAGTCAAATATAAAATCTGCATCATGTCAGTCCTGATGCTTAATAATTTTCTTCATCTCTCCATGGTCGAGGAAGCACTAAAAACACAGCACATCTATAAAGTTAGCAGAGCATAAAGCATTACAGATATTACATTTTGAAATATTAAAAATGTCTTTTTATGTTTTTAATACAAGACCACATTATGAGTTTTTTTTATTAAAAATGGTGTAATCTGGACCTCAGTTTGCTTCATTCTGAAGGAATAAATCAGAACAGTTTCGTAGTCACCATGGGTCTGACGCAGCCGTTTGACCGTCCACATCCAAAACGCCGGCTCTACCCAGCATACTGAGCGGAGCCCCAGCCTTTCACTGTCATTCTCACGCCCACTCACTTTTCATTTTTACCTCAGCCCTGACGCTCTCCCTCCCAGGTTTCAATATGCCGTCCTTCATCCTTCATTTCTCAGAGGATTCCATTTACCTTCTCTATATATTTCACTGACACATTTTTCAGCTCTTTTTCACTCCCTTTTTTTCAGCCCCCCCTTGCTCCATCCCTTTGCTGTCCCTCTCCCTCTGAAGCAATCATCCTTCTTCCTCTCCCTCTTTATTTACATGACACCGAGGTTCTCTCAGAGGCAGGTGCAGGAGGCAAAAGGCAGCCTTTTACAAAATGGTTCAGGTTTAATATCTTCCCCTTGCTTTTCATCACAACCCAAGAGCTTCATAGCAGAACTAACAGTCGTCTGGTAACCGCATTGTCCTTCTGTAAATATCATGGGCCCAGTCTCATCTTTATTTTATTACCACCTCTATCACTAAAGACCCCCAGTGTGGACCAATAACATTTAGGCTTGGGGGTCAGTTGACACCAGTCTCATATCAGGAACCTCTGCCCTGCACAAAACACTGCATATGGAACACATAGGGTGTCTTCGGCACGCATCACGTTTTTAGAGTGAGAAATAGTGTTTGTGAGAAATCATGCTGAGTAAAATTTCATTTTGATTTTACTGAAAACTTTTTGCTTTTAAGTTTTTCTAAATGGTTGTTTTGCTTTTAGAAACTGTCAGAATTGTGAAACCCTTGACAGAAAGAAGGCAAGAAACTGAGAGTGTATGTCAACAGGAAGTGATATTTTGGTGGGGCCTCATTGCTTCTCGTGGTCATCAAAACATCAGCAGGAGCTGTCACAGTAATGCTGTATTGTTGTTGTTGTTGTTTTTTTCAATAATAAACAAATATGTTGATCTAGCTTTGCTGTAATCCACCATAGGATCCAACCCAAAGCTTTAGCTCTGAATCCTTATGGACTCAAAGCATGTCAGGCGTGAAGCGTTTGAGTGCAGGGCCTGAGTCTGAATAAAAATAATGGGGTGTTCCAATCCTCAGCAAACAAGATGTGCTATCTCTAGTATGAATTGAAGCGTCATGAAGTGATTAAAGAAAGTCAAAAAACACTGATGCTAATTTTTGTGAGCATCTCAACTCAAAAGTCTTCAGATAAAAATAAAAAAAAAAACAATACAGCAATGAACATCAACTGACTGAGAGCTTTTCATCCAGATAATAATAATAATAATAATAATAATAATAATAATAATAATAATAATAATAATAATAATAAGTGAAGTAAGTGAGTTTTGAGTTGGAATTTGAATGATGTGATGGAGTCTGACTCTCTTATGTGAGGGGGGAGGGAGTTCCACAGTCTGGATGCTGAGCAGCTGAAGGATGGGTCACCCATCGTACTGAGGTGTGACATGGGGATGGTTAGTAGTCCAGCAGAGGTCGAGCGGAGGGTTAGGGAGGGAGTGTATTCATGAAGGAGGTCACAGAGGTAAGTGGGAGCTTGGTTGTGGAGAGCATCATAGGTGAGGAGACAGTTTATATGGCTGATGCTGTATTGTACAGGGAGCCACTGAAGCTGGATGAAAACAGGGGGGATGTGGTCAGATGATTTAGTGTGGGTGATGAACCTGATGGCTGAGTTCTGAATGATTTGCAGTCTGTTGAAGTGTTTGGTGGGGAGTCGAGTGACAGCTGAAATACACCAGATGCGTCTCCAGTCCGGCTCTGTATTGTCATGGCATCGAATCACATAGGTTTCCATTCAAGTCGATATGTCAACTTTGACTCCATTCCAATGCAGTCCGGCAGGTCGCAGCTAATACGAGGAGATGCTACTTTCAAATTCATGCTAGTTTTCTTTGACTACCAACCCTGCCTTTAACACTGACAAACATGAAATAAAAACATGAATTTAGCATGAAAATTAATACTTCAAATAAAAATATATTACTCAGGATACAATATTAGTTTATTTATTTCACGAGAGCATCTGACCTTCACAGTGTCTGCAGAAAAAAAAAAAAATATTATATGCATAAAAGTTCTCACTTTTTGGTTTTCATCAAAACTTTTTAATGTTTTATGACCAAGATTTCCGTCAATGAAATGATCAGTTTCTGATCAGTTTTCTCATTTTCTAACCTCCCAAACACAAGAGTATGTTTGCTTCAAAAAACAAACTCCAGCAACAAATAAATAAAAGGATCCGTTTCCCATCAAAATGTGCTGTTCATCCCTTTTCCTTTGTGGTTTGGATTTACTATGCTTCAATAAAATCCACCATCAGCCGGCTTCAGCGCGAAATAAAATGATCACTAAATGACTCAACGTGACCCACAGAGAATCTAGTTTTATATCAGGCTGCATGAGAAATATGACGAATAAACGTGTCACTAAGATATCAAACTGCAGCCCAGGGAAGACAAATACAAAGAGGAGTTATAGAGGAGTGAAATGTATTTGATAAAGTGTGCACAGTAAAAAAGTTGAAGGGATTTATGGCGTCTTTGGTGGCTAGACTCCAGCGTGACATCGTCATTTTTAACAGGAAGAGTTACGCCGTGAACAGTGCAGGAGTCTTCACGTTGGCGGGGGGGTGAAAGGGCGAGGAAAAGGCAAAGCTGAAAATCTAGATGGAGGGCAGGAAGGTAAATATTAATCTTATTATTCAAGGAAGAATGACAGCAAGGGGGGTGATTACTCTGCAGAGGTCACGGTGGAAGCTGATTGAAGGAAGATGTTGGAAAGGCATCAGTCAGCTGACTGGAAGAGAGGAAGGAAAGACTGGAATAAATAGTAGGAAGTGCGCAGCATCACTCATGACGTTATGAAGCAAGGTCAAGTCGAAGCAGGAGAGGACGATGCAGGATTTTACATACAGTGAGGATCTATCAGTTCAATAATATCTGAACTTCACCAAAAGATGTTTGGTCCAAGAAAGATCTGCAACTTTTTATCAGCACGGGGAGGAAAAAAGGACAGGAATCCAGAGAATCCCCATCAGACTTCACGTCAACTGTTCTAAATAACAGCAGCCTATCTCTCTCACAAACACACACACAATGTGCATCTTAAAAACAGCAAAACAAAATCCTCACTGTCAAATGCATATCAGAGATGTACGTCACATTTGCGTACGTGGAGAAATGTTCAAGTTCCCTTTGTGTACTTCTTTATAATCAAGCCGCACGCTCCCTCCCCGCTGTTTTCTGCTTTATAGTGAGCGTCAAGTCGTCAGCTGTTTATTAACACATTCCCACTGGAGCAGCACATGCAACTCAACGAGTGCTGCGGCACAGCAACCTACTTACCATGAGGCCGGCTTCTGAAAGCTGTCACACTGCTTTTACTCATCCTCACTGTATGTGCACGGGTAATTACATGCGTGTGTTGTGTTGTGATTGAAAAAGATGAAAAAAGGAATGATGAGCTTGCACTGCGAAGAGAAAAACTTCGCTGAATTAATTTGAGCAATAATCTGCAAATTAAAAGTCAGGAGAAATTAGCGTTTACGGCTTTAATCTGAGTTTGTTTGAGCGCTACAGTGTGCAATAACACTGTAAATGAGCTGCAATCGAGCAGTGCTGCAGATTGTACAAGGCATCATGTTCATATTCATTAGCTGCAGCGACAGCACAGTGATGATTATTATTCTCATCATTGCACACACACCTTTGTGCTGCTACTGTAATTCATGCATTTATTTATTTACAACAGATTTCATGAGGCTGTTGCTCATTAACACAACACATGTGATTGTTGTGTTACTTTTGTCGAATCAGTCTTTGAAAATAAACTTTACAAGCCACGGCCGTGTTGTAAATCAGCAGGAAAAGCTGCGCTGTTGAATTCTGAGGAAAGAAGATTCAGATTCTCTGTTTTCATTCATCTTTATCATTTCCAAAGTGTTCTGTTCGCTACATTAAATTTATTTTCATTTAAAATAGTAAATAAATAAACAATACTTCTGCAAAGCCCTCCTGGGTGTCATCGCTGCCTGTTTGTTGTCACAATATTGCAACTGTTTTCTCTTCAACCTGTCCTTGAAATAAAAAAGAAAGCTGAAATATCAGCTGTTAGGTTATGGAGGAGTAAATGACAGAAAGAGTCAGGCTCTGATTGGCTCACTGCAGCCCAGGTGTTTGTTTTCCCAATTTGAGAAATACCAAGACTTCTGGAGAAGACGCAAGAAACACAGCATTAAAAAAATCAGGGAAAATATTGCATGTCAAGATATTCCTCATGTGCAGTGACGGGAAATTGTCAGATTAAAGAAGAATAAAAGAGAGGAGAGAAAAAAATGCTTTGCATTTAAATGAGAAGTTTGCATTGAACGTATAAAACGAAGAAATGTAGGAAAAAAAATAAAAGCAGAAGAAAAACAGCATCAGCTGAGAGTGTTTGATGAAATTCTCCACCGTGCAGCAGGAGGACTGACACACACTCACCTCACTCAGTCAGATGTGAGGAGAATGTGTGATGACTTCAGCTCACCTGAGCGATCAGCGGCTCCAGAAGAGCACGAGGGCGACGATCGGCAGTTTCAAGAATTCATGAGGTTTCCGAAAACGAAACATCTGATGAGCTACGAGTTTTTCACAGAGTCAGCCGGATGGAGATATTTTACAACTAATGAAGGGTAATGGCCAAAGTGATGGACCAACACTCCTCGCACTGACCTTTCAGGTGTGCAGCGGTGGGTTTGTAAGGCTGTGTGTGTGTGTGTGTGTGTGTGTGTGTGTGTGTGTGTGTGTGTGTGTGTGTGTGTGTGTGTGTGTGTGTGTGTGTTTGGGGAACAGCTTGCTAAAAGCCGATAGAGCAAAGCTTCTTGAAGGACGAGTGACCTCATACATCACGCTGGCATTCCTCTGCACTGTGGAGAAATGAGGGATTTTCTATCCCACTCCCTTTTCTCCTCACACTCCAGTGCACACACACGACACAAACACACACACACACACACACACACACACACACACACACACACACACACACACACACACACACACACACACACACAACACACACATCTGAACTTTTATATACTTGTGAGGATCCACATGGATGTTTCTGATCCCCCAAACACTAATACAGCCCCTCAAAGTTTGCTGAACCCTTAAGGTGGACTCAGTTGTTGCTGCAGTGAGCTCTTTGTGCTCGTTCACGTCAAAGCAGGTTTGATTGATGCCCTTTGGACCAATCATCTGAGAGAAGACACCACATATAGTATGAGCACAAACAGCTCACTTGTGGGCCTTCTTTCTTCCTAGATGATCTAATCTGTAGATTTTTAAAACTTGGTGGAATAAATTGATAAAAGAATTGATCTATTGACCTTTTCCATAAACCATTGTTTGACTTCACCTCACCTTAACCCCCTCTTCAACACCGATAAAAAAATGCTCTTTCAAAAGCAATAATGAATTAATTCTTACTACCTTTCACCTTAGTCTCAAAGCAAACAACCAAACTATTTTTGGTTTCCTCCTGTGGCATCCGGTCCAATTGACCAATGGATAAGTCCCGCCTTCAAACATGATGAGCCAATCACAGTTCGTATAGCCATTCCCATACACTCCACCATTCTCTGCCAGGACGTCCATTGAAATGCAGAGAGTCAGTTTTTGTTTGGTGTTATGAGGTTGTGCTAAAGTTGTGCGGTAGACCAAAACATCAGCTCAATATGAATAAAATTAACAAGGATGTTTATGTCCGTTCAAAGGCAAGTCAACATCGTATTTGAGGCAACATATTGTCACTTCTGGCCTTTTTTATTCTATTATATTCCTTTTTTGGGTGATTGTCCATCATTGTTAGCTGTTGTCAAAGGGAAGCTTGAGAACAAAGTGGAAATGAAGGCAGACTAAAATACTGGATCTTTATGCATCACATGACCAGAAATAAGACTTAAACATGCAAAAACTTTCCTAAGTTCTTGAGTTTCATCTTGACTAACCAAATAAGATTCAGTATAAGTCTTTTTTTTATTTGTAATCTTAAGCTCTAAATAAAAGTGCTTCAGACACAAAACAAGGACTGTGTTTCACTTTTACAATGCTCCTTAAATACATCTGCAGGGACAGTCTTACTAGGAACAGTAGGAAAACATCAAGGATTTTAAATGTCAAACGGACCAGTTCGAACATTTATGTCAAAGCATCGTCTCCAAAATGAAAAGAAAACCTGTGTTTTTATCATCAGTTAATTATTTGACATCACTTTGTCTTGTAGGGAAAAGCAGGTTTGTCTTCCCTACATAACAGATGAATGGAGTATTGGTTTATCTGTCTTTATAAAGCCGTACTAAACGATCTGCTGTCTTATTTATGCTCTTCACTGACTCTTAAAGTTGGGGCTGGCTCTAAACTCTCAGACAGATTCTGTTTGTGGTTTCTCAGACTCACTCTGTCTTTGGTCAAAGTGCTTTCAGTGCTTTTGCTCCACCTAAAACTGGATAATTATGCTGGTCTGGATTATTTTAAAACTAGGATTAAGGATCATATAATAGGTTTTTGCTCTTGTTTTAACTCTGCTTCTTTATTGAGTGATTCAATGTTTACTTGCTGTAGTCCATTGTTCTCGCTCTGTGTATGAATATATATAAATATACCTGGTAAAATAAAGTTGATATAAAAATATTGAAGTTTTAACTCGTCATCATCCTGGAAAAATTGATTGTTGATGAACTTTACTGAAATAAGTTTTGTGAATGAAATCAACACTGTAATTTATCATGCAACCAGTGTCAAAATCAAACAACTAAAAGATCAACAAACTGACCAACTCAGTTAAAAAAAAAAACAATCACTAACCAAACGATTTTTAAGATGTGTTAAAAAATGAAACCCAACAATAATCCATAATGACAAACCACTTGATCTAAAAGCTTAAATAAATAAGAAGATATCTTTTCACCTCTGGAGAATTATTCATTCCTGAGGAGGAGACGTCAGGGTTTTTTTTAGGAAAAACATTCAAATACATACAGTGATTGTGTATTTATAACACAACAGAATTAAGACTGGCTCCACTATGAGGATGTCCTCACAAAGATATAAGAATGAAGACACAAAAAACTGCACCTACATCAACACACATGCTGTACCTCAGAGGGTCAGGCACACAAACTGCACACAGGACCATGATACTGTGTAGGTAAGTTGTCTCACACACACACACACACATTTCCATTGTGTAATATTAGCACGCAGCTCAGCTATCTGACTCCAATCTGGAGCTGTAGCAGGACGCTCAGCAGCACCTCATCTGTGCAGAAACTTGCTGATTAGCAGCGGAATTATCCTATTAACAGAAATGATTTCACAAGCTACGGCATAAAAATGAGTCACTTGCAAAGTTTCATCTGATACAAGTGCGAGACTTATTAAATCACTTAATTGTGAGATTAAAGTGAGCTAATTTGACAAACCAGCACTAATCAGAAGTGACAATAGAACAGCCTGAGGCCTCGGTTTGGATGGCACTCTCTCACTTATTTAGATATTTTTTCACAAGACCGAATGAAGCATCTCAGGGAAGAAAGCAAATCAACCAAACACCTTGAACTTTCTTCGTGTGAGCGTGTGAGCTTTTGTTGGCGACGTCAGGTCAGAACGAAGAGGATCCGAAGTGAGGCACAATCCCTGCTCAGCGAAGCGGACTCACATGCTCAAAACAACGTGAGACTCAGGGATGAGAACGCTGAAAGTAGTGGACTGTGATTAATCTGTGACAGCTAACCACTAATTACAACCCCCAATCAATTACCTCAGCGCTCATTATCTAGTCAACACACCACCTGGAGAGCACTAATGTGCTTTACTTGCTGTGGGCAGAATCAGCACACACACACTCTTGTCTTTTGAAGGCACTAGCACTGAATGGAAACTGGGAGAGATATCCAGTGTGTAAATTTTCTGTCTTATTCTTCAGACAAAATCAAGCAAATAATCCCGTATATGTGCCGAAGCATTGTGTCTGTGTAAAGAAGCTGAATATGCAAACGTGTGTGGTACAGGGAGGGAAGCATCAGCTGTGGCTGCAGGCCTCCAGCCTTCACTTTACATTTGGAGCGAGACTAAAGATTAAAGCTCTTCTCCCAGCAGCTCTCTAACAGAGCACAACCCAATTACACCTCGCCGGACCTATATCTTGAACCAAGAGGGCAGAAAGACTGAGACAGAGAAAAGAGAAAGAGGGAGACAAGAGGAATGACGATGAGGGAAGCTGGAGGGAGGGATGACAGGGCTGCAGGGAAAAAAAAGGAAGCCAGCCATGAACGGGGAGAGGACGCTGAAGGAGAGATTGATTGTAGGAGGGGTAACAGGGGGAAAGCAGAAAGAGAGGGATGCAAAGGAAGGTGTTAAGAACAGAGAGCGAGGGGGGGGGGTGAATTGAAATGAATATCAGAGGTGAGAGCAAAGCTATGTCAGACATCTCCCCGGGGGATCAAAGAATGTATTTAGTTTAACGGTGGGACACAAACTTTAGAAAACCTCAAAAAAAGGACTCCTGCTACGTGTCAGGAAACTGACAGTTCACTGTGATGTTGAACAAACTGTGATAACCTGAATCAAAGTATGGAAGAGACGAGACAGGTGTGAGCAGGTTTATACTTTTAGCTGTACAAGCAGCCTGTAGTGACTGAAATATTTAACAGCTATTTGCCTCGATGCTCCTAATCTCATCAGGAATGTCATGTGGTTGACCTGAAGAGTGAAGTGTAAACATGCATGATGCATTATTTAAACAGTCAGAGTTATTATGGTTTGTTACCACTGGGTATGAAAGTCCCTCGGAAACACACAGATTGAAAATTAATTAAAAATGTTTAATTAAACATGATTAAACATGTTAAATACAGCATTGGTTTGTCACCTGTTGGTCACCTGTCATACACCTGCCATGCTTGAATTCCAAAACAAGGAAGTGCCAAACAGATCAGCAGCCTGCTATTGGCTCGTGGGGAGGTGTGCCAGGAGGAAGAAACCATGTACCAGGTTAATGATTTTATAAACATGTTGCTCGTGTTTAGATTTGCCAAAAAAAAAGGTAAATTAACTGATAAAAAAACATTAATCCTTCACTCTTTGGAGGAGCCCACTAATATTCTAGAGGAAGATGGTTTTCTTTAACTCTTTAAAACCCATTTTACAAGTGGTCTTTAAAGTACCGTATCTCCTCAACTATTTGGGCCAGCAAGACAATTCAAATGGTTCACTGATACGGTGGCAGGTAGGCACAATACGACAGAAGTACAGCCACAGCGGAAGTTAAAAGAGTTCAAATTTAGCGTTTTTCTAACAGACAGTTATCCCATTTCAAACAGACAGAAAAGTTGTAAAAGCAAAATGTTGCTTTCTTTTTTAAATTCAGCTATGGCAAATATAGCTTCGTAGAAGTCTCTCTTTGTGTGTCATCTTATATTTAGCTTTAAAGGAAATAAAAAAAGCCCCAAAAAATAACTTTTAAAACAGAAAAAAAGAATCAGTCATGTCATAATGTTAGCATCATATCCATATTTATCAGAGCTAAAGTTAAAAAAAAAAAATAAAAATTACTTATTTTGACAACTTTTCTGTCTGTAAGGATAACCGTCTGTTAGAAAACCACTAAAGTTGACCTATTTTAACTTTTGTGTTGTGGCTTTTGCAAATCATCCGACACCTAAAGACCACCGTACTTTAAAGAAGGAAAGACAGCTTTAAGGTGATATCAGTGGTATTACAGTACTGCACAAGAATCCACATGCAACGACGTTTCAATCATAGGCAATAATTGGTGCAAGCTGTTCTCATTACCGTAACTCCCCACCTATAAGGGCAAGCTAATAATAATTACATTTCCTGAGAGAAGAAAAGATGAGCTTTGTGGGTATAATTTCTGACTCTTTTAAGGACAAAATAATAACAAGAACAAAAAGTCCCAGCGGCCTGTATGATACTTGGATTATAAAGGATTACAGCATGTTGTTCTGAGGTTAAGGACAGCAGATGATGAGGTGGCAGCAAAGGAAATTATGGTTAAAAGAGTAAGGCATTCTTTTGGAAACAGGGTTTTTTTTCTCAGATTTAAGGTGACAGGAGTTTATTGTGCAAATTAGGTCAGAAGCTTAAATGGCAGTTTATGGTTGTAGGTGTGTAAAGGAGTGAACGTCTCTTGTTCTTTTTCTTTCTGATTGTTTTTATGGGATTTAGAGATGCTGAATGCATCCGCTGTCAAAAACAAAGTAGAAGAATAAGTACTCAGGTTGTTGGTTGATGTTAAAGTCACAATTTAACATAAAAAGTGTGTTAAATATGACATGAGATGAGAATCTATCCAATTAAGTGTGAAATAACAGCACCGCCAACTACGATTTACAGGATTTAAGCGGTATTCAGTTACTGTATGGATGAAACTGCTCAAGGAGAACTTAAGTGTGAGCACAGCTCAGAGTCACTGTACATGTTAATTTGATATAATCAATCACGGGAAACATGTTTCCAACACAAAACAGACGGTAAAATCCTCACCATGTAAACCCAGTGCTGGTGCTTTGTTTCAGGAGAAACAGATTGATCTCCAACTTTAAAAACAAAGAGTGGAAGCTTGATTGATGCTCTGCAGGAGGTCAAAGAGGCAAAAGCTGACTGGATTCCTGAAAGCATCTTTTTGTTTGCAAAGATGTGACTTGTGCATCCTGAGATCATTTTAACGATGAGACTGGATATTCTCTTTGTCATTTTCAGGTCGAAGCATTGGTTTGCGCCAACCATGCTCTCACACCAAGGGCTTTTAACATGTAATGATTAAACACAGTTGACTGACATGATCACATTAGCTGCAACATCATCATTTGGAGGAAGTTAGTATGTTATTAGCACTTAGCTCAGAGCATTGCTCCAACATGCTGGTTTGATTAGATTCTTCATCATTTCATGGATATTTTGTGTCTCAAAATCACTTTGTCCTCTGTCTGTGTATTTTTCTAATTCACACAACCATCATGTTTTATTTCCAACAATGCAGCCGAGGGACATGATTTACTTTGTCTTTTTCTAAATGCCCACAATACTGTTCCTTCTTCTCCTCAAGCATCAAGCCAAACAAATCTAGTTCACCCTGTTTTCTTTGGTTGTTAAAAAGATACTCAGAAGTGGAGAAAAAGAATTTATTTATTTCAACAAAACAGGTCGAGGAAAAGCAGAAGACTGCTGTTCATAAAATAGCGTGAATTAGAATTTGACTCATGGAGAACAGTTTTCACCACCAGCTGGGCCCTGAGACTTCATGCTGCTAACACCAGGAGTTCACGAGGGCAGACCGTGGATGTATTCCTGCAGAGTGTTGCAGGATGACAAGACAAAAGTAATTTTACAAAGAAATCCATCCCACTGGGGTGAAATCTGCATTCTCTGCAACAACACAAACACACAAAAAAACAACAATTCCTTTGCAAGAGCTGACAGAAATGTGCTCCTTACTCCTTTCCTGAGAGCTTCTTAAACCATTCACAGCAATTACGCAGTGAGTGTTTGTACCTATTAAAGCGTTTGATGCAACAAACTCAGACAGGCACGCAATGAATTGCAGAGGAAAGATGAAACAGGAGAGAGAATCTCCGTCTCTCTCTGCTTTACTTCTTTCTGCTAACAGACAATCTTTACACAGGCCGAGCCAAGTTTATCAGGTCCTACTGCGGGTGACTGATGATGTGAGTTTTTGGAAGTCAATACCAATTCGTCCCGAAAATTGCGAGCTTGCTTCCTTTTGAATTTCGCTCTTGGCAGGATGGAGCATCATCTGGATGAATTTTACAACCCGGCTGCACTGAAGCTTTTTCACATTTCTTTTATTTATTTCACTCAGAGTCAAAAATATTTACTCCTGCTCTCAGGTTAGTTTCCACATAGTGGCCAAACGACAACTACAAACAGATGATGTGAGTTGGGAGCAGCAGGATAACAGCTCATATTGTTAAATGTACACCATACTTCCAGAGTAAAGGATTCACTTTGAATGAAGATCTCTTCCCCTCCTTCTGTCCCAGTGGCAGTAGAGGAAAAAGGGCTAAATAAATAAGGCATGGCTGTGTAGGCTGCCCAGCCGTGACCTTTCGGCCCATTTGCTTTGGGAGAGCAGGAGTGCAGCCTCAGCGAGCTGCTCTCCTAAACTCTAGAGGGCGAATTTTAATCAGCACCGTGCCGATGGCCGAGGCCGTGCATCATGCTTAACGAGGCTAAGAGAGGGCCTTTCATTTACCCATGTGCAGGTAATAAATGGACCACAATGCTCATAAGACAACCCTGCTTCCCTTTTCCTGTGATGTCCTTCAGCATTCGTCTCTCTCTTTCTATCCCTCCTTGTCCAGATCTCAGCCTGCCTCACAGAGAATCTCATTTATAAGGTTCATACACTGTTGGTTTTCTCTCTCTGCTTCATTTGAGCCCTTTGGTTTCTTCAGACAATATTTTTCTTTTTTTCAGCTTCTGCCGCTGCAACAGGCTCGATCAATGTCTCTGTTTAAAAACATGTTTACATTTTAACAGGTACATCTTTACAATCATCTGTCATTCAGTAAATCCTACATCAAGGTTTTTCTAAGGTCGATGAGAAATGAGTTTGTTCAGCTCTGAGGCTACATAATGGTTGGTGATGGTAATTCTAGGTTGCATTATTCTGAGAGGAGTTTCTTTGATATGTTTACTTTGCGATACCTGTTTTGATATTCTGATTCTGATTCTGTTTGTACCATTGTTAGATCTGTTAGATGATGATGTTAGATTTGAGCTGCAGTTTCACTCTTAACCACATATTGAGTCAGTTTTTTGTTTCTGGGAAAGCTGTAACGTGTGGCGCTTAAAAACAAAATTTGCTGATTTTTCAGCTGGCGCACTCAAAACAGTCCAAAAGTTGAGTGTGAAACACCGGACACTTCTCACATTTAACGGTCGCCATCGTAAAGGAAGAGGCAGATCAGGTCAAACCATGGATGATGGTTACAATTAATGAATAGCAGAGGAACACAAATAAATGATTGTAAAATGTGTTTGTCAGAAGGCAAAGCAGCAGTGTTTAATTTAAGACAATGATACCTAGAGCTGGGTACTGAGCTTCAGGTCTTTTATGGCACCAATCAAAATGCTTCCGTATTACGGAGTATCAAAATATGCCTCGTCTTTCGGTACCCAAAGGGTTAATCATGTGATCAAGATCTGATAAGATCTGATAACAAGATCAGTGACTGGTGTCAGACAAGATCGGACACTGTTCTAATAATAACAGGTTTTGTTGGTTTTAGCGCCCCCTGTGGACAGAGAGATTCTGATTTTGTGTTTCTTGGGCAAATATATCCCTTTTTTATTTTTAATGCTACTCAAAATGAATCTATGGTGTGGAAATGATTCGGCAACTTTACTGAAGTGTCTCCTCTTCTCACAGACATTTTTTTTTCTTTTTTAATTACCAGCTAAAAACTCCTTATAGTGGCTTTATTTTATTGAAATGTAAACATTGCTAACATGCTCGAATAAAGAAAGGTATGAAACATAACTAGCTCTGTGATATTAGCATTTAGCTCAAAGCACCTCAGTGCTTCATTGCAGCCTAAGAAAGCCTTCAGCGTGGCTGTAGGCTCTCATTCATGTTTGTCTTCATTGTGTTGTTTTGACTTTTACTTGTATTTTTTGCATTATTGCATTTTCTGTTCATTCCTCTACAGTCTGAGAGCTGAATCGCGCCTTAGGGACCATTTATTTTGCATTTATCTCCCCTCCTTTAATATATCTTCAGTCCTGTTTGGACAGAATTAATACTCCAGAGGGAGATGGGTAGTAAAATATTTCCCCTGCTACTTAGTAACTGAGCTAATAACTCCTGCTGGAATAGAAGCCATAGCTAATATAGTGTCAGTGAGATTTTAGAGGGTATATTTCGCTGGAAACCCCTCAATGATTTTGCATTCTTGGAAGCATCTGTTTGAATTATTACTTTTTTCTGTGTGTGACTTACTGGCTCCGGCCCTTCTAACACCACGCAACCTTCTGTCTGTATTTTCTCCCCTCACCTGCTGCTGGATGTCTCTCTCTCTTCCTCTCTTTCGTGATGAGTCCATCACTCCTCGGCTCCACAGGTCTCATTACAGCCAGGCCGGTGGGGAACATTCTAATAAACAGATGAAGATGACACTCTTACAGGCCATGCGCACACACACACACATACACGCACACACACACAACCTTGAGAAAGATTACACCAGAGATGAAGACAAAATAAAAACCTTTCACTTGATTATTTCAGGCAAAATAAATCACGGCCCTCAAACAAGCGCAGAGGAAGAAAAATACTGATACAATAACATCCGCCCTGAGAGCTCCCGCAAACACGTGGCTTTAGATAACATTTTTTTGTCAAGAGAGTCACACACACGCACATTCAAACACACATTTAAGTGATGAACACACACCCATGCACCTCTGCTGCACTGTGCACAATAAGTCTTGCTTCATTAAAGCCAAATCTCATCCACTATCAGTTTACAACCACAGAAGTCGTTTGAACCGCCAGGGAAATACAATTCCATTCCGTTTCGGGGTTATCTTAATATATGAGCTTGTCTCCGCCACATTGGTCTGCAGTTATGAGCCGGGCAAACACCCACAGCACCGCAATATTGCACCGGCACAGTCACAGGACGGATTGGTGCACACAAAGCAATTAGCAGCTCATATATACGTGCGTAATTGTGTCCTTGTGCGCGAATGATTTAACTCCCCCGTCTGGTTCTCCAATTTCTTCATCTGCTGTTCATCGCTAATTGCAGATTGTTTGTTTGTGCACATCTACTCATCCCTTATCCAGAAGGAGGATCCGCCTAAAATGTCCAACACGCAGGAACCATCGCCATCGTCGCTACCGTTTCTGATCCTCTTGCTGCTGCGTTACCAGAGTAAATAGTTTTGTGAGATTTAACTCGCACGGACACGGAAAAGAAGGAGAGACAAGACAAATGGAGCACAAAGAAGACAAATTTCTCAACGTTGTCAATGTCTGAGGTGCTCCGGCCATCCATCCTCCATCGCTCCTTCATTCACGATCTGTCTGGCCCTATCCCACCTGTATGACACCCGATCACTCTTCATCCCTCTATCCATCCATTACCCCTGTCACTTCACCCCGCCATCTCTCTGCCCCAAGGCCTCAGCTCCCCTCGCCTGTCACTGATGATATCATCTGAGTGGATTACTCAGACAATCATGAGGGATGTTTTTACCTTCTTTCATTAAACAGAGGCCGGTCTGATGATGTCACATGTTTGGACAGCATATTTCATGACTCGTCGCTTTTATATGATAATGACTGAATGAGCCTCTCTCAGTCCAGAAATCTATCACGTCTGCTCTACTTTATTTGTGTTATTAAGTGTTAAATTAATGGCTCTGGGTTAAACGCTCTGCAGCCTTTTTCAGCTTAAAGTATTCAACATGCTCACAAGACTTTAATTTAAACATTATAAAAACATAAAGCTAATCATGTTTTTACACCAGCTTATTGGATTTCCACAACCCATGAGTTGGCCTTTTTTTTAAATTTTGCTTCTGATAAATACAATAACTATAAGCTATTACTTAAGACCTACGATTTAACAATCCTGCAGCATGTTTTAGCATCTTTCAGCTCATTATTAACAGCGTTACGGCCTGCAACTTTTGCATCTTTCTTGTGTCTTTCTTGTGGAGACCAAAACAGGGCGAACAGGAGAGTCCTAAAGTTCTGTTTGATATATTATGTAGAATACAGACAGTAATGCATGTATGGGTTTGTGTCATACCATGAGTCTTATTTGTCTGAACTGATGTCTCCATGTTGAGAAGTGTCCCACGGCCCTTACTGCAGCTGAAAGGAGAGAGGACAGAGGAGGGAGGAAGGAAATCACGGTGCTGTGGATACACCTTGTTTTCTGATTTGCCATCAACAGATATATTTCATTCATTATTCAAAAAAGATTATGTCTCCTGTTATGAAGAGAATTAAACCCTATCTTTAAGAGTAGATGTCTGTCTGTTCGCTATTATCGCTGATTACATTTACAGTCAGTTTTATGCCCCTCATTAATAAGTGTCACATTTGAGGAGTGTAAGAGGAGCTCTCTTTTCCCTTAAACTTTACACCTGGTTAATTATTCCCAGTGTTTCTGACACTTTAAAAATAGGCTGATGAATGCAGTGCACATGTGTGCAGAAACTCACGGCTGTTAAAGCCGAAATGAAGACCGACAACCGGTTGACGCTGTCATCTAACACGTACGTCATGATGAAGTCTCGTGCCTCAATGTCCTTGTTCCTTCTCTCTCTGCCCATTTCCCTGCAGGGAAGGAAAATAAGCAAGTGAGGAATGCATGGATGCAACTTGGAGAAGTGAAACTAGTGTTAAAGACTGTGAAGCCAAAATATTTGGAGCTCCCCCTCCTGACAAGTTCTGGTATAGGTCACTAACCTGCCTTATTCAGCTCCTAACATGTCAGGGCTCATCCAACTCTGCTACCCAACAATCTCCACATCCCTCCTCCTCCTCCTCCTGCAGGCATCACTCTCAGTTCTTCCTCCTCCTCAGCAAAGGCAGGTTAACTCTGACAAACAGATCGTCACAGTCTTTCAGCGTGCTGACCCGCCACGCCTCGCTCTGGTCTCCCTCATAAACAGAAGCATGAATGATGGGGAGGCACAGGAGGAAGAGAGCGACAGCCTCTTTCAGCACGCATTACAACGGAGTACGCCTCTCCACATGTATCAGCACATCTATCTCCACCCTGACTGTCTCATCCAAGGCCAGCAGAGGCATACGGAAACACGCTCACACATCTTAACAAAGACAGAAGGTTGGCTGTGAGCTGCTGTGCACACTGACAATCAAAGCTGCAAAGAAAAACACCCTGATGCCTCAAATTCCTCCTCATATGAAGAAGGTCAGACCAGCAGGCGAGTTAACAACACCCCCTCCTACGTCAGGGACATTCATATAAAAAAAGAGCTCATTGTGCTGACATGTGCTCATTCCTAGAAAACCATATGCCTGCCACACACACCCACACACTCACACACACAAACACACACACTTTGACCTTTATGGTGAAGTTCTCAAACTAAGAATTATTGGCTGAACATTGTATTTGATTTTTGTCTATGAGCTCTTTATCTGTATTCCACCAGGAGATGTTAATTATGTTTCACTGTAGAGGTCGATTATTTACACTTTTACAATCTGATGAAACTTAAGATAATAATGTACGTTTAATTACTTACACACAAACTCAGAAGATGGTCAAAAGGTTGTCAAGTACTGCAAGTTAATGCCTGAATGCCTATTTATGACTTATCTACATTTGCTAGATCAGAAAATTGCTTAAAGTTTGGGTTTCGTACTTTTTTAATCTTTATTCTTTCTTCTGGGGCCCCCATAGTAGCTTTAGGATTTCATATTTTTCTCACACTGGTGTTTAGGAAAACCCTTATTTCAGCCTCTGTCTGCTGTCACTTTAAGGCTCCCTGCTTCACTGACCTCCTTCCCTTTGACTGGCCAGCTCTCTGAAGGCCTGTTGGAGGCAGACTTTGGTGTTTGAGGCCCATTCCCCCAACGTGTTATGAAACAGTTAGGATCCAGGTTGCAAAATTTCCGGAAATTTGTATAGTTAGAAACTTTCCATTTCTGGAAATTAACCGAAATTTTCTAGGACTTAATATTAAGTATATTTACCTGGTCATATGCATAAATAAATATGAAACATTTTGTTTTGTTGATAACAAGAAAAAAAATTCAGAGACAAAAATTTTCCAGGAACTTTTAGAAAAACCCTGAATATACTTCCGAATATATTCAGGTGATAACTTTTTCCAAAATTTTTCCTGAATTTTCCAAAATTTCTTGTGGAAAGTTTCCTGAAAAATGTTCCAGAAATTTTCCACTCCTTTGCAACCCTAGTTAGAAAATCCTTATGCAATGACATCATCATTTCAGACTCTTTAAAGCAGTTTACAGACAGATTCGGGAATTTTTATAACATCTAAACTTGTGAAAGTTTGAACGTTAAGTCTAAACATCCATATTACCGAATCCAAGATGTTCTGCGTTTGTTTACATCTGAGTAGTTCAGCATTATAGCACTAACCAAAGCACTCTGCAGCCAAAGCACAACATAAACTGGTATCGTTCACATAGAATGACAGAAACTATTTTAAATCAATGTACATTAAAGTGATTCTAAAAACTACTTGCAATTAGTCGACTAAATGTGTACAACTCTTGGTATATAAATTCAAATAACTCTTCTATGACAGAATCAACAAAAACTACATTGACGTGTAGTTTTCTGTTGTGTATTTTTATATCTGATTGAGTTGTACCATTGCATACTTCTTTTAATGATGAGAAAAAAAATTGAGTTTCTTTTATTTGGTCACATTCAGCTTCATATCAGTATGCTGTGAGTGACTCTGATGTCTGTCAGCGAGACCAGCATCATAATGTGGCGATGATTTATCATTTAGGGTGCTCTACAGAACACAACTTTATTGTCCGACAAGATGGATAATTGTCTTTGGTCCATCTGGTATCTCATTAAACACACATACACACACACACACACACATACACACACACACTCAAAAAAACACACACACCCAAGGGAAAAGCTCACAATAAGTCTGGTGAAGATACTTAAAGCATATAACGATGATGAGTGAACTCTCACCACGTGTCGATCACTATTTGTCGCTAGTTTTAGAATTTATTCATCCCTCTGTTTCAGGATCTAAAGCAGGTTTGGAGGCTCTTTGAGATTTCCTGTCAGCTCGCTGTGGATCATTTTATAACACAGTAATATAAAGAACCCTGAAACAGAAACATCTACCAAACTGTCCTGTTCATTGTACTGTCAAGCGTACCTCCATCACCATATCCTCAAAATGTGACGCCATTCAGCAAATAAATGGTGTACCTGGATCATCACTCTTGCTAATATGTGCTCTGCCATGAAGCCACAGTGAACTGTCTGTATCTCAAATAATGGCCTCTCCTCTGTTTGATGAATGCAGAGAGATTGCCTGTGTGTCCCTAAAGATGGCCGGGCGGAGCACACTGTTTGATGAGAAGTGATCTGCAGGGCTCAGGGATGAGCTTCCTTAAAGCCTGCCGGGCTTCAACTTCGGTCAACACTGAGAATCCCTGTTAAAATATGGTCCAAGAGAAAAGGTCCGACGCGCTATGAAGTGATTACAACCTGTGTGTTCTGCCGGCGAGGGCCGTGGAGAGCGAGTCAAACAGAGTCTACATACGACTCAGCTGGAGACAAGCTCCTGTGATCAGGCGAGATGAGCCCCACAGGCACCGAGGATTGAACTGAAATCACGACCGAATTAAGCTGGAAAGTAAAATGTGTTACTCATACACTCAGTGATCTGGCAGCAAAAGAGAACGCTTAGCGATGAGTCAGGAGCTGGAGGATGTGCCCAAAATGCATTTAGGGGAGATATAGAGGATGAAGAAGATGCAGACGATGCTCGACAACTGAAGAATGAGAACCGATTCTATTTCTACTGCTAAAAAAAAAGGTGACCTCAGTTTGAACGGATATGTTTAGAATATTGGAAGGAAAAGTTCATCTGACATTAAGTTTCTTCTAATTCTGACTTTGTAGTCAGATGCTGATTTTAAACCACGAGGAAAAAAGAAGTCAGAACTCTTGACTTGAAGGTCTCAAATCTCAAATTGTTTGATCTCAGACTAACACATAATTTATAACTCTTGATATATTTACACATCCTAAGGCCTGTTTTTATGCCTGATAATACGACAAAAACAGTATATTTTTGGCACAAATGCTCTTACTTTGACAACTTTAACAATACTGCTCTAAAACAGTCATTTTTTACTTAAATTTGTGATATTTTTCTCACCCCTAGGCCCTCCTTTTTTGACATCAAGATCACAAAAGACTAAAATTAGACTTTTTTGCTCACATTCAGTAAATTTAACTTATTATGGTTCAGGAAGTTTGTTTTCAAGTACTGTAACTTAAAAATAGGCATTTCCTTCTTGGTTCAGGAATGGCCCACTTGTTCCTCGATATAATGTTCTTATTACAAGGTTTTAGTGTTATTTCAGTAGTTTTAAGAAATTTTCTCATCAAGTTTAGTGTGTTTATCTTATTTTTACTCCCTTTTTTAAGTACAAGAAAAAGTTGGTCATCTTACCCAAAGTGGCGGTGACAAGAAGAATCTGCATCGTGTATCACAAGAGTTTTATAGCACCAAGGAACAAAGATGGTATCAGTTATGCTGAAAGCATTCATCGTCTCCTGTTTTAAGGTTTTAAAGGTTTGATTCCCAGATCGTGTAATCCACATTTGGAAGTTAATCTGAGCCTCAAGTCAATCTCAAAGACCTAGCAGCATTGATGTGTGCAGTTGAGCACTTGCAGCCTCTGAAATCAGTTTGTGAAATGTGAAAGACTTTTCACGTTTACCTTTTTAAAAACACGCAAATTATTTTTCAACTGGACAAACAGTTTGTGTTTCAAGAAGTTAAACGCGTTCACGATCCTTTAAATATCTCGCTGGACTGCCAGCGGAGCTTCTCTGAGTATATTTTCAAGAAATGCTCTCAGCGACTTCTTCTCCTCAGAAGACTCAGAGGCCTCCGTGTCAGTCTGTGAATTTTAGATCAAGTGTAGGAATTGAAAACGATTTCATCAACTATAGAAGTGAAAAATTAACTCTCTAAGATTGTATCAACAGCATGTAAAACAGAGCACTGCAAAAACTGAAAACCAAGCAAGTGTTTATGTCGTATTTATGGTAAAAAACAAAAATGTCTCACTAGCCTCTTTCACCTGACAAGTGTCTTATTTTTAGATACACAAGTCTGTCTTTGTGTGGGCAAACTTTACTGACAGGATGAGGAGGAAAGTTCAGAGCGTTACAGCAGATAAAGCCTCTGAGGCGCTATAGAGAGCTCCGAAAACATGTTCAAAAAGTCATTCAGCCCATAATGCAAATATTCTGACCTTACAAACTGACAGATGAGATCTAATCCCTGAAGTGTTTTTAATGTGTGATTTTGTGAATAATTTTTGTGACCACATCTGGAGACCCTCTGACAAGATTTATTCTACTCTGTCCCAAAAGTCCAATAATACTTTGTTTAATCCCAGAGCAGGAAGAAAGTCTGTGACTAACAGAGAAAAATTGGGAGCTGCAAATGTCGAGAAGATGCAGATAATATGTCGTCTCAAACAGCCAAATTTCTGACATACTCAGACTCTAACCGATCATCTGACAGCCAGATTGTTGCTCGTTCAGGCAAATAATCAGGCAACATGTTGTCTCTCAAACCCCACATGGAACAAAAACTCTGCCCAAAACTAAAGTGAGTCATGGTCGACTCACTGAAGGGGATGAAAAGGTGAGAGAGACAAATGTGTGTATCTTCAACCCAGCAGTTCCTCCCTTTCCTTTTGGTCGATCCTAACAAGCACAGTTTGGGTTTCAGTCACTGCTCAAGACGACATGCCAAAGAATCTATTTAAAGATTTTTCTTTCTTTGCAGTCAGGAGATCAGTTTTTTTGTGAAGTCTAACAGATTGTGCTTTTTGCTTTCCAATATCACGGAGAAAAGATGTATGGGACACACAAGGCGGCTTTGAGCTTGAAATCCATCACCGTCCAGGTTCAGATCTTAAACAATTCACTTCATGCCCACCTGCAGAGATGTGAAGCAGCTCCCTCATCTGCGGCATCACTCGCAAGCAGCCTCACCTCACCACGTAGACCAAGATTTCAGTCCCTGGTGCTGTCAAAGAGAGAGAGGACAGACTGAGGACAGAAGAAGCAGTGACGTCGTCAGCACATGAGGGGAAAGCGGATACAGAACTAGATCAGAGTCTCTCTGGACCATGAGGACTGTGAAAGCTGTTTCCTCAAGGGGGCCAAGTGTCCAAGACCAGGGAGTGATGAGCCTCAGCTACCAGGAGAGGGTGAGAGATCAGCGGGCTGACGTCTCCGTCACATCAGCAGCTTGATTCAGAGAAAAAGGGCGACGAGAGAGAAGAGAGAAAAAGTTTAAAAATAAGAGCACAAACAAGTTTCTTGAAAGTCTGGGCTGATAAGCCACCATATGTGAGGACTGCAGCTCAGACATTTAAAAATATTCAACCCTGAAAGGTTATTTTGAGACGTAACATCAAAGGCAGATATTTAGGCATGTAAATACGTAGGCATGTGGTGAGTGTTGAGTCATATATCCGTCACATATTATCCCATCTTTTCACATCCTATCGATCCCCTAAAGGGACTGATTCAGAGCAGATTTCAGCGCGTGACCTGTTATAGCCGATGCCCACTTGCAGCCTGTCGTCACACTTCACATATGGATACGAGCTGTAAGCCTTTCAGCTGAAAAATTCTCCTTTCTTCCCACATTGTTTCATTTTCTGACGTCTTCTGAGAGTCCAGAGGAGGTTCAGCTTTACAGGATTTCACACATCTTAAGGAACAATTGAGGGGAACATACGTACGTTTTCTGGGGCAGAAAGGTTTTAATTTTTTGTTCATTATTTCAGAGCCTTCAACTTTAAGTTTGGAAAGCTTTTGATGGTTCTGTGAACACGGCTTTGGAAAAGATGTTCACTAGTGGTTTTGTTCACATATTTCACTGTTTATCTCTGCAATCTTTGTTGCGTAGGAAAACATAATAAAAAAGAAACCCATATCCAAACATTTTTAAAGCCCTGTTTCATTCATTTTCCGTTTTTACTTTAATAACGTGATTCATTTACACATCAAAACCGTCCCTGTTCTCTAGAATTGTGCTGTTTAGTAAAAAAAACTATTTGGAAAATATTTCATTTTAGTCTCAAGTGTTGATTAGTCTGTTGATTGAATGTTCATCTGAGATTTGGTCGTCATCCAGAAGTATTTCAGATTTCAGATTTGGCGGCAGTGTTCGTAAACTTGGTATAACTTATTTAGAGTATAAGATTTTTTTTGTTTTTTTCTGTTATATTATATTTCTGGCTTTTAATCTTTACTGAACTGAACTTACCAATAAATGAGCTACTGCAGTTCCTCGAGTGTCCACTAGAGGCTGGCGGTGGAACCATGTAGAAGAAGCTAACGGTCAGCCTTTTAATAAATCCTCCTGTCAGTTCTTGTAGGAGCTGCAGTCTAGTGTAATTTTATTGACATACTTTGTTTTTTTCAAATTTATTTTGTCTTGAAATTTGTCCATTAACCACAGGCTCAGAAGTAATGTTTTGGGTTTTTTTTATTTTGGACAATAAAAGCAACTTGAAGTCATCTCTCACTGGATTGTCTTCTGTGACCCTGAAAGCCTGCACCCACACACCTGAACCCCCGCTGGTAATGAGTTGCAAAAAATTACAGGACAAACCTCATTAATGAAGTTTTTTGGCACAGTGAGTATTTTTTAGAGAGTCTTATGATATTAAATGCTGAACGTCATCTAAAGTTATAAACTCTGAAGAATTCAGAGTTTGATTTGAAGTCTTGTTTTTATTGACGAGTTTTACTTGTGGTCTTCATCCTCCATAGAAGCGATTCTCCATCAATGAACCGTGTGGCCGTCCTCAGCCCTCAGGGTGCTGTGCTGCACTATCACGCACCCCCTCTGTGTGGCCTTTAATGACATTTTTCTGGTTTTATCGCATGTAAATAAACAGCGTGTGTTTGCATGTGTGTGTATGTGCATGTTCTCATGTGTTTATGCCTTGGCACTTTAGTGTGTGTGTGTGTGTGTGTGTGTGTGTGTGTGTGTGTGTGTGTGTGTGTGTGTGTGTGTATGTGCGTGTGTGTATGTTCGTATGCAGTCCACACAGCAGTCCCAGACCTCCCAGTCCACCCCTGACCCCAACCCTCTGAGGAGGAAGTGACCCCCTGCCTGCAGTAATGGCCAGCGTGCTGAGGCTGCGGCTACAGGGCAGCCAAAGGGCAGGAGGGGAGCAGGCACAGCAGGAGAGGAGGAGGAGGAGGAGGAGGAGGAGGGCTGAGCTGAGGGAAGAGAGAGAGGCAGCAACCTAATAAATAATCAAATAAATAAATAAATAAAAGGAGCAGAGAGTTGAGGGAGTGTAATGAAAGTATGCGCAGAGAGACGGGGACTCAAGCGGTGATGTGAGGATGAATTTAAAAAAAGGCTAAACTGTGACCTCCAGAATGAAACACTGTTATCTACCAAAAACTACTTACAGAAGATGTCTTCTTTGTATTACCCATGATACACTGCTTTCCCGTTATTCATTTTTAACTAAATTAAAAGCCTCTTCTCTTTTTGAGAGCGTGAAATAATGTTTGGGTGCCTTTAGTCTTTGTTACATCCCTGCAGAGGCTGAATACACGCAGCCTGCAGGAGACAAAGTGCAGACTAAATGACTGTAAGCTGCTTGTGAACACCGGTCTGGGAAGAGGTAGAGGTGCTACTGTGGGGGAGGATTATTGGCTCCGCCATGTCGTCTGTTTTCTATATTCGTCCTCTAAATTGATTTTTGTTTTGCTGCTCCTTTTGCCGTCCATTGTGTCCGCGGGAGGAGGGTTGATAATGCGTTTGCTGGCCACGAGTCCCCCGTGGCCAATTTTCCCACCACCGCAACCACTCTGTCGCAAATTAAACTGTCATAACGCCCATAACCACAATTAATGACTGGGATTAGGGGCAAAAATCTGCATTACTGAACACCTTTAGGCGCACACGAGCTCTCGAGGAGGAGACACCGAGGCGAGGGAGGAAGGGAAGGAGATGAAGCCAATGAGAGAACAAGGCGGGAAGAATAATGAACAAAGGAAATGAAAACCGTGCAGAAAAAAACGGGACTTTGATTCACTGAGGAAGAAACTAGGAGAAAGTTTGGATTGCACGTTGAAATCTTTGCACTTTATGGATATAAATGGCAGTCATGGGTGCTAATAGGCCTCATCTTAAGTTAACAGGCTGTCTGCAACATGATGAACATCAGCAGCTGAGCTTTAAAGCTAAATGGCCAAATATGACACGGAGGCAAAACAGCCGGATCGTCGGTTTAAATTAAATTCCCTCAGGATGCAGAAAACTGCTCCCACTGAAAATGAATGACTTCCTTGGAGCATAAGCTAAGTGTATGAGTGTGTTTGTCTAAGTGTGGAAACAGCAGAAGAGATGAATGATCTCTTGTAACTCACTCCTTGATCAAGTCGACGGCCTGCACTGCTGGGCGGCGTGCAGGTCAGGGGGAAGGATGTGGATGACTGCGGCGCTCTCCTCACTCAGAGCGTCCTCACACATCACCTTCAGCCTCCGCGGAGCGTACCGCCAATGACAGAGAGAGAGAGGAGAAACAGCAGGTAAACTAAATTACTTAAACAGCGCTGCCAACAACAACTGTTGTTTCCCGGTGTAATGATACGGAAATATAGAATTACTCCACCGCACAGGCAACAAGGCTGAGATTAAATAAGAAAAAAATATGGCGGAGGGAAGTGCAAGTGACAGGTATGCAGACTGAGGGAGGGAGATGATAGGAGGGGGGATCAGTGAGGGGTGAAGAAATCGTTCCACAAAGTTTGATTACTGAATTGCAGAGAAGAATACTCTCCTCTTCTGTTTGTTCTTGGATGAGGCTGTGGAAGCCTTTGCATTGCTGCAATTTTCTAATTTAGAGAAGCATTTACAAAATACCAGAGCGAACGAATTAATGTGAATAAATTCCACTAAATAAAACACATGCTCCAGGCTTTAAATATATAATAAATGAGAGCTCTCTCTACCATTCTGACCAACTCAAAGTGCTTTTATATTGCAAGCTGCATTCCCTCGTCCACACAATGATGACTGCTCGCCCATTTCAACAGGCCGTCTAACTGCAAAGGACGCTGCATCAGTGGAAAAACACTTCCTGTCTTTGATAAAAGAAAAATACAAACCAAGCTCCACAGTGAAAGTTTGATGCTCTTAATGAAGCAAATGCAAAATGCTCTGAGAGAAAGAGTTGCTTTGGAAAAACAGAGAACATAAGCGTGAGGTTGGAAATTTGTGCATCTCTTTACCTCCTGCAGGCGAACACGTTTTGCTGCAGAGCGAGTGTGTGTTTGTGTGAGCGTTCAGGTGTTGAAGACCATTTGGTGATTCTAAGGTGTTTATTTTCGGTCATTATTATGCACGCCAGCTTGCGTGTAAATGCACATAGTAACAGGTGCGTGCACGCCCTCTCTGTACCCCGTCAGCCGCAGTCAGCAGGTCATCAGCCATCTTGTCCAGGTTGGGGGCCCTTCCTGCGTAGATGAGGAACATCATCTCTTTAAAGACATCTGGCTGCACGTCATTTATCTCCTCACGCTTCAGAACGAGAGGAAGAAGACAGGAAGAGGAGAATACACACAGGGTTTAACAGAAGAGAAGAAGAAAGACAGATGCTTTGACGATCCTTCAAACGCAATGTGAAGCAGCTGCAGAGTGTTTTTTATTTCATGTGAATATTCCAAAAACCTCCCTGAATTTAACTCAATCACCTTGTTTAGCACACGCACAGGGACAGCCAAGCAGTGATACAAAACAAGCTCCAAGTGCCAAAGAAGAAAAACAATCCTGAAGAACCCTCTGAGCAGTCTGAACACGTCCCAGCAAAACTACATTCTTCTATATTTATTTAATTCTTCTTTCTCAGCTGATTCCTGAAAATTAATCCTGAGCATTCATTCCTTGACTGCGCCTGCAGCCAGAGAAGTGGGCTTTATCGCTGGCTGGCACAATAACGGTAACCTGAACCTTTTTCCTCAGCACGGAGAGGAAGAACAAAGAAGTAAACCAATTATAACCGTGCTTTATCGTCACCGCAGTGACCAGCGGCGGTTTTAGCGGGGTCAGGCTGGGTGTACGGACAGATTAGTGCGCTTGTGTCAACTCTGACCGCTCGACGGCAACATAGGGACACGGAGAAGGGACGCAGGGAGAGGAGAGGATGTCTGCAATTGTGGCTTTACGTAAGAAAACAGACAACACAAAATCTGCATGCTTTCGTTCTGTATTCCTTCTTTTCTCTCTTTCAGTTCGTGCAGAATTTGTCGTCGTTTGGAGACAAACTTAATTTGACCCTGTTGACTTCTGAGGGAAGACTGAGCGCTGAGTGTTGATGAGATTTGATAGCACAGCTGAAGCACAGTGGAAGTCAGATGAGGGACATTTCACAGGACTTCCTGCAGTATTGCGAGCTTAATGCGAGCTTTCAGCGGTGTCTCATAAATAGACAGCGCTCCTGTAGTTACAGTGTCTGCGGCTCCCCGTTTATTCACAGAGCAGTCCTCTATTAGAGCCTTTCTTTATGAGCTCATTTGTCTCCCCTCTATAGAGTGCTGCAGAGGAGTGTTAACCCATCTATCTGTTTTCTCAGAATCGTATGGGGACGCGGCCCACCATCTCTCTCTCTTTCTGATGAAGACGCCCACTTAAACAGCAATTAAGATGCATTTCCTGGCTCTGTGCTTTATAATTTCCCCATCCGAGCCGCGCGGGCATCAATATTCCGCTGACATGACGGCTAAATCACCAAGGTTCAATCTCTCCCGCCTCCTATCTGATGAACACAACCAACTGTGGCACGTGGGCTCTCTGCAACTCGCATGTGTGCACAGATGCACATGGACACATGCACGGAAATCAATTCTACAGAGGAGTCCTAAAAAAAGATGTGCACACTTCACGCACCATTTTAACAAATCCTCATTTCAGCTGCACTCAAGGCAGCTTCAGGTTAGTTTTTAGGTTGTACAGAATAGCTTTAGAGAGCTTCATCTGTGTTAGTAAGAAATATTTTCAGCACCTTAACACCTGACTGGAAGGTTAAGCTTTCAATATCAATATCTTTAAATGTGGATTGTGGGAGAAAATGAGGTTGTCTATCAACAAAACAAAGTTTTCTTTCCTCTCATTTTGTTGAAGTCAGGGTAAAGGAATCGTGACGTATGGATATATTGGCAAACTGTTCAACCAAATAAAATATCTCGTGTTTGCTTTCACTACATTTCAACGCCCCGCTGTGAAGAACCCTCCAAAAGCTGTGGAGTTCCTCCCACAAGTCCAGCATGAAAGCCAATATTTAAACTCCCAGAAACACCAGGGTTTAGTGCTCCATCTCTCCAAAATATTCACCTCCGAGAGCTCCATAAGCCTCCATTACGCCGGCCACTTTAGAGAACAATAGTAGCTGAGGAGCAAAGTGCCAACAGGCCAACCAGCTGGGAACACGCCAGCCAATCGAAAGCTCTCATTGTTTCCTTCAATAGAGAGTAATTGAACCCTCCTGTTACAAAAGGTCACACAGTTCATTCAACAGACTTATTAACTCATAAATGAGTGCGATCCATATCCCCGTTTTCTTCAACGCTCTCTGCTCTGATGGAGAAGTGTTAAACAGACACAGATGGCTTTCTTCATTTTCTGTCTCTTTGTTACCATAAAGGTCAGCTCCGTCTAACAGCCTGCAAACAGTCAATGGCACAAAGTTTGGTTTAAAAGTTCAGTTCAGTGATTTAGTTTCTTCATTATACTAGATGCTGGCTCCAAAAGCACGGAATCTCCCTTTAGCATCCACAAAGTGTTAATGCTCAACTCTCCTGCAGAATAGTTTCCAGGCTCACAGTAAGGTCTTTATTCTTTGTAAGGAGCCTCAATAGCGTCTACAAAGTGTTTGCTAGTCTACCTGGAGACCTGTTGATGAAATCTGGCAGTATGTGTGGTTAACGGACAGAATACACCGGATCAGAGAGGTTTCTATTCAAGTCAATGTGTCAACTCACTCTGGATCCACTCTTTCACAGACTGACTGTGTGCAGTCTGGCAAGTTGGAGCCAGACACAACAGATAAGCAAGCCTCCTATTTTTTGCCAGAAACCACATAATCACACCCAGTGACTTTCAAAATAAAACAAAGCGTGTCTAAACCAGCTGGTATTTATCTTGACTACAACAACAAACCTAAATAATGAGCGAAGCCAGACCGGGAGTCAATCGGTTTGAGGTTTTACAGCCCAACATGAACCAGGAGAACTGTTCCTGGGAATGTTTAATCAGGAACCAAAAGTTCCTGGAGGTTGGTTGAAAAAGGCTTAAAAACACCTTGAGTCTATGAGTGGGGCCCAAAGTGATAGTTTTATATGGGGCCCACACCCCGCTGCCGTGTGATGGGCTGAAAGACTCCTCAGTTCAGGTTTAACACAAGGAAATATTGTGGCATAACCTCAAAATATTATGTCATAATAACCCAAAAGCACAACACTGAGGAGTTCAAGTACTGGAACTAAAAAACATCCATCTTTCACACCCCCTAGTGAGAGCTCTAAAACAGTCAGCACGGCACCGAACAATTCACACCAACACGCTTTTTATTCCAACTTTAGCTGCTATTCTCTCACTTTGTCTAAAAAAACACAGATTCCACCTTCAGAAAAAAAAAAGAGAAAGGCGTCACAGTCTCGTGAAAATTCTGCATCTTTTAAAGTCACCAGATAATAGGGTTGCAGTCAACAAAACATGAAGGAAGACGTGCAGACACACATGGATGTTTAGAGAGGTGAGCACTCCCTGATGCAACACAGAGAAAGATTAGAATTTAAACACTGGAGTCACCTCAGAGCGAGCAGGAAGTCAAGCTCTCAGCTCACTTTCTTGCTCCCTTCTATCTCGTGCTCAACAGAGAGACACGGATAAACAAACGAGAGAGAGTGAAAGGTTTCATATTGTATGTTGATGCTCACAGAGGTTTCTGATATCCGCTGACTCACCAACACATGGCCTGAGGAGAGCGAGGGGGATGATTGGCAGCAGTGACAGAAGCATCATGAGAGAAGACGTGAAGCTGCATCCTGCTGACAGACTCATGACGTGCTCCAGTTTAACACCGATAGACAAACCTGAACGTAGCGTAGTTGATACAATATGCTTTAATTAAGGCTTGTCTTCCTTGCTTTACGCTAAAAGCATGCACGCTTGTTCAGTTTTCATGTGTTTCACCCTTTCATGTCCCTGAAAATTCAAAATCATGTTTTGTGTCCTGCTGCAAGAGGACACCAAAGTTTACAAATCCTCTCGAGGCAAGGACGGCTCAGACGACGCTCACATGGAGGCAGAATTTAAAGGAGCTGATGATGAGCCGAGAAAACAGTTTGTAAAGCAGCTTCAGAAGCATACTTCTTTTAAAATCCTGATGGTTTCTTTATCTTAAGCAACAAATTTGCCTGACACAGGATCACCACAGCCAATCACTGACAAAGGTTAAAAAAAAGTCCTTGAAGGCATCGAAATTGAGTGAACTGACCTCCGTTCCACAAACAGGCTTCAAAGAAGTTATTTCCCTCTCGTTTTGTGGACACAGCTTTGAATCTTTACTTTTAGAAATTTGCATCTTTATTTTTTCATTTTATCTTCAGTAAATCACAAAATCTGTTCCTTCCTGGGGTTATACACGTAATAGGCCTGCTTAAAAAAAAGTCAAATTAATCAGAGGCTTTGTACTTAATCACAATTAATAGCAGTCAATTGCATAACAATATTTGACACGAGAAGCAACATTTTTCAGTTGAAATGGGTTTTGGTAGATGACTGACTCAATGAATGGACATATGCACGAGTGTAATCAATAAAACCATGTTTATTTTCAGTCAAATACACTTTCCATAAGTAAAGTGTTGAAGGAACGTTACTGCATTTTAAGAAAGCAATGTTCACAAGGCTAAACTAATAAATTCAAGTTTTATGGGATGGTGACACTGCGTCCTCTAACTCAGACTAAATCTGGCGTCCATGCTTGCTGCTACCATAAACAGAAATGTTGAGCACTGAGGTGATACCAGAGGCTAGAATTGCTCCAGTGATATGCAAACTCTTTGTTGAAGAGTATCATTCAGCTTTCCACATTGGGGGTGCATCACCTTGAGTATCACTATGACTGGTGATATGGTGTTTAATTTATCATGCGTTACACGTCCCAGGTCCCAGCCCTGGTTTTTACTGTTCAAGTACGTTGGACTGAAGCTTCTGTGTTTTAACAGTGAAACTGAGACTCTCAAGAAGTAAACAAATTAGGACTTTTCAAGAAGACACAATGAACAGAGACAGGATTGTGTTGATGAAGCAGACAAACATACAGCTTCTCAAGTTGCTGGACTGTAAAAAATGCAGCAGACGGATGTGGTTCAGACCAGGGAAGGGGTTGTTTTAAGCTAAATACTGGGTTAGTGGATCAGATTTCCTCATTTGAGCCTCAAACTTTTAAACCTCTGAACAAATATTAATTAACAGAATGGCAAGTTGTGTATTTCACACCTAAAAGCCCTCAATGCTGTCCTAAGCCATTACAGATTAACCTCATCTTTATTCAAATAACATGAAAAAGTTCACATTAAGTTGTAAACTTGCACTAATCTTGCTAAGATGTGCTGCTTGCTAGTTTCACAACAATTATAGTCACGCCCTGACCAAGCAAGCTGCCCTCTGGCGAGGTAACTACAGAGCACTGATGTGCTGACTGAGTTCTTCAACATAACTCAGAATCTGATTGGCTGAAGATTATGATGACTAATAATGAATAATAATTTTACTTCATCTGCAGAGAGGGTTAATTCAACAATACCTCAGGACACTTTTGTTTTTACCTTACCAAGCTGCTCTGAAAGAAGCACATCTGCAGGAGAGCAGCTCCAAAGGTAACAATCCTCTTCAGTATCATCATCCTGTTGGGTTATCTGAACTCTTTTTACCATCAAACAAGTGAAAGAAGCGACTGTTTGAAAGACAAATCAGTGTTTCTCTGCTGTGCCTCCAGACTCCAGCTGCAGAGGTCATGTTTAATCTCCCATCGAGCTGTCTGATCCCTCAAATTACATAAATCAGCCGCACTTCTGTTGTACTTGAAATCAGTGCTGTGTGATAACTCTGCATGCTTATGATAACCACCACATCTCCTCTGCGTAGCTCTTCATGCATTTTAACTCTCTCCACTCTCAGTTTCGGCTGACACTCACAGATGGAGATCAGCTTGTGTGAGTTTTTGTTTGGACTCAAAGAGATAATGTGTGTTTACTGAATGTTAATGTTGGCCTTAAACGATGAGTCGAATATCAGCGAGGGTCGTCCTCTGATACGGTTCACTTTGTGGGATTACGTGCTGATTGGGTCACATGTTAAATCACTGTCTGCTGATGAATGCATGATTAAGTAGTGATTAAAATTTAACAAATATTGTAACACAGCATTAAGTATGTGTCAAAGTCAGTGATTGCTCATTTAATTTTTTATTAATGACTTATTAGCCCACTAACCATATAATGACTCATTTGGAAACACGGTGTCGTCCATCACCTAAGCTTGAGTCAAACTTAACTTTAATACCACTGATACGGGTGAATGTGTGAAGTTCATTATGAAATTTTCTTAGTTGGAATAACTTTAAAGGTCGGGGGAACAGAAGTTATTTTGGGGTTTAAAGGTGCAGAAAAAAGACAAAATATGGCTTAAACGAGGGAGCAGCATTTAGGGAAGAGCCTTTTTGAGTGCAGTTTCCATGGGTTCTCTCCAGCTTCCTCCCACAGTCCAAGACACATGCTCATCAGGTTGACTGGTAACTCTAAATTGGCTGTAGGTCAGCCAGAACACACCTGTTCTGTCCCTGATTCATCACAGCATCCAATCTGAAAGTTTCAACTCAATACATTGAATGCTGCAGCAGCTACGCAACATTTTGCACAAATCAGATTGAGCAGGACAGGAAGTTGTTCATTTAAACATCCAGAGATTTAAAAAATAAAGTGCACACAGTGTTGAAACCAGATTGTATTCAGTTTTAACCCATCAACAAACCAGAACAATGAGCTGAGCCAAGCCAGAAGTCAACAGGTTCAAAGTTTTACAGCCCAACATGAACCAGGAGAGGATCATCAATGAGGTGGAAAGCACGGGAACTCCAAGGTCTCACTTTGTTGATAGATGAGAGATGGATCAGGTGTGTGTCCTTGTGCGCAATGACAGCTGGGATTATCTCCAGCCTCACTGTGACCCCAAAGGAAAAAAGCACGACAGACAATGGAAGGATGGGTGCAGAAGAAGGTCAAAAGAGTACACCATCACCAAAACTTGCAAAAAAGTTTTTGAACGAGCTGCAATGAGTCCCACAAGAACCCTGAGTGAACCGATCTGCGTACAAAACTTTTCTACTCATTTATTAATCAAGTAATTGACTTCTGCTTCAAAACTTCCAAACTAATAACTGTGCCAGAGTTTATTTTGTTCTCCATGACCGAGTTTGTCATTAACCCGGGCTCCACTCGGGAGTTTCAGTTTCTGTCTAAATGTTGTTTCTGATGCCTTCAAAGTGCCACAAGAAGTTGATTCCAGGGGAAATACTTCATCAGACCTTAAATTTAATGAATAATTTCTCCTGCCGCGGGGACACCTATGTGCTAATCTCTAGAAAAAGTTTCTGCTATCCACAGATTCAGCACCTGTTCCTGTTGATTGTGAACTTACACCTCATACCCATGTGATAATGGTGAGCGACTGTTTGCTGATGACGCAGCATGAGACATGAAAGTTTGAGGAAACTGGTGAAGTATGTTGTGCGACGAAGAGGCCGTTCATCATTGGGTCTGTCGAAAAATGTGTGAGGAGGGATTTTAATTACGTGCTGCTGTGGTTTGGGGTCTCTCTTTCTCTCTCTCTCTTCTCCACTCAGTCTGATGTCCCTCCTCCTCGTTATGCCTCCTCTTGGCCGTTCCCGTGACAACTCTCCCGGCCGTTGATCGCCGTGGAGACGGACATAGAGGGATCAAACGAAGGATGGAGCGCATCTAAAATTGCCTTCACATTGCCTCTCTCCCTCTTTCCTTTCCTTTATTTCTCACAACCTTTCTTCCTTTTCTAACTATTCTCTCTCTCACTTTCATGTCCTCTCCTCCTTCTCTCTCTTTCTCTCTCTGTCGTTTTCACTCCACATCCCTCTGCTATTTGTCTTCCTGTCAGTCTTTTTGTCTGTATCCCTTTTACTTCTCTGATTTTTGCCCACTGTTCTCTCACTCTGGTTTTCTCTCCTCTCCCTCTTTTCACTTTCTATGACCCCCCTCTCTCCCACCTCTCTCTCTCTCTCTCCCCTCTCTCTCTCCATCTCTCTCTCTCTCACCCGCCCCTTTCCTTTGTTGCTGCAGTATGAGCTCACCAGCACAGAGCTGCACCAGACAGACTTACTGTAGGTTTGTCCCTGTGATCCTTCCTGGCCTCGCTCATTCATGACCTCGTCTTTTTTTCAGAGAGGTTTTGGAAAGTGTCTGATATGTGCTGAAAGAAATAACACCTACAGTATGACTGTGTATGACGTACATACTCATAGATGAGAATCCCAGAAACATTTGATTTAGCACTTCAACAACACGACACGTCTGAAGACTGAGGGCAAAGGGCCACCAGCTCTGTGTCGTCTCTGCTCTGTCCCTGGATCTGATCAGTTTTTAATTCTAGCCAATGAGTTTGCGTACACTGTCTGTGTTTAGGGATCTGATCTTTGTGCCTTGTATTAGTCTTGTATAGACTCAAAATGTTCACTCTGATATCGGTGAAGCATGAAGGACAAGAACTACAGCGGCTCAGCAGTTTGGAGTTATTTCACACTTGTTTTCACCAACGATTCGGACGGCAACTTGCAACATGTGGAAGTTAATTCCTCATTTATCCACTGCTGAGATTTACAGTTTAATTCCTGTTAATATTGGAGATCTACTCACCACACATTTAAACATTTATGAACTCACAGAATCATAATATTTCACTTTGTTTTAGAATTTGAAAAGCCTGAAGGCAAAACTTATATTTTCTAAACCTGATATTAAGGATTAAAGAATGTTGAATTAATACAAGTATCAGATCACATCAGATCAGTATCCGCCAATACTGAAGCCCAGGTATTGGTTTCATTATCAGGATTTGGAAAGTCAGATTGGTGCAGATCAAGGAGGTCAGAGTTCAGATGGACAAGACTTCACTCTTCGATTTGCACAAAGCAAACTGCGACCATACCGACACTAAAACATAAAACAAAACCAGCCATCTTTCAGTTCCATAAATAATGCTCAAAGTAGAGACAAAGTGTTGCTTGAGTTTTAACTTTTATCATCTTGTTTGAGTTTGAAGAGTAATTATAACTCTTATAACACTGCATTGGTGGTTATTTGGTGGTAGCTGTTTCCTTCTACTAATGTGTTTGTAGAAATCCAGTTTACAGGCTAAACAACAAAAACATGATCCAAACCGCAGCTGTTCATTCCTTCCAACATTGTATACACGTCATCATGTATTTTACATTTACATTTTTGAGGGATACAGACATGACATTCCTGTTTTTATAAAAATAAAACTGTCAATTTTTCTTTTTTATGGTTTGTTGCACTTTTTCTCAATTTATTGAGTTCGTCTTGAAATAAGTCTGTGCATTTTATTGAAGTTTGAGATATAAGGGTTGTATTGGTGTATAGCAAAAGTTAAATAAAAAAATGACACTACAGCGTGTAAATATGTAAAGATATGCTCTGCAGATTTGATACAGTGGGTCATAAAGGGTTAAATGCAAATCTGATTGTTTCAATGACTCGTCAACCGTTATAACACGACTCAAATCCAGTCCTCTCATTTCTTGTCAATCTGCGCTGACCTGAAATAATACACAATCGATCATCATCATCATCATCATCAACATCAACAGCTCAACTTCAAAAACTCAGTAAGGAGAGCAAATTCTTCCTGTTGTAACGACCTCACACTGGCTGCCAAATTTATTTACGATTGGTTTTAAGGTTTCCCTCATTAGAGCACATCATGGCCAGGTCACAGAATATATAACTGAGCTGCTGTTCAGTGATCAACTTCACATCCACAGGAAAGGAGGCAGGAACTTTAACATTTCTCTGTCAGAAGTGGAAATGATCCAGCTTTGTTCTGGCTCATTACAGTTATAGACCTGCCTGAGGAGCTCCAACATCACTATCATCTTTAAATCACCTGAAGACCGAGTTTTATCAAAGGGCCTTCTTGTAATGTCTGTGATTTATTCCTAACATTACAGGATCAGATGCTGAAGAGATCACTGCCTGACTGAAGTTTGACTGAACTGTGGTTTTCATTTAGAGTTGAAATTGAGGTTTTGTTTTGTTTTATGTGGATAAAGTTTCCTTGTCACAAACATTTTTAGGTTATTTTAATTTATTGATTAAAGCGGCGCCCACGGGCCCTTTTCTTTTGTACTTTCTGAATTATCTAGACTCCTTGTAAGTTAATAACTTCTACCAAAACACGCTCTCTTTCATGTCGCAGTCGTTTCTTCCGGTGAGCTTGGGTGTGAAAAACACTCCTTTAAAGATGAGATGAATTAAAAAAATACTCCCACCCACTAGGATGGATTAATGTGCTGAAATTTCTGCCCGGAAACACGAGAATTAGTCGAAAGCGTCACTACGTTGTTATTTTCTGGCAGAGCAGGCAAAGTGAAAGCACCTTTAACTGTAGTTTCACCCCAATTTGTGGATTCAATGTTTGACTCAGGGGTGAACTATTCCTTTAAAACACTCACAGTTTCCTACAAAGGGGAAACGAACGGCGTGCAATGCTCATCAAAAGCAAAGAATCAAACATGCTGTGAATGATTAATGCCGCTTTCCTGCCTCTGTAATCAGCATTTCAGCCACTCAACGTGGAAGCCGATGGAAGACGACCTGTTCTTTCGTCTTTATCCAATTTGATTGGCCACGCTCTCAAACAAGCCAGAAAATCGGTATTGAAGTCAAATTGGGTGTGTGTGAGTGTGTGTGTGTGTGTGTGTGTGTGTGTGTGTGAGAGTGTGTGTGTGTGTTATAGTTGTCTCTATGTCTTCCCTGCTGCCTTCACCACCTGTTCCAAACAATGTCAACCACGCTCATTTATCTATCAGCAGGGCTCACTGGAAACGCACACAAACAAACAGCAAGCACATGAATGTAAACGCACTCACACACATATTCTCACACACACACACACACACACTGATTATTGAGTTTCTACCCGCCTAGATTCAGAGATTGCTGAATCATCTCGAATCATAAGTTTGTACCCTGGCTTATAATGTGATGGGTTAGTTAATTAGTTAACTAGTTTGTTGGTTAATCGGTGAGTTAACTCAGGATAGGTGTCTGAAGGGAAAGAATCTGTACACTTATTCCTAGAGGGGAAAAAAACTCTAAATAAATAGGACCTTAAAATACAGTGAACAGGGTTGCACTGTGATGCAGAAGTATTAGGATCATTTTCAGCTTTTAGCGCCAAAACCTGTAACTTGCTGCTGTTTGAGGGAGCTGATCAGAGACTTTTACAATCTCAGAGAAGACACCAAAAGCAAGAGGAATCTTTAGTGACATCGCCTTTCTTCGGTCTACATGTGAGTCTGCAATAACGATCAAACACAAGCCAAAGCAGTAACACTGAAAACACATGACATCTTCTTACTGTGGCTGTAAAAACAACGGTTGGGTATCGAGAAACAGCCCGGTTTGGAAACATTTCTCACTTTTTAGGAATAAACTTGCAGTGCACATAGACTTTTTGTTTTTCCAACAGGACCTGCAGTGTTGCATTTGGTAACGGTCTCAGTATTCAGATAATACTGACACAGCAGAACTGGAACTGGAACCATATCTAGTTTCTTCTTGACCTAATGCCACTACAATATGGTGCAATATCACTTGAATGCATCTTATAAAGAAAAAGTTCTTGCGCGGTGTTTCAACTGCTTGTAAAACAGACTGGATTTCATACATGTCTTGAAACAGAACCTTGATTTTGTTATCTTTGATGCTTGACACCTTTTCAGCTGATGTTGTTTTTTCAGAAATATTACCTGAGTATGTTCAGGATGAGATCAGCCATGGACGAAGTGTAACATGAACCTTTATGTTTGAAGGAGTTTCTGAAAAGCCCCCAAATGGGCACTTCCTCCCAGGGAGTCTGAAGAACTGTCACATTAATAATGCATCATGAGCATCTGTGTTCAAAAGCTCCTGGTAAATAGGAAGAGTGAAAGGTGTTCAAAAGGCCTGCAGGATCACTGAGGAGATAATGAACGGTATTGTGTACTCATGTTTGTTACTTACAGTCCAGTTCTGCTTTGCTTATCCACTAAATAACGCTGCAGGAGTCACATTTGTCTGCATAGCTGTCAATCATGATGTCACATCCCCTCTTTTCAGAATTAAAACAACTTTTTAGAAAACTTTCATTTGCACTTATAGCAGCATGATGATGATTAAGTATTTTAACAAAAAGAGTGTTTGAAAAGACTTTATTTGATGTGTATTTGAGTTTAGCTCGAATGATTTCTTGTTTCTTATAACATAAACCCCTTTACAGCCTACGACATCGTAAAGGTGTGCACACATTTGTTACAGAAGCAGCATTCAGCTCCACTTATTCAGATGAGTGATCGTTCTTCAAACATAAAAATGTCAGGTTGTTCTGTGGTCAGATGTGAGAAACGATTCTCCACCATGGACCGTAGACTTGTTATCGAGAAACCGGTGTTCTGGAGTAAAGAGTGACCATGCTAACTGGAGACCTTCATTTGAAAGTGTCAGTGATGGTTGGCTAAGAGCCACCAGTTAACAGGGTCACACTTTACACTGAAACACCAGAGACGTCTTTGGCAGTGAATTACTGAGTATGAATGAAAATAAGTCATTAAGTGATGAAACTCTGAATCCAGTTTTTACTTTGTGCAATCAAAGAAAAAGTTGTTTTGGAGTTGATATTTGAATAAATTAATTATGACCAATAATAATAGGAAGTGTAAATAAAGAGCTAAAAGAAATAAGAAAATATCAATATCTTACTCTTATTTACATTAGCCCTTAAAATTGCATGTGCTCAATCACATCCTTGAAAATGTTTTTAAACCCTTAAAAAGTTATGAACAATAATTATTAACATTACATTAAAATTATTTACTTTTAATTGTCCCTTTGTGACTAAACTAAATTAACAATTTCTTGTAGCTTTTAACATGACTGATGTGACTCAGCTCAAACATCCTAACATAAAACCCAACAAACTATAAAAAGAGGCAACAAAGTTGCTCTGAATAAATCTGCATAGAAACCCCAAAATACACAAACCTCCATCATCCAGGTGCTTTGTGGACATGAAATAACTTTAAGAACTTATTTGTGTTATTGTGCTTTTTCTGCTGCTTCGCTGCACGTTACTTCTGCTTTTTAGCCCTTCAAAATAAAAGCAATACGATATTACTTGCTTTACCATCTGTCAAAGTGATTTTATTGAGATAGAAACTCTGTTTTTTAGTGGTGCAAAGCCATAAATACGAACAATGAAAGAGTCTAAAAGGGGACGGGTTTCAACACCGATCATCAGAGAAGCATTAAATATATTGGCTTCACTTTTGAGGAATGGTTGGCTGTCCATAAGTCAGCCCTGTTCAGGAATATTTCTGATATGTTAACAAAGTAAATCTACATTTTGTGGCTCTTTTTTAAACTGAAAGCTGATGCACTTTTACTTCTACACAATCAGGTCAGGGACAAAAGCTCCAGGATAATAGATGTTCCCTGTTTTCATTGCTGACAGCTCCTGAACACAATCAATTTACTGTTTTTCAGAAAAAAGGCTGAAAATCCTCACAAAGTGACCTTGCTGTATTAGCTTCAGTCAGGGATGCTGACACCCAAAACTCCACAAAAACCAGTTCCTTCCTCATCCATCTCCATCCACCGTCCTGCCCAACGTCACATCCATCCACCTATTCAGCTCCCACAAAGAGTCCGAGAGGAGACGGAGAAGTGCATACAATGGAGAAGTGCGTGGCAAGCAGGAAATTGAATGTCAAGAAGCCTTGTTTGCTCCTGATGGAGGTTTTGAGGGTTTCGCCTGAAGGGGACTGAAAGACAGGGAGAAAAGAGAGGAACAGATAATAAAATACAAGAAAAGAGTGAGAAAGGGAGGGAAGTAGAGGGAGGGCAAGATACAGGGATAATAAAAGGCCGAGAGAATACAGATGCAAAGATAGGAAGTGACAGACGGACGGAGAATAGAGAGTCCATCACACTCAAAAGAGACGGAGGAAGAGGAGGGGGGCTGTGGATGGAGGTGGCCTCTCATAAGCAGCTGCTCATTCCTCGCACAGACATGCCACAGAAACAGTGAGAAGAAGTGTGTGTGACTGTGTGTGTGTGTGTGTGTGTGTGTGTGTGTGTGTGTGTGTGTGTGTGTGACAGTCTGGTTTTCACAGCTGGCTCTATTAATCACTCTCCAAAGGGATCCAGGTCTGACTGACTGACATATTTCTATCTCACACACTCACACACACACAAATACACACACACTTACATGAGGAGGCGAGCGTCTTTCACACAGACTCTGGCATGCATAAAACACAACATTAGCAATACAAAAAAAGGATGGATGAAAAGAAGCTGCTGTGTGTAAGAGAGAGGAGAGAGAGAAAACAACACAGATACAGACAGACAAAGAGACGGAGGGTAGAGGACAGAAGTTCAGCTAGCTCGCGCTCGGATGAAAAATGGGTTTAGAAGAGGAGGAAGAAGAGGAGGAGGAGGAGGAGGAGGAGGAGGAGGGAGAGGAGGAGGAGGAGGGTGAGTCCTGAGTTAAAATAAACAAGTGCTGAAAAGTGAATTGGAAGGGAAGCTTGGTCAAAGTGTTTCAGAATAAATAGCCCAATTAGCATGGCGAGGCCGTCCCTGGGCTCTCCGAGGCAGCATGGCAGAGCCGGTCTAATAACTGGCTAACTTCACCAATTATTCCACTGTTTAACCAGGCAGAAACTTAATCGCAGCACCTGGTTATTTAGACACACTGTGTGCCCTGACAGTCCATACGCCATTAGCTGTCATCTTCACTCATCATCAAACCTCCTCCTCCTCTTTCTCCTTGTTTCGTCCTCCTGCAAACTCTCCGCCTCACTCTGGACAAGTGGGCAGGCATGAAAAAACTGTCCATATCGGTTTTTCTACATCACACCATTTCCTCATAGATATATCCACAGAAATTACATAAACCAAAATAAAGGACTACATCGTACGATTCTACAGAAATACAAGCAGATTTTTCACAGTTGAACCTGATTGTGGTGCCACAAAGTCAGAAGAGTAAAGTAATATAATATCATCCTCAGGTGGACATGAATGTCTTTATACGTATGAAGGCGTTCATCCAAAAGCTTTTGGGCCATTTGGAAAAATTCTAAACCTGCTGTTGGAGATCAAGAAAAGTCAGGCGAATGATCTCTGTTATCTGGGTTCATCCTCTGGGACCATGAATGTCGACCAGTAGGGTCTAAAAAAATCCAGTTTTTAATGAGTCTGACCTGCAGACTGATACAACCATCCATGGACCTTTGACTTCATACTTTCTGCTGCCAGACTGATATTCATTAATTTAAATATTAGGGATTAAACCTAGCAGGCATCGGCAGGAGCTCAGCAGACAACAAGTTTCACACTGAGAGTTCACATGTGGCCTTTAATAAGTGATTAATCATGTTATGTACGGAGTAGTGAGGATTTTAAAGCAGCCTCTAGTTACTTTTTAGGACATAAATATGATACTAATCAATCAAGCTTTAAATTATCTCAGTTTTTAGGATAATCACTCTGAAACATCTTTGCAGTGATTTAAAAGCTCCAACTTGCTGCAAAGTTTTGTCAACCTGCAGAAAATCTAAGTCATTTACAAACTGCTCAGAGAATACAGCCTGTTTGAGGAGGGGCGGGGATTCCTCGGTCCTCATTGTTTCCCCTGATCTTAAACCCTCTATCCTCCAAGTATCACACAGGCTACTTGGACTTTTTTGTTGTTATTTTGTCCTTAAAAGAGTCATGCCCAGAAAACTCATCTTCTCTTCTTTCAGGAACCATTTGAATTTTTTCTCTTGCCCAAATGCTTGAAGCTTGCACCAGTTATTGCCTGTGATTTCAATGTCACTGCATGTGGATTCCTATGCAGTACCGCAACACCTTATCTCCATAGAGCTTGTTTTTTCTTCTTTAAGGAGCCGTTTCAGTTTTCCTGTGAGCCCAAATGATGAGGAGTTACAGTAATTTAAAGAGTGCTAGTAAAATGGGTGTTAGAGTGTAGCCACGTGAGAACTAGTTCTGTTTTCAGTTCAGTTTAAGTTTTGGCAAATCAACAGGTCTAAACAGAAAATTTCACAATCAAACTCAAACATGGTTTAGATGCAGGGTCTCAGAGTCAGAGTTATGTGAGGATGTTTTGCTGAGTGTGGCTAAGGCTTGCAGAGCTAGCACCACCAGTCTCCAGACCTCCTTGCAGCTCAATGTCCAAATGCCTGCCTCTGTTATGAATTAAATTCTTAAATTTATTCATCTCTGCTTGTTTATTCCCAGGTAGTAGAGAAAATGGATCTGAAGCTTTTGTTTAGAATTTCTGTCTGTGTTTGTGTCTCACTTCCTTTGGAAAACTGACCTGACACATCAGCAGAAAGGTTCATTTCAGACTGACGCTGATATATAAAATCTCATTTGTCTGATTCTGCACCTCTCTGTGAAGATTTGTTGCAAGAAAAATCTCAAAAAGTCTTTCTGCTGTTTGCTATAAATATCCCTGAAAGACACCGTGGATATTTTAGCATCACCAGCCACCGCCTGATCGACTTTTGTTTATTCCTGAGACGTGTTAATGATGATGAGCCTGATTATGGCACAGACCTATTCTGTTTACAACCTTAGGTAAAGAATAACAATAATGGAGAATCATCTCTGCTCTATCGCCACAATCATCGTTTGTTTCAGTAATTAAGTTCCCAGGATAAGTACTTGCCAAAGCGCTCGCCTCTCTCTGAGTTCCTCAGACATCAAGATGGATCAGTGGTAAGCTCGCTCTAAAGCCTCCAGGCAGCGCAGAGTTAATATTGAGTTTCAGTACGCAGATGATTTATTCATGATGCATCAATCTTTCTCTGCCTATTTATGTGTTTGTTTATGGATTTACAGTGTTTTTCCATGCGTGAAATGGTTTGAAAAAGAAATAAAGAATCAAATCAAATGAAATTCATTAGGTTATGGAACACTTGTTCTTTTCCCTCCTGAGTCTCTTTCCTCCCTTCCGTCGTGTGCGTTCAGTAAAATATGATCACCAGCTGAGATGATGGACACAGACACACTCACGTTATCAAATTTCACACACACACACCACTTCCTGTGGCACCTCTCTGCAGCTGTATGATCTTTGAGGTTGATTTCCCTCATTGCTAAAGCTGCGACTGATTATTTACATAAGCCTGTTGGTGAATGCTCTTTGCATCTGACTTAATTTTGTCCAAACTGGATTATAATCTGAGATTTTTACCTGCTGACTCAACAGCACACTGCATTTCTGTATAGCTACGTCACTCTCACTTGACTGTTTTTGTGACAGCACATTTCCATGAGTGTCAACACATGTTGTTAAACTTTTTCTTAAACTTCCTCGCTCACTTTGTTATCAGAAATTACAAGGTGCAATTTTAGCATGAAAAAGCTGTTTATCTATTACACAGCTAAGTAATGATCGACGTGTTAAAGCACCTGTTTGATTGGGATGTAGCAGACAACTGAAGTCACGATGCCAGAAGCAACATAGAATTTCAGTTTTTTTGACAGTCGAGCGTTTCCTAATATACTTGTCAGGCATTTATCTCTCAGAGTGGGAGAAAAAAAAGTCGTCTGGAAACAGCCAACAGTAAGACGTGATGTTTGGGTTTCCAAACAGGTATGGTTGGGGACTTTTAATAGCTTATAATAAAGGTATATTAATCAAGACATAGAGAAAAAGAATTGTTCTATGTTTTTGAATTTTCCAAGAAAATTAGTCTCACTTAAACTCAACATTCACATATTTCTTATCTAAGTTGTTATTTAATTGATTTCAGAATCACAGTTAGGGTTAGGGTCAAGTGGTCAGGGTTTAGGGCTCATGGTACGAGCTGGCACAGAACTTACCTGGTAGATTAAAAATTAGTCTTTTTAAAAAAGGACAAACCTCCCAAATGGTTAAGATTGGGATTGAGCTCACTTGAAACTTTGAACCCTCAACCCTTTATCTCAAGACGTGTCGTCACATTTGCACAAGCGCACTTTAAATGACTGTCACTCCTAAATGATTTGCAAGCTGAACTGTTGCTCTTTCAGCCAATATGTGGCTATTACGGTAATTTTACTTATAAGCATCTCAGTCCTCTAATGAACATAATCCAGAGGATGGCCTGAAACATTAAACTGTTATTTGGTCTGTGCTTGTCGAGGGGCAGCACAATGAACAATCCTGGTTGTGTTTTAATGAGCAGCTAGCAGCCAATGTGGTGCTTTAAATGAAGTCCTTAAACTCAGCCATTTGCAATCTTAGTTCCGGCTCTGCATTTAAAGCATTATTTTCCATTACAAATGCAAAATAGTTAAGAGATATACTCACATCAAGGTGCTACTTTTGAAGTTTGACGTCAAACAAAAGCTGAGAACTGGTCACTAAAGCCCTTTGACCACGCACACAGATGAAACGTAAGCAGGATATGAATGAAACAAATACTCTCTGTATCTGTAATATCTGTGATTTGTTTCATGTCAGGCACAAAATGAGTCCGTGTGATGCTGCTGCTTAAGATAAATTCATTTTAGAGTTCATTATGTATGGATTAAAAGTTCATTACACAGAGGGAGCAGCAGAAGTGGTGCAGCAGTGAATCATATCTTCATCATCTGTTGTTTGTGAGTCGAATGTAATCGCCAGAGTTTGAGGAAAATACTGATCACAGATAAATTATAACAAACCGAACATTAAAAGGTAACAGAGGGCTCCACTTTGAGGGTCTGTTTCAGGATAACGTCAGCTCCACTCCACTGTTTTCATCAAAACTAAATACAATCCTCTCTTATCTACAGCACATTAATACATCTATGATCTTTAAACTTGTCCTCTGAACCTCGGAGCACAAAACACATCACCAGCTTTTTATAATGCATGACTGCTCCCCCTAGTCTGCAGAGTAAACAGGCTGAGTGTCAGAGAGAAGCTCTGCAGCCAGCTTTCCCCCTCTCTTCCTTTCTTATATGTTGTCTCCGCCTGTTTTTCAATGTTACTTCATAAGATAATCAGAAACACTCAAATCAAAGAGTAAATTTTAGTTACTGTGATGCAGGAGTCAGACATTGCCGCCCTCCGGCTGCTGCAACAGGTGACTGAACTGATTAAAACGGAGAATAATGGAGGAATCTCATTTGTTCCCGATGCCATTAAACAAACACAGCCCCAAATCCCAGCACTATTAAACAGAAGTCAAAAGTAAACAGCACGCCGCCTCTGCTCAGAAGACAAGAGATGGAACCTTCTGTAATTACAGGATATTCATCTCATCCAAAGAGATAACATTTCAAGAACCTTATTCAACCTAAACCTGCAGAACAAAAGCTTTAACAGTTACTGTGAACAAAGGACTGTTTGGTGGGATCCTTTTTAGGAGCACAATATGTGCAGTGTGCTTTATTATGCTGCTCTGCTTTGAGGAAGAAGAAGAAGAAGAAAAACTGGGCAGTTTGCCGGAGAGGCGTCAGACCCTGAGCTGAAAGAGGCAGAGAAAATAGCTGCATATCAGAGAACAGAAGAGCAGCAAACAAAACACTCATAACATAACAAAGAGTGGAGACTGAATATGTAACACAAAGCTCCAACCTACAGCTCCACAGACGCAGAGACAGACTCTCAGGGTGTGGTTGACCAAAGCTAATTAGTGGCTGATTTCAGGAGTGTAACAAGCAAAAAAGGTAACGGACCCAATAATTATCTGTTTTTATTCTGAAGCTGAAAAGTCGATGCCCCTGAAAAATCCATCCATCTATTATCTTAAAATCTTCAGCCTGTTAAAGAAGTGATACCAGATCCTTGTCCATTCTGACTCCGCTCTGTGACTGCGTGCTCTCTCATCCATCAACTCACATCAGCTGCATGTTCAGTCTGGCACCCCAATGATGATCCTCTCTTGGTTCATGTTGGGCTGTGAAACCTCACACCTGTTGACTCCTGGCTCTGCTCATTATGTCTGTTTGTTGCTGTAGTCAAAATAAATACCATCTGGTTTGGACACGCTTTGTTTTATTTTGAAAGTCAACGGGTGCTTTTAGGTGGTTTCTGAGCACAACTTTGGACGGAGCTTGGATGCACAATCTCACCAGCGGGCATTTAGCGATCATTTTGCCGATGCCGAAGAGAACCCACACCTGAAGTTAACTGAACGGGTGGTGTTGAAAAGCTTAAGGTAGCCAAACACTGACACGATCAATTTTGCCTCTTTTTAAAGATAAATAACCTCTGCCAGTCCCAGAGGATCTTCATGCTGATAGTCTGATACAGTGTGAACGATTTGCTGATGCATGTAGCAGGTTGAACGCAACCCCAATTTTGTGCATTTGGCCTTTAACTCAATGCGTTCATCGCAGGCTGCGTGATTCACATTTGTCATTAACTGACATGTTGTTCCATCTTTAAATTTGCTTTAAACACATCAGAAGGTTTGCAGCTCTTTTTATTTGATGGCAATTTTTTTTTTATTAGTCCTCAAAACTAAAACTAGGTTTTACCTTTTGAGATGTACTGGAGTTTAAAGTCCCAGATTCAGCGTTTAGAAGTCAAATGTAAAAATTCAAGAGATGAGTCGACTTTCAAACTAAAGAGGAAATGTTTGTTTATGAGTTTGATGGTAAAACACGCAAGGTGGTGAAGTTCAGACATGAAACTACTTGGTTATGTTTATAAAAAAATCATCATATTTCGAGTTTAAAGCTCCTGTGAGGAGATTCATCGTCACGTTTCTCTGTTAACATCACCTGACGTAAAACATCACTTCAGGGAACTCTGCTAATTACGTTTTGACGCTCTGGGCCTCTGACTGATCTGCAGTTGGGCTAATTGGTAGTGAGAAGAGGCTTGACAGGCAGCTCATCCATCCATTGAGATTAAAGTGTGTTGGATCTACAGATGGAGGCAGATTTGATGATTTGAAGACGTGCTAACAGTGTGTTGTACTGGTCACTTTTTTCCTACACGTGCTCATTATAAGCACTGCGATGAGCCTCAACATGCCATTTGGGTTGCTTTTAAGTGGTATGGTTTTCTCTGCTGGAAGATCACAGACGCTAAAGTGAAAGCTTTGAGACTCGACGGCTCGAACTTGAATGCTGAAGGAAATGTTTGGACGAATAAGCAAACAAATAAGTAGGCAAAAGTTGCCTGTTTGTTCAATTTCTGCAGCCTTTACTCTGGGAAAAACAAAGGGCTTTTGATGGGATTTAAAAGACCTGTTGATGTGATGTTGGAGCACGAGCGCTGCACAGGCAGCATCAATTACAGGATGTGTTTGGGCTCAAACTATAAGGCAACAAGATAAGGCATCACAGTTAAATTCCCACTGCAAGAGAAGAGTGGAGCTTGCACTCTGTTTGCTCATTCTTTCTCTCCCAAATTCAGCATTTGTATTTCCATCTCCTCTGCTTTTCAAATAACATTTTTCACTTTTGATCCCTGTCTTGTCTATACAGAAATATAAATAAATATGTTTCCCTATTATTCCAGGAGTGACAGTACTTGTTTTGTCTTCTTCTTTTTCCTGCACAAGCCCAATTTTTTAGATGCATCATTTTCCCCTCTCCACTCTCTGTCTCTCTGCCTCCTCCAACCTCTACCTCTTTATCCTACTCTAGAAACTGGTTGCACTAGTTTGTGTGTGTGTGCGTGTGTGTGTGTGTGTGTGTGTGTGTGTGTGTGTGTGTGTGTGTGTGTGCAGCTCAGTGTGCAGGGAGGGAGCAGCTGGAGCATCTGCAGTCGTCTCCTCTGACAGCAGCACGGCATATGGCAGGGCCCAGTGAAGGATGGGTGCTGTCACCCGGCAAAGTGCTTACCCCACCGACAAGAGAGGCAAGCCGCACCAACACCACGAGGAAGAGTCGGAAACAGCTGAACATCAGCAGCCCGCTCATTTATTCTCCCACAGCCACCTCGCCGCAGGAGGGACGTGGTGGACGAGTCTTGAAGGAAAGACCTCCGACCGGCGAGCGGTGGCCGAGGCGCCGGCTGAAATTTGTTTCAGTAAATCACATCAAAGATTGTCTTTGTGCAGAGGATGAGCCAATCAAGGAGAAGACGCCGGTTTACGCCTTGCAATTTAATATTACAAATGCACTCATTCATCACATCGAGAAGCATAAAGCTGCACCATTACCGTACAGTTCATTAATAGAGACGAGATATGCAGAGCCACAGCTCGCCAACAGACAAACCTGAGACCGCTGTGAGCCGGGATTTGGATTTTAAACATTTCTGAGGTTGTAGCGTCGTGTCCCTGATTGAACTTTGGATCTGTATCTGGTTTGTTTTATTTAGGAGTCATTTTTGCGTGTATTTAAACAGAGCTCTTGTCCATTAATCTGTTAATCTACAGTGCACAGCTTTCGTTTCTGTATTGACATCTTTTTTTGACTTTAATTTGAAAGGACGCAGAGTCAAGTTCTCCTCAATGCTACTTTAAATTAGTATTCCCTCTAATTTGCCAGAACATAAACAATAAAAGTTGCTATTTTGATCAATTTTAGGTTGTAAATAAAAGGCTTAATGTGATGGGACGAGCAAAACGTGATCCATATGTAGAAGCATTGCAACACACTCAACCCACAATGCTTCATTCACTGTAGAATGTTTTTGTATGTTTATTTTGAAGGCTTAAAAGGAACACAAATTTTAGCTGTCACAACTGATTTTAGCTGTTTGACATCTTAGCTGTCAAAAAGACGAGAAAAAGGATAAAAATCAACCAAACTTTTCACTCCTCCCTCTATGTGTATTTCAGCGAATCGCAGCTCATTTCATGAGTCACATGTCCTGAAAACGATGACACCCTCTACACATTGCATCAGGCCTTAAAGGGATATACACATAAGTGTTATAATAATTAGCAATTTTCTTTAGTTTTTATTTTTACTGAATGTTTGTTTAAGTTTCAGTTTAGTTTTAGTTAGTTTATTAAATCAGTTTTTCTACTTCAGTTTATTTCTTATTAGTTTAGGCATAAGTTTTATTCTTTTTTGTTATATAGCTGTCAGAAAAAGCAGAGTGTAATAAAAATTCAAACTGTTTTTTTAAAAAATGTATTCACTGAGGAAAGATGAACAACCATCCTTCTAAAACCAGGTGTTGTCTTGTGCTCCAGCGTGCTGCCTGGTCAGGGATTAGCTCAAGGGCATCAGCAGCCCTTTGAGTGTGGTGGGGACATATTTTTGAGGGGGCCTATGAGGATCCTCCCCCCAGAAAATTAAGAAGGAGGTAGATGTAATTTACATTCTGGTGCATTTTATCATGGTTATGGATTTAAAATTATTTAAACAAAAAGCGATTTCCCCTCGGGGATCAATAAAGTATTTCTGATTCTGACTTTGCGTCCAGTCTGAAGGAGTTGAGCTGCCTCACCTTTGGCTAGTTCATTCCCTGTTTTACTACAAACATGCTCTTATTTTGAAAGGAGTCACAAGGTCCAGCTGCTCCTGAATTTGATCATAAAGTGGTGGATGGTTGAAAGAATTAAGAGTTATAAAAATGTTTGATTGGCACCCCAGGAAGAGGCACAGGCTCCTCTGTTGTTGAAACATCTCTCTGGTGCTGAGACAGAGAGAGGTCGAGTGCAAACAGCGCCCACTGATGTTTAAAAGACGACACTGACTTCTGTGTCTCGTATGTCAAATGTCAACTGTACCTGTACTAAACCTCACAATCACTTCGAAACTGAAAGAAAAAAAAAACAGCTGGACAGCTGCATTTGGTGGTCGTATTAACTGAAAGAGGGGCTATAAAAGAATATGTTCAGATTACCAAAGAATGTGCTGAAGCTGTGTATTAATAATTAAGGTCCATGCACACAGCCTCATAGTAAAAAAGCATATTTTATCACCTGACTACGCTCCTGTTTTCTTTAAGCTTGCAGCTACAGTCTGTGGGCTTTCAGATTTATTTGATTTACTGACAGCTGCTACTTACACAGTCAGCTCCCGAACTACACCTGAACTGCAAGATAAGCTCAGCAAGTACAAAATAATGATTCTGTCGATTTCCCAAACAAAATGTATCTGTTATTTAGTCCCTTGGTGCCACTACATCCCAAACAGACACCTTCAACAAACCCAGGCTCTGCTCACATCAGCTCAAGGTAACGCTAACGCTAATGCTAATGCTTTCAATGTAAATCCCACTCACTCCAGCTCTCAGAGAGCTCCTTTTATTTCTTCTTTAAATGAGCATGCAGTGCATTTTCTGTAACTGCTCCAAACATACATGCTGCTTGATATTTACATCGCGCAGGTTCAAGGCTGAGTGCATCACACATGCACCTGAAAAACAGGCGTGAAAGCCACTGCACACCTGTCTCTTTGTTCTTTCCCTCTGCTGCTCCTCGGTGTGATGTTTACTGAACCTGAAGTGAAAACCCGCTCCATCTCCACCCTCTCATTTAATTTATGTGTAAATCAGACGGCAGCCGAGCATGCTGCAGCTCTCCATTTCACAAGTGTTTGAAACCCAAATGGAAAGTCAATAAAATCAATGCAATTTTTTTGATTAAAGGCCAAAGCAGCTCTTGAATCTGACAGCGGTGTCCTAAAATAGGTACAGAGGGAGCCAATAGATGTCCAAGAGAGAGAGAGAGAGAGAGAGAGAGAAGTGAATATCTAAAAGAGAAGAGAGAGGGGTTTGTTGAGGAAGGATGATGAACAAGAACAATGCATGACAGCAAATCTGTCAATGTGTTCAAATCATAACTTCAAGTCTTCACTCTCCTTCCTCACAGACGTGAACAGAGAAAATGTCCACCTGGGATCAGGATGGATAAAGTGAAGAGAAAGAGAAATAATGTCAACAGTTTGTTGTTGTGATGATGTGAAGAGACTTTTGGGGTTCGTCCTGCATGTTGTAGCTGCAGACCCGGCAGACTGTGGAGGAATCTTTCTCCGACTCCTCTCCTTCCTGACTCAAGGTGGACCATTGTGTTTCAGCAGCCAATTTACCATGACTGACAGACACATTTCAACATAAACTTCCCCCTTCCTTCCAGAACAGACCCTTCTTTTCCCCTCATTCAAAGACTTCCAGAGCTGTAACCCTCCCTCGGTGTGTCAGTCAGCTCAGCTCAGACTGTGGGCGAATCGCTGCAGCACGTAGCTGCACAAAGCTGCACGACCCTGGGTGTGTTTTTTTAAAGTAAAAAACTATCCAAAACTATCAGAGGATTTTGAATTATCTGGAGGAGTGAGGGATAAAGCAACAGTCTGACCTCGGAGCTCAGAGGATTTAACCTTCTTTGACTCTGTGTCTCATTAGAGGAGGGATGAGAAAGAAGGTAAAAATGTTTACAAATCATGAAAACTTTCCAACTAAATTCAGCCAACTTCTCCTAAGACAACATTTTCTTCAGCTGTCTGCTGGAAGGACAAGAGTGAGAAAGAGAGACTGTCTGGGGTTCTTTGAGTCCTCCCCGACATGACGTACAGCCATAATCCCTCGAGCTAAATCTGAATCACTAATGTCTCCAGAGGCGAGGAAGCGAATGCAGGGAACACGGGTCAGGGGGAGAGGTTGAGCCAGTATCCCTGTGCCTCCCACGGCGATGTGGCCGCTCCTCGTAGCCCTTACACTCCTCTGACCTGACGCTCCGTTACAGGACGGGAGAAAATGTGGGAGAAGAAATGAGAGAGATGCTCAGTTTAATCAGTGTAGGAGATGAAAAGAAGAGAGGAAAAAAAGAGGAGGAGGTTGGGTTTGAATGAAAGACACGATGAAGCAGGGACATAGAGAGAGAGACGGGGTCTGGGGCGATGGGGCTCTCTCAGATGCAGGATGAGACCATCTGGACGAAAGCAGAGCCAGGTCTGTGACGGTAAACACTGGGCTCCACTTTCACATGGAAAAGAGAGATTAAAACACTCGCTCTCGACTTTCTTACACTCCTCTCCCTCCTCCCCTCCTCCCAAAATAATAAATAAAAACCACCCCTTCCTTCCCTCCCTCCCTCTCTCCATCCCTCCCATGTTGTGGTGCAAAACAGCGCCAGACTTGGACATTAGCAGAGTCATTATTTACTGTACATGCTGGCTGTAGGGTTGATTTCATATACTTCTCCCTGTATATATGTGTTGAGAGTGTGTGTGTGTGTGTGTGTGTGTGTGTGTCTGTATCTCAGGTCTGTGATTTGCTTTCAGAGACTGAACTCTGCAGACCTCAGAGGTCATCCAGGGCTGCTCTCCTCAATCTTCCCGACGTTAAAAAATAGTAAAACTGTGGTTATTATTCTCCACACGCACGAACGGAAAAAAAAAGAAAAGAAAATTCAATAGCACGACTTTTAAATCTGGAAAACTGAAAACACTCCCCGCCTTTTTCACTTATCTGCTCTCTGCTTTCATTTCGTCTTTCTCTGTTGTACACAGTTTTATATTAAGCACATTGATTTTTTCTTTTCCCTCGAGTACATTATGTGACTTATAAATCAGGTTTGCCTCGCTTTGCTGGTTCATCAGCAGCGCCGGCTAATTACTGAAAGAATGCGTGTTATATGGGGGAGGAAGTGGCCACAGAGGACTTGAACCGGCAACCCAAACCCCCGCTAAGACGAGTGAATGAATTCAGAGAGAGAATCTAATCCGTCTCCTCTGGAATGAAGCTCATCCTCAGAATTACATCCCAACGAGACACGCCTGCACAAACACGATCACACAATATATGCATAAGATACTCACAGACACACACACACACACACACACACTAACCCGCATCCCACATGGCTCTGGAGAAGCAGCACTGCCCCTCCTATCCCTCTGTCAATAAGCCCAGTTTGGAAACACTTAAAACAGACTTGCACATCGCTCCGCTACAAAAAAGTGGGAGAGAAAAAACTTGGAGACATGCTCTCTTCCATACCCGCAGGGTTAATTAGAATTGTTTTAAACAGCCACTGCCACGCTTTTTAAACATTTATGGGTGCATGCATTACAACGAAGGCATTAACATATCCAGAAAGTTTAACCTCTTCTCTGTTAGGAGGCGCAGAGAAGGAGAGAGGAGAGAGAGAGAGAGAGAAAGGAGGGAGAGGACGGTTGACCTCTGCTGCCCCCTGTGTTACAGCTGAAAAACAACAAGGGAGTTTTCAATGAGGAGCAGCAGCAGCCCGCTTTGGATCAGAGGAGTCAGAGCCAAGACGCCACGCCGGCTGAATGACAATCAGCTCGTGTGCTAGCTACGACTGAGAGACGGAGAGAGACCCTGAGGCGATGTAGTACCAATAAAAACATACATTATTCACTAACAGGACATGCAGTGTGTCGTAGATCACCCCAAGAAACAAAACAGACATCCAGATATTTCCACACTTCTTCTTCTTCTTCTTTTAAGGATCCATTAAAGTGATTTATTCTGCTGTAATTAAAGGAGTTACATCCACACGATCCCACATGAAGATTGTAGGCTGGAAATAGAAATCAGTGTTTGTCTGCAACGGTTTAATATCTCATTTGATGAATAATACTTCTGATCTCGCAATATAATCAGGATTATCATGTTTAAATGAGCAGCCTGTGCTGTGGAGTTTCTGGGGGGGAGGTTTTGTTTTTTGTTTTTTTTTTTTCTCACAGGAAAGATTTAAAGCTTAAAAGGGAACAGCGTGAGCTCTGTTAAACAAATAACCAAAGTTCAGAGGAGGCTTACCTCCCAGAGAGGAAGAACGTCGGCCTCATCCTGGAGGAAGTTTTCTCTCTCTCCATCCTCTGGATGAAGCGCTCTCCAGCTCCCTGGACAAACAGAAAATAGACAAACAAGAAGAAACGAGATTATTTGGAGACTTTTCACAACATGATTAAGCCCTGCGTGTGTGCGAAAGAGAAAGTTTGTAATGAGTCACGGTTTTAAGCGGTGGAGGAACAATGGCGAAAGAGGCTGGGAGCAGGAAGTGTTGCCTGCAGGGGGCTTTTAACACTTCAGAAGAAAAAGAGAATCTCTCTTTCTCTCTGCCTCCTTCTCTCCGTTTCTGCTCACTGCCACATAAAGACGAGTGGTAAACATGAGACAGAACTGCTGCGCCTCTTTGGCCAAGAAGTGAGAAATTGCAGGGATCAAAGCGGCCCAATTATCATGTGTTTATGGAGTGCCAATTATCTCTGACAGTGGCAGGAAGGATTCTGTAACACTCGGTTGCACTACAAAGACTCAGGAAAAAGGTGCCGCCGTTCTTGTGTGTACGATAGTCACAGTGTGGAGGCGGCGCGCAGCTATCTCCGCTCACCTAACAGTCGCTAATGCTCACACGCAAGGTGAAGGGATAATGACTGCAGGCTAGGGCCACAGATCACAGCAAATTAGAGCTAATTGCAAAAAGAAAGAAAACAAAGCAATGAGACACAAATCCTTCAGGCAAGTGGAGCTCAGTTGGAGGGATGTAACACCATCCTTTGGAGAAATTACATCACTCGCCATTTTGTTAATGAGAAGATTACGCTTCCCGGGGCTCTGCTTTGGGATTTCTGGATGTTTCAGCTTTATTGACAGTCCACTCTTATTATAAAAACACGTTTCACCACATGATAAAGGTAATAACTCAGTGCTGCTGTTATAACCCCCGTCTTGTTCAAAAGAATCAAACTACGCAGGAAAATGGGCCAAAGCTACAAAGGAACCACTGGAGACCAATTCATTATTCCAGTCATTTCATTTCTTTAGAAGACAACACCAAGACCCTCCTCAGGACACAAGATTGTCAACATCCATCTGCATGATTGGATTGTGCTGACAAAGAGCAAGAACACAACAAAACACTGGATATCCAATCAGCAGAATGACCTGAAGAGGTTGTCTGATGTTTATTTGGCTGCACTGACAAAGTGGAGAAGTGATGTGTCCGCCATCTGAAAGCTCCAAATCAACTCGTGGTGTGTGTGTGTGTGTGTGATGAGCATTTGAGGATGGATTGGATCAGTGAGAGCAAACACACGGGTTTTCAAAAGCAGGCACCAAAACGTGATCGCCTCCTGCACTGAGTCGCAGCGGTGAAATATTCCTGGAATTTTCAAAGTTGGGAATTTTCAGGATTTTACACAAGCAGGGTTTACTTGGTCATATACACATAAATGTTAATTTTGTTTTGTTGTAAGCATGCAAACACGTTTAATGCAATATTTCTAAATCAAGTTGATAAGAAAAACAAAATTACCAGGATTTTATAGAAAGATTAATTCCAATTGACGGCAACAAAACCCTGAACATTTCTAATATTCCTGAGCTTTAATTCCCATGCAAATTTTCAGGAAACTTTCCTGAAGTTCACTTCTTCTGCAGTTTTGTGCCAGTATGAGAGCTTTCATAGAAGCACAGTGAAGAAGGTCATGGTTTGACATACGTGCCTTGCTGATTCGTTGTCAAGGGACAGCCATGACTTACAAAAAGAGAAACGTTGGTCAGAAATACTCCTGGTGAATAACTGGCATTAGCATTAGCATGAAGCTAGGGTGTCACTCAATTAAGATTTGAGATTTCCTGCCTTAAAGTCAAATCATAACGTGCAGGAGTGATCTGGAGCTGACTTTTAGAGGCACCATTTCTGTAAGTTGGGATATCTGCAGACTTATCATGAGGGAAGTACCCAGAGTTCTTAGAGGTGAAACACTGGATTCCTAAGGGAAACCTGCAAACGTAGCACGGACATTAAAATGAGAGATGGTGATGCAAAGACGGAACAAACAATGTTGACACTTCAAAAACAAAAATGTCTCAAAGAATTGATATATGAAACATCCTTAATTAGCCAAACTCTATGTATCTTTACACATGTGTGTGTGTACATGCAGTGTAATTATTATATCTTTACGTCCATCTGCCCAGAAAGCTCATCTTTTCTTCTTTCAGGAACCTTTTGGGTTTTTTTTTGCTTATCCCTATGTTTTGAAGAGTTACAGTACTGAGAACAGCTTGCATCAATTACTGCTTTAGTTGAAACGTCATTGCATGTGTATTCCCATGCAGTACTGTAATACCCTGAGTATCCCCTTAAAGCTTGTCTTTTCTTCCTTAAGAAGCCATTTGGATTTTCTTAGGAGCCCAAATAGTAGAAGAGTTACGGTAATTTAAAGAGCACTTATAAAACAGAAGAACCGGTGCTCCAATGGTTTTCAAACCATTTTATAAATACAGAGTGTACCTTTAAAGATTAGGTTATTTCTTTATTACATGGAAATCAGGCATTTGTCCCCTTTAGGGCCTTGGAAACTAAAATTTGTTGCGTAAAATATTCTAATGCTGCGAGGACACACAGGTTAAATATAGCGTTTTGGGGCCTTGCAGCCTTGTGTACTTGATCACTTTCCAGGTGACGTCAGTTGAGTTGGTAAGGGCTTTAGGGTTTAGGGTTAAGGAGGGACATTGAGACTCAAGACAGTCTTTTCTCCCAGTGCAGTCTAGCCGAGCTTTTCTTTCTTCCAGTGGAATCATGTCAGCATTGATGATTGATCAGCTAACGTTGTTTAGTCTGCTTTATCTTTCAGCCGAGGCACGGCACACATGATCAGCTGACTTGTGACCATCGTGACCAAAAGATGATGTAGTCTGACCTCTGCGTGATTCTCCAGTCAAAGTCTTAAACTGTCAGTAAATAAATGGGAGACTTTAGTGGATGGTACACAGTCTGTCATAAACAATCTAAACTAATCTGGTGATGAAACGGGTCGTAGTGAACGATCTCTGTAAGCCCCCACATACCAAGAGGTCATCCCCTGTCAGTCATTCACCTGAAGCCCGAGCACACTACATGTGTCTCACCAGCACTTCAAACACATTTCTCTTCAGGCCGCTCTTGCGCAGAGATTCCGACAGGAGATCTGCCGACAGATCGCAGTGGGAGGCACAAAGATGAAGTGTCAACACGTCTGTAAGATCCCGTGTCAAATCCCCCTGGTTGGATCTGAGGAAGCAGGCAGCCAAAGAGGGGATTGTTGGAGGAGTGCAGTACATATGCAGTTATTCCCACCACTGCTCATGCAGGGGGTTCTTCACTGTAATCCCTTTGCCTCTGGAGGCTGTGTGCAGGGCGAAGCTGTCAGAAATCACCATGCAAACACACACCCACGCCTAAGTATGCATGGAAGCCAATGCACAAATTTACAAATCTATGCATTCTGCTTTTTCACGCCTTTATTCAGTCATCTGCTGGTGCATAAAATGGAATCCAAAAGCACACCAAAGAGGCAAATTCCTGCAGTTTTGGTACACTGTACAGTTTGTGGCTGAATAAACACAAAGAAATAACCTGGATTTATCTGAAGAATAGTTTTTCTTGTGACTTTCACCCTTCCTGTGGTGTCCTTTAAAAATGTTTGATCTGACCGAGCATGTGAGAGCAAAAAGACGTCCCCCCGGCAAAGAATCTCCTTGTGAGAAAGTGTTATTTGGTTATGAGCTGAGACGAGCAGTCATGAGTGAGGACTTCCCCGGTGGTGATATCTGAAGCTAAACTCTGGGTGTGAGGAGAGAGGTTGGCAGGAGAGTGAGAGTTTTTTGGGGAGGGGAGCGAGCCAAGAGGAAGAGTTGAGGAGAGAAAGAAGCTCCAACAGACTCGAGGAAAGAGAAGGAGAGGTGTGACTTCTTCAGTGCCTCCTCCTGACCGTGAGGAGCATGTGTGAGTGTGCACAAGATGATGACGAGTGTGTGAAGATGTGTGTGTGTGCTGAGCTCAGCTAATGCCACACTGCCATCTCTGTTGGGGCATCTGAGACCTGCACTGGCATAGAATCAACTACAGGTCAGATCCCTGGCACTCAGCCTTTCAGCGAGCCGGCCGAGGTGGCGGGAGTGCAAGCGCTCTGCCAGAATACCAAAAGAGAGCTGGACAGAGGTGGAGGAGGGTGGTGCAAGTGAGATATCCAGGGGGAAAAGAGTGAGTGAAGAAGAAGAGGGGAGGGAAAGAGATATAAACAAGTCAAAGCAGAGGGAGTTGATGTTCTGCTTCATTAACTTGAGAAGAAAATCACACTGTATATCGCACAGAGTCATGTGAAGGAACTATTTAATAAAGAAGATGAGGTGTAGGTTTAATGAAAAGTGAGGCCACGTAAAAGAGACTGAGGGTTACGAGGAAGGTGAGAAAAATTAGCGTCTGAGCAGCAGATGAAGGAGGGAAAAGCTCAGACTGGTGGCATCATGTTTGAGCAAGCAGAGCATCCATATTCAGGCACAGGACCTCAGGGGCGCAGCTGGCACACAGAATGAGAAGGTCGCCAAAAGACGAGCTGCTGTGTGGGAAAGAAGCAGGAGACGTGACAGCCAAAGTCGACGTCTCTCTTCTGCCTGTCACTCTTCAGGCTTCATCTTCCTCGTTTTAACCACGACGTGAGAGCTGAATCTGATGCAGCCTGCGCAGAACACAGGTTTTGACCTCACACCTGCACAGCTAACCACGCCTCTGGCTCCTCAGTGAGCGGCATCCACTGTGGGCAGTGTTGTGCAACTTCACAAAAAAAAAGAGCTTCCTAAAACTTTATTTAACTCGATTGAACTGGACGAGTGCAGTTTCATAGTTGATCCTCTGATGCTTCAGTCCCTAAACCCTCCATCGTGGATAAAAAATGTATTCTAATACAGAAGAGTCAAAAATAATATGACTTAATTTTTAAAGAAAAGAAAATCCCAAACACACACACACACACACGCACACGCACAGTCTTGAGCTCTATAAGCTAGCTTCAGCACAAACATGGCTATCGACATCCTTTCTACTGATGTCAATACCATCTGATTATGTAAAGACTGAGCAATAGCTGGACTCATTTAGCAGTGCTGGGCTCTCCCACACAGAATGCCTGATCACCTCCATCAGTTAGCGAAGGCCGACCGACTCTGACATCCAGAGCTTCAATTAACTGAAACCTAAGAGGAGAGACAACTCTCAATCTCCAGCTGCAAAATACTGAAGCAGCCCACACCGAAACACACTGAAACTAGACTCCACAGCCAACTCATACGTACATAAGCTCACTTAGCCTTTGGCTACAACACAACAAAACCAGTGTCTGCAGGGGAGACTTAACAAGGAGGTGATTTGAATACAAAACAGCTTGCGGCAGAGGATGAGAACCTTCCATCTCTCCTCCAAGCTGTCAGACAGGAGTCTGTAGGGGGGCAGATGTTTTCACTGGCAAAAAGAGGAGGAGGAGGAGGAAGAGTGTGTGAGTGTGTGGGGAGGAGCAGGGTGTCAGGAGACAAGTTACAACCCACCTAACAGCCTCAGAGGAGAGAACCAGCGCATTAAGCCGGGGTGAGAAATGATGCGGCCAAGCCGGGTGTACAGTGAGGGGAGGAGGGCTGCTGGGTTTCCAGCGCTGCATGAATCCATCTCCATTAGCCAGCGCGGACCATCAGAGGATCCAGACACAGATGCACACTCTCCAGAGGTGGTGGTGGTGGTGAGGGGGAGTTCAAGGGCTGACGGATGCAGATGTGCTTTTTCATCAGATAATGTCAAGCTTTCCAGTCAAATTGGGCGTAGAGGGGGCTGTTTTCAACCCTCGGACTGAACTCGTACGTCATGCTTTGAGTACCGCTGGGAGGCTTTAACTCTCAGGTCTGTTTGCACACGGACAAAAATCAAAATGAACACCTCAGGAACAGAGAGTGGCCTCATCCAGAAGATAAAAAAGTCATCTCCTCACACAGTTTGTCGTCATTTTTCTGCTTTCTTGAGGACTGAACACTGACCTGCCACACAAACCGTCCACAGCCACTCAGCTTTCTTAATTAAGGCCCTTTGTTTGTATTTGGCCTTTTTTCCTCCGGGCTTAGATTGGATTGGATTCTAAATGATCCAGAACCGATCGAGCAATCTTAACCGCCATATTCTTAGACCGAGTGTTCACTAAACTGTCACAAATATGCTGGCAGTGGGGTAATTTTCTCCTGTGACAGGGCAGGCGAAGTCTAGGGCCCGGGTCTCCCCAGGGGGATTGTGGGAAGATTGGAGGAGGGCATATGGCAAGAATGGGATGGGGCGTGCACCATAGAGCACGCCGTTTATAGCAGAAAGCCCCCCGAGACACAAAAAGAGAAGAGGAGAGGAAAATGAGATCGTCTTCACTTCGCTTAGTGTTCCCAGCATTCAGGCTTTTCTCGGGTCATTTAAGGGTGTGATGCACATGAAACGGACGAGCAGGGAAGTCAAACACCTCGGAGGAATGTTTATTACTCATACGCCAATCCAGGAGAGAACGCTTTGAGGACAATAACCACAGTGCCGTTTGGTTTTCCTGAACCCTTTCCCCACATTACAGCAGAGAATTGGAGTAAAGACAGATAGAAGAAGAAAGTGACATTGGGAATGTGAAAAAAAGGAGAAGAAATGACAGAGTGAACGTACACACAGGGGGCGGGGACGTCAGGTTCACATGGGGAAATGTTTCTCAGCAGGAAGAAATGATTTCCCTCTCTACACAACCTGCACCGCAGGGGGTTGTACACAGTTTCACTGCATACACCTCCAATTCAAAACACACTTCCTCCTCCAACCTCTCCTCCTCCCTCCCTCCTCTGCGCTTCCTGTACAGGGTGCTGCAGGGGATCAGAGGAGAGGGAAGCAGCCAGAAAGCCTGATAAACCAGGAAGTGGTCACATCTGGCCCACACTAATTCAATTCCACACAAGTTTGCTTTTTCCTCCCAATAACATAACCTAATTAAAAAATGCAGGAATTGGAGGCGCAATCATTTCCAATTCATCAGCGGGGAGAGAGGCGGACGAAGACTTCTAAAAAGGTTGGGTCTTTTTTAATTAAAATCAAAATTGCCCCACGCTACTTTGAATTATATATTTACAAGAAATGAATCCAAGCAGCAGTGATTACACAGGCCCATATGGCTATCAATACCTCTCAATATTAGACACACTCCCAGTATTAGACACACTCCACACCTCCTACATTTACAAATTTCCATGCCCCAAAGACACAGGTGTGACAGGAGTTTTTAATTTTCCAACCTCTCAAACTCTGAGACCTCCTCCTTCTGAACACACACCTCTCTGGATGGTTTAACGGTTGACAAGGCTTTATTTCCAAAGACAAACTGGGAACATTTTACAGATATAAAGGAGTAAACTTAAAAGTACTTGTGCACCAGATTCAGATTACATATATCAGCTGTTTTTACGTGTAGAGGTGTAACTTACCCACTGCTGTGGTCTCCTTTCTCTCTACACACCACAGTCCTTGTTATAGTCTTCAAGCCAAAACACAAGAGGACAAGAAGCTTTAATATCCTTAAAGAGGCTATTAGTGTAACAGCAGAGCAAACAACCATTAAAATCACATCAAGACAAACACTGGAAATGGCAAATTATCCATTACTGCTGTTTATGTGACAAATATTCCAGCAAACCTTACCAGCGTACTGTTAGTGTACTCTCTGGGTGACGCACGTCAAACATTTTAGACCCACAACTTTCATATAAGTAAAAAATGATGATACCTGGTGTGTATGTGGTGTTGATAGAGGTTTTTCTTCATGATATGACAATATTTTTTTTTAAGTATAACTGTGTCCCAGGGGTTAAATGTTAAAAACATACAATGTTTTTTCACCTTGTTAATTACAGAGCCCCTCTCACCTGCGTTGGTAGCTACAAGAGTTTTCTATTTCTGTTAAATGTGCCAAATAGTTTTAATTGACTTTGAAAAATAAGATTTTGCAGATAAAAAAAAAAAGTGAAAACAGTTGATATTAAACATGTCTATTATTAACAAGATCCTTAAAAGATAGAAATTGTAGCTCTGAAAAAAAGACAGGTAAGGTTTAGAGATTTACTTCTTGTTTCCGGTACAAGCGCCGCCCACTTCTTTTCCTGATTGGCTGGTGCGCTGTTTGATGGACGCTAATAGTCAACTGGAAGTAAACACAAAAAAAACGTTACACCATTTATCCGTTATTTTTTGATTTTATACAACTGTCAATTATTTAATCATTTATTTTATTATTTATTTTCTTAGTATTCATAACAATGTTCTGCAAAAAAAGCTGATAATCCCAAAAGAGAGAAAGAAAAACGGTTAAAATGAATTTCAATCAATCAAACATTAAATGCAACATAGATCCTTTACAAATTATCAAAACACTTTTTTCAAACAAATATTATCCACCCAAATTGATATCAAGTTTTTTCACATGCATGTTTCAGATTCAAACTCCGTTATTGTTCCCATGTTAGTACAGTGAAATCAGAGCAGTCCTGTCTGGTGTAAAATACAGCTATATAAAAATAACAGTAACAGTAAACTAAGATAAAATTCACTACATTAAACCTGAAGACAATTGTTTTGCCAGAGTACAAATACAAAGTTAGTGACCTTAAAAAATGAAAGCTGTTGGGATATAAAAAACAAATAAGATGCAAAAGCAATCGTCTGATTAAATAATTCAAAGCAAAGCTTAAAGCTGGAAAATAGTGCCTAAACTAAAAAGATGAATCAATTACAGTGAGTGGACTGAGGAGTTAAACTCTTTTGATATTGATGATGTTATTCATGAATAAACTTGCATTACATTATTGCGTATATTAAACCAGTAAACTGTTGCACATGACTGAAACTACTTCCCACTATAATAAAAAGATACAAAACTATACAGTCAGGTGAACATGGAGGTGTAGTTCAGTTCTTCATGTAAGGTGCACAGGAAAATTAAACACATAGAAGAGTGCAGCATAATGTGCAGGAAGGGATGTAAACTCTTACTTCATTTTATTTCTTTATTTTTAATATTAGGTGGGTGTCTCTCAGTGTTCAGCTCCTGTATGGCACTGGGACAGAACTGTTCTTGAGTCTGTTAATCTGTGATAAGATGTGGAGATGCAGTGCATCATGGGTAGAAGTAGAAAGTTATTCTTCCTGGGGATCCTCAGGACATAGAATCGCTTGGTTTCATCAAGTCTATTATGAGTTCTTTGGTTTTGGATGCATCCAGAGCCAGATTGATTTCCTGTTTACTTATCAGACAGACTATCATATAAGCTGACCTAGAGGAATATGCACAAAAGATGCAACAGATCAGCTCAGTTTTTAAAGTTTTTACTTAAATCCTGCAAGAATGGAACACAAACACACATCACAGAGGAGACACAGAAGTGCTCGCTGATCATGAGATGGCACAGCCTTCTTATCTTCTTTGCTGGTTGCCAAACCTATCGCTCCCTTACATTGGTTCCTAGGACTATGGCAGTACTTGACCTGTTTACTCATATCCTTTGCTCCTTTCTGAATAGTAAAACTCCGCATTCCTCAGTTCCTCCCCAAGAATTAAACCTTCTGAGTAATAAATCTAATTTATATTTTTCCAGCATGAGCATTCAAAGTGACAATTAAAGTTATAAATTAAAAATCAGTGAACGATGCAGCTCTAAAAGTTGTTCTGTAAAGCAGATCCATGCTCTGTTTATTCACTCCACAGTAAAAGATTTCACTTCATAGTTTCAGAGACATTCTAGATCAAACATATCAGACTAAAGACACAAAAACAGCAACATATACACACAGACAGGGAATATCGATATGTCGATGTCAAGCCTGCACAGGAAAGAAAGGGATCCCCTCTGCCTCTGCATTCTAACTCAACCTGGTAACACAGCCCAGACTTTAACAAAACATCAATTATCTGACAAACATCTTCTTCTGACGAATGCAGTTTTCTTGCTAACCTCCCTGAACTTCAAATGAAAAGGAGATAATCCTACAGCTGCTGTAGATGCAGCGCACAGAATGCCAAAATACATCCAGTTCCTTTCAGAACAGAAATACATCAGGCGCATGTAGGATATAATTTACCCAGGGTCTTTTTTTTTTTTTTCTCTCTCTCTTCAGAAGATTTGCTGTGTTCAGTACATCAATGCTGCGGCTGAGTCAGACTCTTTTTATGTTTACAGAGAGCAATTTCACAGACGAATCACAGCTTTGCTTCGTGCATTCGTAACATATGGTTTGTCTGTTTGTTGGAACACGAAACACATAATGATGGCCGTGTCATACATTACCTAAAGATGCAACTTTGCTGCACTGAGACAAACACTTGCTGAAACATTAAAAAGAAACTTAAGCTCTTTAAACTCAATTTCAACAAGGAAGAAAAGGAATCTATTTATATATTTACTGAAGTACAATCCATACAGTGAAAGAGATCCGTCTGCAGCACTTCAGAGTTTCATATACTGGACGTTTACCTCTACAGTCATCTTTTTCTTGCATAAAGAAAACACACTGAACATTTTTGACAGCTCCTCATTAATTTATCACTACGACTTCAATATTAATGCTACACTTTGTGCCCTCTTGTTGCACCGCCTGATGGGGTAGGGCTGACCTGTTCTGCACTCTGGATTTCATTTCTCTAACAAGCACCGCATCCAAGAAACAAGCAATAATGCTCCTGACGGCACGGTGTGAATCTCATTCTATAGGAAAACTGTTCATCCAGATGAGACACAAAAAGCTGCCAGACAGCCTCGTGGACTGTTTGTGTAACATCTTAAAAAACAACGTAGGCTGATTTGAAGAAAAGCCCAATTTCTCTGAGATAGCGCATGCACATTAGTCTCTTATACAAGAAGCAGTCCAAATGCTCCGAGGATGCAGTCACTACACCCAGCCCCCTCAAAATGTGTACAAACAAGCTGATAACATGATTCAGTGTGTGTTTATAATCACAAACTCTCAAACCCTCAGATTATAAGAGCGTATATATCCTGATGGAATTAGGCTTGTAAAGGTTGCTTCAGTTCTTCAACCTCTGCGGGTGAAGCTCCTCCAGGCGGATCCTGAGGCTTTCCAACGGCAGCTGGGATGATAATCCCTGCAGCGTGTTGGAGGTTTCCCTCAGGGCTGACCCAAGTTCACCAACTCCATCAGGAGAACCAAGGGGGGAAGAGTTGGAGCTTCAGCCAAATGTTTAAGTCTTAAACTCGCGATGTGTTTCTAAATAATCCTGTACTTTCTTCAGTGTTTATACACCGTTGTGTATCTAACATCAGATGCTGACCACTTGAGTTTGTTGGTCGATGTGGAGAGTTTTTAATGACCTCTCTAATCTCCTCGTGATGAAGTCAGTGATGGTCCACATGTAGGAGAACTTCACCACTTTGATCTGCACCGAGCAGACACGGCGAGCCCAGAAAGCAGATCTCCTTTCTTTATTTATATATTTATCTATTCTATATAGGTAAGTGATGTTTGGTCAGCGCGGACTTCAAAACCGCACATCAAACCTGCCTTTCATCTTAATAAACACTGACAACAAACGGAAGGGAAGAAGAAAGGATATTGTAAAAGTGGCAGAAGAAAAAACAGCACAATTTTGCCAGAGGAGATGAAAAAAACGGACATCATCAATGACACACTTTATCTAGCTCAGCTCTGAACAGGAAAGTGATGCCTGAAGTAGAAAAGCCTCTTCAGCGATGACTGAAACAAACACTTTTCACAGCAGACGTAACCTTTAGAGAAACACACTTTAAATGGCACCAATTTTTTAAGGGGAAGGTATTAGGAGAAACAGAAAACAAATCCACAAGTGATTTGTTCCATTCTTGGATCATCAGGAAGTCACAAAAATAAGAGCATGTTTTTTTTTAGTAGTATACACTTTAAGTGATAGAGGAGCAGACATGAGCTTCAGAATGAAAACAAATTATTCCTCACTGTATTTGACACAAAAGTGAAAAGTTGTCTTCACACCTGATTGAACGGAAATGTTTCTTGCAAATGAATTATGAGTGAAGTCAATGTAAACGACATAAATGGAGCAAGTCATACATACAGTATTATGCAAATGGCAAGAATTTGCATTTGTTCAGTGCACAACAACAAATTAAAAAAATCCTATCTAGGTTAATTCATTTGGAAAATGAAGGAAAGTCTGATGCTGTCTGCGAAAGGAGAGGTCGTATTATCTGATGAGTTGGGAAAACCTTTGTCTGTCACTTTATTTCAGCTATCCAGTTAACATGACCAGTCTTGCATCTTTTGGTAATCGCAAATACAGGATTTAATCAAGGGGCAACATGGTGTATCAGCCAGTGGCAAAAATTAGCAAGCATGGGGGAACAGGGCCTATGTACTCTCTCATCCATCAACTCATCCTGGTATATAGCAGAACTGCCAGACAGCTAGAGTCTTGAGACTGGAGTTCCCGTCTTTCCCATGCCAATGATGATCCTCTCCACATTCATTCTGAGCTGTAAAACCTCAAACCTGTTGACTCCGGGGCCGGCTCTACTTATTATGCTCAAGGGGCAACATCAGGTAGAGAAAAATGAAGCCTATACGGAGGTGCTAAAAGTTGCTGTTCATCGAGAATCCTCTAGAGGCTGGCTGCAGAAAGACTGGAAGTCACGTACAAACCAAGCCAACAAAACAGACTTTTAAGGCCTTAAAAAGCATATTTACAGCCAGGTTAAAAAAAAACAGCCTGGGTCTTAAACACTAATTTCGCTATCGGCACACACTGTACCGGTACTGTATCAGGAACAGATGGGTGAAGTTGCAGAGATTACATCCATATTTTATACACTCTATGGATTTAATATGTCCAAATGGAGCGAGTTCTTGGCACATTTTAGCTTTCAGCAAAACTTACACCACAGAAGGAGACAGACAAGCCATGTAGCCCTGCAGTTAGCCTGCTAGCGTGGAGGATATTCAGCCTGTGCTGGTTTTGATGGTGCTTTATTTCACTGCAGGTGGATTTGTTGACACTTTAAAAAGAGTCAAGCTCTCGAGTCAAAGCCATCTAAAGCAGGTCGAAGCAATCTTAAAAAGCACCAAACAGCTTGGAGCAGAGAAAGAGCCGACTGACCGCTCCCTCGTCTGAAGCGTGAAGATGGCAGAGATGGAGCCGTGTTTGAGCTTCAAAAGGAGCCCATTGATTGAGGACGTTAAGCAGGATGCATCCTTCTCAAACAGCTCTAGATCATCATTAAATACTTTTCTGATGAGGAGATTATCAGATTCTGATGAGGGTGTGTTTGAACAGCTGTTGTAAACTGGATGTCCACTGACACATTCAGCTGAAGGTCTCCAGTTTACAGGGTCACTTTTTCAACTAGTACACCAGGAGCTGACAGAGACACATTCACACTACCAGGCTCAAAAGAAGATCATTGTTTAGGAGTTAATAAAACAAGTCCGTCACAGGTGGGGGTCATCTTATTGTGGACGGAGGGAGGGAGGGCGAAACAAAAACACCTCAAGAAAGTAAAACCCCTGAGGCAGAGGTAAATTTATCTCCTGTTATTCAAGGATGCTGAAATTTGACAGCAGACACTGAGGTACCCTGCAAGATCCCTTTTTGATTGGAAAAGTAAAACTTGTATGTTAAATTTCACACAGATGCTGACTTATATGACATCACTTGAGGTAAAGCATCAATTTCACAGCTCCCTTTTGTCCCAATGAATGTTTTATAGACTTTATTTTCTAAGGGCTGTAGTGGGTGGCAGAAATTAAAATAGCACTTTGCATTTTGTTTTCTTGAAATATCTGTAAAAACTAACTAAAGCAAAAGCTACAAACATGGATGGAAGTGATTCTAAAGTCTTTTATTCCATGTTTGCAATTTAAAACTAAGTAATTTCATGTTTGCATAAATAGTTGTAAATATACCTGATGTATTTTAAATTAAAAAGCTTGAAAATATTTACATTTCACTCTGCATCTTCACATGCAAATGAATGTGGACTCACAAACTGGAGACTGCAGCAGCTCATGTCTCAAGCTAAAGGACTCAAAAAAGGACTCTTTATAACCTGATAATGTATTTGTAAACATTTGCATCAATAACGTTTGCATTTCTGTTTTGATAAATATGTATAACGTGCATCTTTTACGGTACAGTTTTGCACTTTCTCCGCGAGTCTGCTCAAAATAAAGCCTGTTTGTGTTTGTCGTTGTGAAGAGAGTTGAAATGAGCTCTCCTTTTGTAAACTGCTCATGTGGAATGGATCAGCAGCTCTCAGTCACAGAGGTTTCTGACTCTGGCACTGAAACAGAGATGACCCAAACGGGGGCCTGACCAACAGCCAGGTTTGGGGTGAGAGAGAGAGGAAGGCCCGGCCATCAGTCCCTGCTGGCTGCCTTTTAAAGAACTCCTGGTGTGGACCGAGCTGCAGAGGGTTGGATCTGGTGCAGTAGCACCTCCAGACTCCCAGCTGGCTGTGAGCTTCCCTGCAGAGACACAGAAACACTGTGATTAAAAGAAGAGATGCTCAACTCGAGGCGCATTTTACCATAAGAGTTGTGACCTTGGGTGAACGCTGATGTGTGAGTCGGATACCTTAATGTCACGGTGAGTCTAATGGAGGTGTGCTTTCTGATTAGGAGGATATATTCTGGATTTATTTGTTAAAGGAGGTTTCAGCATTCAGAGCACAGTGGTGCCGCTCGCTCTGACTCACGGGGGGGAGGAGGATTTCTTTGTCTGTGCGTGGTTTCCTCTTTATTTTGCTTTGAGAGAAGCGGAGCACCGTGCCAGCCATCTGATTCCAGCAGGCTGCACCCGTCCACCACGCTCTGAGTGAAGTGGAAGACTTAAGACTTTCATCTCAAGCTGTACGTCTGAACTCACACACAAACACACACAGACACACACATACATACACACAGTCACACTGTGCTTTCAAACGCCGGCTCAGAAAGGTCAAAGTTGTATTTTATGAGCAGTGCATCAAGGTTTTTGAATTTCTACATGCAGGTCATGTCCTCTCTCAATTTCTGATGTAGTCTGCTCCATTTTTGTCTAATTTTTTCAGTTTCATGAGAAGTCTTTTCGGATTCAACAAACCATAAGGAGCAATTTTAAAGTTCTCCCCTGCTGCTTCCAGCTTCCTCTCCTCACCACTTAATTCATACCTAAGTCACAAAAGGGTCTCACGATCCTGCTTTCTGTACTGAACCTGAGCGCCCCCCGCCAAAGAAACCCTTCCAACACGCTGCTTAATTAGCAGCTGATTGAAAGAGAAGTTCAGGACCTGAGGAAAACTTGGCAGAAATGAGAGTCGGGAGAGACAGACCAAGAAATGAGAGGAGAGGAGAAAACAGGGGGAGAGACCTCTGTCTTTGTGAGAGGATTTCAGGCAGGAGAGGAGACCCAGACATGACTTAATTAACGTTTACAGTTGAGTCCTGCATCCAATCCTCGGTCCTCAATCCACTGCCCTTCTTTTTATTCTTTTGTGCTATTTGTTTCTGCTGGAAAACACTGGTGGCATTTTCGCTCGCTAAGACAATAAAATATTAATCACAAAAAACTTGGAGGAAGAAGGCAGCACTGATTTGCAATTTAAATTACCTGAGACTTCCTGGCAATTAATTATAGTCTATATGAGTGAGCGGGGTCGTATATGCACATTCCTGCAAGTGTGTGTTTCTGTGTGTGTGAGCTTTTTTAATAGCATATTTAAAGCACTTTTTTTCCATCCTGTCCCTTAAAGAGCACCAGAAATGCCAAGGAATCACAAGGTTTCAATTTAAGATAACATGACAACACTGGCAGCGCTGCTAACAGCCTCACAGCTTCCTAAATAGACCCAGATGACACTTAACCAGAATAAAGTAAAAGATGCTTTTTTTCTGCTCTCTGAATCTTTTCATGACAACATCAAGAGCTAAGCGGCAATAACAGCTCGCAGAGACAGAGGAAGATGTGTGCTAATCATAGGACTCCCTCAGAAGGAATGGCTTCAGACGGTTCATTTGTCACGGGAATCAGACGATGACAGCATGAACGGAGAACGGCTAATAGGTGATAATGCACATGGCATAGAGAGAATAAATATTGTCATGTTGCAAAGTATGCTGGGAAGAGATTCACAGAGAGTGTCTTCCCTGAGGCCAATTAGAAGACAAAATCAGGAGGTGGAGGAGGTCCTGTGCGTCAGATAAGGAAGTGTGTGTTGCTGCTCCTTGGACACCCTGTAGGCTGGATGAAAAGCAAAGGAAATATGAGTAAAGGTGCTTGAGAGGGAAAAAAATTACTTATTCTGAATACCTGAATCTTAAATAACGTACACAATTGCTGCATGAATGTATACAGAGGCCAGTGGAAAGATATCATTTCTGAAGGACGTTGTGTACCTTGATGGATAAAGATTTGTTTGTCCTCGTGGTAAATAGTAATTACACATTATGAGCCTCAGAAAGACAGAGCTCTCTGCAAGGCCACGTCTTCCAACCACATCACTTCGTATTTACCACAGAATAACAGACATATAATGGTCACGTATGGTCATTCAATACGCCAACACAGCCCCAACAAACAGAGCTCAGCTCTCAGGTAATGTTTACAGAATGTTTTCATGCAGCTAAACACTCATCCGTAGCTGTTTTTAAAACTTTTCATCTAAATGTACAACTCCAATTCCAATTAAGTCAAGATGTTGTATAAAATGTAAATAGAAACAGAATGCAATGATTTGCAAATCCTATGCAGCCTGTATTTAATTGAATACACCATAAAGAAAAGATATTTATTGTTCAAACTGAAAAACTTTATTGTTCTTCTTCAAATATTCACTTATTTCTAATTTGATTTTTACAACACATTCCACAAAAAGCTGGGACAGGGGAAAGAAAACACTGGGAAAGTTGAGGAATGCTCCAAAAACACCTGTTTGAAACATTCCACAGGTGAACAGGTTAAATGAAAACAGGTGAGTGTCATGATTGGGTATAAAAAGAGCATCCCCAAAAGGCTCAGTTGTTCACAAGCAAGGATGGGATGAGGTTCACTACTTTGTGAACAACTACGTGAGCAAATAGTCCAACAGTGTACGAACAATGTCTCACAACGTACAATTGCAAAGAATTCATGTATTTCATCATCTACCGGCCATAATATCATCAAAAGATTCAGAGAATCTGGAGAAATCTCTGCACGTAAGCAGCAAGGCTGAATACCAACATTGAATGTCCGTGACCTTTGACCCCTCAGGCAGCACTGCATTAAAAACCAACATCATTGTGTAAAGGATATTACCACGTGGGCTCAGGAAGACTTCAGAAAACCATTGTCAGTTAACACAGTTCATCACTACATCTACAAGTGAAAGTTCAAACTCTACCATGCAAAGACAAAGACATATATCAACAACACCCAGAAACACCGCCGGCTTCTCTGGACCCGAGCTCATCTGAGATGGACTGACGCAAAGTGGAAAAGTGTGCTGTGGTCTGACGAGTCCACATTTCAAACTGTTTTTGGAAATCATGGACGTGGTGTCCTCCAGGCCAAAGAGGAAAAGGACAATCTGGATTGTTCTCAGGTCAAAGTGTAAAAGCCAGCATCTGTGATGGTATGGGGGTGTGTTAGTGCCCATGGCATGGCTAACTTGACCATCTGTGAAGGCTCCATTAATGCTGACAGGAATTACAGGAGCAACATATGCTGCCATCCAAGCCACGTCTTTTTCAGGGACGTCCCTGCTTATTTCAGTAAGACAATGACAAGACACATTCTGCATGTGTTACAACAGCGTGGCTTCATAGTAAAAGAGTGCAGGTACTAGACTGACCTGCCTGCAGTCCAGACCTGTCTCCCACTGAAAATGTACAGAGCAAAATGAAGCGCAAATGAAGGGTTGTAAATGTCAAAATATGTGACAACGTAATTTTATATGCAAAATGAATGATCCATCGATCATATCTGCTTTGAAATCTAACACCAATCGAATCTTAAAATGGGCTCTAAAGGGTTAAAGAAGAAAAGATAAGCTTTACAGTGATATCCAGGGTACTAGAACTGTATAGTAATCTATGTGCAGCATCGTCACAGGCAATTATTGATGCAAGCTGTTCTTATTATCGTAACTCTTCAACTATTTGGGCAACAGGAAAATAGCAAACAATACCTGAAAGAAGAGAAGATAAGCTTTCAGGTATGATTTGAGATTCTTTTAGAGGCAAAATAACAACAACAAGAAGAAAAAAAAACAACAACAGAAAAAAAAGAATAAAAATGCTAAATAAAAGTCTATTTCTCAGTTTCTGTGGACGGGTTGAATATGAACTCATTCAGCGCACACAGACCGAAAATCCCTTTGACAACATTACACCAGCCAGGAAGTAAGATCTGTCCTTTTTCCTGATGAAAAGGTTTTCTCAGATTTGTTTTGTTGTAATTTTTTGTGCAAACACACAGTTCCTCTAACTACTCCAAACCAAAGTGTTATCGTGCTGAGAGTCTCACAAACAGCTCATTTGGATGATCTGAGACTTTTGGAACCACAGAGCAGAAACAGAAATCTAAGAAGAAGACAGATGTGTATGATTGTGCGTGCTCTGTGTGTACAATGCCATGAGTGTGTGAGGGAGGAGAGGAGGAGGTGCCGTCTCCATCCCACTCACTCGCCGCCCCATGCCTGTTTCCAGAGAGTGAGACCTGGAACCCATTTATATTCATTACAGAGACAGTGTGCTCTCACTCTGCCAGTCCAGCCTCCATCTCTCTCCATCTCTCTGTCACACACCTCAACACGCCAGGGAGGAGAGTCTGACAAACTAACAGACAGATAGATTCCACTTCCTCCGTATAAACAAGAACTAAGCGAGGTGAAGCTGCATCTGCCGTCCCCTCCGTCAGCGTGAGAGGTGGAGGCTGCCTGGCCAGCTGTCCAGATCCTGACCGCTCCGTCACATACAGTAAGCACATCACAGGCCCCGCACATGACACCCAGCGCACGCCGTCATCATGCCGATGCTGTGAAATGAACTCCATCTGTATATTCTACAGAGTGAGAGCATATATTACTGTGCATATGCTTTCTCCATCTGCATATCTGATAATGTGAACAGCTTACAATGCATATTCACACTCCAGGACACATTTCTGTTCATTTGTTTTTCCATCTGTGCTTGTGACAGTCTGAGTAGCTGCTGATGCACGTGACATCTGCACAGAAACCTGTAAGTCTGTGTGGTGACAAAGCAAAATTAACTGCTTCATCTTCCATGTGTTCAGCCGTTAAACTTTGATGATCAGATTTTTTCAGGTGGATTCAAAATGTCAAAATGAGAAACTTCTTCAAAAGAATATTTCCTGATATCTGGACTAATCTCATCAGATGTGGAGATGTGGAGTGTTGGATGTGTTGATACACTGAAAGGGCATCACTGTGATGTCTCATTGTTTGGTTTTACATTGCACTGAGGGGATGCAGAACCTTTAATGGCACATGTACACACACGATGGAGCTTTACACACTCACACACACAATGACTCAGATGCACACACGTCATTAGTTGTTTATTTAATAAACACTGCATGGACCTTCCCTTCCCCTTGTTGTAATGTGTGAAATCAACATAACACCTCCTTGAACGCTGACATTTTGCACCGGTGAAGCCAAGACCTGAACAAACGAAACCCAGCTGAAGAAGCAGTGGGACTGAAATCACATCTGTCAGAGAAAAATCTGATGTACTTTATAATTTTAAGAAAACTATGACCCCCAGACCCACTTCTGACTCTCTTTGATTTAGTAGACAAACCCATGCACTGATTAATACTTGGGCCAAGCTATTTCATATGCTATACTGCCTTATCTTACAAATGTGAAGGCAGAAGCATGTTCTTATTTTTTTAACAGTGTATTTTCAAAGAAGTGGGAATATTTATAGAAATACAGAAATTATGATACAAATAGGACAAGACAAAAGACAATACTCTAATGGAAATATGGAAGCCTCTCTTGGATAAATAGCTGATACATCCAATAAATCTCCTTCTCAGGCCACCTTCAACAACATTTTTTTTTTAAATTTTGCTTTGCAGTCCAGTATCTTCTTACTACTTTTATCTATTTATCTTTTAATATGTCTTTATTTTCATTTTTGGCTTGTAACTGCCTGAAAATATGCTCTGTCTGCCTGGTATAAATGAGAACATGGGTTTCAAGACCTTTACTGCAGCCAGTCACCAGGGGGCACTCTTAAAGTTCTGCCTTCATCAAAGATAAATGCAGTTCTGAAACATTCAGACTGCTTTCTAAACCGCCAACTTTTCCGGCGGTGCCTACTGATTTGGGAAATATTTAGAATGTAGAATGTGAAAAAGAGCAAAATTTGCAGAATGGCAAAATTTTCCAGATGTCCTACTGGACAGGGAAAATGTCTCAGTATGAAACGAGCAGCTCTACCTCGTATACTGTCTCCCACAATGCACTTCAAAGAAATGACGGTTAATCTTGTCACTTCTAGTGCTAATAGAGGTTATACCATTTCACAGGCAACTGTTCATTTCTACAAAATGTAATTAATTTTACTCAAACCATACTTGGATTATACGGAAGTGTTTTTTTCAATCAGCTTTATTTCCACTTTCTGAAAGCAAAAATCAGCAAAGCACACCACAAAACAGAGCCAACAGAGCAGTCAGACTAAATACTGCATTCATATGAAGCTTAGCGTAAGTTCAATCAGGAAGACTGTCTTAATGCTCTCACTCTTATGGTTCCCTCTCTCACTTTCCTGCTTCTCTCTCATCAGCTGATCAAGGGGCGTGTCACTTTTCTGTCTATCCAATCACATCTTCTAAGCATCACTCGTAAACCAATCATCACATGGCTGTTAAAATTTAAATACTCTCTTCTGCTTGTCAGCTGGCTTTCAGGCTCACGTAACAACCCTCCTCCTCCCCAGGCTCCTCCAGTCTTCGTTGCTTCAGTTCGCAGTTCTTCAGCTTCACAGTCCTCTTCAAGACATCCAGTACAGCCTACTCAAGACCATTTACCACCACCACTGTCTAGACTCCCTCGGGGGATATTCATATTTTTCATGTCACTGTACCCCCTATTATTATTTTATGCTTGATGGGGTCTAACCGCCAAATCTGTAATGTTAAATTTGTTGCATTAAATCTTGTCACAAATTTGAACTTGTGCGTAAGTCTGTCCTTGATTGAAATGAAGTAGGCGGTTTGGAAAGAAGCCTCCGATATAATAGAGGATGCTGGTTTATTCAGGACAGCCCCCTTCTGGCCTCTATTATTACTTCTAATGCTTGATCTATGATATAAAGACGAAGCAAACCTAGAGCGTAATTACCCTCCATTGAATTGGATTAACTGTGTTCATTTCATTAACGATAATCATAACAACGAGTGTTTCACAAAGAAGACGGGATGATGATGAACCTAAATAATTCACTGATGATAAAAACTCTGACGAAGGTTCGTTTTATTTTCATAGAGAGGATAATGAGTCCATATTTCCCCCACTTTGTCTGATCCATCAAAATACAAGCAATGCATTCCTGTAATGCAACTGTGACACTAAGATATAACACAAGCTCAAGTGTTAATACAGAGAAATGTTGATTGAGTCTAAACACTTGTTAAAGCCTTAATACTGATCTCTGAACTGCTGCAAAAATAAATTTAAAGGGAAAACATTTTGACATTTCGATTTCGTACATTTTTTCTTCAACTAAAACTGTAAAGGTATAAAAAGACTAAAATGTGACTGAAACTAACCAGTATTTCTGTCAAAAGACTAAATTAGCACTCCCTCCTGCTGTTTTCAAGTTTGTTCCCTGATATGAAAAAAACAGTGTGCATAAAAAGGACCTTTTTTGTGCCATTGTGAACAATTTGTCAAATATACTGTGATATAACATGGGGTTATGTTCAGTCATGCACTTTTGTTGCACTCCAACCTCGTGTCTCCTGAAGTTTCCCGTCTGATCCAGCTTGAAATAATTCCATCATAGCAAAATACAACAACTAAAGCTCTTTCCCTATAAATAGTGACAATACTGAATCTCTCCTTCGAGGCATATGCAGGCGCTGTTCTGCCCTGAAAAGCTTCCTTTAATTAGATTTAGTTTTATAATTATTACTTCTAAAGGCGCGTAAGGTAATATTTTCTATTTTCATTATGCACACACGGCTCTATAGCTGCTAGTGACAATGAGAAGCCCTTTCTGTGTGCTTATATCAATGGATTTGTATGAAGTTTATCCCAAAACTGCTTCAGTACGGCCATATGGCAGGGACTTGAGGCGACCAGGCCTGCTGTGAAAGAGGAGGTGAAGAGCGACAGAACAGAGAGATGGAAAGCCTTCTGGAATTCATTACAGCTAGTGCTGAGACTCTCAAAAAGAGAACATCAATATATAATAGACTAACTCACAAAAAACACCCTACATGCAAGCACACAATCGCTTACAAACACACACATCTGAATTCCCTTTAACTTGCAAATTGAAAGGGAACATCAAATACACAAAAACCACCCACTAGCCTCTTCCTTTAGGCTGTGGTTCCTGCTGCGAGGAAAAAAACGGGGTAGTAGATGCTGGATTACTACCACCAGGTATGCAGGGAGGTGGAGCTGTGTGATTTGGCTTCAGCAGGAAAAAGCAGCGATGCCCAGCAGGGCTCCTGGAGTGTTTCGAGGGTCACCTTGTGTGACAATAGGCAGCGAGAGAAACAGTGAGGTACAAAGATGGGCTGCAGAGTTTAGAGGAACACACTACAAAGTGTGAAAACATGCCAAAGAGCCAAGGCTAAATGGCAGGGTGTTGCTTTGAGCGTGTGCGTGACGCAAGTCCGAACGTAAATCAAACGCCCACATGCTAGCTCGCTCCTCCGCAGCTCAGAGTGCTTTTTTTAACAGCAGTACCGCACTCATCCCTCTGACTGTGCTCAGAAATCTGACAGAGGGTTAATAAAGCCTGCTCATTAGAAGGTCAGATTCCATTAAAAGTAGATGAAAGCTTAAAGGCAGCATGTGCGGCTGCATCCGACGGATCAGCAAGATTCATCAAGAGAAGTCCCGTTTCCAAAAAATCACACACAGCCAAAAAAAGCTCTCACTTGTCAGAAGTGATTCCAAGTCTCCAGTTATGAGAGATGTTTGGTTTTTGGCTGAAGAGCTTCACATGAGAGGAAGTGTTTCTAACATTTATGGCTGGAAAAATAAATCATCTGAGAGGTTGCTGCAGGTGAAACTGGCATCAAACACACCTAGAGGACCAAGTCTTTCCTCCCAGCTATGAGTGACAGACACACACGCGTGAACACAGCTGGATGTGGAGCATGTATGAAAACATGTCCGTCCTGCCAAAGGCGCTGCTGATGACCCTGCCACTTTCTTAGACAGAGAAGAGGAGGGTGAGAGCAGCAGAGAAGGGATCCAGCCGTGGCTGTTGGGGGACGCTGGAGTGCATCAGATCCAGGGCCACGGGAGGCGTGATGAATTAAGAGGCACTGGAGGAGACGGAGACCCTCACTGAACTGTGGAGCAAAGCCCAATGAAACAACACCATCTCTCTCTGAACCGTCACTTTAACTCACTGCTTTCTCTTTCACCCAGCCAAATTGCTCTAAAGTAGCAGCCAAGCTGCACTGTTTCCTCCTAGCTCCAGTCCCAGTTTGATCGTGTTTCCTACTTAAGAGGATGTAAAATGGAGAAAAGTGCTCGTATGTGCGGCTTAGATAACATAAACACCACACGAGGTCTCCCATCAGGAGGACCAGATAACTGAGCCCAAATTAAAAGTGTTGAGATCCTAATTGCACTTTACAGCATTAAGTATACCTATCAGTGTTATGAGTGGCAATATTAATTAACTTAATTCTGCTGTCGGCTTTAGAGATAAGCTGTCACTGCATTCATGCTTTGGACTACATTTCTAAGAGATCACTTCACAGTGTTGTTTGGTTTTTGACATGAGACTGACAGCAGCTCCAAACCTCTCCCTTTAGGAGTAATCCAGTCTTCTCTGCAGAGAGAAACAGTTGAATAGTTGGATAAGGTAATTAATAACTCTTCGTTAATTAGGCAGAAACGCTGGCAGAAAAGTTCAAAACTCAAACTGTCAGTGATGAACGTAAAGCATCTTCCAACCCCATGACCGCATGCTGATTTAAGTTAGCAGGTTTAACCTTTGGTCTGAGTATCTGCACATTTTTTTTTCTAACTAACAAACACAAAAGTTGCAGCACAAGTAGAAACTTATAAGGCAGTGTTGAGCAACAAGCAGATGTTTTGCACGTGGTGTCACTTCATCCACACTTCCTTGTCTGGACAGCAAAAGATACACACTATTTACTGATGCAGACTAATTTAACTCAACTCAACTTTATTTATAGAGCACTTTAAAAACAACCATAAAGGCATTGAAATAAATAAATAATATACAATGAAAATAAAAACAATAGGACTTAAATAACAGTTTCATTGTTTTTAAAACGATTAAAAACAATAAAAGCAGTACTTAAAACTAAAAACAAGCCATATAGACACTAAAACAGGAGCTGAGTCTCAAGCTGGGTTAAAAGCCAGGGAATAAAAATGGGTTTTAAGACGAGTTTTAAAAACAGACAGTGATGGGGTTTGTTTTATGTGGAACGGAAGACGTGGAAAGAACAGAATTATGATCTAAAATGCATTTTAGCCTAATGTTAACTCTGCTACTTCTGCTGTCCACTGTAACAAGTGACATCCCAGAAACCACATGGTTGCAAGTTGCAAGCCAGATCAGCTGGGCAGAGGTATAAGACAGCTGGTCCATGAGAAGAGGGATTATTTGAGCGTCTTTCAGCAGATGCATTACAGTTTGTCTGCTTTTTTCCTTTTACTCTTTATTTTTTGAGCTAATGTCCTTAAGCAAAAATTTTGGTCAGCTAAAGCCCTTTTTACATTAAAATTTACACTTTCACACTGAATCCCTTTTTGCATCATAGTAACTCTGGAGGATCTGATGTACGATCTGTAATCAAGCAAACAAAAGACTCTTCTCACAGACTCCCTGATGCAAAGTTTACTATTTGGTCACAATCTTTAAATCATTCACCGCGGATATTATAAATAGCTCCCCGTAGCAAAATGCTGCCTCTGTCAAATGTTACTCAAGGGCTGAAAAAGACAAAGAAGTGAGCATCTGGTCAACATTTGGCCTATGCCACTCTCCCCTCCCTCTCCCTATCTCTCCATCCCTTCTGATCCTCCCCAAATCTTTGCTCTGCAGAGCTGACCAGCTGCTGTCTGCCTCACAGTCTAAAAGTCTAAAAGTCGAATGTTTAACCTAAAGCAACACACACACATCCAAGTATGGAGCTCTGAATTTAAAACTCAGTTGAACCATTTAACGTGAAGGCTGGAATAAAAACGAGTCAGGTTTTTGAATTTTAAATTGTTGCCCTGCATGATAATATTATTTTAGGAAGGTCTCTGCAGCTTTTTCTGATCATTTTCCAATCAAAAATGATTCAGGCAGCGTTTGTAATTCTAATCAAAGGTTTTAACAGCACTTTGGGTAGATATAAGATGAAATGAGGCTCGCTATGTACCCTTATGTCATTGGTAAATGTTTGACTGTAAAAAAAAAAGTTTGACTGAAGCCAGACATGGACGTCTTCTTCTTTTACGGAATGTACAACTGGCTGTGCGCTGCAGAGTGAGGTGCTGCCGCTCGCGCACGGTGGGTCTGTGCAGCAGTTTCACTCAGAAACATGAGAAACGCCACGTTATTTACAGGCTTTGTTTAACCCGTGCGCATGCGCCACACCAAAAACTGGTGTCAGGGGGTCATTCTGGAATGACCAGAGGTCCCCATGTCTTACTAATCCCATGCTAATTGGGCTTAAGAAGATGATTGCTAAGGAGTTACAGATGGTGGGTACTCTACCTATAAGGGGTGGTCAACATTGCAGGCCCCGCCCACAAAGCTCCTGCATCTTTGAGTTCCTTAAAGATCCCTGGTTCCTGGTTAAAATTCCTTCTCTTAACTACAAAAGCTAAAAAGTACTGGGGAATCGTCATACTCATAAAAATCTAATCTCAGCCATGTGTGATTCTCTCCATCTGCATTTTCTCCTCCTCACATATTCCACATGTTCAATAACATCGACCTGCTAGAAATGAAGAGCTCACCTGATGGACACAATCCTCCAGAAACCAGCGCTCTACTCTGCTGCCGTACTTCATAGTTCTAACTGTGTTGCATGGGCTTTACACACACACACACACACACACACACAAACACACACACAAACACACACACTCGTTTGCAGAGAGCTATACATGTGTGTGAGCGTAATACCATCTTGCGAAACAGACTGAGGCTTTAAGTCCGACATCTAAAGCCTTTCAGTCGGCGCTTACACACTCTTCCAGTGTGATCAATTATCCCTCTCTACTCACAGCATAAAACATTTCAACACCACACACACGCACACACACACACACACACAGCGCACAGAGCCAAATCCACTGAGAAAATTTGAGACTTGAAAAAATAGAAATTATACACTCAGAGGCAGACATCAAACCACTGTGGGCTCATGTGGCCAAGATAAAAACAGCAAAGTACTTTCTAAATGACAAAATGATACTGGCTGTAGTCCACAGCTTTCTCTCTCTCTCCCAGACACACACACGCACACACACACACACAGCCTCTCAAAGAGACTGTCCAACCATCAAAACAGAAATCTTCTTTCACAACATAGTCCAACTTCCTCTGAACTAAGCTGATAGAGAACAATATTTGTGCAGTGACTGAGGTTAAATGTGTTTCACCTTCATCCACACGGCCAGCTGCTGGCTGTGCTCTTACGTATTAGCCCGCCCGCTTATTTTCCAGCCCTGCAGCGACTCGCTGCATGAAGTTTGATTCTCATGAAGCGAGAAAGTAGAAAGGGAGGAGTGAACTGAGGGCAGGGGAGTTGTTTTTGTTACCGCACTCAGTGCAATGATGCAATTTATAATTAAAATGCTAATTTTAACGACAGGGAGTCTCTCTTCACCTTGTTTTCACTTTACTCCAACAGTCTCAGGGGAGGCGGGTCTCTCCTTAGATCAATGTATCTCAGCCAGTAAATCAATTTTTATACCACGCACTGAAATCAATTTGAGATTTAGGCTATACAGAATGTGTACAAAGTGAGCCGCATGGACACACACACACACACCCTGCCCGTGGCGACGAAGCGTTTTTCCACTTCGCTATGATGATGTGTGCCATACTTTTAAAGAGCCACGTCCCTAAACTGAAGGCTAAAAGCAATTATTTGGGCAACAAGAAAGCCTGTCTGAAACATCCGCCATAACTCTGTCTGTTTTGATTCTAGCTTATCACTATAGGTGCCTCAAACATCCCCTAAGCTTCGATCTCGACAAACAACAAAGACAAACGCTGCAGAATGAATCATTTGAAGGGAGTTTTATTTCAAAAGTGAGCCCGACAGAAGAAACGGACAGAAGGGGAAGCGGAGGAGAGGAGGCCTTTTTTAGTGGTTGTCCTTCAGCGTGACTTTGTCATGTAACACATTTCCAGCTCGATTATCTGCATCCAGTGGATTTCAAACACATTTTGCAAGGACCAGAGAGCTCAGTAATTAGCAGGAGCCCTGACTCATAAGGGGGGGCCAAAAACAAAGCCTGTCTTTGGCGCTATCTTTATCCCCTCCGCTTGTCTAATCTCTTCTTATCCTTTGGCTGTTCACAGAGGGGTCTGTACGTCATGTGTGCGCTCATTCAATACCTTTGCATGCCAACAGGTTTCAGCTTTAGAGGACCAGAGCGTGACGCCAAACAAGATATTCCATCTGTACGACCAGTCGAAGAAAACGGGCTGCCGGCTATCAGGGATAATGCTGAATGCAACAAGTTATGATGTGAGATAGCAGTTATTTCGAGACAGTGGGGTCGAAAAAATTAAATATGTGAGAAAAAAACAGAGAACTTCAAAAGCATCAGACTTTCAGAGTCCCTGAGATACACAGATGGCTTCATCCAGTTAAAACTCCATGTTTCCTACGCTGCTTTGTCAAGATTCACTCATGTTTGGAACCAAATATAAGATACTTACACTTAGCTATGTCATCAACAGTTAAAGTCCTGTAAAATTCAGTGTATAACATGCTTTGAATGCCTCTTTCAACATGTCAGAGAACTGTTTTAGTTGTTTTTCTTCTTCATTATCACACAATCATACATATGGAGAAAACTACATTGTACTCTGAAGTAAAAGAACAAGGCAAAGAGACGACATCCAACTGTGAGAGATAAAGCTGATGGTCAATTGCTAGAAATCGCAGTTCCTCAAGTGTCCACTAGAGGGTGGCTGCAAAAGTCTTGGTTTCCAGTCAAGAAAAAAATGCTATTTTCCTGTAAATGAAACACAACTTCACTATTTTCTATTGTCTTTTTGTTTTTGGGTTTTCTTTACATCGTATTAACACTTATGTTTTTTTTTTCAAGGTACAACTAAATTTTCCCTTTCTTATTCTTGATCTTTTCCCAAAGCTTTTGATGTACATCTTTATTTTTTACGATGCCTTTTAAGGAACACACAGAACACATAAAGAACTTTGGTTTAAACTTGTCTGGTTTTTGCACACATGAAAACAAAAAAGGCAGAGTTGGATTTAAAACTGAAAAGTCAAATAACAGAAAAAGTGAATAAGTGGTTCTGAAAGTGATGTAGACCATTAATGTTTTCAAATCTTTGTTTCTGCCCATAGTTATAATAGTTATCTGAACCAAGTGAAGTCATTGATTTCATGAGAGGGCAACGTGAATGGAGTAACGTGAGTCCTGTGTGCACAAGAAAAAGGATGAGTGGGGTCGGTATTTGTTTCTAGGTGGATGACTCATCCTATTCTGAGAGACCATCAACACATAAAAAATACACTTTTATTCAGTAGATGTGTCCTTCCTGTTGGTCTTTCCATTAGCAGCAGGTACTTCAAACTCAAGTGGCCCCACAAACACCCATCAAAACACAAAACTCAAGGAGCAAATTACGATCAACCGTTCACTTAGCCTGCCATACTGAAGATCAGGGTCAGTTCTAATACATCTTGCGGAGACGTGGGGTGAACACTGGTGAATTCCCCCTATTAGGAAGTGATATTCCTGCTTCTTACCAGATTTCACATCTGATTTCTTGAGATGCTCAGATTTCGGAGATTTGGGAGTAAACATGGCTGAGAGGGCTGTAAGTCACAGCTTGGAATCAGACAGAATAAGTAATTCAAGATGAATTTGATCTGCACCAACTCTGACAAAACTCTTCATCAATAGACGCAAAAGAAGGCGTGACGCTGGATAGATCGATAGAAAAAAATGAGTCTGAATCCAGCACCAGCTTATGGTAGTGAGAGATGAAGCTGAGAAGCTGCAGTTCTTCAAGCGTCGACATGAGGCTGAGTGCAGAAACACCAGAAAAACTGTACTCAAAAAGACAATCTTTACAGCAGTAAAATACACATATTTAAAGCCTGGTGCTGAAAACCCAACAATCAGAATATTATTGCATGCCAACACAAATATAAGACGTTTCATGATAAACCAAATGACCAGCAGGTGGCGACGCTAGAGAGGAAAATATTCCCTTTTCCACTCAATTACCTGCCATAATGAATTTGACAATTCATTCATGACAACAAACTCTACACTGTGAAGTTGCAGGTGTCAATTAGCACTACAGGTTATTATCACCACCTACAATTAAGGTGGACAAAACTCCCCTTCAAAATAAAAGCTTGAACCCAAATCATGAGGTTTGCTTGATCCTAACTTCATGATTATATAAAATAAGTCATAATTGTATAGAAATAACCTAAACCACAGTTCTGTAATGTCATAAATAAAAGCATAAGGACCTGTAAGAGAATTGAGATAGCTGTTTTTTTTGTTTTGTTTTGTTTTTTCTTCTTTTTTTGTTTTTTTGCGATGGACAAAGTCATTTCAAACGAGGAATGACTCAAGATGATCCAGGATCACTGTATGGTTCATTCTTTAACTATCAGCTCATCCAAAGCAGAAACAATTATGTTTAATACATCTAATCAAAACAACTACAATTACTACCTAAAACATAACTACAGGTGTTTTAAATCTGACTCTCAGAGAAAGAGACTTTCTCATTCTCCAGCAGCTTCTCTCTTATCGAAAAAGATGTTCTTCGGAGCAGCGTTTGGCTTTTCTCTCACACAGCAGATCCAGGATTCATATTAATTCACTCACACTGTATGGAAACCCAGACGGAGTCTCGCAGAGCAGCAAGAAAATGTGCAGACAGGTGCACACGGTGCTCTCTGTCTCACTGCTTTGCTGTTGCTCTTTTCAGTAAAGGAGAAGGGAGAGGAAAGGTAGCTCCGCTAATAAGTTCAGTTCTATCCATCGGTTGCACTCGGTACGACATGGGTTACTCCTGTGTGTGCCCCGACGTCACTCTGCCTCCCAATTACCACATTCACACATACACATACATTCATTTATATTCAGGGAGAATTTTAAATGCTCTCCATTAAATTCATAAAAGATGGATCCTGTTTTAAAGCCATAAGTGATCTTCTCACCTTTTATACATTGTTATCTATACATTTAAGAGCACATACATTATACAGTGATGGGCTGAAAATGAAGAGAAGCTTGATGAGATATATATAAAAAAGGCAGAAATGCTAAAGAGAGGAAAACATTTCCCTCATTTGAGGTGTATAGTGTGTGATGGGGAAAGAAAGGGAGGAAACTTTTAGAGCAGAATTGTGAAATAAACTTAAAGGAGTGAGCAACAGCAGCTTGTGCATGATTCTTTCTGTTTGTGCACAACTAGAAATAATGTATGCATCCCACCTCAACTTGTTTTTGTTGCACCGGTGTGTAACTTCCTTTGAAGCAGTCAAGCAAAATTAAAAATGCTAAAATTTTAAACTGTTTTCGTATTAATATACAATTCTCTGGTGACATTTTCAATATGCACTCTCAGGAGAACCCTAGAGAAGATAGCGGTGTGTGTCGAGTGCCTGCAGTCGTACGTCTCTATTTGGCTGCTGGCACCTAAATGTCAACCTCTATCCGTGCAGCACTGAAGTGGAAAAGACGGCAAAGTTGCAGCCAGAGGACTGTGAACGTGTCACATCTCTCGTTTTAATCAGATGCTGGTTTTATTTCTGGTCAGTTTATTACCTACACATCTGAACCCACACCACACCATAAAGATAACACCCACAAAATAACTTCTGGTGTTGGTAAAGGCAACAAAACCTCATGTGTCATCCTCCAAATCCAAAGCCCCCCTGATTCCAGTTAAGGTTACAAGTGTTGCCTCAATATTCTGTGCGGTGCAGAGCCTTTTGGAGGGTCATCAGATGGTGCTGGGTGCTGTAGTCGCTTCTGAAAGCAGGAAATGCCAAGCAGATAAAGCTGCTAGACTACCAAACACACACATACACACACACACACAAACACACACAGTGACATTTCAGATCTCTGGGACCGTAACCAACAGCTACGCTCTGAATCCAAACCTTCCTCATTCATCTTCTTCTCTTTCACTTTCTCTGAGAGCTCTCTACAACTACCAAACTTTCCGCTCGTGGTCGTCGAGCGCCTGCTCTGCCATTCATAATGACTCATTTTAACTATTACACAGATTTCTCCTTTTGTCTAAATGGCCCCAGCAAATCAGCTATATCAGGCGGCCTTTTGGTGGAGACCCCCTCTGAGATTATAGCTCTCTAATGAAGTCATTTGAGTCAGGCGGGCACATTCCCATCTCTGAACGGCTATTCAGAAGCACCGCAGAGACTTTGTGTGCTCCAGCAGATGTCAAGATGGTGATGTACAGAGACAGAGGCGGATAAACAGAAAAAAACTAGGAAAGAAGAGAGCCAGACGATGCTTATCCTGCTCCATAAAGAGACATAAATACATAACACAGAGATAATGAGAGCTGGAGCTGGAATAATGCAGACAGGTAGAGGAAAAGGACTTTTTCTTTCAAACATGCATCTAAACATTTATCGTCCACAGAAAAATACAACCAGTGTAACAAAAAGGGAACAAAAAGACAGATCCAGGACTGTTTTGACAGACGGAAACTGAGAGAGCAAAGCAAACAAGGAAGACAGACGTCAAAACAAATCAGATTCAAGTCCGTGTTCCTCTGGATAAGCAAGATGGATTTATCTTGAAGAGGTTACCTCAGAGACAGAAAGAGGAGTTTTCCTCAGAGAGCTTCCGGATGCCTGTATTTTTATTTTGCTGAGGATCAGTCAGCTTGCAAGTGCATTAAATCTGAACATATAGACCTGAAATGTTTTAGTTTAATTTGATGTTTGATTTTAGACATCCTGCTGGGATCTATCTCAGAAATACAGTCTATATTTCGTCAAACTAAATGTGCATTTAGAGCAATGCAAGATAGAACACTACATTTTCTCAAGCAACAGGCAAAAACACGTGTTGGCTCTCGCTCTTAAACTTGAAATACTAAAATCAGGGCTTGTTCCAGACTCGTGTACTGGTTTCATACTATGCATCTCATACTAGATTTCATCATCGAATCCCAGACTCTGATTGGACAAACAGCAATGTAAGGAAGCAGCACAGCACTGTTACTGATGCCCTTAAAGTTCCTAATGGTGTGTTTCGGGCATGGGACTCGAAAAGGTTTTGTGTTGCTCTGTTCATGGATCTATCCAAGGCATTTGACTGTGGATCACAGTCTTCCATTAGAGATTCTTTACAAGATTGGCATCTCAAAACAAGCTGCCTTTTGGTTGGTAGATTATTTGGCAAGTAGGATGCAACGTGTTCAGACAGCTGGAGTTTGTTCTGCCTTTCTTGAGGTCACAAAAGGCGTACCTCAAGGCTCAGTCTTAGGACCCATTCTGTTCACAATTCACATTAATGATCTGTGTGCAAATTTGTCAAATGCCTCATACCATCTTCATGTGTATGACTCTGTAATTAACTGCTGTTTACACTCGATTGCACAGGAATTGAATTCTTGAAATCAGCCTGTGATGCAGTGCAGATTCATCTGGAAACAATGAAAATGGTTATAAAAACTGAAAAATCCAAACAAATGTTTTTTCAAATGTATGTTTTGTGCCTGTGTTCTTAATTTGTTACTGAAAAAATAACTCCTGCACGTTTTTAATCAAATTGTATTTAATATTTTAATGTTTGTTGTTATTGTTATCTGTCTCTCTTGGCCAGGTCACCCTTGTGAAAGAGGTCTCTATCTCAATGAGACTTTTATCTGGTTAAATAGAGGTTAAACAAAATAAAAATGTTCCACCCAGTGTCTTCAAGCGATCACAATTTGCTACATGACTGACAGCTAACAGTGACAGCCTGAAGTGTCATAAGAAAAACACAAAAACAGCAAGAAAAAGAACAAATACAGACGAGAGAGATAGAGAGAAATGAAGGAAGAGTCAGGACATGTGGCCCATCAAATGGAGCTCAACCAGAGGGAAAACAGAAATAAAACACAATCATTAACCAGCTCTGCCACGCTTAACAAGGAGCTCACCGAGACGAGGGAGGAGGAGGAGGAGGGGGAGGAGAAGGAGGGGGAGAGAGAGCCGCAGGGTTACCGCAGCAACTGAAATTAGAACCTGGGATAACAAGAAAAATGAGACTGTGTGGGACGACCCAGGTGAGGCAGACACTGACAGGGAATAGACACAGAGACAGAGACAGAGACAGAGGGAGGAACAGATTTAAATAACAGTATTAAACCATGTCATTACCCCTTATACAAAAATCTGCTCTCTGAAAATTGAGGCATGAAAAAAATCATCAGAGTAAGACAGCTCTAGGATTTAAGATGAAAAGATGGAGAAGCTGGAAGATTAAAGGTGTTTCTGCTTCATGTTGTCGATGATGTTTGACCAAATATTTTAATTTCACAGTTACATGATTAACCAGCAATAAGAGTGAAATAAACTGCAATGAAGTCTTAATTTAGGTTAAACCATATCACTGATCATTGGACAAAAAGCTAAAGTTATTATTCACCTGCTTAACAGCAATATATTACCTTGAAATGGCTTCTTTGAATGTTCCTGTAAGCCGTATTTGATACATCAGAACGACTACTGTACTGCTCAGGCATCAGGTATAGCAATTCTTCCGATCAGAGCCTCCCTGATCTAAAATCGAAGACATTAAAAATAGTTCCTATTAACTACGGCTGGGACTTTTAATGAGTTTATTATGATTAATTAATTCCAGAAAAATGTTGCATTAAGATTATCACAGTTTACTGTTGCACTCCAGGAGATACAGAACATTTCTCAATGGATAAGTTCCTGGTATACCAATCATGATTTTGTTATTTAAGCTAATGTTTTTGTCTATTCATTGATTCATTTATTACTAAAATCCATCTGAATGGAAAACTTTGTTCATTACGAACCCTGTAACTAATTTGTCTATCACTAATATTTATGACTCCTAGTCAGACTGACTCTGTTTATTTATCCTCTTAAGTCACGTTTTATTACATGAGCTTCTGTGAGATCTGTAGAATTCTTGCCAATCATTCATTTTTCTCTTTCATTTATTCAGAGAATTTTGTCATCAAGAGTCTCTAATGGTTTCTGGGAGTAAAATTACAGTGAAACAGACACCTTTCGCCTCAGACCCTCTTGGAAAGATGGAGATACTTATTATTTGAAGATGATTTTTACAACACTGTTATAAAACTGAAAGCTCCTCCTCAACACCGCAGACAGTCAAGCTCAGCCCTGAGCGGTTATCCAGCACCTTTTAGTGTCAGCTCAGATGTTGCCATGAGACATAATGCCAACTGGAAGCTGGCAGTTTGTAAGGTCTGAATGTTAAGACCTAAAATGTCAATATTGGTCCCGTGGGAGGATATAATTAAGGCATAAAGATCTAAAAGGCTTGTCACATATGGCTAGCCAGCTGTCACATCTGTCCGTTCATATTCACACCAGCAACAATAAGGCCTACGTTAAAGCAGCGGACAAACGGCTGAGCATTAAATGTCAGCTGACTGAGCTACAACTAAAGGCTCACACATGGAATGAGGACAAGGCTGGCATTTAAAACAATACACAAGCTCCACTTCTCATTTCAGACGTTCACTCCCGAGTGGGTTGTCTCGGAAAGATCTATTCCCTGAGGTTTTACTTCACACATCCCCAGTGTTCGGTGGTATGGAAGGCAGCATTGCAGAACCAACAGGGGAGCACAACATTTAAGAGGAGAGTATTCAACACTGGAGCTCAAGCAGAATCTGTGATGGATACGTTTCCCCTTTGTGGGCAGCAGGGTGTTGCGGTGACAATCCCTCAAGTGGAGGACCACAATACACGACAACACCCGGCGCTACTGAGCGAATAACCCCAAGAGGAAATTTATGGCTGACGATGGTTCCAGTGTGAAAATACTCAATCCAGGAAATGTTGAGATCCCAAGGCCAGTCAAAATTCTTAATTTGATGAAGGACAGACTTCAATCTGACCCAACACCATAACACACACACACACACACACACACACACACACACACACACACACACACACACACACACACACACACACCTGTACCTCTGCTTCTACACACAGCTGCTCTTATTCCCCCCTCTTCCTCTTCCTCCTCATCAGCTGGATGTTTTCTAAGCTGCCAAAGTTGACTTTTTTTCCCCCTCAGGAATCAATTTTCACTGAAAGTTCGCCACACATGGAGAGGGGGAGTGTGGATAATGAAGCAGCATTTCAAAGTGATCAAACAGAGTTGTGGTTTCAAAGGACGTGTGGACTTTTTTTTTCAAGCTTTTAAAAACAGCGTCTGTGTAATGTGTTGACGTCGCTCTCGTCTCTCTTGGGAACGAGACAAAGGTGTCTTCATGAAATTACCTGTCTGAGTAAATGTTCAATTTATGGGAAACACTGAAGCCATTAAAAAGACCGGGCCTAACACTACACGACTCATTATAATCAAGCAGTAGATTTTTTTTGTTTAAAAGAAGGAGTTCCTTGAGTGTCCACTAGAGGCTGTCTGCAGAAGACAAAGATCCCAATTAGTTGTACAATCGTTTGTGAAGCTACGCCATGAGGTTAACCACCAAAAGTTGTGATTGTTACCTAATATCAACACTCTGACAGATGGTAAACGACTCCAAGCTTCATGAGAAATCAACAAGTAGAAATACAGTATTTAGAGAATAGTGGAGAAATCCAGCATGTACACCAGAAAGGGGTTTGAGCACACAAGTCACTCAATGCTCAGGAAAAAATTAGGCAGTATCAAGTCATAAATTTGTGTCATTAAACCAGACAGACCTCAGGGTATAAGACCTGGGTCATAATAAAGGAGCCAGAAAATTACGTCCAGACAGAGAAATGCTTCAAATATAGCAGAATAATAATGATTTAGTATTTTAGGATTGATAATTATCACAGTTAATAGTTAATATACTATAGTTTTACTGTAAATATGAAATCTGTTTCTGTTAATCATAATTTAAACTTTCTCTCATTGTTTACTCTTCACATTGAGTACTAAGTGTCATATTTGGTAAGAAGAATCCTAGCTTAAAACTTTTCCAAACAAACTTTATCAACTACTTTCTACTTTACCCTTTACCACCCAAGTATCATAAGGGCCACCTGGACTTTCTTTTTTTGTTATTTTGTCCTTAAAAGAGTCATAGATCATGCCTTTAAAGCTCATCTTCTCTTCTTTCAGAAACCATTGTAATTTTTTCTCTTGCCCAAACAGTTTAAGAGTTACGGTAATGAGAACAGCTTGCACTGATTATTACCTGTGAATAGAATGTTATTACTCATTGACTCATATGCATTACCATAATACCCTGGATATCACCTAATTCTACAATTCTACAATTCTACAATTTCATTTAGCAGACGCTTTTTTCCAAAGTGACGTTCAACACAAGCAAGAATTCTTCTAGTCTTTTCTTCTTTAAGGAGTCGTTTGAATTCACGAGTAAGAACTTGCTAAACTAAAAGGTTCAGGAGTTACAGTAACTTAAAGAGCACATGTAAAATGGGAGCGCCAACATACACTGGTGTTTTCAGTGTAAAGTGTGACCCTGTTAACTGGTGACTGTTAGCTGACAATCCCTGACATGTTTGGCTGAAGACCTCCAGGTGGCACAGTCACTCTAAACGCCAAAACACCATATAACAAACAGATCTGCTGCTTAGAGTTTGAATTTAGTGTTTAGCAGTTGCCATTAAACATGTCAGTTCAAAAATATGGGTATGAAGAGTCTCCATTTATTTATATGTTATGTAGGGGATAAGAAAATATGAAACTTTAGAGTTATACTGTCATAATTAAGAAAACAGGTAGAGGACTGGACCTGTGTGCACACAGGCTAAAAACTTGCCCCCACCTCTTTGCCTGTTTTCCTGGCTTCATAATATCTCCAGAAACTAACGGGTGACATCCAATGAGCTATAACTGTTTCTTTATTTAGATACTCAAATTAGTTTTAGGGTCTGGTGACATTTTGTTCCACACTTACTCATAAATTAAACCTGATCTGCTCTCAGTAGCAAACATGTGAATTCTACACAAAAGACTTGGTTTCCTTTAACCTCAATAATTAGTTCACCTGAACCAAATGGTCTCAGATAAACTCCACCAGCCCAGACTCTTACCGTAGCTGCTTTTTGGGACACTTTGTAAGGTACTGACAACAAACAATTATTCCCCTTAGGAGTCGCTGCTCGTGCTCGGAAGCATGAGCTGTGGCCAAAGAAAGGGACAAATTGCTCTGCAGGGATAATGAGAGTTTCTTCTCCGTGGCCTTTGCAAACCACAGCGGGCTTGTTTTGGTCCAAATAAGGGAACAAGCAGCTGCTTTTATGCATGCATTGCTGGCTTTCATGATACCCGTATACAATTTTCAATTCAGCAGTAATCTATCAACAAAAGACACGCGGGAGGAAAATTAGTCAAAACAAATCCAATTGCAGAGTGTGTCACTTCAGCACTCTGTGGACTCCAGGCTCTTTGTTTGTGCTCAGCTGTAACACATTGTGTCTGTTCTACTGCAGTTGAGAAAAGTGTTGCAGAAGCATCTCAAGACCAAGTTTTACTTTAAGAGTATCAGCAAATATCAGATGAAAACATTCGCCTTACTCCTAAAGCTGGAGATCAGGGTCACTTAATGTAGATGTAAGGTTTAAATCCTCACAAACAGCCTTGACGGCTGCTTTTATGGAGGTTTCTGTGCAGATCTATGTTAACTCGGAAATGAAAAAAGAAATTAGAAGACAGAAGAGACAATGAAAGGGTAGATACCTTCTATGACAGAGATCATTGCTGACTGGACAGACATACCTCTCATTCTGAGATTATAAAAAGTTTTCTTTTTTCTCTTTTTTTTATGTTTGCGTTCTGCTTTTTTTCATATTTGCTTTTTTTTTGCGTCTTTGTTTCTGTTTTTGCAATTTCTCTTTTATTTTTATGTGTTCTATTCTTCTGTCACAATGAAAGAAAGACAAAGATAGGCGTGCAGATGACCAAGTGGTTAAGGTCTCGCTTCATATGGTTAAAGCCCTTGAGCGGGCAGCCCAAGTTCAGGTCCACCCTGTGGTTACTTTCCCACATGTCACTCCCCACTCTCACCTTGTTTCCTACTCTATCCACTTTCCTGTCCTCTCTATTGGGCAAAAAAAAGAGAAAGGTTGAAAACACTTCCAAAATTCTGTCATGCGCATCCTGACTTTGACAAATCCTATGAGGATAATCTGTGGGTGCATCCTGATAATTTCCCTCAGATCCCCTCAGTGTCCTGCAGGCCTTAAATGAGTCAGTTACATGTTGCGCACAGCAGGCAGCTGTGACTGACAGGTCAGGTGAGCGTCGTGGTCCTCTCAGGCGTGCAGATCTAGCTCCTCTGCCTGATCTGAAGTGGCTTCAATTAACTGAAGCAGCCAAGTGTAAGAGAGGGGACTAAGGGGTACAGACCCCAGACAGGCCTCTTGACAGGTTTTGGGGGGTTAGATGAGTGGGGCCCTCTGACAGGTCTTCTAATGCTGCACCAACTCCAACCTTTCCCCATCTCCTCTTAACTAATTACTCAGTGTCCATATGGAGACACTTGTCACTGTGATTACAGCAAATTGGCTGGAGCTGCAGGGTCAGCCAGGACGATCTTTCACTGTTGTATACATGTGTATGCTCACCGGAGTCTTCATCATTCTTCATCCTCATTGAGCCTCCTCAGATAAAACAAAACCTCTCTCACTCACAAACATATTCAGACTCATGTTTATCCTGCATGCTGCTCTGTCAGTGTAATGATACAGGTGATTAAAGTATCCCTGCAACAAATCCCTCACACAGATTTTATTTTCCTGCTTTTCTGATGGGATGTAAGAGCACACAGCCAAATAAATGTTTGTTTCCTTTGACGGTAAATCACCAAAAACACCCCAAAATAACACGCTGGATAGATTTGAGTTGTGTCTTTGATATTACCTGTCTCTAAAATTCATATTACAAGGTTCACTTTGTTGGAATGTTCAATGAGCAGCTTACAAACCTACACACAGCAGCAGGCCAATGTGTCACATCAATAATGAACTATATCTTACTATTTTCTCTTCTCAGCACACAGAAAATGTGTCCTATGGCCTCTAACTATGCTTTACTCTCCTTTTTCATCTCCCTCCTGAGTCTTGCTGCTCTGGCTGGTTTTTTTCGTTACTTAATTAACATGGAAAAGTTTTCAGGGGAGGGGTGAAACACACAGGCTCACATAAATTCCCCTGAAGGATTTATTTTATTCTCATGTTGGCACATCCTCTCTGCCTGCGCTCTCATTTCCCCTAAAAAGAGGAAGATCTCCCTCCTCTCTCCCCACACTGTACTCTTTTATGAGAACTTGGTGCAATTTCCACTTTCAAATGACGCCTGAATACAACCTGAAACTCCTTACAACGCTGCAATTTATATGATCAAGTGTCTGCGCCGTCCTCTGTTCTCTATAGTGGTGTGCTTCACCAGCAGTCTTCAGATCTTCAATTACTTTCATTCCATTTAAAAGGTTTGTGTTTTCTGCTCAAACCCTTTACCTTGTCTTACTAAGAGCAAAAATGAAGCTTTATCTACCATTCACATCATTATTCGCTCTCTGAGAATGTGTCTTAACTAGGAACCAAAAAACTGACGTTTTTGGAGACATGACAAATTTATAAGTTATTTACTGAATATTTCTAACAAGTGCACTTCAAACAGGCTGGACTTTAAAATCAAAAAACAGCTGCTGGTTTAGTCATTGGCAAATGACTTTCTGGCTCTCCTTTACTCTTTCGATCTCAAACTGGTTCCTTCTCCTCCAGCTCACAACGCTGGCAGAGTCCTTGACTTGGTTCTGACTTGTAACTGCTCCACTGCAGATGTGACAGCTACCCCACTACACCTTCCAGATCATTTCTTGGTACAATTCTCTGTTGCTTTTCCACTAGTGCAGACACCACCGCAAATGGTTTTCTTCCGCAGAAACCTAAAGTCCCTCTCAGCAACACAGTTGTCTGATGAAGTGTGCTCATCCATGCCCGACCAAACACATTTCTTTACACTGTCTGTTAACGAGGCTAAAGAAATACTTTGTTCCTCTCTGTCATCCTAACTGGACAAACTCTGCCCCCTGGTTTCGAAACCAGCCAAGAAAAATGCACCAAGTCCATGGCTCTCTGAAGTTTTAAGAGAACAGAGAGGAGGACTCAGGGCAGCAGAAAGAAAGTGGGGTATATCCCAAGAACCCACTGATTTGTCCTCCTACCAGCAAAAACTTGCATCCTTCACTTCCTGCCTTAAGTCTGCAAAGCAAGCCTTTTATCAGAACATAATCTGTTCTGCTTCTAACTCAAGAAAACTGTTTATGGCATTTAAATCCTTACTCTCTCTCCTCCAACTGCTCAGCCATCTACCGTATTGACTCCAGACATGTTTGCTTCCTTTTTCACTGAGAAAGTGGTAACCATCGGCAACCAATTCTCTAAACCTGACCAGCTCATTCAGTTCCAACCTACAGCTGGTGCTTCACTCTGCTCTTTTGCTCCTCTAAGTGAGGATGAGGTCTCCGGACTTCTGCTGAACTCTAAATCTACAACCTGTCCTCTTGATCCAATTCCTTCCAGCATCCTGCAGACCATCCTGCCCATAATCAAACCTGCAGTGACACAAACTGTCAATTCCTCCTTGGAATGTGGCACCTTTGCCACAGCTTTTAAGCAAGCTCAGGTCACTCCACTACTCAAAAAAACCTAATCTCAACCCAGCCTAGGTTGAAAATTACAGACCAGTCTCACTCCTACCATTCTCATCTAAAATACTTGAGCACAATCTTCAACCAAATCTCTGGACATCTGCAAAAGAACAACCTAATTGATAGCTTTCAATCTGGTTTCAGGCGTGACCACTCCACTGAGACCACACTCCTGTCAGTCACAGAATCACTGCGACTGGCTCGAGCTGCTGGTCGGTCCTCTGTCCAATTACTACTGGACCTGTCTGCTGCCTTCGACACCGTGAGCAATCAAATTCTCTTGTCTTCACTCTCTGAGCTTGGCATCTCAGGATCTGTCCTGTCTTGGCTCAAGTACTTCCTCACAGGTAGATCCTTCAGTGTCATGGCTTCTCTTACCACTGCTATGCTGACGACACTCAGCTTTTCATGTCTTTTGCACCTAAAGACACAACTGTCTCATCTCAAATATCAGAGTCCCCTTCTACTTTTAAGAGAGGTTTGAAGACTCACCTGTTCAGGGAACACTTTGGTACTTAATCTGACCCTTCTCCTTTTGTCCTCAGGGGTTGAAATTGTAGATTGTAGATTGTCTGTGGGCTGATAAGAAAATACAAGCATCTCAAGAAATTTTGATGTGTTTTGATAAGGCATTGTTTTTTAGGGTAGAAATAAAAATACCACTGTTAATAATAAAAATACAAGAACAATCTTATCTTGCAGCAAAAGGTGCATCACAAACAATACTACATAAATACAATATCACGTCTTGTACTGCACATCTTGCCCACTATTCATATCTCCATTAAATAGCAGCATTTTGCAGCCTTTAGGACAAATGCAGTGCCTTGAATTAAACAGCAGAGTTATGTTGACCCTTAAAGTGCACAAAAATACACATCAGGAAGTCAAACAGATGCAAGAAAGCAGTAGGGCCTTTTAAAATGGGTTCTGCCAATCAGAATGTTCCACCTGGGCATTGAATTATGGCCTGTATGTTATGTTCTAGTAAAGGTGTGCAGAAGTTAACCTGCAAGGAGAGGTAGAAACTAGTGTTGCTAGCTCTGCTAGTGTAAGCCACAATTTATAAACCATTTTTAAATTATTTACCCAAAGACTCTGAGATTGCATGTGTGAAATTACATAACAGGAAGCTTAATTTTGACTGTTTTCTAAAGACCTCTTAGTTAATTTAATAATAAAATTGCTTCTTAAAACAAGGTGATACGCAATAATTGTTGTCTGAAGCATTAAGCTTTGGCATCTTTATTAAGATCTTAGTTTTTAAACTCATGTCCTGAAATTTACTAAAATAATCAGCACCTGCAAATGTGCTCCCAAAACACACACACAAACACACATACTGTACTTGTCATTTCCTGATAACTGATACAGATCCACACCCCCTCTTTCATCCCATAGATCCTCACCCCATTTGGTACTCACCTAGATCAAAGTCCCTCACACATCTGTTCCGCTTCCTGCTGCCACGACTTGCCAGCTGGACTCTGTCCTTCAGGTCTCTGCGTCTGTAGGCGTGTCAGTGCTGCGTGTCTGTGCACTTTATGCACAGCCTGAACTTCTTGGCAAACAGCGGAAAGAATCAACAAGACTGGAGTTGTGAGAGTGTGCGTGGGTGTGAAACAGTCCCTTATCATATTCTTGCAAGAGACTTCTTGTCAAGTTGACTGTTTGTTTGTGCATCTGTTATGTAGGAGACTTGAATACAGAACGTTGGAGAGATGGAGTGTGTGTGCTTCTCTGTGTATGCGCGCGCGTGTGTGTGTGTGTGTGTGGTGGTGGTGGTGGGGGGGGGGGGTCAGCATATTACAAAGACACATGTTAAATAAGGACTGTAGTAAGGTTTACACAGCGAGGCAGAACAAAGTGGGACAGGGACTCCTCATGCAATTACACCCGGTATTAAAACACTAATCCAAACACAAACTGTCTCTGGACTGTTTCCAGACAGCAAAGTGAGCCACAGGTGTAAACAGAGCCGTGGAAAAGTGCAATCTCATTCCCATAAATCTAATCAAGGGGCTTAAAGTAATACGATTCAAAGCAGACTTAATGCTATGTTAATACTTTCTGGGTCTGTTTACACACACCTAAAAACACCCGTAAAATCTTTATGAGTACCTGTCAGATGCGGTGTTAATGTGATGTACGTATAAAGGGCCTGCAGAGACTCCTCTAACAGTGCAGCCATCTGACAGAGCAGCGTCGAGGTCTCATTAAAACCCTCAATGTCTAATTCTCTTTCAAATACCACCTCTACCTAAATAAACATGACCAAGGACGCTTAGTCAGACTACACGCGCCTGCCAACTGCAGACGAACAGGATTTCACAGAGTAGGCTGCTTGTGTGAGGTGGAACATTATTCTAAAAACGACTGCGGATTGTAAGAAAACGTCTTAATTGGCACAGTGATGCTCTCTGGGATCATAATATACACGATCCATAAAGGCGGCTGACATTTAAAGAGGAAAAGCAGCCTGATTTTGAGTCCGTTTCCTTTTATAACAAGCTCACAAAGCACAAAGATGCTTTTTAAAGCAGGTTCAAAAGTTGCCTCAGAAGCCGTATAAATCCTGACACTAACTGAAACATTAAGTTACACTCGGCCCTGATGTAGTGAGAAGAATCCGGCACTTTATGCATTTAGGCTTTCTGTATTCATAACCCGACTCCAAAGCGCCTGTAGGACTTTACCTTAGAGAGAGGGAGAGGAAATGATCTCCATGAATGAATGAAATGTCTTAAGATCCACATGTTTACACATGCACTGCCGAAATGTCAATCAGATGCAAAATACAGACGTTGATCCCTGAAAGAAATGTCAAAAAGGGAGCATGGCGCGGTGATGTGTGCGCGGGCAGCAGCATCGTCTGATCAATAGCTCACCTGGAATGAATACAAGATCGCTCTGACTCCACAAAGCACACGTGCATTCTTCACTTGATAACAAAAAGGCGCAGCGTGAATCAATAGGGCACAGTTTGTAAAAATCTGAAAAAACAGTTTAATCACATATCTTGTAGCTTGTGAGATTGAAATTCTGCTTTCTTTTAAATCTTAATTCATTTTGATGCTTAAAACTATTGATAATTATCAGTAAACGTTGGATGGTATCCTTTTCTCCTTTGGTTATGCATTCAGGTTCACAAGTGAGGACAGCACAGTGCCTGTCTCAGACAAAATACATTCACAGAAACCGGAAAAAAATGAACGGGTAATGTTGAAGCTAGAGATAGCACTATTCACTCGTCTGCTACAGCGACTACAACTCCAGTAAACAGTGACTATCAATATGCTTTAATGATACAAGGAAACAAGCACAAGTCTGACTGCCAATAGGTACTGGGATGAGATCCTCAGACCCATTGTACAACCTTAATTCCAATGAAGTTAAGACGTTGTTTAAAACTTAAATAAAAACAGAATACAATGAATTCAAATCCTGTTAAACCTATAGTCAATTAAATACACTACAAAGACTAAATATTTTCAATGGGAGACAGGTCTGGACTGCAAGCAGGCCAGTCTAGTACCCGCACTCTTTTACTACGAAGCCACGCTGTTGTAACGCGTGCAGAATGTGTCTTGTCATTGTCTTGCTGAAATAAGCAGGGACGTCCCTGAAAAAGACGTGGCTTGGATGGCAGCATATGTTGCTCCAAAACCTGTATGTACCTTTCAGCATTAATGGAGCCTTCACAGAAGGTCAAGTTAGCCATGTCATGGGCACTAACACACCCCCATACCATCACAGATGCTGGCTATTACACTTTGACCTGAAACAATCCAAAGTGTCCCTTTCCTCTTCAACCCATTTGACACGACGTCCATGATTTCAGAAAACATTTTGAAATGTGGACTCGTCAGACCACAGCACACTTTTCCACTTTGCGTCAGTCCATCTCAGATGAACTCGGGTCCAGATAAGCCGGCGGCGTTTCTGGGTGTTGTTGATATATGTCTTTGTAGAGTGAGCATGGTAGAGTTTGAACTTGCACTTGTAGATGTAATGATGAACTGTGTTAACTAACAATGGTTTTCTGAAGTGTTCCTGAGCCCACGTGGTAATATCCTTTACACAATGTCTGTTTTCAATGCAGTGCTGCCTGAGGGGTCAAAGGTCACGGGCATACAATGTTGGTTTTCAGCCTTGCTGCTTACGTGCAGAGATTTCTCCAGATTCTCAGAATCTTTTGATGAAATTATGGACTGTAGATGGTGAAACTTGTGGTTCTGAATCCAGACCTTCATGGGAGAATGATTTTGACTTCCATTTATCATTCTAATGTTATTTTGTTCTCTATGCAATAAATACAGATTTTTAACTGAAATATTTCATTTTGGCAGATTGCCAATTCATTTGTTGCATTTTAATGGCAATATTCTTATAATTTGCATCTCCCGGACTCCTCTCTGCAAGTTAATAGATAGTGTAAGTGAGTGTACTTTGAAGACAATCAGCCAAAGGCAGACTCGTACATGAACTCGAGGAGCCAAAACCGGAGCAACAAGGAGGAAGAACTGTTGGACCTGAAATCTCTCAGGACAATAAAACGTTTCCTTCCTTTACATCTTCTTCTCTAGGTCATTGTTTGACTTCTGTGTCCGATATTTTCAGCGGTCAGAGGTAAAGACAGGTTTGTGACCACAGGAAATGAGGTATGACCTGAAGCCTGTAACAACCCAATCAACAGTTTGGAAAAAGCCAAATGGGAACCCAACTTTGTGCCCTTTGCAACTTCTCTGTCCTGTGTTATTGCCCTCCTGTGACTCTGGCGGTCTCAAGTGGTCAGTTAAGACGGAGACGGATGACAAAAGACAATCCAAGCAGTCATGACACCGAGGCCCGACTGGTTGACCCCGGCAGTGCCTGAGCAGCATGAGACTGTTCAACATTTCTTAGAAGATAGAAAAAAAGAGGAGGAGGTGGATGGAGCTGCCAGACAGGTTAGGGAATCAAAAATACAAGAGCGAGGAAAATAGAAAGCAGAAAAATAAAGCCCAGACAAAACAGAAAGGCAGGATGAAAGATAGGTTGATGTACAACAGGCTGATGAAATCGAGCAAGAAAGACAGGGAGAGAAAGGAGAGAACCAGCAGCTCAAACAATAGTCTGGAAACAAAAAGAGGAAACTCTGAGGGGAGGGAAGACAAATTAAGCAGAGGGCAGAGAGGGACAGGAAGAGATGGGGGGGGAAGCCCGGAGAATAAAAAAAACGTCAGAATCAATTCTGCTCTGAAAAGAGCGAAGAATTAAGGAGGAGGAGGAAGAAAAGCTTGCTGCTCTTCGTCTCACTGCTCCTAAAAAAACCTGCTCTGACTTAAAAAGACCAATATGTAGAGAGGAACAAAACGCCAGGGGGTTCACATCAAGCACTTCACTACATTAGAAAAGACCCACAGAGGAAGAATAACTGACACAATTAAGAGCATAACTGTCATCACAGCCAATCAACCCAGTGCCGCCCACGCACACACACACACACACACACACACACACACACACACACACACACACACACACACACACACACACACACACACACACACACACATCTGAGCATAGAGCAATACACCCATCATGAACAGGGATGCTAATTCCCCTTAGCAATGCAGCATCTAGTTGGCTCCTGCGAGTGAACACCAGATTCCTTAAAGGCTTAAAGGCTGCAGCATTCTAATGCAACAGGAACACTTGTCGAAAATCCAAATCGCTCCATTGCAACATGTTCCCAGCTGCTTTGCATTCTGGGAGAAAAGCTGACATTCAGATATAATCCTGCTGACATGCAAAGCAAGTGATGCTGAGTCCATAAAGCACGTGGAGGAAAAAGGACAAGCGGGTCTGTTTCTATCACAGGTTTGATGCACGCTCCCGCTCGATAAAATACAAATTAAATTTAATGAGCTGCTCCACTCTGACATTTCTTCTTCCATTCCTTCATCCTTTTATTTTTACAACTAGGCCTCATTTTGTCCGCCCTTTTCCTACATCACTCACTTTCTCATTCTCTCCTCCATCCACAACAACCATTCTAGAAAGAGGCCTATCAATCTTCTTCAATGAGACCCGAGTGCGAGAGAGTGCCAAGGCTACAGCAGATTACTATCTCTCCTTACCCCCACTCAACACCAGATAACATGTAGAAGATGAAGAAGAGGACGGCAGGAAGGGTCGAGAGCGAGCCGGGGAAACAATCTCAGATAGCAGACGGACACATTAGATCTTAAAAGCCTCAGACCCCTGTTAACAACAGAGGCTGGTCGGGTAAAGGAGCACAGCGTCTGAATTTATAAACTCTAATCCTGACTGGCAACTCCAGACCTGACAGAGAGTGATGTAAATAACCAGACATGAGCACTGCAGCCTTGTTCGAAATATTACGTCATCAATATTTAGACTTAACTGAAAGAGGCATACACGCTATAAGTATCTGTATGATAAATTAGCAGCAAAATATTGTACATTTTTGTTACTATTTATTAACCAAAGAGTATGATTATATCAAATAAAAACTGCTGGAATAATTTTATAGCACTAGACTATACGGAGTGTATATTTTTCACCATTTTGAAGTAAGATAATAGACTGCAATTTTAAGTTTTAATCTTCCACGAGCAGGAAAAAAAAAAAGTTTTCAAGCTTAAAGGAGACTAATCTTTTGAGTCAGGATATATTTTTGAAATACAGAGCAGCAGCAGCTGTAGCTTGCATCAGTACCAAAAAGAAACATGTTTGAACAGTTTGAACCTAAAACTGAAGGAAATACTGACAAAAACACATCTAACTGAGGATTTCAGCAGCTAACAGCTAACAGCGTCAGATTCTTCTTAAACTGAATAAACACGGTACAGCTGGTGAGTCTATCAACGACCACCAGGGGGAGCCTTCAGGGAGGAAAAATCGCCAAACTTCAAAGCTCATAAATGACTTCTGAACTTCTGAGTTTTCACCTGAATTTGTCTGTCTTAACGTCAGCTCCAATAGCATGACTGATGCTATTTATGTAAGATGCCTATTTGGTGAGTTGTGGGCCTAACAACAGCAAAATGAATGATGAATCCCCACAGCCATGCTGTGTAAAGACTACACTGTGTGTAAATGTGTGAAAGCGCGTACGCACTCAAAGGTTGGTGAAGGAGGAAAGCCAGAGGCCTGACCTTGGAGTCGACAGTGTTTCTTCTTCAACGGGCTGCCTCACTGCCCCCTGTGTGTTTAAGGATCACACACAAACACACACACACACAGAATGAGCTGGAACTCCTCAGGAGCTAGCACAGTCACAATCAGCCAAGGGCCCCCTGTGGTAGAGGTGGAACTAACAGGTGAAAAGTTTATATGCCAGCAAGTCAGAAAAACATTAGAAAAGGATCCAAAGTATAATTACTTTGAAACGTTTAGCACTAAATGAGAACATTTCTTTAACTTACACAAACATTTGGTTTGATTCCTTAATGCTATAAAACCTGGCGCTCCCATTTTACAGGTGCTCTTACTGTAATTCCTCAACCAAATGCGCGAGTGTGAAAGTTGAAACAGCTCCGTAACCCTAATACTGCCAGCTAGCAGCATAAGCATTGATATGGGTCCTCACTATAGTGACAACCTGCAGTACTAGGGTTAAAGAAGAGAGGAAAACCTTTACGGTAATATCCAGGGTATTACGGTACTGCATAGGAATCCACATGCAACGACTTTCCAATCACAGGCAATAATTGATGCAAGCTGGTCTCATTACTGTAACTCTTCAACTATTTGGGCAAGAGAAAAAACCCAAATGGTTTCTGAAAGAGGAGAAATTGAGCTTTCTCCATATATCTGACTCTTTTAAGACCAGAACAACAAAAAAGTCCAGGTGGCCAGAATAATCCTTGGATAATATAGAATTAAACAACAAAACCTTTAGTGTTGAAAGAGATTTAGACAGTCCAGAAATAAAACTTTATTTCCCACAATGATTGATCTAAAACCAGGATCACTAAAACTTGTTTGTCTAATTAGTCTATGGTTCATATGAGGATCTGCAGTCTGCCTTTGAAAAACATGCTTCTTGAGATGAGATACTAAATACGGTCTAAAACTGATTTAAAGGCAGTGATGGTAATCAGATTTAAATACACATTTTGTTATACTAGTTAAAATGATTCTTATGTCCCCCGAGCTGAGGATCTATTTCTTAAAATAGAGCAAAAAACATCCCCTGTCTACAGCAGGAGTAAACCTGGGAAAACACCTACAAATTCTAGCGTTTGGGATCCAATTTGTTAAACCAATCAAATCCCGTCCTGCCATTCTACCCACCTCCTGCATGTACATTTCACCGGCATGCACTAGCCCCAATTTAATGCACACAACCAAGAGGGATCCAAGTATACTGGAAAATGACAGAAAAACTACTTATACCCTGATTCCTGGAAACGTAGTGCATACAAAAACGATGTGCTGAGGACCGGTTTGAGTCTGTGGTTTTGAATCAGTCATGATCATATGATTGAGAATCAGTGGCTTCGTGCATGGGAGTGGGGGCATCGTTTTGGAGGAGCTCAGAATGTGGGAGGGCGGTGGCTAAACGGAATCCTGAGGAGATGCTACATTCAAATTTATGCTAGTTTTCTGTGAATACCAACCGCGCCTATGACTCAGATGACGGATTACTTTCATTTTACGATCTTTGTGTTCACTATGTTCTCATACAACACATTATTTTGTTGTTGTAGTTTAAAAGTTTACTGGAAACCAGCTGGTTGTGTAGGGCTACCAGCCTTTAAATTCACCGCAAGGTCTCTTCAACAGCCATTTGTAACCGAGGCATCAACAAGCCCCCCACCCCCGCTATGACATCTACATCCACAGTGAACATGATGGGGCTAATTGCTACAAAGCTTTCTCACCGAGGAGAAGCTACATCGAGGAGTTTCGTCAGGCTTAATAAACTCTCTTTGCTCTGTCACAGCTCAGCCGAGGGACGAGGGTTAAACTTGGAGCTGTCTGTAAAGCTGCTAGCAGCCGAGCAGCAGCAGCGGTGATCTGATGCAGGATCAGTGTAGTGTGGCGTCTGTTGGGCCTCCGCTCCACATGACGACAGAGAGCAGGAGGAGGGGGCTCAGCCCAGCTCTAAAGACTTTGACACTAACATAATCACTGATAATTGATTTGGCTGGTGAGGAAGGTGTTACATTAAAGGATAAAAATGGCAGCAGCAGTGGCAGCAAAGCACAGGGACTTAATGTGAGCTGATGGAGCCGACACCGCCTGTCACACGCCTTCTAATCACACAAGAAGTGAAGATTTCTGAAGACACACATATCGCCAAATCACTATCAGCACAGAGCCGCTCAGAAACCCTCAAAGAGGCTTTGATCAGCGGCAGTCCGAGGAAAGCTGAGGGGGGGCACACAGGCCAAGGACAGCAGGGAGATGAAGGAGGATGGAGAAGAGACAGTCAACCCTGAAATATCACATGATGCAGCGTTACTTATCCAGCTTATCGTGGAAGGAAACCTTGTATGGGTGATTTTAGTTTCATGTGATTTCAGTCAGACTTTTTGCAAAAACAAGAGTGAGGACTGAACATGTATGGGCACAATATGACAGATTTAGTCTGTAGTCATAAAGTCTTGATCCTGGAGGGCTGGTTTCAGTGGGTTATCTTTTTGTCCAATGTACTTAACACTGAGGCGAGGACCCTCAGTTTAGATTTTTTATTTTCAGCCTTACACCTTTCAACTCACTAAAAAGAAAATATGCCTAAAATCGATGCTTGAAAGTGTAAAATGTTTAATACATTATTCTGGTAGTAATTTTTACTATGATTATATAAAAATGACAAACTACAAGCAAATTGTTGATGCTGCATTTTAGACAATGTTCCCATAAAAAAGAGGACAAACTTTTTGTTGTTTGTTTCCTTCTTTGTTACTGCACTGATCTGAGACTTCAAAACTGAGAAAAGTACCAAAAAGTCAAATCCTGTGTTTATTAAAGTGGCTGTGGGGACCATCCAGAAAAGCTAGTGCTTTTCTGGGATAAAAACTCTATTTCCCATGAGCTGTAGCACCTACTGTCCACATGATGCATCTCTTACCAAGGCTTGCATGTTTTGGAGAGCAGATCTTCTTTTTAACTCTACTTTTCTTTGTTAAAAAACTACTATTCCCAGGATGCAAAGTGACAAGATACCGTACTTATTTGTAGTTGTGTAGAACTATTGTTTGAAACAACAAGCAAACTTTGTATAAGCTTTTAATTAAATGACTGCAGCAATAAGCTGCTCCAGGTTTATTGGAACAAACTGCCAACCTGTGGGGAACACTCCTAAGGTCAACCTGACCAATTGTTTAGACTTAATAAACATATTGAACCTGCTCCACCTGTGACTTGACCTCACACATGCTTCTTATCATAGAATAACATTGAGCGACAATCGCAGTCACCCTCACAGCTTTGTTATTACCGTGTAATGGAGACACATGAGGTGAGTGTAGTGGCGGGGACCGGGCTGTGCCTCTCTGGTGAGTGAACTGATGAAGACGGAGGGCTCCCTGTAGCCTTACAGTCAGAGCGCTGATAAATCGACACGCCTCCATCCTTTCCCAGGAAGTGTGTTCATGAGAATCAGCATGGACGCCCGCTAGACTGGAACTGACAATATGAAGTGGCAGTGTGACTGTTTTCATGAGCACAGAGGAGCTGAGGAGAGCAGGAAGGCCTCGATTGTGTCATCCAATGGTTTCCATCCTCCTCTGCAGGACGTAGCTTCTCCAAATTAAAGGTTGCTGAGTGCAGACAGACACACAAACACACACTTCTACCTTCCGCTGCAGACATAAACACACATCGCTTCATGTCGAAAGATGGCGGGGAGGAGATGAAAGACTTAACAGATGTTTAACAGAAGCAAAGGAGCTCCTTCAGAGGTGCACTGCAGGGGTCGGATATCTTACAGAGGAAAGATGGAGAAAAACTGAGTAATGGCAAATAAGGGGGAACGGGGAGCAGTGAAAGCCGCGGGCTGAAGACAGTGGGGAGAGAAAAAAGGAAGACAGGGATGACGAGTAAGTGAGAAAATGCAAATATGAGGCTGCTGAGCAAAGTGGAAGCAGAGGGGAAAAAACGTGAGAGATGACTACAGGGACTGCTGGATCCGAATCTGAGGAGCAGAACAAAGCTGACAATGAAAATAAGTGTGGCTGGGGTGGAGCACACAGGAAGAAACGGCAAGGCATAAGACATGACGTGCACACATCACAAAGTCTTTTTACTGCTGAAATGAGCCGTATGCTTTCTCATACGTCCTTCAAAACGAAGCGCTAACGTCTGTGGACATCACAGCACAGCATGTTCCAGGGAGGTAAACACAGGAAACACAAAAAAGGAAAGATGAAGAGGCACAAAGAAAGAAGGAGACTATGAGGAAGATGACCCCTCGAGAGGCGGCCTTTGGCATCTGTTTGTTAGAAGGTAGAAGAGCTTCTTCTCTGTCTGTCCTCCACTAGCAGCTGGAGGCTAAACTTCAGCTTCATCACCAGGGAGAGAAGAAAGGCCTCAGCGAAGAGGTCATCCACAATCAACCACCAAAACAAAACTTATAGACGCACATCTGCATCATTAGCAGACAAGTTAAGAGTCCCAGGATGTCAGAGGAAGACGGATCCCTTGAAATGTGGCCACCATAGTGCCTGTGCACACAAATATCATCAACACAACTGCCATACAGCTATGTCAGCCTCCTCTTCATGAATATTCATTTGCCTCATTAACACTCAAGTGCGGGAACGCGGCATACTGCATGAGACTCCAGTTACTCAGAGACAGAGAGGGATGCAAAGGGGAAGAAAGAGCGACCAAGTGAGAAACAGCCTTCTTTTCATTGCCAGCAAACTTTTATTAAATCTCAAGAGTGGAGGTTCAGGGGTGGGTGGGGGGGGGGTCCTATATTGTTCTGGGAGCTGATACCCTCCTGTCGCCTTTCCTTATGAAGCCAGACTAGGGCGATGTGAAAGCAGCGTCAGCAGCAGGGACAGCACAGCGGGAGCGCAGGATGGGGAATTACAGAACGTTTTACCCTGCAAATCCTCCAGCAATAAAAGCTTCAAAACAGCTGCAATTTCTCTGCTAATGTCTGTGTGTTCACAGTAACTACTGAGCTGTAGGGAGAGTGTGTGAATACACCTCGACACAAGCTGGAGATGCACAGACATTCAAGCAACCCTCCTGTTCTTGTTCGGTGACAAAGAAGAACAGTCATTCCAGTACGAGCACACGCTCCTTCTCTGCCAACAGACACACATGCCGACAGATATGACCACACATGGTGAGGGGATTATCTTCTCTTTATGTTGTAATGCCAGTGAATCTCTTTACAGGAACTGCCAACTGGGGAAATCTCCCGTCCTGCAGCTTGTGTCCTCAGAGAATGTCTGGAAAGTGTGGAAACAGCAGACTTTTATTTCCTCGACTTTTTCTCTGCAGCTTTGGTGACAGAAACAGCTGAGGCAAAGTCAGACAATGCCCCCAAATTTTTGCCCCACCAGGGTCGCTCCGGTCCTTTAAAGGGCACCAACAAAACCAGCAGTACAATAATTGGACCCAGTCTGTGGAAATCAATACGGCTGCTTACATCAGGGGCCCACACCAAGTCTATTTCATATTCCTCCTTCTACACACCATTTCTGACAAAAAAAAACCCTTCAATTTCAGAACGGTATGAACTATCGATTTCACAGCCACGGCGCTCCCTCTGCCTCCTCCCGTCCTCGCTCTTTGCGAGTCCCCTTGCGTTGACACCAAACTCCTTCTAACTCTGGGGGAGAAGGAAACAGAAGAGCTCCTTATACGTCATCTTTCCAATTCTCAACCATGCAAATTCCTCACAAGTGGCTTCTCATGGCTTCATCTCAAATGGTTAGAGGTGAGGTTTTTCAACAAGAGAGGTTTCATATATCGGCTTCATGAATTATGATCCACAGAAAGTCATTTCCTCAATCGTGACTGTGGAGCATTTCTGGACCGATTTCAATTTCTGTGGGATTGTTTCATTAAAGGTGGGACAAATTATTTGTATTTTTTAAAAAGTGGTGAAAAGCTTTGCAAGAATTCCTCTGCAGATTTGACTCAAGATGTCACGGCATGATTCCTTGATGCTGGGATGTATGTTAAGGTAACTGATTTGAAGGAAAGGAGGATTTTTTTTTCTGAATCTTGAAAGAAGTTTTATTTTGATGAGACTTTTCAATTTAGCTTATTTAACTTTTTTTTAAACTAAATTTTATGATCCTCTGGGGAAATAAGACAAAAAAGGCTTGTTCATGCTCATTCTTTACAAGTGCCAAATAATTTGCAATTTAATCCTTGAAGTCACACTTAGTACATACAAAGCAGCAAATAGTAGCCAATGTCAACCATAGGAATTGATAAACCAACAAACTGTAGATTAGACTGCAGACACTGTTTTTAGGTTTCATCAAGTGATGCAATTCCAAAAATGCACCATGAGTCTATTAAACCACACAATATGGGCGCCACGCTTTTGAAGACCCCCAAATGCCTTTTTAATTGGTTTAAATATGAGAAGTTAAGCGTTTGACTTAAACACTAATAACATGTGATGTCAAACGGGAGTCTGAAATGCAGAAAATGTGGGCTGAATGCATTCTGAGTAAACTGAATATGGAGGAAAGTGATTTGCATTTTGGATGAAGAAGCTGCACAGCACTGATTTTCAATCCTCTAAAGCTAGTTCCAAGAATCTGCCTGTGCGGGCCAACAGAAACAGAACTGATACAGGCAGAGGCCCACTCAAGAATTGTGTCTGATTGGGGCTTTTATAGATGCAGCATGAGAAGACGTTCAGTCCTCACATTGTCGATTGCTTTTGAGGGAAGGCAACAAGTATCGAATTAGTTTGCATGAGAGGAGGGAAATTGAAATATGGATTGAGGTCGCAATTGCCTGCCAGTGCTATTGGCTGTTTCGGATATGGAGGATGAAATGTATTTTCTGTGTGTGTGTGTGTGTGTGTGTGTGTGTGTGTCAGCATGTGACTGATGCAGACAGTGCTGGAATCGAATGGTTTTCCACCTTTCCTATTTTCCAATAACAACTTTGGAGCAGGACTGACACAGATGAAGTGAATGTTTTAAGAGGAAAAGTAATTTTAAAGACAAGCCAAGCCATTCGTCACTTTAACATGCAGCCCCGCCCTCCACTTCCCCGACATCACTGCTTCTGTCTCAGAGGCAGACACGAGCCAGCTCTCTCACCATCTGCCATTTCGATGTGTTTAAATCGTGCATGCACGCTGGGTTTGGACCTGTGGTTTGAACCGGTCAGGCCCCAAGTCTCTGCCAGGCAGCTCTGCAGAGCTCACGACTGAGGGAAGCCATGTGAATATGAATTAATGACACACTGTTTGTTTTATGTGTCATTGCCCAAAATTCAGATTGAATTTTGCAGATATCATCTGGCATTCGAGCGTGAGAAATGGCGACCCATCCCAATAGGTTGATTACCAGATCCAGTTCTGATCTGGCATTTGAGGAGGACAATTCTTTGAGCAAACTAAAGGCAGAGTGAGGGATGTATTATACACAGAGGAGAGAGGCCCAGTCTCACAGAGCGTTTAGTGCTCCAATAAAAACGATGGCATGTTGGGAAGTTCGGCTGTGAAGCCACAAACTGGAGTTTAGAAGTTTAATGATGGGATCATAACATATCATAAAGCTCAAATTAAAGGGGCTGTGAGGACTATCTAGGAAGGCTTGTGTTTTCTAGGATAACAACTCTGTTTCCCATAAGCACTAGCACCCACTGTTGTAAAGACATGACTCTTACCCTTAGACTGTATAATATATGGACATAGTCTCTGTGACATCACCCATCTGTTCCTGATGGTGAGTAATGAAGCTGATCATCAGAGGAGGCCATATTGGAATAGCTGACTCAAAAGGTGGGCTTTGAGCCTCCTTACTTACAGCTACAGGATGCCAGTCCTGTAAGTTATGTGAGCTGTGCCACTGATTGGGCAAACTTGTGATCTTAATATCTCCTAAACTGCTAAGTTAGAAAAGTCCCCACCCCCCCACCCCCAAACCCAATACAGTGAGGACTAATAGACCATGAGAAATCTTTTGTATCGGAGAAAAACACAGATCTCGCTTCTTACTGCTAAACTTTCTCTGCCAGCAAGGTGTAAAATAAATCAATCCGGTCCTGGACAGCCTGGACAGGGACACAGCATTTAGAATTAACCTACTTTGGTGCTGAAAATCTAATTTTAAATTGTGGATTTTAATGAGGCATATAACTGGAAGTGAGACTTTTTTAAGATCACATAGAAAGTCCTCACAGTCCCTTTAACCCTTGTGTTGTCCTGGGTCATTCTGACCCTGAATGAAATCTTTTGCCATCAAAACACAAACAGACAAAAAAAAAAAAAAACGGGGTCTATTGACCATAAATTCTAAAAAAAAAAGTGAAAAAATCATGGTAATGGGATGGACTGATGTTAGATCAAAGGTATAATAGAATTTACACCATATGCTTAAAAAAAACACTCCAACCAGATGTGGTCATTTTTCCCACCTTCAGGATTTAAGTGTTGCACATAACAAGGGTTAAAATTGCAAACAAAATGGAATGAGAATTTTATTTTTTTTTCAGCGCGGTGTATTTAACCTACTATTGTGCTTATCTTCAAGTTTTACAAACATTGGTCACAAACTATTCTTTTCCAACCTTGGATGTTGTTATTTATCCTGGTGTGAGTCACTCATATCACATTGTATAAACATCATTCTTACACACTGTTTCTTGCTGTGTTGTCACATCAGGTGTCCTAAACATCCAGCAGAAATCTAACAAAAAGTTTGTGAGGGGAAATTCCAGGTAAAGTCTGGATAAAATTAACCATTGACAATAAAATACAACACAGAAAAACAGCCACCCCAAGTGAAGTTGGAACTCTTAGAGCTCCACCTGGTGGCTGGCTGCAGTATAGATCTGAAAGACCAAGAAAATTTAAATAGACCTCATATAAACTGTTCCCAAATGTGGTTTGTTTTTGTTTTTTTTGCGCAAGATCAAATCAGACTTAATAACAAATAAAACTTCATCATTCATTTTCTGCATTCATCGTTTTAGATTTGTATGCTAATCCGGCACAGACACAACACTGTGATGCAGGAGAAAACTGCCCACTGAGCTGGGCCCAATTTCAGAAAAATTTCCATATATTCTGTTAATCAGGCTCATTAGTGAGGAAATACTCCATCAGCCTCCATTCATTTAGACTCCACCATGGAGTTCTGACAAAGGAAAGATTTCCAATAGCTTTCCACTCCCTGACTGGCATGTCATGCTCTAACTGCTGAAGCACACAATAAAAACCTCGAAAAGCCTTGCACACATCTTGACAACCTCCCCCTGCAGCAGCATCAACACAGCAATTCCCCCAAAGCAAGCAGCCAAATAAGAATATGAGAGTAAACAAATATAGTACATGGCTATCCGGGTGCAGCAGAGTCAGACTGAGAGGTTGAGGAGACAATCTCTGCCAACACAGTGGACACTTTCTGTTTGATCCTTGCAGGCCAACATGCTGCTCTGAGTAACATCACCTGGTCTAAATAAGCAGCCTGGCTCTACTTTTATGCTCGACTCTTCAGCCATGTAAAGGGAGAAGCAGGAGGGTAATAGCGACAAATTTAGTGGCTTAAATGGCGACAGCTTTACGATGCCTGAGCGGCCTCTATGACTCCATTCCTGTCAGATTCTATTAGCTCAGTCTGCGCCGTGTGTTTCGATTGGCTTTTGGCTTATTCCCAGCAGTTACTGAAGCACCTCCCGTAAATAAACCAAACGGCTGCATCTTGTTGTGTAATGGGGGGGGGGGGGGGGGGGGGCTCTTGTGTGTAAAGAAAGATCTGAGTAGTTTAATATTGAGCTGAAAGGACACAGTCGACTAGATGGAGAGCTGAAACGCACCAGTATGAGAGTTTAAATCTGAAATACAAGCACCCAGGCGAGAGAGGCACTCTTAAATCAAGACAAGTGGTCTCATTCCCCTTCGCACACATTTCTATAAACAAAAGGAAAAAATGTGTCCACCCAGCAGCTGCCAGGTGGAGTTGAAGGAAAGCCACCTGTGTAATAACAGTTTCTGATGTGTACAGTTCAGCGATATGAAACTGAGCATCTGGCTGCTGCCCTCCAAACTGATCTCGTTAGCAACTTGCAAATCTGTGTTTTTATCTGATTTATTTGGGTTCCCCCCCATCCAAAAATATAATTTTGTGTTTATCAGTTCAACCAATCAGGGCCTGTGGATGCAATTACTTTCTCCACCAGCTCTCGACTGCCAGATGTCAAGGAGCACGCCATGTTTCCATCAGGATAAAATGTACTTTTTGCTGACGTCCAGTTGTTTTGTACCGAGAGGTAAAAAAAAAAAAAAAAAAAAAAAAAAACAGAAACAGAAACAGAAACACGGAACATTTTGGGAACAATTATTAGAATGCAGTCCTTGACATGCTGCAGCTGAATTGGGTTTTTAATGGCTCTGAGATGATGGCCTTTAAAAAACATTTATAGAACTAATGAAAATAGAGCCAAACTGTAGCACCGTCTGCTGTGAGGCAGGAGGCTGGCAAGGCTGCCGGGGCAATGAAATAACAAGAAGCTACTTCAGAAAGTTAAATACATGTTTAAAAAAAAAAATCAAAACAGGGAAATAGAGGCTGCAACAAGAATATTATTACATACTGCAGAAGGAGGCTGTTAGGAACTTTATTGTTTTGGTACTGTTATACATGAGTCTCTTTAATAGCAAATATTGTATTTATCATGTCAGGAGACACACAGAGGATGGTACTGCTCTGAGAGAGTCAACAGACACAGATCCCTGACCTTCAGAGAAACAGTTTTTAAGATGTTTACATAAATGTAATGGCTTAATCGTGAAGTTTGGAAGCTTACTTGTTGCACCTCAGGCTTAAAAATGTTGCTCATTGGCTGCAAGTGTTTCAGCAGAATCCTTAAAAAAAGTAAAGAAAAACAGCCAATTGGGATTGATATTGATGTGACGGATACTGAAAACTGTTTTGTGATTAAGTTGAGGATTAAGTCTCAAGAGTAAAGTTGGTGTCCCGAAGGAGGAAGACTCGTGTAATACTTTTCAACCAAAAACCCAAACAAAGAAACTTACTTCTAATTTAATCCTTTAAAACACAAACATCATGAAGAAAAGCACAGAGATGTAGACAGGCTGAGCACAAACTGACATACAGAGGTGATATAACACAGAGGTGATACAAAGAGGCACAGGTGAAACAATGAAGGCACAATGACAAAGGGGGGAAAACACAGGAAGTAAAACAAGACTTTACACACTGAGAGAAGAGACTACAAAATAAAACAGGAAGCACTGAAAACACCGAAGACCACAGATCCCACAGGCATCAACAGAAATGAAATGTTTTGTTCTCTTGCAGCTCAGTTATTTAACTTCAAAAAATTTCTCAAGGGAAAGAAGCGTGAAGAATGTGTACGTCATGAATTCCTTTTAAACACCAGCTGCGAAAAATATGTGACAGTGAGAGAGAAACGATGAACAGAGAGGAACTCTGAGTACTTCATCCAGAATCAAACAAGACTTTCATTCAGAGGTTTCCATGAACACCCACATGCCTTCCTGCACGTGCGCACAGCTCCAAAACGGTGTGCCATCACATTTAAGTTTTTTACTTCTGCTTCCAAAATCAAAAGCTGGCTCGAACTTCCAAAGAAAGCATTGCAGTCATCCTTTTTTTGGTGACTCATCAACCGACTAGTTTGTAATCTTTCAGAATAAAAGTCCTCTGTCCTATTTGGAGTCTATGTGAATGGATTTATTTGTCATATATTCAATCTGAACAGGCTGTCAACTCCCGGCATTAAGACCCTTACAATAAAAGTAAAAATGACACAGTGCAGTTAGTTTTAGGTCACAACCTGCAGCAGCTATGTGTGACACCCACCCAAAAGCTGTTTTCAAATTTTAGGTCAAAATATTTATTCCACATCCATAAAAACATTCCTCCTACTCAAAACATGAACAATAACTTTTACTTGCTCCAAAGATTATTTTTAGACGATAGCAAATTTAAATCTTAAAGTGGGAGACAGGAACTTACCACCTGTGTTAATACCCGACATTTTCAAACATAAATAAAATTTCTTTATGTAATTTGCACTTTTCTTACACTTTGTAGCCTAAAAACTCTTCATGTTTCATTTTAGTTCAAAACATCTAATTTCACTTGCAAACATACAAAATATGGCTCATTAATGTTAGATTAATACATCTGCACGAGTGTAAATATTTACAGACCAAGCTCACTCTATTATACTTGAAACCCTGCTCAACAATAGGCTCAACAACCTCAGTATGATACTGAACTGTTTGGTGTGGCATTGAATTCTGGGTATTTTTGGTTTTGCTTCCATGTATATTTCTTTCTGTTTGTGTGAGCCTGTGAGTCCACATGCTGGAGTAAAAATCACTCATAATATTAAACTGTCAGCAAACTGTACTGTGCATCAGATTTTGGTAATACTAAGAGTGATCCACCTTTTTTATTTGGGTGTTGACTTCCACCTGCAGTTATCGACTTCTGGTTGCCGCCACCGGCAAGCTAGCTCAAAACAACTCACATGAAATCATTAATGCAGGACAGGGCTCAGTGTAAACTTTTTTAAAAACATCCGCACTATGACTCCACCTCCGATTTTTGTTCATTTTGTCACTTTATGCTTTTAAAAGCCAGTTATTAGAGTGAGTATGTGGTGCAGCTTTGTGGTTTCTATGGCGACGTAAACAAAACGTTCAACCGGACGAGCAAAACCGGCAATCGTGGTGAACTATGGGTAGTCAGGAAAAAGGTGGATATAAGAATAATAAAAGATTGCATATGAAGCTGGAGGTTCCCGATTATACCAATGTAAATGTGTAAGGTTTCCTGATGATGAAACCTGAAGATGAGATGTGTTTATTCATGTCAGATTAATGATGAGAAATAAGCTTTAATGTAATTTTACCCAAGCAAACATTATTCCTTTCTGTGTGTGTGTGTGTGTGTGTGTTTTTTTGTGAGTAACTCTCCCCCGGGATGTCAGTCATCATACCAGGATATACTGAATGCATGATGCATTTCAGCATGAGCAAACAAAAATGTACGGGGAATAATGGGGACATGATTCAGGGTGTCATTAAGATCTGCAGCTGTACTGGTTTCTTGAAGTGGCATGAAGAGACGAGCTATAATATTATTATGATCTGGATGCCAGCATCTTAATTGGCTCTGAAGAGGATGGTTGGGTTGCAGATGTAGGTAGGCAGTGCTGCAGATATTCCGTCACCACATGTGGATAGCAGTCCATGTAGGGCAGGTTGGCAGTTTCACAGTATAAGAATGTTGTGCTGTGATTTTTTCCTTTGAAGGTTTAAATCAAATTCATCCAACTTTAACAAAAGCACTTGGGATGCACAAGGAGTTTGCTGTGATCTCTGTCCAAAAGGTTGTCTGATGGGATATTTAGTTTAAAGGGAAAGCAAATTAGAGCGATAACTACAGATGAATCTGGCAGTTGAATAAAGAGAAGAGGAGGAAAGTTGTCATGACACCTGGATTGTTTTATTATTTTCTCTGAAATGTTTGATCTCACGAGGAGCACGGTGCTGCGGGATGAAATTCAAAGCATCTTTTCACCGATGGAATTTTCACCTCTGTTGAGCGAAACAGTCCATGTTCCCACACTTTGAATTATATACATCTGTTGACTCTCTGCTCCGGCACTGGGAGTAATAATCCAAACTTTCAAGCTTGTTGTTGTTTGATGTGACGTGCACCCCTGCATGATTCATAATGTGGATTTTCCCCAGCTGGTGGGATGATTCAGTACATGAAATTGTATTACTGTGCTACAATCCCGGCTTACTCCACAGGTCTGGCACCGTGTTCTGCCGTGGCTCAGCTCTGGAGTTTAATGCAATTATAAATAAATAAGCATGTGGTCGGGAGAAGGCAGGGCCCTATGGGGACAGGCTTGGAGAAAATAGAGGAAGTTTAATTAAAGCTGCAAACTGCACTCCCACACACAGAGAGGCACACAGTAATATAGGCAAACCAAAACCAGCCTAATGTGTTTACATGTGTGCTTGTCTGTCTTTTTTAAGTGCCTTTAACCACAACCACAGAAAGGACGAGTGAGCACACAACTACAGCGTGTATCAGTACATGCCTTCATCCATGTGTGCACATGTCTTCAGGCAAATCAATACAAGAGGAGGGAGATGATGAATCTGGAGGGTAACCCTGTGCTGCACTCAGGTGAAACAGCCATTACACTCAGTGCACGAGCAGGGTAAAATGATTTCAGCCATGTTTTTGTCACATTATTTTCTGCAAAATGATTGAACTACCATCTCTTTGTAATTACCTGAGGGGTGCAGGCAAAAGGCACAGCCTGTAAAAAAAAAAAAAAAAAGGCTGATGAGGGAGTATTGAATTTGCACTTCAATTAGAGTGCTTATAAAGTGTGGATTACACAAGGACTTCAGGGCCACAGCTCTCACTTTGCATGCAGGGAAGGAGGGAGGGAGGGGTGGACAGTGAAGGTATCAGGTTGACAAAACGAGGTGGCGGACGAAGACGCAAAGAGAAAAATTAAAAGATGTTGAGCCAACTGTTTAATCAGATCCATGAAAAAGCAGATAAAAAAAGAGGCTAAATAAGGAGAAACAACTGGAGGGAGATCCATCCGTGCATGACTCAGGGCTCCCTCTCCAAGTTCTGGCCTTGGACTAAATAAGGACATCGAAAAACACGCAGACATCTCAGTTTCTAAACTTCCTGGCACTCCACAAATCAGCACGATGCTGATGTGAAACGCCTGCGTATGTGCTTTCATTTCCTCTCCCTGTGTTGTTTAAACTTCTCCGAGTTGACGACGGTATACAGAGGAATTTGTTCAAAAGGAGCAAAAAAAAAAAAAAAAAAAGTTAAATAAAAAACAACCTCAACAATGTGTCTGAGTCCCTGAGTTAATTCTCACATGGATTATTGAGCCAATGAGTGAAAATCACCGGCCATTCAGAGTGGATTTGTCTGCGAGGCAGCGATAAACGACAGCTTGCTTTGCTGCAGCTTAGCTCCTCGATTCAGAGAAGGAGATGCTTGAAGGACATGCTTTTAGAGTAAACAGTGCCAATGGCAGTGAAGAAAAAAGGGAAACTTGATTGCTTGGCTGCACACTTATATAAAAGTGATGTTAGATGATATGAATGTGAAAATAATTGATTGTTATAAAGCCTGATGAGGGATTCTGGGTGCTTAATTACTGGTTGTGATGCGAGATTTTTTAGATGTCACAGTAAAAAGTTGAAACCAAAGAAAAAAGATGGGCTCCATGTCTTCTGCTGTATGACTTTGAATTAAATAAAGCGTGTAGCCAGTATATAAATGCAGGATGATACCTGTTTTCAATTTGCCACTGCTATAGGATGCCAAAGCTAACGCTAATTGGCTAGCTGGATGAAGAAATGAAAGCATATCTGATAGCTCTGCTAAAAAAGGGATTTCATATGCACACTTACCTTTAATCTCCCAGAATCCTGCAATTTTCTGTCTGTTTGGATCATTCACCTCCCCTCTACCTTTCTATCTCTTCCGCCCTCTCTCTCTCTCATTGCTACTGTCAACAAAGAATGTGCAGGCTTCCCACAGGCCCTAAAGGAATCTCTCACACTGCACTCACATAATCACTTCAGACCCGGCTGTTTAGGCCGACATCTCCGCTGGGAGTTACCAGCCGTTCGCTGCAGGCCAAATCAGACCGCTGAGTGTAAAAAAAAAAAAAAGAAAGGAAAAAAAAAAATCAACTGCAACAGTGAAACAAAGAGGAGCAAGTAAGACAGACGAGCGTGACCAGTCTGAGAACATCAAGGACTCGTCTTTTTGGTGGCTGAATGTCACACTCTCCTCCTGCTGTAATGGGATGATTTGCTGCCCTCCTGTATGACAACGATAGACTTTAAGCAGCTTCCTTTGAGTACAAAACAGCCACAAGTTGTGTTTTAACAGTTTCTCAAGGTGTGTGTGTGTGTGTGTGTGAGAGAGAGAGAGAGAGAGTGTGTGCGTAAGTTCAAACAAGGATGTGTCCAGAGGGGCAGACAGGGGTGGAACTAGCCCCAGTAAAATCTGATTGGCCTTCTTGGTGCTGCCCTAAAAATCCAATGCTATGATTGGCTGTGTGCCTTTTCAGAGGCAGGACATCAATTAAAAACAATTTTTGGGACATATCAGGGACTGTGTAACAAAATCCATCCATCCATCCATCCATCCATCCATCCATCCATCCATCTTCTATACTGCTTATGGGTGGCTTGAGCCTATCCCAGCTGTCTTAGGGCGAGAGGCTGGGTACACCCTGGACTGGTGTCAGTCACAGGGTGTGTAATTGAATGTGAAACATGTTATATTGTTTGTTAGTTAGTGAGTGATATTGTTAGCTGTTAGTTACAATATTGTTAGTGTTTTTGGACAAACATCTTCTTTTGCGTCCTTAAATAGGGAGAAAAGTGGGATTTTTTTGTTTTGTTTTTTTCTTCTGTGCCCCTGTTGCAGCTTTAGATTATTTACAGCTCAAAAAAGGCCTTTTTTCACACTGGTGTTTTAGGAAATCCTTACTCCAGCATCTATCTGAAACACTTTGTATTAGCTGATGTCTCTTTAAGGCTCTCTGCTCCACACACCCTGATCCCTCAGATTGGCCAGCCCTCTGGAGGCATGTAGGCAGAGCTATGGGCAGAACTTGGTGTTTGAGGTCCTCTTCTTTGACAAGTTGTGAACCAGTTAGGAGATCCTTATGCCATTACATCATCATTTCAGCAAGTCAAGTAGAAGATCTCATGACAGTCAAAAAGTCAAGTCAAAAAGTCTGTACACACCCCTGCTTTTCCCCAAGTACCCCAGCTCTTTCCAAAAATTGATCTTAAGTGTCATCCACTTGTATCAAAGTTGCATTTGACAACATATTCACTGATCCATGCAGAAAACAGGCTCTAGTTTAAATCTGCCGTCAGAAAGATTCTTGTCTCCTCCAATTAGAGACATCCTCAGGAAGACAGGTCCACAGCTCTAATTCAGGCTTAAAGAAAACGAGTTGATGCGGTCCCTTGCAGGCTCCAGCAGCTGGAAATACATTAAATTATCAAGGTGAGAGGATATCTTTAACAATAGCAGGTAGAGAATGAATCCAGAGGGATATGGACAGCTAAAGCAGCACAGAGTGAAATGTATGCCCTGGATTAGCCTCAACGCCTCCTAATAATCATACTGTTTTGAATCTTATTTCTTCCTTTTTCCTCATATTTTGCTTTTGTAAAATTACTTTTGTTTGCTTTGATGTTTATTGGGAAACTGTTTTTGTTACAGCAGTGGTTAATGATGTTTTTATGTGTGCTAAAAAGTTGCACACTTGCAGATGTGTTGCTCTGAGTTAGGCATATTTTTCTGTTGGAAGTAGCATATCCTCGCTTGAAGCGGAGCTTGCCTCAGTGAACCAAATTATTAATATCTTAATTAACAACTACAATATGAAAAGTGCGAGACACACATGCAAAATGAAAGATGCTTGTTCCTTTGAGGCTGTCAGAGAATGAACAATGCAGCTAAATTTGACTGACTCCAAAAGCTAATTCCCCTCCAGTGATAAAACGCAGCCATTTGCATAGTAAAGGCTTACATAGGAGCTGATATGTTTTCAGGGTGCAACTATAGCTGCGTTTGGACCAGACACAACTCCAGAACTAAATTGTTCCTGTGGCCAATTGTCTGCGTTTCGACCATGGAGCCGAAAACCTGGATAGATTTTGCAAAACAGGATAATGAGGTACAAAGAAAATAAAGAACACAGGTAACTGCAAAACATCACCAAACCAGTTGGAAGGTAAAGACAACAACGAAGGCCTTTCATCAAAAATGACACCATAGAAGAAGACACACAAGCCGCCATCTATGTATAGCACAGCAGTTAGCCTGTTAGCCTGTTAGCACTGAAAATATTCAGCCTCTAGCTTCAATGGATTTATTGACACCCGAGAGGGCTCAAGCACAAGTGACCAAGCTGCTGCCGACCAGTCCCAAGAGGTCATGAGAAAGTTTTTGGTGTAATTGGTGAAAAACAGGGCGGTGGCACCTCAATCTGTGTTGTTTTTTTTCTGGTGAGTCAAATCCAAGCGGCAACCTCCAGTCTAAAAATATGCGGCAATGCGGAAGTGCTAAAAACCTAAGTTTGTCGAGCATCCGCTTGAGGCTGGCTCCAGAAATCACATACACACCAAACCAAAGAAAACTGTTTTTTTTTACAGCAAGAATAAACATGTTGACAGCCTACTGCAAAAACTGTTTTCTGCCTAAATAGCTCATTTCTGTAACCGGACACACTTTACAGGGGTGAATTTCTTAACCTGCAGTTTAGAAAAAATTAAGACCATGTTTGCCCAATCAGAAGCACAGCTCAGCTGACTGACAAGCATGAGGCGGCTCAAAGCCCTCTATAAACATTTCTTTGTGAAACAAGTTTTCACTGTAGAATATGGGACTAGAGGTCACCCTGTGAGTGCGGCACAGTACAGCCATCTCTAAGTACCATGGGGTGGGCTGGGTTTTCCTCTAGAAGAAAACCTCTTCATCTTTGAATTCTTTGTTAACTGAGTTCAGCTTTGGGGTCTTTTTGTGCGGATCATTGTTAACTACTGCCGAAGAGGACAGTTCAACTGCAAACAGAACAGGAAAACTAAATGCTCAGCTCTATTTCTGCTCACAGGGAACATAAAATAGTCAAGAAAGAGGAGAAGAAGTAGGTGGAGTGGCAAAGAGCCCAGGTATGGCTTCATGCTGAGAAAGAGGCTGACGAGGTGTTTGTGGTCTGTAAAAAAACAAAGGGACAAGACCAACAAAGACAATAAACCCAAGAACTGTAATCTCAATACTTAAATAATAGCAAAAAGAGAAGCCCTAAAGGAAAAGCAGCAAAAGGAGACCAAAGAAAAGACTGCAAAGCTCCATGCTAGAACCAGATTTGATCCACCAAGATCCGCTAACACAACCCAATATGGCGAAGTTGATGGCAAAGGCAAAAAAGCTTTCTCTTTGTTTGTGGTTGAATTGTTGAGCTGCATAAGAAAGGCCTCTTGCAATGCGCCATAACTGCTGAGGTTGGACACAGTAAGACAGTTATTTTGAATTTCTTAAAGGATCCTGAGGTTTATGGAACAAAGGCAAATTAATGTTTAAAAATCCTCAAAACCTAATGTGCCCTTGCAAAAGGCTTGCAAATTCAAACCACTGACTCCCAGTATAGTAGTTTCTTTAAAATCACATAGGACACAGTCTGTCTTTAAAGACTGGTGCAGGCTTGGCTCCTTTTAAAGCACATTGTACAACTACTCTGTTTCCAAGATGAACGAAGACATAAAACAAAATGCCAAAAAGTCTCAGCATGAGGAACAAACCAAGCAGCTTTCTGTCAGCGGACTTTCCATTTGTCCCTTCACGAAACCACTTCATTTCTTTCTTGGTGATATATCTGCACAGGGCTCCAGCTGTTTGATCAAATTTTCTGCTCACTCACACCATCAGCCAGAGCAAACTGGAGTCCTGCAAACCAGGCCTATCGTTCTACCCTGACAAAGGCAGGGCATAATGACCTCTCTCCACACATCCAAACATTTTTCTGTCCTTTCCCCCGAATGAGGCTGCCGCTGCTCATTAGAGAACCAGCATTTTAAAAACACAGAAAAACAACCTGTGCCGTGACCATTAAGGACAGCATTGACTTTTTAATTAAGTCTCATAAAGGGCCTATCAGTGGGAGGGCAGTAATGTACCGCGGCATAAAGCCAATTCCATTCCTGTGTTCTTTGGGACTTGAACAGATCTTTTCTCATTCTACACTATTAGCAAAGGTCAGAGACTGTAACGCTTAACATGTCAAGAGACCTGAAAGTAGTTTCTCACCATGTCCAGTAATCCAATATTTTATGTTGGAAAATGTACAATACAACAATACAGGGAATCTGCAATATGTGCTGTTAGTTGTTGTTCTGTTTGCGCTTTGTCTACATGTTGATTGTTGTCATTTGTGTTCTTTATTTATTCTTCTTACTAAACAAATGTGGAGACATCTAAATGTGTGGCTTTTTTGAGTTCAATTCAGTTTTACCCAAGGGTAGATGAAGCTTATCCTGTCTTAACTTATCTAATCTTGTATGTTAGGACATATCTCATCTCATCGTATTGCGTCTTATCTGAGAGAATTTTTAAATGACAAGTTTCAAGATCCTGCAAAGATTTCTCTGAACATTCATCAGCAAGACAACCTGTATCTATGAAAAAAGTTTTTCCTTAGCGAACCTCCACATCAGACTGAACAAATTGAATTTTCATGATTACAAAGGGTGAAGTTACATTACAGTTGCAATGTCAGAAAACATAAATCAAGCAGAAAGTTTCTGAAAAAGGTTCATAACTTGTAGTTTTCTTCTTGCCCAACATGAACGAAAGGTCTTCAATAGTTTTCTTTTTGATGTTACAGCTTGTAAATATAGGTCATGACTTCTGACCTTTGCAGCTGATTTGAAGTGTTGTTTACTTTGTTGATTAAAGTATGCTAATGGATTTACATTGCTTTGATGGAACATGCAGATGAGATCATAACATAGCTAGCATAAATAGTAAGTCAAGCTTGTTTTTTGCTACTATACATTTGGAGCACAGAGCTTCTGGTCTTCCTCCACACGTTGAACTGCTCCACTAATCAAGAACCTTAAGCCAGGTCCAGGACATTATCTTCAAGAAAGAAGGTAATGGGCTTGGCAGTATAAATCAGTGCACAAGAAACTCTATTATTGGTAAAGTAATGGGGACTGACGTTGTTTGTAAGCTTCAGCTGTTTGCTTAATTGCAGATTTACGAGCAACATTGGCTCTCATTTACATATGTAAATTCAAAGCAGGCCAAGAGAGCCGTTCTTGGCAATGCTTGTGTTTGCCTGCAGGAGGGAAAAAAATGGGGCCGTGTGGTGAGAGAAGGAAGTCGAGAGAGAGATAAACAAACAGATGGAAGCTAAAATAGAAAAGGGAGATAGAAGGCAGCGTTTAAGAAGTGATGAGCAGAAAGAGAGGCAGAGCTCTGGGGGTGAATTGACGGCCTAGCGGGGAGAGATGTGGAGCTCAGCACATCGCCTGAGCACACAACGAAGCAACTGTCTCCACCTTCCCTCGCAGTCAGGGCGAGTAAATAAAAGAACTCGTTGCTCTTTCTGTAGGTTAAACCAGACAGCGCCCACTGCTGGTCGTCTGACAGCTCAAGGACTCCTCGGGGCAATTCCCTGCTAGGTTCAAGGACTCTCAGACTCACGCTGATGATGTATTCAGATGTGCACAGATGTTCCCGTGCCTGAGACTGTGATCTGCTAGCATTAGTGGCACTCGGTGTTACTAATTCATATCGACAGCTGGGGACAGTAGTAGCAGGTCCCCTGTGCTTTACTCACTTCCAGACAGCATACTGTCATCTAATATCGCCTGGGCAAGTGTGTGCATGTGTATGTCAAGGAGGAAGTAGGTAATTGTACCAAAGAAGAACATTTTGCACAATTTTTGACGTACACTTTTATCCTCTTAGTTCCTCTAAGACGCTTGACAATGCAGGAAAACTGACGTAGGAATACGCATAAGGAAAGAGGTTAGAGTTCAAAATCCAGCTCTTGAACTAAAAAAAAGGTTTGTTTAGAAAAATACGACACAAACATTTACAGAGAATTCATCAGTCTTTATGTTTGATTACATTCCTGATTATAAGAACCAAACCCTGAGTCTGATTCTTTCAATCAGAGGAGGAGAGGACATAGCCTAAAAGTGACTGAACCTATTCCCAGTTCATGAATATACATTATTCAGTCTTCCAATCATGCAGTGTCTGCTTATAGGGAAAATAAAGTGTGCTGGATTATATGAAATTCACATTTCCAGAGCAGCCTGATTGAAATGGTTGTTGTCGGCAGTGAGTACCTGCAAAGGTGATAGAAATACTGATAGAATTTTACACGTGCGCTTTCTAATTGCAAGGATAAGCTCACAGGCGATGGTATAAGAGCTGAAACCACATTAGGCCAAAAGATAGAAACCATCCAAGGTCTCACTCTGAGCCTTTTTTAAAGTAATCACTGTAAAGCAGCATCAAGATACACTGCAGACTGCAGGAATGAAAGCCAGTTACTGATATGCTATTAATGCAACCTGGCAGCAGAGCAAGATGGTGTCTCAGGTCAATCTCCCTCCCTCATTCCCTTCCTCACACACACACACACACATACACACACAGGCACAAAAGGCAGAAGAAATATCGATAAAATTCATTGCCATGTCGCAACATCTCCGCTCTGTGCTCTCTTTCTGTTGACAGATTCCCTCGCTCTCCCTCTGCTGATTGTCAGGCTGTCCTAATTCGTAGATCCTCCAAAGGCTCCATCAAAGAGCTACCTGCTGTATTCGACCTCTTTCTTCTGTTTTACTCTTTCATTTTACCCCTTAGTGTGTGTGTTTCAGTGGAGGTACAGTGACACTCTAGAAACCAATCCTTCTCCCAGATGATGGGGCTTAATAATGAGAGTGTGTGTGCTATGCTCTACAGCACAGAAAGCCTTTTGTTTGGCCCTCTGTGTGGGGACAATTAACCAGAAGTTGATTACACCAGAGCTTCACTGCATGCATGTTAAAAAGTAGCTGCTCCACTTGTGTTAGCTGAGGTTTATTTACAGATTTTGGTGACTAAAACTGTGTAAGTCTTTGAGATTAGTAGAATAAACCCTTTAGGTTTTAAAAGGAGCTTAGCAAAGTAGAATATATCACCTTGAAGGGATGTTATCTTAACATTGTTGTTTCTTATTCCCATTCCTTGAGAAGGGGGTCATTTCATTCTTTTGCAGAACCAGCTATAACGCTTCACAGAAGCTCTCTCTCTGTGGTTTACATCCACCATGTAATATCAGTCTCAGGTTCAGCACCATGAACAGCTCACGCCTGGAGTTCATATAATACTGCCTCAAAGAGGGAAGTGGGATGATTATTTTTCCCACTTTGCATTTTATTACTTCACTCTTAGGCCACATGGAGCATGCTAGGCTTCCACATGCGCTGTGGGTCTTTGAACGCCTACAAAAACACATTCCTTCTCCCAATCGATAATCCAATATGTTGGGTCAGAGATAACAGATCATCAGGAGATAGGTGCTACATATATGGTGCCAGGAGGCGCCTCCGTCACGCCTGGCTCACACACTTCTAGTAAAGAGAGAGCCTGCCAAAAAGCCTCTCCCGGGACTGCCAATCACCTCCAGTAATGATAACACCGGAGACAAATGAAGGCAATAACCAGCAATGGGATTAGACCTCTTATAAAAGTGTGAAAGAGGGAGATTTGGGACATTTGTCTCCTCCACTTCAGTGCCATCATGGCAGCGCAGAGCAGTGACAGGGAGTGTGTGACTGTGTTTAATGGGACAGATTTAGCTAATATTATTCTATCCTCTTTAGTGTATACTCTTATCAAATGTGCTTCGAGCTGAAAATGGACTTAAAATGGAAAATGAGTCTGAGCTGGAGGTTTGGGTAATAATTTACATATTAAAATCTATATTTGTTTTGTATGTAATGTATCATTTTTTATCCTTATTTTCTAGAAGTTCTACATTTGTAACACGTTAGTTATTCTATTGCTGTATTTTTTTGTTGTGAAACAATGTTTTGTTTTTTTTACTGCAGGTTTTTCTCTATGTGGCACACTGTAAGTTGCATCAAAGGACTGTTTAAGACATGAACACACGTCTGTGACGTCACCCACTGGTTTCTGAAAAGGTGAAGCTAAATGCTGGCAGTTTTCACAATGGAAATGCTGACTCGACAAACGTGGAATAAAGGCGGGTCTTCAGCCCCCTGGCAAATTAACTTATCCTGCTGTTGTGCGACTTTGTTCACCGTGTGTCTCCATCTTTCATCCCCCCTGGCAACATAGCGGTGAGTCACCACTGGCCTCAGTTATGAGGAGTACACTGACTTTACAGGGTCATCTTTTGTAATACTATTAATCTTTCATGACTAAAACCCAAATATAAGAAGATCCCACTTTTACAGATGCATTTTGAGAGGAAAAATACAAAATATGTAAAGTTATGCATAACTCTGAGTCTCAAGATCTTTAAAAATGGAGGAGTAATAAAAATGAATGAACCCAGTTTGCAGAAAGCATGAATAAAGAAGATAGTTGGTCGGACCAGAATCCTTTCTGTGTGATTTGTTTGACTTGTGAAGCTTTTGTTTTGTTTCTGAACTACTTCACTGACTTCATTTTTTATCTTGTCTGTTGAGTTTAGCTGAGTCAGGTGGCATAGACTTAAGTCAAGTTGAGCCTGGTTTAAAAGTAAAAAAATCTATTTATAAATGTTTCTTAAAGGTATAAAAAACTTCTTTCACAAAGTATTTTAGCTTCACTCCAACGTTTAGTATGAACTAATGTCCACATTAACTGTTTTTGTCTTCCATTGGAGCCGTATAACATCACACATCTGCTTCATCTCAAATGTTCTCATTTTTCCTCTCTAACAGTCAGCCTATTTTCGCTTCATGTATTTTTTTCTTCCTGTGCTGGCTGTTACCTGCAGGAGAAATCAAATGCTTGAGAGCCTCTGTAATAAGACCATGTGCTCACGGAGGTGTGCTTTCACACCTTGAGATACAAATTTCCACCTCATTTCACACAAGTCTGTCACATATCATTTATTACTGCAGTGAGGATTATTCAAGGTTTCTGAAAACCTAACGGTTAATTGTGAGAGGAAACTGAACCCTTATGATCGGGCCTATGGATTTCTGTGATCTGCATTTTACTTAGCGTATTGTTATTTTTGGTCACGAATGTTTCTGCAACATGTTCTTTCACGTAAATATTTTAGGGTTTTATTAAACCTATTTGCAAAGAAGGTACTGACAGATACGTGCACATTTTTGTGTCCCTCTTGTTGGCTCTGAGTCATCATGAGAGGAAAACATCTTACTGCAGCTTAATGCATTTCATAAAAAAACGCATCAAGGCTTTGTCAACAAATGACCTGGGTCATCAAACAGAGCCCAACTGCACATCTATTAAGACTAATCACAGTGAATAGATGGACATTGGGGTCCACAGGGAGCTGAGATTAGACCCGGCAGGCAGCAGAGACAAACAATACCTGGAAGTGGAGCTAATATGCAGAGAAAAACAAAACAGAGGTAATATTATTTTTCTCCTGATCAGTCGCTCCTTAGTTTACGTGACTGCTGATGTTTTCAAATGATGAATTCATTTGTGCAGACAAGCTGTTTATAAAACAGGTACACTGTGTCTTAACTGAATATAAAGTAAGGCATGTATTGCAAATCATTCTTTATTCCTAAGTGGAAGAAAGTCTGTGCATCAGGTGATGTTATGAAAGTAGTGTGAGGGAGACCATTTGATGTTGAAAGTTATTTTGGGTAAGCCATCCACAAGCTGCTGTTTCCTTTTAAACCCACTCAAACATTACAGGGAACAATGAGCAAGTTTTTTAAATGAAGTCTGAAGAGAATAAAACCCGAGGGAGAGACCGTAGAGACCGAAGAGACCTTCAGTCGAGTACAGTCCAGAGGAAAAAGGTTTGTGGCCTGTCCAAGCTCTAGTTATAGATCTACCATCTGTATTCTACCCTTTGGCTGTTACTGTTGGTCTGAACTTTAAAAGAGCATTAAATCTGCTGTGAAACAGATAGATTGTCACAATGTTGGTGTAATTACACCATAGTGAAAGACAAAAAGCTCTCTAGGAAGCTAAACGCACTAGCAGTCCTCTTGGCTTTAGTTGGTTTAATTGGCTACATACACCCTCCACAGACTCACTGGATAATGTGGCCCAACATTTTATCCCCATTCTGATGTCACTTTTCAACAAAATGACCTCAGTGTACCAGAGACGGAGCAGAACAAGGCAGGACGAAGGAGGAGGGTCGGTGAAGACTGCTAAACAGAAGTTTAAACACTTCCACGGGGTCCAGTGTGTCCTGTGTTGCCATGTTCACGTCAGACGTGCTCTATTGTGTTGTTTTATATCAAGAGAGCGTACACTGCCCCCTATAGACCAGGTGCATTGTGATATACAGCACACTGTCAGCAAGGGACCAGAGTTTTTAGGAGGCATGTCATATTATACCTTTGGACCCCTTTCTCTGTACAGAGTGGGGAGGAGGGGGGTTTGAAAAGACTTACAGCTCTGCAAAGCTTTACAGTAAAGTCAGCAGTCACACTTGGACACGTTAGGCCTGAGAGAGGAAAAATTCAGCATCTTTTGATTAAAAACGAAATGCTGAAATGCAATAAAACAAGGCCCAACAACCCAGAACAGATTTCATTTTTCAGTCTGAAACAGCTGTGACCAATTCTTCATAACAACTACTCTTGAATTGAGTCACAGAATTCCCCTTGAAAAATTTCCCTGAACTGCAAAATACTCAAGGTTACTCTTAATAAAATTTATCAGTTATTAGATGACGGGGAAAAAGAAAACTGCTACAGAATTACAACATTATATTTCTGTTTCTTAGTTGAAGCTTCATCCACAGAAAAGAGACACTTCTGTCAAAAAGTAAATCAAAATGTTTATTTTTTTATTTATTTATTTTTCTAATCAAAAGATATTTTTGTGTCCGTGGGCTCACCATAAGTTATGCTGCAGTATCCAACTACTTCCTGTTGCTGCCAAGCATACAGGTGTAGCTGATGAGACTAATGTCCGCAGGCAGCTGCATCTCACCATTAACTTGAAAATTAACTATGGTGTTTGTTAAATGGACAGCAAGACTTCCATTCATTTGATTCCCATGTCAGGACACAGGCAAGAGTTGCTTTACATTTTTAATGGGGGCTTATAAAATGATTGGCAGCCCTAAAATCAGATACTAATCACCTTTCCATAACTCTGCTCTGCATGGCTGATATACAGCAAAATAAAAAAACTTTTCTCAGACATTTTTGAGCTCTGATACAGATTTTTCATGCTTCTTTGTGTTTTTTATACAGGTCTGGGGTCTCTAATGACGTTTGAATTGATCCAGCATGAATTGAATTGTTCTAAGTTTAAGATTAGCAAGCTCTTAAACTGTATGTATACGATATAAGATTAGGCTGATCCTTTATCGAATCTAAGTTACAGCCCTCTTTCGTAATTCACACCGTGGTTGTCTCAGAGCATAACGGTCTGTTCCTTATTTGTCTTCTGTTTACATCAGTCTGCAGGCGCCTAAAGCTTCATTTTTGCTGTCATTGATTTAGCATTGAGCTGTGGAGCCGCAGACTGAAGGCAGCAGCAGCAGCAGCAGAACAATGCAAGCGGCAGAGTCTTTTATCAGAACGGCGTAGAAGTCTACTCAAACTAAAGCAAAAAAGCACCTCAGAAGAGTGTGGCTGGTGGGGGGAGTAATGGAAAAGGCAGGAGGAGAAGGAGCCATGAGCTGATGAGTAGAAAGGAAAGTTGTCTTGGCTGTGGGCAGATGCTGGCTGCACCGCCAGCTGGTGGGGGGCGGACCCACCTGTCTCTGGCTCTCCCTGTCTCCCTCTTCTCCCTCTGCTGTGGAGAAAGCGACAGATGGAGTCCTGTAGGTTGCTGCTCCAGTCCCGACGCTGCTTCTTCATTCTGTCCAGCTCCCCTCCCTGCCCTGGCCTGAGGGCCCCGTGCCAGGGGAACATGGGGACTACGCCCGGCACCAGCCCTCCAACGCCATGAGGGTCAATTGCTTACAGAGAGGGGTCGCAAATTCACCTCTTCCTCCCACAAACCCTCTGCTACCTCCTCGTGGATGTTTGTAACAACTGCATCTTTGCTTTGAAGTCTCGTCTGAGAGGAGGCAGTTTTTCATGCAGACAAAACATGCCCTCTCAAGGTCTCCCAGCGCCGCCGCTTTGAAATCATCAAGACTGCGAGCCTCATGTGAAACGCTCATTTTTCACAGACAGAGAGGGAGAGGCGCCAAATTGGATATGTTGTACATATTGATGTGATGCCGTATCATCCTCGGGGAGTGCTTTGGATGTTTCGTGATGTGACAGCACGATAAGGAGAATCCTGAAGCAAGGTGGAGGGTCAACAGGGTCATGTTAAAACCCAGAAGAGCTTAAGTCCATCATAGAGTCGCTCGGTGACCTTTGTGTCACTGGGTTTGTGATAAATCAATGCATGAGGTCTCTGAAGAAGCTTAGAGAGCTCATTAGGGATCCTTTAAGGTGTTCGCCGGCAACATTACATTTTCTTTCATTACATTTGTTTGTAGAAATACACACGGCTTTCATTAAAAAGAGGGTAAGGGGAGTAAATTACGCTTTATGGAAACTCAAAGCTTGTATAGCTTCTCTGCAGATTCTTAAAGTCTCTTCTGCTTGGTTAAACCTCAACCACAATCCTGATATTCGTAGGCGTCTGTTTCGTTTACAGTCAAGCCGAATTATAACCCGGATTCTCCCTCCAAAAGCAACATTACTGAGCTGTTTCTTCTTCCAGCAGCCCACGCTGCTCCCAGGGGAGCCTTTAGAGCACATTAATGGATTCCCTGCCATTCACCAAGAAAGTTATGACTACAGCAGAAGCCCTTTCTTTCAGTGATTAAAATATCAGACCAAATCCCATGACACTTATCAATACTTAAATATACGACTTATTAGATATGTTCCAAAGAAGGGAAAGTGGTTTTAAACAGTGACAAAGTGGATGTACTAAAAGAGGGCTCACAGTGACAGATAAAATCCTCTGCAACTTTCTGATGAACTGAGGGCATCATGGGAGGTGTCTCGATGCAAAGAGGAGACTTTTTACTTGTCTTTTTAAAGCTTTGCGTCATATTAACGCATTGATTGAATGTAAATGATCCACATCACTGAAATGATTTTGACTGGGCCGCAGAATTCTGCAGTAAGATAGTTTGAAAACTGAGGGATGTGTTAAGGCAGTCAGTGGAACAGTTTGGTATTATCTCGACCGACAAAGCTTCTCAATTATCAACAAACATGAAATGAATCCAAAGAGACCAATTTTCGCCAAATAATCAAGCCATTATCATTCATGACTCAATCACAGTGGAAATTACCAAGTCTCTGCTTGTGCCCAGCGGCAGGAGAAGAAAAAAAGAGCAGACATGTGAGGAAACAAAGGGATGATAATGGAGCTCAAACCAGTTTGTGGCTCCAGTGGGACCAGTGTTCATATGCGTCACTGGGGTTTGGCGAGATGCGGGCATGCTGCCATACCCGAGCCTGATTGAGTGCAAATTAAATCTTGTTTCATGGTTTGAATGAAAAGCGTATATAAGGGGAAAACAGCCAACAATCTACTTGGAGGAAACATCTGTAAAGAAAATCACGTCCGGAGAGCATTCTGGGACCAGCTGTTTCCTCTATGCTGAGTTTGTTTACATCCTATTTGTATCCAAATTGTTATTTTGGCAATGTTTCATTATCCATAATATACAGACAGTGAAGACAGACATAAAAGGAAGTTTTGGTCAAAGCTCCAGAGAAGAACGTTAGGTTGTGTTTACTTTGGCACCCCTATGTGGACAAATTTATAGTGAGCAGGTAGTTTTTCAAAGTATGATTACCATACAATCCTAACTTTAACCTAAACAAACAGACACAAAATACTGGTTTAAGATAACTTCATAGATTTAAAATGATTTACTTGATTAAAAACAGACCCTCCAAAGGACTCTTATATTAGCCTGATAATTCATTATAATTAAAATTAAACCAAACGTTTCACATAGATGTTGACATTTCTATCTGCATAGCTTTAAAAATTGCTGCAACTATTACCATTGCTTTAAGTTATAGCTAACTTTGTAGCAATCAGCAACTTAGAGATGTACTCACCAGCTCTGCAGCTATTGCCCGGATTGCAGGAAAGGATCTTGTTCCCCTTGGTCTCCATCAGTCATGTTTTGGGTCCAGTTTCATCAACAGGCAGAGGTGAAATGATTCCTCCTGGCTTGACTTCTTCTGTTGAAAATAAATCACTTTTGTTGATGGGTATGACCAATCAGAATCAAGTATGTCAAAGAGTGATTTTTGAGTTAATACCTTGGACTTTATAATTAATGGACTTAGCCTCCGCAAAATCACCCGTCTGTTTCTGAAACAGATTTTTGAAGCAAAACAGCCGGCGCGGCCATATTGGAAATGAGTTGGGCTTTGAGTCTCCACAGTAACAGCCATAGGGCGCCCGGCGGTAACGTGAGCTGAGCTGTGCCTCTGATTGGACAAACTGGTGATCTTAATATCATTAAAACTGCTGAGTTAGAAAAAATGCCCCCCCCCCCCCGTACAGTGCGTGCCGATAGCGAAATTAGCCATTCAGACGGGAGACATTTTTGTACCAGGCTGTAAATAGGCTTATTTCGGCTGTGAAAACAGCTTTTTTTGGCTTGGTGTGTACGTGACTTCCGGTACTTCCAGAGCCAGCCTTAAGCAGACACTCGATGAACAGCAGACTTTAGCACTTCCACATTGTCATATTTTCACACTGCATAAAGGTTTTAGGATTTCTGAGTGTTAGTTTTTGGTGTTGGGGTGTGGCTTTATGCTGATCAGTGCATTTTGTGGCATGGTTGGTGGTGTTAGGCTACTGTGTGGAAAGTTTGCGGTGTGAGAACATGTTGTTAGGATTGTTGGGGGTGGGAGGACATGTTGTTTGGATAGTCGGTGGACTGGTTCATTTGTGAAGGATATGCTGTTTGGACATTTTGTGGTGTGGTTGGAGGTGTGAGGATGTGTTGTTTGGATAGCGTGTGGATGGACTCTGGTTGCTGGTGTCAGCGTGGCTCTAATCAGCTGTTGGCAGGCGGATGAGCGGGCGGTCTCTCCCTGCGGCGGCACCCCAGGTCGAAAGCCGGTTTGAAGTTTAATGATGCCAGCTGCCAGCTCCGCCAGGCTGTGAGCGCTAACGAGCTGGCACTGGCAGCGGACTGGGCCGCGGCGGCAGCACCTGGAAATGTAGCACACGTTTCAGAGAGGCGGGGCTCCGCCGGGGCTGTTGAGGGGCCTGCTGGAGACCCAGGACATCACCGAGAGGCCTGTGTCTCTTTGAAGAGCGCCCCAATTTCCATATTTCATTACACACTGCTGACTGACAAGGCCCAGCCAGATGTTCTATTTTCAGCTATTTAAATTTTGACCTGCTTTCCTAGCATGCAAAAAAAAAACAGATTTCATCAAAACACAGATGCCAAGGATGATGGGAAGTAGAATCTGGCACTTCTGCCTCTACTCTTTTTTATTAGCAGTCCTTGTGTCTGTTCATTCTGAGCACTAATAGAATAATCGCACATTTAACATTGCTCTTTAGCTCAGACACCCTTTGACTATCAATCCTGAGACGTTCACTGTCTTGCTCAAGGACTCTATAACAAGACACAATGGTTGTTCCAGGGATCAAACCTGAGACCTTGTATTTATGACACAACCTCTAACCATCCGGCTGTCTTGGCGCTGAATTAGCTCCAAAGTGAGTGATGCATGCTCTGAAACAGCACATAAAGCAAGCTCACATAGCTCCTCTGTCCCTGAGATATCGGGGATGATTAATTCCTTTGGTATTCATGTTGAAACGGCTGTTAGATTGCCGCGTCCTTACTCAATCCCTCATGCAAAAATACATCGACAACCCTGACCTTTTTGTGCATCTGCTGCAAATGGCACTTTGTCATCCTGAGTGAGCAAGCTCAAGGATCATTGTGGTTTTGCTGGAATAAAACTTCAACACTGCACTTTTTGTTTGTCTCTCCCTCTTTACACTCTGTGTGTGTGAGAGTGCCCGTGTCTGGGCTTCAGGAAAGTACAACTCTTGGCGTGACGGCAGGAAAAACAAAGGAAAAAGCCGGGCTGAGAAACAGCGAGAACAAGTGGAGAACCGCTCAGAGTTGAGCACCAAATGGCAGAAAATTAAAAGCACCCATTCTGCTAGAATCAGAGGGAGAAAAGCTTTCACTCATTACTCAACTCGACTCACAGCAGGGGAGGAAAAGCTTTCTTCCTTCAGTAATGCATCTGTGAGTGTTTATGTCTGTGTAAGTCTGTCTGAGTGGAAATAAAGAGGTAATTGAGATGTAACCGAGGCACTAAACCGGCAATATTGACACAGAGATAAAAGGGGATGAAAGCTATCAAAGTGTGTTGCATTCTTGAGGGTTCAGAGCACTGGTTTGTTTCTGCTCAGCATAAAATAAATATCTGTAAATTGACAAACTGGGGAAGGATGTACCATTTTTTCCTTACTCTGTTTAATAGAGACTCAGTGTTTATAGGAAGTCTCCTTTATTTTAGAGAGGGATGAAATATGAATAAATCTGTTCAAATCTTGTGTTTGTTATCTTAAAAAGCTGTGTTGGTTCCCAAGCAATAGGAGCCAATGTATCGTAAATCAAACAAATGGATTCTTTAGAAGTCTTCAAACTATTGATGATTTTACTTCCTTATAAATATCTTTTTCATAACATCCACAAGTGACAGCTCACAGCTTCACTCAGTCGACCCACTGTAGCGTTTTTGCCCACAGCAGATTGAAAAAGTTGGCAACAACTAGTCAACACAGTGAGTGCTGACAGACTCCAAAAAGGGTCAACTTTACAGTCTCACAGTCACCAGATGGCCAGAAAATCGACATAAATGGACATGTAATGTGGCTTCTTATCTGCTGGGTGCATAAATAACTAACAATTTACAAAAACATAGCTTGTGGTTGGTCACACAGCTAGAAAACAGGCTAAGACAGAAATCTGTATCAGGTTTGTAACTACTAAACTTTATTCTATTGAAAGCATTATGCTAGTTTCAGCCAGAAAATGTAATTTGTACTTTTTTTCAGAACTTTCACAGCCGAACTGGTAAAAATATTTAAGATGATGATACACTAGACTGTAATTTATATGTGGTAATTTCGTCATAAACTTTCTATACACACTATGACTATAACATGGAGTAACGCTGAAAATGGCAGTAAATATTACTTTGAATTCAAGCCATAAAAGTTTTCTTTTCCAGGAAACTTTTTTCCAAGCAATCGATAAATTTTGGTGTGCCTGTGGGGGTGTAAGCTGACACAAGTTTATCACGTTTATTAATCCTCTCTTCTCCTGCACACTCTCTGAATCTCATACAGCCTTTATGAAGATGCTTTAGTAAGGACTTTGTCGGTGTGAACGCTGCAGGATTCTTTGCACTCCCCCCTGTTACTAGACTGCAAGACCTTTGCCATGACCTTTAGAAGACAATTTGCAGCAGTAGCAATTGCCCTGTGCCTCGCCTTGTGTTATTTTCCCTCATTATTTTTTCAATGTTACCTTTGCAGCAGGGCAGAGAAAGGGCTGGACTCCACACAGGGGTCAGAGGTCAGGAGGAGGAGGGTAAAGATGCAGGTCAGATTGGCTCCACAGTTGTGCCCGGTGTGTGTCCTGTGGGAATTCTTCGCCATGACGCCGTTTGAACCCTGAACCCTCCAGCTGTCTGTCAAAAGATGACCCGTAATGGTGACTGTTAGGAAAACTCACCAGCATGCAGGTGTGAAGCATACAGGTGACATCAACAAACTAAACATGTAAAGGTGAATCAATTCTTTCTGAACAATTTTAGAAACAGTTTTGAAGTAGCTGGCAGCAAGACTTAAGATGTGCACTACTGTGCTCTCTAGCAACTGTATGAACACATGGTCATTTAATATTTTATATCTAAACATTTAATCAAATATATGTGCCCAACAGCTTCATCAAAATGTGCTTGAATTTGTGTAGTCTTCAAGTAGTGCCTTCAATCATCTTGTGCTGTGGACATCAGTATTCAAATGAGACCCCGTTACTAAAGACCTGCTTAAGCAATGTACTGCTATGCGCAGGTGATCCAGGAATGGCATTGTGATTAAGTGTATTTGGATTATATCTTTGTATAAAATTACGCTATACTTAACCCAATTTTATTTATTTATTTGTTTGTTTGTTTGTAACAACTTCCTGATTTGTTCCCACAAATTCCGACTAATTCACGTGGAAAGTTTTCGACTTTAAAAATTACCTGAATTTTGCCACCCTCAGTTATGTTAATATTTCAATGGTGACCCTAACGTTTTAACTTTTACAATTTTTAAAAACATTTTATGAATATACACCACAGACAGAACGGCACATTGAGGAGAAAACGCTTTGGCATAGCTTCATATCACCACAATGAACGGCATTTTAGCTAGTTTATACACTTCGATTCTCAAGTATTAGCTTATTACAAGAGATAATACGAAAGTTTAGAATAGAGTGTACGAAATTCTTATATGAGTCCTTTTTACAGAAATACACATCTGTAATGATTCAAAACATGACACAAAATACCCTCACCCTCTCCATCATTCAGATATAGGTATCAGTGCTAATTAGCATAGCAGCTTCATGGAATTAAACGGCTGACGTTTCCACTCTGCTGGCGACCATAAACTTGTATAAAGCTCGCGACCCTATGCTCGCGACATACTCCTCCTATTTACTATAGCCAACATCGATACTTGTGTCATATATGTCTGGTTACCTGCAAATACACATGAAAAGAAGAGCACATGTGAGAAAAGGCTTCGGCACAATATCAGGTAGCAATGAACTCCAACAAGTGGTGAACATATAGAGACTGTAAGGAAAGGTGGTGAACGGTACACCCAACATAAGTGTACCATTCGCCTCCGGTGGCGAAAGTGGGCAATTACATCTAATTAGCTCTATTGCTGTCTGCCTGTGTGTGTCATTGAAGTGTGTTTTATCAAAACAGTACACGAATTATAAATTGGGACAAAAATAGTGGGTGAATTATTTTATTGTTATTTTTTTACACTTAATTTACCATTTTCCTTCCAATTTATCTTGTCCAGGTGCTGAATATTCTACAGATGCAGAGGAGTAATCACAGCTGTAGACTTGGCTAGATTTTTTGGCTTTCACAGCTATAACAAGAAAAGTAGAAACTTTTTTTTTCTTGTTCTGGCATCTTATTTCCAAATGTAGAAAAATTGAAATATAAAATCACACAACCCGTAGGAGGTAAGAAAAAAACAGTGTACAAATTTCCAGAATCACTCAGTTTTTGCATTTAAAGATGGTATAGTTTCACATGGTTAATTTAAAATTACAAAGATACTAAATCAAGAACACAATAAATGCATTAAAGTTGCAACTTGGATTTACCCTATTCCAGTAGATTCATTGCTTCATCTTTCTTTCCTCTGAAAAAATTGTTGTCCACCAACACAGCACATCACATACTTTCATCAAATTGGAAATAATAGGTTACAACAACAGTAAATGAGCTCTGGAAAAACAAGGTATTTCTGACTTGTTTCAAATAATGGAAAATGAAGTTCTGTTACATGCTGTGCCAGAGTCAATTTTCATTTTCCCTGATGAAATAAAACAAGTGATGGAGAAGGTGGGTGAAGATTCATATGTGAGCCTCTGTTCAAATACTCCGGTCTCCTTGACATTTTCTGATTGTGTCGGCTACTCATCCTCATCACATTTCTCAGAGGTGCATACAGGACGACACAACCTGTTGACATTTACAAACTCATCTGGATGTGATGGATGGAATTCTATAAGGAGAAACGCATACCAATACAGGGTCATGTCCACTGCCTGGTGTCACATATAAACATGTTATTGCTCTTATAAGGATAAGTCAACCTTAACAGACAAGAACCAGCATATAATGGGTATTCTTTTCTTGTCTGTGTCCGTGGCATATTTCGAATGTTTCAAATGATTACAGCAGATGCAGAGAATAGCAGGCAGGCCTCATAAATTAGACTAAATACCAGTGAGGTTTTATCACCACATTGTCTGGACTGTCACAGCTGCCACCAGAGGGACCCGTCTGCTCAAACGTGACCCGGTTAAAGTCTGGATATGGATAAGGCTCTGGAACGCTGCCAAGAGTAGAGTGCCATGTAATGCAACAGCAGCTGAGATAAAGCAGAACGGAGGTAAAATAAGGTGAAAGCAATAAGCCAGTAACAGCCAAGCGTGATGTAACTGTAAACAATGTGTAGGCGGTAGCCTGGATGGTACTGCAAATAAAGCACACTTAAACATGCATTAAAGAAAATGAGCAAATTAAATCAGAAAAATTCAACAAGTTCTTTTCTCTGTATGGAGGAGAAAAGACTCCTTTAATTTATTGACAATCGGAAATAACAGACACAATTTCAACAAGCTGATGAGATGCAATGGTGAAACTTAAATATGAATCATTGTGCGGGTGTAGCTTCTGCATCCATCAGGTTTCCCAAAGGAAATTCGACATCGGGCTGTGCGGATCAGCTCGTCTTTGTACTTTTGGTCCAGCAGATGTGATGTTTAGAAGTCAGGACCCTGTTTCTTCAGCTTGCTGTAGTCCATATTGACTGTGTAGAACTGAAAAAAACAAAAGCAACACTAAGAGACCGGCAATAAAACAACTTGAGAGTTTTCTAAAGGTGCTTTTTCTTCAATATCTCAGCATTTTCATAAGATGATTGATTCAAGTCATGAAGTTAAACACTTGTGTTGGACCTTTTTGACTAAGTCTGAGAAGTTAATGACTTCGGCCAGAGTTAACCAGATTATCTCATTTGATTAATCCAAAAGTTAGACTAATCCATGGCTCAGCACAAGCCTGGCAAAGTTCCATTTTGAGTCCTGATCCAAAACTCTTTTTCTCATCAGTGCTTAAAAACAATACAGCATGAAATGTAAGATTTCTAAGGGCACACCTTGTACTGATCAGTTGGGCCCAACTTGTTCCAGGGCTCTGGGTTGTTCTTGCGATCCCAGCTGTGGTGGAAAAATAAATGGGTACACATTATGATAGCCTACAGAGACGGAATTTGTGGTTACCCTTATGTTTTTTCAGTGCCCCACACCGCTTTTATAGAGACATTAATGGTTGTAAATAAATCAATAAATAAAGTTTTCATTTTTCTGTATTGTGACTGAACTCCTCACCAGACATCAGGATTTCTCAGGCCCAGGCGTGCGAGGTACATCATGGACATGGCTGCTCCTCCACCAATGAAGATGAAGAGGGGGATCAGCTGTGACAACAGAGAGGAAGATTAAAAATCTTGGGGAAAGGGGAAACTTTTGTGAAATAAGTATTACATATGTGCTCAGACTGTCAAACTCGACACTTTATAGTAAGCTTTTTTTTTCTTACAAATGAATGCCTGGCAGTCAACCCTATGGCTACACTCTTGTACGACAATCTTAAGTTGATTACAAACTTATAAAATGACCTATGACATGGTTGGCTGTTTGACAAGTTGTTGTTAGTGGGGTTTGTGTGCACATGAAGCCTTGAGAAATTAACACATTTGTTAACCATTTGACTGGATGGTTTCAAGAAGCTTCATGTGGCCATCACAACTTCCAACTCACATTACAGCATACTTGCATAGTTCCAAAGCTAACAGCCCCTGTGACCTACAAACGACGTGTTCTGTGTCAAACCTACTTTTATCATCTTTCTTTCAACGCTCACCTCTTAATAAAGTTATATTACTCAGCAGAAATTTAGAGCTGCCAAGAAGTATCATGAGTTTCACATGATATAAGTTTTAATGGAAACAAACAAGACGGTGGTTGTTTGCTAACGCTGCTAACTAAACGCACTGGCTGCTATTTACAGCTCAGAGGACCCTGACTCTCCTGGACTTGTCAACTCAGTCTGTGACCTGATATGACTCCAAAGCATCATACGCTATACTGTTAAAGGAGTATTAAGAAGCATAAACAATGTCTAATATTGATAAAAAATATAGTTAAACATCGCTAATAATGACCTTATTTCTCAAAGTCAGTGCGGTCAAAGTCGCATCCTCAGCTAATGCTAACAACGCTAACTAGTTCAGCTAAGCTAAGTTAGCTTCACTAGTGCACAGAAGGCTCATGTTTTCAAAAATATCCCCCAAATTTAATGTCTTTTTATTAAAAATTGTTTTTACTTACGGCTGGGTGGCTCTTAAGTTGTTTGCGGACGACGGCGAGCATTATTACCGCGTGTGAAGCCGATTTATCTGAATTTGTACAGAAATAAACGGATTACCAAGTGTCTCTGCCAGAACGGTGCGCAATATAATCTGCGTGTCAGGCGGAAGAAGGCCGAGAGAGAACAGAAACAGGATGCTGCTCATATTGCCTGAATGTCAACAGCAAAACACACCATGCAAGACTATTATTTGTACATTTTTAACCATTCACACCACATGTAACACAGAAAATACTAATAAATACTGTGCTGTTTAATCAAATACTTTTTTTCCCGTCGCCTAATTTAAGTATTTTTTTTTTACATTTCAGCATTATGCTCTGGCAACACCAAAAAGTCACAATCGTCAAAATTTCAACCCAAAAACAAAACCCGTGGGAATACAAATACTGAACTTATTCTTCTTGAATGGGTTTTCATTATAGATTAAGATATTATGAAATCTGATGAGATTTTATGTAATCCTTAATTTTAAATACACCGGTTACCAAAATTATTATGAAAATTGGTATGTTTTAGGGTTATTTTTGTTGAATTGGCCATTAAAATACCAGTAAAAGGAATGGAATGTACAAAAAGTAATCACAATGATATATTGATATATATGCCACTGAATTGGACCATTATAGGGAGATGTTTGTCATTTTACTTATACTCAATTTCTTCTTTTTTAAATATATTTTCACAGCTTTAAATTGATCATGATTTTGAGCCAAAAAAAAAACCCTGAATATTTTCAAATCTGTCAGGTGTTTTAATAATTTTGGTCACCACTGTATATGAACGTTAAATTTATGTAATGTCACAATCGTTCATTTTACAACTATTTGATAATCATAATACCAGCATTCAATGAGAGCATCTCTATTTATTGGTCCGGTGTCAGTGACCTGTTGGAGATATCAGTTTTATTGCTCTAGTATCTGTTATCAATGCAAGTTGTTAAAGTAACAGAAGGGGGCGCTGTTTTTCTCCATCAGTTTGGAAAGAAATCAGATCCATTTTGCATCAAACGCACTTTTCATTGAATAAATAGCAACAAATTACTGAACTATAAAAAATCTTAAAATCAGTCATTAAAAGTATTGAAGAAGTTTTTAACAGTGACATATAGTTGATGATACAGTTTTTTATCTGGTATTTGGTGTTTATCATTTCCTGTTCTTGCATAAATAAGCATCGCTCTCCAATCAGAGACGGCTATTTTAAATACCTGATGGTAACTGATTCCTTTGCATTTGTAATAAAAAGAAACCACCATCATTTAGAACAATTTCCCTTTTATGGTCAGTTATTTTCAGCTAGTAGAAAATAAAAGTAAAAACAATTTAAATGTAAGATTGGACATAACACATCAGGCTACAAACAACCTTTTATAATTTATAAATGACATGTTGCTTGTTGACCAAATTAACTACACAATGAAGTAACAACTTGTAAACCAAGCCTTACAAGGATGGGAGTTTTTGATGGAAACGGTGGAGATTTAAATCATGTTTGGTATGATTTCCATCCATGGGAGGTGAGCTGGTGCCAGAAATAGATATTTGTCAACATACAGTATTTTCCACTTCTTGTCTTTCAGCCAGTCTTCTTCAACTGTTGTGTCTTGTGTGCAAATATAGGTGTTAAAGGCTTTTCATAGTTCATCCAGGACTTGATCCCAAGTTAAACTGGTCTCTTCAACATATAAACTGTAAATTAAAGAAGCTGGAGTTGAAAACTTTAAGAGCTCTCTTTCAAGTACAGTTAAGCTAAAATCTGACGATATTTCAACAACTCTGAGGCACATTCAGATGCCTGTACAGGTTGTTTCATACCTATAAGATACTGGCTATAGAATGTGTCCACTTGTTCTGTGATTCTTCTCTCAGGTGCTCCACATGTCTTAGTGTGTCGTTTTCTTTGGGCCTTTGCCAAATTTAGCATCAAGTCCGAGACCTAAAGTGAGAAAAGCAAAGAGTTAAAACCAAATCCTTTCACGCTAAGGATTAAATTCAACCAAAAAGTTCAAATAAGCATCCAAACCTCTAATGTCAACTATGCCTGCCTTTAAATCTTCTTTCATGCATTATTTAGAAAAGAGTTTGTGTGGGTGGCCAATGTATTCCCTAACTGAACCTAACAGTTTATTTTTTAATAACACATGCTGTTACTCTCAGGATACAGCTGAACGTTTGAAACATGTTCAACAAGCATTTTTATATCCTGATGAACATCAGATTTAAAAAAAAAAAATGTGACACAGGAAGGAAGAGACAAACGATGAATCTAAAAAGGTTTCAATCAGACTTAAAACTCACCAAGAAACACGAGGATGGTGCCAACCCACTGCATCGTGCTCATGACGTTTCCAAACAGAAGAACTGAGCCAAGGATGGTGAAGAACTTCCTTGTGGTGGTGACAATGGAGCAGGTGAGGGGCCCGAAGTACACCACCGTCATGAAGATGAAGGTCTGGGGGAGTCAAATAGTAGAAATGTAGTTCGGAAATACAGTTTCAGGAAGCTTAAGGTTTTCTTATTCAGCCACCCACCTGTCCAAGAGCACTGGTGAGTCCAAACAGGAGAATATTGTAGAGGATGCTCGGGTGGCGTTCGGTAAAGCTTAAGAAATCCCAGACTTCCCCTGTCCACATCACAGCTGAGAGTTGAGAGGGTGAAAGACATTAGTGTGGTGCTTGAACATCTCTGCTTTCCTTATCTGAAGCGAAGATCTGCTGTGAAATAAGTGTGATTATACAGCACCACCAAGTGGTTAAATAATGTAACAACAGTAAGATTAAAAAAAAAAACTTGGCATGGGGGTGTCATTAATTTGTGGGAGTGAAGGTACAAGAATACCTTCCTACCTTGGGAAATAACAGCACTTCAAAGCGACCAAAGACAGAAATCTTATGAGGGAAGCAGGAGTTATCTAACGCTGAAGGAGTCTGAGGACATTTTAACACAGACCAACTCTGAATTCTCCTGAAAACCAACGTTTGTAAGTGGGACGCAGATGTGCAGGAAGGATAGACACTGCCAATTAGTCCATTATAAGACAGATCTCTCAGTTCTATATTGGTTTTGACCTTTTGATGGTATCTTTCAGCCCATTAGAGCCTTGTTAGACTGCATTTGTTTTATGTGTCTTAGTCTTGAGCACATTACAGAAACCTGCACACAGAATAGAGGGCTTTGAGGTGCAGCATTCCTTATCTTTAGAGATAACACCAAACACTTCTGACTCCACTGAATTAATGAGTTTTTGTTCCTGAGAGAATTGTGCTCAATGTGTCTTAAAGATCCTCTCTCATGAAGGTTGTAATAACTTTTGTTGAGGTGTGTTGAGTCACTTTGATGCTGCCCAGCTGTACTATTAAAACACCTAAAAAGATATGTAAAAAAAATCATTTTTGTCACTCGGCTCCACTTAGATTTTCTCAGAGTCCCTCATAGTCTCTATTGCGCAGACTCTGGCTGCACAATGCCGGCAGCCGTTTTGGTTTCAAAACTGTACAGTGGTAAAAGGCGGAGCTACACTGTCCATTCTATACAGTCTATGGTAAAGATAAACATACTAATATCACATTCTTGTGTAGTTCACTGTATCCTTTACGACAATACAGGAATTATTTTAAAGTGAGCTTTGAATATTTTACGAGTTTAGGGATTGTTTTTAAGAGAACTTTCAGTGTTGCTTCATTGTCAGATACTTTGGCTGCACTGAACCCCATCAAGGTGAGTTTCCTCATTAGTCTCTCCTTTCTGACTACAGGGGAGCCAATCAGTGTGCAGCCTTGGTGCAGAAACACACTCCGTGAGACAGGAGTTTGGCAGAAAGCGCAACTGACTCACCAAGTCCCAGCACCAGGGTGGACCACAGGTTGATGTTCAGCATCATGTGGTTGGCACTGGTCTGGAAGCGGGCCCTCATGTGGTCCTGGGCCACTCCGGTCAGACCGTCCAATGTCAGAGAGACAAGCTATGAAGCAGCAGAAGACAACACAGAGCGATGAGACAACACGTGATGATAAATGTGTCGCAGATTATGCCTCGTCATATGAACTCACCAAGAGAATCTCTCCAAATCCAAACACGTGGTCGTCTGCGACCGCTGAGCTCTTGTTTGGTTTGTAGAGGAACAAAGCGACACCGGTCACAATGAGGAGCACACACAGGTACTTAGCCAGGGGGTACTTCTTCTTCAGAATAGTCACTCCGAGGATCATCACTACAACAAAAAAACAAACAGCATGATGGATACTTTCAGCATTTGGGTACAATGTCAGGTCTACAACACAGAGAGTGGAAAATATGGATTGCCCTGTTTGTGTTTAAGTCGAGAAAACCAAGCAGTGAGTGTAGAAACACGCTCTCCACACTGCCCATTTAAGAGAATTTGCTTGCTCTGTGTGACCTTGAACAGTTTAGACTGATAGCAGAATCCCTCTGGTTTAAAGTACCTACACAGAACATTAGATTCTGACACCTGGTGATTCAGCGCCTGTCAATATTTACACACATGAAAGCCTGAGACATGAAACCTGCACTTTTCCCTGGAAAAACTGGACTGTAATGCTGCTCAGTACATCAGCAGGATAGAAGTGGATCTTATATAACCACACATACAAGGCCTTGTCATTACACTCTGCCAACCAGTCTCCAAAAAGAAATACAATAAATTCCTGAAGTGTTTTGGCTTTTGAAAACTTATGCATATGATATAATAAGAGTTATATTAGTTATATTTACCTGGTATAGGCTTGCATGACTTTCCAAGCACCTACCAAAGTAAAAAAAAAAAACCATAGCTTTAAGATATGATAACATTCAACAGCATGTAAAAAAAAAAAAAAAAAAAAGTCAAAATAATCACTTTAAGTTGTTGAAATTTTCAGGATTTACCTGTGTGGGGTAGTTGACATACAGAAGGGCGGAGTTACTGGACACCATCGCTCCAAGATAAGAAAGGGAACACACCCCATACAGCCAGCTCTTTGTGGTATCAGGCTTGGAGCCCTCAAAAAACTGGATCACTGTTGATGAATAGGACAATTTTACTTGAAATGAGCATCAACATCTTATTTCTGACGATCCTGGGGGATCACCTGTGAGTTAAAACTTACAGATCTTTGCAAACAGGGCACTGATGATGCACTGGATGAGCACTAACGTCCGTGCGAATCTGAACTTCTCCTTTTTGTCTCCAAGGCCATAATCACCTCTGGTGCTGCAAAAGTCAAAATACGACTCTGTGTCAGAGTAAACCTCACAGATAATAAACGTGAAACTGAAGTAACCTCCCTGGCTGAAACATGGGTTATAGTCAGGACAGGTTAGCATTCATGAGCCATGCATGAGACACCATGCATTAAATTACAATAGGGTGACACTTTGTGTTAGGAGCTGTTTCGCTTGCTGTTAAGATTAAACAAATGGACACAGTCATTCAGGTTTGAAAAGAGGGGGACTCAAATGAGACAGCAGTTTGAAACTGATACGTTTCCTGCCAGCTTGGTGACATACGCAACAACATACCAAGTGTGTCACGGCTCTGCATGTGATGTGAAACTGAGGCAGAGCTCCTCACACTTTGCTTTTAAGGTGCATGGGCAGATATCTAGACAAAGATTTTAATAAAAAACTGCTGTGGCAGGAGGGTAACAAAAGCATTGGAAGCATTTATGAGGTGCCTTAGACACAAAAACTTCAGTCTAGTACAAGGTAGAAATGAAGTACTCCCGGGGATAGGTACTGACACTTTATTTATCATACATCAAACCCAACTGCTTACAAAACTGAGCCGTTTTGAAATGGGTCAGGAAACACACTAAGAGGAATTTAGCACTAGCACAGTCCGTACTATGCTGTGTACAAGCTGTATTTGTGTCCAAAATATAGATATCTTGTAAAGATTAGATGTCTGTTGTCATGTAAGATGCATTTATTTCCAGTTGATTTCAGAGTGTTTAGAACAATATGTTTAACATTAACTGAACATGTAGGGGGGAAAAGGTTACTTACATAGTCTCTTGTAATATTCCGTAGTAAAAGTAACACACAAAGACTCCAAGGAAGCAGACAATGAACCGAATCCGCATGTTGTCCCACGGTGAGGTGGGCTTCCCTGATCCCTTTCCCGCAGCCATGCTTTCGTTCACCAGTCCGGGGATTGAAACCGACACCGCTGCGCTCCCTGCGCCCCTCAGACCCACGTCTCGCTCCACTATAGCCGCTGTCACGAGCCTGGAGATGGTGCTCGTGTTTAGGTGATGACTGGTTTCTGTGGAAACGTTAGGTACAGGTGAAGATTTGTGATGAGGTATCTAATAATCGTGTTTATTAAGAAAATAAAAACAACACATTGTCAGCCGGGTTAGAGTGAGTAACCGGGCGGGAGAGAGCAATTTGTGGTTTCATTAAGAAAATAAAGCTTATATTTACTAAGACGGTCGCGTCAAGAAAACTGGTTTCAGAAAGGACCACATCTGTGCCTCCAGCCAAACCTTCAGTATGAGATTTAACCATCAAACTAAATATATAAAATCTTTGTGAGGAAAAATAGCATTGCATTTACTGTGACCACTCTGGTAAAAGCGCAAAATATTTCCACAGAATTTTTTCTTCACTTTTTATGATTTAATATTATTATTCGTAAATTTAATGAGGCAGCTGTAAGGGCAGCTATAAACAATTATAAGGGCTTTCCTGTAAAATGTCGCGTCCCTTTTAGTCGTCTTAGTATGTGGATTAATTTGATTGGTCCATCTAAGCAAGTGAGTGCGTCGTTCAGCCAATCACAATACATATTTTAGAATAAGGTGGGACTTTGACGTTTGAAACCGCAAATCCACGTGTCAACGACAAGACAACAACAAAGAGAAACCATAGTAAATATAGGCGTTACAGATTCTGCTTTGGCACCCTGTAATCTCGTTATTGTCTTCTTCTAAATGGCAGCACTAAACTGAAACTTTTACCACTTTTAAATGCATTAAAAAGATGCGTTTTCCAGCCAACATTAAAATGTGAAAGTGATATTTTTTAAGGTATAATAAGGTAGAAAATAAGCCCCTTACAGGTCAAAATAAAACAGTTCTTTCAAATAGCATGAGGTACAGTCTTTGAGAAAATAAGGGTTTTGAATTTTTGCCACATCCCTCTGCTTTGTCACACTCCAGGTGGAAATAATGTTGGTTTTTACTTAGCTATCTGATACTGCACATGACCTTTTTTTATTCATATTTCAGTCAAATATGAAATGAGGCAATGTGGAGTAACACACAAGCTACAGTTGAAATAACTGCAGCTGGCTCCATTCTTACCAACTGAAACACTTCAGTGATTAAGACACAAGCACTTCAGTCAAATCAATTTTTGTTTTACACAATCTAAATTATTTTGTAAATAAATTTAATATCAGAGATTACAGGACTACACTCAACAGATAGGGGGATAATAAAGAAAGATTACAAGTCAGGAGTTTTGGCAGGTCTGCATTAATGAGAGGAAACAGAGGTGGAAAAAAAATAGATTTTAATATTTTTTTGCATAAGATGATGCTGACAAAATCCGCATTTTAGCCAATGGAACAGTAAATTAGTACACCATTGGTAAAAATAATATTCAAACATAAGCACTTCCTGTACAGAATCACTGGTATAAAAAAGGATTGTGTTGATCAAAAACTGGTATTTATTTAAAGCTGACAAAACTGCTGCCATCTGCTGCAACCAGTAAAGCTTTGTGTGTCCTACCATTAATAAATCATTTCATCAATCAATCACAAAAACAGTATCACCAGACTTTTCACTACCAAAACAAGGTACAAAAATTATATCTGCTTTACATTTTTTTTAGAAAAGCATCAGTATGATAAAAAATTCTCTTTAACTGACAGATTTTATCAACTTTCCAGAGCAAATTCAACAAGAACCATAACTTTTAATCAACTAGTGCTCCAGGAGAAAACAATACTTGAATAATTCAAGTGCTTTGGTTTTTGAGCCATTAATTCAGTTTATCTGACATTACAAATTAAAACATCTTAAGATGAGAGTGGTATTTGTCAAAACTGTTGGTACAGATTTTAAAAAGATAATTAAATCAAAAATAACAATGTCCAAACTCAAAAATTCAAACATTTCAAAGCAATTTTCCCACCCTGTATACAACCAGCACATCAGTCTTGTAATGTAATCCACAGCAATCCTCGGTGAATCGATTTGTTTCAAGTGTTGTTAAAGTCTTTTATCAGTAAAGCAGCCAGATTTCAGGCCAGTGATCAACGTGCTTACAGTCACCTGGTCTTTTAGTTTGATCTCTTTGATCATGACAGGACAGCAGAGAGGATCCTGATGACTACAGGCATCCTGCACAGAAAACATCCAGTTTGTGCAGGCCCTGGCAGTGCAGTGAGGTTTAGTGCAGAGAGGCTCTACTGCATGCCCAGGTGCCTGGTGGGAGACGCCTGACCTGGGCAACCAGTGACTGGAGAGACTGACAGGCCCCGGAAGAGGAGGTCCATGGAGGGCAGGAGGGGCTTCAGAAGACTGACGGGGCAGAAAGCAGAGCCTCCGTGGGGGGTGAAGTTGACTTTATTGGGGTCAGGGCAGGATGGCTGGAGGAGGGGCTCATCCTGACAGGCAGATCTGAGGAGAAAGAGAAGTTGGCATATACCTCAGGATGCTCAAAGATAATAGAAGCCTGGTCATTAATTTAGAAACCTACATTGCCTCTTCGCACACTCGTATCCTCTCACAGCCCTCTGGTGGCTCGCGCTGGAAGGAGCAGGTTTTGGTGGCACAAGAAGAGGAGCAGGGATCCAGAGCAAATAAGGGAAGCGACATGGATGGGGAGAGACGCAGGGGCCCACAGTGCACTGGCTCTACAAGGAGGTGCACAAACATCCAAACTTATAACCAAAAACAGGGAATAAATCATTGCAAAGCTGACACAAGGCGTGGTGACTTACCTGGTTCTCCAATGGGACAGGGAGACTGTGACGGAGACAAAAGAGACGGGCTCAGAGGACATGGGGAGTTTGAAGGTGACAGGAGTGATGGGTCGAGAGGACACGGGGAGGGAGAGGGAGAGAGAAGGGAGGGATCCAGGGGGCCTGGGGAGGGCTCACTCTGGGAGCCACTGCTACACCTCAGGGCTGGGTTGGGTGCCCTGTGGCCATCTGGGATGTCCAAAATCTGAGATATTGAAGCACAAACAAGGGATAGAGTCAGAGGAGCAGTTCTGTTTATTTTAATACAGGTTTAAAAGGATTGTTTTTATCACCTCATGCTGATCGTTGGGTTTCTCAGAGACAAACACCTCCTCCAGCTCCAGGTTCAGGCCCTCAACACTCCGTCTCAGCCGTGAGGCGAGTCTGTTCAGAGGCATGAGGGGCATCGTCTGCAGAATCACAGATTCAGTTCAACCACTAGAGGCATTTCTCAACACATGGATATTTCAACTGGCAGATCATATAAACCTCTGAAAGCTAAAGGAACACTAACAGTGGTGTAGAAGTTACAAAGGCTCCTCATAGAGTCGACCATGAATAATTTTCTAATCTTAAGCTTCACCCATGTGAGAGTTTGCCCTGGGCATGGTGTAATATGCTGGTTTCAAATATTCTTTGTGTGACAGTAACACATGAGCTTCGATGACAGCCGTTCCTAAGAAAAGGATCTGTGTTTTTTATATCTCTGTTGCCGAGCTCCTCCTAGTCTGCCCGCTCATTGGCATCAGTGGTCGTCATAGAAACTCTCCTGTTTAGTTCTCAGGTTATCAAAAGATAAAAGACTAACCTGGGAGACGCTTGCTGTATGACCTGCTGGCAGGGGGTGGTGATGGGTGAGCTCGTATCCAGGCGGGGGAGGGGCGTGGCGGGAACGTTTCTGCAGCTGGTGCCTCAGCTTTGCCACCTGAAAAATGATTCAGGGGTCACAAGGATTCATTCAGGGGCTGTTAATGTTTCACAACACGATGAGAAAGAAGAGGGGTTCATGAACTGAAGCACTAACCTCCCTCAGGTGCTCTGCGCTGCCCCATGATGCTGAGCGCTTGTGTCCACCGGCGCTCCTCCTGCCTCGGGTCTCATCGGCCCAGGAACTCGGAGTCTTGGCAGAAAGAGAAGATCACAGTGTGGTGAGTAAACAGCTCAGTGTCTGTGTGTCAAACCTCTAAACATGCAGTACAACAGGCCTGTTGGGAAGCCTTTTCGAAGCACAGTTCACAACAGAAAACGAGCTCCACAGCTGTGTCGCACACCTGCCTCACAACAGCTGTAGAAAACCACAGAGCAGCCCTCTCCAACACTCATAACAAAAACACCCAAACCACATCTTTGTAGGGACTCTAAATATAGCACAAGAATCAGCCTTTAGCAGATGTTATCACTCATAAAGACATGCTGTTACTCAGAAAGTCGAGCGCTGTGGAGGAAGAACAACTCAGTCGAACAGCTTCTGTTTTGGCATTTCTTCAATCAAAGCTCCACGAAGTCGTCACAATCGTACCGATTTCTTCACATTGACTCTGGATCTTCTACCAGGTGGAGTCTGGTCGACGGCTGTGGCGTGCTGGCAGTTCATCATCACCCGTCAAAACCCAGACTGAGTTGACCCCCAAGACCAAGACTCGTAGTCCTCCACACTTGGATTCAGCTGCTTCACATACTCAGGAACAATCTGATCCCCTCACTTCACAAGGTGACTAACGTTACACACGCTCATGAAGCTCTCGCTGCCTCTTGTCCTTCCCCACAGGTCAGAGATATCCTATCAGTGCTTGAATGGCCTGCAGGAAAGCACAGACACCATCTTGTCGCAGTTCATCGCCCGGCTAAATAAGTCAGAACGCCAGATGAGTCAGTCATATAGCGACATCGGTGTCCTGTTACAGCTGCTGACCCCCACAATCATCCAAAACATGGAGAGGGGGATCATGGGACTCAACGCTATAAAAAGACTGACTGGTTGGCATTGCTGGTGTTTCCATTTTGAACGACTCATTAATGTATTTGATTCCTGATTGCAATATGGCCTAGTTAATAAAAATAGTGTCTGTTCCTGGGATTATCTAACACAGATTAACACAGATTATTCAGCAGTCCAAAACTCCAATATTTCATAATTTCAAACGAAGAGCTATTATCTTTCTTTTCAACTGAGCTCCTAACCCTGCACACCTCTCATATTTGTTGGCCTGCATGTTTGATTTATAGGCGCTCTGAGGAGTATAAACTGGTGTCCCTTTAATACTGATTCCACTTCTTGACCTTCATAGTAATATAAAAATGTTATCAGCAAGGTCATCGTTTCTTTGAACTGAATTTTAGTGCAGAAATGTGAGAAAACACCCCCAAAAAACACAAAATTAAGCTCAGTTTTTACTGAACTGAATTTATTAAACTAAACGTAGAATCACCAAGTGAGTTGGTAAATAATATTAAATAAGTTTGAAAAGTCTGCTTTCTGCAGGACAGCATTATTATTACCACAATAACCCTTTGATTCTGGTTTATTTAGGTTAATTTAATTCATTTTTGATTCATGTTGTTATTTTATTTCCCTTTATTTACTTTTAATTCATTTTATGTTATTTTAATTTATTTTAATTATTTTAATTTAATTCATTTTATTTCTTTTTGTTATTTTAATTTATTTTAAATTTTATTTCAATTCAGTTTATTTCATCTTAATTCATTTAAATTCATTTTTTTATACCTTTTCGCTTTATTTTATTTTTTTTTACTATTTTCAACTCATTTTATATTTAATTTTACTTATTTTATGCTATGCACCAAATTTTATCAGATTGATTTTATTTCACTTATTTAATGGACTTTAAAGTATTTGATATGACTCTTAGTAAATAAAGATAAGTCTGATTTTGGCCTAGTTAGCAGCCCCAGCCTCAGGCCGTCCTTGCAGGTTGACCTCCATGTCTGCAATGGTCACACATTGCTTTGGTTTGGTGTTTATAATCAACATTTTCTCTGTTTTCTTGATCAAAATGCTGCCAAACCACACCGCAATACAAGCTGCCATCATTCGTCTGTGCTGGGTTACATCCAGGTCGTCGAGTGTTATACCAGTTTGCCACTGAATGGAACTATGTGCAGGTGGCAGCTTCTAAACTGTTACTACTAAAACTTACAACACAGACATCTCACCATCAATAATATCATCTGAAGTAACACAGAGCAACGCTTGCACAAGTAGGTCCAGGGTGGGGTGCATGTGTGTGGGTGCATGTGTGTGGTTGAATCGGCTGCTGGGGGATGGGGTGTCTGTATAATGAGGTCAGGAGGGGTCTGCTCCTCACAATGAAGGCAAAGGGGGTTCGTTTGGGTTTTATAACGGTGTCAGGAGCGAGGCTGAGGCTTGGTTGATGTTGGTCAGGGCTTTGTGAAGGAGTTGGGAGCAGATACAGTGGGAGGGGAGGGGGAAGGGGAGAGAAGAGAGGAGTTTAAAGAAGAAAAATGATCTGCAGGACAACAAGACACCTGCAGAGCTAATGTCACATGTTGTCCTGAACACACAAGAAAAGTAGAGCAAGAAAACATTTGCTCCGATGTTTGCAAGGAGCAACAGTATGATAACTTGATATTCACCTGCGTGGCTTTATCGTTGACACAGGAAACAGCTGAGCTCTCCGCTTCTTTGGGCCAGTGTCCCTGCAGATAGGGTCCCACAATGGCATCTAAAGAGAGGGTGCGGCGGATGGTGGGTTTAGGAGGTCGAGCTGAGGTCCTGTCAGCTTTGGGAAAAAGAAATAAATGGAGTCAGAGTGTGTGAGGCTTGAGTCAAAACAATGCAACATGTCTTGCAGAAGTTAACTCTTTCCTGTGAGATCATATTTTGCTTGTAGCAACACAGCATGTGACATTTAATGTGGATAAACACTCTGTTTAAGCATTTAAACACACAGAAACTGCTCCAAGGCTTCCTCCAAACCAGCAAGTATGTGGCATGTAGAGTTGCATGTGTGTGTGCGTGTGTGTGCGTGTTTGGATGATGGCAGCTTTTTGTAATCTATGGCAGGTGTTGACTTCAAGCTAAGCTCATCTCATAGACTATAATAAAACTACACACACATGTAAGCACACACATATGTTGTCATCAGCTTTACAGGATGTAAAAATAAACACCTCAGCGTGCAGATGTGACTTTGATGGATACGGTTCGAGGAGGACGGGCCCAGAGGGGAACAAAGAGGCTGCTGCTGCGTGAGCATGAAGCATGCAGCACAGATCCCTCAGGTCAGAGTGCAGGGGGGCTACTCAGAGTCCAAATAACATTATGAGAATAGTGTTGTGTTTCAGGGTTAGCAGCTTTCAGAGGGTGGCTTTATTTTTCATTTTACAGCATGTCAGGAAACTTCTGGAACCAATTCAAGTCCTTAAGTTTTTAAACCAGTGAAGTTTGAGTTGACTTTTTCTATTTAAAAGTTGTTCTACCTTTGTCGTTACATGTGTACTTTCTTAGTTTTAATTTTAAATGTGAACATTTCTACAGGATGCAACTTGTCTGTTAAGCATTCATTTGAAGAAGTGAGATGCTCTGGCTTTAAGCTCCATGCCTCATTATTCAATCAGATTATTTGAATGAATGATTTTTTTTAAATTGTATTATCATATTTTTTTATTAAATAAGTCAATATTTTGTGTATCAATTTTACCAGTACTCATTCAAACCTCCAGTTTTTGTCAGAAAACGTTTAAATCCTAAAATTTTTATGATAAAAAACTAAAACTTCAGCTTTCAACGGACTTATGTGACAATTTATATCAGATTAGTTGCAGATGGCAACCGATTAATCGACCGTTAGGAAATAAACCCATCAACATGATTTTCAGTGTGAGCCCCCTTACATTCAGTGTATTTACCGGTCTTGAGCTCACTGCAGAGGAGACCTGAGCCCCTCTGGAGCTGGTACGGGACCGTGGCTCTGAGAGGCTGCAGGCTGGGGTTGCTGCACCCCCGGGGAGCTCCTCCACTTCTGCCCAGCATTCCTCAACCCGGGCCCGACTGATGAAAACACAAACACTGGCTTTTCTTCTTTTCTTCTTCGCTGCTCGATGCTGGATCTCTTCTTCTGCACATTCAGTCCAGAGCTCCAGAACTCTGATCCGTGCGTTTCATTTTGCGCACCAAGTTTAGGTTTAGAGGTCTGAGGATGACCATGGTTTCCAGTCGCGGTGTATCCTCTATCCTGCAGACAAAACACAGCTCTTTCACTTGTTTCTCCAACCTGTGTGGAACTTTTCTTGTGGGAAAGCAGGTTTTTACAATTCCGGGAGAGGACGACCCAGTTGGCTGCTGCAGAATACTACTGCGCACTTATTGGTCTCCACATGCATCTGTCTCTTAAAGGGAAACTCCTCCCAAAACTTATAGCTCCTATCCACAGTTTAACCACTGAACCAATACCGTTCCCCAAATCATTGATGATATTTCAGCTAAACTAATAAAAAGTTTTTAAAAAGTATGCTTTTTAAAAAATATTTTAAACATTTATTTAACCATCATAAAACGCCTCGTGAGCACACTTTACAGTCCATGAGTCAGTTTTTATCAGTTTGACGTGAATGTTTTATTATTGTTACAAAGTGTACAAAACCTAAACAGTAACTTACTGCATTTATTGAAAAGACATAAAATCTTGCTAATATTACCCTGATTACTGAAAAAGTTTGGACTCTGTGTAAAAAGTTGATACTTAGTACAATTAAACTATATTTTATTCTTGATACATATTTATTATTTATGCTTGTGTAAAATTTTGATACTTTTTACATTTTGACACCTGGAGAAACATCCCTCAACTTATTTTAGGTTAATTCACATGAGGTTGGCAACACACCTAGGTTTTAAAAAAAGACCATTCCTACAAAGTTTCAGGTCTGCAGAAGTTACTTTTTTACTATACTGATTAAATAGTTTATCAGTCTGAAGGTTGCGCATCACTTTCTGGGATTAGGGGTCTAAAATTTAATGTTTGCACCATATTTTAGAGGCAATAAAGCAAATATTTCAAAGATGTTTTGATGTGTATGTGCGTCTTTATTAACTACTGTTATATTATCATATAAGCCAAGAAGACAAAGAAGAAGCCACTCAGTATTTTTGTTTTTAATAGTTTAGAATAAACTATTTTCTTAATTCTTTAATTTTGCAAAAAATCTGCATCTATTATGTTTACTTACACCGATGAGCTGTGTTTTTTTTTTTTTTTTTTACATATTTCTTTGCTGACAGAAAAAATATGATGTTCTGGTTTGGTGTACAAAGTCTGAGCTGCAGTTTGGTGTAATTCATGACAATACAGAACCAAATAAAATAAGTGTTAAGGACTCGAAGATTAGGGTCTCTTTACCGCCACCTGGAGGGTGAGTGATGTAACTTTCTGTAAAATTAAATGCCCTTCACTTTGTTTGGAAGAGGCAGTAACTTTATTAAAACCTCTGCAGCTGCAGTTGGATTAACGTGCATGTCTCAGCAGACTGAGGGCGTCCTCTGCTCCACCCTCTCTGAAACAAAACTGAAGCCTGAGGCAGACTGAACTCTTTGGCATGAGTTTCAATTAATTTCTGTTGCATGGCAGCACATGAGAATTTTTGTGCATGAAATTCCACGCCCTGAGTACTTGAATCTGATTGTTCAAAGCCTCAAAACATCAGTAACAAATCCTCTTTTTCTTTGCCACTGGCTGCATGTTTACCAGTGAAGTTATCAGGACAAAAAATAAATAAATAAAAATAACTCCAAGCGTAACTCTGCAGTGTGTCTTTAATCTAAAAAAGATAAATAACAGGTATTTGTGCTTCATGAAACCATTTTAAAGATGAACAAACGTTATAAAAGTCAGTACATTCGCCCGCTGGTTACAACTGTTGAATCAGAGCGACAGTTAGCTTCCACGCTCACTTCCTCTCTCTGCAGTCAGGAAAACAGTTCCTCTAGTGGTGGCACTTTAGAAAAATACGTTATGAAACCATCAAACAGTATATTTGAGCTACACAGACACAGAAACAGGGGAAACCAAGCAAAGCTTTCAAAATAAACTTTAAGGGGGATGTTATACGAGAACCATGACTTCTGTTCATCTCAGGATTGAATGACTCTTGGAAAGTACGGCTGATTCATGTCTTCACATGAAATCTGAGATGAGGATCACCCTATTTAAACAGAATTCCCACCTGCTGTGCCGTTTTGATATTTGTTTACAAAAATAAAAGTAGTGACATGTGTTTTTATCATTTACTAGATGAATCAATCAATCTTGTTAAATCTGACACATCTTTAATTCAGAAGAACTAAATGTGCATTTCTTACACAAAGTGAACACGAACAGATAAATCTGTTCGTTCCTCAAAGAAATCGTGTTCAGGGATGATTCAGTGTCTTCAGTTTCAGTTTACGGTCAGTCCAAGTCTGTCAACCATCTCACCCGCCGGGTAGGAATAATCTCTCATTGCACGGGTTTGAAGGGATGCTGGAGCACAAAATGACAGCAGCCCATGAAGGCGCCACAGAGTCCAAACCTACGATACAGGAGACGCTCTGAACCCTCAGACATCCCAGATTCTACGGCAGCTTCTGATTGGGTCTGATGGAGGAATGAGAGAGAGGATTATACGGCTGCTCCATCCACAGGATTGGGCCTTTGGGCGGTGCTGGCGGTTGGTGTTCTAGCTGCCCGGGAGGATGGGGTCGGAGACATGCCTCTGGATCTCCTGCATCTCTGTGGCAATCTCCAGGTGCTCCGGAAGGGAGGGGAAACGCTGACTGCCGCTCATCAGTCCGGGAGCATCTTGAGGAGGGGGTAAATCCACATGTGGCAGAGGAGGGGGGTCGGTCTCTGGTGACATGGATACGGTGTCATCAGAGGCCACGGTGAGGTGGATCCCACTGGAGAGCGAGTCCTTGGATTTGTGCTTGAAGTCAGAGTCTGGACTCTGGAAACAGAGAGAAAGAGAGGGATGGTTTTTACTTCATTTACACAGAACATATTTAATCTAGTGACCCCTAATCTGACCTTTAACCTTTTCAAAAACATAAACTACCTTATTATTTAGACCAAAGACAGTTTTTGTGGTTTAATTAGGTATAAATTTAAGTTTTGGAAGAGAATAAAAGAGGCTCATTTTAATTACACTTTCACAAAAAAAACCCATCAGATTTACAATTTAAGGTGATATCCACATTGTGTTAAAAGCTTGATGCTTATTGGTTGAAACTTCCTGTGAATGCTTATTAGTTTTTATGAGGAAAAGTGACACCACGTTCGACGTGATCATACCAAAACAATCCAGAAGAAAGGCACATCTGACTGTGACACTGTCACAGCTACAGGACCTTGAACATCTCTGGTTGGCTAAAGAAAAGTATTTCCTGCCAAACATAAATTTCTAATTCAAAAGAAGACAGCTCTATATATCCGTGAACACAACACCTGTAGAAGTGGGGCTGTGCAGTCGATCTTTACCGACTGGATGGGAGGGACTGTGTGGATTGTGGGTGATCCCGTGCTGTATAGCGTGGTGGGGTGAGGCAGGTGAGGCGTGGGGGACACGGCGCTGTAGGCTGGAGGCACCGGGGCCATCTGCCTCTGGAGGAGCTGCAGGATCACGTTGATGTCTGCTGTCATCCGCGTCTCCAGCCTGGAATAATTAAGCAAATGTGTTAAAGTGAAATTCCAACCCTGCTATTTCAGATAAACGCCTGCTAGCTCTCTCTCTCTCTCTCTCTCTCTCTCTCTCTCTCTCTCTCTCTCTGAGGAAGCACACACAGCTGACTTTACAAAGACTGATCTCTTATCATTTCTGGCTGTATTTGCATGTCTCCCCCCTCTCTCTCCCCCTCCCTCCTCCCCTCTTGTGTCACCTACGAGCAGCAGCATTGTTCACGCCAGGCTTTATGCAAACAGCAGCAGAGGGAGGAGCTCTTTGAAGGATGACTCAGAGTTAACAGCTGAGCAGTAACAACCAAACACATTATGTGAGCAGTCTGTCACCAGTGGGGGTATAGCTCAGTGGTAGAGCATTTGACTGCAGATCAAGAGGTCCCCGGTTCAAATCCGGGTGCCCCCTCTTTTCTTCTGACTCACCTGTTTAGCTGAGACTGCAGCAGCTCCAGCCTGGACTCCAGCTCACTGGGTCGATCCTCAGCACAGGGTGGTGGATGGAAGCTGGCTCTGACCAGGGACGCTCGCTTCTGGTTCTCTGAAAACTGGCTGGATCTGCGGTCTGGCCAGTAGCTGTACAGACCTGACATGCTGATAGGGGCTGCTGCTGGATAAGGAGAAAAAAAGCACATTTGATTAGTCATGAAGCTTTGCTGTGTTCCAAATCCCACACTTTAGTAAGTGCACTCACATGAAGTGCACTGCGTACACTCTGCTCTTACTGAAACAGAGCACTGAATCTTACAGGGTTGTGTTGTCCAAATCAAATGCCTCTGCTATTCATTGATTGACCATCGTTTGATTTGTTCCTGCCCCTTCGTCTACGTAGCCAATATGGCGACCATTAAGTGTAAGAAGTGTCCACAGTTCCACACTCAACTTTTTGCCCGTTTTGAGTGCGCCAGCTGAGAAATCAAAGTGCACTGCGTTTTTCCATGTTGTCATTGTGAACGCACTTATGTACTCGATTTGGGACAAGCGCAAAATCTTGGACTTAAAAGCACAAACAGTACATCAGCTACATTTTACTTTATCTATAAATATAAATTGATGTTTTCATATACATATTTAATTGTTTTGTAACACTCTTTAGCTTCTTTAAGTTTTTGACTTGCAAATTCAAGAATTAGGGCCTGTGTCCACAAACAGAGGGTTTATCATTGTTACTTTCTCAGGAGAAATAAACCCCAGGTTTTTGGACGGTAAAATTTCAACATTAATTCTGCTGTTAGTTGTACAACATGATTTCTGTCAGTTGTTTTTCAATTTCTTTTCGTAAATTCCCATCAAATTTAAAGTTTCACAGAAAATGCATCAAGCGCAACAGATGCTGCTAATGGACACAGGCCCTTAAATACAGCACAAACATGTTAGGAACGTTACAGTTTGGTAAATTTTATTTGGCCCTTTTCTAGAGCTGGGATTTGAGAATGATTAGATCAGATTAGATTAGATTAGATTAGATTATCCTGGTCTCTACACTTACTCGTGTATGGTGGTCCTCCGAGGTCTACAGGTGGACCCATTCCAGCTGACGGCCCACTGTGAGGCAGGAGGTTGACCACCGCAGGTGAGTAGTCTCTGGTGTCACCTCCTGGTGGGTACAGCTCCACCTTGCTGTGTCCCATCGGCTTCACCTCCTCATCGCTGGACTGGGAGCAGATGCTGGGGCTGCTGCCAAGGTCGTCCCACTGGGACCCTGTGGTCGTACCCCTGTGGTGGTTTCCCATGGGACAGGACTGATCAGGATAAGAGTCTTCACGGTCCATGCCGTCTGCGACACATAAAAGACAAGATGATGTTAACTGGAGAAGAATGGTGAGGAAATGTGTCGAGCCTCGTCGTTCACCCACCTGGTCGGTTACGGCGCCGCAGGGAGCTTCTGCGATGTCGCGTCTGGCGGTAGCCACATTCAGAGTCCTTCCCCGGAGATGACTGGTTTATTCTATCTGCCTGATACAGATCAGCTTCAGTGATTTGGAAATATGCAACAGATCTTTACAGGATAAAAACATTTCTTGGACAACATTTATATTCACTAAAAGAAGCAGAGGTAGGCAGAGAGGATTTCTTTTAGAGCAGCATTTCTAGGCATACATTTTGTCCTCTCACATCTCTCAGGTTGAACGTGACCTCCAGGTTGTTCCAGAACATGTCGGAGAAGTCAGGATACATGTCCAACACCTCAAGCAAGTCATCTCTCAGGATTTTATGAAGATCGCAGTAGGTCAAAGCCCGGACGTCAGCACTGGATTTACCCGGCCTCCCGTACAGGCTGATGGGTTCCCCGAAGATGTCATTCTTTCCTACAGGAGGAGAGAAACAGCTTGTCGGTGACTAATTTTGAGGGAATATCTGAGCAGAAATCAAAGTAAAGCACAGAGTAATGGAATAACAGGGATCTAAACGGCACTTCTGGAAAAGGAATGACCTATACAGCCTGGATCTGAGCGCTGGGCCTATTGGTGATCAATGCCTCAGTGGAATGGAAGTGGATCTGTGCCCAAACACCTCTGGCAACGCAGCACAAAGTGAGCGTGTCTGTGTTTAGTGCAGAGTGAGTTATGGACTTTGTGGGACAAAGAAGGAAGAACAGATAAAACAAAGTGATAAAAGCATTTAGGAAAGTATTTATAGGGGGGCGGCGGTGACCGGTATTGACTGATGATGAAAATGACAACAGCTTTCGGAGGATTTCCTCAACAGCGTGCAGCTCACCTAGAATCGCCACCACGACGTCATCCCTGAGGATTTCGATGGAGCCTCTAGAAACGAAGTAGAGCGCCGTGAGAATGTCCCCACTGTGGACCAGAGTGTCTCCAGGAGGAGCGTGGGTGGTCCTGAAGCGCATGGCCAGAGCTCGCAGGCAGCCTTTGTTGGCGCCTCGGAAAGCTTTGCAATGCTGCAGGAGGCTGCGGTTCAGATGGAGGCAGATGTCGGCCTGCAGACACTCAGGGAAGCCTTTCAAAACCTGTAAGGAGAAAAAAAGACACGTGACAGATCTGCAGCTCTGAAAATGCACAAAGTGTATCCAAAAAAGCAGGGAGAGGTGAAAGAAAGAGAGACAAGTGTCATATTGATTCAGGCCAGGCACGAAGGACAGAGGCCCTGAGTGATGACCTATTCTCACATTGAATTGGCAGGCTGCTCTGTGGAGCTGCCGGCAGAACGAGCTCAAGTCACAACATGACGCACATCATCTCTAAAACTGAAGTCTCAATGGAAACATTCAGAGTGCAGGGGGCACCCAGATTTGAACTGGGGACCTCTTGATCTGCAGTCAAATGCTCTACCACTGAGCTATACCCCCACAGGAAAAATACAGGAAATCCCAAACCTGTTCCAAACAAAGGAAAAACATCTCAAAAAGAAAAATGAATCTTGATTTCTGAGCAGATCTAATAGTTCAATGTGGACAAAGTGGGTCGTTGCATCAGCAGAAACAAATAGAACAAGCGGTGTAGGTCGAACGCTAACAATGCTGACAAAATAATACATGTATAAATAAATACATGTACAAACAATTGAATAAATTAAAAAATGCAGACAAATGCATAAATCAATCAGTGAATAATGTGATGCTTACATTCTATATTGTTAATTCTATATTTATTATATTTATTATATTATTAGTTATTTACTCAATTATGCAATTATTTATTTATTTGTAAATAACCGGGCCATCCTTACTCCACTTTGAAGCAGGATTGTATATTTTTTAATTTATTTATTTCTAATTATGTTGTTATTTTGTCCGGCATAACAAATCACATTGATGGTGGAGATGAGAGGAGCATAAGATTTTATCTGCAGCTTTTAATTCAACAACCATTCATGTTTTTGTAGTTTTTAGACACACTCTTTAGATAATGTCAGGATTGTGCAACTATCATGTGTAATCTTTCTCTTTTTTTGGGGACAAACAGGTTGATGGGTTGATGTTCACTCTTGTATCCTGACAGTGAGATGAGAAACGAACACCACATTGTATGTACTTCTGCAGTTTTGCATGAGCTGAGTAATCAGAGAAGGGTTGGGTTTAGGATGGTTGTGAACGACAGACTCATAGACTCTGTTTAAAGAGAGGGGGCACCTGGATTTGAACCAGGGACCTCTTGATCTGCAGTCAAATGCTCTACCACTGATCCATACCCCCACAGAACATCACACAAGCATGCACCAAAATGTTTCAAAGCTCTGTTTGCTAACCACATACATGTGCATGTCTAAATGACTCACAGCGTTCATGTCGATGCCGTTGGTGTAGGACCAGGCGTGTTGGAAGTATTCCTCCAGCCTCTGTCTCAGGCCCCCGGGGATCTGATGGAAACGGATGAACTCTTTGACCCGCAGCATCTGGGTGTGGTACCGGGCCGTGCCGGAGTACAGCCTCTGGATGATGGCTGACACGTTTCCAAAGATGCTGGCGTACATGAGAGCTGCACGGAAAGACAGAAAGTCCAGTTTGCTTTAAAATGAATGATATAAAGTGTTGAGATACTTTTCTTATTTAGTGGAGAGTTGAAGAGAGTATTAGTTGGGGTGCTACGTGATGCCAAGTTTGGCTTGTTTTTCCACTGCCACCAGATCAGAGCTGTAAAAATATTTTTGTGGATAAAACAACGGCGATGTGAAGGGTTTCAGTCTGTACTCACAGCCGATAAGCATGACACAGATGGAGAAGATCTTCTCCGGGTTGGTGTTGGGAGAGACGTTCCCAAAGCCCACACTGGTCAGACTACTGAAGGTGAAGTACAGCGCCGTCACGTACTTGTCCTTGATGGAGGGTCCCGAGGAAGCGTCACTATCGTTGTACTGTTTACCAATCTGCTCCGCTAAATTGTCCAACCAGCCAATCTTCAGAGCTCCAATGCGAGCCGAGCTGGTGCGCTCTACGTTACCGATGGCATACCAGATACACGCCAGCCAATGAGCGATGAGGGCGAAGGTGCACATGAGGAGGAAAAGGACGGCAGCTCCGTATTCAGAGTAACGGTCCAACTTTCTGGCCACTCGGACGAGCCTGAGGAGTCTGGCGGTTTTCAATAATCCGATCAGAGTGGTCGTCTGAGGCTGGTGGAAAGAGAGTGGAGTGTTAACGTCTGAAACTTTGTTTGGGCTCCTCAACATTTACCCGGCAGCTTAGAAGAAGCTGAAAGAGTGATAAAGAACACCTTATATTTTTTGTCAGGTGAAACCTTTACCAAGATAAAAATCTGTTTCTCTCTCACCTCCTCGGACCCTGAGCGGAAAATGAGCAGATCGAAGGGAATAGCTGCCACGATGTCGATGAGGAACCAGCCTTTGAAGTAGTGCTGAGCGATCCGGCCTGGGTGGCTCACCACCTCGTCGTTATGGTTGACATACGTGGTCCTGAAGTTAATGAGAATGTCCACGATGAACATGACGTCCACTACCAGGTCGACCACATTGAGAGGGTTGCAGGTGTAGCCGCAGGCCTCCTCCACCTCATTGAGGAGGAAGGCGGCAGAGTAGGGAGTGAAGATGGCAGTGTAGATGACCAGCAACAGAATGATCCAGTCCCAGACGGCTTTGAAAGGACTGTAGTGAAGGATGGTCCATTTGTGGATGCGTGGGGCCTGGAGCTTGTACTCTGGCAGCACGTCAGCACCAAGAGACAACACCTGAGGAGAGAGCGACTAGAAGGTTAGAATATTAATGATGGAGGTGTGAAAGTTTGATGGATAACCAGGTAGATGTCAGACATTATTCAGACATGAGGAAGAGTTGATTTATTTTTCAGAAGACAGGAACATGGTCGCCCCTCAATGCTTGAACATCAGCAAACAGAAAAACTGATCCACTGTAACAAATGATAACATAAAAACTTTTATATTTATCAGCCTCACTCATTATCATCATTTTTATCAGCTAAATATAGCTTTCATGACCAGGTTAACTTTTTAAGAGTTTTAATTTTTCAGCAGATTTCATTCTTCAGATGAGCTTTAATATTCATGCACTGCACTATAACTCAGCCTCAACTTCTTCTCTGTGAGCACTCAGTGCTTATTAGGACGGTTTCTGTTATTGGTAACGAAACACAGAGTAATGTTTCTTTATAATAATTAGTCCTGGAGGGAGGACACAAAAAAAATCAGTACTGAAAGACTGGATAACCACACAGACACACTGAGACCTTTATACTTACACACAGTTAAACAAACAAACCAAGTCGACAATATGCAACTGTTAAATAATTCATTGAGGTAAAGGTAACCACTGTTTCTACTACTTCATGGGAAAGGTCTTTAAGAACAAAAGTGTGGGGTTATAAGGAGCAGAGAGCTCTCTAAAGGTCACTAAAAGGAGATTGGCCTCAATCCTACATGACAGTTGGTAAAACATAATATGTTACCATACGATACAATGTGTTATGGTACGATACGATATGTTATGATACAAAACAACACAATAGAATATGTTATGGTGCAATATGCTATGGTACAACATGTTATTGTACGGTACAATACGATATGTTATGATACTTTACGCTACTACACAGTATGTTATGGTACGATATGTTATGGTATGATACGGTATGTTATAGTACGATACGATATGTTATGGAACGATATGTTATGGAACGATATATTATGGAACGGTATGTTATGGTATGATACGGTATGTTATCGTATGATATGATATGTTATGGAACGATATGTTATGGTATGATACGGTATGTTATAGTACGATACGATATGTTATGGAACAATATATTATGGAACGATATGTTATGGTATAATACGGTATGTTATAGTACGATACGATGTGTTATGGAACGATATGTTATGGTATGATACGGTATGTTATAGTACGATACGATGTGTTATGGTATGATACGGTATGTTATAGTACGATGCGATATGTTATGGAACAAAATGTTATGGAACGATATGTTATGGTATGATACGGTATGTTATAGTACGATATGATGTGTTATGGTACGATATGGTATGGTATAGTACAATACTATATGTTATGGTACGATATACTATGGTACCATATGGTGTGTTATAGTACGATACAATATGTTATGGTTCGATATGTTATGGTTCGATATGTTATGGTTCGATATGTTATGGTTAAATAGGTATGGTGCGGTACAGAACTGTGTGATACAACAGGATATGATACGGCACTACTATCCAAAAAAAAACAAAAGATACCACCCAATACAAAAATCTTAACAAAACAGATGGATACGATACCTTTTGATATGATATGAGGATATGATACAGAAAAAAACAATACAGTACAATAGGATATGATATGATGCATTAGGATGCACTAAGTTATGTTGAAATACCACTCTACACTTCACCATATGCTGCTGCACAATCCAAACAAAACAATATGATACGTTACTGATTATTACCGTATATTACCACATATTATGATTTGACACGAAAAGAAAAAAATGTTTATTCCTGCTGTGAAAAGGGCTTTTTCTAGCTTGGTGTGTTTGTGGTTTCTGGTACTTTCAGAGCCAGCCTTAAGCAGACACTCAATGAACTGCAGATTTAAGCACTTCCACACTGTCTATTATTATCAGACCGGAGGTTGCTACTTATTGATACCATATGATTTGATTCAATATGATTCAATATGATGTGATATTAAACGATAGAACAAAATATGAAGAAAACCAGTTTGATACAATATGGTATGATGTGATACAATAAGACAGGAGAAGACAAGATATTATAAGATATAATACGATAAATACTTCACACCATGTTATCTTCTTTGTTACATTTTAGAAAAAAACTATTCGCTTACCTGGAATTAAATATAAACTTGTCCATCACATGACCTCAATTTAGCAACCTGAACAAATCAACTAAAAAGGAGCCACACTTTGAAAGAGCTGCTAAAAAAGTAAAGAACAAAATTCTATAAAAAATACACTAAATATATTTACAATGCAGCAATGTGACCAGAAACAGCTCCAGCATTCGCGTGACAAAGTAGACCGATATTCAAGTCCCCATCCAGAATTACTCAAATACGCACCCTCACTGCAGTAACAAGCAGAAACCGTAACAGAAAGAAGATCTCACTGACCGGTAGAACAATCAGAGCCTCTTTGTCCAGGGTTTCATCCTGGTTTCGCCCGCAGCAGTAGAGGAGGAGGCCTCTCCAAACCCTCTGCAGCCCTATTTTCCTGCTGTGCAGCGGCCACCTCATCTCCTGCATCCTCTTTCTCTTATATATAAAACTTATATGTTTTAAATGAACACACAAACTGCCAAGAAAACCTCAACCTTACACGCTGAAAGAGTTACATCTGCTCTCCACTGACTGTTCACTAAGTCTCCCCTTTAATGAGGCCATGTGACCCCTCCTATCAGCGCTCTGGTCAATCGTGAACCAGAATTAAGTACTGATATCGATCGGATGCCATGCTGAAGAGTGTTTTTAATTCATTCTTGTTAACTGCAAGGTCAGGTCAGCGTTGCTGACGTAACAGTCTGCAGGGTTAAAACTCTGCTTACAATCATACCTGCACCATACTTCACCCATATGTAAAAAAGCTCTGCATGCTTTTAGTCCTTTTGCTCTCCTCACAAACCCTCCATCATTATTTGAATTTTGAATTTGCATAATTATGGTCATAGACACTGGGGTAAGACAGGCTGCAGGAACAATGAGTCTAACGTGAAAATCTATCCCCTGCTTCAAAAAGTCATTTCTCTGCACTCCTCCAGTTTCCACGACGTTAAAGACCAGAAATCATCCCAAAAAATTGTTTCTCATGGAGAAGCACTTCAGTACTTGTCCATATTTGGTGAACAAAAAAGCAGGAAGTCAAAACAAGAATATATTAACAGATATCTTCTGATTCCTCTCCTGCTCAGTGGATCTGTTCATAATGACTCATGTTCAAAATATTTGATAAAAGGAGAAAAACATCAACAGTAAGAAGGATTCTTCAACCCACAGCGCTGCTTCCTGTGTCCATAACTGAGCACAGGAGCTGAACAGATGCAAAAAGACAACACAATAATTAAAACATAAACACATGAGCGAAAGTTCATTCATCCAAGAAGTGTCAAGTTATTGATGCGGTTCGCTCTGTTTCATAATGATGACCAGAGAACAACTGACACCGCCAGTTTGCACGCAATGGCTCTCCAAGCGTCCATCATTAGCTTATAATTAACACAGCGAGAGCTCACGGTTTGCACACAGATTCATGTTAAGTGTAATAAAGTGGAGAATAGGTGTTAAAGCACAAGGGAGGAAAGTCGACAGGATGCAGTAGCTGGAAATGATAAATGAATATTCGCAGAAGTCGACAGACGTGAGTGTGGAGGGTGTGAAACAAATCTTTTCAACTTTTGTGCTCATTTCAGGATATATTTAAACTTTATCAAGAGTTAGAAGAATCTCAGTAAACATTAAATCAAACTTTTTCTGAAAGTGCGTCTCAATAATTCTATTAATGCTGAGCCAAACAAACAAAAAACTGTTTCTGCACCATTAAAACATTCAGTAAACCCAAAACAGGAGGAACAGAAATATAAAAGGTTGTAAAAAAAACATTATACGAAGATTCAGTGCATGTCACAGCTTCACCTGTGGAGGAAGAGGAGGCAAAGCAAAGATGAAGGCAGGTAAACAGCAGATAAAAGAAAGCATGGACTGAAAAAAAAAGAAAGGGGGAAAGTCTGAGGGGGACACCAGGGTGCTTTCAGGAAGTCTACCAGGGGTACTCACAGGCTGAAGTTTACGCTTAAAGCTCATGCTGAGGCGCACAACCCAAAGGGCCAACACAGGAAGACGACTAAGAGACAAGCAGGCAGCCTCGCTCCATCAGAGTGTACCTCCCTCTCTCTCCTGCTGCCTCGCTCATCTGGCCTGTGTGTGGCCCGGCCCTCACCACAGGATCCTCTTACAGACAGAGCGAGAAAATCAACTGGCTCTGTGAATGATGCCTCTGAGGGAGCAACAGCTGCTGAAAGTCAAAGTTTGTTTGACCTTTTATGGGAAAAATAAATGATTTTATGTTTGGATTTAACACTTTATACTTCAAACTTTATATTCTGAAACTTATAGGAAGCCTGATGTGTAAATAATGAAAATTATCATGGAGATCTGTCTATAAATATGTAGATTTAACTGTCCATGAGTTTATTTGACGGTCTTTGAGTTACAGCAAGTCATTTTCATGGAGTCTAACAGTGGGAATGTTTGAACATAATGATGGTTAATCAAAAATCTCTGTAATAAACAACCAGGAAAGGACCAGATATTCCTTAAATATGAAGTCACCACTCATGCAAACTCTTCGCCAGCTCTGACAGGCAGAGTTATCACTGATCTTTAATCAGTCATGTGCATGTTTGCAGCTCAACTGTGCACACACTCGTGTCCACAGATGTTGGAATTCGTGCAGCTTTCCTGCAGAAACAAGAATGAAATTCAGGTTAATGTTTTCAGAGCTTGTGTAATACCCCCTTTCACAACTAGAGGGCGCCACATATACATAATTTATCAATCTCAGAAACACAAACTCGCACACACGCGACTGTCACAGCTCACTGAGGCTCTCTGCAGTTACCAGTCTTTTACAATCAATCACACTCTGTGCTTCATGTTACGCAGACGAATCAATGCCGGCAAAGATCAATGACAACCATCATTTCCCTTTCTGTAAGGTGCCAATCGAAATCCAATTACAAAGGCAGGAAAACAAAGCATTTTATTGTATAACCAGAGATAACTGAGAAGGGAAAAGTCGTATGGATTTTCTTACAGGTAAAACAACATGATGGTTTTTAAGAAAACATGCAGTTTGTGTGTTTATTGAGCGCAGTTTAAGTTTCCTCCCTCACTGCAGCGATTGACCTGGGAGCTGACCTGCAGGGTTTGACTTTAGACCTCTGACTATGATCCCCTGGCGAGTCAATACAAACGCTTCCACCAGAATCAAACCGTCTCAAAAGACGCACAGAGGAAGCCGTGGAGTGATTCAACAGGCTTTGGTTGGAGATTTGTCAGTGGTTTGAGAGCAGGCCCACCGCCCTCCACGTCCATTAACTCCACAGGCCAAGGTCACTTGTAGCATCAAGCCGCTCAATAACCTCACAGCTGTTGGCCTTTTTTTTTTTTCACTCGCTTCCATAACTGTATGTCATCAAAACTCCTCGTCACATCCACAGACAGTTTCACACCCTGTGATCCCCACAAATCTGCACTCAAATATCACAAAACTAAACCAAAGCACTGCAGACAATCCTCTAAAGGTCATACATTTTTGTTGTTTTTTTACAAAAAAAAAAAGAAAACTTTCAGGAGAAGCAACATTATTCAGAGGTAAAGCAGCCTGCAGATATTCGCAGGAGAAATGCGGCTCTGTCTCTGCGACTTTCTTGAACAAAAGAAAAGATTTAAAGTCACAACTCAGGACCAAACTGATGTGAGGGATTGTGACGTCTGTCAGAAAGAGACAGACCGAGGTAAGACCCACATGACAAAAACATTCAAAAAACCTTTAACTCTAATTCCAGGGTAGAAATAAGCGATATTTGTCAGTTCATCTTTCAGTTTATTTATTCCCGGGCCACAGAAGCCACACTGTGCTCACACTGTGCACCAAGTCACAGCAGGCTGTCGATACCACTCTCACTCCTGGTGTGAAGCAGCGAGATCTCACTGCCACCGCAACAGCATGTTCAATCCCAAAGCAGTCACACTGGCAGAATGCTTTATCCTCAGTGATTTAAATGAAATCCTGCACGAAATACACCAAGAAGCATCAACAATCCTGCACGTCTGATGGTGGCCTTTACATCTTACAGTGAGCCATTTTCATTTACCTTACTTCCACACAGCTCTGTTCCCCTAACACTCACCTTCTCTGTCATCAGCAGACTTCATTTTGAAGTTTGGTGACATGAACAAAAAACTGTCGAGCTAGAAACCGCTCATTTATGATTGGTTCGAGGTATTTATAGAGCTGCATAAAGTAGAATTCACATATTCACGCTCATGGTGGATTTGTACAGCTTAAAGCTCCTGTCTGGAGTTTTGATTTTGGAGTGAAACTGACTAAATGAATATCAGTGCTTCCATGTGATCCATAAAAGCAAATAAAACCATCAGTTTGATTTATGATAATTTCTAAGTGGTCGTTTTTAATGCTTGAAAATGTCCCTGAGGGGGTAGGTGTCGGTTAAAGAGGTTAAACGACTGAAACAGCTTCTTTTAAAGATTCATTATGAGTGACATGGTTCGCTTTTCTTTTTTTTTTTTTAAGAAATGACGACTCACAGGACAAATTAAGCAAAGAGATAAAGAGCACTGTTTTGTCAGCAGGGGGTGCAAAAAGTTACACACAGGAGCTTTAAATATCTGCAGAGGGCAGCAGATATGACCACTTTAAGAGGTTTCGGAGACCTGAGTTGAAAATCTCACCCTGTTTCCTGCTGGTTTCTCTGATATAAGACCCCAAAAAATAACTTTTGAAAAACTGAGTGGTTCCTTATTGCCTATAGGTGTGAGTGTGAGCATTAAATGATGTCTGTCTCTATGTGTCAGCCCTGTGATTGGCTGGTGACCAGTCCAGGGTGTACCCCGCCTCTCGACCAGGATAACAGGATAAGCAGTATAGAAGTTGGCTGGATGGATGGAAAATTGAGAAGAAAAATTGGAGAACAAACACAGCATGACTGCATAATGCACAGCAGAGCGGTTCAAGAGGATCAGAAAATCCAAATCTTTCTATACAAAAAGCTGCATGGTGACCCACCTGCATGAGCTCTTAACCAAAGCTAGCATCACTCCTTCCTTTCTTATCGAGTTCTTTTGAAATCTGTAATCTGGTTTTCAGCTGTGCTGCAACATAAAGTGGAACCAAACCTCCTGATTTGTTGCAGAGAGAGTCCGCCGCCCTCTGTGGTAAAGTAGGTTAATATGAGAGTCCCACAGTGTCAAACCTGCTCGTTCAAACTGGCACAAAACAGACAAAAAACCTCCAGACTTTAAGAAAACAAAAAAGACAATTCCATTGATCCAAATTCTTTACAGTTTCTAATCCCAGAACCTGGTCCGTATCAGAGTGTTTGTCCCCCGTGTGTCTGGGAACTCTACAGTGAGACCTGCTGGTGTGATAAGAGGTGACGGATGAGTGTGCTCTACAGCTGGTGTCATAGATGTCACACCTCAGGTGAGATTATTCTTTCACACTATCATCCTGTGACTGCAGATGTCTTTTAGCATCTTCAGTGAGTCAGAAGCATCAACTATTTATAGACACGTCTGAACTGTATTTGTGCCAAGGTGATGACAGGGTATGAAAGTGCAGGAAGAGCAATGACAAAACGGCCAACGACCTGAGCAGCAGGGTTCAGGATGAGGGCCTCGTGTGACGGTCATGAAGAGAGATATGATTTCCAGCACAGAACACCTCTTCCCTCTCCTGTCTCACTCAGACGGAGAAGGACGTGTCTCACCTGTGTGACCTGAGTGACTTTCTCCGTGACATTCTGGGTTCGATCTTTAATCTTGCTCGGCGCGATGATTTCAATCTCAGTGGGCGAGGGAGGTCTCATGCGGTCTGAGCCAAAGGTGAGAGTGACCTGAGGGATGCGATTGATGGTTCTGTGTCTCATTAAGTCGGAGTCTGATGTGGAGTTCAATGCACTGGGCTTCAGATCTGCAGCAGGGGAAATTATTTTGAAGAGTTTGAATGGAGAGAAGAAGAATAATGATGTGATTATAGTTAAGGATGATTAACTTCTTAAAATATCTCTGCAATTTACGCCTGACACTCACTACTGTTGGTTCGAGCGTCTCCAGCCCGACTGTTCCACTCTGTCCTCATACAATCGATGTTATCCAGCGAGGACGCCCGTCGGAGGCTGCGGACGCTTTCCCGAGAGCAGCTCCGGGGTAACGCTCCCCTGGGGAAGGCGCTGCTGGGGTCCAACCGGTCTGTCAGCAAGGAGCGCTGCTTGTTGGACGACTGGGCTGCAAGGGAGGGAGGGTCCTGGTCCTGTTCTATCAGAGCCTCGGTCTCAGACTGCATGCAGCTCTCCTTGGATGGGATTCTGAACTCTTTGAGAGGGACCTCCTCGCTGTTCGGCTGCAGAAAACGAAAGAGAAAGAGGCCATGATGCATGTCATCTTAAATCTGGGAATGTTTCATCCCTGCAGGTAATCCTGACTTCTGCATTAGCAGGACTTGGCCCGGTATGGATACTGTCAGGAAACAGTTTCTCACAAGAAGCGATTCATCCAAACAGAAGAAATGTTTAAACAGAGGTGAGGGGATTTTCTGAGATGACAAAGATGAACTCAGAGGAAGATCCTTTCCTTTGGTGTGTATCTGCTGTGAGCTGAGACACCGGTCTCAGAACTTTAAACAGTTCCTCTGACAGGTGAGGCTGCACAGTGCTTATTTGATTTAATATTTAGACTTTTGTATGTAAAAGTCAACCTTTTTCTTGCAACAGCTTCGGTGTGAAAACATTCCCTTCTCTAAGCTGCATGCACGTGTTAAGAGGAATGAAGTCAAGTGAGAATATGTCATGCAAATGAATTTTTTTAGCATCTTTGATTATTCTTTCCACCTTTCTAATCTGATGCCTTAAGGTGGAGAAAACTTACTGAAGTGTTGCAGTGTGCAAACTGCACAGGTGTTCCTGTGTGTTTGTTTTTTTGCACAGCTCACCTGCAGGTAGTCCACGACCACTCCTTCAAACTGATCTTTGGAAAGTGACGGCCGCTTCATGGAGCGCAGCACCGGCAGCCTCATCTTCAGCCTGCGATTCTGACCTGACGGAGAGAGTCATCTCAGCTTTCAACCAACAAGAAAATGAATTTTTCACATTTTTCATTAAACGCTGACTGAGGATATTCGTCTCTAAAACCTCACATCAGCAGATTTAAAAAAACCTCAGCGGTGTTGACTAAATCAGACTCCTGACATACGTGTGCACCATGATTCACGAGTGGTTTACACAGACAGAAGTGGCATGTATCCATCATGCCTCCTATGTTTAAATGTACATCGTGTAGGTGAGACAGATGTTTACAGTAGTTCCATCCTTGGGCGACTCTCTGTCTGAGGCCGGGCTTCTTCAGAGAACAATCCCTCAGCTCTTGGAAGTCGAGGATGAACATGATGACGAGGCCCTCCTCGTTTTTCACGGGGACGACGTCCACCAGGCACGGTCTGCAGGTTCCTTTTGGTACAAGACAAAGAGACAGGGTTGAGTCCACACAGGGGGCACCTACATTTGAAGCAGAGCCTGCTGAAGTGAAGGTCACGAAATGGAAACAGAGAGCGAGGAGAGGGATGAAGATGAAAGCTAAAACAGCTTAAATAAGCTCACACCCGTCAGATCTAACTTCACTCCGCAATCAGTGTGGTCTAAGAATAGAAATGGGGGAGAGGTAGGATCACATAAACACACATCATATGGCAGATGGAGTGAGTGCCTGCTTTTACTCCCATTCACAAGTCTGCTCCAACAGGAATACAAGGCAAGAGTGAAAAAAAAATTAAAGAAATGCTCCCATATCTGATTTCCTGTTTTTAGGACTCTAGGACCCTGTTGAGTACGTTAAAACTGTTCATGTCTAATCACCGGATCCAACCAACTGTTATTACAATCTTTCTGGACTCACTGCTGTGCTGTTTATGATTGCAGAATAAAGAAAGGGGTCATTACGGCCAAACAGCGAATAAAAAAAGAAATCATGGACCCTGAACATGTGGAACAGTATTAAAGTAGTTTTTCTTCCTGATCATCAGAGTCAGCGTCCCTGTTATTAAACTCATTCATTTGGCTGTTGCATGTTCTCCTCAGAGATCTACGGTGGCTCACAGGAGGCCCTGCCTTGTCTTACCTTCCTTATCATAGTACAGGATCTCCACCTTGCCCTCCTCGGAGCCCAGCAGAGCCTGTGCCAGTTGGGCCAGAGCGCTCTTCATGGTGCCTGGTCCCACCAGGAACTGACATGTGCAGGGCTGCTGCATGATCTCTGCTCGAGAGAAACCGAACATCTGGCAGAAACCTTCATTGCAGTAGATGATGCCGCAGTTCTTCATCTGAGCGTTGGCGATTACGAACTTTCTATCTGGAGGGTAGAAGACGTTTGGTGTTAGAAAGTATTAAAAAAACTCCTTCTTTTGGCATGAACATAAACAGCTTGATCATCTTTAAATGATAAATTAGTAGCTGGGAAAATAAAATGAAATAATATAACAAGAATGACAAAGTCCTGCTGATAAAACAGTGAATCACCATAAATGTTAAAGAGCCTGTTGTCAACTCTACCTACCGAAAAGAAAAAAAAAAGGTTTTAACTGAGAAAAAGGATTAGCTCAAGGCTAGCTTGCCAAAACAAATGAAGACAAATAATTTAACTTTTTTATTATGAGTATAATTTATTTTTACAATTCTAAATATGTAATGTTATTTTAAAAAGGGTTAAGAAGTGCTTTACGAGATAAAAAATAAAAAATAAAAGGGAAGTGTGCGCAGGAAAGATTAAAACCACAATAATAATAATAATAATAATAATAATAATAACAATAATAATAATACCTTTCTTTATAAAGCATCAGTCAATACAAAGAAAATGCTACACAATAAGCAGTCAAAGCAGGTAAAACAAACAGTGAACAACAAAACCGATTAAAATAAATCCATAAAAACCAAACCAATAAAAAAAAAAACATTTACGACTCGTTTCTGGCTGTGACATGTGAAGAGTACTGTAATAATCGTGACGGCAGGATATGAAGGCGTAAACCAGCTTTTTCAGATTTCTCCAGAAGAGAATAAAACAACATGAAAAGATTAAAACGACTGACAGGGAAAAGGAGGGAACACATCAGAAAAATAGAAACGATAAAAGAATAAAGGTTGACCCAGAGGGTGGGAGCTCTGACAGAAAACAGTCAGAGGTTTCTGGAATCTGATGAGCTCTTAAAATCAATTCTTAAACGCATCAGGAGCTGGTGAAGTGAAGCTAAAACTGGACTGATGTGGTCTCTCTTTGTGGCTCTGGTGAGGATCCGTGCTGCTGAGTTTTGGACGAGCTGTAACCTCTGCAGACTGTGCTGATATAAACACAGAGAGGAGATAAAAGCGTGTAGGACAGCCTGGAGATTTTTGTTTTGACTGGTTGAGTAAATTCCTCCTGGATTAAAAAAAAAACTGAACAGCAAAAGTCTGGGATAGGCAAAAATTATAACTCACATGAATGAAACCAGCAGGAAAGAAGATGGAATGTTAACATCAGGTAGAAGGTACTGTTCTGCATTAATCACTCATCAAAGCAGCTCCAGGGTCAAATAACTGAAAGGTCAAAATTACTTTAGACTGAACAGAAAACCATTTAGTAAGAAATGATCTGCATGGCTCTTAAAGCTCCCCTCAGAAGTCCATTACTCCTTGGTGCTGATGTTATAAGTGTCACAGTTTCTCCCAAGGGACTGAGGAGGAGCAGGTGGGCACTTAGAGGTGAGAGCTTCAGTGGAATCACACCTGCTCTCAGGGGGATTGTGGGAAATCACATGTTGTTAAGGTAATGTTTGACTCAAATGCTCATTCATGTTTCTGCCGATATTTACATCTTAAATCAGATAACTGTTGACATTTCCTCAACTATTTTTTAATTGCAAAGTGGGATCCATAAGCATGCTTCACAGAAACTGTGCTGCTCTTGGTGGATGTCATGGAGTAGCTCCTCATTCATAAAATCCTCAGTATTACCTCAAGGCTTGCACACCTTTCAGTCCTCTTATCAGGGATTGTAGTGCACATGGAGAGAGACCATGAGAGGGTTTTGTTCCTGCTAATGGAGTGATGCCAGTGATCCAGATGAAAAGCACATACATGTCCTCTGCAGCCTCTCATCGGCCTCTGTGTTATCATGTGGTGAACTGGGTTAAACAGCTCTGTTTGTTTGCAGGCTGTGCAGATGAGCGGAGGGGACTCACTCAGCTCTTCTCTCTAAAGTAAAAGCCTGAGCCCCTCTGATGGAAAGCACATCTAGTCCAAAGTCATTATCTGGGACCCAGAGCGGAAACACTGATCGTCACACGGTTGCTTAGCAGCGCTGCTTTCTATGGCACTCACCTGGTCCTGCATGTACAGGCTGCTGCACGTGTACAAATGCACACAGGCACACAAACAGCAGAGGCATTTGAATAGTTCAGAGAATAATCAGCTGCTGATACGATCAAATAAAAACTTTGTTTGAGTTTCCAGGAATCAGCTGTTTTCTCCTTGTTTGGTTGGATCAAATTCGGGTTATTATAAAACACTGTGATTAGTGCAGAGGAGAAGAGAAGATATGAGGTGTTTATTTTTTAAAGCCTCAACAAATAAGGAAATGTCTTGAGTTTGATGTGCAAGAGTTTAAAATGCACTCAACAGGTCATCTGCGTTTTATCACCAGCCTGAGCTGTTGTAGAAATGATTTATTTTTCCATTACAGGCAGTGGAACATGTGAGCTAATGGAACATACTGTGAGGCATCAGGTGTGCACTCAGCAGCAAATACATCTGCAGGTGCATTAATCCATAACGTGATAAGAGGGAGGAGAGAGAGAGCAATCTGCACTTTTTCTTCACTCTTTCTTAAAGCATTAATGTTTCTTTCTGTAAAGCCTGAAACAGAACACATTGTTTTTTAGTCATTAGTGCATGTTGCGTTTACGCGCTCCATGCGCACTTACTTTGCTCGTCGAATTTCCTGATGATAGTGTCCAGGTAGGTGTTCTGGAGCGCAACATGACCGCGTCTCACAGGCATTTCGGTGCTGAGAGAAAAACACGTCCCCTTCACGTGTAGTTTTATGAGAGAAAAAGGGAATAGAAAAGAAATTTGAAGTCCCCGCTGTGGAGAAAAGTACCAGATCCCCTGAAAGGAACCGCGTCAAAAACAGCTTCAGACTCCCTCTGCTTTGGATGAGGGTGATGGTGATGGCGAGGGATGAAGCTCAGCAGGATGATAGAGAGAGGAGGTCTGGTTGCCAGGGAGTTCAGAGAAGCAGGATGTTGCCCGTTTTTGTGGAAAAAGAGGTTGCAAAAGCCACGTGCGCTGTGATAAAATTGCGCATGATTCTCCAGTTTTGGCTTCGTATAAATCTAAATAAACGCGCGGGAGGAGAGAAAGTTGGCGGAGTTGCTGAGTATGATATCTGGTCTCAGTTTCTCCCTCCAGTCTGAACAGGGCACGGTGAGGAAGATGAAGACGCTCCTGGTGTTCAGATCTCCTGAATGCACTGACCCTCCACTCCCACCGTACAGGAGCGACTGTCAGGACGAGGGCGGAATCGCGATGTGACAAACTTTCAAAGTAAAAGCCAAAATCAGAGTTTTACACATTTTATTCTCTCAGTTTTCTCTTAACTGCCGGATGATTGATTGATTGATGTTTTACTTCTGTAGTTGTAATTCTGACATCTCGGCTAACTGTCAGATGAACTTGGTCTTTCCTATCACATAGACCAGCACATTTTGCTTTTCTTTGGTGTTTTTTTTTTTCACTTCTGGGCCACCATACAAACTTGACTTCTACAATCTCGGTTAAAGAGTGTTTCATTAGTAGCACCGAGCCTTTCAATTTCCAATCCCGAAGACCCAAAACTAGCCAAATCAGTAGTTAGAATTATCAATATTTCAGACAAACAATAATTTATTTATTGAGTCAGAATGTGGAAACACCACAAGCTCTGTAAGATTTTTTTTTCCCTGACAAAAAAGACCATCAGAGATGAGATCAATTCTGTCTGCAGAGTTGTTACAGTTCAACTCTTCCAAACAAGTGATGCATTTTACCCTGAAGAGGCAGAAGAAGAAGATTTCTGGACAAAACAAAATTGGCAAAGAAAAATAAGTCACTTGTATGTAAACCAAACTGTAATCTCCTCACAGCAGCTTCAAAAGTTTATCTTCAACTCATGTAAATGGAATGAAACCAAGTTCTTGACATGATCCAAAACTCACTTTTTCGTGAGTGAGGTGTTTTATTTTGAAATCTACATCCTGTGTCTTTCTTGGCAGTGACCTGATGGTGAGTGACACTGACAAAGTGCAGACCTCTCATCAGTCTACTCTGCTTCACCCAACATCACAAGTCCCTGGGCTGAAAATAGCAGCATCTTCATACTTACGGAATATCAAATCAATCTATCGACACCATGAGTGATAAATAGCTCTATTCTGCTGTTTGGTTTTGTGTCTGTGAACATCTTTAGGTTTGTAAAAATGAAGCAGCTTCTTTTGAGGAAGAAAATGGAAACACACTGATTAAAACACGCAGAGAAAAAGCTGATGATAAGACAAACTGATGAGCTTCAAATGAACCAAAAAGAGACGTGCTGAATTATTTTAAGACGGTCAAAAACTGAAGCAGAGCTGTGACGTCAGAAGAGGAGACGAGGTCCAACCTGATGTACAAATAAGACTTTTAAAAATACCAATAACTTCATCTAAAAACAGTTTTTCTTGCACCTAAACCTGCATCTTTATTCAGAGCTTTAAGATTCTGCAGAGTCTGTCAGTTCACACCCTGGAAAACAAAAGTTGAACATAAAGACAACACCTGAGCTTCTTGTACAAACAAGCCATTAAAGCTGTCGTGTTATTGTGGTGAATTGTTGAATTACAGATCAACAGGAGACTGTGCGTAGGTGGTTTGTGACCTCTACGTCTAAGAAGTCAGGACTCCACTTTGTCAGAGAACAGTAGTGACCAGCAGCACATGTTTATCCATCCCGTCGTTCTATCAGCGAAGTGTTTGTAGATCAGAGGGTACGTGGCTCCGTGCTCCAGCAGACAGGCTGAGGTGCTTGCTCTGTGTTTTGTCTCAACAGCCTTGATAAAGTGAGGGCTAAAATTAACCAAGGAGCACACATGCCTTCCCGTGACCCTTTGGTGTGAGAGCTTACAGAGACAGGAATGTGAGCTGAAGAGGGCAGCGAGAGACAAAGAGCTGTGACACTGCACTGCTTCATATGTGTGAAGAGCATCCCTGTGGTTATTTCCATCGATGAAGCCTGCAATGCCCAGGAGTAACGCTTTCTTTAATGACCTTCACTGAAACACAACCCTTCCCCATCTCTTATATAAAAGTCTTTAGCTTGTAGAGAGTGGTTTGCACATTCAACTTCATCTAACAGACCAGGCTTAACCCTACATGACAGCTGTTGTCACCTGGCACTAGCTGTGCACAGATAATGAGCGTAGAAATGCCGAACTGTGCGCCCCGAGATGGGAAACTATCTGGGAGTCAGACGTCAGGGCCGAGTTTTATCTCCCTCAAATTCCTTCAGCTCAAGGCTGCCTTCAGTGCAGACCTGAGACCATCCAATCCTGCGATAACAGACACTAACCGGGCTTTCCACACACTCAGTTACTGGAACACACTTCAATGCAATGTGTACACACACACACACACCATCCTGAAGCTGAGAGGAGGCTGGAAAAACCTTCATGATAAAACTGTGTTTTCATGATGCCATGAAATATAAATAAACATAAGGATGCAAAGATAAAGTCTTAAACCTCTGACGTTCTGTTTGCTTTGAAAAGCTGAGACATCCTCGACCAACAGCATCTGGAGCCTCCTTCACAAAATCCTGGTTTGGCAAACCCACTCAAAGAATTAACGAGTGAAACTTTTTGATTTGTGTTGATTTTGTCGCCCCCTGTGGACAAAGCAGTAACCTGTTTTTTTTCTTTAAAGTAGTATTTTTGGGCTTTTGCACTTTTATTTTGAGAGGATAGAAGAGAGGAAACAAGCAGGAAACAAGCAGGAAAGGGGGCCGCTTGCTATGCACACGATCTAACCCGTAGGCCCAGAGTTGAGTTTTTAACTCTAAATCATGTCCTGAAATGTTTACGTCCAACAACATATGATTGTCATACATGTCAAGAGACAGAGATAGAAAATGCTTCATCGTTTTACACTTGATACCTTGAATTTTATCTGTTAAAATCCGCTCGACTGCGTCTAACTCTCATGCTCTCAAGGTAACAGACCGTCTGAGGAGTGGAAACTATGACTTCTGATAAACCGTGTTTGACCGCTGCTGTCAATCCTCTGACACCCTGAAGGTAACCGTCACAATGTGTCAGCAAGATCAGACCTGAAGGCGTGTGTCATTTCTGAACGAGGAGCAAAAGAGCACCAACAAAAGGGCATCATGTCAAACAGAGAACAGATTTTATTGTCAGTATGTTAACATGACATTTTAAGCAGACTAATGTTATATTCACATATGGAAACATGTAATCCAAAAGTCAGCTGTGTCTTTGCTTCAAGACTTCTATCTGAGACTAAAAACAGAGCAGGAGCGAGAGAAGGGGTTTAGTAACAGGGGGGATGTTGAAGAGGATAGAAAGTGGGTGGGAGGAACATGGGAACACAGATTCACAGAGTGTCCTTAGCGACGAGCGCAGCAACCGGCAGCTTCAGCGTCGAAATACTCTCATTAGAGCGGGGACTGTCAGCGGGGGTTTCAGACAGCCTGTGCAGTAAGTACGGGGTTTCAGCTGTGAAATCTATACATCCATTTTCTCCTCCGGCCTCTTTAAGCTTTTAAAGTGAAAAAATGGTTTTTGGTTTCCTTCGAGCCAAACATGTCACTGGATTACAAAGAAGATGGAGGGCAAAGGTCACATCAGGACCTATAAAGCTCTGGTGGAACCAACCTGGTACCTGGCTCTGCTCCTGAAAGAGGGACATGTCCTGACACATCTGGGTCTCCCTGCCTCTTCAGCAAATGTTAAAGAACTATAACACTTTTTTTAATGCACAATTTGCATTGAAATCTTCAGGTATTAATGCAACTACATAAAACAACAACTAAACAGAACAAAGAAACAGAAGGTTTTAGAAACTGACAAGTGGTTCAAACACTTTTGCAAAAGGTGACTTGTAGCATCATCTGATATCTTCTTTTGCTTTGTCGCAGCACTTCACTAAAATCACCGTAAAACAGCTTTTGCAGAAAGGAAATAATGTGAGCACAGCCGATCTAAGACAGAACCGCACCACGTGAAAACACCTGAGCAGGCATTTAAAGGACTTTTAATACAACACGTAGCACACAGATGGATTAGCTGGCTGCAACAAAGACATGAAATGCAAACAAATGCCATACACGGGTTAAAAAAAATCATCCCAAATTCACCTTCTGTCCTGTCCAAAGCTGCTCTAACGAACACACACGACTGATCCAATTCTGACATGAAGCTCGTCTTCATCTGGTACTTTCTATCACACACTTCACATACACAACACCACATGTCAACCTCCACGACGCTACATATTAGCTGAACACGACTGCTACATCTCATGGCCTCTTCTATGGCGGCTAATCTGAAACAAAACTACAAAATCTGGTCAAACAGAAACAGAGCAGGGATCATTTATGAAGGCTGACCTCCATCTAACTCAAGCTTTTAGTCCATCAGTACAAAAGCGTCTGGGGTCAGTTAAGGTCAGATTATGTTGTAGTTAGCATGCAGATCCCGATGAAAGAAGAGTAAAATGGATTTATGTGATAATTCTGGGGCTGCTTTTGGGTTTGGGAATAAAAAATGTTGGTACTCAGATCTTCGGATCATGGTTGAAGTAATTCAAGGAAGGTCTTTATGTTCAGTTGTCGATTCCTTTATGATCTGAAAAGAAGAAAAAAAACATTAAAATAGTAAAAAGAGGACAATTCTCTGCAGACTGTCTGCTAAATATGACATCAGGTGTGTGAAAGCCTGCAGAAGGGTCCAACATTGCCCCCCAGAGGGATTCAGTTCAATGTGCAGACCGTACCTCTCCGTCTCTGGTCTCCACGGTTCGAACGAGGATACTCCTCTTCACGTGGGCCTCTGGGGTTTTAGTGTCCAAATTAGTCTCTGAGAGACGAGCAGAAGTAGAAAATACACGTCATAAAACAAAAACAAATATTCTTAAATATGACATTTAAGTGGTGAGACCTCTAAAAGGAGCATTAAGGGCTGAAATCTGTGCCACCAGAAACTTAATTTGAGATATTGTATTGAGTTTAAAAAGCATGATCTCAAAATGAATTTAATGTTTTGAAACAGAATTTATTTGCTTTGAAAATTAAACTCTCTATATCTCTAAATTCAAAAATACAAACTTCATTTTCCTTTCATCATGAAATGACTGTTAAGTCTACGTCAGTGAGGAAGAGTGAAGAGGAATCTGATTCCTCTTCCTTACGGCTGTAGATGACGTCGTACCACCATGAGCTGAAACTTAATTTTGTATATTTTAATTTGAGGAATATCAAGAGTTGAATTCTCAAGCTGGTTTGAAAAACATATTCAAAGCTGAAAGTATTAGATTCAATTTCAAACCATGCTTTTCAAATTTAATATAACTATTCAAATTGAGTTTCTAGCTGCACAAATCTCAGCCGATATTATATTATACAGAGATATTTTGATATTATTTCAAGATGATGATGGAAAAAATGAAGAAAACTACAGAAAAAATATGCATTTAAAAAAGGAGTATTTGTAGCCACAATCATTTGTGCATTCCCCATTTATTTAAAGCTTTATATTTATTTCTTAAATAACAGATATACAATGAAAAACCCATTTTTATCAGAGCATCTCACACCTAGATAACTGGATTATTTCTGTTCTAAAATCTTGATAACTGTTTCTTCCTGATGTTTCGAGCCAACATTTGCACTTATAAACAGAGTACATCTAAAAAAAGATTCTGCATTCTCTTTAATGACCAGCAGGGGGAGATCAAACTAGCTGCAGAAAGATGTGTACCTCACTCATCATTTTCTCAGACGGTTTGTGTTCCACATTGTTTTTTCACAATGTAACACGAAGCTACTTTCATCAGCCTATTTTGAATTTTAGGAATCCTAAAGCAGCTTCAGCTCTTGTTCAAAATAAAATTACCTCCTGAAGACACAAACTGCTGACAGCCTAAATTCCAAACAAATATGATACTGACCTCTAAACTGCAGGTTGGAAAAGCTTTGAACTGGAATGGTAATCCTAGAGGATCAGTGAAGGGACAATTTTAGTCACTTTCAGACTTTTTTTTTTTTTTTTTTTTTTTAATTCCTCATGTACGCGTTATCTCACCTGCTCTCCTCTCCCTCCAACAGCTTCCTGTAGGTGGCGATCTCAATATCCAGAGCCAGTTTGACATTAAGGAGGTCCTGGTACTCCTGCAGGTGTTTGGCCATCTCCTCCTTCAGAGCCTGGATCTCATCCTCCAGGTGGCTCACGGTATCCTGGTAACCTGAGGTCTCCATGGCGAAGCGGTCCTCCATCTCTCGCAGCTGACGTTCCAGAGACTCGTTCTTAAAGAAGGAGAAAAGGAGACATGACTGCATGGCCCTAAAAGTGAAACCAACAGCTGGTTGTTTCATTTTATTTGTCATTATGCTAAAATAAAACAGCAACACATGAATCTGTCACTCTTTCCTTACGTCCACTGAGCATGGGTTGATTTTCAGTCATCTTTAGTACACTGTTGCACTTCCTGTGTTGCTTCAAACGGACTTACCGTCCCACGGAGAGCCTCCAGATCACAGGTCACCACTTGGATCTGACGCCTGTACTCATTGGCCTCCTGTTTGGCCTGGCGCAGGGCTTCTGCATTACGATTGGCTGCATCTGTCAGGTCAGCAAACTGTGGACAAAGGCAGACAGTTCAGCAGCCTGTGAGTGTGAGTGATGTCATCGTAGCCTCCTCATTAGCCCGGTTACATCCAGTCAGATCTGGATATGAATAACTTCTCAGTACGCTTTATGAAAGGCACATCTGACCTTGGAGCGGTACCACTCCTCTGTGTCCTGCATGTTTGAGGTTGCCATGGTTTCATACTGGACTCTGATGTCTCTCAGAGCAGCAGTCAGATCCGGTTTGGACACATCAAGGTCCACATGCACCTGCTGGGCCATGATTTGCTCGTGCAGCTCACGCAGCTCCTGAGGAAAAGGCAGAAGGTGGAAAAAGTGAAGTAAAAGCTGCAGTTAAAGGCGCAGAAAACAGAAACCTTTCATTCTTACCTCCTCGTGAGTTTTCCTCAGGAAGTTGATCTCATCCTGCAGAGCATCAATCTTCCTCTCTAACTGGACGCGGTTCAGCGCAGCCTCGTCCACATCCTGCAATAAAAAACCAGGCCGTCATCAGATCACTCATTCATTCAGATCATGAATTCAGAGAAATGTTTGCAGGAGTACCTGTCTGAAGGCGTTCAAGCTGTTCTCTGCATCCTGACGGAGGCCGCTCTCTTCTTGCAACCTGAATCAGAGTCAGAACAACAGAGTTTAGAGTCGATGATGGCGAGCAAAGATTCAGCAAAGTGGCTCAAAACAAACTGACTTTTGGTGATTCATTTGATGAGTTCATTTATTTACTTTATTTATTTGTTTTCCTTTTTAATTTTAAGGGGAAGAGCATGCTCTTTAACATTTCAAGGTAGCATCCAAAATAATACACATTTTCATCTTTAGTCCTCTGCAATAGATAAATATTTGTTTGTACATCAGAACACATCTTTGATCAAGATATAAAAAACAGAAACTTTTTAAGTTCCAAGTGTTAGGACTAACAAACGACCCCATCATATCTGATTGGCTGCTCCAGGTGCCACTCCAAATCCTAATAAAATACAACTGGTAATTTGCCTCGTCAGAGGCGGGACTTATTGCAAAATAAGATCTGCACATTTCCAATCTGCTGTGTCACTTTTTGAGTGAAAATATAAGAATGCAAAAAATTCAATGTCTGTTTGTTCCATTGCATGAAAACAAAAGACAATAAATTGATGCAAAAAAAAAATTCTTCATCTGTGTGTGCACATGTGCATAAGTCTGTGACCCTACTGGACACGCCTCTGCTTCTCTGCCTGCAGCTTTATAGCAATCATTTCTTCACATTCACGTGAGAAACTCCAGTTAAAACATGAAGCAAGCTGTCCGATACTGGAAACATATTTCACTCATTCATTTCAGATTCATACGCCGAGCTTCATCGTTGCTCTGCGGGCTCCGGGGGATGACCGAGGCTCATCTGAAAGGACAGCTCACGCATCATTACACTCCCACTCTCATCTAACAGCCACACCAGAGGCCTTTCCCACGGGATGGAGTCCACACACACACACACACACACACACACACAAAGAGCCTGTGCGCAGCCTCACACACTGCTGCACACACAGATGCACAACAACATAACGTCCCAGACTCTGAGCAAACATCTGCACAGCTTCACGCAGAGTTTACTGAATGGAGTGGTTCTTGAAAAGCAGCAGGAATCACAATCGTGACCTTTGACCTCCTCTCCGGCCACAGCGCTCACCATTCACGCTGCGTTTCTTTCAGAGAGCGAGCAGCTGTGCAGTAATCAGAGGAGAGAAAGGAGTCTGAAGTGGACGTTTCCTCCCACAGAGAGATTCATCGCTCATTTTCTGAAGTGAATTATACATTCAGCGCACGTGCACACCTTTAGAGAGAGAAAGGCTGCAGTGAATCAGAGGTTTGGAGTAACGCAGGACAAGAGAACATCTGCCTGTCTGTCTGCTTGCCTGCCTGCCTCCATTGTGCACAGCCACCATTGTGCTCGCCTCATTCCTCTGCACTCACTCAATAGCTGCGAGCGGTTCAGCAGGATCAAGTTTGTAAAGACGGATCCAGGAGTAAAGCTCCGGCAGGGCACAGCAGGCTGCATTCCAACACAGCCGAAACCGACTGAATCTGCATATAAATGTACTTTTAATTAAAAAAAAAGGTTAGAGACAATTCTAGGTAAGAAAAAGTTTAAATCTTTAGTATGCAGCTTCAAAGATTGACCAAAAGGTGTGCAAATATCAGTATACTCCGACAAACACATTTTTAAGGGTAGATCTTGTGATGCAACAAATTTAAAGGATTATTATGTAATTTTTTTCACACTGTAAAACCTTACAAAGATTTCATTGTCCACAAAAAGTCTGCAGGATCTTTTTTCCTACTACTACATTACAGATGTTTAAGCAACATGGGTTCTGACACAGCTTACATTATGCACAGGAGTACAGTGTCAAACTGTGATCTGATCCCCACCTCTGCTTCAGTGTATTCAGATCTGCAGCCAGGTTGTCCCTCTCTATCTCCAGCCGAGCCTTCCCAGCGGTGAGACCGTCCACCTGCCTGCGTAGCTCCCTCAGCTCCTCCTGGTAGATGTCCCCGAGGCGGCTGGGCTCCCTCCCCCTCAGCTGGTTCAACTCCACCACCAGCACCTTGTTCTGCTGCTCCAGCAGGCGCACCTTCTCTATGTAGCTGGCAAAGCGGTCGTTCAGGCCCATCATCTCCATCTTCTCGTTGGTGCGGGTCTCCTTGAAGTGGGCCTTCATCAAGGAGTCGGCAGAAAAGTCCAGCCGGTCCCCTGGGCTCCCCAGCAGCATGCTGGATGAACCCAAAGAGATCCGGGATATGGGGCTGGAGTGGGTGAGGCTGCGAGAGGTGCCATGCCAGGACACACGGTTTGAAAGGGCCCCGATTCGGACTCCTGGGCTGCTCGAGCCCTGGGGCCCGAAACGCTTCCTGTAAGAGGACTGGATTCTCTGACTCTCCATGATGTGGAATGAAGCCCACTCGGGGCACAAACAAGGCTTTTATAGAGGCAGGCGAGCCCCCCAAATCCAAAGCAGAGAGGCCACAGGGTGCGGCAGAGAGAGGGGAGGGTGGCAGGCAGTGAATGGGACAAAAAAAGGGAGAGCGAAGGGGTGGTTTACATGACACTCAAAGAGCTGTGTGCCAGGGATTGTCCAAGCTCGTCCACTCAACGACAAATGTCTCTTGGCCTTCTCCCTCCCTCTCTCTCTTCCTCCCCTCTCCTCCTCCCTTCTCCCCAGCCTCTGACTCACTCCGTCTCTCTGTCTCACTCTTACTCTCACCCCTTTTTGTCTTACTCTCCTTCTTTCTCCTCCAGCTGAATGAAAAGGAATGTGTGTGACAGGGTCTCAACCTGACCACACATGCGCTCACACAAAACAGACACAGAAAGTTTGATCCAGCGATGGAGCATGGAGACGCCGGGACGAGATTCACTCTCTGATCAGAGAGAGAAACAGCAGACTGACCGAAGAAGCAGATCGACTGAGGGAAACTTTAGATGAAGTGCTACGAGACGACATCTAGAACATGAAGCTGCAGAATTTAGGGGGATTCCTGCGTCCCGCTGCGAGAAGAGACGAAGAGCATGAAGGACGGAGGAGTTGGATCACAGTTTGTGGCACAGTTATGTAACAAGAACAAGAGTGGATATAATTATTCACCAAACACCTGCTTACTCTAATGAGAATAATTTATCACAGAAATAGATGAGTGAAAATTTCCCTCTTTCCTTTGTGTTGTAATTATCTAGATTAAACAGAAACCAAAAAAACACCAAAGAACTGAACCTTTTCATTGAATTATGTAATAAATACAAACATTTCAGACATGATTTGATCCATAAAAAACTTTTTTTCACTCAAGCTATTATTTTTATACTTTCTATACCCAAGAGTTACTGTTAAAGTCTGCACAGTGTAACTTTCACACACCGGCAAAGGATTGTAGTTATAAAGCATAAATATCAACATGAGAACATGAGAAAGAATCCAAATTTGTTGATCAATTTCTTCCAGAAATAAAAGTTCAACATTCTGCTTCAGATTTCAAAGAAATCATGATATTATTCAAATTATATTCAATTATTAAGTTTTTTTTGTCACACTTGGTGAAAACACACACTTTTCTTTTCAGAGAAGGCCAGAAAAAAAACTTTAAATCCACTCTGAATGTCTTTGTCATTACAAATCCTCTAAATTTGCTGTGTAATAATACTCAAATGAGACCAGTATCTTCAAAGAGAAGTTCATCGTCTTGGTTGTTGTTTGTTTAAGTGGGGTCACCATGTAGTTTAGCTTACAGTGAGAAAGCCTGACCCAAACGTTGTCCCTTTAAATTCTGTTTTCCTTAAACCGAACGAGCACATAAACACTGTAATTGAGCCGTGGCTCCAGAGAGACTGCAGGACTCAGGCTGTTCCCCGTGTTCTGGTTATTAGACGTCCTGATGGCTCTAAAGACGGATGGATGGGTGAGACGACGAGGATGTATGGAGAGACCTGATCTGAACTCAAGGAAGAGGCTGCGTTACCAACCCGGTTTGTTCCTTTACCTTGACAACTGCCATGTACAAAACACCTCAATCCCTGTGACGGAGGGGACTGACTCCTCTCCATCCTGAAGTTAACAACCCCAGCTGAGTGAAATACTTGATTCTGATTGGTTAAAACATCAAATCACTCCATGTAAAGCAGTGACAGCACATCTAATTAACAATACCATCAGGGAAGAACAGGATGTTCCTTCATCTTTAACCCTCTGGTATCAGCCTGCACGTCAGCCTGAGACAAGAGGTTTTATTTATTTAGATGTTTTTATTTTTCGGCAGGCGTGAAAAAAAAAGTTTCCTTTGTTTCACACAGATATGTGATTTTTAGAAAGTCACAGACATGCACTGGAGGGTTAAAAAGCTCATCAGCTATAAAATATACAAAGTTAAAATGTGTGAAAACATGTTCAAATGTTTTGCAAAGCATAAAAAGGAATAATTGTTCATGTAACTATCAAAAAACACAATTTAATTTATGTTTACATTAAGTTCACACACTATTTAAAGTTACAATAATAATAATTTATTGAAAAAGAAATTAAAAACATTTTTTTCATGCTCTAAGAAGATAAAGAAACACTTTAAGAAAAATCATTTTATATTTCATGCATCAGTGTGAACTCAGAAAGGGATTCGGAGGTTTTTGCAGCGAGCTCCAAGTGGACACATGAGGAACTGCAGGTTTTGGCTTCAGTGTTAAACACAGGAGTTATAAACATAAACTACTGGCTGCATCATTTTAGTAGGCTGCAGGAAAATACACCTGTCTGAAAAGCAAAGAATAAAATATCCTCGTATTATAATCTGGTTTAAAATATAACTTGTGTTACAGACAGAGTGAGTATATTTATGAAATGTCACATATCTTGAGTAAAAAGAGGAATAACTTGTTAAGTCTCAGCTGTGCTGTTGCTACAGGTTGTAAAAACCACCAACAGCACGGGGACACAAAGGACCTCTTTGTTCCTGGCTCATAAAGTCACTGGGAGTGGAAACCAGTGGTACTGGGAGACAGTAAATAAACCTCGTACCACTCTACTATCTGGCCTCTGAGTGTTGACGCAATTAAGAAACGAAAAACAACAACACAGTGTCTTGAATCCCAATCGCACTCTGTTGATAGAGGTTAAATGAGATGGCACACTGTAAGTCTGGCAGAGATTTGTTGACTTAAAAGGCTCCATCTCTAAGGATTTATGCCCTGGTTGCATCATGAAGGTGACAGTAATTGTTTCTGCTCTCTGGATTTTTTAACAATCTCGAGCGTTGCCTCAGATTTGGTAGCTGAGGTAATATGTCCCGAAGATTAAACATCCAGAGAGAGGAGAAGAAGGGGAGGTGCAGGCCTCTCCCTCTCCCCGTCCATGCAGCTGAAGTCACTGCAGAGCCAAGTCAAACAGCTGATTCATGTGCCCGACATGAGGAGACCGCTTCATTTGCAGGACGTACAAGAAGAAAAGGGTGAGGAGCAGAATCTTAATGCTGCTGGCGGCTGACTGATCTCAGGCCCAATGAGCTGCCAGCTAAGTTTGACTGTGTAACACTCAACGCTGGCTTTGTGCTCTGGCATTTTACACCCAGAATCCCCGGTGTGAACCTCCCAGATACCATCACTCACCTTCACTGATGGCTTCAGTCCAAATTGGATCCTGACAGACCAGCTGGAAACACGGCTGTCTCAGCTCCACCTTCAGCACCGACATACATCAAGGCTGTCTGGGTTACACAAGAATACAGACCTCAGAATGAAAAACACACTTTGTTTAAACAAAAAGCAACTGATACACATCTCAAATTATGATTCTTACTCCATCACCGTGAATTCCTGTTCCTAATGAGAAACAATTGATTATAATCACCCATTAGTCCTCATCAGAGAGAGGATGTGCTGATTGCAACAGCCTGAGGCAGAGGGAGTTAAAAACATTTGATTGGTAAAATTGGAGACAGCGTATCAGAGAATTAATAATGGAAGCAGAAAAAAGTAAAATTTCATGCCAAAAATCTGTCTCGGTGAAATGAAGGCAGTTTAGGGATCCAACATGATCCCTGAAATCATATTTTTCTTCATATCATGATCTCTTTAATCTACCTGCTGCACTAAAAGTTGTCCATTTGTGCTCCTCTGGACCTCTCAGGTGCAGAGCCATGACTGATAAACGTAAACAGCCGAAAACTTGAGTAAAACAGAACCAGCAGTCTCATGGGAATGAGCCATGATAAAATCAGAGGGGCTTAACTGGGACAGACTAGCCAGCTATATGACTCAGCATCACTGGGCCCAAACAGAGCGGGGCCACAAAGAGGCTGGGTGCAGAGCCAGTTCAGGACCGAAGCTCCAGTCTGCCTGTCAGCAAGAATCCAGGGGCCCAAATGCAGCACACAGACAGATCTGCATACCACACAAACACCACAACACGAGCACCACACTGATGCTGAAAGAACCTGTAGCCTCCAAAAGGTGATGCACTTTGTAAAGGTCATGAAAGTCTGAGCTTTACCAGTAAAGTGAGGGATGAAAACTGAACATGGGTCAGACAGGAGCAGGAGAGAAGCAGAGGAAGACAATTTAAGCTGTCTGTGTTTTTATAGTTTGACAGATCTTAAAACTACACCAGCGTGGTTTCATTTTTTACCTTGACATGTCTGAAAAACAAACTCCATGCAGTCTTCCTCAGAGGAGTCACGTGGTCTTACTGTGACCTCTCTATCAGCTGACTTATGGACGACCACGCCCCCTGATGTCCGAGATCGAGAGGCTCCTCTGAGGATGTTTGTAGTCCAAACGTGAAGTATACGGTGGCCCTGAAGTGTAAAACACGACAGCACTTTTTAAAAAATAGGTTATGGTGTTTGTTTGTTTTTCTCTTTTGTTTTTCATTTTCTCTTTTTTTGTTTTTTGTTTTCTTTTATTTCTCTTTTGCTTTTTCTCTTTTTGTGGTTCTCTTTTGGTTTTTCAATTTCTCTTTTCTGTTTTTGTGCTTTCTCTTTTGAGTTTAATTTTCCTCTTTTGTTGTCGTGTTTCCCACTTCAGAGCCATCATACAAGGAAATTACAAGTACAGTTTTATTTTAATTTACAGTAAAAATCTAAGTTAACCTTTTTGCATTTTCTCTTATAAAAATGCTCAAAAACTATACGTCATCTTAGACTTTTGTAAATGTCCCCTTCTGCATCTCCTGTACAGTCAAAACCTGCCTTCCCTGAAGTCTAATTTGATTTCTTTTTATAAAAGAATATTTGTTTTCAAGTCATCCCTCTCTCAGACGTGATTTAATCAGTTTGTGAAACCATTAAAAAAACAACCAAACTAACGCATCCTTGTGTCTCTCCAATTCAAGCAAAAGGCTCATTGTTCAATCTGTTTTCCCATTTTGCAGCGAGACACCGTCGCAGAAATCTGTCCTTCCTGTGTCTGCCTCCTGTTTTAGCTCATGAGATGAGAAAAAGAACGAAAATAGAGGAAGAAACACAATGAGGCGGAGAGGAAGTGAGAGAGAGAGAGAGAGAGAGAGAGAGAGAGAGAGAGAGAGAGAGGAACAAGTGCATCCATCCAGCTCTGCCAACAATGGGCCCTGTCTGCTGTGTCTGGACGAGCTTCATCTGAACACATTTATAGAAAACAATTCATTTATTCTGAAGAAAGGGCATGACATATATACAACATATATACGTATACATATATATATATAAACACTGTCTTTAAACATACTATTCTTTTCAGAGTAGAATAAATTCGATACATCAGACTTTGCACTGCAAGTCTCGTCATGATACATACTCATACATTTACATGTATAGATCTCTAAACCACTAGTTTATATTCATTTGATTACCACAGGGCTCTGTCTGCTGCTGGCTTCCTCTAAAATTAATTATTGCTACATATTCTTAACCGCTCATATTAACCTCGAATCAGCAGGAAGCTCTTTGCCAAGAATATTATCCAATACGAGACTTGTTGTCTGAACCCTGGGATAAACAAAGTCGTCATCTGGGCTGGAAAGCAGACTCTGAAGTCCAGCTCTGGCTCTGATCCGTCTCATCTTTGGCTCGCATGCACTCTTTAATTACTCTGAGATCACAGAGTGATTACACAGCCTTTACATGTTTCTTTAATAAAGCAAATGCTGCAAAGTTTGTCAGGTAACCCACTCACCTGAGCGTCCAGAGTCTGCTTTCCATCTCTCTTATATAATATTCTGTTTAGTCTGCAAATCCAGCTGCTTTTCACGTCTTACTAAACATAATCCCGAGAGCATCATTCAATTCTGACACAGTCTAAATATAAAAAATATATATCCATACATTTTTTTATGCTTATAAAATCCAACGGGAATGGACACAGGGATATAAATAGAAATAAAACAAATTTTCACATTTGAAGTAAAAAATAAAATCAAATTTGGTCAAGAGAGAAAAAAAAATCTCCACAACATTCATTTTACATCAAAGTGCAGCTGATTAAGAACTGGATCCTCAAATTAAGGCTTCTCGGTGAGGGATGGTCCAGATACACGTGGAAATAAGACGCTTTGCAAAGTGAGGCCTTAAATTCGGATCCTGAACACATTATTTGTTCACTTAATGCACAAAATAAAACCAATTCAAGAAATATTTCTCTGCTCCATTTTGGCACTGGAGAGCTACAGCAGGACGCTGGCTGAGGGAGGGAACTGGAAATGATTTACTGGCAAGTCTGAGCTATTTTTGTGGAGAAAATAAGAGCTGTGTTTGGTTTTAAAATAGTATCAAATATATAACGTAACATTAACCGAAATGGTTTTTTTTTAATCAAAGCCAAGTTGGCAGCTAAAAATTCCTTGTTGTGTAAGATTTTATCAGTTTTTTTTTAATCTAGAGAAAAATTCAACAGGTGTTCTGTAAAAATCGGTTACCAGGTATTTCAAAGTCTTCTTAATTTCTGAAGCAGATTCATTTCAAAATGAGTTTGGAAACAGCTTTTCATGTTGAAGTTTTTCAGATGCTTTAAGTCAAGTTGTGATAAAACATAAAGAAACACACTTGAAACAAGAGCTGCAGTGCATCATGGTCAAAAAACGAGTGCATCCAGGGGACTTCGCTCTATCGCTTAGATTGCATTTTGATTCAAAAAGGGCTGAGAACAAAAATTTCCCTCATCTGTTTGAGCATAAACAGGTGTGAAGTAGAGAGTTTGAGGTTGCATCACTTTTTGATCTACAAAAACACCTTGCCAGAACTGCAAAGTGCATCACAAGTAGCTTAAATGGCTTTAAATGAGTTAAAGAGGAGTTTCTTTGTTCAAAACATTAAAAATAACACAGACCCAAAATGAAAAAAGAGGACCTTCCTGTCAAACAAACACTGCTTTCCATCAGTGGGTTCAAACTTCTGTCATACTGCAGCTTTAGGTCTGCTGTAGCTTTAAAACTGTGCTCAGCTAAAGGTTTAAACCTCAAACACTTAAAGGGCTTCCTGGCATCACAGCCCAACAGCTGAATGTAAACACTGGATTATTTCTGAAGACACAACCGGTGCATGAATGATGAGAGCATCGTTTGGATATGTGTGTCTGTCTGAGAGGGATCAGCAGCCCGGCAGACGATTCGTCTGTGTTTTGTTTCCCTCTGTTGGTGAGAGCGTGTACTGGCACTGGTTTTGCTTTCGAAGGCTTTGGATCTGTGCTCCTCAAAGCTTCTGAATCTTTGATAAGCTTCAAGACCAGCGCCGTGTCCACACCCCCGCCGTGGATTTGTTTTACAGAGACTGCTACAGATACTGCTGAGGAAAACTGGAAGTGAGGTTCAGAAAGCAGGCATCAGCACAGAATCTGAGAGAAGGGATGTCTGAGCAGCTCCTCGGCACTCGGTCTGTGTTTGGCTTCCACAAAAATACAGCCGATGAAGTCCCGAGCCTGGTCCGACGTGTGTGAGGGCAGAAGAGGGTTGGTGGGCTGGGTTGCAATCTTAAATATTGCTGCCATCGCCTCGAACTCAGCCCAAGGCGGCTTCTCTGTCAGCATCTCCACCACCGTGCAGCCGAGGCTCCTGGAACAAACAAGCACATACTCTGAGTGTTTCAACCCTGAAGGACCCCCGCCACCTGTCTGGGAGGTACGAGCCCTCCTCGGTGCGTGACTCCCCCTCTGGCCTGGGCTGAGAATCTGGAACATACCAGCCTCTGTTACGACCTGTCTGACTGGCCCACAGCCAATCACATCGCTCCCCTGGGAGGTCAGCGCTCACTCAGGTTGCATAAGTGAATATTTACAGTAGTAGGAAGTGGGTTACACGGAGCAGACTCTTACATTTATTAATACGTTTTGCACGTCTCATCCTGTCTGTCTTTGGTGTGGTTTCTCACTCCACCACCTCATAAAGTGGAGGAATTTAGTCACTTACATGTTTTCCCTTCAGTGTACGACATTATTTTTACCACCACATACTTCTTAAAGCAGTAAAACAGACGAGCATGAAGGTTTTCGTCATTCTCGTCAAAGTGGAGTCTCAGTTTCACAGTCTATAGGTACATGTTTGCAGTCACAGGTTTTAATTTACAGAAATATCTACTTAAATCTACTAAAATCAAAATTTTACAATAATCTCCATTGAAATGATGTATTTTATTACAATAGTTGCATCATTTTATGCGTTTTAAGCTCCTTTGTTGTTTTATAAAGCTCAGATCTGCCTTTCAAGTGAATTTTTATTTAGATATCATCTTGTTCTGTTTTGTTTCTTTCGGTGTTGTCATTTCGGTTAATATTTTATACCACATATAACGTAGTTATATCATAACCTCGTCTCCTTAACTTCTCTCTTTAGTGGAGTTCTTTATTTCTTGCATTATTTTTATCTTGTGCCTGGTCTGTTTCTCGTCTTAAATCACTGCTTTGTGAAAAGGTTTGTTAGAATAACAAGTTAATTTCAAATATTTATCACAGAAAGCAGATTTAACTCACTCTGATTTCATAATTGAACAACAGCTGTGTTTAAGTTTTATCCATCCAAGAAAACAAACCCGTCTCCCCTCAACCTCTGACTCCGGCTGAAAACTGTCATGTTGGAATCAAACCAAAGAAATCTCCAGCTCTTACCAGACGTCAGCCTTCCTGCCGTAGCCCTCTCCACTGATCACCTCCGGGCTCATCCAGTAGGGGGTGCCAGTCACCGAGCGGATCCCGGTGCCAGACATGCAGATGGTCTGCAATCGCTTGCTGGCACCAAAATCCCCGAGCTTTACATTTCCGGCTGAATCCCTCAGGATGTTGGCACCTTGATGGCAGAGAGGGCGAGGAACATGTAAATATATTATCTGAGTGTTCAGGCACCATGAATCAAACACTGTCAAACTGTGCACTCAAACTGGACTACCTTTGATGTCCCGGTGTACAATCATGTTGCTGTGCAGGTACGACATGCCCTCCAGGATCTGTCGGGTGTACTTGCGAGTCACGTTTTCTGTCAGAGCTCCGTAGGCCTTCAGCTGGTCTTTGACTGAACCCTGATGGCAAGAAACAAACAAACCACATACTTCATCTTGTTGCATCGTCATTTATTAAACTGCCTCGTGTGAAGAATGAGATATTGAAAAATGTTGCAGATTGTTAAGAATATAGAAATACTAGCAAAACAGACAAAAAAATAGAATTTGTTCCTAGATTATTTTTGAAGATCATTTTAAAATTATTTCGAAGAAATAAGAGTACAAAAATATGTCTTAAAGGAAAAGATGACCTCAAGCTGATTGCAAAACAAAGTGTGGAGGACTTTCTGTTTCAGCACTTTATCTTTATCGGATCTCTGAGTTCTTTCAAAGGTTCCTGGAAAAGTTTCTGCAACTTAAAGAGCTTTTAGTGTTTAATTTCAAGTGGAAAGATGGACGTCTATCCTTTTTTCTGTCACTCTTCTATTTGTTTCATTCTTTTCTTCGTTCTTCTTGAACCAATATTAAAATCACACGCAGCAGCAGACTCTGGAAGTGCGTCGTTCAGACGCTCACACTCACCCCCGGCATGTACTCCATGAAAATGGTGAGGGTCTTCTCATTGTGGTCCCTCAAACAGCCGTAATACTGAACGATGCGCTCGTGGTGCAGATTCTTCAGCAGCTGGATTTCACACTCCAAGGCGCTGACCTCCTGTGAGAAAACAATAAGTGGTTTGGAAACGATGCACTGAGGATTCAAATGAGCGCCAAAGCGTAAGACGTATAAGTTGTCAGAGCCTGAACAATGCGTCGCTGCTGATTTACTGTTTTCATTTCCAAACAAAACGCATTCCTCAGCCTCACTGGCTCTGTCCTATCTGTTACTGCTGATGACAAACAACTGAATTATAGAGACGGACGACAAACAGTGATTTAGGACTGCATGTGGAGTCGGCATGGAGTGAATGGAAGAGAGAATAACAAAGTTCCCAGAAGAACATAGTCCCCAATAAAGAGGGTTAAGAAACATGAACTAATTCACATCTGCTGCAAGCTCGGGGCACCACAGCGTCTCCCAACAACACTCATTTCTTTCTCCTTAAAGAAACAGGAAGTGACAGTGCATGTTTTCTCTGTGGAGGAGAGGAAAAGACGTCTAAACGGGGGACGAGTCGGGGGGATGGGGAGGAAGAAACCCTCTTAGGTCCATTCCAGTTCTTTATGATCATGAATTATTCATCCTTCTGCAAAGTGTTTGTTTCATTTCTGTGTCAGTAGACCGAGCAAAGCTTCTGTCTTTAGGTTTGATGATTCTCATCTGATGTCAAAATCAAAATCAGAATCAGATTTATTTGCCGAGTAGTTTTTACATTGTGAGGAATTTGTTGTTTGGTCTGTTGGTGTAATAGTTAATAAAAAACAGTTAGGAAGGAGCGCAGATGGCCTCGTGTCCTGTCCTCTCTCATTAAAAAGCATAAAAGGCCAATAAGTAACTTAAAAAATAGCAAAATAAAGGACAAGTGTCTCTGGGGGGTCGGAGTCTTGTTGATGAAGTTGATGTGATTTGATACGCACAAAATTTGAGGTAATTTTTAGCTGGGACAGACTCATGATTTGTTAATCAACGCATAAAGGTTTAAAATTGAACAGAAGAGGAGAAATGATGTCATTTTCCTCTTAAAGTAGGTGAACGCGTTAATGTCTAAACAAAAGGAGCAAAAGTTTACTAAACGATACATTCTTCTACAAGAAGAAGGAAGGAGGTCTTTTACCTTACTGGTGTCAGGACTCTCAGGATCAAACTGGACCTGCTTGGCAGCCAGCTCCCTCCCAGTATCCACATCGTAGCACAGGTAGACCTGACCAAACGCCCCCTGACCCAGCAGCTTCCCCCTCCGCCACGTCACCGGAGCGCTGGGCGCTGAGGAGGAAACAGAGAGGAGAGAAGATTGATTTTTACTTTAACCATTTGACTCACAGATGTTTGGTTTATTTGTATCAGATTCACATGTTGTTATGTATCAAAGTTTTTCATTGAATCATGTGATGAAGGTGATTCGTCCACTTGGTTCAGCTCACATATGAACAGATTTTATGACTGAACTCTGAGTCTGTTTCAGGACCTTTTCTTGGGGTGTTTCTCAGATCAACACTCACATTTGTGTGCGACAGAACGATCCTGAAGGCGGAGTCTGCCCTGAGCGTCCACGAGCTGCCAACTGCCCAGACTCTCCTCACTGCCGTTGAGCGACCGCCGCGAAGGAACCAGAGTGAAGAGATTCCCCTGAGGGCGCCGGATCCGCGGGAATGTCCTACGACCTGAGGAAACACAGGAAAAGGCTGCCGGTAAGATCACAGATACGATCAGGAGGAATGATGGAGACAGGACACGAAGCAGCTCACCCTCACTGTGGTCCTTATGATGCAGGGAGACGTGGTACCTTCGTGGGTAGGTGCCTCCTTTCCCAGCGACCCGGTCATACACGTGATTCTCTCTGTCTGGAAGCACAGTTCACCAAATCAAACTCTCGTAACTTAGAAATCTTCCATTTAAGGGTCAAACTCGGAGCATCTCTTACCTGAGCAGTCCTGACGGTTATCAGGGTAACTCTTGGCTCTGTGCATGCGTGACTTTCTCATCGACGGGCTGGGAGAGAGGAAGGAAGGATGTTGAATGAAAAATATCTTATTTCTCTAGAATGACTGGTTCAAAAAACGCTCAAATCCTGCTCCTAACCTGTCGGAGTTGCTGTCTAGAGACTGACAGCTTCCAGAGACGGAGTTTTCTGCACTGCTCCAGGGATCCAGAACCTGTGCAGGGCACGACAGAGAAGTGAGAAAATCTACACTTTAAAATCTTTTGACACCAGGGATACAATATTTCATATTTTTACAATGTTAGTGCAGTTTTGTTAGAGGATATTTTAGACTTCGACTTCCTTTTATTGTCGTTACACAAATTAAACAGCAGTGCATTAAGGGATGAAATTTCGCTGCACTGCCTTCTTGAAATGTAACATGCGGTGTGTGGAGTTAAGAAGCTGAAAACAGTATAAATATATAAATATAAGTATAAATATAGGAGATATACAAATAGACAGATGGAGTTGAACAACGGCCATTGGTTATAAAAGTGAGCTGTGACGACTGACGAAAATATTTACATAAATACTGCAATGACATGGGTAACAGCAATGGGGAAGTTGAATAAAAATGTAAATGTACAAGAAAATGTTGTTGTGAACAGCAACTAAAAAGAGATTAAGAGTGTATGAAATGAAGTGACATGTTTGAGTTATTTTTGAGCTAAACTGTGCCTCAAATCAGTAAGAATCAGCGAAGATACGCCATCAAATCTGAATTTTATGGCAGATTTTCCTGTTAATGAGGATCAATAACTCACACACTGATCGCTGGTCTCAGGGATGAACTCCCCCTCACTGTTGATGCTCGTGTAGGAACCTTGGCGGGCGATCCTCTGCTGGCGTTCAGGAACATAACCAGGAGGCGGCGAACTGCGCCCTGTGTTCTGAGAACCTGCAGGATTAATGAGAGAAGAGGAAACAACAACTTCTACATCACCTGAACGTAACAGGGTTTGACTGTTTCTGTCTGAATTTAGAAACCAGTCAGAGCTACTCAATCCTTCTCCTCCAGAGGACAAAAACACCAAACCAGGCCAGTGGTCCAGCACACTAATAGCATTCTGTAATCTGATTGGCTGCTTTCCAGCAGGCATCGTCTAGTGATGGTGAACAGGAAAAGGAAGAGGACCCGTTGCTAAAAGGGGAAGCCAAAGAAGGAAGAGGCAGAGAGTGGGCGAGCGAGAAGGCGACAGACAGGGAAATCCAGGTAGTTGAAGAAGAAGTTGCATAACACGGCTACAGATAACTGCACGTTTACAAAATACCGAGGAAAAAAAGTGTCAACGTGTCCTTCTTTGAACCACAGCGAGAAGAACCCTACTGCTTTTCAAACTTTAAACCACAGATACGTACCGGTTGATAAGTGGCGTCCCCTGGGTTCAGCGGATTGGTACGCCGTGCTCACGTCTCCGGTGGACTGGGAGGACTTGATCCTCACCTGCTTACACAGTGCATGATGGGACGGGGAGGAGGCCTGTGGGTTCAGAGGAAGAAGAACTAAAGTTTAAACATGAACGATCTCTTCATGTCAACAAGCCGCTCAGTGTGATGCAAACATGATGAGGAAATCTGCCTTTTTTTTTCTTACAGCATCGCTCCGTGTGGTGCAACACATGCCCAGAGTGTGTGAGAGTGTGTGTGTGTGTGTCTCACATTGCTGTGCTCCTGTGTGAGAAGCAGGATCCGGATGCTCTTCATGTTGGAGCTTCGGTCCAGAAGATCGATTGCTTTGTCCAGGTCGTCCTGATCTCTGAGAGGGATCGATAACTAAACACATGCACACACAACAAAATAAATGGAGGTACTCACACCAAAAAACAACGAGTCATACATACATAAAATGTGCAGAAAAACAGACACAGAAATGTGTTTATAAAGCACGAATCATTCATTTTTTTAACGTCTTCAAAGCAAAAACACGACACACTCCTGAGCTACAGCTCCTCACTTACAGTCGCTCAGGAAAATGTGAAGTGATACCACACCAGAGTCTCAACTTTACCTCATTATTCATGTAATTCAGATCTAGCTGCTGCCCAAAGACAGTCTTGACCTTCTGCTGGATTTCCTCAAACTGCACAGGCCGTCCAAACATCAGGATCCTGGAGAAATCACACGGACACACAGATGAGGACAGATTTAAACCGGCTGCAAAAGGAAACTGCTTTTATGTGACGTGCACACGTGCGAGCAGAATCAACACAAGCTGCTCTTTCTGCGCTGGATTCCTCTGAGCGCACCTTGCATACTTGTGGTCTGTGCTGGCAGCCAGCGACAAAACCACAGTCCTTTCCCCTCTTCAGCTCTCCGGCTCACATACCGATCTGAATTAAGAGCTGGGGTCTGCGTTTCCCCTCTGAGATGCGCGTTTTCTCATGAAGCTGAACATGTGACGAGGACGGCGTGTTTGAGGGAGCGTGTTTATGGAAAGAAACAAGACCACACTCACCTCCTCTCTCCTGAGAACTCAAACTTGATCCTGACGTCATCCTGGGAGAGAGCAGAGAGAGGAGAGTCAAAGAGTGCACACAGGATGTCAGAAATGTGGTTTGTAAAGCTCGAGCATTTCTTAAAATCTCCTTCCACGTTGGATCTGAGGTGGGAAAATGATGGGGTCTCCTTCACAAACATTACACCGCTCACATCGTCTGCTCTCACTCATCTAGGAGCTGAAGCTGGGTGGGCTCAGAGCTACTTCTCAACACGAGGTGAATGTATTTTTAGAGTAGAAGTTGAAAATAACTCTAATAGATTTCAGATGCAGAACAGAGGTGGGTGGCTCTGTTGGGAGTCCAGCAGCGATTACGCTAAATTAGCAAACTGGATGGGCTCACGGAAATACTGGAAGAAACATGAGTATCTCTGCACGCAGGACACTGAATGACACTTCTCTTGGTTACAGACGTGGTGCAAAGTTTGTGTGAGGAAGACTTAAAGACAGACTGTGAGAGTAAAGATCATATCACTCCTCCTTATAGAGACAGCACTACGTCAGATCTGTTTGATTCTGCAGACCATTCCCCACCTGAGGTTATCAGGGTCCAACTTGACAATCCGAAATAGACTTTTAAAAGCTGAATTCATAACTTAATGCTTTAAAATCAAACCAATTTCTACACTGCAAAAAAACTGAACTCTTAGGAAGTGCTTTTGTCTTATTTTTAGTAAAAATGTCTTTGTAGACTTAATATGAGCCTCATTCACCAGACCAGTCCAGAAACATGTCTCATTTAAAAATATTTAAAGACAAAAATCAGCTCTGAATTGTTTGTAACAAGTAAAAAAAAATCTTCCAGTGGAGTAAGTGAAAGTTTCTTGTATTTAGACATTATTCTAAACTTGACAAGTAAATTTTTCTGACCCCACTGGCAGATTTTTTTACTTGTTGCAGGTAATTCAGACCTTATTTTTGTCTTTTAATATCTTGAAATAAGACACATTCCAGGACTTGTCTGCTGAATGTGGCTCACATCAAGTATAATACGGAAATTCTTACTTTAAATAAGACAAAAACACTTCCTTAGATGTCAGTTTTTGCAGTGTATTTGTTTCATGTCCAGCATGTTTGTAAGTATCCTGTAGGCTGGTTTTAATGAGCTGTTCTGACTGATGTGAAGCTCAGATGTCAACAAAAACTACTTGAAACATTTCTCGCGTTCCTGAGTTTGAATCTCGACTCAGGAGAAACAGACTCTGCTATCTGTACAAAGTGATCTGACAGAAAACATGAAATAGGGAGAGAAAAGTTGTGAAGGAAATACACTGATAAGGATAAAGAAGTATAAGGACACATTAAGCAGATGGATTTTCAACTTGCAGATAAAAAGCACGAAGAGGGAGTCGAAAGGTTTCAGGAAGAAGAAAGATGAGGGAGGTCTTGGGAACAAATAAACAGATTTAGAGCAAAGAGATGTCTTCATAAAGTACCTGTCTGTTGGCCTGTGCGGGTGTCTTTGGTTTCCCAGTGTCGTATGATGACAGAGGCTGACGCCGCGTCATCTGGAGGGCGACCAGGTCCTTCATGATGGAGTGGAGAGCCTGCCTCTCGTCTGGGTAAAAGGCCAGAGAAGAAATTCACAATTAGTGTGCTGATCTGTGTGAACTACAACAGAGAGCCCAGTGCAGTGAATTCTTCACTTCAAGGTGTGAGCAGGTAATTAGTCCGCGGTCTTTAACCGCAGCCATATGGAGGCGATCCCGTCAGGGAGGATTGCAGAGTTTTTGATTTGACTATTCCCATGTTTGATCTCAGGGCAAGCTCTGCTCCGGCTGAACGGGCTCATGAAGAGAAAATATTCTCCTTGGACAGACATCATACAACCCCAGGGCAGCAGACAGAACCAGACCCCCATCTCCACAGTGCCAAAAACCAGTGTTTCAGAGTCTGGATCAGACTGCAGCCTCTGGCCTCAGGGATGCTGTTCAGTGTCTGTTTTTATCTCATGATTTGAGGAAATCAGCCTCCCTAAATGACTGCTCAGCATCAGAAAGACTTACTCATTGTGACGATGTTTGCGTACGTGAGCTTCCAATCAGTCCACAGAAAGTTGTCTCTGCTGTGCCAACCGGCCTGCAGCCTGAGGAGATAAACACAGATCAATTAGTTAAAACAAAGAGCAGTGAGCTGAGGCCGGGACTGCAGCCAAACCACATTTACTCTAAATGATATCTTTGAGGGTTTTCATGTGACATCAAACAGAAAACCTGGTTTCCACTCAGCACAGAGTCCTCTTCCTGCATAATTCTGTGCAGGCATGTAAGAAATGTAACTTAACCCTGCAGAACTTCAGACCTACAGATTTCTCCGACTCCAGCCAAGAAAGAAAGGAAAGTGTGCGGTGCATGTGTGAGAAAGTGTGCCGTCTGTTTTGCCCATGAGAAGGAATGACGATTGGAAACGGCTTGCATTGGCAGCGATCAGTCTGCCAGAGTTTTTACGGGGACTTTTCTGCCATTTAGAGAGAAACAGCTTTAAAACTTTGATTGCACGAGCAGCTGAAAGCCCCTACCTCTGTGTGCTTTTTATTTCCAAACTCCATTGTTGATGGAAACAAGGCAATTTTATCTGGCTCTCTAAAGGCGTCAACAGTGTTATAAACTGAGGAATTTCCTTCAATGGAGAGGGTTTTCCTAAATTTGTACCAATAAAGCAAAGAATTCAAACTAATCCAGCAGGGAGGGCACAAAGAGGCTGGTGTTGTGGTGATTTAGAGAAGATGATGGGTGAAATCTGGTGCTTTCATTTGGGTAAACTACCCCCTCAAAAGATACAATGATCCGTGTTTTCTTCCATTTTTGTGCACAACTGAAGGGTTATCTGAAGACCAGCCTGGGCACAGATACTAAACTGAAGTCTCAAATCTCAAGGCTCACATTAGTTTGCGTTTATGTTTTCTTTCGTTTATCTCAGTCCAAGTTACAATCACTGCAAAGAGATCAGTCCCTCGGGCTTATTTCAGGTCGTAACTTTCCCATGGCAGCAGAAGAAAGAGATAAAGAGCAGAGTCCACCGTAAACCAAATCCCAGGAACACACAGAAGCGAATCATCCGGTTGCCTTAACTCTGTGGTGAGGTCATCCTTCAGAAATAACAGCTTCATTTACAGTTAAAGAGAGGAAAACAGCTCCGAGTGTCACCACAGATCAGGATGAAGAGAGGCTCAGGATGGAGCACAGAGGAGAGGCTGTAACCGTCCCCCTCAGGTCAGAGAAGACTGAGATTCAGTGAACTATTTCTGCATATGAAACTGGCACCATTGGCACCTGAGGCAACCCGCTGGCTGTGTGGATTTCTGGGTAATAATCACCCACAGGAATCCCTGGCATGTCCGCATGTGGTCGGTGGAGCGTTGCCACGCTGCTTTCAAGCTTCTGCCGCTCTCGTGTTCACCCGCCAACCGAGCAGGAGCCACAGACTTTCATCCTGTAACCCTTCTAACTTTCAAGCTTATGGCTTTTTCTCACATTCTGAATAACAGAGTTAATGAGGTGTGCAATTCCTCCGTCGTCAGAAGCGGTCATTTCAGGACACTCTGAGAAACTTCCCTCACTTTAACTTGAAACTTGCTCTACATGCATCCCAGAGTTCTTACAGTAAACAACACAACAGTAAACTCTATATGCATCCTCTCAGTAACCCTCCTCTCCCTCAATCCTCCTGATTTCAATTACCTCCCAGGCGGATTTCAGAGAACTCATTGAAGAGGGAGGCCGAGCTCTACCACTCCAGTCAGCTGTGCCCTCTTTATTTTTCCTTGTATCACATTTCCAGGACTAGCAGGATTTACATGGATTTTACTCCCCCCTTCTCTGCTCTGTCTGCTTTGAGAGGTGTTTAGTCTGAGGCTGTTTTTCCCAGCCACAGCTTTTACTCTGTCTCCCGCCAGAGATGCATCTGGATTCATGGCTTGTCAGCAAAATCCCCTTGGCCTGGTGTCTCTCCTGTTCAGGTGCACATGTGTTTCAGGATCAGCGTAACAACAAACACATTTGAATACTGCAACTTCAACAAGATGCAGACGTTCTCCTTGGCTTGAATTCCAAACTCACGAAAAAGAAAAAAACCCTCAAAAGATATTTCAAAAGAGACATTCATGCACAATCTTGCAGAAAAGCAACTTTTTAACTCATTGAAACTGTGACATCTTCAGCATAAACTTTTTCAAGCCTAAATAAAACTTTGCAATCTTTCTGTTAGCAGGCTTTTTTTTTCCAAATAAATAAAGACTTTTGTAAATAAAAAAATGCTTGATTTAAGGTTCCTACTGTTGGTCCCAGAATTGATTGTTGCATTGTGCAAAAGTTCTTTGATTATAATCAACAAATACTGCATCTGTAATTTTGTTAATTGTTTCCTTGATATGACGAGTGTGACATTTCCATGCAGGACCCTGATCCATGAGACAGAAGTCAAACCTTTGGTGTATAGAGCTTAACAGATTTTGAAATCTAAAATATTTAGATATCCAGTGTTCTCGTTTAGCTTTAAGGGGCCTAATTATTGTTACATGATGTTACAAACACATCACTTCTTTGTTTTTGATCCTGAGTGCAATGACGAGTTTAGTTTTAAGACAGACAAACTGGTGTAGTATTTTCCAGGATTTCGTGAATGCAGCGTAATAAACCCCCTATATATCTGTCATTCCTGTCACCTACAACCCCCCTCAAACCCTCACCTGCAAGTCCGGGCTCGTCCCGCGTGCAGGTCACCTGTGTCAGACGCAGCGAGTCCAGGATGCTCTCACGTCCATCGGTGACCTCACTCGGTCAGTCACACCTACACAGGTGAGAGTGCGGAGGCGCCATGGCGGGGGATGACCCCCCAGGTGACAGGGTCCTCTCTTCTCCAATGGAAAATGACACACAAACAGATTCTTTCCAGGTAGATAAAAAAAAAAAATTCCGGTCACATCAGATAGCTGTCCGTTTGCAAAGCAAATGTTCCGATGGAAAAGTAGACATCACAGAGCTCCAGGAAAACTTCTGCTCGGATCTTTCAAAAAATTAGATTTCCAGAACATTTTCAGAGCACGAACTCGACATCAGTCGCTCAATGAGTCCCATCGTCGAGTTACAAATGGGTCAAATCTATAGAACAAGGTGTAACAATAAACGTATGGCCTTTATGAAATCCATTTGTCTGTCGGATCAGCTCGCCAGAGGAAAAGACCGGACGATTTCCGTGATTTGATGGTCTCTCTTCCTGCTAAGTTTGCAGATTTTCCAAAAAGAAAGAAAGAAAAAACACTCGACAAGAAATAGCTTTACTATAGGGAGTGAATTGCATATATGTGCGTCGCATTGCAACTTGAATGTGTCTAAAAATTACAGGAACACAGAAAGGCCCATGACTGATCTGCGACAAAAACAAGGAATCTGATTCAATGCGCTGAATAATGGAGTACAACTCGCAGCAGGAGGAGTTCTGACAAAACTTTAAACACAAATGCATGAATATACGATCCCTGAAACATGCAACTTAACACTGACATCAGATTGTTTTTGTGAAGTTGGGGAAACTTTTTGTTTACACTTCACATCGTTTCGCACTCTTAAAATACGTTGGCATAAACATTTCATGCAACATTTTCACTGCTGCAAAAAGAAGTGAAAACAACCAGAGTTTCCACGCTGTTTCTGTGAGAAATGTTGGAACACAAGTTTCCCGGATCAAAACAAAGTATGAAACAATCTTCTGCTGAAAACGTCAAACTTCCTGACAGAAAAAAATATCGCTACCGGAACCTCTCTTTATACTTCCAACAAGTGGTGAAAACTGTATTCCAATATCGAATCCCTTGTTTCCAAACTCCAGACTCTCCGTCGTCCTTTCGTTTGAATCGACATGATTTTATTCCTGAGGGATTTTCTAAAAACTATCTTCATTTGCGCCGAGCTGCCGCGGGAACGCGCTGTTACTTGGTCGAAGTCTTTCCACGGGAGCGAGCGCGTAATTATCAGAGGGGCGGGACGTAGTGACGCAGATTTAGTTTTATGGTGCCTTCAAGACTTTCGGAAAATCGGTATTTGAAATGATTTTGATTGATGATTTTTTTTTCTCGGTGCATATTAATTAATATTTCTGTAATTATGCCATAATAAGCCTAAAGGTTGGTTTCCATCGTATTTGTCCCGCCGGATGTTAAAATAGGCCACTTAAAAAGCACCAAAGTAAAATAAAAATATATGAAGGAGATAAAAATGTAATGTAAATTACACCCTAAAAGTACACGTTATAAGAATCTACATTGAAAAAACACTATCGCAATGAGTAATCATAGACATACATGCGAGGCATGCAACAAAAAAAACATCTTGTTTACCTTGCAAAGATGCCTTGCAAAGATGCAAGGTAAACAAGAAGTAGCAAAAAGCCGTTGTTACTAAAAGCATATAGGCAGAATTATGCAAAAGCATAATTCTGCCTATATTCTGTATTCTGCTGAGAATCAGCACATTAAACAGCGCTGAATGGGTCATCATACAAACATGCAGAATACATGCAAACACTTTTATTAAAACAAAAACAACAATAAATACAATAAATGAAAAATGCAGCAAATTATTAAATTCCCTAAATAAGCTATAAACACACATGTAGTCAACCCAGGCATGCAACAGTCATGAAAACTGCACAAGATAAATCAGCAGGTGGCCAGACACAAGGTGGCAGCAGCATTGTTTATGCCTTAATGCACTTTTTCTGTCTTTTTTTCTTTCTTTTTTTTGCCAATCCTTCACATTATTTTACTATATGCTGTTAAAATGTTGCTGTCAATAAATTATTATAGCACAACTTAAATTATTAATAGGTTTTAAAGTAAATAAGATAAGAATAAGGAAAGGTGCAAAAATGATTTTTAGTCTTAAAAAATACCAGAATTTCTATCATAGCCAACAGTATTATACTGTCTTAAACTTGTTATATTAACCTTATTTTTATTGACTGCTCTTATTGACTATCCTTTTTTTAATCAATGGTCAATCTTATGTCTTTCCTATCTTGTTTTTTTTATTAATTGCTTATTTCATGTACCTTGGGGTACAAATAAAGTTACCTTGAACCTTATTGTTCACTTCACAATAGATGTATTTGAATAATAAGCACATCAAAAATCACTGCATTAATCAACACCAGCATTTTATTTTTTTTTCTCCAAAAGCATGTAAAAAACAAACAGAAAAAAATAAACAAAGAAGAAAATGCACAAAATGAATGTGTGAACTGGCGTAGAAAGGGGGCGTTTATGTTTCAAAATGATACACTTCTATATGACAGCGAAGCAAGAGAGGGGGAACAGAGAGGAAAGACTGCAAACACAGTCCGAACGTCCTTTTACTGTAAGGCCACCTCAATCCACAGGTCAAGTTTTCAAAACAGATGAAATTTAAAGATGCAAACATTTAAAACGTCTCAATAACAACAGCATTGAAAAGTAAGTTCACATCAAGTATAGCACAAAAGTTAAATGACTTACACGTTTAACATTTAAAACGTTACACTGAAATCATTCACCTGAGCCTCTTGGCACCAGTGTCAAGTGTACTTTGTCTGCTCTGTTACACTGAGACGTTGCAATTCACAACAGATGCTGCAGCTGTACCTTGGCGAACTGCGAACAGAGAATGACAAAGACAGCATTTCGAGATACAATACTCTTGATTTTAAAGCATTCTCAGGGATCCAGAGGACCATTTTGAACAGTTTAAAAAGAAAAAAATGAAATACAAACTGTCAAAAAAGTTGAAGTAAGAACAATATGTGTGGATAAAAAGTGGTTTCATCAGAGAGTGGCTGCTGGTTGGGTGAAGTAATCTTATACTAGAGAGTGGGGATCTAAAGTCAGCCTGCTTGTGTCTGGAAAGGCATGAACAGGACATTTCTTGGTCAAGATTTGCGGACTCAAAGATGAGCTATTCATTTCTAAGGCTTCTTTAAAAACAAAAAATCAAGCAAATATCCACCTTTTTCAGTTTCTCTCCTGCACAGCGTGCTCAGATTCACAGTACACCTTCAGTCACAAACACTACTTTGTGTCATTCAAGTGTCAGTCAAGTCTTAGTGGTAGTTCTTTTCTAAAATGAGAGATTTTAATGGCTTTAGACTCATTCTTCATATAGAATGAAAAAAATAGATGTTGAAATCTTCTCTAACTGGATTAATTCCTCTTAGGTGATGAATTAAATAAGATTAAAGTTGCTGAAGTGCAGTTGCTGCACTGCAGACTGAGGCAACATATTACAAAACTTTGAATAAAGGCTTCCTCGATTTCACAGGCAAGAGATTTTTCTTTCTCTCCTCTCACTTCCTCCAACATTACTGTCACACTTTCCCCAGTAGGGGGTGCTCTGTACCGGGTTTGGCATGCAGCATGCAGGAGCACAAAAGGGGCCAACACAGTGACAAACCCTCCTTCAGACACAGACTGTCAATTCAATATTAGAAATAGGTCCAGGTGCTAAGATGCATTTAAGGTCGTAAGACAGGAGATGAGAACAGGAAGGCATTAATCAAAAAATGAATTAATCAAAAACAGGAAACCTGTCTGCTCTATCCGGGTGAGACCGTGAGGAACTAATGATAATACGAGTCACTGGATAGGATCCGTCTCCAGTTACATGAACACACTTACGCCAACACTTGATGAGTGATATGATGAGGGAACGAAGTTTGATTTCCTGCAGGGCTTCAGCTTCGTCCGTCAACATCCTCATATGCATCAAAGTAATTTATCATTAGTGAGAAACTGAACTAAACGAATAAACGTGAGGGATGTTCACGAACAAGCATCAGTACCCCTGTGATTATCAACATCTCGTCTGGTGAGGATGTGCACTCATTTCGTGGGGAATGTTCACTAAATCACAAACTACAGCTCTATGTACAGACGAATACAAAACACAGTCTGAGAACGACGTTAAAATTCAACCATAAAAGCTCAGAGAGGATCAACTTCTGCCGTGACATCAATCAAATCCAAACTCGAGTGCTTTTAAAAAAACCCTTTGAGGAGACAAATCATTCACAACGACAAAGATCGATACAGTCATAAGATAAGGCTGTTAAAACCCAGTCATCCCGACATGCAAGGATAAAACTCAGGAGTGGTCAATAAAATAAAATAAAAACGAACCATGGGATGAAGCAACAACAAAAAAAAAAACAAACAAAAAGCACAAATAAGAAGTTAAAAAAGCGAGAGGTGAGCTGTTGCTGATGTGTGCGGTTGTGTTACAGTACTCTGTACCCTGTTTGTTCCTCAAATATATGAAACCTGACAAACTGACATTAACGTCTCTGACAGTAAACTCACAATACTGAGGAGCGGTATTTAGATTTGTGTTATCTTTTTGAAATGAGTGAAGTCATGTTTGTAAAAATCCTTGGGTGAAAACTGACCTGAGTTTATGCTCTACTGCAAAACATGAATGCTCTGTAACCTTTCTGATATGTTTGCCTGAGCATACAGTTTACTGACTAAAAACACAAAAAGGAGGCGAATCATTAAAAGGAGTTAAAACAAAAACAAAAAAGGAAACAATAAAAGTGATTATTATCACACTCCCCATTCCAGAGAAGGCATTTGGTCACAATCATCTACCAATTCCAAGAAGGAAATAAGAAAATACACATTAATAAAATCAAACCCAGAATCCCCAAATTATGATTATAACTGTCAAGTCTCTTCCTATCTGTTTGTGCATGTATCGGTTTCTGATGGCCTTTCAAAAAGCAAGTGAGAGCGTGGGTGATTTAACAGAGCCCCAGCTCATGAGGCATGTGTTCATCGTGATGGAGGTGTAAGGAGAGAGAAAAAGGAAGAGACAGGGAGGGGACGGGACACGAGCAGAAACGATTATGCCGTCTTCGTTATATCCTCTGTCTCCTTGGAGGCCCACAGCTCTTTGTGCTGTTTGCGTCCGAAGCCCTCGTCGTAGTTGCCTTTGCTTTTGAACAGCTGCTGAAAGTGGGGTTTGCAGTAAAACTCGCCTTGGAGGGCCGCAAAGGTGCCAAGACTGTCAGAGGAGAAGAGGGAAAACGGTTATAAACAAACCGAAAGAGAACGATAAGAGGAAGAGAGTCAGATAAGCACAGGAGAACAAAAAACTACAACCTCAGTTTAGTAAAATGTACATCTAAACAGGTTTTAAAATGGTTTGCAAATCATTTCAAAGACTACATGTCAAATATGAAACTGAGATATTTTGCTGAATTAAATATACAAGCTTGTTTTTATTGGATGACAGACAGATTTAAAAATTTTGCCAACAAAACTCTGAAAAAGTTTGCATAAAGCTAAAAACAAACCCGGAGGAACCTCTTCAAACTGATTACACTGCAACAAAATTAGTCTAAACAGTTTGTTGATGTCTTATTTTCAGTAAAAACTGTCTCATTATACTTGATATGAGCCACATTCAACTGACAAGATTAGAAAAACTGTCTTATTTAAAGATATCAAAAGACAAAATTGATGTCTGAATTGCTTGTAAGGACAGTGAGTTAATGAGTCAAAAATTCCAAAACTGTACAAATTTCATTTTCAACAGCGATATGTTGCCTTTGCATCAATTGAAGTTAAAAACAGGGTCAAAATGGTTTGCAAATCATCAGTTTTCTCAAACTCATTGGCATTTTGTATGTAATAAACCTGAGCTTGGCGTTGCAGTGCTTGCAGCAGAAGCATGTGGAATGGAAGACCATGTTGTTGGCAACCAATCTCTCCATCGGGTAGACCGTCTTCTCACATGATGAGCACAACTCCTTTTGGGTTTTAAAGCTGAAAGACTGAGCACATAAACGTATGCATTCAGACATCAGAACAGGAGGGGGCCCTGGGCCTCGATAGTGGATGAGATGAAAGCTAGATTTAACAAAAGACACCAAAAGCAGGAGAGACTTCCTCTGCTCTTCTCTGAGATCAAAGCCTGAATGAAAGTTACACAAACACACACACACACGCACACGCACACACACAGCACAACAGAAAACATAAAGAGACAGAAGATGCATGTTTACCTTAGATCGCTGGACGGGTTTCTCTTCAGTGGTGTTCCTGGTGTCCTGTATAAACACAGAAAAACAAACTCAGCACCAAAACAAACTGATTCAAACGTGTGTAAAAACTCCTGGTATGCTCTGAAAGCTGCAGCACATGTGCTAAACTAGCAGAAACAACAGAGAGAAACATTTTTCTCACATATTTCACATATTTTTAAACACATATTTCTCATTGTCCTCTTATTACCTTTAACGGTGTGTGTACTGATCTCTTGTTTTCTACCCTTCTTTCTATTTGCTCCATCTGTCTTTTTGCACCCCTGGGAGAGGATCAGGTGCCTTCTGTCTGGTCATGTGAGCTGAACTGTTGGACACTCTGCATGGGTTTAGAAAGCAGGCAGCATGACTGAAGTCTCTTGGAAAAAGAAGGCTTTGTGTTTACCTTCAATTCAGTGGCTGCGGTTTAAGTTTTGATACGCTCACACTCTGAGTGTTAATGTTTCTGTCAGGTAATTACAGCTCGAGTCACGATGACGAGAGGAATGGAAAGACTTCCCTCCAGGCACTCGAGAGGTTAAGAAGAAAGCGATAAGTCTGACGTGATTACAAGCTGGTGAAAGGTACAGAAAAGTAATGACTGTTTGTTTTCACGCAGCTGGTCTGCAGCAGCAACAAACATATCTTTAAGTGAGGCAAACAGGTAGTTCAAGAGCATTAAACACACAGAGACGCATTCAGACGCGCATGCAGTAACTGCCATGGAAAAGCCAGCGAGCGGGGAAGAAGGGCCGCCTCTGTTCAGGCTGGGGAAAAGTCCACTGCAGACTCTGCTAAAACCCTGTTATGTAAGGTAGTTTGGCTGGAGCTGGAGGAAGTGGTGAAGGTGGTGGGTTGGGGGGCTGAGGGTCTGCAGGCTTGGTTGTAAAGAGAAGGGACTCTGGCTTGTCATCGGTTTTCAGAGCCTATAAATATTGGACTTGCAGGATATTCTGCTATGTGTGCAAAATCAGCACCTGTCAGAGAAAAAGGAATGATAGCGGGGAGTTTGTGAACATATCTTTGACTCAAACTGCACCAAAACAACATGAACCACAGGCCTGGTGATTACAATCGGCAAACACTGACTCAGGCAGCACAGTAATTTACACATTTCTGACCCCTACATCTTAAAGTGGCATCAAATAAATGAGGAGGTGTAACATCCAGTGTACCGTCTGCCCTGATAAGGACCGGATGACATGCTTTTGAAATAATTGGCTCATTACAAGTGAAGCCATGCAGCTTCCTGTTGATGCAATCACATCTCAATTGTTTGCCTCCTCTTCATCCCTGATCCTCCTCGGGTTCAGTTAGCAGGTAGCTCGCTCGCTGCACGCTGCACCACTTCCTGTTGACTCTGATCTCCTCAAAATGATCTAAGTCTGTTTAAAACTGAGACTGAATGAGTGAAGTTCCCACAGAGGATTCAGTCAGAGGCCGTGAGAGCAGCAGAACAAGGTCAATAGGTTTTTGATTGGAGCGCATGAAACCCTGACAGTGAGGTAGCCTAATAAGGAAAGTGATGTGAGTGAAGGCACCGAGTTGCCAAAGATTTTTACTCTGGTGAAAAAAAACAACCCAGCATGATAAGCAACCATGTTAGGGGGCAGGCATGCATTCCAAACACACTCACACACACTCACACACACTCACACACACTCACACACAAACATCCAAGAAGACTTCAGATTAGCTTTGCCATCGTGTCCTCTCTTGCCTTATATGTACATGTCGTCTTTGCCACAGAAAAGTTGAATGTGGCAGGAAGTTGTGACACTTGTGGTTTGTAGCTGAAGTCCTAACTCACTGTTTTTCATCTCTTAACAAACGACTGCTGAGATCACTCCTTCTACATGACTCCTTCAGCTGAAGTGTGAAACTAAACTAGCTCAACGATACTCCACGCCAAATCAAAAAGAGTCACCGAATCTGCGCAGGGGCAGGAAATTAAACGCCTTTACGAGCACAGAACAAGGTGTTCAATGTAAACACGAACAAACCAGGGCTTGTGGTGGAGCTGATTTGCTCTGTTAGTTCCAACACTATTTTAGCTGTGAAGCAGTTTGACATACCAGTGTGTGAGAAGCTCGAGCCAGCTGGAGAGCTGCATCTCACCAAACAAAGACCACTTTCACACCAGTGGTGAAATCTTTCTTTCAACAGAGGTTCAACTCTTAGTGGTTTGCAGCATCAAGGCCCTGCTTCGATTTCAAATCACACCTGCACGTCTGCATCGATAACATGTTGTTTTAGAGAAACAGCTTTGGGATAAATGTTGATTACTTCCTCTAAAACCTAAAAAAAGAGAAAGAAATAAAAAAAGATACTGCTGGGCCTGGATGGTAAATTGTGATGATGATTCTTTTAATCAAGAAACAGAAACCTTTAAGTCTGCATGTTGGGTGTAACAAGACAGTTCCTGTTTTCTCTGCTTGTCGATAGGTTTCAGAAAAAGTGCATGCAATGTCGCCTCCCCTGAAAACTAAAGCATCTCTTCTTTACAAAGTAAGTAAGTGTAAGCGCTGTTTTTCTTCACATGAGGTCTCCATCAGACTTTCTTTCTTGGCTTTTCACCATTGTGTGTTGATTAATTCTGTAAATCACAGAGTTATCCTCTCTTTCTTCTGGTTTTAATGTACATCAGTCCTCGCTGTGAGCCAAGACATCCAGTAGGAGCCTCGATATATCTGACAAATGTGAAATGCTTCTGCTTTGGAATAGGTTTGCCGGCTCATAGGGCATATGAGTTAAAATCTATATTTCATGTGAATAATATGTCAATCATTTTGGGGAATTTAGAGGTTAAGAGGTAAAAATTTCATACGCACAAAGAAAAATGATCCCTCTGGGCAGATACTTTGAGGCGCGTCACTATTAGATGTAGAGACTAGACTTCATGGGCTTATGCAGGAGGACAGGGTTTAAGTGAGTTAGTGTGCATGACAAGTAAATATAATCAGCCAATCACAATTGGACTGTATCCATGAATTTGGAAGAGGAGTCTAAAAGCTTAAAGATGCCAGAAATACTGACACCAACTACCTAAACTGGAATCTAAACAAATCTAGAAAAAGAAAAGAGGTCGGGTTGAGGCGCCGATATCCTCCAGGTTCAATCCTGCTGTGTTTTAAATGGTTATTTTTGTACACGCTCAGACGGGAGTCTCTTTGCTTTTAGAGGCAGCTTAAAGTGGAAACTTCAGGATCTTCAGTCTTTAGCTAGTGAAATGCTAGTTCTCCAGGTTCCTCATGCCAGGACTGACCTGGGGAGAACTGCTTTTAGCATCAGTGCAGCAAATTCCTGATACAATTTACAACGAAACTAGAACTTGAACACTTAAATCCCTTATGATGTTCATTTTAGAAACATTATCTTAACCTCCCGTTTCCAGATTGTAACTGTTTTATTTGACTTTAACTGTTGGGTAATCATGGTAGTTATTTTGCCTTTTAATTATTTTATGTTATATATCTCATTGTGGCTGCACATTGATGCAGCTGTTAGCACTGCAGCCTCACAGCAAGATGGTTGCTGGTTTGAATCCCAGTTCAGGCAAGGTGTGTCTTTCTGTGTGGAGTTTGAGTGTTCTCTCTGTGCATGCGTGGGTTCTCTCTGGGTACTCCGGCTTCCCCCCACAGTCCAAAAACAGGCTCATCAGGTTAATTGGTGATTCTAAATTGCCCGTATGTCAGCCCTGTGATTGACCAGTCCAGGATGTACCCTGCCTCTCGCCCTACGACAGCTGGGATAGGCTCCACCCCCCACAACCCTCAACAGGATAAGTAGTATAGAAAATAGATGGATGGAAATCTTATTGTTTTTAGTGCCTTTACTCATTCCTGTGGCAGCCATATCAAATTTTTTGATTTTTTGACTGTGTTCTCTCACCATCATTGTAAATGAAGGTCGCCATTAATGATTTCTCTGAGAACTTTAAATGAAGGTCTATGATGATTTTTAAATTGTGTCATTGTTTTCCCGCACAGATTTCTCCTTAAACTCAACCTGTTTATGATCTGAAACGCTGCTTGTAGGCAGACTTTGCTCCCCTAAGCTACACATTTCTAATGCAGACATGAGAGCGGTATTTCTCTTCCCTCCCAGCCAGTGCAAAACAGCAACTAAGTGTATTTCCCAACTAATCCTATAATAGTAATCAGTAATGGGCTACTACTTTTTAATCCGCTCACCAAATAGTCCAATCTGCCCGCTTATATTTAGGATGTAAAAACATTTAAACCATTACGCTCACAAATCCTTTATGGCCTTTTTCTCCTGAGGTCACAGACCATCATGAGTCTGCTCTTATTCTTCCAAAATCAGGAAAAAACAGGTAATTTTAGAAAGTATGTGACATCAAAATGATGTGTGCAAGTCTTTCACTGCTTCGGATGTCAAACAAACGCTCAAATCAAATAAGCAGACCCTTCTTGTCTAAATGTGGGTGTTTACCAGAGCTATCTGCTGACGTATATAACGGCCTTTTAGAGCGGTTTCAAGTGCTCCAAAGACTGTCACATGGGTCAAAGGTCAAGACGTTCAGAAAGAGCTGAAATGGGGAGAAGTATCTGCTCTTTTTGCTACTTCTGATGGACACACAGCACGTAATAAACTCAACCTGCTTCACACTTGTGCATGAATCTCTGATACAGGTCCATACAAGGGAAGGCAGGCGCTACATTAACGCATGTCTTATGTCATTAAACAGTCTCCCACTCTCTCTCTCACCCTGTATTTTTAGAGATGTGATCATTGCTTAATCATCCAGGACAACAGAGTGAAAAACAACAGAACCAACGTGATGAGCCTCATCCCTTCAACTCGACTAAACAAAGAATCTGTAAATCACTCTGACTTTAATCATAACAAACCAGAAACTTCCAGCTACGAACTTGCAGCATAAACCACAAGACTTCAGCTTAATATTCCTGCAGATAGAATCTTACTTTATATTGCATTTTTCAGGCCCCTCAAGCCATGGCGGTGATCCAACAGCTGAAACAGCTGCTGCAGGGAAGACATATAGGCTCCTTTTGACAGCAAGCTTCCATCAATAACTCTGAACATGATGAGACAAAGACAGAAATGTGGACGAGATACCAGAGAGGGGGGAAAAAAACTAAAGTATAGTTTGTTCTGTGATGGAAATGTTGTGACCGCGGGGTTTTGACACTTGACTTGCTGGGGAAGTGATGATACTGAGGACGAGAGAGCAGCTGAAGGTTCACCACACCAGTCTGCAGACGAATCACATCTGGGAGTGTGTCAGAGTGTGAGGTCTGTTACTACTTCTCTTTCTCTGTTCAGCTTCCTGTGTGCAGTGACGAAGTGACGGGGCAGTTTTCTGTGTGTGGAGTCAGTGGGTATCAGATGTCTGCAGGGCTGAGAGATACTGTTTCTACCTCCTGTGAAGAGAGGCTGAAATGTTTCAATATTTCTAAGTGAAAAATATCAATTTATGACGTCATATTGCTGGTTTTTCTCAATTCTAATAAAAAATAGGCTGCTATTCCAGACTTAAGGCACTTCTGCAGAACTTTAAGGTTGTGTCAATTTTGGCGCCTCCTGTGGACAAACGAGACATTGTCCAGCAAAGGTGTCAAGTGTCAAGTGTAAAAATAAGCTGATTCAGCTGCATGCAGTCGATAAATTTGACTGACACTCGTCCCCTGCAAGACTTCTTAGACGTAACTAAGTGAAAGAGAGACAAGCTTGTTACTGGTGGATTTTTTTGCACATTATAAACAAAAATCATGTAAAATATCACTTCAGCTATAATTTATATATACAATAAACTATATAATCAAGCTCAAAATCCAAACTCAATGTGAAGAAACGTCATAGTAACAACCTTAATAAGGTACCAAGTACAGCTCCTTAATCTAAACTCCAAATACAAAGTTTTCTGTTTTTGAATGATTAACCAGGCTGATAGTTTTGACTCACTGTTATGAAATAGTTCTTAATTTCAATTTCACTTTTCTAATGCCCGAGGTAACGACTGAAAATGTTCTGTCCACAGTTCAAATTCAGCAAAACTTTACTCATAAGAAGGTGGGACTAATGAATTCCTGACATTTCTATTTGGAATATAAAAATAGTTGCAGATTATTTTTCTGTTGATCCAGATCAGGTTAAATTCACTCTGAGTCTAATCCCATTTTCCATTTACAGAGGAGTGAACGTTTTAACTTCAATGAAACATTTTGATATTTCAAGTTTATTTTTGGGATTTTTATGTTTATTGAGAGATTTAGGAAACTTGGAAGAGAACATGAGATGCAGGGATACAGCGGAACCGAGTTCAAATGAATATCTCCTAAAGGCAGACTAAAGTTTTAAACTTTTTGGTTAGGAATGAGCAAGTTTTTCTCAGATAGCTGCTCTGTAAACTCTGGTACCTGCCTACAGAAGTCCTGAATGCTTTCATTGAGCTCTTTGAAGAAGTGTCCTGAGGGCAGGACTGCCTGTTAGCATGAGGCCCATGTAATTAGCTCATCTAATACTGACTCATAAACACAGCCCCAGACTATTTTCTATTTATAGACAGAGAAACTATGATAACTTCTCAAACAGAAACTGCTTTACTTGAGTTAATGAACACACTAGCGCCAGTTTATGTTTTTGTTTTGACGTCGCAAAAGAACAAAACGGTTGATGGCCTGTGAAAGAATGTGCTGCAGACCTGCTGCCTGTGTTGACTTGACATTGCGAGGAGATGCTTCAAGAGAAGAAGAAACGGCCTCAAGTGCTTCCACTGATCAGATGTTGTTGAGACAGAGAACAGAGGGATGTTTCAAAACCAAATTCTCACAAAGGACTGGAATTCAGGCTAACGTGCCCCATCCCGTCTAAAGCCTAAAAAGCTCACATGTAAATATCTGCTTTGTGAAGTTTCCTTTCTACTCTAGAGTTATTTCACTGGGTTTAATCTCAGTCACAAAATTCACAGGGACTAGATCCCCACAGAAAATATGCCGTCTGTTGTTTCTTTAGAAATTCTTCACAAAGAAATAACACGTCTCTAAGTCCTCTGAAACCAGGTTACCTATATCACATCAGTGCTGACAGTCACAGAGATGCAAAGCAATGTGGGAGCGAGGCTGGTGTGGTTAAACAACTGTTACTGAGATTCTTCTGTAGAGAATGAAGAGATGATTTTTAACAGTGTTTAGTTGCTTCGTGACTGTTTGAAAGAAGTCAAGGAAAAACGGTCAAAGTTAAACAAATCAGAGTGAAAGGAATGTGCTCAGACTTTGAATTCAGAGTCTGAGCTTGAAAACTTCAGCACCAGTTTGCAAAGTGTGACCAAATTTAGACAGGACAACCAAAAAGCCATTAAGATAATAATAATAACAAAATTTAAGGGCTTTAAGATGCTCTGATTTGGTTCAATAAATTGACAATAAGACATGTTTAGACATAAATTCTGTATGGTTTTAAGTCTGTGTGTTTGTTTCCTTACCGCCACTGGGTTTTTTTTCTTTGTTCATTGTAGCCACCAACAAACAGAGGCAAATTCCTCCTGATTTACAAGAACTTTGCTAATAAATCTGATTCTGATGACTGAAAAATTACACGTGCTTCACACATCATTCAACAAATTCAAAGAGAATACTCCACGCAACACACATTTGCACACTTTTAAGCATCAGCAACGTTAAAGATGATCCAGAATAGCACACAAAGGAGCAGACATGCAGCTCATGAAAACTAGCACTGTGGCCCGTTTTTTTTCCTTTTTTTTTTGCCTGCAGCTCTCTCGCCTGGACCTGCTGGCGACCCATTTACTTCTGTTCTGCACATCTGACAGCAAAAAAACACCCCCTCCTCCCAACATATGGCACTTCAGAAATCCCCACCAAACCAGGTTTTTGTGCTGTTAATGATAATTGTTTGAAGGAGGAGCATATGGTCAAACTAACTGCATGTGACTGCTCCTCAAAGTATCATTAGTACAAAAAATCAACACCGGTTTGAGTTCTTTTTTTGTCGTCTCTCTTTTCCTTCTTCTTTTTTATTTTGCTGGACAAAGATGACTAAGTTACAGCAACGTGCTCCTAAATCCACCAGAATAGTGACGCAAATCATCCATCAGAGCAGGGTGTCAATCTGTGCTGTCAGCTCGGACTGGAATTACAGTCAGTCCGCCCACTGACGGGGCAGGAAATGAAATTGACCATATACTTGCTTAAGCCCTTTCGCCATATGCCGGGGATGTAATGACAGACTTGTGTAAATGTGGTCCTCGCAGCGGATAGAGGGTGGTTTGAGCAAACCACAAAGCTGTGTATAAACTGTTCAGCAAAACAAACACAGACAAGAAAAGTGTAACGACGAGTGAAACGCACGCTTTCTCCCACCTGGGGTAGAGCTTTAATCCAACGCTGCTTTACGCAAAGGTTTAATCCATTCATTCGGCATGACTCAGCTGAATGTCTCAGCAGCTGCAGGTGAATTCATCAACTGCTGTTGCTCTGTTTGAAATTTGCACATTTGGAGGACGTTTCAGCCCTTGTTTTTTGATAATAACAGTCATGTGTAGCAAGTGTGAAAATCTTGTATCTAACATCGTATTTGAACTTAAAGCTCAAACTCTTATTCCAGTCCTAAAACTACCTGATTCGAGCGCTCTCTTTTACTGGAGGACTGAGTTGCTCCAGGTGATGATCAGTGAACTGATGCTGTAACATGAGTACAGCTTTCTCATGTTTCCTTTAATTCTCAAAGTAGGATAAACCTCAATACGAATGTAAACATACTTAATCTTACCTTAGTAATAAAAACCATACTGTTTTAGACTCCTGCATATTCAGCAAGCTTAACATGGATTTTCTCCTCTTGAATAAGTGCTTATGTCTTTAAATGTGTGTGTTTTGTAGCTTACGCCTTCGCCTTCTACCCCACTTATAATTTTATTGTTTTTTATATTAACTGTTTTATTAACCGGATTTATTTATTCTCTTCTGTTGTATTATAGTGCTGTATCTGTATTTATCATTATGATTACCTTTCTTATTTATTTATTTTTAGTTTACATTAATTATTTTACTAAACTTCACTTTTTTTCTTTTCCAACTTTTGGCTTTTTCTATTGTCATCATAACCTCAATCTTCTTTTATTTATTTATCTTCCTTGTTATTTTTGTTGCTTCTATTCCCTTCTTTTACTCACCTGTTCCTACCTCTGGTCTTTGTGGTCTCAGTTAATTGTCGGCTTTTTATTTTATTTTATTTTATTTATTCTGGCCTTCTGTTGTTCAGCACTATGTAAACTAATACTTTAAAGGTACTTTATCGCTCGTTTCAGGTAACTTCTCTGTGTAAATGGGCTTTCTCACAGGACTCCTTTATGTAACACTTTGCAGGTTGGAGCAGAGTTATGTCACATACAGACAAACAAACACAACTACTGTACAAAAAACAAAACAAAGATAATAAGAAAAACGTACTATAATTTAAAAAATGGTTGACGTGTGCACACTCTGTGTGATGAAACAGGGTTCATCCTAAATAATATGTGTTGTTTGTGTGGTAGAATATTACATTGTGGGGTATTATTAATTAGCCAACAGGCTAGCTGACTGAAAGACGTTAAAGGCAGCGGTGCATTCTGAGAAACACGACGGCGGAGGTTTAAATGCAACAAAAGATCCCCTCTGAATCATCTCCCGTCATAGTAATGGTTTTATCCTCACTGCAAACAGAGGTTTGTATTACAAAATAAGCTCCCCCGGGTTTAGCAGTACGTAAAGGACTGTACGGACATCATCACCTCACCTCATCTCACATAAAAAGAAGCAGAGAGGAGAGCAGCGGAGGGAGGGGAGGCTGCAGACACACACGGTGCAAAAACACACTTACCATCTGCGCTTCGTCTCTGCAACACACTGCCTGATAGCGTGGAGTCTGTTCACCCTGTAGCTGCGAGGTTTATATCTGCTCTTTCATTCACTCCTCCAGAAGGCTTTATTTGAGGACACTAGCTCCGGTGCCGGTGAGTTTCTACCCTCCCTCTGCTTCACGTCTCGGTTTTCAGTTTTCAACGTAACGTTTTTTTTCTCTCCCCGGCAGGATGTCGCACGCTATTGGTTCTCATCTGCTACTGATGGGTTCAGGGCCTGTCGGAAAAAATGCAACGAGGAGTGGAACAATATATATTGAAGAGGAATGCCTTCTCTCCCATCTGAATGTTTCATATATTCATAAATGGCATATTTGCTTCATTTCAGGCTTGTAGTTTACATTTAAAGCTTTGATTCTCTGTTGAAATAAGTCAGTATACTTTCATATTTTTGTGGCCAGCTTAAGAAGTTCACATTTAATGAGAGTAGATTAGAAGAATACGGTTTCACTTTTTTGCAACTGTTCAGAAAAACTGACCCCCAAACAGCGTATTTTGTGTTTTGGTATAAAAAATAACTAAGTTAATTAACAACATTAAGTCACATGTGGTACTGCTGTGGTAAAAAAAAAAAAAAAAAAACAGCAACAGTGGAATATGTTAAAAATCCCAAAATTATAATTGTTCAGATTTTTCTGGGTGCATTTCGATATCTGGACTTATTTGACTTGTTTTTCGTATCACAGTCCACATACTTAGTGGTCTTGTGTGCATGTCTTTGTTTGTCTTGATATTTGGCAGACAATCATAGTGGTTATATTTTCAATGCCAAAATGCACATGCACCCCTAATTGTTTACAAACAGTTAAAGGGTCTATAAAAGTGGATGCCATGTTTCTTTTTAATCGAAACCTCACATTTTCCACGTATGAATCGACACTTGAAATTCCTCTCGTACAAACAAATGCATCTTTTTGAAAAACATTTAAAAAGCATAGAGACTAAATGCCAGAGGAAGGCACTTCACTAAAACTTTAATACAAGACACAAAGAAAGCCATATATTGTTCTTGACACATGTTTGTTTGATGATCACAGCCCCTTCCAAAGTTAGCAGTTAGCTTCTTTAATTAACAAAATTCAAACACACAAACACAGCCTGCAAAATTCAAAACAAAGCAACCAGTTTACAAGCACAGAGGGATGTCTGACACTCTGTGAAAGAAAAAAAAGACAACCAACAGTTCCTTACAGTTCTATTGCTTGACCCTACTGACTTACAATAACAACAGTCTCAATGGAATATGTACAGGGGGAGTCTGAGGGCTGCTTGTGTTTACATGACTTACACACTGTTTAGCTCTGAGCAGATGATGAAGCCCTAACCGCTCTGACAGGAGTGTCAGTTCACATCTATTCAAAGTCCACGGTCCTGTGCTTGAGTCAGCCCTTGATATGCTCTGTTGTCTGCCTACACAAGAGACGAGCTCATCATGGAGCAGTTGGTTGCGAATGTAATCTTACTGATGTTTTCATTTCTTTAGTTGTCCCACCTGCTCTTTCTACGTTTTGGCGGTTCAGGGACGGCAAAACTATCATCTCCACCTCTGTCCCTCCCCTCCCCGCTCCCCCTGTCTCCCCCATCCCTCTCACTCCTCCGCTCTTCTCTGTCCCTCCTGCTTCCATCTCCATTGCGACTCTCACTGTGGCGGCTGCTGCTGTAGCGGTCTCTGTCACCATGTCGGTCCCGATCTCTGTCACCATGCCGATCCCGGTCTCCATAGCGATCGTCGCTGCCGTGTCTCTCGCTCCTGTCACTGTGGCGGTGGTGACTGTCACGCCCTCTGTCCTCACTGTGCCTGTCCCGCGAGCTGTCTCTCTGTGAAGGAGGAGCAGGTGGAGGGGGGTAGTTTTGAAGTGAACTGGTCTGACTGGTGGGCAAGGAGCTCAAGGAGCCAGCGCTGGTGAAGCCAGTCATGGCCATCGAGAGTCCCTGGGACCGTTCTGAACCATTGGCGGCCTCCGTCGGCACAGAGCTCAGGCTGCCAGCACTGGTCCAACCTGAGGAGCTGCTGGACTTGGTGCTGAGCTTTGGAGGGCCACTGGACGCAGCCACAAAGTGGCTTTTATACTGAGCCTGGATGGAAAGAAGACATTATGTGAGAGAGATTAGCTGCCTGGAGAGGATACCAATCCCATTCTAACCTGATCATTGAAACAAAATTAAAAAAAACCTCTAAAATAAAAAAAGATACATCAAGCTATAGATTGAAATATTTCAAAAAGAATAAGATGTTTAAAGTTGTACCTGGAAGGCTTGTTTCATGGCAGACATACGATCTCCCATTGCCCCAGTGGTTGTTTTGGTGAAGCCTTCATAGCTGCTCGAAGACGACAACACACTGCTGCCACTGCTGCTGCTACCGCCGCCACGTTCCTGTAAACACATCAGAGGATTTCTAACATCTTTCTGAGTTGTCAAATAGTATCAACCATGAAATCAGTTTGGTAGTGTGGTAATGAGGGACTTACAGAACTTTCAGCGCCCAGGCCTGGCCTCTCTCTATATCCAAGACCACCTCCACCAATATTCAGCTTCTTTCCTTTCCCGCCCTTAAATCTGGATTTCCTGAACCACGGATTCTGGGGGAAACAATGATCAAAAAAATGAAGTCACCACATCAACAAACATTTTCTCCACTGCCTTTATCCATTTTTTTATGTTGAAATCTATTCTTACCTGCATGGCCAAGTCCATCAGCTCTTTGGAAACACCTTGATTTGCTCCCTCTAGATTTCTCACAAGGTCACCAGCGAATGATGCGTCTTTGGTGGTGAGGAGAGTGTATGCGACACCCTTCTCACCAGCACGACCAGTTCGACCGATCCTGTGTGTGTGTGTGTCGATGTCTCGTGCCACGTCGTAGTTCACCACCGTGCGGATGGATGGGATGTCCAGACCACGAGCTTGGGAGGAAGAGAAAAAGGGATTTTGAAAAATACAGAAATAAGTGCCGCAAGGGAATACCAAAAAATGTAAAAACAAACTCACCAGCTACATCAGTGGCCACCAGAATGGGCAAATTCTTTTTCTTGAAGTCACTGATGACCTTGTTCCTCTCACTCTGGTCCATGTCTCCATGCAGCAGGCCCAGGCTGTAGCCTTCCTGGGTCAGGTTGGTAGCCAGTTCCTCGCTGTTTGCCTTTTTGGTGACGAAGATGAGAACTGAGCCTGAGGAGGTGAATTCCACCAGCCGCTTCGTCAGCCAGCCCCATTTGTCTCCCCCCATTGGTAGCAGCTCTACCACCTGGGTTACATCCTCATTGGCCTGAGAGAGGAAAAGTATATGGAAGGAGGAAGAACATTATAAAAACATGTGAATGTGAAGCAGCTTTGTGCAAGTTTGTGTGGATCGTGTGATGCTGCATACCTCTCCAATATCTCCCTGCACCACACGAATTGGATCAACCAAGATGTCCCGAGCCAGCCTCTCTATCTTCTTTCGGAAAGTGGCACTAAACAGAAGAGCTGTGGAGAACATCACATGAACAGTTATGAATGCTCTCTGAAGCCTGAAACTGAAGCATTTTCTCCATGCTTAACGAAATCCACTTACTCTGTCGATCTGGGCGAACATGGCTCGCGATCGATCGAACCTGGTATTCTGAAAGGGAAAATAAAACTGAGCTTCAGAGCATAAAACAGGTTCACAATTTTCTAATGTCACAGTAAGAATTCCCACCCACCAAAGCCCATATCGAACATGCGATCTGCCTCATCAAACACCAGGTATGTCACTCTCTGCAGGGATGTGGCCTTCTTTTTTACATGGTCAATCAGACGACCCTGTGCAAACACATAAAACAGTAAGCCTTGCATTTGTTGCAGGAGTGAAATGCAGTTAGTTACCTGACTTTAAAAAAAAATCAGTTGTCTTTTCTCTCACCGGAGTGCACACAACAATCTCTGCTCCCTCCTGAAGAGCTTTGGCCTGCTCCCACATGCTGCCTCCTCCATACACAGCCACAGAACGCAGTGAGTAGGCTTTACCGAAACGCTTACATTCTGCATGGATCTGTCAAACATTTTAAGGGACACATATAAACAAAACAATGAATTATAAATGATATTAAGGCACATATTCTCGAAACATTCAAGTTTGACTCAGTCCCTTCTCTTCTTCTTCTTCTACCTGTTGACAGAGCTCTCTGGTGGGACAGACAATGACTGCAATGGGCCCTTCTCCTTCCTCAAGTTCCTTTTGGTCCATGATGTGAACCAGCATGGGCCAGATAAAAGCAGCTGTTTTGCCACTGCCGGTTTTTGCAATGCCAATCATGTCCCGCCCAGACAGAGCTATGGGCACGCCCTAAAATCCAGATTGAGAACAAAAAATATCAGACACTTTTTCCCACAAAAAAAACAACATTTTTTTTTATTTAACAACCTTTAAGGCAAGCTTTACCTGGCACTGGATCGGTGTTGGCTGAGTGTATTCAGACTTGCGGATTTGGTGCATTAGCTGCTCGTCAAAGCTAAAGTGGGCAAAACTGGTACACGGTTTTGGAGGAGCAGCACCGGATACCTGAGAGGCACAAGAACTTTAGAGCCACTTAACATTAACCTGCTCAAGTAAAAAAAAAAATCACAACTTACCCTCAAGTTAAGTTTCTGCCTCAATTCTATCACTTGTGTTCCTGTCAGGCTGCTGAGCTCCTCATGTTCATTGTAGAAGTTTTTCTCGTATGGTGGGTAATCAATCTACACGAAAAAAAATAGGAAGAACAATCAGTCATATTTCAGATGTTATATATTTTCAAAAATACTTCTATTTTTCACAGTTCAGTCATCAGTCTGTTTACAGCACTTTAAATTCACCTCAGAATGGTCGATAGGAGGGAGTGGCAAGATAATTTTCTTTGTTGTCGGTGCGATTGGGTTCCCGTCACTGTCATAATCAATGTTTTCCTCCTCTTCCTCTTGGGTCAGCCCAGCTGTAGGATTCTCTGCCATATAGCGGAAGTAGGCTTCCTGCAGAGAGCACAGCCTCATGTGTCAAAAACTGAGCTGGTCTGCTGCCTCACATCCAGACACCACTAACTGAAAACAATACCTTAGGACACATTGAACCTTTAGAAAAAGCTTTGAGGCTCGTCATATATCATATTCAAACATGCTTTTATAATCTGAGCAACAAAAACAAGGATATTATAATGATGCTAATTCAACTGGCATGGGCAAGTAGAGTGGGGGGTGGGTTGTAAGATAGAGAGAAATGAATGTTTTGGGGGGGGTTTTGGGACATCTTTTGATCATTCATGTAGTGGATGAAGAACTCTGAAGGGCTCACTCACTTGTTCATCTTCCTCTTCAATGTCATCACGTATACCCCTGAAATGAAAAGCGGAGAAAAAAAACTTCCCTGCGGCTCGTTCATACACCCAAGATAGCCCACAACCCGCTATGGCTAAGGTCACCTTGCTTACCTGATGATATGTACTCAGAAAACACTGCTCTACGACTCATTCATTATGTCTTTTTTTTTTTATTAACTTAAAATGTAAATTTCTGATTTAGATACCTGCATAGTGCACTAAGTGGTAACTCAAAATCAAACCTATGAAAAGGTGTAAGCATACTGAAGTCTTACTTGGCTGAATTTTTCTCCTTTTCCTCAAGTTTCTTCATGTCTTTAGCTGCCTGATTCTGTAGAGGAAATAAAGACAATTCTTTAGAAAACAAAGCAGATTAAGCACTTGGATGTAAAAACTTTCTTCACTTTCTGTCTCCCTGTAACGCATCTCTTACCTCAACCTCTGCCATGAAGGCATCAAGTGGATCATCTTCACTATCTGAGCCTCCACCGGACTGCATCTGCTTCCTTGTAGGCGAGTTCTCAGCTGGGATGTACGGCAGGTCCACGTTGCTACTGGACTCCTCTTCATCATCTTCAAAGTAACTGGTTAACAAAGTAAAATTATGTTTCATTATCACCTTATAGACCGGCTTTGATAGTTCTCTCAGGGGTCTGAGAAGTTATACTCACGCATTTTCCTCATCAAAATTGGCTCTTTTGGTCCCTATTTTGTAGAATGAAGGGAGTTGCTGGTTTTTCCCATAAGCTCCACCTGATCCCCTGCCTCCAAATGAAGTGTGAGATTTCTGAGGAAGTTGAGGTTCTTCTTTCTTCCCTGAAAGGGAAAATCCTCCAAATCCAAAACCTCGCTTTATACCCGGACCACCTTTGTTCCAGTTCATTTTTGTGCTGTAAAGGAGAAGTGTAAATACCTGTAATAAGTCCTTTCTATAATAAAAAAATTAACATGTCTTTGTGCGCCTTGGTTACCTCAGATTGGTGTTCAATTAACTTGCACATCTAGAGAGTGCTTTATAGCAAACAATGACAGCCTCACTATATTTTTCTCCACACATAGAGCTGGGTGTCCTTCCAAAAAACTTAAATTTGGTTTCATGTGCACAAAGAATATTTTGCCAGTAGCATCATGGAACATCAAGGTTCTCTTATGCAAACTTGCGCAAATTTTTTTTTTGGACACTAGTGGCTTCCCTTGAACTCCTTGATTGTTTGGTGTTTTAGGTATAGTAGATTTGTAAACAGAGATCTTGGCACGTGCCAAAGATTTGTGTAAGTCTTCTGCTGACGCTCGAGGATTCATCTTCACCTCAGTGAATATTCTGCGCTTTGCTGATGGTGTTACCTTAAGCAGACAGTAATTGTGTATTGTTTGCTGGATGAAGGTACGAATACACTTTATGACAAATTTATGCAGAAATCCAGGTTACTCCAAAGGGTTCGCATACTTTTTCTTGCAACTGTATATACTGTAGCATATCAACAGTTAAAAGATTATACATATGACCAATGTTACATAAGCTCAAGACTCAAAAATTTATTGCAATGTTGATGCTGTCAATTGGAATTTGTGTCTGTGGGTGTCACCCTCTGGCGAACACTCACTCACACAATATGCAAATAAACATGATTCAAGACATAAAATATAATTAAACAGTGATGTAAAAACAGTCTAGCAATAAAATCAATCAGTTCATAAGATATAATAAATAAAGCCAACAGAAACAAATACAGGGGCACCTGTGGAGAGGTTAGGAGCAATAGATTTGATCCCAAATAGATAATAAATAAATGTGTACTGTGCATACTAAATCCCAGACCTAAAATTAAAACCTGTATATGAATATTAGAATCTGTATGATACTTAAAGTTGTTTTAAGGAGTCAGATGGCTTGAGGTTATGTGCTTTTTCTGTAATCAACTTGTTCAAGTTTTAACGCTTCTTAGTCGCTTTAGTGAGGGGTGAAAATTAAGTCAGTACAGTATAATATATGATTTCCAATGAGGACTTAAAAATAGCAGTCTAAATTCTCATGAGTTTTAAGGGCAGATAACGTCACTTGGGTGATATTTTGACATAGCTACGCAACCATTAAGCTATTAGCTACATACTAAATACGAGGATATTAAGCGATACACCATTACAGCTCATGCAAAATGTGGTTATTATGCATAAAAGTATTTTAAAAAGCATCTTTAACTCTAATTTCAATACATAATGTTAGCTTTAGCTCAAGGCCGCAAAACGAGGCCGAGAAGGAGGTATCTACCTAACGGCCTTAATCTCACCGTCTGGATTAGTTAGGGTGTCCTCTTCAACCTGATGTGGTAAATTTATATATTATGCATAAGCCGGATGAATAAATACACATTGAAAAGCAGATTACGGGGTTTATTTACCTGTTTTCGATGAAAGTTTGAGCTCCACTGTTTTCACTAGCCCAAACTGTGAGTCCGTCATAAGTGCGCGCTGGCTTTCGCGAAACCGTGATGTAATCAATCTGCGACACAATGTCCAGCTCGAGCTCAGTTTGGATTTGTCAGAAACGTCCGCAGGAAGCGGTTAGCTCAATAATAGAACTTAAGATATAAGAAAGGGGCATCATGTTTTAGGCATTATAAAGGTAAGACTTTCAAACTTTAAATTGATGCACTTTCTTTCCGCTAAAATAGGTCAATGTAGCCACTGAAGCTAACGGTATTTGACTATTGCTAACATCATAGCAACATGAGCGAAGCATTAACAAGAACTGAGATCTGTTTCTTAAAAATCTGATATAAGTGACTTTTTATCCTCTCGGATCAAATACCTTCATATACTACTACAGCTGACCAGCATTGCAGTGTTTGCACTGCAAATTTTCTAAATGTTGAAGTTGTTAAGTTTCATCCCAGAAATCAGCCTCTTCCTCCTCCAAACCTCCATAACCAGATAATGATAAAGCTGCTAGATTTGAATTATTATACTCACTGGTTAGCGAAAATAATCAGTCATCAAGGTCACACTTAAACCATCAAATGTTGCAAACGTGTAATCTATGTGGGCCATTCTCTTCTCACCTATACAGTCCAAGATAGAGAGGAACAGGTAATCAGTACCACTCTCATGTGTTTTAAAATTATGACTCTGCCATAAGAGCAAGGATTTGGAATCCTGCTGACTAAACTAAATAGACTGCAGAACGTTATTTTCATTATTTCAAGCTGTTTAATTCGAGCCTCACTTTACTGCTTTTAAATAAGAATGTAAGCAATATCATCAGGTAATGTATGTTATCAGCATTCATGTTTCAGTGAAATATGGTCTCTCGACATGCCTTTGTCTTCCCACAGGAAATTGCAGAACAAATATATCCTCTCCCTCACAACCGACCTTCCTTGGAGGTGTTTTCCGCATTTCATGTGTATTGCACTCAAAAGGATCCATGTCTTTTCTTGTAAGTGTTTGCTAGGTACCTCTCTGCTTCTGTTTGGACCAGAAAAGGCTAATCTCTGTATGGGCAACTGCAGAATAAAATCTTTTACAGCTTTTAATGCTGCATGAAAGTGCTAGATTTAATAAAATTCAAGCTTTCTTAACCATTTTGTTTGCTTTAAATATATTTATATATTTATATCTAATGTGAAACCTTTTCCTTATTCTTGCTTGCATTTTCTCTCTTTTTTTCCCCTGTTGGTCACTAACCCTCTGTGTATGTCAGCGTTGGGTAACTGAGAAATTGAGTGTGGAGAGCCTGCGGGATTTGGAGTTATTTGGAGGTGAGGTTCAAAGCATTTGAGATACATTCCCAATCCACTGCTTACACAACTTTAAACAAGGAATAGTTGCTTTTCTCTGCCTCTCAGATGTCATTTCTATCTGTCTTCAGCGTTACTGCCTCACTTCCCCTTTCAGCTACGTAACTCACTTTATATGAGGATAACACCAACACATTCACTCTTTAATTATGCTTCATGTAAGCCTGTCACATGAAAATATGCACAGTTTTGTTTATGCTGCTTTTGAATGTGTTTATCTGGTGTTTCAAAATGTTGCACACTTTGTTTTGGCTGTCAAATATTTAATTTGCCTTTGTACCTGGATTCGACTCTATGCTTCTTGTGATTTTGTGTGTTTTGCCACATAGACAGCTTTAGGATGGCAGTGAGATTTTTTTTCCAGTGTTTACTTGCTGCAGTCGAACTAAAGGAAACTAGAGGATCTAAACAACAGATTAAGACTGTGCAGGTTTCACAGATTTCAAACATCCAACACAGCTCTTTTTACGTCCTTACAAATTAAAGCTTTGCCTCGTTTATTTAAATATAGAAACATCTGTTGTTTTATGTGCATTTCCTGCCGTTTCAGACTTCAGAGGTTCTTTTTTTATCCTTGCAGTGACTAGTAGTGGTTGTGGTAGTTGGATTGTTAATATTCCAGATTTAATTCTCTGGAACATTCTCCAATTTTGTAATAAGTCTCTGGATAAGAAAGGAAGAACGTTTTTAAGAATATAGCTCCTTACTTCAGTGTGTCCCGAAGAATAGAAACATTATGATTTTGTACTTTATTGGAGCTTCTGTCTTCCTCAGAGAGGTTTTGGAGTGGATCATTCTTTATTCTTTTCTTTGCTAGTTTTTTTCATCTTTACTTTCCTCCTGGCAGATCATTGCTCGATGCTGCATGCTTGTTCAAGTTTATCTTTTATATTTTGGCTGTTTTCTGTTCTCATTGCCCAACATAAGACCTGAGGAAAACCTGCAGCACTCAACATTTTTTTTTGCATATGCTTTGGTGAGAAAATGTTTAATTATTTCAGTCATATTTCCATTAATTATCATGACAAAACCTGCTGCGAAACTCCCTCAACCTGACGCTGCACGCCCCAGTTTAAGAGCTGCTCTAAACACAGATCCTTCTCCTGTTTGCGTGTGTGTAAATGTCTTTGTGTCATTGATGTGGTTTTTCTACCCAGAGCAAGCTCAGGGACTCTCTCACAGGAAAGTAAGTGTCCTGTCACTGCATTGTCGCCCCCCATGTGCCTTTTGTTCATGTGCGTGCATGCATGAGTATGTGCGCATAGAGGTTGATGAGTAGAAGAATCCACAACCCCTCCCCTCAAGGCTTCTGCACATTCATGTTTGCATGTAGTTCACGAAACACGCTGCACATGCCCATAACTCAGAAGGACATCTCACTGGCTCACCCGATGGGGGAAAGAGGAGAGGTAGAGCGTAGGGTTAGCCTATCCTAACAGTCCTGTTTGGATCTGCAGTGTGCCGTTAACATGCTGGAGTTTGGTGTCTTTGAGTCACCTCACAAAGAGTCTATTTTGTGTTGTGAAGTGTTTGACACTGCCTGTCTGTGCTGATGGCCTGTTGTTGAGTTGATGGTGAGTTCATTCTTGTGGTTCCTCTCTGATGTCATTCACTGTGCCTCTCTGCAGGCTGCAGACCGATGGAGTTAACAGGTCCAGCTTTAGCAAAGCATGGCGACCCCGTTTGAATCTGATCACGACGGTAGTTTGTGCCCTCTGATTAGATGAATGTAGACAGATGCTGCCTCTGCTATAGCATGTATGAATCTTCAGTCGGGCTAGTCTCTTCGGATAGAATTATATTCAGTGAAGTGCGCAACTCTGATTATAAATGGGCTTCTTCAACCTTGTCACTAGAGAAACAATCCAAATACTCAGTTCAGCTTGGCCTCATTTGCCTCCACAGCTTGCTGCTGCAGTCTGTCCATTTTTATCATTTTAATGGGATCCATCAGTGGAACTCTGGAGTCCTCACTGTCGAGCACATTCAGTTTCCTACAGTGGTGTGTGACACACACGTTTGATAGAAACATGGTTTTCTAATATATTTTATGATGGTAATTTAAATAATAGTAATAATTGTCAGTATGTCCTTTGGTAACCTTTAACTCTTCTCTAATATATGAGCAACCCTCCATTAGTCACTCACAAGGTTTTTGACCGAGTCCTGCGCTGAGATTTCAACATTATTGTGGATCTTCATTCACTCTGCTTACTCTCCTCTATTTCTAGGCCCATGAGAACAGTCAGGAGAGTCTGACCTCCCTCCCACACCGGGACACCATGGGCAGCTTCCTCCCTGACAGCAGCTCCTACGAGGTCCTAACTGTTATCGGTACGTAAGGGAAAAGATGCACTTTGGCCTGGCTGAGTGTATTGATTTGAATTTTAAAGGTTCGAATGAGATGTGTTTGTGTTTTAGGGCGGGGCTTGGACGACTTGATGACTGTGAACCTGGCCCGGTACAGACCCACAGGGGAGCATGTGGCTATCCGACGGATCGACTTAGAGTCCTGTACTAACGACATGGTTACTTACCTGCAGGTCTGCAGCAACACTTCATCCCATCGTTTTTTCACTCACTTCCTCTTTCAGACCGTGTTTCCCCTTCATGCATCTCACTGCAACTGTACTCCCATCCTCCTCCCAGGGCGAACTTCATGTATCAAAGCTGTTTCACCACTCCAGTATTCTACCTTACAAGAGCGTCTTCATAGCTGAGAATGAGCTGTGGGTCATTACCCCCTTCATGGCTTATGGTAATAAATACAAACATATTCACTGATTACATTATAAAAAAAGATATTTTCACACTTTAAAGCAGCCAGCATTCATTGAGGATTGTTTTTTGATTGTTTTAAAGGGTCAGCCAGAGATCTGATCTGCACACACTTCACTGATGGGATGACTGAGTTGACCATCGCATACATTTTACTTGGCATGCTCAAAGCTCTGGAATACATCCACCACATGGGATATGTGCACCGGTAAGCTACTCTTTGAGCACTTAAGTTGGATTTAAGATGCTATTTTTTTGTCCCTGTTCCTGAGGCTTTCCAAAGTGTTGATCTAATTAAATTTTTCTTGTATCGAAATGTAAAATTCTTCTGTCGTGACCACCTTCATGTGATATTCATTCCTCTGACTGTCCGTATGCAGGAGTGTGAAGGCCAGCCACGTACTGATCTCAGCAGACGGACAGGTCTGCATGTCAGGTCTACGGAGCATCTTCAGTCTGATCCGTCACGGCCAGAGGGCCAGAGTTGTTCATGATTTCCCTCAGTACAGCGTCAAAGTACTGCCCTGGCTCAGCCCTGAGGTGCTGCAGCAGGTAAAACTCTGCCTTCATCCAAAATCAATTAAATTTAAGTCGTCGTTTGAAAAAGATGGAAACTAACGTTGATGTTTTCTTTCCAGAATCTGCAGGGTTATGACTCTCGGTCAGATATCTACAGCCTCGGCATCACTGCATGTGAACTAGCCAACGGACATGTGCCCTTCAAAGACATGCCAGCTACGCAGGTCACACATTCACTTCATATTATCTGTTTGTATGCAGAAGCCTTTTTTAATTATCCTCAGACTGTTTTGTTGTATTATTGTGTTAATTGACCAGTAAAAGTGTAGGAGTGGTTTTTCCTGAAATCAAATGGTACGTAAACCCCGTCCATGTTTCCTCTCCACAGATGCTGCTCGAGAAGCTAAATGGAACAGTGCCGTGTTTGCTGGACACCACCACCATCCCACCAGAGGAGCTGTCACTGAAACCGTCTCGCTCTGGAGCTGACTCTGGGATCTGTGAGGGCCCGGGAGCAGGAAGTGTTCGCCAGTCCAACGGAGAGCCCTCCTCCTCGTCAGGACACCCGTACAACCGTACCTTCTCCCCACACTTCCATGCCTTTGTCGAGCTGTGTCTACAGCGAGACCCTGAAAAGAGGTTGGCTTGTTTCTCTTCCTATGTGTTTTATTTCAGGATGTTTGATCACTCTCTAAGATATGGGGATTTACTGTTCTGTTTGTTCTTCTTCAGACCATCTGCGAGCACTCTCACAGGCCATCCCTTCTTCAAACAGGTGTGTAAGACATCCCTCTCGTCCCTTTAATGATGACAGAGAAAATCAGCATGATGAGAAAAGAAAAGATGACAGAGTTTCCTCTGCTTCTCTCTCTCAGATTAAACGACGGCCCTCGGAGGCTTTGCCTGAGCTGTTACGGCCTGTGTCGCCCATCACAAGTTATGACTCCTCCCAACCACAGGATTCTCCCTCTGGACTGGCAAGTCTGGAGTCCGGTCTGAGCCACCTGGAAGTGGACGACTGGGACTTCTGACAGTGGAGGACTTGGTGGGGCGACACTCATGGGATTCAGACGGGACACTCTCAGAGCATGCAGGAGATCTGTTTTTGTAACGGCCCCCTTGTAAATAGTCCAGATGATAAAGTAATGAGTTGAAGTTCCCAGACTGAGGTTACAAGCCAGCAGCCATCTTGCCTCTTTTTGATGTTTCACATGCTTTTGTCGTTTAGATATGCACAGACTCTTTTACTGCACTGATGGCCTCTTTCCTTATAAACACACGTGTTTATAGATTGTACTCACTAACAAGCCCCCCCTGGAGCCAACAGGACCCCTGTTAGCTGTTTCAGAGGATGGTCTGTGGGTCAGGGCGTGGACTGACTGTAAAGATTCAGTGGGAAAGCTGCTACCTTATGTAAAGAGGGGACACTCTACCTCTTTTTTGAGCATGTTTGCATAATATGGCCCATCTGTTCACTGAGACCACCATGAGGAGGCACGATGGACTCTGTTTGCCCTCTCTGCACCAGATGGAAGGTTTTCTTCGAGGGTTGACTAACTGAACAGCATGTGTACGCATCTTAGCGCTCTGTTGAAATGTTAACTTCATCTCACGCTTAAGCATCACTTTTGTTACACAGAGGTTGAACCTAACATCCATTACAAAAACCTTCAAGCATTGAAGTGTATTTTCTTGAACTTAACCTGGGTGTGATGTTACTCATGTGAATGTTACATTGGTGCTTGTTTTGTCTGCTTGTACGTTTGAAAATGAGGGCAAAGCAGAGTGTTACAGATGTCTAACTTGACTTTAAAAAATAAACATTGTTCACTTTAACGTTTTAATCTGATGGAACCACACAGTTATACAGTTAACTGTCTAGAAAAGAAGTTATTTTATTCTGAAAATACACAGACAAACACATAAGGGGAAAAGCTGAAGAGGTTAAGATGTTGTTAATCCTCCTCCTCCTCTGATGGCGGCTGGTCTGCTAGGGCTTGACGCTTCTCCATCTTTGCCATCAGTTCTGGAATACAAGGAAAATATTAAACATTCATGAAGTCACATGGATTATTTTTTACCCCCTCTTTTGTTTAAGTGCTTCAGCAAAAGTGGTGACTCTGTTTAAACTCTGCTTTTAAACCTGCTCACCTTTCGCAGGGTTGAAGACACCGTTGGTTTGAGTGTTGCAAACGTAGCATCGCTTGGACTTGCGATAATGCTGAAGAGCACAGCTCTCACAGAAGTAGTGCTTACACCTGGGAAATATTGTATTGGTTAATATTAATCCAGATCCTGCACACTTTTGACTGTCTAGGTGTAGAAATATATCATTTCTGAAGTACTCCATAACCTGAACTAAAAGCTTACTTTGTGATAATAGGGTTCTTGAAGGACTCCCTGCAGATGAAGCACTTAAAGGGTAAATCCTCGTCGTCGCTGCTCACCTCGTAGTTCTCATCATCTAAATGAAAAACAACAAAAAAAACTTCACGCTGATGCAGGAATTCAAACCACACTAACATGAAACCTCCCTGAACTCACCGTTAGCTCCGTATCTGCCCTCTTCCAGCTCCCTCTCAATCTGCCAGCCGTGTTTGTAGTCTGATCTGTCGTGGAGAAACTTGCAACTGTCTAGACAGCAGAAAAGTATGTTAAAATCAAAGTCTGAAAAGGTTTCAATGATTCAACAGCTGACAAAAGAGACGCACCTCCAAAACCACAGAAACCAGTTTCCTTGTAATCTTTGCAGATGTCTGGCTGGTAGTCCCACCTGACTGTAGCTCTCAGGTGCTCAGGAGCTCTGATTGGTCCTTTTCTGTTTAAACGTTTAACGTCTCATTCATTAGCATTCACAGGGAAAGACTTTGCGATGGTGAGTATGTCATGCAGAGTTCTTACCTGACCATGCCAGAGGAAGCATTGCCCATGGTTGTATCTTTCGGCTTGATGAATTTTTGATAGTTATTGATGCCACGGTAGATCTTATCATCCTCTTTCCCTGTCAGCTCCTTGTGAAGGAGAAAAAGAATTCATGCAGCATGAAGGAAAAACTATCCTTTAGCAGGAAAAGTATGTACACAGTTAAGCCAATTAAAAGAGGATTGTAATGCTAGATGTTATACCTCTTGGATTTTCTGACTCCTCTCAAAGATGGCCTGAGCGTCCTTGTCCCGTTCTGTGTCCAGCTCATAAGTAGCAGTAGCACCCATGTCCTCTGGTCCCTCTGGTTTCTTTTAGGTAGCACAAATGAGAGAATGACAAACAGTCCGAAATATGTCGAAAGAGTGTTTGACTAAATAAAAATAGATAATGGAGAAAACCGTACAGCCACATGAGTTGGAAGTTTCAACTCACCGCTGACCGTGTGGATTTGTAAGCAACAGTTATTTTCTTGTCTTCTTTCTCATTTTCGCTTTCACTGGAAGATACGGCATCTCTCTCCACCGTCCTTGTCTAAACATTGACAGCAGTAGGGTCAATCTTATTTTAAAAAATATGAATTTAAACTGTTAATATTAAATTAATCTTAGTACCTTTTGAATCATTGGGTTGATTCTGATGTCTTTCTTTTCTCTTCGAACCACAGAGCTCTGGTCCTCATCACTGCTGCCATCTGAAAAAAAATGAACCATCAAAGGTTATAATAATTGTTCTGTTTAACTCTCAGCTGATGTTTTAATTAACTAGACAGAGACAAAATATAAAGTCAGTACAAGTCCAATTTCTGAGGGAGTCCAAACGCAGCACGTATTGCTTTTGTGGTTGTATTTGTGCAAACCTTTACAGGCTGTGCAGCTACCTTCATTTTCATGGGACTTTAAAGACTTTTGGCTCATATTACATACGTTTCATTATCATTATAACGGGGCAGGACTTTAATATATCACAACTACAGACCAATCTTGGAAAGCTAATTGGTGTTAGCACGTTAATAACGTTAACTCAGCGTATCAAACAGGGAAATGGCATTCTAATATCGGACAACAAAGTTTAATCCATCTTAAACAGTCAGCCCTACCTTTATCGCTGTTGCTGGCTTTTCTTTTTCGCCCAGAAAACTTTTTTGTAGATTTTTTAAACAAAAATGTACAAGGTCCCTTTTTCGGTTCACCACCATCTGCCATCTTGCCTGTTTCAGAATAAAAACAACAACAGATCTCACCAGAGCGCCCCCTGGCTTCTCGGAGTACATATACTAGAATGACTCTAGCGACCCTACCATATAACTGTAGAATATTAAAAAGATCAAAAAATATTCAGAGATAAAGTACTCAGTTTAAAGCAGGCTCCTGTGAAAAATATCTTCAATAATTGTGGAAATTTGGCAAATGTGTAAGACCAGAAAAATAAAATTTATAGTTGACAATAGCATTATACGGCAAGCTTACACATAAGCAGTAGTTATTGTTTGGAGATATTTCAAAACTTTTTTGTATGAATGTAAAAAAAAATGCGGGAAGGCATCGTCTTGCCAAGTACATGACACCAAGTAATGAAAACCGGAAATACCAACAAAGTTAAATGAAATTCTACAAACTGTTAGCTTTGATGCTTATCCCAAATGTCATCTCTATTTACATTTAGGACAAATCTAAGCCATGGTCAGGATTTTATTTATGTATATATTTATTCATTAAAAAACTACTAGATGGGCCTCTGGGAAACCAGCATTAGTATCCGGATTTTATTTTGAAAGGTTAAATCGGAAGTTGTAGTAGTTATTGTCTCTCGTTTGATGCTGCTCGTCGCTCTCTGCTGCTGTCCTTATCCAGCATCAGCATCCGTGGCTCCCCGCGGAGCATAGCGGGTGTTTGTAGGACACAGGGCACGCGGAGGGAGGGGTCCTGGCCTGGACACGGATCCCGAAGAGGCCCCGGGGCCGCCGCTGGATGGAGTCGGGCTGCATTCAGACAGCAATGGCTATGGGTCTGACATCGAAAAAGGCGTCTGCAAGGAGCGTCGGAGTGGAACGAAAAAACCTCATCACGGTTTGCAGGTACACATCACGACACCCTCAAATACCTGTCCCTGTAAGCTACTCCGTGTATCATTTTGATTATCTGTATACAATTAGAGCGAATTAATTTTTGCTTTTATATCTTATGTGGACAGTTGTGGGAGGAAACGAAAAAGATGCAAAATTATGCAAAAAAAATTCTAGAAATAGTGGGGAGGAAAAAGACATGGGTTCGTTTCACCTTCACATACCCTTACCATCCCACCCCCTATATATTAACTCGTCATTTGATGCTTAGTTGTTGTTTTTTTCTAATATAATTCACAGGAACATTGGTGCACTTAAATGTTACACTCCTCTCTGCTTGATCTGGTTGATGTTACATTTATTGATGCGTCTTCAAACCACAAGAAGGAAGTCTGTGTTACAACTATTCGTTTAAGACATCTGCTTCTTGCTTGACCTTTCTTATAATTCATCTTCAAATGGTTTTAATGAGAGCAGTGGGTTATTTTTGCCAACCCTTGGATGGAGATGGAGAGGAACAGCAGGTCTCCTCCTCCATCACAGTCAGTGTCTGTATGGGACAAGGACATTGGCAGTGAAAGGACTCCTCCCCCCCCATCAGTGTCCCTCAGTTCTGCACAGAACTGTGAGTGCTGATAGACTGGGATGTCAAGCCTGACAATGAAATATGACCCCAATAAATCACTTTCTCCTCTGGAACAGTTTGGTATACATCAGGGCTGTGGACTCATATGGTAGGAGTCAAGATTTTAAAATGTGTTCGTGCTCAGTCAGACGTGAAAATTAGATCTTTGAGTCACTTTGAAATGTCACACTGACTTCTCTTACAGTAATAACCAAGGTAGCAAGTGTAGGTTAAGTAAGTCACGTGTTGTGACCTGGTTAATCAAAATAACATCCTCTTGCTTAAATAAGTTAAGATATATTTTGGTTAAATGACCCTTTATGTCTGTAAATCTATTCCATCATCGTCCTCTTTATTGGAATTTAATACTCTGTAATATCACTTGTAAGAAAATTACTGCTATGTTTTATAGTGCCCTCAGTATTTATTACAGCATTGCTTGGATTTGAATTTGAAATAGCCTCCAAGTTCTGTACCATAATCATTTTTATTTTGGAGTGTGCATGCACTCTGCCAAAGGGACTTTTTGTATTTCTGATTCTTCATGATGTTTTAAACTCCTCAAAAATGACAAAAATAACGCCCAGACTCGCATATAAACACACAATCAATCCTTTTTATTCCAGTACCTCTCTGTCCAAGGTTCTGTCTGCATTTTAGTGACATGTACAGTTTAGCAAAACACTCAACATTGCACACAGCATGCTTGCAAAGAAAGAAAAGTACTCACAGGGACTTACAACACAGAGAAAGATTAGCAGGGCCACAAAGAGACTGCTGTGTTCAGTTTGTAGTGACTGAGCTAAAACCTATTTAATCATTTAAGCATTTTAGTGACAAACACACAGGACGAGACAGAAATGAATTTCAAAAAGCTCCCGATCAGCTTTGCTTACTAAACAGTTTCGTTCCATTTTCCAAGGAACAACATGATGCTGATTAGGTTCAGGAGGAGGGCAGCTTCTCCCAGGCGTGGCAGTGTTGCTGTGCGATCTGCATCTCCTCGTTCTGGATGTTTCTTTGATGCTGTTCTGTTCAGAGTTGATTCAAGTAGTCAAAGGTTTTTGTGAGTTCGCACTGCCTCTTTGGAGAGAGATCCTGAATCAGCAGCAGGCCTCTGGCTGTGCATTAAAACAGGAGGTGAATCATGATACAGGATCCTGCTGCTGAGACACACGGCCTGACTGCAGTCGCTAAGCTGACGTTAGTGCTTTATTAGTACACCTGACCAAGCCTTTATCCATTTATTACATGTGTGTATTTCTAAAGTCTGACTCTTTCCGTACATGTTTTAAACACCACCTGCACACACACAGATTAACATTTTCATTTCATGATTCACGTCTTTTTGTGGGACTTTAAAGAAAGATTTTTTTATGGTCAGTTTAAGGGTAAAGAAAGACAAGATTTACATGATCTGGCTTTGAGTTGTTCACCAGAATCAGGCACAGAAACTTGTAAATGTCCTAACTATGTTTCATTGGCATGTTTACGGAATCATACTGACATCACTTGAATTAGAAACACATGTACAGCAATAGACATTTGTGTACAATAAAGGAAACCTGTTCAAATATTTGAACCTGCCCGAAGAACAGATTTCGTGTCAGGGACCTAATAATGTTACAAATTACAAAGTGTTTCATCATAAACTGAAAGAAAAGAAGAGAGACTACAGCAGTCAGGTCAAAAGATGCAACAAAATCTGTCTGAGAGACTTTTTAAATTGTTCCTACAACTTGTAAAATTCTCCTTTCCTTTAATCAGAATCAAACATAACAGGAAAAACATGATTTTTGTTTCATTTTCAGACCTGACAGCATCATAAAATCAGAGGGAACTTTCTGGTAATGGTCTTGGAGAGACTGGTTGATATGTACCACGTCCATAGTGACAGCAGTGTCGTCCTCATCTACTGTATCCATGTGCAGTTTCCAATAGCAACAGGTATCATCTTAACATAGCCGGCGCTGAGACTTTCTGCAGTCTGCGACTCCACTTTTTGTGTCTGAGCTGAATGTTACAAAATGTTGAAGATCAATAGTCAAAGGCCACCTGCTGCTTCTAAAATGGACTCTTTTGTTGCTGGAGTTTGGTTAAAAGTGCTCACGCCGTCGTCCATGAGCGGAGGAGCTGTGTTGCTGTGGACACGGTGAACCTAAGAAAACAAATAGATGGGTGAGACATGACAGATGTGATCTCAGGTGGTGATATCTCTCCAGCTGTAAACCAAGGGCACAGGGGGTGAAGGGAAGGAGAAGCAGGGATGTCAGGGCTGGAGTGAGGCCTCTCCCTGGGCGTGGCTTTGGGGGAAGAGAAGAAAATGTTCTGGGGATGCTTCTGCAAGTAGGAGGCTTTCATTTAAAGTAACTACGTCAACATTTTTTTCCTAGTTCAGTTTCTTCTTTTTCTTCCATTAAGTACAACAGAAGTTTCTGCAGCTTTGACCAAACACGTACACATCTCCCAACTGCTATTTCTCTCTGACACCCTGTGATTCCTCATCTTACATCTGATTCACTGTCTTATTGCTTCTCAGACCAACACCCTTCCTGTCCTTCTTTCCCACTTATCGCTCTACACCTCCTCTAACCATGAAACACTTAGCCTGGACGCTTCACTGAGGGAGCCTGTGAGTGAGAGAGATGCACACCATGCTGCAGTTGCATTTTAACGCCCTGAAGTCTTTTTAAATTTAACCCAAATGATACATGAAATTCTTTCTCTGCTGATCCAGGACAGGACAGAACTTCTCCTCCGACAGTCCAGGATGACAAACACAGCACTGGCTGGTGTTACACAATGCTGCAGCCAGTGAGGAGTCCGCCTGTGTCATCGGATCCTGCTGCTTATGCCAATACTACAAGGAGAGAGAAAGAGAAGGAGAAGAAGAGAGAGGGAGAGGAGTCAGGGGAATGACTAAGGGGGTTGTATAAGGCTGAGAAAGTTAAAGTGAAGCTTTGTGTGTGGGTAAGGTGGTAAATAAATATCGCTGTGATCATCTCAGGTGATGCTGCAGATCAAACATACTTGTGTAAGTACAGTAAAGGAGAGAGAGAGGAGAACAAGAGGGCATTTAAAGCGAGCTGAGAGTGGGCTTGGCAGAGATCCAGGCTGAGTGAGAAGGGGCACAAAAGAAGCCTGTGAGAAGGACCTGCGGTTGTTTTTCAGTGTCAAATCGTACCAAGAGCATGTTGCCTTTCCACTTCATCCATTTGCATTTGAGGCATGCCAGCAATTCCCTCTCACATCAAGGGACTTAAACTACTGTTAGAAACAGCTGCTGAAATGAGCCTCTTCAGATCAGGTTGAGAGAGAGGCCTTTAGAAGACTCTCCTCTTGTTTGGTTATTCAACAAACGATGTCCAGCTTTAAAGCAGTGGTTCCCAAACTGAGCCCTGATCCACAAGGAGACCCTGGTTGTTTTCCAACGGCTCAGCTGATTTAATACGTTATTTTTGGAACTGGAAGTCTGCTCAAAGAAGACAAAATTTATCATAACATTCCAGGACAATTTCTTCAAACAAAGCATCTTTTCTTATGCTACTCCTCCAGATGGTCAAAGGAGTAGATCTTGTATGGTTTTTCCATTTCTGTTCAACGCAGAGAATTTCAGTCGATTAACAAACTGCATCATCTGCATACAGGTTGATTTTTGGGTCATGGTGGATTTCGCTCATACTCTCTCAAACTTTACCTAAGATGCTTGAGCTCCATTAAATCTTTAACCTGATTGACCCACTTGCTCTTTGCTGATCACATTATAAGACAGATTTAAGATGCCACTGACCTGTTTTCTTGGTTAATCCGGCATGAAAACAAACAAGTCAAAGGTCCAAAAGCAAATTTAATCCATTTTCATCCCTTGTTTGGATTGGATCCCGTGGAGATGCAGTAGTGTTGTCCATATGTTCTCTGTCATGGTGCCATTTTCGTGTGACATTTTCTACCAGTCCCCCCACCCCTCCATGAGGTCCCCTCTCATCTAAAGTGTCTTGCGTTTTGGGAAAAGGGCTTTCCGAAAAGAGGTGGTGGTCGAGCCTCTGCTGAAGGAGGCACCACCCAGGGAGATCTTGGTCTTCCCGCTGGTGATGGTAGAGGAGCCCAGAGAGGTGGTGCTCCTGCCCCTGGAGATAGAGGAGTTCCCCATGGCCAGCTTGCTCTTGCCCCTCTTTATGGTGGTGTTGCCCAGGGTTAAGGCCGTCTTCCCCTCGGTGAAGCTGGTGTTGCCCATTGGGGAGAAGCTCTTCGTCCTGACCCAGATTCGACGGCAGGGTTTCCGAGCTCACTTGGTGAAAAGCATCACACACTCGTGCAGCACACCCTGCTCAGCCCCACGGGGATAATAGTAACATCAGCTACGATCCAGAGCAGACCAGAATGCTAAGCGTGGATAGCACGACCCCCGTGTCACATAATGCCTTCGTTGAGCTGCTGGACGTGGGCTCTGGAAGGCCACATACCACCCATGTGTCCCCGTGAATAGACAGAGGCAGCCGTAGGTGGCCACAGCCTCTCTGGGCGGAACGGGACAGTGGAACGATTGTACCATCCCAACGACGACACCGGACGGTTGAAGGACACATTGTTGGAAAGGGGGCTATCTGCGGTGACATCACTTTCTTCTGGGCCATTGTTCCCTATAGCCTCTGAATGTAGACATGGCCTATGTGAATGACTGTATACACCATATGTGAAATGAGTTGCCCAGTGTTAGATTTGATAAAAGAAAGGATAAATGTGTCCTTGCTCTCCACATGTAGCTTTGATTGCGCATTTCCCTTTAACTGTTAAATCCTTCCATTTGAAATATATGGGTGTGGTTCCCTCAGTTGGTGCTCAATGAGTCCTTATCAGAGTCCTTATTTTATCATTTGGAAACCCAGAACTATTTACAAACCAATCAAGCCAAGCATTGTTTAGACATGTTACTTTTATAAGCATTGTTACATCAACGAGACTCAACTTTTCTGGTTCAAATCTGTTTCCTTGTGGACAACAGGGCAGTATAGTTATTTTTATGCATGCAGACTTTACAGTATCAACCACTCTTATCATCACAAACAGAAAATAGCACATTTACACCCAAGATGTAGACATGTTGATGGCTGGACATGCGCATTACACAGGACAACAGTGCTGATGAAAAACACACAATCTCTTGTCTCTTCATAAATATCTCACATGGTCGATTCACAGTTTCCCTCCCTGCCACGTAGACACACCATAAAGCATCGTCTTGTCACTGTCACTTTGCATAACACTCTCAGCACGGCTGCAGAAGATCTTGCTCTTGATTGAAAACCCATTAGGTCTACAATTAGCCATTCTCTAGTTTAGGAATCCACCTGTGCATAAATGTAACAGATGACGCCACGCTGATTCCTGAAACACATTAATCACAAACATAGCAGCTTTTTAAGCTAATACTACTGACCTGCTAACTCTGACCAGAAACAAATATCCTTGGGTGTTTAAGTGTGTGCAGGAATCATGTATGAAAATTCCAGTAGATGTTGCTGTGCGTTTCTTTGCCCCTGATGAGGGTGGTTTTGAACACAGACACAGACTTGGTCCCATGGGTCAAGGTCAGGGTGGTGAGAGAGCTCGTGGTCTCCCCTCGTGTAACAGAGGTTGTGCCCACTGCTAAGCTGCTGTTGCCCAAAGTTATGGTTGTTCTGCTCCAGGAGATTGAGTATTTGCCCCAGGAGATGGCGTACTTAGTCCTCAGGATCGAAACCCTGCCTTTTGTGAAGGAGGTCTTGCTTGACGAGAATGTGGTTTTCCACTCATTGTTAGAGTCTTTTTTGGACTGCTTGGCTGCCTTGGGTGTCTTCGCCCTTGCTTCAGGGGTCCTTTCCATCTAGGTGTTCTTGCGCCTGGACATCAAGGCTTTCCGGAAGGAGGTTGTCGTGGTTCCCCGGCTGAAGCTGGCCCGTCCCAGAGCCACAGTCGTCTTTTGCCTTTCGATGGTGGAATCTCCCATGGAGGTGGTGGTCACTCCCCTGAAGATGGAGGAGTTGCCTAAGGAGACTGTAGTCTTTCCCCTGGCTATGGAGGTGCTTCCAACTGCCAGGGCAGTCTTGCCCTCTGTAATGCTAGTGTTGCCCATCAGAACAGTGGCAGTCAGCCCGAGCCCGTGCCTGATGCCCTGCTCCTTTCATGCAAACTGCATCACTGCCTGTAGTGCAGCACGCTTATCGTGTAGGGTCAAAAACCAAACTGAAGCAACAACAGCGGCTTCCCTAAATAGATCAGACCACTTTGTATAGATGAGGGGGAGGGAATTATTTGATCATCCTTTGATGAGAGAGCCGAGACCCAAAGGGACCTGGACACATAGCATGCACAGAGGCTCGCAGAGACAGGGGGTTAATTGTATTGTTTTCAGGATAACACTGCCAAAGCACTGAAGGGGTACATTGTGCAGTACACAAGACAATTGGGGTGACCTCAGTGTGATGAGATGGCGTGGCTCCCAAAAAGAAAGCACCCTCCTCCCTGCTATTGTTGCAGGGTTCAAATACAGTACTACATTTGTCCGATCGGGTACAGTACACAGTCACATCTCATCGGCTTCTGCTGCACGTAACACGTAAAATTCCTCAGAAATTCTCTCCAAAGCAGCATGTTGTTTTAATTCCTCTGTCTCTGTGTTCTTCTCTTTCAGATTCTCTGTAAAGACTCTCCTTGAAAAGTACACAACAGAGCCCATAGATGACTCATGCGAGGAGTTCATTAACTTTGCCGCCATTTTAGAGCACATCCTAAGCCACCGCTTCAAAGGTAACACTGCAGGTAACATACGGCACAGGAAAGGTAGATGGATATGTTTGTGTGACTGAATTATTTACAGGAAAATTCAGATACATTAGACGTATGAAATGAATAGAAATCTCTGTGGAGTTTACACTTTAAAAAAGTTGAATTGAAGTGTCAGTTGTACTGTTGTTTGATGAGTCTGTGAAATGACACACTGCTGGGTGTTACTCTTGGACCAGGTTCAGGGAGCTGGTTCAGTTCGGATGGACAGCGCAGTTTTTGGGAATATATCCGGCTGGCATGCAGCAAAGTGCAGAACAACTGCATTGCAAGCATTGAAAACATAGAGAACATCAGCACATCAGGAGCCAAGGTGATGATGTTTCTGTGCTGAGATGTGTGCATGACTGAGTGTGTGTTTGTGTGGGACACAGTGAGCCAGAGCAGCAAAGAGGGCCCTCTGTTCCTACTCAATTTCTATGTTGTGTTGCAGGGGCGGGCATGGATTCGAGTGGCGCTGATGGAGAAACGTCTCTCTGAATATGTGTCCACTGCTCTGAGGGACACACGAACAACCAGGTCAGATCAACGCTTAAAGGAACAGTCTGCAAAAACCCAATTCCCCTTTTAATAGCCATGCTTTTAATTATGAATGTGGATGCCAGACCTTTATGTTGTCTAATTTCACATATTTGACAGATTGTTTATTTTGAGTTGATATGATGGAGATGTTAGACGATAAGTCCGGCAGAGATCAATAATGTGACATAAACATTCATGCATTTCTTGATAATTCGATGCAGGAGGTTCTATGATGATGGAGCCATCATGCTGAGAGAGGAGGCCACAGTGCTGACGGGCATGCTGATTGGCCTGAGCGCTATTGACTTCAGGTGAAAACCATTTGAGCATGGGACGTTGAGGAAGAAGTAGAAACAGATCGGTGATCGGAGGTGTTTATTGTCTTTGTTTCTGTGCAGCTTTTGCTTGAAGGGTGAGACTCTGGACGGGAAATCGCCAGCTGTGATCGACTACACACCCTACCTGAAGTTCACTCAGAGGTCAGGTCATCCCAGTTTATCCCGTCACTTCACCGTGAGCGCCATATTTCTGAGAGGTCTGAGACTCTTCCTCCTCTCTCCTCTGCAGCTATGACTACCTGAGCGACGAGGAGGACCGCCGCAGCGTGGACAGCAGCAACAGCGAGGAGAGTGTCCCAGAGCACCCCTACATCCCCCTGGTGACCGACGAGGAGAGCTGGAGCAATAAGTGTCGCAAGATGGAGCAGAGGTTTAAGATCGTCTACGCCCAGAAGGTGACTTACAGAACGCACGGCTCGTATTCGTAACGTTTTACACACAAACTCCTGACTCTTGTTTTGCTGTTGCAGGGCTATCTGGAGGAGCTGGTGCGCCTGCGAGAGTCACAGCTGAAGAACGTTGAGACAGAGAATAAGTGTCTGAGAGCCAAGGTGGAGGAGCTGACGGTGCAGGGCCAGCAGGAGAAGAAGGAGCTGGAAGCCATTGTGCTGGAGCTGCAAGCACAACTGTGAGAAAACAATACAACTCCATTCATTTATAGCACCAGTTCTACAGCATTTGCTTACCTCAACTAAAGCTGAATTTATACACTGTGTTCTTCCTGCAGCTCTGCCCTCATGCCCTGTGATTCCTCCCATCTGGCTAAAGACTTCTCCATCCCATTGGTCAATCAGTGGTCCACCATCACAAACGAACAAGGTGATGTCAAGCTTTTCCGCAGGTGAGCTGACACTACTCGTATGTGCTCACAGATGCACTTCATGTACAGATCTTTGCCTCAGGTATGTTTGTCATTCTTAAGGAGGAGTTTCCACAGTTTGGAGCAGCTCTCAGGAGAGGTCGCTCTGACCTCTGACTGCCAGAAGATGGATGGAAGACAGAACGGAGAAGCTGTTTGGACGGCGCCAGGTAAAAACAGCCATGTTAAAAAAAGTTATGAAGCCACAGTAATCCTGTGTGAGCAGGATTCTATTTGTCTCATTCCACTGGTGTATGAACGCCATTCAGAGGCAGCCACCCATGCACATGTACATACATACGCATACAAAGGCAACGCTTGAAGCCTGTTTATGGTGTTTCATGTGGGCAGCTTGAACTATGCATGCTCAGCACTGTTCTCCTCACTGTTCCTTCTCAGTCAAAGAAGACACTCCATCCATGCTGGGTCTGTGCGGCTCTCTGGCTTCCTTACCAAGTTCCAAGTCCCTGGCCAGCCTCAAGTCCAGCGAGTGTTTGGTCAGCATCAGCACCGAGCCCAGCCCTGCACTCTCTCCCAGCTAGGAGCTCCAGACCGACACCCGCAACAGAGATTGAACCCCCAGCCTGTCTGCCTGGTGATGCTGCGTTGACCATGACATGACCATAACTCTGTACCCACAATCCACCTTGACCCTTCAACAGCAGGAAAGACACCATCTCCGGGTTTTTGTTCACACAAGAGGGGAGTCATCATGAAGCAGGAAAGATCCATCTCTTTTATCTCTCTTCTCGCCTTATCTGCTCAAACTCTCTCATAACCACTTTGTACTATCAGTGAACCACTCCATCCAGAATTCAGTCCTATCTTCCCGAAGCATCCACACGTTCCTTAAATTATACTCCCATCCTGCTCCTTATTTAAATATCAGTTCTCTTCCGATATTATGTGTGTTTATGTGAATGTTTTTATTTTATTTTGCTGTCAGAATGAAACTATAACATCTCTCTTTGGAGGCTGATCAGAGAGATGTGAGAATTACTTACACAGATACAGATAAATTATACAAAGTCGAGTAAGGGATTGATCAGACTGTGCCGGATGTGATTTACATTCAAGCAGAGCAGTATCTGGGGACTGATGCTGTTGATTATATCAAATCTTCAGCTATCACATATGTTGAAAAATATCAATTTGAATTTGTTGTGTTCTCTTTGCACCTTTATTTGTTTTTTTTTTTTTTTTGTTTGTCGTGTGTTGCAATAAACTGCCTTTTTCCATTAGATGTCTGTCTGACTTTTTCCATTCATAGAGTTTCTCTTGTGAAGTTTTATGTGCAGTAGACTCATACAAAGCAAGGGAAGTTAAACATTTGCTTTAATCCATTCAAGATTTAGTCTAAATGTAAAAAGAAAGGCCAAAAAAAGGTCACTAAAAGAAATGGGAGGGGGTTTCTGGAGCTGTTGGTGAGAACGATGTGGCTCCATCTTGTGGTTGTGGTGACTGATACCGTGTCAGCATTATTACTACACTGTTCACAGGAGATCTAAGTAAGCTCTTCCTTACCTGGACGCTGCGCTGGAGGCAGCTGGTAGGAAGGGATGGGTGAAGAAGGAAAGTGCTGCAAGGTAAGGAAACATATTTGGGGGGATGTTAAATCAAATTCTGATTGGAAATGTGTTTTCTCTCAAACACACACCGACTATCTCATGCACACACACAAGCACACACACACAACCATACACTTTATTAGCCTAAGGTGGAGCTTGTAGTTCAGTTCTTAGTTAAATATCAAACTCAGGTGACTGTAGTTGGGGGTATAGCTCAGTGGTAGAGCATTTGACTGCAGATCAAGAGGTCCCTGGTTCAAATCCGGGTGCCCCCTCATTACTTATACAAATCATCACTCCTGTGTTGATCCACTTATCCACCAGCTTTGTGAAAAGCTTACCCCTCACCAGTGGCACCTCTTGACATTTTGAAGTGCGCCAGTCTATTTTTATCCCTGTCGCAAATACCATTCATTCTGTCCGTCTTCAAGGCCGCTGAGAAACCTTTTTGGATTCATTCCTTGAACTTCTGTGTAGGGGTGTCCCAATCCGATATTTATATCAGATATCGGTCCGACATCTGCAAAAACTAACATCAGATTATATCGGCCAGCATCTAAAATCTCTGGTATAAAGCACTCCGATACAGGTAGTCCATTCCAGACTCTGCTACAGCACTTTCATCCAGATCCAGCACGCAGAGCCCACCTGAGCACAACAAAAGCGTGTGCTAAGGTGCTAACAAAGGATCAAAGAGAAGGAGTGATGTCATCTGTGTCTATTTGTTTAAGTAGGAAATAGACGTCACATTTGCTGAGTGCAAAACTTGACCCATGATGGCACAGAACTGGAGAAGTTTAACACATTTAAATTTTTTAAACATTCTCCCCAAGGCTTATTTCAGCTTCAAAGACCTACACATAGAGCTGAACGTCACACCATTAGTGCTGATATCAGTATCGGCCAATACTGAAGGGTGCAATATTGGTATCATATCGGAAATGAAAGGTTGTATCGGGACACCCCTGCCTCTGTGTAAGAGGATTCATTTTCCAAGACAAACATTTTTGAGACACACTTGAGACTTTAGCAGGCTGAATAAGGAAATGTTGAACCCTGACCTGGTAATTTAACTCTCCAAACTCTTAACTTAGCTGATCAGAGTTTTAAAAAAATGTGCATATCCAGTTTGTTCAACTTAAGCAGAATAATTTCTACAGGAAATAAATTTTTCTTTTAAAAAACTCCAGGTGTTAAAATATCCATTTAATGTGTGGAAAACTTGAGTTTTGTGCTGGTTACAAGAATATTTATAGAGTAGTAGTGATATTTATTTTCAGCATTAAGTCCTTTTTAGTGAGGACGGGCAGAGAAAGGAATTGCTGCTCAACAGAAAAAAAAACATTGCACTGACAAATCTGTTCCTAGGACATGGAGGAATACAATTTATTAGAGCAAATTCAATAATAAACTTTATGAAAAAGCTACGACATGAACACTTGGCTTACCAACATCTGAAGTTGATATATTTATATGTATGTACATTTTGCCTTGTAATGGCATGCTACAAGGACATGACCCTTTAATAATTGAAAACAACAAAGAAAAAGAGGCGGACACAGTCAGGAAGGTGGTTCATTCTACTCCCATTTCACAGCTCACTCTAACACAAAGAAAACGCAGCTTTTCCAAGCACAATTTTCTACAAAAGAAGAAAGAAGAAGAGTAAGTTTGAGCTAAAGAGGCTGTACGATGTTGCTCTGGTAGGTTTGTGAGTGTTACTGTACATCACTGCATCACCAGCCGGACAAAAACACACTGTTTGTTGACAGACACCACTACAGGGACTGTATGAATCCCTCTCAGGTTGTTTTACTTCAAAATAGATGCACGAGTCACAAGTCTGAGGCTCCATACTGTCAAACTGGACACAGCATTTGATAAAAGAAATTGTCACGGGGGTAAACATGACTATAGTACTGATCTGATGAGTCCACAAGGGGCTACAACCAAATTCTACTTATTGGAGAGGTCTTCTTCTGCCACCTACAGTCGTTTGTATCAACCTTTACGGACAAACAGTTGAACACAACATCTAAACCCTTCAAGATAATCTCACATTCGGCTGAAATCACACCAACAAGTATAAAAACTGAACAGACAACTGCTCTAAGCTTCTTACAGCCGCAGTGCAGGTGCAGATGAACACTACCTTATGAGCAAAATAAATAAGAGCTCTAACACGTTTAATAAAGAACAATGGAGGGAAAGAGATGCAGAGAAAATGTAAACCAGGTTATTGTGGAGCAGGTGTGTTGCACTCCCAACACGTTTCAGGAAGTTCACTGGTGACCTCATCCTTCTACTCAAAGCAGCGTAACGAGGAGTGAAAATTAAGTCCAGATCTGAAACGACACTCCTCCTCTCCTTCATGAAGTGTTCGTGGGTTTTAAACACGCAGGATCTCCAGGCAGTTGTTGTAGCAGATTGCGATCCAGTCGGGCTGCGTTGAGGCCCACTGCACATTGTTGATCTCTCCTTCGGCGGTGTAAGCCAGGATGGGATCCTCGATCGCCCGAGGCATCTGCTGGATGTCCCAGATCAGAGCCTGGTGGTCGTCAGCTGACGGGAGACATTAAGAGGAACATTTAAAAGGGAACGGGGGAATAAATGAAAAAAAAAAGCTGAAAATAGAAAATGTTAGGTCTTTACCTGCAGTGCAGATGTGACAGGAGGAGTGAGGGGCCCAGGCGATGCCGTTGACACACGCGCGATGGTTGTTAAGCCGAGCCACCGGGGTGCAAGGCACACGTACATCCAGGATCACCACCTGTGAAACAATAAAGACATGAGAGATGTGAAAGATGCTGTGAGATGCCCATCAATATTCACCTTTCATGTTTTTTTGCACAAAAATGGTTTATAAAAACAATCCACAGCTATCTCACCTCCATGCCGTCCATGGCCATCGTAGCTAAGTAGTTGGGGTCTTGTTTGTTCCAGCAGAGGCGGAGCAGTGGGTGGTGCTGGGGGTCTTCATAGATGATGGTGCTGTGCTCCAGGTGCCTCAGGTCAAACATGCGAACAGATCCATCAGCTCCCACAGAGGCAAACATATCTCTTCCTCCTCCTGCGCGGCTGAACGCAATGTCATACACCTGCACAGACACACAGACAAGGAGCTTAACACATTTTTATTTCCAGACAATGTGTTAAATGTGTTTTTTTTTTTTCAGACACGAACAAACCTCTTTATCATGAGCAATCAGCTGGGTCTTCACATGCCCTGACACCAGGTTGACTCGTCCCAAAACCTGACCAGTCTCTAACCCCCAGATGGTGCAGGTAGTGTCAATGCTGGAGGTGCCTGAAGAAAAGTGAAAAAACATGTTAAACAAGCCAAACCAAAACAGCATCAAAGGCTAAATTATAATCAGATTCTTAATGTATTCCTTACCAAGCAGATTGGGGTCAACTTCATTCCAGTCAAAGGAGGTGAGGGGTGCGCAGAAGTCTGAGTTTTTGTTGTTATTCAGCAAACATTCAAGGCGTGTTTCTGTGTCGCTGACCTGTATGAAAAACAGAAATCCATCATTTGCGGATTACATGGAATATGTTCATGTGAATGTACCAGCTTTAGTAAGAAAAGTAAATACAATCAGAAATATGAATGTAATGCAAAGAGGTAATCAAAGTTGAGTAGAGGGTAAAATGAAGCATTCAAAATACTACTTTAAGTCATGGATAAACATATTTGGTCTTCAGGTGAGTTGCCACAGGGCGTATATTGTACAAATTACTGTTCAGCAATCAGCACATCAGAGAAAAATGTCAAATCACTACAAAGATGTGTGTAAAAAATGGACAAAACTTCAGATGACTACGATTTACCAAGTTTTGACAGTAGTTGTTATAATATATAGTCCTGTAAGAGCATGTAACCCACCCTCCAGATGCGCAGATAGTCTCCACTGGTGGCCAGCAGGTCTGGGTACACCCCCTTGGTGTCCGGGATCCACATGATCTTGGTGGTGGGGTACGGATGGTCAAATGTGTTCCTGCAGACAAACTCTGAACTCTCCTCTTCCAGACCCACCAGCTGAACCTGGACGGGATCAAACACAGAACCTGTTATTTGGACCATTAAGGGGCAGCGAGGGTCAGAAATAGCATTAGCTACGTGTAGTGTTACTGAGGGGAATTACTATTAATGGCACAAAGACAAGCTTGCAGAGCATTGGCAGAGATATGGTATCGTATAGTAGGACAATAAGGACAAAAACATGAAGTATGTTTTCGTCGGTGCTGCGCAGAGGAGCTAACGTTAGCCTGGCGTTAGCGTATGAATAACCACACGCACCTTGTTGTTGTATTCCTCCACAAAGCTTCCAAGAGCTAACCGAAAGCGTTTGTCTGGACGGACGCTCCAGTTCATCGCATACACCGTCCATGGCGCCTCGTATTTGTAGATCTCTTTTCTCTTTCCGTGAAGCGACATCCTCCCGAACTGCAGCTGTTGTCTGGGCAGCTAACACGCTAGCGTTAGCTAACTACGAAATAAGTAGTCCTGAAAGAAAACTGTTGCCAGTTACTTAACTTATAGAGGCACAATTCATCAGCGTCAACGATATTGACCATTTAATTGAACTGATCTTGTCCTAAAGCAAGATTTTTCTCCACTTTACTTAACAAAGAGTGGCATAGCTCGTTACGACCAAGAGAGTTGTCAAAATCACAACAGTCCAGCGAACTTCCGGCTGATATTTTCAAAATTGAAGAGTAAAGTTATTACTAGAAATTCTTCGCTTCCGCTACCTAAAAAGTTCATAGCCATTGATTGTATTTTCTGTTACAACTATATAATTAAACGTAGAGTTCGAGTGGTATTATTTCGGGAATTTTGGAAAATTGAACATTTGTATTTTAACATTAATCTCGGATTTTAAGTTATTGGTCTTATTTTTATTTATGTAGCACCTTTCATAAAAACAATACGCTCTTACGAGTGTATTAAATTGATTGAAAAATACGCCAAAATCAATACAATAGAATATTCGCAAAACACATTTTAAAAATGTTTTCAAGTATAGATTAATACACACCTATAAAAGATATATTTCGTGAACAGTTAAAAGGGAAAAACAAGTTAAAATATTAAAATGGCAAAAAGATTGTAAATAGTTAAAATAATTGAATAAATAGGGTAGGTAGGGATATAACTTATAAGTTGAAAATATATAAAGGCACTAAAACTACTGATCTATATTTATTCAGTGATTACAATCCGTAGTTTTTTCTATTTTATTTTGCGTCTCCTTCATTAACTTTTAACGTTAAGTTTTCTCTTTTCCTGTGCCTGTATAAATTTATTGAAAAAATACTACACCTTTAAAACATCCTGTCGCGATACTTTTATTTTGAAAGGTCGATCCAATGTGGTGTAGTGAACAGTCACAGGCGTAACATCTCCGCAAGGACAGTTAAGGCGACTTCAGCTCAGTCAGTATCACAGTTATAGTCAAAGAGGTAAGTTATTTATTATTTATGTTTAAAAGGGATTCATTTATGAATTTGTTATTATCAGAACAAAGTTTGATTTCCGCTAAGATTAGATTAGGTGATTGAAACAAGGTGCCATGCTATCATGCTAATGGAGATTTGCTAACAGCTAATGATAAAGTGAAAGAGAGCTGGGGGATGGGTCTGGAACTGAGACCTGATGACGGCTTAAGCTTTAATTCCACACATGCTGTTATTTAACTTAACAGTTTATAGTCTTATTGCCACAATATATTCACAGACCGACAGGCACGGGCCTTTAATGTTGCGCCTTAGCAAGCGTGTCTCAGGCTGATTACCGTTGAAGTTAGTCGGATCGTGAATTAACTCGTTTCAACCCCTTATTATGCAGCTCCCATTAGTGATTTATTAATCTTTATAGACTTCAGCTTTCTCTCTTTGTGATCTCAAACACTGACTGAGAGCAGGTGATATAACATAAACAGGCATGACTTTCTTCACTTCACTTCACTTTCTTTTGCCTCGGTTCTCATGTTGGTTTTTTTCTCACTTTGAAAACTGTCACTGGTTCCCCTGTGTGAAAAGGGGCAGCCCTGGTCATTGTAATGTGTAACAGTTTAACTGAAACCCTTATGGGTTAAAGGTCCTGTCCTGCCTAACACTCAGATTTAACCCTATTGTATACAGAAAATGATTACAAACAGCTTTACATATTGCGAAATAGTTTCTTCATCATGTTACTTCTTGTTTTGGATGGGTGTGACAGATTAATCCTTTTGGTTAGGAATGAGATACCCCTTCCTTCACTCACTATCCTGGCTTACTCCTTTTTTCTCCCACTTTGGTACAGGTCCCACGATGCGAGGAACATATTTCCTCCTGATCCCTGCTCTGCTCTTCCTCCTGGCCTTTCCCGTTTCCAGGGGACGCTACAATGATGATTTTGACGATGGTGAGGACCTAGCAGACTTTGATGATAATGACTTTGCAGAGTTTGAGGACATGAATGAGGATCAAGTAGCCGAGCCAGAAACGGCACCCCCACCTCATGCCTCACAGACCTCACAGCATGAGGAGGACGAGGATGAAGATGAAGCCACAGTGGAGCTGGAAGACGGCCAGGATGGTTTTGACGACTCAGAGACGCAGGTACTTTTTATCACTTCACGTTTACTGAGTATTTTTAGATATTATCGTTGCATAATATCAGTTTCTCTTGTTATGTTTCATGCTAATTCCACTTCCTAATTTCCTAGGATCAAGACATATACAGCAAATATGACCTGGAAGAGTTTGAGGGAATCGGAGACATGGAGAAGACGGGCCACTCCATGAAGGACCCCCTCATAATCCACACAGTAAGCTGAGCTAATCACTGCAATCTTCTCACATACTGTCATCTGCTGATTGTACCTGCCCTGACCCTGACTGTACACATACTTCCAGCTGCATTAAAGATATTCTTTTGCAAAATCTTCTGTTAGGCTAAAAAATGGTGGATGTGTTTACTGTGAATGTAGGAAAAAAATAAAAGAATAAAATAAATGAAAGAAATTTAAAAATATATGAATAAAGATTTACTTCCCATGACAACTTTTTTTGTCTGCAGGTCCCTGCACATCTGCAGAACAGCTGGGAGAGTTACTACATGGAGATCTTGATGGTGACCGGCCTGTTGGCCTACATCATGAACTACATAATTGGCAAGAACAAGAACAGTCGGTTGGCTCAGGCCTGGTTCAACTCTCACAGAGAACTTCTGGAGAGTAACTTTGCTCTAGTGGGTGAGTGCAGCCAGTATAAATGAATTGCGTTTTTTTAACTACAGGAGTTTTGTGTTGACAGTAATTTGTATTTTAAGGGGATGATGGAACCAGTAAAGAGGCAGTGAGCACCGGAAAGCTGAACCAGGAAAATGAACACATCTACAACCTGTGGTGCTCTGGACGTGTGTGCTGTGAAGGGATGTTGATCCAACTCAAGGTAAGAGGATTTTTTTTTATATAAAAAATGTCTAATCAAGTCACTGTTTTTAATATTCATTCATGAAACGGTCTCTGTGGTCTGTTCCAGTTTCTGAAGAGGCAGGACCTGCTTAACGTTCTGGCTAGGATGATGAGGCCGGCTTGTGATCAAGTGGTATGTAGCAGTCAAATGACAACTTAGATAAGCTTGTATGGAGAACAGAACAGACACACTGGATCATGATAACTGTCACTAACTTATCATTTCTTTATTTTTGTTTTGTTTGGTTTCTGAAGCAAATCAAAGTGACTCTTAATGATGAGGACATGGACACTTTTGTGTTTGCTGTTGGCACCAAAAAGGCCATGGCCAGGCTCCAGAAGGAGATGCAGGACTTGGTAAATATCTTTTGTGACATTTGTGTATCACATTGAAGGAAACTCATAATGAACAGAGCTTTATACAGTGGCCAAACGTTTCTGTTCTTTTCCTACAGAGTGAGTTCTGTGGGGACAAGCCAAAGTCCGGGGCCAAGCACGGACTCCCAGACTCCCTGGCCATTCTTAGCGAGATGGGCGAGGTCACAGATGGGGTGATGGACAACAAGGTAGAGTTCTGATGCACTTATTTCACGCACAGGTTTACATTTAATAAAGGCTACTACAGCATTCGAACGGTCTGACATATATGTGGGTTTGTGTTTGATTTTATTAGATGGTGCACTATATCACCAACCATGCTGACAAGATCGAGTCCATCCATTTTTCGGACCAATTTTCTGGTCCAAAAGTTATGCAAGAGTGAGTATATGTCCAGTATAGTTGTGTTTTTAATCCTCTACATAAGCAATAATCATCTTTTTCCCCAGTTTGTATTCTGTACTGAAAGTTCTTGTGTTGTTCCTCAGGGAGGGCCAGCCTTTAAAGCTGCCTGAGACAAAGAAGACGCTGCTGTTTACATTTAATGGTAAGAATTTTGTCTCTTTAACTCTAATACCCCCTTACCCAATAGTACGTTTACTGCATTCTTAATGTGTGTGTGGGTTTGTGTGCAGTGCCTGGCATGGGCAACACCTCTCCCAAAGACATGGACACTCTGCTTCCTCTGATGAACATGGTGATCTACAGCATTGATAAGGTCAAGAAACTCCGTCTCAACAGAGAGGTGAGTGAACACTTTCAGTCCTGTGCTGCATTCAGTGACACCTAAATGCCCTTCAGTGATCACTGACCCCTATTTTCCCTGTATGTTTAGGGTAAAATGAAAGCAGACAGGAACCGCGCCCGTGTGGAGGAGAACTTCCTGAAGCAGACTCACGCTCAGCGTCAGGAGGCAGCTCAGACGCGCCGCGAGGAGAAGAAAAGAGCCGAGAAGGAGAGGATCATGAATGAGGAGGATCCTGAGAGACAACGTCGTCTGGAGGTTGTAATTTTGAACTTTGCCATACCAATAAAAATCAAATGATTGTCAAATTAAAATGTTTTAGAAACATTAATAAAAAAGAATTATAGTTTCAGCTCTTATTGGACTGTAACTTCATCATGCTTTTTCTTGTCTGTTTTGTTTTGCTTTTTTCCAGGAAGCTGCACAGCGGCGTGAGCAGAAAAAGATTGAGAAGAAGCAGATGAAGATGAAGCAAATCAAAGTGAAAGCCATGTGAGAAATCACTACCTGGATCAGGATGATGACAAGCACATACAAAAGCAGTGCTCAGCATAGATGGTTCTCTCCAGCTTCTCTCACCACAGCCTGCAGCACCAGATCACAGTTGTTTCAACTCTTATCAGACGTCCTGTGCCTCTGTTAAGCTTTGCTGTCTGTCACTAACTATTCCATCTGGCTCAATCTGAAAGATTGTTAATCGACTGTCTGTTGAATGTGAGAGGGACTTTTTTCTCCATCAATCAGTCCACAAAATATAAGTCTATATTTCTTATTCTGTCAAAGTATCTCCTCCAGACTACTCAAAGCTCTGTGGAACGCTGTGGAACTAATCAATATCTTTAAACTTAATCTGCTGGGAAGGAACACAATAAGTTGGTGTTGAGCTGCATTTTTAAGAAGAATTCAACCATTGCTTTGGTTTCAATGGGTATTTATAAGCATTAATATAATCCTAAATTCTTTTTTATTTATATCTGTCATGAGATTGGTTCTTGCTGGCTGTTTCTTATGGATATCTGAACAAACAATAAAATGCACTGGAATCTGATGGAAAATGTTCTATTGTTTGATTTTAACCGTTAAATTTTAATTCACTGAGCATGACTAACCGTTAATGCAGTGTAAGATATAATCAAAATTGATACTCTTAAATGTTGGTATCAGGCCTTTAGAGTAGCGGTCTGTAATGGGGACCAGAATGGGCAAGGCTAAATGCTAAAATTAGCTTCTAGGTAGTGTCAGCAATCTGTGGGCTGGATCTTGTTGCATCAGAGTGGTTAACGGGCTAAAATAGACACAATGACCATGTCTGTACAGAGTTAAATTAGTTATAATCAAATCTATAATTAGTGAGGAGTCAAATGAAGACAGTCATCTTAAGTTTATGAGGCAATCTTTTTAAGAGCACTTAGTGTGTGGAGTGAGACCTCTATGGTGTTCTACCTTTGTGTTTGTAAATCTGGATTCAGGGAATTGATTTTATTTCATGATGCTTGCAGAATACTCTCCTGCCAAAGGGAGTTCATTTAGGTATCATCTCACATGTTTATGACTTTGTAAAGTAACGAAACATTTAAAGGTTGATGAAAAGACTGTTGAATGTTCAATTTAATACCACAACCATGTGGTTGAAGTTGTTTTACATTTTTTGCTGAAGAACGTTCTCAATGGGATTTTATTTTTCCTTGTAAAAATTTTAATCCCAGGTTTGTGACAAAGTGCATTCACTTCTTTGCTGGTGGTAGTTTTACTTTGTGTGAAATGTTTAACTCACCCATATTCGTTTGATATATTTAATCAGCTTTTAAATAATCAAAAAATGATCATAACATTTGGTGAAATTACTTTTACAAGCTTCAAAATAAAAGCTGCTTACCTATTCATTCGTCAAGATTTTCACTGATACAAAAAAGGTAATAAATAAATAAATATTGCCTGCATTGGAAACTATCACAACTTCAGTTCTAAGAAATTTTGTTGTCATTTATCAGCAGATTATGTATTTTATTGTTTTTTTAATTATTCCCTTTTCAGTTAACATACCACATTGTACAGACATTGGTATTGTGTTGCAATATTGTAAAGTACAAAAGTCCTTTTGTTCCATAACAAACATAACTTGGTCAGTCGGGTATGGATATCGAAAAATAGTATTTAGAAATAATAATTTTGGCAATGATGGTCTAATTTTGAATTGTGGATTATAATCGGGCGAATATATAAAAGTGGTACCATTTCAACATCACTTGAAAGAGCCTCACAGGGCCTCTAATTAAAAAAAAAATGTACACAGGCTGTAAAGTGACGGACCAGCCTTTAGAGGGCGCAATGACGAGTTATGTGGATTTGGGTTTGTATGAGCAGATTCTAACACAATTTTATTGCTGTTCAAAATTAATATTTTAAAAATCCACAAACTATTTAATTGAAGAGACTTTTTATATTGATATTATCTATGAATTTAAATTTCAATATAATGTCCGTCTTATTTCATTTCCAGTATCCAGCTTTGGCGAAAGTGTCAACGAAGAATCGAAGGCTGCATTTACATACACTGATGGAGAACAGGCGAGGCTTTCAGGTTGGTTACGCGATGGCGGCTCTCTCAATAATATTAGGATTTTAAAGCCAAAACAAAGGCTTCACCGCTCGGAAAGGCGTGTTGAAGTCTTGAATAGCAACCGGAATGATTGCGGTTTCAGATTGGCCCGCAAGTTAAGCTTAGGCAGCGGGTCGAAGGTGTCCCTTCTCTGTTAGGTGCTCAGTGTTTTTCTTGTTCGTCTCCCGGGCCTGGCTGTTGCTGCCTACACTGTAGCGGCGGGTTGCTACTTTCGGATGAGCGGGCAGTAGGTCTCGAAGAGGTGGGGTCTTAATTTAAGCGAATTTGAAGCAAAATTGTGCCTCTTTGTAAGCGAATAACATAGCGGTTATATATAAAATATTATTGGTTTGGAGGGAGGGTCAAAAACATCAAAATTAGACTTCTAATTTGGTTCTCTTGCTAGTTAGCATTAACGTTAGCATCGACAGAATTAACCTGCCACAGCTAAAACGAGAATTCACAAGTAATTTATCTTACATTTACGTTATCCTACACAGCCGCTACGGAATAGTATGATACCAGAATGACCCTTTTGTTATCACGAACCTTGTTTTACTACCGGAAAACGGTTTAATTGCATTTTGTTGCTGCAGCTAGCATGTTGCTAACTGAACGGAACTAGTCATTGTTTTGACAGCATGCAACATCTAAGTAAATGTCCTAAAAAGTTTCCCACTTCATGATTCTTATGCTTGCAATGAAAATAAGCATCCATGGTTATATTTTGCATGTTTATGTTCGGCTAACTGATGTGACGCAGCTCATCATACTGTCACGTTATGATACTGTAAACCTCCCGACCTCCTTACATTGATTACTGCAGCATCTCAAACACTTTCAAGCTAACGTATAAACCATTCACTCCTCAGGGTACAAGTCAGGAATTCACGTTGTCTCGTCTCATTCGAGCAGCCAATGCATAAGCACGGACATAGTGTCAGTTTTAATCAATTTAAGTTCTTATCGATTCCATCATTTTAGGAGGGGAAGTTATTATTGGGCCATTTAGACACTAAACGTGAACTGTCAACTATGAGGATTATTTGTCTTCTGTTTTCATTAAACGTGACGCTTTCTTATAAGGATAGTTAAATAAGTGACAGAAGAATACAATGTAAACACATTAGAATATAAAACAATAACATACAACATTTGACTCACCAGGAGAAAATAAGTTGAATCCCTTCTCCTTTTTCTCCTCGTTCATCTCCTTTGCACTCACTAAAATCCTGCTTTCCTTTGACACTTAGTTGTAGGATGGATCCAGACAGTGGGGCAGATGCACAAAAAGCTGTCAGTTTGCAGTGGAAGAGCTACAAACTCGTCCAGGACCCAGCCATCAGACGGGTCACTCAGAAAATCTACAGATATGATGGAATACATTTCAGTGTGCCAGTGAGTTCATTTTCTGCCCTTTTTACTCGTCAAAGTGCTTGTGCAGATGTTTCAAATTTAAACATGTAACTTCAAACTGGATTGTTTTTCTTTTGCAGGACTCTGGATTTCCTCCTGTTGGTGATCTGCGGGACCCTAGACCCCGGAGACTGTGGTCCAGGTACACAGAACTGTCTTTGCCAGTGCCGAAGTTTAAGGTGAGAATAGCTGTTCAACTTAAAATTCATTCAGTCCAGTAGCTCTATCAAGTGGAAAGGCTAACAATCTTCTCCTCATTTGGTCATTTATTCTTTCACAGCTCGATGAGTTCTACGTGGGTCCGATACCCCTCAAGGAGGTGACCTTTGCTCGACTCAATGATAACATCAAGGAGCCTTTTTTGGCAGAAATGTGTGCCAAGTTTGGAGAGGTGGAGGAGATGGAGATCCTGTTTCATCCAAAGACCAGGAAGCACTTGGGCCTGGCCAGAGTGCTGTTTACCAGCACGAGAGGAGCTAAAGACACAGTAAAGCATCTGCACAACACTTCGGTCATGGGCAATATCATTCATGCTCAACTGGATATAAAAGGTAAGCTCAGCCAACACCCAACCTGCTGCATTCTTTATTGCAAGCTGTGACAGAAGAATACAATGTTTGTATAGTGACACATTCTAAACTTGAACAATTGATGACTTTTGTTAACATTTCTGTCACTTCTGTTTTTCCTCCCAGGCCAGCAAAGACAGAAGTATTATGACCTGATTGTTAATGGGTCTTACACCCCTCAAACTGTGCCCCTGGGAGGCAAGGCTTTAACTGACAGGACCCAGCCCGCGACTCCAACACAGCCACAGCCTGATACAGTATGTAACAGCATGATTGAAAATGAGATCATTTCTGGCTTTTATTTAATAAATTGTTAATGGTTTATTATAGAGAGTATAATATCTACATTGTAATTAGCATATTGGTAACAAATGCTCAGTTATGTTTGAATTTTAAACATATCCTCTTTTTTTTGCTGCACAGTCATCAGAAATCAGGCGGAGGCTCTCAAGTGAGCTTGCAGTCTTGGCAGCAGGGGTCCAGGCCCTCACATCAGGCAGTATCACCCCTTGCTCGGCGGATACCGGTTTTAGTGAGCAGCGTCTAGACACTCCTCCCCCCTCCATATCTGGCCCCTTCACCCCTGGCTCCTCTGCTTCATCTCAGGGTGGTGGAGGAACACCATATAGCTCCAGATCTGGGACTCCTTTCTTACAAGACTCAAGCTACACTGGCAGCAGGTCCGTTTTTGAGGCATATGTTAAGTTTCAGGACAGAAAAGTTAGGGTCAGGGTCAGAAGTGGTGATTGTTTTCAAGTATTATCGCATTATAATGGTTTGAATAAAATGTGTTGATTAGTCATACGGTGGCTGTTTGATGATTAGAAGTTGTAAAATAGTGTTCAGAACATTCTCTGCTGCTTGTTTTTTGCCTGGTTTAGCAGTGGTGACATAGAGAATCAGTGGAGGAGTGAGAGTTTCAAGCTGCATGTTTTGTGAGTGTCACTCATGCTCGGGTCCACAAATCAATGATTTGATACCTTGTTCTTGTCCTGTAGGCATTCTGGCTACAACACTGGCACTTTGGGCAGCGGGTACCCACTCCAGGATATGCTTCCTTCCTCATCCTCATCCTCATCCTCTGCAGTCTCATCCACTGTAGGATACAAAGTGTCTCGCTACTCTGAAGATGCACAGGAACCTGCAGTGTATCATCGAGGTCGCCCCATGTATCCCCCGACCCCATCATACCGTTCCAACGAGCCACCATGCTACCCCCCATACCCCAATGTTGGAGGGCCAGGGCCACACATTGGGCACCACTCCTCAATGCCACCACCACCTCTTGCCACTCAGTATGATCAGCCCCCCATGTCAGAGAGGGAGCTGGAGCGGGACAGAGACTCAGGGGGCCGTTATGGGGCTGGGGGGATCGGCTCCAGAAGGTCATCTTACCACCACCAGCAAGACACAAACTCTTCCTCAAAGTACCATTCCCATCACTCCCATCATCACTCAGAGCGCAGGGATGAGAGGGGGTACCGGCGAGACAGCCTGGGCTCCCGATCAGGTGACCACGGCCACCAGAGACACCGCAACCACCACCATTCACACAACCACCACCACAGCAGCAGCCGCAGGAGGAGCAGCCACGACCGGGACCGAGACAGGGACCGGGACAGAGACAGAGACAGGGACAGGGACAGAGATAGAGACAGAGACAGTGACTACTCCAACAGCTCTGACCCCAGATACAACACAAACTCTTACCGCTCCTCCTCCAATAGCATGTCTCCTCCCCCCTCATCTCACTCTGCTTACTCCTCTTCCAAAGACCCTGCCCCAGCCCCTCCTCAGGGATTGGATGTTCCCTCTCGTCTAGGGGGCACAAGCCTCTCAGAGAGAAGCTCTCAGCCTTCAGTAGGTGCTGAAAAGGACTTCAATACCACAGGTCACCACAGTGCTCTGCCTCCACCACCCCCACCGCCACCTCCACTCCCACCAGCCTCAGTCATTGAAGCAGCTGTAGCTGAAACGTTTGGAACACTAGACTTCAACCAGGATAGTCCTGCTCACGAAGAGCCTTGGACAAAGCCCAAACGCCGTCCCAGCACACCACCAGCTCCACCGAAGACGCCTCCACCTCCTCCTTCCTCCCCTCCCCTGCCAACCGTTGCTTCTTCCTCTACTTCGCCTTCATCCGCTTCCCTCCCTCAGCACCTTCCTTCCTCCTCCAGCTCTCCACCTCCTCCTCAACGTGACTCTTCCTCCCCAGAGCCAGATTCCACCAATGAGAGCTTACCGTTTGTTTATCACAGCAGTAGCCTTGACTCTCGTATTGAGATGCTCCTTAAGGAACAAAAGGCTAAATTTTCTTTCCTGGCCTCTGATGAGGAAGAGGAGGAAGATAGGAAAGAGGAGAAGCAGAGGGGCATTCGAGGGGATGGAGGAGATCGAAAAGTAGGGTTAGGCGATGCAGCAGGGGAGCGCTCGAGCGGTAATCAGGTGGAGGACGATGGGGAGAAGGACCAGAGGAGGAAAGGTGAAAGAGACAGAGATGGCAGCAGGGCAAGGAAACGTGGGAAGGGTGGAGAAGGTAGGAAGAGCCCCACTGTTCTTACACCATCAACACCTACCTCTTCATCCTACTCTACACATATCCTGCCCCCAGAAGAACCACTGCCCCAGGCTGGCATCACTGTGACCGGAGCAGTACAGGAGGAATCTTTACAATCTGGATCTGCTGATAGCCAGAGCAGGACAGGAGCACACACGCCACCTTACAACGGAAAGAGTCAGGTAACTGAAGAAGCACAGAGTAATACTCCACGTTTGGGCTAATTTGATCCCAAATGCATATTTTTATGACGAAAAATGTAAGCACCCGGATTAGCAAAGTTATTACATAGTTTAATGATCATTTGTAAAATGCATACAAACACATGCTCTTATCCATTTCTTCTTACAAAGAGCTCTCAAAGAGCAAAAGAAACGTAAAAGCAACAGCATAAACTCAATGAAAAAAGCCCTTAAAGTAGTTAAACTGATCAGTATTATATTTTTCGGTTTCTTTGTTGAAATGGTTTTGATTGTGCACGCTCACATGGTTTTCCCTTTTCTTTAGTCCTCCCCTCACTCCTCTGGTGAAGACATGGAGATCTCAGAAGATGAAGAAGAGGAGGCGAACATAACCACAGTGGCCCCTCCCCAGCCCACAGTCACCTCAGGCTCCTCGCCCTCCTCATCCCAGGCTGCTGTGCCATCCCAAACGACGGACCCTTCCTCCTCACCCCCGCCTATTTCTGACTCAACACAGCACTTTGGCACCTCAATGCATCCTCCCATCCCTTCATACCCCCCTCATTTGCCCCCTCCACCTCCCCCTGGTTACTCCCTCCAGCCCCCGCCCCCTCCTGGGATCCCTCCTCTATCCCACATGGAGCTGCACCCTGAGTACCCCCCTCCCATTCCCCACCACATGTATGACTACGCCACCTCCATGGAGCTGATGAACCAGTACAGCGGTGGAGCTCCGATGTCCTTCCAAATGCAGACCCACATGCTGAGCCGACTACACCAGCTGCGCATGTCGTCGTCTAACGGCACCCCAGGTCCTGGTGAGGCAGCAACCGCAGACTACAGCTCCTACCATCTCCACTCAATGCCGCCACCACACACACACCACCCATACATGGACCAAGAGGGTAGCGGGGCGAGCTCTCATTACGACCAGGACCACCGTTACATGCCCCCTCACATGCCTTACCCCTACCCTGACCCCCACAGCACTCAGATACCACCACCTCCACACCATGGAATACCACCTCCTCATAGTGGATGGCCGCCACACGTCTTACCGCCACACTACCCATCGTACATGCCTCCACCTGGCTATGGCACCATGCTGCCTGGAGATGGAGGTGAATACAGGGCTCCTGGGGAGGAGATGCCCTTGCTGGTTGAGACTCCACATGAGGCTACAGTGCAGATGGTGCTGGCGACTCTGATCCAGGAAATGAAGAACATCATGCAGAGGGACTTGAACCGCAAGATGGTGGAGAATGTCGCCTTTGCAACTTTTGATGAATGGTGGGAGAGGAAAGAAACCAAGGCCAAGGTAAGGATAACAAATCCCAGCTGTGATGATGTCACAGTATTTTGTCTTTTTTTATTCTAAGGGAGGAATATTTCTCTCTGCTTGTTCTGTCCTCCAGTTTGCTTCACTTTCAGTAGCAAAACAATGTTTCAGACTACATTAACCATCAATCGTATGCTGTTAAATGGAATAAGAACAATATTTTTATCTGTTCCTACTTCCCAGCCTTTCCAGACCATGGTTAGAGGGGTTTCTGCCTTACGAGATGATGAGAAGAAAGAGGAAAAGGTCAACCGTCCTCGGGAGCCTCTCACGTCATTAGTAGATTGGGCAAAGAGCGGCGGCATGGAAGGTTTTTCTATCCGAGGAGCCCTACGACTGCCTTCTTTCAAGGTAAAAACTCCACATTTAGCAGATGTATGGTTGTATCTCAGTGCAACATACGGAGGCAGGTGTAGATTTTTAATTTATAGAGAAATGCTTAACCTGCCGTTCATTTCCTCAGTTTAAGAAATCAAGTAACATTACGAATGAACAAGATTTTGAAAAATTAAGATACTTTTTATGCAATGAAACTACCAAGGAAACAGATGTTAATCAGAAAACTACTTAAATGCTACAGGGTTTAATGTTTCTTTATTTTCTGGGTTCATTCTAGTGGAAGTTGTGTGTCATCAGTTCGTAAAAACATTGTTTTGTTCCAGGTGAAAAGGAAAGAGCCTCAAGAGCTTCAAGAGGGAGACATGAAAAGGCCGCGTCCTTCAACCCCGCCAGACGAGGATGATGAAGGTTTGTAGAGCCGGAGTTGAACTTTTAAAAAGAAGGGTTAGATTTATAGACGTGATGCAGTGAACCTCGAACTCGTCCTTTGTTTTTAGCCACTGAAGGAAGAATCCCAGAGGCAGACAGGCGTGGCGCTGAAAGGGACAACAAGAGGAGGAAGAAGAAGCCAAGAAGTCGTAAGCCTTGGGAGCTCGGCAGTGAGGGCGAAGAAACGTCTGACGGGTCCTCAACAGAGAAGGTGTGTTTTTTGTTTGTCTCAAAAAAACAAACCGAGGAATTCAAAGGTGCAGAAAATTGAATAGTGAGAGTAGAGGTATTTTCTTGTGCTAACAGCTAGATGGCAGCATTTCACAGCTATACTGGAAGTTAACACCAACCTTTTTATGTGCAGGAGGATGAAGAAGAGAGCGAAAAGGAATCTGATGGTCAGTAAAAAACCTGTTTTAATATTTTCTTCCTTTTAATATTTTTCTTTTTTTAGTGTCAGTAACATAATCAAAGCTTTTCTTTTTCCCTTTTTTTTAGATGAAGCCCTTAGTGCAGATAGTGATGACGAGAGCCTCTCCTCATCCTCTGAGAGCTCTTCCTCTTCAGCATCCTCTTCTTCCTCTTCCTCTGAAGACGAGGATGAAGGGGAGGCAGAGAGGGCAGGGGTTGACAGCATGGATGAGTCAACCATGGACAGCACACTCGAGAAAGATGACAGGTATGATGAAACACTTTGAACAGTGTAAAGGAGGAATCACCCTCAGAGTTCAACATTTAACAGGGTACTTTTCATCATGTCACTTCCACTGGTTTTGATTCCTGTCTGGTGTTTTTCTCAGGGAAAATAACACAGCAGCTGTTCCAAAGACTGAGGTCAAGACAGGTGAGTCTTTGTCAACATCACAAGTTTTTCCATCCACTGTTGCCACGTCTGCTCTTCAGCTTTTCTCAGAAAAATTCAGTTTCAACTCTGATTTTCTCACAGGTGACACCAAGGACGGCAAGGATACAACAGCAGCACCCACCAAGCGTCCTTTGTCACCCCCATACCCTCGTCCTTCCTCACCTATTGTTCTCGTGCCCCCTCTCAAGAAACGCAGAAAGACCGTTTCATTCTCCACGGGAGAGAGCGACGGCAAATCTCATCTTCCAACTGCCCCGCTGTCTCCATCTCCCTCACCAGTGGCGGGTGAATCTCCCCTTGTCTCCCCGATCAGGCCCTCAGACTCTCCCATCATTTCCTCCACGACCCCCTCAGCTCGAGGAACTCAAGGCATCCAGCTGCTCCCCTTTGCCTCCAAACCGGGTGAAGGTAATGCCCTCATTGTGCCCCCACCAGGACGAATCCAGGATCCTGATGAGTATAAAAAGGGACCACCCATATCACCTCAGACCACCCCAATCAAGTCCCCCGGAAAACGAGGTGCAGGAAAAGAGTTTCCCAAATCTCCTGCCCCTCCTGTTATGGTGTGCCGAACTGTGCAGAATCTGCCCTTGGACCATGCCTCTATGTGCAGAATGGCCTTCGAGGAGGCCCCTCCTCCTCCTCCTCCTGTCAACAAACGGTCCAGAGGCAGGCCTCGGACCACAAGTCTCTCCGCTTCTTCCCTCAAAGAGGAAGAGGATGAGGATGAAAATGAGCAGAGGTTTAAACTCAGAGAGCAGCTCGGGGCATCAAGCCTACTGCAGCTGGCTGCAGCATCAACCACCGACCTGTCTGTGCTGGCTGATGTGGCCCTGAAAATGGACCCTGATGCTGGGGACTCGGAGGAGACGGAGACATCTGATGAGGCAGAAGAACAGAAGATGGAGGAGGATCTCTTTTCATCAGGGTCCCTGTCTCTGTTAGTGAGTCCAGAGGGTCTCATTGTCCTGATGGAACACAACTACTGCAAACCCCTCATTCTCACAGTGCCAACAGGCACAAAAAGGACTTCCTCCAAACAGGACTCCGTCTTGCTCCCCGCAGACCTCAACACTATTTCTGGTGTGCTTGAAGCTCCAGAGGAGGTCATTGGAGATGCACTACCACCTCGGACAGATACAGGAGAGTTTGTATCTACAATGGGGGTGCTGTGTGAGTCAGAGGATGCAGGTCAGACTGCAGCTCTGTCTCCGTCATCAAAGAAGGTCAGGGTTGGTAAGGGCTTCGAACCCGAAAAGGACAAGAGCAAAAAAAGGAGAAGAAAAGACAAAGAGAACCTTGAGGTGGAGCGCACTAAAAAGCAGAAGGAGCAGCCAGGCAAGAAACAAAGGAAGCGGAAACTAGAGGTGTGTGTTTGTTCCTGTAAACGTGTCATTGGTAAGAACGTGAATGAAACAATAGACACGTCATCATCAGGAGGTTTATTTTGAGGTTTTTTAGAGTAGTAGTAATGGCACTTTTATGATTTCGGTAACCTCGTCTGGGTTTTCCCGGGGAAATATGAGTCACTGACGCAGTTAGCACAAAGCTTTAGGCATCAAATTTATTACTCAGGTGATTCTGTTCAGTGTGAACTCATTCATATGAGCAGGAAGTCAGGGAACACGTTCCACAGACCAGAAACTCTACTACAAACTGCAGCACACACATTATAAATTTCACACACTTGTATAAAAAGTGAAATCCTGTCCATTCATAGATTATTGGTAGTAATGTTCCCTCCTCTCTGTGCAGGACTCGGAAGAAGACGTGGACGTGGAGGAGCTCGAGTCGGGGGAGCTGTCCAGCTCAGACACAGAGGACGAGGTGATTGAGGAGGTTAGGAAGAGCGAGCGCCTCTTCCTGCAGGAGGCTGGGATCACATCATCCCAGCACTGGCCGAAGCCCATCCCGGCGCCGGAGCCTTTATCTGTGAAGTTTGAAAACCGCAGTGAGTTTGAGCAGATGACCATCCTGTACGACATCTGGAACTCTGGTATTGACGGCGAGGACTTGACGCTGCTGAAGAAGACTTATGAGAAGCTGCTTCAGGACGACCACAGCTCTGACTGGCTCAATGACACTCACTGGGTCACCCACACAAATATCCTTATCAGTGACGGCCTTCTGTGTTCCTGTGAATCTGTGTCTGTGTGTTAGCATGTTTTAATCTTCATATCACTGCTTGATTATCTGCTGTTGGCCTTGACCTTTGAGCTGCACTAACCAATTTGCCGAATCCTCGGCGGAAAAAGAAGAACGCAGGCGGGCAGCTTCGTGAGCATGTGACCGGTTGTGCGAGGAGTGAGGGGTACTACGCCATCAGCCGCAAAGAGAAGGACGTGTATCTGGACCTGGACCTTCCTGAGCAGGTCATACGGGAGGTGGAGAATGTAGACACGTCGGTAAGCAAAGCACCAGGCACTGTGAGCTCATGATCTCTCTGAGTATTTTGTTATCAAACCAGCTGAAAACACTTCATGAAACCCTTTATTTGGAGTTGTCTGTTGGTCCGTTTTTCAGTTACATATCCCATCAAACAGATTTACTTTGGACTCAGCTTCATGAGTTAATGTTCACCATTTATCCTGATAATCATGAACATCTGAAGGTTAAAGCTGCAAGTGCATGTTTGGAGATTTTTAAAGGTAAATTGTGCAGAAAGTAAACCATGACCTAAAACAAAAGAAGAGGGGCTGTGTTCTGTTTCACTTTGCATTTGGTCTAAACTCTTTTAAAGGTGATCTTAGACAGTCATGTTGTGAATTGTCCTCCTCAGCATCAATAGCAACAGGCCTCAGAAGTTGTTCTTGTCAGAGGCTCCGTTTAACTTGGATTTTCCCTTTAGAAGCTGTGATGTTTGTTTGTTAAAACAGCTGAATTAATAACATTCAGGCGGCTACTGTCGCTGTGGAACTAAAGTTGGGCAGTTTGTTTGGAGGGGAGGAGGAAGGGTTCAAGAAATCCTCAAGATGACATGTGGAAAGAATTCTGTTGATCAGCTCTGAGCTGGTTTTCATAAACGTTATTGGTTTCAGTGGGGCTGGATTGGATGTTTATTAAAGAGGGTTTGTATTTACCTCAGTAATGCTTCATGTTAATTTAACTGACAAGGATTTTGGTGGAGTGGAGGCGCGGTCATCTGGCATGGATGAGGATTGTATTAGAGGATTTACTAGTTAAAGAGTTAAAGGGAAAATGATTTCTGGACTGGTGATGTGGCTTCTTTTAAATTAAATTAATAAAATATAACTTGATTCTGAACTTTTTCAGAATCTTTTGCTTTTTTCAGCATTTCACATTCAGCCCCAAAGAAGAACATGTTTTTCTTTTAAAACCCTGAGATAAGCTCACCTTGAGCTCACATCATTCAGCAGCTCTCTTGTTTCACCTCTATTGTGAAAATGTCCTGCACCTGCCCCAGGTGCTCAGTGATATTTTCATGTCTACCTGACTGTTGGTCTGACTGTGGGTGAGTAAACAGCAGAGGCTCTCAGTGTTTCTCACAGAGAAGGAGCTCTCAGTCTGTCTCTGCACTCAGTAAAGTTACTGATTTGACACTTATCACACAAAGAGCGACCTCCAAGTCCCGAAAAGAAACATTTCAAAACCTTTTAAGAGTCATATCTGATTTGTAAGTCATGTCATCACTTTGAACTAATTTCCAGTTTGTGTCATATGAAAAAAAGGACGACAAATCTTGCCTCAACTCTTCCTTTTACTCCTTCCTGTCTGAGCTGCTGACTCAGGGATGTGTTTCCACATCAACCTTGCACACATTGACACAGTTGTTGCCCATGAAGTGTTCTCTCTCTGAGTCTCCTTCACCTCAGGGTCACATGATAACGTGATTATTCTGCCCCTTAAAGTTTCTTGCTTTCTGTTTCCTGTCAGGGAGCGAATCGGCTGCTGTCAGAGAGGCGTTCGGAGCAGCGCCGCCTCCTCACCGTCATCGGTGCCACGGCCGTCATGGACTCTGACCTGCTCAAACTCAACCAGCTGAAGGTAGAGCGTTTTTTTTAACTCTTTGTCTTCAGACGGAGTTATCACAAAGTGTCTGAGCATCAGAAGTTCAAGCAAACTTTAAGATTAGTTTTTATCAAATTTCAACCATTACCATATAAATAATTTTGTAGACGTCCTGATGAAACATATAATCTTCTCTGTTCCTTTTAGATGTTTAGTTTATCTAAAACTGATTGAAGGCAGGTGAAGCAACACACCTTTGTCCAAAAAGAATTCAACCACCTATGTAAATTTGTTAAAAAATGAGCACTCCTTTTGGGCTTATCATTTTGACACTTTAGCGTGTGCAGAATTTAGAAAAGCCGACAACAAACCTAAAACAGAAGAAATCTCTTCTTACTCATCAACTTCAAAGCTTTCGTCCATGTGGGTCTTTACCTCGTGCAGGCGTGAAATGACTGTTTAATGAGCAGTTTGCCTACACTTAAAGTCTATTTTTTCCACCAACAAAAGCTGCGTCTGGTTCCCGCCCGTCTTCAAAGTCCTTTTAATCCTCTGACACACAGGCTGTTCTTTCTGATTCCATGTTTAGAGACGCCAAATGTGACACAACTAAGACCTAAGAATTCATGTTTGTATTTATTTCTCATTTCAACATGTGCTTCAGATTTTTTTTACCTTTTGTGAAAATGTCTTTTTCCAAATGCAGTTCCGTAAGAAGAAGCTTCGTTTCGGACGCAGCAGGATTCACGAGTGGGGCTTATTTGCTATGGAGCCCATTGCTGCTGATGAAATGGTTATTGAGTATGTGGGTCAAAACATCAGACAGGTAAGGTTAACGGTCTTCTTTTAAATAAAAGCCTCCATTCAGAAGCTTTCGGCTCAGTGTTGATGGATGGAAATGTTTCCTTGTTTCCAGATGGTGGCGGATAATCGAGAGAAGCGGTACGCTCAGCAGGGCATTGGGAGCAGCTACTTGTTCCGAGTGGACCACGACACAATTATAGACGCCACCAAGTGTGGCAACCTCGCCCGTTTCATCAACCACTGCTGCACTGTGAGTCTCAGCGAACACTCATCCATCTCACGTGTTTTCGATCGTAGCCGAGTCATTTCTCGAGCTGTTTCTCATCCTTGTGTCTTCATCCTTCCAGCCAAATTGCTACGCCAAGGTCATCACCATAGAGTCCCAGAAAAAGATCGTGATCTACTCCAAGCAGGCCATCGGTGTCAACGAGGAGATCACCTACGATTACAAATTCCCCCTGGAGGACAACAAGATCCCCTGCCTGTGTGGAACAGAGAACTGTCGTGGAACATTAAACTAGTGGACAAGCTTCTCTCTCTCACTTGCCAATGGGCCGCCAGACTCCACTGGCTCTCCCCCCAACATCCCCTACTGCTCCGGATGGCCTCACAGTCGTCCTTACAACGCCCAGGAAACCATGACACACACACACAACCACACACACACACACACACACACACACACACACTTGCACTTTTCATGCCCTTTTTCCATTCACAAGCCACTGTTTCTTTGGGGGTTTCTTGTTACCTGGCATGTAAAGGCTGTGAGGAGGGCCTCCGTTTCACCATCAGCTCTTTTGTGGCAGTATTGTTTGACTCCATGCATCCAGGCCTGAAGGGGTCTTTGTACCCCCATGCTGATATCCGTTTGATGAAACACAGTTTCCTTTTCTTTTTTTTTTTGTAATATCCCAGTCAGCTCATGTAATCCACCCCCTGGATCTTTCTCTCGCTGTCCAACCCCTCCCCCCCCTGCAGCCCTCTTTCCACACAGATCTGCACACTGACGCACAGGAATATTAGACAAATTCAGGGTTTTTAAAATCGCTACTTTTAAGATGAAAAACTTCAATTTGGTCTTCAGTTATGCAAGATTTCCAAGCGTGAAGGTGGTTTTTGAGCGTTTTTGTTTTTATTTCATTTCATAGTATTATACATTAATATTAATCTTGCTGTTATCAAATGGTATTTAGTTGCATTAGCTGTAAGTATCTAACAGTGAGATAAGCTTCACTTTATCCACCCACTGCCTTCAGTGGCTCGTGAATCACCAGCCCTATAAAACTGACATTTCCCCTCCACTGTGCAGCGTTCCTCCTCTGACCTGGACGAGTCCTCGAGTTATTGTTTTTAACCCCAACATGAAAATATGAAGTTTTAGCCTAAAGTGTGTTTTTGTTTTTTACATGGCGGCTGAATTTTTGTCTTGCAGGAGAATCACAACAGAGAATCTGTTTTTATTTTGATTTCAAACTCTTCAGCTGTGTCAACAAAAGGTTTAGTATTCAGGTCTCAAGTATTTGTCTGTAGCCTCTCTCTGTCTGTGTGTTATATTCCTTCCATGATATTTACTTGTTTAGTTTCAACCAACAAAGGTTTTCTTATATATATATTTCAGTAGATTTCATGATCACCAAACTCCTGCAGGTCCACTCACAATGTGCAGTTTCACTTCATCAGTCCACGTGTTTTTAAAAAGTATGTTTTTTTAAGGGATCTGGTCTCTTTAAAGGTTTAGTCTTTCTTTCTTTCTTTATTAGGATCCCCATTAGCACAAGCGTTAGCATTAACTATTCCTCCTGGAGTAGTTACATTTCTTTTATTTCCTCTGCGTTTGTAGCGCTCCAATGATGAACTAGAGTTTATTAATTTGATTCTGGAGTCATTCACCACACGCGAAGCATCCCTCCCTGAGAAATGTGTCACCTCCAGGCAAACTAATGCTCCTCTTCAGTTCTGTTTGCAGTTTCCGACGGTTGGAAAGTCTTTCTGGACGTCAGCGGAGACGCTCCACTGTGAGGGATGTGTACGGCCCTTATGTTGTCTCTCTGTTTTTCCACATGGCTCTGGCCGTCCAAAGTTCAAACTGTCATTTCAACGAGCAGAAATCTTTTTTTTTATTTTGATCTCACCCAAACAGGAAAATGTGTATAAAATATTTTTTTGTTGCAATGAAAGCCTTTCAGTACAAACCTACCCTATTGACAACAGGATAAAAGATGAAAGGAAAAAAATTCAAAGTACATGTAAATATTGTAGAGGTGTTTGTTTCTCGTAGAAACACACTGATTTCAGGCTGTAAATATGTTGTTCCTTTCCCTCTCTCCATGAGGAGGAAACATGTACATACCTTCCATTCATTTATTTTTTATTGTTTCTCCCTTTAATTTGATGATTATTTTAATATTATTTGAAATATTTCTCTTGTATTAATGCGTTGGACCCTTTATTAATGGTGCATTAAAATATTTTTTAAATAACTCTGTGTTTGACTGCAGCGTTTCCTTCAGGGTTGATAAAGCGAGGGCTGTATGACATGTATGACCCTGTAAGAAGCATTAACATTCTTCCAGTTTCATGAAGCCGACATGTCCCGACTGGCTCACTCATGTTAAAAGTTTCAGAGCTGATTATAAACAGACTACAGAGTTTCAAACGCACCAGTTACTCCTCTGTTATTACCATGTTCGAGGGTTAATGCTTTAAAAACAAATAATGTATTTCCTTTATTAGTGTCTGTTTACGGTAGCAGCCAATTGAAGTTTGGCATGCTCGATGGAGAGAACGAACAAATAAGCGTCTGAAATGCGCTGTTTCAACGGGAAATTGAAGTTTAGCGCAGAGTACAAAGCCTAGCTTCCTTCCTTTCAAAGTTGACATCAGATGCCGCAGTTCACCTGCAACATTTCCTGTTTCAGATCTAGAGAGGAAGGAGAAAACTCTGGTGTAGAAAGACTAGATTTCAATCAGGGGGTGACAGAAAAGGAACAGGAGGAGAAAAATCTTAACATCTGGTTAAGAAACTCTTCTCCAGACTCATTTATTTTAGACCGTATGAAGCTGCTCCAGTTGTTTGAGGAGGAAATGCAGTTTACGGTTTTCCTCTGAGTCACAAGAAGGATGGCTTCAACTGTAAATACCTTTTCTTTAGCGGTGACGATAGAAGCACCATATTGGGATTTACAAAAAGACAGAAAAACAAGTATTACCATGTGGCTGTTGAGATGATTTTTATTGGTCCCTGATATCATAAAGCACCTTTAGAATCATTTTTAAGAAGAGCCCTGATTTAAATTTGAAGATATTTAATAGAAATCTCACCTGGAAGTGCTTTGATATGATTTTATATAGAAATATTTGAAGGTATCATCTTAAAGTCTGACCTCATAGTTGCACATCTAGTCAGTTTATCGCAAAATTACAGGTTTAAATACTTTAGAGGGGAAGTTCACAAACAGCTTTGGACAAAATAGAAGATTGGACACCATCCACACATGAAACACTTTATGCCTCTCTGGGTTAGTTATCCTTGAAGCCACTGATGGATCCTCAAGAGACCTCAAACCTCAGCATCACTGGGTGCTGATGCTGAATCCAAATTTTTCTCCTTTTAAAAATTCAAGCTAAGAAGCTTTGAGCCATGATTTTATCTCGTATACCTTCTCTTATTTTCCTTTCACCCACACCATCAAACGTCATCATTCTGAACATGTTGGCACTCTAATTTGAACAATTGACCAAAGTATTGTGGTGACTCCTGATTTCGTCAGAGCTGTGGAGCGTTGCTGGATTCTCTGGCTCTTGTGTGAACCTGTACGTGTCCCAGCTCACAGACTCACTGAGTTCCACTCAAGAATGAAAAAAAGGAGGAAAAGCATGTGCACTTACTGTCACTTTAAATCATCATGTTGGCTTCAAACCTTATTTCCTTTGGCCAGCTGTTCACTGTTGGTGACAGACTTCCTCGTGTTTGGTTTGCAGAGATCCTGACTGGTGATACAGCTGTGTTTAAGGCACAAATAAATCAGACAGTAAGACCAAAACCCACAGAATTTAGACTGCAGGGAGACTCTCATAATGAATCACTAGTTGCTCTGACTTTACCCTTTACACTGCAAAAAAAAAGACATCAAAGTGAGTGTTTATGTCTTATTTCCAGTATAAACATCTTGTCAGACTCAACATGAGCCATGTTCACCAAATGTCTTTATTAATAATATTAAAGGGGAAAAATGAGGCCTGGAATACTTGAAGTGAGTAAAATGGCATGGATTAAGTATAACTTGTTTGAAACAAAAATATCCTCATTCAAGAAACTTATCCCATTCGTAGATTTTTATTTTAACTCAATCAATTCAGGTTGCAGGGTTTTTTTTTTTTGTCTTTTAATATTTAACTTCAGACATATTCTGGACTTGTGAGATGAATGTAGCTCAGACTCATAAGACATAAATACTTGCTTATATTTAAGTCAATGCAGTAAAAATCTGTTCTTTATAAGATGTGGGGCACTTATAACTCAATTCTGGTTGCTTGGTGCACACATTTAAATCAATTTTCTCCCAGTTTTGCACACATTTCAAGCCCACGTGTTAAAAAATGTAAAAAAAAAAAATAAAACAAACAGTAAACATCTTAAATGAAATAAATATGAAATAACAAGATCAAATTTTATGTGTCCAAAAAGGTGAAAGGTGGCCAGGGCTGGCTTTGGTTACTATTTGGACTGTGTTGTCATTGTCACACAGTAAATCTTCATTATTTATTTAAAATTTCTTTATTTTGTGCAACTTTGGATAAATATGTTTCTTTAACCTTTTTTTCCTCAAGTCTTTAGAATCCACCAAACAAGATTTATGTTTTGCCACCACAGACTGAACATTGGCTGCAGAATTTGGTAAACCTCATTACCTGGATCTTATAGACACACCCCTGGTTGCTTGTTTGAGAAAAAATCCAGCTTTAAAACTATCTCTGGATAAAAGTGCAGAGAATATCTTTATTCATCTATGAACCAGTAAATAATAGTAATAGCTCTGGATCCAGTCAAAACTCCACAATAATAAACTGATGGTTTATTTACAGCATATGAAAAAGGAGAATATCCTTATGGTGATTTCTGATGGCAGCTCAGAGCAGAGCAGCAGATTCTGAATACTCCATCAAACAGTCTCTAAAAGTTAAGATTGATTTTATGATTAAGTTATCACATCTTATAAGAAAATATTCAAAACTAGGGTATTGTCAATAAAAGACTTAATACTCATCAAAATCAAATCTCAAACCTCCTGCTGTGTCCTGTAATTTTAACTGTTTCATCCAAAAAAAAACCTCCCTGCAAAATAAGTGCATGCATTTCAGTCCTTAGACCTCCCCATTACATAACACGTATTTTTTCATTTTTTATTTATTTATTTATTTATTTTATTGTATTTTATTGTATTTTATTTTATTTTAAAACATAAATCACCTACCCAAAGTCAAACCAACACTTCAAAGTATTCCAGAAGTAAAAATAAAAAAGTGCAGCACCTATTCTAGACATAGGTTGACTGTGCGCGTGCAGAAACGTACCGTCACGCTCTGCGTATCAATAAAGGTTTAGAGGGAAAAACGCCTCCCTCCTTCCTCCCTCCCTCCCTCTTCTCCTGCCCGTTAGGAGTTTAAAATGAGTCGGCTGACGCACAGAGAGTCTGTATCTGCTCGCTGAATGACAGACTGCAGCATGACTGAAAAGCAGCCGGGTCTCGTGTATCTTATCACCGGGGGATGCGGATTCCTCGGCAGGCATCTGGTGCGGATTTTACTGGAGAAGGAGGACAAAGTGGTGGAGATCCGGGTATTTGACAAACACGTCGATTCAAGTTTAAATGGGCTCAGCACAGGTAAGCTTATCCAGCGGATCGTGGCGTTGTTTTCCTTTGAATCAAAGTTCGGGTCGTTTCTGCGCCGTGACGCGGAAACGTGCGAAAAACCAAAAGTCGTCTCAGCACGAACTCACCTCTTAAAGAGCCTCTGCTTCGTTTAGATTTTAAACTTTGTTTGCACTTCTGCATGTTTGTGGTTTCTTGTCAGTTTTTTAGTTGCATAAATTCTTTATATCTCTATCCTCTGTGTTGGAGTTATATTTCTAAGCCCTCCGTGTTGAGGGACATGTCCTGTTTGTGGAACTAAAGAGGATATGAGTAACATTAATGTAAAACAGTGAATGTGCATTTAGCACAGCTGCTGCTCTACATGTACATTAGACTGGCACAGCCTCACGTTCATCTGTCCCTGACATGCCATAAGGTCAGCCTGCAGAGAGACAGCTGGGCTGTGGATCCGGAAAGTTTTCCTCCCAAACATATCCTGTGTCAGGATGAAGATGTTGTCACCTGTCGTTGTGTGATTTGCCTGTGAGGGTTTGGATTTGTTTCCTGAATATGAGGTATAGGTGTGTTATGACCTTTAGAAGCTTTTCCACACAGACAGGAACAAAACCCACAAGTGAACCACCATGAAACTGAAGAGGGCTTTTTCACTGATGACGTGGGATACAGTAAATGATGAACAGCAAGCTTTCGTTCCTCATTGATGATCACCCAGTCATGAATACCACCTTGATCCCACTGTGGAAAAAACTTTGTTCATCTTTTGTTATCTGTTGTTGGACAGGGCCGCTTTTGATGCGGTGCTCTCTGGGAGATCAGGAACTGTAACACAAGGGCTCAGTGTCAGCAAAATGCACAAAGGGCCTCACAGCACAGGGGGAATGAGGTGGTGTGTGTGTGAGTGTGTTTTTAATGTTGTGTAAATTAGTGCTGAATGAATGGGTGATAGCTGAACTGCGTGATTAGACATCTGCATACTTGGTAGTAAGGGTTATCCTCATATTTGAAAGTATATATAGTGCTAATAAATCATTCAATGACCGAAAACAACAATATGATTTACCCCAAACCCAATTACGCTACGCTGTTTGTTGTAAAAGCTCTTTGGGTCAAATATGTAATTTCTGAAGTCAGCGGATAAGTTAAAAAAAAAATTATACAGAGGGGGAGAAAATGAAGCCATTAAATATTATAGGATGCTCATGGATTATGGAGGAAATAGCTTTGTCACAGCCCTCAGAGTTTCCTGGGACAGAGATCTGGAGGTGTCATGTGATGAGCAGCAGTGGCTCAAGATTGTTGGTAACTTTGAAACAATTTCAAGGGGTCTGAGGATGAGGCTGGTTCAGTTTAAAATTCTGCACCGGTTTTATTGGACCCCTGACAAAGTGTCAGAGTATCTTTGATAGCTAACTACCTCTTTCTTACAATGAGTTTGAAAATGAGAGGAAAGCACATTTCAACCAACACCTTAAACTTTAATTTAATGTTGGAAAGACAACTGAAAGATGTTTTGATGATGTAAAAAAAAAAATCGAAAGGCATAAAATAAAAATCTGCAAACACTGACTCCAGGAGGAGTGTTTGAATTGCAACAGGATCTCAGCTCAACGTTCAAAAGTCCAGCTCAGTTCAACGCCAGACGAACTTTTTCCTCGATTCTTGTTATCAGCCAGTCAAGGACAGAGCAGTAAATGAAAGATAACCCACAGGTGCACGGCCTTCAAACACATCAGGGTATTAAAACTCTGAGACCTCAAGGAGAAAAAAATCAAAGACTGATGTGAGGGGAAGGTTCAGTGAGAAGATAGGAAATACGTCAGGGATAAAAAAAAAAAAAAACCTGATCACCATCTTTAAAGACATAAACATCCAAACTGTGAGGGTTTCTGGAAAGATTATTCAGAGTGTGACTCAAACCAAAACAGGTTTGAGTGTCTTGTAATCTCTTGGTAAATAAACGTGAGCACTTCGGTGCGTTTTTCCTGTTTATTCACCGCCTTTGTCGAGTTCCAGGGAAATCCTGTCCCCCCATCAAAGATCACTTCCAGCACATTATGACTTTGACTCTTCTCTCCTGCTCCTTCCTCAGAGTCAACGAAGGTGGTGGTCATCCAGGGGGACATCACGGACTACAGCAGCGTGCTGGAGGCCTGCCGAGGGGTGGATGTTGTCATCCACTCTGCGAGCTTGGTGGACGTTTGGCACAGAGTTCCAGAGGCCGTCATCTACTCCGTCAACGTCACCGGTAGGATTGATGACACAGAGAACACAGAGGGCAGATCACCTTTCCTGAAAGTGTCGTCTGAATTAACAAACCTTGGGGAAACTGAGTCCTTTTGTGGAGGGGTGTAGCAGAATTGTCAGAGGGTGATTTAGTTTCATGACTTAATTAATTTAGAGACATCACAAAAACTGGAAACCCAAGCCTGCTCCGGCTTCAGAGGAATTTCAAGGACTCACAACACAAGGACGGCCATTGTCCCCAGTCTCATGAGAGTCATCTACGTGACTGGATCCTAAAACCTCCACCAAAGGAGAAGAAAGATTTTGGATGTGATGATAATTTGCTCTACAAGAGCCTGAAAAGAATGAATGCACACATATTCTGCCTTCATCTGAAGCTGAAACTAAACACAGTCAACTTCAGGCTGCCGTCGCCTCACTTAAAGCTGTTATTATGTCATCTAGTTTGGGTGAGGTTGGTTTGTCAGACGAGAGGCTCTGTGTTTGTTTTTGAGTGCATTATATAAGAAAGGCGTTCGTGATTTTGTGCACGTGCATTACAAGCTGCATTTAATGTCAGGTGTGCTCAAACCACCTTTTGAAGTCAGCATGCATGGATCATTTAAAGACACGTGGATGCTCTCATTCCATCCTGCTGTGTGAAACTTCAGCAAAAAGTATGAGGAGCTTCTTCCAGATGTGCGTGGTGAATCACTCAGCTGGAATCGGATGCGGTCACAGCGATGGCAGGCACAGAAGTAACTCCATAGCAGAGGAGAGTCTCCTGACCTCTAATGATGTTGATGCTTTTGAGTGAGTGACGGAAAACAGTCCACAAATGAAACCGTCTGTGTTTATGAGTTCTCGTGACGCCTGGTCTGTCTGCAGTGATTCACTTAAAAACAGACCTGGCTCTTCTGTGATCCTGTGCAGTATTTTCATGCACCTGAGTTCATAATTATCCCCCTGCATGAGGCCGAGAACCAGTGGGAGTGATTTCCTCTGACCTTGGTTTCCCTGGAGACTGGGCGGTTTGGTTTAGATTTTCAAAATATTACAAGAATTCAACAACATCGTGAAAGGATTGGTTTCAAAGGGTTTACGTGCCTTTGTGAGTTTGTGTTTCAGATTAGTGCTAACCCTCTCTTCCTCACTCAGAGACACAATACTGAATCATAAAGAAGTGCACGTGCAGGATGTCTACAGTAAAGCTGGACTCACTAACTCTGTTTTTTTGCCTGAAGCCTGAGCACATACCTGAGATTTTACCCCCCCCCCTCTCTCTCCCTGAGTTAGATAATAAGTAGGTTGAGATACTCAAAGCCTTGAAGAGGAGTCCTCAGCTCCTCACTGACTGGCTCCTTCAAGGCTGCGACTGACTGTGTTAGATGGTGGATTCTTTTTCACATGTGGAATTTTCTGCCCTTTGGTGAATTTTTTCTAGCTCTGCATCTGGAAGTGTCCAGCCAGTTGGCTTGTCACCCATGCTCTGAGGGATATATCCTCATTCAGAGGTCGCCTTTAAATTTTCACATTCAGATCCCTTTATGAAAACAAAGCTCAGTTCCAAGTTGCTCTGTTTAGACGTTTGAAATGCCTTTATTTTCACATCATGTATTCTTGGTTTTAAGTTGTATTTACAGGCATTTTTGCCTTTATTTAGCACAAAAATAAATGCAGCAAATGGTCAGGAGTCGAACCAGCACCCACTAACCTTGACTTTGAAGATGCTTCCAAATGTTTTGACTTCTTTTGCTTCTTCCTTCAAACTTCAAACTAATTTTCTTAAAGCCTCACTGAAGCTTATCATCTCCGGTCGAGCGAGTAAACATGCAAAGAAGAAATGATCCAGCAAACACTTTCATGTGTTTCTCTTTATCCTCTGCCAAACTCAGCCAGATGTAGATTTACGGCTTGTGTACCTTGTACTTTAGTGACCAAATCGAAACTTTGAGCCACTACAAATCCAAAAGTCTTTATTCGGGTATAAAATAAGACATTTTTATAGCTGGACTTTGGAATGATAATGTTTTATTCTGTTGTATGTTCAGTTTCATGGATGCACTTTTCCTCTTCTTGGCTCAATAAAACAATGTTGAGCTTCTCTTCTAGAGGAATTTCCTGTTGTCGTCTTGGTATTTAGAGTCCTCATGCATCTGATTGTTATTTAGAAATGACGTTTTTATAGCATGTGGTGCTTGAAACTCTGTAAACAAGCTTAGGAAACAAAAATTTCTTAAGAGAAGGATGAGACTCAGTTCATTCAACGCTTAGACTTTTTTCCCTCTCTCTTTTTTCAGGAACAGAGAACGTGATCAACGCCTGTGTGGAGTGTGGCATCAAGTCGCTGCTCTACACCAGCAGCATGGAGGTGATCGGTCCAAACATCAAAGGAGATCACTTCATCAGGTGAAGTCTTAGAAACTCATGGTGTTCAGTTTCATTCTGCGGTGAAAGAATGAGTGTTTCTCCTCCCATCCTTAAGGATGCATGTTGACTCATTTATTACATTTCCACGCTTTGTTTCTCTTGAACGCACATTTGTTGTAAAGCCAAAGCCTGCACAGGGGAGATAGGAGTGGGTGGAGACACATCACCCAATGTTGAGTGATCTAATCTACATGATTTAACTGTCTTTAGAGGGAAAAAGTCTGGAATGGAAAATTCAAGTCCCAGGTGTTTCATTCTGTCACTGACGTGATGTTTTCCCTCTTCGTGCCTGCCTCTGGCCTCTTAACTCCACACACACTTCACAGGTTGCATAATGCTAGGTGAGAGTATTCTGCTGTTTACCTACAGAACTAAAAGACCAAGACCAAATAACACACAGGGGCAAAAAACCCTTCAATTCCAGTTTTGCCTGTTGTAAATACTGACTGTGTGCAAAGATGTCTGCATTCCAAGCACTCCGACACTTTTGAGCAAAGATGCATGGAAACAACAACAACAAAAACAACTGTGGGAGAAGGAAAACAGATTAGAAACGAGGGGCGGGGCTGTGAGTCAGAGCGTGATTCAGAACACGCTTGTTTTGTATTTGTCTCCTCAGGTTTATTTTGCAGGGGTTCCAGGTCCGGGGCTGTAAACACTTCAGAGCAGTTTAGGTGTTGGGAGGATGGAGAAACAGATTTTTCACTCAGGATGACAGTCACCGAGAGTGTGTTTACATGTGAAAATATTTAACCCTTTAGGACCTGCCATTGTGCAAGTCTGCCAAAACATATTCTTACATTTTTACATTCTGTAGTGCAGTGTTTTAGAGTATTTTTTTTATGTAAATTACATCAATATAACCCTTATATCCCAAGTTTATTTATTTTCACATGTATTAAAAAGTACAGAAATTGCATAGCTGTATCCCTCAAATTTTTAAATATAAAAATGTTGCATGATATCCCTTTGGAACAACAAGAAACTAATTTGGAGTCTGTACATAAGTTGCTTTTTGAGATATACTCAATTTTTTAACATGTAAAAAACAAACAAAAATTGTGCAAAATTTTACAAAGAGACAAATGCAATCAAATTTCTGTGTGCCAGATAATTATGAACACACACATTTTATGTAAAAAAAAAAAAAAGAAGCTCAAACATTAAAAGTGCATTTGAAAATAAAATAAAATCGTTTTACTTGAAACTTCGGAATAGAAGAACACAAATGACTTCAAATTTCACAACGTGAGGATGTTTAAAAGTGTATTATTTTCTCAACAACAGCATCCTTTGCAGCCATAGAGAGCAGAAGGTGAAAGCAGGAGGTGATCCAGACATAATTTAGTGCTTCTAATATCAATCTAGATCCAAAGATACTTGTTATGGCAAACTTTCAACATCCGCCCTGAAAAAGAATCCTCTCATTATCTACAGTGTTTGTTCAGTCTGTAGGTGCATAGATACGATGTGCTTCATTAGGCGTGATCTCTCTCTGTGTTTATAACACAACACTTGTCAGGCTGAAAGAATGGATCTCTGTCTGCTCTTGTTGGTAGTACTTGCTCTGCCAGTAGACTTTAACTGTAACTAAGTTGAGATGAAAGCATCATCACATAGCGGCCCCACCTGCCCGTCTCCTCTTTGTGACCTTTTTTCATTCTTTCCGCTGTTAATATCTTCCTCCCTCTCTTTCTGTGAGTCTCCCCTCTGAGCCTCAGTTTTCCATTTGGCGTCATCTGAATGCATTCCTCTCATTCATGTGGCAGGGTCAAGAAAACACTTTCCTTCCCCCTGACTTCTCTCCTTTGACTGTTTATCTCTCTTTCTACAGGGGGAACGAAGACACACCTTACAACATTTACCACACCATGCCTTATCCCAAGAGCAAGGCGAAGGCAGAGAGAATCGTGCTTGAGGCTAACGGCACAAAGGTACAAAGGTTTGTTTTCATTTTCCAGAGAGGAGGAACAGAGAGTATGATTTATTGAAAGCACCGTTAAATGTTGGGTACACTTTACTGAGGCTCTGGGGAAAACTGAAACCCTAAACAATAGTGTTGAAATAATAATCATATAAAAATAATGGCTCAACAGAAAAAATATTCATTATATTTATTACTGTGTATTAATGAGTACTGTGACAGTATTATCCAACATTAAGTTAAACTTCATGCTGACTTACACACTCTTAAAGCTCTACTTGTGTTTTTTAACGGTTGTGTCTCGTTGGACTGAAAATGGCATAACAAGGATTTTTCTTGTGCAACTTTGCCGCAGAATGCAAGATCATCCCTTTTTGTTTTTGCTGTTTTGTTCACTCGACATATTCACGAGTCTGAAAGAATCTACTCTTTGCCCTGTTTGTCTGAGCGCCATCACATGAAATCCTGCCTCTGTGTCCACTCCAGGTGAAGGGTGGAGAGTGTTTGTGCACATGCTCTCTGAGGCCCACAGGGATCTACGGCGAGGGGCACGAGTTGATTAAGGATTTCTACAAGCAGGGTGCACAAAGGGGAGGTTTGATCATCGGGGGGGTTCCGGATGAGACCGAACACGGGCGAGTCTATGCAGGTAACTTGTTGAAACAAACTCCCTCGAGTGAATCCTTAAATCCTGACAAACCTTTGATCTATTTTTAACTCTTAAAGCAAAAAAAAAGATGAAAAGAAACAATAGATGAAGCTTACAATGCTGGCGTTTTCTCACAGTGCTGAAAGCAGAAGTCGTTTTCACAGAAAGTTCCTCTGAGTTTTACAGAAACGTACCGCAGGTCCACTTAATGAACTAAAAATACTTTCTGAAGCTCACGTCTCTACTTGTGGGTAAGAATCACGTGCTCTGTGAACTTAAAGACTAACAGACGGTAAAACATGATAAACATGAGGAGTATTCCATAACAGATATTTTTAGTTGTAATACCATCCAGCACCAACAGCTGTATGAACTCCCACATATAATTATACTTCTAAATCAACCTCCTTAAACTATTTTTATCCTTTATGACTTATTATCTTGGTATGATATCAGCTGCTTTTTTCAGAATAATGACTCACACACCCTCCATGTGAGAATGAGTAACTTTATATTAATAGTTCATCTAACTGGAGCTGATCTTACAGAATATAAGCTGCAGACGAAGCAGTTCCTGTTTTAGTAAACGAGACTTTTTTTGTACATTGTAACATGTTCTCAGGTGACGTGTTGGATGATGTCGGTGAAACGTAGTTAGAGGTGTGAAGCAACTGAGCGTGCTAACTCAAACCTTGTGCTTTTGCACAATATCAGAGACTTAAGGGAAGTATAATTACCCTGGGAACAGGTTATTAGCAGAACACATTCAAAGCTGAAACTGATACATCAGCTAAAGCTCCTGTGAGGAACTTTTGTCTTGTGTTGATTTTGGTGCTCCATGTGTGTACCTCTCATCTCGTCCATGATTTGGTCCTGTATACATGTACACATGTGCAGGACATGCTTTTAATCTCATTATCTGACATCAAATTACTACAAAAATGTAATCAGTCTTTATTCTGATGCTCTGGTTTGCATTTAGAGCTCATAAAGAAACATTCACCCTTTGATTTCAGTCCATTCAAAGTCACTCCAAAACTCATCATATGAGCATCTAGTGTTCGTGTGAAGATCTTGATAAGAAACCACTTCTTTCCTTCTTACTTAGAAAATAAAATATCTCGTTTACATCTTGATATGGTTCTGCATATGAGTCAGGAATTCAACGTTGTTTTGTTGTGATCTTTTTCACACGTGAAGAAAAGGAGTGGAACAGCAGTAGTGTCATCATCATGACAGGATATTTTTGACTGTTTCTGTGTTGGTATTACTCTGATGCTTGGTGAGTAATTCCTCCATCACACATTACGTAATTCTCCCTCTTGTTTTTGTTTCTAGGCAATGTGGCTTGGATGCATGTCCTCGCAGCCAGAGCCCTACGAGAGCGCCCACAGACTGTCGGAGGTGAAGCTTTCTTCTGCTACGATGACTCACCCTACAAGAGCTATGAGAATTTCAACATGCTTTTTCTTTCTGTGTTTAATTTCCGGAGGGTCCGCATGCCCTCAATGGTGCTCTGGTTCTTGGCTGTGTTTAACGACCTGCTTCGCTTGATACTGAGCCCCTTTACCAACTACACACCGTTGTTGAACGGTTATACTTTCGCCGTTGCTAGTACCTCCTTCACTGTGTCCACAGATAAAGCCCTACGTCACTTTCAGTACCGCCCTCTGTTCGACTGGGATCAGTGCCGGGCTCGTACACAGAAGTGGGTTGACACATTCCCCCTGGATAGACCCAAAAACTCTTAAAGTTCCCTAAGCTACTGTAAACTCACATCACAAGCTGCTATGTAGTCGCACAGGACTCCAGATATATGTGTAACGGAGTGCATAAAGACAGCATCAAGCTTACAGTATTTATGGTGGAAACATTTCAGTCTATTGTTATATTTGTTTTCATACAAGTGTAACAGCCTTGTTATACTGAAACCATAATAAAAGCATTTGTTCTTATGAGGCACATCAACTCAACTCCAAACAAATAGCATCCTAAGGAGGAGGTACTGAGTTATATGTGCCGTCAGCTTGAATAAACAGATGCTACATCCTTATTAAATTAATACAGATATCTAGGTAACTTAATTCTGACTAACATTCAGTCTTCTGAAGAGCATTACGCACACAAATAAGGATTAAACATCTGTATTCAAATGAAAAGAATTTCATTGATGTGTCATGTGCTGATTTTTGATAAATGTTTTATATTGATTGTAATAGTTTTTTGTAATTTGTATTAAAGTTAATTTATTATATTCTACACTGCCTGGTTTGTTATATTTATCACAGTGTGTTTTAAAACAAAGGTTTGGGCTGCCTGGAGAGAAAAGGGTTATGTTGAACATGTGTGTCATTTTACGCATGGTTGGTCACAGTTTTCCACCTCTGGATTTCCATGGAGACACCAAACTGTGTTTACCCACAGTGCAAAGGGCTCTGTTCCACTTTTTGTTCTTGTGGAAACTTGTCTGTGGACTCTATGACAACCAGTTGGTTAGCATATGTTTATATGATGAAGGCGTACTACAGGGAGGTTCCCTTTCTGAGGAACTCCATATTATTCCAATTACGCATGGGTGTCCTCCGTTTCTGTGGTTTTCCATGGCAATCCTCACAACATTACAACATAGCAGCTAGTATGAAAAAAAAGCAAATTAAAATGACCACAGACCACAGGCAAAGCATCACATAACTTCCAAAAACAATACATAACAGAACAAGAAATGAGAAATACCCATTGGTCTTTTTACTAAAATAGTCCCTCAGCATCACACCAGTGTGTGTTATGGACATGACAGATGTTAGGTATGTATGAATACCTCATTGTGATTCTGTGTGGCTCTGTATGTGTTTGTAACAGATGGGCTGTTGTAAATCAACACAGTGGCTTTGTTTTTCCGCTGGATTGCGCCATCTACTGGTGCAACTTAGACAAAGAGGAACATCACAAGACTTTTTAGAGGAAACATGCCGAGGCCCATCTAATCACTAATAGGAAATTTAATGGAAGGTTGTAACAAGATTCTTCAGGACACCAGAAATAATTGCTAAATGATTATGAGATACTACGTCTAAGTCTTAGTATCTGATTATTATGACACAGTATTTTATTATAATGACTTACTATTTTTTTTCTTTTTTATTGCAGGCAGACATGGGCTTTCATAAAGAAAAACAAGGTAAAAAAAACCCAAAACAAAACAACAAAAACAAAACAAAAACCATCCTGCGGTGGAGGAGGAAGGGAGGCTCCTTTGCAGGCTGCGTACGTGTTCCCGACGACATTGACGAGAGCGCGCACGTAGCTGTCAGTAGGAAATGCAGGCTCCGGGTGTTGGATGTACCTCTATCGCTACGTTTGGATAAATTAAACAAAGAACATCACTGGAGATTCGGAATGAACACGTTCTAAATGCTTGCAATATTTGGTGTGAATAGTCGCAGCAGGTCTGAGTGTGTGACGGATTTAGCAGGAGAATTCATACGGCTAGCTCGGCTAATAGAAACAGGATACTATTGGCGCTAATGCTAGGTACATTAGGCTAAAATAAGCTAACTTAGCCAGCAACCTCATTGAGTCCAGGACTTTTGCTCATCCAGGTCCTCGCCAAGTCCAGCGGTTCCTGCTCCGGTCTTACTCTTTTGTGTTTTCATTTTACGGAGGCGATTGCGGAACCCGGAGCTGTGGCGGGGGAACGTGCGAACAGGAACCCCCTGGCTACCCAGGCGGACGCACCGCAGTGACACGCCGGTTGTGGGTGAGTTGTTCCACCGAGGAGAAGTTGTATTTCCCCGAGCAGCGGGGTGGACAAGGCCGGGGACGCTGTTTTCGGACAGGGCCTGGCAGTCAGTGGGGGTGTTGACTATTAGCTATTAGTAAACAATTGCTTCTGTGTTCTGAATCGGGAAGTTGAGACGGGCCGACAGAGGCCTCAAGAGAGGATATGACAACAAAGTGGCTGATGTTATTAGCTGTTAGCGGTTTGAAGCTACTACAACAGACATTAACCTGCTTCGTCAGCAAGCTGCTGGATCCCCGTGGTTGTTGGAATGCTTTGTTGATAATGTAATAGTGGTAGTAGTAGTATTTAGTTTAGTCATCATAAAAATAACATATTTCACAGTAAACACACGTTATCAAGTCAACAGTCAGACTAAGTGGTGACTGCACAGGCAGAAGCTAAATGCTTGTTGAAACCTAGCCTACTTTTTAACAGCAGTTCAGTCGAATTAAACCATTATCTTCCAAAGTGTTAGGGGGGCAGTAACAGATAATTCATCAATATAAACAATTTGAAAATAAAAGCCGATCATAGTTTTTTTAAGTGTATACTAGAACTATTCCGACAAAAACACACCTCATTCTGACACATTGCACGGATTTTCGTAGAGTTAATTTACAAACACCTATCAGATCATATGGACTCTCCCGAATTCAAAAGAGCTTTTGTATAAAGTGTGGAAAAGACATTGATTTTCCTCTGAACATTATTACATTATTCTATAATAGGATAAATCCTTAAATTTCATAACATCAGAATGAAGAAATATAACTTTCTGTAAACAAAGTGTAAAAGTGTTAAGAAATAGCATTAAAGACTGAGATTTATTTTAAGTTTACCCTATACAATCTTTGATTTGGATAGAAGAAGAGAAACTGTACCTCTATGTCATCAATAATGACTCCCAAGATTGGCAGGTTATTGAAATGTTTTGCCGCTAGAAGTGTGATGAGAAAATGATCCTGTTTTGTTTTTAAAATATAAAAACTGTAATTTTTTTTCTATTTGTAAAGGAGAGAGTAGAGTGAAACCATGGCAGAGCTCTCCACCTTATCTCCATCACCTCCTGCATTGGGTGATCCACATGCAGCTCCTTCCATCCCGCCCACTTCAGCGGTCCCTGGTCCCAACAGCCCTGCTCCAGAGTCTGCCAGGGAAACGCCGTTACCCAAGTCCTCACTCTACAATGACAAAGCTTTGACTGGAAACACTCTGACAGCACAGTCAGAGGGGTCACCTTTGACCTTTCAACCACCTTCGAGTCCTCCGAAACTGACTGAGACTCCCCTCACACTATCGGTACATGAAGCCGCTCCTCATAGAGAGGACTCATTAGCAGGAGATGCAGAGACTAGTGTCCAGGTTAATAAGCAGGAACCCATGACTCATGACCCAGCAGCTCTAGACCCCTCGAATACCGAAGCGGGCACTAGCATAGAGCAAAGTGAGACACCAGCACAGAGTGAATTGCAGATGGCATCCCCCTCTCCTGAGCTCAATCCCGGCCCTAATCTTTACCCTAATGTGCATGTCACCCACAATCCAAATCCTGTCGTGGATGCTGGTCAACTTATTGCGGGTGAAGCCCAAATCTCTGCAGCCTCCAACTTCACATCTGCTCCTCCAGCTCCATCAGACACAACATCATCATGTCTGCCAGGAGAGGAGAAACCTCAACCACCTCAGCAAGCACAAAATCCTCAAAGTCAGCCTCCTCCACTCTCCCCAAAGCCAGAGACTCCCAGTGAAGTAAAGACAGCTGAGCTGCCCACCACCCCTACGAGAGCAGAACACCCCAGTCCTACAGTTCCACTAATCAACGAGCCAGCCTGTGCACTCCCGCTGCCCAACCCCAACCCCCGGCCGGCCCCTGACACCCTCAGCTACCTCGAGTCAGCCAGCTTGATGTCGGGGACTTTGGATTCTCTATCTGGTCTGGGAGAGGATGGCAGCTCTGTGGGCTCAGACTCTGAGATCAATGGCATGGCTGTCAGACGCACTGATAAATACGGCTTCCTCGGTGGGAATCAGTACAGTGACGCTGGGTAAGCATCAGGACACGACTCACTCTCAAGGCAACAGTGCAAAAAATGTGATTATCGAGTGGTTCCATTATATCTAACAGTAGAGTCTAATAGATTCTATGTGTGAAAAAAGACACTTCCTTTTTATATGCTGTAGTTCCTCCCTGTCATTGTACTATTTGTGATATGACAATGTAATTAGATTGTAGACGGGTCATCGGTGTGCACAGATGAATGCAAATCTTCTTCCAGTCGGTCACTTTGCCCTTCTTAAACCTCTTATTCATTCCGTCATCCATCTGCCCTAAAGAGATCTTCCTCTTTTCATTCCAGTCTTCTTCTCTTCTCCTCTGTAACACTAAACATAACCATCCATCCTTTTTCTTCCTTTGGTCTGACTCAGATAATGCTGAGAGCGTTTGTGTGACTCAGTGTGTACTGACTGTGTGTGTCAGCGGTATCAACCCTCACGCTCATCTGCTCTCTTCCTCCCCTTTTTTTTTTAGACTTGTTCTTCTTTCTGGCAGGCTAATTGCTCTTCAACTGTTGAATAATTAAAATGTTATTGATTTACCATCAGTAGTGGCTGTGACATCTGGTCAATGTTAGCGATGTCCTTTGTGAAGGAAGTCAGCACAATGTTGTGCAAATTAATGCCAGAGGGAAAAGTGGGTCATTCATTTGTGCCATTTGATATATTTTCTAGTCTAGAAACATTACTGAATGTAGTATCCGTATCAGACTGTAAAGAAAAAACTACTTTCTTTTATTAAATGATGAACATTTTTTTATATTTTTCACCAATGCAGGGAAAAGGACGTTCGAGTGGAAGTTGCCCGGCAGAGGGAGATCAAATGGCTCGATATGTTCAACAATTGGGATAAGTGGACTAAACATCGCTTCCAGAAGGTAAACATGCCAACCTTACAGAAATACTTGGATCTTTGAACCCCAAGCATTGGGCTTCAGTTAGTATCGTGTGGTGATGTTTGCTGCGTTGCAGGTTAAGATACGCTGCAGGAAGGGGATCCCGTCCTCTTTAAGAGCAAAAGCCTGGCAGCTGCTGTCCAACAGCAAAGAACTCCTGGATGCCAACCCTGGAAAATTTGAGGTATCACTGCGGCCATGTTTTCTGTTGAGTTTTACATCTTATAAAAGAAAAACACAAAGACTAGGATGCAGTCATTAAATCATGGCGGCAAATTCAAGCAGAGACGTGTTCATCCTTTTATACTTCTGGAAAGGTTTATCTCTGGTATATTTTTTTCAAGGTGACACAGACCACAAAGAGCAATAAAGAAGCTGCAGTGTTTGTATTTTACAACTGGTTGGAATGGGAACCAAAGTAACAGGAAGTTGTGGAGGAGTAGGGCAATTTTAACTCCAGGGGTGCTAAAGAGGCAGGCGCAGACCAACAGATCTTTAAACCTCTTATCAGGACCAGTAATCCTGCCTGTCAGGGCCCTGACTGTGTCCACATAGCAGGGGGTCTGGCCCCAGCTGAGCCCTGGTACCTGGAGTGTGCTGAAGTTTTATTTCTGCAGCAAAGGAAGACACTCTAATGTTTCATACGGAGCCTTGATGGCTAATTTGGTAACTGACACCCTGAATTAAAACGGGCTTTTAAAACCTTTTATCTGTTGTTTTTTCTCCCGCAGGAGCTTGAGAGAGAGCCCGGGGAAGCTAAATGGCTCGACATTATCGAGAAAGATCTTCACAGACAGTTCCCCTTCCACGAGATGTTTGCTGCACGAGGAGGCCACGGGTAACAAAGACAAGCACACACCAGCAATCTGTTCTACTTTGGCAGAAACACTCATAATGAATAAGAGTAATTGACCCATACTAATCAGGGATGGGAATCCATACGATTTTAATACCGAAGCCATCATCAATTCTGCTTACAAGCCAATTCTTCATTGATTTCATGCAGATTTTCCACGGCTTGCACGCCTTGTGCTAATCTTAACATGGAATCAACATGCATACCAATACTGCTCTGCTGAGAGACGGAAAGCACTTACTTACTGGTGTTTCGGTTTAAAAAGTGACCCTGTTAACCGGCGACTTTGATTTGAATACGTCTCTGGTTGTCGTATTAACAACAGCCATTCAGTATTCTTGCAATATGCATTTGGGTTTTTAATTAAAAATGTATTTAATGAGTACATTTTGTTTTATATATATATATATATATATATATATATATTTTTTTTTTTTTTTTTTTTTTTTTTTTTGGAAAAACAAAGTAACTCTAATGTTATGGATAAACTAAGGAAGGAAAAGTGATCCAGAGTCAGTGTTTAAAGTCAGTGTTTTAAGATTCCCATTATTTAGATTTCCATTGTTCCCTTTCAAAGCAAGCCGTATGAACTCTTAAATTACATCTGCTGATTTGGCCTCTGCTTCATTTCATTGTTTCTTCCTGCAGGCAACAGGATCTGTACCGGATCCTGAAGGCCTACACCGTCTACCGGCCTGATGAGGGCTACTGCCAGGCCCAGGCTCCAGTGGCTGCAGTGCTGCTCATGCACATGCCCGCTGAGGTGAGGGAGGAGAGGGAGACATGTTCAGGTTCTGGAAGTGAAGTTAGATGAAATATGAAAGATTGTGTTGTAGGTCAAACGCTCTGCTGTAGGAAAAATGAATTCGGTTATAAACGTCTGATCAGAAAGTCTTTGGTTTTTATTTTAAATGTGGCATCTGACTGTGAGAAAAAAGAGTGGGTGAGCACGCAGACAAAACAAGCTGACACTGTTTAGTCATTTGGTTCAGACTGCGTTATAAATAGACTGTCCGTGACATGATGACACTGCTGAAACTACTTTGACCAGACTGTAACATCTGACAAGGTGTCCTGCAAAAAATGAAGTGTGTGTGATACAGTCAGGTCTCAGGTTTCAGCAGAATCGCTCTCTGTCAGTGTGGGCTGACATTGCTGCAGGACCTGCCTGGCTGAGCCAGAGTCCGGTGGACAGCGTTTCACTCGAAAACGTAGAGAAAAAAAATGTTTGCGCAGAAACACTGAGCAACTGAAAACGCTGTAGTAAACACGCCAAGTCTGTAGTTGGCGATATAACTGTACAATCTTTGGTAGCCCTCCACTGAACTAGAGGTGGGCTGATCATCTGGTGTATATATTAAATGCATCTTTGCTGAGTGCAGAAGTGGTGCAACAGATGTACATTTTGATGAAGGGCAGTCAGCAGATTCAGCAGCACACACACAACACAGTCGTCTGCCACATGGCAATGAAAAGGTCCCACAATGAAAGTATAATGTGCAAAGCGGAGCGTGACATCAGCATTTCCTCTGAAAACTTCCGTTTGCTTTTTACACGGCAACGGTGGCTTCAGTGTCAGAAAAATTCCACTTTGGAGGGTGTTTCGAATACTTAAGTTTTAGGTTGGCTGAAACGCTGTTTCCATGTAAACGAGAGGCTGAAACGCAAATATCTGACATCAGCAAAGAGTCATTAATGGAAAAATTTTGTTCTTTAGTGTAGATTTCTTTTCTCACTCTTTTTTGTTTGAGTTTGACTTTGAAATATTATTTCATCCACTTATTATCATGCGTCTCTTTTCTCCAGCAAGCGTTCTGGTGCCTTGTCCAGATTTGTGAGAAGTACCTTCCTGGCTACTACAGCGCTGGACTGGTGAGTGAATAATCTCACTCTGTTCTTCTTGTGTTGTTGTTTTTTTCATCTTTTTTCACTTAACATTTCCATCTTTCAGGAAGCGATCCAGCTGGATGGCGAGATCTTCTTCTCTCTGTTACGGCGTACGTGTCCCATGGCGTACCGTCACCTAAAGAAGTTCAAGATTGACCCGATTCTCTACATGACTGAATGGTTTATGTGCATCTTCTCACGCACCTTGCCTTGGTCATGTGTGCTGCGTGTATGGGACATGTTCTTCTGTGAAGGTATTTTTGATCTGCTCATGCTCTGTTCTGTTCAGTGTTATTATCATTTTCCGGTTGTTTGACGTTAAACTGACTTTGGATTTTGCTCATAGGGGTGAAGATAGTGTTTCGTGTCGGCCTGGTGCTGCTGAAGCAGATGCTCGGCTCCGTGGACAAACTTCGGGAACTACAGGGCATGTATGAAACCATGGAGCGTCTGAGAAACATCTCCCCTGATACTATCAGAGAGGACACCTTGGTTCAGGAGGTTGGTCTGTTTGTCTCTGCTCCAAATAAACAAATCTGTTCTGTTTTTACTCAGCCACACCAGATATGAGTCAGCATGTCGTGTAGAGTCCAGTCTAGTAATCTCCACTTCCTCTGTCTGTCTCGTTTTGTCTCATCTGACATTCAGATCATCACGCTCCCGGTGACGGAGGCGCTCATAGAGAGGGAATGTAGCATCCAGGTAAGAAAGTGGAGGGAGTCCAGGGGGGAGCTGACTCACCAACCGGGCCGTCGCCTCCACGGTACCAGGTCCATCTTCGAATACAAACGCCGTGCTGCCTCAATCAGCTCTGGCGGCAGCCTCTCCTTCCTCGGAAGCCCGATCCCGCCCCCTGGGCCCCTCAGAGCCTCTTCCAGCCTCCTCTCACTTCCTGGCTTCCGCAAGTCCAAGGCACCTTTCCAAACCAAAAAGGGCTCCTTCTCAGGGATGTCTGGAGTAGAGAGTGTGTCTCATCAACCTCCACCTGCAACCACATCGAGTCCAGGACGAGGCCCTGCCCAAAAACCTCCCATTCCCCCAGGAGCAGGTCAGAAAGCACCCACGCCCCACGTTCAGAGCCCGTTAGTTGGAGGCGCAGCTGTGTCATCGCGCGGGTCTAATCAGGCCTCAGAGGGCGCCTCAGTGCAAGGCCAGCCTGAGCCTTTACCGCCCTCACAAAGCACGGCGCCACAACAACCTTGCACCCTCTCCCCCTCCCCAGTGATCGTCTCTGAGCACATCACACCAACCATCCCCTCTCCCACGGCGAACAACGCTCCTCTGCCTCCATGTCCAGATGTGAAAAAAGAAGTGGCACCGACGGCTGAAGCCCCGGCTGGAGAGGAAGACGGAAACAAGAAGAAGAGGAAGAGCAAGGAGGACAAGAAGAAAGAGAAGGAAGACGAGAAGAAAAAACTGAAGGAAAAGAAGGAAAAGGAAAAGGTGGAGAAGGAGAGGCTCAAGAAGGAGAAAGAGAGGCTAGAAAAAGAGAAGAAGAAAGGGGGGAAGAAAAAGGACAAGGGGGGAGGAGAGGCCGAGGACAAAAATGGAGCTACAGCAGCGAGAGATTCGGCCTAGTTTCCAACCGGTCATTGAAGGATCATAAAAAAGGGACTCGAACAAAAGAAGAGGTCAGAGGAACAAAACCCCCAGAAGACAAAGAGTGATTAAAAAAAAAGAAAAAAAGAAATGGAAAGGCTTCCTGTATAACGTCATCATTTTAAAGACTCGGTGTAGCCCAGGAACTTAGGTGGAAAAAACTGGATCATGGTTTTAAAAGCACCTCAGGGGGCCGTTTGCCTCTTGCTCAAGGCTTTTTTTTTTCCAGAGTTTTATTTAGATTTTCTTTTTTCAACTGGAGCACAGACTGTGATTTCCTCAGAGTATTACAGTCATTACCTTTTAGTTTTTTTAAAATCCTTTTTTCAGTTGATGATTTTAACTCGATTGACGGAAGTGAGTAGAGACGCATCAAAGAAGTGGATTGTTGAAATGAAGTATTGCGGAACTCGTCGTGGTGCCATAGAGGGTGTAAATAAATAAGTCTACCTACAGTTCATAGGATCCCGTTAGTGCTCCGTACGCCCCGCCAGTTCTCATCTGTGGACAGTGTTTCAAGATGCCTGGAACAAAAAAGAAGACGACCCTTCACATCCAACGCAGGCACTGTGGACAGAAATCTTAGTAACATTGTTGAGGATGTATTTATTGTCATGTTAAATGTTGTGAGTGAGTGTGTGCCTTAGTAGTGTAGTGAAGTGTGTCACTGTTCTGTGTATGGCCTCCCTGGTTGTAGCCTCCTTCTGCCTGCTTAATTTCGATCAGATCAAATCATCTCTGAATCCTGGATTACTCTGTTGAATTTGTGAAAACTGAAGGATGCTGACAAACAAAAGAAGGGAAATATGTAAAAAAAAACAAAAACGACCCGACGTGCAGCGGTTGTTTTCATGGTTCGTTCATGTAGCGAGTGTTTGATTTGTTTTTATTTCAGGCATCTGTTTGATTTCTTGTCTGAGGTTTTGCATAAAGCAGGCAGAAGATTTATAGATAGTCCAACAGACCAAAAGTCCAACCCTTAACTTTGTACTATTTAGCTTTTAATGAACAAAAAATCCCAGAACGTATCAAAGTTAGCCAGCTTTAGCTGAGGGCGAGAACTTCAACCCTTTAGAGAATGTGATTTCTAATCTTAGTGAATGAAGGATGATTTTTGCACTTGTGAGTTTGTCACAAACACCACTGAAGTGAACCACTCCGATAGTGTAGTTACACAGAGAGCGAGAGTCTCCACAGGCCGGTTTCATCACGCGTGAAGTCTGTGCCGCGGGGACCTTTAAGGAGCCACTTGACTGGAGGTGCCAGGTGTGCCAATGTAGCATGAACCTCTGATCTTTGACCTTTGGTCTCTGGTGTATTTATGTACAAAGTGGTTAATTTAATCAAATATAGTATATTATGAATTATTATTATTATTATTTTGGATTTGACTATTTTTCTATGTGAGTAAAGACACCTGGTTGACTGGAATGAGAGGTGACTACACTCAGTGTAGCTGCAGAGGGATCATGTAAGTGTTCTGTTGTTTTTCTTTTCTGCACATGCAGAATCCTCTGCTTTCACATGACAAACTTCACGCGTGGTTTTGACCCTTTTTTTTTTTTAAACGTTGGTTTGGTCAACTTTTGGGTTCACGAGTCTCCGGTTTACTGAAGTGCAGTATTAAACAGACTAGAGTGGAAGAACAGCCCTCTGACAGAACAAAGAGCGAGCTGAGTGATTCAGACAGAAGATCCGGAAGCTGAAGGTCTTAATTGTACTGTATCATATACTAAGAGGAGATTTGATAGTTCTTTAATTGAAGATCTTAAGTTTGTCTGTCTCACAGAGTTGTGTTGTAACATTCAGAATAACTTATGGACTAACTCCCTAACCTATTTACACTCAGTGTCCTGTACTGTAAGATATTTATGCATACATTAAACGCACTGAAGCCCATCAGTATATGATGATTAGTGCCAGGTAGTTTGTATAAAACCATTTGATGGCAAAATAAAAAAAAACAGTGATGCTCTTAAACCGTACTGTTTTTGTAGTAAAGGATTTAGAGGGACTTTCGTGTAGCTTTGTAGCCAACATGTCCTCCATTTTCATACATGTCACTTCCTTTAGGTCTTTATGGCGGTCATCTAAATGAAAACAAATATCACACACTCCCTCCTGCTTCTATTTAGACACCAGTGCATCAACAGGCACATTTTAGTGTAGTGATAGTGAGGATAAACTGAACACATCTATGCAAACAATCCTCCATAAAGACTGTTCATAGTGTGTGGTGACGGCAGAAACTTGTCTTTGTGCTCTGCTCAGTTTGTTTTTATCTGAGCTCACTTTCAGGCCCGTGGATGACAGTATTTGATGAGCAATACGTGGACGATTTGCCATATTTAACACCAATCGGGAATAACATTTCTGCAGGTCCTTCTCACATTTCTGCTTCAATCCTAAAATTTGTGATTTGAGCGGGATTCACTCCACTGATGCAAACACTCAAAGAAGCGTTTCAGCTGTTTTCCTCCCCACACCGTTCTGTTTTTTTGTTTGTGTTTTTAAGTTTACAAGTCACTCTCTCTCTGGCGAAAGTGAAATATAAAATCATAGCTAATTGAATTCATTCCTTCAGATCTACAACTGATGTATTTAATTGATGATGATAATGACATTTGTGATGAGTAATAAACCATAATATATTAAAATCATCAGGGTGTCTGGTTCTTGGAGGAGGATGTGGTGGGTCGTGTTGTGTGTCTGCAACTCTTAATGTTCCTGGAAACATGAATTTGGCTGGATTTAAATAACCAGGGTTTATATTTATAGTCGTGGAAACTCAGCTGGCCTCACCTCGATACAGAGTTATATTTTTATCACGGTGTTAAAAGTGACTAAAAACTGAAAATGTCTCCAAAATAGAATTGTGCTACCACGCACCAAACCCTGAGATGCGTTAGTCACTGATACAGAATGATTTCTTTTATTTATTTACATACTTACAATTCTTTATTCCCAATGTATTTATTCCAAGGGACTTTTATTATAATGATGCTTCGTTTCCATCTCATATATATCAGCAGAGTAAAATTCTAGTCATTTTTTTTTAACTAATTGGACTCAGTTTTACCCTTTTTTTGATGAATTTGAAATTGTTTCCTTACATTTTAAGCAGCTAATGTTTTTTATTTTAGTTTTTTTTTTTTTTTTGTCTTTTATATTTAAAAATGTTGATAAAAGTGGTCTGGACATTAGTTTTAATGCAGTGATGGCTTCTCCGTGCTGATCAAATAGGCCTCCCTGACCACCAGAGGGCGCTAGCCATGCATTTATGAGGGAGTTTGTGACTTCTCTCAGCACACCTGTCACCCGAGGTTACTCCCCTTAACCCTGACCCACAGAGCCACTGAGCAGAGACACTATTGTACAAAAGGAAAGAGATTTTATTCACAGTTCGTCCCTTTTATTCAGTACAGAGGAAAAGGTGAGACAGCTTATGGAAAAGAAGAGGATTTTATAGAAAAGGGAAGGAGAGGAGGGAAAGACATCGAAGATTTGAATGTTTTCTTTCGACCCGTTCTCTCCTCCCCTTCATTCATTTCTTGAAATTCTCGAGAACAAAAGTTGGCGGCACTTTTAGGGGACAACTTTCGTCCTCTCTTAACCTGCAAAAGCTCTCCCTCCTCCCACCTCTTCCACCCAAGAGGACATCTTCAGAATTTGGAATGAAGTCCTCAGACTTTGTAAACCTCCCTCCTCAGACACTGAGGGGAGCAGAGGGGTACATTTCATTCTCACAGACACCTCAGGATGAAGTGACAGGGCAGGCAGACACGAAGAGGTGAGAAGATAGAACAATGTTTGCAAGGAAAGAAAAGGTTTGTGAGAGAAGCTTGTTGATGGAAATGATGTTACAGGATAATTTTATTTAAATCACCCTGATTCCCCATAAGCAAACATAGACACATCATGGGCACCGACCCTCTCACGTGTCTTTAAGTCTTTGGTGTGAGTGGCCGAGCACATGAGTTCACACAGAAGGTGAGCGGGAAGGAAGAGAAGGACAGAAAGGAGCAGGAAAGGCAGAATAGCAAAGGGGTTGCTGTCTTTATTTGTCTTGTCTAGCTCTCTCTTTACTCCTCCTTCTCCTCTCCGTGTGTGATGACGTAGCAGATGTTCTTGTAGTCTACGTTGCCAGCAACATCTGGGGGGAAGGCGGCCCACATGTTCTTAATCTGAGGAGGAGAGGAGGGTCAGAGGTCAAATGGATCAGGTGAGTACAGCATCTTGTATAAATATTAACCATAGGATGTAATTCAAAGTACTTCATTACTCCTGACACTTAGAAATCTGATGAAAATAGTGAGCAAATAAAAATTAGGGTTCGAACCTCTTTAGGAAAACCAGAGGATGGGGGGGCAGGGGCCCAAATTTCCTTACAGCAAACGCTGAATGTTGAAATGCTGAGCCCTAACCCCAACTGCACTAGTGGAGCTAAACTCTTCTTGTACGCACCAGTCCTATTTATAAACTAACCCCTGATGACATCATCAGCTGTGAAGCCTTATGAGATCAGCTGTATGGTTTCCATGATGGATCCTTTCCAGTCATTTTAATGTACCAAAAAATTGTGAAAAACGCTAGCTATTTTTAATATCTATATCTATCTATAAATCTATATATAAATATCTGATCTTTTGCCCTCAATTATAAACTTTGTAAATTTAATTAATACTTGATATGAGCCACATTCACCTGACATGTTCAGAAACATGTCTTATTTCAAGTTATTTAAAAATAAGGTCTGAATTGCTTGTAATGAGTAAAAAAATCTGGCAATGGGAAAAGAAACATTTTCCTGTCAAGTTTCTTGAAATTAGAATAATGTCTTAATACAAGAAAGTTTTCTCTTAACCCACTGACAGATTTTTTTTTTAACTTATTACAAGCAATTCAGATCTTTTTTTGTCTTTAGATAACTTGGAAAAGACATTTCTTGGGCTGGTCTGGTGAATGTGGCTCATATTAAGTCTAAAAAATCATTTTTTTCCTAATAACACTTGCTTAGATTCCAGTTTTGTTGCAGTGAATGCGCCAGTTTGCAGAAACTTGCTGTATCCCTGCAGCAGGTGTGTGATTTTTACCTCATCCTTGTTGAACCTGTCGCACTGAGTGGTCAGGAGCTCCTCAAGGCTGAGGAGAGCAAACAGAAACATGTTACATTCAGATCATCCCCAAAGGAAATGAATCACGAACATTCAAATCCTTTTATTCTTACAATTGCTTCTTGATAGATCCGGTACCCTCGGGGTCCAGGACCTTGAAGGCGCTAAGAATAACGTCCTCGGGGTCGGCACCTGGTCAGGGACAGGAAGTGAGTAAATGATCCAAAATGTATAAAATTACACCTCTTTTGTTTGCTAAAGGCAGCGTGAAATGCAGTCAGGTAGAAACAGAGAATGAAATGTCTGGAGCCAGATCTTCGGTCACATAGTTTGTAAATTTACCCTTCAGCTTCTCGCCGAACATGGTGAGGAAGACGGTGAAGTTGATGGGGCCGCTGGCCTCCTTGATCATGGCCTCAAGCTCCTCATTCTTCACGTTCAGCTGGCCTAAAGAGCCCATAAAAAATGAGTTAACTCCCTGAAAACAAAGAGTCACACGTGCTTCTGAGATTGATCTGAATCTCACACACCCATTGAAGCCAGCACGTCCCTAAGGTCATCTTTGCTGATGATACCATCTCTGTTCTGGTCAATGATTGTGAAAGCCTGAAGAAAGGAGAGGGAGAAGTTAACGCTTGAGACGCAAGAATTTTAGTTGTGCATACATTATTAGATGGAATAAAATAAAAGAAGAAAAAAAAACACTGGGTGGGGGGTTAAATACTTGCTTGTCCCTTTGGACAAAAGCGTCTGCTAAATGAAATTGTGTAACTGTAGAATACAAGAGGAGGGAGGAGGGGGGGGGGGGGGGAGTTGGATAGACTTGGGGGGGGCTTTCGGGGAGAGAAGGGGTGCATGAGGTCGCCCCGAGTTTGTCCTTACATGTTAATCTGGGAAAGTATCATTAGAGAACAGCTGTCTGATCCTCTCACCCAGCACAACTTACATCTATGAAATTTAAGATAACACCTTCAGACTTGAACTTGGACCCTGTCACTGACCTCCCGCCTACACACACACACACACACACACACACACGCTCCTCTGACAGTTAGAGAAGCCATCAACCACTGGCTATCTTTCCATCTGTGTGATGTGCTAAGATCATCTCCATCATCAAGCCAAACATTCCCCAAGTGGCACTCAAGACAGCCGTATCACTTATCACAGGAGGAATGCTCCTTCTATTCGCGGCACTGAAGTCCACATCATTATCCGGCCTTGACAGCCCATCCTCCTGTCAAACCCTGACTGTACTGAGCTGTAACACACCCTTAGCCTCCGCTTATTCACAGAAATTATTCTGAAATCTTAAAAACATCACGCGCAGCCTTCTCCTCAGCTACATGTTTCTTCACCTCCAGCTGTTCTGTCAGGCCTCCCAGCCTTCATCAAGAGCTTTTAGAGATGTCTGAGTGACAGCTGGAGCGAGGTCAAAGGTCAACAAGAGTTTCAGATGGTGACAGAAACTCCAGCGCTTCCTCTTAATGACATTCTCATGCTTATTGAACTGTCAGGGGAGAAGAGAGCGGCTGTGAAACAGCAACTGCTGTGAAAATGGATCTGAAGGCTGCTGAACGGAACCCTAATTTTGGTGAGCGTGTGTAAGAAATTAATTGGCGGTAATTCTCAATCTGAAAATGTTTTTGAGGACGCAGATGGCTACAACGTCCTGATATCAGTGAGTGAAAGCTCACCTCTTTGTACTCCTGAATCTGGCTCTGCTCAAACATGGAGAACACGTTGGAGGAGCCGCTGTCTCCTGCTGCTGCCCTCCTCTTGGCTTTCTTTGGTGCCTGAAGGATGAACAAAAGAGTGAGTGAGTGATTTCTACCCTCAAACTTGTTGCATTTATATTATATAATTCAAACAGTTTCAAGATATCCTCCAGGGGGAGAAAATTTTGAATTAATTTTAAGGAGCAGAGAAATAATTTTCCTCCTGTTTTGGTTGAATTAATCACATCACGACCCCAAATTTGGGACGCTAAGTTAGCAAGAACGCTAACATCTATCAGGACAAATTCACATGCATTTTCTTTTCAGGATTTAAATCCCTCTGCAGGTGATGGATGAGCTTTTGGCATGCAAAACTAAAGCATCAGTAAAATCTCCAGAATTACAGAACCTACTGCTCATGATGCAGATTGCTCCCAATTTTGATATCAATGTTATTAAAAATGGCTTCAAAAAGTGTTTTTCTTTTTAATTCCATCAGGGTTGCTTTAATCTCCATGTAGATATCTCCAGCTGCCGCAGAGAGAGCAGGGATGAGGAAGCCCTGGTACTCACCATCTTGAGACGGTAAGAGCTGAGGTTTGGATGATCAAGAAGGAGAAGACCGTGTGAAGCCGCGTTATACGTCCATCCCCGGGGGCTTATATACTTCTGCACAGGCCAATCTAACTTTAGCCACAGCCTCAAGTTTGGATGGGGATAAAAAAGAGAGAGAGGATAGTCGACGATGATCTGATGGCAAAAGAGAAGGAGACAGAGCGGCGGGGCAGCGTATCCCCTTACAGGAGATCAGAAATAGACGCAGGAGTCTTGGAATTAAGTAAACCTGATATCAGAGGGACCATGCTTTAGGTTAGCAGTCCCACGTGGACTAATAAGGACATTCGGGACATGGATGCTTGTTGGACCAGAGGACACTGTCTCTCCACCCTCCTTCTGATCTCCTCCATCTGCCTGCAGGGACACAGCAGCCGCTCACTCACTTTATTTTTGGTTTGTGATGTCCATTGCTATATTACAGATTGGGATACTACCATCCTATACCCTCAGCGACTGATGCAGCTCTTACCCTTTATGTGCACGGGTCGGCTATCTTTTTATAAGAGTGACAAAATCTTGATGCTGGTTTCCAATCTGGATTTTCCCGCTGAGGTTATCACTCATTTCAAATACGTAGCTACGATTGCAGGACAGCATGTGGGTCATTCCTGAAAGTAATTAAAATATCTTTTTACACAACAAGCAATATGGAAGAGCAAGTGTGTATATATTGACTGAAGTATTACCTCAGGTACAAATAAATGAGATGAAACTGTCAGCGAGCTCATCCACTGAGGATTTTCATCTTCAGAGATGTATGCTCAGATTAGAAAGAATTATAAATGTTTGAGCAAGGCATGTTTTACACTCTGTATATCAATGTTTATGTAAAAAATAAAGACACCTGCGCTGTTTGGAGATGATTTTTGGAAGAGGAAAGATGCAATGAATTTTGAATGTGGAAAAAAAGGAGATATTTTGCATCCTTTTTAATTCCTTAATTCAGATATTCTCTTCATATTTTGATTTCATAATTCAGGGCCAAGAAATACTTTTAAATATAAACCTTTAAGGGAAGATTCATATAAACTGAACTTGGAGTCCAACTATTTTTTATTTGCAGGGAAATATTGTTTATAAAAATGTTTTATATGTCTATTATTTTTGTATGAGGAAACATAATATTATAAATTAGATGCTTAATGTGTTATTTTCAGCTGTATCAATGATGTAATCATGAATCTCAGTTCGTCAGAGCCCCTGTGGGTTTTCCCTCTCAGACCAGGATAGCGGTTCAAACAACATCTTTCCAGTCAAGCGAACGCACCATCATCCTCCTGCAGAGCAGTGTTTGTGTGGTAATTTGCTTGAGTTATGAACACTTTCCCACCTGTTTGCCCCCCTCCTGTGGAGTCCACCCCCCCCCCCCCCCCCCCCCCCCGAAATAAAAGGGGATTACTTTGCAGTGTGATGGCAGCAGACATTCCCAGAGAACAGAAAAGGAACAGCTGAGCGAGACCAAAATAGCTAAATAAACTTGGCTGTATGCCTCTATCCTGGAGTGAAATCCTCCCTCTAATTAGTGTTTTCATGTTTTATATCCAGATTTACCTCTCGGATAATCCTTTTCAATTTCATTAAGAAGTGTGTTAATCCCGTCTGTTGAGGGACTTTATTCCTGCCTCCTGTCCTCTCTCAGCTCTGCTCGGATTGTTTGTGTTTCCACTCGCTCTGATGCTCAGGCTGCGGCGAGTCACACCTTTGCTCTTCACAGCTCTCCGGCCTCACCCCGGATGAGACAGACGCTTGTTTGTCCAAAGGCTGCTCTTGACATTTAGAGCTCACCCTAGCTGTCAGTCCTCGGTTTGACCTTTGACCCAGGGCCGCTTGTTTTTCACCACCTTGTTGTAGAGATGAAAAACCGCACGGCACATGTTCTGAACGTAAAGATTCATGACCCAAGGGTTCTTCCTCTTCACAGTCTCCTCGTTCAGTGTTTTAAAACCAAACATTTGATTCATTTTTGTTTCTCTCTTTTCCATATGATACGTTTTATGCGTCAGTGTTTTGGATTTTGGTCGTGTTTTTGGACTTTTGTTTAATACATATATTGAGTAAATTTGCACTTGTGTCCTCTTATTTTCACATGTTTTTTTTTTTTTTTACACATAACTGACAGTGAGATCTTTAATGTGAATTAAGAGATGATTATAAAAACTTACAAGCAACTAAAATCTGATTATTTTGATGTCAAATTTGTTTATATCTTTTGTTTTTGGCTAAAGAAAATAATTTGTGTGGTTTATGATACTTTAACAACCATTGTGTTGGGTTTGTGATGTAATTTTTAGCTTTTTTTTCAATGAATTTACCTCCTAATGATGTTTTTGGTGTCCATGATGTTCCAGGAGGACAAATTTTCTTGCATTCTGTCTGACTGTAAAACAGTGAGGAGTAATGTAAAGAAAATCACACACACTGTTTGTAAATCTGCGTAAAGCTTTTGTTGAAACAGAGAAGTAATAACTTTACCCTCTCTCTTTAAATGTCCGCATGTTTCAACTAATGATAGAAGAGTGTGGATTATTTCTCCATCAAACACCTCAGGCCTCTTTAATTATGACAATGAGCTGCGGCATATTAGACTTTTCACAGCTCTTTCAGCTGCTTCCCTTCAGCACCCTCTCAGCACGCCTGTAAAATAACAAAATGCTCTCATCACAATGTGTTTACACGCTGTTATCCTGGTAGGCGTTTCCGTCCAGATGTGTGTGCATTTCGCGGGGCCTTTGCTGTAATGTGAGACAATTTGGCACACTCCACTGAAGCCGTCCATCACTGTTTAGGTGACTGGTATGTCTGTCTGTGAGCTCTGGAATGTGAGGAAGCTACTGAGTCGTCCTTTAGAGGAAGACCACCATAAAGAAAAGCTGTGACAGGCGAGGCGTAAGAGTTTGTAACACGTCTCCGGCGGTGTGTGATTACTTTCCAACCTCAGGTGACCCTTTCTTGTGATTTGACCCCACTGGAGGAGGTGTTACATTGACTTTAAATCAATATGTTTGAATTTATGAGTCTGTGACGGGCCACTGACACTTTCCTGCCTATGGAGCTGTTCTCTAATTAGCACAGTGGATTCAGAGGTGACGTGTCGTAAATGAGTCGTGGAATTAAACAAATGACTCAATTAAAGGCGCAGACTTTCTCCACTTTCACACTGACATTTTTAACAGCAGCAGCATTTTTCAGATTCTTACATTCTTCCATGAATTAGTGAGCTACTTATTTCCGACGTACTGCTCAGTTCACGTTCCTGAATTGAGGAGCGTCAGCAGCGCCCCCTGCTGCTCAAACCCTCGAGGTACAGACACAGAGACGGAAAGTTCTTCCTTGTGTCGTTGTCCTGGTGCTCTTCAGTTGTAGTTTCTTGTGTTATTTTGTGACTGTGACAAGTTTCCTGTTTTATTTTGTAGTAATCCTCCAGTGAGCGTGGTGTTCTCTCACTTCCTGTGGGTATTCAGTCTGTTTCTTCCTCTCTTTGTCTGTTTGAGTCTTTCAAGCATCTTTAATTACAGGCGACAGACGGTAAGGTTTGATTTGACCTTTTGTTTATTTAATATTACTCTCTGAAGTCTGCACTGCAGGTCCTCTACTCTTGTTTAAGATTAATACACGGCATTTTCCTGTAAATAAAAAAACACAAGCGCCCAAAACTAAACAAAAAGGTCAAAAAAAAAAAAATCTCTTTGTTATCCAACAAAATAATATTCTTTCATTTGAGTCAATGACTTCATTTCATTTCACATGCATCAAAAATATATTACTTTATGCTTCCACTTGTATACTGTTGCTGAGATTGATAACTTCACAACCTGTGAATAAAAAAAAAAATCTCAGGGAGCTTTGATATATATTTAAAGCAAGCGCGCAGGTGTGAGGATAGAGATATAATACTGCTTTCTGAAGCTTTTTCATGGCAGCAGGGGAATTGTTCATTAAACTACATGTGAATATCAGACTGCAGGAAACCGACTAAATCAACACTTAGGCAGGGAGAGGAGCTTTAAAGGAAGACGTTGAGCTGTGCTAAGGTAAAAGAAGCATGTGTGTAATGAAATCATTATGGCTTAGATCCATTTTAGCTGCTTCAGTGCATGCTGGCTCAGTTTAACACCATCACAGCTTACTTGGAAAAAAACACTGTTCATGTCAAGGGTTACATTCATCAAATGCTGTGAAGAAAAAAAAAGGCTCAGAACGCTGTTTACTGTCCAAAAAGGTAGAAATCTCAACCCCATCTCATCCTCTGGACACTTTAAGGCTGCCATAGCTCAGGAAATTTACGTCTTTCTGTAACAGTAACACATAAATGATTCGACCAATCATTTAAAAGCATTTAGCACATTTACAGGCATCATAGTTTCAGTAAAATTAGAAACCCTTCAGGTTCAGTTCCTTCTCAACTCCTCACTTCCTCTTCTTGTGTCTCTGAACTGTTTTTCACTCCAGGTTGATGAGATCTCCTCCGCTCTGCTCCTCCTCTGCTCGTCGACTCCTGAGCCATTCCTCCCTGGCTTTCTTCACCTCCTGTCCATAATAATCGTGAAGTTTGCTGAACTCCTCCAGCAGATCGAAGCCCACTAAAGGCCACTCTCCGTACAAAGGTGCAGGTCCATTGAGAGGTGTGACGTGAGCGTTTCTCCTGTGCCAGAGTTTTGGGGACTTCTTTGTAATTACTTTAGAAGGTCCTGAAGGTGCATTTAAAACTGTGCTGGCACTGGAACTTCTGCCCTCTCTGACGGCTGCTGATGAGCTCTGCATGGGGAGGAAGAACTGGGACTGTTTGAGGACGCTGAGAGAGGAGCTGTGATGGGGTTCACCTGAGCCATGATGCTGTTTAGCTTCTGCAAACACAACAAGAAGACATCTAAAACTGAGGAATCATAAAGTATCACCAGTTTACTCCTTTTGCAAAAAAAGCAGCTGGAAAATCTGAATCAAATTTGATGATTTAAACAACTATAAGGTAAAAGCACCTTCATATTGCCTCTGCAGGTCTCTGAGCAGCAAAGAAAGGTAGCAATGACTGGCTGAGAGCAAAGCTTGAAGCCAGCTCTCCAGAGCCTGATGATCCCCTGCAGAAAATCTGTAGGTTCTCAGACCGGGTCCTTCAAACACCAGAGAAAAGGCAAACTGTCCTTCAGCCTCTGAGCGCCTCACTGAACAGCCTTCTAGAACAATCACACCCAGCAGGTGTCTGTCAGCTGGGCGCTCCTGGTAGAAAAGCAGGTTAGCTTTCAGGACAAACCAGCGCCGGTGGTACGTTGCAGTTCTCTCCTTCTGTGGAAGGATATGCCAAACATAAAGCAGGGTCTTTAATGAAGCACAAGAAGGTCCTTTGCTGCATGCGTTGCAGGTATTTGTTTCTTCAAACCTTTTTGTAGAGATAACCCTCTTTATCTACTGGAGACGTGCAGGAGAGGTAATGCATCAGAATCTTTTCATGGAGCTTCATCCCAACACCTGAAGAAGAGAAGGGCTTTTATGTTCAGAAACTTTGTGACTAGTTGACATTTTTAAAAGAGATGTTTTGATAGGAAAAAGAAAAGTTATCACTTTTTTGGTTTAATTCATCCTGACATCCCTGAGGTCAGAAAGCAGCAGTCACATCAGCCACTCTCTCCTTTCTCGTCTTACATTTTCATGCAGCAACTCACTTAATGCAAAAACGCATATGTAACTATATGTTATGTATATAGACTCAGACAGCAGAGACAGTAGTGACAGAATAGAAAGTAGTGACTCAGACTTACCTCTGCCAGAGCTGTATGCCCCTCAGGGTCACTTCACTCTCCCACACAGTCTTTGCATTATTCACATTTACAGATATTTCTCTTCCATCTTAGCGATTTGAGACATGAAGCCAATTGTGTCCTCTCAGTTCGAAGCATCCACAGGCAGACAATGTTTAAAGGTATAGTTTCAGGTTACTCACACCAGTTCTCCCACTGGTACAAGAGGACGAGCGTTGAAATATAAATAACTCGACCCACTTCCTGGTAACAAAATCCTGACACATTATATTCTCTCTCCTCTACGCTGCTGGATCGGCCAGAACCAGCCATGGAAACCAACCTTTCTGACAAGAGCTGCTACCTGGAAGTGAGATGAAACTGAGTGTGAGGTCTTGTGTAGTTGCCTGAGTGCTCAGGGCTCTTTCACTTCTGCTTTTTGTGTTACTTTTTTAATTTTAGGGTGTTTTTTATTTCAGGGTTTAATGTCCACTGGTGCATGGAAAAATCTTCTTTACATCGCTTATATCAGGGGTTTCAAATGATTGTGCCCTGCTCTCTGGCTTTATTTTGCTCACGTTGTCAATTTCAAGAGTGAAGACAAACATGACCTACTGAACATGAATTTGCTTTGATGTTGAATCTATTTTTGACACAGTCTTATCCTTTAAATCCCTTCAGACCTTGAGGAATTTCAAATCTAAAAGAGATCAAGCTGGATAGATTAACAGGGCTTTAAACGATGTTTTCCATGTCTTGGATCAAGTGCCAACATCACCTTGAGGCCAAACTTTCAGTGAAAATTATTCAACAATGTACACAATTTTTTTTTTTTTTTTTTTTAGAAAAAAAAAAAAATAATAATAAGAAAACATTAAATTTCCCTACACTAACACAGGTGAAGCATTTTTTGCTTCTTATGCAATAACCAGGAAGTTTTTAGAACCATTTTACATGCAAAATCTGAATAACCCTCCTCACCAGGTGGTGGCGGTGTTGATTCGTTTCATGGTTACTGCCACCAAACAGAGTGAAGAAGAAAACCAGCGAAGAAGAGACGTACGCGAACGTCGTTTAAGTTGCGTTTAACAGGTTTGCCATGTTTTCTGCATATTTATCAATCTGTTGCACTGATCACGTTAATTATCCCAAATGAAACATACTGTCTACACTGCTATAGTTAGCTAAACCTTTCCCCTGGCTCTGGGTTTAACGCATCTTTCACACGAACGCTGAATCCACCGCTGCGGGCTAACATTTTTAGCATCACAGCTAACCTCCGTGTGCTTGTAACCGCTCGTATTCACAATGTTACAAGGAGATCATCCTTAAAAGTGTAATAAAACAACTCACCACAGCGCTTTCTGTGTAATAGAGGAGACCTTGTTTTGCTCCCTGCAGCACCATGCCGAAGAGGAAAGTAACATTTGAGGATGGGAACGGAGAGTTCGACCTGGATGACGATCTCCCAAACAAAAAGGTAGCACCGTCCTGTTCACGTCATTACTGAGTAACATCTAAAGAATAATCAAATATAATTATAACGGGTAACATAATTCCAAATAAGACATTATAAAGCTATAAAACAGTTGAAGTCCAATAAATATAGTCTAGTAATTACACCATTTTTTGATCGTCGTGAGTTTCTGATTTACCTGCACATGGTTAAACCCAATAATGTAGCAATGCAGCTTTTTCCTGTCAGACGGGGAATACTTTTGATCACTGATAAAGAACAAGATGAGGAAGAGCTGTAACTCTGAAACATGAATAATGTATAATAAATATTTTTTCCTGTCTTTCCGCGACTGTTTTAATAGAGCTGCGAGGCTGTGAGCGGACCAGGCTCCAGGTTCAAGGGCAAACATTCCCTTGACAGTGATGAGGAGGATGAAGGAGATGACTCAAAGAGCAAAAAATATGATATTCTTGCCAGCGATGATGTGGAAGGTATATTCAATAACAAGTTGTGTAGCAAGGTGTTGTATAATATAAGTATATAAATGCTTACTATATACTGCACTGACTGTTAACAGGTCAAGAGGGAGCAACCATTGACTTTGACGAAGGAGTTTCTATCACACCGTTCAACCTGGAGGAGGAGATGCAGGAAGGATACTTTGATTCTGAAGGAAATTATTTCATCAAAAAGGAAGAACAGATCAGAGACAACTGGCTTGACAACATTGACTGGGTAATTGCATTTTCAGGACCTTTTACAAATTTTGAAGATCTTTTCAACAGTTTACAATAATACATCTTTCTTTTTCCAGGTAAGAATAAAAGAGCAGCCTTTCAAACAAAAGAAGAAAGGCCTGGGAGCCAAACGTACACGCAGAGCTGGTGATGAAGATGAAGCTGAGGAGGAGAAACAGAGAGAAGAGCAGCAGGCAGACAAGGAACACGAAGAGGAAGAAGAGGAGGAGATGGTGCCTGCAGAGGACCCGCTGGCGTCCTACACACAGCACCAGCTCACTGAAGCTGTGGTAGAACTGATGCTTCCTGGGGAGACGGTTGCTGCTGCACTTCGTCGGCTGGGGGGTCTGAAGGGACGAAAGAAGGGGAGGCTGAGGGAAGAGAGTGAACCCACAGAAGAGACCAAAAGGGATGCAGAAAAGCTTGACAGGCTCACAGCCCTCGCTGACAGATTGGTTGGATCTGGGATGTTTGAGATCTATCAGCAGACTTTTGAAAAACTGAGCTATTTGATGAAAAGCATGAGTAGCAAGAAACCAGCTTTGGAGCAAGATGGTAGTGGAGATGATGATGATGAAGAAGGGGAGGAGCTTGACATGTTTGGTGATAAATTTGATGAAACGCATGGCCGACGATCAGGCGACAAAAAGGACGAAGGCAAGAAAGGTTTGTATGTTTTATGTGTTTACTTTTTCCTTCATTAAATCGCGAATTAGCTCTTCTGTTTAACCTGGTTTCATCTTCTTTTTAGTGAGCGATGAAGTGATGTGGGAGTACAAATGGGACACAGAGGAAAATTCAGAGATTTATGGCCCTTTCACTAGTCAGCAGATGCAGGTAAATGTTACTGAGTTATTCATGGTTACAGATGCAAAAATAAGCTAGTTGCATTCACTGACTTTAAATCTTTGACTCTCTGGTTTCATGTTACATTGAGCTGAACAGATCTTGATGTTTCAATGCAGTGTCAGGGTGACACCTGCTGGTGGCTAGTATGACTTGGCTTCATAAATAAATGCTTACGATAAATCTACAAGTTCTAGGATATCAATTTGATAGAATCAGTTAATTAGTCTGAGTAAATGTCAAACAAAAAAGATTTTTCCCCCCCAAGTGATAATTTGGAAATATTTTTCTGAGTCTTTACACCACTTGACTCAATCAAACATTAATTGTTTTTTCTTGTATTGTGGACAAAAGAAATTCATCTTGAACTTATGGCCAGACAGGCTGCTTTAAAATGCTCACATTCAAACAAAAAAGATGGTCCTGAAAACAGTGGCTATCAGTAGAATGATAGAAAGGTATACATCATTGATGCACATGCAAATAGGGAATGTCTTGTTCAAAATAGAATTTTCATTCTTTAACTTTGTGATAATATAAAATAGGTTCAGTTTGAGATTTTGCATTAATATCTGACTAAATATGTATGCAGGTGTTCATGCCTGTAAATCCCATTATGATGTTTACTAGATTATTTGACAGCAAGCTGGTTTTACCTTTAACCTCATTCGGTCCAGGTGGGTTCTAATCTTCTTGTTGTCTATTTTGCAGGATTGGGTGGATGAAGGCTATTTTAGCAGTGGTGTTTACTGCAGGAGGAAGGACCAGGAGGGAGCTCAGTTCTACAACTCCAAGAGACTAGACTTTGACCTCTATACATGATTTATATCCAGTGTCTTCATCCAGGGCTTTAAATGGTGTCTGCTCTATCATTTCAACAGGGGCTTTGTTTTCTGTACATTGATTTTTAAATAAATAACTGATGTATGTGATGTGGCTGTCTTCACTTCTGTTTACCCAAGAATCAAATCATGTTCCCTTACACTTATTGAAGACTTTTTAATTGAGAACATTTAATGAACATTTTTCTCATCTTTCTCTTGCAATACAAAATTTGTGAAGTAGTAACAGGAGAGAGATGTCTGTGCGGAGCAGAGAACTTTGAATGATTTTTGTAAATCCAAATAGCTTTTTATTATTATTATTATTATTATTATTATTATTATTATTATTATTATTATTATTATTATTATTAATAAATAAACAGAAGTTAGAAAAAAAGAGCATTGTCGAGGCAAAAAATGTATATTTTCTACCTCTCTGCATTTCATTTATTTCTATATCTGCTCGCTGAAGATGACCTGGTATCCAAACGTGAATACTGTCTGGTGTAGAGATATTATGACGGTAAGAAATACTGGCCATGTATATGTGAGTCAATTTTGTCAAAATATAGAAATATGCTTGAATTTGAATTCATGATCCTGAACAGTTTTTCTACACACTCAGATGCAGGTCTTAATGAAGATAGTAGGTCACTCGAGGACATAAAAGAAGAGCGATTTTTTAACAAACCATTACGCTTGTCTTATTGGCTGCCCTCATATACGAAACCTTAAACTCTCCTCTAATTGGTTAGGACACAACAGGGAAAATGAACCGCGTGTTCTGATTGGTTGACCCATCTGTCTGGTTGCTGGATTTGTAAAAACGGATCCATCCGCTAGTCGCAGTAGGGCGCCGTCCGTCCGGCATGTCTTGTTTACAGTGAGGTCGGATTGCTCCGCTGTGGTGACGTTAAACCCACGAGGTAGGTTTATTTAACATTATAAAGCCTAAATAAGCTAATGTGACCACATTTCAAAACAAGACGATGTCTGGTTAGGCGTCAGAAACGCTGGCGGAGGTGACAGCTCCCGGGCTATGGCTATTCTCTGGCTCAGAAACTGTATGTTACTCACTGTGAATATCGGCGGTAGCCAAACCGTGCGGCGTTAACGGTGTGATGATAAAACTCTGATTAAATATGGCAAAAACGTTTTCCTCGCGTAGTTTGAATAGTTGTTACCCTTAAACACAAAAACGGCGGACAGCGTTTGCATTCATTATCACAATAATAAAAGTTCTAAAATGAGACGATCTTCGTTCCAGCAAGTAGACGTGTTCCGTCTTGGTCTAACTGCCGCTTTGATTGAAATGAACGCGTTCATTAAAATGCTTTGTTTCAGTAAGTTTTAAGTCTTAGAATGCATATTTTTTTTTATCTGTGAAAGCTAATTCACTATATTCCCTGTTGTAAACATCTTTTATTTATCGGGTGAAGTGCCAACGACTATGACTGGCAGAAGCTGCGAGCTCAGTTTCAAAACACAAGTATTACTATTTGTCTCCAAGCCTCAATGTTGTTGAGGGATTCTTGATGTGCACAAGCTAGTGTTTATAGTCACCAATGGCTCAGTCACTCACATTTAGTATTCTTTAAATATAATTAATTAAATGTAAGCACAGGAGTTGATAGACTTTTTTATTTTCTCAATTTCAGAATAAACCCTCATCCCAAAGACGAGATAAGTAAGTGTAGCCTCATTTTTTTCCAACCTATGTTGATGTGCTTTTATTTTGATATGATACCCTGCATGTTTGTCTTTACACTTATGTTATTTACAGAGAGTCAAGAAGAGAAAGACAGAGCGAGGGAATGTTGACTTACCCCTCTGACCCGCTCTCTCAGATAGTTTGTCCAATGGATGAAGATGCTGTTCCCCCAAACACTTTCTGTAGTGCACCTCCCCAAAGTGAACCTCCACCACCTCTCCTTTCCCTTTCCTCCATCACTCCCAGGTATTGCTGTCCTTGCACCTTTTTTTTGCTTTCTTTCTAGCTGTATCCTCCCCTCCTTGCTTTTGACACGTTTTTTGGACTGAGTGATTTAGGACGAGTACTACGCTGGTCTTTTTCCATTATTGATGATCTTTAAAAAAAGGAAAGGAGGTTTTTCTTGACTGGAATCCACTTTTTACTACTTTAGTGGGGATGAGCAACACATTCTCCCTGAATTTGGAGACAGTAGCTTATATCTATTTTTTAAATTAAGGTTTCTAAAAGACATTTCCTAGCTTACTTTGAGTAATTCATCTCCAACTAGAGATATTTCTCTGCATAGAAAGGAATGATGACTGTGACTGTTTTCAGAGTATAATGAGAGGTGATGATGAAAATGAAACAGTTATTGCTGTAAAAACTGAGACTTCTAATTGAATTTATCTGATTATAAGACTATTACTACAACTGTAATCTGTTAGATTATCCTTTAATCTTTTTTTACATTTGCAGCTGTTCAAATAATGGAACATCTGGTCACAGAAGAAGTGGCCGTATTAAAGCACAAACCCCCAAGAAGCAGAGCATCACAGAGAGTGAAGCGGCGCAGAGGCCAGCAAGACAAAACCAGTCACCCTCAAGGAGACAGAGGGACGCAGGCAGCATGGTGAGAGCGGAACCTCAGTCCTGTTCAGATAGTCTGCAGAAAAAAACAAGCCGTTACTTATTAAAATCACACATGTCAAATTCACAGGTGCAAGTGTCGTTCTCTGAGCAGCCGAGAGTTGAAAGCACACATGGGGACGAGAAACAAAACAAGGTCAGTTTTATCTTTCCCACCTCTCACAATCCATCGTCTCTGTCTCTGTCGGTCCCTGTCTTACAGTCCGTATGCACGCTCTTGGTCGTGATGTCCTTGTCATACAGCTTTCAGTGTCTAATCTGTAGCAGCAGCTTTACTGTAGCTCTGTGTATGACAATATTGGAGACCCGTACAGTGAACAGGGTGTGAGGGTTAATTGAGTAACTTAATCCTCCTTCACGGTCTGCTGCATCCGGCACAGACAGGCAGTCGTGTGTCGAATGTGACCCACTAATGTGAAGATCACAGACATTACAGTGTGCACTTCATCGCTGTTGAATACGCTTGTATTGTAAGTGTTAAATTATCAATGATCAGTTTTTACATTCATGTTTTTCGACTAACTGTGAATGTTTTTTTAAATTTTATTTTGCAGGAGGGTTGTGAGTTTAACTTTTCAGCGGAGCAGCAGAATATGTAAGTGTAACAGCTAATTTGTCTCAGCTCATGGATGCATGTGAGTCATTTTATAGTTGTGGAAGTTTTCAATGAAAACAGACTGTTTTGTCCGGAATGAATACAGTATGATGGTCTGTTTCTAAGTCTGAATTCTCTTCTCTGTTTTAATCGCAGGCAAAGTGACCAGAGGAGTTCACAGATTAAACCGACTGTGTCGCCTGCAGAAAATGTAGAAGAACGTTTTGCTGATAACACACAGAATTTTAATGCCTCTAGATTCGACATGGAGGCATGTGAGGGACTGTCTGTTGGACATAACGTTGAAAATCCATCCGTCCCGAAAGGGTGGGTGATTGGCCCCTTGTTTCAGTCATTCAAATCGAAGATGGCCAGTTTCACAGAGATCGTCATGAGTCCTGTGAAACTATTCCGAGCTAGCAGCCCTCCACCGTCCACGGACCACCCCGTAGATGGTGAGCCTGAAGCTGCCGGGACATCAGACATGGAGCTGTCAAAGCCGTTCGATATGTTTCATCCAGTTGCACAAGGAGAGACTTGGAGTCAGGACACTGTCCTAACAGAAGGTGCACGAAACGTGAACCCCGTCAGATACTCCAAAAAGTTATCGTTCGATGTGGAGATGTCAACAACAACATCTGAAAGCGGAGATGAATGTTCAGTGACTCAGACAGAAAGAAACTCCTCTGATTCTGTGCCTTCCCAACACATCCCATCACCTCTCTCGGTTCCTGAAAGGTCCTCTGATCTTTTACGACCCTCTGTGGGTGTAAGTGCCTCCTCACATGAGTCAAAGATAAGCACATCTGCAGAGGAGCAGAAAGGCAAACTAACCGTCCGACTGAAACCACCGCAGAGGAAATATACGGGAAGTAGAAGAAGAATTGTATCCAAAACTTTCGTGAGTGAAGTCAAAAAGGAGTCTGAATTAGATGTTATCGACGAAGAGGTTAGTCAGGTTAATTTAGGAGAATTAAATAAAGCAGAGTCACACAACGGCAAGTCATCATCATCATTATCTTCTTCAGACTGTTTCTCTCACTCTAAGGACTCTCCTCACCGTGATGGTGACGACGGAAGCAAAATAGAGAGTTATGAGCTGGTTCGTCCAAACATCCGGAATAACTTCAACGACAGGGCTGAAGCAAGGACAGTAAAGACTCAGCTAAACCCTGAAACATGCTCATCTGCAGGGCTTGGAAGAGCAAAAAGAGAGCACAAAGAGGACTGTCCTTCCCAGGGCGCTGGGAAGAGGAAACGACTGAATGCAGATCAACGTATTAAGGAAGAGTTTTCAAATATGGCTTCAGATGGTGGCACTTTGACGAGAAAGAAAGTAATATGGACAAATAGTGGTGTGGAAAGGGAGGCTGAGCTAAAGCCTGCAAGAAAAGGACCGGCTGTTCTAACGAGAGCGAATAAGAAAGAAAAAGATGCACAAGAAATGTTTGCAGCTGGAGACGTGTTAAACGCACAGACTGAAAGTTCCTCTGATTCGATGTCAGTGTGCTCCCTAAATAAAGACAGTGGTGTAGCAGAAATCACCCAAACAGTCAGCAGCATTGAGGTGAAGCTTTCTGGGTCACGCAAAAGACCGAAGACCAAAACAGGTCTCGGAAGATCCGATGAAGCCGCCGATAACGGAATGGATTTGGAAACCACCGTGAATATCACCCAATCAAAGCAGGAGGCACCGCCAGACGTCCTCATCCGTCCTGATATAAAGCAGCTCCAGATCCTGAGCAAGTGCAGGGATGCAAACAAGAAACCACTGAAGAGAAAATCTCCAAAACAAGCAGGTTCAACCGCAGAATCAGACATTTCAGTTTCTACCTCATCAGCAGTGCAGCTATCAGTGGAACTCACACCAACAGAACCAGAGGCCTCTCAGCAGGATGAGAGCAGGAGAGTGGAGCCGAACCAGCCGTCCAAGAGACCCAGAAAGGGCATCAGAGGTGCTAATAAATCCTCTGCATCTGCTGGGAATGATGAAACAAGGACATGCATCCCTAACCTTCATATACCAACCAAAGAAAAGCAGTCTCAAGAAGGCAAACAGAAAATGTTGGTGGATCCTGTGTATTTTGAAATGACACCCTCTGAAAGTCCTCCTCAACCTGAGCCCTCACTTTCACATCCTCACTCGGACTGTTATGTAAAATTATCAAATAAAGATGAGGGTGTTTTGAAAGAGAGTGAGAAAATGAGTGTTTCAGTGGCAGATGAAGTGTTTTCTCCAAATGTTGAAGCCAGTGTTACCACCACCACCACCGACAACATCAGCGACCCTCTGCTCAGCTCTGCTGCACGAGGAGTGACCCGGCGGCCCAGGAGAGTTGATAAACAGAGGAGGAGATGCAGGGTTCTGCACGGCAGGACACGCAAAGCTGCAGAGGCGACAAACTCCATCACAATGGACGATGCAGACCTGGCTTCACGCTCGTCACAGGGCGGCTCTTCAAAGAGCTTACTGCGCAGCTACTCGTGCCCTGAAATCCATTCGCTGAGTCACCACGACACACCCTGGACTCCCTCTCTGCATTCACTGCAGCTCAGCAGGATTCACACACCTCACCAGCATTCAGCGTCTCATTCTCCTTTTGTCCACCATGTCCACAAATCCCCACGGCGGGCTCGTCGTCACACAGTCTGCAGTCTAGAAGTAGAGAGAGAGATCGCCCCCCTGTGTCTTCGAAAGGAGGTGTACCCGTCCAGAAGATCTGTCCCGTACGACAGCTCCACCCACCACCTGTCTCCTATCATCGCACTTTCTCCCACTACTTCCCTCAAAGCTCTCGCTACCTGTTTCCTCTCCAGCCCTCTGGCTTTCCTCTCCAAGAAGGTTGACAGCAGAGGAGCTGCATCCAGCCCCAGCACTTCCAATCCTGTTTTCTCTCCCTCCTCCTCTTCTTCGATTCACCCACTGAGCCCCTCCACATGGCGCCTTCCAGGTTTCCTCCAAAGATCTGACTCCTCCAGTGCTCCTTTGGACTATAGCAGCAGGTAAGATCGCTAATAAAATGTATCATCATCACACCAATGATGCGCCAAATATTTGGATCTAACTGTTTGCTTTTGTGCAGTGGGAATCCCTTGGTGTGTGAAATTGAGAGACAAGGGCAGAGCGAAGAGGAGGATGACGGCGGGGACACCAGTTCATCCAGTCAGGAGTTTGAAGACGTGGCGCTGAGAGAAGAAAAGTCTTTGTCCGACTCTGAGATCAAGGTATGCATGATTTCACTAAAGTGCAATGAGCTTCAGATTTTAAACACCAAATAAGATCTGAAAGACGTGACAGCGCATTAACTCAGTATGAAATGATTTGATATACTCCCTGTTTCCTCTTCCAGAACAACAGATGTGCAGTTCTTTCCTCTTTTATCGACTGAAAGTCGCTTGAGCAACCTCCTGTTGGTAGAATAATTATTGCTTTTGACAGCTAGAAATCTATCAGTGGTGACAAGCTTGATAACACTAAATATTGCAGCTCAGAGAAATCTGACTTTCATCTCTTTTTAGCTGAAAGATGGCAACTCGAGTGTGGCTCAATGAAAGGATGTCATCACTGTCGTTCTCTTTGTATGTTTTATATTCTGCAGGGAGTCAAAGCTTGAATTGCCCCCATAAATTATTTTACTATGACAGAAATTTGTTATGAATAATTTTAGATGCTAATCTGTTTTTATTTTCACTTTTGTCATTCCAGGTGGTTAAAAAGCTTGAGGAACGAGGGAAGGTGTCGTCCATTAGAATCCGAAAAACTTTACCCAAACCTCAGAACAACCTGACGCCCATGGGACTGCCCAAACCCATCAGGTAAAGCCCCTGAACAAGAAGTTAACTTTGAGCCAAGAGACCCGAAGAATTCCATCTAAGGGATAGGAACACAAACTTGTTTGGCACTTAAACTGCTGGTCAACGTGTCATCGTGTTGCTATTAGTTTATTCACTCTTATAATGTTTTTAAATTTTACTCCTGCCTCATTGTTCACCTCAACAAACCAACAACATTTCAAAATCTTCTGATTGGCTCGTTTGCAAAAGGAGCGAGTTCAGGTAGACAAAGCTAGTAGGAGCTAGCAGCAGGGGTTATTCTGTTAAAAGTTCAACAAGATAATTGTTTTGTTTTTTTTCTCGAGATGCACTGATTTCTTCTATTTCTCTTATGGTCGATAACCAGTATTTACCAATATCGGTATATGTTTAAAAAAATGAAGTATCTGAGATGATAACATTTTTACCGACTGAAAATTTTGCAAACTGAATTTTTTCACTTTTACTTTCTATTAAAAACGTTACAGGGCTACCATAAACACAAGTAACCGACAGTGTTACTATTTAGCAATCTTCACAACTTGTTGCAAGTGGTGAGAAAATCTGGATCATAAATTACAAAAATGATCATAAATCAAAATAATATCCTGACAAAGTGACCTCAACAAACTTACCAGTATTCATGGCAACCCCCTCCTGACACAAACACAAACACAAACAGCACCTAGACGGATGTAAACATCGGTTGGTAATATCAACCCAGTTTTACTCATTGAACCGATACTTATGTGTTAAAAAAATAAACAGCGGCCTATACCGATACTAATGATGATACATAGTGCATCCCTAGTTTTTTTTTTCAATGATACAAAAAAAAATGCAGAATTTCAGTCACTTGCTCAAGTAGACGACCTGACACTGTGTGAAATGAAAGTCTCTCAAGTTTCTCTGAAACAACTTCTAAGTCAAATAAATCTCTGCAGACTACAGGTCCTGTTGTCTAAGCGTGCAAATCAAGTGTCATTGCACTCATCATGTTGACTCCTGTGTAAATATCGAGTGAACTTGCGCCTGTGCCATCACCCGCGGGTGTGTTGGTACTGAAACGAGGTGTTGTCAGGAACAAAGGTAGCGCATTGCGGTTGCGATGACAGGAAAGGCATTTACACCTCGGTCCAACAAATACCAGGTGTAAGTCAGAAGCACAGTGCTCTCCTTATACTTAAAAAGTGTATCATAAGACGGGGTAAGTATTGCAGGATACACTCAGACATCTCTGATATACTTTGCACTGTGCTCTTCAGACTGTCATACATTAAAAACAGACTCTTTTGAATATTTAATGTCTGGTTTGAGCATCAGTCTGTCACAGTGTGAAATGTGAACGAGCCACTACTAAACCACTGTACCGTCGAGTGTAAAGTGGGACAGATTATACCAGGCCACAGTCTGTTCTTCCACTGAGAGCCTCTAAATGTATGTCAGTGTTAATGTGTGTGTGTTATTGAGCACTCTTTGATCAATACTCAGTCAGATAACAACTGTATGTTTTTTTCCTTTGCATTTCAACACAGGCTGAAGAAGAAGGAGTTTAGTTTGGAAGAAATTTACACCAATAAGAATTTCAGCAAACCACCTGAAAGGTAAGATCAGCATTGGAGGAACTTGTTGTGTAAAGTTTCAGGAGCCGCAGATGAATAAATGACAGTAAAGTTTCTACATATGGAAATCAACATTCATGTGCTAACTTTTCAAATCGATTGATTCTCGTTATGTATGTTTCAGCCGTCTGGAGACAATATTTGAGGTTCCTCTCAATCGCAAGAACGGCTCTGAGTCCTGGTTTGGCCAGAGGCGTCTCAAACGCGTGTTGGAGTTCCTGGAAGTTGGCGAGGCCAGAAAACCGAAGAAGCCTCTCGTTGGTGCTGGAAAAGCAGGCAGCTCGTCCTCCAGGACACGACGGGGTGGCTTCCCTAAAGACGAACCGCCCCTCAGCCCGCAGGATGTGGACTCTCTTCTCTGTGCCAAGCTGGATCAGCTGAATTTGTGGTTGATGCACGATCAGAGAGACAGCTGACAGATTCCTGAGGCAGCCGTTAAAAAACAGTGACATTCATTAACTTGTCGTCACAATCAGTATATTGTTTTTGTGGTGACAGGTTATTGAAGAATTCCATTTTCATTCTGTTGCAAACTGAAGGAACTCATCATAGCTCCGCAGACAGATGTTGGTCTCAGTGTTGAAAGCATTACACAGTGAGACACATTTCTGAAATCACTCCTCAAACTGCCGTCCAGCGTTCCCAAAACCACTCTCTATCTGCTGCCAGTAAATCAGGCCCAACTTTGTTCAACACCTCTACTGTAAATCTGTGTTTCTCTTTCTTTTTGAATGTCAGACTTTCCCAGCGTGTAACAGATTTGCACAATCTCCCTGGGGAAGTGAGAGGAAGCTTCGGCTTTCTAAGAATAATACTGAATTTTCCTTTTCTTTAGCACTTTCTCGTTTGAAAGAAAAGGCAGCTATTTTTATATAAAATGCAGACTAAAATGTTTTTTAAAACGCCCACCAGAGATTTATAATCCCTGCAACTAATTTCACATCCAAGTCTCTGTCCAAGGATTCAGTCAGCCAGTTTTCTGTTTTATTTGTATTGTGGCTGAAGTTGTTTTTGTAGATAAATTATATCTTTGAAACGATGCAGCACTTCAGAGAGCATTTTTAAGAAAGAGTGGAGGCGTTGCTCCCACTGCTGGTTTGATTTGTATTAACTGTGGTTTTCTCTGGATTGTTTTTTGGTGTCTATATACTCTAAAATGATAATATAACTTCTTGACAAGCTGCCTAAGTCAGATGTTTTGGCCAAATTGAATTTTTATCTTGTTGCCTTAACTGTAAACTCCTTCATCTTTTATAGGCGTGTTTGTAAATGTTGCTGTTTTTTTTATTTTTATGAGGCCATGTCAAGATGCTTTAAGTAACTCAGAGCACAAAGTTGTCATTTTGTTATAAAAGTGTTTGTTTATGTTTGTATAAAAGTACAGCATATTAATACAGTCGACAATAATAAAACTATCATGGTAACAATGCAATAACGCCAAAAAGTGTTGGCACTTAAAGGAGGACGTACCGCCATGATCACTGCCGTGCTTTTTCTCATCCAGTACAGACCCAGTTCTCAAGCTTTGTGTTTATATCGATACTTTCTACATCGACAGATTCTAATTTATTAACTTTTGCATTGAAGGTGCAGATATAATGAGGATTGGGTCATTACTGGGCTCACAGTTCTTATCTTGAACATATGATGTAAATTCCCTGTAGCGTGTTGTCTCAAAATGTAGTTCATGCTGAATTTTATATGCTCATTAGATTTGGATTTGTCCATATGTTCATTCATTGTTAAATAAATATTACAGTGTATAAAAAAACATGTCAAAGTTTCAGATTCATTTATAACTTTCTTTAAAAATGGTCAAAAGGATGCAGAAAAGTGTAACCCGTCCAGTCTTTATGTGCTCTGAGTAAGTGCCGGTTTCTTCATATCTTTGTTGCTATTAGTTGATAATCTCCGTGCTGTCTGCTGTCAGTGTCTCTAAACAGCTTCTGATCAGTCTTGCAGAGTGAGAAGATACGAGATCAGTCCCATTAAAGCCGGAAATGCAGCCAGAATTGCGATCCACGTCACGATGGAGATGATGCCATATTTTTTTGCCTTCCGCAAATGCTTTTCAGCCGTCATGGGATCTGTGTTTTCTGCCTGTAGGGGATAGGAAATAAATAAATACAGAGAAAGCAGCTCTACAAGAAAGGAAAGGACAGACATGAGTAGTGGTTTGATCGGGGAATAAAGACACAATACAAATCGTAGTTTAACAGAAACTCTTCTCTTTCTCAGGTAATAGATCATCACTGACACCATGACCTCATTCTTGTAGCTTTCATGTGTCAAGCTGTCAGTGAGCTGCACTTCAGAGCCTGAGAAGAATGTGGAATGTGCAGCTTTAGGCTCTGACATTTTCACCGACCAGATAAGAAAGTAGGATACCTGCACTGAGTTGATCAGAGCCTTGATTCCGATGCAGGTACATCCACAGATGATGCTGCAGATGGCCAGTTTCCTGTGGTGTTTGTCCTCACAGCAGGAGAAAGCTTTTCTGCTTACTTGATGGTTGCTGATGTCATTTTGTGCGTTGCCTGACCCCGACCCTGCGACGACATTCAGTGGGAGCTCTTCTTCCACGGTTATGCAGGTCTGAGGTGAATCAGACATTTCTGCAACACAATGGAGCATGTTTGAGAGACCACTTTATCTCTTGAGTGCTGACAAACAAATTAAGATGAGTTGTTGCTTTAGGGGTTAGAAGCAACAAAGGACTGTTTTCTCTCTGAAATCTGTTTGTGCAAATGTTTATTTATTAAAATTGATAAAACTAATATCCCTCCCAGGTTTTTCTCACACTCAGTGGACAGATGTGTTGCTTCATTTATCGGTGACTACAAAGCAGTTTCTTTTGCTCTACTTTTACTCCTGCTATCGTTATGAGAACAATGACGTGACGTCGTTGCTTTAATGTCAGGATGTCAGTCTGCTTCCTCTGTTTGACTTGAATAATAGAGGAATAACACTGCATTTATTTATGCTGAAACATCTGTGAGTTTTTTTTTTTTGTGGTTAAAACATCTAAAATCCTGTTCTTGAGAAATATTCAGCTACTTTCAGTTTTCCATGAGCATGCTGCTTCCTTAAATTACACAAAACAAAACAAAGCAAAACAAAACACAATCACGCCTTTCTTTCATGCCCTTTTGACCTGTGGTTACCTTTAATAAATAGTCTGTAATGTTTCATTACCAGTTTGACCTGCACTCACCATGGCAACCCTATTACAAGTCTCAACATGTTCTTTAAAATATTCTGAAGGTATGTTCTCCTTTTGGAGCATGGGAACCCATCTTGATGGGTTTTTCCAGCAAGAAACAAACACAAGTTCCCTGTGAACAGCGTGACACTAGGGACTCTCCGAGTGTTACCAGTGAACTTTACATTCAAAGACAAGCTTGAAAAACTTGAAGGATCAGACTTTAAACGATGTCAAAACACCCACTTGGCTGGAAGCTCGTTATGATGAATGAGAACAAAAATAAATCTAATCTGATATTTCATCAACAGGTGTCACAGCAGCATACTCTGCGTGTTTGCCTATTGAGAAAATGCATCAGCAGGGTGAATAGTTTCAACATGAAAGGTTGCACAGGCGTGTGAATCACATGAAGGAGAGCTGTATGAATCTGGACACTACCCTCAAAAATCGATTCAGTTTCTGTTTAATAATCAGAGCCATCTGCTTAATAAATAATCACAGGAAACAAGCAGAGTTTTTCATTTACAACACCTGTCCTGACAGCATTAACCCTTACAGCTACAGAAAGTACAAACCTGTTCTATGTTTAAAGGCACGTCCTCAGTCCCAGTGTGCTCCTTCAGTGAATCAAGCAGCTCCTTATTTTGTCAAGTGTGGAGTGTGTGACTGAAATCTGAAGCAGGTGTATTGTCTTCCAGATCAAGGCGGCAGATGTGACACAAAGTCAGTCCTCGTTGTCCCAGAGAAGATTTCCGCACGTGGTCATCCAAACACCACTCATGTCATCGTCGTCAGAGGCCGTGCTGTCGCTGTTAAAGCTCGGAGCTATATAAGTTGTTGAATGACTGACAGGACTGTGAGCTGGGAGTGAAACTGAGTGTGAAACCTCCACGCCCATTTACTGTGCAGGCTCTTTCCTTCTCCTCCCACGCCTTCCCTCCCATACGTACAGTTTTCAGACCCTTTCCTCACTTGTTTCTTCATCCTGCTGTGCTCCTTGTCCTCACAGGCTATTCTTCCTCTCCTCTCCTCCTGTAGTTATATTTTTTACATGCTGTGAAGTGTTGGAGCCTTTCCTTCTCTTTTCCATACTGCATTCCTGTGGACTTGGGAAAGGTGTGTCAGCACTTGTCTTGCCTTGGGGGTGAAACAGCCATGGATTCTAGTCTGCCTTGTTCTTCTTTAAATGACCCTGGAAGAGTAAACAGTTTACTATAACTCTTTACTTCTCATTCTCACTCACAACATCTCTCATAAGCTGCTCTCTATGCTCTCAAAGGCTTCACTTTGCTAGTTTTTCTTGTCCTCTTCCATCATCTCTAATCTCTGGCCCAGAGATAAGAAATATTTCCTCCCCCTTGGCTCAGGGATGGATGACTACCTGACTGCATTTTTCAGAGGTGACGTTGCTCACTGTGAACTCTGCCGGCGTCATAAACAGCCAGGTCTTTCTTCATCAAGCAAATAAAAAGCATGGGAAAATTTTCATCTGAGTTATTTTTTATTCAATTGAGGTGCACTTGTCACTCCTTAGAAAAAAAATGTAGTCCATTCTCTTTCACACAGGAGCTTTAAAGTTGAATGTTATGCACATGAATATACAACCTTATGAGTAGCGACATTAAGTCAGCAGCCTTTAAGCAGTGAAGGAAGGAGCTCATAAAGTTGCAGAAATCACCATTGACCCACCTCCATTAAACACACCTGTCTCCTCTTATATCAATAAAAAGTAATTTCCCTATCTCTAAGAAATAATAGAGCTGGTGATTCACAGGATGAGGGGGTTTACCAGGACAAATCAGACTACTATATATTGGCTGAAATTACATTTCAAAGTGACCAAGGTGAGTCAGTGCATTATGCGAGTCATCATTCAGTCATCTCCACTGCTCCAGTGATGTAGCCGTCCTGACTCAGCCAGGTAGAACTTACTTACCTGGAGATTTATCACATAGATAATCATGAAACTCCTGTGACAACCAATGAAGAAGGACCCAGACGGAGATGTCAAAGGTCACAAGGAAGTAACTGGATACAGTTATTACAGATAGAGGCAGGGGAAGCAACAGGCCTTTTCAACAGGCCCACCCTGAACTTTTCTTATGAAATTAATAATAATAATAATAATAATAATAATAATAATAATAATAATAATAATAATAATAATAATAATAATAATAGTCTGTTGGCCACCAAAATAGTAAAACAGTTATGAAACATTTAGCCTCATGTTATATGGGTGGAACTACAGAATAATTTTGGGAAAGACTTCAGATGTTTTTCAGTATTTATTTCACTGGGGTTAATGTCTGCGCTCTTACAGTATATAATAAATGGAAATTAAAGGAGCAAAAAGCAAACAAATCCACTTTAAAGCACACACACTTTAAACAGCAATCTACTAATTGTTGTATTCTTTGGCCCACCTGAAACTGAAATCCTGGCTCCGTAGTGGATTAAGGCAAGGTTATTTGCAACCAACACAGAACGTAGTATAGACATTTTGTCATAAACTGACTTAATGTTGTGGTATCTATTACACCTTATTTCACTTGTAATTAAAGTCTTCGTTGATTTAGTTAGTTTAGTTTGGCGCATGTTCCATTCAAAATTACTTATAACTGCGATGTCTTTAAATTTAAAAATAGAGCCACGCCCCAAACCTCAAATCCACCAATGAGGAATCGCCAAACCACGATGGCGGAAAAAAAACACGGAAGTGCTTCAGTGCGAACGACACAGGAGAACACGACACGTAAACAGTGTCCAGTTTTATGCGTTTTACAGAGCCTTAAATAGCTTTAATTGAATACACTGAAGTATATTCCATCGTCCCGTGGTGTCCTCCACTTTTCTGCTTCTAACAGCCGTTATGCTGAAAGAAACAGCTGTGGTTCTGGCAACGGAGAGATATGGGTGTTCAGAGTCCTGGAAGTATTTAGCAAAAGATGGAGTGATGGAGAGGAGAAGAGATGGGGCTCGGGGTGAATCTAAAGGAAACTCTATTGTTGGAGTTTTTAAAGTAAGGACTTAAATTATATCACGTAAATTTGCATATTTAACTCCTCACCTGACTCATATTCCTCCTTCTTCCTTCAGAGTGTTTTTCTGCCTCAAGGATATCCAGAGAGTGTCAGTAAGGATTACCTGCAGTATCAATTTTGGGACACTGTGCAGGTTAAGGACATGTTACACTTTTTAAATCTATTTAAATCATCTCCATCAGATTGAAACTCTCTAAACACCCCTCTTTCATCTTTAACCCAGGCTTTCTCCAGCTCTCTGTCAGGGACTCTTGCCACTCAGGCCTCCCTCAAAGGTGTCGGGGTTGGAAACCAAGAGGCAACAGTAGCTGCAGCCACAGTCACCTGGCTACTCAGGGGTGAGCCCTCATTACAAACTACTTACATTTTCACAACTCATTCACAAGGAGACTTATAACTTGTAAACTACTTTTCCTTAACAGATGGGACTGGCATGCTGGGAAGGATCCTCTTTGCTTGGCAGAAAGGGTAGGTTCATTTTAAAGGCCTGTTGAAGCACCTGTGAGGAACTTTTACTTCTAGACGACTCTGGCACCCCCTATGGAAAAAAATCAGTGCCACTTATTATGTTTCCATGTGTTTATCTCAGGAGTAAACTGGACTCTGAGGCCAAAAAATGGAGGTATGTGTTGTCGACGGACTCTATATTAAGATGATCATTTTCAATGGACTACTTTTAAGGTTCTTTCTTTAAATTTCTTATCAGACTTTTTGCTGATGTTCTCAACGACATTGCCATGTTCATGGAAATCTTGGCTCCTTACTTTCCTGCTTTCTTCACCCTGATTGTGTGTTCAGCTGGGATATTCAAGGTTAGAGAACAACTTGCTGAGGTTGCTATTACTCAGAGTATTTGAAAATATTTATTTGTTACCATAAACCTTATTTTACTCTTGTTTGTCTCTCCACCAGTCAATTGTAGGTGTAGCAGGCGGTGCGACTAGAGCTGCTCTGACTGTTCATCAGGCTCGTAGAGACAACATGGCTGACATCTCTGCCAAAGATGGCAGTCAGGTACACGTAGAACAGGGAAAAAATAAAGTTAATAGAGGTTTTGTGCTATAAACCATCATTGCTTTGCTTATTTACACCTTTGTTCCTTTGACATTTTACAGGAGACTTTGGTGAATCTGGCTGGACTGTTGGTCAGTTTGATACTTATTCCTCTTGTCACTGATAATCCAGTGTAAGTACTGATCCAACACACTTACCCGTTTGCTGGCTTATATATACAATATCTACTCATATTCCTCTGTCTCTCTTTGTCTCCTCTTCTCTCAGATTGACCCTCAGCCTCTTCTTCCTCTTCACCATCCTCCACTTGTTTGCCAACTACAAGGCCGTGCGTTCAGTCATCATGGAAACCCTCAATGAGGCACGGCTTTCAATAATTTTGCAGCAGTACCTGAGAGACAATCGAGTTCTGAGTCCCCAAGAGGCCAATAAAAGAGAACCAGTTTTTATCGGTAAGTATCCACTTGTACTATAACTTGGCAACAACAATAAGATGTTTAATTTGTGCATTCAATGTGATTTATTCTCCTGTTTTCCATTAGAGTTCAGGAAAAGTTCACCGATCAAACTTGGAGTTAGGCTACAGGATATTCTCCAAAGGTAATTTCTGATTACATTTTCCTTTGTATGACAATTACATGAAGAAAAACAAAATAAATCAAAACAGTTTTTCTTATTTTGCAGCCCAGATGAACTTCATTTGGCTTTGAAGCAAAGCGACAGGCCTTACCTGTTAGGAGTAAAGAATGGTACATCATTCTCTGTCATGGAAAATGTACACACAACATACAGGTCTTCCACTTGTTTCTTAGTAACTGTATGTTCTCCCCAGGTTGTGTGTGTGTATGTTTAGGACCAGAAGCAACGGTACTTGATGAAATCAGAGCAATGTGCCAGGCTATTTGGCTCAGCAGTAAGTTGAGCACCCGAACTTCAAGAGCTCAACAAAAACAGGGTGAGTCATTACTTTTGTTTATTTCTTGAAAAGGTTGAATGATGCTGTCTTTCACTGAGTGTTCTTTTTTAAAAAGGTCACTGGGAAATGGTGCAGGAGAGTCACAAGCTGATGGACACAGTTTTCAGTCCATTTCTCAAAGGTGCACACTTATACACACCAAGCTATTTTAAACTACAACTCCCCATGTTAACCTGAGGTTACTTAAACTAATGAAACATTGTGTTCCCATTAATGTTTTTAGGAGTGGAAGCTGAAGGCTGGGACATAAAACGAACTCTGCTGGACTGGGATGAGTGGAGGGTGGAGTGGAAAAACACAAAAAGCAACTGAAACATCTGAAGTGTTTTGAAATTGTGATTATTACCTTTTTTCAGTGTTTAATAAATAATATTTTTATGCAGTGTTTGTTTTTTCTGTCTTTGGTGACATTTCAAATAATATAAATTGATAAAGTAAACGTTCGTTGTTTTTTAATGTATATATTTTCTTCTATCCACAAGAGGGGGTTGTAACGCAATAACTTGAAATAATTTTGAACGAAGAAGAACGATGATCTGTAAATTTACTGAATTGTTAAGATTTTCAAGCGGAAATCAGAATAAAATGTCAGTGGCAATAACACACTTGTCACTGTTATTACCAGATGTTAGGCCAAACACAATTTACGATAAAGAATTACAGCTGAAAACTGCCGAATTGGGCGTTTTTCTTCATGACTGGAAGCTTTTGTCATGAATAAATTCGCTTTATGTCATGCGATGAGACTTTTATTGTGAAATTTTAAACCGGATGTGGAAATATTATTACTATTACTTTGACTCTAGCAGCTCCAGGAAAACAAATCCTGACTTTTGAAGCAAACTGAACCAAACGAGTTCTATTTATGGGGAGATATAAATGTGCCTACAACTGTGAAAGCTCCAGCGAATCAGATGTGAAGTTTTTTAAGTAAGTTTTGGCATTTGTTTGGAAAAATCATAGAGATGTTTGTAGAATAAAGCTAATCAGGCTAACTCGGCTAATATAAACAATAGCATTGGTCTCATCACCAATGCTGTTTTCTGTTACTGATTATTATGTAGAAAGTTTTGTGTGAGCTGTAAATGGTTTCCCTAAAATATAACATATAAGACAACATTTTATCGTAACTACTTAGTTTTTTGAATTTATTTAAATTGCTCCATAGCTCTGTGATATGTCTCTTGCCGATGATAGCGTTCAAACACTGGTTTTAGGGTGTTTTTATAAGTTATTCATCATTTTAGGTTTCCCCTGTACAATCCCCGAAAACTCAAGAAATGGCTAAACAACATGAAATGGGACGACTGGACTCCCTCTCGCTTCTCTGTGCTGTGTATCAATCATTTTGAAGAGCAGTACATCGACAGGACAGGAAAGAGTGTCACACTTAAGGACAATGCAGTCCCCACCATATTCTCTTCTTCAGACGCCACACAGAAAACAAAGGTAGTAAATTAATTGCACTCTTAGGTAAAACATTAATTATAATCTTCTATCTATTAAGGATGACACATGATCTTCTCTCTCTTTCCTCCTGATGTAGACTTCAGGTAACCCAAGAAGTAAGCAAAACAAGGTGAGAGCAAACTATTCAAATCCAAGCTTGTTGTTTGATATCTGTTAACCTAAATCAAACCTCTGAAAAGTTTATTTTGTTTCCATGTTTTTGTTACAGACACCTGCTGCTAAACCAGCACAGTTGATTTCAGCTGAGTCACAAAGTACTGCTTCATCCATTGCGAAGTCCAGCATCCAGAACGAAGAGCCTAGTCTGACAGAAGAGCTGTCTGGGTATGTTAACATCGACAGGAGAGCTTTGCCTTAAATTCCCACTGTTTTTATCATGTTCAGTTTGTTAAATATATGTTTTCTACTTATCCAAGCAATCCAAGAACATAAACTATTTGCTGCTTTTCTAAAAAAAATGTGGTGTCTCCTCAAATAAACAAACACCTATGTCCTCAAAATAACAAATGAAGCAAAAAGTTCCTCATGGGTGCTTTAAACTATTAGCAGGAGCCTAAATTCTCAAAGCAAACAATCTGAATGACCATGTTACCATTTTTAATGAGATCCCCTTTTTCATTCCAGAGACATAGAACAGAATGAGACTGACAGATGGAGGATTATTGTTGATGAAGGACTGATGAAGATTGAGTCATTTCCACATTTCTTCCATGGAGATTACTGTGTCCCACAGGTAACTTGTTTCATATATTTTTGATACCTACGATAAGAACAGAAGTAAAAAGTTAAGAACTTACCTGTGATTTCTTAACCCACAGGTTTGAGGTTTATTGTTGGTTTATTATCTCAATCTTTTTTTTCCTAATCCTTCACATGCTCCAGCGGGATATTCAGTGGGCGCCAGATGATGATTTAAGTGTAAGTAGTCCTGTTGATTTGAAGTTATTATCTGAATCCTTTCATCTTTGCATTGTGGTTTGATCATATACATAAATGTCATTTCCACAGGTAAAACCCCCAAACCCTGAAAATGTGATCGAGGTAAGTGTGACGTCATTTCTAACAATCATAACCACATTCCCTCAGTATTCCCTTATGATGCACTGTTATAACGTCAGGTGACAGAGCCGTGGCAGTGGCTCGGTCTGGATGTCAGAGGGCCCTTACCTGAAACACTGAACGGACACAGATACATGCTGACTTTGACTGACTACTATTCCAAGTGGGTAGAAGCCTTGCCTATGGATGCTCTCCTCCCTGAACATGTGGCGAAGCACATCACAGAAATCATCGCCCACTTTGGCTTCCCGCTCAGGATCCTCTCCAGACTACCGCATGAAATGGTTCAGAAAGTACGTAATGATTGAAGTGCTCACACTACTTTGAAAGCCCTAGAGGACACTCATATAACCCCAAAGTTATGGCTTAAAGAAAGATCAACAATTTTGTGTCTTTGTAAGCAAGTATCTGAGTAAGTTAAATTGAATTTATTCTCATTTCAGATCAACGATGAACTGAAAGAGCAGCTCGAGGTCACCATTTCTCTTGTTGTCCATCATCAGCAGACGGGCTCAGCTGATTTAATCACAGAGCAGCTGATCAACAGGTCTGTACTTTATAGTTTGACAGCTCTGATATCTAAAGTCATCTGCCTTGTGTTAATGTTTCCACTTCTCATGTCCTGCTCTGCAAAAGCATGGTCAGTGATCTAATAGAGGAGCACACACCTGACTGGGACATCTACCTGCCCGCCAAAGTTTTCAGCCTGTGCTTCACAGAGCACTCACAGACAAATGAGAGACCGTTCTCAGTGCTCTGCTGTAAAGAAGCAGAGCCCATCAAATTTCCCAGAGCTCTGGATGTAAGTGTTGTTTTTAAACATCTTAGTTTGGTTGTGTTCAAACTTTATGTTGAGTCCCATTTTCTCATTCCGCTTCACAGTGTGCAGATTCCAAGATCCAAGAGAGGGCTCTCGTGGTTAGATGGAGCAGTTTTACTTGGTGGGTTGAGTTTTCGGTTATTTTTTTAGGGAATAAAATAACATCATTTGTTATTTTTTACTTTTTAAAGCAGTAAATCAAACATTGCCTTTTTAACAGATCAGGAGAGTGCTACAATTTCACCATAAATCATTTCTACAGTGAGAACCAGGATTACCAACATGAGGACACCGTTGAGAGGACACATAGTGATCGAAATTCCTCAGCCTTCACTTCGCTAAAGTCATTTTCAGCCTGCTAAATTGAAAGTAAAATAGCATTTTCAGTCTTGTGTACTATTATTTTATGATAACATTACACCACAATGAACAGTTTATGTTTACATGTTATGTGTTAGCCATATCCAAGTACCACATTTGGGAAATGTAAGGCTGTTGTCAGTGAAAGTTTTAGTATTTTTTTTATGCCTGTAAGTTAACATGTCATTAAACATGAATTTGATAAAACCGATTTTGATACATGCAATATACAACAATTGAACAGAAAACAATCCATTGAATTCAACCGGTTGTTTCAGCCTGTTAACAATGTTAGCATGTATACATGGTGATAATTGCACAATATGTGAGACATTGATGTTTAAGGCTTTCAAATGTAATTAAAAGTATCCAACTCATGTCATAGCATCGGCATGGAACATGTTCTGTGGTCATTTTATTTTGACTGATTATAGTAAATATTGAATCCAATTTTGTGTCATTTTTGATATGCTTTATTTCAGAGTAAAGGTCCATATGTAAGAGTACAAAAGGATACACTTGAGGTGGAGGATTTTGTAAGCTCCCACATAACATGAAGCATTGTTAATAAATATATATTTTTTTCAGTAAAAAATTTCGTACGACCAACTATTTCATACGGAGAGGCTTAAGGATGAGTTCCTGTATTTAAAATTTGAGTGCTGCCTCCTGCTGGTAGGTTTAGGAGTTGCAGGTGTGTTTGTCTGATGCTGCTGTGATCTCACAGTTGTCGTTGTGCAGTGGAGGCGTTTTTTTCAGTGTGCGACCAACCGCAAGAAATGGTGAGTGAGGAAAACAGATACAGCTCCAAACGTACTAGCTTGTCGATTAACCAGATTTTCTAAAAACTCTGTCCTCTACTCCCTCTCAAAGTATTGACAGTAGCTGAAAGAATCATGTCATTAAAACGGACCTCAATAAGCTTCTGCCTTTGTTTAGCTAACCTCTTGCTATCGTGGGTTAGCTTCAGCCACGCTAACGATTTATTGTTATAGGGTTATTATTCTAACACTATAAACAAATGTTAGTACAGAAGAATCAGAACAAGGTGATAGATAAATTAGCTTTATTTTAAATCGGTGACAACTCATTCGGAAAACTTTGCTTGTGATCAAATGGTTAGTTAGCTGTTGAGAAGCTAAGTAGCTAAAGTTGCCAGTGGCAGTTTTCCTCAGGTAACGCTATTAAAGGAGACTAAGCTTACAAAGCGTTGAAAGATTGACGTCAGGAATTAAATGTGAGGTTCGCTTATACTCTAAACGTCAATAAACACGTAATGTAACAGGCTTGTTTAACTGACGTTGTGTTGGACGGTTATCTTAGTAACAGCTAGCGTCATGACGAGCTAGGCTAGCTCATCATGACGCTACCGAGCAGCTGCCGCACTGTGGCTCTTTAAACTCATGGGTGCAGGGATAGATGTGACGTTATGGAGAACATTTCTTTTACATCTAACCTGCATTACCTCAAACCACTGGCACTGACAGCTTTTGACACACAGCTTAGCTCTGTAGAATTATGTTAATGGAAAGACAAAGTGTGGTTTCGTAGCATGTTTACTTAAAGGCTTCACCTGGAAGTCCGTTTGCCTTGTTAAAGGCTCCATGTGCAGTGGTGAATAAAACTATTACGTTTACTTCTTACACTTTATTATCCTGCAGTATTGGGAAATATTTACTCTAAATGTCACGAATATATATAGAACTTTGGTGAAGCCTTTTCTTGGACTTAGTGAGAGTTTTTGCCGGAATCTTCCAATACTTACAGTTGTGCTCTTAAGTTTACATACACATGCAGAAGTTGTGGCATATTTGCAGTTTCATCATGCGGAACCTTTCTTTATTTAGAGATAGTGGTAATTTATTATCAAATAATTATGTGTGCCTTTTTTGTAAAATAATAATGATAACTAAAATCACCCAGATTGCCCAAATTAACAGTTTAAATACCCTTGAATGCTTGGCCTAATATTAATCATACAAGTTGACACACACGGGTTGAAATGGCTTTCAGGACTAACATGGCACACCAGACTTGTATTATTGATAAGGATAAAGAAAAGATATCTAAAGAGCTAATGAGCACAATTTTTTTAATATGTAGATTATTGTCAAGATTTGTCTTTTATAGTTATATTATGTATCAAACAACAAAGTAGAGCTTTGTTCCTTCAGTGGCTTTAACGTGACTGAAATAAAATGTATGTTAAAGTTAAGCATGTCTTACTTCATTTTTTTCTGGCTTTTAGAATCAGACTAAACACGACAACATGAATATTGTTTTTCAGAAAACAGTTCAAGTATATCCAACAACTAAGTTTCCTTGATGAGAATATTTCTGTGAGACCCGAGTGTCTGATTTCCACCCTTTTTCTCTGTTACCTGATCTCACCTAGGATGTGTTTCTAATGATCAGACGTCACAAGACGACCATCTTTACAGATGCCAAAGAGTCTACCACAGTCTATGAACTGAAGCGCATTGTGGAGGGTATTCTAAAGAGGCCACCAGAAGATCAGAGGCTTTATAAGGTAATCAGGAAACATTGTTTAGCTTTTTTTTTTTGTCTATAAACGTAACAACATTTGTATAGCTTTGTGGTAGTTCTTACCAACATCACACTATAGATGTAATAAATTAACAGCTGAACTTGCACTTCTTTATTTTTTACTTGAATATCTTCACCAGGATGATGTGATGCTTAACGACCAACAAACTCTTGGAAATTGTGGTTTCACAAATCAAACAGCTCGACCTCAGGCCCCTGCCACAGTGGGATTAGCTTTCCGTCTGAGCGGTGAGTACTTCACTCTTCACACCCGACCATTTGCTGTTTTGGCGTGATTCAGCCACATTTGTTGTGTCACTCAGATTTCTTCAGCTCAGCTTACTATGGGTTGATTGCCACCCCTCTCTGTTGTGACTCTCTCTCTCTCTCTCTGTCGTTGTCCCAGATGATTCTTTTGAGCAGCTGAGGATTGAGCCTTTCTCCACTCCCCCTGAGCTCCCTGACGTCATGAAGCCCCAGGACTCAGGCAGCACAGCCAACGAGCAGGCTGTTCAGTGAGGGAGGGGCAGGAACAGGAGAGGGACATGCAGGGGGTTCGGAGGGAGGATGCACGGGGAAAGGGAGGGGTTGACTTTTTGGGAAGTGATGCCTCAGCGGGTGAGTTTTGCCTTGCCGACGACAGACCCTCAGCTGAGCATAAACAATTACAAACACTGATTCCCCTTGTTGTAAATTTGAGGGCGATGCTTCAAAGTGGCTTTAAAGTTTGTCCTGAAATTGGTGACCGATGCTAGAAAAACGATAATTTCACTCAAGACCCTTCAGAGATACCTGACGGACTTGTCACAACACTGTCAGTCATCCATGGGGTTGGTAAAGGCTGAACATAAAGAGTTGTACCTCATATTTAATTAATTCTAGTCTTTTCGGGGGGTAAGGTGATGCTGCCTTACTTGTTTTTTATTTTGCTGGCTTGAACATGGGAGTTGATAAGGTGTGACCTTTTTAGGCTTTTATGTTTATGTTTGTGTGTTACTTAATTAAAATATTACTAGGATCTAACATGTTTTTGGTCTTTGGCCTGAATATGTGTTGCGACAATAGCTAGGATTTTGTGAATTTCTAAGTTACTATCTGTGTTTCAAAAACTTTTGAACAATATGAATCTGAAAATAAAAAAAGATTCAAATGTTGGCAGAAGATCGGGTATTGAGATGAACATTTCTTGATATTTTACTTATCAGTAGTTGTAGTTTTCATACTGTAGCTGCTCACAGAAGTTACTGAGACTGAATGCGCTCAGTCGTGGGTGTCTGCATCACATAATGCTGGCGTGGACTTGGTGCTCAAAGTACACTAATCCACAGGTAAAGCAGCAATCAAAAAATGAACTGATAATATAAAAAAAATATATTGATTTATTTTCTTTTTTCTACCTTATTAACAAAGGTGAGGATTCCACAACGTTACTCTCCAGTGTTGGATGTAGCCCATGATATTTTGGAGGTGTTGACGAGTCGTGAACTAAAACAGTTTTCAGTTATTAGTATGTCATGTGATGAGTTTTTTTCTGTGTGTGAGTTATGGGCTGCACATTTGACTCGCCACAATCATTGCTCTTATACATTTAGTTCATGCTGCAACTGTGTTGTATTATACATCCTGAATACCTTGCTGCACATTCTTTTCCTAAAGCTAAAGCTTCATTCATTCATTAAGCGTAAACTCCTCTCCACATCAAAGTATCAAATTCTATAACACTGGTTCTCACTATCAGTGATAGTATGATTTAAATAGAAAAATCCTTTTAATCATAAAAATAAAAGTATATTCTGTCCCGGGGATTTTGAATGAGAAAGTTAACATAGATACATTAAAATTTGAGGCTGTTAAACAGTGGGACATGATCAAAGTTGCACTTGTAACTGATTTAACATTAAAAGAACTGTTTTTCACCATTGTGCCCTGTGCTGTTTTTACTACTGCCTTTGTTTTGAACTTAACACCAGAGTATACATTTTTGCAAAATTACTTTTTGATGAATATGATTTGTTTTTTATATATTCCTTTTTTTTTAAATAACAAATATACAGCAAACAAGACATTTCAAGAGAAACGGGTACATTATGTGTGTGATTAAGTGTTTTGATATGATACAGTAAATAAAAGAAAATAAATAAATAAAAGAAAACAAGACACACATGAAACAAATAGGGTAACAGGAATTTTTGATACCCAGTGGTGTAAATTTCTTTTTCCTTCGTGTCAAAGACACTCTTAAAATCCTGAAGTGTCCTGTATGATTTGTGCCTTAAGAGCATTTGTGAACAGCAGCTAATAGTACACATCACACCTAATAAACCCCCATTTCAAGTTGATATTTTTCATGAACAAATGCAAAAAAAAACAGCCACGTGTAAGTATTTCCATTCAAACTGCAAATATTGACCCATTAGTCTATTTTGAAGCTGTTTATGTAATTTGGCTACTAAACATTTACATTACATATACATTATAATTTTAGCCAGAGAAATTACACAGTATTCAAAGCCCCCCATGATATCCTAGAAGGTAATTTGAGATTTTGAAACAGCTTGTATTGTCCAGCTGCTAGTTTAAGATAATGAAGTGAACAAATCTTTGTTTGAAAAGAAGTATGATTGTTTTGAAAGGTGCTCCGAGTTTTTACACTGCACGTGAACGCATCATGTTAGCCTAGCATTTCCTGCTGACGCTCACTAAAGATTCCTGTACAAACATCGGCGCACAGGTGAGCTAATTGTTCATTTATCGATGCGGAAATAATGAGCTGCTTTTCGGAAAGTAAAATAAAACGACCATAAAAAGATAAAAAATGGACATCAGTGAGTTTATTGTGTCAGCGGGCAGAGCCGTGTTAGACATGGTGGAGCGCGAATGGCAGCCTCTGTCCCCGGCTGAGCTGGAGCAGCGGCTGGACCATGCGGTGGAAGACATCCTGGAGGCTGACCTGATGGCAAAACTGAAAAATCAGCCTCCTCCTCCCACTATATACGTTCAGCTGCAACAAAGTCAGGCTGATGTGCAAACTCAAGTTTTACAGACAACAACCTGCAGTCCTCAAGACGAAGATGAGACACTGGACCCCAGAGAGTCTGTTCAAACCCCAGACAGTGCTGCAGTCCAGGTATCACACTGAATACTACAAGACAGTAAATATTCCTTTATATTTATGTCACCTGGTGAATCTTCTAATGACATACCCAAAAGGCTTCTGTGACAGGATTATTTTCATATTTCTCTCATCAGCACATTGCAGACCTGCTCCAGACTTCCAAATCCAGAGCTCGGATGGCAGGACGGGCTTGTTTATCCCTGTCTCACTCCATCACACTGTCCCTCACTCTCCTCTCTGAGCGCATCAGTTACCGCACCGTGTCCCAACGCTTCCACCTGGAGAAAGGAAACATCCACAGGATCTTCTTCTCCTTCTGTGAGCGTGTCAACATGCTGGAAGAGACGCTCATCACGTGGCCAAGTGGTGGGTTCATGCAATGTTTTTTTTATTTTGAACATGTGTGAGTAATTTGAGTGAATTAAACGGTGTGTTCCTTCACTTTTCTCCAGGCCAGGAGGCAGTAGAGACCCTTGTCCCGCTTTGCAGTCCAGAGAAGGAGCAGGGAGAGCAAGACATCCCTCTGGTCCTGGGAGTGTTGGGACACACGTGCATCCCAATCCGCCTGCCAATCGGGAAACGTGATGTGGAGAGCACAGTGCCTGAGGTTAAGAGGATGAAGACGGAGGCCCACGCAGACTCTTGGCTAAACCTTGAGCTGGTGTGTGATCACAGTGGTCGATTTCTCCACTGCAGGATCAGTAAAGAATCAGATGTGGACAGAGGCAGAGCTCTAAGAGACAAACTTAAACAAAACCCTGAACTCTTACCTTCTGGCTCCTGCCTTGTTGCCAGATCTGGCTACCCGCTCTCTGCTCAGATTTTAACTCCACAGTCGGGAAGTCTTGGACCAAGAGAGGAACTCTTCAACAAGACACTGGAGAGACATTTTCACATCCTGGATCAGGCTGTTGCCAACCTTAAAACCAGATTTAAAAGGCTTCGGTATCTGGATATTGGAAACTATGATCGAGCCAGAGCGGTTGTGCTGACTGCCTGTGTGTTACACAATGTGTTTCTGGATATGGGAGAGGTGGTTCAAGGAGAAGTGGAGGCAGAGGAATCTCTATCCAATGAGGCAGGAGAGGAGGTAGACGAGGAGGGTGTACAGAGACGTGACATCGTCTCAAATTTATTGTTTGAAAACGTTTGATTCTGTCTGCACATAATGAGATCAAATCTTACAGAAAACTTCAGGGATGTGAAGGTAGTTTTGAAATATAAACGTTTATTTTAACAGAATTTCTACTGCATGAATGTGCAGTTTTCTACTGTTAATCTGGCTTGTGCTTATTTTTTACTGTGCAGTTTGACGGATAAATTAGGACCAAGTGTTAAGATTTTATGTCAGTGGATGGTACAGTAATAAAATGTTTGTTTTGATCAGTGAACCATTGCACAATCCTCTGCTGTGGTATAAAAATAAATGACTACATCCTTTGGGGCGTCAAAACAGCAGCTGCCATCAGCCTCATAGTGCAAACAAAATGTTATCAAAGTTATGTGTGATTTTTTGTTCCAGTTTTCACATTTTCTGAACTATTTCATTTGAAACATGAACTTTTATCTCAACAGACGTCAGAAGGGAAAAATAATTCTTAGAAGTCCAACTGTGACAACATACTCTACATATGTAACTAACAAACATGCCTCTTTTTATGCAGAGTTATAAAAAAAAGTCTTTGGTAAGAGAGAGTGACGTGGAGGTTGACGAACACTCTTCTTTATGCCTAATGCCCGTCTTTTGATGCTTCTGTGCTGCTGTTCTTCTGAGCCAGGCTTGAGATGGCTTGGGCCAAGTTGTTTATGGCCTCTATCTTCCTCTCCTCCAGGGCTTTCTGCTGGGCCCACATGTTCATCTTCCTCTCCTGCAGCTCCATGTACAGCTGCAGGACATCCTGAGGAGGCCGGGGAGCGCAGGGAGCAGCTATGGCAGGAGGTGTAGGGAGAATAGGTGTGAACCTTTTACTTGCAATGGCTTTGCCCACCCTGGTGCCACTAAGTTTGGCCCGTCTCTGGGCTTCGATTTCCTCCCTGCTCTTTCCGAGGACATCGTGCATGGCCTTGAAGAACTCCCAGTGGACACTTGCTGCCCCAAGTCTCTTTGCCCTCTCCGCGTTCCTCCTGTATGTTGCGAGTATGTTTCTCCACTTGAGATCACACTCGTACGCTTTCACAGAAACATCAGTAGCATCAGACTCTCTTAGTTTTGCGTTCACTCTCTCTGCAACCATTTCCCAGAGTTTCTTTTTCTTGCATACTGGCTGGTCGAACACTTGGTCCATCTCCAGTCTGATGTTGACGAGGTGCCATGTTGCCTGCAGGGTCCATATGAATTCTAAAGGGAGAGAAAAGTGCATTAATGATCTATTTTTGGAATTTATTCTGAATCTTTAACACAGTTTTAAAGATGAAAATCTTCATTAAACCCACTTTTTACCCGATAACTGTCAATAATTGAATTTTCACTGTACTAACTGCAGTCAAACAAGGCCCTCCCATAAACTGTGAATCGGTTCCTCCTCGCTTCATGCGATGTCTACAGGAAACCTGTTTCACTTCTAGCTGCGTGTACCAACCTGCTTTAGTTTTATCCACATGATCCACACTTGACACAACCGTCTCCTTTCCCTCCACGTCAGTACTTTGTATCACAATTGTCTCGATAACCTCCATCATGTTAAAGCATTAATATCAAATCCAAAGTTCTTGTTTTCGATAGCGCTGTACGTATCGTAGAATTTAACAACTTCTCAGACGCAGCGATGCGGCTTCTCGCATCGAATAAAACGATGACTATAACAACGTCGCTAAGCAGCACGGGTAGTGTAGTACTATCACGTTGATATTACTATGCTTTCCGTTTTCTGGCGCACTAATTAAACTACAATCCCTTAACGCGGCGGTATTTTCCAGTGTAAGAAACGATTATGTTCTTATTGGAAATGTAGTTTATTTAGATGAACGCTAAAGCAGAAGTAAATGTGATTCGAACTACAAGTCCCATAGTATATGTAAGCGCCCCACCTCCTCACTCTCTGCGCCCTCCCTCGTTCGCGCTGTCCTGTTGTTTGGCTAAAGATGGCGTTAACGGCTATTACAGGCGATTGTATTTTGTTTCACCAAAATTATTCGACCAGTGGTAACAAAACATTGATCAAAGAGAGCTTTGTTTCGTCAAACAATGTGTAAAAATAGGATTTATTGAGAATAAGGCTCCTACATTCCGTGTAAATACGCTTGGTTGGCCTTCGCACGCTGTAGGCCTGTTATCCAGGGAGTGGACCGAGGCCGATGGAACTCCATCTCCCATCAGTGACTGCGGCGTCAGGTGGTACGACAATTCTTTCAATGGTATCTGTAGTTTTCTGAGCACACTTTAGTGATAACTTTCTTTAACTTTTTTTTAAATTAAAAAAAATGTGAAAAAACACGTTAGGTCGTATCATAAAGTTCCAGGATGTGTCATTTCATCCGCCAGTATTTTCTGGAAACACTCAGTATTGCTTGACAGCGTAATTCACACTTGTCTGAAGTGAGAGTAAGAAAACTTAGAACCTGCAAGGCCGAGGGACCATGGCTGTATCACCTGTTCAGGATGACTGGAAACGGTCTCAAATACCCTCCAGCGAAGGGCACCCAGCATCTCCAGAGTCCTCTCTTACCTGGTGCTTGGCTCACCTCCCTAAACCCAAATCAGGATCTGAACTTCCAGGGAGTGGGAGGTCTGACTCAAGTGGTGGTCAGGATTTTGAAAAGAGGTCCAGAATTTCTCAATGGCGAGCTTTGGTTGCTATCAGGACGCAGCACATAAAAGGTGATAAGGGCGGCATTGCCAGATTCAGAACTCACGGTGGTCTCCCACCCCTGTTGGACCTTCTCAAAGACCAAGAGTGCTCCAAGAAAATGCTGGACCTGGCTCTGAGCATCCTGGCAAACTGCTGCACAGAAGTGGAAACACGTATTGAGGTAAGAACTCCAAGACTTATTGAAAACTTACTAATTTGTTTTTACATAAAAATGCTCACATTAATCACATCCTCTACTCATAGGTCCGTAAACTGGATGGAATAAGCATCATAGGTGCGTGGTTAATCATATAATTTCAGGATATTTTCCCTTGAGAAAACATATTGGTATTATCACAACTTCTGATGAGTAATCCTGATAAAAATTTATGACTGTTTTAGTGGAGATTCTGAAGAGAAATGTGGCACTGGTGACTGTCCAGAACAGAGCTGCCCGAGCTTTAGGAAACTTGGCCATGGATCCTGAGAGCTCTGCACTTATCCACTCAGCCGGTATGTCTGAGACGCCCGCCTGCCCGCTCACTGTCTCACAGATTCATTAGTCTAATACCTGGCAGCTTGACAGCTGGCGTAGACTACATAGTGAGACTGTAATCACCATGAAGCTGATACCTGTCTTAACTAAGATAAACTGTGTTTCTTTCTTTCGTTTTACAGGTAGTGTACCCCTCCTCCTCCTTTGCGTGTCTCTGTCCTCCAGCCCTTCATCCCCCACAGCTGCTCCACCCAAAGACCCCTGTCCCAAACTGGAGTGTGCTCAGTCAGCTGCCCGAGCGCTCCTCTACCTCTCAGACACACCCTCGAACCGCCTCTCCCTGCTTACCCAAGGCACATTATCTGCCCTCGCCCCTCTCATTGCACCAGAATACCCCCAGGGGCTGAGGCGAGTGGCGCTCAGGACCCTCCACGAGCTGACCAGAGGCTGTGGTGCTGAATGTGCCAGAGAGGTTTCCCGCTCTGGAGTCCTGTCTCAGCTCGATGTCATGGCTTCAGGGGAGTCTGATAAAACTTTTGAGGAGCTGGCACTGAAAACCCTCGCCAACTTGTGTACCCAAGGGTGCCTACGCCCCCTTGTGGGGTCACTGGGAGTTATTCAGAAGTTTACAGAGGAGGTCAAAAGGGACCCCCTGAAGTCTGGAGTCTTCTTTAAGGCGCTGTGCTTGTGCTGTAAGGAGGCGGTTAACCGTGCCAAAGTGAAGGAGAGCGGTGGACTGGAGGTTCTGGTCAGCTTCCTGGCTGCCCATCAGAGTCACCCCCTGTCCCGACTCGCCATCCTGGCCTGTGTGGACTTTGTTTTTGATGAAGCTGCTATGGAGCAGTTGCAGGAGTTAGGGCTGGTCCCTCTGCTTGTTTCACGGTTGGTTGAGCTCAGCAGAGGAGAGGAGCAATCTGCTGAGAAGATGGATGTGAACCTCTCCTCCAGCATGTCTCCCACTGAGCTGCTGCCCTCGTCCTGTTTGGACTCTTTTGACTTTCCTCCTCCTGAGGGTTACAAGAAGGAAGAAGCTGCAAAAGACCAAGCTCTCTGTTCATCCAGCTTTTTGAGTCTCAGGTCCTGGTTGATGTCTGAAGGGTTGATCTCCTCAGAGGGAGATCTTCTGGACTCTCCTGGTGTTGAGGGGGAATGGGGGAGTCTTCAGATCTCATCTCCTCAAACCTCCTCTCCAAACCCTGATTCCCTTTCCTCTCTTAAAAACGTATCTTCCTCTAGTCCTGCTGCCGCCTCCGTTTCTAAAAAAGTGTCCTCTTCAGCCAAACTGGCTCCTTCAAGTCCTCAGCCTTGCAGTGCAGCAACACCCAGTTCTTCCACCGTCTCCTCTCCCACTAAAAACGCTCAAACACCGGTTTCTCCGTCAAAGTTCTCCTCCCCTCACAGGAGGAGGCAGCGTGCTCAGTCTGCTGCAAGTGTGACAAAGTTCAACCTGGAGACCCCTCCCTTCTTCCACACGGCATACAAACACCCTTACCACCCTGAACCCTGGACCCCAGAGTCGCCCATCCTCCTGCTGCTGTCCCGCTTCTCCCACGCTGACGACCCAAGCTCTGCTTTGGTCAGCTCGGGTGCTATGTCCGGCTTGCTGTACTACCTCACCCGGCACCAGGACCCCAACGGCAGGTGCCTCCGGATGCTCTGCCGCCTCAGCTGCAACCCAAACTGTTTGCAAGCCCTAGTCCGGACCGGCTCGGTTGCACTGATTCATCACCAGCTCTGCCAAAGAGAGGGGAGATCAGAGGGGGAGGAAAGGCAGACGAGCCGGGTGAAAGCCAAAGTCAAACATCTTGGTAAGATGCAGAATTTAGTGGATTAGTAATTTACTTCCAGGAGTGGAACAAAAGGTAAAAGAACTTCTAAATCTAAATGAACTTCCTCTGCAGGTGGTGTTGTTCTTAATAATCTGCGTGTCCAGTGTGAGTCTGGATTTGGGTCTGGGGTTCTGACCCATGTGATGCTATCTGGCTCTGAGTCCGACAAGATGAACTGTGCGCTGTCTCTGCCGTTAATCAGCAGGTGAGTCTGTACAGATGTGAGTTTATGATTTTAAAAATGAACTTCTCTGTCTCTTTAACTGTGAGAGATCAGAAATGATTGTTTTTATGTTTTTATGTTTCGCTAACAGCAACAAGTCTCTGCTGAAGAAGCTTCTTCTGGACAGCGGTGGGATGCTCTTGGCTCTGCAGCCTCTTTGTTACAGTGAAAATGAAGAGGATGAAGAGCGCCCGGCTGACTGTGGGAAGCTGCCTTCTGATTGGTTTAATTCCCAACATGTCGGCCTCACTTCTGAGCTCCACTCTCTTTACTTCTCTCTCCTAAACGGATGTTTGTCTTCGCTGACGAGTGGCACAAAAACTGAGCTTTACAAAAAGCATCAAAATCCAGTCACATCCATCAGTGACAGAGTCTCACCCCCCCCTTCAAAAAAGCCTCGCCTGGCGTCTGTCTGTCCTTACCGACGCTCAAACTTCGACCTCCTCTTGTTGCTGGATGATGGCACTCAGGTTCCTGCAAACAGAGAGGCCGTAGCCGGGGCTGAGGGGACAGATGGGATGGGTTCTGAGTACTTCAGAGCTCTGTTGAGAGGTGGATTTGGTGAGGCTCAGAGCCGTGCAAAAGATCCCATTTGCATTAAAGATGTCAGTGCAGGAATGCTGCTTCCAGTGATGCACTACCTGCACGGATGTCGTCTGACCAGGGACGTAGAAAGTGAAGGAGATGAAGGAGAAGGGAGAGGACAGTGTCAGGTTTTGGACACTTTAGTCTCTGAAGGTCTTGGAATCTCCCAAAAAGAGACAAATGATCGTTCAGTTGAAGACTTTGATTTCCAGAAAACATCTTTTGGTGAGATGATGGTGGGTGCATGCAGATTTTTGGTGACTGGGCTGCAGAGAGAGCTGGAGGACCTGTGTGTGTCTCTTCTTCTGTCCTGTTCCACCACGGCTCCGAGTAGAGCTGCAGCAGCTCTCACAGAGGAAAACTCTGCTTCCAAAACAGACCCAGAAACCCTCGAGTCTGCTGAGGAGGAGAACCTTGCGAGTCAGACGTCTCAGCTGGAGCTGACTGGTTTGGAAGGGCAAACTGAAAATGTGATGGGACAGGTGGAGACAGAAAATCAAACCTCGTCATCTTTAGGCCAGAAGACGATCAGAAGCGTCTGTTCATCCACTGCAGATAAAACACCCATTCGGCAAAAGCTTGGGATCGAACCAAAGAACTTGATGAAAAGTTCAGCACAGCTTTCAAAACCAGCAGCTCAGGACTCCGGTTCCTCCTCAGCAGCTGGTACAGGAGCCGAGTCCCTGGCTGCCCTCCTCCCCCAGCTGTACTGGTTTTCCCAGCGGTACAGCTACCCAGCATTGGGTCGGGCCTGCCTGTCTCTACTGCTCAGCTGTCAGGACTGTCCTCGGCCCGTCTTGTCCTCCTCCCTCACTGGAGACTGCCTTCGCAGGCTTGCCAGAGAGGCCGACTGTGTGGAGGCTCTGAAGAAGGACTTACTGTATTTAGCTACAGCTGCTCTGAGCTGAGGGGTGAAGGCATGAGTTCAGCATCAGCACAAATACCTCAGAAACAGGCTGTATGAATTCAACAGCAGAAACCTTTGAGTTTTTTCTTGTTTATAAACTTAAAAAAACATTTCTATGAAGTTGCCTGTCCCAGTGTGACCTCGTGTATCCCTTACTTCTGTCCAATCAACTTCTCATCCAGTGTCATATGTCATTTTTTTTTTAATTTGGGAAACGGAGCAGACGTCTGATAAATGTCAGCATCTGGAAGTACTGGAGGATCGGTCTGATAGCCGGTTGTTTATTTTGTACATAGAGATGATATGAATTAGCAGATATACTGTGTATAGACAGATTCAGCTGTCTTATAGTCATTTATGCAACTGAATATATCCTTGAAAAACATTTTGTCTCCTGTTTTTTTTTCAGGTTTATGCAGGTCAGAGAAATGAACTCCTGAAAGTGGGAGATTGTGGATTGATGCTTTTTGATAAAAGCATTTATCAGAGTTCACACGTCTGGTATTTTAATTAACGTATATTTGGCGGCTATAGCTCTGCTCTGAAGACGGCAGCGTTCATTGACCATGTAAACAACTCCAGCGGTAACCTGCAGCTGTTTTCACAACAGTTGGCACTTTTGTATTTATTTTTTGCAAAAATTTCCCCAAAATAGTTATTTCTTGGAGGATTCATCAGTCGTTGTTTGGGATGAATTTTATGCACACTAAAGGAAAATTATTGGCTTTTACCAGCTTTCTCTGAATCCAACAAGCTTTCATGTCTGATTTTGCTCTCTGTGTGCCGTGACACTGAAGAAGAAAACATCTGGTCTGCTGCCAGACTTGATTAAATGAAACACTTTCCTGAGTTGCACAAAAGAAACGATACTCATAACAATTAAACACAATATATATTTATTTCTTTGGACGAGCATTGCTTTTATTGGCGCTGCCTCTTGGCCCCGTAGTCACAATAATTAAGCCAAGAACTCTGCCGGCTGCAGACAGCTCAGAGATGTGACTGATCATCTCAGTGATCGTGTCCCTCAAAGCCATCGGGCAGCGCGTTGGTGTGAGGGTTGTGGAACAGTGAGTGGTTTCCATCTCCCCAGGGAAACCGCTAGAAATAAAAACACAAATATATCATAAGAGGAGGGCAATTTCAAACCGGTGTATCAGAGTGTGTGTGTGAGACTCACCTTGGTGCGGATACGAAGGTGAGAATATGGCACAAATTCAGCCTGCTCATGTGAGTGTGCCTTTGACTTCATGTAGGCGTTTGCAATACACACACCCACACCAGGGAAGGCCAGCACAAAGGTGAGGATCTTCCAGGTCCTGGCTGTGGAAATCACAAATCAAAGTAGCAACGTGTCTCCTGAATGCTTCGCCACAACACAATATACCCCTGATGAATGTGCAGGATGGCTGCCAGCTCTGCAGACTTCCAGTTAATGTTCAAACCAAGAGCTGCTGCTTACAGTGACTCAGACTTGTAGTTGCACCAAGAAGCTTTGAATACATAAAGTTTGATTCTTATCAGTTGAATTTATTGAATAGTTGTATTAAAGACACACTGACCTCCTCCTTCATGGCTTGAGTGTGACGCAGCAGCAAGCACTCGACGTGCAGCTAAGGCAGCAGGAGACAGAGACATCTGCAGAGGTGGAGAGAGTCCGATTAATGCACAGTTTAAGAATATTTGATAACATGCCCAGGGGTAAAGCATTGAAGAAACACTGCGACCTCTCCCTATGCTCCTGTTTGTTTTAAAATCACGACTTGTGTAGAAATGAGCCAGGAAAGTGAAGCTCTTCTGTCTTTTGTAGCATATTTGTCTGATTAATGAAGTCATTCTTAAAGTAAATCTGTCATGTGGCTAAACAACAACTGGCAGGATAAAAGGCCTACTAGTTAAGCTGTTTATCATAAGCTGTAGTTGTTCTTCTGCTTCTAAAAATATGAAAGAATTGAGTCTTACTTACAGCTCTCGAAGCAGACGATATCCTAAAGGTGTTAAATTTTATAATATTTCTTTAGATCTTGTTGTTGATTAAGTTTTCTCCTCCTTCCTGGTTGTTCGTCCTTCAGTCTGTCCTGGTCTGAACTCAGTCTGTTATAGACTCCTCCCCATCACAATCTGTCACTATGCCAAAGAACTTAGTTTATATTTGGGCAAGTGCAAAGGCGGGCTGATAGGTGACAGGGAGGACAGGATCAGGGAGGTGGGGTGTTTTCTGCTGCAGTGAGAGACTTAAAGCCTGGATAAAGACTGAAATAAAGGAAAATTGAGGAAATTAAACTAAATTAAAATTTGAGCCAGCTTTCACTTTCAGTTTCAATGAGGGAAGAAAAACCAGACTGCTAGTGTTTGTACTCAGTCACTAAACGCAGCTGTTGCCCATTTGTGGTGCAATTTTTGTATATTTTAATTACTTATTGTACACATTTGATTTTATTTTCTTGCCAAAACTAAACAAACAGGCTTCTGTGCAATAATAAGAAAATATAATCATAACTCATCTCATATATATTCATATTTAATTATTCTATCATAGAATTACTATTCTCAGTGTGGATACAGAAAAAATGTGCCTACATGTTCAGTTTAGCGCTCAATTTATTATATACAACCAAAAAAGGACAGGATAGCGTCCTGAAAAACAAAGTAGCTGACACCGTCAGTGAATTTATGAATATATTTCACCCAAACAACCCTCAAGAGTTCACTGTTTAAGCCTGAAACGAGAATTTGATGCAGCAAATGTGTTAAAACAGAAAAATGACAACAGGTTTGTTTAAAGGATGGTAAAAAGGTTCATTTTTAACCCACGGAGAGTTTGTCCTCTAGGTGGCGTGGGTTTGCTGTTTAAGGTTTATGTGTCCTTACAAACACTTTGACTCATGTTTCATATGTAGTCATCACAGGTTCATTTCTGGTCTCGCTCTATTTTTGGGTAAGCTCTGTTGAATGGTGTAGTGATTTTGTGCAGCAGGTTGAATTGAGGTTTGTCATCCTGACTCATTTGCATAAAATAAATCTTCAGGTTAAGGTGTGTCTTCATGTTTGGACCTTGTTATCTGAGTAACTGATGAGTGAAAAGTCAGGATTTCCCTTAATTTTTGCCCAAAATTTAAGGGTGGGCCCTTACATCTTTTTTTCAGAATTTTGAAAAACAAAGGTTGTAGCCCTCAAGCTTGATTCAGAGTCGGTTTCTATCACACTGGTGGGATTGGCTTTTTTTTTTTCAGATTTAAAAAAAAATAAAAAATTAGCCCTCTGGCTTATTTCAGAATCCATTTTCTCTCAAAATTGGAAAGTCAAAATTTATCTGATAATGTGAGGTGTGCCCTCTACATATTTTTCCCCACAGTTTGAAACACCAAAAACAGAGGTTTTAGCCCTTAGGCTTGTTTCAGAATACATTTTTTATCACAAACATTTATTTATTTATCTTAAAACATAATTTCTTGATCTTGCCGTTCGAATGGCTGATCATTGCCGCAGCTCTCTCTGCTCCTTTTTCACTTGCATATTTTGACCTTGTCGTCACTTTTTAAGGCGATGACAGCTTATTCTATTTTATTCTAATCTATTCTATTCTATTCTATTCTATTCTAATCTAATCTATTCTAAATATAGAAAAACTAAGCTAAGCCGTCCTTTATTCTACATGATGGCTAAATTTTAAAACAATAAAGATCAAAATAAACAAAGTTTTCACCTTCTAACAGTAAAAGGTCAACTTGCATTTAAACGGAGAACAGAAACCTGTTAAAAGAAAAGTTTAAAGAAATTATTATTAAACTCATGTGACAAATGTGTTAACACTCAAAAAAAGGGAAAACACATAAGAAAATAAAACTTTTTATTACAATAAAGTTCCACTCTTGATCAACAATCTATAATTACCAGATTAAATCACCAGAACCGCATCACAGGAACATGTATCCCAAAACAGCACAGTGATGTCAAAACCCCCAAACTTCAGGTCCAATCCCAAAGTGCAAATGATATTTAAGATATGTACCAACCTTAAACCTAAAATCACACACACACACACACACACACACACACACACACACACACACACACACACACACACACACACACACACACACACACACACACACACACACACACACACACACACACACATCTGTGCTCTAGTGAAGGTGCAGACTTATTCTTCAGCTCAGAGAGAAGAATCTGGTGAGGTGAAGTTATCAATCAATAAAGCAGCAAAAGAGTATTTTTTTTCAGTGTATGCAGTCTTGAGCTTGAGCTGTGCTCTTGGAGAAATACATCATGTAGTGTAATTTGCAGGTGAGCTGCAGGTGATGAAGTTGTTCATGTCAGTCTAATGCCAGACAATCCTGCTGTCTTGTTGCTGGAGTCGCTCAAAAGCCCCGTACGGGATACACTGGTTCCACATCCTAGGTTCAAAGGAAATGAGAACAAGACACGAGGAAATAAAAATAGTTATTTAGACAAAAGTTGAACACTTATAGTGAGCTACTCTGACACTGATGGAAGCAAAAACAGATCAAGTTTCCTCACCTTAAGGTCTTCATGTTTTTACAGCTCTTCAGACTCGCAGCCAGACTCAGTGCCCCAACATCTGTGAACTTGTTGTACTTCACACTGTCACACAAACAGTTCACACTTTTAGTGTCATTTTAATGCTTATTGAATCATGCACATTGTGCTGGGAAGTATACTGGTGTCCCTGGTTTGCACTGTTGTATCTTAAAAAGGTTTTAAGTAGAGCTTCAAATTGCAACAAGAAGAAATGGGAGTGAGACTTTAAAAAAAATGAGTAAACACTTTATCGCAAACAGCAATTTAACTGAAATAGTCTGGACAGACATGAGGAGCTCCACTGTTCTTGCTGATCACTTTCATTTTTATGCAGATGATTCATAGTTACACCTGCCCATCAGACACACTGACCCTGGCATGCTGAGTTTACTCCACAATTGTTTGTCAGAAATAAAGAGCTGGATGTCAAGAAACTTTTAAAAATTAAACCCAGACAGAACAGGAAGGATTTTAATTGGCCCACCGCACATGGTCACTGCCATCTGCTGGACAAATGGTGAATCACATAAAACCTGCTGCAAAGAATCTTGGCGTCTGGTTTGACAACAATTTATCATTGAAGCACTATACCACAAAACTTGTACAGTCGTGCTTTTACCACCTCAGAAACATTTAAAAAAAATTTGGTCCGTTGTAAATTTTAAAGACACAGAGATGATTTTACATGCTCTAACCTCATCACGCCTGGACGATTGAATCAGTCTTTTTAGCTGCCTGCACAAGAGATCTCTCGATTATCTCCAAACTGCACAGAACTCAGCTGCCAGGGTTTTAACTAGAACCAAAAAATTCGACCACATCTCTCCAGTTTTAGCTTCATTGCGCTGGCTCCTCTTATGTTTTAGAACTGATTTTAAGATTTTACTGATAACTTTTAAAGCACAACATGGACTTACTCCAAGCTATATAGCAGACCTTTTAATGCCTTATGAGGATCTCAATGCATGGATCAGCACCTCCGGCAGAGGCTTACTGTGCATTCCAACCACAAAAATCAAAACGAAAAGGGACAGGGCGTTTACAGTAAGAGGACCGACACTCTGGAACAGTCTGCCCGAGTAGATCAAGTCTGCCAAATCAGTGAGCGCTTTGAAATCTCTTCTTAAATATAATTTTATTGCAGAGCCTTCCCGGATTTTATCTGAATTTTATTTTACTTTATCTTGTTTTAACCGTCTTGAGAGATATATTTTAGAAGACTTTTATTTCTTCAGTTCTTCTGGGGAATTTAATGTCTTCTATTTTTTTTTTAAATTCCTTGTGTGTTTTTATGACCTGCCTGTTTTGTTTTGCTGCCCATGTAAAGCATTTTGTAATGTGATTTTTGAAAAGTGCTCTTCAAATTTCTTCTTCTTCTTCTACTATTTCTTCTTCTTCTTCTTCTTCTTCTTCTTCTTCTTCTTCTTCTTCTTCTTCTTCTTATTATTATTATTATTATTATTATTATTATTATTATTATTATTAATAATAATAATAATAATAATAATAATAATAATAATAATAATAATAATAATAATAATATAACAATAATATAACAATAAGTGTTAAGTAACAAGATTCTTAAGATTCTTACCCAATATCACTTATCAGTGAGCGAGGCGGTGTTACACAACCAGTTGTGAAACAAACTATTTGCAAAACGAACAGTTTGTAACATTAAATACATTACTCATCTTACATGGCTGAAATGTTTCTGCCTGGAGGGAATGAAGCTTCTCCTCTTCATTGTAACTTAATAAATGCTGTAAAGGTCTGTACTCATGGTGAGTTAAGATGAGATCAGACTCCTTATCTTGTCTTGATGTTGAGTCTGTTAATTAAATAAAGTTTTATTAACATTAACAAGTCTAGACCTCTTAATTTTTTGGAAAGTGTCCTGCGATAACTTATGTTATGATTTGGCGGTGAATAAATAAATAAATAAATAAATAAATAAATAAATAAATAAATAAATAAATAAGAAAAGACTGGTTATTGAGCATCATGTCCTCACACCAGCTGGAGCAAGTGTTCCTGGGAAACTGAGTCTTTATTCCAGAAAAACACTAGCTTTTCTAGAAAGTCCTTACAGCCCCTATAAAAATGTTTTAACAGATATTTGATGAGTTATACTTCTGCACTGGTTAAAAAGTTCATTCATGAAGCCCTGATCTTGCGAACATAATGACATGCTTTAACATAGCATCCTCTTTAATATCCAAAAGGAGAGATTAGAGCAGCATGAATCCAAACAGTGGGAAGGCCGACTGCTACTATCATTATATCCAGGTAAAAGTTGGTCAAATGGTAAATTCTATCTGATATTTCAGGTAGAAAAAGGGAAGCACCACAGGAAAACGTTTGGGAACCACTGGTTTAACCAATATATGAAAAAAATAAATACTGCAATATAGAGTGAAAATGTCACAATCTTAAAAAATATCGTGACCCCCCCCCTCAACACAGACACACATACTATCCAGCACTACATGCACAAACACATACAGAGAAGTCAGAGAGAGATAAATGGTCTTACTCTAGCTCTGATAGGGATGCCATGTGTGGGAGGACGGATGCTAGACTCTCTGCCCCTTCATCAGAGATCACGTTACTGTACAGGCTGGAAAAACAACAGAGGGAGGAAGAGTGAGCTGAAATTGAGTGGTTTCAAAGAAGCATTCTGGGTGTTGTAGAGTAGATATTTACAGTTCTATGAAAAAGTATTTAAGTTTTTGCACATTCACACTTAAATAATTCAGATCATCATCATCAAAAATTGAAATTAGACCTGAGTAAATATGAAATGCAGTTTTTAAATGATTATTTAATGTATTAAGGTTAAATTAAATTTGTTGGATGATCTGAAACATTTAAATGTGAAAAAAAACTGTTGGGGGGGGCAAACATTTTTTTTTACAGCACAGCATGTCTTTATGTGTGTGTGTGTGTGTGTGTGTGTGTGTGTGTGTGTGTGTGTGTGTGTGTGTGTGTGTGTGTGTGTGTGTGTGTTTCTTTTATAAACCTTAAACAGTGCAGTTTGGGTAGGTCCTTCAGAGCTGCTGCCAATTTTGTCACTCCCTGGTCTCCTATACAGTTTTGTGACAAACTGGAAGAAGATAAAACATGACAGAAGTCATTTTTCACACTACAAAAATCCAGTGCAAACGGTCTTACTGCACGGTATAAAAAAAACAAAAACAATCTCTGAATTTCTCGTTAAAGAAAGCTGTACTTGTCAAGTTTCTTGAAAGAAGAATAATGTCTTAATACAAGTAAGAAGACACTTCAAACAGTTAAAATTTCAATTTGGTTGTACACTGTGCAATGGCATTAAATATACATTCTATTCAGTTCTATAAAGCTTCCTTTAAAGGTGCAGAACCAGACTTACTGATGGACAACAATCTGCCACAAGCAAGATGCTATCCAGATTAGCATGTTAGCTCAAATGAGGACTTACTTGAGCATCTCAAGGTAACTAAGTGAGACCAAAGCATCTGCCAGTTTCCCTGCTCCTTTGTCTCCTATTTTACTGTTCTCCAGACTGAAATGAGTCAGAGAGAGATGGTTTGTGAGAACTTCTTAAGAATTTATACAAAGATGCACTGAGAGAGAACAAGAAGTTTATACTTACTCCAAGTGTTGCAAGTTGTGCAGACCAGACAGAAGCTCCCACAGCTTGGGAAGGACCAGTGGAGCATTTTCAGGGCCAACCCTGAAAAAAACAGCCACTGCCATCATCATCACTGTCCTCATAACCGTCCTCATCAACGGTCACTTTTAGGAGATACTCACTCAAACTCCAGCTTGTGTAGCTCTCTGACAGCTGGAACTCCGTCTTCAAAGATAGAATCTGATTGGCTGGAACTAAAGAAAATGCACTCTTCAGAAAAAGGAAAGTATAACTCAGAACGTACATGCATGATCCATGTGCATGTGGAGGATTACCTGTCTGACAGCCTCTTGAGTATATGTATGTCCACCAGTTTCGCCAGGTGCTCTATGTGACACACCTGAGTGGCTTTCAGGGGGTGGATCTTAAATCTGGAGACTGCCCTTCGTAAGAGCTCTTCTTCACCTTTCTGGGCCAGCTGTTCCCAAAAAGTGATGACATCAGCGATGCACGCTCTGCAAGGCACACAAAGGGTGAGCACTAACATGAATAAAACATCCAAAAACACAGCAACTGAAGTATAAATGGAGGAAGCTCAGTTTTAGAAGTTTGAAAGGAAAAACAGAATCATCCACAGAGTGAGTTCACAGGGACTTTGATGTCCCAGCTTTGTTCAGGTTTTCAAGGTTTCTGTTTTTGTGGTTGTGGTTATCTGCTATCAGTCCCTCCAGGATTCTAAGAATAATATATATTTATGTTTATTATATTATATAATAATAATATTATATTATTATTATTAGTAATTAATTATTAATATTAATAATTAATCAGTCATATTATATAATATTATGTATATTTATCTATCTTAAATTATAATAAAAGTATTTATCATTCCAGTCTATGAAAAACTCTCAAAAACATTTTCAAATAGATGTTAAAGAGTATTTTCCACTGTGACCTGTACCTGTATGTGCTGATATTGTTGAGTCCCACCAGAGCTCTCAGCCCAGAGATCTGGATCCCAGAATTCTCCAGATCCAAACAGAAACTTCTCCCTTCAGATCGTCCTCTCTCCAGAATGTTCTGTAGGATGAACACGTCCGGGGAAGTAAGAGGAACTTCATGAAACGAAAGGACTTCTGGAAGATTCAATGCAAGGTGAGCTGCTAAAGGTGAGCCGCTACTGTCCATGCTTCCTTTACTGGCTTCATAAACACAGTGACAAGCGTCGAGCACCTGGGCAGGGCTCAGGTCTCCATGAGAAAGACCTTCAAGGTGTTTTCGCAACACAGCCTGCTTGCTGTCCACCATATCTCTGAAGGCTGTCTCAGTGTATGAGTGAAGTCCCTGCAGCTCCCTGTGTTCCTGGAACAAAAGTCCAACAGCAAACCGCTGAGTGAGCTCGAGCTCCTCTCTTTGAGGTCGTCGACGCCCCTTTGGACCAGACTGGAAAGGGAGGGTCTGCAGAAAAATCCGATCTGATACAGTCCTGGAAACAAAGCAGGAGAAAAGTCAAGAGAGGAGAAGGTTCTGAACCTTTGAAAGTTTCACTGAGATCGAAGAAGCGTTTATCATACTTTATCACTTCTTTGATATAAGGTGGACACTTTTACCTTGATAAAGCCAGATGGACTCCTGCCAGGTAACTCTGCAGAAAAGGGTTTGCCCACGACAGAAAGACATCATCATCAAAGTCACCACTTTTGCCATCTGTCCTCTCTTTGTCCACCATCTTTCTCCCTTTTCCACTATCTTCTCTTTCCTCTGTTTCTTCCCTTGAGGTCACTTCCTTCCTCTTTAGGTGGGATTGAAGGAAGAGCCCCGTCCTCTTGCCGAACACCCTCAGATTGGCAGATATGGCGTTTCCTGTTGGGAGGAGGGAGGAGCTTGCTTTGACTCCCTCCCAAGCTAAAGAGCTCAGCTGGCCCAGCAGCTCTCTCTCCTTCACTCTATCTACTCCTCCATCAACATTACTCGACTCCTCGCCACAAACTTCTCTTCTTTCCTTGTGCTTTTTTGCCCTGCTTGCTCGTTGGATGCGAGACCGACAGCAAGCTTTTGATCCAGACTTTGTCCTGGTACTTTTTCGTTGTGAGATCTGTGCCTGTGCTTCTTCAACAGGTGGTGCGGATAAATGTGTTTGAACCTCAGCCTGTGGGTGAGAGCTCCTCCTTTCCTTTTCCAGAATTAGATGAAGCACCTGATGGCAGAGAGCAGTGAATGTTCTTGGTAGTTCCTCCAAACTTTTGACTTGTTCTAAAACCATGCAGACCAACTGGCACAGTCCCGGGATCCAGCACAGGAGATGCAGATAGCTGCAGTTTTTCAAGTAGTTCAATGAAGATTCTCTCAGAGCAGAATCCGTGAAGAACTGAGACAAATATGCTTCCACATCTCCTGGGGTAAAGCCACACATCTCTAAAAGGCTGTCTGCTCGTCTCAGCAGCTGGCTGGCAGTACCTCTCGGTCGGGTTGACAGCAGCAGGGTGCAGCCTGGAAGAAGGACCCTCTGCAGGATGCCAGAGTATAACTGTCTCACAGTGTAGCTCTGTGCTTTGCTGTCTTTCTGCAGTGATGTTACCAAGTCTCTTTCCAGAGTCTGGAGCAGAGTCTCGTAGTCCCGCACCTCATCGAACCCGTCAAATATGACGAGCACTCGCTTGGGGGCAGCAAGGATCTGAGCGTACACTTCTTCTGGCTCTGTGCAGGATGGGACGAACGAGGAGTAGTTCAGTAACAGAGTCTGGAGGCTAAAGTTTGCTTCCCTTAAGGTAAGACCTTTGCCGTCCATCAAGAAGACAAAATCAAACTGTGGGAAACAGTCTTTGGACCAGTCGAGACACAGCTTCTTGATCAAGGTGGTTTTTCCAACACCAGCACCGCCGAGCAGCAAAATGTAGCGTTTGGGTTTGTTTCCATTTAAGCCTTCAAAGATCTGAGCGGGAAAAGACAACACGTGGGTTTACTGGTATTGTTTGTCATTCTTGAATGGGAAGCTGCGACACGCAGCTCAGGAAGCACATCACCAGATGACCAGCGAAGACACCCTTACCTGATCTCCCCTCAGCATGCTTTTCTGACGGGCTGTACTTCCCACACTGAGCATCTCCCTGTCCAGGAACTTGTTGGTGTTTTTTCCAGAGCAGGAGATCTCTCTCTGGCTCACTTTTACCTCCACATAATGAGAGGCCAGATTAAGCCCTGCCTCCATCTCCTGGCAGGTTTGTCTCATGTAGGCTTTGGCTTCCTGAATGTAGTCTTTTACAGCCCCTGAAATAATAACAATAAGAAATATAGATTAAAAAAATACAATGAAAACCCTCCCCACAGTTTGAGGAAACAGATTAGAGCAAAGGATCAAGAACCTTACCTGGAACCTCAGGGTCAGTGGGTGACTGTGGGAGAGCTGACTCCTTGCAGGGAGACGACTCTGAAATGCAACACATCATGATATGTGTAACATGGCATAAACATTACAAGGTCAGGAGATAGAGAGGGGAGAAATGCTGATACACACCACTGCTGGGAGAGAGCGGGGAACTAACACGGGGAGACATGGCTTTGCTTGCAGAGTCTGACTGAGACCCTGGTGGGGATGAGCTCATTTGAACAGGTGCCACTGAACCACCAACTACAACCACGAGAGAAGGAAAGATTTTAGCCTGTTTCAGCAGCTGGAGGAGTTCAGCCTTGGATTTTAAATGTGGATTTAAAAGGTACCATCAGAGCTCACCTGGAGAGAAGGGGGGCAGCTGGCGTGTGCTGGGTGGTGGTGATGTAGCAGGTACTGCATGGATATACAGATAAGGTGGGCAAAGTAGGGAAGGTTAGCGCAAAGGCACAAGCACTGAACTCTGCAACATACATCACTTGAGCAGCTCAACGCAGTGTTTTAGCTGTTGAACCCTGAAAAGCTGCTAATAAGGTTTTATGAGCTTATAATCAGATAAAACATGTTGCTAGTTTCTCACCAAGTATGTAAGTAGGAGCAGCAGCTGTGTTAGGTAGAGGAAGGCCTAAGACTGGAGGAGAGAGGCTCAGGGTCTGGACAACATGATAACCAGGAGCCTCTGGGATGGTGATGAACTGAATGGAGGGATGGAAGTGAAGGATTCTTGGTGGAGTGGTGGGGCTGCTGGTCATCTCAGCAAGACTTGGCTCTGATCCTACATCAGCGCCTGAGAAAGAAGTAGTGACAAAATCACGATCAGTCTTTGAATTTAGAAGGTTTGACAACTGTGGGCTTAAAGATTAAACATGATCACTGAGAGACTCATGCTGCAGTCATGAAGTCTACAAATGGTCTGTGTCTGAGGTGAGAACTCATTCTTCTAAACTCATTTCGTTCACATACTTCCAATTCAGAAAGTCTGATTTAGCGTTACCTGAGTGACTTTATTTTAAGGGTGAAATTACTTTTCCAATGAGTCTTGGTTGCTCTATGTCAACAATAATTAGCAGTGTTACTACTTACATTTTATATTTAAATAAGAAAATTTTGATCATTAAGAATTAGTATAACAATTTGCCACCCTGTTGATGATGAGTATGATGTCAAGTCTGTAAGACTGGCACCAAATTCTTGCATGTTTTAGTTGTTGTTCCAATTTGAGAAGGCGTTGACGCAAAATTTCCAACTCAGACATTTGTTTTTCGATGTGTTCAGCAGCATTAAGTTTTGACTATAACAACTGAATAAACAAACTTATTAACACATCTGGAATAAGTTTTAATGTGAAGAGAATTTAATGTCTTAAAGCAGCAGACTGGTGTCAGGAAGCTGGCTGAGGTGAGAGTTCTCCTTTCGATTCATCAATCTGACCTCTTATCAGACATATTTAGAATTCAACTTCCTGTTTCAAGTTCTGAATTTAAGAGCCATGATAGACAACAAAGCCAACCAACACCCATTCAACCCCTGAGAGTAATGTCACTGTGCTGTCACAAAGTCAGCTGACATGCCTGTTTTTTATTCGTAAAGACGGCTGTTTGAAGTACGATGTTAAATTAACCTACTCTGATTTTAGCACGTTTAAGTGATTCAACTGATTTAAGTTTGACTACATGTTGATATCATGACCTACTTTCAGAACCCTCCAGGTTTTTAGCTTGACATTCTTTTGACCCTGGTTTAAGATCTTTACATTTCCATCACTGTGGCTGATAAACATACGTACCTTTGCTCACAGGGGAGTCAGCCTGAGCCTCTTTTGTTTTCAGACGTCCTGCAGGAAACAAAAGTTATTACATGGTTCACGTTTGGTCATGTTAACACATTTTGAACAAGCCTGATGATGTTGGCTTTTGCATAAGTACACTCATGTACCATGTGAACCATTTCTTCGCAAGTATTAGCTTCCTCCCTTCTTAGCATGTTAGCCTCTTAGCATTTTACAAAAAAAAAATGTGTTGGATAGATTTTCCGATCCACTGGTTTCTCTTAATTTCTGCACAAATTCAGATTCTTGGATTGAAATAATCTTGTCTAAAAACCAAGCCTTCTTTCTCTCCTTTTTGACTATTTAAAGTCTTGCTTTCAAACATAGCTTTATGTTCACGTTTGAGTCCCTTGTTCTTAAATTAGCTGCACCCCCCCCCCCCCCCATAAGCTGTTTACTTTCTCAGAAGAACTGCATGTAACACAAGTTGATGCAGAAAATGAGTTTGCACTTTTTAATATTCATTTTTCCATCCTTCTTATTGTTTTTGCAATATTGTGCAATTTCATACTCAGTTGCACTTTCCTCATATCAAACAGGCAGAAATGTAACTTTTTAACTAAATGTTTATTTTGATTGATTTTAAAACAAAATCTAACAAAATGCTCTGCTTTGTTCACCTGTTGCTCTTTGTCTTTTTGGTCTGGTTGGTGTGTTTTCACTGTTGCATTGCTGCAACCTGGTTGCTAGAAAAGAAAGACATGAAGTCAACCTGATGCATCTGTACAGAGACCTGTAGTTGAAATCCTAAAGTGTTTAGTTTGGTTATCTACATCTTTGTCGTTTCCTCCTGGAGTTTTTGTCAGTACATTCATCACTCTGGCTCTGCTGGGGTCTGTCTCGGCTGGCCGGCTCTGCTGGTACACCAGCGTCACCTGAGGTGCAAAAAAAGAGGAAAAAAAAGATACAACGGCTTCAAAGAAATGTCTGCTGTTCTTTTGAATGCAGTGGAGCGAAAACTGTGAGAATGACGTTTGTTTTTCCAAACATTGTGACTATTTCAAAAAGGAAAAACTGAGAGGAAGAAAACCTCACAGCTGTTTATGTCTTCCCCCAAGTTCAGCCAGGGATCCCCAAAGAGGACGTTAGTATCTGTGAGAGAAAATGCAATGAACCTTTTATTTTTTAAACAGAATCACACGCTGTAGAGTGTGAAAACATTAGAGCTGAGGTAAGAATTTTTTTTTTTTTAGATTTGGTTGGTCTTACCTATCGTCTTGAAGCAATCTTCGCTTAAGAATTCAGATAAATCCTCTAGAGAAAGAGAATTATTAAAGCAACAGTCTGTGTGTGTATTAAAGAAAGACTCATTAAAACAGCATTTCTCCACTGGAAAATAGCATCACCACACTACATGTAGCAAACACTGGTGTTTTATCAGCATGGAAGGAAGATGATGCAGCACCAGCTCTGGCCTTCAGCTACTACCAAACAGGATATCTGGTCTATTATTCAATCCTGACTCTGGCTCACAGTTAATGACACATTGTTTTAAAAATGTCTGACGTCTGACATCTTTTCCTTCATTACATCCCTTTTCTTAGTTTTTACTTCAGAGCTCTTGCAGTTTTCACACATCAAGAAAAACACTAACCTGGTAGATCTCCTGCGTCCAGAGAGAGGACCAGGTCCTCCTCCACCTGCTCCACCTGCTCCAGCTGGTCCAGCTGGTCCAACTGCTGCATCATGGCACCTGAGAACAAACACGCATGAAAAGGAAATCATGATTGAAAGCATCCTGCTGAGCTGAAAGAATGATTATGTTTCCTGCTATCAAGCTTTGAACATGTTCCCACACTGGCTTTCTAAATTTCCTCATTCTTCAACAATTATGTTACAAAGCAAGGTTATAAATAGGACCTCTCTGACACACAAGATCACTCCCACACTTTCTTTGGAGAGTTTGAGATGCCCGGATGCAGGGATATCTGGTCTCCGGACTGAGCCTGGTTCCTCTCTGGTCTCAGGCTTAGTTTGGGGACTAGTGAGCTCTTGGACCCGGGAAGATGGCACTGAAGGGAACAGAGCACCCGAGTCCACGAGCCTCTCTCCTCTTAGGGGGTATGTGGAGGGGGGATGTGTGTGTGGATGGGGACACACACATCCCTTGTTAATAACCTCAACTTAAAAAACCCCCAACTGGGTCGATTTGCCTTCAGACTGATTCAAAAACGTGACGTCCCTGTGTGGCGTTCACATTTACGTACTACACACTATAGGGTGTATAGTATATGAATGCTGAACATGAATGGAGCACGTCATGTATGCTGTCACAAATTATGCCTTGCTGACATTTTCCATGGAAAATAACAGATAGAGCTCTTATGCCGGCGGTGTTCCATGTTTGTTTTGAAACTACAAAAACAAAATGTTTGCAAAGCATGAAAAATTTGCAGCAGCAAAAATCCCAGACAAGTACACAAAGACAAGAATTAATCAAAAGACACTGACAGAATCTGGTTCCCAGGGGACAAAAACTCTTCTAATGTTCATCACACAAACAGAAATCTGGAAAAATTATCAAGACGCCATATTTACAGGGCCACTCAGTGCTGTTTACACCCAAACCTGCAAACAGAGCACTGCTTTATTTACTAAGTTGTGTATCCGTCTCTGTGGTTTGCATCTGTTTGGTCTAGATTACATGTTTCATTTCTATTCACAGCTCTCAGTCAAGTCTTTGCCTTTTTCTGTGTTTGCGTCTGTCTGACCGATGCCACCTCTATTTCCTGATGCTTCTTCACGAATTCATTTAAACGCGTGTCATTAAACAACCCTGTCAAAGTGGAGCTGAGCCATCAGATATAAGAGCTGTTTGGTTTGCAAATTCAGCGCTGACACGGGACACTGCAGCAACACAAGCAGATTTTTTGTTTTGGACTTGAAGACAGTAACCCATCAACCCAGAGATTTTATCCAGTTTCTTCAGGTAAAATTGAAATGAATTTTAACTCCTCTCTTTTATGGGTTAAATTCTACCAGGTCTGTAAAACTGAAACACTTCCTTTCCCTGCCACCTGTGTGTACACAGATTCTGTTTCCTCTTGTCAGTCCTTGTAGTTTTTTGTTAACTTTTACATTTTTTTGGACCTTTGATAATTTTTGTTTCTCTTTTTGTCTTTCATTACATAAACAGCCACTATTCTGCACATGGGACCTCCTGAAGATATTTCTCTTTGTTCAACCGAAGCAAAGCTGTCCATTGTGTTTGGCCACAAGAGAAACCACAAACCACTCACATAGCAGCCTTTAATATCCAGCTCTGATGCCAGTGTTGTTCCTCTGTGCTCCATGCTGAGAGATTTAATCCAGGCTACATCACATTTACAGCTTTATTACTTCAGGTCTGCAAAATGTATCACCATGGGTGATGTTTTTACTTCATATTTAGCTGTTTCAAAACACTGCTCAGAAGCTATGATGCCCTCCATAATTAAATAATTTGATTTGCATGTACATCCAAAATTATTTAAAAGAAAATACTTGGATTTTATTTAAAACCATGTATGTAAATAAATGGTTCATCTGTTTTCACTTGTCTTTGTTTCACCAGACTCACTATTTATTTTGGGGTTGTGGGCTGAAAAGTTTGGGAAGAAAAGAAGCTAACATAATGCTAGCTAAGAGATGGTTGACTGCTATTAGCTGCTGTTTTAAATCTTTAAATCTGGATCTTTATAATGAAATAAAGTAAAATAATCATGTTTTGTGCCTGGCTTAAGAAGTTTTGTAAATATAACGTTTGTGGTAGGGACTTTTTCTTTTTCTGCCTGACCTCATTGACTTTTAATGGTCTTACTGATAACACCTATGATTTCAAAGTCACAACACTGAAACTTGAATACCCCTACAGAGTTAGTTCTATTAGTGTTCTATAACAAACCAACATAAAGTGTAAAAAAAAAAAAATTCAAAGTAGTAACAAAGAAACAAATGCTGCCACCAACGCTCCGCTGATTAGATCACCTCAATGACTCACTACTTTTTGAACAATAAGACATTAAATTGTTGTATGACCGATTTCATTAGAGTCGTACGTAGACAAAACAAAAGTGACTGTCTTTTAGCACACGATGGTTCCAGTTGGGCTGCTGAAGTTATGTTTAGAGACTTTTCAATGCAGACTGGATGAACGATTCAGATAAAGATTTACTCAGGCCTGTGAAAGCAGCCTCATCAGACGTCTTATTTCTCATGATCTAACACGCTCCCTTTATCAGTGTGAAGGAAATTAACTGCAGTCACGAGACACTCAGGTTCTGCTGTTTATGAAAGCTCAGGATCCACATATTACAGTTGTCTGTGAGTAATGGTATCCTGCTGCAGCAAGCTTTGTGGTGTAACTGGCGGCTGCAGGGGTTGGTTTGGTGTAGAAGCCAAAACCCATAAAGGCCTGTTAATGGTTACAGTGGAATCACAAACATCAGATACCCTCCATAAGTATAAGTGTGAACACTAACTGCCAGACTCAGATCTTATTAATAACTCACAGAGTGAGACATTTTGAAACTACTACAGTTGAAGCCTGAGCTGTCGTTACACTGAAAATAACTTCTACTCTTGTTGTGACACATGAGGAATGATTGTGTTGCACATGTTGGCCTTTTCTTCGATTTACAATTTGAGGACTGTTTTAGAAAGTGTTTCCAGTCCAAGATTCATAAATAAATCAGTGACTTTAAAATCAATAAACCAGTTTGGTTTAACAAACTAAAAGGCAATGAGGAACTTGAAAATGAAATGCAGCCTCTTTGCACACGCACATAGTTATCCAATAAGTGATGCAAAGTATGCTTTAAAAAAGGGGACAGAAAGTGGTGTTAACACAACTTTAGCTTCATTCTAAGTCTGAGCGTGTGAAGTTCTTTGTTTCTGCTCCAGCTGACACACCCCTGCCCCTGCGTGCTTGGTGTTGCCAACAAAGAGCAAAGAAATCACTTTTCTTTTCAATTTCGGGCTGGATGTCCCTTACAATACAAAAAGAGCCCTGGAAATCACCCTTTTATGCAAAATTATAAAATAATTATAATAATAATAATAAAAGAAGGATGTTGATTATTGACCTCAGACACTTGCTCATGCGCATAATTGTGATCGCCATTGAGGATCCCAGTCACAGACCAAAGCTGTTCAAACCTAATCCTTTCAAAATCTCGACTTTTGTGCGTAAAACGAAGAGTTTCTTTTTTTTTTTTTTTTTAATGGAAGCCTTGTTACGATTACAAAATTTAAATTAGCCGAATGTAGCAATAAGTAAATAAATAAATAAATAAATAAATAAATAAAAGAAAAAAAAAATAATTAGTAAACTATTCATATCTCTCAAATAACGTTTTATAATACTAAACATGCTTCAATAAATAGAAGAAATGTAAACAAAAGAGAGGACTTATTATATTTAAATTGCGCCTTTTGGCACAAAGGCGCGCACAATCGACCAAACAAAATCTAAAAGCACATTTACCTGCCGGGCCTGCCTGGATCATGCCTGAGTGATGTTCAGGTGATGAAGAATCTCCGTTATCCTGTATCTCTGTGCGTTAAACTCCGTATAAACTCACTATAAGAGCATCTGCTGCTGCGCTCAACCTGAAATGACCTGCATCGTTCCAACACTCAGTGCGCAGTGCATCTTACATAAACTGCTTTTACTTTCACTTTGCCCCTGTGGTTACGCCAAGCTGGGGCAGTTTGGTGCTGTGTGATGGGGGCCAACGGCAGCAGCTTGTTTCTAAATCTGACTTAACTTTCAGTTTAACTCTCAAACACTGCAGGGGGAAAGTTTAGAAAAGCCCCCAGCATCACTACAAAGACGAGCAAAGTCTGGATGAGATGCATTCGGGCCCACTAAAGAGAAATAAATTAATTTTCTGATTTTCATAAACTCGTTTTAAAACATATCTGACAGTGGTTTTTTTTAGGTAACTAGAGTCTCAGAGTTAGAATCTCAACTGAGAGAAAAGGAGCAGAATGACCAGACTTTCTGAAGGTTCATCCAGGGGAATGACACAGGCAGGGTGTGTGTTCTCACTTATAATAATAATAATAAAAAATGTAGTTCCCTGTCTCCACTTCCAGCTGCAAAACCAGTATGATAGACCTGTTATTCCTGGCTGTGATTTTGACTTGAAGGAGAAAAACAAAGAGTTTTCAAGCTGATTGACTGACATGACTTGACATGTCCTGCATTTCTCCAAATGTCCTTTCTTCGGTTCTTTTTCAAAAATACGCGCCTGCAACACATTGCTGACAGTAGCTGACATGAAGAGGCTGAAATGATGGTTAATGACTGAGATCAGTAAGGGATATTTCGAGCTGTTAATCACATAAAGCTAAAACAGAGCTGCCAGAGGATCAATAAAAAGCTTGACAAGGATTACAAAACCCACTCTTTGATAACTCAACTAGTTTCAAACAAAAGTCTGGCATAAGTGTGAGACCCTCTCATGCATGTGTCATGTTCCTTTTGACCTGATTGTTGAACAAATGAAAAAGGCTCACCAGATAAGCTCAAACTTGAAATATTAGTAAAATCTAATTATCTCCTAAACTCAGTGGTATCCATTCAAGGTGCGAAGGTCTCCATGTTTAGTGACATTTAAAACACCCACTGTGGATTTTAGAAGCTTGAACTCTGTGGACTGAAAACGCCTCCCTTTTGGACGCAGACTGACCAGCACCTTGCTCAAAAGGCACCTAGTAATTAGCCCTCTTTTATAACCCTGCTGGTAAACACTTCCTTGTCTGATTATTTAATGCTTTATGTTACATGCAGGATCAAAGCTCAGCTATCTGAAGAGATGTGTATCATTTTATTCTCTGTCTGAGGTTTCTTCCTCCTGTGTTCATCTGTACTTTTCCAGCATGTTTCTCACTCACGGTGTCTTCACTCATCCTGCAATCGCTCCAGTTTAAAGTGTGTTGGTATTAGATAGAAGCTAATTTGCTTTAATATAACTGTGCTCTCTTCCTGGGTTAACCTTATGACAGTTGAAGCTTGTTTAAAAAAAAAAACCCAAAACAACAACACAAACTTGCAAAGGACGCGGAAGTGTGGGGTGTTTTGGTTGTGGTGGAAAGTACCTGTCCTACCTGTCAGCATCTGCCAAACAGATTATTTGTGCCAGGAGCTTAAACATTCACCCTCACCAGCCTCCAATACCTGTTGACTCACCTGTTATACAACAGCACCAACAAACTGAGGTGCCTGTGTGTGTTTGAGAAAGAGAGAACAAGGAAGTCTTACATTATTTCTGGGCTGAACCAACACAAATGGGAAACATTTATAACTCAGCTAATTTCAATAAAATACTTTAAGATTACTAATTAACAATATTTCAGTAATTTCAATTTTCCTGTTTATATCACAACTTTTTAAACAGATACTCAGCTATGTTATACTCTTGATTCTAACTGATTGAAACCTGTAACAATGGCAGTAAACGCTCAGTGTCAAGTCACATCAAAGCAAACATAATCACATGTTTTACGAGTCCATGAAACTCCAGCTAGCTGTACCCCGGCCCTGCGTGCATTGACTGTGTGACCATCTCAGCTGCTTCACATCCGACGCTGTGTCCAGCTCTTATCTGTGCATACAGACACTTTTGATGTAAAAGTCATCATGGCTGCGTTTATTTAATAAAATAGGTTACTTGGGAATATTTCTTCTTGTATGATCTTCCTCCATGCCCCTCTTTTTGTGCAAGTGACTTCTTTTTACAAATGTAGTAATTTGATCCTGATATGACCCACCCAACAATAAAACCCTGAAAGCATTCCTTCCATTAAACAGTCAGATATCAGTGCCCTCCCCCATTCCTCTATCTCAGATGGTCTGGATTGTTTTGCTTCGCCCTCCAGGGTCAGATAGGTATGCTTGGTACCTGAACAGAAGGGCACCAAAAGCAGGAAAGGACAGGTGGAAATGCAAACAATCACAAACTAAACAAAACTGAAGCAGAATACTACAGATAGAAGCTCATTGAGCACTGTGAACAAAGATGAATTTAGCTTAGCATTTGAACTGAATTAAAGCTCCTGCTGTTTGGTAAAGTCAAACTGTGTAATATCAAGGCCAACACCTACAACCAACCTCCACTTCAGGAATGTTTTAGGGGAATATGATAGATTTTAGTGTTGTCTGTGTTACAGCTGGTGGATGTTTCCTGAACCAACAGGCCGTTTTTTCCGAAGCCCTGTTTTCATACCACAGATCACATTTGGCATCAAGTAACAGCGTCCTGCCCTGGTGGTGTTTTGTTTATCCTCCTGTATCCCTGGGAATTACTCAAACTGAAACTGAAACCAAGGCACACCCTATTCTCCAAATCCAGTTCAAATTAAGAATAGGTTGAGCCTTTTATTTTTTTTAATGTGTGGAACAGAGTTGACTTTTAGAGGAGAACAATAAGAGGAAGGAAAGAAGACAGTTGAAGGCATGATGTAACAAGTGCAAACTTACTCCAGTGTGAATCCAGCAAACCTTTGTCGACATTGTTCTCATCAGAGTCCTTTTTTCCATCACTGCTGCATATTTTAGTACAGTGAGGAGTCCAGTAAACACGTTCTGCATCATATGCAGCACCTGATGTCAAACTCAGAGTACACGTTTCCTCGGCTGGACAAAGAGAAGAGAGTCGTGTTGAACGCAGCAGGTCTTCTGTGCCGTCTGACATGAGAGCATCCTCCGGTCTGTCAGTGATGTACGTGTCTGCAGATGCGTCCACAGGTGAGGCATGTTCGAATGTCTGAGAGATCTCCAAATGATTGGTGTAGACTCCAACATGCTGGTAAGTAGGGAAACTGAGGCCTTCCACAAACTTTGGAATCTCTGTTTTCAAAGACTCGTCACCGTACAAATCCAGAGTCCTGTATGCAACTGCAAGCTCTGTTTTCTCTTCCATATTCATGTCAGGATATTCTATTTCACTGGCTGTATTTTTGATTTCACTTGTTGCCGAACTTGTGGTCAAATGAGGAACCAGCGGCAGCAACATGCTCCGTCCCCGGTCCCAGTGTTGCCACAGAGGCACTGCTATCCTCCGGGCCACCTGCTCCACCTGCTGTAACCACTCCTTTTCTTCTGAGGAACTCCCTTTCACCAGTGTGTCTTCATTTCTTAGCAGCTCTGTCAGTCCAACATCAGAGCTGTGCTGGAAATCCTGAGCTCTTTGTGCAGAACAGAGTATGTGATTGAAGAGGAGCTCGTCACACAGCGAAGGATGAAGCCTTGACCTTTGGTTGTGGTCTGTTTCAGCTGATCCTCCACACCTTGATAAGCAGTAATTCCTCACTTGGTTGAGTTGACACTGGTGAAGTTGCCAGGTGGTGGTAGATCCTTGGGAATGACTCCAATCCCATCCTGGTCTGCAGGCTTTGTCACTTTGAAGTTGCTCGGTCGCTCTGTGAAGCTGGTGCAGACTCAAGCTCCTGGCGTAGCCCTCTGAGATGATCTGCACCTTCACTAAACCATTAATCAAAGTTTGGATCTCAGCAGGAGAAGCCTGTAACAGAGCCAGCTGCACTCTGGCTAAAACTGTCTCAAACTGGGCCATAGTGACATCGATGTTCTTCAACAGAGAAACCACCTGTGAGGATGATCGACTCTTTGGTTTTCTCCTCAGACACACAAAGTCGTTTTTAATCCAGAAGGCGTTCTTATGTAAAGAGGGAGGTGTTTGTACGGTTTGTGGGCAAGTTCTGTATCGAAAACATGTTTCAGTTTTTCATGTGATTGTATGTGAGACAGCCTAAATTATTAGGAAGTGAGGATCATGAATCATGCTTCTACATAAGCACTGAAATATTGTTTTTTTATGATTATTTCTGATAAGCTGCTGAATTTTCACATCAACATTTCTATGAAGTTTCTGCTCTTGCTTGCTCATCTGTTTTTATTGGATTAAACTGTGGGAAACAGAGCCTGGTAGTATGAACGTGTCTGTCAGCTCCTGGTGTTACAGTTTAAAGAGTGACCCTGTAAACTGGAGACCTTCAGCTGAACGGGTCAGTGGATGACGAGTTTGCAACAGCTGTTGAAACACAAAAGAAATTCTTGGAAATAGTTCAGATTTTCATTCAAATTCAAATCTCCTCATCAGATAATAAAAATCTAAAGACATTGTGAATGATGTATTTGTCTAAAAGTCTCCAGTTAAAAGGGTTGCTCTTTAAACTGAAACACCGGTCAGTCTCTGTCGTCTTTGTGCTTTAAGTTGAACGCTTCATGGGATTTGAAACAGCTTTGCCTCCAGCTCTTCTCTCATTCAAGTGTTGATTTAAAAAAATCCACAAAACCAGCACAGACTGAATTTCCTCCATGCAAACAGGATAACTGCAGCATCACACATGACTGTGTGTGTGTGTGTGTGTTTATGGTTTTAAGTCAACAAAGAAAATGCATAAACACATCCGCTGGATCAGAAATAATTTGGTTAAATATCGTACATCTACTTGACCTGTGATTGAAATGATTCACTTGCTGAGTGTCACAACAGATAATCTTGTGAGGGGCGAGGATTGTATAAACCAGTATCAACATTTTGATCTATAGGAACAGGTTTCAACCATCCCCAGAGAAAAACACGCGCTAAGAGGAACCCAGTGTTCTACATGAGAGAGCAGACTGTTGTTGTAACTCTGGCTGCTGTTGTTTGTCTGTTAGCAGGATGCAGATGCAGTTTCACATGTGCTTTTGAGTGAGCCCTTTAGGAACTACGACTGTAGTAGTTGTTGCAAAGTACATACGAAGACACAAACACATTTTGATAAGAGATATAAATTTTTAACACTACAAGTAAAAGAAATAATCTCTGATTCACAGGTTACATTAAAGATGTCTGTATTTGGTGTTTTTATGTAACTTGGATAAAACAATGTACTGGTATGTGTGAGGTGACTTCGTGTTGGTCCAGGTTCATTTCATGTCTGTGTGTCCAACATTAAAGCAAAACTTTGATCGGCTCCCGCAACAGGAAAAAATGCAAATGTTTTGGTTGTTACAGCTTGTGTGCACAAGAAAACTCTTTCATTCGCTTCCAGCATTTTCGTATCTTGTGCACACTGTCAATATTTGATGGAATCTGAATGTATCTGATAATTTTGATGTCTAAATGTATTCCTTTAACAGTGTTTGCAGACATGCTGTGTAAAGAAGCTTTCCAAATATTGACTGTATGCTTTATTGGTTGTTATACTGCAAACATTATGCCGTATAAAATCCTGTAAGTGGTGGAGGAAAGACATTTGTTATCACTGATTTTTCTGCGTTTATTTCCATCTTTAAATCCAGCACAGGCTGCAGAGTGCTTCCTGTTCCTCAAATCTCTCTAAACTTGGTCCTGATCATTTTGGGGATGGGGACTGTAACAACGATTATAAATGTAACTTCAATTCAAAAAATTGAATAAAATGCTGCAAAGTGCTCCTCTTGTAGTTTCTTTTGTCACATTGGAACAATTTCTCATTATCTTACAATCACAAGATCATATAATAAGTTTATTTACAGTCTCTATGTATTCATGGATCTGACCCAACTGACCAGCTGTGAGTCGTCTCTTTGAGATCTGGAGCTATCTCTGGCAGACTGTATAAAGTAGCTCTATGAACATTTCTTTGTGCGTTTCTTTTTGGAGCTGATCATTTCTGCAAGCTCTCCTCCAGTCCTGATCCAAGTCCAGGTTCAGGCGTTGCTGTGCTCCTCTGTCACACGGTTGGAGCAGTAGTCCTGAATACCTGTCAGAGGAGAGAGGAGAAGAATAAAACTGATGATCCGAATAAAACTGTTTCTTACTCAGTACGCCTAAGAAATCAGACTATGAGCTTAGTCTGTGTGAGATCGGAGTATTGAAATGCACTGAAACAGCTTAGTCAGACTAAGAACAGACTGAGTATAGCCTGATTGACAGACCTAGATAACGTTGTCGCTATCAGGCTGCGGCAGGTGTTGGTAATCCTTGGCGTTTAGCCGGAAGAGGAAGTAGATGACCATGATAAATATGGTTGCTTTGCTCATACAGTCTGTTGCTCCAACACAACAAACAAACACCATGACACATACATAAATAAAAACATGAAGAGCTACAGCTGCATCCATCTCAGCCATCATTGTTAGAATGTTGCCTTCTCTTCAGGTGAACTGAAGCAAGTTCAAAAAAGGACACAGCGCCTCCTTTTGAAGCGGAGTGAGACGTTCTCGGACAGAAAACCCAATTCTGTTTTCTGCATGGATACACAGACAAGACGACCCCCCGCTGTGACTTAACGATCGACCTATGATCTTAGTTGGACCGCTGCATGCATTTAACGTACCGAGTAAATCATCTGACAAACGAATCCTATTTGATTTTCAAACTTTATCTCATGCCGCATTAAATTTCGATCAGTGGTTCTTCCTCTTTGTCGGACTCTGCTTCCCATTTGTAAGGTGATCACTTCTTCTTTCAGGGTATTTGACAGAGAATTGAGATTAAAAAGTAAACCATGCAGTCATCAAAAATTAAAGGGGACTTCGCAGGAAGCTACAATGAGCGTCAAACTTCCTTAAACTGGAAAGTAAAAGTTACAAAACTTGCGTGTGCGTGTGTGTGTGTGTTTCTGTACACGCTCACTCTGCACAATCCTCTGGTAGACCCAAGCAGCAGGAGAGTCAGGGACCTCATTGAGGAAAGACTTTCCTTCGTCACAGCTCCGTGCGATCCGGGGGTCCAGAGGAACCTTTCCTAAAAGCGGCAGATTTAAATCTGTGCACATTTTCTCAGCGCCCCCGCTGGTGGGAGGGAAGATCTGTGACGTGTTCTACAAGAGAGAGGACAGAGAGAAATTTAAAACCGATAAAGTTTTCATATCCCTCTAAAATTTTAAATAAGATTTACTCAACTCTGTAGAGGATACAGCTTTAAAAAGGATGGTCACACCCCTGTTGTTTATTGTGCCTGTGTGTACATCACTGTGTACCTTGCATTTAGGACAGACGAAGCCGCTCATGTTCTCCACGACTCCGATGATGGGCAGCTTCACTTTCTGACAGAACCTGATCTCCTTCCTCACGTCCTGTAGTGACACCTCCTACAGAGAGACAGCCACAAACACAGAATCTTACACACACGTTCAGGCTCATACGCAGAGTGGGGAGGAGGGGGTTAACCGTTTTCACCTTTAAAATGTCATTATTCATGAAGGATCAACAACACCAGCAGCTACTGTAAAAAAGGGGGGTTGGTGCTTCACGTGTGACACAAAGGAAACAAAGAGACACCTGTGCAGAGTTTTGATGTCATTTCAAAATGTGAGGCGTCCGCCTACGCCTGATTTCCACACTTCCGTCACAGTCTGATGCTTCATGAAGAACATTGTTTACATTTTTAACTGCAGCTTCATCCGCATTGAAACGTTTTAACAAAATGAATCTGATTCAGAGGAAAAGGCGATGCCAGGTAAAAACTAACATACCATGAGTGTTTTGTGAAGGCGTCTCTACTGACAGGTGTGTCCAAAAATGAAAAAGTAACTGGCCGATCTCTGAATGCACGTTCAACCTGTGGCGTGATCGTTTTATTTATTTCACACATTGATAGAGCTCATAGTCATTCAGAGCATAACAAAGCAAGTCTCAGTTGTGTGTGATCTTAAACATGGCAAAATATCTCTAGCAACAACCAAGTGTAACACAGTATGTCTAAAACTGAGCGCCATCATGTCTTGGCTACAGTGTGTCAGTGTGTTATTAAAAAGCTACAGGGGTTAAACAACAACAAGAGGCTTTTGTTGATCATTCACAGTTCAGCCATGAAGTTTTAGGCTGACAGTCTGATGGTTTGGTGAAGTGGTCATGTATGATCTCATTGTACTGTTTTGCAGCCCTGTATTTACACCATTCTATCTGACATTTGCGCTTTATGAGTGGAGTTTATTTCTTGTTGTTTCCTGGATTTAGTCAAGAGACCAATTTCAAACGACGTGTTAAAAAATTCTGGCCTGTGTGGCATAGTTTCACCTGTTCCTGTGCACAAACATATCTCCTAAATGCAGCCATAACACTAGAAATGAACCAAATGTGAGATAAAGACAGAAAGGACAGAGAGAGCGAGCAGAGAGGACAGGAAGCATAAAACGAGACAACACAGACATCAGTGAACAGAGTGAAAGAGAAAGGATTATCTTAAACAGTTTTCCCTCTTTCCACAGCTGTGAGTCTGCTTCCTGCCAGGAAAAACAGTCCTACATTATCATGTGTGGACATCTGGGAGTGTAGAAACAACCGAAAACAACATGAGAGGAACCTGCCTGGAGTCTTTGTTTTGGTACTTCCCATCTCCAGTGCGGTCAGTTTCGGCAAATAGCCAGCTCGAAGAATAAAGAAGTGATTCTTCTGCTGTCTGACCTCATGAGTCCTGATCGTTTAAGAATCAGGAAATTTTTGAGCACTGAGAGTTCGTCAAGCGTAATACAAAACTAGAAAAACAATGGGAGGAAAAAAAAATCACTATTTTTCCAAGAAAAAAAAAGAGAAAGAACAGTGGGCCTGTTAAAAGCTAAAAGACGAGATGCTGACGTTCGCTTCTCCTGCTGTAAAAATGTTATGTGACACTTGTTGACAAGTGTTGCAACTTTTTTTATTTCCTTTTATTGTGTGATGTGGGAACAAAAGGCTGTTAAAAAAATGGATCAAAACTTGATGTGAAGTCATATTGCATTTTATAACTTGTAGCTTTGACCTTTGTGGGTTTATTATGTAAGAGTGGACTCTGGAGGCGGACGCTTGTGCAGAGAGTTTGAGAGACATTTTTCTCTTCTGTAGCTTCTGTAAGAAAGTTTTGGTTTAGGTTGATTTTGGCGCGAACTGTAGACAAAAGTTTATTTCTTATCTCTTCGCTAATCTTGTCCTGTACAGAGTTAGTTAGTACAGTTATTCTCCTCGGAATAAATTAAAACTCTGATAAATCTTTTTTCTTTTTGCATTTGCATAAAATACATAAATATATTCTTAACTAAAAACATGTTGGGTGCTTTCCAGGACAGTCATCAGCTTGTGACCTATACTAACTATCTCTAAGCCCCCACAAGCATTTCATATTTCCCAAAAATGTCCCCCACAGCAGACGGGTGAGGTTAACATAACAGTTGAGAAGGATGGGTGACAGTAGAAGTAGGAGTTGACATTTTTCAGTTTTGTCTTGAGTCAATGTGCAATGCTCGCTTTCTTCGGCTGGTTTTAAATCGTACTACCATAATTGCTCTCTTTAAGAAAGCACCTGAAAAACAAGACAGTTGAAATGAGTTTCAGGAAATGCGGTGATTGGAGGAGCTGTGGTTGAATCAGAGCAGGTTATTACTGAGCCTTTGTGTGTGTGTGTGTGTGTGTGTGTGTGTGTTACCTGAGGTGTTGTTATAATGACTGCTCCATCCACATGGGTGGAGCTCAGGTACTGGACAATGGACAGGTGTTCATCTGAGGTGCCGGGGGGCGTGTCCACGATGAGGTAATCCAGTTCTCCCCAATCAACATCCCTCAAAAACTGTTTGATCATCCCTGATTTTAGACACACAACACACACAGATTTACTGCAGTAATGCATTATGATTAAAGTAAAACGCACACACGCACAAACAAACACAGTAACTGTACCATTCTTTTTTGGTCCTCTCCAAATCACAGCGTCATCAGGGCTGCTAAGCAGGAAGCCGATGGACATGACAGCCAGGTTGTCCTCCACATACTACAACACAACACACACATACGCAATATTAGAGGCTAAAATCAGAGACAACGATCACTGATGAACCCATGGAAATAAAACGTGAAGGACATGTTGTAAGAAGTTTGTCATTTTCTCTTAAAATTAAAATATACAAGATTTTAAAAGATTTATGTCTGCAAATGTGAGACACACTGAAGATTGTGTGTTTCTTCTTTGCTTTGAGGCAATGCAAAGAAAATTGAAGTGGCCACAATAATGCCGTGTTAAATTTAAGGAAGGGTAAATAATGCAGCTGTGTGTGACCTGACTTACCACAGGAGACCAGCCTGAGCCGCTCTGGTGAACCTGTGCAGAGAGAGATCACAGGTTACAGACACCTGAAATCAAAGAGGATGAAGAAAGAAGATGTCTCATCTGTGATTAATAAATGTCACAAGACATCTCAAACTGGGCTTTTTCTTTCATACAACAATCAGGATATACTTCTGTTTTTTTTTTGTATGACACTTCATGATGTGTTGCCACTTGCATATCTGCCCACCTGTTCTCCCTCTAGGCCCATGATGCGAGGAATAGATGGACCGCAGATGTCGACATCCAGGAGAGCCACCTGAAAAAACAAACAAGACTTTTGAGTTGTTGCAGTCCTAAAAGTCCTAATGGTGAGGGAGCCAAGCGCATCATGTAGGGCCCTCCTAAAACAATTCTCCAAAACCTAAATCAAAAACACTCATCAAGTAAATGTTAATTTGATTATTCTATCAGTTTGATACATGTGAAGTGTTACATTCAAGAGACTGATGTTAAAACTGATTGATTATTTATTAATTTATTTAGAAGACGCCTTCATGATAAAATTCATGACCTTAAACTTTGGTTAAAGTAGGTCTGCAGTGCCCCCTAGTGGCATGTAGTAATCTCTACAGGCCACAGTAACAGTCAAGACAATATCTGATAATGAGAAATCCTAAAGGTTGTTTCTTAAACTCATCATTATGGGCTCTGTGACTTATAAAACTAAAAACAAACAAACAAAACATTACCTCCTTTGTGTTGTCACTTGCAAGGGCATGAGCCAAGTGAGCACTGAAGGTGCTCTTCCCCACTCCTCCTTTTCCAGACAACACCAAGATCTTGTGTTTGACTGTTGACAGCTTTTCTCCTATCTCTGCTATGGCTGGAGATTAGATGAGGAGATGGAGATGTAGGAGGGATTGGGAGATTTTTGGAAGCAAGAAAAACATTCTCAGTTGAAAGATCCTCTTACTGTTGCACTGCTTTGTTATGGTTTTTAGCCTTACATAAAGTAATCGTTATTTCAAAATGATGAGAAATCTTACCAGGGTCAGGGGCCTTGGTGGCTCCAGAAGCACACAGTTTCTGGTTGGGACAGCCTGCACATGATGATGCTTTCCCAGCTTGCTCGCTAGATGTACCTGGACAATCTAGGGGGAATCAGCGCGGTCAAGTGATCAGTGGTTTGGCTTTACATGGCTGAATACAGAGAAACTTTTAAGTTTTATTCCAGTAAAGAGTTCTCCAACAAACAAACAAATAAATAATAAAACTCAACTTTATTTTGAAAAATATGTACTGCCATATACAACAAGGATGCACCACAACATATAAAACTTACTCATATCTGTAAGTGTATATCAAAGTAAGACTGTTTTAAATGCATCAAAGATGATTGAATTGACATTAAAAGCGAACTGGATAGTTTTGGAACTCATGGCGTGTTTCTTCGGGTGTTTGAAGTTTTTAATAACACAACAGTTTGTTCGCATGAAATCAAACCGTTATATTCGAGACTGCTCTCAGGATGCTGATAACTTGTTATCGTGGCTGCATTCACGCGGTGTCAGAATAATCGGAAAAGAGGTTTCCAGCTAAAAATTTTACTAACTCTTAGCAATGATTCCGTGTGACGTGATGTCACAAGCGCCGTTAGATAATTGGGAGCTAACTAACTGATGTAAACACCGAACTGAACGCCATACATATTTAATAAATCCACCTCTTTTGAAATTTCTGTCCGGTTTTGGCAAAGGCTGTGACCTATTACTTGGATGGGTCCCTCATAATGAATGTTATGTTATTGTAATAAACTATACAAATACACATTGATTAAAAAAAGATAAAGAATTAAATAGTTACACCGTATTTATTGCATCCTCATTGCACTTTTCGATCAAAACATTGGAGCACAGAGTGGGACATCTGAGAATCACGTGAGTGCAGGGGATGATTCAGCACTAATCTCAGGAATACTTGGAAATAATTCATAATTTGAGGCTGGATTCAAAAAGCTTTTAGATTTTATTCAACATTTTAAAGAGAAAAGAAAAGAATGTCCTGTATTTACATAAATGTAATGACTGGAATAAATTTAGTAACTGCGTCACTGAACTGAACAGCTCAACTGACTCTTGATTTCATCTAAAAACCCCTCTGGGGCTCGTGTATTGGTAAGAATTTAACAATATTTTCCTTGTCAAGTCCAACACCTGTGAAGAAAACCCCGAAAGCGAACGATTAAAACACCAACACTTCAGTGTTGTCAATAGAAACGTGCTTTACGGAAAGAGAAACGGGTCTTCAAAACAAACCACAGCTTTTATGTAAATAAGAAACAGAGTCAAGTGAACTGTGTTATTTGTGACTTAAATTTTTAAAATAAAATGTTTGAAAACTCACGTTCAGGTGCGTTATCTGGTACGTCTGCCATCTTTGCACGAGTGACCGTCCTCTAAAGAATTCCCCGCTGAAGGTTCCGGGTGTAGCCAGACCATCTCAGTGAAACTGGCGAAAGCAGATTTTTAAAACTAAAATAATAATAATTAAAATAAAGATTAAAAAAGACAAAGGAAGAAAAAAATACATGCAGAGAACTTAGAATTTTACGACAACAATCATGGAAAATGTTTTGTTTTACTTGCCTAACTTCCAAAACTGTTTAGTTCTTTATCCTCTTCCATATGTATTCGACTAAAATTCAAGTTTGACACAGTGCCACAGTGGAAATGCAAACAAAACCTCAAGAGGACCTGTGGTGAATTAAAAAACTTATTTCAAGTGATCTTTAAGGACTATAGTAAAAAAAAACTTTCTTATTAATCACTTGTTAAATACCTTAACCTAGCTTGCACACATCAAATATCATTAATTTTTTTTTTCCCATTTTCTGAATGTGGTTCTTTAATAATGCCATAAAAGTTTAGGGGAGAGCAAATAAAACTTTAAATTCTTTTAAATGAACAAAAGCAGGAAAATAAATTCAATGTGGTGATTATTACAGGCTGATTAATTGTACAATCCACAAGGGGGTGCTGTTGGTTAGACGTAGACACACACACACACACACACACACACACACACACACACACACACACACACACACACACACACACACACACACACACACACACACACACACACACACACAGCTTGTACTTGATTTTTTTCTACTTAAGAGCAGCTGAAAAAGGAGCAGTCACAACAGTTTAATGCAAGGAAAGTTTAATATGATTGAACACAGCTCTGTCTGGATTTTTCTTCAATATTAGTGATGTTCATAAAAGCACAGTCACATTGCTCAGGGCTCAGATCATTTTTCTGAGTGTTATCAACAAGGTGGAGTGTTGGGTGTTTATATACCAGTTGTGTCAAACACCCTTCATCTATTTCTTGCACCTGTTATTGTCTCAAACAATAATTTCAGTACTCATATGTTTATGATTTTCAATGGCTACCTTTGTGCATTCAGTGCCCATGTGCATATTTTCATGTGTGTGCCCTCCCCTCCCCCATTTGTTTGCCCTGTGGGGAGTGTGTAATGTGATATTTCTGTGTTCACCCATCCTTCACTAACTGACAAACTTATTCACACTAAGCTTCATTCACTGTCAACTTCCACTTCCACTTGGAATCTACATGGAGATTTTCTGTAAATAACAACATGTTAAATTTATCTTTTTATTTAACCCCTCTTTAACTATAAAGTCCTGTTGAGATTAGAAACCTCTTTTACAAGAGAAACCTGGCCAAGCTAGTAGCCATGCAGAGTCGGAAGCGATATAAAACAGATGTAGATACATGAATCACAAAGGAAAAAAAAATGTTAAAACATTAAAACATTGAAACAACAAAACAGAGTAACACCTACTATTATTGTTAGCTTAAGCTCTGAGGTGATTCAAGTTTGTCTAATGCTGCTGTGCCAACTGAATTTGCTGATTTCCTAAAATTATCTGAATGGACACTATAGAGGCGGATCAGAGGAACAGAAACATCATGTGCTGAATAAAGGGACATCAAAAGAAAGACTGAGGCAGACATAAACAAAGCAAGCTGGGAGTGAGAGAGAGAACACAGGTTTGTCATTAGCTGTGTAATTCAACCCTCGAGGCTACATGAAAATAAAGGCAGAGGAATACAAGAGTGCAGGTTGAAACAGCAGTTTGGAGAGGTTTGATTTTTCTTCCGATGCCATCCGTCGATGGACGAGACATAAGAGAGTTTGGTCCTTCATAATAGGATGAAGGAAGGCACTAGGGGACAATTTCCACCCTATATCACTATGCTAAATCTCTATCTGCAACCTGTCCATCAGACGGCTTAATCTATATAAGAGCATCAGTGATTGTTTGTGATGTAAAGTGAAGCTCTTTTTTGTTTGGTCATGGAATGTTTGCTGAAAAAAGTCTTGAAATCATGAGCAGTTACGCACATCATGGGTCAAATCTTTGTACAGAATCCAGCCATCATTCCCCTGTCAGACACAATCTGTCCATTCAGCTTGTTATGTATTCACACACACACACACACACACACACACACACACACACACACACACACACACACACACACACACACACACACACACACACACACACACACACAGATTTTGGTCACAGTTGTTCAGCTAAAAGTCAGGACTTGCAGTCATTACTCAGGGAACAATACGCACACATACACAGACACACATTCCCTAATATAACTCACATTCTTTCTATAAGCATGTTAGCAAAGGGAGTTTTGTGTGTGTGTGTGTGTGTGTGTGTGTGTGTGTGTGTGTGTGTGTGTGTGTGTGTGTGTGTGTGTGTGTGTGTGTGTGAGAGAGAGTGTTTTTGGGAGGAAGAGAGTTGCAGACAGACATGTCACACTACTAAAGAGGAAAGAGGAAGTAAGTCGTTTATGGAAAAAGATGGGTGTGAGCTGTTGGCACGGTTGCCAACAAACATGATGTGAAAACTAATGAAGTTCAACGGGAAACAAAACCAGTGGAGGATTTTATTTCACACATAGATAAATCTTTTTACATTCTTGTATTTTTTTTACTTTTGTTTTCAACTCAGTGCCACAAGCATGGAGGTCCAAACTTGTGTGCTCCACCCAATGTTTTAGTCTCTGAGTATATTAGTGCCCCTATCCAGTGTTATGTTCACACACACATCATTGTTCTTCAGAATAGGGCTGGAACTAATGACTATTTTCATGATCGATTAATCTATGTATTCTCTTGATTTATCAAGTAGTTTTTTGGTCCATAAAATGTCATAAAATGGTGAAAAATGTCAATGTTTCTTTGAGTCCAAGATGACATCATCAAATGTCTTGTTTTATCCACAAACCAAAGATATTCAGGAGCAAAGAAACCAGAAAAAATAGAATAGAATAGAATAGAATAGAATAGAATGTACTTTTTTAATCCCTTGAAGGGAAATTCTGGATTATTTTAATATACACATTAATGAAGCTGAAATCAGAGAATTTGGACATCTTTCTCTTGAATGACTACTTAAACCGATTAATCAATTATCAAAATTGTTGATGATTAATTTAGTAATCGATTAATAATTGATTATTCGATTAACTGTTGCAGCTCTACTTCATAATAAATACTCAAACACGCTTAATGTGTTTTACATATTAGGCAATGTTATTGTATTTTAATCCTCCTGAAATGAACGAGTCAGTGCGACCTGAAGGTCAGAATCACCAGCCAACAGGAGAAATGAGTGAATCGGACAAGGAAGATTCTCTCACCGCTTTTCTCCTCCATCATTTCTCTTCCTCCCCTCCTCCCTCCATTCCTCCTTCTCTTATGAAATCCTCAGCTGCTCAGGTCATGTTGGGTCGTCCCCTCAGAGACTAATTTAGATGTTTAAGTTGCACCTTGTTGGGCGACACTCCACTGTGTTGTGTGTGTCTATTTTGTCTAGTTTCGACATCAAATCTCTCTGAACAGGTGACTTCAGTGGGACTTATTGCAAACACCTGTTCAGAGAGGTTTCCCGTTAACAGTCAGATGTCAGTCATGAAATAGAAGTGGTCTCTAGCTGGCTAAGCTTCTTTGCAGTGGTTTCTTGTAAATACAAGATAAAAATTATGATGGAATAAAGATGTCAAATGCATATTGGAGGTATTGTGTGGCATAATTTAGAAGAAGTCCACACATGTTAAGGTGTTTTAGATGAGGAATTTCAGATTTCTGGCAGTTGCTCTGGTCAGGCTGCAGCCAAAGAATCCCAGACATCCACTCAGTCTTCATGCTTCAACCCTTCAGCCTAAATCTCACCACCCCACAACTCAAACCACTGACAGCCTCCCTACTCCAGCTCCCTCACCCAAAACGACCTCGTAACCTGACCTCAGTCTGCCACCACAGGCTGATAAATGTGGACCAATATCTACAGCATTTGGCAGAAGTTAGAAATACATCTTGTTTTCTCCCAGTATATTAAAAAAAAGTGTCTGTAACGAAACCCTCCTGAGATTTCATTTCATGATGTATCAAAGCAGAGGTCAGTTTAAGTCTGAATGAAGGTGGAATTACGATACCCTAACTTGACCCTTGACCCGCCCAAAAACCTTCACACTTCAAACAGCATCCATCACATCTCTGAAAGCACACACACACTCGCTCAGAGTCTGGAGAGGTCAGAGGTCAGTGAGGAGGAGATGTCACATAGCGCTGCTCCCTCTCAGCTGTCAGAATAAGCCCAGAATAGCCATTGTTGTCTCTCTGTCTGTGTTTGTTATGTGATTGTGTGTCAGAATTAGACAGTTGGTGAGCAGTTGTGATGACAACTAAAATATCTCTGTTCCAAGGAAGAAGAGCGGGTTGTGGCGTTGTCATGCGGCGAAGTGTTTATGTAAAGGAAGGAAGGAAGATTAGCGAGGTTAGCGTCCTATTTGTGGTAACACAGTACTACAGCAGATAGGGGGATTTTCCCCAGGACACATACACACTGCATTTCCTGTTATACAAATAATCAGATATCTCTGCATGAGCAATAAGTCTGACAAAAACAAACACATTCATACGCCATTTTTCTTAAACTTCATGCTCAGGATGGGGAGCTTGAAATCTGTTACAAATTCATACTGCTGTGTTTTCAGGTAGAAGAAGCAAGTCGACACAGACTCCCCTCTCCCCAGCTAGCTCTGGGTCTATCCAACCATTCACACTTACACTGTGGGCAGTTTAGAGCAGCTAACCAACCTGCGTGTTTTATGGACTGTGGGAGGAAGCCAGAGAGAATCCACACATGCATGAGGAGAACAATCAAACAAAAGCTCATGTCCACCCAGGGTGTGTGTGTGTGTGTATGTGAGGGTGTGTTTCATAGGTGTGCCTGTGTGAACTAAAAAGGCTGATAAGATACATTTGTGTAAATTACAGATCCTTAATGCTTGCTTTCTGTTCTTGTTCTCATTTCCTTGTCGAGTCGTTGGGTTCAAGTGGCTCTGCCCTCTTTGTGTTTCTCTTTTCACAGCACAAAGCTTCACACTGCTCAGACTCTAAACCTTACAGTACCACTTTCCTTTCCTTTCAAGTATCTGCTGTAGATTTAATCTCAGGGCGCTTTGATTGTCTTTCTCTTTTTGTACAATGTTGTCTCGTATGGGCGGGTGCTTTTAAGCAAATGCATGAAAATCTGAGAATGCAAATGCTATGGAAAGCAGTGAGTGGGAGCTTTCATCAGACTGGTTTGGTCAAACACACAGAAATTATATTACATGCTTGGGGTTAGAGAGAAAGTAATAGTGCAGATTAAAGCCGTGAGACACACAACACACAGTGTGGAATAAATGTGAATATAGTTTATGTAGCATCTCATACTGAAATCACTGAGTCATTGAATTTTTTTTTTTAATGGAGCTCTTTTCATAAAATGCCCCCAAAATGAGATTATCTCACATTTATCTACAATCAATGTGAACACCGCCCGAGCCCCTCCTTCTGAGAAGAGGATGGGAGGTGTAGAAAACAGCTGAACTGCCAGCATTGTTCCACAATCACATCACTTACTTACTCTTTTTCATTCTCAGTGTTTTCATCATACATTATGCCCTCTCTCATAACCATCCCTCCTGTACTTTCATCTACCATGTTCATGTGTGTGGTTCTTTTGAATCCTGTGTTGTTCAGTCTGCCTACAGAGCGAGCATGGACACACACTCACACACAGACATGCGTGCTGGGAGAAACAGGAACAGGGGGGGTGGGGGGTTTGCTTCCTGACAGGCCTGTGTGTGTGTGTGTATGTGTGTGTTTTTATTAAGTGTGTCTGTATTTGTCTGGCATGCATCCAGGTGCTCTAAGTACCAAGGAAGGATTAAGAAGACGGTTATACAGGAGACGCTACTGTAGCCAGTGGGTGCAGAGTGAATGGGAAGCAGTCAAAGGTTAGGGTTAGAAAACATTAAACTTTGCAGACTATTTTATACTCTGCTAATATAACTTCCCAAACTAGTTGCTCAACTTGAGTACTTTTATTTTAATAATCTTTAAAACGCTTCTCTCATCCAGCATTGGAAGTGTTTGTTATGTGCATGAAGCTATGCAGCAGTCGGGCATCTTGTACATTTTATTACGCAAGACTGCCACTGGGCAACACTCTCCACAGGTTTAACATGTTCAGAACACTCTGTTTCAGCATGTCAGCTGAGCTCATCCTGTATATGAAACTAAGATTGCTTCAAAAAATAGAAGATATGGCAGTGGGTAAATGATATGATGTGAGTCATAAGTGGTATACACCGTGCGTGGGTCCCCAGTGTGTTTACCTGATGGACACCTGACACCTGCCAGAGAGGTTTAACCTGTTCCCAACACTCACTCCTGTGTGTGAGTGTGTGCGTCTGTGTTTGGGAGTAAAAGCGTGTTTTAATGAGAGCAGAGGCAGTGGGGGTCAATGGCCTGAGGAGGGGAGCATGATTGGATTGCTTTGTTGTTTAAACAGGTACGAGCTGTGGGCCTGAATCTGCACATCTGAGTTCTGTTGTGTGCAGTGATGCTTTGTTTAAACAAACAACAAGAGTGTAGCCCACTTACAGGTGATGGAAAGATTTCACACATTACAAATTCTCCTCCAGTGTTTTTTTTAATATATATTTTGAGGATAATCCAGGTTCAAATTGAAATTCCTCTCTTGATTTCGGATTTGATCATCAAGAAGAGACAGAAATTACACGCAGCATGTAAATTTATCAGTCAACTGTGTGAAAGAAGCCATACAAGCTCATCATGAGTCCTTGAATGAGTGTTTGTGCCTGCTGTCCAGGCCAGGCAAGAATTTAAAGAGATTGTGAATAAGAGTCTGTTGTTTTGCAGTGCGGCATCATCAGCTCATCAGACTCGTTCCAACACATTCTGTCAGAGTGTGTGTACGATAATGCATATGTCATTCAGCAAATCTATTGAATGTGTAGGAATGTGTGCACACAGCATGCAGACATAATGTGAACTTGTGCACACATTCTTAGAGCAGTTTGTGGTCTTACGAGGATTTTTGTTCGTGGTAACCAGCAACAGGAACAGGTCATCCTGAGGCTTTGTGCAAGAATGCTAATAGCGCTCCTGTCTGCTGTCTGCAGGCAAATACATACAGGAGGGTTGTCTATTATTTAGTTGTTGGGATTTAACATCTTTTTAACATCTTATCAGGGGATGTTAGAAAAAAATAGTATTAGCTGTTGTCTAGCATCATGTTATCTATATGCGCTTATTTGAAACAAGGCCCAAATTTCCCTTTTTTCTAGGTATATTTCATTTTGCTGATTGATGGAGGAGCAATAAAAAGATGTCATGAAATTCCATTTTGATGTGAATTACAGCTGGGAAAAAAACCCAACAGGTCTAAAGTTTTGTTTTTGGTCTAACAACTTCAGTTCCTGTACATCACTAGTCAGTTTAATATATGAAATGAAGTTAAATGTAACTACAAAGTAATAGAAATGTAAAGTGAAACTATCAGCGTCAAGCAGTGTGCAATAGCAGTATGGTCCTGTGTCTAAAAAATGCAAAGCATATCACTTCCCAACAATGCACTCTTCATTACTTTGTGCATGTCTCCTCATGACCGCACAAAAGAATACCATCCCATCACGTTGGCAACATTCAGCCACTGAGCAGAGGACACAGACCCTGGTGTGAGGTTTGAATGTAAACCTGGTATGGTGTAAAACTGGTCTCAGAGTGGATTTTTTAGTCATCAGGGTTTTTATGCAATCTCAATGAGTTGTTTGCTGTCAGCCCCAGAGTTGACATTCCTATATATGTGGGTGTGATATTATGTACACAAAGCACTTTGCTTTAAATAAATAGCCTTCACACACATTTGCTTTGAACATTAAAACTGTTATTTGCCAATTGATAACGATCCAAGAAACATATTTCCTCACTGAGTCCAAAATAGCAGAACACCTGGTAAACAAGGACATGAGCCAAAATCACATTATGTGTTGTATTGTATTCCAAACAAGTTTAGGAAATACTGAAGAGTATAACATGAGGGCTTCTTAGCAGGGTGGTGCCCCTCTAGTAGAACCATCAACTGTAAAATATATGGATTTAGTCTCAGAAGGGTGCTTCTTGGCTAACAGCTACATGGTACCAAATCAGCCAAATGAGCAAAACACTATTCAGAATGAAGTCGTTATTTGTACCAGGCTTTAAACTTATTTTTCTTATAAAGATTATAAAGATCAGAAATTTTGACATGGTATGCAATGTAACAAGAACATCTGCCCTTGTTGCCTGCCCTTTTTACTATTTTTTCCCATTCCTGAAATCCTTCTCTTCCTGACATTTCATCCCCTTTTATCTTTTTAATTTCCTTTTCCTCTCCCTCCGTCTGACCCCTGTTTTCCTCGGGTTTCTTTCATCCTGTTCAGTCAGTCCACCATAAGAGGAAACTTTAAAACCTCTCACTTCCTTAATGACTTTCTTACACCCCACTTTTCCTCCTCGCTTTCAGACTTCTGTTGTCACCAGCCCTCTCTTGTGACAGGCTTGCCCGTAGACGCGCGCGGACACACATTAACGCTTACGCGCATCAAACTCCAAACCACACCCAGCTGCTGCGCTCGAGCCCTCCCCCGCGCGCTCACGACGACAGCGTTACTAACTTTTCTGAGGGACGAGCGCCAGAAACTTCAGCTGCCTTTAAACACATTTGAATGTTGTTTTCTTTCAGTAGTTTCTTTAATTTTCTCTCCCTAATTTCCCTCTTTAAACAGACACACAGCTACATCTACAACTCATCTGCTTTGCTGCCTCCACGGTGAAAAAACTCGGTGCGTAAACTTTGTTTTTTGTTTGCATATTGTATGATTGCTTATCGAGACATAGTGTATAGTTTTCATGGTGTATTCATGGTTGTATATATATCTCCAAGGGGTCGAGAAAAAAAGTTTCATGTGAAACTCCCGTCGTGTTTTCGTCATGTGTGTAATTTTTTACACATTTGATAACTAAACCTCTGTGGGTGTGTTACTGCAGATGTGTCAGTGTTTGAAGATAGCCGGTTTTTAAACGGACATGAAATGTTATTTTACACCATGTCAAAGTAAATTCAAATGTCTTATAGACTTTGTTGTTTGTGGTTGCTTTATTTTACATTTCTATCGAAGTCCTAGGAAGAAATACATCTACACTATAAGGATAATGAGCTGATTTCAATATATATTTTTTTAAATTTATGTTGTACTTTTATTAAAAAAATCTTGACTCATACCAAAAGTTGTAAAAGCACGAAACAAACAGAAATAGGCTTAACTAACCACATAAGTTTGGGATATGGCAGAATTTCATGTCACGTCATGGTCTGCCCTATCACACGGACCAACATGTTTTCTAGATTGGCAGAATTTCATCCGATTATCACGAGGAAGCATGTTTTGTAAGATTGCGATAATAATGTAAACAAATCTGTTATAATAGGAAAAGCGACTTTCTTATCTTGCAATTACAAGAAAAATAAGTCTGGAGAAAACTAGTGGAAGTTTATTAACATGAAGGAAAAGTGAAAATAAAATGTTTGGATTCATGTCAACTGTACATTTCTTCTAGTTTCTTAAATTTTAACCGTTTTTGGCCTCTCACTATCTATCATGTGTAATTGATGACATGGTTGGACGGTAGTTTCGCTGAGGCAGTTCATTGCTGGTGCTCTCTTATTACAAGAAAACGCCCTCTTGTGGTTGAAACATCAACAGCTTCATTCATTGAGAGGCCTAGCTGCAGACACTGGCACTACTTCTCATGAGAAAATGTTTGCATTGAGTCAGAAAGAGGGGGAAACCCTGTAGATGGAACATGTTTTGATACAGGCCCCGATGATGGACTGTGTGCAAATGATGTGCCATACACTTAAGCCACTCGCCACTGACGATCTATATGGTATTGCTTCTTTATGGCATCAATTTAAGTCTGAAAGTCAAGTTTAGCCAACTGCTGATTCAGAGAAGGGATGACCTTTTGGAGAAACTCTGTCTTGTTCTCATGGTCAAACATGAAAGGAAATGTTGGCAGTGTGGGAGTATTACACCGTCAAAGAGAAAGATACATGAGATCAATGTTGTACCATGAGGTGCATCTACATTTTTTTGTGCAGTTTCTTAAGCAGAAAAATACTCAGAGTACTTGAATGTTGATGTGCTGTGTGAGCTTTGATATTTGTTGCATCACTAAACATAAGGTTAGAAAGTATTATATAATAGCAGGGAGACTGTCAGTTTCTCCTGAATGCAGCGAAAAGAGCGTCGGTGTGTGATATTTGAAAGGGTTAGTCCATGTGTCAGCTGAAGAGTAAAAGATGTGGATGGATGAAAACTGTCAGGGTAGTGCAGTGTGAACAGACTGAAATTACAGAAAGAGAACGAGGGGATAGGTCTATCAGGTGTTCCACTACATTTATCTGCCATGTGGGAGTCATTTCTCAGCGCTGTCACTGCAGGAATGTGTGTGAAAATGTACCATCACACACTTGTGCACACGTACACCTAAAAACCATGTTTAGTGTCCAGCATGAAAGAATTCCTGTCTCGGGGGGGAAGTCTTTAAACCCGGCAGGGAAACGATTTTGTGCATCTGTTATTTTTTAGGGTGCAGATTCCTGACAGAGCCATGCAAAACACACGGAAACACACACAAGCACACACAACTCTTTCCTTCACTACAGGCTTCATTGTTTAGAACAATGCCTGTCATGTGGATTCTTCATTATCCCGGTATTTGACAAGACTTAACTTAACTTAAATTTTTATTTTTAAAACAGCAGAGGAACCATCAAACTTTGCTGCTTTGATATAAATGAAGGAAATGTCAAGTTTTCATATCAGCAAGTCTCATGACCCGATGAAAAATTCTGCTTTTAATGACTCCGTTGTTTCCAATTCGGACTGTGAATTCAACATTTGTGTACGCTTGTAACTCAAATTCCAGGGGTTCAATTTCAGCTCACTGTAAAACATTTCAGTGGAAGATCCTCTCCACTCTGATTTTGAGGCAAAAAGGTGAGAAATTAAGTGAAAGTAAGGCCATGTTTGTTGCTTCCACATCCACCTTTTTTTAACTTCATTTCAGGTTGACGAATCAACTGTTTTGCATTTGCATCCATGCAAACTTTGCTAACTTGTAATTAGCATGTTTAGCCAACATGATTCTGAAAAATGGAGATAAGCCTTTATATCTTTTTTCTATAAGACCACTAACAAGCTGTTTCATTTATGCATAGAATTGTGCAAAACTTAACTATTGCAAAAAATAAGATAAAATAAAATAAAATAAAATATGGTGATGGAAAAACCAAATTTTCAATAAGCCTCTTAAATTTCAATCATGAGGTGGTTTTTCAGAAGTTTCAATATCGAAGTTTATCGAAAAAGTGCAATGGACACACCTTTTTTGCAAAAACACCTCACCAGACGTACTCGGTGCAGGTTTCCAGCTTGTACAGGGCTATGGCTTCTTTGTCAGTACTGGCTCCCGAGGGGGAAAAGTCAGAATTCAGACTTATTTTCTTAGAATTCTGACTTTTAACATTGGACTTTATTTTTATTTATTCATTTTTCAGTGGTCTTAATCCTCTTCCGTAGACGTCTGCTTTTTCCAGCCTGAATATGTGAGAGACAATTGTACGGTCGTGTTTGTTCAACAGTTGAAAGTATAGCAGCTGATCCAGGCTGTGACGTGATGCAGCCAACATGTTTGATCTTCTCAGCCTCAACTGTCACATTCATTTCTTATTAGTGGAGCATAACGAAGTGCAAATTGCAGAGCTGTCACAGTATCCTTCATCCAGTTTTGCTGACTGCTTCATAAGACTGTTTCAGAGTGTGTCAGCAGCCACCTCGTGTTTCTAAATCCATAATATAACGGATTGTACTTAAACAAGCTGTCTTGCTCTGCCTCCTCGACGATACATTTTAAACAAGCTGCCCGGGTTGGTGTAGATTTGTGCACGTGTGTGTCCGCAGGTTTTTGTATGCTCTTCCTAAACAAAGCTTTGTTTGGCTGCTGGCTTTATTCCAGGAAGATGCGCCTTTGTGTTGTCTCTAAAAATAAGCCTCAGCTTGGCTTGTGTTGTGTACACAGATATACTGACACACAGGTCACATCTGGGGACATCGCACAGACCCACAATACCCCTGTGACTGACTCCGAATACCAAGTCTAACTTTAACAACCAGCCCAAGTTATCAGTTTATTTTCTGACTTGACACAAGCTTCATGCTACCAGTTACATCTTTTCACATCAATCCATACAGTACTAGACCCAAATTGGGCATCTCATGAGGTTTTTCAGAAAGACGGTTTGTGGGAGAAAATTTGGCGTTTTGATTCTTTACCCTTCATCCTCAAAAAAAAAAAAAAAAAGGGGGTCAGAGGTCTCAGCTTAAAGCTTTTTATTATTTTCCCCAATCAGTTTTTCCATGGCCAAAGCAGAAAGAGGGAACGATGGAGAGAGTGGGACAGTGAGAGAGACGAGGGAGTAAGATTCAGAGGCCCAGTTAAGTCTGTGGCTTTGTGTTTTATGAAGAGAAAAAAAAGAAGGGACGGTAGAAGTCAGCATTTTCCACCAGGCAAGGGAATCCATGAAAACACACACACACACACTCCTGCTGCCGTCCCCTAGCCTCACATTATAAGGCTGAGTGGAGAGGAGGAATGGCAGCATCTGTGTCTGAGCGTCGTTGAATGTGTCAGACGAGGTGGCTGCAGTCAGACAGAATCTGTGAGCCACAAATCAGCTCTCCTGTTACCTCAGCTTTCCTGTACCTGTGCAGAAAAGTCTTGTGCTACAGTTTCTTTAAAGCTGGGAAACTGTGACAGAGACATAAGTCAGGCTGATAAGCTGATAGAAGAGTGAAAGTCTGTGGAATTTGGATGTTGTTGTAGAAAAGGAGTTAAAAACAACAAAAACCCATAAACAGTTTTATAGTGAGTAGAGTTGGTTAGCAGTTGCTATATCTGTGAAATGATGAAGACAGGATTATCACCTACTTGCATGATGAGGACTGTCAGTCACTTGTTTTAGTGTTTAAAGGTATCTACCCCTCAGTGTGACCGACCGATGAAAGATAAGCATGATGATCTGTGAAAAATTAGCACCATGCATACCAGACATGCAGTGCTAATGTATACGGCGTGCTATATGTGTCTGCAGCTGCTGCAATGAGTCTGAGGTGAGTACCAGCCAGATCCCCAGAGATCCCAGAGGAATACAGGGTGTTTGAAATGATAAGCTGACATTCTAACATGGATATCGAACAGATCCCTGAGTCCGCTTCATCTCTCATCATGAGGATTTTGTGCCTTCGTTATGAATTAACATGGTTCCAGAAATGTGGCTGCAGGTCCCACGTTTTCCAGAAGTTTCTTTGGCAGGCTGAATATTTGTGGTTTTGTGTTGTTAACATGTTTGTGTCCATCTTCATCTCCATTTTTCTGCAAGGGGGATCCCTACTTTGATCCTCCTTCCTCACGTCCAGCTCCTCCTCAAGGTTCCTTTCATTGAGATGAGAGGGCAGCTGCAGACAGTGTCAAATCCAGCTGTGTGTGTGTGTGTGTGTGTGATCTTTGGAATTGGATTTAATGAATTAAATCATCCGTCTTCATCTTTGCTTCTTTTATTACTCATCTTTGATCTGATGCCATCCTTAAACCTGACGCCTTATTGGTCAGCTTAAAGAGTAGAAGAATGGTGTTTTTTAAAGGCTACTGTAGTTGAACAATGTTTATAAACAAAATGTTTTTTTTTTTTTCCAAGAACTGCTTCAGCCTTACATGCGACCCTTCGTGTCACAGCTTTCTCTCCTTCTCTGCTCAGGTGTAAATCGCTTTCTTGCCACGTTATTGTATTCTTCATTCTCGGACACATTTGGAGCAGAAACCGTTGTTGTTTACATTCCCGTCTGAACCACAAAACCTCAGCGTCTCATGAATCAAAGTGTTGAGCTTACTCTTGATGTTTCACCCCCTCTGTTTTACCCTGGTCCCACCTCAGACAGGGGAGGCCGAGCCTCTGGAACACCCCGCGGCCACATGCTCACACAAAACTGTGGCCTGCTTCCTGTCGGTGGGGAGAGGCTGTTTTTACTGCGACTCCATTTTGGCGGAGAGGGCTAATTCCTCTGCTGTCTGGCCTGGTGTTTGTGTGTTTCTGTGTGTGTGTGTGTGTGTGTGTGTGTGTGTGTGTGTGTGTGTGTGTGTGTGTGTGTGTGTGTGCACTCACATGTACATTATAGCATGTTTGTGTCTCAGCTTCTGAACTACTTTGTGGGAAGTTTAGACTGTTGTAATTGAGCCCATGTGTGTGTGCAGGCGTGTAATTTTTATGTGCATCCAGAAATTTGCAAAGTTTGAGTTCAGCAAAGAGTAGACGGCAAGCTTTAAGGTTTCAGTTAGGGCTGCATGATATTGAGAAAAAAATGACAGCAATGATTTTGTTTCCTGCAATATATATTGTGATATTTCTTTAAAAGTTTACTGCTTCACTCTGCTCAGCTGAATTTGCCCTGACTCTCTGTGAAATGATGATAACAGACTCTCCCTAATTGCCTCTGACTGAAGACAAAGTTGAACACACAGATCTGGAAGCTGGTTGTAGCCTGGTGTCAGGTTTTTCTCAAATAAAATCAGAAAAAAATAGTCGACCCATCTCTGTGCAGGTTATTAACAATAGCAATATTTCAGTTTTCCGGTGTTTCCATTATAATTAGGATTGTGCACAACTTGAGTAAAATCTAGTTCCACCAGATTGAATTAGCAGGATACAGAAGAAGGAAGGAGGACTGTACTTGGCAGTAACCATGGTTATTCCAATCATTCTGAAAGGTGAGGGCGTTAAAATATCACAACATCCATCCGGACGCTGCAATGATGAAGACGCCAATTCGTGAACACTTTTGTGTTTTTATTCACTGGTCACTGTCGGCTGTGACCACGCTGACTCAAAACAGGAAACGAAAGATTGAAAATTATCTCCAGCTCGTCTACTTTGTCTTACACTACATCTAAAGTAAACTGAAAGTTTTCTCTTAAAAGAAGTGTACTCATAGCATACTTCAATAAACTTCTTTTTTGTAAAGGTACCACAACCTCCCAGGACTTTTCCAGTGTCTGTGACTGCTCCAAACTCATTTTTCCCTTCAGTGTTTTTAGTTACATTCTTTGGGGAGACTTCCAACTTAACTGGAAAGAGCTCAGGTAGCTCATCAGAGAATGTAAACCATCGACTCCTTGCATCCATCATCAAGTCATGATTAAAACCAACAATCACAGCAGAATAAACACTCTACTCAAGTTTACTCAAACACATACACCTCTCTCCAATGTAAGCATGGTTTTGTTTAACAAACTTACCGTCACATCCCAGCAGCTGGTTTATTTTGAGTTAATGTGAAGATTGAAGAAGAGCTTCAAACCTTGAACAGATGTTTTATTTACTCTCACTTGTTTCCTCATGATAATTAGTTGCAGATAGAATTATTCCTGTATGAGCACCTGTGGCTACAAAGTAAGACAGACCGCTAAGAGGAGGAAGTCTGACTTAAGGGGGGAAAACTTGTTATGAAGCTGGTTTTGTTTACACATTGTAACATTTATGTTTCTCCCAACAGATTTGTTTCATGTGACTGACATCAATCAGTAATCCATCGCCACAGAAAAACAACATCCAGCAGGACAGTTAGCTGAAAAGAACCTTCTCCATTCTGAACGCTTCTGAGACCACCTGTAAGATCTTCCCCTGTCCTGACAACGGGCAGTGGCTGTCACACAAGTTAACCTGATTCAACTGCAGCCATGCTGATCGTCCTAGCCTTCATCATCCTCTTCCATCTGGCTGCAGCCATCCTGCTTTTTGTGGCAACCATCCACAATGTGAGTACAAACCAAGTGTGAACACAAGACAGCGTGTCAGTGCAGTAGACAGAGCTTTAACCACTGCTGTGTTCTTTCCTCATGTAGGCATGGTGGGTGGTGTCACCCGCCGGAGGTGATGCATTTTATGTTGACCTGTGGTACGCCTGCAATGCTACCTGCTATCCTTTGGAGAACAGTCACACTACTGATGCAGGTAAGACAAGGTGGTGTTAGCTTACAACCAGCACCAGCAGAACAGAGGGACTGTCATTCCTGCTCCAAAGACTTCCTGTTTCCTTAACCTTGAGAGGGATGATCTGGGCGTCACTCATATTGACTTGTGAGCCCGCCCTGAGTGTAAAAGCTAATGTTGGCTGGACACTGGTTCCTGTGTTGCTGTAGTTTGAAGCCTGTGTGTTTACTGCGAGTACCTTTGAGTGTAAAACCTCTTCTCTTCTCTCCTCAGCATATCTGCAGGCTGTCCAGGCAACTATGATCCTCGCCACCATTCTGTGTTGTGTCAGTTTCTTTGTCTTCATCCTTCAGCTCTTCAGGCTCAACCAAGGAGAGAGATTCATTTTCACTGCTATCATCCAGCTCTTTGCCTGTGAGTGACACACTGACTTTGACTTGTTCCACGCTGGTTTTTGACTTGTTTTCTCCACTCTGCTTGAATTAGTCACATCCTCATAACCCCCCGTCTCTTCTTTTCTCAGCTTTATGTGTGATGATCGCAGCCTCCATCTACACAGCGCAGAAGCAGAGCTTCCATGTGGCCAGTCTTCAACAAGGCTCTTACGGCTCCTCCTACATCCTGGCCTGGATCAGCTTCCCCATGACGCTTATCGGCGGCCTCATGTACCTGGTGCTCAGGAAACGCAAATAGTTGTGCAGCCGTGCTTACCACAGATACTCAGTTGTAGTAATAGGAACAAATGGACAGTAATACAAGAAACCTATAGTTTACTCTACAAACATGCAGACATTTCTTTTTTTTTAACCATCAGCAGTAAAAATCTACAACACAAATCAGCAGTAATCTCATCTCTCAGGTTTAGAACAGGAAAATTCACTTAGGAAGCTTTTAGAGACTGAAGTTTTATCTCTTCTACAGACTCAAAACCTCAAATACTCACATAAACTTCTCATTCCTGGTTAACGTTGTGCTCATTGAGTGTGGTAAAAGTGCAGCTTTGTAAAGTTTCTGAAGCAAGCCAAAACGATGAAAGCTCAAGCGATCAAAAGATTTATGACTTAATACAAAGCCAAAGACCTACAGAGCGTTTCTGTTGTTGGCGATGAAGGATTCAGACCTCAGAAGTTGCTCAGAGCTGTATTTTGATACCCTCACATCCTTACCACATGGAGTCCTGATTTGTTTGAAGATAACTTCTCTTAAGACACTACCTTTTACCTTTGAATCATGCAACTTATATCTCAGATTTTACTCAACTTTTAGTTCACAATTTGAAAATTATCACTAACTTTTGTTTAGGCTTCTTGCTGCACCTAATGAGAACATATATTAACCAACCTGCTCACTCAGGACATGAGAAGCTTTTCTGCATTCTGAAATGTGTCTCCATCTTGGTTCCTCCATCTCATCAGAAAGGACAGAAGATGATGGGACAGATTTGTCTATCCTGGACTCACCCTGGACTTTCCAAAAGGGTCCACCTTATCTTTTTTGTGAAGCTATAGTCAAAGGAAAACCATTGTGTACATATTTGCTAAGTATGTATAGTTCAGTTAATTTCTCAACTATTTCTTAGTCTGAAAATTATAAAAATGTAGAATTTAACTTTATAGCATATAGGAAGGAAGTGTAGAGAGGTGTAATTTGTAGGAATTAACCCTTTGTTTGTAGTCTTTTGTTTTAAGGAACCAACAATGTGCTGTGATGTTTCAGACCACATAGAAACAAACTTGAACAACGGACATTTTTTTCTTTGTTTTGTATTGTAGTGTGTTTTCTATCACAGCTTAAGTGATTAAAAAGTAGTTATTTATTGATTTAAACCACTGTTTTGATGGGGGTCATATAAAGTAATTCAGTCTGGTCAGGCTGATGTTCATGTGGTCTGTTAACCCTCTTCTGCTTTGACATGTAACATCAAATTTGTAGCTGTATCGTACCTGCTACCTTGTGTAAGAGTCACCTTAATCTGGAGCTTTTAGAGTGATATCGTTGAGTTTTGAGGGGAAACTGTTTGAGGACATCAGCTGTATTAACTCTGCGAGGACGAGAAAGAAGTCTTCATTGCTTCTTACACCCACTGGTAATGAAGTTTCAGGGAACATGGGAAATTGGAGATTTGCTCTGCTATCAAAAGAGGATACTTGAAAAAAAAAAATTAAAACAAGATACTGGAGGTCAAGATTGTGATATTTGTAGTGATTAATGTATGAAAAGTGGTCTTCTTTGGGGTGTTTCTCTTCTCTAGGCATGAATGCATGCAAATGCTTCTCTTTGTGCAAATTCCTTTCACTTCAAAATAAAAAGTTTTTTGAAAGATTGTTTTGTAGAAACAGAAATTTTAAATAATCACATTTTATAGTTGATTAATTAGAAATACCTGTGATTTAGAATTGTTTTGTGGTTGTGAGTTTTATTATGTTAGATGTGCTGTACATTTTTTTTAGCAGCAGATCGTCTGAAGGAGAATGAAATGTGCTAATGTTTGTAAGTTTTTTTATTATTAAACTAGCAGCTGCCTTTTAAAATGCATGTTAAAGTATTAATTTCATATCAATCAAAAATTTGTGTTGCAAACCAGAAAAGACTTCTTTTTCCCTTTCACATCTACTGCTGTGTTTTGTTATTTTTTTCAGTGGTTCTGTGATTTCAGACATTTTTGTGCGCTCACCAAGTAAAATGATTATCAGTTAGTGACCCCTAGTGGACAGACATAAAACTACATGAAAACATCAATGGACAAACATCTGCATCACTGTTCAGGTGCTTTTTTTCTGTTGCTCAATCAAATGTAAATTTTAATAAATGTATTTTACAAATAAATAAATAAACAATTGTTTGTGTCTCAGAAAACTTGTCGTCTCATGTTACCAAGGAAATCATCAGGTGTGTGCCATCAGGTTCAGGACTTTTTATTTTTAAATATATGCAAATGATTGAAATGCCTGTCTCAGCTATACTTACTTTCAATTACTTGTGACAATTTAATTTGATGTCCAACTCTGCAGGTCACACTCCAAGAACGAAACCATGGAAACTGTACCCTGTGCACTGACTCTCTCTCTCCCTCTCTCTGTGTTTGCTAATGAACATTTGCATGTGTTGTGTTGGAACTATAAAAAATAAATGGATGCTATTTTCCTCTCCAGCACACAAAATAAAGAGTGCAAATAACACGGCTGAGCGAGGAAAGTGCAGCTAAACTAAAGTAGGGGAGAACGGGTCGGTTGGCACACCTTTTACCCCTGTGTGAATTGCTCATCAGCAAAACATCTTTCATTAGTCATTCATGCATTAAATTGAAGCTGAAGGTGTTGGCTTGAAATATATATACCTCTCATTTTAAAACTCACTGTAACAAAGAGGTAGGTAACTATCAAAGACACTCTGACACATTGTGACAACTAAACCCATCATGGGGTTGTTTGTCACAATGCTATTTAAATGGGAAAAGTCTTTTAAACAAGACAAGAAGACAGAACTAAATTTGAAAGGTCATGAACAAGGAACATGAACAGGAAACACATCTTTAGGCCAGCATGCTGTATATGACATAAGATATATGTGACAACCAGCTCCAAAGAAAATGTGACGACGAACCACAAGTGGAATTTCTTGCTAGCATCAAGGCTAACAACCATATAACAATTAGCTAGCCAGTTATTAACAATTGTTTTGTTATAAACCTAATGTGTATAACCTTAGATGAAAAAAAAATACTTGAGCTGAATATTTAAAAGTCATCTCACCTCAAGTTCAGCTCTCTTATCCCAAGACAAGACTGTGAGCGCTGATCCAAATTCCATAAATTTGCATACCACAATTTGGGAGACATCGCCCTCTGGTGGTGAGATAATGAGTGTGATAACCAACCCTGTTTCTCCTAACTTTTAATAAAACAGGTCACTTATTTTAAATAGACAAACAGAAACTAATAGAGTAGCAATAAACTTACATCTCCTCAAGCCAGAAGAGTACCTGATAGAGACGACATCTGGCTCTTCTGAATTCTTTCTACAGATCGATCGACACGCTGCTCCCGAGAGGAGCTGTCAGTCTCAACCAGGCTTAATTCAAGGCAAGGCAAGTTTATTTATATAGCACATTTCGGCAACAAGGCAATTCAAAGTGCTTCACATTCACAAAAGGTCAGTAATACATATTAAAAGAAACAGTTTGAAAATGAAAAGAGCAAAAAGAAATAAAAGAAAGTATAATGGCAAAAAAAAGAAGGTTAAAATATATTAAAATAAATTCAAGGGCGTAAGTTCTCACTGCACGGCTGCTGTTTGAGAAAATGACCATCAGATGGCAGCAGAGCTCAGCTTTAAACTGAGTTTTCTTTCTGCTGCAGAATCTGCATCACCATGGAAAAAGCTGAAGGTGTGTAGCTGTGTTTTCCCTGACTGAACGTCCCCTGGGAGGCGTTTTTAATAACACTTAATAAAAGTCATATTTAAATGTATTTCTGAACTTGTCAAGTAAATTTGACTTACATAAAGTTTATTAAGCTGGCTTTCAACTACACTCACATGAATTGAAGAGCAGAGGACACCTGCACAATCAGTGATGGTTCAAAGAATGTTGAATAAAACTCTGTGTATGCATGTACAGGACATCAGCAGAGATATGAGGTATCACTGATATTATGTGTAATGTTGTGTTGTTATCACAGTGCATTTAGTCGTGCAGGACTCCTGTGAGCTCTTTTGCCTCCTGCTGGCATCAATCAGCTCACACAGAGGTTGGACCAGCAGATTCTGTTTAGTCAGGCTCATTTTGATATTTGGCTGTATATGAAGGAGTGGGAGCTGAATTGTAAAGGGAGTCATTAGACCCACAATCAAGGCTTGCTCCATGCATCAGCGTTAGTCTCTGCATGTGTGTGTCTCCCTTCCACAAAGCACGACGTGGCACAGACACACAACTGAGTGACTGGCCTCCTAAGACTGCTTAAAAACACACACCCTCATTCCTACCGACACATACACACCACGGGCACACACAGTGTCCTAATTAGAGCTGACAGCGGAGGAGAGGGAGCTTATGAAAAGAAGGCGAGGAGAAGATGGTGCAGAGGAGCCTGATGGAAAAAAAAAGCAGAGGTGGAGCAGAGATGTGATTAGGGAGCAAATGTGTTCTTTAAAGTTTTAAAGTGAAGTGTCTGCAGAACGGTGACCTGCTTCTTCAGTCCCCTTCCTCTTGTAAAACAGAAAGTGGTTCAGGAATATTAATGCTCTCACAAAGGGCTGCTGGAAAATGGTCCACTTGTCATCTCAATTTTGGTCGATTTTACACTTAACTCTGGACCATTAAACTCTTGAAATATATAGACTACCGAGAACCTTTCTATATTCTCCTGACCTCTTCTTCGTCTTCTTCTTCATTAAACTCTACAGCTGAACTCCCTGTTTAAGGAGACAGAGCACGGATACAGCTACGGAGATAAATGCAGACATGGCACATTTACAAGGCAGAGCATGTTTCACAGCTTTTTGGACCAACATGAGAGAGAGACCAGTGTTGTAAAGTCCAGGTCTCTCACTCAGTCTGAGTGTAAATAGGTGAGGTATGAGAAAAGATGATTAGTTCATACATTATAAAAAAAGCTTCATATGAAGCTTAACTTGCACCGTGGCTTCAAAAAGTCAAAGTCTGACAGTTGCCAGACTAAATCGGTCTCATGTCATGTTAACAAATGAAACTTGCTGCTGATAAAGGCTTTTGCACCTCATGCTTAAACAGTCCCTGCTTTGATTCCTGTACGTTGTCACTTCTTAAAGTGACAGGCGATGGATCTGCTGCTCGGCCTCGGCTCTGAGGTCTGCAGCTTCAGGGAGGTGGACAGACGCTTTAATCACCTGGCAGATCAAGGAGTCAGTGCGCTGTCTGAAAAACAGATTTATGCTGCAATCTGGAGAAACTCGAGCATGCTCAAACAGCATGCCGAAGAGACACAGCTCCATCATTGTTTGAAGATCCCTTCACTGATTTAACCCAAAGTTTAGATGTCATAATAAATTTCTACCTTCTGTTTCATTTCCCCATCAGGCAGAGCTAAATGAAGAAGGCTGGCTCTGCTTGAATCTACTGAGATAATAATAGTTATAACAGCATATAATTGTTATAATTAAAACTCTTGAGCTGGAATGTTGGGATGCGTGACGCGAAGAAGGATATCAAATGTATCTAGGGGCACTTGGAAAGGATTAAATCACTTATTTCAAATCCAGATCAGCTGGTGGGGATCATTAAGTGTTCTGAAAGTGTGTTAGATGCATTTTTGATTCTTCATGCAAAGCTTACTGGATACATACAAAGCTACCTCGTTGAGCGGTAACACTTACTTTCGAAAATGGCACACCTTAAAGAAGGGGTATGAGTGCTAGATATTCACACTAAATGTGTGCAGATTTTCACACCACAACACATTCTTATGTTGTAGAAATCCCAGAACATGATCTTCATGAGACTTACTGAAAAAGGGGAGGAGACGCAGGTCTTTCCATAGCTCTGCCCCTGACAGGCTTCCAGGGAGCTGGCCAATAAGAGGTAAGGGGGTTTGTGGAGTGGGGGGCCTTAAAGAGACAGCAGCTAAAATGTAACTTTTCAGAAAGAGGCTGAAATAAGCGTTTTCTAAAACAATAGTGTGAGAAAACAGAGACTTTTTTTTTTTTTTTTTTTTTTTTTAGCTATAACTTGTGAAGCTACTACTAGGACACCAGAGGGACAGAATAAAGACTAAAAAAAGAGCACAGCACCCCCTCTTTAAAGAAAAGGAATCTTGTGGTTTAACAGAAAAAGACACTTCAATACTCAAGATGTCAGGATTCTTCTGTCTTATACAGCAAAGGACCAGCAGAGGGCAGTAGTGCAAGTCTCTGCAGGTAGCTACTCTGTCTGGTACTGTAAGCGTAGCTGTCAGGGTGATGAGCTTCATATCTGTATAAATACAGTGTGCTTCCAAATGTGATGTAAATCTTCACAAAGAAACAGTTAAAAAACTTATCACAGAGAATAACTCTTCTCCTTGGACACAGAACTGCATATTAACGACCAGAGCTTTACATTTATATAGATTTGAAGTAGTATTTGTTGCGTTCACACACAGCCCAGATTATTTTTCTCTTTTTGCTCTCATACCGAGCACCACACTGATATCAGCCCTGAGATTTAAGACATGCCACATCCCCGACTGTCTGTTTGATGGACATTTGGACAGACAGGCAGTTGAAAGGATACAGCTCTGTCTCAAAGGCTCTGCTGCTCTACATTCTGTGGATTACTGCAGCTGCAGTTCACCATGACAACACTAGAGGGTGATGCTTAATAGTAAATGACATTCAGAGCCGACCAGGGTGCACTAAGGTTGGTTTATTGTGTTTACCGGTCTTTGTATAATCACCATTTCAAGGCTTGTCCTTTGCATACACTGACCTTTATCATTAACTCACATTCTGCTCTCTTCACTCTCCCATGAAATACCAACGATAGACTGATGAAATATCAGCTCTGCAGCTTTTCTTTTTCTGAAAGAACCATGCTCCATTTGGAAAACAAGTCTCAAAGCATTTCAATGGTTTTACTGTGACTCCAGCCTGGTGATATCTGACTGGAGGACACGGATGAAAACCCTCAAACACAGAATTTAAACTATAGAAAAGATGCTTCAAAAAGGAAAAAAAGCAAATCCTTGACACGTAACTTCAGCCCCCTTCTGCTCAAGCTCATTTATGCAGATTATTCATTCTTATTCAAATTCAGCATATGTTGCAGAGGTCAGGGCGAATCAACAGTTTAATCAAAGAGTGGTTAGGTGCTGTGATGGTCCCTAAGGGTTCGAAACTGTAATAGGCTACAGAACAGGCAGCCTGTTAAACGTTTTATCACAGTAGCTGCAGTTCTAAGAACTAAAGGAACCTTCCCCCTTTTTATTGACTTCCTTCAGAGGATACTCTCTCTGGCTTGATGGCACGTCGCTCTGTTTAGCTGCACCTGTTTCACTCATTAGCTTCTTTTTTATTTGCTGTTTACAGCAGTTATTCTTTATAGGCACCAGAATGACGTGAAAAAGCAGCCTAAGGTTAAACATCTGCTCCAGGAGTAAGAAAGCAGGTTATGCTGTTCAGTTTTTATCATTTATTATATTTCAGACTCTCTTGGTGCTAGCTTGTTTCAAACGGTCTTTCTGCCTGGTTTAAGATTTCATGGTGGTTCTTCAGTTCCTCCAAATAATTAAGTAACAGCAGAAGCGTGTGCATAATGAGAGATGTAATGTGAGGAATCAGGCTACAGTCTTGGGAATTTTTCATATCTCATTATTTATCAAAGTTATGAGTTTTGTCTATATAAGAACTGACTGGCGGACACCCTGTAGCTGTCTGCAAAGACCTCAAAGGCTCGCCTCTTTACCTCTCCCAAACTAGAACAAAGCTAGCTTGAGTATAGCTTCTTCAATATGGCCTCCACTGACAATAGGCTTCAAAGCTGTATTAGAAACAGATGGGTGATGTCATGGCCCTATGCCCATGAATTATACAGACTATGGCATCAGCCAGACCCCTTGTAGTATTTATTCAGTCTCACAGGCAGCTGGTGAAAAATATTGTCATCTTATTTATTCTAGAATTTTGTCCTTCTATTTTTTTTTGGTTTTACCCTTTTTGCTTGTTGGCTGATTTTAATGTCTGACTGATCAAGTCCAGTTTCTTCTATCCGTTATTTTTCACTTAAAGTTCTCCTCTTCTATGAATTTTGAAGAAGAGTTGTTTACAGTGTCAGCATCCATCACTGTCAGTGTCATCAACGTTAACCAAAGAGACAAACTGAATTTACCTAAAGAGCAATTTGGGAATTGCCCTTCCAGGATTACCGTATTGACCGAAATATAGGACGACCCTGATGATAAGACGACCCCCCTCTTTTCTAGATGAATCTTCAGAAAAAGACTAACCAAAATTTACTTTGTTTAAAGAGGCTGTGAGGACAATCCATTTAAATTGGACTGCGGCAACACGTTTTGGTTGGAATCGCACACACAATTTCGTGATGACATGACTCTTATCAAGGTGTGTGTTTGCTTTGGAAATGAATGGAGATCTGATCTTCTTTTTAACACTACTTTTCTTTGTTCAAGACAACTTTTTACCAGGTACAACGCGACAAGGTAAGGTATTTATCAACAGTTATACATTGCTGTCGTTTGAAAACTTCAGTTTGTACTAAAATTTAGTAGCCGGCTATTTTAGAGGTACTTGCAGCCCGGTGGTTTGAAACGTAGGCTAACATGTAAGATTACTGAACCCTTAAGTCCTGCTCATCTGCTAAGCAGAGCTAAAGTAACCTCACTCTTCATTTTATTGACAGACTCTCAGGTTTGATCAGTCCCTTTAAAGAAACTATTTTTTGTTTGTTTGAAATTCTGATAAAATCATTGAAATAATACAGACTGCTTTCATTTTTTAGTTATAAATAAAATCACTAAGATCTGTATTTCAAATGCAATACCGATGAGTGCTCTGGTAATGGACATGCCTTTTGTTACGTTTCTCAAAAACAAACTCACACTTCATCCTGTCAGTGTCTTGGAAAAAGTCGCTTTGAGAACCACAATAAGCTTTTCTTTTACAATTAGTATTTTTCAGGCAGTCTTTTTGGACACGCCATCTTTGGACATTATGCTCCGTAACTCCATCTTGGCTTACTGACAGTAGCATTGAGCATCATCTTAACATCAAAACTTCACCTCAGTTGTCTGTTAACTTGTCAAACTCTTTATCCACTTTGCTCTGGACAGTTACTGTGCCTCTCTATTCTTCATCTCTTGTCACTGCATCTCTGCTGTGGTTGACACTGCAGCCACAGTGAAGTCACTGGCTTTACAAAAAGCTGGTGCCCTCTGCTTTTGCGGTTGTGTAATGACCCTAAACAATTGTGAAGACAACATGACATTTTCACATTTCCACAAAAAAAACCTCGTCTTATATTAGGGTATCTATAGGGTATTTCTTTTTCCTGCACTTTTTGGCCAAATTCACGTTAATATGCACGTATCTTGCCCAACCAACAGTCCCTATTGGCTATTCAACAAGTAGCCTAACGCTTGTTTTCCAATGCATAAATTAATATATATAGTGTCCAAGTGCCCTCTACTGGCCGGCCGCCACTTTGAATAAATTTGTTGATGTTTCTCATTGCAGAGTAGATGAGGCTTGCTAAGCTGCACTCACTGGCTTTGGCTGTAGGCTAGAATTACTGTCAATCTTTTCATCCAGATTTTGACAATTTTTTGGGGGTAAGTCTACCAAGGGTTTGATTTTTGCTTCAGTTTGAACATCTTCATAGGACACTACTAAAGCGTGTTCCCATGCTGTTTTCACAGATTAACTCTTCAGTGATAATGGGGTCTCTATCTTTTACCCTGGAGTAGAAAAATCCACTGGAGTCTCATTTTACTGTCTCTCTGTCTCCGTCTCTGCTGTTATTGTGCTGTCAGACATGGTTGCTGAACGGTTTGATAGCCTCAGGAGCTACTGGCAACTGAATTAGTCTCACATCAATCTTTCATGGTTGTTGTTTTAACTTGCTGTTATCTCTCTCTCTCTTTTAGGTTTCTTCTCTGCAATCCCAGCCATCTTACTCTCTTGCTCTCTCTCTCTGCTGCCTGTTGTCCTCTCTCACCCTCTGTAGTGCTCTGACCTGGAGGTGCAGAAGGAGACACTAAAATAACATCTTCACTACTGTTGTGTCTGGTCCAAACCGGAGACTCTGTGTGTATTCCCTGGACTCATTGAGGTGGTTTTTTTTTTTTGAATAAGGGTGTCTTAATCTTGTGTTTATCACTTTATTGTGATGTATAAACTGTAGGGACAGGTGAGGAAACGTGGGAGGAGTGTGTGTGTGTGCGTGTGTGTTCAGGGGCGAATAATCAGGAGTGACATGCTGGCCATAAGCAACACAACACAACTCTGAGAGTAAAATCCCAAATTACATGTCCCACTGCACCTTTTACCTGCTCACGGCCTCGCTCTGGCTTGCTGCACAAACAAATGAGCCCTCCTTGCTTTTCCTTTCTTGTATTTTAACTTATTTAAACTTATTTTCCAGGAACATTTTTCCACATACGAGCCATCATACATCATTTAGCTGCAGTGTAAGCCCCTCGAACTTTTTTTCATTTTATATTCATTTTGTTTGCTTTTTTCCTTCACCTCTCGGCGACTGGAATAACTCCACACAGACCGATGCAATTACGATGAAAAATCGGATCTGTTAAAAAGCGTGGCTGCTTTTGGGGGGAAAATATGCACTGAGCAAACAATTAGCAGAGTGCACAGAGTCTCAGCTTCTGATTGATGACTTCAGTGCACATGTTTTAACATAAAGGGATGTGTGTATGTAAAACAGGGGAAGGAAACTGTAATGCATCAGGCTCCAGTGCTTCCTTCAGAGCCACACAGTGAGGCATGAGAGCTGTTACATAAGGCTGTAATAGATGTCATAATCATAATAAACACTGATAAGAGGTTGAAAATTAAGATGAACAGAGAGAGATGAGTCTGGAGGCTGTATTAACTGCACAAAGTTGTGTGGAACAAAGCTAATGTTAGCACAGTGTGCTAAAAAAGCAGCTTCCCCTGGTCTACTGCAGTTTCTTAAGTGACCACTTGAGGCCGGTGGCTGAAACACCAGAAACAACATACAAACCCATTCAAAAAGTCAATCTTTAGAGCAGAAATAAACATGTTTACAGCCTAGTTAAAAAGAAAAAAAATACAATAATGATCTCTAACAGTCACACTGTACGGGAAGAGAATTTATTGAAACTCCTTATTTTTAAAGTCATTAAACATGTCAGTTTAAGCCACCCCTAACGTTTACTGCTACTTCTGACCAGACTTGGTGAAAGTTAGATAAACAGAAACAATCTTTTAGAGAGTATAAAGCAGAAGGAAGAAAACAAAAAGGCAGATTATTCTTAAATATTGATTCATGAAGAAGAACTCACAGTGAAAGAGGTCTCGTGCTAACTCTTGAATTGCATGTCTTGTGTTTGAGTGTGTCTTGTATTCTGTCCTCTGAATCTTGTTTTTTTTCTTAAGTGGAGGTCTTTAGAAGCCATAGGGAATAAGTTGTCCTTTCCGGTCTTAACATAACCCCCCTCCGACACACACATACACACATACATACACAAGCAAGCATAGTAAATGTGGACTGCAGCGGAAACGGTGACCATGGTGACTCTGTTAGGAATGTTAATGCAACATCCCTGTTTGACAAGATTTTGCATGAATATTTCAGGATGAGAGCTTTCAAAAGTAAAAGGTTAAATCTAAAAGCTCCATTTTTTTTTTTTTCAGGTTCCCCGAGCAGGACAGAGAGAGAGAGAGAAATCAAAAGGTCAAGCTGAGTGTCCTGACAGATTTCACACAGCGGGGGAGCCAATGATTGAGCTCAGTAGCCTCTCAAAGAAAACAAAGTCAGTGACATCACGGAGGACACGTCAAATACAAACACATACTGATGGAAGCTTTTTATTATTTATGTAGGAGGTAAGTCTTGTTTCGTAAAGGTCCATTCCAAGGGGTAACATCCAGTAGAGAAAAATGAAGCCTATGTCGAAATGCAAAAAGTTGCTGTTCATCAAGAATTAGGTAGAGGCTGGCTGTAGGGCGGGTTTTTTAAACTCAGCTGTTTACTAGATATTAGGATTATGGGTTTGTCCAATCAGGGCTCAGCTCAGCTCAGGTGACTGACGGGCGCCCTGTAGGATTAGCTTCATTTGACTTTATCAGGAACAGACAGGTGAGCTCGCCGAGACTACGTTACATTTTTATACAGTCTGTAGTTCAATCTTACAGATTGCCCCCCCCCCCCCCCACACCCACACACACACACAAAACAGTCCCTATCCCGCTAGGTTAAAGTGACCCAAATGAGAAAGCCTGTTTCATGATTTAACATGTATCTCTGTAATAACCCGTTTGTATCATCTGATTGGTTCCCTCTCAGGTTCAGTATTACTGTACAAGTAAATCTTTCCCCCTCCGTCTCTTTTCCTCCTCACACAGTCAGTGTGTGTGTGTGCTCGGAAAGCGGGCTCACAGTTTGATGTTTCCTTTCTTTGCTATCATGAATATTTGATTCAGCACAGCATCTCCAGAAGGTTCTATCAAAAAGAAAGCTAAAATAGGAGCCTCAACAACAAGCACAGGAGCAGCAGATGCTGGGAGTACATGCAGGAGACACTCACATACAGACTGACAGACTTGGTCTATGTGTGTGTGTGTGTGTGTGTGTGTGTGTGTGTGTGTGTGTGTGTAAGAGAGAGAGGGATGGTGAATTTCATTACCCTTTCAAACATGAGAGAGGAAAATAAAATCTAAAGCATGTTTTTTTATTATTGGAATAAATGAAGACACATGCTTATCTTTTTCCAAACTGTATTTGTGAGCTCATGGTGCAGATTCTTGTGTGGATGTGTTTGTCAAGCTGTGTTTAGTCGTGTTAGATAGTGCTGGTTTTGGTGTTTGTGTGGGTGACGAGCATTTCAGGGTACAAAGGTGACCTTAAGAAGCTTTAGTGGAAGAGTTTTGGATGTGGGAGGACAGCAGGAAGGGGGTTTAGGTAATAAGGAGGGATTAAAAGAAGGAGGAATCACCGGGTTTCTGATTCTTGGCAGTGACCGCAGTGTTCACCCGCTGTAATGACAGCTTGTCCTGAAATTTACTGACCTCAGGAATCTGAGAGCTCATTGCCTTAATTCTGACAGGCCTTAACATTAAAACCAAGATCTGGTTGAGCTGAACTGTTTTTTATTTCATCGTGCTGTTCTTGATCTGAATACGGTGTGTGTGTGTGTGTGTGTGTGTGTGTGTGTGTGTGTGTGTGTTTGCTAATGTGTACTTAGTGATGTGCCCTACTTTCTGCCTCACAATCTTTGAGATCAAATGAGGAGCAAACTTTCTACATCGTGGAAAGAAGAATAATACCCACGGGCCTGAAGTATGCTAACTCACACACACACAAACACACACACACACGCTCTCGAGCTGTCAGGATAAATTTTCATAGACGCAATTAAAACAGCATCATAGTTCACATAATAAATGACGATCAAAAAACAAACTGACTTCCAGTTTTTACAGATCCTCAGGCTTAAACACACACACACACACACACACACACACACACACACACACACACAACACACACACACACACACACACACACACACACACACACACACACACACAAAAGGTTGAGTACATATCTGCAAAAAGCCATCAGTTCTGGGATGCATCCAAACTTAAAGTGTTGATGTGAGGCTGAGGAGAGAGTGAGTGTGTCACAGGACACACACACGGACACACACACACACATACACACACACACACACACACACACACACACACACACACACACACACACACACACACACACACACACACACACACACACACACACACACAGAACGGCTGTAGAGAGAGTGAGGGTGTCACACACCATCAGCTCAGACAGGTCAGAACACACTGACGTAGCCAAGATGGACACCACAGCCAGTGGGCAGGTTGTTGTTCGCCAACACACACACACACACACACACACACACACACACACACACACACACACACACACACGCACACACGCACACACGCACACACACACACACACACACACACACACACACACACACACACACACACACAGAGTTTACAGCGAGTGATTCACAGACGTCATGGGACCTGACGTGGGCTGGGGGGCTTTCGTCTGATTGGCCTTCACAGGCACTGGTTGTCGTGACAGCGGCTGTCCCTGCAGGACACCGGCTGCTGGAGCTTGGCGCGGAAGTGAGCGGTGACACCGATGAGGGAGATATGAAAATTTAAGGCTCTGCGTGGGTTTGAGTCCAGCTGATTTATTTGAAGCACCTGATTAATGAACAAACTGCTTCTGATTCTTGTGGTCGTTTCATCAGTTTTTGAAACGATTTTTATTCGTGTTTATGTCGGAAATAGTGCAGCTGTGCTTTGGTTATGTTAATCAATCAATCAATCAATGTAAATCAAAGCATCTGTGTTGAGTCAAACAATGAATCTAGCTGGAGACACTACAAAAACAATTTGTGGCACCCTCTGCAGGCCTGGAGGACCTCCTTTGTTTGGACCACATTTGTTTCTACACTTATCCTCCGAGTCTGAAAAGTTTTAGTTTAGGTGCAAATATAAAAGTCTGCTCTTAGAATATGAGGTAAACCCTTTTCAGATGAGTCATTCACTTTAATGCCCACCACAGCTCACCGACAGGAGTTCTCATTCGTTTCAGCTGACGTGTAATCTTCTCAGGACTCTGTGGGTGTGAGCAGATGTGAAGATGAAAATTTCGCTCCTCTTACAGTTATTTTGTGTACCTGTTAGAGGAGACAACACGAACATAGCTTCTATCATCACGCTGAGTTTGGAGGCTTCTGTAATTCCTGTCACAGCTGGTAGACTCAGAGCAGAATATCGTCCAGAGTAAAGAGATGATTTTATGATGAGCTGCCGGAACCTTCGGCACTCTGTAAACCTTTGGGAACTAAAGAGACAAGTTTCTGGAATTTAAAGTGAAATGTTGTCTTATTCTTGCTTCAGGATTTTAGTTCAGGGTCTCATTTGTCTTATTGTTTATTTCATGATTCCCCAAATGTTTTCAATGGGTGTCAAATCAGGGCAGCAGGCAGGCAAGTTGTGCACCTGGACTCTTCTACTACAGAGCCATGCTGTTGTAATTGCATTTCAAATCTAATGGACTTTGGGTTTTACATTCATTTACGAAAGAGTTATAAGTTTTCAGTGCAGAAAGTGTAGGGACACAGTTTGTTAGAGTTTTAAACCCATAGCGTCCGTCCTCTGGGGCGTTCACAGACACATTCTGCTGCATTTTTGGGACAAACAAGCACTAATAGCCACAGAAAACTTGATGCATTGTTACTGATTGCAAATATTGTCTTTAACTTGAGCCCATATGTGTGCTGCCTTACCTCACCCCTTTCAATTTTTCACTGCAAATAGTGCCATTAAAAGGTGATGCTGCTGCCTCAGTGTGTGATTTTCCGGCTCGGATAATGAAGCCGCTGGAGACGCACACATACACAGCACAGTTACATCACTTCACACTCTCCACACGTCTTCTTCTTCTCTCTCTCCCTCTCTTTCTCTCTCACACACACACACACATACATACAGGAGACATGCGGTCTGCGATTGGAGTTAAATCACTTGACCTCTGACCTCTCTCTGGACCAATAAGAGCATCTTCGACACCTGGGTGCAGCCCTCGACGACAGCCTATAAATAGCAGGCAATTTAAAAGAAAAGAGGAAGGGGCCCTAAAAGATTAATGACTCCTCTCTACATGCATTTTACTCCTTTTTGTTCTATCACTCTTATCTCTTTCTGCTCCCTCCACCTGCTTCTTCTCTGCTATCTCCTTTTCTCCTCTCCCTACACTCTCTCAGTGTCTCTCACTTCTATTGTCTTTGCATGTATAAGCTGGATTGTGTATGTCCATGTGTGTGTGTGTGTGTGTGTGTGTGTGTGTTGCACTCCTGGCGCTGCTGACGCTGATTGCAAGAACAAGAAAGATGTTAATCTACCTTTCAAAACACATCCTCCCCCCGCTGGATTCTCTTCTTTTTTTTTTTCTCTGTGATTTACTCAGGCGAGCGTTTGTCGAGCATGTAGCCTGTTTTTCACACTGATACACAGACACAGTCGCACCTGGGAGCTGCACCTTGCTGTTAAAAACAAGCTGCTCAGCTGGAGCAGTTGGAGCCAAGTTCTTCACTCAGAGGCATTGAAGACAACGTGAGGGCGGGCATGGTGGGGGAATGTTGCCCACTGCACGCAAGCTTGTTTTTTTTACAAACAATACAAGCAAACAATCTCAGACTCTTGGCTAAAGGAAAGGAAACAAACTCCTCTTCGTTTCCATTTGATCTGCTTTTGAGTGGAGATGTTTCTGCAGGTTGTGGCTGTTTTATGTCACCCGTTGAACTTTCCTTTCAAGTTAATTCCTCTTCAGATCAGTTTTGTTTATGATGAGAGGATGTATCTTCTGAATAACTGTGTAATGATATTAATAGGTCACAATTCAGAGGTATCACCCACTGAAGTACCCAGCAGTGGCGTGCACAGACTTTTTGAAAGGCAGGGGCAAAAGAAAAAAAAAAGGCACATACAGAATGTTCTTGATGAGGGCAGTAAGTTCCACGTGTTTTTGAAGGCACTTTAGTGCATTTTTTTACTACCCAAGAGGGAAGTTTAGTGTGTTTTGCCAAGATGCACTTTAATGTGCATTTTGGCTCCCAAGCGGGCACTTTAGAGCATGTTTTTTAACAATTGGGCCATGGGGGCAACCCCCTTCCCCCTCCCTGTGCGCACCACTGGGATCCAGCGTTTTCAGTTTTATCCCAAGTTGAGAAACACATTTAACTCTGACTCAGCTTGCATCCAAGCTGTCATCCATTGCTAAGCAGTCTGGTTAGAAAATCGAAATGAAAACACCTCCACAGAATTGACAAGCATTGGCCTCGAGGACCTGATTCGCAGACCTATGGTCCAAGCAAAGGTAAGGTGCCCTGCCTGAGCTGCCTAGGGCTGCTCTCTGAGCGCTCAAGAATTTGCAAATCACAGACCTGTAGCTCTGCGAGCCCAGGCTGTGTGAAAGGTTAAAAACTGAGCTAAATACACCTGCAAGCCGAAGGGACACTTTTAAAAGGGAGACGGCTGAAAGTATATCATGGTCTGACACTCTGAGCAGAAAAGCAGAGATGCATACAGTGCATCACAATATGTGTGGGAATCTGGTCATGCACCTAGGTATTTATTAAAACATGAAGATAAACCAAAATACACGAAACATCCAACAAAAATGAATGTCAAAGAAAAACCTTTTCTATCACTTTTGTGAAGCATGGCAGAGTCCTTTCCCAGTGTGCTCCTGTGCATGTGTGTGCTAAATGTACACATCCGTCTGTAAATTTGTTAGCATACATGCTCTTGTATTTGTGCACAGTTGTTGTAGCTGGGTGAAGGTGTAAGTGTGTCTTTTTTTTCATGCATGTTTATCCCTTTGCCTGCCCTGCAGACATGGCTTCATTAAACATTTCATTAACGTCAAACATCATTTACACCGTTGGATTAAACAAGCCCCCGCTCACATACACACTCAGACAGTGACTCGCCCACACACACAAACAACATCAGGGAAAAACTGAGGTGACATGTTCACAAAGGGTCGGCAATATTAGAGCTGTGCCAAGTTAAAGCTGTATCACACACAGACTCAGCAGACACGAACAGAAGGATATAAAAGAGATGTTAAAGGAGCATGATTAATAACTGGGTTAATAGTAAGTATTGACATGTCCTTTTTTTAATCTGAGAATGTAAAGACATATTTTCACTGTTTTTCTTGTAAAGCTGTGCAATGTGCCATCAAACAGACAAATGAAAACAACAGTTTCAAGTTTTAAGATAAGTTACAACTAGCCAGTGTTGGACAGTAACGGAGTACATTTACTTGACTACTGTACTTAAGTACATTTTATGAGTATCTGTACTTTACTTGAGTATTTATATTTTTGAAAATTTATGACTTTTACTCCACTGCAACTCAACGCCACTACATTTATAGGAAGCTTGTCATCAGCTGTTGGTGTTTTTTTTCTAAAATGCAATTGGCCACACGCTGTGCCCCTCGCAGAGGAGAACCAATCACAGTCAATGCTCACACCTGAGATGAATTTAAAAATATGTCTACAAGACTAAATGTGCATCATCTTATAGGGATTCCCATCACTTTCCACAGACATGGAAAATGCAGGGTAGACATTGTGTGGTTTACAGGTTTTAAAGCATGTAGTTTGTTCACTGTAATGAACTAAACAGTAAACTTGCAGCTCCCACAAGGTGAATGTGTGGGGAGAAAAAAAGGCCCTCTTGTTTTTTCTTTGGTGGGGATGTTTAAATAAAAAAAATAAAAAATAAATGACAACAGCCACCTTTATTGTTTTTGATTGCATTTTTATGCTGAAGTTTTACAGGGGTTTCTGTAGACTTTTTATAGCAGAGTGGTTTTACAAGTGAGTCAGTTCATCAGGAGATGGTTTCAGAGAGTTACAAGGTTCTGCAAAAATGATGAGAAGAGGATACAGCAATGTACTGATGAAAATGTACTTTGTACTTTTAAATACTTAAGCATTTTAAATGCATGTACTTTTGAATGCTTAAATATTTATAAACTTAAGTACTTTAGTACTTTAACTGGAGTAAAATTTTGATCTAGTGACTTGTAGTTACTTGTAGTAACTTGTAGTGACTTGTAGTTGAGTACGATTTGACCGTGAGTATCAGTACTTTGACTCAAGTACTGGAGTTGAATACTTTTTCCACCACTGCAACTCGCTATTAGTGTATCCAAGCAGGATACAGTGTGATATGGAAGGGGGGAATACCTTACCATGCTATGTGATCCATCACATGTGGTGTGGAGAGCACACCTCTCCTCCCTTTTGTGTACATGAAAAGCCAAGGCAGGGAGAGCAACAGCATCAAACCATTCTGGGGGTACAGAGCAGGGCGAGCATCTGTCAAATTACGTATCGACTGAAGCTCGTCCATAATCAGCCTTTGTTCAGAAGCTTCTCACAGACAGAACGGTTTTGCTGCCTGCTGCCCTGGCTGCTGATTAATTCATAATATCTGTTTGCGTTCAGTATAAACAGGAACACAGAGCTGTAAAGGCCGGACACGTTGAACTCTTGTGTTTAGTGACATGAATGCTCACATATGACATTGTGTAAAGTAGCACTGCCACTCCTACATGATGCAGAGAAAGCAGTTAAAACTGAAGATGCAGGAGTCCAATATATGTAAAAATAAACACATCTTTCTGAACCCACACTTTCACTGAGTTACACAGAAAAACCTGGAGTGACTCACAAATGCTAAACTTCACCCATAAATGATTCAAATGTACAAGCAAGTCATTTAAATTGGCTCTGCTAAAACCAGACAGTATACAAAGTGCTGAAGTGGCAGGAAGCCCTAATGAGGACACTGGTGGCAAAAGTGTGTGCATGAGTGTGGGTGAGAGACGAAGAGAGAGAGAGAGATGGATAGAGAGACGGACAGAGAGAGAGAGAGAGTCCTTGCAAGGAAGAGTCAATTGCGGCAGCTTTCATCAGTGAGATGGAGTTAAGCCGTACAGAAAAGCAAAGACTTGAGTATTTGAAGTTTTAACACATCGTTTTTTTATTTTATTTTTTTGCAGAGATCTAGCCTCATTTTTAAAATTGTTAAAGGGAAGAGGCCCTGTACCGAAAAAAAAAACCCAAGATGTTTTCTGACAGAACAAAACGTCTGCTTCTTCAAAAGCATGACTCATTTGGTGTGTTTCATTCATGGCAAAAAAAAAAAAGCGAGAGACAGAATTTGGGATTTTTTTTTTTTACACAAGTGGATAGAAATAAATTAATGTGGAGTCCGCTCCTGATGGACCTCCTTCAGCACCTTTCTGCCTTTTCTGTATCAGGTGTCAATGAAGAGGTTAATTTTCCACCCCAGTAACAAGCCCAACTGATGACAGACCGTCTCATGGGGGTTTTCTCACCCCCTCAGTCCCTCTTACCCTCCATGCTTTATTTAGTATTAAAAAAGAGGGCTTTTAAAAGGGTCTTTGGGCTGGATTTGATTAAAGGGGACACAGAGTGGACCTGACTCAAGAGGTTTGTTTTTTTTTTTTTCCTTTGTTTGTTCGCTCTGCTGATTAATTGGGATATTTCTCATCCGGTTCCTGAGGCCATGGGAGAATGCAGCGTCAGATTTTTTTTTTCTTCTTGAAAACCACAAACCACAGAAGTGAGCTTTTGGGACTGTTTAGGGGCGTTAAGTGGGGCTTAAATGCAAGGGTGAGCAGATGAAAGGCGATCAATAGTGGAGAGGTGATATGGCGGATCTGGAGGGGAGCCAATCAGAGTGAGAGTTCTTGAAAGTACACTTTAAGAGAGTTGACCAAGTCTTTTAGCCATACTAGAAAGGTAAAACAAAGACTTCTTAGTGGAAAAGGAGTAAGTTGATCACGTCTTAAGTCTTAAAATTCAGAAGGCTAAGCAAAGATTCAAAAGGACAAATTTATACATGAGTTTGAATGAAATGACCTTCAGCAGGCATTGAATCAGTAAGTCAATACCTGCAACACAACAACATTTATGCCTTTAGAAATGACGATGTCAAACAAATGCTGACTCCATCAAGGCTGCATATTTATGCTGGCACAATATTCTGGACTTTGCTTTTGTAATGTTTTCGACTGCGAGCATCCTTGTGAATCTAGATTGAGTCATCGGTATTATCATTTTATAAAAGCTGACATGAATCAGCCTGCCCCATGAAATAAAAGCCAAATCACACTGATAATAAACACAAAAGCTGCCTGGGTTTGACAATTTCAAGGATGCGAAATGAGTTCATAGAAAAGGCAGAACACGCTGTGTGAGTCACGAGTGTCGGACGCTGTTCAATGTGAGAGCCTGCAGGATATGACAAGAAATTTAGGAAATGAGCAATAAAAGCGAAAACGGTAGATTAGAAACCAAAGTAAATAGTGCATTTTTTTTACAGAGCCTACGAGGACCAATTAGAAGAAAACACCAGAGGAGGGAAAACAGGAAATCAGAGAGTTGGGCAGATAGAAAGAGGCTCTAAATGTTGAAACTCTAATTGGTCTCAAGTAGGGAGATGTGTGCCCACACGCGTGTGTGTGTTTGAGTTCATATGTGCAAAAGTAAAGCCGAGTAATTAGGACTAAGAGAGCCCCTCGTTAAAAAGGCTCTTACAGCTGCTGTTAATTAAAAGCCGGGGTCTTCTAGAAAGTGCCATGCAGTAGAAATGTGTGCAAACACGCCCTTTCTCTCCACTTATTAAGTTCACAAGCAGCAGCGAGGGGACAGCTTCCCCGTTCTGTCCAGCATGCCACCATGACTGCCACCCAGGACCACGCTGCTCCCTCCCTGAGGGTCGAGGAAAATCTGGACTATGATTTTCATTTTGCCCCATCAGTGTTTAGACTGAAGTTCAAACTTTTTGGGCATTTTCTCACAGGCCAAAACTCGTCTTTTGAGTCTTAAAACAATGAAATAAGAATTCAAGCCCTGTGTTTTGATTCACCGATATGCAGCCAAACTGAGAAAAAACAGAGATCATCCTAATTGAGATGAGTCCTGATTAGATGATAAAGCAATTTCTGCCCTCTACAGGTCAACTCTGGGATTACATCAAGCATTTGGCTTTAATTTAACTTTCTTAATAATTGAACCCTTTTTGTGTCTAAATAAGAAAAATGTTGGATTAAAAAATATTTATTAACGCCTGTCAAGATCCACACACACACACACACACACACCACCTTGTGAACATATATATTATCACATATGTAGGTCAGTGTTCATAGTCTTTGGTATCCATCCACTGGAGCTAAATGCTCCTGTCCCTGCACAATTTGTCAGGATTGTCCCTGTTACTTGTCATTTATGTCCTGCAGCAATGTCACCACAGACGACTGTCTTTTTATTGTACTTGGCAGATAGTGAAGTCCTGGTGGCCAAATTGCTACAGCAGCTCTTTTCGTGTGGGGATGCACAACGTGTTGGTCTTAAGCTCCTGCAGGACAGCCGGAAAAAAAGATGAATAAATAAAATAAATAAGAAAATAATGACATAAATAAAGAACAACTTCTAAGACTTTAAGACAATTTTTTTGGCATATAGATAACACAAAAGTGAAGAGGAAATGTGGAGCTGGTTTACACACACACACACACACACACGTTATTCTGTCGTCTGAGTAGAAGATACGATCCCAGTTAACTCCCAGGTGAAACATTACAAAGTGCACTCAACCCTTTGAGTGTGTGTATATCATGTATGTGCTCTGTGTGTGTGTGTGTGTGTGTGTGTGTGTGTGTGTGTGTGTGTGTGTGTGTGTGTGTTTTCTCAGCCACAAACCACCAGGGTGTGCTTAACACAGGATGAGTGGAAGGCCATGTCAACATCCTGTCTATTGATTCTCCTCAGGCTCGCTCTAACCTTTTCACTTAGTAACACCTTTTTAGCCTCGAACGTGTGTTCTGCCCGGCTGTCCTCTGCATAATTCGGTTACAAGACACACAAACACACATGGAACATGTTTCTTTTATGATACACACAAACACAGAGTATGTTCTTCTGAGGAAATTCACACAAACAGCACAAACCTTCATTAAAAAGATGGACAGCATTACGAATTCAAGATGAGCTGAATCCAGCGGTTAGTTCACCAATCCTAAAATTTTCCAATCCATCCTATTTTCCCCTCTATTTAATAATCCATCCATCCATCCATCCATCCATCCATCCATCCATCCATCCATCCATCCATCCATCCATCCATCCATCCATCCATCCATCCATCCATCATCAAACCAGTCAACCATCCATCAGTTGTTCAAGTGTCTCATCCATCCATTTCTCTATCAATCCATCCTTCTAACTTTCTCAGATTCCCCATTCATCCTCCCATTGTTCCATTTTATCATCCATGTTTCTATTTATCCATCCCTCAAATCCAAACATGTCATCCATCCATCCATCCATCCATCCATCCATCCATCCATCCATCCATCCATCCATCCATCCATCCATCCATCCATCCAAACATCCAAACATCCAACCATACATCATCCCACCATCCATCAATCCTTACAATTTCCCTCCATCCAACAGACGTCCATTTGAATAACCTTCAAAAGAGTCTTTCTGTCTTTTCTTGTTTTTGTTTTTGTTTTTGTTTGTTTGTTTGATTGTTTGATTTTCAATCTTTCTGTTAGTTTCACAGTTCGTCCATCTCATCATCTGTTGAAGACTGATGAGGTGGTTTGAACACTCACTTCTCTTTTGGTGTGACCTCTTCTTTGAGTCAGTGTTTCTGTGACTCAGGGAGCCTCTTTGTGCTGCAGTGACAGCTCTGGTCTCAGAAGTAACAACATGTGAACAGATGTGAGGAGGACGAAGATGTGAGGAGGATAAAGAGTTTATAGAGAGCCCATCAGATACTGTTAGAGAGATTTATGATCAAACCATGTAAATGTTCCAAAAACAAGGGGAAAGAAGAGAGAGAGAGAGGTTGAAAGTGAGGCTGGGATTTATTTCAGCTTTAGAGTCTGCCAAGAAACAAAGTTAAAAAATGAATTCCCTGCCATGTTAAAGAAAATGAGTTTGCGCTGTTTGTATTTGTGTATGCGAGAGATGTGCCTGTGTGTTACTGCATCTTTCACCCTAAAGGCTTAGATGGAAGCTGATGGACAAGATAGAGGGAGCAATGGGAGAATGAGGGGGAGGCATCAGGGTGTGAATGCTAATAGTCTCCTCGCTAAGACATCCACAGCATCTCTCCTTTATCCTCATCTGACTTTCCTTTCTCCCCTTCCTCTCTTATTCCCCCTTTTCTCTCTCACTTCTCAGGCTCACCTCTTCTCTCCTCCACCTTTCATCTCCCCCCTCTCTCCCTCTTTTTAATGCATCTTTCTATCTCTCCTTATTATCTACTTCATTTCCCCCCTCCGTCCCACTGCTTCCTCCATTTTTCTTAAACTCTCTCTGGAAAACAAACACATTAGCAGAGATCAGAGAGGCGATCACGTCATCCCTAAACCCTACACCCCCTGCTGACGCCCAGCAGGGCTCTCACAGCGCAAATATTTATGTGAATATGCCTCCACATGATTAAACATGAGCATGTTTATTTGTGCTCCCCCCAAAAATACTGAAGTTACCAGCTCAAGTTTGTGGGTAAAATGCATTTCTGTGTGTGTGTGTGTGTGTGTGTTTGTGCCCTGAGAGGAGGCAGTACAGCACTCCCCCATGCCGCAGGCTCTGAACAGAGAGTGGGGGAATGTGCTTGCCACTGCAGTAAATGAGAAAAAAAGCCGGGTAAAAAAAGAAGGGCTGTAAAAGTTGCTGAGGCACACAAAAGAAAGGAGAGACAGAAAGAGTCTCTTATCCTTAATTAGAGTTTCCACCTCTCCCTCTTCATTCGCAGAGTGAAACCAAAACATTAAACTACTTTCTATTTTTTCCTATTCTTGTCTTTTCTTAAAATAATTTTGTTTTCACTTTGAGTTATCAGCCTTTTTTCAACGTACTACTCTTCTTTTACATATTTTCATTTTATGTTTCATTGTCATCCTCTGCAGAAAGTTGGGTAAAGCTGCTGACCTGAATATATGACCTTTCTGTTTCTGGAAACCAACCTGAAAAAAGTGGGACAGTCTCGCACTTGGGGTTGGGTCATTAAATGTAAATATTCATGATGACAGATGATGCCGCTTAAGCGGAAAGCGAGAGTACCCCTCATAACGGACATCAGTCAGTGTTACGGTGTCAGGGGGCTAAAAGATGGAGAGATACAGTGAGCAAAACTGCACAAAGTAGGACAAGTGATTCCCTTTGAAAGAGGTGGCTATTAATGTGACAGATGTCATAAATCTGTCATACAAATTTCTGACATTTTTTAATGCACAAGTTAAAATCCAGGTGAATATTGAGGCACTGAAGTCTTTGTTGCATACAGTGTCAAAGTTTACAATAGAAGGTGATGTGTCGTGACCATGGAGTGGTGCTGTGTGTCTGCAGCACTCCCGTATAATCCATAACTGTGACACTGACCCTCAGAGCTGCAGCTGTCAATGCTATCGACGGTGCTGAGCTCCTGTGTTTATCTGGGAGGAGATGTGACCACATCTGTGTTCAGGTCACCTCCCTCTGCCTCATCAGCTTGTGTGTGTGTGTATTCCTCTGACAGGTTCAATCTCAACTAATCACAGCTTTCAGGACCCCCTGTGGACTCCAGGTCTCTATTTATCAACATGACAGGCCAGGAGGGGGTGAGCACAGTGGGATGAGGCTGGGGAGCAACACAAAGGCTGTTATTTTACACAGATCAGCACTAAAACCCTGATTCTTCTACTCCTGGATGGATCCAGGCAACAATCAGTTATTTTTAAACTTCTAAAATTTAGCAATTTTTTTCGATGCATTGTGGCTTCAGGGAGCCTTATTTTTTCCAACATGTTTATACTGTTTTTCGATCTGAACTTCTGCAGTGTTTACTTTGACGTTAGCATTGTCAGACTGTATAGCTGCTCTTACTTATGTAGCATAGTATAAGGCTCTATGACTTATTAAGTCTGGAGCAAGAGCTAGCATGTGTGTTCACCCACAGTCGAGGGGGGACGTTTCCGGTAAATTTCAGGAAAGTTTCCTGAAAATTTCCATGGGAATTTTAGCTTGGTAATATTTGAAATTTCAAGGTTTTATTGCCTTGAACTTCTAAAATTCTAAAAATTCCCAGGATATTTTGGTTTGGAAATTGTGGATATTTCCTTTTTGTTCTTGTTATCAACTTTAATGTGGTTTTCAAAACAATCTAGGTTGAAACAACATGAATGAAGGCAAGTTTAACTGTGTACCATGAATCACATGTGCAAACATTTCCAAGCACATTTACTTCATTAGCCTACAGCATTTCAAATGAGACCACATTTCTGGATTCAGAGTCTAGAAGTCCTGTCAAGGTCACTGAGGTCAGTATATTTATAGTTTAATTTCAGGTAATGGACACATTTCATTTAAACTAACAAATAAAATGTGTATAATTTTTGAGGCTACCTACAACAAATACTTATACCCATACTCATGACAGTTTGGCTCAGTTAGGAGAAATTCCATTTGCATTAGACATTATTTGTGTGTCTGCTTATAATAAACCAAAATGTTAAAATGTATATATGTATATGACTAGGTGACATGTTGAATATGACTCCCACTGAGTAGAAGAAGTGAACACCCTCAAATTTTAACCGACATCAGTCCAGGGTGCACTTAAAGAAGGTTTAGCTCAAGTTAGCCCAAACTAGCCTCATAAGTATGCTGCTGCTAGCATGCTAATGGTGGTGTTAGCTTGTAGAGCCCAGATTTTTTGTTGTTAAAATTCTAATAAACAGCTGATATTGAGTTTTTCAACACCCAGTGCCATAGCCGCAGAAACAACAAGTACTTCCCCTTTAACAGTGCTTAATTTGTCCCCAATCAGGTGCCGGGTCCCCCTTCGAAATTGTGCGCGGAAAGAAACCTTTTTTCTCGGGTTTTAACGCGTTTTTATCTTCTTTTTCACCTTAATTTCTGCACTTACCTAGTATAACATTTGCAGCAACATTTGGCACACCATGTGGCCCATCAGAACACTTGGAATCAATTTGGAATGAGCAATTTAAATAACTGACATATTGCAAATAAACACATTTTCTTGCTAATGGGATTTTTTGTGTGTCACTGTCATGTAAGCACCATGCCAGAAAAAAATAAATACAATAAATTCAACAAAAGCCTGAGAATCAAAAATCAAGAAAGAATTAGAAAAAAGGTCTGTATTTGGAAGGATAAATGACCAAACATCACTAAAATGATGTGTTGTGCACTCTGCACAGTAATAATGTATCCAACCAAACTTGACAGGCAGCAGACACAGTCTGATTAAATTTCCTGTCTATTTGCCACGTTGTTGTGTGCTTTGCCCACAAATAACTTTATGCTTGTTAACTGATTGTCTTCTCTTGTAAACTGTAGTCACCAGTGGTGACTACAGTTTCTCGTGAGCTGACGTCACTGCTCCCTCATCCTTATCTGTGCTCCTGACTGCACAGACCACATCTTCAGCGGCTATTATGCTGTCACCACCCGTATCTGCGGAGCCGGGCTCTGCCTCCGGAACAACTTTGGCCAGTTTGGGGTCTGGCTGACCGACTGGTTTAAAGAAACTTGAGAGTTTTGATTGTCGCTTTGACATTTTAGCAGGCCAAGTGTAACAGCGTTGTCAGTCAACTGGCTGTTAAGTGTCGTTTGCGCGCGGTGCCGGTGCGGAAACAATACCTTCGCAATGCGCATTACGTTGTGACATGTGACGGCACGAATCACCCCCCCCCCCGTTTTACCTAATTTCTGAGTAAAATGCATAAGAAATAGGCCAACAGGCGTCACTTAAGAGAGGATTAAAGCGCAGAGAAAACACAGCTAAAAACACAGTTTATTTATTGACAGGAAAGGTCACGGAGCAGATCAAAGAGGTGCCGGATCCGATCCAAGAGGTCCCGGAGCGCGCTCCGCCTAGCTCCGGCACAAATTAAGCACTGCCCTTTAAGAGGGGACCGGAGCATGTTTTCTCACAGCTGCCACTTGGACAGACTAAGCCAGAAGCTAATGCTAAAGCTAAAATGAGAAAATAATACTCTGCATAGCGAACTAACTTCCAAACAGTATCAGGCTTCATACTTTCTAGTTTTAACAAAATGAGTGGTAACCACAGAATAAGAGGACACTTAACCAGCACTTTATGTATGTTTTTGTAACCCAGCAGAAGCTAAAATGCTTCATTATCACTTTTAGAAGTGGTTTAACGTAATGATGTGAGCGAAGGAGGAGGGCAGATGAGAAGAGGGAGGGAAAGGAAGAGCTTAGGAGACAGTGAGGCATTCAGGGGGTAAAGGGTGGATGTTAATAAGATGTCAAGTGTAATAATACCCGTGCTGGTGTCGAAGGCCTTTGTTGAAATCTCATATTTTAGAGGCAGCAATTGAACTCTTCCCTCTACAATTACATTTATCAGCATGGTGTGAATCACTCTGCCTCTGTCCGTACGTGAGTGCTTTCATTAACTTCCTATTTTCACTGTGCGAGATGTGTCACTATATTGTAGACTGAGTGCTCATTGAGCGGACCTGCCAGGCACTCTGTCTCCTCTGAAATTACTCATCGTGAACTATTTCTGGACCATTATGCAGAAAAAGCTCAACCTCTCCACGTCTACAGTAAACTGATTTAATTTTCAAACCAAACTGTCATTTCCTCGATTTCACCCGGGGCGTGGAGAGACATGCAGGAAATAGATGGCGACACACACACACACACTCACACATACACTCATGCACAAACATAAGATGATTCATCGCCCCAAATTTTTCATGTGGTTCAGAAAGCTGGCGCTGGTTTAAAGAAGAGCTCAGACAGTCAGGAGCCGCCCTTACCGAGGAGGTGTTAACAGAAAAACTTTAGATTAAAAAAACGATTATCAGTCTACAAAACTATAAAACAGGTGAGTCAGTACAAGAGGTGTTCAAATGGGAAGTTTAAAAAAAAAAAAAGCCTCAAAAAATTGTCACAAATATGGGGAAAACTTATTTTATCTTTTGAAGAGCCGTACCAAAATTGGTGCCATTACTGGTGTTGAATATGAGGGATAATACAATTACAAATGGTAGTATTGGCCAGATATAGCCCTAAAAAATTAGTCAGTTTGACAGTTCACTGATGGCAAATTATTAAACAAGGTTTCCCAGAAATCATCAGGTTTCATCTGATGCTAACAGAAGCTTTAACTTCCCTGACAGAGCAAAAATGTAAGTAAACACATGTACCATAGCAAACACTGATGTCCAAAGTCCCCCGGTAATACTGATTCCATGCCAATAGTGCGTTAGTGTCTCTTTGTGAAACAGGAAGTCTCATTTTAAACTCCGATCAGTGCATGAATACAGTGAGAGAGCATAAGCAAGCACCAGGACAGAGCCCACAGTGTTGGTGTAAAGCATATTTTCTGTGTCGTTGCATCTCGGTGATAGGGGGTTATTTAAGGTGAGGTTCCTCAGGGAGACGCATCTCTCCCTCTCAGTCCCCCTCTCACACACACAAACACAAATCTGCCAGATCCTTTTGGCGACTACAGGCTTCGGGTTGTACAGACAGTGACAGACTGCTGACGGCCCATGGATGATAAATTTGTCACTGCTGATGTAAACCACTGCCCAACACAGCCAGCCTCAATCCCAGTACACACCATGAAACAAGGCTCTGGAGGTTATTATGTCGATTCTGAACAGATGACCACATAACTCAGCTGAAAGGCCACAGTGACCCCCCCCCCCCCAAACAACAACAACAAAAAAAGGTGAAGAACAGTTTTATCTTTAACCTCCTGAGATGCTGCCCTTAACAAAACCAAGGATGGCCAAGATGAGGAGCTAAAGGGTTAACTTAATTAACCAATCAGATTCTGGAGTTAAAAATAAAACTCTTCCTCCTTGATATCCTAAAGTAGCTGCATCCTGAAGTTCCTCCACATTGAAAGACAGCAAACACCAAATGATGACATTTATTTTTCATCTCTGAAGTTTTTTTTTGTACTTCATCCCTTCTCAAGGTGTTATAAATGATGGATAATCCCTGCATCAATATTTATTGATCATCAAGGGGCAGCTGTGATTCTCCCATGTGGAAGCTGATAAAAGTTTAATCATCCAATCAAAAACTGTTCTGAGTCTTATCTCTCATTTGATAGAAGAAAGAGGAAAGTGCTCTGTCATATTCTACTCCACAAAACCTCAACCAAGCTCTTAGGATACTTGTTTGTCAAAATTTGATCACTTGGGCTCTCTTTACTACAAATAAATAAATAAGAAATTAAACAATGACTCACAATGCAACTAAAAATGATCATTCAAATATATTTGACAAAAACATTAACTGTGGTACTTTCTTGGAACTGCAGAGGGTGCTGTTTGTTTCGTGGTTAGCCAAACCTAATGGGGTCAAGATAAAATCAAAAGTGTCAAAAACTGCAGTTCCTTGAGTGTCCACTTGAGGCAGGCTGCACTCATTTATCCCACTCATTTGTCTCTCATTTGAGTCAACTCTAGCTCGACTGACCGCTTCAGAAAACAATCACGTGTTGTCAGTCTGAGCTACGATGGCATCAGTGTGCAAACTTTCATTACTTATTTCCAGTGCTGTGGTCGAGTCACCAAGTCTGAGTCGAGTCCTCATCAATTTTCTAGATTCGAGACTGAGGCGCTTCCTTGTTTAACCTGTTGGTGAAGCTACTGTAAGAGACTTAAATTCATGAGTTTATACATCCATATAAACATACTGATGAGCGTTATATTCCGTTTCTACCAAGTCTGCTCTGATAAATACTATAAACACCACAGACTGCACCTTTAAAGTTGAGATTCATAAGAGAAACTAGGACTAATGATCTTCTGTCTGACTTCTCAGAGTCAACTCTAAATGCATTATCCTAATACTGCTTGGATGTGTTTCGCAATGTACACCAGGGGTCTTAATCATATTTCAGACAAGAATCTAAATGAGAAAAGCAGCCTCTTGTTCAGGGAAGTAAGCCATTAAACATTTTGCATATTGGGAAATTAGCAGAGCGAGCTTCATGCTGAAGTGAGCTGTGGGGTACATTGCAAACTTATGTACCTTTCTATTTGACTGTTTATCAAGCTGACAGGTAAATTAACTCTGATACAGAGAAATAGTCCAATTACCTGCTGTTTCCCTCAGCTTACTCAATCACCGTTTTGTGCATCCCAAATCAGAGTTTCAGAGCTAAACCTTACATCTATCTGTGTCAAAGTAATACACCTTCTGCTTTAGTGTCCTGTCTTCTGATTGACTTGTTATGAACAGTCATCAGACTGTAAAATTGAACGGCCTACAAAGCTTTCTCAAGGTGATTCATTACTCCCTGAACCAGCGTGCAGGGTAATGTGCATCATGCCTGACTCCGTCTCGATGGGAGCTCGACTGTGTGCACAGAAATAAGCGCTAACACATAAACACAGGATTGCAGGACACATCTGGCCTCCTACTGTTGAGTTTTGGTTTGAATTTGCATATGCCCTTGGGACTACCTCCGCACCCTGTTAATATTCTCCTCGCCATTAAGAGCCTTATTGCATTCACAAACCCTCTCTCTCTTTCTCAGCGTTCCCTTCCTCCTTGTTTAAATAAGCATTTCAGGTAATAACCTTTTGTTCTGCATGGACTCACTCTCTGTCCTCAGAGGCTCATTGCTCCTGCTCAGGTACTTGCATGTATACATATTGTGTACATGTGAACACTTGTAATTCCCAGCTCTAATTACTGCTTTCTGCTGCAGTGGTGGCCTTGTTGGAAAGAAAGTCTTCGACACAGTCAGCTATACTTGACACTCACGCTGATGTCAACTCCCACACTTATTTATTGGTCCAGATGGGTTAAAAGTGCCTGACAGCCACAGCAAGAAAAATTGAAGAGGTAATAAGAAGGGCAGGGCGGAGGAGTTGGTCATAATTGACCCTGCTTCCCAGAGCACGGGTGAAGTTATTCTCTGTCCTTCTGCGCCTCTTCACTCCCCTTCTGAAGAACAGCAGAGCCAGCACTTTGAGACTGGGAAAGGAGGGCACAAGTTGACCACACAAACAAGCACCCTCCATCTTTCCCTGTTAAGTCCGACATCTGGGGACAAGCAGGACGAGACGCGAGTCTGATCTTCACCTGGTGGAGGGTGTACTCCTGCACATCCCACTTATAGGCTAAACAAAAGAGGAAGAGGATCGAAAAGGATGGACCAATAGAAGTGTGAGTTTGCTGCTTTTAGGAAATCCTTAAATTGGAACTAAACGTTGGTGAACTGCATCAACTGTCGGCTGAAAGAAAATAACCTCGCCTGTTCTCACTCATGCAAATGTGAGACATCTGCAGGAGAACTTCTTAACTTTGATGTGAACCTTTCAGAAAATAAAAGAAACCTGTCAGAGCAACACATCTCAGGCGTGTTGTCAGTGAATGAAGCAGAAAACCTTGAATACCTTGTTATCATGAGGACCATGTTCTGACCTCACAACACACAGCTCTGTAACTTCACTGATAATTTAAATCTCTGGAGTCCAGACACACCGATGGGATCAGTAGTGTTAGATGTAGTTGTATGCATTCAAATGCCATGTTACAAAACTTAAATCCAGATATCCCTCTTGGCTCTCATCATTTGAAATCCCCCCTCCTCCAAATTAGCAACCTGTCGCTCTCTATCTGTCTCAGCTGGAGTGTCTCCTGTCTCTTCCCCTCAGCCTCAGAGAGCGACACTGAGGTGACTCCGGACAGACAGACAGATGAGAGGCTGAGATGAAAGTCAGATGTGATGAAAAGTGATCGAGCTGACAGCAAACCCATTTACAGGCGACTTCTGGGAGGAATCTTTTTATCAATAGTTCCAGACGTGTTACAAAAGAGCCAAACAAAACATTGATTCAGGTTATGAAAGTTTCACACGGCTCATTAAAGCCAAAGTTCAGTTTTTAAAACAACAGATCAAAGCTCATTGGTCAATGTTTTTGTGAAAGGATACTGAAACAAAGTTTGGTGATGTTTTAGGGGGAGGACACAGTCTGTTTGTGTTCCTTTTATGTGTTTGGGACTTTAAATGGATTAAACATGGGTGATATGTCCCTCAGGTGTTAATTTTCACAGTCATATTTTTCCTTTGTTGCTTCAAGACAGACCAGAGTTGAGGAAATGTAGGGAGAGGATGAAAGGCAGACAAAAAAATAATCTGTGAAAAATCTAAATAATCAAATCCAACAACTATCGCATAAAAAACCTCAAAAATAGAGACTCTCCTTTTAATCTAACATCTTAAAGAAGGAGGACATTTTTCAAGCTGCTGTTCCGTTTCAACAGCATCAAAAAAAGTAATGTGTTCTTTAAAGCTGGTGTTAACTTTCAGGTACAAACTGCTCCAGCGTCTCTGCAGTGAAGTTGATCAAGCATTTCACATCGTCCACGAGGCCATTACAGCTCCTTATTTTCTTATGTGCTTCCTCAGCCTTTTTAGAGTGTGCTGGAGTGTTTCACTGCAGCAAGGAGCAGAGAAAAGTCTTGTTGTCTAGTTCTGCCAGATGGAGATACACACACACACACACACACACACACACACACACACACACACACACACACACACACACACACACATAGAGAGAGAGTAGGGGTTTCTGCACCAGTGAATGGTTTCACTGAGCAGAGTCGTGCTGTGTGTGTAACGTGTTTGTTCTGTAAAGCAGAAATAAATTCAGGACAGTGTATGAGTGTGTGTGTGTGTTATGTGTGTTTATCTCAGAGAGCGAGAGGGAGAGAGAACCAGAGATTGACAGAGTGAGTTTGAGTGAGTTCCCATCCTGCTGAAAATGTAACACCTGTATCTGTTGTCCTGTCTGAACCTGAGTAGTTTTCTCTTTACATTTAATTTTCTTTTTCCTTTTGATATCTACGGTGGCCCTGAGAGCTCACAGCACTACGATGCACACGTCCTGACATGCTTGTTGGCTAATATCTGAATCATGTGGTCACAATGTTAAAATAAATCAAAAACACTTACTTTTATTTCATTTTCTAACACCACTGGTGGAAAAAGACCCTTTATAGGACTGTGACTCAAAATCTGCACCAACAACAAGCGTGTCGGGACGTGTGCATCACTTTTAAGTGTCCTCTGGAAACACTTCCGTTGTGTTGCGGTCTATTTGCAGTGAGTTTTTCTAATGTGTTGTGTTGTGGTCTTTGCAGCACATTTTCTTGATGCTGTACATGTGTTGTCAAATTGATGAAGATGTTTTCTTAATTTGCTTGTGCTTTGTTTTTTTGTTTTTTTTTCTTAAGTTGCAGTGCTGTGAGCTCTCAGGGCCACTGAAGGTATCTGTACCTTGACAAGTTTATTTCCAGTTAAACACAGAAACAGAACTTCTTCAAGTCATTCTGTGTCCTCACGAGTTACTATCAGCCTTTAGTCTTCAGTACTTCCTCCCTCAAAGTCTCCTCAGGTTTTCTTGCTCCTTTCCTTAATTTGTAATTGCTGCATCGCTCTGTCATGTGCGACCATTACTGGGCTGTATTGTGTTCAATCACATTATGAACAGCAGGTTCAGCTTCAGGGCTTCAGACATACTCTCTGCTTGCACTTTTAAAACCTTGATGCATAAAAGCTTCTGCAAAATACCTGAAATATAAATGAAGAGTCAAAATGCAGATAGAAAAGCAGCCAAACCCGACAGGAAACCTTCCATCCCATTGCCCAAATCTCCCTCACTTAGACACCTCATCTTGTCTCTTTAAGTGTTCTCTGACGTCACCGTGTACAGTGAGCTTTTCCTTCTTCAGGGGGGCAGACAGATGTTAAAAGGTTGACATATTTTTTATGATTTCAGCCAGTGAGGAACATTATGTTTGCACGTCTCAATATTTTTCTGCAAGTTCAACATATCTCCAATATAGAGATGAGCATTATGCACATTTAAGTTTTTAAGTTTTAACCTTTTTTTTCACAAAAGTGATGAATTAACTTGGAGTCCAACCTGTTTTTGCAAAATTCTGACTTTTGTTTAACCAATTATATGTCAAAGTTCTGGGCCAGGCCAAAAGAAATAATTTTCAGATGCCCCAGTCTTTCTCTGTATTTGTGTGATAAATACGATCACAACTCACCTACAACTTCTGCCAACCACAGGTCAACAACCCGGTTAACAACCACAATACATGTGATTCATAGAGGCTATTTCTTCCCTGTCCCTAAGATATGGAACAGAGCAACCCTTGTTGTAGGAAGATCACCAGAAAAGACTCCAGCGACTCTCCTACAACTCCAACATTGACGCCAAGAGATGATGGGTTAGCTGCTCTGTTAATATCGACTGTTAATGTGCTATGACTGTTGGCAAACACATGAAACACAGAGGCTTAATGTTTTGAAGTTAGTCCAGCAGTCAAGGAAATTTGATCAACAACCTCTGTAGCGACAACTCTCCTAAAACGGCATATGGTTGCAACTCAAGGAAACTATGGATCAGCAACCCTGTTTAATGTCAGTGACCACCATTTCACTGTCATGATCACTGAGATTTATTAACTTCATTTGAGTTTGGTTGACTTTAGACACCCTAGTGGAAGTGAGATCATCAGTTACAACTACAATGACTCCTACACCTCCAGAAATCATAGGTCAGCTGCACTGTTACTAACTACCATTCATGTGCTATGATCAGTGGAATAAGAATGAACCATCCATCATCCATCTTTCACTGCTTATCTGAGTTGGGGTCATGAGGGCAGCAATTTCATCAGCAAGGACCAGTGGCCGCTGTCCCTGGCCACTTCCACCAGCTCCTCTTGGGGGATACTGAGGTGTTCCCAGGCCAGCCAAGAGAAACAACCTCTCCATCATGTCCTGGGTCTAACACAGAGTGTCCTCCCAGATGGGCATGAACAAAACTTCCTCACAAGATGCCTAAACCACTTCATCTGGCTCCTCTCAATGCAGAAGAGCAGCGGCTCTACTTCAAATGTCTGAGCTTTGAACCCTGAGCACAGACATGCTGTTGAGAAAGCTCATTTCAGCTGCTTGTTTATGTGATGTTGTTCTTTCGGTCACTACCCACAGCTCGTGGTCATAGGTGAGGGTTGTAATGCAGATTGACCAGTAAATTGAGAGCCTTACCCTCTGGCTCAACTCCTTCTTCACCACAACAGACTGGTATAGTGTCCACATCACTGCCGATGCTGCCCCGATCTGTCTGTCTGTCTCTCGCTCCATTTTCCTCCATTTTTCTCCTCACTCGTGAACAAAACCTCAAGATTATCATGACCCACACAGGCTATTATTCCTAGTTTTGTTCAGCAATCGGTAGAAATAAGGTCAAAAGCTTTGGTAACAATGACTCATGGAATCTATGGGTCAACAGACTTGTTACCATCAGTGGCAACAATTTCACTGCTATGACCTACTATGTTCATTTGACCTTTTGGATTAGACTGTGACCTTCAAAAGGCTGAAGACAAACTCAAAGGTCATCCTGTCCATGATTGATAAAACCATCTTTAAACATTCAGTTAAAGGGACTGTGAGGACTATCTGTTTGAAGTGGATCGCAGCGACACCTTTAGTCTTAACAAGACGTTCGTTTGTTTTGAAAATGAGTGGGGATCGGATCTTCCTTTTAACGCTACTTTTCTTTGTTCAAGACAACTTTTTACTGGATACGTGGCAAAGTAAGGTATTTATCAACAGTTATGGAGCGCTGTTGTTTGAAACATGACAACAAGAATTTTTGCTACTGTCAGCCTGGTGCTCTGGGATGCCCTCTCAAGTTTGATCAGAACACTGCAGTATAACTGCTGCATGAGGGTTGGAATGAACATTATCACAAACAGTTTAGCTTGTGGTTTAGCCTTTAGCCCTCACTCTCCTGTTGAGCTTTCTTCTTCTCTTTTGTCCTTTTTCCGTCTGACAGTTCAGTTCCAGGGTCCACCATCACGACTCAATAAATCAATCAATAAATAAATGAAATTGTAAAATCACAGAAATCATTTCAGCAGAGAAAAACAAATCTCTTGTCTTGCTACTAAACTTTGTCAGCCATCATGATGTTGTCATAGAGACTTCAAGGTGCTGTAAATCAATCTAGTCCTTAAATTGTAGGTTGGCATCAGGCATATATCTAGAAGTAAGACTTTTTGAAGATCACTAAGGAAGTCTTTACAGTCCCTTCAATGTCTGTCTTTTTTCACCACCTTACATTTATATCTGAACTAATCTCAGCCTCTACTTGTAGGTTAATTTGTGAATGTTGCTGTAAACAACAACATCACCACAGATGTTTAATCAGGCTCATAACACCTCCAGACGGCTGAGCAGTCACTTCTGCTGTCCCACTTCCCGCCCCCTCCACAAGTACATCCACACACGCCTCCACGAGTTCTCTAGAATTTAACCATCCAACATTATCACCTGCCATACGAGACAAAACCCACAAATCAGTGGATTTATCCGTGGTAATTGGATTATCTGACCCCTTCAGTCAAAGTTGTCAGGGCTCATGGCTGCTCTTTTATTTGCTCTAACCCAGCAATGAGCTCATGAATGAAAAAAAGGACGGACACGTTTTAAAGAGGAGCGAGTTTGGCAGAATGTTACACTCTTGAATCTCTGAAGCCGACTGAATCCCAAACTGAGCTGCTGTATCCTTCCTCTTTCACCGGAGGCAGCAATCCACTCCTCTCCATCAGGCAGCAGGGTGGTACGTTTTCACCCCATGGGTTTTTCTGATGCACGTCAGTCCCATGAGAGCAAACATCTGCTCCTCTGAAGTGTCCTTGAGCAAGACATTGGGCTCCTACCAGCCTCGCAGAAAGACGCTGCTGTACAGCTGAGCCTTCCTGACCTATCTGTGCACAGAGATCAATACTATACTTATTTCTCTATTCATGAGGGTTTATTGAGGTTCACGCCCCTGCTGTGGCCTTTGCTCTAACACAAAATGACGGAGGATATGCATTTGTTGCACGGGGTCCCTCGCTTTCTATTGGCCTTCAGCTGGCACAGCTGTACTCTGCAGGCACTGGCTTTGTAGGTCTCTAATCTGCAAATCCCTGACACAAGTGTGTGTGCCACAGATTCAGAAACCATTACCCAGCAATCTCCGTCCTCAGACAAATGCTTATAATGTGTTATCACTTATAAACACAGGGCTACTGGAGAAGAAATTTTACTTTCTCTTTTTAATTTGTTGTATATTTCTCTCACTTTGGAAATTGCAAACCAAGCATTTCTGTGAGAAAAATCTAGAATTAAGGGTTTTTGAGCTTCCTTTGTGATACATTTTGAAGTCATTAGTTAACATGTCCAGAATATTTCCATCCAGCTGCTAAACAAGAAGGGGTAAACCTTTTTCCAGAAAAGACTCTTTGCAGATTTCCCATTCCAGGGACATACACAGCAGAACTGCAGTTTTGTGTCTTGAACAGTAGATGGCAGCTTGCAACACAGTTTTCCTGCAGAGAAGGAGGAGGGAGGCACTGCAGTGAGTGAGGACAGAGTGAGAACAGTGCATCAGAGGGGCGACAAAAAGCCCTCTGAATCAAAAATCCCAGCGGAACACAAATAACAGCATGGTCGAAATCAAACGGCTTTTTCAAGGTCGGCTGTCTAACATAACTGTTTGAGACTGAACAAAAGAAAAACGCGAGAAACAGTGTGTGTGTGTGTGTGTGTGTGTGTGTGTGTGTGTGTGTGTGTGTGTGTGTGTGTGTGTGTGTGTGTGTGTGTGTGTGTGTGTGTGTGTGTGTGTGTGTGTGTAAGGACGAGAGGAAAATCAGTGAAAGGCTAAGATTTACCCGTCTAGACGGACACACTCACAGCCCGAGAGGCAAACTGCTCATCAGCCAAATGCCAGGCCTGGGTGACAAATCAGCAGCAGGCCATCATCAGGTGGGACAGAGGTCAGAGTCAGACTGACAGAATGAGGAGGTGGAGTCAGCGAACACACTGAGATAAAGAGTGCAGGATACAGGGGACACTTGATTCTCCATCTTCATCTCTCTCAAGTTTCTCTGGAACTCAGCAGGCTGCTAGCTCCAACAAATCCACCAGAGTTCAACGTGCACTGATACATATTATATCAACAAGACACCAACAAAAGATTAATATGAGATCTTTTGCTGATCACCTACAGAGCATGGGTCAGTGTCTGCATATTATCAGATGCAAAGAGGCTGAGAGTGCCTGAACCAACGTGAATAAAGAAGAAGAAGAAGAAGAAGAAGAAGAAGAAGAAGAAGAAGAAGAAGAAGAAGAAGAAAGGAAGAAAAAAAAGGAATTGATAGAAAAGGCTGATATTCTAAGATGAAAGACAAATTATTTGGGGAAAAAAGCATCAAATTTGTGAGAAACTAAGAGGTTAAGCACATGTTAGCATGATGCATGGCAGTGACATCGGATGTGCAAAAGTGGAAGTCAAACACACAACCTTCGGAAATTTGGGAGTCTAAAGCCTCAAAAAGTTGCAACTCAAATGTCTTTTTCTTCCACAAATCTGTGATTTTTCCCCCTCATTTTTGTGAAATATGTCTAACAAATGTGCTAGATTTGTTGTAAAATTTGCCAAAAATATGCAACTTTATAATTTACAAATTTGCACATCAATGTAATGAAGGTGCAAGATTTTTTCTTATAAAAAAGAATTTGTTGTCCTCCACAAATACGTATTTTTTTCCCCTGTAAACCTGATGTTTTTCAACAAATTAGAATTTTTTCTCACAAACCTGTGGCTTTATTTTCAGAATTTTACTTTCCCCCTCCAGCTTGCTTGCTTGCTTATTTTATTTATTTATTTATTTATTTATTTATTTATTTATTTATTTATTTATTTACCTACCATATTTTTTCCAGTAAACTGTTGCAGCATGACACTTTCATGTCTGAAAACATACTTGTTCAGACTGCCAAAGTTGTGTCTTTGTGTGTGGAAACACAGAGACTTGATAGAGCCTTTCTTCTTCTCTTTTAGTTCATTCCTGAAGACAAGTGGAATTTTGTGTTCCTTTGTCCCTAAAGGAGGCTGATAAGAATCTGTTGCCCTGGAAGTCTCAGTGGAATCAAAGGGACTGTTTTTTTTTTGTAGGATCATGTTTAGTGAAGAGGTGCCAGAAACCTTCAGGGCGAAACAGGACCCCTTTGGTCATCATCACCATCCGTCATAACCCAGCATCACCACATGGTGCTCACATGAAATAACACACCTGCATACTTCACACTGACCATCTGTGTGTGTGTGTGTGTGTGTGTGTGTGTGTGTGTGTGTGTGTGTGTGTGTGTGTGTGTGTGTGTGTGTGTGTGTGTTCTCAGTTCTTTACAGCCTACTTTTAACCATCTAGGTCACAGTATGTACAGTATCTCCCTCACAGCCCTGGCCTGCTGCAGTGTGTGTGTGTGTGTGTGTGTGTGTGTGTGTGTGTGTGTGTGTGTGTGTGTGTGTGTGTATAACAGTGTGTAAGAATAGAATCTAGGTGTGTGCGTGGTACAGGCTGCGTTCACAGCAACCACCTAATCCTGGCCCCCAAAAACCCACATGATGCTGACTCTTTTTTCCCCTCCCTGTGTCCTTATTCCCTCCTTCCCATCTGTCCTGAATTCCCTTTTCTTTGTGTCGTCTTTTTGCTGTTTTTGAAGAACAGGGAGGAGAAACTGGAGGCAATTGATGGATAAAGTTTGAGCTGCACAAACATGAAAGCAAATGTGACCCAGTCGGTTTCCTGCAGTGACAATTCTTCTTCGATAAACTTTTTCCCCCTCTTTTCTTCTTTCTTTTCTTGCTTTAGGTACTTTTAACATCTCCATTCATTTTTTTATTCTTTCTCTTTTGTCTCTTTGTTATAGATAATTCTTATCAGGGATGCTAATCCATCTCTCTCCATTGTCTGTGTATCAGCACCTTAACTTGCTGCCTCTGAACTTCTAATGGTTAATCCATTAGATTCGATTTTAGATGTGTTGAGGTGAGTGGAGGCTCTGTGCCTCATGCACAAATTGCTGCTCCAGCAGGGCTAGTGGATGATCTGCTGTCAGGCCATAAAGAAGGTAATGTTTAAACATTTGCTTATGGCTGCAGATCATGCATGGGATTCAGCGTTCCAAGACAAATTTCTTCTGTAGTCCAGATTCAGGAAGGTTTTGCCTCTCCATCTCAAAATTTTGGATAGCAACCTTTCTGACCCGGCCTTGCAGAGGGCTGTAATGAAAGCAGCATGCTCTGTTTCATTTTCAAGGATATGCTCTCATACATTACAGTGAAACAAATGCTACATTTAGACAAATGGGTGTTGATCCTGGAACAGGGGCACAGAATACCCAGGTGGCAGCTTTTCAGAGAATAACTGAGCATCTCCTGGGACAACCCAAACCAATCCCTGAGGATCTGTGCACATTGTTTGGGTTGAAGAAACAGCTCGCACTTTTTTTTATTTTTTTATCTTATTTATTTTTTTTTTTTTTAGGGGGGGGGGGGGGGGGGGGGGTCACTGTATTAGAAATAAAAGAATGTTGAAGACACTTTTTGGTGTTGGGCAGCCAACAGCAGCAGAGTTTCAGCTCCGCTTCTCACAGCTTCCCATATGACGGAAAGGAATCTTTTCCATTCAGCTATTTACTATTCTCTCTCTTTCTCCTTCTGCCCTTTACACCCCTGCTGCCCGATATATGACACATCCTCTTCTCATCCCTCGCTCTCTATCTTCTTCTGTCATTGCATTTGTATCCATCTCATTCCATCTCTTCTCTTTCTCTGTCTTCATTCCCTCCCAATGTGATTCATAGCTTCAGTGCTGTGACAGAGGAATGAATATTTAACGAGAACCAAATATAATTTTTTCGTGGGGACAGAAAAGACCTGACTGCTGAGCAGTTTTCTGCAAATTTACTCAAACGAAGCTCGAGTGTGTTTGCCATGAAACATAAAGAAGAGGAGCTCAGTGGTCAAAGAAGCTGGTTGGTTGAAGAGATCAGACCTGATTCCTGGTTCTGCAGCGTCTGATCCTCTGCGACGGCGGCGTTGGTGTTGCAGCTCTGCAGCTGAGATGGTGAGAGGAGAGATGTCGACAGGGAGTGGAGTGATTGACAGTTAATGGGAAGATGGATGATCAGCAGCCTATAGAGGACAGATGGTGGCTGGGAATAAATGCACACGCACAAACATAACCATGCTACAAAACGATTACTCAATCAAGGGCACCTTGTGCTGCTGGAGAATATGGGAGAGTGTATGCACACACACACGCACGCACACACACACGCACACACTCACAGTGTCACAGAAATAGATGTTGCTGAGTTGGTGGAAGTGTCGATCAAAGTGTTTCTCTTCTTGCATAACTAAACTTAACTGTAACTGTGAACATCATCAGTGCTTCCGTGCTGTGAGAAGATTTCCCAGAATTCTCTGCACAGGGTTTTGACCAGTTACACCCATTACATGTGATCTCTGAGCTACTCTCTTATTTTCTCCTCTCCTGTCTTCCTCCTTATCCCTCTGTTCCTAAACTCTGTATTCTGCCTGTTCAGAGAAGCTAAAAGCTAATTTAACTCTAAAAAGGTTTTATTGAACCGTATCTCAGGTCTTGGCTCCTGCAGTGCTCCGATTTAACATATCCCGTGTTTTCTGCCAGTTCTGCAGATGTTGCTGCAATAGGATCAGTTATATCATGTATTCATGAGGTGTAGCTGTCTGAAGTTAGGGGCCTCACTCTAATATAAAAGAACAAAACAGCACCAATTTACACAGAGCTGATTCAGCAGGACAGAGAGTCGTGCACTGAAACAACTTTAAAACATCAAGTTAACTTTCAAAATAAAATCAACCGTGTCAACGCCTGATCGTATTTAGCTTAACCATAAAAATAAACATAATTAGTGGATCCAGACCAGGAGTCGACAGGTTTGAGGTTTTACAGCCCAACATGAATGAGGAGAGGATCATCACAGTCCTGCTAGGTGTTGCACGACACATAAGAGAGCACAAAGTCAGATCATGATGGAGCAGAGACACAAAAGACACAGATCTGGTCTGAGTCCTGCAATAACTCCTGGCTCCATGACATCATCCGTCCATTCCTGAAGCTTTCTGATGGTGGGGGCCATATTGAAAAGGCGGGCTTTGAGCCTCCTCACTAACAGCTGTAGTGTGCCAGACCTGTCAGTCAAGTGAGCTGCGCCTTTGATTGGGCAAACTTGTGTTCTTAATATCTTCTAAACCACAAAGTTGGAAAAGAAAAAAAAAATTACCCTCTGTATTGTGTGTGCTGATCAAGATATTGGCGATTCAGACCCAAGCTGATTTTTTTTTTTTACAAACCAGGCTGTAAACATGTTTTTTAATGCTATAAAAGTCTGAGTGTTCTTTTGGCTCGTCGTGTTTGTGGTTTACAGTCTTTCTGCAGCCAGCCTCAAGAGGACCATCACCGAACTGCAACTTTTAGCACTTCTACATAGGCTTCATCTTTTTAAAACCTTATGTTGCCTCTTGCTCTCAACAACCAGTGCCAACTGTAGCTAAGCTGCTCCGTTAATAAACATTTCAGATATAACAAACTCTTCACTAACACAACTCAAACAGTAAAATAAAATACTGCAGGCGACAAGCGGGATAAAGCAGAGTTAACTCCAGGTTATGCAAGATAGAATCCACACAGGGTATGACACTGCTACACGTCCAGATGAATGAAATGTAGAATATCTCCCTAATTTTAAATGACAGCATCAATTTGTTCTAATCCATAACATCTCATATTTATATTTTCTCTAAATCTAAAGGCTGTAAATATTAGAGAGCAGTTTTGAAGTTCAGTTTGCTGTTCATAATGTCATTAAAACATTTTAATGCTGTATAAAGTCTGACAGAACACACCAGATCACTTGGTGTACTAAAGGCCGGTTAGTGATGGAGTTTTAATCAGGTCATAAAAGCTCAGGAGCAGATTCTATCAGTTTACAGATCAACAGACTGCTTCTAGTTTCACTTATTTAATCAAGACCAGATGGTGATCTGCCATCCTCTGTATTTATCTCCTCCTTTTATACGCTCTTAGATATACACGCGAACCCACTCACACACATTTATTAGCGAACATGTTAAAACCTTTCGAATCCAGCGATCAGACAAAGCATCCTACATTTCCACCTCCTTGACTTTTACCTTTGCTGCAGCTGCCGTGACCTCCGAGGACAACGCCCGCAGACTGAAATGCGGATCTGAAAGAGAGAGGGGGGAGTGGGAGGATATAGAAGCTGGCAGAAATAACAGCAAAGAGTGATTAGGTATGACGGGAACACTGGATGAGGGTGACAGAAGGCAGGTTGGTGGATATAAGTAAGGCGGGAAAATACAGTAAGGTTAGGAGGAGGTGAAGGGGGAGCATAAAAACACTGAAAAGTCCCACAGCGAACATGACCACACAAAGAAAACAGAAAAATATGACTTTAACCCTTTACACTCCACCTAGTGGAGGCCAATTTACCACACTTTTTTTCAAAGCTCATAACTGAAGAACCACAAAGTCAAAAATTCATCAGTGGCACCTCATTTGAAAGATAACAACCTCTAGTTTCAGAAAATATCATTTTTTTATATGTGGCTTAAGTCTATATAAGGCTAAATGTGGCTGAAACACAAAAATTTTGTCTTCATTTTTTTTACTCATTTTTGAAGACAAATAACTTCATGATGCTTTATGCGAGACATAAGCCCTTCACCATATCAATCCTACATCTTGTCGACTACATCTGGTTGAAAAGTAAGCTTTCAAGGTAAGAACTTATAGGAGTTGTAGAGGTTTTAATCTCAGATGACCAAATCTATCTGAGCTGTGCCAAATTGTGCCAGACTGTGCCAAACAGTGCCAAAAGGTTTTTACTCATTTCTGTGATTCAGGAAACACTTCTGTCACTTCTATAATACCAACTACTAATACTACTGCCACTGCCACTGCCAAAATATGAATATTATATTTTAAAATATAATTTTTAATAAAACTATATACAAACCAAAATTCTACAAAATAGCATTATATACAAACTGTACTTGCACAAGACTAACAATCTTTACAATAAAACGTTTTAAAAAACTATATTTGCACAAAAATGAAACTTTATACAAACTATTAGAAACTCTGCACACCAAGCAAAATAAACGTTTTCAGAGCAGAAATGAACATGATCACAACCTCGTTCGAAAAATGTCTCAAGTCTGAACGGTTCATCTCTCTAACAGCTCACACTTTGTACAAAGAACCGACTCTCTGTAACACGCAATTTCGCCCAATCAGAGGCATTGTTTATGTCACGTGACAGACGGCTCCCTATAGCTTTTCGTATGAAGGCTCAAAGCCTGCCTCTATGGCCGCAGCGACCAACCACAACCGTTCTATAAACAAACGATAGCGTCAGGGTGACTGTAAATATATCATACAGTGTTAGCAGTTTTAGTAGCTCTGCTACAGTTTATGTTTCACACCAAGCACAAGCGCTCATCATATGTGCTGCAGCCCAGAGAAAACACGAAGAAAACAGCATCCAGACACTTTCATAACAGCGCATCTAAACCGTGACTGTACTTACATTATAGCTCGTACGTAGCAGCCGCACACAACCAGCTTCGTTAGCCGCAGGTATCTTTTCATCCGTCCTCTCTCGCCGGTCGTGAAGAAGCTCGTCTTAAACCCTAAAATCGTGTCTTTTAGCGGTCACCAGGTGCTCCTCGCCTGTGGCGCTCATGAAATGTGACTGAACAGAACTGAATACGCAGAGTTTTTAGACGGTCTTATCCACTCTTTATGTGACAACAGCCGACACCGTTCGAACAGTAAAGCAATTGGCTACACTTCGAGTGATTGACAGGTCTGTCTTCAAATAAACGAGCAACTTATAAAAGTATTACGCCGGGACACCGTGCGTCATCAGCCAGTCAACCCTCTTCTTTCAAACGCTGTCCTGAGACGAATACTGGACTGATTTCGATGGGGATACTTTTGTTCTGCAGCTAGAAGCCTACAGAAAACAAACATACCCAGTTTTGTTGGATAAAAAGTGGCGAGGAAACGCAATAATACGGCAAAGCCGCTGTTGATGTTGTGAACGGGCTCTGCAGACTGGACGTTACAGGAGCGATTTCACCACTTGGATTAATTTTATGGAGCAATGCTTTTGATATTGTTGAGCCTTGGATTCCTCTGATCAAACGGAGTGTAAATAATCGTGGAACGAGCTGCAGATGTGACGTTATGACCCGCAAACAGGTAGGAAGTCCCAGATGTTGTGATCACTCTCTGACTGATTCCTTCACTAATAACGTTTTTTTGGTCATTTAAACTGCAAAAACAACTTAATGAGCCGATTGTGGAGACACTAAGCTTTCTAACAAGGTGTAGCATTTCAATATTTGACAAAGGGGGCGTTATTTATGCTTTGGCGAAGCTTAAAACAGGGCAAATCCCCCGCCGGCGACCCAGGAGCGCGTAATAGGTTAAACATATCTCTCCTGCTTTGGAGTCAATCTCCAGAAGAGAAAACTCTTTTTTACTGTAAAGCATCCCTCCATGTTGTAAATTCAATATGTTAGGCTCAATGTTTCTACCCCCAAATCTGCACCAGTTCCCACACGAGATTGAAAAAGAAGGGCCAATGAGAGCCACAGGGAGCAACTTGGTGACCTACAGGAGAAAGTGAAAGAGTGCAGCTGATGGAGGGAATAAGGGAGTAAATGTTGAACATTAAACCGGGCGACATCAGCAATAATCCGTCTTTTTGTCAGCTGAGTTATTCCAGAATCACAGGATTCTATTTTACTTCCTCTAATCTGTCTGCAGCCGTATAATGAACTGTCTTCCCGCTCAGGTTCGCACTCGCAGCTCTGCTTCGTGTTAGATAAGGCGGCACAATAGTGTTGACAAATAGAAATTCTTTTTTTTTTTTTTTTTTCTTAAAGTGCTTTTGAGTAAAGACAAATACTTGTTCAGCTCAGATCCTGGTCCAACAGCTCCATATCTGCACAAACACAGAAGGAAGAAGATAAAAATGAAGCTGGAAGTGTGATTTTTTTAATCTGCATATACAAGACATGATGTGTAGTTAGCATTGAGATTACACACGTCTTAGCCTGCCTGGCCACTGTGACCCTGCTAAGCCATGCTAACACTAATAGCTAATAACCATTCCACGCCAGCTGCCTGCACAGCCGGCTTTATGTGTGTCAACTTTCCTCCTCCTTTTCTCTCACTCCCTTGAATGCACTTTTTGCAACCTCAAAGCATCCGACCACATGCTCCCTTTTGCGCTTAAATGCTTACCACAGTCCGATTCTTTCTGTTTCCCTGCCTCTTCTATCCTGTCCCCATAGTCAGTGCATCTCTCCCTTTCTTTTTCCCCGTTACCCCTTTTTCACCTCTATCCTTCCTCTGCATTGCTCCATCCTCCCTCTCCCTTTTTTATTTTCTTTTTCCCCCCAGCAGGGGTGTCATGCCGTCTCTAGCACGTGAGCTGAAGCCCAGATGTCTGCGTTGGCTGCTGCTTGAATCTAGGTCATGTTAAAAGAGAGAGAGAGAGAGAGAGAGAGAGAGAGAGAGAGAGAGAGAGAGAGAGAGAGAGAGAGAGAGAGAGAAGGGGTAAATTAAAGGGAAAAGGGGAGCATGAGGAAAGGCAGGGTGAAAAGAGAAAAGAGAGGAAAGTGCAAGAAGTGAATGAAAGCTCTCTAAAAGGAAAGCAGAGAGTGAAATGATGGGGCTGGAAGAGGAAGAGAGAGAGAGAGAGAGAGAGAGAGAGAGAGAGAGGAGAAGTGACTTCTTTAATGAGGGGGATATGAGGAAGTGACCGGGATGGAGCTGAGGAGGCTAATAAGGGGAGAAATAAAAGTTTAATTTAGGATTCCTCATTATTCTCGTCATCTGTACACTGATATCACACATTTACAAAGACTGTCAGGCACAGAAAGCTCATCATCTCTGCTTCCAGGTTGGTAAAATATCCTGTTAGCTCCAACTCTATGAATAAATTGGTTGTCTCTCCCCGCAAAAGCAGTTTACTTTGCTGTTTAGAGCAGAATAAAAGTCCTCAGAGTGTTGGCCTGCAGGACAAATAACAGACAGAACTCGTGTGATGAATAACACCTGAATCTAAAGTTTGACCTGTTTCAGAAATGATGTGACTCACTGCATCATTTAAGGACCAGACAAATTCTGTACCAAAGAATCGTCTGCAACCACAGACACAGTCACACCCAGTCGCTCCAACAAAGACACAAATCTGAACACACACACACACACACACACACACACACACTGCGAATCATTTAAACAGGCCATTACGTTGATGGATGGCTGTGGCACAGAGGATGTCTAAATGCATCCTCAGGCATTATTCAGAGCAGCACTGACTCTGAAGATCCACACACTTCATCATCACAACCATTACATCGGCTACTTAAAGGACTCTATTCAGACACACACACCTAAACAAAAGTACAGCCCTTAACTTAAAGCTGTCACGCAGTGTATCAGCTGACATAAATAACAGGAGCGTGTGTTTTAAATGACAAGCAAATTAAGCGAAGAGGGCTCAGTGGAAATGATAGCAGACCTCAAGCCAACATTACACTTGAATTTAAAACATTTGACCAAAATTTGTCATTTTAATTTGAGCCAAACTTTATTTTTTTAAAAACGACACTTTCGTATTTCTTTCACTGCTTCTTTTTGACGTGTTGACCCGAAATACAAGACGACCGTGATTATAAGACGATCTTCAGAAAAAAACAACTCTGATAAACAAAATTTACTTTGTTTAAAGAAACATTTTTTTTATTGAAATAACACAGACTGCTTTCATTTTTCACTAAGATCTGTTTTAAATGCAATTCTGATGAGAGCTCTGGTAATGGGCATGCCTTTTGTTAACATTTCTTTAGAACAAACTCACACACCCTCCTGTCAGCCTCTTTGCAATAGCTGCATTGAGGACCATGAAAAGCTTTTCTTTTTGTATGTGTCATCTCTGGACATTACACTCCTCAACTCCATATATTTTGGCTAACTGACAGTTGTTTGATGTCTCCGCTGCACTGAGCATCATTATCTTAAAATTAGCATCATAACTTCACCTCAGTTGTCTGTTAACTTGCCGAACTTTGGACGATCACCGCGCCTCTTAAATTTTTCATCCTTTTCTTTCTTCTGTCAGCTCCTTCTTCTCTTCTTCTTAATGTACCTTTGTCTACTTCTTTTTTATCTAACGTTTTTGTCATCTGATTCTGTTTTCTTTGTTCTTCAATTCTCTTTGTATCATAATTAACTCATTGGCCGCCATTGATGTCCAGGCGTCAATTCGATTACAACCATTGACTGGTGTCTTTCGGAGCTTGTCTATCTATATCAGGTTTGTAATGTACTGTAGGGGGCAGCGGTGCTCACTTTGGATGAAAGTTCAGCAGAGATATGAGAAGAGGATGCGAGATGGCAGAGACATGCCGAGAGGTTTTCTAGCCAGAAAAGTTGACGCAGCTCACACCTGAACAAAGAACGTGTCGTGGTAGTTTGGAATGAGAGAGTGTTGCCTTCCTGAGAAAAGACGACAGATTGTGGAGAGGATCAAAGGATGGAGCTTTAGATATGAACACCCTCTAAAAAGGGTGTTTTCTTCGTTTTTTGTTTAAATCAGGGGTCTCAAACTTGCTGCCCGTGGGCCAATTGCGGCCCCCAGAACAATATTTTGTGGCCCTCTGCCTGAAATCAAAGCTTTGTGTTAGTGCGGCCTGCTTGTTTTTCCTCACATGCATGTGTGCGTTTTATATTTTTTAACACTTGTGGGCTACCATAGCTCAGGCTCATGACAACAATGCAAATTAGCAATTGGTCACTTGTAACATGTTTGGGTCACCAAACGTACTTAAGACTGAGAAGTTTGGATCAGTTCTTTTTTTTTTTTTTGAAGCTCTTTTTTTTTTTTGTGGAACACTTGATGCGGCCCAGCCTCACCCAGACACAACCTCAAGTGGCCCCTTGGTAAGTTGAGTTTGAGACCCCTGGTTTAAAAGAGATGGGAGAGATGAAAGATGAGTCTACTTTTTCTTTTGGTAGTTTTGGAGTTTGTGTAGTCATAGAATACAATATTCTGTGGGACTTGAAAGATCCGTCAAAACTGTCTGAAAATGTCTGGCAGTGAATGAGTTAATAATATCAGCGTATGATGGCCTCTTTCTTTGAAAGGTGTGTAACTAAATATTGTATATTTTTCTTTCTATCTCCTGATATATCAATTAGCATAAATGTTCCACGGAACAAAGAAAAGATCCAAACTCCAAATAAGTTCACATTTCTACGACCATCAGAGAACCTGAGGTCACAAAAAGTGTAAAAACTGAATCAAACATATTTATCCATGAGATTTTGAGCTTCCTGTGTGATGAGGATGAAGTCAGTCAGCGTAAAACGACGGGTCCATTTGTGACTCAGGTGCGGTTGGAGATGTGAATTAGAGAGATAATCACTTCCACTTTGAGCCGTTGACTCTCGCACTCCTAATGTTTCCACTCGTCTCGCCTTTCCTCTTCATCCGTTCATCCGTAGTCACTCTAAGCGTTCTGTTCTCCCCTCACACGACATGCCGTGCTCCTGTTTCTCACCTCGTAATTTACAGCCACAGCCTTTTAGTTCAAGCTCTTATTTAGAGCAACTCACAATCAATGCAGCAGCAGAATTATCACAACGGTCAGCAACATCCAGAGAAACCAATCAGATAAGAGGAAGACAAAGAAACATCTATTGGCAACTTCTAATGTTTCCTTCCCTCCTTTAACCTGAGATCAATCATCCATCAATCCTCCTGCTCTTTATTTCTCTTCTCTCAGACATCCTCACTTCCACTTCCTCCATGCATCATTTCTCTCTTGAAAGCTCCCAACAAAGGTGTCTCTACCTGCCCACTCACTCATCTAAAATGGCTTCGAATTACATCAGTGCCCATTTCAGAAGTATTTTGGCTTCACTTTTGTTCTAGATGAGGAGATGAAGACGTGGTTCATGCTCCACCATGTTTGTTCTTTCACACATTCATCATCTGTGTGCTCAAATTAATCTGTCCTGGATAAAAAAAAGACCTCCTTTCACTGAGATAAGATGCTTTGAGATAAGAGGGAGCGATTTACAGGGTATGCAGAGTTTAAGAGAGGAGGAGATAAAACGGGAAAGTGTGAAAGACAGAATTTAGGTTGCAGACTTATTATGGAAGAGGAAGAAAACGGTGAAGAAGAGTTCATGGAACAGAGGCAGAAGTAGAAAGTTCAACATGTAAAAGTGGAGTGATAAATCATGACAGGAAGAGAAGGATGAGGATGATAAATAACGATCCAGTCCGAGAGAGAAAAGGACAACAATCCGTGTAATTAATGAAGGAAACGAAGAGAGGGAGAGAGAGAGAGGGAGGGAAGTAGAGAGGGGGAAAATAAAGAGAAGATAAATCATACTAAACAGAGAAAATGAGGAGGGAGGAGAGAGCAGCGTCAACAGGGAAGAACCTCCTGTGAGTGCAGAATTTACTCTCCACAACAATATGTTCACACATCTGGATGTGGACACCTTGGATGAATGAGATCACCCTGAAACATCCCCAAAGTCTGCATTTCGCCGCCAGTCAGTGTTTGCATCCAAAGCTGCTGAACAGTCAGAACAATGAGAGTGTCTGCTCTGAACGTTTACAGCCTGCAGTGAAAAAGACTGGACTGGTTGACCTTTACAGTTCAGCTCCGTTAACAAAAGGACCAGTTAACAAGCTGGGTTTAAAGGCTACGTTCATCAAACCAGCAGCAGGGTTATAATAACCTTTATGCTAAAATGCTAAATGACAGAAAATGTTGTTAACAGTCTGCAAAGGATTTTCTTACCAGTGGAAAGTGGAATTAAAACAAATGAAGCAGGAGAGAATTTCCATTTACTTCAGTTGTTTCACAGCTGAGAAAAAAAATAAAAATCCTTCAAAACATATAAGCATATATTTTTATCATAATGTAATTTGAGTGAATCTGTAGTGCTGTTTCCCATTATTTTGAGATGAAAGGTCAACTCAGGGTCAAACATCACAAACTCTTTCTTCCCATCCTCTGCCCCTTCTAAATTCTCCCTCCGCTGACTTATGTAGTGCCACTCTGATAACAGCATCTTTAGGCCTTTAAGAATATTGGGTAGTATAATTTTATTCCTGGGCTGTTAAATATGAGTGAGAGAGCTTGTCATGCCATAATAACTGGCTCCAAGATGGAAAGGAAATGAACATTTTGCAGACCGCTGGCCCTTTGTAGTTTTCCTGAGCATGAAACTAAGAGTGTGTTTGAAAAGATGTGATTTGATGCTTTTTGGGGGGCTTTACACACACGAAAACTGATATTAATGCGTCACAGACAGGTGGTCTTTAAGAACAAGGGGAAGCTTTGAAAGAAAAGTCAACAGCTGAACAAAAAGATGCTTCATGGTGCAGTCAGGAGACCAATCTTAGTGTTTTTGTGTGTTTATTGTGTGTACAAATAGAGACATAAAAACATGATGGACTTCATGGTCCTATCAAAAAGAAGAAAACTGCATTCAGTGAAGATTGTGAAGACAAAAACATTTTTGAACAAGATCATTTATTTAGTGTTTTTTAATTTTTTTTTATTTTATTTTTTATGGTGTGTGTGTGTGTGTGGGGGGGGGTGCTGTCTGAAGTAAAAACGTACTGAGCTCAGTCTTCACTGGAGACTTTATGAAATGTTCTATTTACAATAGCTGTTAGAAAACAAACCCGATAACGAGACCATAGCTGTGTGACTTTTCATGACCCTGTGAGCTAATAAGAAGTGTCTGGATACACCATCAAACACGAGCCTGCTGTGAATCCCTCACCCGCTGTTTCTTCCCATTAAAAATTGTTGCATTTTGTGGCCCCATACGGAGAGGCTTGTTTGAAAAGGAGCCGTTTTGACAACCAACACTAACACTCAAGTATTTGTTGTTAATAAGTACAAATACATATCTCCAAACACTGTTGGGTCAAGATGTTTTGAATGACCATGAGAAACAGTCCTCCTGACTCAAACATAAGACTGACACTAAAAAAAGGAACACATGAACAAATGGACTCAAATAAATAACCTGAGTTTAAAATTAGAGCTCAGAGGCAGACTGATTGTCTCACACAGGTGTATAAGTATGTACCCTTGAGCTACACTGCAAAAACTGAAATCTTAGGAAGTGCTTTTGTCTTAGTTTTAGTAAAAATGTCTTTTTAGACTTATTATGAGCCTCATTCACCAGACCAGTCCAGAAACATGTCGCATTTAAAGATATTTAAAGACAAAAATCAGCTCTGAATTGTTTGTAACATGTAAAAAAAAATCTGCCAGTGGATTAAGTGAAAGTTTTTTGTGTTTAGACATTATTTTAAACTTGACAAGTAAATTTTTCTTACCCCATTTTTTTTATACTTGTTGCAGGTAATTCAGACCTTATTTTTTTCTTTTAATGTCTTGAAATAAGACACGTTCTTGGACTTGTCTGTTGAATGTGGCTCACATCAAGTATAAAAAGGCAATTCTTACTTTAAATAAGACAAAAACACACTTGCTTAGATTTAAGATTTTGCAGTGTAGGTAGTAATAGAGCAGCATCATCTGCACAGCTGTTTAGTTCTGTGTGTGTGTATGTGTGTGTGTGTGTGTGTGTGTGTGAGAGAGAGAGAGAGAGAGATATCCCACATGCACCATACCTGCCTGTCTGCAGTGCGGCTTCTCAGTGCCAGCCACAACTTCCAAATTTTACTCCTAAATGCTTCCAATAATAAAACCTGCCTCTGGGGGGGTGTCACAGGGAGGCGAGTAAGAGATGCAGGGAGAAATGGGGAAGAAGAAAAAGAGCGTTTTCACCCCTCAGGAGGGACCAAGGACTGAAACAAGGCTTGAGTAACGTTAAGGGGGTGGGGAGCTGGGCGCTGGTGATTAAAAGGAGGTGAACAACTGCAGGGCGATTTAGATCCATCTTAGTTCTGTTTTAAGTGCTACCTTACAGGCTCATATATATTCATTTGGAGACAGTTATTGATGTTTTAATAATAGGACTGCCTGTAAAAGGGTAGCTAATCATTTTAAGACTTACAATGGCTGTACTTTTTCAGTCAAGGCTAATGTTTTTCTGCCTTAGGACAGAATCCTCCGAGAAAAGAAAGCAGTGTTTACATCAACTTCACGACCCTTGTGATATTATCTGTGGGTCATGAGCAGACCTTTAAATATCAGGGCATAGACTTTGAGCACACAAGAGAATCATGTATGAGACCTGGGTCATAATAAACAACACAACACAGAACATGACACCCTTAAGAGTGCATCCTGGCTTGATGGATCACAAAGTTAAAAGTTATTTGACGTTTAAGTGGGAGAGTGTGAGTTTCTGCTCTCTCCTCTGTCACTGCTACCACACTGCCAGCTCTCCTCGTTTACAGGCCAGTGAGTGCAGGTTATTCATTATATCATGTGTTGGAACAAATTTAAAGAGTGAAAGTTTGGTATCTTTGTGGGTTTTTTTTTTTAAATCAGATAAATAAAACTCTAAACTCTATTTTTCGACCTTAGTGCTGTATTTGAACGTCTGCTTACATGACTGTGTGTAAATGTGCATTTGTTCAAATGTTCCACTCCGTTTCACTCAACAACAAAAATATAAGCAATGGTTTGGAATAGTGTGTGCGTGTGTGGCTGTCTTTGGCCAGCTATAAAGACAATGGCACCGTTGAGGGCTTTACTTGGCAGACTGACAGAAACATTGATGGCAAGTGATTGGGTAAACCATGCCTGCAGGAAACACACACACACACACACACACACACACACACACACATACACACACAAGTATACGCAGAAACATGCTCAATATTCACCATCCGTTGTCTCCAGTGCTCTGCAGTCTCTCCCTGACCCTGATTTTATGCTTCTGCTTCGATTGGACGCGTCACTCTTCACTCTGCTGATGCTTGATTCCGATTGGCTGACTGTAAAGGTCATTCATTTTACAGCCGAGGGTCAGGGTTTGAAATTGAGATTGATGAGCGTCACGGCACATACGGGGTGAAAGGCTGGTTTATAACTTTCCATGTCTGGTGTGATGTATGGGGCCACAGCCCACACATACATACACACATACACACACACACACACACACACACACACACACACACACACACACACACACACAATCACAATCACACAAACACACACGTGAGGAAAATATGAATGTGCTTCACAGAGAATTTGACTTATCGCAGCTTCCCCGCCTTCTTCTGTGTAATGGATGTATTGACAGATAGAGCTTCAAAGAGTGTGTGTGCGTGTGTGAGCATGGAAGTATAGATTTCTGGATTTGATTCAGTGTGTGTGTGTGTGTGTGTGTGTGTGTGTGTGTGTGTGTGTGTGTGTGTGTGTGTGTGAGTGTGTGTGTGTGTGTGCACGTGTGTGTGTGTGCACGTGTGTGTGTATGTGTGTGTGCGTGTGTGTTCAGGTAGGATAAGAAGTCAGTCATCAGAGAGAGAGAGAGAGAGAGAGAGAGAGAGAGAGAGAGAGAGAGAGGGGTGAAAATGAATGAGATGTTTGTCCTGATTCATATCAGTCAAAACCTGCTCTGTTCTTCATCTCACTCAAACACACACACACACACACACACACACACACACACACACACACACACACACACACACACACACACACACACACACACACACACACACACACACACAAAAGCTTAAACTAAAACCACTGTAAGAACTCATGAAACTTTAAAACCTTGGTGTCCACAAACACACGGTGTGCAAACAGCATGACTCATGCCAAACGCTTTGTCAGTGATGTAAACGATCATTGACACGTCCACACACACATCACTTATCAAGCTTAGTGCTCCTGATGAGTGGCTGCTGGAGGCAACGACAGCACATACTCTCTCTCAATCTGCACACACACACACACACGCTCACACATTTTTAGACCAAGTAATCTTTCAAGTCAAATCCCTATTATTCACCATGGGAATGACTGCACAGCAGGGCCCAAGGGTGCATCTATATATGAGTAGGTCTGTGCACGTGTCAGGAGTGTTAATACGCTCACTTCCTCTCCAGATTTGGATGTGTGTTTTGGTGCATGGATGTGTGTTTTGGTGCATGCTTGTGTGTGAGCTCTGTTTCACTGTGTTCAGCACAGCCGTGGAGCAGGATGTAAACACTCGTCATCCACACCACAGTGACCTTTATGCTGAACAGATAACATAAAGCTGTGTCAGTTTAGCTCAGGGTATTATCTTTGAATATATGTCAACATACACATGCGATTTAGTGCGTGATTCTTTTTTCAGGTAATGCAGCTATTTTCCACCGGTTTTAAAATTGTGTGATTCTTATTGCTCAAAAGCTCGTCCTCTTTCCCTGGTTCTCCATGCAGACCCCAAAGATCCGGTCTCCTCAAGCAGAAGTCATGTATCGATCCAGTGTGATCAAATCTAAGATGCATCCTAGTGGCTGATCATACCCCGTCATATTTACACTCCCTGCAGCAGACACTTTGTTGCTCTTGCAGTTTTAGCAGCTGCAGCTTTAGAGGGTGAAAGTCAGACGTTATTTTTTTCCATGTGGTTGTTTATGTTCCTCTTGCTAAGCTCTCCAATGCGCCTGTAAGTTGCAGCCAGGGGTTTGGTAATCCTGTTTCCCCCCTCAATCCCCTTTACCCCTTATCTCCACACTCTTCTCTGCTCTCTAACCTTCATCCCATCTTTCACTCTCTATCCTCTCCTCTCTTTTCTCCTCGAGCCTTCCATCCCTTTATCCAGGTTGCCCTCTACTCGCCCTGCCTCCACTAGCTCACCCTGCCTCCTCACATCTCCTGTTTTCAACCTCCTTCATGACGCTGACTCTCCATCAGTCATCCAGCACTATCACTGACTTCAGAAGGATGCTTGCTTTAAAATCATTTGCAGCACTTTAATCTCTCAGCCTATTTTCAGTTCATATTGCAGCACCGCTAATGGAAGTTTCCAGCTTTTAAGCTCACTTGGTAAGAGTTAGTTTACAGAATGATTTTATCAATTATACAAAGACTTCAAAAGTTTCAAAAACCATTCGAAACCTCACTCCGACAGATCTCTGAGTCCAGAGAGGCCTTGGAAAGACTGAGTCAGAAACTTTTCATGAACACTCTTTAAACCCAAACAGCAGACTGTGTTTAATGTGTCTTTGGGGAGCTGTGTCAGAGAATACAGTAAGAGCATTTAACAATCTACACACTTAAACAATATACCACAAACAGCATTTTCTTTTAATAATTGACACTTTTACGAAAAACATTTTCTTCCTTCTGGAAATCAAAGCTGGGGTTCGTCTTGATGTTTTCAGCTGCCTTTGGGGCTGTTTAAAATCAATCATATCACTGTAGAGGTTTTATTAAATGCATTTATAGTTTGTTGTTGACAAATGAAAATCTCTAATGTTAAAAAAGTAGTGCAAAAAAGCTACAGTTCCTTCAGGGTTCACTTGAGGCTTGCTCCAAACGCCCACAAAGTCTTGGTGTCATGTTTGTTAACCCTCAGGAACCAAAGCAGTTTGTGGTTGTTTTTGTTTCTGTCACATTTTTACTCTCTGTGGTCTCATTTTTCTCAGCAAAGTGAAGTCCCACACCTCTATAGAGTCAGGACAACTATGGCTATAAACTGATGTCACTCAATTATGTCTTCATGCAGTGTAACAACATTTTAAAGCTATAAATCATCAGAAAAAAGAAAAACAAAAATGGAATTTCTCTGATTAGAAATGGAAAAAATAAGGAATTAGTATATACAACACATTTTTAGGCCTAAGAAAAAAAAATGGTGGTGGCACTACATTCAAAGAATCCTCATATTTTGATGTTTGGAAATTTGGAAAACCAACTGATTTGCTTCAAAAACTCCCTTTCAGAAACAGACGGACGTCGTCACAGCGACTACATCCATTTATTATACAGTCCACTGTTAAAACACCTTTTTGTTTGAGCTCATGACTTCAGCATGTGCAGAGCATCCTGTGCTCTCACAGGTTAATGAATAAATCAAACAGTCTTTCCGCCTGGCTCCAAAGGGACTCAGCAGCGAGTGTGTTGCCTTTACTAAAGCAGCAGCAAACACAAGGACTGTCATCAGTCTACACGCTGTGTGTGTGGAATCTGCATATTTCGGTGTCTGTTTTAGCAACATTAAAGCTGCACCTGAGAAGGCTGAAGTGGCGTAACTGCCAAAATTACACAGAGCACTGACTCATTTAGCCCACTCCTACGTTCTTCTAATCCTACAGTGTAGGTCTATGGATGCATTTCGAGGAGAACAGCAGTTTTAAAAAGCAAGGAGGATTACTCACCTTCATTTCACTTCCATTTCCTCCTGTGATGATAATTGAATTGACTGTAATATTTTGCAATGAGGAGAGAGGTTGCTGAATAATGTGTGGCAGAGGGCGCGGATTCAGTTATTATATTGGGATCTATTCACGATGGAAGGAACAGAACAACAGGAACTTAATGGATTGTCCATAAATAAATGAAGCAATACTAAAGGAACACAAAACTTTCACACTAAGTTGTTGGAATTATTTTTGGGAGAAGATATTTTGTGAGTGTTGGTACAAAGTTTCAAAGGTGGCAAGATTTTGAATATACTCCTAAACTGCTCAAAATGCTCCATTCTGAAAATAGCACGAGACTCGCTGACACAATGAGTTCATTTGTTCTTTTAAATTCCTAGTATTTTCCTTTCTTTGGTGTTGGTTTTTAACCTTTTATTTCCTGTCATATTTTCTTCTACTTTTCCTCACATTTCTTTTTTACTTGTCCTTTATGTCTTCTCTGTTACTGATATTTTTTAATGCTTATTTTGCATTCTGTGGAGCACTTTGTAACATTGTTTTGAAAAGTGCTTTATATATAAAGTTTATTATTATTATTATTATTATTATTATTATTATTATTATTATTATTATTATTATTATTATTATTATTATCATCAAATAAGGACATCCCAACTAGTTTATGACACGTTGACAGGCCTCCAGAAGGCTGGCCAATCAGAGGGAAGGGTTTTTTTTGGAGCTGTGAGCCTTAAAGAGACAGTAGCGGGAAAGAAGCATTTCAGGCAACATGCTGAAATAAAGGTTTTCTTAAGCATCAGTGTGAGAAAAAAAAAGGATTTTGAAGCCACAATGTTGACACAAGAAGGATGGTATATAGACAAAAAAAGGCAAAAGACCCCCTCTTTAAATAGAGTGCTGAAATTTGTGTGTGAAGTTTTAGTTGCCCCCAATCATCACAAGCTCAAATTATTTTCTTATTTGAAAAGATGAAACATTGAAAATGAAGGGATAAAATAAGGTTGACTTTTAAATGAAATGAAAAAACAAAGTTAGTAGAAGAAACAGTTAAAATTAGAAAATGAAAATAGGGAGAAAGATCACAATATTTAAAATAAGATTCATTGAACAGTGGTAAATGGAGTTCTCTAAGTGTGATTTTACATTCACCAATTTACACCACATTCTCACACTAACTGCAGAGCCAACAGGGGAGGTTTCAAGTGAGGTGTCTCATCCAAAGACACAGCAGTGTGTGGACAACAGGACCAGTGATTCCACTGAGTCACAGCCTTATTTCTTTTCCCATCGAAGGTGTTAATAATGATTGTTTGAGGGCTTTCTGAGAGAGTGAGACAACTGAAGGGAAGTCAGTAAATGGATGGAAAGACTGACAGTGACGGGTGGGAGAAGAATGGGAAAAGAGCGTGTGGTTTTTCTATAATCTGGGTGAGATCAATAATGAGCTGTTCATCGATCACATGCTCAATATGTTGATCAATACTGTCTGAGGTCTGACCCTTGAAGGTAGATGTGCTGGAAAACACAAATAACATGTAAAGACATGCATCCAAGCTGTGATATGTTAGTAAAGATTCCTGCTTCATCTTCAGTCATATCGTCTTCATAAAAAGCCACAAATTACTTAGAAATTCACCATTTATGTCTTTATTTTTAGTTTCCTGTCTATTATGCATGACGCAGCATTACAAGATAGTTTGATAACAACACGACATCTTAACTCCATGCTGTGAAAGACTGGCATGTACTGACAAACCTACTGAGAGCTGACACAACTCTGCAGCTCCGAATGGCTCTTAGCTTATTGTTCTGTCAGACAAATCGTAACAATGCCAGCTCATTTCAAATTACCAACAGCAGCTCCCAGCTTTACAAGCTCATACAACTCCACAGTGTGCTACCTTCCCGGAGCAAAGAAAGAAGCCAACGTGAACAAGTGGCTGGTAACGAGAGCTGCCAGCCAAAGAGATCCAGATATTTGTTCAGGAGAAGCTGGCAGACTGAAGTATGAAGGGCTGATTGTTGGTAAACAAAGGTCTCTTATTGAGGAGTCTGTGAGAAGGATGGCTCTAAACAGACAGCTCTTCCCCTGATGATGATTCTGCAAAAAAATGTGGACACGAGGGAAGAGGGAAATCCAACTTATCACGAGATGGTGCAGTTATCAAACTCTGCGGTAAGGCATGCACTGCAGTTATACAGGATATAGAAGTTATCTGTACCGGTAACTCTTCCTGAATTCAAGCTAGTAATGTAGCTAGTATTGTGCTCGTATTGTGGGTGTTTTTGAGGAAATATGTCCTCTGGATTTGGTTTTAAAGGCTCTGAAAGGGGACAGAACCGGCCTTTTTGTTGCAGTTTCCAGAGCTTCCACGTACACCACTTTGCACATTTTAAAACGTGTTCCTCCTGAAAGCTCCTTTGCTTTCCTCACCTTACAGCTTCTCCCTTCGGCCTCACTTCTCACTCTCCCTCTGTAGAGGTACTTAGCATGTGTAGCGTGTAAGCAATGCGGAGAAGCGTTGATTCTGTATTCAATTAGCCATGTCTGCTGGGGGACAAGTGAGCAACTCCAACCTCTATCTCTCCACAGAGTGAGAGAGAGAGAGAGAAAACGAGAGAGAGGGAGAGAGAAGGAAGCCTGAGAAAGGTTTCACAGGTTAATTACTAAATCTTCAGAACTATATAGATTTTACCGCCATTGTTTTCAAACCCTTTCTAATTATTCCTTTATCAGCAACTCCTGTTTGTTTCCTTAAATAGAGCCTCTGTGGGTTTGTTGGCTGCTGTTTTGTAAGTGTGTGTGTGTGTGTGTGTGTGTGTGTGTGTGTGTGTGTGTGTGTGTAGCCACATTGCCAAGAAGTGGAACAGATAACTTGCCCAAATGATTATTCTCTGTGATTTATTACACCGCAGCCTTGCTCGTTTCCTTACAGCAAACACAAACTCTGTTTACCTGTCCCCCTCTCTCTCTTCCCTATAGTCACCCTTTGATCTCCCTGCTTCCCTTCCTCATCTCTCCATCTGCGCCTCTCCCTTTGCTTGAAGCTCTTCTTGCCCCCCCTCCATTCATCTATTCTTTGAGTCTTTCGGTCTTTTAGCTCTTCCTCTGGTCTGCCTCACTCTCAATTCTGCTCCTTTTATCTGCTTATTGATGCCCGGCTCGCTCTCCCTCACCATGCCTGACCTCTCCACCGCTCTCTCTCAGTTTTTTTTTTTTTTTTAGATGAGTACTCTGATGATTCATTATAGAGTCATATGCACTTCGTGTTACACTCATCTAATACCCTGTTTCATGCAGGATGTTGAGTCATGTCTTCAGGAGAGAGGCTGTTACTCGTACAGTGAGGCAGCGAGGTTTGGGAGCAAACAATGGTCCAATATGAACTCAAAAACAAAAATACAGAAGCATCAGGGTGGTGAAGGTGATGAAAGTAAAGTGGATTTAAGTGGAAGCCACCAGCTTTACACATAAAAGTCTTAACTCATCAGAATCTGTTTTAAGGTGTGCTTTTTAATACTTCTAAAAAAGGAGTAAACATATTACAGCTCAAAATGACCGTCAGATCTTAAAGGGAATTTCTGCAGTTCTTCACAGTGATTTGTAGTCACCCTAATCTGCGATATTGGTGCCCCCTTTCCACTCTATGTAAACCTCTCCCTTTTAAATGTAAGTTCTAAACTCATAGCCACACATTTTGAGATTTTCCACCCCTCTTATATCTATCTCTCCCCTACTCTCTCGCTCTGTGGAGCTTCCCTCTAACCAGGTGCTCGGGGAGATAACTTCCCCTGCATGGTCTGCTTTTATGTCATGGCCAAACTCATTTTTTCCCTTCACCTTCTCCTCTCCCTTACGTTAAATTTTCTCCACCCTCAATCATTCCACTCCCTCCTCACCTCTGTGCCTCCAGGCCTCTTTCCTCCTTCCCTCTCTCTCCCTCTTCAGCTGCCTCTTCCTCCCCGCTTGGCTCTCCCTCGTGTTTTAACAGTAATGGTGGAGTGTGTTGCATCCGTCAAAGCTCTGCAGGCCCACTTTGCATATCAAAGGATGTGATGGCGTGATAAGGATGCTTGGATTAAGGATCTGAATCAGGGACAGTTTATGTATGTATAGTGAAAACATATGCAGTTATATATTGTACATGTGTTAATGTATTCTTGTTCTTCTGTGTGTATGACAGGATTACAGAGACTTGAATGCTGCAGAGCCTTCTGTCAGAGCAGGCACAGATAAAGTTTAGAGAGGCTTTGCACACAGCTACAGGCTGTTAGCTCGAATATAAAAATGTATGATCAATGACGTCTCTGAATATCACAACAAGCAGCGACCAGATAAGAACACAAAGATTTACAAATACTTTTCAACCTATATTCTCTTGAACACACTACAAAGACACAATACTTATTGTTTAAACTGATAAACATTTTTTAGTGCAAATATTCACTCATTTTGAATTTGATTCCTGCAACATGTTCCTAAAAAGCTGGGGCAGGGTCATGTTTACCTCTGTGTTTCATCACCTTTCCCTTGAACAACACTCACTGAGGACACTAATTGTTGAAGGTTTGGAGGTGGAATTCTTTACAATTCTTGCTTGATGTACAACTTCAGTTACTCAACGGGGGTCTCTGTTGTTGTATTTTGTGCTTCATAATGCTCCATACATTTTCAATGGGAGACAGGTCTGGGCTGCAGGCAGGCCAGTCTAGTACCTGCACTCTTTTACTTCGAAGCAGCACTGTTGTAACACGTGCAGAATGTGTCTTGTCATTATCTTGCTGAAATAAGCAGGGACGTCCTGAAAAGGCGTGGCTTGGGTGGCAGCATATGTTGCTCCAAAACCTGTTATCCTCATTTATAAACCGAGAGTGTTAGATGCAACAAATGCTATTTCTCCTTAAGGCACTGGTCTGATTTGTATAATATTCATGGGACTTTAGGTCTTTGTTACCCCTTTCTAATCAAAAGAACCAGGTGCTCATTCAATCAGCAAAGAGCTACATGCATAGACCTGGAGTTTCATAGGGTGGGTGCTACCTCTCAGCACAAATCTCCCCTTTTCACAAAGCTTAAATTCAAGTCAGTTAATTAATGTAAAGCTGAATTATCTAGCGCCGCTGTTTAACTCGGGGCATTTTCATATAGAGCAGGTCTACTCATAAAACAACAGACGACTCACTTGGCAGCTTTTCTTTTTAAAAATGGCCGTTATCCACAGCTGATCGCCCCTGGCCTCTGACGTGGTTGGGGCTTCACTCTGGCCAAGCAAAGTTTTAAGAACCTGGAGCCGGTGCTTTGTTGGTGGAAACACAAACAATCAGCACTAAGTCAGACATTAGCCTGGAACTTGCTCTGTCAAAAAAGGGGTTTGTGTAAACACAGAACCATTTACCTAACTGAAGGAAAGTTTCTGGAACTAAACCACCTTTCGTACACCATTAAAAATGAACCAAAATTCTAAATTATCCCTGCAAACACTAATCCCTTTCATGTCTTACTCTAAACATTCTGAACCTACAGGAAAAAGACGTTTGTGCTGAGACCACCACCTGGCCTTGTTCACACTGACTGCTTTAAATCACTGAAAAGCCTTTCGCCCTCAGCATTTATCCATTTTACAGTGTTTTTCCTCATAGACTCAGAGCTCAGTCTTCTTTTATTGCACTGTTTAAGGTCAGTACCTGCATTTAGTGCAAGACAGCAAAGCAATAACCTCTCATCACCTAAAGTGTTGCCAAAACCGTGGAAAACAGCACTCATGTGAGTAATCACCTCGAGGAGGGAGAAGCATGCTCTTACACCACTTAAATTCTTCTTTGTTCAAAAACCTCCCACTAGTCATGGCGTCAAATCTGATACAGATTGTAAACTTTAATTCATAACAATGTTCACTCTAAACGTGAAGGACACCATGCAGCGTTGGTAATTTTCTAACAAAGTTGAGGCTAAACAAGGTGCAATCCTGTTGCATCATGGGGCATATTGCAGTATTTCCTTAGCTTCACAGTTGTAAGGTAGAATTTTGTAGTTTATTCAGCCTGTTCTCCTCTGCCTGAGTGTGTTTCATGGTTTTTCTGTATCACTGTTTGTCACAGCCAAGGGAAAACACAGACATACCATTCAAATCCCTTTGGCTCTGTTTCTGAATGTTTGTCTCCAGTCTGGGCCTCAAATGCACAGTGTGTGTGTGTGTGTGTTAGTGATGTGTGTGTGGGAGTGATGACGAGATAGAGAATTTCATCTACTTGTCAATGTTCCCTCAGAGACAGACTCAATCTCATGAGGAGACGGAGCTGCAGGTTTCTCACCGTCACCTTCTCTTTAATAATCTCACACACTGATCAAACAGGTCGAATGAAGAATTTGATGAAATGTCACAAAATCTGCTGACTTGATTATACCAAACGCACATTTTCACACATCCTATTCGTCTGTCTCTCTCTTTTGGATTCAGATAATGTTTCATCCTCACCGGTCAGAGCTGTGTGACCTCTGAGACAGCAGACGTGCTGCAAAGCTTTCAAACACTTAGATGTCTCTCTTTCATCAAACCCTCATTTTCCCTTTTTCACTTGTTTGTTGTTTTTCTTGTTCACTTTAAAGAGCTGTCTGAGTTTCATTTCGATGCAAAGCCTTATGGGACCTTTGCGAGGACGCGCGCACACACGCACACACAATCTAAATCATTCAAGTGTTGCCACAAAGTGCTGTACACAGAGTGTGTCTAGTCAACTAAATGGTTGTATGTGACAACGTAGATGTTAGCAATCAATCCAAGCTAGCAGGTTAGCATCAGAGAGTTTACAGACGATAGAGTGGAGATTTCTTTTGTTTTGTAACCTTTAGATCATTCAGCTCATCGGAATATAAATTTTCATTCACACCTCTCGGAGTTTACTCTTTCAAACATCCCTATCTGATCACAATATCCATATTTTAAAACTGTTAAAAGTATAATGCAAGGCTCTGACAAGCTGTTTCGACCAAGCAGCAAGCTCCACCTGTGAGAAAATAAGCCACATGGAAGAGCAAAACCCTGCAGTTCTTAAGTGATTAAAGATGAAGAGTTTACCCAATCAGAGGCACAGCTCAGCTAACTGACAGGCCGGAATCTGAGAGCTGTTAGTGAGGAGGCTCAAAGGCCGTCTCATTTCCAACATGGCCCCCTTGCCGATGATAGGCTTCAAAAAGTTGTAACAGAAATAAACAGATGACGTTACAGAGGCTATTTTACATTCATATTTTTACAGTCTATGATTTCAACCAATCAGAGGCTAGCAATTCCAAACATATGAGCTGCATTGTTTATACCTGCACTGTAAAGAAGGTTATTGTAAATTTTAACAAAGTTTCTTGCACAAACCATTGGAATTGACATCAATTCATGAACTTTATCTCGGAAATTTCTGACTTCATTCTCGTAAATTTAAAGTGGCTGAGTCCTCTAAGCTGGAGCAGAGAGGAGACCACTCAAAATAATCCACAAACACTCAGATCCTTTTCTTGTAACAGCAGCAATAATCAGAGCAATTACTGGACCAGCTCGAGTGGCGACGTCTGAAGGGGAGTTAGAGAACAAAGGAAGAGAAATTCCACACCTGAGGAGCAGCAACAGTATTTCAGGACAAGCTGTCCTCCCGTGGAGAGCAAATGAATTCATGCCTCTTTCAAGGATTTCCTGTGTTCAGAGCTTATTCATAGTTTATTCAAGGATATAGTTTTTATAGTTTCATTCATAACTTATAACCCAATCTGTTCACTCATTGGCTTCCTATCTTTTGTTCTTTTCCTTTAATCAAGTCAAAACTATCTTTATTTCGTTCTTCCTCTCAGAGATTTGAACCCTTCATCTTAAATCACATTGAAACAAGCCACATGTGATTTATGTTCAGTAGGCAGTCTGATTCTGTTGTTTTAGCAGCGGTGTGTTTGACACGACCTCGTCAGTATGTGTCTGACAAATTTCTTGACTGACAGCTCAATGAACACGTGATCCACTGGAGGCACAGCACATGACATATCAGGAGGCGCTGCTGAAATTTGGAGGGTTGCATACATTTGCATTTCAACCGAGCTGAATAAGAGAGAGAAACTACATCATCACAGCAGGAGGGACGCATCCTGAGTTATTCGGGTTTGGGTTGTTGCTAGAATAATTTGTGCCCTCTTGGAAAGATTCTGAGTTAAACAAATGCTTCAGTGAGTTTGTGTTTGTGTGAGAAAGAAGAAGAAGAAGAGGGGAGATAGAGTTTGAACCTGACAGCTTTATTTCTCATAGCTTAATTATTTTTTTTTGTTTTGTTACTGCCTCTCTCCAAAAAAAAGAAAAAAGAAAGAAAGAAGGAAAGAAAAAACGCACACTGATAAGCTGAACAATCATTCCTCCTTCTTTTTGTGTGTATGTGTGTGTGTGTGTGTGTGTGTGTGTGTGTGTGTGTGTGTGTGTGTGTGTGTGTGTGTGTGTGTGTGTGTGTGTGTGTGTGCGGTGTGGGTACGTGAAGAGCAAATCATTATGTTTGATATCACTGTTTTGTCTCACAGAGATAAAAGACAACATTTTCCCACACCGACATCTCCGAACCGTGCTCGCCTCAGTGCCTTTTACTTTCTCCTTGATTGTTTCCAATTATCTTTCTTCTTCTGTGGCACAGATTAAAAAGACTTTAACAGCAAACAGCAGACTGATTGGAGCCTCGCTGGCGGACGAGCACGCTCAGTGTTGGAGTGTGAGAGTAAGCATTAAGGCATGCTGGAGAAAAAGGCTTAGAATAATAACACAAGGTTGTGCAGCCTTGACAACAGGGTAACACTACTGAAAGAAATGAGAGAAGAAGAAAGTGAGAAGTGTTTCGGATTATATGCTGCTGGTTAGGAGATGAGAGGAGGCTCTTATTGTTCTTGTTCAAAGGCTGTGTGGAAGAAAAACGTTTCATTTCTACTCCAGAGCATCTGTGCAGGAAAGTGCCTCCACATGGGTGTTTGTCTATATACTTTTTGAAAATAAATATTTATCCAGTGTGTTTTATTTTATGTCTGGAAAGAGCTCAAAACACTGCTGTCACATAACAATCGCTCAAGATCTTCTCAAGATCTTCTCAAGATCTTCACAAGAATTGCTGAAATGATGAAGTCACAGCATAATCATCTCCTAACTGGTTTATGTCACGTTGGAGAAACAGGCCTCAAACACCAAGGTCTGCCGATAGCTCCGCCTTCCACAGGCCTCCAGAAGGTTGGCCAATCAGAGGGAAGAGGGTTTGTGGAGCAGGGAGCCTTAAAAACGCAACAGCAAAAAGAAATCGTTTCAGACGGAGGCTGAGACACCACTGCTGCCACATTATGACTCAGATTTGTAACATCTGTCATATATATTTTTTTCCTGTTAATGTGTCAGCAGTGTGATTAGGTAAGAAAAAGTGAATTTAACAGAAGTTAAACTTTTTGATAATCATTTTTCAAATCAATGTTCCTGTTCAAAGTTAATAAAAAAGTAATAATTAACAATAAATGGACACGTGCCCAGCTCTGACTATAAAAAAGACAGAAACAAAAAAAACAAATCGTCTGACATATCCAAAACACTTAAACAAAGCACCAACCTTAAGCCACCTTGTGAGAGCAAAATACACAAGGTTAAATTGGGTTAACATTGCATGCAGCTGCAAGCAAATTTACAGTCTACAGAGACCAATGTGGCCCAGATTAAAGGAGAAATTACATCATCTTTCATGGAGCAGCAGGAAACGCTCCATTATGGGTGCAAAACCCAATAGCCTAATGCAATTTTAACCACGAGCAGCAGCCAACAGACATCATTACTGCGCCGAAGATTGGACGGTAAATGGCCATCATAATGTGATCCTACAAAGTGTAACATGTAAGCAGACATTTGGTTCAGACAGTGCAGAGAGCTGATGACTGACGCAGGAAGGCAGAAGAAGGAAAAGAAGTGCAGAGAGAGTTTTTAAGTAAGGCTGGTGTCACCTGTCTGTGGGGTAGATTAAACATAAAACGTATCACAAAGAGTAAAAGTTCTCTGATCAGAATGAGTGAAACTTGGTGTAAAGATTTGGCTGTGTAACACTGTGAGGTCAGAAACATGCAGGTGATGATTGTGATGATCAGATTTACTCCTCCACTTTAAGCCATCAGTGACTTTCTTCAACCTGTTTTTAGCTTAAGTGGAAAAAAACAGGATCCAAATATGGAGCTTTACTCACTTCAGACGAGGATGCGATGCCAGGAGTGTGACACATTGCACCATGTGCACGTCTGTTTATTGTGTGTGCACCGAAATCTGTCACATCACTTCCATACCATATGAGGCTGCACATCATGACTCTGCTAGTTCCCTGAAGCCTAATGTGTCGTAGGCAATAACGTCACACACACAGCATGCTGTTCTTCACTGTGTTCAAATGAGAATCTTTAAATGTTAGAGGTCGGTATTTCATACTGGTGTTCTCACACTTACATACAGCGAGAGTCACGCTCACACCTCAGCAGGATGAATCAGAAACAGCAGAATCTGCCTGAGCAGAAGAACTTCTCTCTCTGCTCTTACTTTTTAAAATCTGTTTTGTAAGCAGGGTTGAATCGCCGAATGAAGAATAAAACAAGGATAAAAAAAAAAAAAAAAACGTGTTTCACATGCTCACTAACTTTATCAGAAAAATCCTCCTTATCGTCCATCCTCAGCTCAGGGTTAAAAACGTCTGACAAATACACTCTACGAGGACAAATTTTAAAAACGGAGGTGCACAGGAAATAGCAGCAAGATGTTTTCCACTGCTTTTGTCTTTGATCCACACCAAGACCCTGCACAGGTAGTGATGTACCAGGTCTCCTTCTAAAGGGTCCGATTATCAGATGTCTGAAGGCCAGACAGAACAACTGATAACTGCTTAACCTAAGAAAGAGGATATTTGGGCCCAGCCTCCCAACTGCCTTTGTCTAAATGCTCACAAAAGACCACCAAATAGCCTGAGTGACTCTTGCCAGTATAAACGTTTATTACAGCTACCCTCTCACGATCTGTGCATTTCTTGGTTAGTGAGGAAAAAGTTTCGTGATCGGGAAAAACGATCCCAAAGACTTGTTTAAACTCTCAATCTGGGGTAGATCAACCTATAAGAACCTTCTAACAAAAATGTGCACACCCTCTGAGACCACTATGTATTATGCAGGTAAAATAAAGTCTTAAAACATTACTTTAACTGCAGGTTATTACTTTATTTAGCAATTTAGCATGGGCAAATCATTATCAAATCAAAAATCTTAAAAATCCAAAAATCAAAGCTCAAAAATCAGTCTTCATCAAAAATCGAAAAGGAAAGTCTTCTTTTAAATCAAAGATGGAAAGTTTCTTCAGGAAAAAAAAAATTAAAATAAAATTGTTGCTGCTTGAGTCTGCAGCAACTAAAGTGAGAGCCCTCAGAGTAACAACTGGTCCCCACAAGGACAGATAAACAAACCCAAAAACGGAGAAATACAGTCTTTAAAGAGGGGTGCTTGTGCTTCTTTTGAAGTCTTTATTCTGTCCCTCTGGTGCACTGTAGTAGATGTACATGATTTACAGCCCCCAAAAAATCCCCATTTCTCTCATGCTGATGTTTTAGAAAACCCTTATTTTGGCTTCTGGCTAAAGCACTTTGTTTTAGCTACTGTGTCTTTAAGGATCCTCACTCCACAAACCCCCAATCCTCTGATTGACCAACCTTTAGGTGGCCTGTGGGAGGCAGTTGGCCTTGTCTCATGAAGATATTGTGTAGATCTTGCACCATTTTTTGAATGTTTTACAACATATGAATGTCTCATGTGTCATTTACCAGGTTGCAGAATCGACAGTCTACAGGCCTCTGAATCCATCCATAACAGTTTCGATTTGTTCCGCTGCCAAAATAAGCTGTGTGTCTGCATTGCACCCAGTCAGCCTTAACCTTTGAGTGAGGATAAGTTGCAGAAATATTTTCCCTTTATCTAGACCTAAATCAGCAGAAGAGCTGCTCTCTCTCTCCCTCCATGTTTCTAAACTCAGCTCTAAGTAGCTTCAATCAGTGCTCATACACTCTCCTAAACCACAATAAGAAATACACAAAGGGGAGAGTTTGCCAGCTGACTAACAAAAAATACCTAAACAGTCATTTCTGAAGAGAGGAAGAGGAGAAGGCAGGTAACAAATTACGGTCTCTTTGGTAGTGAAATGATCTCCTTGTCTTTATTAGGACAGCAGTTGATCTCATCGGAGTATTAGTTCCATAAAAAGGGAATTTAGGAAAGAGATGCAGCGGATAATGTTCCCAGCCTACATTCAGATTCAGCAATTTAGAGAGGGTTCATGACTGTCTTTCTGTTTCTCAGGCAATTTAAAAACGGTAAAAGGTGTGTGTGTCTGAAATTTATGGCAGTGTGTACAGTAGGTTTTCTCTTCTTTGCAAAGTTTTTTTATCCTCTGGGAAGAAAAGCTAAAGTTTAGAAGGAGAGAAAGAAAAGCAATTCATGTTTGGAGAACAGCTGTGACGACAAACAGCGGGCCAGGAGTGAGAAAGCAGGGCTAATGAAAATGTGGATTTCCCATTAGAGAGACTGTGTCCTTTCCTTGGTAATTTGACGCACACAACATCAAAGACAAGGTGGTTATTTCTCTGTCACTGTTGTGTCTCCTCGGCGTTCTCTTCCTTTTCCATCTTCTTTCCATTGACCCAATTTGCTTCCCATTTCTCCCCTCCCTCCAGAATTTAATTAAGCTATCAATTTTGCTATTCTGCCTGAATTTAAATGCGTGTTTAGTGAAATTAGCTTGTAATAGCCTCTTAAATTTTGAATCAAAGTATGTTAATCTGTGTTAATGTCATTACTTCTTTCTATTCAATTTCTCTTGCCTTCTCCCGTATCATTTCCCCCCCCTCAGTTTCCCTCTCTCTGCTGCTCTTTCCTTCATCTTGCTGTCTACAACTTGTGGCATTTTGAGGCAGCAAATGCAGCACCTTGTTGAGATATCTGCTGGCATTTCCAAAGGCCTCTGGCAAACTCTTGATAAGCTCCTGTGTCTGTGTTTATTTGTGTTTATGTCTGCTGTAAATACATATGGCCAATTGTTTTTATGGTATACGGAAAGTATTTGCAGTTATGTGTTTGAGTAAATCTGCTTCATGGCAGGATGGAGAGCTGTATTTGTCGGCCTTGGTGGGTGTGTTTGTGCAGGTGTTCGAGGACTGACGTGTGACATTTGGCAGTTCTGTTTGTGCAGGTTTAATAAGTCTACTTCGTCTGTTACCTGTCAGAGGAACACACTCAGGAAAGGGCCAGGGGCCGACACCTTCAGAGAGAACTTCACACAAAAGAACCTCATAGCAGAGATTGGTGAAACCTAAATGCATAAGTATTTGCAAGAATCAACAACAATGTGTCCTGTGCACTGAAGCCCTCTGGATATGCTTTACCTCCCAACACCTAAAAGAATGATTTCTGACCCCAGTGATAATTAAGCATTCTTTTAGAGTAAATTATGAGTAAATTAATTCAATATAAAAAAGTTAATTTGGCTGCGAGGTAGGTGTCGCTGCAGTCCACTTCAAACAGGTAGTCCTCACAGCCCCTTTAAGGTTTATGTTCAAGATCAACTTAATTGGATATGTATAAATCAAATTAATACAGACATTATGTGAAAGATCAACTTAAGATTATATTTTTTAATTAAATTTACACAAACTTTATTTGCATTACTTTAATCTAATTAATTAACAGAAGTTACTCAATTTATTCAAGCTGTCTCTGGTTGATATTATTAATTATGCATGCAATGCATGTTTTTACTTTGAACTTATGTAAAAAATATGCAAAATATGCAAAATTTACATGTGATTTAATCACTTAAAGTTCAGGTTTTTGGCGTGATTATTATTTTTTTCAATGAATCATCACATTTGCTGCTGTAATGTTGCTTAGTTCTGATTCCTCAGCACAGGGAAAGCATCATTTTCACACTCATGTCAGAGTCAAGCAAAAATAGGATGGCTGCGTATTAGTTGTGGACCGGGCACGCAGCGGGACTGCAGCCCAACAGATCCAGTGCAAGTTGACACAAAGTTAAAAGCTCCAGTAAAGCTTCTGTTGCTCTTAGAGTGTTCACATTTGAAAGAAGTTGGACCAAGGCAAGATGTAAGCTTCAAAAAGCTGATTCCCATGCTAACATGTAAACCTTTGTAACTCCTCATGCTGCTCAGGAACAGAGGCGATATGCTTCTGAAATATACTCCCAGTGCTCCTCCACCTCAAGGTCACAATTCTTTTTCTTCTTCTAGATTTTGTGAATTCAAAGGATGACTTAATCGCTGCACTTTCAAAGTTCAAACCGAGCGTTTTGATGTTGCATGAAAAATCAGTCTGAAAAAGCTTTGTGAGTGAAACACTGAGCACCAATTTAGTAAATGCATCTGCACTTTATAGAGACCAATTACTATGTTTAATTTTCTGTTATGAATGCAGCCTTGTCACATTTTTGATCCATTTAACGGCCATATTTTATCATGGAGTTTGATGGTAAATGGTAAATGGACCAGTACTTATACAGCCCTTTTCTAGTCTTACACTCAAAGCACTTTACACTGCTAGTCTCCTTCACCCAGTCACACCACATTCACACACTGATGGCAGGCTGATACTAAGGCAGAAGCTAATACATTCACACCAAATTCATACACCACTGAACAACAGTGGGAGTAACTCGGGGTTCAGAGTCTTGCTCAAGGACACTTCGGCATGTGACTGCAGGAGCTGGAATCAAACCCACAACGTTCTGATTGTAGGGCGACAACTCTACCACTGCTCCACAGCTGACCACCTTTGAAAAACCGAAGGTGGTCTTTGAAGGCCTCAGACTCCTCTTATCTCCAACCATTAATGAAGTTCTGGGTTCTTTACGAAAGCAGGTAAGACCACACTCACACCTGGGATCATGTGACCCCAATGATTCTTAGGAATCAGGTCAACAACTCGTAACGACCCCAGTAAGCAGCCTGACGACCCCAGAGTCCAGTCTGTTTCCGGGGGGCATCTTCAAGAAGTCTACCATAGACTCATGATGTGAGAACACTTTGTCTAACAGGAAGTCAAATTCAGGACTAAGTGAGAGTGAGACACCCAAGTGACTCAAAAGCTCCTTCAGCTGAATGAACACAATCTGTCACATAATGGACTTTCAGTTTGGTGTCTCTCTTCTCAGTACAAATGACCACAAGGTGACACATTGACTACAATTTCCCTGAGCTAACCTTTGACCCAGACATCCATCATTTAAGGTATGCATCTATGTGTTTGACTCTCTGTGTGTGTGTGTGTGTGTGTGTGTGACACACAGCTGCCTCTGTCTGATGCATCCTTACCCTGGCTCAAAATCAAAAATCCTTGTACCGTGTCTCCTCAGGGAGCGAGAGAGACAGGGCAGACTGGCAGCAGCAGCAGGAGAGAGCGAGAGAGAGAGAGAGGGTGATGCTTGTAAAGGGAGGGGGATAAAGTGGAGAACTGACAGAGGAGGTAGTGACGTGGTTAAAGAAGAGAGCGATCAAAGGTGAGGTGTTAAGAGAGAAGAGAGGGAGTCCAGGAGGAGTGAAAAAGAAAGGATGGGTGGGAGTTTTGAGGGGAAGAGCTGAGACTGAGTCATGTTACCTCCCCTCTGTGCTGTTCTCTTCCTCTCACACACCAGGGGTCAAACGGACTGCGTATGCAGTGTGTGTATGTGTGTCTCCACTATCGGTTGTGTCTCCTCCTTTCTTGTCAGATTACATCTGCACAATCATTTTCTCTCTCGATTGTGGCTTCAGTTCACACTCGGCTGATGCCTTTTGACAACAGATGCCAGAGCTTTTTGACCACAGTCCTTTAAAGAGGAGGAATCTGAGAGGAGCAGAATTCAGTGTGGATATAAAACAAAAACAGTAAACGGCAGGTAACTTTATCAAGAAGTTGCATCCCAATATTTTCTAAAAAGATATAAATGAGTCTAAATAATTCAGAAAATCAGACAAAAAATGTTGAAATTATCAGTCGCTTATCATTATTCACACAGTATTCTACCACCTTGAGGATTATCATCCACACACTACAGGCAGCTGGAGTTGTATTTTGGCCCTTTTCAAACGGCTGCTTTCATGAAATCATCCACACACTTTTTTTTCAGGAAACTCAATGCTAATTTTCAAGCAAAAAGAAGAAGGAGGGAAAAAAACAATTAAGTGAGTAAATCAGAAAAAGCAGAGCGATAACGTGCAGTTCGAGGTGGTTTAGACACATCTGTGTGAGCAGGCGTCAAATATGATGCACAGTTCTGTTTTTATTGATAAAAAAATTATCTTTTTCTATTATTGGGACATTGCAAAAATAATTGTAAGCTTACCAAGCCAAGCTGAAAGTGCTGCTGTGAATCAACACTGTTTTCACACACTAACAGCTTTTTTAAATGAGCTCAGCTCAGTTTATTTCTCCACCAAAATGTTGTTTAATGGAGGCTGATTAACTGTTAAGAACAACTCATGTAAACACATCTGTCACATCGCACAAAACCGTCAGTTCTCAGAGTCCGCACAGAAATTAAAAGAGTTACTGCATGTCCCAGTAAAAGGACTCATCTTCTGTGCCCACACTCACTTCCTTCATCTTCCCTCATATCTCAACGCTTCTAATTTCATGTTTTTGTAATTAATTCTCTTGATTCATTAGGCCGAGAAGAGGAGAAGAAGGAAAAATGAGCAGGGAAGTGAGGGATGAGGGAGGAGTGCAGCATCTTGCCATCTGCATTTCCACCCGCAGGGCAAAACCATGAGTCTGTGTCTACAAACTGCAGTGAAAGTACCGAAATAATTAAGAGTGGGAACTGAAACTGAATCAAAGAAGAAAATAACAAGAGTGAACTCTGCTCCAGGCAGCCTGACCCTCCCCTGCCTCTCCCCTGACCCCTGCTGTTCTCTCTTTTCCCTCTCTCTCTTACTTTGTGTGGCCATCTTCCCTTCATTCTCACTGCATCACTTTACATTGGAGTCAGGTTTTGTTTTGAGATTTGTTCTGACAGCCGTGGAAACACGAGTGTTCAGACAAAGGCAGAAATGCAAAGGAAAGTGTGTGAAGACGAGGTGGGATGGACGAAGACCGAGAGCAGGCAGCGAGTGAGATATATAGGAAGAAGAAGACATTAAAGATTCTCGCTTTGAGACTGAGACAAAGAGAGAGAGCTGTGGAAAGTGCCCTCGCTCTTCCATTTCCAGAGGATTCAAAGATGTATCTCAAGCTCTGTCTCAGCAAATGAAGGAGGGGAAATCATAACTTAAAGAAAGATTTAAAGTCAGTGTTCTGGTCGAAAGAGATTACTGACAAATATCACCATGAGAGTGAAGATGAGTTCACAGCACTACCTTTGTTACTGAATTTCCATATCATACAGAATCCAGTGGAGTTCAGTGATGCATTTAGAGATTGAAATTCATACACATGACTGTAAAACATCATAAAACAGGGCCTGCTTTATGTACATCATATCAAGGGAGTCATGAACTGTAATGGTTGCAGGCTGCTTCCTCCCTGAGGTATTTTGGTTGCTCTTTTATGTGAAAGTCTGACATAAAAGCGTGCTCTCTTATCGCTGGAAACAGTGTGACACCTCTGCCTGTTTAATATTCTGTTATGTTTCTCTGTTTGTCTGAATCTCATTTCCACAGGGACCCCAAAGCCCTCAGTTTATTTTGGATATTTACATGTATTCCGGAGAAAGATATGAAGATTCATAAAAAGTAAAAAGAATCTAAAACTTTGACCTCAATCAGGGTATGAGTTAGTGTTCCGAATGCTGAATCAGAGTGACCACTGTTTCACATGTTATTTTCAATGCTTTGTGTGTCTCAGACACGTATCTTGTGTTATTTGTATGTACCGCTGCTGCATATCTCAGACTCTTCAGGAACAGAGATTTTTCTTTTGAATTTATTTTTCTCAGGGACAAATCAAACACATCTTGCAGGTCTGTGTGTCCTACTTTGCACCAAGCTTCACAATGCTTCTTCCTCCACCATTTATCGTCCTCTCTGAGCGATTTTTAACACAGAGTCTGTTCATGAATTCTGAAGTCTCTTAAATGAAATGGTGGATCGAAATATTTTACCCTGGGGTACTTACAAGTAGTATGGGAGGTAGAGCCTTAAAGGGGCTGTATTTTACAAACAAATATCAAAGTAAAGGAAAGGAACATACATTTTAAGCCAACACCTTAAGCTTCATTTTTAAAAGGGAATGACTATTGAAAGATATTTTGGTGATGTGTGACAACTAACTTCGGTCTCCCCTACACAAGAGGGACACCAATTGGTGAATCATCATTCTGGGTCAAATATTGGGCCTAAAAAAGTGGCCGTTTGTCTTTCTCATTTTCAATTAAGAGCACTCATAATAGAGACTTTGTACAGTACAATGGCAACTGTTGAGGAAAATTCCAGAGTGCTACATCCTGGAGTGCTAGAGGGATTTTTTTTTAAAAGTTCTGAATCATGAGAAGCCACAACAAAAATATCAGAGGAAAATGTAAAACCAGAAAATAAGCATTTTTATCCCCTCTTTAAGATTTCAGACCCCTCTCTCTCCTTTGGAATGATTAACCAATCAGTGTCCAGGAGGCAGACACCCTCCCTTCTTTTAGGCTTAAACCTCTCTTTTGGATAAATCACATAGTTAGGCTTGGATTAGGCTTAGATCAGCCCTTAGTTATGCTGCTATAGGCTCAGGCTTCTCAGAGATATGTATATAAGCTGTTCTTGTCTGTTTGTATTCATCTTTTTCTACATTCCTCTATCTCACATTTGAAGCCCAACAAGGTCTCAGCTGACGGTTGATCAACGTAATTCTACACAATGTTTCATTCTGTTAGCAGGAATTTCTAACATGCAAAGCAGGTTTTTAAAGTGGCAATATAAAAACAACACTCTTTGTAAAGTGTTTGGAGGAAAAAAAATATTACGCATTCATTGCATTTTGAAACACACACACTGAAAATAAGGTCTTAATAATTTGTCTGAGAAACTGTCTGAAGTTAAGTGTTTGCCCGTTACCCTCTGCACCAAGTGAAGGACTCCTGGGATGTCTTGTCTTTATGTCATAACTCCCACAGACACGCTTGCTTTTAAAAGTCTGCTCGCACAAGGACATAGAAGGAGAGCGGTGGAACAGAACAGATTGGGAATGCACAGATTGGTATTCATTGTCCGAGTGTGGTTCAATCAGCGTTGTCATACACTTCCAACGCTTGTGCATGCACACACAAACTGATGTCACCTACAGCAGAATGCAAAGTAGGAGCAGGTGGTTTTTTGTCTGTGTGTCTTGTGAAGCAGCTGTTGCATATCTCAAACTGCAGTCACCTTAAAAAGGTGCTGTGTTGTTCAACTTGGTGAGAAAGGTCCAAAATAAACACCAAGAGTCCCATCGAGGGAAACAGTTCCTGGAGAGACGAAGAAGTGTTAATTAATGTTGTCAGGGGTCACCGGCAGACTCTCAGGCTTTTTATGTTATTTCCAGAGTGAGCTGTCATAGGGTACGTAAGAGACTGTAAATAAACTTTGGCTGACCAGTGGCTGCTCATTTGGTGATCAGACAGCCCAGAGTTAGTTAACCTCAACTGTAAGGCAGAGAAAGTTTAACATCTAGGGAAGGACAGAAGTATAACAAAACAAACTCAAAAATGAAGTTTATGATAAAAACTGAAAAAAGGCATAACAAGAAAAAAAAAAAATCTTGAAGTTGGTGTCAAAAACCATCACAGATATCTTTCTTATTCTGAATAAACTTGCAACTACGAGTCCACCACATCACATCCTTCAGTCTGCAGCAGCTCTGACATGGACTGGACAGATGAGTCTGCTGCTACTCCTCATTTTGCTCTAACACACGATAAATTTACAATCCAGCAGAAACTAAACAAATCAGCTCCTCTGGGCAGAATCTGACAGTAAGATGGACAACTCCAAGTATAATGATACGGTCTCACATCGTTGGCATGTTGGCTGCTTGTTGGCTGTGTGAGTTGCTGCTGTCAGTTCTGTCTTTATTCAGAAATCTCAACCGACTAAGGACCAAAAAAACCCATCTGTTCTTGAAAACTCTTGGCTGTATAAATGTCAGAAAGACCAATTCTACAGAGGAAAGGGCAGTGAGGCATTTGCTAAGCTACAAATCAGGGACCCAAATGAAAATTCTTGGCCGAAACCAAAAACCAAAAATGAGGAAACCAAGGCCGAAAACCAAATCACTCAATCACTCAGACTTTATTTGTAGAGCTCTTTTCATATGCAAAATGGTAACACAAAGTGCTTATTAAACAGAACAGACAACACAGCATAACTAAACTGTGTGCTGACAAACAGAGGAAACGCTATCAGGAGACCTAAAAGAGGAAACACTGAAGGTAGAATGGGATGTTAAAAACTTCAAATAATAAAATAAAGCAACCAAATTGAAATTAAAAAATAGGGCAATAAAAAACTACTTAGATACTAAATAATAATAAGATAATGCACAGATAATAAGATAATTAAATATAAATGTAACTATTAAAAAACAAGTTTATGACTGATTAAGATATGAGCTTGTTAAAGAAATTGGAAAAAAAAAATAAAACTCAGTTAAGGCTAGACTAAAGAGGCAGGTTTTTAGTTTGCTTTTAAAAAAGTTTAAACAGAAAGAATATATGATGCCAATTATTAGTACCTTTGCTTTTATGGCTATGACTGTGTCCTGACCTCACTAAAATCAAGGCATTGCAATTGCATAAATTAATATTAATGCTTCAAAGAATAATGCCATCTTCCCAGATATGGCCCTGGGAGCACTTTAAAAAAGGTAGAGATTTTTTTCCTGCATATCTTGTGGTGGTTATGACATCATTTTCCCCGACTCTCTGTCCGCTATATTTAATGTGCTCGTCTGTGTGTGTTGGGTGACACGTGTTTGTGTGTCTGTGTGTCTGAAACTCTGCCGTGTAAAATGCAGAAAGCAAAGGAGAGTTATAGACATGTGACTATCCCATCATGTAAATAAGATAAAATAACATGAGGCTATTTAATGTTTTTGATAAAAGAAGAAGGTATAGACCGGATCTGTGCACTTCTCTGGAGCATTTCTTGTGCACGCATCGCACACTTTGCAAATCATTATCTGTGGGTCTTTCTCGGATATATTGAAATATGTTACATCGCATGTCGGTCCTTATCCAGACAAGAGCATGCTAGCCACGGTTTTGGCTTGCGTCATCACATCATACTGTTTCAGCTGTGTTGTTTCGGTGATAAGTCTTTTGGCTGAAAATGGCCCCAGAAGTCCATTTTGGGGTTTTTGGTGGAAAATTTTACTGTAGGCAAATTTTTAGTGCATTCCTACTACAAATTACAACTGATATATGTCAATAAATCAAAGAATACATAGAGGTGGTTTCAGGAGGTTAATCAGTAAGAAAGACTTGTCCGCCTGTGAGCACCATAGACTGTTAAAAAAAAAATGGACGTCATCTTGCTTGGCTAAAACTCAGGTTTCCACAAAAACTGCTCCCCCTGGTGACTGGCTGCAGTACATGTCAAAGACTCCACCTCTCTATTCATTCCAGATGGGCTGTGGTCAAACTTTAAAAAATTACTACACCTTATAGAAACGTTTCTCACATCCGTAAGCTGTGGTGATATTTAGATATTATTGTGCTGCATTCTGTTCAAGTCCTCTTTTTTTTTCATTAGTTATTAGAGGTTAATAACGGGGTTTTACGTCTCATTTAACGATGATTGACAGCTGCTGTTCTTGTGTATTTTTTTTCGGAATAATAAAATACATCAAAAAGGAGAGTTAAGAAGAGATTAGACTGGAAGGTTTTTTGTCTTCAAAACCGTACAATGGTATAAGGCGGAGCCACACTGTCCGTTCTATATATGGTGAGCACCTGCTGCTCGTTGAGAAGAGGAAGACACATATTCACATCAGAGTCTCCAAACTCCAAAAAATGTTGCTTGATTTGTTGCTAGTTGCTTTTTCTTTAAAACGTACAAACAAACAAACAAAAAGAAGTTGCCAGTAGGGAAGCTTGCTGCATATAACAACAAAACTGCTAAGTTGGCAATACTGCAGCTGGCAGTCACATGGGTAACTTTAATCCTAAAATGAATCTAAAACTGATTGAAGTGTCTCTACAAATTGGAGACAAATTTGGTGACAAGGAGAAATCAAGGACCGTAACAAAAAAATGTCTGACTGACCTTTAGCGTCCTGAATGTTTGGAGAAATATCACCGTCATCGGTTTGACTCCCAGCAACCACACTGACCTTTAATCTGTAGAAGAGAAAGCTTCACTCCTTTCGTCCTTTTTCTCCTCTTTGTACGTGTGTCTTCAGTTTTGTGTGTGTGTGTGTGTGTTCTGTAGTGACAGCACTGACAGTGGATCTGAACATGGTAATGGCCGGCTGTACAAGCAGAGATTCAACCATCTGCAAGCTCCAAACAGTAGCTGTTTAATATGCAGAGAGCCTTTGTCTTTAAGAAGGTCAGTGCTTTCTTTCTCTTTTACTTTTCCACAGAGTCATGTGACAAACTGTTCTTGATGCTTGGTGACACATAACAAAAAATAACAGGAGTTGATTTAAGGGAAGGTGAACGAAAAAGAGAAAGGTTACAAAAGTACGATAAATCTGTATCTTTGGGAGGAAAAAGTAGAAATAACTACAAATCCAGGGGGATCTAAAATGTGTCGTGTGTTGCACATTGTTGACCAAGTCCACGCATGGATTACAGCATGGAGGCAGGTGCACTTGCTCACTGTCCCATCAGCGTGGACACTGACCTGGAAAGAGATGATCTGACCAGGCGCCAACCCCCAAGTGAGCGCCCTGATTTCTGTGTTTGTGATGCTTTGCTCTCTCTAACTCTGCCGCTCACAGTGTAAGTTTTCTGTTTTTCCAGATCAAGAAGTCCACATTCATGTCCTCTACACAGCATCCAAAAACATGTGCAGATTCTGGGCCTTAGTGTCCTGGCAAGACACAACAGCTCCCTGAAATCTCTCTGCTGCAGTACATCCTACGATGTATGCCCTGAATTTCTATGAGCTTTAGATTTTTTTGTATTTGTAGGGAAAAGTGATGTTTGATTTGTTTTCTCTGATGATATGATTTAATCACACCAGCAAAGGAAAACCTCCCGCTCTGTTAGCCTTTGATGTACCTGTAAAAAGATCTCCCTCTGCTTCCCGAGCTCCTAGCTGCTTCCTTTAAACTTTCATGCTCCAGCATCAAACTCTATTATTGAATGTCTTTGTATTTGGAGGAGCTTCAGGCTGTTTATGTTGTGATATACTCACTATACCTGAAACCATCTTTTCTTGAGGGAAGATGCAAATGTGCGTCTGCGAGTGTTCGGGCATGTTTGTTTGTCTGTATTTGTGTGTGTGTGTGTGTGTGTGTGTCTTTGCTGGTGTGTTAGCTCTCGAGAGCTAAAAGAAGATGCTGATTGGCGATAAGCAGTGTGAATGAGTAATTAGAGCTGGTGGCAGGCAGAGAGGGAGCCCTGCCACTTCACTGTGAATGGGCCTTTGATGCTGAATCCAAGCCCCTGTGTTCAGATAACACATGTCCCTCCACACACAAACACGAATACTCAGGCTAATGACGATGAAGAGAATACACATTTATCCACACTGACCCATATTCTTACAACACATGTCCAGGATCTGGCTCTCAACCGTCCACTTAGAGCCGATTGAATCATGGCCGTCTCCAGTCTCAGCGGTAATGAGGGTGATTCTCTTTGACTCTCCTTGTCTCGTCTAGATTCGCTGCTTGCACTTGAAATCACTCTCCTTCTACTTCATATAAACTCTTTAAGCTATAAGAGCATGCTCCAAAAGTGGATGCTCAGCTGTCTTCAGTGCTCCTCTATCCAACAGATCAAAATGCTAAACATTAATCACACTTTTAAATCCGTGCAGCAATGACCAAAACGACAAGATAATCTAGTTGACACTGGATGGATTACCTTGTATCTTGAGTGATACTCTGGATATTAAAAGATAAACAAGTAAAAAAACTTAAAACAGATACAGAAAAGTCATCATAGTTTCCTCAGATGAAACAGGAGTTGTGTACAAGCCTAAAATACTCTTTAAAGGCCTCATTTCATTCTTATTTAAAAATACGAACCTAATCTTTTTTTTCTTATCAACCGGAAAGCTGATGAGAGACAGGAAGTTTGGGGAGTGAAGACGTGCAGCAAATCAACACTGTCCAATAAAAAACACGTCTCTACACTTTTAACAAATTTGACTTTCTACAGTATATCGAGTGTCTGCTGTCTCCACCGGCCATCATCAGCGTTGGGGTCCTAAATTACCGATGTGATATTTTATTATGTTATCTAAATATAACACCTATCTCATCCTGTTCCTCCCCCTAGCAGGAGAGGAATTTTATGTCAGGTATGCTCTATAACGTGTCAGTTTTTGAGGAAAACACTGCGTCATTTCTTGCATTAAAGTATCCAGTGATCCTTTGTCGCACAGAAGCGCTGTGATTTCAGACTACTGGCCTTTAGATTATCATGATCTAAGGGTGAAATCCCAAGAAAAAGCATTAATTAGGGTTATGTGCTGTGTGGAATTGTAGATACTATCAATTATTTACCAACATAATGGAAAAAGAGTGTAATAATGATAGTGAGAGCAAAAGACGATCAGAAGCAGAAGTTTCCATCCTTCTTTATCTAGGATCACATCCTCACTGTGGTGGAAAAAGTCAGATATCTGGGACACATTATCAGAAATGATTTGAGTGATGATGATGATGATGTTCAGCATCAGTGCTGTAAATTGTATGCACAAGCTAATATGCTCATTCATTCATCTTCGATACCACTTATCCACAAAATGGTTGAGGCACTTTAACCCCTAGGGCAATGGCTCCCAAAGTGGGGGGGTCGCACAATGTCTTTCAAAATCGAAAACTATCTACATTAGCAAATATGATCCATTACTGCAAAATTATAAACAGAAATTGGAGTTAAGCTTTGTACAAAACCATGTGAAGAGGAAATCTTTGATCTGAATTTACTATTTGTGTTTATTTTGGCGCCCCCTCTGGTCAAAGTGATGCCTCTTATTTCTTTGCAGATTTTATCCTGAACATGTACAAAAAAAAAAAAAAAAAAAAAAAAAACAGAGAAAACATTAAACCCAATCCGTACGTCGATTAACAGCCAAAGTGCACGCTGCAGATATTCTCTGTTGTAAAAGTAAAAAAAAAAGGCTGTTTCTGCTGTCAATCATCTCCTCACAGTATCTGAAGGCACAAAACCTCAAAATAAACGTTGTTGTTGTTGCCGATGCTTTTATTTGCACTGATAGGTTTTCACAAGGCATCACTTTTAATTTCAGTCTTAAAAAAACTCCTCACAGGGGCTTGAAGTCATTGCATTGAATTGTTGAATAATGATCACAGAATCAAAAGAGCTGCACTGACCTCAGGGCTTGTGCACCATGTAAACGGCATGTTTGAACAGCTAATAGGCAGAGACAATTAAACCCTCGTCAGATATACCATAACTGATAAATCCTGCCTCAGAGGAGCGTCTCTGTGACTCCTTTGACATTCTTGTCTACATTGATCACTCATGTGTTGACTGATGGCGACATGAACACCCATGTTATGTGGGAAGCAGCTGAAAGCAGAAATATGTGACACTTGTGGGGGGAGCTGGCGAGTGCCCATGTGCAGCTTGGCAAGACAAATGCCAAATAAAGCTTTTCAAAGACATTGTCTCAAAGGTTTTGTTGTGCAGCATGAGCCCCGTGGAGAATTAATGCTAAAATGACATGTAAAGCATTATGGAATCCTGAAAGCACACAGCAAGCACATATTTGGCCCTGAGAGTTAATTCCCAAGAGCAAGAAAGTGGCTAATTAGCAGATATGTGAGGAAAGCAATTGCACCTTTTTACTTATTTGGAAACTTTTATCTCTCGCCCCTCCATCCTTTTCCCCTCTCTGCGCTGTGCTTCGCCCAACACACACCCACCAAACACACTCACAGCACGAGCACAGCACACCAGACTGCTGCTCCACTCTGATAGCAGTGCGCCATGCAGAGCTCACTCTGCCCCCAGTGGGCTGCACTGGGTAGTGCGTCTTCAACCTGACGAGACCAGCTGCAGCAGAAGCAGCAGCAGCACTCGTGACTCTCCTGCTGGGAGATGACGCAATGTGAGGCTAGACGATAGAAGTGCATCAACAAGCGCTCACTACATACCTGAGATGTGCAAAAAAAATCTGTCCATAGAACAAAATAAAGGATGCACATCTCTGAGGGAGGGTTTTATTGGCTTTAGATGAAAAATGTGGCACACATGATTATTTGGCTTCAGATCAGAGTGATGCAAGGTGGAAAAAAGGTCTAAGAAGGATGAATTGATGAATTTTCTTCTAAAACATTGTTTTTGAGAAGCTGCACTGCTCTGCTTTACACTGTCAGACAGATCTCTGAGAATGAGGCACATTTCACTCAAATAGAGATTTTAAAAGTGCCATTTCAAGGGACTACACAGATTCTCTCTCTCTCTCTCTCTCTCTCTCTCTCTCTCTCTCTCTCTCTCTCTCTCTCTCTCTCTCTCTCTCTCTCACACACACACACACACACACACACACACACACACACACACACATACACACACACACACACACACACACAGAATGTGGGCGAGGAACCAAATCACCCTCACAAGACCACTTTCCAATCATTCTTAATCATCCGAGCGTTCATTCATTCATCCATTCACGGAGGGGGTATGTGTGCAATGGTGTGTGTGTGTGTGTGTGTGTGTGTGTGTGTGTGTTTATTTGATATGACTTGGCTAGGCTGTGCTCACCACAGTGCAATCCAACAGCCATGATCTGTGGCATCCATCAAAGCACACTCTCTTATGCATCCCGCACACGCACACACACACACACACACACACACACACACACACACACACACACTCTACACACATTTAGAAAACTTGCCATCTTGATCTGAGTGCAATCCAGAAGAGCTTGCCAGAGGGAAAGGTCGAACTGCAATCACTCAAAATACACACATACAAATATGCACACACACGCGCACACACACACAAACACACAAGCACACACAGTCACAGAAGCATGCACCTGCTCCTCACTATTTATGAGAATACTTAACAGTAAATCTGAGCTTTAAAAGAGACATTAACACACAGGGATGAAATTCAAAACACACAAACTAGAACATCATCTGTGCCATAGACAGTATAAAACACGTGTTATGAAGCCAAATGATGATAGCTGAGGACACCACTGATTGTTTTGCAAGCAATGACATACCTTGATGTAGATGTTTTCGATTGAATCTATTCAATAGAAGATGCTAATTCAAGGAATTTAATATCCACTGTCAGGCTGATGAAAGCATAGAAGTGACTGAGGCACCAAGCAGCTTTGAAAAATAGCAAACTGGATCGTAAAGTTTAACTCATCCAGAGGAGTGACAGTAATACACTCACCTCACAAACTGACTGGACATTAATATGTTGAGAGACAGACAGCAGACAGACGTACTGAGACAGTCGGCATTATGGATTCAGATATCTGTGGTCATGTAAGTCTGAGTGGAACAGTTTGCTGACTCCTCTTATTTGCGAGTGATTAGTCAAAGCCCGGAGTTTGACACAATGAGATCAACCCAGCTGAGGAGAAGGCATACTTTACTGTTCTAGGCCATCACACACACAGGGACACACATGCATAGGGCACACACACACACACACAGGCAGAGATGCAAGAATGGCACAGAGGAACAGACAGGTGTGCAGGTGCTTTATTATCATATATGCTTAAAATAGCACCCTGAAACACACAAATCCTAACCCATCGAGGTGGGTGCCTCAGCACAAATGACTGAACCTGATCACTCAGACTTTTCCTGCTGACAGCTCCATTACAGAAGTACCTTAAAGGGGCTGTGAGGACTATCTGTTTGAAGTGGATTGTAGCGACACTGTCGTGATGATGTGACTCTTAACAAGGTGTGTGTTTGTTTTTAAAAATGAATGGAGATCGGATCTTCTTTTTAACACTACTTTTCTTAGTTCAGGACAACTTTTCATCAGATACGTGATGAGGTTAGGTTTTTATCAAAAGTAAAGCAGCGCTGTTGTTTGAAACATTTCAACAAGCAAACTTTATCAGATTGTACCATAATTTAGTAGCCATATTTTTACATGCCTCTTGCAGCCTGGTGGTTTGAGACTCATCGCTAGACTAATGTGTATTCTAAGCAGATCTTTATGTCCTTCTCATCTGCCAAGCAGAGCTACTGTAACCTCACTTTTCATTTTATTGACAGACTCTCAAGTTTGAACAGTTCACTGAGTATAACTGCTGCATGTGGGTTGGAATAAACATTATCACAAACAGTTTAGCCTGTATTTTAGCCTTTAGCTCATGATTTAGCTCATGCTTTAGCCTTTAGCCCGTACTATCGCTCTCCCCTTTAGCTTTCTTCCGCTCTGACATCTTTTTTCTGTCTGAAAGTTCAGCTCCACTCTCCACCATCACTACTAAATGAATCACAGAAATTGTTTTTAGCAGAGAAAAACAGATTTCTCTTCTCACTACTAAACTTCGTCAGCAGGCCTGGTGTTGTCATAGACACTTTAGTGCAAAACAATCAAGTCCTGTCTGACCCCATTGAGAAGCCAAGACAGCATTTAGAAATAACCTATATTGGTGCTGATAATCTTATTTTAAGTTGTAGATTATGATCAGGCATACATCTAGAAATTAGACTTTTTCAAGATCACTTAGAAAGTCCTCCCAGTATATTTCATGAAGTTTCCCTGCTTTACAGTTTACAGATTGTTTCACACTTTGCTCTACAGTCACACGTTAGATGTTTTGGGCATCACACTGCAAAAAGTCAAAACCAAGCAAAATTTTTATTTCTTATTTCTAGTAAATATATCTTATTAGTCTTAACCAGGGCTTTGAACCGGTTCGCGGAACGAAAACGAAAACCGGAAACTTTTGCCATTTTGCTAGGAACGGAAACGAAACCAGAAACTTTTGAATTTTTAATGTTCCGGAGCAGAACCGGAACGTTAAAATAATAGAAACCGGTTAAAACCGGTTCTTTTTTCGTTCTTGAATTGTCTGTCATGTTGGTCATGTAGCCCAAACTCATTCACCTCCTGTCATTCTCTCATGCCCTGCAGAGTGAAGCAGCGCGTCAGTGCCTCACTCTGCAGCGCACAGCCAGCCGTGAGTCCAAGAAGACGTCAACATCTGAACGTCTTCAGTCAAATAATCTGCATTAAAAACTTCTGGATATTTAGAAAAAAAAATCACTTAGCTTAAAACTTAAAAGCTGCTGTGCTAAAGATCAGTTCTTATTGAGTGCTTCCCTGATATTACACCATCATAAATATTGATTTTTTGAGCGCACGCGAGTGAGTTTGTGAAGCAACAATAAGTAAAGCGCTGTGATCTTACTTTAACTATAAAGTCTTCAAAAAGGAAACGTAGTTCACCTTGTGTTTTTCTGCTGACATCACTATAATGAGCTCACTGTTAGCTCTATAAAGACAATGAACTGGTTCTTCACCGCAGTCTGCAGCAAAGCTTTTCATCCTTTTCTCCACACCTGGATCTCTGGAGTTCTGTCCACACAGAACAGCTGCTGGACCAAAGCTCTGACTCTCCATACATGTCTAATAATCAACATTTAGGAGCAACAAAACAGAGAAACCAACGCTGCTTTCCAACAGTTTCATTTAGATGTTATCAAATATGATCCTGAGCTCTGAGGCAGCGCGTCAGTGCCAACCTGCTGCACAGAGAGAGAGAGAGAGAGAGAGAGAGAGAGAGAGAGAGAGAGAGAGAGAGAGAGAGAGCAGGTCATGTTTTTGTGTTGTACGTCGCTTTGGAGAAAAACGTCTGCTAAATGAAATTGTTGAATTGTAGAATTTTAGGCTCCATGTTTTTAGATCTCTTGGGTTATGGAGCTGTTAGTCTTAGAAAATATTATCATACAAGCCGATCTGGACTGGATTAGTATCAGAGGACCTCTGTGTCTGAAATACGGTAGCTGATTTGTCCTGGATTTTTTGTTTTATAAATAACGGACACGGTTGAATCTCAGAGGATTAAAACACTGATGTCCTCCTCAAGTATTACAAATTATCAGAGGTCCTCAGGTGAAACTTATAGGGCTTCTGTTTATCACGGTAAGTTGCTAAGTGATAGAGCTTGAAAAGCAGAGGGCTATAATATGTGATGCAGCTCATATAATGCACAGGCCAACTGAATGTAGTGTTTGTTTTTGGGAATAAGTAACAGCCTGCTGGCTGACATGGAACGATATTAACCGGTTCAGGAACGAATTTTTTTTGTTCTAACCGGTTCGAGAACGTTAATTTTGGGGTGGAACCCAAAACCGAAAACGTTAAAATACCGTTTCTGTTCGGAACGAACCGATTAGGAAAAAATTCTGGTTCAAAGCCCTGGTCTTAACATAAGCCACATTCACCCTGCAATTCTACAAAAATGTCTCATGTCAAGATATAACAAGCAGAATGACACCTGAGTTGCTTGTAAAGAATAAAATAATCTGTTCTCAGGGTAGGGTCAAGATTTTTTCTTGGTAAGTAAGTTTCTTTAATGAAAAGAGTTACCCTTTGAAAAAAAAGAAACATAACACATTTTTTTTTCATTCCATTGGCAGATTTTTAAAAAAATATTTCAAGCAAATCAGGCATTATTTTTTGCCTCACAGTATCCCAAAAAATATAGATAATATGTACCTATGAAGATCAAACTGTTTTCGTGCCAGGCTGTTAATGTTTATAGGACCTAAGAGGAACTAACTCACTTTTGGAGCCAGCCTCAAGTGGAGACTTGAGGAACTGCAGTTCTCAGCATTTCCATATGAGTTTAGTTTTATCTCCCAAGGTTGTGCTCCCTTACCTGCTTTATCTCTCTCTCTCTTTCTGTCTTGCACATTTACTCACCTCTCCTTCACCATCTCACACCACTGATCCCTGCACCTGCTCTTTTCCTTCACTGTCATCCACCTGCATAAGTTGCCTTTTCCAATCCCATGTTATCCTTTTGTTTTCGGGGGTGGGGGTGTGTGTGTGTGTGTGTGTGTGTGTGGGGGGGGGGGGGGGGGGCCTTTATCCTCTTCTACAATTCTACAATTTCATTTAGCAGACGCTTTTTTCCAAAGCGACGTACAAACCACACACACCACTGAACAACAGTGGGAGCAATTTGGGATTCAGTGTCTTGCTCAAGGACACTTCGACATGTGACTGCAGGAGCTGGGAATCGAACCCTCAACCTTCCGATTAAGACACGACAACTCTACCACTGAGCCACAGTCGCCCTTCACCCTCCTCCCTATCAACACCTCAGTCCTATCCTCACCTTTATCTTTTTTCCTTCTCGTCCTCCTCTGGCAGCCTGGACGTTTTTTCCAGTCAGTTTACCTAAGTGCCTGTCTGTCTGTGTTGCTCTGAGGATTGAAGAAAGGATAAAATTTCTGCTTTTCTGCTTCTCTGTGTCTTTTGTCCCTTGTTTAGACTCCCCTGTATCTTCTTCTTTCTTGTCTCACCAGTTAGTCTTCTGTTCAAATTCAGCTCAAATCCTGCAGGATTGAAGCTGTTTACAGAATTTTGATGATGATGATGAAAGATTAAAAACTTCTAAACCATTTGATTTCACACAGCCTAAATCTAGAATATTTTCTCGAGAGACAAACGACCCAAACATCTGAATGTCGTTGTCATCAACCTTAATGATTTTGTGATAGCTTTACCAGGAAAACTGGGAGTTACTCTTCCTTGAATCTTGATCAGATGATTTTGCCTGATTAGGAAAAGGAAGAAAGCAATGCGTGCTGGGGAAACCATTTGGACGAATGGGTGATTTGCATGCCACACAACTCTAGGCAGGATTTGATTAAGTGGATGGATTTATTGACAAAAACGCAAGAGCAAAGGGTTGAAAATGTTCATTATGTGACGTAAATATGTGTGAGATTTGTGCAAAAGTGTGAAATTTGTGCATGTGTGTTCTTGTCTTAGTGCCACAGTAGGATGTATGGATTTTAGCTGCCTCACTGCCTAAGTGGGACACTCAAAATAGCTCCTCAGGCCTTGCATCAAGGACACTTTGTACTGCATATACACATACGAGAGTGTGAGTCTGGTTTGTGAGTGAATTATTGTGTGTTAGCATGTACACGTCAGCTTCCTACTCTTGCACCTGACTGCATTCTGCATCAGGTGTTCAATCTGATCTCATGTCAGCCCAGTCAGGCTGAAGAAACCACCCAGCGTTCGACACGCAGAAGCTGCCTCATTGATCGTAAGTGAAGTGAATGCAACCAGCAGATCCTCCAAAAAGTTCCACATGCTAAAACTCACTAAGGGCAGGACATGAAGCTGCAGCGGCACTGCAGCAGGCATGTGATAAAAGGGGAACAAGAACAAGCTCCATTATTTATAGCTGTGGCCTGAGGTTTAGTTGCACGGGGAGAGAGGGTTGCATATAGTACACACAGTCACACCTGGGAGATCTGGGTTTGGTCACACTTTTGGCCTTTAGGTTACAGTTTAAAAGTGGTGAAGAGCCCATTCCTCTGTGGAGAACACTGACACTTTGAAACACACGCGTCTGCTTTAACCTTCCACTCTAAAGTTTTATCTCTAAATACGAGCAAGCTTTAAACTGCAGAGTCAGAAAGATTAACTGTCTGCGCTCAGGGGACTTCTGTAATGTGGTGGTATTTATTTGTCTGATTTGACGTCACTTTGTAATCTATTTCTGCCTTTTTCTGCCTCTGATTAAGGAGTCAAAATTAGGAAGAGGGAAGAATGAGAAGATATCTTTGGTATATGGATAAGAAACTAGTCAAGAGTTAGATAGGTTCACTTCCATCACTGTCATTAACCAGACAAATGAAGGCTTTAAGCTGCAGGATAGTGGTTACAGGTTCAGCACCTGGGGTTATAACTGAAGCTGGGCTGTGAAGGCATTCTGATTTAAAGGCCTCGACAAATGCAGACTGACTGACAAAGAGATTGGAGTGCTGTATTGAAAAAGCTTGCAGCTAAGGATGGGGTAAAAGGTTTACAGAGATCAAACCGGTTTGAAAATGGCAAGTCCATTTGGAATGATGTGAGCAATCTGCAGAAGCAGCCGAGAGATGGGATGAAATTGGTGCAGTGTGGTCATATTTCTGGTAACAGTATGAAGTCTAGCAGTCAAATACTGAAAGATTCAAAGACCTTAAGTGCTAACTCGTTGTGACGCTGACTACAAATTGTGAGAAAACGGAGTCAAGATTAAATAAAAGGTGTTAAAATCGAGGTATTATCCAGATGGGATGATACATTCAGAATCACATTTTTTGGGTGATAAACTTTGAAAAATAATAATGAAAAGCTGTGATTGGTTGACCTGGAATTTCGGTTGACAGAAGTTTAAAATAAAACAGAAAAGAGAGTTTGATCAGGAAAGAGTTCACAGGAGTACAGCCGTCACTGATTTCACAATAATTCATTGCTGTCACAACACTGGACCACTTCTGGTATTCACCAGAGCTCTACAACGACTCACTCATGTTAAAAAAAAATTACAAAAGTGGCGTGAAGGCTTTATCTAATTAAACATGTCAAATATGGACCCAGTTAAACGACGTATCTCAGGCTCACACTGACTGTACAGCTGTGTTGATGTCGGCTCTGTGAGCTGTAGAATATCCAGACTTCCCCAAAAGGCCCTGGTGCATCCTGGGACATATGCAGAGGCGGGTGACATGAGACAGGCCACTTCTGGTCTAACCAAGGCGTGGCTGCTTTTACTGAAGTGTAAAAGAGATTTACTACAGCTGTATGGAGTTCCAATGAGCCTCATAAACATTCAATTTGTTCACATGTATGAGCAGCTTTGGAGCCATTTTACAGCAGATTGATTTTGTCCTCATATTTTCATCTTTGGTGCAGATAAAAATCATTTTTTTTTTTTTAACCTTGTTTCATATAAAATGCAGGGTCTTTCAGCTGCTGCTAATTATTTCACGAAAAGGTTTGAGAGAAAGCTATTAGTAACTCATGTTAATACACTCCATAGAGAGGAAGCACTGCAGAGTGATGCAGCAGCAGCAAAATGCCGACACTGCTCATCGAGAGACGAGTACAGCACAACACATGAATATAGTACACACACACACACACACACACGCATACCTTAAAACCAACATGGAAACACATGAAGACAGAACAGTACAAACAAACGCTGTAAACAGGAGAACAAATGCGTGAGCAAGATGTTGGGAAGTGCTGTGAGGCATAAATTCAGAGTTATATAATGTTTGAGTGTGTGTGTGTGTGTGTGTGTGTGTGTGTGTGTGTGTGTGTGTGTGTGTGTGTGTGTGTGTGTGTGTGTGTGTGTGCGCGCGTGTGTGTGTGTGTGTGTGTGTGTGTGTGTGTGTGCATCCCAGTCAGACAGAGGTTTCAGTGACTAATGTATGTGGTGTTGTGTGAGCAGTCAAGTGCCAGCTCTGCTCACACTGACAGGAAAAGAGCGATGGGACAGGAGATGAAGGGGAATCAGTACTAATAGAGTGAGTATGGTGGAGTAAAACCTGACGTCATTCACTCACAGTGTCAGTATTTTGTTCCTGCAGTAACTGCAGAAGCTCTTTAAGATTCCACAGTTTAAAAAAAAATCTGTTTGCCTCACGCTGGTGTTTTAGAAAACCCTTATTTCAGCCTCTGTCTGAAGCTGCTGTCTCTTTAAGGCTCTTTATTCCAAAACCCCCCTTCCCTCTGATTGGTCTGTTGAGGGTGGAACTATAGGCAAAACCTTAATGTTTGAGGCCCATCCCTCCAACATGTCATGAAGCAGTTAGGAGATTCTTATGCGATGACCTCATCATCTCAGTAAGTCCTGTGAAGATCTCGTGAAGATTTCATGAAGATCTTGCGCTCTTTTTAGAACTAAGAGTTTAAAGACAGATTCAGGGATTCCTGGAACATGAATACGTAGCAGTTTGTAGCCCTCTTTCAGGTCTGCGGCGACTGAGTGATGTGCTCTAACCCCTAATTCACATATATAGCGTGAGCTCTGCGGTCCATCAGTGTCGCGCACTATGCTGAACTTCGCTGCCATTCAAGTCAATCAGTGCATTCACATAGCCCGCGCCGCGTCCATCTCCGACGCATGCTACCAACGGCTGCTCGCGGCTGTTCCGTTGCGAGTCTATTTTTGCTAGAGTACGCTTCCATGGATGAGGAAAAGTTTATATTGGAGGTGGTAAACCTGCATTTTTAAACGTAAACTCAGAATTCCAAAATATTTGTTTTGCACAAACAAAACTCTCAAACTTGATGACATTTGCAGGTAGATTCATGTCAGAGGACAACACAACAATAGCTTCATTGGAGGAAATAAAATTGTATTTTATCTGAACTTTGACAGGAGGAAGCTTAAATAATTCCTTGTTATGTTAACTAAACAGTTACTGGACATAAATGCAGCTACTCGAGAAGTGTTGAGTTTTCAGGAGTGCACGATGATCCCTCAGTCTGCGAATTTGCTTTTCCCCCCTCCGTCCATCTCGGTCCACTAATACCAGTTCAAATGCTCATTTAGCCTGCGGACATTCAAACTTTTAATAATGTGGAGCAGTGGATTTACTGTCTGTGACTGCGAGCGGTAAATTTTTAATCTGAGCACCAGTGAAGTGGAGGCTTAGGACGGAGAGGTAGACCAGGCTGAGCGGCACGGCTCGCTCCTTTAATCAGCTGTGTTGACCCCGGTTCAGTTCAGTCACACTGACAAAACCTATTAGCCAACACATGAACACAGGGACACGAGCACACACTTAAAGACATACAAACAAGGATACACCGTACAGAGAGAAGCAGTAAACACACCCTCTCTCTCACACATACACACACATACACACACATAGAGTGATTAAGGACATAAAACCAGAGTCAGCAGAATCGCTATTGGACACAAGAGGGGTGAGTCAGTAAGCCAAATACTACACACATACACACGCACGCACAAACAAACAAACACATATACACACATTACAGAAACAGTTGAGTCATACACAACCAACAGTCCCTGAGGCAAACCTGAAGACAAACAGGTGAACAAAGAGGATGTGATGCTTCAGAACTTCCCCCTTCAGTTTTTCATCACTCAAACCTCTCGAAAGCATCAATCAACAATGGAGGCTTGACACAATGACAAATCAGCTGATGCGGAGTGTAAATATGCGACCTACAGTCCTGAGAAAACTAGAGGTTTTCTAAGAATTGTCTCTAAAAGTTAAGCGCAGATTTTAGTGAAGACAATTTCTCAAAGCATCTGTGAGGAGGACTTTGGAAGCCTACAGTGAGTGTTGGTATGGGTCAGTCTCAGTAACATGTAAAGTGGTTTAAAAGCAGAGAGAAAGAGGAGAAATCTCATAAACGCTAACATGTCTGATTTATTCTATCATCAAATAATCTCTTGCAGTGATCAAAGCCTGTATCCGTTCTTTTTCCTTAGGATAGACATAATTACATGACATCATCTCATCACCCACAAGCATAAAGTCTTTGATCCAAATCAAAGCCATTTCTCATGTCCATTTCCCCCCCTGTTTTGATCTCTTTGACTGTTTTTCTGTCCGCCCTCATGGAAGAATACACTGTTCTCACATCTATTCTGTTTCTGCTCCCTAAGAAGTCACCATAAAGAACAAGCAGAAATGGCAAGATGAAGGATAATTTGTATAGCAGTGAGGATTTCACTCCTTCAGTTTATAAGAAATCTTGAAACCACAGAAAGAGGGTTTGTCCTCTGACTCTGATTCTCTCTTCAAACACTTGACTGTTTGAATTTGGCACAGCTGTGGTTAGGAGCCGATGGCTGCCACGACTAATGAATCAGCTGTGAACCCAGACAGCTCTCCACTCATCAGCAGCATCAATACAGAAACATAAGATGACGGCAGATGACTGCAAAAGCTCTGCGTCTGCGAGATCCCAGACAGAAACAGAAGAAACAGCCGGGGGAACATCTCCCATCTATTGAGGTTAAAATGCAACAGGTTAGTATAGAAAGCAGTGAGAGACTGCGTGAGCAATTGTTCAACAGTTTCAGAATGATGTCGTTCAGAGTAAAATGAGAAAGAGTGGATTTCATCTTCTGGAAACTCAACAATGGATGGATGTGATATTTTTAGCCCTCAGGCAGCACTGCATTAAAAAACAGACATGACTCTGTAGTCGAAATCACCACATGGGCTCAAAATCCATTGTTAGAACACACTTTTAACATTTTAGCATCTTTCAGCTGACTTTTTTGGTGATATGACACAAACTCTGCTCTCATATCTTGGATTTGTGGATTGGTTTGTACAGATTAAGCACCTCTTTTGTTTGCGTGACTCATGAGATTAGAGTTATGTGATGCTAAGTAGAGCTAATTAAAGGTCAGAAGAAAGGTCATACAAGAAATTACCGGTGTAAATGTCAGAGCTGGAAACAAAGTAATGTAAAAGTCACTTTTGTAGAGTTGTCGGTGTTTGTGGTTCGGTTGACACTCAGGTCTTTAGAGAGCAGCTGTTACGATACAGCTTCTGATTGGAGTATGATAAAAGGTGCGTTATAAATTTTTAGGTTGCACAAATTTGTTTGTTTTTCTGTTCTGATTTTATTGATGTTTAGGTGTATAAAGGCTTTATTTGCGTGTGTGAAGAAGTGTCTCAGCATGTGTTGTGAACGTATTTTGGAGTGGTTTTTTATGTATGTGTGTTAGTTCGTGTTTCTCTGTGTGTTTTGCAGATGTCTTGAGGAATCCTCAGCCAGTGGCCGTGTCAGAAAGCATCTCATCAGGCTGGAGGAAGAGCAGGATGAAGAGAGGAGGAGAAAACAGAGTGGTGGAGATGAAGGGGGCTTTGGAGGTTGAACTGCAGTGCCTCCTTCTCCTCTTCCTCTTCTACTTCATTCCTTTCCTCCTTTTCTTTGCATGCTAAAGTAACTCATCACCTATTTCTGTTATTGGTGAAAGGAAAGAAGTAGAACACAATTTTTTAGCTCCCTTATTTTCTGTTTTTCGCTAAACTTTTTCTCTTTCTTTTGAACAAAAAAAAGTTTACAATTGTAAATGTCTTTTGTTCATTCTCCATTGGACTATAATAACATCAGGCTCAGCTTCTTGCCCCTGGCTACAATTTCTCTTTTAAGGGAAGCGAAGCAGAACACAGAAGAGCTTTCTGAGTGTGTGTTTGTGTGTGTAAATACTTTATGTGCAACTTCCAGCTCTGTGATGGCCTGACCAATCAGCTCAACTTTTCAACTTTCACAACACAAACTTTGTTAAAGCCACAGCCGGCCAAAGGGAGGGAGGGGGAGACAGGGGAGGACAGGGAATAAGGCGGGAGAACAACAGAGATGAAAGGATGAGACAGAAAACTGGCAAAAGAGGCAGTACAGGGCAACAGAGGAGAGACGCTCAGAGGTAGAGAGAAAGGAGAGTAGTGGAAGCAGAGAGAGAGGACATAAGGTCAGAGGATGGGAGGAATCTCAGGATAGTTGAGGCTGAAGGAGAAAAAATGTTGGTGATAAAAAAAAGCTAACAGCAGAGAAGAGACAGCATCACAAGTTCATTATTCATTCCCTACATGTCCATCTGTTTGCTGTCTGTCTGTTTAGCTCCTGGTTTGTTCACCTTTTCGAACAACCCATACTCTTCTTTTCACTGTGACATTTCTCTTTCAACGACGCTAAATGGTTTTTCATTTTTTGGATGCTGCCTTGGCTTCACATGAAAAAGTGATGCAGTCTAAGTAAAGCTGCTGCCCTACCCGGCGGTCCTGCTACCATCTGAAGGTCTGCTGATAACAGGTTTTCCTCTAAATATAAAGACCCAAACACAGACCATCATGATGCTTTAATACAGAAAGAGACAAAACAAAAGGCGAACTTTAACTTTCAAGGATTAGAAATCAACAACTACATCTTGTGTGTGGGTGGCCACACAAAAGAAAATTTAGGCTCAATGTAGGGCCTCCTGATGGTTGGTGGCGTGGCTCAGTTTGAGGCACGAGGCAACATCTTATTTGTCCAAATAATCCTCAAATGTGTGGAGTCAATACGACCATCTGTCACGTTATACTAACTACACTGTAAAAAGGTTTCTCTAAATTTTACAGTACCCTTACAGCAAGTTAATTTACAGTATTTAACAGATTTAATTCCCACAATCCTTTGCTCACTTAACAGCAATATTGAAAAAAACACCCTTTCCAGTAAGTTACTGCAGATATTACAGTAAAATACTGTACTATGATGGAAAAAAAAATCAGTTAGAGTGTATCATAACTCTGAAATTTGATCAGCACATCTCTAACTGAAAATATCCATAATCAGAATATTAGTTGCACATGATGGTTTTCAGAGGTGTTCCAGGTTGAATAAATGGATTTTAAGGCACATTTTTGTATCAAACATAAACAAAGTGGAGCTTTAACCATCCTCTGGATTATAAATGATGAAAAAAGGACGAGTGATTTAAAATGAATGAGCAGTTCTGCCTGCAGTGACAGCACGGCCTCATAATCAATTTACAAAACGGTTCACCGGTTAAGATAGATGTTTCAAATTTGACTAAACATCCTTGTCTTATCCTTGAATTTCCTCCAGATATTACTTTCAGAGCCATTAAACTGCATGCATAAAAATGCCCGGTCAGAGCCAGGCATAAATTTGAATCTCTTTCCTCGACATCTGTACCTTTGCATTAATATCATATTATGTTAACCGGCCTCTATCTGAGTCAGAGCCGGATCACAAAAGCTGGAGGCAGCTTACTCTTACAGATTTGTTATAGTTTATGAATTATTTTAAAGGATGTTTAAGATTATTTGCAAGGATTTTGGTTTTAAAAAATCAAAAAATTTGAAAACAGTCTTTTGAATCTTCTGTGATACTGTCAGGTGAACTTCAGCATCGTTAGAAAAATCATATTTGATTTCTTCTCTCAGTGTTTACTGTTTAATATTAATCATTTTGTTGTTTTGCTTTCAGATTGCAGCTTGCTGCCACATTTGCATCTATATGGGATTATGGATGAGGACTGAGAGTCGTTGCTCCTCACATCAGGATGAAAGGCTCACACGAGAAACTAGGATGAATATTTGTGAAAGTATAAATTTAAGTTGAGCTATCAGGACTGTTTTGAACTATTTTTTTTAAGTAGGACTCTTTTTGTGTCGTTTCTCTTTATCCCTCTTTGTTTTCCCTCTCTGTCTCCATCCTTCTCCCTCTCTGTCATCCCTATTTTCTTCCTCCGTCAGTCCTGCTGTCAATGTGGCGCTCTTTGTGACATGCTACGTTTTTCTTTGTGTGTGTATGTGTACGTGAGTGAGATGGAGGGAAAGAAATCAAAATAGGTTACATTTGAAACAGTCACATTTTATATTCAAACCCTGAGGGGTTGTCTGTCCTTCCACTAAAGGAGAAATGTGCAAAGCCATGATCAGCCAAAGCTGAAAGTGGCATAAACAAGCAATAAAGCTTATGCAGATTCATCTCAGTGCAAACACACACTCTGAAACCACAACACGCACAAACTCCCGAGAGATACGTGTGCTAAGCAGGCAACATGCAGCGTCACTGAAAAACAAAGGTGATAAAATGGCCGACATTACCACCTGTCAGTCTCTGTCTCCTCTTTCTTTCATGCACAAACACACACACGTACAGGTGACCTTAACACAGCTGATTGTGTTTACAGAAATGTGACAGACTGAGATCACATTTCCAGAAGACGCCAGGCTGGCAGAGAGCTGCTGGGATTCACAAAAACAGAAAGGGAAATAAAATGATGCTTTAACAGGATACTTGAGTGTGAGTTTCAGTGTGAAGTACAGTAGACACCTGAGGGGGAGGGACTGAATGTTGACGTCACATTTTGAGAAGGAGAAGCCTTTAGTCTAACAGCTGATTTAAAGTGTGATCTTTGGGTGAGGGTGCAAATAATTCCCCTCTGAGGGTTCAAAGTTCAAAGACAGCTCACCATGTCTTCACCCTCCCATATCTTTTCAGTTTGAACACTCCTGACCTCTGTGAACTCTGCTTTGCATTCATGATTCATTCAGTCCTCTTCTGTGTTGGTTGAGTGTACATTCAGGTATTCTAGGCAGGGTTTAAATTTAAGAAAATTAGATAAATAGTATCGGTATCAACCTGTATGGCTTTGTTGACACCTGTGAACGGGGAGATTCATGTTGGGTAGTTTACAGTAGAGAAGAAACTTAGGGTGTATTCACACCTGTGGCTCATTTGCTTTGTTTCAATTCAGGGCCAAAAATTACACAATTGCTGCAGGTGTCACTTGGTTCGTTTGTGTTCACACGGCAAACGTCTTTTGCAGTTCAACGTCCTAAACAAATGCTACATACGATCATTTTTTTTCTCATTGGTCAGAAAATTGAGCGAGCAGAGGAGAGCTGTTGAACATTCTTCATGATAAAACAAGATTTTGTCATCAAAGAGGGAGAGAGGGAGAGAGTAGAGGACAATTTCATGGTAAACCAATCAGAGCCAGAGTTCAGGTAAGTGGGTGTTGTCGTTACAAATCGCGCGGCACACAGCCAGGATGGAAGTACAGACACTACTTTAGCATGTGTACTGTTGTACAAGTCGCATTTTTCTGTTGATATGCAGCTTTGTGCGTAAGCGTTATGTGTAGAGTATGCAAGAGTGAGAGCGGGAGGTGTGTGTGATGTGAACATGGCAACGTGAGCGTGAGGGAGCTTGTAGAGAGCAAGAGGTAGTGGGCGATGTTAAAAAACAGTAAATGATAACTTAAAAGTCACGTTTGCCACATTTGTAGCAAAGGGCATTAAGAAAGGACTATCTGAGGCTTGTTTATTTAAATAATGGAGGATAATTCAATAGTGTCCATGTGCAGGAACCAAACTGTACAATAACCAGCTGTTTTTTTTTTTTTTTTTTCGTTTGATCTTTTTTTGGATGAGGTCTAATTATCTACTAAGTTGTGAAAAGCCGCCCCTTATTCAAGCTATCGGATGCACTTACAAGTTAGCACTGCCCCACTTAGCACAGCCAGCCCTGTGTCTTTGGCTACTCATGCACGCAACACGCCAATGGAACGAGTTATTCGCTTGAATTAAGCAGAAAAGAAAAACAGAATATTCTGAAGCCAGCAAATAATGTTACTCGCACCCAGTATGAGTACACCATAACTCTGAGTCATGTGAGAAACTGAAGTACTGATACTTCATGCTAGCACATTGTTAGGAAGTTGTGACTGTGTGTGTGTTACAAGAAGGCTGCTCCTCTCAATGGAGAAAAAAATGTATGTTTTGTATTATGAACCACATTTAATCTTCACATCCAGGCTTTACAGCTAAAGTTTTAGATCCTGAGCAGTCTGGTAAACCTTAAAGATCTCTGTTAGAAGCAGCCCAGACTTGAACACTCTCCAGGTGTTAATGTAAAGAGTGTTTGTACACAAGAGCAGAACATAGTCTAGATTTTACTGGAGTGTGTTCTGTCTGTTCCGATCTCACGCCTCACTGTTGCTGGGATGTTTTCCGTCCCCCTCTGAAATATAGATAGGCCCTCTCAGCAGCTCATTGGAGTGTATGAGCTGTAGAAGAGGAGCAAACACAGGAGGGCAAATCAGCAGACAGCTGAGTGAGGTTCATCATCCACCGCAGGCTCTCCAACCTTTGGCTGAACTGTGAGGTCAGTCACACTGAGTAATTTGGATGGCAGTGATGATGTTTGTCAAATATAGGTGCTTAAATATGTCCCATGTAACCGAAAGTATGAAGTGGAAAACAGCCCTGAATATATCACAGATCTTTATAATCTTTATAATCTGGATAATCAGTATGTGTCATTCCTCAGACTCCTGTCGCCTTTTGGCAGAGAAAGTAGAGAGAACTTTTATACCCTGTGTTGTGTGAAAGTGTTTTTCAATCAAATCAATGGTGTTAAAATCCCCAGGCTTTGGCAGTCCACATAGGCAAATGGAAGGGCAGGGATCTCCAGAACAGACATACCACCAAATACACCATACTGCATGATAATAAGGACTGTTTTGGTTTAATGAAAGACCCAGAAAGATGATCTACATCACCAAAAATCTGAATGATTTCACAAAACTGTTCCAGATAGGCCTGAAGGGAACCACCTAACCTCCTGAAATCCTTCAGGGAAAACAAAGCAGCTGTACCTGGAGCTGCCTCAGAGCATCACCTGCAGTTGAGTTCCCCCTCCAGCCAAGCCTGAAGTCAAAGCGAAAAATGTTCTGCAGGTCTTGACAGTTACTGCAGGGCCCAAGGCCCTGCAAGATGATACTGCAACCAGCTCACAGACAAAGCTTCTCTCAAAAATAGTAACTGGAGAGTGAATTTCCTTTGATCCAATTTAAATTTATTTATGAAAAATATTTAACAGCAATGGAAGTTGACCAAAGTGCTGTAGAGTCAAAACATTAAAGAGGGGGTACTGTGCTTTTTTCGGGTCTTTATACTGCCCCTCTGGTGCCCCTGTGCCAACTTCAAATTATTAACAGAAAAAAATCCTTGTTTTCCCCCACTACAATTTTAGAAAACCCTTTTTTAGTATCTTTCTGAAACGTTTTTTTTTAAGCTGTTGTCTCTTTAAGGCTAACCGCTTCACAAACCCTGTTCTCTCTGATTGGCCAGCCCTCTGGAGGCCTGTCAGGGGTGAAACTATGGGTACGCCTTGTTGTTTGAGGCCGCCCCTCCAAAGTGTCATAAAGCAGTTAGGGGATTCTAACGCAATGACATCATTTCAGCAATTCTTGTGGAGATCTTGTTGAGATCTTGTGCTATGATTAGAACGGACTGTTTGATCAGTTTACAGCCAGATTCAGGGATTTCTACAACATGCATAAAACACGCTGTTGGGGTATGTCAAGGAGAGCATTCCATTTTTTCCCCCACAGGTATTAGAGAGCATATTACAGCGTTTTAAAGTTGTGTAAGTTGCATCTTTGTGAAATAATATATTTCATATATCAGCCGATAAATTGGATATCAGCTTTTATAAGCCCCCAATACTGGTGTTGGCATCAGCCCCAAAACTCCTGTATCAGTCCGGCTCTACTTTATTTACCTGTTTACACCTTGCTCACATGCTAACAGAGTATTATTGCAAATTTAGATGCTGAGACATGCTTCCTTCCTGAGGATATTGACTAAACTGAGGTTGTTCTCAAACAGATGTTATCAATCAGCTGCAGTTATGTTGTCCAATTAACATCCATCAGTCAGCTGTTCTCAATCAGCTGGAGCTAGCGCTGATTTTCAGCAGCACTTGACAGATGCAAGCAATGGGCCCTCAGTAAATTTTCTCATGTTTTATGACTGGACGAGAAAACTCCAAGCCCAGTTCTTTTTTTCTTTACGTTTTCCAACGAGCTCATGTTCAATCAACACTTGTATTTTGGTTAAGATAAGGATAAGATCTGATCTTTATTATTCAGCCACTGGCTGTGGGTTTCATGAGACTTGCTCCTCTTGGCAGGATTCCCACGTGTGACTGATTTCTATCACCACCTTTGTGTTTTTTTATTGTAGTTAGCTAAACCCCAGTGTGTCTCATACTGATGCTGAAGTGTACCTTGTGTGGCTGGTTGGGACCCTGAGGGTTGTGACAAAGCGTTGGTGTTTTGACAATCTGCGATGAGACGGGTCTGATTACACAAGAAAGCCTTAGTTATTTATGGCTCCCTGATTACCATTACTTCCCCTACATGTAGTCGTGAACCAGCATCTTCATCATCATCATCCGGGTATCTTAAAAACTGATTCCCGATCATGTAAGAGATTAACTCCTCCAGCTGACGATCCCAATAAATCGCTGATGAAATCATCTCAAGGGCTGCTGATGTTTCTGATCATGAAGCGTCATAAAGCATATGTGTGTGTCTGCACGGTTTCATGTAAATTCAGCAGTGTATGATCACCTGAGACACACGCGTGCTTAAATAAAGCACACACACGCCCACAGCAACATCCAACTGTTGGGTAAGTGTCTTTTATTTATCCTTATTTATCCTTATTCCAGATCACCACTTGTGACCTACTTGGAGTAAAACTCCTCCTCCAGCTCTGACGCGCGGTTAAAAATAACTCAGAGGAAAACACACACACACATACACACACACTCCTACTTTGAAAACACATGCACATTTAAATCCAAACAAAAACACACACGATCTTCAAACACACACACTTAGAGTTCATTTGAAGTTGCTGACCATTCATTATCTACACAGTTTTACACACATGCTCATATGTAACACACACACACACACACACACACGCATGACCGACACATGCAGACATATAAACAAGCACACACACACTTTCTCTCATGCAGGGAAACACACTGACACACCCTCGCTGTTGTGTCAACCTTTGTTTGTCACTTCTCCTCCGCCTCCGACATCATTCTTCTCATCTTCTATCTTGTCCTCTAACTGCTCATCCTTCCATCCCTGACCCTGTTATCTTCTGGAGCATCTCAAAGAGACACCGAGAGGAGGGGGAGGAAACCTTCTCCTTCCTCCCTCTCTCTCTCTCTCTCTCTCTCTCTCTCTCTCTCTCTCTCTCTCTCTCTCTCTCTTTCTCCTTTGTTAATCACACTCTTCCTCCCTGCACTTCTTCTCTTCTTCGTCTCCTCCTCTGTCCATTCTGGCTTTTGCTTTAGCAGAACAATCAGGAACAACTACTTGACATTTCATTTCACACGAACACACACTTGTACTCAGGAGTGTTCAACATACAGAGAGAGGAGAAACAAAGTGAGGAGAGAACGAGAGCACTCTCCAAAGTACAAAGAAAAGTCAGGGCTCTGCATCACTAACATTCCTCCTCCTCTTTCTCCTCCACTGTCCGTTTTCTTCCTCTCCTTTTTCTGTCTTTACTCTCTTTCTACTGCAAGGTCATTAACTTACACACTTACACTTGGGGGGTTGGCAGGAAAGATGAGGACATGGAGTAGAGAGAGGGAAGAAAGAGTTTAACTTGGTGTGGCAAGGACATGAAGCAAGCAGCAAAGTGATGCAGGGACCAGGGAAGAAAAATAGCAGCGAGGAGATGAGAGGTGGTTTTTATTTGCAAGATTCTTTGACTAAAGAAATCAAAACCTGAGAAGAATTTCCATTTGAAGTCAGGGTGATGATGTGTGAGGAAATATTTGTGTAAAGTAGCAAGGGCCGATGACATTTAGATCATGTGACTGTGCTGTGAAGTCGCAGGAGAGCATACAAACAGAGGCTGAAGAAAGAAAAGATGTCTGTGCTTTTATCCTTCTACACTACATGATGCATCGGTATAAATGCAGAAAAAAAGGTGTTTTTTAAGGCATCTGCGTTCATCCACAGTGCCAAGATGGAAGACCTCACTGTGACAAACATGAAGATTACACAGCCAAGCTCCAGAAAATGTCATGAAATGTTCAGGATTTGCGTCTGTTATCAAAACTTAACTGAGGACCGAACAGCTGCTCACATCTGTCAGCTTCTGTACGAGGAATTCAAAATCCCAGACAGGTGGCTGGACGCACAATAAAAAGCTGCCGGTGTGTAATTGATGAGAGCGAGCTCTCGAAAAGAGAGCAGCAGGTAATTAAGAGGGACATGCATCACATTTACTCTAAGTGAGTTTCAGCCTCCACTTCCTGCTTTATTACTTTCATGCTTCAAGTGTTGCTCATTCACAGACGTTAAGATCCTAGCCAGAATGATTGGCCATTATGCTGTAATGGCAAATTCATTTACACATGCCAATTACACACACACACACACACACACACACACTCACACACACAATCACACACAGGAGAACACTGAACTTGGTTACAACTATCTTGCTCCTGGGAGCCAACACAAAGACTTTTTGCACAAACAAAACAAATATATTGTACATATCTCACATACGTATAAGTGAGGAAGAAATGCAGATGTCGGAGTGACCCTGAGGTTTGGTCCCTGACACAGTTTGCTTGACATTCTGGACAAAGCTGTCACTTATACTTGGAAGCAGTTCTTCAGCTCATCCTGCAAAGACTCAAACATTCACACTCAGCCGGACACAATCACAGCAAAACACACAGATACTTAAAGCATCTTCAGACAAAGACATGCAGAGTTAGATTTGTTGTACACTTCTGCGTTGAAATTAGTCATTTTGCACAGATGTGTCGCTTTGTAATACTCCTCCAAAACATATGAGGGCAGTGTGGTTTGTACAGTCATCAGGTCACCCGATAATAGTCCTGCCAACCAGGGGCGGGTTTAGGGGAAGGCACTTCAGCAGCCTGCATACTGCGCATGTCTGACAAAAAAAGTACCTTGACAGAATGACAACAACACCAGCTGTGATGAAACAGGTGATGATTCAGGTTTATGAAGCTTATTTGTTGCAAAAAGACAAAACACAAGCAAATTAAGAAAACATCTTCATCAATTGGACAACACCTGCGCAGCATTTAGAAAACGCGTTGCACAGATCACAAGACATTCGAAAAATTGTTCTGTAAATACAACTGAAGAGTTTCCATAGGACACCTAAAAGTGATGCACATGTCCTTTATTAGCAATATGCTAATATCTGAATCATACTATCACCATGTTAAATTAAACAAAAGCACTTACTTTTGTCCCATTTTTGGGATCGGATCTTCTTCAATACTAAATCCGCCCCTGCAGCCAACCTACTTTTTTTTGCATTTTGTAAATACAGAATACATGTATCCTGCTCAGCCAGCCAATCATAGGGTTTTCGGAGTGCATCGCTAGAGTGATTTACCATCCGATAAAGGGAATGGAAGTGTCGAAGGGAACAGAAAAATCCACACAGTGAAAAAGACTCACAACTCACTGGAGATATAACACAAGACCGAAGTGGAGGCAGGTGAGAGGCTGGAAACATGCAAACTATCTACTCACTTTTTATCTATCTGAAGACTGATGGTGATGGAAAGGTTTGTTATAAACTTTGTAGGAGTCAAATGATCCGTTTTAATTTGCTGGGCTGAAAAAATAAATGATGGTTTTATTTGATGTCTGCAATAAAACACAGAACAATAATGAGAATTTGACGATTTCAGGACTGTAATGATGCAAAAGGCTTCAGGAGAAGGCCTGTAAACTCATACTGATTGTGGATTTCATCAAATATTACCAGCTGTGTGCAGTAAAACACTGATAACTTAATAACTCGCTGTACTGCTCAATTTTGACTACAGCAATAAGTTTCCAGCAGTGAAGCGTCTCCAGAATCTGTTTAGTTCAAACGGACGGCACGCTGACTCCTGTCGCACATCGCTGATCTCTAAAATGCTGCTTTGATACTTTTGCAAACAAATGGAAACTTTCCCCTCTAATGTGTGTGTAAGTGTGTGTATGTGTCATGTACTAAAAGGAAGTAAAACAGTGTTACACAGAAGAATAAAACGCAGATGTTGGAGGACAGGACAGCTGGATGGAAAGTGACGTGGTGCTTTCTGGCAGCTGTGATCATTAAAAAGATATCGTGAGTCACAGAGATGTGTGTTCTTAATCATTTTACAAGGAAGCATATTGAGACTGCTCTGGTCACAACAGACCAGTCTCAATATGTCAATAACTTTTGACAGAGGTTTGATGAGTGGAGGTAATGTACGTCATCTTTGGACAACGTGTGCACAAGCACTCCACAGCTTCAGATTTTGGACAATAGCGTACTGACTGTTCAATAATCACCTTCAACCTTCAGACTCTACCAGAGGACTACAGAAGAGACAGCATTGGACCCTCCTAATACTCACTCTGGATATGAAATAATGAGTGAGGGAGCGGGAGAGAGTTCGAGATTAGAAGAGACAGCGAGAGAGAAGAAGAAGAGAGCCATGATTAACCAGTGCTGACATCAGCAAGCTTTTTTCTATTAGGATCTGATTAGGGGAGGACGCGGGAATTACAGGTGCTATGAGAGAGATGAGAGGGAGTTAGAGAGCGGTAGAGGGAGCGAATGGAAAAAAAGAAGGGATGACAACTTAGGAGAAAATAGGGAGCGGGGAGCGAGAAGAGAGGAGAGATGAAAGGAACAATCTCTCCTCTGTTTCCAGGTTTAGAGCAGGAATATTTCCCAGGAGGCCGAGCGACGCGGTGCTTTTGCCCTTCAGCGTGTGGTGAAGGTAACTGTCAAAGTGGACCTTATGTACCCCCCCCCCACACGCACACACACACACACACACTGAAGCTGCTAGATAACTCAATATTGTTGTTATTAACTTTAATTCCAGTTAATTCAATGATTGTAGAGGAGAGTCTTTTATGACTTATTTTCTAATTTATCATAAAGGGGATACACCAGATGCGTCTATGGCCCGACTGCTCCATTGCATGTTGACTGTGTGCTCTCTCATCTGTCAACTCACACCAGCTGCATGTTCAGTCCGGCACATTGCAAGACTGCCAGACTCAGAGCCGGTTTAGACCTCCAGGGGGCCCTAGGAAAAATTCTGCTAAGGGGCCCCCTAACTGAACTCCAAAAATTTTCAACAGTCGCACCCGACACCCAGTGCTTACACTCAGCTCCATCAAATTGTAATCTCGCAAAGCTTCCGGACCTGCTCGATCTGCTGTATGATGAATTGACACATCACTGCTCCAGCATCTGGCAAAAGTAGGACGGTTTGCTTATCTGCTGTGACCTGCCGGAGCAGGGAAGCAGACAGATCACAACAGAGGAGATCCAGTGTGAGCTGGCACAAATAGAAACGTAGTGGAGCCAGACCGAATGGTGTATTTTGGCCATCAAACCTATGAGTTTTGCCAATATACGGGCGTGGCTTACTTGACTGACAAAACTCCTGATGGATAAACCAACCAGCGGCTCTCCAGGAGACCCTTTTAAAAACATCTTTACGATTCACCCGCAACTAAACTTGACATATTGGTTCAGCTTGTGCACCACCAAACAGAAACATATGCATTTATTCAGGAGCATATTTACATTTTCATTTCTTTAACTGTCACAATAAATATTATCGGGGTGTGGGGACCGATCTGCTCACAGGATCCAGTGAGATAAGTATTGTAGATTTGGATACTGGATAGAAGGCAGCATAGGGAGAGTTCAAACCAGGCGAGGATGCATACCTATGTATAACACACACACACACACACACACACACACACACACACACACACACACACACACACACACACACACACACACAAAGGACCTATCTGCACTGATTTATGCACAGATGTGCTCACACAAGACAACATCTGACATTAGAGACCCTCTTCAGAAACATGTTTCCAGAAGTGATTTGTAGCTGTTTTATGGAGCCGTGCTAACAGATTGCTCTGATGTAGACCTCATTCATCAATGTCAGCACATGCCCTCACACAGAGCCGACACAAATATAACCACAAATATTCAAAACTGCACACACACGGGACAGACGGTGTGGGTTTCATTCTCTGCTGAGCTGTTCTAACTCTAAGGGACGTGGAGGTCAGAGGCAGCATGTTGACCTGCACGCCATCAAGCTAAAGGGCTCTTAGTTTCTTGCTGAAGGACACTTAAGTCGTCTGGTTGTTTGCCGACAAAAGAATATGAACCTAATTTTTGTTGAATGAAGGCAGATGTCTCCATTTATACGACTATACTCAGTTTTTTGACTGTTTGTTGAGAATCATAGTTTGGTGGTCGGAGCAGGGACGTGGCTGAAAATGATGCCTTCCCAGACTGCTAAACTATGACTGTTTATTCATCTCTCTTTATCTCTCTCTAACCCCATCGTGGGCTCAGCAGATGTCTGTCTAACATGGGTCTGGTTCTGTTTGAGGTTTCTGCCTGTTAAAGGAAGTTTGTCCTTATTGCTTTAACTTACGAAATGCTGCAAAAATCACGACTCATGGAGGGTTAACGTGAGATCAGACTCCTTATCTCACCTGATGTCATGTCTCTGCTAATAATATAACAGTAGCAGGTCCGGACCTGTTTTGGAAAGCATTGTTAGATAATCTCTGATACGAGCCGAACACTCTGGGGGACTAAAAGTCATCGTATCAGTCTGAACAGGGAATTGTTAATCTTCTTGTTTGTCTGAGCCAATCTTAAATTTCTCCCTGGGTCTAATGGGTTAAATGTTAATGTAATTACTTATCTCACAACGCCTGCGTCTGTGTGTAAATGTGTGTGTATTGTGTAGATAACAGAGACCCTCACGCTGATCCGCCCGTTAACTAATCTCTATTGACTGCACAACATCATCACAACGCTTGTGCATACGACTCTGTGTACCGTCCACATGTGTGTATACATGCATGTTTGTTTACTTCAACCCCGTGTCTTTAGGCATACACAACACTTCCTCTGTTACACACACACACACACACACACGGTCATCGGCACTGATTCGGCGTGACAGGGCTGTAATTTTAGCTGTGCTGACTCCCTCTCTCTCTCTCTCTCTCTCTCTGGCTTGCAATCACACTGTGCAGCCTCCAGCCTCGTCTGTTTATTTGTGTGGGAACATGTGTGTGTGTTTGCTATTTTAGCATGCAGTTTTTCCAAAGCGTGGGCCTTAGACTCAGAGTTAAGCTTCACTAAAACATCCTCTTTGACCTTAATTGGCATCAAAGTGAAGAGCACATTAAGCTCTCTTCAGGTTAACAGATATTTGATGTTTCCAGCATTCAGTATCAGAAGAATCAACAGCAGCTCGTAACCGTGTCGTCTGTTAGGCGAACAGTGATGGCTGCACCAATCCTAACAACAACCTACGACATCATAAACATGGGTGCACATTTTGCTAACAGAAGCCGCGCTTCATTCATTTGGACTAGTTAGGGTAACCAAATGCTGAACACCACAAAAATAAAAGAACTCATCTTGGACTTCCTTAAACGCAGCACAGACTTTGCCCCACTCATAATCAATGGGGACTGTGCTGAAAGAGTCCATCCATCAAATTCTTGGGCGTCTTCTCCTGGTCTGCAGACACCACGGCGATGGTGAAGAAGGCTCAGCAGCGACTCCACTCCCTGAGGGTGCCCAGGAGAAACAACCTGAAGGAAAAGCTGCTGGTGGACTTCTCCAGATCCACCATCGAGAGCATTCTGGCGACCTGTATCACAGTGTGGTACACTCAGTGCAAAGCAGCAGAAAGGAAAACTCCGCAAAGAGTGATCAATACGGCCCAGAAGATCACTGGTTGCTCTCTACCAACTCCAGATACCTTAGCAGAGCTACAAACATTGTAAACGGCTCATCCCTGGTCATCACTTCTTTAACCTGTTGCCCTTAGGCTGGCACTACAAGTCGCACAAAACCAGGACTAATAGACTGAGAGACAGCTTCTTCCCCAGAGCCATCAGTGCTCTGAACACTCATCCCCACAAGACACACTGACAACTCATCCCTCATGTGCAAAAAAAAAAAAAAAAAGTGCAATCCCCCATCTGACGTAAATTACACAATGGAAGTGTAAACATCCAAAATGTAAAAAACTAGATTTATTAATTTACTATGTTTAAATTTCTTTTTTGTATTGTTGTTTTCTACTGTTTTTTTATTACTGCTGTAGCACCAAACAGAGCAGCGCTCCAAATCTCGTGTTCAAGTCATGCAATGACAATAAAGGTTTTCTATTCTGTTGTATTCTAAATTCTTACAGGATCACGGCAGTTTCAGAACAACCAGTGTTTTTGAGTTATGAGTGACCATGCTAACTGGTGACCTTCTTGTGAATGTTGGAGTGACAACAGCTGTTGAAACATTAAAAGTCCTCGTGAATGCACCTTAGTTTATTTTTGATGTTAAGGTAGAAATAAATCCATCAGATATGTCTTAAATGACAAACTAAAGGCGTTTTAAAGAGGCACACTCATCTGACAGTCAATAGTTGGCTGGGTCACACTTTAGACTGAAATACCTGTAATGTCCGTGGCTGCAAGTTAATCAATGGGATTTCAGCCTCCAACCTGAGTTTAGTCAGGGTTGACCAAGCGACAACCTCCTGTCTGAAGCAATGTGAAAGTGCTAAAATCTGCAGTTCAGTGAGTGTCGGCTTGAAGCTGGCTCCAGAAGTACCGGAAGTCACGTACACATCAAGACAAAAAAAAGCTGTTTTCACAGCAGAAATAAACATGTTTACAGCCTGGAAAAAAAATGTCTCCCATCTGGATCACTAATTTGGCTAACAGCACATACTTGGCAGTTTAGTAGATATTAAGATCACAAGTTCGCCCAATCAGAGGCTCAGCTCAGCTCACATGACTGATGAGCGCCCTATAGCTGTTAGTGTGGAGATTCAAAGCCCACCACATTTCCAATATGGCTGCGCCGGCCGATTTGCTTCAAAAGTCTATTTCAGAAACAGACGGGTGACGTCACAAAGACTACATCCATTAATTATTAGGAGTGGGAGAAAAAAAAAGTTTCACATAAGTATCAGTATTTTTTTGTTTTACAGTTTTAAAATCAGTTTTTTTCCCCAAATTTAAATCCTTAATTTTAGTCTTTGTTTATAAGCTGGGTTGATAAAACATGATCGTTTTTTTTTTCAACCCAGCAGAGGGCAAAATGTTTGACTATCTAGTAACATGATGTCAGATCCCCTGAATACATCTTTAATAACTGACTCACATGTGATGTTCATTTTGGGGGGAAATATGGCTCCTGATAGAGTCTGTAGACATCATCATCATCATTCAACTTTACATCGGCTGGTGTTAAATACGGGGAGTAAAATTGCAGAAGTCACCAATATCAAAGAATCACAATTAAAATCTAAAAGCATATCATTTCAGCTATTAATTATACAGTCAATGGGTCTGTCTGTAAGTGAGTTTAGTTTGGAATCAAGGTTATGATGAGAGTTAACAATAAAAGGAAGACGTATTTCATGTTTGCAGTAAAACTTTGGTGCATTATCAAATTATGAACTATGCTAGCTAGCCATCCAAAAACACAATCTGTGTGTATTATTCTGATGTATTTGGTGCAGTTCTCTGTCTGGAGTTAGCTTTCCATCTGTCCTCTCTGGTTTTACACAGAGCTGGAATTCATTATCTGTCCATCAGAATGAGTAAAATTTCATTTTTTTGGTGGCTAACAACCTTGCGTAGCTTAACAAATTATCCTACTCTGCAGTACTTCTGTTGTCAAAATACTTGTGTAGACGTTACAGCTAACAAACATTAAAAAGGGTTAATATTTGGAGCAGCAACGAGGTGGTAATATTCCTGTTGTCTGTATTGTGTAGCAGGTAATAACAAATGTTTGCTGAGCCCTGCTCTGTGCGCCCTGCAGGAGCAGCTGGCCCTGTTGCTGCTGTTTCTTGTTACACCCTTTCCACCTCGGGTCTTAAAGGTGTCATGTTTGTCTAAGTGTGAGTGTCATTTAGTCTGCATGTGTATATTTGGCGTCCCTGTTAAGGCCACCCCGTCATCTGTGTGTCACCAAATAATGATTCTGTGCGAGCAGCGTGCCCTGTGGGCCCCCCGTCTGCCCACAAATATCACACACACTCTAACACACACTATTCTGGCTGGCTATGGCTGGCTGAGTCTTAAATGTCAGATGACTTCACTCCTGGAACAATATTTATGGGGGCCAGTTTCTCTCTCGCTCTATGAGTTACTTATGGAATCCAAATTATTGATCATTATAGCATGGCCCGGATGAATTCTTAACTCTGACTAACTGCAGGGGGTGAATTTTCCTGACATTTGTGCACATGTGAAGTATTATTCCCAGAGTGCACAAGACAATTATCATCACCTTCACAAAACTCCAGGGGGTCTGAATAAAAGTGTATCCAGCAAATCAATAAGAGCATTAAATCTCTCTAGGTTCAAATATTTATTACAACAAAAGCAAGATTCTGATTTCACTGTAAAACACCTTAAATGACCTCACATTTTAAGGAAGTTTAGATTTTCTGTTCCTCCCTGAAATGATACAAAGTTCTTCCTGCAAACACACTCTCACAGACACAGTCATTAATAATAATAATCATTCTTGTTCTGCTTGCGGGTAAACTTATTTCCATCTAAAACGGGACGGATGAAAGGGGTGGGGGAGGGGGAGATGGATGGAATGAGAGAGTAAGGATAAAGGGAGGGCGGTAAGTGAGGTGGTGAGAGAGTGCAGGAGAGATTTCTACCTCCTGTCAGAAGCTAAATGAACAAAATGAAATTCAGCTAAATGAGACAGGCCAAAGCAATAGAAAGGCTAATCATGCACCGGATCAAACAAACTAAGCTGATTGCAGACAAGGCCTGCAGCGTGGTGCACTGAAACAGGCTGAAATGAATGCTCACCAAAGCTGTTTGGCCTTATAGAATATACATAACTGTGCTTAAGAGAAGTTAAACACTGCTAGAAATTAAAACCCATACCTGTTTGAATAATAATCACTCACTGGTGTGCCAGATGCTTTTCTTAAAACACACCTGTCACTCAAATCTAACATGAAGCTAACAACCCATCACATGCATTTGGAGTCATATGGATCCTGCAGCTTAGGTCGGTTTTGATTTGCATAAAAATCATACTGAGAACACATCCTTCTATCTGTGTAAACTGGGAACCTCTGCAATGCATGAACCTGTGATAACAGTGACGTCAAAGCCCTGTTCATGGTTTATTTGCACTCACAGCTCATCTAAACGTGTCCAACTTAAGTTTGTAGCCATGGTTACACACTAGCTGATGCAAGATAAAAGTACTTATGCCCATTTCTGCATGAAATTAAATTACATAAAGCTTCACATCTGATTAGAAGGGTTAAGCTTTTGTTGTAGTTTATACCATAAATAACAGAAATCTGTTAGTGGAAAGTTCTGCAGTGGAGCAATTCAGCACTCATCCTCAAAACACCCGTACGGACAAAAAATATCTCTGCCACTGGACAAAATTACTGAAGAGTGTGTCCAAACAGAAACACAACCCAAAATCTGCATCAAAGTAAACCACATGGTGCAAATGGCTTCTGTTACATCTCCAGGTTATAATTATCAGCTGAGTTGAATTTGACCAATCAGAGTGTCACTCTTGTTTTTTTCTGTGCATTTATACTCATTTGTAGATTACATCATCATTATTCAATAAATAAAAATGCACTTGTTGTTAGAAGATGGACACTGCGCCTGAACACTATTTACTGCTTGTAGTCATCATCAAAATTGCCAAAATTCACCAAACACTAATCCACACATCTTGTTGAATAATAACAATGATGCACCGAGCATGGCTAATTTAGCACCAGACCACTCAAAGCTGTCAAACTAAGGCAATGCTCTAAACAAATAGCTGCTTCAGATCCACAAACTGTTTTGCGCCAATGATATTAAGCATAGATGCTCCCATACCTTTAGCAGGTCTGTGCTATTTGCTCTTGTTTTGTGTAATCATGTAGCTCAGCTGTCAGCATCTCCACTCAGTCCCCTGTAGAGCACATTACACACATGAACACTATGAGGTTACATAGTCATTCTTTTCTTAAACAAAAGCCACCTGAGACACCTGTGTGAGAGCTAGCTTAGCATGCTACTACTCTGTGTGTGAAAACCCCTTTAAAAACAACATCAAATATTCCTCATTGTAAAAAGACTACAAAGAACATATCTTAAAGCTACTCAAAAACACACACTTATCACTTGTATAAAAACATTTAATCTTTGTTCCTCATGTTACATGAAGAAACTTTTTATTACCTGTTTTCCCTAGAGTGCTTGATAACAACATTCAAAACCAGGAACAAACAAACAGATCCACTGCCTGCCATTGGTTTATGAGCAGGTGGCAGATACCATGTTTAAGTGAGGTGTAGGGGTGCTCTAACAGGTAGAATTCTGACTCTTTTGAACACAGTTTGAGGATGAACTGCACATCAATGTGTTTTAATCTTGTTTTTGTTAACAGAACATGTTTAAAACATCTGCAGAGCAGAGTCTGACATAAGGTCAAAATTAATCAGCCCTCAAAACTTCAAATCATTAGAAATTAGAAATCCTTAACCCCTCACTCTTGGTTGGAGCTTGGAGCTATAAAAGAGGAGGCTGGATGTTGGTTGAAGTTGAAGTCAAAGCTCTGCCTCTAACTTTTTTGATACTTTACTTTGGCATTTTGACCTGAACTGTGTGCTGAACATGTTTTTTCTTCTTCACTGAAAATAAATACACTTGGATTGCTGTTTGTGTTTTCACTTATTTTTCAATCCAAAAATCCAAAACAATGAAAATCATTCTTTAACTGAAAAAGTTAAAACATGCACCGAAGATATGACCTTACAGGCGTCAGGTGATGAATCGTCATCTCTTCCTGCTGCAGCCTCATCTGAGTGAAGTCTGCTCAGTGATCTCTGTCGTGTGTGTCTGATGTACTTTTAATGCTTGTATGCTGTGCTGTACCACAAATGCCTCTTTGAGGACATTAAATATGTAAAACTAAACTTCAACCAAGGAGATGTGCAACATACAGGTACGGCAACACAACTGAGACAAACCACACAGAGATTTACATGAACACAGTTTATTGTTGTTCAGATGTGAGAAATTAATCAGCAAAAGTACAGAGTAACGTGCATTTATAGAGATGTAGAGGAGTTAAAGTGACAAGTTTTCACTACAGATACTCAACTCAAATGTTTGTGAGTTTCACGTTTTATGTAAATGAGCGTGTAACAATTCTTTTAAATGCATGCAAACAGCAGTGGTGCACATCACACCAGAGGACGTGACGGGAGTTAAACTGACAAATGAACCTGTCCGTCTGAGCGCACACACACACACCTACACACACAGTATTGTACGTCAGCAGCCTGATGGAAATCTGACCTGGGCTAACCAGCCGGAAAAGTGACCCTCTATTTAATGGAGTAGCCACTGAGGGACTGAGAGAATGAGAGGATGGATGGAAGATGAGTGAGTGAGAGGTGTAGAAGCATGAAGAGTGAGGGAGAGAGGGGGGAGGAGAGAAAATGTGTGAAAAATTTAAAGCAGGAAGATCGTGACTGTTGGAGAGCTGAGGACGACAGCAAGAAATGCCCAACACAAAAAAAACTAAAAGCCTCAGACCTCGGTTTGCAGCTCATTTCAGTCAGCAAGGACAACATGTGTTTAAAGCAAACATCTTTTTAGCATGGCCATTTCCAAACGCCAACAATAATTCTCAAGGAAAATAACAATATCTGAACTTGCTTACATGCTTTCTGAACATAAAATACTGTTTAATAACCAGATAATCACAATTTTTGTCTGTATAATTAATTTAGTGTGTGACCAGCAGAACAGGAGCGGAAGAAGAATGTGTTAGCCCTCATTTCTCTCACAGCGGTAATTATGAGAGTGTATTCCAACAGTGGAGCATGAAATCAAGTCATCTGCTCTTATCGGCTGGAGTAAAAGAGAGAGAGAGAGAGAGAGAGAGAGAGAGAGAGAGAGAGACAGAGAGAGAGAGAGAGAGAGATGAAACATGATGTGGAGTGGAAGAAAAGAACAAATATCGATAGGATGTTGGTGTTGTATCTTTCTCTCCAGTTATAAACTCTGACTGCTGGCTCACACCAGCGATAAATCGACGCACAAATTTTAATATACTGTAAAAAGTTTACTGTAAAGCTAAAAGTACAGTTCCCCTCATACCATGTGTGTGTGTGTGTTGGGGCTACATGTTGTGCATACAGTGTGTGTAAGTGTGTTGAGGCTGAAGGAAGGACGCTGGTGCAACAGGAGAGAGACAAACAGGGAGCGAAGTAAACAAGGGAAGGTGAAACGTTTGTCTCGTCAGCACTCAGCCTGCCATCAGCCATCAGCTCAGTTCACCTTGACCATTAAAAACACACACACACATACACAGAAACACACACTGCAACAGGCCACTATGACTTCAGCAAAGCAACACCCACAAATTTGTCACATCAGGTAAAGAAACACACGCTAACAAAGAAGCAGTGCGATGTCGTTGATCCAAACAAAGATTTTACAATCAGTTATTTTTCTCGCTTCTTCTCCAAACCCGTATTCACTCACACAGCCTCCACTGCTAACAGTCCCAGGCGTTTTCCCTCAACCCCCAAGGTCCGACTATTCCATGAGTTATTTAGCCATGTGGTAGATGCTATCGACAGCAGGGGGAGAAAAATAGTCTCAGTATGGACGGTGACAGTTGTATCCCCAGGGCCGCTAAGCTAAACTGTGCTCAGACTCCATGGGGCTGTGAAAATCCTGTCAAAGTTATTATCTGACAAATGCAAATGTGAAACAACCAGCACTTCCAGTGAAATGTGCTATCATCAGCACGTCGTCAGAGATACATATCTGGTGCAGCTTCTCCACACAGTCTGACGTTTTTCTGTCTGTTTGAATTAAAATAGATGAGTGAACCTCTGGTCTTTATCAGACAACTGCTTCTTCAGACTGTAAGGGGCTCTGAAAAACACTTGAAAAAACACACATGACTTTTACACAAACCATGAGAATATTTGGCACAAAAATAAAAAAAACATCCAATAATCACCTAATTTCTAAAGATGCTGTTGTTAGAGAAAGTGTTCCTTCTGATCTTTAATTAAAAAGCAGGAATGTTGTATTGTATTTTCAGCTTACAGTGTGTCTCTCATAGTAACATTTTTCTTTTAATTAAACATGGAAGGATGCCATGTGGTTAAACAGCTCTCGTCACTCCTACTTGTAGCCACTGCTACATGTGTGTGCTCCAAATCTGAGAGTGAAAAGAGGATAAGGCAGGAAGCAGAGGAGGGGGAAAATTCCCAAAATACAACATGGAAGAAAATGTGATCACACACACACACGCACGCACACACACGCACATTCAGAGCACACTAGCATGTATAGAAATGCTTATAGGCTGATGCTGAGAATGCCAAACATGAGCCAGCATTTTCTGTTTCCAGAGAAAATTTGTTGGTGATAAAAAATTCAGCACAGGAGCAAATTGTTGGCTAAGTGACAGACAAACTAAGATCCAGCAGGAGCGAGTATCCCTCAAGTGTTACAGAAGACCTGCGTAAGCTCTTTGCAGTCAGAGAGAAGAGGAAGACGGCGAGAGCAGGCCAGGTGAAATAGGGTCAGCCCTCTTCTTCCACTGAATCTTATGAGGGTTGATTATCTGCAGCCCTCACACACACACACACACACATACACACGCTTCCTTGCAGAGTGCGTCTGCATATGTATGTTTCCCTCTCTCCTCCTCTGTTGTGTTATTCGTGCTGACACACTGTAGCTACCGGCTATGTGCTTACCCTGTCCTCTTTCCAACTCTTTAGTTAAGGCAGATCACAGACATCACTAACAAACACACACATACATAACAAACATTTAATATATCTGCCTCCAGAGCGGGGTTAAAGGCAAAACATCATCGGATAGAGGATTGTTCCACATCCTCAGTGTAAATATAGATAGCAGCCCGTCTGCTTCAGTTCGGCCTTTGGCTATCTGGCACATGAGTATGAATCGACGGATCCCTCTCTTATAGAAAACACAGCACGCGTTTACAGTCTGACTGCATTAGTCTGGGAGGTTATTTTAAGCTAATAGCCACAGAGTGAGTACGGAGATATTATTGTGCCAGAATGATTTGCACATGGGTAGACAGATATAAAAATGTGGAAACAGATCCAGAAATGCAAATGCAAAAGATGATTCACAAATGCAAACAAATTAGTGCTTATTTGTACATATATCAAGAAATGTGTAGCAGATCCACACATGTAGAGGTCGACTTACATACTGTATGTGTATGCAGATTAGAACACATCTACAAATGTGCCTGCAGCTCTTTGTCAATCTGCATACGCATTTCTTGGTCTACGTACAAATTACTGGATGCACTTACATATTAGTGAATAAACTGATAATTGCACACATAGTAAATGTTGATTTTGCTCGGTCTATAAGAAGACCAAGTCAGAGTTTGAGTCCCCTCCCCTGCAAACTGTTGGGTTTTGAGCAGACACATGAAGCCCTTTACTCTGTTCTTTCTCCACCCTGCTGAAGCTGTTCCTGGTAAGAGATCTGATTTCCATTTTTAAAAATTATGAAAAGTTTTTTTAAGATTTCAATAAGTAAACACTTTTTTAGAAAACACAGGAGATGTACTGGTCCTGCTCCGATTTTCAGCCTGTTGAGAGGATGTTTATATTTCTCTCACTCACAATGTTTTTTTTTTTTTTCTAGAGCGTCCTCATTAGTCGATTAATATAGGGTCACTGCGTATAATATCACAAAAACTGGAGTTTAATTATGCTCTTATATGCAAAGTGTCATCAGATCATATTTATAATAAAAGTGTTCAGAGTTTGCTTCAGCAGCAGAGATCCTGCCCCCCACAGTTCTGAGAGCCCGAGGCAGCTCCTCTATCCGTGTTCCCACAATCAGCACCATGGACAGAGTCGTGACACCGTTTGCTGCAGAATATTAAAAAAAGATACTTCAGCCGGGCAGGGGAGCAGATTTGCATTATGTGCTACAGTATGTAGCTCCGGAGTATGTGGCTGAACTAATTCACCCTGACTCATCATCTCACCTCCTCAGGTAGAACATTCCAAACTTTACAGGTGACTGAACTTTGGTGGCCTCTGCATCAAAACGCTAGCTGATTCTGTTCTTGTAATTCAACCAGAGTGATTTCCTTTGTTTATGACAATGTTTGAAACTTCTTCCAGTCTTCCTCAGGAGTCAGTCATGCATATGTCTTTGCACTATGGTACTATCATGTCAGGCATACACAGTCCAATGGTTTCCAGAACAAACACTACTACAGGCCGTTTGGCTAGTTTAACAATTGACCTATGCTATGTCCTACCCTCAAACGCGATGAGCCAATCACAATACGTTTAACCATTCCCGTACGCTCCTTCTTTTTCTGCCCAGACGTCCATTGAAATGCATTGCAGAAAGTCAGTTTTAATTTGGTTTCATGAGGTTTTCATGAGATTTTAAGCTTAAAATGGTCACATGGTGTTCATGGGGTACATACGACTCTGACACAAGGTATCCTAAAAGGATGGGCGATGGAGTGCATTTTTTACTCTTTCCTTAAGCCACATATCAACCAAGAAAAAGTATCTTCTTTGGATAAAGTTGTGTGGTAGACCGCAACATCAACTAAATGTGAATAAATTTAACAAGGATGTTTACTTCTGTTTTGAGGTAAGACAGCATCGTATTTGAGGCAACACATTGTCACTTTGATGGAAAGAAATATAAAGTTACTTTAACAAAAGAACTGCCACAGCAGTCTGACAGAGAGTTATGTATTTTCTCTAACACTAACTAATGTTAGCCTAGTGTTAGCGCCAAGCTGTGTTGTTCGTCATGTCACTTTGTTTGTTGATTGTTCATTGGCTTGTTTTGTTCTAGTTTTTGTACTTGGTGATCGTCCATCATTGTTAGCTGTTTTCCAAAAGGCTCTAATTAAACTAACGTTAGCTTCTGGAGCTTAGCTTCATTAGCTTGTCTGTAATAGCCCAGGTAACAAAGGTTGGCAAACATTAATTTCTAAATGATTCAATGTAAAAAAACTGAAGCACCGAACTAACAGAGGCACTCTTTGTAAAGATGACAAAAAGGGTGTCAGATTTTTCTCATCAGCAATGCTGATCCTGTATCTTATTTTCTGAGATGGTGATGGCAACAAGATGCAGTTATTATGTTTGCACTGAGACCTGTAAATTTTGGCTTGTAATTGAAGCTTTTTATCAAGGTTCTCAACAATAAAATGATTCATATATCCCTCAAATGCGTAGTTTAGATCCTTTTGGTGTCTTCTAGATGATATGTGATCCCTCTGTCTCCAAAACTCATTGATGGAATCCTGCGAAATGTCTCCTATTGTCACACTTGTCATAGTGCCTGTCACTGAATGTTCAATGTTTGTCTGAGTGAGTGGAGGGGGGGCGTGGCTTAGCCATAAGTCAATAGTTCTCTTAGTTTTATCAGCTGGAGCTTTGTCTGAAAGCAGTTTAATATCAAGCATCTTAACTGACTGAAAACAGGAAAGTATCACAGTCTTCTGCTGCTCTATTAAGAAGTGGAGGCATTATTGAAGGTCTTAAACTGCTAACACTTTCTAAAACTTTCACTCCTCAGTTACTATCCGAGAGAAGTAGCAGAAATTGGCAGGACTGTCCCAGCTGAGAGAGCCAATCCCCTTCTAATTACTCCGTTCCCTTCCTTTAACGAATTGCTCACACACAGAGGAGCAGAGGGGCCCTTTTTTTTGGTCTGCGCATCTGAAAAGGCTTCAGCAGAGAGCTCACTTATGGTAAGAGAGGAACGGAAGTGAGGAAGGATGTGCTAAAGTGGAACAGGCTCCTGCTGAAAAAAAAAAAAAGCTGAGACTTCATGAAAGGTAGTTCCCATGTGGTTCCACTCATTCAGTCAGTCGAAAAATCTCCCTGCAGACTCTGAAAAATCAGACTTTTTATAACTAAAAGGAGACAAGCTGTACCAAACCAAGGCTTTCATCCCAGCCCCTATTTTCTGACAGGGACTATTTCAGGGGGATTTTGGAGGTGAATTTTACCTCTGCTTTTCTCCCTGTGAGCAATCTTACCCCAGGACAGAAAAGGAAAGTAAGCTGGTTGTGAAAAGTTTGAAAGAGGTGTGATGACAATCCCTCTTCATTTAGTCTCAAGACTGAGCCATGGTGCAGAAAGAAAAAAGGTCTTGTGATTTATGTTTTGGTGTTTTGGCAGAGCAGCTGCCGACTCACCTCCGCAAATTTTCCGCTGCAATTTCTTCCCCCTGCTCCAATCTATACAAGCAGCTGAAGCATGGACGTTTGACCTCGGCCTGATCCCGGCTTCCTAGGTCTGAATGAATTATAGATGATGAAATTCCACAATGATTTAGTAAGTGGCAGATGGGACAGCGGTGCTGGGTCATAAAGCTGTAATGAAGTAGATGTTTTAGACCTTTCTCCCGCATCAGTTTCTCCTCACAAGATTAATGCAGGGGTGTTAAATAGTCTGAAATATGGGACACAGATCATCATCAGACTTTGATGAAACCAGGGTTGTATTAAACAGGATTTAAAGGGAAACGGTAGGGAGACAGAGAGGTCTGATAATAGTGAGGGGAGTGGAGAAGGTTAGGGTACAGATCTGCTTTCCAGAGGTCCTTTTATTGACACACAGCAGAAAGAAAACCAGGAACATGTGTTCATATGTATATAGCTCCTATGAAAGTATCTTTCAAAAATAAACATGGGTACCCTAAACCCAAAAAGGAGTGTCTAGAGTTGTGACACAGATAATCTGCCAGTGAGGGGGACATATTTAAAAGGTGATTCCTGGAAATATCGGGCCTTAATTTCTTGAGATAACCTGGAAAATATCAGAAGTTCATACATGAAAGGGGCTGAAGTTTCATCCTCCAGATTGTTTTTATTTTTAGACATAAATGTTTGTGTCCCTATGGCTAGACAACAAAATAGGAGATCAGTCAGTGTCTCTTCTTAAAGACCTCTGAGACTCTTGAAAGAAGATGTGTTGTGAATTACTGTCTCTGGTGAATCTCAGAACCTGACCCCAACATTTATCACGACCTCTTCAGGAAGAGATTTTGACAATTTATTTAAGTGTCACGCTGTTTTGCCTCTTCTTCAGATTTAGGGAGTTCACAACAGAAACTGTACTTGATATCTCGTTATGCTGATGACAGTCTTGTTTTCTCAGGGTCAGAATGTTTCACCCTGGATTTAGGTTCCTCATCAGTCCTCATCTTTTTGAAGGAGACAACATCAGGAGTAGATATAATCCAAGATGACCTATTTTAAAGCCAAACTACCTCTTGGCATAGTTGCAACCTCGCCCACATCGAAGCACAGAGCCTGAGAGAGCCTCTCTGTTCATATCACCCACCTCTATGTCCATCACTCTTTAATACTCTGTCATATTAATATTCCTCTCTCCTGTCACATAATATATACACGTTTGAACTTTTCAATATTTCAGTACATCTTCTTTTTACAGAAATCTATTATACATGCCAGTGTCCTTGAATTCTACCTTTTATCTCCCTCTTCCAATTTCAGTGTTGTGTCCGTAGGGTCGGGTTTAAGCAGGGACAGTGGAGCACCGAATCCTGAATATTAGGGGGGAAATGAAATGAGAACTTAGGAACAGGACAATGATTTCACTCTTACATGTAGTTTTCTTTCTTCTAATAAACCTACGTCTTCTGTTCTTTCTGCAGTTTTCACTGTGAGCTCTCACCTGATGTGCGGTCACAATGCCCTTCTCTCAACTTCAAACTGTGATCATTTTTATTACAGCAAGAAAAAATTTCCATGAGTTGAACTTAATTTCATTTATTAGGTGGATAAAAATTGGGACTATGAACATGAACTCATCAACTAATGAACCAATGAAAACATGATCAAAACTTGCTGAATCTCATTCATGCTAACAAGCTAACTGTAGCGTCACACTAAATGATGTTGGCTTATCTGTCTCCTTTGGCGTAAATTCGCTGAATGGCCTTCGTCTCATTCTTACTGCCCTCTGCTGGTCTGGAAGTGTAGTCACTTTCAGCCAGTATTCACCAGATGCGCCAACTCTCACTGGTGTTCTGGCTGCGTCCCAACTCCAGCAAGTCAGAGCCAGAGAAATGAAAGGCTCCTATTCTTTGCCAGGTGCTGGAGTTGAGGCACGTTAATTTACAAAAAGCAGATCAAGCAGGACAATAAGTCGTGCATGGAAACCATATAAAACACAAAGTGACTTTAAAAATAAAATAAAAAACAAAACCAGATTATATTTTGCTGGACTTCAACAACAAATTGGCATAATGTGGATATAAGGAGAGGCTCATTATAAGGGTGGGAATCAAGGGAACCCAAGTCCAGTCACCTGGCTGTCTTATTATGTGCCGGACTGAACATGCACCTGGTATGAGTTGAAAGATGACAGAACATGCAGCCAACACACAACAGATACACATCCGGTGTACTCCCGACGTTTGGTTGCTTCTCCATACGTCACTGACCTGATCTGCATAATCTTCACTGGACCACAGGAACCATTCAAGAGTTCCTTCAAGAGGAGTTCCTGGAACTTAAAGTTAAAAATGCTCCTTAAATGTTCGGACTAGCTGCAGCATCGATAGGTTTCACTTTTGTTACATCCATAAACTTTCTATAAAAGAAAGTATGAAAGTATCTATGCATGTAGCCATAGTAAAGTCTCACACACATCAAATCTCAAAGATATTTAGATATAAATCTAAGAGGAGCAAAGGCTTCAGTGCCTTCACCTGAAACATGAGGGTAAGGATTTTGGGAATATATGGAAGTAATTTCTGAGGGCTAATCTTGATTTTCTCTGACATTGAATCCATCACCATTTGTGCATTTGACGAGAAAGTTTTTCAACTTGTTAGATGGAAAATGTAAATCTGCTCAGACTGACGGCTCAGACAGTGCTTCATTTAATGCTCAGTAGAAATGTTCTCACCTTGTCTTCAGGCAGGAAAACTACTTGTATCTGCTCTCTTTTCTCCTGTCACTACCTAGAGGTTATGACCGTTTGAAATTAAATCCACTCTGTAATCTAGTCAGCCCCTCTCATCTTGATGGTCCGGTACAGGGCATGCATAATTCTGTCCCTGCAGCTTTTCTGCTAAAATGATGTCTCTGCAGAGATACAAGAACGCTTCTTTGCAAACTGAAAGGTCCTGTAGATATCAGAGCTGGGCTCTTCTTTTAAACGTAATCAGCATCTTTCTTCAGTGCCCCTATCTTTGTTCTGACCACTGAGGCACGAGTCCAGAATAAGTAAATCGATGGTTTAAAGCGTGCAGGATTACATGCTGCTGATAAAGTATCTGAGGGTGAGTTTTCAGATAAAAACAATCAGCGAGCTCTTCAACAAATCTCTTTAAGACAAATACAATATTAAAGATGCAGCATTGCTTGGAAGATGGAAAGTGGAGAGGGCTGAGGAGATGCAGAGCAGAGGAGAGGAAGTATGTGTGTATGTGTGTGTGTGTGTGTGATGTGATGAGGAGTGATTGCTCAGCAACACCAGTCCAAACAGGGAGAGAAAATGGCTGCAGTGATGATATTTAAAATCACACAGAGTGCAGAGAAACAAAAAACTGAGAGGGACACTTTCCCTTCGCAAACAACACACCGGCTCATTTTATCCATCCCTTATAAAGCCCTCCACTCCTTTATCCTTTTTGCATTCTCCTTAAATTTCCCATGGCAGGGCAAGTGTGGGACGCTCGGGAATTTGGATGCGTCAGCCGTGCTGAAACTGCCTGAGGAAATTTGTAATGAAACTCATCTCTACACTGGCAGGATTCACAGCGACTGCTCAAATCAGATTTCTCTGCTTGTTTGACACAGGCCTTATCTCTCTTTAGCGATCTAAACGGTGAAAAATCAGATTGGGCTCCATTTTAATCCAGACGCAAAGACGACAAGGCGGCAAATTAGATTTTTTAACAGGTAGTGAATATTCATCCCGCCAACATCAGCAGCCATTACGCAGAATCCTCATGTATTCTGCATCATACACTCAGTACAGCTGATGATGTCCTTCCATCACTCCTCTGTGCTGCTTTTATCATTTTTACACACTTAACTGAGAAGACAGAGGAAAAAGATGCTGCATGACTCGCTCTCTCTCTCTTCATCTGTAAGTGTGTGTCAGACAGAATTCATGACCATGATCTATTCAGAGGAGTGGTCAACACTGGGGACTAAGGGACTAAGACATCCAGCTGGCTAGAGTACCCTGTTAGCAAGGCAGACACACATACACAAACACACACACACATCTGCAAGTCAAAGACTTTTATGACTATTGTGAGTGGCATAACTGGTTCAGATCATTTATTATTCTGTCACCCAGTAACTCCAAAAGTAAGTCATATTGTCATAATGTTGACAATCACATCATCCCTTTTGTATTCAGTGCAGTGGCTTTGTTGTGGATTTTATGATTCGCAGCGTGATAAAGCTCGATTGGTGTGATTATAGCCTACCTGACACTCTGTGTGTGGCCGAAAGCCAAGAAATATTTCTGACAGAGTTGAAAAGTGCTTGAAGTAACTAAAAAATAAGCATTGTACTCTTTTTTATCTTCACCCATCTGTAAATATTCTCCATCCAGGTCAGGGGGTTGTGTACCTGTTAGGGGTGTAACAGTACACAAAAATTTTGCTTTGGTCCGGTTCTCAGTTTTAAAGCTTCAGTTCGGTACAGCAAGGGAGCTCAAACTGCTAATCTGTTGTGGCTGGTGTGCTGCCTGCCGTCTGTTGTCTGCTTCAGCTTTGTGGATCCTGTGGGAACACATATTAAAGCACGACTGTTCTGCATGTACTGAATTTCCAGAGTATAAGTCGCGTCAGTCAAAAAATGTGCCTTGAAGAGGAAAAAAAAATAAACATTGCACTGGATTATAAGTTCATTTATTTAGAATGATTTTGTATGTTTACGTTATGTCCAGAGAGAATTATTTACGTATAACTTTGATAAGGATGAATTTAAATATCAGGTGGTTTGAGTATTTTTCCTAAAGCACCTCATATTTGTGACTATAGATAGGTTTCACTCTCTCTTCTCTATGTGCGGCTTCTGTCTCTCACCAAGCTCGTGCTCAATCCTCCCTCCCCCTCCTTCCCCGCTCTACTGTGAGTGTTGCTGGTGAGACCGGTGCAGTGAGAGCTTTAATGAGCTCCATCTAATAAATGTCCTCACTTTTAAAAAGTTACAGGAATTTTGACACTAGTTTGTGGCTCAAATCCTGAAAAACTGTCAACAACGGAGAGTGAAAAAGACGTGAGTGATCAGTCGCTAAACACCGGGAGCTGTCAGCACATGGAGCCATCAGAGCCACAGAGATATTTCCTCATCAATATTCCTCATGTATGAATCAGCGATCGTTTCCATAAAAGTATCTAATAACACAGCAGCTCATTTATTTCATATACAAGGTGAACCTGATTATTAGTTGCAGGACCAGCTAAACTATGAAAAAAGTGAGACATAGTCCAGAAAATACAGGTCCATGTGCAGACAGGACAAAAAGTCCTGTACCAAAAAAGTCCAGTCTGAGTATGTGTACTGTTACACCCCTAGTGCCTGTGCATGCCATGAGCTAGCTATGAGCTCTTTCAAATAGGTGGATCTATAGTCTGTAGTCCAGCAAAGAACTCAAAAGTCCTGACCCCAAACTGACCTGTAGTTCTCCTTATACTCTCTCTGTCACAGCTCAGTGTGAAGAAGCAGTCTGCCTGCTCTTCTCCAACTCTCCAGGAGCCTTTTAAGTCTGTGTTCCTGTCACTCTGCTTTAATACTTTTTACTCTGCTCGTCTAATTGACTCCACCACTCCTCTTATGTTACACTAATTCTTCTCTCTCCTTGTCGCTATTTCATAACATCTTTCATCCCTCTTCCTGCACACACACACAGAGTTGTTCTTGACCTAGATAAAACTGCTTCGCCGTGCTCGGCCAGTCCGTTATATAACACCACAGTGTCTTGACTCAGGCCAGCCTCACAGTCATGGCAGCCCCTGGATGCGGATCCGTATTAGTGTGTTTACCCAAACTAGCCATCCTCTGGCTATGAGTGAGTCCCTCTCCATGTTTGCTGTCGCTGTGTCAGTCTGTAGTTTATCACTCTTCCTGCTGTGGTTTCTGTTTGAGAATTAGTAGCAGTAACAAGTTAGCCTAAGGATGCACTGGAAGCTTATCAGTTTTCATTACAAGTGTTTTACAAGCTTGTTTCTATTTACATGCTAACCAGCTAGCTTGCTACAACATCTGACTGTGAAAAAGTGATGACAAAGTGCTGAAATCAGGGTCTGTAGCTATTAATGGTATTAAACATGGATATATCAGAATATGGCGTCGGTATAGCCTAGCAATGAAGGTTGCACACTACCCCAGGCACGCTCTGGAGCGAGTGGCTGGGGTTTAGTAAGGTTAAGTACATTTAAAACAAATGTCTTATAAGCTAAAAAAAAAAAAAAAAAAGGGGGGGGGGGGGGGGGGGTCTGTTAATGTGCTTAATTTTGCTGTGAAATGGGCATTTCAGACCTGAGTCCCATTTGTAAATGTAGTGGTGCCTTTGCTTCACAGTTTAATTCATTCCGTGATGGAGCTCGTAACTCAAAATATTAATTATTAAACTTATTCACTGATATTTTCCCTTTTTGTCACACTTTCTTTACTTTCCCCTATTTTAAAAACCTTTCCAATTTCATTTGTTTCATCCTCCCCTTCAGGTTGTTTTTAAACGAAGTTAGGCAAGCGTCATTAAATAGTGCCGTTGCACGCCCAGTTGCAACTATTTCTTTTGAATAAAGTCTGAAAGTATTGCGAAATAACTGGCGGATGTTGCGGCAGTCACTGCGCCAGCGATGGGGTATCTGAAGCTGGTGCTTGACCCGAATTTTCGCCTTTTAACTCAAAGCAAAAAAAATCGTCCAGCTCCTCGGACAGCTTGTAGCTCAAAAAACTTGTAAGTTGGGACACTTGTAAGTCAATATACCACTGTATTGGCTGGGTTAAGGTTTATGACCACTGAAGCAGCCAGAAGGGGAAGCTATAAATTTCTAGGCTTTACAGTAAGTTAAAACTTTCAGAGCTGTCCCCTGAAAGCTAGTTGTGGGATAACTCTGAACCCACAGCAAACAGTCTTTACCACCAGCCAGGGAATCAAACCAGGAAAGCAACAGTGTCAACCACTACATCATGGTGCAAAACTCTAGATTTTTTTTGCTTTGTAGCTTTGAACTCAAGAAACTTTATTAGGCATTTGTGTTGAATATTACTGGAATAAATTGGCCGTAAAAGAGCTGAAAGCTAATTCAATTCCTGTAAAACAGGAAGCTGGGGACTTGTCACTGACTGTGAGTGAAATATCCTTTACCCCCAAGTGGAGGATGAGTCATTAAAATTTCTGAATATTTCCTGGAGTTAGGCTCTAAAAGAAATGTTGTAATGAATAGCTCAGAAACCTTATTTTGTCAGCGTTCGGCCAGAGAGTTTTTAACTAGCAGCGAAGAGGCTGTTTTACATTCATGAGAACTCGAAGGAAACTATTTCATAGTGTTATTTTGGAGGATTTGAAAAAGTTTCCCCTTCTATTTCCTCATACCCAGGAAGCAAACTACCAAACTTTCTCTACAAACATGTAGAATCATGACGATCTAAGCTGAGCAAAGCAAAGAAAAAAAGCCTTTGAAAATGAGAGCACCTGCTCACCAGCCTGTAATTATACACACACATTCAAATCACATATTTTTAGGGAAGATACCTCCCTTTTTCAGTCTGTCAGACATTATTTATAAAGTTTGTGTGTGTGTGTGTTTGAATATCCCTGCTGTCAGGAGTCTGTGAGGATAAATATTTTCTGGTGCTAACAGGCAGAAGGTACGAACAGAAGTATCACTGGAGAGTAAAATGTACCCAGATGGCGCATGTTTGTCTGTAATATAACAGAAGAAGAAGAGAAGATGGAGATATAAATAGAGGGGTAAAAGGATACATGAAAAGTGAGGTTGAGCTAAGTTGTGAAAGTAAAGTGTGTGTGTGTGTGTGCGTGTGTGTGCGTGCGTGTGTGTGTGTGTTTGTGTGTGTTAGCAGGCTGCCCCACATACCCAAATAAGTCTCTTCACATAATTCTCCATCTCGATTGCTTAAGTCAGCAGGGATGAGACACACAAAAACAAACCCTTGTGCACATGATCACCTCAGCTTCATCATCTGCCACTCGCATCTCGCCTCATTCAACGGGGAAGGATGAACACACACACACCCACTCACACACTCACTCAGAGTTACAGCCCATATGGTTCCCTGAGCACTTATAATGTACTCTTTGTGCAGCTCTATATGTGTGAAACATTCTGTCGAGGCAGGCTGATCCACAGCAGGCTGTCTTTGATTGTGTTATTTAAGTGCTGGGATTCTCCACAAGTAAACATTTTACACACAAATACACACATAAACCCACACACACACACACAGAGCTAATTAACATCTCAGTCTCCCGGTGGTATGCCGCAATCAAGCTACATATTTTTAATCAAACATGACTGCACAGCTAGCTGAACACCTGCACTGCACCCTTTCATAACCACCATCACACACACCTAGACACATACACATTTAGATACGCTCATACCCACTCAACCGAAACCATACGAGCTACAAGTTTAGCAACAAGTACATATGGTGAGAGAGTAATTAGCCTGATTGCAAATTAGCCTGTAGCCCCAGCATGATTGTTTACCTCATTTACAGGTTCAATTTGTTGTGTGGGAACATGGAGATAAGAAGAAATGATGGGGATATTCACGTAGTGCTGCTTGCATCCACCAAGCCAATCAAACTCAAAGCTGAGAGGTGTTCTCGGTTCAGTAATGCCTCATGAATGTTAACAAAATGGAAAGCTAGAGTCGTGTTGTCACAGCAAAGCTAAGCAACACATGAGGTGTGTTTACTGTACGTGTTAGCCTCAGCACAAACTTTGATCACCAAATAATTCTGTCAATTAAAGATGTGACGAAGCTCATTTTGTTGTGAAAACATGTTAAAAGCCATGTACAAAGAAAGTTTTTGGCCTCTCTACCTAATTATAACGAACGACTTTTTGTTGATGTTAATAATCACGATCCCCATGTGCATATTTTCAAACTGCTGCTTGTTCAAAATGGTCCGTAAACTTTTCCAAACCGGCTGTTAAAATAGTACAAGATCTTCAAAAGACTTGACGAAATTATGAGGTCATTTCATGGGGATCTCCTAACTGGTTCATGGGTGGACCTCAAATACAAAGGTTTGCCCATAGACTGTAATAAATAGATGTAGTCTCTGTGACATCACCCATCTGTTCCTGATCCAAAGTAATGAAGCCAGTCGATGGCAAGGACCATATTAGAAATGCTAACTTAAGAGGTGGGCTTTGAGTTCCTCACTAACAGCTACAGGGTGCCAGACCTGTCAGTCACGTGAGCCGTGCTTCTGATTGGACAAACTTGTGATCTTAATATCTCCCAAACTGCTGAGTTAGAAAAATCCCCGCCCTGTGTATGGTGATAGAGTCATTAGCAATCCAGACCCAAGCCGTTTTTGAACCAGGCTGTTTTTTCAATGCCCTAGAAGTCCGCTTTCTTTTTTTTTTTTAAATAATAATAATTATTATTGTTGTTTGTTTGTTTTTGTTTTGTTTATTGTTCTATTTTATTTCTTTGCTGTGCATGTGGTTTCCAGGCTTTCTGCAGCCAGCCTCAAGCGGACCTCCAACAAAATTCATTTTTTTAAACCAGATGTTGCCCCTTGGGGCAGCCCATCAAAGGGAAGGGGTTTGTGGAGCCTTAAAGAGACAGCAGCTAAAACTTTGCATTTCTGACAGAGGCTGAAATAAGGATTTTCTAAACCACCAGAGTGAGGAAAAAGGGGATTTCTTTGAGCTATAAATCATGTAAAGCTATGACAGGACATCAGAGGGACAAAATAAAGACAAAAAAAAAAAAAAATACAGAAAATAACGTCTATGCAATATGACAGTATTTTGCTTCAGAAGACCTTTAAACAGAAGTGAAGGTCATTCTATATACAGTGACATGCAATCCTTTCAGGCTTTAGGTATGTTATTGAGGGCTTTCATATCATTGGTTTACAATCTAAAACTACAAGAGAAGCCAGAAAGTTGAAAAAAAAAAAAAAAAAACCTTCCCCTGCGCTGCTTATGGCTGCTGGCTTGAAGTAAATGTTCCATTATTACTTCCCTAAATCTAGCCTCTAAGTGGGCAGTCCTAGCAGGAGGATGGGGGGTGTTTTATGCTGCCAACTATAAGGGTGACAGTAACCATTCACCCCCTTCAAATGTCACTAAGCAAGATCCACTCAGGGATCTGAAGCTTTGTGTTAAAGACTGTTTGATCCTCAAACAAAGTCCATCATTTATACTTTGACTATCCAATGAGACAGAAATGAACAGTAAGGGAGTAAAGTGATGAAAGAAAGAATACGATTGACAGAAGATGAAAAATAATGAGTGCATGGAGAGAACAAAAGCCAGTGTGTTTTATTCTGCTCTCACTGCTGTGCACTCGGCTCAGCTTGGCTCAAACACCAAAGCAATTAATAACCCTGCAGGCACATTACAGACACCTGCAATGATTTATGTGGCCTTTTATGGAAATGCACAACAGTGACGAATCAAACACAGGATACAGAAGGAGAATCAAATCCAGTGCATCAGACAGAGGAGGGAAAAGGACACAATACCCCCCCCAAAAAACTAAAACTTCAAACTTTGATTTGTTTAAGGTGCGCTGGATAAAGCTGCAGAACGCCTTGCCTCAAAAAATCTGCCTGAAAAAAGTCTACACACGCATATCCACACAGATGTTAGCCTACATCGGGCTGTTGTTGCGTGTTTTGTTACTTTTGCCCGTAGGCTCTTATCTCCCTCTGTTCTCTTCATCCCCAGCAGAGAGAGAGAGAGAGAGACTGAGAGAGAGAAAGAGAAAAAAAAATCACAAAAACCCATCTTTAGCATTTTATGTTGAGCAGAACTTCACCGTGTCCATTATGCCTGCGTGAGATTGTGTCTGCCAGACAATAGATGTGCTAAAATGCCCATGTGGTTTCACAAGCACGGACTCACTTTGGCTTTTACAAGGTTTCAGGCTGAGCTGAGAAAGTAGAGGTAGTACTGATTCAGCATGCTCCTCAAGGACAGGAAAAAAGGAGGACACATGGCTGATGGTGAAAACAGAAGCAACTGAGGGGAAAACGCTGGTTTATGTCAACAGGGTAGGATTCCCAAGGCTAACAACAACCCACAACGAACATGACAGTATGACAATCAGAGGAGAGGTCATCAAGAATGGACCCATCAGCATCAGGGTGATATTTCAGGTTTTCCTTTTTCATGTATGTCCAATTGTCTTACAGTCAGGCTAGTATACAGCCTGTTTAGTTACCTTTAAAATGGCGACACATTCATAAGGATGAGCAGCAGAGCCGAGTATGACCAGCCCATGAAAAATTTGCCAAATCTTCTCTGCCAATTCCAAACTGCTGATTCTGCCACAGACTTTTATTTTGTAACAACAAAAATTTCATTTAAAGCATGAGGGAACATATATATTTCTTTAGCCAGGGCCTCCAGACTGGGAGAGTAGTCATATACCAAATATTTAAAAAGATAAGTGAGGCAGAAAGAAAGAAAGAGAAGAGTGTTTGAAGGAGGCATTAAACTCTGTCTGCAGACATCAGCTGAGCATCATTGTTTAGCTTTTAATAGACCACACTGAAAATATCGTCTTTTGCTGGGTTTGAATGGGACATCACTTTGTTAAACAAACATTTGGAAGTTCAGCCATGGGCTATCCATTTCTTCTTATGTAAGTAAAAGACTTATGTAACCAGACAATTTTGAATTTGATGTTTTGTACCACGTGATTCCACTCAGAATACTTAAAGAATGAAGGTAAGACCCTGAGAGCTATTCCAGGTGACTAAAACCATTACAGAACAGAGCTGGAACATTTCCAGCTCAGTTAATAAAATAAAATAGATTTTTACTTTCCATAAGGATGTAAATGGTTGAATAGAGGTCGAATGAGTTAAAAATTATAACTGAATTATTCTCTGGTGTGAGCCGGGTGCGTATTTCCTGATTTGTGTCCCATGTAGGACTATTACAGGCTAATGAAATCCCAGGTGAACGGTTGTACTAGCATGACAAATGAAAAGGTCTGTAACTTTGTTGGAGGTGACAGAAAGAAGGTTAAAGTCAATCTGTGAGGCTTTAAAGCTCTTAGTGATATTACACCCAAAGGGCTGTAATCACACAACCAGAACAGATCAATACAATCACATCGAAGCTGCAAAGTGTATGAGACAGCACTTGTTTTATACGTATGGAGCAAGGCTTTATGGGATCAATGCAGAGATGTCCTCTCGTTATCTTCGTATGGAATGGAGAAAAAAGAACTGAGTTATGGTTTGATTTATTTTAAGTCTTCTACTACATGCAACATTTCAGAACACCAATTATGAAATTCATAGTTTTAACAATTTGTGTACGACTTTTAATTTATTTTTGTTTTTGTTTTGTTTTTGTTTTTTAAACATGATTTACAGCTGAAGAAAAAGAAAATCTGTATTCTTACACCATCGTTTTGGACAGCCCTAAACTGAAACAATTCATTTTAGTTGCTGTCTCTTTAAGAGACTCCCTGCTCCATAAACCCCCTTCCCTGTGATTGGCCAGTCTGTTAAAGAGGAGTAGGGGTAGAGTTATAAGCAGACTGGCCCTCCAACATGCCATAAACCAGTTCAGTGATCCTTATGTGATGATCTCTGTGATATATATATATATATATATATATATATATATATATATATATATATATATATATATATATATATATATATATATATATGTATATATATATATATATATATATATATATATATATATATATATATATATATATATATATATATACACACACACACAAGTGTTTGTGTGTGTGTGTGTGTGTGTTTACAGTATGTGAAAGCAGAATAACCCCTCTTTAAAGAGAATACTCATTTTGATGTATCCCAATTTGATGCATATAAGGTAATCAGCAAAACTTTGAGCTGATATAGTCTGGAGTAACAGACTTAAAGACTTTGAACTTGTGGGAATATTTCTCAAAGACCCACAAAGACAACATATACCTTCTCATAAGACACAAATTACAAGCTTAGGTTTTTGCGTCTTTCAGGATCAAGATTTCCCCAGCGGTGAATTAAAGCGCTGGCGTTATCACGGCTCACACTCACCCTCTCAGAATGGTTTGTGCTTGGGGACCAGAGACCCAATTTATTTTATTGAAGACGATGAACAGACAGATTACATAACACAAAGGCACACCATGGCCAACCTGCTTCACACACACATACACACACACACACATACACCATGCAATCTGTTTTTAGTTATCTTACTTCTTCTGAGCAACTTTCGTTCATTTTTATTGTTTTCATTGTTTCCTGCTGTCCATCCAACCCTTTACCACACCTCCTTTTCCACTTTCCACCTCTCTTCATCCATCTCTCTGTTTCTGAACACTGACCTCCTTTCCTTTGTACTTTCCTCACTTCTTCATCTCTTCTGTCCTTCCTTACTTCCTTTGTGCCTACCTTCTTTCCTCCATTAGCTGACATCAACAAGCTGTTATAAATTCTTAGTGAGCGGCATCACAAATCCATTAACATAAACAATGCAAAGCGTTCTCCTCTCTCTGCGCTCTCTGACCGTCAGTCTTTCATCTCTTGTTATCGTCACTCGTTGCTGAGTCATTCATCAGACTCAGTTATTGACCTTGAATCAAAACCATTAATGTTCATGACAAAATAAACACAGTGCTGGCAATGTTTTCTATAAAATAACACAGCTTCTCTTTTATAAGTTTTCCCTCTCACTTCTCTGTTGGGTGATTGTTTTGTTTCAGAAGCTCATACCAGAAACTTCTTAAGCGTGTATCTGTGTCTCAAGTCAGGGGGTCATGGTGAGCATGATGAAACTTTCATTTTTCATCAATTCAAAGATGATGTCTTGTTTCAAGGTTTCTCTCTTTACTTTTTCCTTTCTTTTCTTTCCCCAGATATTTCATTTTACATAACTTGGCTGCTCGAGAGTTGTCCTCTCACTTGAATTTGTGCACATTGGATGTGAGGCTGGGAATAATGCACCTGATCCATCTTTCTTAGTGTGGAAAAGTCATAGACTGTATATAGAATGGAGAGCGCGGTTTTACCTTTTACCATCGTACAGTTTTGAAGTCAAAAAAGTCCCCATCGCCCCCATGTGGAGCAGCTTGACTAAAATTGTTTTTTTTTTTTCCTTCAACAGTCTAACTCTCCTTCCTGATGTATTTTACTATTCCCAAAAAAACTACACAAGAACAGCAGCTGTCAATCATCGTTAAACCAGATGCAAAACCCAGTTTTTAATGTCTAATAATCTAAAAGGTGGATACTGCAGCCACTCACCAGGGGGAGCAGTTTTTGTGCCGACCTCAGTTTGAGCCAAGCAAAACTTGTGGGAAACTTGTCGTTGATCGCAGTGACACCTGTGGCCATGACTGGTAGTGTTTACAGTCATGAATAAGTGGAAATAATCAGAAATGTAAATGTATGACTCTTGGCCATCCATTATGTTTCACAAATTAGAAAAAAAGAAGAAGATAAAATGCATTGCCGTTAGTCAGAGATTGAATACGAACATGAGGAATTATCCAAATAACCGTTGATAGGGCCTTATGAATACATAAAACCTTGAAAAATAACATTAAATTGCTCTCATCTTTTCACAAGAACCACATGCATTCATTTACGACAACACTCTGCCCAGCACTTAAGAACGCAATGTCCTTGCGATGAAATCATGTGCCTCTAAAGCACACGTGATGAAATAACCGGTAATATCCGCTTTCAGAAGAAGTGTGACGGCATTCAGCCTTCAAAGACTCCTCTAAAGGAGTGCTCTTTGTGCAAGGAGACCATTGATAGGAAGGTATATTGAGCTAAAGCACACTACTTTGATCCCCTTTTCCTCCTTAATAATCAGACCCACTTCTCCTCCCTCGGCTCCTCTAAAGTATTTGAGAATAATTATAAGTTTAGTTGGCAGGGCCATGCGAGTGTGAGGAGGTAAGATGAGTATAAAGATTCCCACAGGATAGATTTATGCGACCCAAAATGGCCTTTGATAGAAAAATCTATCTGTAAAGACTTGTGGCACACACACATGCTCACACACATACACACAGTCAGAAGCAGGGAGGGCCGAGGGGGACGTGACCGTGCCAATTGTTTGTCTCCCAGTATCAAGTGGGAGGTGATTTTCAGAGGACCAAAGGGCAGAATGGAAAATGACAAAATAAACGAGTGCTCTTCTCTCCATCTTCTTGTTCTTTCATGTGCTGCCCGGCAGAGGAGCAGTGATCTGCCCTGGCCTTTTGTTGAGCTGGCTGACACAACAGCTCACACAAGCACACAGCGGACCCGAGCTCTTGTTGTCTCTGTGTAATCTGATAAATGATGCCCCCGTTTCAATTATTGCCCCCCCTGCTATCTCTCTGGCGATTCCCAACACACACCCCCTAAACCACCTCAGAATCCACATCTAGCAAGGTGTCTCCCCTCCTTGTGAGTCACTTCATACTTGAACCAAAACATCAGCAAAAACTGTTGATGAGTAAGCCCCAGTTATCTCTCTTTGTCTGGAGAAGCTATCACGGCTGAATTGGAGGCCAAAAGGCCAGGAGAAGATGGGATGGAAAGAAGTGGCCAACAGAGTTGAGAAGCGCCTTCTGAAATGTGGCAATTCTGGCTCTTAACACGATCTGTCACTCATTCTGAAACCCATCTCTAAGCAGAGGTCTTAAGGTCTTGGGTCTGTGTCAATATTACAGACTGTGGCTGTGGGATGAGGCTACATGACCGTCTGGCCAAGTGTCATTGCACGCCCTCTCTGGATGTGAGTTTGGAGAGATCCGTGGACCTTTTTCACATTAGAATCACAAGCTTAAACTCGCACTGCTGTTGCTGTTAAGCTTGTTGTGCTGAAGCCAAAACTGCAGAACTCTGGATATTTAAAATGCACAATGATGCCAATAACCTGCATAGTTAAGGTCTTTGCACACCGAGTCGTTTCTTTGTCTGAAATTGACGCACCTTAGACAAGAAATCTGATCCCATGTTATGTCAATTGTTTTCTGTCATTTCAGGCTGTGATGGATATTATATGATGAATAAAGACGTGTGTATGTGTGTGTGTGTGTGTGTGTGTGTGTGTGTGTGTGTGTGTGTGTGTGTGTGTGTGTGTGTGTGTGTGAGAGAGAGAGAGAGAGAGAGAGAGAGAGAGAGAGAGAGAGAGAGAGAGAGAGCGCCTACTTCAAGCACACTGATAGCCACTGCTCAGGATCAATGCTTAATCACTGCTCAATGATTCCATTTTCATTGAATTGTGAATTTTCACAATTAATAGAAAAATACCAGATTCACCCAGATTCAGTTTACAAGGTGTCTTTGCGTGACTTTTTTTTTTCGGATCCAAAAAAACCTGTCCAAAAATGACGGACTCAGCGTGCAAAGATCTCTAGGATCTCCCTTAATACTGAGGCTAGCTCTCACTTACAACTGCTGCACAGAAGGGATTTAAGATAGAGAGATGGTTATTGTCATCATTACCAAAGTTGTCCATCTAAGGTGGGTTTGTGATGCTGATTTGAAGATAAAGGTAACCAGCAGTGACATTAAACAACTGTTAATAAATACTGAAGATAAAAATGCTAACCGTCAGATAATTCTTACTGTGTTTCTGAAAGAGGGTAGCAGTGGTAGTGAGTGGTACCTGTAGGAGTCAGCCTCAAGTGGACACTTCAGGAACTACAGTCTTTAAGGTTACCACTTAAGTGTAATAATAAGATACTTAATTAAAAATATATATTTATCTGACAGGTTTTTAATCCTTGTTTGATTTTGCATGCCTCTATAATCACTATTTAAAAAACAAGAACATCTTTCTGAAAGGCAACTTAATAAAAGTTGGGAGTCCTCTTTTATTGAGGGTTGTCTTATCTTAGGTCCAGTTAGGTAGTTAATCCTTTCGCATCCAGTTTTCTTGAAGAAAAAAAAAAACAAAACAAAACAAAACAAAAAAAACCTTAGAGAGGCTTTTCAACTCTGGTTTTTATGATCTTTGTAATGTCAGAAAAATCAGACACGTCTGTCTCAGAGCGATGCAGAGAAATAAGCCCGTGCTTTCTATTTTCTCCCAGTTGGGAGGCCTGCTTGTCATACCTTGGGTCTCTAAAAGTAGTATAGGAGGTCCAGGCTTCAGTTATCAGACTCCTCTGTTAAGGTCTGGGGGGCAGACACCGCCTCTGCTTTGAAGAGTAGACTTAAATCTTTCCTTTTTGATAAAGCTTTTAGTTCGAGGTGGCTCAGGTCTGAACCAGCTCTTTGTTAAGCTGCTTTAGGCTTAGACCAGGGGTTGACAACTAAGTTTGGCCTGGGACAAAATTTTTTCTTACCAACTCATGGCAGCCCAAAATGACCTCTTCATCAGGCAAAACCTGTATTTTCAACCCCCTACCCACCCATCCACCCTTTTTTTTAACCTCCCCCGACGGAATGTACTCTGATACTGTTCCTTCACCAAAGACAAAATACCCAAGAGCCACAAAAACAAAAGGACTCACTGGAATACCATCCAGCACATTTTCTTCTTCCCTGTGAAAAAAAAAATCCGTCAGCATAAAAACCAACAAAGTGTTGACTTTTATCTAAGGTGAGGCAAGCACAGAGCCCGGTGTGAATAATGTAAATTTTGACAGGACAGCAAACCTTGTGAATGGTGAAGTTTTATTCTAGTCGCTCTACAGAGAGAGAGAGAGAGAGAGGGAGAGAGAAAGAGAGAGAAATAGAAAGAGAGAGAGAGAGAGAAACAGTGCCACTGTACAGAAGAGCTCCTGTGAAATTCACACAAAAAATATTGTTTTTACTCTTTATCATTTATAATTCTCCATGATGATGTATTCCAGTATGAATTTACAAGCGATGTATACAGGTGTCGTTTCTAAATATATTCAAAATAGTTCCTTAAAAGTCTTTGAGGAAGTATTAGTTTAAAAAAAAGCTCTATTCTTACAGCAAACCATAAAGAAACAGGTCTCGTATCTTTGGAGGGACAGCAGACTCAAAGTAAGGTTGCTTTTTTTTTCTTTTATCTTCTTTACAGTTGAAGTCCTGACTACACATGAAGGAGAGGGAAGAGAGAAGCAGAGCTGGTGATACAGTAATTCTCACCTGCCATTGGAGGAAGAGCAAGGATGTCCCGCCTTACTGAAACCCAAGCCCTGACCTCCTGACCCCTTGACCTGCGACCCCACTGGGCAGAACCTGGCCTGATAGTGACCCCGCCCGCCAGCCAGTGAGGAAGTTGCACTTGGGGTCAGGTCCTCGCCGTCTCCCCCAAAACAGCAGCAGCATCTTCATCATGTTAAACATAGATAATTGTTTTTTTTTTCTTCTTCTTCTCTCAAATATGTATATACTCACACCTGGTTACAACGCATTAGTGATCATAACATCATAACAGAAAGAGTTAACCAAAAAAAGAAACAGAAAACAGTAAAATTGTTACATCTGGGGTTGCATGCCATCACCTCATTATTTATCATTAAATGTAATTAAAATACATTTTTTGTCATTAAAAAGAGCAGGGTTGTCATCACAGGGGTGTGTCTATGTGTGTGTGTGTGTGTGTGTGTTTGTGTGTGTGTGTGTATGTGTGTGTTCCAACAGAAAACAGCATCAGTTTACATGACAGTTCTGTAAAAGTAGAACAAATAGAACAAATCATCATGAGTTCATAAAATGTGAGGGTGCTGTTTGATATTTTTTTTACATGTGTATATTGTTCACTTGTCAGCTTATGCAAGCAGCATGTGAAGATAAATATGATAATAATAAATATGCAGATAAGATGCAGAAAAAAAAGAGAAATGTCGCTCTTCAGTCAACATTAGGGGAGCAGATCGGAAAGCAAGGAGAGGTTCACTGCTGTATTCCAAAGAGTAGAAAAAAGGGCGATATGACAGAGATGGAGCTTCGATTGAAACACAGTGGCTAATGCAGCGACTGCCTTTAAACGCCATGGAGAGGACACAGAGAGAGATTCCTGTATTCCACATAGAGGAAGCTTTCAGGGCTTGGATGTTTAATAAGCATCCTCCACTTTGGCGAGAAGTGTAGCTGCACACAACACTCCTCACACAATCTAAGCTCCCTAACGCCACTCCTCCTCCTCTTCATCTCTCTTTACTTGGGTTGCATGAGCTCGGGCAAAAAGCCGAACTGGAAGACCTGGGACTGGTAAACATCAAAAGGAGAAAAGTTTGATTCTGCACTGCAGCTGTTATAAATCATGTTGTCTTTTCTTTTTTTTTTTCCCTTTTTTAAAAAATTTTCTACAAAATGAAAAAAAAAATCTGCGCCACATCATGTCCTTTTGTCACAGCTGAAGCTCCCCCAAAACGCACAGAATCATCCTGAGGTATTTTATTTGATACAATTTGGCTTTGTGAATCCAATCAGTCAAGCAAATCAATCAGTCAGGAAAGATGGAGACAAGGGTTTTTCTTTTGACTGTACATTTTGTACAGTGTAATGCTACAAAAAAAGTGTTTCTTGTGGGCACGAGTGTACATGGAAGAATGTGCATGTGCAAGTCTTTCCTGCTAAGTGTTATCAAAAAGAACAAACAAACAAACAAACGTATGCAAAAACAATCAGATCAGGAAGCAAATTGTTCTGGTAAAGACTTCAAGCTTACCCAAAGTTCTGCCATGCACACACACAACTTACTCCACACTAAGACAGATACATGATTGATGAGCACATAACAGCGGAGCCTCCTTGGCTCCATCCCTCTCCTTCTTGCCCAGTCCGACCCCTCTCACACCTCCACCCAAACACTTCCATGAAGGTAAACAAGGGATCTGTCTCAAATAGTCTTCAGATCCTCAAGAGCCCTGGTTGATTGCGGGTCGACAGTAATTGATGACATATAAATGTGAACCCATCCTGCAGCGAGACTGTACTGGTTAGATACTGTGTAGCACCGCTAGTCCTGTACCAACCAACCACTCAGAGTTCAATTGTATAAAAACTGAAGAAAACAAAGTGTAGCTCTATAGTTATCCAACACGCTAGTGATGTGTCATGTTGATCGAGGAAGAGAAGAGGACGGAAGGAAGGAATTGTCAGTGGTTGTTTTATAGCTAATACCCTGTTTTCAATGACAGGAAGGTCAAAAGACAAAAAACATCAGTGTCCAGCCCATCCCCTATCCGATGATGTGCTGGACACAGTTGTCATTTCATCCTTTCTCTCCCTTGTTTATCTCCTCTTTGCTCTCTTCCCTTCCACCATGTTCCCGCTCTTTTGCAGCAAGAGCCATAGCGTGACACCAGTTTACTAAGCACAAAGGTCAAGGATAAAGGTTTCGATTGTACAAATATCCATCCGCCACATTTCACGAGACACAGTCCCTTTTTCAAAAACATGTAAAATATGCGAGTGTATCTGTGTGTATTTTGTCTTCTCCGAGACTGAAAAAAAAAAATCAACACATGCAAAAGAATCCACTACTCCTCATGGTATTTTTCAGAAAGCTTTGCTTTTTCAAAGCAAATGTGGGAGAGAGGTTTTTAAAACTAATGGCTACTGTGCTACCAAATAAGCAAACACTAAAATCCTACATAGGGGGATCCGGATGCCAGAATCCCTAATAAATCTCATAGTTAAATAGAATAAAAAAGCAATACTTTGCTATTATTTTTCTATGTGCAGCGCCACAAATGAAATGCCCTTCAACTGCCTCAGGTTCACCTGCTTGTCTTTCCTTTTCTTTCAGTCGCTTTGTCAGTCTGTCTTTTTATTTCTGTCAGTCTGTAAACATAATGCATTAATAGCACCTACATGACTCTCAGCTTCTTTCCATCATCAAGGACCAAAAGCCTAGACTTACCACGGGAAACCAAACTCCAAAGAAGCCCACCGATACCTCTCTTTCAGAAACTACCAGAAGTTTCCCTCTGTGTCATTTAGTCAATAATCCTTTCCCCTCTCTCTGCCAGGTGCCTCTGTGGCCATATTTGTCAGAGTAACGAGCAGCAGACCGTTGGACTAGCTCACTGTGACGCCTCTGCCTTCCTGGGATATCTCCATGTCTGGCTGGGACATCAAACGTGCCCATCTGGTCTCCCTGTCAGGTCTCCTCTTGTAACCCAGTGAGCCAAAATCTTGACAGTGGCGGTGGAAAGGAAAAGGAAAGAAAGAAGAGGGTCGAGAGAGAGGAAATCTCTCCCTCTCCCTCTGGTTCCCTTCTCATGAAATTTCTCCTATCCTACGAACCACTTCTGTCGTCACAAATCCAACAAAACATTTGGAAGTCCTCCTTCACTGTCGGTCTTCTTTTTCCACTAAGGGGTTTACACCATTTCATACCTGTTCAGCACACAGGGGGTTAATGATTCCCCTTCCCTTTACACCAGGATACCTTATGGCAGAATGCCAGCCTTGCAGCCAACTCATTGGTACATGGCAGAGAATAGACAAAAATGATGATATCATCTGCAAAGAGAGTAATACTAGTAGTACCGTCAGACCCATTGGCACGAGTTTTTTAAATTACAATGTCAAAGAGAAGAAGAAAACGCAGTGTGGCTATGGCATCCATTGGTGGATAACATAGTTGATAAATTATAATACAAACCCAGAGAGGAGTAAAGAGGACAGAACAGAATACTTCTTATATCAACTAAACATCCGACTCCAGGCTGGGGATTTTTTTATACACCCGTCTATTGCTGAACTGGGCTGAGTTTAGGACGCCGCGTGGGGCTGGGTATGCACTAGTCTTATTGGCTGAGTAAGGCATCACATGCTCTTTATTGTACATGTCATTGGCTATCCGCCCATCCCTTGAGCAGTATGAAGTGGTGGATTTAACAGAGGAGCGGAGATTGTTCGCATCGTTGCGCGTTTTGACAGGGGCAGCTCCAAGAACCGATACAGGCGAGGCCACAGCCAGTTGTTTGTAAATATCAGTGGAGCTACGCCCATGAACCAGTCTACTGCTGGAATCATCCCTCAGTGAGTGGCTGAGGAAAGGGTTTTCCGAGCCATGGGCTGGGTACAGGGACTTGCTCCTTTTGCTTTCCTCTAGATTATGGTTAAACATCATTGATTTGGATCCAGTGCCAAACAGTCTGCCAGAGTAGGGACGCATGCCAAAGAGGTTCGCATAGTGGGAGTCAGATGTGGAGTCCAGAAAGCGATCCTTCTCCTTGAGGCTGACGCTGCGCGCCGGTCTGCCAAGGTCGACATCCTTGGGCTTTTCTAGCATGATGTTGTCAAAGGAATGCTGACGACTCAGCCTTAAGCGGTTCCTCTTTTGGACGTGAGGCCCATCCGTCTGCGGCCAATACAGACCGAACATTTCATCTGTTTGCTGCTGCTGTTGGTGGTGCATGCTAGGACTGACCAAGGATTCCTGGAGAAGCTGGTCCTCACTTATATCATATAGGTTAGCTGTGTGGAGGCATGCTTCACAGCGATTATATGGTGAGCGTGTAGCAGCAGGCGCGGCAGGTGCAACAGTAGGGGGGTAAGATCCTGCTGTCGGGTAGCTAGCGGTCACTTTTGACAAGCAGGAACGGCAGTGTGTCTGTTTGTAGCGATCAATGGATTCATGTGGGGAAAGGTTTTTCTCTTTCAGGCTGTAGTGTTTAGAGTAAGATGTGTCTGGTAGAAGATCTGAGTCGGTGTGGTGCAAGGGGGAGGAGTTCAGATGAATGATGGGCTGCTCGCACTTCCTGTAGTTGTCACTGTGATCCGAGTAGATCTCAGGATAATCCATTTCATCGGCAGCGAGGCCGCGACTCTCTCGGTAGTGGATGGGATCTGAGTGCAGGCTCAGCTCTCGGTCTGAGTCAATAGTGTAAATTTTCTCTCCTCCTCCTCTCCCGGATTGGTTGGTTCCGCCAGTGACCTGCTTAGTCTTTAAGTAGGACAATTCCACCTCACTGCAATCCCTTGGGTATTTTGATGGCACCGATCTTTTTTTTAAGTTGTCCTTGGGCTTCAGGTGCTTGTTGTTTTCTGGGTCCTTGTAGGAGGCTGCCCTACTGGAGCAGTCGGAGATGTCAGAGTGGGCTGCATCCTCAGGGAGGTAGCGCTGGGACTTCATGGACATTCTTGGGTCTGGCATCAGCATGTCCGGCATTGGAGGGGGTCCAGGTGGAACTGAACGGAGAGTGTCAACTGACTTTTTCCACAAGGTGCGCTGTGGCTTGGCATTGGTCTGGACTGAGTCAGCACTCACTGCCACCTCTACTGTGTTGGGATTGGCATCGTTTAGGGTCAGAGGGTGCTGACCTCCCTGGAAGATGTAGTTATTAAGGTGGTCTTTGTGGCGGCTGGCAAGATAAGACTGCAAGTCACCAGTGTCCCCGTAGATCATATCTTTGGGAGCATAGCTTCGGTTGTCAGCGTAGATGAAGTTTCCCTTCTCCGCCATCATGTCCATGATCATGGGGCCAGCTGAGTGCATGAACTCCCGTTTGGGGGAGTTCATGTGGGAGCCACTTAGGTTGGACATGTTAGTCATCTGCTTGGCTGACTTAATGAGCTTAAGCATCTTGTCCTGGGGGCTGAAGTCTAGATCTGTCTTTTTCTTCATATCAATATGGACTCCGTGGATGCAGCTCCAGATTCCCTGCATAGACACAAACGGATGAAGATGTGAAAAGGGAAAAGACGAATACAGAATGAGTGAAAGATTGAGAGGGAAAGAGGTGTGGGAAAGGGAAGAACAGGAAGGAAAGTAAGAGAGAGAGATGGAGTTACCATACCTCTCTGCTTTGACCAAACATATGTTGTGGTCTGTTTCTTAGATTGAAACATGGTTGGATAAATCAATGTTACCCTACTAAACAAAGTCAGTCTGTAATCACTGCTAAAACAAAAATCTGCAAAGTTAGGCTCTGTCTTTCTTTTTTAGACATTTAACTGCAACCCTCAGGAAATATTTCAAAGTCTTTTGCTTGAGATATGATCCAGTAAATTAAACCCATTGGTGTACTAGCACTATTTCAGCTGAACAGGATGTCTCACCAGCTGCCAGTACCCTTTCATGTCTTACATTCGTCACTAAACATGTGAGTAGAACTTGCCATTTTTGGACAAACAGCTGTAAGTAAAAAGTCACATCAAAAAGTTTTCAGTGATGGTTCAAAGAGCACAGCCATGACTGCCCCTCATTTCACAAACACATCCTTAGATCACATTTACAAACTCAAGTGTATTTGTTCCAGCACAGTTTGTGGAGCTCATCAGCACAAATGAGAACGTTGCATGCCCTAAATCACTCGAGAGTGGCTTTGAAGTAAAATCTTTTTCAAGAACCTCACTTCCTCGTCCCAAAAAGTTCCCTCTCCACACCACCCCCTTCTGTTAACTTTGAAAACAGAGCCACACTCTGCCTCAGAAATAGTGCAGAGACACTGCAGTGCTTTTAGGCATGCAAGTCCATGTCTTCTTTTCTCACACACAACACCGGAGAGCGCTGACCTTTTAACAGAATGAGAGGGAATAGATTGATTTAGCTGGGGTTTGCCTTGATTTCATCCAAAAACAGGCTACGATTAGGATCTATTTTGGTCGATTCAGGGCTGCCTCGTGATCCCTCCTCCTATTCCCTTCCTCCCATCTCTTCCTTTATTGTGCAGCCCCCCTCATTTCCCCTCGTTTTATGCAGTTTCTTGGTTCAGCAGTGGCTCTATGTCTCTGTATGAGTATGTGCATGTGTGCATGCTGACTCTGCTGTATGCCCTGTCTGTTTGACCCCAATAATTCAGCATTAGCCCCAAGTATGCTTGCAGTGCCTCATTGCACCTTATAGCCTTGTACATGACCACTGTTAACCCAGTCAAAGCACCCTCGGCTCATATATTCTCATAACCACAGTCACATATGCGTGCATGCACTCTATGTTTGTAGGAGCTGACAACTAGAGGACTGTTGTTAGAGGTGTGTTTGAAAATGAATCTTGTGTCAAACTGTACAGTTTTAATAACATGCCACACACAGTCCTTACCCTGCTGATGGAGAAGAGGAGTCCTGGTGTGCCAGTGCAGACCCCAGTGAAGCAGTATCTGAGCCTCCAGTAGAAGAGATGCTCAGACACAAAGGTGATGAGAGAGAGGCCCATGGCTGTGGCCAGCATGTAGAAGACTCCGGCCATGTTGTCGACATCCAGCTGACTGGACATTACCTCGTTCTTCTCATTGTGGCAGATACCAGTCAGCCACTGGGCCTCCAGTTCTTCCATTTCACCTGAGAGGGAACAGAGAGAGACTCTGAATGACTGGTTGGAATTTGAAGGAGTCAAAGCTACCGTGTAAGATGCCAAAAGATGCTCGCCACAATATTGTAAATTCTGCTATCAACAGACTTTTGGCTGAGCTACAAACCAACAAAGAGGTGGTGTTGCCAACCTGTCATTTAAATCTCAAAAGCATCACCCACTGGATCCAAAAGAAGGGGTATGAAGCCAAAAGATGGTCAATGAACATATTGTTTGTGCATCCACCAACTGACTTTGTGGCCAAACTAAATGGTGGAGTTGAGGATCTAGCCTGGCCGCCTGGCAAACAGCTACAACGCATCAACCTGGCGGTCAAATCAGCTAAGCCCCCAGTGATTAACTTACTATGAATTAGTCTTGTCCTACTGTCAAAAAGTCATCTATTATAGGCTTCATTGGAGTTTCCTTGACTACTGACCAATGGCTAAGTCCCGTCCTCGAACATGATGAGCCAATCACAGTGCGTATAGCAATCCCACACACTCTGACATTCTTGAGTCAGTTTTCATTTTGTTTTATAAGGTTTTTCTGAGATTTTAAGCTTGAAAATGGTCATATGGTGTTCATGGAACTCCGACACAAGGTATCCTGAGAGGATGTGCGACGGAGTGTATTTTTAGCCTTTTCCTTAAGCCACGTCTCACTCTAACCGCCACAGCAGTCTGACGGACAGGCTTGTAACTGAAGCTTTTTATTGACCTTCCGAACAGTAAATTGATTAATATATCCTTCCATTGTGTAGTTTAGACCTTTTTGATCTTTTAGATTATATGTGATCTTTCTGTCATCAAAAATCATCAATGACTTCCTGTGAAACGTCTCCTACTGTGACACCTGCCACTGCACCCGTCTCTGAATGTTCATAGTTTGTCCAAGTGAGTGGCAGGGGTGCAATTAAAGAAAAACCCTTTTTGAATCTAAAGCATGAATGAAGTCCAATGAGATCCCTCGAAGGTGACTGAAAAAACTTCTCGGTCACAGTATAAAGTTTAAATTCTGGTGTGTATCATTCAGAGTTTGGTTTTGTTTGGCCTCCCTGTCCTTATATTCCAGTCACCAACATGCGACCTGATAGGACAAACTGATTGTTTCTTTAGTGTTAATGAAAGAAAGGTAGAAAGCAACAAAGACCTTATCTTTTCTCATTCCTCACTCAGTGTTCCCTTTCCTCAGCCTCCTCCTCTCCCTCTCAGGCTACGTTGGTGACATTTGGCGCGTGGCTAATCCAATCTATGTCACTCAGGGCTGGATAACTAAGGCTGTTACTGAGCAAAGACAAATATCATTGTGCTGGTCAGCTTGATGTCTTAAGGGTCAGGACTCATTTAGATGTCATTAATCCTTTTGGACAACAGAGGAGAACCAATCTCATCCTATGTTTGCAGGAGCAGTAACCTTTCCATACGGCTTTAGGAACCTGTACTGGAATCAGCAGCATCATAGAGCATGCTTAAATGAAATCCTTTGATAGCAACAAGTCACTTTAGCTCATTTTTAAATCAAGAGCATTCAAGGGGAAAGCTTGTGGGGGGTTGTGGCTCCCTGCACTGTTGCTCTAGCTCCAGGGGGAAGTACTGCTGAAATTCAAATTTTGCTCTCTTTTCTGCAGTCAGACGGCTCAAGCAATCGTCTGGTGAGCAGTCGGTTGGAACACAGGAACACAAGTATCTACAAGTTTTATCCGCACTTTCAAGGCCTTAAAAAAAAGGTTTACTTTGGAGTTTATTTTGAGATGTGAAAGCACGGCGCCAGAACTCTTCTGAACTCACTGTTCTCCGTGACATTATTATCAAACCACAAACACTACAACCATTCCATTTCGGGACAGCTACTTTGTGACAGCCCTCTTCCCAGAGCTTATCTGCACTTTGAAATAGGACTCCATCAAAAATGGTAAAGCACGAGTAGTTCCTGACCCTGACTGGATGATACTCTGGTCTGATGGATTACAACCTTGCTGCACTGTCAAAATATATAAATTCTAACTACTACTTCCACAGGAAGGAGATAATTCATTGGGACTATTCTGGCAGAAAGTAGCTCAGAAAAACTATAGGGGCACAAATCTGTTATTTCCAGTACTGTTCCCAAACAAAACTAGATAAAAAAATAAAGCTTTGTCTCATATAGTGTATGAAACATGAATGCAGTCTCAGTGACATCACTGATTGGTTTCTAAATGCTGTTTTCCAGTTAGAAACTGACAAAGTGGAGGTTAGTTGAGGCTAAACAGGTTTTCTTGGCTTTGAGGACCTATCTCAAATGGTCACACCAGTAACTGCAACTTTTTCCCTTTTCATTTTTCAACCCTTGATCCGTTTATGTATTTGTCCATTTGTTCTTCCACTCCCTCCCGGACCACATCTTCTCTCCGTCCATGAAAGCCTTATGCTCTCCGCCCACATTGTGTCTCCCTGAACAAGTAGCATCTGCCAGCACACCTCATCTTCATCATCTATCACGACCAGCCCTTCCCTCACTGCCCGTCTCTCTCTTTTTACCTGACATGCACACACTCTTTGTTGTTTTCTCTTCCCTCGTCCTTTCTTTGACCTCTCTTTGGCCATCACACATGCATTCACTCTGTTTGTCTCTGTTTTACTGTCTCTTTCATCACCTCTTCCATCTATTTGTTCCCTCTTTTTTCTCCACTCTTACACTTACATGCTGATGTCATTGATGGTTTTTACTTTGCCGTCTCAAACTGTTGTCTTCTGACTCTCTCTTTTGATTTTAGACCAGACATGGGCAACTATGACGACTGAGAGGGTACAATGCACTCGATAAGTCAGGAGAAGGTGTGCAAAGAACCTCTTGTGTTCTGAGGGCCATCCTGTATCAGATCAGTTGTTATGAGGCTTATTTGTGAAACTGGACACAAAACGAGCAAACTGCATGTAGCTGCAAAACTGTACAAGTGTGTTTATGCTCGAATGTCATTGGAACGTAATGCTTTGCGAATTGGACCTTGACTTGGAGCAGATAGTTGAGGCAGATAATACAGTATGCAACTATCTACTCTTGGTGCTTTTTATGGCTGCAATCCACAGCTTCATATCTCATATCTAAGCAAACAGTGAAACTATTGGAATAGTAAAAACAATACATATTTTAAACATCCTGAGGGGATATTTGCGTTGAGTAACCCTGCTATAAACCCACAAGCTCGTAATGATTGGATAGTGTAATTTACAGCATCAAGAAACAAAAGCAAAAACAAAAACACTCAGCTTGATTCTGCTGAAAAAATTATGCAGCCCTAATATATGATGGAGTGTGGCCCGCATGCTCTGCAGTCCTGATAAGATTTGGTTAGAGAGGATTATTGTGACACCAGAGCTCATTTAATCAACTTCAATGCACTTAATGTAAGTGGCTGTGAGCACTTGCATCAGCAAAACACTCTCGATGTAAAATGTAAATGAATCCGTCACCAAAACCTCGAGCTTCCTTTCCTTTTCTCTGTTTTGCATCGGGGAATTGTTTATGTAAGAACTTCTGAGGCTACTGTAATAAAGGAATGTGGTGGTTCAGATAGAGTAATACGTACACACCCACACACACACACGCACAGACACACACACACACACACAGATTTGGTGCTGCAGAGAGGAATATATTAGAATAACTTACACACTCTGCCCTCTGTTTAGAGCAGCCTTTTGTGTCCAGAATAACATCAAAGGACTATTTATACTTCACTGCTTTCCCTTTGTGCTGTCAGCAGACAAGGCAGCAGAGGTTTGTATGTGTGCAAGTGTGTGTGTGTGTGTGAAGGAGTGTGCATGAAATTACAAAGCTGGCAAGAAACAGTGTAACCACCCGTCTTTCGTGGAGAATGTCGAGCACTTTGATTTGGTGTACTAGAACACCGTGTGAGTGTGTTTCTCACCGTCTCCAATAATGGCCAGGATGGCGAGATCCACCTGTCGTTTCCAGTAGGAGCCTTTCTGCAGAGCGATGCCGTAACCGGTGGTGGCAAAGATGTACCTGAACACAATCGCATCCAAAGACACAAAAACACACACACACACATCGACGAAGGAACACACACACAGGAAATGTATGTCTAACCTGTAAACTGATAGTTTTACTTAAATTTCTTTGGGGTGATTTCTTACAGATATAAGACGATAACTTGTGCATAATGATATGTACAATGACATGAAGTGGAAATTCAGGTCGCAATCCAAATAGGAAAAAGTCTCACCAATAAGACAAGGGGTTCATTTCCTCATTCCTGGTTTCTTTTGTCCAGGTTGGGGTTATTAATATTAACTGTGCATTCTTTTTTTTCGGGGGTAAAGAAACATTCTCGCGAGTGCAAAACAAAAACTGATCTTTGCTAGCATCTTCTCAACTAAAAACTTAAGAAACTCAAGTTCAGTTCTTCAAGAGCAGCTGGAAAAGCTGAAAAAGCACAGCGAGGACATGATCAGAAGAGCAATACCAGAAGAGTCGTGACAGAGTGTGGAAGGAAAGGCTTCCTCCTCTGCCATACTCAGCACATCAGACCTCCAGGAGAACTCTGAGCATTTAAAAACATCTTCATCCAGAAAATGTCTTTACTGGAAGACAAAAATACAGCTGAATTCCTTGAAGTGAGCAAAAAGGAATCTGCCAATGGGGTAAGAAAGATTTACTTGTCAGGTTTCTTGATATAATAATATCTTAATTCAAGAAACTGAACAGGTAATTCTTTCTTACCCCATTTGCAGATTTTTTTTCAAGCAATTCAGGTCTTCTTTTGTCTTTTAATATATTGAAAAATATGAGTACGGCTAATATTAAACCTAATTAGACAATTTTTACTGTAAACAAGACAATCACTTGATTAAGATTTCAGTTTTTGCAGTAAAACTTGAGTGGTGAACCCAAGTAAATGAAGACATTAATCTCTGGAACTTCTCAAAGTCTTCCTGCAGGTCCAGACCGAGACAAAGTTTGGTACCTGACAACCATTAACATCTGATCTGTTGTTTACACAGAAGCCAAAAATTAGAAAAAGTCTTTACACGACTTCACATGATGATTTGGAGTAACAATGGCATGAGCATGGAGTGAGGACGATCCACGTTTAAGTTGTCTTTTGAAAGAATTGAAACTTTGGTTACCCGCTTCCAATGGTCACCAGCTTACACCCCTCATCTCTCCCAGCCATGTAGTTCAACACTGCGGCGTCATAGATAAAGGCGTCCAGTTTGCTGCGAGAAGAGGAGAAAAAAGAACCCAGGAAAGAGACAGAGGGACACAGACAGGAGGGTATGAGGGCATGAAGAACAATGCAAGCAGCTTGACTTTCTTTTGAAGAGAGTGAGTGAGAATTGCACAGGAGGAGGCAGAAAGCAGAAGGGTGTGTGGAGGGGGTCTCATTTCTCAAAGCATGTTGTTGTGGATCACTTCTAAAGTGTTAAATCATCTCCAATAGGACCGCAACCCAAGCGTAGCCAAACACACAGAGGACACAGTGGGGAGTGGCTGTGGTTCAATACGGCACGCTTCACTGGTGAAAGGACCTTGGAGGCAAATAGACGACCTAAACAAACTTTAGACAGACACAAAAATTAACACTCCCTCTCTCTCTCTCTTTCAGCCTCTGTCCACACACATGCACACACACACATACACACACACACCAGCAGGTTGCGAAGTGGAACGTTAAAACGAAAATTATCCCAGACTCAGACTGACATTTTCACTGTAACTGATGCCATCACTAACTGCTGCTCTCTCACGCTGTCAGAGCCTGTTCACACAACCTCTCTCTCTCTCTCACACACACACACACACACACACACACACACACACACACACAGAGGAGCCCTGGTAATAGCGCAGTGACTGGCTGGCATTTACTGAATGTCAGATCCAGCCCTCTAACGGGAGGCTCACAGCCGATAGTTCAGCTGTGTAATTAGCTTAACCCAGCACTGGCTCCATCCACACGCAGGCTGTGTGTCCAAACATGTAGCAAAGTGGGCGTGTGTGCTGAGGTGTGTGTGTATGTGTGTGCACTGTGAGGTACTGCGTGTGTGTGGCTGCGGTTGTGTCGTGGAGCGTATTTCTGAGCATGGATTTGTGCGTGCCTGTTTCCAAAGCCATCCAGACGCAGTGTGGCTCTAATGGCTCGGAGGGGGATTTAGCTGTCACGATCTGTCACACCTTTATTTGGCTGAACTGAATGTTGCTGCACAGATTCTCTCACCACTTTCTGCGCATACCTTTGAATGAAATCTCTGACATTTCATTGACTGCGACTCCGGATCTTGTTTCACACTGCTACAAGAAATGTCTCCTCTAGACTGACCTGTAGAGACATTTCAATACTACTTTCCTCTTAATTCTAATATCTACAGCTGATTATGAGCATTTACTGATACTGAACATCTTACTGATACTGTTTTCATTACACAATACACTTTCTGCTGGCTCCTGGGTATTGTTTGTGCTTGTCCAAACATGATAAAATATGTTTAATTTCTCACTTAAATTCCAAACTTCTCTGCTCTCGTTAGTCATGGCTGTTCTAAAATCATTTGGCTCCCCAGTGCATAGTTTTGCTTCTTGTGGTTGTAACAGATTTTGCGTGTAAAGCCTGTCAGCATTATGTGTGATCACAGCTAATCCAGCCATCGAGCCTCAAACAGCTGAACGCTGCAGTGTTGCTCATCTGCTAATACCACAGAATAGAATTATCAATGAGGGTATTACAGAGTCCACACACACCTGCAGCTACATATCTAAGAGTGTGTGTGTGTGTGTGTCATTATTTTGAGGCACTTTGTGTTTGTGTTTGTGTTTGTGTTTGTGTGTGTGTGTGTGTGTGTGTGTGTGTGTGTGTGTGTGTGTGCTTGGAATCGGTAGTATGTTTGCATTTGCGTGCATGTTTTGCACTGTGCTGTTAATACAGCCACACAGGAGGGAGCCTCACAGAGTATTATACATGCTGGAGCGGTTTAAGCTGTCTTAACATGTTTACATCCTGCTTTACCTCTGACTTATGGATGAGAGAGAATCAGCTGCAAAAAATAACAGAAACTCGTAAATTATGGGCCAACATTTATTCTGTAAATATTCCTCCTGCTGGGCTGCACGGTGGTGCAACGGTTAGCACTGCAGCCTCACAGCAAGAGGGTCATCAGTCTGAATCCCGGTTCAGAGTTTGTATGTTCTCCCCGTGATTGCGTGGGTTCTCTCCAGGTACTTCGGCTTCCTCCCACAGTCCTAAAACATGCTCATCAAATCAATCATTCTTCTGATTCTGAATTGCTCGTAGGTGTGAGTGTGAAAGGTTGTCTGTCTCTGTGTGTCAGCCCTGTGATTGACTGGTGATCAGTACAGGGTGTACCCCTCCTCTCGCCCTAACACAGCTGCGATAGGATGCATCTAGAAGCGTTAAACTGCAGTCTCCTCTCTTCTCTCTCCTCCGCAGCACCCGAAGTACTTACTGAGCCGCCATATTGAATGACGTCTCAAAGTGTTAAATGTGCTTTGAGGAGAGAGGAGACTGATCGGAGGAGTAATGAGCGAGGAGACACAAGAGCAGGCTTCACAGAAGTCTTTTCACTGACAGACACGCCCCCATATTGGATATCACTCACTGATTGGTCACTGCAGCAGCCCAGCATTCTCTGAAACTTCACATCACCGGAGTTTAATGAGAGTGAAAAGCGAAGGAGACAAAAACAGTCACTGAGGATAATTCTGAAACAGGTGTATGATGTGATTTTAAAGCACAAAATACTGAACACGCTCTGTTTTGGGTAGATTCATCATCTAACAGAAAAATAATTTATAAAGTGCAATAAAATGACAGAAAATAAATATTTATGATCAGTTATTTCCTCCTTAATTTTCTTGTTGATTCTCTTTTTCTCTATGAAGATAATTTAAGTCTGAGAGAAAAGTCTGTTGTAAAAGAACACTTGTTACATGTTTCATTCATGAGCATGAGGTTTGTAAAGAATAACACAATTTATATTTTCCCTAAAATCTAAAAATTAGCTAATATCCGGTGTTCCGGAGACTTCATAGGTTACATTAATAAGTTTCTGGGTTCAGGATCAGGTACAATCTCGGTAAAGGCTAAATAATTAATAAATCATCTAATAATGGCACGTTTTAATGGTGAAATGATCCATTTGCTGCTAAACAGTACACAGAATAAACACAAAACTCTGCTACTGTTTTATTTTATCAGAGTTACTACAGCGCACATGTGCAGACACACTAACAGCTGTTAGAGCTGACTGACAGATGATCCATCAGCTGATACCATCATCACTAAAAGACGTTGCTTCACGTGACGCTCTGGAGGACAGGATGTCACATTTCTCTTAAAAGGAATCTCCTCGTTTCCTCTCCCCTCTCTTTGTTTCCTTGAATCTCTCCCATGCATCTCTGGTGGGAGGGACGAAGACACAAGTGGAGGAAGGACGGATGAAATTTTGGAGCTTTGAGATGCACCCATTGGCTACAGGATAAGCGGTATGGAAGACAATGAATATTCCTCTTCCCATCACTCTGAGTTGGGAATATGATCATTTTCCCCCTGGTGGCCAATTGAATTAACATCTTGTATCAAGCCAGGTTCTCAATAACCTTTTGTCCTTCATCTCATGTTGTTTATCCACCTTTTTTTCTTTTTCATATTCAATCTTTCCATTCATGTTCCCCTCTACACACTCACCCTCCTTTCCTTTCGTTTCTCTATGACCCTCTCTTTTTTTTTATTCCATTACCATTTTCTCCTTCCCCAGTCTCTTGGCCTTTTCCCACCGCCTTCATTTCCCCCAATCAGGTATTTTACCCTTGGCCTCATGCCCCGCCTCCTTTCCTCCTTTTCCCCGTGTGGTAGCGTGATGTGAGTCACCCCTCTTGTCTCTCCTCCCTCCCTCTCTTCCTTTAACCTCCATTTTCTATCCATCCAACCCTCCCTGAAGGTTTCAAGTCCCTTCTTCATCTTCTTCTTACACACAACTATTTGTAGGTGACTAAAGTATACGGAAGATTTGAAAGAACTCAAAATATATTCTGATCTCTTCTCAGTCTGCAAGTCAACATGACAAACAAACAAGCACAGATTTGTAAGAGCAAAATCAGAGATAAAAGAGAAATCTTGGGATGAAGACTGAATTCTTTTGGAGCTTTTACTTTAAGTTGTTTATTTTTTTCAGTGGCGTTATAGTCGGGGGAAAGTGAAGCTTACTTAGAGAAGAGAAAGCGTTCAAAAAGAAGGTAAAGTTTGGTTTTCTTGCCCTTATAAAATTCCCATGCCTTAAAAAATGTTTAAAACAAAACTTTCAAAACTATATGGTTTTCTCAGGTTTTTCTCCCCCTCTCTTAGGTAAAAAAAATGGTTTGGTCTGCCAATCATGTGACACATTTCCTAAGTATCAGTAACAGAATTTTGTGCTACACAACCTGTGGTACAAAATATTGTCACTTAAATGTAGCCACAGTCCATATCTAAATCATTTTTCAAATCAGTTCAAATTTTTTTTCGAATGGAGCTACATCAGATCCAAATATGTCCAACCTCTAAAATCTTAGCATATTATGTTTATTATGGTTAAAATTGTTTTCTCAACTCAAATCAGTGTCAAAGCTGAACAAAATTGTAAAAAGCTGGCAGCAGCTTTCTGAGTCATTTAATTAAAAATAGGAATTTGGACGAGGCTAAAAGTAAGAAAACAACCGTAAAACAGTCCGAATTGAACATAAGATATCACATCTGAAATGATTATCATGTAAATATGGTAGCACAGCGAGCCCTAGCAGTCTTCATTCCAAATGATATATCTAATCTGTGACTGTTTACATCCAGGTAGTAGAGCTTTAGAACATTAAGCCAGCAGACATTAACCTTAAATGCTGCTCCAGCTAAAGTAGGAAGGCTAAACTTTCTACAGTAAGTTTGAGTTCATTTCTCTGAGATTTAGACACTTTAACAATCTCAAGTGTTTGATTTCTCCCTTTATCTTTAGTATGTTCTCTCTCACATAGACCTGATTCTGCTTGAACAAATCTGTCCTTGTGCTCTCTAAAAGGCTGACCTGCAAACTGAGAGCTTCCTGACTCTGTTTTGTACTCTCTCCAATTTTTTGACATCAATATATACTTCCATGACACACCACCACAAATCCCATTATAGAGCCCTGTGCTAAAAATAGCTCCTGCTGTTCCCAGTGAGGAGGCCCATTCATCCCCTGTCTCAGAGGAGCTGTCACACTCACACACACATGCACAAACCCACACATATGTGATGGCAAGGACACCTAAAAGCACACATTCACACACACGCGCGCACACACACACACACGCTGCATTTTTAAAAGGTGGTTAAAAAGTGATTATTTTCATTAGTGAGTTATTATTTGTTGATGGGTCTGTAGAAACTGCACACAGTCTTTCTTACCCCGTTTTTAAGCTGACAAGTGCGTCCGTCACCCCAGTCTGATGATATTTCACCATGTACTGGTGCATGGCGGGGTAGTTCTTTCTGATGTTTCTCTCCGTGGATCCGTTTGGAACTGTCCCGAAGCGGAACGGAGGTGAGTACGCGTACGGATTCTGAAACTGTGGTCAGAAGACAGAAGGACAAAGAGAGGGCAAATAAGGAGAGAGGAGAATCAGAACGGGGGGGAGCAAAGGGTGAATAAAACATAAACACAGAGAGACACAGGCACATTAAAAATGCATTCCAGCTGTTTGAAGTGAGTCCTGCATCTGCAGAGCGGAGAGAAGGTAAAGGATGGAGAAATTATACCATTTGGAAATATACTCATTAGACATTTGAACAAAAGTGTTCATTTTCAGAAAACTAGCCTCACCTGGTGAGAAAAGTATTCACTAAACAGTGTTTTAAAGTTATATGCTAACTAATTTATTCCTGCATATTCTAAGTTTCACAGAAAACACAGCAATCTTTGCTAAAGGGACCACACATTAAGTCCCTCTTCACCCAAATCATATTCCTATACTGCATTTCTGAATTGTGGCAGATCTCCTGCTCATGACCTTGCTTTTGTTTTTTGGGTTATGAAAGATCATTTTTAAAAATTGCTCCTTAAAGAGAGGGTATTGTTCTTTTTCTGTCTCTCTAGTGCCTCATTTTGTCACTTTCTTGCTTTTAAAAGCTCCTTATTAGAGCGAGTATAGCAGTAAGGCTAACGTCATCAGCTTTGTGGTTTCCATGGTGACGTAAACAGAACATTTAACTGGACAAGCAAAACCGGCAAGAGCTGTGATCTATTGGTAGTCAGGCAAAAAGGTGGATAGAGCAAAGGAAATCCCATTTTTCTCACACAGGTGTTTAGAAAATCCTTATTTCAGCTTCTGTATGAAACAGACTGTATGTAAACTGTATGTTTTAGTTGCTGTCTCTTTAAGGCTCCCTGCACTACGAACCCCCTTCCATCTGATTGGCCGGCCCTCTGGAGGGCTGTCTGGGGTGAAGCTACAGGCAGACCTTGGAGATCCTTATGTGATGACTTCATCTCCTTTCAGCAAGTTTCACAGGGATCTCATGACAATCTTGTACTATTTTTAGAATGGAACTGTTTTCCCCTTCCAGTTGTTTGATGTTTTAAGGAATTTCTACAAAATATGAATAAGTAGAGGTTTGAAAATCTGCACTTTTACTGTGAGCATCCAGCACTGTTACATTATATACATGGGAAAGCGTCATACCCCCTCTTTAATATTTTAATTTAATGTAGGCATGACTGTTGAAAGAATATTTGATGATTTACACTTGAGTAAAAAGTGTGATAACTAACCCTGTGCTCCTCTACCTCTGGACTGAAATTTTAACTTTGAAAAAAACCACAGAAATAACTTTTCTATTAACATGCTTGTTTACCACAGAAGAAGATGCGACGGCTTATATTTGCATTACATTATCTAACTGTTGTGTTCAAACATCTCTAATGATCACTGATGTGTTTGATAGTCTGGGATAAATTGATAATGAGAGCTCGTTACATCACAGACATATCTACATGATACACACATTAATATTTATTATTCCATATGCCTTCTGTATCTGCCCGTCTCTATCATGCATCCAGGTCATGGTGAGTGCGGCTGTGGTAAGTCAAAGTCTGCCACGTGTTGGTGGGTGCAGCGGTGATGTCACGCAGTATGTGTGTCAGCATCACAAGCCTGGGCCCTCGGGAGACGCTCTCTCCTCACGCAGCCTCCCCTATTGTCTCTCTCTCTCTCCTCCCGCATCTTTCCACACTTTGTTGCTCTTTTGAGGTGAAGCAGGAGTTTTCAGGTTAAAAAAGGACATGTACTGTACGTGACTCCTCTGCTTTAAGATGTTAAAAGACAGAAACAACCCTTGAATTGTTTTTTAAAGAGTAAAAATATCTGCCAGCAGTGTAATATCCTTTATTCTAAGAAACCTGACCAGCACACTTTTTTTTTTTTACCTCACTGACAGATTTCTTTCAACAATTCAGTCATCATTTAAATATCTTGAAGTAAGACATTTTCTGGACTTGTCAGATGAATGTGGCTCATATTAAGTCTAATAAAAAACATTTATTGAACATTTATGTCAATAACCTTGGAAACTTTTTGTTCAATGTGGCTCTAAATCTCTGTCATTCTATTTGTTCCCTTTTTCAATCAAAATACTGTTTTACTGCAGAAATTAATGAGATATCTATATCTGTATGTAAATACACAATCCATATGTTACAGTATTACATAAAAGTGTTATTGTGAAGTACACATTTCTAATTCTGAGCTGTCTATCTACCTCAGTTTCTCCACCTCTCTTGTTTCTTCCTCTGTCAGTTTTGTTCCTCCTCTCTCTCTCTCTTCTCTCCTCCTGTCGCACTCTCCGTCTCCTTATTATGCAAGTTCTGCTGTTATATAAGCAGAGGACTCCCTTCTGTCTGTGTGTCTAACCGCGTCTTTGTCGATGCTGTGAGTTCATGTGCGTTCATACTTGTGTATCTGCTGATGTACACTTGACAAGAGTAAACAAGATTTTTGACGCCTCTGTGTGAATCGCAGCGATTTTGCATAATGTCTGAGTCACAGAGCTTCGTTTTAACCCAGTGTTAATTTGATGCATTAACCAAAGTACAGACACCTTTTGCAGAGCCACTTTTCTACCCTGCTGTCATTTCAAAATATTAATTTACCAACTCTTCAAAGGTACAGTAACTCCCCAGCATCTGCATGAGACTTTTAATTAGCTTCCCTTTAAACCCATCTGCAGGTATGAGATACAAAAAGCAGCTGTTCTGGTGCTTAAAAAGGATCTCCCACCTACACGTGTCTCTTGCTGTGAACTTGAATTGCCATTTGATGGTGGTCTCAATCATTTAAAGGCTGCACACTCGGTCTTTAATTTTTATTTTGTGTCATTTCTCCACAAGGACGTAGGGTCCAAATGAGTAAATACTGTAAAAGAGAAAAAGAAAAAAACAACTCTCTGGTGGTTTTACTGCCTCAATCACCACAGACCTTCTGCTCCCCGTGCATGAGAAAAAGTTTCCAACTGCTGAGTGAACAGTTCTTCACACTTCAAGTTAAAAACTTCCAAATAAATAAATAAACAGCTCTTATGTTAAAACCAGCTAAAAAAAATAACACAACTTTGTCAGCCTAACTTGCATAACACAGGCAATTTATTTCATTGTCATCTCCACAGGTTGCTCACAAAGCCGCTGTGTTTCCACTGGTGAGTCACGGATACACAAAATTTGCATCCCCAATTAAAGTGAGAGGTTTTTGTTGTGGTTTCTCTTTGTTCGTGCGGGCATTTACCAAAATGTAGCCGATTTTGCTGCCTTTTTATAGAAGGGAATAAAAAAAAAAAAATCTCTTGGCAAAGATTTGTTATAGCCTCAACCATGTCACAGATTTTATTTGCAATCTGATAAATGTGTGCTGTTGTGGTGTGTTTGGCTCCGCTTGCAGATTGAGTCCTCCAATAAGCCGAGGTTCTCTGTTTACAGACATCTTTTATTCTAAATGTGGGGGAGTCCAAATGCAGCACACAAAACTTTGCGTCCAACTTGCTTAAAAAGAAGTGTCAATCAAAGCCTGTTTGTGGCTGTTGAGTAAACCCACACAAAAGAAGGATTTTGTTGAAGAATGTTTTGCTTGTCACAGGTGGCTTACTGTCCAGTATGACTCAGTGTATCTGCCTGAACGGCCGTTTACCCTTTTTGTCTGGTTCCTTTCTTGCCTTGGCCTCTCTGTCTTTCCATATTTCCTTTACCCTCCCTCCATACATGTGCCGCTTCTTTCACCCCACTGCAGCCATCAACCTGGCCCATATCTGTCCGCTTGTTGTCTTGTACCATCTTGTGTGTCTTGGCCTCTCGCTATTCCTCAGTCGCCCTCCTGCCAGTTGCTTTACCCTTTATTCCATGCCCCCCTTCCTCCGCCCTCTCCCTCCTTCTGCGTGTTGTCAAAACGCTCTACATCAGTCTAAAATGCTCTCTCCTTGGAAGTGTCTCCTCATACATCTGTCTCCCTCTCCTCCGGAACTCTCTACCCTTTCATCTAGCCTTTTTTTTGCCGTTCCTCTACATTCGGCTTGACCTTTTCTTTTAATCTTGCAGTCAGTCGTCCTCCACTAACATTGACCATATTCCCACTTCTTTATAAGCAGACTTTCCTTTTATCATACTTCTATTTTCTGTTTCTGTGCATATTATTAGAATAAACCTTAAAATGAAATCCTTGACCAACAAAACCCCTGTGAAAGCGACACAAAAGTGCTACTGTCAGGTGTCTTAGGCATGTGCCACATTTTACAAACATCTGAAAACAGAAAATGGGAGAATTTTGGAGGTAAATTCTTGATTTGATACAAAAGTAAAAGCTATTATCTATTTTTAGTGGTTGCAATGGATCTTATGTCGCCAAACACTTCATCAGATGCTAGCTCAAACAGGCTCTCATATTAATACATAAAGATTTAAAGATGTATCACAATCGCATGTCTACCATAGTACTAAATTAGAAGAAGTTTTTTACACTGTTTACAACATTTTTCGGTCAGTTCATCTTCTCTGTCGAATTTGGATACAATTTCACACCGGAATTGCTCATCATACAGTTATCACGGTGATCTCTGTGTGGTGAATCATATCAATGCCAGTTTTTGTTGTGCTTCCGGCATCAGGAGCTCCTGTTTGTCTGCAGGTCTTCATACAAAAGTCAGAAATTTTCAGGTGCGAGTTAAGCGGAAATTTTCGGCTTAAAAAGCACCGCATGAGGGGGCGAAGCAGCTGAAAGGAGATCATTTGTCCACACAAAGTGGTGTGGACCTCGCGGATGCATCAAGCATAAACTAAGGCTAGGCCTGCAAGGGGCTTTGACTGCCATCTTTTTTCACTGCTATAGGTTTAAACTGCTTTTTTTTAGGCTTTTTTTAAGCTTAGACTACTAAAGATTTCAACAATTCTAAGCTTTGATTGCTTGGGAAGAATTTACAGCTCTAGACCTGTTAATTTTTTCGTAATGTGTCTTGAGATAACATTTGTTGTGATTTGGAGTTATAATAATAACGTTTATATATTGCCTAGCTAAGATTACACCAGCATGTAAACAGTTTCCTGGTTAAACTTTATCAGATTGAAATCTAGGCATTTTTAGTCGCATTATGTGACACTACCAAGCTTCTTTTAACGGCGTTAATATTTGTATCCATGATATAAACTTTCCAAACTGAGAATAACTTCTCCTCTCAACTGAAAATAAAGCTCAAGCCAAACTAGCAGAAACCTGTTTGTTTGGGGGGTTTTTGTACTTTACCTTGTTATCAGAAAGACCGGTGACCTGGTCGACAAACTCCTCCTGGATCATGAAGGCAGCCAGGTTGGCAGTGTAGGAGGCCAGGAAGATGACAGCAAAGAAGGCCCACACAGACACTATGAACTTACTGGTGGTTCCTTTTGGGTTTTGCACGGGCACAGAGTTGTTGAAGACCAGACCCCAGAGCAGCCAGACGGCTTTGCCCATAGTGAAGGAAGGGCCATGAGGGTCTGAGGAGAGAGAGGAGAGAGAGAGGAGAGGGGGGAAGGGGGTTTAGAGAGAGACAGAAAAGTACAAGGATTTTGCCCTTCCGCACAGACATATGGAAGGCCAGGGAGCTCCCAGAAGAGATATACTGCTTATATTTAATCCTTTTTGGTAAGAGTGGTCCTGACTGAACTCCAGCTTTCAGTATTGGTTGTATGTGTGTGAGTTCATGTGTATGCTTACCTCGCCCCTGTGCCAAGTTTCTGTTGAAGCCAAGAGGACTGATGTACTCAAACATGAACACAGCCATTGCAGTCACCAGTAGGAGCATCACAAACATCATCACCCACACTGATGCACTGAATGGCTCTGCAGGAGAGGACAGAAGAAAGAACAGAGGGCACAGATTAAGTATTAACACATGCTGGGTTAAATTTTTCATATCTTACACATCTGATTTATGCTCACTCACTTTCTGTCTTCCCATAAGCTGAGTGAATAAATCAGTCAATCACACGCACATACGTTAAGGAGAAAAAGAACTGCATGGATAACAAGATGACTCCTGCATGTTCAACACCCCTAAATACACACATACACACTTTCACTCACACGGACACACCCCCGTTTGACAGTGTGAGGAGGCGTACAGTAAAGGAAGCCCTGGTGTCAGCACTCCTGTCCTCCCTCTGAGCTCACAACACCACCGCAGAGATTAAATCCTGCCCTAATGTATGGGAGAGCACTGCTGGCATAGGGCCGCGCATGAATGTGTGTGTGTGGGTCTGTGTGTGTGTGTGTGTGCTGGCAAGCAGCCATTTTGGGGCTTTCCTGCTAAGCCTTTTAATTGCCACTTTTGCAGCACTAAATGCGTGCTACATACATGTCAGAGTGTGTACCTTTGTGCCTCTGAGGAGATGCCTTCTCTATGTTTGTGCAGGAAGTAGGATGTCTATGAAGAGCTACGCATCAAAGGAACGTGACTGAGCAGCCATGGCGGGGATATCCATGGTCAGTCAGGTTAAAATCCTGCAGTTAAGTCCCTCACAGGTAAGTGAGAGTCATTGTGCACCGAGCAAATCCCTCCGATGAAAGAGGAAGTATTGACGGCTGTGTATCAGCACTGAATTGTGTTGTCAGCTCTTTATATCAGAGAACACACACACACACACAGAGCAAATGCCATCCTACACTCACACACTCCTGAAAAGCAAACAAAACGCATCTCTCTCTCTCTCTCCTTTTCGCCCCCATAAGAACAACAACAAAGCAAACAGTGACTCCGTGACAGTTACCAAGAAAGGCTGACGGGGAGACTGTTCCATTGCTACGGGAGACCATGACGCTGATCCCGGTTTCCACGAACGGGACGGAGAAATCGATGACCTCAGAACGCTCCTCATTGATCGTCAGAGATCCGACGGCCATGACGGCTTTCTTATAGACCACCTTTGAAGGGCAAAGGGGAGGAGGGAGGGAGGGAGGATGAATGGGTGTCAAGATAAGGTCGAAGGAAGAGATAGAGAGAGGAGGATATAAATGGAAAGGAGGAAAAAGAAGATGTGGAAAATGAAAGAAGAAAATTGGTATTCTAATTTGAAAATAAAAACACCCACTAAACCCAAGATCAGACTTTTACTCTGCATCAATAGAAGTTCTAAGCTAATTGGCAAACTTTAGTCGATACCGTCAGCAGGGGACAGGGACTCAGTGCTAAATAAGTAATAATAACAATCTGAATGCCAGATGAACTTTAACTGGGTGAATAAAGTTCTGTCATAAAAAATATATAGACAGCAGTAAAGTTTAAAGTCTTTCTGTGAACTCCAGGATGCAACCAACAAGTTAAAGCTGCTAATTAAAGATTTGCAAAGAAGCTTTCTGCAGAAGTGGCCCAGATTTGTTTACTTTCTGGGCATTAATGGAATGTGCCAAAGCCTCAAAGCGGATTTTTTGATACGCACTTCCAAGGGTTCGCTTAGCTTATTTTACAACAACAGGTGGAGCTGCACTAAAAGCCTGTTGAATAAACCTGTCCTAAGGAAGGTACACACATAACCATTGTCGGGCTGTTTTTGTCCTGACCATTTTTACCGACCAAGAAAAGATAACGCCCAATTATCTTAAGTCTTTTAAGATTATTTTATAAAATTATCCTGTGGTCTTAGGTGTGTTAAGATTGAATTTATCCAGATAATCGGGTTTGAAACAAGTTGGGGCCGATAATCGTAGATATTAAACTTGTTAAGTATTCACGACCAAAAGTCTTCACATGTGTGGGCAAAGCCGACTCATTCTGACTCACGTCTCCGTGAGTTGTAATGTAGATTGGAATATAGCCAATCAGGAGGCAATCTGACTGACGAATGAACACGCAGACGTAAACAAATCAAGCATGGCTGACCTGGATTTTTTTCCAGTCTTTTCTTTTTTTTGGTTCAGGAAATTTTCTGTAATTAGTCCCAAGACCACCATCATTCCCTCCTCTATGTCCTCTTCCATGTTGCGTTTGGTGTTAGCCAGTTGCTGCTATGTGTTGCTATGTTTCTTCTTCTGCGTTTTTGTAGATCACGTTTGATGATGCGAGATTTCTATCTTGGAGGATGAGATTTAAGATCGGTGGTGAGCTTATTCTGTGTGATGTTCTGTGAGATTATCGGTGCACACCACACACAATAAGCTCAAAACTGTTTAATGCCTGATTTTTTTATCTTTATGTGTGGGGTCTCTAATAGATAAAAAATCGCTTAAGACTTAGAAAATCATTATGTGTGTACCCCGCTTTATGCAAGGGCAAAGCCAGAGTTCTTTGAACTGGGACAGAAAATTGATCATGAACAGCATTTATTCTACCACCTACCATATGATGCATGTCCAGAGATGAAGAAAAAAATATGCTTTGCTCAGATGAAAAGAAAGCTGCTCCATCACAGCCCAAATAGTTGTTTCTAACACAAGGTAAGGAGCCAATCATTGCTGAGGATTTCAGTGTAGCCAGTCAGATTTTAGAGGTCTGGATCTGCTATTTTCCTGTGTCTTCTTCTCTGAAGGAGCAGCTAAAGGTTGCATAACAAGTCTTTTGGTTTCTTCTGCCATGTCTCTCTTTTCCTTTACTCATATGATGAAAAAATCAACAGGCCACTCCAGTCAAAGAAGTCTGGACACACCCCTGCTTTCAGCCTTGGCTTGGATTGATCGGTCCAAAATATGATGCAAACTTAAAGACCAATCCATACTCTTATCACTCATTCATGACTGAAGGTCTCAGAGGAATGCTCTTTAGTTTTACCATGAAATATTCAAGACCAGTGGACTAAAACAGAGAAAATTCAGCGCATCCCGAAATAAAGTTCAGTTTGCAAAGCTTACATTAGTGATGAGCAAACAAACATTTTTCTCACCTCTCCCACCATCCCATTCCAGACGTTGTTGATCTTCTTGCCATGCTTGCCATTGGTTACCAGGTACAGGTCATAGGTGAACTTCACATACTTTGCAATCTTCTTCAGAATATCAATGCAGAAGCCTTTGCAGCACTTCTTGATGTATGTCCCACCAGCCTCTGTTGTGTTGCTGCAGACACAAACAAAAACCAAACACACATAATGAAAGACTGTTGGCTGACAGCCTTTGGCAGAGAGATGGTGCCATTTAAAACAGTCTGCAATCAGAACAGACCGAGGATATGAAAACAATCTCCGCTTTTTGGGATTGCAAAAGTGCAGTTTTCTTCTTTCTGTTCTTGTAAAATGCACCAATGCTCAGACGTCACCCCAGGACTCTTTCACCTTTAAGTTCAGGTTGCTCACTTCAGGAATAACATCAGAAGACTTATGAAATATGCTACTTCTGCCTCTTTGTCTCCTCAGAGAAGGAGGTTTATAACCATACTGCATCTGCACGCCTTGTACCATCTGTGGGGCTGAATTTGACAACAGCAGAGTTTAGACACTGTGCACGCACACACTGAAACACACATCAACTTCAGCCACCTGGGACTCTCATTTACCTTGCAGATATGTGCTAATTAGGAGAGTGTAACCTTGTCCTTTAGTCAACAACAACCTGAGAGCAAAAAGTTGATAGAAAGAAGAGAAAATCTAAATTCATCCAGTCGTGACTCTGCACTTACTTTCAGAGCTGAAACTCTGAAACTTTGGCAGATCTCTGAGGAGTTGAGCCAAGTCTTGCCCCAAGTGTAAACTACTTTAAATTATCTTCCCGCGTCACCACCAATCTGTTTAACAAATGTCATCACAGGTAGAACACAATTTCCTCTTTGAACTGGAAACAAGTTTTTGGACTTTGGTCCAAGAATTTCACACAAGAGGGATGCTTTATTTAAAAAAGGGACAAGTGCTAATCTGTTGGCAGCTGTAACTGTCTCTTTAAAATAGGGATGCATGATATATCAGCATTAATATCGGTATCGGCTGATGTTTGTCATTTTTTCAACATATCTATATCGGTCCAATGAGTAAAACTGGGTCAATATTAGCCACGGATGTTAACATCCGTCTAGTTGCTGTTTGTGTTTGTGTCAGGAGGGGGTTGCCATGAATACTGGCAAATTTGTTAAGGTAACTTTGTCAGGATATTATTTTGATTTATGATCCTTTTTGTAATTTATGATCCAGACTTTTTCACAGGAGTTTTGTGAGTTGAGAGTTCAATTACACACTTGCTACAAGTTGAGGTTTCCTAAAAAGTAACACTGTTGGTTACTTGTGTTTATGGTAGCCCTGTAACATTCTTATTTGAAAGTGAAACACCTTCTGAAAATAAAAGAAGATTCAGTTTGCATGATTTCAGTCTGTACAAAATTTTATCATCTCAGAAATTTTATTTTATAACACATATCAATATCTGTAAATATTGGTTATCGACCATAACAAAAATATTATATCAGATATTGATATCAGCCAAAATTTCCATATCGGTGCATCCCTACTTTAAAACACACAGTCACAGAAGGTAATTTTATGCAATATTAACCATATCTTCTGTCTTTTGGGTATCTTGTTTTTCAAATTACCTAAAAAGGTATAAATGATTACATAAACAGCAGCAGTGGCCAACGTTTAGCTCTGGCAAAAAACACAGGCCCTTATGACTATTCTACAAACATGGCTACTTTAAAAAGAGGCTTTTTATATACTGTCTGAGTATACGGCCAATACTGTTAAAGCATCACTTCTGCACACAGTGAACCCATTTAGAAAGACCATATAAGAGTTCAAAGAGTGAGAACATGTGATGTTATGGAGTCTGTTTGTGAAGTTACCAGGCCAACTTCATATAGAAACACTACAAGGCCCGAGGGGTCTCCAGAGAGGCCACTGTGGATATATGTGTGTCTTGGCTTGAGTGTTACTTGTTCTCAGGCCCAGCCTGGATGAGGGAATTTGTGGTTCTGCATGCATGGATAGGCCTCCATCCCTCAATCACTCCTCTCTCTCTGTGCCCCTTTCCTACCCTCCATCTACCCCTCTTTTCTCCAAATGGACACTATGGATGCTTGAGTGGAAATTGTGCTGTGGGAGAGTGAAATGCACCCGGATGCACTGGCCTGTGAGTGAGTGGACATGTGGCAACGAGAGAGTGTATATGAGCTAGTGTCTGTGTGTGTGTCAATGTGTTTGTGTGTTCATATTTCTCCTTGGAGATGCTTTATCCTCCGCCCTACTTCACACCGATTCTGGATGAAAATCTCAGCGGTAGCGTCTTCTCTGGGACTCCATTATTGCTTAATCAGATCTGCTAGAGTGTGTGTGGCCATTTGTGTATCTGAGTAGGAGTTGGACAGTATTTTTCATGCATGCTTTTATCCAGCCTTAAGAGTGACTCAGTTTATGCTGTAAACATAGTAATCTTACTGTAAGTGAGTCCAATAAAGAGCAATAATACGAAGATATCTACAAACCAATTACATGCTTTGATTTTGCAGCACTGAAGCATCTCTGGGACACACACACACACACGCACAGCCACAAATCCTAAGCCACTTTTAATGTGCGTGCATGTAAACTTGAGAAATATAATAAAGCATACCGGCAGTATTTGGATGTAACTGAGAAAATTGGTAAGTAGGCAAGTAAACTGCTGAGTTCAGCAGCTGCTTCCATTTTCAGGGGGGAAAGAAGCTGCTGCATAAATCGGATACTGCACCTCGAGAGGGATGCAAAAGGGAACATAAAATGGATGATGCTATTTGTGACCCTTTGGAACTACTTAAACACCTCTTTTCCGCAAATTTTCAAATTTTCTTGATCCCCTTTTTCATACAGAAAACTGCTCAGTCATTATTACGTTGCATTGTATTTAATGCAGTCTGAATTTTTACAACTTATGATCATTTTTTATTCCAACAAGGTTTGTGGTCCTGCAGGTTTGAGTTGCTAGACTTTGGAACTTGACAGTTGTTTGTCTAGCTAAAGTAGAGCCTTACATTCAAAGGGGACTAAATCATCATATTTATTGGATAATAAGTTGGTTATCACCTTTCAAGTCATGAAATATCTGTTGCTTTCCTGTGAAACCAGTTTATCCCTTTCTTAATGGCATCTACATAGGTAAGAATATCCCTGATTTGATTGTGGTTTTTAATGATCTTGTTTTTGTTTTTGTGCATTAAAGCATCATATCTCAGAATAAGCCAGATCCCTGTTTTAAGATATTTGATTTTGCCACCTGAAAACTCCAAAAGATGATGTAATCCTATGGCATGTATATGCCTTACCTCTGCTTCTGAATCTAACTGTAGAGTAAACTGCACAGGCCTCAGCTCAGTGGCTAGCAGAGTTTAGCATATTAATGTCTTTAAAAAAAGAAAAAAAGAAAAGAGCAAAGAAGGGAATTGTTGTGGCTCCAGATTTGCATTCAAAAAGGTGTGTATCAGTGCAGGATTATTATGATTATAAAAGAGAACATTAATATAATCGACGCTGTAGATAGGGCTCTTTCAAAAGTATTATCTGATAGAACTAGCTTGCTAGCTAGCTAGCTAACTCTGGCTAACTTACTCTTTGATGTGCTTCCTGCAGGGCACAGAGTTCCTCATGCAGGTACCAGTGAGCCTCTCCACATCCTCCACGATGACGAAAGGTTTCTCCTCCAAGGTGACGATGGACAGATGGTTGTCGTCCAGCTCAGCATCGCCGAAAGAGTTGAAGCGCGGCCACACTGGGTACTTCAGTGTCAGGCTGCGGTTTTCCAGTCTCCCCATCTGGAGAGAAGGATATGAGGACGACAAAGACGGTTTACAAATTAGTTTGGCTCAACGTGAGTGTACAGTGAAAAAGAAAAACTAGAGTAGTTGCTTTAAAATTAAAGCTTCTACTGAGGGTGTGGCTCTCATCCAATACTTTACAATAGTGTGCAGCTTGGGAGTCAGCATCTGCCTGAAGACACTTTCTGTTAAAGCTAATACTCAGCAAGACTATTTCCCTAGGATCTAGAGGTTTTTAGCAGACAGGAAGCAGAAGTGGTGGGAGAAATTATATCCAGTGATACCAAAGAAGAGAAATGCAGTGTGTTACATTTCTTTACCTGTTACTGCTGTAACCTGTTGACTTATAACTCAAAGCAGAAAGGAAGTGGAGAGGATTACAAATGTAGACACATGTTAACATTTCCTGTTCATGTTACAAACAATGCTGTTTTTGGCACAAAGCAGTATACATGTTAAGAAAGCATAAATAATGTGAGACCCAGTACGACTGTAGACACAGAAATAACAGATTGAAAGCATGGTGTGTCAGGATGCATGACAGGGGCACAAAGAGGGATACAGTGAGGCTATAAATGCAAACATATGAGAGAGAGAAAGGGAGAGGAAGGGAGGGAAGGGAGGGTGGACGTATGATAGCGCTGCAATGCCGTTAATAATTTAGAAAGTTTTCAGAGCAGTGATGTCACAGATTCCCCTATGGATGCTCTTACCCACCCACAGCTGTCTGAAAATGTACCAATGTGAGCGTGTGTGTGTGTGTGTGCTGTTGATGTGTGTTTGTATAAACAGGGCAAGGAGGGTAGAGAGAGGGAGCGAGACAACAGCAGGCAGGAAAGCTTTGCTCGACTCTCAATTATTAATGTTACAGGAGACAGAAAATGGCAAAACCTCGCTCTCACTCTTCCCCTCTGTTTCAAAACTCTCTGTCTTCTTTTCTGTCTTTCTCCTACCTGCAACATGGCTGCAGAGGAGTGGAAAGTTTTGTTTCGCACACTCATTAACACACATGGGGGCAAGCATGGAGATGTCCGGTGGGTTTGTGCTTATGAAAAGATTATTTTTGTGAATCCCACAAAACACAAGCACAAACTATCAGCCATGATTATAAAGTAATGCTAATATTTCACACCTTTCACCCCTGAGTCATATAGGAAAGTAATCGCTCTCACACACACACACACGCATGTAGCTGCTCTGCCTCCATGCCTGGCTAAGTCATTAACAGGCGAGCAGAGAGGAGGAAGTGAAATTAGCATTTTAATTGTTTTGCTTTGAGTGGTTTTCCATCCTCTGACAGGGATTAGAGTCTTTTCTCTGCTCTTAGTTGGCACCGCAGTCAACAGCTCACTCTGCTGTCGGCTACATCTTCTCCAATGTGTGTAGGTGTGTGCTTGTAAGACTGGGGGGTCGGGACAGAACGTTTTGGTGGCATGCCCACAATTTCTTGTGTGTCACCTTCACTCTCCAGGGAACTGTCACATTTGTCTATCTGTCCTACCCCAGCTGTTATGCATTTCACAAGTGAGTGCCTGCACATCTACACAAACATTGATGTGCATGCGTCTGCCGAGAGGTAAAGAAGCAAAGAGGATCCAGATGTGTTGTTTCCACTTGCGTGTGGGACCAGTGGCTGTAGATTTATTGATATAATAGGCTGAATTAAACATAGTTGTAGTCTTCATACAGGAAAAGCTTGAGTCAACTTAGCTTTGGATGAGATAAAGAGGCGGGGCTTCAGCCTCCTCTCAAACAGCAACTGGGTGAACACCTGTCAGTCATAGCCACATCCTTACACGGGCAAAAATTTTAAGCTTAATGACTTAAAAATTAAAAGTTACAACTAAGTTACTCTGCTGTAAAAATCAGCTTTTTGTAGGGGTGTGTATGTTGTTTCTGGTGTTTTTGCAGTCAGCCTCTAGTGGACACTCAAAGAACTGCAGCTTTCACTTCTGCACAGGCTTCACACTTTTAGATCAGAGGTGGCCACTTGGCTCAAAATTCTTTATAGTCATGCACTTCATAATCAAAAAGGTGATTGATTGAAAGGAAATGGCTTGTTAGCTAGTTAGCAAAGCTGGCAAAGTTCTAGGTAGTTTCCTGATTGAGATATTAGGGGGGCTTTGCAACCACATCAGACATCAGGGAGAATCCCACAGAAATGAACTGACCTCTGGTTGACTTCTCTTTGTGTACATATGTAAGTGGAAAGAAGGCATTTAACAGAGGGGGTTAGTTAGTCAGATTAGGAACAAGCAAATAAACAAAAAATAAGCCAAAGAGGATACAACAGCAAGACTGTGGGTTCAAAACATTTGCATAATATAAAAAGTCTTTTTCTGGTCTTACAAAGCCTAAAGCAGTAAGCTGTGTGTGCTTCGCTGATAAACACACTTTGCAACTTCTTACTTTGTCACAGTCGCTGATGGACCGTGAAGCGTCCTTCTATATATTTGTGTTTAAAAAGACATCAAAAGTTTAGACTCGCACCTCGAGTTAGCTGTCAATCATTAGTATGAGCCTTGAAGTAATGGCTCCTGATTTGGTTGGATGAATCAATAAACCTGAAGAAGAAATATTTACTCACAAGAAGGGTTGAAGAAAAAGAAAAAGAGAGAAAGTGACGAAAGAGGAGAGAGGGAAAGAAGAAGCTGACTTCAGCAGCTTCTATGATTTCCTGTCCTCCTTCCCTCTCTCTCCCTTCTTCTCTCTAATTAAACAAAGAGGGGTTATAAATTAATGCCCAGAGAGAAGAGCGGATTCTCGCTATCGACCGGCCGAGCAGCATTATGCTGAATCTCCCTGTATAAAAGACCAGATATCACACACACACACAACACACACACACACACATTACATGGAGCAGTGTGTGTGTGTAATGTGTGAGTGCGATGTGACAGCGGGGCCAGTGGGAGGTTACGATGATAGGGCCTGTGGGATTACCGCATAATAACATCCCATGGCGGCGTTCTTATCGCACCATCACCCTGCAACGAATTGAGAGCCACTCTGTGATGAGATGATGCTCGACCCCAGAAGAGCTAAGTCCCTGTATCGTTTCTCCTTTTACTTTAAATCTCTTGTTTTGTTTCAACAAATGCTCCCTTCTGTCACCTCACACCTGCCCTCTTTTTCTGTTACTTCAGTTTTCCTCGTGGGTTTTTCTTCAAAGGTTTTGCACTTTTTTCCTGAATGTCTTCCTTTCTGTTTTATCTGGGTTGCACTACCTTTTTTTCTGTGTTTGTACCCACTGAAAAAACACAAACCTTTAAAAAGTATCATTTCTTTATCAGTAGAGTCTTCAGTTAGCCACATAAACAAGCACATCTAAACTCACACACAGACACAGAAAGAGTGCTAAACGAGTATGAAGAAGGGTCAGTGCTTGTATCTTAAGCACCTTGTCTTTGCTACTCAGACCAGGAGAGTTGTCACTGTGGCATGTTGCATTATGGGAGAATGAGTTTCTAATAGTGTGGAGAAAACCATTCAGTCATAAAACAGTATCTGTCACTCCTGTCAGACAAAATTATGTCGGGAGAAATATTCTGCTCTCACCCTCCTACGCCTGCTCTGCGTGCGTGTGTGCTCACATGAGTGTGAGAAACAAGGGCAGAAAAAAAGCTGATGACAGAGTGGAAGAGTGACGAAAAAAGTGTGGCCAAGGATTTAGGCTTTAAAAATGGAGAGACCAGGATCTTAAATTTACACGTGTGTTTTACGTTTGTGTGGATGCACATAAGCTTCGGTGCGAGTCTGCGCCCCATATTGTGATTCTCCAAGCACAAATCCCATGCTGTCTGTTATAATTATTTTGTAAACTGGCTCCTAACACTGCAGCAGCTCCTGAAGCAATTTGCACACCCCATCTACTCAGCAGGAATAAAACATAACATCCTGGTTCTGATCTGTAAATACACGTTTCTCATTCAGTAGCTGAAGTTATGTACTGTAACACTGCAGAGAAAAGTCTGCTAGGTCATTGATTCTGAAGCTTGGTAATTACTTAATTATCAGTGACTGATAGTAATGATAGTGACAAGGTATGTTTGTTGCTAGCTGCTAGTCAAACCCTTTTTCTTAGTAGTATGTGTAACTTTCAACATCAGTTTGGTAGAGCTAAAGCAGTGCACTGCGCTAATGCCAATGAGCTGATTATGTACCATCTTGTTTTTTTGGGGTTTTTTTTACACGACTTTTAGCCATTAATTGTATAAGTTAGCAGCATAAGCTTTCAGGAAAGTTATTTAGCTGATCTTTGTTGGCTTTCCACATTGTTAGTGTTACTATAGCTGGCAGGCAGCTGCTATGCTGCAACAGTAATTTAGTATTTCTCCATTTGCAGTTAAAAATTCTTATTTACAGCAGAATGAACTCATGAACATTAGCAACAGTCGTTAACTTAAAAGTAGTGGAGTGGAGTGTGGGTGCTGTGCTAACGCTTATTATTATTGATTATCAAAGCTCTATTTTTCCAAAGAAGAACCAAAAACTACTTCTGATTTTGTGATTGACATTTTGTTTGGTTCTTTTCATGTGTCTGATATGTCAGCCATACTGGAGATGAGGGGAACCTCAACATCAAGGTTCAAAATGAAGTAAACTTTACTATATCATTTTTCTTCTTATCAGCAGAGCAATTTGTAAGGTTACAGAAGCTTTTCGTCTGGACTATAGTTGGAATTTAAATTGTTAGGGGTCTCAGGTTTAAAACATTTTTCATAGTTTAACTTCAGAGTAAATGACTGAAGCAGACATCTGTGTTTTTTGGGGTGAATGTTAGCTGCAGCTGACAGGCAACTGCCACGTCACAAAAGTTTTCTACCGTTTTCTTTATAAAACATTAAAGGAATCTACGTCACCATGTTGTTGTTGTTTTTCTCACTGCAAGTGTAAATCCACAGAGGATTTCTGTGACTGTGGTTGTTATTTTCTTGTCCAACATGCTTACGCATAGTTTTAGCATTAACAGCTTGCATTTTATGTTAAGTATTATGCTTCCCACATTTTAAATTTTGTGCTTTTATTATGAATTACTGTGTCACAAAATAGATACAAAAATGTGGTTTTGCAAGAAAGGTCTTAAAAACTTTTACACTGACTGGAGTAATCAAGCTGCAGTCTTTTCAGAAGCAGATTTTTGCATGTCCACACACGTCAATGTTTTTAACCACTGGTTTCTGACTTTATAGTAGGATACCGCTAGGCCCAAGGGGTTTGCACATGTTTATAGACTTATCTAGTACAGTGTTCTTTCAATTAGAATCATAAGTGATGAAGCCATAACTATGAATATTTCAGCATATGAGTGTGCAACCACTAACCTCAAAAGCTTCTTTGAGTATTTTTTAAGAACTAGACTGAGATTAGATTGATTTTGCTCCCTTTGGATGCATCATAGGATCACTTTTCATACTTGAAAAATCTTTAACATCTTTTTCCTCCAAACCCATGCATGGTGAGTGTTGAGTACATTTCTCAGAGATAAAAGCATTTTTTGCATAAACGCCCTGTACCCTGCTGCGTCAAGTGGAATATACACACCTGATTTGCTGCAATCTGAGCTTTCTTGAAATAAACTGTCACTTACTGGCAGTTGCGTAACAACAAAGGCAATAAACATCATACCAACCAGGTGTACCATTTTCAAAAGCCCCTTCTCTTAACTCAAATGTACACCATCCAACCCAAATCTGTGTGTGAGCAGGTGTGTTCATCACAGAGACCAGCAGGTGTGGATGCTTTGAGGACCTGAGTGTTAAACACCTGTAGTGAGCGAGAGGGAAAAAAAAAAAAAGAGAAAAAATATTCACGAGCTGGTGGCTCGGATGCACCTCTCTCTGTCTCTTTGTGTCTCTTTTTCCTGTGCTCATTTGCTTTCTCTATCCGGGCCCATCTGTCTCTGTGTCTCACTTGTCTCAGTATCGCTCCATATAGCCCCTCCTCTGCCTGTCTCTCCCTCTTCTCTGCCTCAAGGGGACACATTTTATATTTTTAGTGCATATCCATATTTTAGTGCAGTTACTGAATTTCTATCTCTTGATCATAGATGAAGACTCTCTCTCTCTTGCTCGCTCCTTTGCTGCTCTGTGTGAGCTGCTGATTTCTGGCGCATGGGTAGGACAAATGCAGCAAAAAGGGGGAGAGAGAGAGGGAGAAAGAAAAGAGGGAGAGAGGCGAGCTCCCAATTACGTTTCCACTTTGGGTCTCCGTGTCTCTCTTTCTCTGCACCGCAGTGAAGTGGTACTAATCAATTTCTCTGGCTCTCTGTTTACAACAACACACTCTACCTCCCGTCAGCAAACCAACAAAGGCTCTTTTGTGTGTGTGTGTGTGTGTGTGTGTGTGTGTGTGTGTGTGTGTGTGTGTGTGTGTGTGTGTGCGTGTGCATGAGCGTGTATGCGTTTTAGTGGTTGTGTGTCAGTATGAAATATGAAAAAGCCAGTCTCAAAGGTTGGGTGGAGACTTTGCAGATTGCGGCAGACTATAGTTAGCTCTTTGAGACGCACACACATCCATGTGATCTGAGTCAAGAAAAAAAATTACTGATGCATAGGTTGCCAGAAAAGTGTTCTTATCTCTAACCGGTGAGGAAGGGTTAATACACAAACACACACACTCACATATATGGGCAGTGACCCCAGGCCACCCCAATAACTGAGGTCTTAGGTTTTGATTAACTGCGGTTTTAAAGCGCTATCAGAGACCACAACCACAATCAGAGCTAAAGACAGAGAGTGCACGGTAATCTGGGTTGGGTAAGAAGCGTAGGAGAAGGGATGAGTTAAAAAAATATGGAGGAAAGGACAGAAATGAGAAAAGATGCAGGACTTCATGGTATGATGGTGAAAGGGAGGGAGAGAAACGACGAAATGAAAAGCACAACCATTCATTTCCCTCTTTCTCATCCAAATCATTATTTCTAGCCACACCTTCCTCTTTTTCCCTCCTACTCTCACTTTTTCCCCCCTCAGCCTGAACCACTCTGAATGATGAACTATTGGGGCATTCAACATAAGGTATTTAGGCCTGAAAGAGGCAGCCAGATGTGGGTATAAAGATACATGGCTGCCGTTTAAAGTCCATTACAACGGCGGGAATTTGCCGCCATTCACAGGAGCCATTTATTACAGGAGCTTTCTCACAGTGGGTGAAGAGATCCATAAGCTTGTTAGTAAATGAGCTCATTGATCTGAACAGTGAGGTTGAGGTACAGTCTAACACTTAGAAGAGACTGTTTGGACGGTTTAACCTTTACATACTGTTCAGGTGTAACAAAAACACCCAAAATGTTATTACCCAACATTTAAAGACTCTTCTTAAATGATCCAAAACATGATTTCACCTTTTGTTTTTGATATAGAGCTTTGAAAACCATCAACAACAGGAGCCATATTGGAAAAGCTCATCCTTGCTTTACTTTAGTTAGGATGAGGTAAAGAGGTGGACCTTTAGCCTCTTCGAAGGCAGCAACAGGTTAACCACCTGTCAGTCAAGTCAGCCACGACCTTATATGGCAAAACTCAAAAGTTTAATATCCTCCTAATAATGAGTAAAATAATGAATACCGTGTATGCTGATAGAAAGATATGGTACAGAGACTAAAATCATTTCTAAACCAGGTTGTAAACGTGTTTATTTCTACTAAAGATTATCTTTTTGACCGGGTGTGTATGAGGTTTCTTATGCTTCTGCAGCCAGGCTCAAGTGGAGACTTGATTTACTGCAGTTTTAAGACACTTATGCAATAGCTTCATATTTCAAAACTGGAAGTTAGTGCTTAGACAGCACAGACTATGAGCAGTATGTAAGGGTTAAAATATAGAAATGTCACACATTATTGAAGTTGTCAGGTGTTATCCAGGTTAGCTACAATTGTTTTCACCGCTAGCTAACCCGTCACTTACCGGTTTACCCATACTTATGTTTGCAATGGATGAGCAAGCTTTTATTTGAGGAAACAATGTGTCAGTCAGTGTAAAATAAAAAAAAATGGATAAAAGAAAATCATCACCATCACGTGGACATTACCATAATCAAGGTTAGTACATGTATAGGAGTTTGTTTTAAATTGAACTTCTAAGAAAGTAACAAAGCCAGCACGAATCACAAACAAAGAAAAAACAGACTCAAAATATGACAGACATCAGGGATGTAATTTAACAAATCATCAACCCACCAACCAAATTCTTCCGTGCAGTTTCACTGATATTTAAAGCTTCTGTGAGGAACTTTGTGTTTGGCGCCCCCCAGTGGACGGTGTGATACTTCTAATCTTTTGGTTGATTTTGTTGTGTGCAAATAGTGTTTCCTAACAAAAATGTCTCCCTTCTTTCAGCAATATTGCTAATTGGGAAAAACAAATGTAACAAAAGACATGTAGCTAACAACTTTAACACCCCCCCCCCCCCCCAACAGCAGTTTTAAAGATCAATAAATTACAAAAAACACAGTAAAAACATAACCAGTCTTGTTGCAAATGCTCTTTTTTTTTGTTTTTACAAAGAATCTACATTCATTTCAATCTAATTTATAACGAGCTAAAAATCCTCACAGGAGCTTTAAAGGTAAGCTACTTTCTTAAACGTTTGTTTATATTCTTTACAAATTTTATTTCCTTCCTTTAAAATGTTGTTTTGTTGCTGATTGCACTGATAGACAGGATGAAGGATGTGAGATGAGTTCCACTGATTTTCAATAGTTTGAAAAATAAATGTTCAAGAAACTCTTTGAAATATGGTAGGATTATGAATGTATTATTGTACATATGAGCTCTGTGTGTCACTGGTAACTGGTCCTGATGGACACAAAGGTGTGTATGCTCACTTTTACACACATATTCTGTCAACACACAGGTGTAGATCCTACCTTCTCCCACTCCCTCTCCTTGTTGAGAACAATGACAACCAGCTTGGGGTATTCCTGGTAGCCGTCCTCTGTGAATGACAAGTCCTTGCCATCCCACGTCACATTCATCATGTACCTGATAGTGTGAGAAGAAAAGGGGGGAGGAGACAGGGGCATGGGTGATAGAGGAGGTGAGTGAGGCGGAAGAGTTAAGGGATTGAGAAGAAGAGAAATGAATGGCAGCATGGAGAAACAGAGGAAAAGGAAAATTAAATACATTAGCATGAGAAAAGTTAAATTACAATCAAGAAGTATTACCATAATAAAATATTCAAACAGGATCTTTTGTACTGAAGATGAAATCATTATGCTGAGGATGAATATCTTTTAAAACTCTACCAAAATATGTGAAAGTGTGTGTGTTTGCAGGGAGCTTTTATTGGACACACAAAGTGTTACAATAAGAATTGTTCCTTTACCAATTCACTTCCAGATAGACACCTAGAAATTATAGATAATATCACCAAGTGGTTTCTGAAGCCTGTCATTGGTTGTTGGAAAAGCTGACACAAACTAACTTCTTGGATGACCTAACTACAGGTGAAGCGGTAGAGTTCTGGGATCTTCGCCATACTTGCTGAAATGATGTCATTACATAAGGATTTGATTACCACATCATAGGGGTGGGCCTCAAAGACCATAGCTCCGCCCCCAACAGGCCTCTGGAAGGCTGGCCAGTCAGGGGAAAGGGGGTATGTGGAGTGGTGAGCCTTTAAAGAGACAGCAGCTAAAACATGGTGTTTCAGACAGAGGCTGAAATGAAGATTTCCTGAAACACCATTATGAGGAAAATATGAAATTTTTGAGCTGTAATCAAGAGGAACTGCTATGAAGGCACCTAGCGGACATAATAAGAACAACAAAAAAAAAACAATACCCCCTCTTTAAGCAAGCAGAGCAATTCAAGACGGACATAATAAAGTATTTTTAGACAAAGTTTTTTTTTCCAGTAGACAGTAACGGTACTGGAATCATGTTGCCATTAGAAAAAATGGGATCTAAATACCATAATATCCTGATAGCGTCTATTACACACACATTTACACACAAACTGTGCAGAGTGACCCATATGGCAGGTCACATTAGCTAAGATGGAGGGCAGAGGGAAGATATTCTTGGGTCCACACAGCCTTCACATTAATCACTACTGTCCTTCCCCACTCTGTCTCCCTCACTCTTTGTGTCAGCGGTCATGTACAACACAGGAGGAAGACGGCTCCTCTTTTCCCCCTCCATTCTTCTCCTTTCTCCCCATTCTGCTGCGGCGTGATGGCAAACTTTAAATAGAACATGCACATCCTGCAGTGTGCTGAAGTGGGTTAAAAAAAAAAAAAGAAGGAAAGAAAGAAAGAAAAATACGGGGGAAAGGAGATCTGCCAAATCCTCCTCATCCAGTTTATAAAACTGTAATTTACAGTAAGCTAACTGAATTAGCTTTTTCATTCATATTCTCATGTGTGAATGTTATATTCAGAAGCAATTATGATAGCATGTAAGTAAACAGGAAGTTGATAGATAACAGGAAGAAAGTGCCATGTGTGTGCATGTCCCTTTAAATTGCTTTGGGTACCACACACACATAAAGGGCTCAATGCTCAGATGAAATCAGCAAAGATAAGGGGATTGAGTGGGTTTTCTGATTAAAATGATCTGACTGGCCCCGCAGGAAGCCAGGTGAGAAGTATTAAGCCATTTGATTGGACATAGAATGTGGTGCTGAACCCAATTATGTGCAACCACAGCTGAGGAAGAGGTGCGGGAGGAATCGATAGCAGCATGCAGGCTGCTCCTTTAGACAACAGCCCATTTTGCGCCGTGTAACCATCTATCTGGGAGTGATGTACACAGGCCACACACACACACACACACACACACACACACACACACACACACACACACACACACACACACACACACACACACAGAAACAGCAGAAGCTTTCCTCTTCTTCCATTTATTTACTCGACATTTTGCTCCCCTTTGTTGTTCATTTGGATTTTCACTCCCTCCTGCTTTTATTTCTTTTGACACAAGCCATCAAAGATTTGTTATTTAAAGGGAAAAACAGAAGATCTGATGTAATTATGGTGAAACTCATGTAGGGTGTCAGAAGTCTCTGAGGCGTGTAGAACATCATGAAAGTTGAATATATGAAGAAAAAAAACAGGTTCTTGGGGGCAAATGAGGATTTTCACTCAGTTTGTGGAAAATTCTGTGCACAATTTTACTCTACAAGATTAGACACATTTTTATGCCAGTCATTATTTCTTTAATCTTAAAGTACAAATTACATGTTGTTTTTTTACATACTGTAGTTTACTTTCTCTTAAAAAAATCTGCTGAGAATATTAATTGTTTTTATGTTTTAAAGCTAGTTTTCAGGCTCTGTTCTATTCCAACATGGTGTCATATACCATCATATCTAGAATTCAGGTTCTCTCGTTCTAAGTGTGGTGACTTTTCAAACACCAAAAAGAACACGTTAGCATTCATGCTAGTTTTCAGTAGCTAAAAAACAAATGAAAGCATCAGATAACTCAGCAGGATGCAGACAGGATGAGCAGATTGAGCGTCTGCAAGTACAATTGGGCAAATGTCCATCAAGCAGGTGGACCTGATGGAGTGTTGCTAGGATACGGACACAGACCTAGGTGTATTAACTACAAGATGACCTCAAATAACCCCTAAAAAACCTCCCCTGCTCTCACATACAGAAACACAATTACTTTTGTCCTGCCCAGCAATTCTCCACTTAATGTTTCCTTTCCCCTGTAGCTCTGAGTGAGAGTAAAGCGATCCAATTCCTCTCACTACCCAGCCTCCATTATATCAGTAATCTCTCTTTTCATTAAAGGAAGAGGAGGAGACGAGGGGGAAGAGGCTCTTGAAATAAATTCAGAGCAAGCGAAATGCAAACAGAAAGTCTACGTTTGCATCCTATTTCTGTGACCAGGTAAGATAACCAAGCCAAACAGTGAGGACAAATTGAACCTTTTCTGTCCACTGTCTGCAAATAATAATGAATGATACAGATGTCTCCACCCTACATTAAGGAACCAAAGTTTACAGACAGAGAGAAAACACCCCTCATCTTGGACCAGTCTACAGACCAACTGACTACTTCTGTGCCTGAAAAACATGTGTGAATGAGTCAAAGACATCATCTAATTCGCACAATACGCAGGTTAATAGGTCTATCGACTGCACTGCGAGCACGAGTTGCTGTTTGTTAGCACACTCAAGAAGTGAGCTGGACACAAACTGTGAAATGTGTTTGACATCTGTCATGAATTGACTCTATTCTACCCACAAACACGTTGAATCTCAGAACCAGGTATTAAACACCGCCATGTGATGATAATTTCTAAGAAACGTTTGGGGAATAAGAATTGGGACTGTTCTGCTAAAAGCTCTTTGTCTTGTTGTGTTTAAATGTTCTTGACACAAAAGATATAAAGTCTGAAGCGCTCTCTTGTTCTGAGTTTCTCTTGATCTGTCAGCGCCAGCTAAGGTCTTACTCTGTGATGAGAGCTCGTATTTTATCTGAAGAGGCTTCACTGCAGGGGAAAAAGTCTCCACAAGGATCTTTAGATAAGCTGTATAATGCTCTCTCTCTCTCTCTCTCTCTCTCTCTCTCTCTCTCTCTCTCTCTGTGTGTGTGTGTGTGTGTGTGTGTGTGTGTGTGTGTGTGTGTGTGTGTGTGTGTGTGTGTGTGTGTGTGTGTGTGTGTGTGTGTGTTTAAGACAAAGACATTTACCCTTCATCAAGACAAGGACCAGTCAAAACAATGATCTATACTGTCAGCGCATGTGATCCATGGGCTGCAGCGCATACACACGCGCACGCACACACACACATACACACACACAGTGCTTGTGAGGAATATAAGTGGGGGGAGGTTTCTGCAAAACTTGTGGGCTGCATTGGATGCTGATCTGGGTCTTTTGGGATGACTACAGGGTGTGTAGTGACTTGAACACACACTTAGTTGGCGGTGAAGTAGATGCTAGCTTAGCACAGATTTGGCCCTTGTTTTTGTGTGTGTGTTTGATTGTACATTGTGTTTGCACTTGTATTTTTCTGTGTAAGTTCAGGACAGCAAAGATTAATGCCAACAATTACACTTTTCTCTTCTCCTGAGCTTGCAGTCTCGCCATAAAATGCAACACATGTCCGCACAGCTACTTCAGCAGGTTTGTATTTGCTGCACATAAAAGGATTTATGTGTGTATTGGCTCAGGATCTTAAACACTGCAGCTGACTGTGAATATCAGGGCCCTCTCCAAAATGCAAATCAATTTTTAGCTCAGAAATCCTGGCGCAGCACTGGAGCACCTTTTCTTAGACACTCGTCCTTCTGATGAAAAATTAATAAACCACTCGTCTGAGGGGATTTGCAGAGGTTCATATTGCGACTCACTAAACTTCCTTCACATCTTCTGCTCTACAGCCCGATCCGTTCATGCTCTGAAGGAAAAGCAACCTCATTTACATCAGAGGTGTGTCACACTAGCTGTCAATCACGTTTTATTCTTCCTTAATGGAAACAATACAGACAATATCTCAATGCTGGACTATGAAAAGATGACAACCGGGCAGCCCTGGATGTGATGCTGCCTGCATTAAAGAGACACCTGTACAGGAACCTCAGCAGGCACATCATTATACCAGACTGTACGTACACATATAATGAATAATGAAAAGGAAACAAGATAACCTGATAACAAAACATCCACAACATCTGACAACAACTTGCTAACTAAATCAAAATCACTGCTGCTGCAGGGACGGAGAGTTTGTGTGTCAGGTAACCACGCGTATTTTGCCTTCATGTCTCATGGTTAAAAACTGTTAACATGAGCAATACCTGAGGAAAACTGATCACACGTCATGCCAAATCAATCTGTGGAAGAAATTTCTAGGAAGTTCAGACCCTGCTTGTTGACTCCACAGATCGTAAGGTGATGGGAAACCGTTAGCTTCCCTTAGCATCATATTGGTTAACAATGCAGCTGAAACGAAAGCTGTAATTCGTATGCTAATTCTGCAGGCTAAAAACATGGATACTTCAATACTGGATCCTGTTCAGCAATCTCAGCAACGGCAGCAGATCAGGTGAAAGAAACTTTGTGTTGCAGGTCGCAAAATAGCAGGAATGCTAACTTCTAGGGCTGGGACAACATGCCTTTCTCCTGATTTGACTATTTTACGATTTTTGGGTGCTGATTCAATTTAAATTGCTATTCTTCGATACTGGCGATTTTACTTCCCCTGTTTAACACCAACCCATATAAAGTTTAATGATGATGATGTCTTCAGACTATATCAGGTGCCATATTTCCCCAAAAAATTAACATCACATGTGAGTCAGTTTTTAAAGACGTATTCAAGGGGATTTGGAATTAAATTACAAGATAGTCAAAGAAAAACATTTTTCGCTCTGCTGGAGAAAAGCGGTAATGTTTTTTCAACACAGCTTGAAAACAAAGACTAAAATGAAATTTGACTAAAGTCTACAATTGAATGAATTTTAAAATTATAAAACAAAGAAATCCCAATACTATGTGAAATTTTTTTTTCTCCCATCACTTCTAACTTCCATAGAATCACTTGGGCTATTTTTTTTAATTCTAGACATGAATCATTTTAAACCAATAAAGTAATATATCTTTTTTTATGAACGTGTCTGTTGCTAATGGTCTAAAAATATGAGGCCATGAAGAAGTGCGAAAATCTGCAGTTCGTTAACCGTCTGGAATTTTTTTGGAACGCAGCAGTTTAGAAGATATTAAGATGATGAGTTCGCCCAATCAGAGGCACAGCTTCGCCGATTGAAAGGTGGGCTCCCTAAAGCTGTTAGTGTGGAGGCTCAGAGCCTGGCCCATTCCCAATATGGCCGACAACTGGCTTCTGTTTCTGTTTCATAAGCAGATGGGTGATGTCACGGAGACTACATCCATTTGTTATAAAGTCTATATGTGAACCAGAGCTACCCTCTAACAATACATCACCCCTTACTTAATGTGTGGTGCAGTTTGTACACATGTTGAAACAGGAGGGCAACAAACAACTGTTAATGGCGCCTCACTGTGCTGTAAAACGCTCCATAAATGCTGCCTTGATTAGCACACCGCTGCACAAGCTTCATAATTACATGATTGCATCAAATCAATTAATTCGTCAGCAGGCGACATGCATCATAATCTCTTAAATCCTCAGTCGAAGTGTGTCTGCAGCGTGCAACTAACATGTCTCTGGACAGCAATGGGGACTCAGCATGTGCGTGAGTGTGTGTAACGTGTACATGTGTTTGCTGACTTCTGACCGTCGTAAATCACAGCTGGAGACTGAAATTACTTGTCAGAACAAACTACAACCACCACCCCTTTCTCCAACACATCGACACACATGCACACAACCCTGCAGACACACACATTGATGAATAAGTGCTGAAGTCTTTTTAAGCCCTGTGTCCACTGCAGTAAGGTGAGAGATACACTGTAAATCTGCTATGATTGAATATTCTCTTGAGGGGGGGCAGGGTGTGTTTCTCTTGTTTCTGGTCCTCTCACACACACACACACACACACACAAACCTCCAGCATGCACCGAGCATATTTTATACAGAGCACAAGTTGTCACTTGGTGTGATTGCTGCACTGGCCAGGGCTCTTAGCCGGTCATTTGTCTCCTGTTTTTATTTAATTTTATTTTTCGATTACTCAGCAAAACATATTCATCTTGGACGTGTCAGGGTGGATTTATCATTATTGCTGTCACAGGAGAAAGGGAGTGAGCTAAAAACTTCGCTGAAAGCCTTCAAGGCGAGACACTCGTCAATGGAAGTACAGACCTTTTTCTGTGGTTTCAGCTCAATCTATTAATATATATGTCTTCAAACCCCGTTTTTTTACCCATTGAGGCATGTTTTAGACAGAAGAAAATCTACTGCTAGACTTATGGAAAATCTAAGAGGCGTGGAAAGAAAAGAAAAAGCAATAACAGGATTAAAGATGACAGAATGATACTGTTAGTGACACTTTAAATATTACAATATGTCACACTGGGGCTGTAAATTTGTACATACAGCCCATCTGCCCGCCTCTGTTTGTGTGCCATGTCCCCACTTCCTCCCCTGACAGCCGCTGACGGTTTAACAACCCACACTGGCCCGTCGCCCCGACCTAGCCCTGACCAATCGTGTTGCTCTTGTTCAGTCCCTGAAGCCCCATTGGCTGAGCTCTCTCACCCGCAACAAAGCCATCTGTGTCCACTCATCACCTGAGTAACAACCTGAGGCAGCGGAGCATGCTGGGAACAAAGTCACCTGGCTGGAGAAATTAGCTAATTTTCTCTTTGTGTAGTTTTGTTTCTTGGTCTTCAAAGTCCTATTGAGGCTGTCGAAGGTGTCATCAGTCATACTTTAGTGCCTCTTGATGATCATTTATGAGTGGGGGTTCATAAACACAGCTGATCGATGCCAGGTACTTACCTGTTGTATAAACCACCTCTGAAATTTCAAGCAAACAAAGCTGACAGGCTTTCCCCTTTCATATCTTTCCTTTGAGTGCTCAAATCTCCCAGGGTCCCTGAACTCTCCAAAGAGGAGTTTGTACTTGGTTTCCCTCAGTGGGCACTAGAGGGGGAATCCACCTTGGAAAATAGAAAGAAGTCCAGTCTGGAAGCTTCATTTTAGCCACTTTGCAACCATCAAAATAATTAGCTCATTTAAGCTTTAAAGAGTGATGAAATGATGATTTAAAAATAGGGCCGGGTACCAAATTCTACAATTGCAGCATGCAGGACAGTGACTTTTTTTTCGCTATTTTTAGCAACTTTTCAGACCCCTCTAGTGACAAATCTAGGGATTCTTCTGGAGTTTGGAGACTGAGGTGAAAAGTGTGTATTGATCTCCCGCTGCCTCTTAATGAGCAGCAGGTCCTGAGCCCCTCCCTTATCCGTAACACTCACAGGCAGATTCCTCACTCACAGCAGTCCCTTTAAGCTGCAGCCAGAGCAGACGACTGCATGCAAACGAATTGCGCTAATGTTCGTCTCTTTTGGGTCACGCTTGCCAGTCCCAGGTCCGTTTAAAGGAGGAGGGTTGATATTCTGACCTTACAAAAAAAAACCAAAAAAAAAAAAAAAACCCAAGAACTAAAAGAAAACAGTTAACTTTTAGTTATCAACACATTTACAATGTACTTTAAATAGAGTGACCTGTCATTTGTTTGCAACTATTCTTTCGCACTGGCAATTATTTGTTGTTTATTTTTTATGTAAGAAAACTGCTTGGAGTAGAAAAATATTAACGATGAAAAATAAAACTCAAGATTTGTACTTTAATGCGTAATGTAATTTTCTTTTTGTTAGAATTGATATAAAATCGGTATCGTTAAAGTTATCATTCAGGAAATGGAATCAAAATGAAGGTATCAGTATCAGTACTAGTATTGAAAATGTTTGATTGATACCCAGCCCTATTTAAATCTCTATAGAATCCCTATTTTTCTGACACAGTTTTTAAAAAAAAAAAAAAAAAAAACTTATTTCAGCCTCTTTATGAAACGTTTCGCTAGCTGCTGCCTCTTTCAGGCTCCCCGCTCCACAAACCTCCTTCCCCTCTGATTGGTCAACCTTCTGGAAGCCTACCGAGGGTTTAGCTATCAGAAGACTTGGTGTTTGAGGCCCATCCCGCCAAAGTGTCATGAACAAGTGAGGAGATCCCTTTGGGATGAACTCGTGGATTCTGTAAATCTCGTGAAGATCTCATGTTTTGATTTCCAGATACAGAAACATTTCCTAACCAAGTCAAGTTTTAGATAAAAAACAAAGAGGAGAATGTTACAAGGGTTTGAGACATGTATTGCTCAATAGGAGGAAAAACAGGCACAGAATTTTGATCATAAAATTATTTTCCCTTGTTTAGAGCCAGCCTCTTATTCTCCCCCCTGAGTTACTGCCTCTGAGTCCAGCTCTCTACATCAGCAAATAAAAAATGAAAAGAGAAACGCAAGGGTGTAAAAAACACACAGGTGGAATAAAAAACTAAAAACCTCAGGGCTTGTAAAAGAACCTAATATTTTTATAAAAATACAGCTGTGTATGCCTGGTGAAAAATTTACAAGCAGATGTTGGAATAATATAATACAACATCGTCAGGTAAAATTAAAAGCCTCATGATCTCAGGAAATACACTGATACTTACTGGATAGTCACAGTTATGTGCAGGTTTACACACACGTTCCGCTCCCAGCTGTAAGTTAAAATCCAGTCATTTTATAAACTCTCATTCTTCTTCATAAAGCTTGAGCAGACCGTAAGAAATCTTCCATGTTTTCATTTGCTGCTTTTTTCTATTTCAGGTTTTAAATTACAAAATGAAGCTGAAAAAAGACTCTTTTTTGTAGTCAAGTTCGACTTTCCACTCCTTTGGATTATAATTTCACACATCATTTCTTTAAAAAGGAAAAAAAAAAAGGAAAAGACAGAGAAAAACAATGGGATGTAAACACAGGTTGTATGCATCTCTCCCTCCCCTACCAGATGGAGAGCCAGACAAAGCTGGCAAGACCTGCGACATCTCCCACTGGCTGCCGGGGAGCGAGCGCATGATGGGAGAGGAGAGAGAGCCGAAGAGGGTGAATGAGCTGCGGGATGAATAAATGAGAAGAAGAACAGAAGGACGCATCAAGGAGCTCTTCAATTTTGGAGAGCACTCATTTGTAGCAGCCACCCGCTGTTACCCCCAGTCTCAATTTCCTCCCTCTTCCCTGTTTCTTCACAAACTGCCTCCCATTCAGCCCATCCTCTCTCTGAATCCTATACTTCCTGTATTCTCTTTGCTCTCTTCTTTCCAGTAATTGCACCTTTTTTTTAATCTCAGTCTTCAGCAGAGACTTTGCGGAAAGTTGGAGGGAGTCTGTAATCACTGAGGACAAAGGTAAAAACAAACAGACAAACATTGAAGGAATTCATGCATTCAAACAAACACTTCCTCCCTTGATGTTATAGAAATACACAAACCCTGAAGAACTCTTCCCAAAGCCAGCTGTTTATGTTTTTCCTCTCTTTGAAAAAAATGCATATTTCATGTGTTACTTACAGATAATTATACCCAAACAAACACATTCCTGACTTACTTGTGTAGCGCACTGGGTGGCAACTTGCTTGTTTTCTCCATCTGACCATAGCAGGACGTCTTGGCTTCAGGGATGTCCCCATACTCCTCCAACATGGCTGCTGCAGCGGACGTTATGATCCCCAGACCGTCCCGGACTCGTGCCTCCAACGGGTAGTCCCAGTCATCGTACGAAACGGAAATCATCCCTGATGGAAATTCTTCAGGCGTTATCTCTGGGTTCCCTGTTGTGATGGACGGCACGATCCAGATGTATCCAAAACCAGTGAGGCCCAGAGAGCGGGCCTCTTCCAGGATGTAGACCGCCTCATCCTTGGAGCAGTACAGCAGGACCACCGGGGACTGGACCTTCTTGAGCATGATCTGAGAGCGGCTGTCTTCCTCCACAGCGTCCAGAACGATGATATTCTGCAGGTCCCATCCCACAAAACTAAAGGAGGGATAACAAGGACAGGAGTGAGATGTTAATATTTAACTAATAGACTATTAACTTTCCTCAGGTGCTGGCAAGGGCACTCGTAATTATCCATTATAATTAAAATCATTGTTGAGTGTGACATGAATGCTAATAGGTGTATAGTGCTTATTGTCAGGGGAAACACATTAAGGTTAAATGGATGTGAATGCTAAAGTATAACGACAATCAGCAGGTTTCAGCCCACACAGCTAGAGGACAATGAGAACAAATAGTTTGTGTGAAAGGAGCAGCACCGTGCATTTGGAAAATGAGTTAATTGGTGACAACTGTTTTCAGAAAAGATTGCTGCTATCAGCATGGAGAACAGTTTGTGTTGCACCTTTTGTGAGACCAAAAATAGCATCATTAATATTGTATTGCTCCTGCACAGCCATGTGGCTGAAGATATATGTTTTTTACATTTTAGAGATGTTTTACTGAATCCTGTATTCCACTTTATTTTCCCCAGACATGCTCAGGCTGGGAAGCTTTAATGTTACTTTAATGACAGGCTCTTAGTTCGGACAACAAAAGCTATCATTTTAATGCCCCAGATTAGCTAAATAACTAAAATATGGAGGACTCACTGCATGCTCAACATGTCACTTCCTTCAGACAATTGCAAAAGCATTAAACCCTTGTCTAGCTAATTTTAGTTTTAGCTAGGACATGCCCAAATGCTAACTTAACCTTGACGAGTGATAGACAAAATGATTTGACCAGAAAAAAAATACTTAATTATGATTAATTACCCATTAGCTACAGCTAACATTAGCATCCAGACACTTCTCTGCTAGCATTACTATAGATTAAGATGTGTCAAAATGCTAGCATCCTCTTGCAAAATGTGTGGGAGACAGAAAGCAACAATAGCTTATAGTATTTAAACACAACACATTTGATTACCTATTAGCTACCAACCAACAGCTAACACTAGAATCCATCTGCTTTCCTGCTTGGCTAGAATGTGTCTAAATGCTAACACTAACTTGCAGAGTTGTGAGACTATGATATGAAAGAGTGGCAGAGGTGATCAGCATCAGGTTTTGCATCTTTGCCTCGGTCAGTCAGCTTCTCACAGCTGTTTTGATTTTGTTCTGGAGGCTGAAGCCCCGTTCTGTTACACTAGATACTGGAATGACCAGCGCTACTTCAGCAAACATGTCAAAGTCTGGAAACATTTCACCCAGTAAAGTAATGAGCAGTTGGCAAGACTCTTTGAAAGATGGGTTTCCCGATCCTGGAGCATGTGGTCCAAGAGAGGCGGCCTCTCTCGATGCCAACGTTTAAAAGGATAAGACAAGCCAGCACGTCAAAGAACGGAGATCATGAACGGGACAACACAATACCTCATTAATTATGCATCCGATCTACTAGCTGGACAGGGGGTCTGCTGTAGGTGCGATATGAGATTAATGAATGGCTGTGTGACAGTAAAAGTGGACTAGATCGCTGTCAAGGTGTCTAGTCTGTCAAAATGACGGGCAGCCTTCCGATTTTTCTGTCATTTCTCAAAAAATTCCATCAAAGATGAAGACTAAATCAGTTAACGTGACCTCTGATTATATGTTAAAACTCTTGCCTTGTTTCATTTTAGTTATAACACACAATTATGTTTCATTGCTGAGCTCAGACTGGTCCAATTTTATGTAGGAAATGATGAAAGCTCATGGTTCATAGTTAATATCTAAACAGTTTGCCCAAATGTGATCAAAGCTGTATGTCATTAAAGGAAATCGACAACAGTTAATGGCAGATAATTATTATTTCATAATTATTTATGATTATTTCTAGAGCTATAACTGATATTTATGGCTTGAGCTTCAACATAAAGGTCGGCAGTACTTCTCTGAGGTATTGAAATTGGGATGTTAGCTTACTCTGTTATTCTACTTAGCTTTGTAAGAATTTTCAATGAATTTGAAATGAGTAGATGTAGATTTAAAATCGCTAATAATGGTCTAAGTAGGTGTGAACAGGCATCAGCTTGTTTACATCCGGAAGAGACAACATGCCCAGAATATGATGTCTGAAGGACTCTTTCTGTTCTTTTGAGCAACAAAAAGAAACAACAGCTTTAAGACGTCACTACATTTTAATGGAAGTCAGCAGCAGCAGGACCTTCTGACTTTTCTGCTCTCTTTGAAAGCTAACCAGCTTTTTAAATAATGAGGTTCAGTAAACCTATTGTCCTTGATCATAATTTTAGGCATTTACGTTCTTTTCTGACAGGAACACCTGTTTTATGGATAGATCGCTGCTTTTCTTTAATCAGTCATTAAACTACACATTATCTCCTGCTAGCACAATAAAAAATTACCTGTTTAACGAAATACAGAAAAGGTTCAGGAGTTTCTGAGCCACTGTTGGTTGGACATAAAGAGTAACTGCTAATGAAAAAAGACCCTTCACCCTTGGTCCTTAATCTATCACAGGTACAGGCTCCAGACCCTGCCAACATCCCAACACTGCTGTACATGCATCATTAATTTGACATTTTTTTGCCGAGAATTATGGCCTGCTGGTCTCTTCTGTAGTTTTTTTCCTTTTTCTCTCTGCAGAGAGCTCCAGCATCAGTCAAAATAACTTAAAGGTGCGGCAAACAGCCAAACCACATGAGTAGTAAACCTACCTGTCATCTACTTTCATTTCAAGAACACTGATGAATACTCTCAGGCTGGCTGTCACTGAAGTTTGCACTGTATGATTGTGGGGGAAGAACACTATGACACCACATTCAGTGCAGTAACTCTACAAAGTAAATCTGCCTCATTTGGGGGAATCTGCAGCGATAACGGAGATTAGGGAGAAAATGGGGTAAAGGGATTGGAGAGAATATCGAGGTTAAGAGCCGATTTGTTATTCAAGACTCATACTTAAAGTGTTGTTATCTCGAGTTTGCCTCGCTGCAAACTTTATCGCATTTGGATATAATTCACTGGGAACAATGACCTCCACAGTTATTCAGTGACAGCATTACAGTAAATAAAAGCTTTTTTCCTCACGGTTAAAAACATTCCAAACATGAACAGATCTGATATCTCACAGAGGAAACTGCCCCAGGTTGATAGAAGACGATTAACAACTAGTTTTTTGGTTTCTTGTCTTATATCAAGATATTAAACTCTACTTTTTTAGTTTCTTAAAATAAGACTGTCTTAATACAAGAGAGTAAACAATTGAGCTTTTCTTACCCTATTGAACATTTTTTTTAAGTTGTTACAAGGAAATGAGGTGTTATTTTTTCTTAATATCTTAAAATAAGACATTTTCCAGGTTTTGTCAGGTGAACGAGGCTCTTAGTAAGTCTAATAAGATATTTTCCTGTTATACTTAGACTTTATTCTAGTTTTGCAGCGTAAGCTTTGAATTGAGTAGATGTTTTGAGTAAAATGTTAACAGAGACTTTGATTTTTGATTACAAAAATACCAAAGCTAATGATAGCATGCTAATATTTGCGCAAAGCTTATTCTCTTGACTGCTTCCAAACCGTCTCCTAATTGATCATCAGAAACAAATAAAACAGAACTGTTAAGAGGTGTGTGAGGCTGTCTGATCAATTTGATCCCACCTGTTGTCCACAGTCGTCTTGAGGATGTTGATGAACTCCTGGTACCCTGGGAACTTCGACGTGACGATGGAGAAGATGTGCCAGTCGTACTCCTCCATGATGTTGAGCATGAGCAGAGCCTCCTGCTGGATGGAGGCGCCAAACTGGAAGAAAGTTGACTTCACATCCTGAGAGGAAGGAATGAGAAGACGAAGCCGGGAATGATGGAGGGATAGAGATGAAGGAGGAAACAGGAAAGGGAAGAAGAGATTTAGCTGAAGATTTATTTGGATTTTTGCCTGGCTTCCCTTATTAGTCCAACAGCTAATTCAAACTGCATCTCAGCAATATCAATCAGCTACAGAGCATTTAAACTTTGGCACGATACGAGTACATTCACACGCACACGCACACACACACACACACACACACACACACACACACACACACACACACATACCCACACAGATCGAGAGTAATAAGCTTCTTGCGGGGGAAATATATGGATGAGGGGCTCAGAACAATTCAATTAAGCCCAAATTGGATTGGTGCGGTACAAGCAGGCTGCAGAACTCTGTGGGCCTGGTTCTGGGTGGAGATGAGGGCTACATTCACTCTGACTCACACATATCCACTCCATTAAACCTGACTCTGAATTATTTGCCACTTAATTTCAGCCAAACTGAGACATGAGGCTTGGACAAAGCGGACAAGCAGGTGAACAAATTAATGTTTCATTTATGTAGGAGGTTGCAATGTATCATGGTCCAGGTTATTAAATCAAGTAAAGTGAAAGAAGAGGATGTCAGAGGAAGGTCAGGAAACGTACAAAGTGACAGCTTCTCTTTTGTCTTTGGCTGTTTGTTGTAGGTTTGGTTGGATTTCTGTTGAAATGTCAAAGAGTTCACACCGCTCGTCTTTGGCGCTTTAATTGTGACGGACTTGTAGGTGGGTGCATAGGTGCATAGTCTTAGCATTTTCTGTGTGTGAGGAGCAGCAATATGACAGTTATCTCTCTCTTTCTCTCTCTCTCTCTCACACACACACACACACACACACATAAAAAGAACAGGAAAAAAAGTTTGCGTGAGCGATACGAGACAAATGAAGACGAAAGGATTTCGTTCGGTGTCACTTTACAGGTTCACACCTGCCTTTAAAATGAACAAATGCACCGACACACATGAAACCCACACACACACACACACACACACACACACACACACACACACACACACACACACACACACACACACACACACACACACACACACACACACACACACTGCCTTTAACCTGAATTTATTCCACAGTGTGATCGAAGCTGGAAAAAAAACAGAGTTGTTGTGTTGGTGTGTGTGATGAAGCAGCAGCCGTGATGCCGCTGGCTACTTTGAAACGTAATGGTGCTTAGAATTAGCCTCGACGCTGCAATTCATCACGAAAAAGTCAGCTTCAAAACACACCTTGTTGTACCTTTTTACCAAATAAAGGTCGAATTAATAACCATTACGAAGGCAGGTTGTTATGTTAACATTGATGCGATCCCTCCTTGTAATTTGGGCCTCGTCAAGGAATACCTTAATCATTCTTTTTTTTTTTTTTGAGCGTATTTTCTCTCGCATTGTGTTTTTGAGGGGATCATAGTCATCAGAGCCACAGGAAGTTCAGAGAGACTGATACTTAAACTGATGACGAGGATTTAACTATGACGTGAGATTCAGATGGATTTACACATACATCAGATTTGTCTTCACGTTTTTGGTGCATTGGAGTACATGGAAAAAAATTAAACGAAGAACAAGAAGCAAAGCAAATTTAAGTGAATATTAAAAATAAGACAACTATTCTTAAAATGATATATATAAACAGGGTGTCCCGAAAAAAAATGTATACACCTTTTAGCATCTGATAACTCTGTCGCGATAACTTCTTTTTTCTTTACAGATTGAACCCATTGAACCGAACTTGAGTTACCATCCCTCGAATTAGACTCACTACACTTCTTTTTATGGGGAAACCTAAAAGACAAAGTCTATGCAATGAGACCTGCAACAGTCGCCGAATTGAAATTTTTTTTTTTTTTTTTGGGGGGGGGGGGGGGGGTGGTTATGCTTTTATTTTGAGAGGACAGGACAGTGGAGGAAACAGGGTGAGAGAGTGGGGAGTGACATGCGGGAAAGTAGCCACAGGTTGGTCTTGAACCTGCGTATATTGAGCACGACCTTAACCACTAGGCCATCTGCGCTCCGATCCATTGAATATGAATGCATGCAAACACCAAGAGAACCATTTCATGATGTGTGCTATTCCATCGCTTCGCATTGTCGGCAGTGTCTGGACCAGAATGGACATTGTTCCGAGAACAGGCAGTGGCAAAACAATGGAATGATGTTTGTAAATTCTTTTAGATGTTGAAAACTAAACAAAAATTATAATAAACACCTAGTTTACAATTATTTAAAGTGCGTATATATTTTTTGGGACACCCTAAATGTTTATATATATATATATATATATATATATATATATATATATATATATATATATATATATATATATATATATATATATATATATATATATTGCATTTAAATATAGCTACTCCAAGAGTTTACTCTTTAAAGCTTTGTTATACAACACTATAATCCAGATTATGTTAGAATAATAACATGAAACTCTCCAGGGAGAAACTTTGGCACCCCTTGTGGATAGAGCAGAGTTCCCTTCCATGCATTACCACAAATGAAAACCTTAAGAGTCAGAGGCACTAGAATCCAGAGCTCTTAATGTTTAGATTCTGAAGTGTCAGAGACTATAAGTAGGTATAGAGCTGAGCGCAGAAAGCATCGGGGAGTGTAAACAGAAGAGGACAGCAGGCACTGATACCGTGGGATGCAACAATATCAGCACTCTCTATGTAATTCCATCTCCACATGCATGACCTAGCTTTTCCTTTTCCATTTTGTTGATCTGCTCTGAATTATATGTGTATCACTGTTTGAATTATTCGTGTGATTGTGGGTACGCATGTCTTTTCTCCTATATGAGGACTCCAGAGGGCTCTTTAATGGTATCGTATCTGTATGTGAGGATGGCACAATGGATATTCACACTTAAGTGCTCCTCAGAGGCGATGTGTGCATGTGTGTGAGAGAGACAGAGTTCTAATGGGGTAGAAACTGAAGCAGTGCTCAGGCAGGGTGGGACAGGAGGGAGGTCAGGCTATAAGACATGTCACTTCCTGTCTTCATCACAGCGCTGGCCGATACTCCCACACTTACTGCAATATTCAGAGGCTGTGACGAGCACAGGGCCGGCCACTGAGTAAACAGAAGAGAGGAAAGTGGCAGAATCCCTTGGGAACATGTGTGGAAATATCGCTTTTAAGACTTTCTGTTTGGTTTTATTGTTATTTTCTTAAATATGTGGTACCTGGACTGAAGAGACCTGGGATGAATAATCTCCTTTACACATCCCCATGATTAGAAACTCAGCAGCAGGCTCCACTTTTCTGTCTCAGAATGGGACCAGAGGCGCCTCTATAGAACACTTGAGTGACAACATAGCTCTGAATCAAACCTCACCTCCCTCTCTGTGTTCACACCCTCCTGCTGAGCGAGAGAGGAGCCGATCACACTTCAGCCCAGAATCTGTCACTTGATGTCCAAGCTTTAGTCAGATTTCTCTGACAGCAGAAAAACAGGACAAAGTAGCGTTTCACATCAATAAAATCATCTTTCAGTGTCAGATTGTTTACACCTTTAGTTTGTCGCTGGGTGATAAACAGGATAAAGTGAGCAGGTGGTTATGAGGTGCAGTGCTGCTGTTAGAGCACAGACAACGCACACCCACCGCTAACATGACTCCTACTGTGACAAGTTTGCATAATATTTGTCAGCTGTTAAAACATGATCAGATGCTTTATGAATAGTTTAATCATAGTTTCAGTATGATGATGATTTTTTAAACATGAAAACAAAATCATCAATGTGATCCTGGCGAAACATTAAAATAGTGACTGATAGAGCACATGGATTATTCTCCTCTGTGTCGTATGTACGTCTGTATCAGCTGAAGAGATGGCAGACGAGAAAGGATCAGAGCCAAGAAGCATAAAATTATAGACAGATAAATGAGATTTTAATTCTGAGAGAACAGAAGAGGAAGAATGGAACGGAGGAGAAGAAAGTAAAGGAGAGACTCAGCAGCGTATGATTGTCTCTAATTGGGACGGCGAGCATCACATCCTCTCATTTCACCCCTGTCAAGTGTGACATGTCTCTTCTCCACAGTCACACCTTAAGCTGGCTGCACACACACTTTCAGACACACGCAGTTAGTCATTCACATCTCCCAGCCTCGTGCTCCATCTATCACATCCAAAGTCTCCCAAATTTCCCACAAACAGAAGCGCAAACACGGTGACGCATACACAAACATGCACCTGGCCCCCGGGGCGGGACAGAGTGTCTAAGTTGAGATGGACGAGTTATAAATAGTAGTGCTCATATCCTCTGCTGCTGATAGCATCATCCACCGTCTGCACTGATGAAACACACGTGTGCAATAAAAGATCACACACACACACAAAAATGTAGATGAAGTTTGAGAGGCCTCATAGTTCACATGCATGCATGTATTCGTCACATGCACACGGATACCCTCTTCTCTTGGCTTTCACAGCTCTGCAGTGTCCACTGGAGGAGAAACACACTGATGTGACAAAAATTCCTTGGTGGCCAGTAACTAAATATAAACAGACAGCTTTAAAAATAGCCGCGGCATCACAGAGGAGCTTGAAATGTCTGTGGAAACCAAGTGAAGCGCCAAGTAGACAGCCGACGCCAGATAACAGTCACTACAACCGAAGCCACAAAATAAAAAGCACAGAGAGTGCAGTTATAAACGCTGGCTTTAACCAGAGTGGGGTTTGTGGCTGACCAACATTTTATTTGACAGGAAATTAAAAAGAAATAATAAATAAAGAGCAGTAGCACTCCCACTTACTGGTGAGGTGGGTTTCTCTACTGGATGATGACGTTTACAGACGAGATATTTTGGTCAAGAAGGGCAAATAAACATCATGGGGAGAAAACTTTTTTGCAATTTCTCATCCTTGCTGTTTTAAAATATGAATAATTGATCCAAGTGCTGCTCAAATATGAACAAAAGACTCCCGTTGAAGAGGAATATTTGTAATGAGTGTTGTTATGAAGTATGACTCAACTTTGGCGTTGAAACTCTCTCTTATTAGATGCACGGGTTGAACTCAACTGACACATAGCCTGAAGTGTCTGGATTTGTACTGGAACTAATGGTTGCAAACCATGTGAGCATAAATTTAAAAGTTCAAAAAGTTACAGCTAACAGACCGGCACCGCTCACTCCAGCCTCTCACTGAGCATATTAGAGGAGAAGATTACCAGCCAGCAGATGAGGAGCTTTTTGCTCTGAATGAGAGTGCGATGTTTACTAAATTAAAGAAATGGGTATTAAACCAATTTAATATATTTTACAGATTATATTTCTCCTGTCTTGTCTTTGCCAAATAAGTCAGACATCATTAAACTGATCCTCTGTAGAGGAAATGATGTTATCAGCTGTATTAAGGGAAAGTAAGACGAGATAGGAGCGTGTTTATTCCCCATCAAGAAATGAGCTTCCACATTTAATATCTCCAAATTCAGACAGAGGAAATGAGAGACGGTTAAAACAAAGATTTTAAATACATGAATATGTTTCTATATAACTCAGAGTTGGAAGGATGACACAAGACTTAGCCAGACCATCAACAATGAGACTTAGACCTTGGTACTGCTTTTGATAGGACTGATCATCACATCTTCCTACAGGGGTTAGAGTGACTACCTGGCATTACAGGAACCCCTTCAGCTTGGTTTGGAGATCCACAAGGCTCAGTGCTTGGACCAATTCATTTCATCTTATATATGCTTCCTTCTGGGTACAATTATTAGGAAACACTCAAAAAATCATTGATATGCGGATGACAGTTTATCTGTCAGTGCAGCCAGAAGAAACCAATAGGTTTCTAAACTGGAAGCATGCTTAAAAGACGTATAAATTCAGAAAAAAAACTGAAGTTATTTATCTTGGACCCAAATTCCTCAGGAAGAGGTTTTTCTGATGACATAACTGCCATCAGCATCAGCCTGGCATCCATCCCCACACAGAAAAATAAAGACTAATGATGATTTGAAGGCCAGCAGCCTGATGTTTTTTGGAGAGGACTTCATTACCCAGCATGCCATGCAAAAGAGGAAGGGAAATGATTTTTTTTTTTGGTGTTTATTTATTTTTTTGCAGAAAAACATCTGGCTACGTTTTGGTTTCGTTAGCAGTGGATTATTGCACTGCACTCATGAGCTAACGTAAAGTTTGTCGCTTTGCTAATTCAGAAATCCCTCCACAGCTTACTTCCACTTGTTAAAGTAAAAACTCTTATTAAGTAACAGTTCAGCATCACAAAAACCGTCTCATGAACTTCCAAAATGCTGCAATGATGTTATCAAGCTGAGCCCTCTCACGTTTCATTTTCCCGTCAGATAAATCTCAACGCAGTAACAGCGTTACTTCACCAGTGTCTTTTACTTACAGCACATTATGTGAGTTTCACGCCTCCTTCTGCCAACAGCTCCGACACTCTTATGAGGCTCTGCAAGTAGATTCAGTCTTTATGAAATTACAGAGTTTTAAAACAATCAGCAGATCTAGTGATGGCTCCTTGGATATGAGTGTGCGTTTTCACTGTGTACTGAACTCGTATTGATAGATAACTTGGCTCAAAAGAGGAGACGTCCTTTGTTTGTGTTGGATGATAATTATAGAGAAACTGCAGCATTAAAGTGCTGCAGAAGCTACTCGAGCACACACACACACACACACACACACACACACACACACACACACACACACACACACACACACACACACACACACAAGGATTATTAAACAAGGCTGCATTTGACGTCACAGAGAAAGAATATTTCTGGCATGAATGCGGTCCATTTTGGTAGAAAATGCACACATGGAGGGAGAGAGAGAGAGAGAGAGAGAGAGAGAGAGAGAGAGAGAGAGAGAGAGAGCGAGCTATTCAAAGTTTATCACACAAGAGCAGCGTCTGTGTGTGTGAGTGTGTGTGTGTGTGTAAGTGTGCATGTTTGTTACCACTGTGGTTCCTCTGTCAGGACTTTTTAACAAGCAGTTGAGCCCCCACGGGGGAAACACTGACAAAATAACATCATCCCTCTCCCTCTCTCTCTCTCTCTTTGTGTCTGTGTGCTCGTCCTCCTCCTTCTCTTCTCTAATAAGTCCAATATCTTCCTCTCTGCGTCTTCCTTCCTGTTTGTTAACCGACTGTCCAGGGGCTCCGTCTTTTCTCGCCTACCTCTATCCATCTTGGACTCTGCCACCCACTCCCTTTCTCTTCTAATAGGTCTGATATTCTGAGACACTCCCCCTGAGACCTCACCCGTCCACCCTGAGCTGGAGGAGCTGTTATTAAAGCTGCAATGTGACTTTAAATGTTCCCCAAAATAGGATCTAACGACAAGAAGGGAGAAAAAAAAACACATCCCAAAAGTTGAAATTAAGACTTTTTAAATGAATGTGCTCAGTTTTATTATTTTCTGATGCATCGCTGTGGTTTCAAACCTGAGGGTCAGGACCCCACTTGTGGTCACATGAGAAATTTTCAGGGTTCATCAGTGATTAACAAGAAAGTAGTGGAAAAATGCATTCTTCGTAGCTAGCTAGATTTGACTGTTATTTCCTGGAGATTGATAAACTCAAATATTAAAATTTTGCCTGAGCTTGAGAAAACTCCAAATATGGAAAGAGAGAGAGGGGGAGGATATGCAGCAATTATCGCAACCAGAAATCGATCTTGGCTTGTACATCCAGCGCTTGCTCGAGCACCCTGATGGACTCATTATGCACACAAAAATTTAAAAACTGCTGGGAGATACATGAAATGTGGAATTACAGACTCTTCCTGCAATTTGGGACCAAGTAAGTGGAATTTAGAAGGTTTGGATTGCATACAGGAAATGAGTTTTCAAAAATCAAAATCATTTCAACCAAATTGTTTGAATTTTTGAGGCAAGTTGTATCTGCAGAGCTGGATTATCATTATTATTTATTATTATTATTATTTTTTTTATCTCAGTCGGGTTAAAGGACTCTATTCGTCTGTTTGTAATTTTGTGCAGATGTTTCAATAATTATAAAAAGGTATTATTAAAGAGTTTCTTCTTTTCTATATAGATGACATCACAGCTGTTTTAAATGTTAATTATGCGTCATCCGAGCATGACATGAATTTATTAACCTGTTATTGCACTTGTTTTTTAGCAGTTAGCATCATACTAAACTCTAAAAACATGGAGTGCGGTCTGCAAAGAATTGTGGGTACTATAGGTGGGTAACTATGGGAGTCTGCTTAGGACTAAGAAACTGTTCATTCTTTCCTGTTTTATTAGCACGGTAAGACTAAAGTGCAGTATTCCAGCCCCCACTGTGGGGGGCGTTTTGGCTTCACCTAAGAGGAGGAGACATGTCACCCGTCTTTATATTAAGTCAATGCGTTAAACCAATACACGCTTAGTAATCTGCTAACTTACTCTACAGCCCTGCTGGTTGTTAATATCATTATCATGCTGCCATCTGACATGTTGTGCATTTCACACGTGTCACATGTACATCAATTGCTGGTACCATCATTACACTCTGAACAGTCATAATCGAGTCCCCATTATGGAAGTTGTCCACATTGCCAATATTATGATCATTAACGACTATAAGCATCATCATTATCTCTGTATTTCTGCTGTCCTACCTTTCCCGCTCTCCTTATCCTTCCTGCAGTGCAGCTTGCCCTCCATTTTCCCCTCATTTACTTCATCCTGTGCCTTTTTCGGCTTTTCTCAATTATCCTCCACTACTTCCTTAATGCCTTTCTCTTCATCCGCACTACCGAACACTTTGGCAGGATTTTGAATAAACACAAAAGAGAGGGGAAAAAAATCCCACAGGATGAGTCAAGGTGCTAATCACAATAAAATAGGCCTCGAATTAGGAGTCTCTGCACAGCCCAATCCTGGGAGCGCGAGTGCTTTATTGAATACATGTGCAATATTTCAACAAGACACCTCTTTGTCAAGATTACCTGTTGAGACATGTTTTATTTTTTATTTTTTTTAGCTTTGAATGAAGTAATCCTGTACGAGGCAGTCACTGTGCAGCCGCATTAAAGGGTTTTAAAGAATGGAAGTGTTTGAGAGGAGAGTTCAGTTGGAAAGAAAGAGAAATCATGGATGTAATCTAAGGAGCTGCTTATTAGAGGAAACACAAGTTCACACAAACGTGCACACACACAAACACACACACACACACACACCTTCAAGCACTCACAATCACAAGTTAAAAGGATTTTACTGGTCTTATGTGTGTGCTTGTGTTTGTGTGCCAGAGGACTGCGTACCACGCTGAGTTCAATCCAAAGACACAAACAACAGAATATAAACCACAGCTCAAACAGAAGGGAACAACACCCGGTGCCCAGGACAACACAGAACAAAAATCAAAGGTCTCAAAGGCCTCAAAGGCCCCAAAGGCCTCAAAGGCCAAGTTTACACAGGGACAGAACAAGCAGCATGCATTACTGAAGCTGTAAATCAGCTCAGAAAAAGGTGAAGGAGTTCTGTGCGAGGTCATGTTTTCTGGAGCAATATCAGAAAAGCTTAAAGCTGATAGCAAACAAGAAGAAAGAAGAGACTGAATAATGGATGATAATACGACTCCAGTTCAGTGCAAATGAGCTCAGCTTAGTCAGCAAATATTCTGCTGTTGAGCAGATTGTCTGAGCCAACGCTAAGCAATTGTTCCGAAATTAAAATAAAGATGACACTCTTTGTTCACCCACAGCTCACTGGTGGCTGGATCTAATTATCTTTTACAGCACAATGAACAACACAGTCTCAAAATCTGTTCTTAGGAGCTTGTACTGTACTTCTTTAGAAATGTTTTCTCATCTTCGGAGTAAACCTGAGTGCTTCTGGCATGTTGCTCAATCTGTCTGATGCTTGCAAAAAGAGCAGAATGTGCAGTATGACTTACCTCATTGAGCTTTGCTGAGGCAGCCCTCCTTCACAGATGGAATGGGAGTTTTGCTAACTGCAGATATTAATTTGAAATCAGCCTCTGTGTCCACTGTTTAAAGAGCAGGTTAGCATTATGTGTAGGAAGATGGACACAAGCCTCCATACGAATTTTCTATTGTTTGTTTTTTTTTGCAGAAAATATGCTCACCTTTCGGGTTTTTCAAATGCCGGAGTACCCGGCTTCCTCCCACAGTCCAAAAACATGCTCATCAGGTTAATTGGTGATTCTAAATTGCCCATTGCTGTGAGTGTGAGCGTGAAAGGTTGTCTGTCTCTATGTGTCAGCCCTGTGATTGACTGGCGACTCTGAACAGGATAAGAAGATGAATAAATGAATGCTCACTTTTGCTCTATTTAATTCCAGGTCTCCACAGAAAGTAATTACCACAGCTGAGCACAAGTTTAAAAAGTATTACACTGATCAAAAAAAGCAAATCTTTAACAAGTTGTGGGTTTACGTTGTAGAGATCAGCAACTCCATTTATCGTCTCTTGTTTTGGTAATGCTAATATTTTTACTGTTTCTGCTAATGATTAGCTGGATAATGAGATACAGTATGTTGAAAGATGAAAACTAGATGAAAGTAGCGCACAAGTAATGGGATAACATGTGTCTTAAAAGTTGCTGATATTCAGGTGTAAACCCTCTGTTTGAAAAAACTTCCCACAAACAAAAACTAAAGATCATAAAACTTTTTTTTTCTCCTTGAGGAATGTCCCTTTAATAATTATCAGCAAAAGTATAATAAGCTGATCTCAGCACAAAGACAGAAAGAGGGTAAGTTAACAAGAGATCACAGTTTTATAAAGGTTAGCAGGTCTTGTTTGTTTGCTAGGTTAAGCTAACTTAGATTATGTAACATAGTGAATATATGTAATAATGCTAACAAAGCTTTAATGCAAGTCCAAATGGCCCTGAAGTTCTCTGGTCTTCCTTTAAACCACTCAAATCTTTAAACGGTGTTTGTTAAAAGGGTAAGCAACCAAGATTTGTCAAATTAAGCTAACTAGTCAATAAATAAACAAACAGAGAAAAGGCAAGCTTAGCTTTCATGAAGCTAACTCTTGCTGGTTAAGAAATGGCAATGTTGAAAACACATTAAGAGAGAAAAGTAGACAGAGTCAATAAAGAAATGACATTAATGCAAAGATACAGGTGTTCTACTTGACAGTGTAGGCTTATGTTATAGGGGTCAGGAAGCCCATTCCCTTTGCTTAGCTAAGCTGATTAGTAATGTATGTAATGTTGCTAACATGTAGCCAGAAGCTAAGATATATCACCGTACAAAGGACATGCCTCCTCTCATCACATTACCCCGTGCTTGTACTCTATGTGGGGGCAAATCAATACTGCATCATGTGCTGATTTTCCCCGTAGAGTTGCCTCAGTCAGCTGTTATGGTCATCACTAACTACTCTGGCAGTGTCACTGATTCATCACTGCCTTGGACAGACACACACTGACACTGAGAGACCTACTTTATGGAGGACAAAACAGAGCAGGGCGGTTGGGAGGGAGGGATGGATAGATGGAGTGAGTGGCAGGAAGATAGATGAGGATGGGGCAAGGAGCAATGTCAGGGAGGGAAGGGTGAGTGAAGGGGAGAGGAGAGGGAAATAAAGAAGTGAGGGTGGATGTGAAACAAAACCAAAACAAGGGAAAGATACTTCAGAGAGGAATATTTCAAAATAGTTTGAAGTTTAATGAGGTGATCTTACTTTAAGGAAAAGTAGGTTGACAGTTAGCTGTACAGGGACAAAAAGAAAGGCCCCAAAAATGAGCCCTGTGGAATCCCAACAAAATGTGTGCCAAAACACTGGAGGCATCAACAAAATCAACACTTTTTGCATCATTAAAATACTGATTGTGTACATATGGAGACCCCAGCTGCAGTTTCAGGTTGGTGCTCATGCTGCATTAAACTCTAACTGGATGATACCATCGCAATAAATAAATAAAAAACATTTCTCCAGGCAGGTTTATGAAATCACTCTGCTCCATTCACACTCGCACATCTATCATTTCTATTACAACAACACAGAAAAAGGAGAGACAGAGGTGCTTGTATCAGACTACACACACCTACGACCACAGAGTTTCTCTTTTGCATTAACAAAGAGCAAAGTAAGGGCTGTGCCCCAAAACCCTGTCGTCAGCTCTAAGCTTTCCCATTTCTATTTGATTGGCTGCCAGCGAGGCCTGCGGAGTAATTGGCAGCATTTTATTGGCCAAGCAGACGGACAGCCCCCCTGGGAGGTAGTCCATCAGGCGATTTCTGTTAACACACACACACACTCTCACACACATGGCCGGAGGGGAACTCCCGAATGCCTAATGTATCTTTTTGCTTTTGCAGATGGGGTCACTTACAAAACTGAGCAAAAGAGAGATGAAGGCGGAGAGAAGATAAAAGGTGGGAATCACTGAAAGAGGGGACATCAGGAAAGAAAAAGAAGAGCTCAAATAGCCCCATGTTTTTGTGGCCTCATTTGGCCCTGAGCTACAATAATTGGACTGATTCAGAGCAGAAAATGGGCGAAGAATAAGTGAGTGGGAGTGAGCTGTGTGATATGTGATTAAACACTGAAATATCTCACATTTCATAATATTTCTGCCTTCACTTTCTTTTTATGTTGTGACAGGCAAGGAGCAGAAATTTACAATCTTACAACTGCATCACATAAGAAAGCACACCACACACTTATATTCACTGTGGTGTGAAAATATTTTTGATTTCATTGAGTTAAGACAATTAAAAGTTGTTGAACAATAAATTAACAGCCACTACTCTGATTATCTTCAAATTGTCATTTTACTAAAACAAGCTTGCAGAACTTCCCAATCCAAGCTCATTTGAAGATTTTCTGCCTTTAATTCTCTTAATAAACTGATTTTTGGGGGCTATGAACCACTGAATGAGCAATCAGACTATTTCAAATTGGCTCTGGGAATTTGTGACACAGTCTAATCTCTTTTTTTCTACAGAAAAAAAATCAATCGACAATGGAATTAACAGGAGACTGATGGAACAGGAACATTATCTTCAGCGTAACTGGGCAGCAGATTTCAGTGCAAGTCATCAGCCAAAGACTTCTGTTAGCAAAAGGTGCACAAGCTAAGCTAAGATCGACACTTTAGATCTGGATTTGAAGAGGTTGTTGAGTCTTTATTTTCATGTTAAAAACATTCTGAATCAAAGCAGGTTCAATCACCCAGTAACTTTCACAGTACAACAGCTGGCAGGCTAAAACACAGCAAGGCTAGCTTGTTAGCAGTCTGTTTTGCTAACTGGTGTTGCCAACCTTGTATGAATGATCTTAATTCATACTGATCGGTGCTCTAAAATTTGGCATGAATGTGACATTGTAGGACAAGGGCTAGGAAAAGAGCTGTATGAGTCTCTTTGCCAGATAATAAAGAGTAAAAGAACAAAGACTACAACAAACACTCACTGAATTCTGGGAAACAAACAAAGAGGAAGCAGTCACGCAGGCAACCGCCAGCTCTGACGAAAAAGGCAAAAATGAGTCACCATTGACGCTGCCCAACTCTGGAGGATCAGGATTGTCCTCACAGGGCCTTGCTTAGGTCTGTAGTGTGAGAACAAAAGAACGGTAATACTATGTGACTCCTGTCTTGGGTGGAGAGAAGCATCTGTGGATCACTGCTCACACCGCAGAGAGAGAAAGACTCAATTGGGTCACGATCACGTTAGAGTAGCAAGGTTTGAACAACAAAAAAAAATTTAAAGGCAGAATTCAGCTGATCTGATATACTGTGATCTGTTTTCTATGATCAGATGTGGAATCTGTACTCAGGGTTTTGGTTTTCATCTGTAGTGGATAAGAAAGCAGGTAGAACAGCATCTAACTTTTGTTCAAACTTCCAGAGCTTTTTTTCCTGTAAGGACAAACTCATCAAAGCCTGCACTATTATTTCATTTTAATCTACGTCATAGTGGCCATACTTTGCAGATCATCAGAACTGCCGGAAAAAGAAAACTGTTTTCTTTTTCAGCTTCAGATCACTTAACCCTAGAAACTTAACATGACAACAGTAGTGCCATCAATAACATTAAGTATGTTTTACCTGATGTTGTACCCAATAGAAAACACTTACATTTCATAAAAGGAAAAAAAAAGTTTCATGGGCAGACCTAGTGAAGGCTAGAGAAATGATAAAAAAATATTTTACCCCTCACAATGTGAGGTGAAAATTACCCAAACATGTGCCTGGTGGAAAAAAAAAAAACAGGGCCAAGAGCAGGGAAACACACCTACCTTTGATGATGTCAGCGAACAGCCTGAACCTACCCAAGAACCCACACAATGCAGACAGCGACAACACGATGCAAATCACATGACCACAATCATGTGGGTGAGCTAATATCAGAAGAGCTTAAAGCTTGGTAATTCTAAAAATTCACTGTTAACAGTGAAACTGAGACTCACTAGAAAAAGATCAACAATGCAAATGAATCTGGTGCACCTGGCTTTTGAGCTAAACATGCATCTGGTTAAATTATAGCAAATTTCAGACCTGATGGTTGGAATTAGACCACAAGAAGCCTCGGTGTAAGTACAGCATTTGTTGAATTCCCTGTATACAGTGAAACTGAGACTCACCAGAATCACTCTGTGGCTGAGCTTTGCAGATAACTTTGGTGCATCAAATTAGTGGTTGATCTAAACACACAGTCATAAGTTTGACTGTAAGCTGTGCAGCAGGAAGTCTGAGCTGTAAGTCATTTATTGCTGCTGTTTCTAGAGGCACGTGTTGTTATCAGATTAAAGCTGATTGGTTGAGAAGCGTTTGGTAATTTCACTGCAGCAACGTATTTCGACTGACTAAAAAAGTCCCACACAAAATTTCTACTGTCACAGGTACCACCATGATTTTCATTCACTGGAAGTCAAACTCAAGAAATGGAAACTGCAGAGGAGAGAAAGGAGGAGAGGAAAGTGACGAGAAGGCAAAGTTGCTGACCCACTTTGTAGCTCTCAAAGTTTCAAATCCTCTTTCAAGAGACTGTGAGTTGTGGCCAGGAATTTAGCAACACACACACACACACACACACACACACACACACACACACACACACACATCATACATACAGCAAATGCATGCACGCGCACACACGCTCCTGTACAGTCACACTCACAGGCCTGCGACCCCCAGACACCATGAATAATGAAGCAAGTGCTGCTTTTATTTAACACCGCATTAGCTCTTTACATCACCTAATAATGGCAGCACTGAACCACTCACACACACACACACACACCCTCACACACACACACAGTGCTGCTGGTGCTCGATACGGTTTGTTAGTTTTCTCATTTGACTTGGTCTATTTTAGTCCTGCAAAACCCTCTTTCTCATTCCTCCTCTCTCTGATCCTCCTTCCATTGTCTCTCTCTTTTATCTTTGCTCTTCTCTCACTTCATCCTCTCTGCTTTATCTCTGCCCGTTATCTCCTCCGTCTCACACCTCTGCTGGAATATCTCTTTCCTTATTCATCTCTCTCTCTCTCTGAGCATTTTGATGATGTCAGTGATGAGATCAGCCTGTGATTGGCTGGGCGAGATAAGAAATAAGACTGTGATTTGTTTAGGGAGCTTTTCTCTTCCCATCACACCCCAGCGGTATGCAGCTATATTGCTAAAAGTGCACACACAAGCAACACAGAAGCACACAGACAGTGTGCATCAGGGAGAGAAGAGAAGAGTGATGAGTTGTGAACCGGAGTATGAGAGAGGGGAGATCAGATACGAGAGGAAAATGAGAGCGATGGGTGAGAAAAACAGTGTCCTTAATTTGCAAATCAAAGACATTATGAGTCACATTTTAAAATCCAAATCAGCTACGGGGGGAAAATCTTTCTCTTTCAATCTTTCCGCCCTTCTTACTTCACTTCCTTTTCGGCTCTCTTCAATCCTGCGTCGTGACGCACATAAATTTGTCCTTAAATGAATTATAGTTACTACTCATGTCACATTAGTTGTTGTTGGGTACAAATGTTTAAAATCATGACCACAAAGTCGACAGCAGCTTAAGCCAGCTTTCCATCTCATTTTCATTTTCATCCATTAGCAAAGTTAGCAGCAGGGACATTAAGTCCACACCTGAACCTCACAGTGTTTGTTAGAAATGAAGGCAACACACATCTTTCTGTCTTTCTTGTACACGCACATCAATTAAATCCTTCAGATTCTAGCCAGTTGCAGCACTGAAGGCTAATGCTTCAGTTTTAGCAGAGCAGCACACGCATTCTTGTTTGTGTGGCAGAGCATGCATGTGTGCACAGTATCTCCCCCGATGTCTGCAGGCTGAACACGCCTCACATGCAACTACGTCTCTGCACACAATGAGGACTGAGGATCGCATGCAAGAGAGGTTAGAGATAAAGACATAACAATGGTTTAATCTGGATTTCAGCCCCATGGGTTAGCTAGTATTAATATTCATTATTTTAATAACTGTATTAATCCTGTGAAGTAATTTGTGATTCTATTCTATGAAAGGTGCTCCACTAAATAAATTTGACTTACTTACTTACTTCCTACCTAATGTTACAATTCAATCTGATAAAAAAATCAAACAATATTTAAAACCTTAAAATTCAGACAGCAGGGAGAAGTATACGATCTGCCACAACAAGCCGAGTAAAAAGTAGCATCACTGTTTCAGAGGTGATGTAACTTCCAAAACGTAGTTCCTCTGGTATTCCAAGAAGAGGAAAAGTCCGTCATTTCACACAATGAAACAGGAATCAGGAAACAGCAGTAGCCTCCACTAGAAAGGCTGCTTAGCACGAATACAACAACATGTCCCAATATGCCTTTTTCGGAGAACAGCAGAGGGCTATCAGAGACAGCCCAAAGCTAAAAAATGTTAGCAGTTTTGCAAGTAGCCTCTTTGGGCTGGCTCCAAATGAAAGTCAATCTGGTTAAAGGCTAATTTTACACTTTTTCACCAGGAAGCTAGGCTATGGTCTTAACTCTACCTCTCTGTTAGCTTCCAGATTAGCCAGAAGTCCATCGGAGTCAGCATTTCCAATATGGCGGCCATTCTTGGACTTCACATTGCCTCTTCAGGAACCAAAGTGTGACATCACAGGGACTAATCCCTGTTTTTAACAGTCTGTGGTGAAACCCTGCAGAGGTTTGTGCCAAAGGATTCCTTATGAGAGAGCTAGCTCAGTGTTGAGTCACAGCTATCTACACAGTGCTCAGGGCATTCAATTAAAACTGCATGATCAACTCTGTTTCCAGCATAGGTAACAGGATTATGATGGAGCTTTGTCAACTGTTTTTATAAGGAGCTCTATCCATTACGTTATGAGATTCTGGCTCTGTCCTGTTCTTGTACCTGTCTTGTTTTAAACACGTAATTTGAGTTGCAGTCAGTGCCCTCCTCCCAAACCAACACTTTCACATCAGTTCCTGAATGAAATAGTCTCCGTTGTCCCAGCCACATATCCTGAAAAGAGAGATGGTTGGGGACTCCAGGTTGGCAGGATGACAGACACCATTGAGCAGTTGAAAGGCTGGTGTTCCGACATTTTTCAGGAAGAGACTGACAGTTCTGGAAACTCAAAAGTGCCCCAGAGGAAGAGCAGTTAACCTCCGCATATACCTTATCTATCTGCTCAAGTGGAGGAGTACGGCAGTTTGAAGAAAAAGAAAGTCCCTCTGATAAAGCTGTGTGTTAGGCTGGAGAAGCCGGGGACGGCCTGAACTGCACTGAGACTTAAAGTAGAGCTATGTGCTGAAATTGAAGTATGCAGCACATGGCCATCATTGAGGTTTGAGCACAGCTTCTTGTTGAAAAGAAAACGTCTCCCAAGCTGCCGCGGCATGCCGCTGAGTGGTTTGTTGTTTACAATGTGTCTGGTCGGATATGTCATCGGGAGAATAAACCCGACCATGTTTGTGGACAGCACCAAGCCAGGCGCTGACAGCAGGGTGTGCACCGACCGTGACCTCCCTGTTTCCTTTTGAAAACACCAGACTGTCTCATCCATTCCCCAAATAGTGCTCCATTTTTGAAAACACAGAGCGCAGCAGTGCCCATAAAAAACAACGAACGCTCCTGTTGGTTCACGTCTATTTGAAATAAGCAGACACACAACAGAGAATAGAGCAGAATAATGGGGTAAAACAAGCTACTGAGGCTGCAAACTAGCCAGCAGTGATCAATGAAGTGTAAAGACATGGTTACACATCCAAATAACTGATTTACAGTTTGTGTTCATATGCTCCCATGCCTCTCTTCCTCCATGTTTTTTCTCCATCACTCCTGTTTTTCTTTCCTCCATGCCGCCTCCTGTTCCTCCTCTCCCTCTGCAGAACAGTCTTTATCCTATTACAACCTCTTTGCTTCCGTGGAGCAGTTTCACTTGTAGACACAATGAAAACTGGCAGGAAACATTACTTAGCAGCACACTCCTCCCACCCGCTCCGCTTCCCCCCCCTTACCTACCCCAGTTTTACTTTTCCACTCCTGCTTTCAACTTTGAATATGTCTTTTCATCATGCTTCTTTCCTTTCAGCTCTTATCACTTCGTTCTTTGGTGTGTTTTCACTTTATTTTGCAGTATGGAGGTGTCTGCTGATGACTGATTGGTCTTAGTTATCCGTCTTTTCACCGGGGTGTTTGCTGAATTCAGTTACCTTCTGATCTTTCATGTTGTTGCCAAAGCCAATGGTTAAAAACAATCTCGTCAATGTCTGCTTTCCTCCTAGACATTCAAAGAAACACTTTCATTCAGGAGAATTCAAGTTCAATGTTTCAATGTCATTTCAAGAAAAGCTTGGCCATGGAAAGCGCTTCAATAAAATAATGTTAATGTGCTGAGAAGAGTTCATGTTTCAAAGTGTTTACAGTAGAGCTTTATGAAAGCACAGAGCAGCCTGTGTGCACAGGGATTTAATCCTAAATGAATCAAAGTGGCCTCAGGTCAACTCCTTACATTTGAGTGGGTGGAATGGAATCCTATGAAATGTGTTGAGTCTTACCTGCAAACCCTGAGCTGGGTGAATAAATGCCTCTATTAGCAGCAACATGATAAAACTCTAACGGCACAGAAATGGTTTATTCAAATGTATTATTCAAAATTTAATCCCTAAACTTGAGTACCTTATTCAGTTTTCTGAACAAAAAAAAAAACACATTTTCACCAAATGCTGTATCTACTGTGGTGGCTTTTTTTTTTTGCTGATGATACCTGGTTATTAACTGGAGTAGCAGATTGATATGGACTTCCTGTCCCATTATGTTTGCATCTAGCAACGAGCTAGACAATGATGGCAGGATGTTCACCAGCTGTGACCTCCTGGTTTTCAAAAACACCAACATTTTCCAGGTACTGGTCTATTTTGACAAACAGAGCTTTGCTAATGTTGTAAAAATATATAATAAAAAAATATCAAACATATCCACCCAAACTGGGCAACTATTAAGAAAAAAAAAAACTTACAAAAAACAAAAAACAAACATCCAGTGTGATATCTGGATTTTTTAAAAAAAGAAAACACTACAGGGAAATATTAGGGCTGTCAAATGACAACTCCATTAACCAATTCTTCCGTCGTATTTGCAGACATGCCAAACCAAACACTGACTGGACTGACGTCTATTTTCAAACATGCAGTTCAGCCAATGACATCTTGGAAAAACAATAAAACATCCACAATAACTACAACATGTGTTTTAAACATTTCATTTGACAGTTGACAAACATACTTTTTACAAAAGACCCAAAAAACATCTGTAAGAAAAAAATTGGTGTGACTTTTGGGAGTTCTTTTCGCTGATGATACCTTGATGTATAGTTTAAAAGGATGTATGTGTCAGATTAGTGTGTTCTGCCTCTCAGTTTATATTTTCTGTATATTCCAGCCCAATCAAATCCTCTTCATCCCTTTGTCAGGTTCTCTTGGCAGAGAATCAGAGCGGCCCCTGCTGAAAAGAAGGGCTCTGAATATGGCAGGGGTTTTATTTGACAAACCCTGCATGGGGACCCGATGGCCGCCAGAAATGCTCCCAGGGAGAGGGAGCTGATCTCTTTATCTGTCCATCCTGTATCCTATTAGAGTATCACCTTCCATCACACTCTCCATTCAAAGGATGAGAACAGCTTTTACTAAGCTGCACGTTCCCACTTACCCTCTCTTTACCTTGCTAGCTGGCCAGCTCCATTTCTCCTCCATCCACTCCCTCCCATCTCTCCTAAAATTCACACATTTTCCTCTTTTGTTTCTCTTACAAAACATTATTCTGGTACTCAGGCAAGAGGCGGTCCCTGCCTTCCAGAGCAACACACTGACATGGCACTCTAATCTAATGCCTTAATCAGCATTTTAATTTACTTCCCACAGAAAAGTTAGAAAAGGGAAAGTTTACTGCAGAATCTAGTGTAAAGGTTTCATGCCTTGTTCGCCGCCTTCACCACCTTTTAAAAATAGATTTTAGTGTTAAAACAACCATATGATACTTCTTCTCCTCCTACATTCCTTGGTTGGTGCAGTCACTACTCTCTCTTTCTCTACTTCACACCTACTTCATCTTCGCCTCCTTACTTTTTTGGGAGGGGGTCCACAATTCTCCAAAGTAGCAGCTTCTGGCCACAGAACTGCTGAGGCAGCACTGGGTCGTATTTCTCAAGCGCTACACGGACCACAACAAACAACCGATACCCAATACACAGCAGAGGTGGGAGGGAGAAAGAAAGAGAGAGAGTGAGAGATAGAGAGAGAGAGCGTGACAGGAGAGCGGCTGATGCCCAGAACAGGCTGCGAAGGATCGATAAGGGATAGACAAATGACTGTAGAACAGCCCCACTGGTACAGCTAGCTGCAAACACACCATCACAAACACACAAACTGCCTTCACACACACATTCTGTAAACTAAAAAGAACTCAGACACACTTATCTTCATTTTCTGATATGCAAAGTGAAAGTACATACATGGTCTAATTTGTTAAGTTTCTCTCTATTACTTTGCTCTTTCTTATTGGTGGATTAAAGCTGAAACCATTTAAATAATTTTACACGTGCGTATTATGTACTGGGTAGATAGCTGTCTGCTTATGAGTCTGGTCTGCCTGATAATCCTTGTTTTAAAATGAGACTATCAGCACCAAATTTGATTATTTCTAAATGCTATTTCTCAGCATCTGCAGTTGGTTCTTTATCCTGGAAAAAACACTACTGATTGCAGCCAAAGGTGTTATTACAGTCAGCTTCAAAAGCATGATCTGCACAGTGACTTTAAGGTTTCTGCCTGTTAAAAGCAAGTTTTATTTTTCTAATGGCCTCTACCAAGTCCTCTTTCACCAGTGGATTAACCCATTTAGACCGGATGCAACATTTATGCCTGTATACCTTTAAGGACGGATGCCACATACATGTTTGTCCCTTTAGGACTGGATGCGAAGTGTAGCTCATTTCGGACGGTATCATCCATCGTAGCTGTCAAAAAAACGGTTGCAAAATAAATAAATAAATAAAAATAATACAAACTTTTCACTCCCTCCACGTGTATTTCAGCAAATCTCAGCACATTTCATTAGTCACGTCTTGAAAATTATGACACAGTCTGGTCTTAAAGGTATATACACATAAATGTCGCATCCGGTCTAAGTGAGTTAATGTTGGGTCTAAATATTGTTCAAAATATATGATGCATTTATAGTATACAGCTCCACCAGTGAGTCTGGTCCAACCCAAGGGTTCTGCCTGTTTAAGGAAAGCCTTCCCTATTGGTGGATTGTTGGTATTACAAAGGGTACAGACCTGGACACCTTGTAGCCATCTTGTTTCTATTCCTGACTCAGAAGCACAGATATAAGAGGTCAGGTTGGTCTGTGTTTATCAGTCTGACATATTAATGCAGCAGAAATTGACATGATTATGTCTCATCTCCCTCCCTCCTCTTCTTCAAAAGCCAATTCACCTTTATCATTATACCATCAAGTGACTACAGCTGAATGAATGTGTGTTTGACGACTGCACAGGTCTCTGTGATAAACATCCTCCTTACTACAACCACACTGCTCTCTTAACACCTCAACTCCTCTCCTAGTTTTGTCACTGCTATAAACTTGATAAAACAACAACAAGGACAATAAATATATATGGAAACATTTATTTTAGGCCACTGAACAACAGAAAAAATGCCAATTTCTGTAAATTTACTACAAGAGCTGCTGGGATCCCAGCAGAGTGAAAAACAGAAACAGAAACTGTGGATTTTTCGTAGCACAGCTGTGTCATCTATCGTGGACCCTCACAAGCCACTCGGAGATTTCTTTGATATAAACATTATAAACATGATTGTAAGAAAATTAAAAATTTCAACAATCACTCTCCTTCCTCCTCCATCCTCCTCTCCTCTCCTCATTCTGCCTCACTATTGTTCTCTTTGCCTCCTTAATCTAGTCTCCCATCACACACTCGTCCCCTCATGCTGGTTTCCACCGCAGCAGTCTTCAGCACATGGCTCTGTTTGTGTGTGAGTGTGCGTGCGTGCTGTATGTTGCAGCTGTCAGGCTCACTACAGCCCGGGAGGCGATCGATACCTATTTGGGCAGCAGCTCAACATAATTATAGCGGGATACTGAGAATCACCCTGATCGGACACGCTGCGGATCTCCTGGTGAGTGTGTTTGTGCAGGTGTGTGTGGTTTGTTACCTGCAGAGTAACTCCCCCTCACTCTCTTTCCCTGCAGCATCTGCGACTGCAAACTGATCAGTTTAGATGAGATGGTGGGCGATATTTGTTTTCCCGGTGATGTGAAATAAATGTTACAGGTGGAATAATGATCCGTTCAACTTCATGACATGAGTTTTCAGCTTAAAATTCAAAACATAAACCTCTGAGAGCGAGATTTTTTAAAGCAAACAATCAATCAATCACTAAGAGAGAGAAAAAAAAATAAAAAGCTTAGGCAGCAAAGAGTAGTAATTGCAGCATCTTAGAGAACCACCCCGCAGATTTCTGACAAAAAGCAGCAGCAGAAGGGCAGCATACATGCGTGTGAGGAAGTGGGATTTTGATGACAGTTACGTCTGTATTTGACAAACAAGGCCCTTAGGCAACGAGCGGCAGTAATATGTTTGCAATCATCACAGGCATGAGGATGTTTTCTGAGGGTGTAGGAGTGTTTCAGAGGGAAGTCAGTCAAATGAAGAGCTAATGACTGACGGATCACGAGCGCTGGTTTCTGGATTTCACCTTTAAATTTGAAACTTCTGCTGCACAGTGATTTTTTCAACTCAGAGTGTGCATGGAAAATAACAATAATAATGATAAAAAACACTGGAATATCTAATTAAGACTGGGAATATGACTGCGAGGGAATTAATTTGCGGATTAAACTTTAGCTCTGGAAGCAACTGGGCGATATGCAGCAGCACACACACATGCACAAAGCTGAAATGTAACGACACATTATCATGATTGATTCCCAAAGTAGTGACACAGCCTGCAGCTCCGGAGTCTCGGGGCACCAAACACTCACACTCGCAAACATGCTAGACTGCAAGGATGATGGAGCCACTTTCATCCGATTTGTCCACGCGTGTGTTTGCTTGATGTGTGTGAGAACGTGCCTGTTTGTGTGGTAAAGCGGCGCAGGGAGGAAGCTGAGAAAATCACATCACTCTGCCTGCAAAGCCCCATGGGACGACAATCGCAGGGTATTTCAGGAAGTCTTTTCAGAAAGCAGACTCACAGGGGACCGAGGTGTGTGAGCGGGAGAGAGAGAGAGGGAGAGGGAGGGAGATCTAAAGAGCATGTACACACACACACAGGCTCAGGACATTTTTGACTCCTTATTTGTGCCCCCGACACAACAATCAAAACTTTAGGGAAAGTAAAGTTGTACAGGGAAGATAACAAAATGGCTGACTATTCTCTGCCAAACGAGAGCAACTGAACTCGTCTCGCTCAGATAACAAGCTTCTAGCAGAGCTTAACAGCAGACTCTGAGCTGTTTTGGCAACAACCAGGACATTGCTAAACAAAAAATCAGATCCCTGAGCAAAAAAAGCTGTGGATGTACTCATTCAAGAAGCCTTTTTATAAAAAAGCTCTAAATTTGAAGGATTGAAGTGTCTTCTTCCTGGTTTGTGTTTCCCTCATTTACCTTTCTTTCTTGAAGTCTAGAATTATGTCTAATGTTTTGTTGACTTTTCTGTCATTATTTTTAGTTTTTCAGCATTTGATCTTGTATGAAAGGTACAGAAAACTGTATATAAAGCTGGGCTCAAGTGCCGTAATTACTGTAATATGTGGGAAACATATTTTTAAGGGCCTGTGTCCACTGACACATTATTTTTTATTTTTTATTTTATTTTTTGCTTTAGTAGAGCTAATAACCTTAATTTCAGGGTGCTTCCCACCATTATATATATATCCTTAAACTTCTGCTCCCCTTGATCATAACAACATGTCTGTTGTCATGCTAAATATTAGCTTTATTTTAAAAAACAATAAAAGGAATTGTGAACTAGCATTAGCACTACCAGCTCTAGACCTGGAAATTTCTCCTCAAAAATGCAACAATTAGTTTCTCCTCTGCTGTTGTTATGGATGCAGCTGATTAGGAGGCCCCGCCCCTTATCGATTTTGATTGGTTAGTGTGGAGGAAAAAAAAATAATGTTGCACAATGTTCTAAAAGTTCTCCATTTCCAAAAGAGATGGCAGAGATAACATACAGTTTATGCTCAGGAGAAAAAGGTGGTTTTGTCATAAGAAGAGAAGCTGTTACAGCTCAGATGATGCTGTTAGTGGACACAGGCCCTTAGTGATGTCAAAAACTGAGGTGGACACAGAAGTAAAAATCCCAGTATCTTAGTTTTAGAGTTTAAAACAAATCTAGGTCAGAATATATTTACATCCTTTGTTTATAATTCTCTACCATTTGAACTTAACGTGATGGCACAACAAATCCTTTAAAATCTGAGTATACAAAACAATTACAAGAGGAAAATGTTGGATTTTAAAACTGAAATGGCACAGTTTCTATCTGTGTGACTCCTAGATACTAAATATAAAGCCGCTGGATTAAGGTTTGGATGATATTTCCTCTCTCTCCCCAGTGAAGAATGTTTAAAGTGACACTTCTCTCCCATACAAAATCTCCCTTCTTCTCTCCCTCTCTCTCTAAATCCAGTCTTATCTCATTCAGTCCTCCCCTCCAGCCTCTTCTCATCATCATTCCACTTAAAGTCTTTCACTAATGAGTTCCTCCTCCTCCTCCTCCTCCTCCTCTTCTCTCCCACCTCCCATCATCCTCTTCTTTGCTCTTGGGTTTCATGTCCATGTCTGTTCACAAGACAACATAAACATGAGGGCTGAGGAACAAGCAAAAAAAACTAAAATTCTCTTTATTCTGTTGTGTTATTGACGACACTTATACTCCTGAAAAAAAAAAAAGATGAAGCAGAGGATGCAGGAGAAGCTTGGTGCCTTCATCAACAGGAGAGATATGAACCAAGGTTAGAACATATTTGTGCTATTTCCAAATTCTATTATCTCACAATTAAACTTTTTATCACTGGTTCACAGAGTCCTGAATGTTGACAAAAACCTGTCACGAATTTTCACCTGCTGGAGGTTTAGATCCACTTGGATGGAGCAGCTGAGAGGAAGCTGATGTCCCTGCAGCAGTCGCTGCCTTTTCCAGTGTTTGTGTGTGTGTGTCAGATGTAATAGCTACACAACAAACTCCCTCCATGACAATACAGGGAGTGTTCTCAAAGCTCTGCCATTTTACATGTAGGTTGCGTTGCTGCAGAGCTGTGACGGCAGAGCTTTTGCACTGCGGAGCCGTCCTTCCTCTATCCGCCAGCGTAGAGCCTTACTGTAAGAAAGTGAGACTAAATAAATCTATCTATTAGCTGTCAGAGAGGCAGAAGATTTGTATCGAAACACCTACTTTGCTCCAGAATGAAAAACAAATGTGCGAGTCAGCTGCGGTGGTGTCAGTCCAGAGTATCTGCAGGATTGGGGAATGGTGTAATAACCGCCTGTGTCAATGTTGGCTGCTGAGTGATTTGAGCTCAGGCTTGCTTACTGATTCCCGCTCAATCCAAAATAATGTTAAAATCCATCTTAACGATCCAATGCTAGTTTTTTGTGTTTGTGTGTGTCTCTTTCGGTCAAAGAAAGAAGACTTTAGTCCTTTTTGTTATAAAAACGTCAATATTCTATTGTATAAAAAAGACTTAAAGGATTTGTATTACAAAGGAATAAAGATGTTCAACAACAACTTATTGCACCTTGAATGTGGCTGATATTAAGTGTACTATGACAACATTTGCTTAAAAAACAAAAAAAGGTGTAAGAACTCGCTTGGATTTCAGTTTTTGCAGTGCGGTGGACGCAGGAAGAGGCTGCAGCAGCTTCACTACAGTGTGCCAAAAGGGACAAAATAATATGTGAGAGAAGAAAAGAGTTTTTGCCATAAGTTTCTTTTACTCCTTTTATGAGGAATGAACTCTTTCTATCCTGGCCCCAGAGTCTCTTTATCTTCACCCCTCTCCACTGGGCTGATGGTTTGTGAATCTCTGTCCCGTTTTTTTTTTTTTCTCTTGTGTTAAAAAAAAAAAAAAAAAAAAAAAAAAAAGCTGACTGGAGCTGATCGGCTGGATGGCTAAATCTTATTTCATGCTTGTTACACACATATACAGACACACAAATGCACAGAAAGAGGGAGAGAGAGTCCTCCTTTCGTTAGCTGCAACAGGCTAATTGTGCTTCCCGGCAGAGGGGAGCCCGGAGCAGCAGGATGACAGAGAGGAGCGAGAGAGAGAGCGAGAGAGAGAAAGAGAGGGAGGCAGAGAGGAGGCGACGATGAGGGAGAAGAGGCTGTCATTATGAACAGTGTGGACAACTGAGATAAAGGTTCATGTCATGGAATCCTTCCCAGAGAGAGAGAGATGTGCTGATAACAGAGAGAAGAGTGAGGAGGAGGGAAAAGGAATGAGAGATTTATGGGAATCAATGACGGAAAGAGAAGCAAGATGCCTGAGATAATGTGTGTTTGTGATACGTGTGTGTATGAGTGTGTCATGGGTTAAGTGGGTGTTAGAGTTTTATGGCCAAGGTCAGGTTGCCTGTGACCAGCTCATCCAAGTTGGCTGCAGTTGGAACTCTTCTACCCCCTTTCCCATCATGCATCTGCATCTATCTCCTCTTTCTTTTCGTGTTTCTTTGTCTTTTCCCAACCTTTCAGATTGAGATCTCTTCTCTTTTTCCTTTCTGACTCTTTTACTGCAGCAGAAAATAAAACCTGGAGGCTGAAAATCTGCTCCCTCTGCTTTCGAGATTCATTTCCTCTTCCTTTCAGTCTCACAAAGACCTTTCTACTTCAGGTTCACACTGTTTCTCCATGATTCTAATACGCTGTCTGCGGTCTGTCACATGACTGCACGAGTCGGTTAAAGCAGAGACTGAGGAAGACCTCTAATCACACACACACGCTCCACTGTACGGAAGCTAAAAGTAGTTGAAATTTTTAATATGATTTATTTTTAGTTTAAAATTTTGGCCTTTTTTCTGCCTTTCAATCAAAGAGGACAGGACAGCAGATAGAGCAGGAAAGAAAGTAAGAGTGACATGAAACAAAGGCCTCAGGTTGGATTCCAACGAAGGCCACATGTTCATGAGGCGTGCAACCAATGCACTACGCCACACTGGTGCCCCTAATATGGCATGTTATAAATTTCCTTCGATTTTGATCTTTAAATTTGTGGATATCTTGAATTTATTTGCATATTTTGATCTTTATTTGCATTTTGATTTGGTGATTCAAAGAGTCAGTTGAGGTGGTTGGGATGTTTGAAAAGAATGCCTCCTGGATGCCTCTGTCTGGAGTTGCATGTCCACCCGGGAGGAGGCCTTGGGGTCAAACTTGAGTCCACTGGAGGGATCACATATCCAATCTGGTCTTGGACTGCCTCGAGTTCTCCCAGAAGGAGCTGAAAAACATTGCTGGGGAGAGGGATGTCAGAGTGGACTCGCTAAGACTGCTGCCTCCTCCACCTGTTCTCTGAGTGCGGGAAAATAGATGGATGGAGTTTACTGTATTCTATTCTTACTCTGTGGTTATCTCACTGAAATGCGCCGCCATTTTGGCCTTAACTCATGGTTAACTCAGCCAACGTACAGGGGCTTTAGTCCTCGAGCAGCTGGCAAAGGGTTCGATTCCTGCAGCCCTCTTCCTAAATGTCACCACACTTCTCTATCTCGTTTTCTCCTCTATTCACTTTTATCCTTTCAAGAATAAAAGTATTAAAGCCTGAAAATACAAGTGTTTTTTTTAATCATTGATGATTTAAGATGTTTTACAATATTTTTGACACAGGCCGAATTGGTCATGTGTGATAAGTTTGTTACAAACACATAGAAACACCTTTAAAGGGCCTTTATCAACAGGAAGTAGACATAAAAAACATCCTTTTTTCATATTCTAAACACTTGAAAGGGATTGTTCAATGTTTACATGTTTCTTTAAAAAAAAAATATTAAAAAACAAAGTTTAAGTACCTGGTATATTCTTTAATTTAAGATATTTTTTATACTTCATCTCTGCTACAACACCCAGGAGGTTGAAGGTTAAGTTTGCAGTAAACAGTAGGGAAAGAAAATTGTGTATTTTTACCAAAACAGAAAGGAGGCACGGTTTATATCTTCTGATAATACCAAACCTCTGAAATCAATCCATTCCAAAAAGAGAAGGAGCTCCAGTTTCAGTTTCCAGTCTTGCACAGGAAAACACTTCGATATATGCACACACGCACGCACACACACACACACACACACACACACACACACACACACACACACACACACACACACACACACACACACACGCACACGCACACGCACACGCACACGCACACACAAACATGCACAAGTCAAAACAAGGGAAATCAAACAGTCTGACTTTATTGTCTGAGTAATGACTGCACATGTCACACTCACTCTGGAGGCAAACCACAACACACACCGGAACCATCCCAACACACAGCGGTAGAGAGGATTACACATCTCTCCCAAGTCAACACCAAACACCGTCATGGTGCTTTTACCACCAGGACAGATAAAGAAGCAGGAAAGCTCTGTGTGTGTGTGTGTGTGTGGGGGGGGGGGGGGGGGTCTGTGATCCTCATGTTTCTGACTTGGCATTTTCCTACATTCAGGTGCAGCTGTGACACACATGCAGCACATACATGTACATCTTAGACACTGATTTAGGAGACTCTGATGCGCTAAGGCAGCCTTTTGTCCTTTTGATGCAACTAAAACCAGAAACACAACACCAAGAAACTGGTACCTATTTTTAGATATTTTAACAACAAATATTATTAACATATCATTATTCAAAACAGGTCACAAACCGCCTCACAAAAGACGATAAAACATTAAAACTGATTCTGCAGGTCCGATCCCAAGTGTTATAGAAATGCCCAAAACCTGAAACCAGAATTCTTACAACACTTTAAAAGGTCTCCTGCTGGCAGATATTACACCTACACACAGATATCCATGTCTATAGATTACAGGTAAACTGTCTGCCACTCCTGAACAGTTTAAAGCCCCCTTTCTGGATGACACCCATCCTCTCTGACCTGTGGATGTCTGCTGGCTCTCAAACCGTTGAGGATTAAGGCGACAATAGAAAAGAAAAGGGTGTTAGTTCCTCTTTGGACTTGGATAGCCTCTGATAAAGCACCTCCCACTGGGAAGAGACTGGGAAGGCTTGCCCAGAACAAATCTGAGGGATTACATCTCCCACTTGGTCTGGAAACACCTTGAGATCCCTGAGGAGCTGGAGGACACGGCTGGGAAGAGCAAAGTCTATCATCTGCTTTATTAGTTGAGACCTGTATCCTATAGATACAATACTAACAGAGAATGGCTTCCACTTGATTTCACTCAAGATGTATTTAAGGTTCTCAGTCTGTTTCAAAAGGCTTTTGCGATAGTTTCTCAGCATCAGAAATGATGCCAGCAGAAGAACCAAGCCAAAAAAGAAAATCCATACAGATTAATTGGTTTTATCTTGCTGGACAGTTAAGTGGAAGCTCTCTTCCTGATCCTCTGACACAGCTCTGGCTGTCCCTCTGCTGCTGCTGCTGGCTGGAAAGTGACTGGTGCTGCATCCTGCCAGCTGAAGAACCCTTGAGCAAGGCACTGAACCCCAAACGGCTTGGAGGCCTCGGAAGAGTGCGCTCATTAAGACATGCAAATGTAACAGAAGATGGATTGAGTCTCAAGGGGAGAGGTTCTTATTTAAGCAGAACCAGCAGGCAGCTCAAGCACCAGAATAAAAACCTTTCTGGTTTTGGGGTCATGAAGAAGTACTGATCTGGAAATCCAAATTCAAGTAACCTTAGGGGAAATTCCTCCTCAAGAGGTCTCTGACTTTAATCTTGGCTGCTTGTGTTATGCGTGGCTTGTGTTGTAACAGTGTTATTTATCCCTCACTTGATCCTTTTCCATCCTCCGACTGGCGTCCTCTCTGCAACACTGAAGATATCACACGGAATATCTTCTGGTCGATCGGGGCTCATTATGCTATCTAATAAATTCATTATCACAAAGCCATGAGTCCATGTGAGCAGAGGCAGATGCTGCCTGATAGTATTTCAGCAAATCACAGCAAAAAAAAAAAAAAGAATAAAGGAAAAAAAAACTTCATTAGCACGTATTTTTCTGTATTTACATCATGACACGGTGCGGTCACATTTCATTATCAGGGAGTGCTCCGGCTGTGCTCGGCAGAGGGACAGATGCTGCCAACACAGAGACAGCTTTGCAGCGCTAGCCTCCGCTTTCTGCCACGGACATATGTGGGTTGCCGGGGGCTGTGGCTGTCACAGGCTGTAGCTCTTCTTCGAGCTAGCTGATGCGAGCGGATGGGGTTTGATGTGATTGGTTGATAAGAGGTTTCTTTTTTTTTTTTTTTTTTGAACGTGTGCATGAGGAGGAGAGACAGGCTGGCAGGAACATCGGTTCGGGGGCCGGTGAGCTGCTGTTGTGTTTTGTTTTGTTTTTTTTCTTTTTTGCTGCATCGTCAACATCTGTAAACAGACTGTGGCACCCAACATAACCCTCACATGCACTGTCTCACTCACACTCTGGAGAACATGGCACCACACACACACACACACACATACACATGCACACACTCACACACGTAAACGCAGACTCAAAGCAGGTGTGAAAAATGTGAGAAAAAAATAACTGTGAAAGGAGGATGAAAGGAGAAATCGAGGTGGTGCGATCGTTCAGCTCAAGTGAACGGAGTGATGAATAAAAGGGGAGAAGAGATGGGAGGATAAGTTGAAGGGAAAAGAGGATGGGATGATGGGAAAAAAGGAAAAAGGGAGGAAGAAGGGTAGGTAGGAGGAAAGAAGAGAGGTTAGCTGTAGAAGTGGGGCAGTGCTGCAGCGTGACACATCAGCATTCTGAGCACAGCGGCACAGAGTAGCGCAACGAACGCAGTTGCACACACAATCTCTCTCTCTCTCTTTTTCTCTCTCTCTCTCTCTCACACACACACACACACACACACACACAGGAGAAGCATGCATCAAACATGTTATCTCACTAAACACACAAGCTTCAAGTGTTCAGATAAAAAGTGCAAATCACCAGGGTCACATTATCTACTTCAACACACACACACTGCCAGACAATGCATAGATGACAGCTGATACTCATGTATGAGTGTGATGGGCTCGGGGTATTCATAGAGCTGCCTCTCTTTGAGGGGTGTGATTGAAGCAGCATCTTGTTGCCAGATTGACTCTGTGAGAGAATAAACCTCAGACAGATTGGGATCCACATGCATGTGGACAACGTTTGCTTCTTTTACTGAGTCTTAAACAGGAAGAAGAATTACATGCTAAACTGGAAGCAAAACAATCCTGCAGTCACACAAAGGCTGCACAAATCCAGACAGGTGGAGATTTGGAGATCCTTCACTGACAGAAAAGCTTAAAGTCTCAGATCAATCGAGTCTCAGGAATCAAAGAAAGGGTTTCTGATGATTTGACTCCAAATACCAAAGATCACTGAGAGAGAGCGTTCAAGCTGCTCTTTACTACTTCAGAGAAAACGTCTGTCAGGGAGGAAGAGTCTGCTCTTGATTCACTTTCATTCACTTTAAACAAAACCTCCAACAGTGATAACCAACTTTTCATCTCTTGGTCAAAAACTGGAGGAATAATAGAGTGAATGTTCCACCTAATGTAAATGTGTTTTAGTCTTTACTTTAATCTGGATTAACTGAAAGTCATCTTTGTGTGTGTGTGGAAAGGTCTGCAGCAGTGCTTTAAATGCACCCTGGAAGCTTGAGCTCATAAGTCTGAAAAACTACGAAGTGAAAACGTGCAGATTTTTGAGATTAGATTTCAAAAGGTGTTTTCATCTTTAAAAAATGTGACTCACTGTTTTTTGTTGTTTTTTTTGGATAGAAGCCTGCCCTACTTTTCAGGAAGAGTTATTATCAAATCAAATCTCTTTTCCTCATTGCTGCAAAGGTCTTGAAAGTAACAGACTCATGTCTTCTGAAGTCATATATCATATTTCATATACACACTTTTAAAAACTGTCTCAAACTCAGAGCAGCAGCAGAGTGCTGCAGGTACCACAGTGCAGCAGGCTGTGCTTTCCTGAATATGTCAGGAATAGAGAGCCTCTAGTGGCCTGAGGGGGAACTACACCCCTGTTCCAGACCCAGACCTGCATGTTAGCACAAAAAGAGGTGCTTTCTTCCAAAGTCTCAGAGCATGGTTAACTCAAAACGTCTCTTTTTACATCCTGCAAATATGTGAATACATCCATATGAGTGGAAATTCATGCACACTCATTTCCCAGGGGGTGAATGAGAGCATGCAGAAGGGAGAATCTTCTTCAGCTGAATTGACCTTTGACCTCTCCCTCGGCAAAAATAGAAAACACTACACACAAAAGCTGCACAATTAATCTAATCACACAATCAGGATTTCAGCCCTCAAAGACGTCATTTATTGACATTTAAAATGCAGCTCTCACACTGCAGCACCTGTCTTTTTTTTCCTTTTTCTTTGTCTTCTTCAGTTCAACTCACACGTTGTGTTTTCTGTCTGAAAAGATGGTGAAAAATCTCACAATCTTACAAGAGTCAGAAAAACATCAGAGCGTTCCCTCCCTCTGCAGCAGCATCCTCTTTTATTATCACCCCGTTCAAATAAAAACACATATTAGCGCAAAGTGAAGGCCTGTCCTCCGAATCTAGGTCATGTTTTACTTCACATATGGTTGAAACTGTGTGTGTGAACAAGCAACATCCTCCTCTTTCCACCCAAAAAAGGAGCAGAAGCGAGACACCTGCAAGAAAGAACATCCTCCTTTACATCAGGGCATCTTGAGAGCTGCCCCAGATCCAGGAGTGTTTGTGTTCTGAGTGGCTGTTTGACAACGAAATGAATTTATGACTACAGCCCAGAAAACAGGAGCTTGTAAGCAACCAGCATTAGTAATATTTATCTCTCTCCCTCTCCCTTTTTCTGTCACTGAGGAGCCCCCATGACTTCACGAGCCCGGGCATCCGTCCACGAACGAACGAGAGAGGCTGGAATCCTCTGACTCGCTTTTTTGTGGCGTCTATCTGGCATCACAGTCAGCAGTTTGTCCAGAAACCTAGTTTCTAAACTTCAGAGAGAGAGAGAGAGAGCTGTTGGTGAGCATGCAGAATGACACTTTTTCCACCAATGGCACACTTCTCGTCCTGTTTCACACAGAAAGCCTCACAAACTCCACATGCACCGACAGACGAGAGCATTCCCTGTGCAGATTTTCCCTCTCAGTCCTTGGTGCCCAGCTGGCTAACTTCCAAGCACGAGGCCATTTCAGCCCCTTTTGTGCCACAGCCACCCATAGAAAGCAAATCAAGCTTGGAGGAGATGTAGAGGCTTCATTTGGTTACTCTTCCATCGGGAAAAAAAAAGAAAAAGCAGTGCCCAGAGAGTATAAAGGAGAAGGCTGAGAGAGTCTAAATCTACTTTATCCTGCAGCATTAAAGGTACCCTGTCTCTCTATCTGTGTGTGCGTGTGTGTGCACACGTAGAGCAAGATGACCTAGTTAGTTGTGTTCTCAGTCTCTTCAGAAGTGTAACACCCACAGCACTTCTGCCTCAATTTAGACTTTATTAACAACAACATGCGTGCACACAAACAACAACAACACACACACACACACACTCTCTTTTCCTTGATTTTATCTTCATGCACCATCTTAGACAAATAATCACATGCACACACGATTATTTGACACCTGTAAATATCAGTGCATCAACCCCAGACTGAATGCTAATTCAAACCAGGAGCGATGCCGCAGCATCACGTTAGAAATGTATGCTAATGGGGAGAAAATTTCACTCTCAGGCATTAAATCTAACAGCTAATGACAGTTAACACAAGTGTGTGATTTTAACTTATCTGGGAATGCGTATTTTCCTTCATCTGCATCATATTTATCTCTAGAAGCTAAAAAAGAACCAGCAGACTGTGCAAGGTTTGCAAACTCAGTCTGCACTGTTTGCGTATTGACAGGCGAGCATGGCCGATGACCGTGATACAACCCAGATAGGGACGGACGGATGGATCGATACTTTAGGATCATCATTTAGATACTGACAAGCTACTCATTCGGAATTGATTACTTAAAAAAAAAAAACTATCAATATAAAATGATATAAATATGAAACATGAGTCAGTGAGTCAGTAATTTGTGGGATTTTTAAGTTGAGAGCGTTTTGATGCTAGCACACTCAGAAACAAGCATGGAGCGCGTCATAATTTCACAAGGATCCCATTATCTAAAAGACCCTGTCAGTACTTCTGAAGTGAACTTGAAAGAGTCTCACTTCTATAAATTTGCCTTTTCATATTTAATGATTTAAAATGAGACTATCAGGGCCAAAATCACTTACTCCAAAACACTATTTTAGAGAACATGAATCCATTCACGATTTATAGTAATTTTGGACACTGGAGCCGGGCTGGCAAAGAAAAAAAAAAAAAAAAGGACAGAAGAGCAGAGAAGAAAGCTAAATGGGAGATTTTGTGAGAAAGCTTCAGCGGCAGATGCTTTGTGAAGTTGAAAGCTAAATCATCTAAAAATCTGGAATTCTAGTGAGAGCCAGAATCAGAGAGTCAAAAGGAAATCTGACTTAGGTATGGACTTCTACATCTTTATCTTGTAGTTCACAACTAACAGTTTGACCCCATTACTCCAGACACTTCATAAATTAATCTAAATGTATTTCAACACAAACTATATGGACATATCTTTGGATATTTCTATGATTCAAAACAACAAATGAGGTGAGAAAGTAACTGGTCACATAAACAAGACCAAACTTTCTTTTTCTTTGGATGTTGGAGAGAAATTACTACATGTTTTCCCCTCTTTCTTTCTGTAATCCTCTCCTCCCCCACCCCTCAGGCCCTGGGAGGCAGAGGCAGAAGCAGATGGCAGGCCAGGTAAACTAAGGTGAAAAGACGACAGGGAGAATATGGCTGGGTGAGGAAAAGGGGGTCACAAATGTCGGGGGAGACTGATGGAGGAGGGAGCGAGAATGTGGTTGAGGATGATTGGATCATGGCTGGAAGATGAAGGCAGGTAGCTGGAAGGAGGAGCAGCAGGGACGGGGGGAGGGGAGAGGAGCTACATATGGAGCCAAGAAGCAAAACTAGGGCTTGTTCTTAATGTTAGATGTGTTGCATTATGGAGGCTATTTGCATACGCTAAGTGTTAGCATCAAGGATACACATTGCCACACAGCAGGTAAGAGAGATCCATCCAAAACGTTCAGTTCCAGCACATGTGAGCCCACTGGAGTCAAAACACATACACACACACACATACACACACACACACACACAACGCTGTCAAGACATGGGCTGCACCTTCTCATGCATGTGCACATGAGCGTCAGCTTGCTAATGCATTTGTTAGCATGTGAATGTCATGCCTTCACGTGCAAATGCACCAACACACATGCCTGCACACATCTACACACACACACACACACACACACACACACACACACACACACACACACACACACACACACACACACACACACACACACACACACTATCAACACCCAGGAAATGATTTTCAGATGAGATTAAACATGACAATTTAAGGCATGGATGCACCTGCATGCACATGTGCAGTGAGGAGCCTTTAATACTGTCTGTTTTTTCTTCTAATTATCTTGATGTATCGCTTTTTGATGAGCTTTTCTACACCTGGATGATTTAAAAAAAAAAAAAAAAATTAAATCTGAGTTAAAACTGTCAGGTGCAGCACTAGACTGGTTTCTGTTCACATTAAGCTGGTCAAATAATCAGAGTGAGTGACACCTTAAAGGACAGAGAATGAGATTGCTCATCAGGGAACATTTCTAACACGTGCCCAAGAAGACTGGAGGTAATGTTTCGTCCACAAGTGAAGTGATCGCGCTCTGCTTTAAGTGTCCTAAAGTAGAAGAAGCTTCATATTCTCACACAGTCATCTCGTCCCTCCTTTACGACACTATTTTCAGCTAATAGGAGGGATGTAACTTCTGGGTGATTAATCCGAGGTTGAGTCGAGCTCTGAGGATGTCAGACTTACACAACCTGACAATGTAAGGACATGCTTCTTATCATAAATTATCAGGTTTATTTTTTCTTCTCTGGATGACGTATGAATAAATCCACTGATAGTAAAGTGTAAGCCTGGACTTAAGCTACAGAAATGAGGAATAATTATTTATTCCTGATCATCTTTAACCTGAACACTTATTTTGTCACTCATCCTGTCTCACCTTTTCGGTAACGTACTTCCTCCACGTGATAAAAGTGCAGCACGTATTGGTTCCCAGGGTCAGCCGGGGACTGCCGGCCTGCCTTGGTTTGTCAATACAGAACAGCTATCGATTACACTCTGATCGATTTCTGTGTCATTTGGAATAGCGCAGCCAGGTTGCTCGGTGATGTGCCTGACAATACAACAAGATCTGAACATCTGTCATTCATTTATCTGTTATTCAGAATGCTCCTCACTGCTGGCCGCAAATATACAGATACAGAGAGTGAGAAAAGACAAGGCAGCATAAGAGAGGACATGTTTTTGTTTTGTTTTTGTTTTGTTTTGTTTTTGTTTTCAGTTTTACTCAACATAATGATATCTATAACTCAGAGAGCAAACTGTCACAAATGGAAAACTTTATAACATTCAGGTCGTCTCTGTGCATCCTTTTTTAGTTTGTTCCCATGTGATGTGCAACAATAGATGCGCAAACGTCAATGTCAAATAATTTACTTCAAGTTCAAAAATATATCTTCAAAATTAGATGGTTAAATATGCACAAGTTTCCCTCGCAAAAATCTTTCTGCAACATTTTCATGTGCAGATATATTCAAAAAATGTTCATGTGCAATAAATTTTCTGATAAGAAAATTTTAGAATGAAAAAATGTCCCTGAAAAATACCTCAGTGGAATAATGTAAGTGTAAAGTTTGGAGGGCCATAAAACATTGTTGATTCCCTGTGGTGTTTTTCTTTTTATTATTATTATTATTATTATTATTATTATTATTATTATTATTATTATTATTCCTAATACTGCTTTTCTCTGAAATATAATATAAAGATGACTCTTGGGGAATTTAAAGGGGGATTTACGATCTACCTGTGTGCTGTCATGTATCTGTACAAATGACATTAAAAATCTAATCTTTCCTATTTGTCTATTTGAAAAATGTTGGATCCCTCCCAACGCTATTAAAAACCATTTCACCTGGACCTGCTCTGTGTTAAATACCACAAAATCATTCATTTGTTTTGATTCGACTTCCCCCTGCTGCAACTTCTGAGAGTAAAACAAGAAACCAGATCCTTTCCAAACAAATCGCTCTGATACCACAAAGATTAAGCAGCCAGGAGAAGCATTTACAGACTCTTCTTCTTCCTGTACTGTACAGTAACATCATGGTCCACCTACAGCAATACATTAAGTAATTCTGTGGCCAGCCAGGAGTTAAAAGCTCATTTGGTAAAAGAGACAAAAAGTGGAGCGAGCCAACGCAGGAATCGATACAGCTAATGTGATTTAATAAGAAGCTCTCTTTACTCGGGCAACGCTAGTGAGCCTTGATAGATATCTTATACTGCTGGTTCTGCACTTTTATTTGGAAGGCGTTCAGAGTCCTGCAGAGGCTTTGACAACATTTGCAGTTGGAGGGTGTGAAGGAGAGAGGGAGTGAGAGTGACAAACACCTGCTGTTGAGAATTGAAGAGGTGGTCAAGAAACAAAGGAATGTGTTAAAATAATGAAATGTGAAATCAGTATCATTACCCTAGCAACAGTTAGAGCTTCATATGAGAAAATAAATAAGCTGTCGCTTCATTTTAACAGCTAACTCAAAGTGAAAAATGACAAATATTGGGTGTCATTGGGATCTTTTAAATCCTGATTGTAACCATTAAATTTTGGCCTGATTGGGGCTGCTTGTGACCCACCAATCCAGCATCAGAAAAAATAATGTGTGCATGAAAGAAGTTTCGAGTGAGCCATCTTACTCCATTCCTATCTTTCTCACCATTTGTCTCACAAATGACTTACACCAAGACAATATGTATAAAATATAACATCTCAATTCTAACAATCCATGTCAAACATGATAAAGAGGGTCCTCCTCCATGCTGCAGTTTGGCATTTTGATCCCTGAGTCTTTCAGTCTGCATGCCAAAGAGTCCTCAGTTGAGTTACTGAACCTCAAATTGCTCCCAAAGGTAAAGCTTTAGACGGGAGAGTGTGCAAAAGAGTTGGTTAGATTACATCTCTGTGGGCTGACAAGCAGGCTCTGCACCAACGTATTAATGTGTTTGTTTCCCACACCATTACACCGATCATTTGGAGGGTCTGTTATTGCTCTGGAATGATCCTGATTGCTTTTCTTTTTGGAAGCAAAACTGGCGTACAACTATTTCAGATTCATGTCAGAGTCGCCTCCGGTATGAAAACAGCATTAGAATAACAATCACTGATGTGCATGGAACCAAAATATCCCATGATTGTGACTCAGAGTGGGTTTCTATGTACACTGTGACACACACACACACAGAAAACGAACTCTGTGGGGTAATTAAGTTACAATAAAGATGAACGAGGGACTGCAGGGGGAGAAGAGAGAGAGAGAGAGAGAGAGAGAGAGAGAGAGAGAGAGAGAGAGAGAGGGAGGATGAGGGGATTGATGTTCTGAGACACTGTTACTGTGTGTAAAACTGTCATGCGTTTTACACACAGTAATGAAATCTCCCCATTGTCCCATTTCGCTACGGGAAATGGAAAGCAGTGCACTTCCATGTGTGTGTGTGTGTGTGTGTGTGTGTGTGTGTGTGTGTTTACACACGTAATAGAGCACATGTGTGTTTCCCGGGTGTGTAGGCGTGTGCTTGCCTGTCTGTGTCAGTCGGGGAGGCCGTGTGTGGGCATGCGAAACACATGTGCCAATGAATGGGAATGCTCTGCTTTTCAATGTGTGTGTGTGTGTGTGTGTTAAGTGTGTGTGTGCTCAGAAAGCGATGTCTGCGGTGAATTATTCAGCAGCGGTGATATTTGCAATAATGGCAGAGTCAGCAGAAAAAACTGCAGGGCCTGTCTGCCAAGTGCTGGCTGTGTGTCTATGTGTGTGTGTGTATGTGTGCGTGTGTATGTGTGTGTGAGTTTGTGCATGGAATAATACACAGAGAATATGGGGATAACAACAGGAAGGAGGATGGTATTTCAATAGAGGACCAGGTAGAGTCAGATGAACACAGGTTACAGGTAAATGATGAAAGGAGAAGTTTACTTCCTTTTGAATGCTCTTTCAAAATAAAAGCACATCTCTTAATTCTAGATTTCCACATCTGTATGTCTGTGTTTTATCATTAGTACACTGAACTTTGTTGACATGTCACTTTAGAGCCAAAAATCAAAAAATCACCTTAACCAATCTCTAGAAACCAAAATCAGAGCCTTTAATGATTTCTCTTTTATTAGTAATGAGACGGAGGAAGGTGACACATGTTGCTGAAATTAGAAACTTGTGAACAGTTTCAGAAAGCCACTATGAGCAATCCTCTCCTTGCAGTCTGAGGAGAAGAAATAATGTTTAAGAAAAAGATAACTCCAGAAATTCTGCAGCAGCTCTGCAGGTAGAAACCAAGGGAACCCAACTATGATGCCTCTGCATGTCTGCGTGAAGATTGAAGAGCAAGGAGGAGAAATTAGAGCAGAGAGTGAGAGAGGAGCGTAAAAAATATAGACAATCAGAGGAAGCATCTAAACAAAGCCATAAACATAGTGACAAAAGAGCGAGAGAGAAAATAGAAGCAGAGACAGTGAGCGAGAAATGATGCTGAAAATATGCATCAAGCCGTTTTTACGTCAAACAGAAGGAACATTAGCAATTAAAACTGGGACTACAGAGCTGCTCAGTTATTAATTTGATGCCATTTCTTATCTCTCTTTTCTTTGGTATTGCTTTTTCATTGTGCGGTGATTGGTACTCTTGTATTTTGTGCCAATAAAGCACTTTTACTCTGAGATGAAGAGCAGACCGTCAGTGACACACACACACACACACACACACACACACACACACACACACACACACACACACACACACACACACACACACACACACACACACACACACACACACACAAACACAGACAGAGGTGCATCTCCAGCTGTGCTTTTAATGGTGTGTGTGAGTCGAGCAGATGGAGTCGTTAGCTTCCCCGGGCCATCAGCCAAATCTATCTCTCGACCATACATCATCGCTGACGCACACACCCAAACTCACCTCATCTTTACCTCAGGAGTTACCTCAGCTCACCATCACTGTGTCAAACTCGGGACGTCGAGTCCCTCCGCCTGCTGCTGTGTCCACACTTCCAACCAGACTTCTACAAACACGACACTCTTTATACCAAGAAAACGTCTCTGCATTTACTCAATAAAGAAGAAAAGAAAATGAAGCCTACGGAGATGAGTAATATTCAGATTAAAGTTGTGTGAAAAGTGTTGTTTGAGTTGTGAAAAAATCAGCTATTTTTGCTTCCGAAGGATGAAGGCATCAGAAAAGTAGTGGGAAGCATTTACAACAGCCACATTGTAGCTGTTTTCACTCACTACTTCACCATTGACTCGAAACACGGGCCACAAGAAGCATTTGTGTTTTACATGTGACTAAAATCTGGGGTTGTTCTGTCTGTAAAGATGCTCCATGAGGGCTCAGAGCCAAAAGCGTAGCCTGGCATGCTGAAGGTGTCTGATTGGTGGAGCACCTGCAGTGTTTTTATTTCATCCTCCATCCACAATAAGATCACACACAGCTGTGACTTACTTGGTTTAATAACTCTTAAACAATTATCTTTTTCTTAGCCTGATGATGTGAATGTGTCTGTCGGCTCCTGGTGTTACAGTTTAAAGAGTGACCCTGTAAACAGGGGAACCTTCAGCTGAACATGAACAATGAATAAGTCCTTGGGAATGTATCCTAGTTTTGTTTTTGATTCAGAAGTCCAAATCTCCTCATCAGATATGACCTGTCTGAAAGCCTCCAGTTAACAGGGTTGCACATAAAACCAAAACATCATTTGAACTCTGCCATGGCTTTTTGAATCCGTCTTCTTGCTTCAAAACCAGCACAGGCTGAATCTCCTCCATGCCGACAGGCTAACTGTAGCGTTGCACATGATGAAGTCTGTCTCCTTCTAGGATGCTATCTTTGCATCTTAGCATGTTGGCTAAATACATGAGCTTTAAGGTCAACTGTAACTACATATATGAACACTTTGTTTGACTGACAAGTTATCCTGGACTACTGAGGATGACGTTAATTTGTTTGGTCGGTAACGTCTCAGAATTGGTTGTTTGGATACTGATTGTGGTGTTGGTATCAGAAGAACTTGAGTCATTTAGAAGAAGACATGAGGAGCAGATCCAGTGATCGTTGGGATTAAGATTGAGAGCCATAAGCGCCTCCAGGAATACTATGTTTTTAAAAGAAAACAGGAGCAGCAGAGTAGAGATTGATACTCTTCAAATCTTCTTTAATTTTTCCCTTCATGACTTTTCTTTAAGTAAATTCATCTTAAGAATAACTCAAAACCTATCACGTAGCACCTTATCTATCTGACTGTAAGCTATTCTTATTTTCCGGGGCTGAATATCACAGCTCAACAGCTCTTACACTTCCTCTTCCTGTACAATTCCCTCCCCTTGCCATCTTCCCTATATATCATAACACTCTTCTGTGAATCCAGGTCAGTGACCCAAAGTCTGAATTTCATATTCCCCAAATTCAGATTACTCACAAGCATAACTGTGCTACACTCATGGCATGACCAGCCTGCAGTGAGTTACCACACGTTGCATCACAGTCTGGGTGGCATTAGTGGCTCAGGCCTACGGTAGTGATAGTCACCATTGCAGCACAGCATTAAAGCATCACCTGATACTCTGTGTTTAAAAAAAAAAAAAAACAAGAAGTCATAAATCAAATGAGCATATTGGCGAGGCCATTCAGAGCAGCTTAATGGCTCCAAAGACACTGACTGAGGACCCATTTTAGTGATAGAGCCAAACATTCAGATGGGGAGGGGAGGACGAGTAAAAGAAGAGAAAATGACAGAAATGCAGCCTGAGAAATAAAGTAGGAGGAGAGAGAGAGAGAGAGAGAGTAAAGCTCCTTTGTTTCCCTTAGAAACCCGTGAGGGGGGTATTTGAAAAAGAGAGAGAGAGACGGAGAGATAGAGGGAGAGACTGCACTTTACACTGCACTGCGCCATGCTCCTTTCTCACATTAGGAGTCTTTCTACAGCCTTTTTCAAGTCCCTTTTTTTTCACCAGCATACACACCCAGATGCTCACACACACACACACACACACACACTGACACAAACACACGCGTTCAGTAGTGAGTCATAGAGACAGATAGCCCCCTAACCATCCCTACAGTGGGACTGGCAGAATCAATTATGGATAGATTTCAAAGGGAAGAGTGCATATGTCTATGAATTATGAACTTGCAGCCACACACTGCACACATCACACCGGAGCAGCGGAGCAAAGCCCAGCGCGTGTTTGAAAAAGGCCAGCGCAGCGTTGCACTTAATAGATCAACAGCTCGATTGCAGTACGGCACAGCATGCACACCCTCTCCTGTGTAAGATGATAACGGTACACCGGTGCAACTATCCCAGTTTTCACTCTGCTCTGGCTGGTTATGCTATTGCTATCGTGGCCATTCTTTGCAGAGCTGCATTTTAGTTGCATGCTGCAGAGTGGGAGCTTCTGCAGTGGCTGGTTAAACATGTTGCAGTATGCCTTCACGGACCTTCCACAAGCAGCAGATAACCTGTGTCATTTCATCATCACTGCCCTTCTTTACTCTTTCATTGTGTAAAATCTCAGTAACAAATCAATCCTGCCTCCCTGCAGAGCTCCATGCTGCAGAGCTTCCCCAGCGTAAACTACAATCTTCCTCCACAGCAAACAATGGCACTTTTTTCCCACTGATTGGCTGGCAGGCAAACTCTCTCAGGCAGGCAGAATGGGTGCAGCCAACTTATCCCTCTCAACATTAAAAGCTGAATAAATAACGAGGCGGGCTCATCCGCTCTTCGCCTTTTGAATTGGCTGCGGTTGTAATGTAGCGCACCATCTCATCCCCTTTCCCTTAGCTGCAGCCAAGCAAAGCAGACTCTGGCAGCAGCTGTATGGTGTAAAAGATATGACAGTAAATTATACAACGGGTAGTTTCAGCCCCAGCAATCTGATTGGTCAAAGGAATTTTCCAGGAGTGCTGACGACTCTCATTATCCTGGCTGTATTTCATAGGTTGCTTTGACAGCCCCCTCGGTTAGAGCAGCTATGTGAGATTTTTTTAGCTGTTTTTTTTTATTTTGTATGCAAATGATTTTGAAGTAAACTGCTTAATTAGAGCGCATGCTTTGGAAATGATTGCATAAAGCCACAAGGAAGTTTTGCAGATGTGTTTTTATGCTTATTACCATCATCATGAGCATCCTCTTGGGTTTTTCCAATATGGCGTGTCTTCGTTATAATTTCAGCACAGCATGGACGCGTTTGGGGCTTCTTACGGCAGTGAACCCACATTGAACCCTTTCAAACAGCTTTACTAACTGCTACAAAAGGCCTATTTTTTGGTATAATTACACAATACAAAAAAGTCTGCAACATTATCATTGGACAATATTTCACAATAGTTTTTGCACGTCATAAAAAATGTACTTCTGATGTTAAAATCTGTATTATTGCACATGATATGGAAACAAGTGCTTTGCTCAGGAAAAAGTGACATTTTTGCACATGATGTCAAAAGTAAATTGCCACTTTAAAAAGTGCTGTATTGTGACACATGGTCCAAAAAAGTCATTATTATTACCCATTATATATAAGAAAAATATTGCACATGATGGGAAAGTTGTGCATTATTGCATGATACCAAAATTGGAACAGCACACCCTATGATTCAAGTTATCTTGCACATATAAGAAAAACAGTTCTGCAAATGATGAAATGTGGACATCATATTGAGATCATCATCAATCTTGTAGCAGAGTTTGGAAAGGTTAAGTGTAGACTGGATGGTTTTCCCACAACATTATAAAAAGGGAAGAGGGTATCGGGGAAAGCAACCAGTTTGAAACCTGGTTCTCCCAGCTGGCCTTTTTGTGTGGAGTTTGCATGTTCTTCCTGTGCATCCGGGTACATCAGCTCCTCCCTCTTAGTCCAAAAACATGCTTATCAGGTAAATCAGTGGTTCTGTATTTGCCCGTAGGTGTGAGTGTGAGAAAGTGTCTTTCTGAACAGGATAAGCAGTACAGAAGATGAATGAATGAATGGATCAGGAAGGGTGGGTTATGTTGCCAAATTTGACAGTGACAACTGAAAGTCTTTAATTGGGAAGAGTTGGCAATATAAGCTGCTCAAACAGGAAAGGAGAGGATGTCGGTGTGGACAAGAGGAGACAGATGACAGTATATTTAATTGATATCAGTGAGGGCGGACATGTCAGTGTTGTTAATGTGATGAATGGAGAGAAAGAGGAACAGAGAGGGGGGGGAAAGGTTTGACCTTTGTCTGATGGATCACTAGAAACTCACTTTCACATTTGGATTCAGTTTTTTGATGTATTTTGCAATGTAAACTGCCTGTCTGCACCCTGCAGGGCGTGAGCGTTTTAAGGACAATATTGCTCTTTCCCGGCACTGACGACTCCTGTCACCGACTGTTACTGTCACATTACAGTTATTGTTTCAGATAGCATTTACGAAGAGGGACATCACACCCACAGTTTTATTCAGCAGTCATGTAAATGCCACCATGGGGATTGTCGTTTAGACTGATTACATTCGGAGAGGGGGAAAAGGGTGGCCCATGTAACCGCAGTCAGTGATTCATGGCTTTCACCACAGAGCTACAGTCTACTCTGTACTTAGTCAGCTCAGCGTGACAGCCGGCTGCTCTCATAACCCAATAACAAGAAATACTGCAGGCAAAGCAAAAAGACAAACCATAAGAGCATCTACATTCAGCTTTATTTAGTCACTCTGTGTGAACAAGAGAGAGTCAATGCAGCAGTTTGCCCAAACTGTTTAAGAATGGCAAACTCCAGACTATGATGACAAAAACATATTAAAAGAAGGACTCAAATTTTACGCGTTTCCAAAACATAAACGCAGCACATCTAATGGTATTGATTAAACTTCTACATGACCAGTCGTCACGTGCCGAGCTTCCAGTCTCTTATTTCTTCATTCTCACATTATTTATTCAGCGTGCGATATCAAAAAGACTCATTAAATAAACAGCAGCTGCAGCTTTGAACAGAGGAGTTCGCCTAAAGATAAGAAAACATGGTGAGACCTACATACAGGAACCAGTGTTGAAATGTGAAAGCATGTAAACACCAGTACCCAAACATTCAGACTCTGAGAATAGACAAAGGTCTCTTGGTTATTGCTGCATAAACACTTGTCTTGGTTTTGGAACGACTGCTAAATCCACCGCTGAGATTATCGCAGGCTCGCAGCAACAATATCTCTCCCACAGCTTTCAGGCGCTCACTTTATTCACTTCTGTCTGTCTCTGTCTCTTTATGACTGCATCTGTTTTCCCACACTGTGCTCAATATTCCTATTCTCCTTTCTTTTATTGAAAGACTTAAACTAATGGCCTTGGGACTGGACTGTGTTTCACCAATCTAACTGATTCAAGCATTGCATAGACTTATTACTTTAAAAGCTGATCTCCTGATACATATTACTGAGAATCGATTTTGGACATTGTGCCAGAATCAAGAAAAGTAATGTCTGAAGTGCTTTAAATAGACAACTACAAAATAAAATGTTTGTCCAATACATTTATTCACATATACAACATCAACAATAAGGGTTTTTAAAGACTTAAGGACAAACTATCCTTTGCACATCTTCCTAAAACTGTGATTTAGCACTACAATCCCCATGATGCTACACTGAGAGGAAGATTAAGGAACATAAAATCAGTCCTGAGATTTATCAATGATCATCATCTTTTAATTTCAGTTTCTTTACTGTTTTATCCCCCCCAAAGAATCAGACTTCCTTTATCTCCTCTTCTCTCTCCTGTTGGAGAGTCGGTCATTTTTTTCCCTCCTGCAAGAAGTCTTAATCCTCTATCTGCTTCTTTCCTCGTCCTCTTTTGACTTTCTGGCTATCGGTGCAGCCCTCCCTCTCCCCCCTCAATCACTCACGTGTCTCATTCTCACCCCTGCCGCTCTAAATTGATCAAAGTGTTCACATTGCCATTCTCCACACTCAACAGTACTCACATCCCAACTCTCGCAACACGACACATACGTCGTCCCACTGTTGCCTTCACACCCCTGCTGACATCACGGCTAGCAGTGAGTCTCTCAGTGAATCCATTAGCAGCAGCAGCAGCAGTGAAGCTAACGCACAGAAATACACATGTATCAACACAGACGGTGAAACCAGATGTCTAACAAACACACTTTAGGAAAGCACCTGCAGTAAATCCTCTGACACATTAGTAAACGGGCTGACACTGAATTAGCTTAGCTCACAAAAAATTAATGAATAAATAAACAAAAAAAAAAAAAAAAAAGATTTAGCACTGAGCAAAATGCTATCCAAAAAGCACAAAACTGAGCAGAAACTTCATCTTTTTGTGTGCTGAACCACTTCTGGGGATGGCCTGGGCTAAAAGCTGATTGGCTTTCACACAGACGCTGTTCCTCTGTTCTAAATCCTGATTGGCTGTCTGCTTAATCAGAGGTGGAACTTATGCTGGAATCAACTTTCTGAGCTGTGATGTGACACGAAAGAATTTCTTGATATTTTATACTCTGAGAAAAGTATTCCCATGGAGCACTCCTCTATCTTTAAAACACCTTAAATTATAAGTTTAATCAGAACAGGTAAATAAATTATTTTCAGACATGTCTGTTGTGCCCTGATTTCTATCACCACAGACAAAAACTCTGGACACACCCTGCCTTTGCGGTTTAATTTGATTTAATTTGATTTAATAATAGATATTTTATGTATTTTTTTTAAATAATTGAATTGTATTGTAAAAGTCCACGATACACTTTCCTTCACTGGAAACACCTCACTGACATTCATCCACAGTTGCAACAGCACACTAAGACTCTTTAATTATCTTGAACAAACTGATAATTGATTATCAAGCAACTGCTCCACTAACACTTTAAATACCCCACAACTAGTCCTGGGTGTGTGCAAGCAAATGCTCAAACCTTTAACAACTCTGCTTTAACTTTAAGTTCTTCTTCTCATTTGAGTCAGAACTCTCAAAGCTGTCACTAAAAATCTATGATGTGATCAGCCCATTGCTCATTTTCATCATTTCAGTCATTTTTAAAGTAAAAATGTAAAATATTTGCTTCCTCCGGCTTATTAAATCTTGAACTCCTTTAAGTCCAAAGTTCATACCAGTTCCATCAACTTAGACACAAAAACAATGGATAAGATTTAACATTTATTTCACTTTTATGAGTCGTTCTAATTTTTTTTTTTTTTACAAAGAAGTGAGCACCAAGTCCTCACCCAGAGTGGTTTCCAGAAATAAAAAGCTCAGACTTAAAAAAAAAAGCCAAAGAGTTTAAACCCAAGTAATGAAACTAGATATTGTTGGTCATGTTCCTAAGTCAGAGCTGTCTGTGCTTATTGCCTGAATAAAATTCCCATGACTCCCCAGCCTTAAGAGCTGTGAGCAGAGTCAGTTCCTATAAGACAGTCCTTGGCCTTCATTGTTCCAGCCTGTGATGATAAGCTATTAGGCTCCTGCGCTGTGACGTGCCGTCGAGGCCCCGCTTCCCCTTGTTCTAATTTTAAAAGAGGGATAAAAAAGGAAGAGAAAGATGTGAAGAAGAGGAATAAAAACAGGGTGGGATTAGCGTGGAGAGGAAGCACTTTCCCTCCCTTTCTCTCTCAGGTCCCCAACTAACACTTGTCCAAACACAAAGCATTTTATCCTTCGCTGTGCCCTTTAGTAATATCTCACGCTTCAAAAGTCTTCTCAGAGTGTGTGTGTGCACAGTTCTTTCCACGTTCTCTCTCTTTCTTCCTCTCCCGTCTCTGTCTCTGCGGGGTTTTAGAGGACTTAGCGGGCTTTCAGAGAGCTGTTGATTTAGCATTACGTGTGTTAATGCAGAGAAACCGGGAGGGGAGGAGTGCTGACTCCAATACACTTTAAATCCAGCACATGCCAATAGCTGGGATGACACCTGGACCTCTGGCTGAAGACGCTCTGCTGAATAAATTAAGCAGCGCTCATCTCTATATCGATCTTAATGAACCTGCACTGTGCATGTGTGTATGTGCATGTGCTCGCGCTTGTTTGTGTGCGTGTGAGATGGGCATTAGAGAAGTCAGGGGTCGACTGAAAACGCAAAAGGAATGTTTATTCTGCTAGAAGGTGTGTATAACGCGATGTGAGTGTGTGTGTGTGTGTGTGTGTGTGTGTGTGTGTGTGTGTGTGTGTGTGTGTGTGTGTGTGTGTGTGTGTGTGTGTGTGTGTGTGTGTCCTCTGTCCTGGCCACTTTTTCCATACATTGATTGTCAGGTCAAAAGGGCTCAATTGAAGGTACAGCAGCTGTGATAGCATCTTTAAGGCAATTAGCCTTTGGCACAAGAGGGCATATGCATACACACACTTGCACACACACACATAAACAAATTGTTATAACCTTCTGCTTCCTCTACAGCATGAAGATATCGACAGGTCTGACTCAAAGAAGCCTCTTTTGCTTGTGGACGAATATTGTTTTGGTGCAAGGACTAGCCTGAAATAGATTTAAAGGAGCATTCCTGCTTTTTATTAAAGTTGCAGGGGACTCACGTTATAATGAACTGAATCAGAGGACGTCGAATCAGTGCAGAAGAGGAGAGGAGGAGATAGCCTGGTTTTTCTGTTGTAGAAGGAGTTAAAATCCTAGACGCTGAATCCTTCATCCTTCATTATGAAACTAAATTTCTCAGGTAATGTTCAAATTATCCATAATCATGGATAATTATGTATCATCCAGAAACCAGGAGAAATAAGCCCCAAACACAGAAAGACTAAGAAGTGAGAGCTCTGGTTTTAGAGGTCAGTTATTGGCTAAAACTCTCCTTGAGGAGAAATCACAGCAGCCAGATTTAAGTACCATGGACAGCTCTCCACCCTCTCACACGCTCTGCAGGAAGGGAGCTGTCCATCGCACTCAGAGACATCCACACACACAGGGTGCTGACACCCACAGGATCAGGACCATGGAGAGCTCAGCAGCAGTCTGGACAGAACACAGTGTGAAATAATAATAATCCTCATTTATTTACACACAGACTCACACACACTCTTAGGTTGACTTTATTAAATCTTCATCATCCTGATTTAATACAACCTTATCTGTCCTTTAACATGTTTTTTGTACAAGTATTTTACACCTTTCTAGCTCTTCCAATCACCTACTTTCAAATATCTTGTTATTTTTCTTGTATTTTTTGCAATCTTTGGATGAAACTTTTGAACTTTTTAGTGATTGACACATCAAAAGGAGGAGCAGCTTTGAAGGGAAGACAAAGCACATGTTGAAACAGCCCTTGGATTCACCTCTGCAGCACTTTGAAATGCCACTGAGCTCAAGCAAAACATTTATGGCAGATGTTAAAAGTGTGACCTCTGACCTCACAGAGAAACACAAAGATAACCCATATAAAAATTGCATCCACCCCTATGACTACCCTGATGGAGCAGCTATCAGCTATCCAAAAAGAAACAGTCCAACACTGGAGAGGTGCCGATCATCTTTTCAGTGCATTTAGCTTACGTTTCATCTCAGCACAATGAGCCTAAATACAGCCCTAAAAATAGACACCACCTCCAAAATGGCACAGAATCAGTCTGAGCCTTACAATCGTTATTTGCGGGAGGGATGAAAGACAAAGAGACAGTGAATAAAAGAGAGGAGAGGGGGGTGAAGTGGTGATCTGGCAAGATGTAAAAAGTTAAAAATCTGATTTAAATTATGCAGATTTCTGTAAAAAAAATTGTCACATCCACACTATAGTGTTTTGTGTCACTGTATGTCAGTCACAGTGTAACAAACAGTTGGCAATCCCTTTTGATGATGTCATCACTGTGAAAGTTTAAAAATAGTGTGAAAGAGTGTGCGTGACACACCACTCTCTTCTCCTCTTGTCGGATGTGGTTAGACGGTGAAATATCACCACCTCTCCACGCAGCGCTGTCTTCCTGTGTGTGAGTGATGACGTAACACAACCTACATTGGCGTCCCTCCTCTGTGTGTGTATTTGTGCGTATGTTTCACAGCCTCCATGAACCAGTATTGATGTGTCATCTTGATGACTCAAAAAGAGGTACTGTATTTGTATGTGTGTGTGTGTGTGTGTTTGTCAGTAGCTCTTCTCGTGTTTCTACAGGGTGTGATGAGAAATTCACTCACTCATTTTTCTCCTGAGGTGGGTCCGAAGGCTGCTGCTGACCTGCTGTGCAGATTCTTTTTCTCACAGTCTCCCCAGCTAACTTTTTATTCTTTATCATTAAATAACTAAAACCAACAAGAAATTCCTCTTAAGATCTTTAAAGAAGGGGTATTTAGTTTTTCCTAAGTTTTTATTCTGTCTCTCTAGTTCCCTGAAGTAGCTTTAAAAAAAATTTCTCTCACTGATGTTTTAGAAAATCCAGATTTTAGTCACTTTCTGAAACGCTTTGTTTAAGTTGCTGTCTCTTTAAGACTACCCACTCCAAAACCCCCCTTCCCTCTGATCGGCCAGCCCTCTGGAGGCCTGTCAGGGCAGGTCATAGTGTTTGAGGCCCACCCCTTCAATGTCCACTGTGTCATGAACCAGTTGGGAAAGCTTAATGAATACATCATCATATCAGCAAGTCTCGTGAAGATCTCATGAAAAACTTGTGAAGATATCACTCTAGTGAAGATCTTGTGAAGGTCTTGATCTCATGAAAATCTCATGACACTCTCAAATCAGGTGAAAATCTTGTGAGGATTTTGTAAAGATCTCGATCTCATCAAAATCTTTGAAGGTCTCAATCTTGTGAAGACCTCATGACGCCTTCTACTTCACTCTAGTGAAAATCTTGTGAATGTCTCGATCTCATGAAGATCTTGTGGAGATCTCATGAAGATCTCAATCTCTTGAAGATCTCATTAAGATCTAATTTAGAGCTTATTAAGATCTTGAGCTCTTGAAGATCTTGGGAAGATCTCATTTAGATCTCATGAAGATCTTGACCTCTTCAGGATCTTGTGAAGATCTTGTGGAGATCCCATGAAGACCTCAATCTCTTGAAGACCTCAATCTTGTGAAGATCTCAATCTCTTGAAGATCTCAATACGATTTCTTGAAGATCTCATTACGATCTCATTTTGGGCTCATTAAGATCTCGATCTCTTGAAGATCTTATGAAGATCTCATTTAGATCTCATGAAGATCTTGACCTCTTGAAGATCTCAATCTCTTGAAGGTCTCAATATATTGAAGATCCCATTAAGATCTCGATCTCTCGAAGATTCTGTGAAGATCTCATTTAGATCTCTTGAAGATCTTGACCTCTTTAAGATCTTGTGAAGATCTCGTGAAGATCTTGTGAAGATCTCGATCTCTTGTGAAGATCTCATACTATCTTTAGGGTTGTGAGCAGTTTACAGATAGGTTTAGGGATTTATTCAGCTTATGAAAATGTAGCATTTTGTGTTGTTGTTCCTTTGATACAAAGACTTTAGATGCAGGTTTATTATTTTTGACATGAGGATTATAAACACTATCAAATTCTGTCATTTAATAACAGCTTAAACCCAGAGATGAGAAAACATACAGTTATCTCCCTGAGACTGTTTTTGACACCACTTAAAAATCACCATGCTGTTAGATTGCCCTCTTTCCAGTCTCCAACTGCTCTGATTCAGGATGTGTTTCTGTTTTCTGCTGCAGCATCAGTCTGAGATTCAGGCTGTGGAGGGGTTCTGTCTCTGTTCCCAGTCAACAGCAGCTTTAAAAATCAAGAGATGAGTTATAACACTCTGAAGCTGCTGTTTTTGTTTTTTTTTTTTGTTCAGATTTTTTCAGCAATAGCGGAAAAACTTAGCTGCTTACTATGCAGGAGGCTACTTTAATCTGCTTTAATCTCCCTCAAGCTCCAGCTGAACACCATTTCTTCCTCCGTCTGATTCCTCGCTACCTGTTCAGCCTCCTCTCATTTTTGACTCACCTCTGCTCCCTTTCGCTTCCTCTCTCTCTCGCTCTGTGTCTCTCTCTCTCTCTGTCTTTCCCTCTCTCTCCCTCTCTCTCTCTCTGGGTGACAAAACATGCGGTCTAGTAACCGGGGAAACGCTGCATGATGTCACACACACCCTCACACAGTCTTAGTCAGAGAAAGTAGCCACGTATACACACACTCACACACAAGTGGAAAAATGTGGCAATAAGACCGAAGTGTTCTCAAGAATTTTTTTCCTTTCACCCATTTACACATGCTCACACACACACGCGCACACACACACACACACACACACACACACACACACACACACACACATACACGCACACACACAGACTTTACTCTCTTTCAAGTAATTGTATCTAGAATGACAAGTCAGCAGAATGGTCTAAGCTGGCATCCAGGGTTATGTGGAGGCTGACACACACACACACACACACACACACACACACACACACACACACACACACACACACACACACACACACACACACACACACACACACACACACACACACACACACACACACACACACACTGGCCAGCACAGCGGCTTCTTTTGCCTTCTTACTCACTTTCTCTGACTAACTCTGCGGAAAACCTTGCACACTGAGAAAAGACAAACATCCTTCTGTCTTCTGCCTCTTTCTCTCTGTCTTTCTCTCTCTTCATTTATATATCTTTATCTTTCTTTCTCTTTCTCTCATATTGTCTCTTTCTACCTCTATCTTTCTATCTGTTATCTATCACCCCTGTTTGTTGCTAACTCTGCATCTTTTTGTCTCTTTTAATGTCTGTTTTTGACTATCCAACTGTCTTTGTCTCCTTACATCTTCCTCTGACTCTCTCTCTTCCTCCTCTTTTTGTCTTCTTCCATCCCTGTCTGCCTCTATCTCCATCGCTACCTTTCACTCTCTCCTCTCTTTCTTTGTCTTACCTCTCCCTCTCTCTCTCTCTCTCTCCCTTTTTCTTATATCTAGAAGAAAGCCTCAGAGCCGCCTGATTGAAAGTCGGCCCATGGTTCTCTTTAAACGGCGAGCTGATGATGATGATGGTGATGATGATGATGATGATGATGATGATGGTGGTGGAGGAGGCAGGGTGACCCAGTTCTTTTCAAAGTGGGATCCTGTTTTGTTTTTCGAAGCTTTGAATCTCCTCGTACGGCTGATTTATTCATGCCTCCAAACACACCCAGAAAACACGAACCCTCGTGTGGATTTTAAACTTTTCTCGTCTTACTGTATTTTTCTCTCAGTTCTTCAAACGGTGCACTTTAGAGATGACGTGTTTGACACTTCTCGTCCTTTGTGTACCACTCTTCCTTCCCTTCAACTGTTATCATGACAAGAAAGAATCATCAAACATCATCTTTGGTAAAAGGTGGTTTAACACCAGGCAGGTCGAGTCTGAACATGCAGCAGAGATTGGCTACCAACAGACATCTACACAAAGGAACCTCTCACATGTATGTGTGTGACAGACTGTAAACATAGAGCTGCACGCTGATAGTTCATTTCCTGTAAAATGAGGCCCAACCTTCAGATGTGCAAAGCAGAATAAAAACTGTACACTGCAACATGAAGACAGGAAAGTTGAACTCCATGTAAATGCTTTTTAATTCATGCGAGTAAAAAAACTCAAACAGCTTTTTGTCATCGTGGAGAACAGCTGCCGAAACACTCGGTCAGAACAGTGAGCTCAAAGTATAGCAGCTGTTACCTTATTTATGTGTTTGTTTCAGATACTCCAGCTGTCACATTTTTACTGCTGATATTTAACAATGATGGCGTTTTTATTGGCCATAAAAAAACAGAGATAAAAATCTGAAACATTTGATGGTGTTGCTTTCGAGTGGTTAAGTCAAGATCATTGTTTATCTGAACCCATTGGCTTCTGTCTCCTATAACTTCTGAGAGAAATTACTCAAAACCACTGTGAGGAGTTTTCAGGTTATGTTGATTCTGTCGCCCCCTTTGGATGTTTGGACATTTAGCTCTTTTAGCTAGCAAAGCTCTGGGCCTGTATGCACATCCAGCCATTAGCAATGCTACCAAATTTGATGTTGACTGTTGTAAAGATGGTGGAAGTTGTGCCCATGTGTTACTGTAAAAGACAAAAGTTGTGAGGAGAATGGATATTTAGGGATTGAATGAATCCCTTGGGAAACTATTTCTATGTCAAGATATAAAGCGAATTTAGATTTAGGAGACACATTTTTCTTTTTTTGTCACTATTTATGCTGAGTATGCATGTACAACACAAATTTGTTGGATAGGAGTTTTCCAGGAAGTCCAGTCAAGTCGCAATAAGTTAACTGGTCATTTTTTGGCAGTCCTGCATGCGGTTAACACTGGGGCCAAATGGGCCGTTCCATAACGATAAGTTGTGGCTAACGATCCCATTTGTATAATGACTTGACGTGCACACAGGCCCTGGATTCAGAGTTTCTCCATCTGAAACAAAACTTCAAACAGAAATCTGTTTGTTAATGCTGCTCAGACATGAGGACAAAACATGATGTCAAGAGAAAAAATAAAAACTCCTCCTGTTTGATAACGTTCTTCTCACTGACAAATATCGTCAGCAGAGCTCTGAACAGAGACACGGAAAAATCCAACCAGGTGCCAAAATACAGCACAAAGAATTCACCGATACTGACACTGATAATCCCTTTTTAGTATGTAGGTCATAAAGAGGGATCAGTGGGAGAGTGAGACTGTTTCAGCATCAGTTAAATACTCTTCACTGTGCCACTGAGACCACGGCTTTCTTTTAAATGAGCTGCCATTTCATACTGACTAAAAATGCTAGAATGGAAGTGGTGTGAGCAGAATGATTGTTTTATTTATTTGTCTTTAACTGTTTGATTGTCTGCAGAGGTTATTAGAAGCTGAACAGTCTGACAGTGCACAATCCAGAAATGATACTTCTAAATTTGCAGATATGCATCAGAATGGTTTCTGAACAAACCAGCGTCTGGGCATCTGTCTCCTCTACGACAAATTAAATCAATATATTTATCACTGAAAGAAAAGCGCCATTCGTAATCCCGCTTCAACGTGTTATTGAATGTTCCAGCGACCTCTGTGAGGCGAGTCTTCGTCTGAACAAACTAGTCCAAAGAGATGCCACTCAAGTCGGTTAAAGGCTCGAACTAATCACCACTTGACGTGGGTTCAAATCCCCAACCAATCTCTTTAAAATTGAGACAGACTGCTGATTTATTAAGATGAATGCCAGCCAGAAATGGACACACACACACACACACGTACACACACACACATACACATACTATGAGTCAGAGTCAGAGATGAAGGGTGGATGAGATAACGAGAGGAGGGTAAGAGGGTTAATGACTGTCTGCAACATGAGGCCAGCAAGATTGCTGCTGTTTATACGTATGGGAACACACACTAATAACACACACCACTATTACACACACTCACACACACCCAGGTCAGCAAGATGAAATTGCATATGATAAATCTGTGAGCCAGCTGAGGCCATAAATCTTGTCATCTTGCTCCTTCTTTGTGTCACTGACTTCTGACTATCAGAGAGACAAAGAGAAAAGGAAGAGGGATGGGAGAGAGAGAATGAGGGAGTGACAGAAAGATAAAAAGAAACAGACGCGTGACTTCGAGGTGAGATGAAGAAGAAAAGACAGAGGGACACTGAGAAAGAAATAATGTCAGAGTGATGGTGTTTGAGCCAGGAGTGCAGCTCTTTGTCTTCCTAATGGAGCCATTACCAAAGGGTGTGTGACCTCTGAGGGTCGACCTCACACACACACACACACACACACGAACCCACACATATAGAGGACCACATATATTACGGTATGAGTGGCACGGCCAAGAGCTGAAGGACAGGCTACGACACAGTGTAATCTGTGTTTTATAACCAGAGCTCTCTCTTATGTTCATTTTATCTCCTTCGCCACTTTCTGTCTTCCTCTTTTTTCATCCTATCCAATCATTTATTCTCTCAAACCAATTCTACTCTTTAAATCATGTCTTCAGGAGGAGGTTGGGTGAGATTTATCAGTAGTAAATGTACAACCTTGGATTCAAAAGGCTAACAACCAACGTCTTAGTATTTATATTGTAGCTAAAGCTAAGGTTGGCCACAAAAACGTCCAGTCAAGACCTCCTTTTTCATTGGCTGCATTATTTACACTCCAATGAGCAACTTAAGAAGCAACTTTATGTTCAAATTAGCTCTGTCGCAGAACACAGTGCTGTACACCTAACTCAGCTCTTCAGATGTGTCTGCAAAATGAGCATCGTTAATGTTATTTATCTGCTACTGGTGAGTTTCAGCTTTACTGTAAATGAGTAACAGAGGATTCCCTCTGGTTTTCCTCTGGGGTTGGAAACAGGGCTGAACAATTTTGGAAAATAATCTGATTGCGATTTTTGGACCAATATTGCGATTGTGATTTAGCATGTGACAGGATACGGTCAACATATAAACAGTTCTTTCCTTGGTGGTCGGGGTTTGAGCCATGCAGTTGTCATACATGGCCTTGCGGTGCTTTTTTAAATGCTGGAACAGGTTTGTCGTGTTGCCCCTTGTAGCTATGGTAGCCAGGCATGTTTTGCACAATACCTTACACTGTGTCGCATCTTCTTTCCTAAATTCAAACAACCGACGTGCTATTCCTCTTTGACACCAAAGTCTCCTCTTCTGTTTCCTCTCTCCGTTATTCTGCTGAGGCCGTTTTTAAAGATGTCAACATCAACACAACAAATCAAAACTTAGTGTGGCTGAAGTTGTTTTCTTCATCCCCCGCTTGCACTCGTCTCGTTCTTCTTTTTTTTTTTTTTCGTTCTTCGATTTTTGGCCGTTGGCAAACCAGCCAAAAGGTTCACTACTGCCACCTACTGCATGTATGTCATGGAAGGTTACGTCTGTGTACATGAAACTTTTTATTTGTCGGTTTAAATTTGATTAATTGTTCAGCCCTAGTTGGAGCCCAAACATAAATATCATTCTTGTGAATTACTCGCAATAAACTGGTCTCAGGTTAATCAAGTTAACATCATGGTTCCCATCACCCCTACAAAAAAAGTAAAAAAAAAAAACGGCAACAGTTTTCAGATTTGGGGATTCATCTGATCACCAAAAATGAGGCAGTTGTCTCTGTCTGCTCTCTCCATAACGTTCACCTTTTCCTCCTTTTTACCTGACCAAACTGTCCCTCCCACCTGCTACACACCTGTCCTATCCTCCCCCCTTACCTCCTTCTCCCTTTCTCGAATTTAAAGTGAAAGTGACCTTTTTCATCAGCCTGTTGTTTCACACTAATGTGCACACACACACAGAGAAAAAGGGAGAGAGAGAGAGCACCCACATTAATGATTACCTGAAAAGATGTCTGGGAGATAAAATGCACACTTTAGCGCACAAAGCTTCATTATTATGCCTGACTCTGTGTGTGTGTGTGTGTGTGTGTGTGTGTGTGTGTGTGTGTGTGTGTGTGTGTGTGTGTTTTTGTGTGTTTTTGTGTGTGTGTGTGTGTGTGTGTGTGTGTGTGTAAAGTACATGAAATGCAATTACATCTGTCCTTGGGAACATCTCAGTCGCTTCATGTTGGCTTCAGGCACTTCACTGATTCAGCAGTATCACACAGATACAAAAAGAGATGTTTCTTTAATCTGGTGCAGGAACAAAACTCAAAATCTTAATTACTGTTCTCACACAAATATGGAAGCTTTAATTTACTGAATAGGACGCAAACATTTTGAACACACGGAAACAAAAGTAAGTGCAGAAATTGAAAGTCGACCACTTAAACATGAAAACAGCTGTTCATGACAGAAAACATGTTTTAAGCGTATTAGAAGAAATCAGTGAGATGAAAAACGAGTTAGAATGCTCTTTTTTGACAGCAGAGGGAGCGACCTGCTTTTGAATCTTATTTGTCCTCAAAATACTCTTTTGACTGTAGCTGGATGAAGGCATAGAGATATGTTGGCACTGATATCAGCATCAGCAACTCCAAGACATTTTAAGGACAACTTTACAGCAGCTGAACAGCGACTTAAAGAGGAGTATTCTGCTTTCCCTTTTTGTAAACATGGATATAAAGTAGCAATGCTGGATGAGATCTTCATGAGATTCTCACGAGACTTGCTGAACTGATGAGGTCATCACATAAGGATCTCCAAAGTGTTTCATGACACATTGGACGTCCATGTTATCGCTGCCTTCACTAGGCCTCCAGAGGGATGGCCAATCAGAGGAAAGGGGGTTTTTGGATCAGGGAGTCTTAAAGAGACAGTAGCTCAAAGAAAGTTTCAGCGAGAGGCTGAATTAAAGGTTCTTTAAACCATGTAAAGCTACTACGGGACAGAATTTAGGCTTGAAAAAAGCACCATACACCCTCCATAAATACAACCCTCAAAAAATATAACTGACAACATAACAACATCCAAGAGATGTTAAGACATCTAACTGCAACAACTAAACAACTTTATGACAACATCATAACAGAAAAATTATGTTGCTAAAGCATCTGAACAACGACCTTAAGAACAACTTATCATTTTAAGGGCTGATCAGCAACTAAACATCAACCTCATCACATTAAATGACAACAAATACACAGCTACTGTTACTTTGAAGAACACAACCACAAACATTTTATAGACTTTCTTTTCTTTCTCTTTGTTTCTTTTTTGTTTTATTGACTCGTGTAACTTTATGATCCTTTGGAAGAACTGAACTGGAAAGTATGATGTGCTGAGTGTGTTATTACCTTTCTACTAGTTTGTAATTGCCCTCAGGGTAAGATAAGAACACAGTTCAGATCAGGATCCAGCAGTAAATGCCACATACACACACACACACACACACACACACACACACACACACACACCAATTGGAGGCAAAGCGCTCTTCCTGTCTGGTGCATCGCTCTCACTGTCAACACTCCCTGACAGAACGTAATTGAAGAAAATAAAAACCCCAGAGAGGAGGATCAATTACTCAGTGTTACAAGACCGGAGAGATGTTTTCATATTAGAATGACAAAGTGTTGCCCGAAGAGGAACTCCAATGACGGGGTAGGAGAGAGAGAGAGGATGAGTGAGGAAGAAGAATGTAGAGAGAGGAAGAAACAGAGGAAGAACGATGGGAGAAGGGGGAGACGGATGAAGTTTGAGGGTATTTTTGCCAATTTGTGAGTAACAGGAGGCTGTTGCTTCGCTTTCTGTTTTTTTTTTTGTGTGTGTGTGTGTGTGTGTGTGTGTGTGTGTGTGTGTGTGTGTGTGTGTGTGCGCATGTGTGAGCTGAATCAAGCTGTAAATTGGGAGGGTGGGATGAGACTCAGTTATCACTCAGATGCATCATCTCTGAGCTGCAGCCTTGGTCAGAGATAGAGCCAGGAACAATGACAGGGCCTGATTCCTTTGTGTCTGCACAGCGTCAATACCACAGAGAGACAGAGAGACAGAGAGAGCGAGAGAGAGAAGTTCACAGAGGAACAGGGAGAGAGAGGGAACGGGACACAAAGTGAGGATGAAAAGTAAAGAGAAGTGAAGAAGGAAAGAGTTTGAGCCTCATGGCGCTGAGTGACATCAATAGCCTCTCCTCCCTCCCTCCTCGGCTCGTCTCTGCCTCTCAATTAAATTCTAATCAATGGAAAAGCCTCATTATCCCTGCTGCCTGCAATGCTGTGGAATTGATCTCTGCCCCCGCGCTACGATGGTACAGTGCAGAACTTTAAAGCATTACGAAGAAGGAGCGGTGTAAGCACAAACATAATATCACACAGAGGATGATGAGGAGGTGATCCGTGAACACTCTGGAGCAGCAACAGGTTTAAAAAGAGCAACAGTCCATTTTGTCACGATTATTCCCACATTATGTTTCAATAAACACTCCGGCACTTTAAATACAGTCTTTATCACCAGCTAAACTGAATAAAATCCTTCTTTAAGTGTCCAAAAAATCCTCAGTATTTCTTAAAAAGCCTGTTTTATGTTTGTTTTTCTTTGTCACAGTTTATTCTTGAGTTCCTTAAGTTTCCTAAAAAGCAGGGCTGTTTGGTTTAGAGCCCTAAAAACATGTAATACCACAAATTAATACAACTATACTAAAAAAAAAACACTTATTATGTATAATATACATACAAAAATGAAGCTCAAAATGCAGAAACAAAAAACATAAATATATAATAAAAAATATATAAAAATATATAATATAATATATTTAAGGTCAAAAAGTTTAAAAGAATGATAGAATTAAATATGTAAATAGATGTGTTAAAACTGTGGTATTATAATGGGGTTATAATAATGGGATTTTCAAAATAAAACATCTTAAGTTTCCTTTTTTGTAAATGAAGAATTGTTTGAAATTTTTTTTTTTTAAATTTGGGGTTTGAAAACAAGTTTTTTTCTACCTTCAGCTCAAATGACATCTTCAAAATAGTTGTTGCTTTTTGGCAAATTGTTTGACAAGTTTTCAAAACCGTGGCAAAGATCAGGATAATGGTCTTAAAGAAATATTAAAGAAGGAAAATTTTCAAAAAAACAAATGGAAAAACATCATTTAAAAAAATTATTAGTAAATTTAAATATATTTATTAGTATATACTGAAAGCTTCCTGCAACATGTTTTCTGTTTATGTTGTTTTTGTCTCCCCCTGTGGACAAACCTACCTCTTACATCAAAAAGTAATGGTAGAGATATCGCTAATACTGTTATGGTGTTGTTGTTAGCTTTTGTAGATTGCTTACAACTCCAGTTTTGGACTTTCCAGTTCACCTCTCTATAAAATCAGCTTTCATGTTATTAAATGAGAACATTTCAACCGACAGAATCGTTGACGTTAAGTTTAAATGTTTCCCCGAGACCGGGGAAAAGAAGAAACCCTGCAGATAAAAGGTCTAACAGGTGTGAGGGACACTTTAAGGAGAGAGATATCAGCTCTTTCAGACTCAGACAAGGACAGAGGAGTCCGGGGGAGGCCGGCTGAGAAGAAAGCACCTGCCTGACGTTCCCCCTGAGGAGCAGACAGATGACTCGCTGCAGGGATGGGAGAAAGGGACAGCCCTCTCGCTCTCTTAAACACACACACACACACACACACACACACACACACACACACACACACACACACACACACACACACACACACACACACACACACACACAAACACAAACACACTAATTCTGAAAGTATGAGAAACAACACGCTGAGAAGGAACCTTGAAAACAATTTACCCCCCAAACACAAACTCTTTCAAAGACACAGACGCACTCTGGAAGTGAATGTAAATTGCTGCATCAGGCTGAAATAGGGACAGAAAATGAAAGCAGTCGGGGGATTGAGAGGCTTTTTTCTTGGTTTTATTTACTTATTACAGCCTTATTGAGGAGGAGAGGAGAGGAAAGAAGAGGAGGGAGAGAGGGAAGAAGAGAAGAGGAGAGGAGAGGAAGGTAAGAGAAAGGACCGTGATCCCATTAAGCCACTTCATCACCAAACCCCTGCAGACATTTTGCCGTCACACAGCTGGCTGACTAATCCTGCACTGTATGCAAGTTTGTGTGCGGGTGTATGTGTGTGTGTGTGTGTGTGTGTGTGTGTGTGTGTGTGTGTGTGTGTGTGTGTGTGTGTGTGTGAAAGTGAGAGAGAGAGAGAGAGAGAGAGAGAGAGAGAGAGAGAGAGAGAGCCTGCATGAAATTACAATCTTTCTTCACCAGTTCCTCTTTTTATTAATTTTTTGTTTTGAGTCATCTCTTCAAATTTCAGATGTTTTGCAAAGTTTGTTAGTGAATATCAAATCAAGCTTCAAAATGTTGTCTCTGTTTTTTTGAACACCATCATGTATGTAAGCAAACAGCAGCCTCTGGTCCTAAAACATGAAACCGATGTAGAAGTGTTAAAAACTGCAGTTCCTTGAGTGTCCACTTGAGGCTGGGTGCAGAAACACCAGAAAAATACATACACACCCATTCAAAAAGCTTGACAGGAGAAATAAACAAACTTACGGCCTGGTAGGACGGAACAGTTAACTAATAAATATATGTTTATGACCACACCAGATGGAAACTTGTGTGATTAAAAGAATACAGTATGAAACAAAAGTTTTTTTCCCACTTCTGCACCAAAATCTCAAAGTTTTTGCTGTCTTTTGTTAAAGAGCACTACAGAGAACACAAAGGGACATCAGGGATGTGATCATTTGTTATTATTAACACTCTACAGTGAGTTCAATAGTTATTTGCAGCCATTAAATATCAGCATTCTGTGTGCATGTGGATATTTTTTATCGTGGCCTTCTCGCTTCTGAAGATGAATCGCCGTGCCCGACTCCTCCGAATGCTTTCCTGAATCGACGCTCATTAACAGGATCCTGGGAGGACTACTGTTATGCCAACTGTTAATTCACTCAGTTCTCATTTGCAATATTTCCTCGTTCATGACATAAAGAAATACCAGAGAAAACAATTTATTCTGTAGCAATCGCAGCAGAGAGCTCACACTGAATATCTGTTGGTGGTGACAAGAACAAAGCTGCTAATTAAATGTTGTGAGAGTCTCTGGCTGGAATGGGTGTCTCCAACTTTTTTTATTTTTCCTTTTTTCTTTTTTTTTATGTTACAAATGGAATTATTTTTGCACAAATCGACGGACAAGCTTACTCGACTGCTTCTTCTCTGTGGCCAAACATTCACACAGAAGACTCCAGGAAGTGTAAATACACACAGTTTTAAGGGTGTGATAAAGGTGTCTTATCTACTTTAGCTACCTTAGCTTTCTACACCAGTAAAAGTGTATTGATTATCGAAGGTGAATTCTGCCGTTGGAGGAATGTACTGATTAAGTTCAGCCAAGCAAACACACATTTTTACCAGTTGGCTGTAGCTTCAACTGCACACACACACAAACAAACACACACACACTAACACACAATACAGATGCACTGAGCTGAATGCTAAATGAATAGCTTCAGCTGGCCTTGGTCTGCAGTGACAGCACTGCAAAGCCATCATTTAGGGGTGTGTGTGTGTGTGTGTGTGTGTGTGTGTGTGTGTGTGTGTGTGTGTGTGTGTGTGTGTGTGTGGTTGCAGAATGTAATAAATTACAGCTCGTATACTGCAGGGAGACTATAGTTAAATGAGGGAGCTTTTAGCTTTTATCAATAGCTTACTGTGCTTAACAGTGTGTGTCTGCAGTGTGTCTCCACATATGTGTCATGCTGGTTCGTCGCACCTGGTGTTTGGCCTCAAAACCTGTGCGTTGGTTTGCTTTGCTTTCTCACATACACAAAGAGAGAGAGCGAGAGAGAAAGAGAGGCATGAGACATTCACAGCGCTGGAGAAGCAGATAGACGCAGACCAAGGTGAAAACTCTGCAGCCATTGTGTTTGTGTTAAAGGAATCCTGGCTCTAAATAATAAAAGGTGCAGAATAACAGAAGTTTCAAAATGCATTCACAAAAATCTGAGTTTTGGTCTGAAATGATTCAGAGCTTTCCTCGTCACTGTGGCTGTGTTTTGACTGCTAACAGCATGGACGTGTGACAATCACAGGTATTGATCTTCAAATGTTTGTTTCAGACAGATTGACAAGAGGAAAAGAAGCTTTTTTATCCAAACATTAAGAGAAAAGAGGAACTATTCAAAGTAAAATCATTTTTTGAACTTGGCTGTAAACACGTTTTTTTTTTTTTTTTTCAGCCATAAAAAAGATCAGCAGTGAGTCACCACAGGAACAGCCATAGGACACTCGACAGTCACGTGATCTGAGCTGTGCCTCTGATTGGATCTGCCGAGTTAGAAAAAAAATCACCCTCCATACAGTGCGTGCTGTTAGCAAAATTAGCGATTCAGACAGGAGACATTCTTTTTACCAGGCTGTAAATAGGCTTATTTTGGCTGTGAAAACGGCTTTTTTTGGCTTGGTGTGTACGTGACTTCTGGTACTTCTGGAGCCAGCCTCAAGCGGACACTCGAGGAACAGCAGACTTTAGCACTTCCACGTTGTCTCATATTTTCAGACCGGAGGTTGCCACTTGGTGGTTTCCGGCGTTTCTGCAGCCAGCCTCAAGTGGACACTGGAGGAACTGGTGTTTCAGCACTTCATATTTTAATGGCTGTAACTTAGCCACCATGACTTCTGAATGGAGGCTAAAGCTCAAACAAAAATACAGAAACATACACTGTATGATAGAAGTCTTATCTCAGTGCTAAACATCCTGCTAATAGCCGCGTGTCTTGTTAGCTGTTTTCAAAATAAAAGGCTAGCTTACTTTTTATTCAGTGGCTGCAAAACAGAAACAAAAAAAGACCAGAATGGCTTCTTTAAAGAGATGTCATGATAAGTGAATACTTGTTCAAGTAAGGCTACTAAGAAGATTTCCTTTTACCCAAGAAAACTCATCCCATGGAAAGGTTAACCTCCAGATAGCAGCTTTAAATATCAGGGAAGTGAAGCAAATATACCTCCAGAATCACTAACACTGTCTCTACATCTTTACATCCCTTCCTTTCTCTCTCTCTGGCTCCTTTTCTCTCAGGTGCTTCAGCAGGTAAAACCCCATTTCCCCGCTCCCCACAGGGACTGCTGACCTAACTGTGGGTGCTCCCCTGAGCCTCAGCTAACTCTGCAGACCCATTTGTCAACGTTGACCCCGAAACACTCCCCTTTTCTCATCCCCCTACATGTGTCTACCTTCCCCCTTCCAAGGCGCTTTTCTTCAGCTATTTTTAAACCCTTTCCTCGTCTCTTGCTGATCTCCTGTCCAACCAAAAAAAAAAAAAAAAAAAAGGGGAAGGAAGGATAAAGGCACAAAAGGCAGGATTTGACGGACAGAAAGGGGGAGGATAAGGGGAAACAGCAGAGATAAACAAAGGGAGGGAGGAGAGGAAGAAGAGTGAAGCTGACAGGAGCTGAAACACCAAAACAGGAACACACGAGAGCGGGCGAGAAAAACAAACGAGATGGCAAAGTTGTTCCATCAAGATTATTATTAAAAACTGTGCAGAAGTAACAGGGTCATATAACTGTCTCTTTATCATTTCTTTCATCATCATTACACCAAAATTGTGTAGTTACTAGTTAACAACTTACTCTGTCATTTAATTTCTTTCCATCCTTTCTCCTCTTGTCTTCATGATTCCTCTTTGGGAAAATTATTATTTTGCGCAAACTAGTGGTGCACTTTCTTTGCAAAATTGTGAGGCTAAGGTAAAGAAGTAGCTCAGAATGATAGTGTGTAGGAGCCAAAGCAGACAGGAGAATGAAAAACAAGGTTTGTGCATGAGATATCTGTGCAAGGAGAGCCTGGGAAGGAAAAGAATTAACCTGGACTGCAGATTTTAACACCAGTTACACCAACAAAATTGGTTTTTACCAGTTATCAACTGAAGGCAGGGGCACAATTCATCAAAATCCTCGACATTTTCCACGTGTTAATCTTATTTTTATTTATTTTCGAGGCTGTAGCGCACCAAAAGGAGGGATTTAGGGGTCACACAGCGTTGGTTTTAAAAGATGCAGCGTACAGTAATTACAGTATGTAGATTGTGTGTGTGTTCTGTTTGTGTATCTGTGTGAGTGTGTGTTTGCAGGGGGGCTAATAGGACACACACTGACTTTTCTCAGCTAAAAAAACCTTATCACTAATAACCACACACTATCTACCTAATTAAAGAGCGCCTCTTTAAAAGCCCCTTAGCCTCCCTCTCCCCCCGCTTTCCTCTCCTCTTTTCATTCCATTTTAAACACTTCTTTTCCCATCTTTCTTCCCCTCTCTATTGTCGTCCCCATTCTCTCCTTCTTTACGTTTGCAGTCAGCTGCAGTTCCATAATCTAAAAGCCAAACATCTCGCCGCACTACGTCAACTACATGACGAGACACGATGCTTTAAGGACTACGTATTAGGGACTCTACCGTTTAAAGTGCTGAGACACGTCGAGAATGACCTGAAAACTAAAAATAGTCCTTCAAAAAAATAAATAAATAAAAATCTTTCACTGCAGCATTTAAAGCAGGGATACAAAATGTAGAGGGACACAAGTGTGGCCACTGAAGCGATGATATAAACTACTGCACGGCACTTTATAGCCGAATACTTAGCAATCATGTAGCTGCCATTGCAAATGTCCAAAACATGCAGGAACAACATACAAAGCACATTTTATACCTGAACTTTACACATAATATCCCTGTAAAAAGCATCAGAAGTGACAGGTTAAAACTACCACCCAGCCGGAGCGTGCAAGTACGTGAGCTGAGGCTTTAAACGTTCTGTTCTAAAGTTTGCAAATGTGGGACTCGCTTCAGCAGACAGTCACATCCTCACAAGGACGATCTGGTTTCCTGTCATGCTCGACAAGACCTTTTAAGTTGTCTTTCATGTTAATGGATATAATGCAGCATCTTTTTTCCCAGAGTTTTAAAAGCAAAGTTAGAGCCGTACGTTTCCGTACACGATGAAAGCGAGGGGGCGAGAGAGGCAGACAAATAAACTGAGTGTGCCAATAAAACATGAATAATGCCATTTCCCTGAGAGCCCCCCACGGTGCTTGCAGCTTGTTCCCTGCTTGTCGCAGAAGGATGTTCATCCTTCTTTTTTCCACCCATCCATCCATCCTTGAGCCCATCTCGCCTGCTCCTTCAGAACAATTAAGGTTGACTTCATGGTCCATGGGGCTTTCTGTCATAATGGAAAGAAGAGTGAAACAAGGAAGGGGGCTCGTCGGATGGATATTTAATTCATGTCACTCTCGCTGCCTGCATCTCTCCGTTCCCTGTCTTTTAGCACAGCTCACTGCCCTCTACATGGTGCAAAGTTGGGTTAGGTTAAGTTGCGCTAATGCTAAGGGGGAGGCTATGGTTCTGCTTTAATGGAAGAGTGCTGCTGGGCCGCGCTCTGGATGCAAGGAGCTGGCGGGAGAAGCAGGCCATCCTAACACGCTCGTTTGCTGCAGATCTGTTGAAGCAACCCTGCGTGGCTGCGTTTGCACATTTATACTTACATTTGGAGTTGTTGTTTTAACTCAGGATGAGGTAGAGGTGAAAATGGTCTAAGGTGGAATGAGGCAATGGAGTTAAAGAAAGTAAAGAGAGAGAGAGAGAGAGAGGAGGCTGAAAATGTTGCCAACTCCTTTCGACATGCCTTCGACAGGATAAATCTCGCCCTGCAATCGCCTCGCCTTCAAACACTTAACAGCGTCCCGATGGAAGACGAAAGAGCGAAGGGAGGACAGAGAGATGTTTGAGATAAGGAGAGGAATGCAGATGAGAAGAGGAGATAAGGAAAGGAGAGTAAGGCAACAAGGAGAAGCCGAATAAGTGTTCAGAAAAAGATTAGAGACCTTTTATATGATGGAGATGCCTTTATCACTTTTTCTTCCAGTTTTAATGACCTATTTAAAGATTTCCTCAGAAAATAAAAACGCTCACTGCCTTATCCAACATGTCTCCCAACCATCTTTGTCCTCATTTTGTGTTTTTTTTTCCCAAGGAGAAAGTTTGAGGAGTGGGAGCTCCATTTTGTGATGCAGCACATCTAATTAGATCAAATTTAAAGCAAGTGACTGTTTTCTGACCTCCCTGCTTGGCATGTTTTAATTCAGACTCAAAACAGCTCAAAGGAAAGACGTCATAGCGAGGTTCTGAGAAGAAAATCAGTGCAGAAACGAGGCTTTAGAGCGGACAGCACTGATAAACACAGAGGCATTATTCAGCCTAATCAAGCCTTGATAGCTTTAAAATAGATTTAAATAAAAGATGTTAGCTTTAACTCCTGATTAATAAGGTTGTCTCAAGTTCTGGTTTCTATAAATGCTGTTACATACAAATTTGTCCTTTTTGTAAAGAATAATATTTACCTGGAAGCAGTTTTTAGTTTTGAAAGAACTGGAGTAGATTTGCACAGGCTGCCAATTTCTGTTCTTTGTACTTTTTTCCAAGAAGTAATCGTGATTTTAAGGCAGAATGTTGTTTAATTTGCATATTTATGACACCCAACTCAAACTTATTAAAGCTCCTGTGAGGAGTTTTAGTTTGTTGTTAGAAAATCTGAAATTAATATAAATGCTCTTTTTTGACCAGTAAAATCAAAATAAATCATCAGCTTAAAGATTTCTGTTTTTCGATTTTTTTTATATTTCAGGAAAGCAATCTGCTGTAGGGGGTAGGTGGTAAATGAGGGTCCATTACTGGAAAACCTCTTTTTTTTTCATTTTGACTGGTATATTATCAATAAATTAAACATGTATGTAAAGATTGTTTTTTGTTGGTTTGTTTGTTTTTTTATTACAAACTAGTACCATATCATCTTTCTGCTTTGTCCACCAGGGGGCACCAAAAATTCCTCACATGAGCTTTAATAAAGCGCACTTACGACAAAGTGAAACATTGAAAAAAACTATCAAACTCAGAGAGCAGTTAAAAGAGCAGACGATCGTAAAATAGTCAAACATGTTGAGATCGAAGAAAATATATCTTTGGAAAGATCTCAAGTTGAAAAAATGACTCAATGAGCGCAATCTGATGAAAGTTTCATCTCTTATTGAAGATTATTTCCAGTAAAAGCAGTGAGCATGCTCAGATTTCAGTGTGTTTAAATAAATTCCACAAAGAAGAAGCAGAATCCTTCTTTCATTGATGCCTGCTTTCTGTAGCACCCACAGGACTTGTTGGGGATCTGCCTCCTTGTTCAGTCTCATATATATTTGTGGGCTTCAGACCAGCGAGAGTGGGAGAAAATGTTTTATAAAATCACTTTAGACTCCCCTGTGATTGACAGGCTGGATGAAATCAATAGAGCTAAGTGTTTAGTGCCATGAATATTCATGCGAACATAAAGAGGCAGCGGGTCAGCGTCTCTGGGGGCAGTTAGTTGATATTATCTGAGGAGTGTGAGTGACAGTAGGTGGTGATAATCCAGTCGTGAAAACCACCTCTCCCTCACATCTCTACCTCACTCCCTCCTCTGTAACTGTGACTGACACGTCCTCCTGAAAGATGCTTCTGCTTAATAAGAGGCTGTCACTCATAATGAAGCAGCTTGCAGTGTGTACAGAAGAGAACCTCAGAGGTGCTGCAGCTTAAAAAACAGTTCACAATTTAATCGTACATTTCCAACATGCAGATGCTCTGTTAAGTGTCTTTGAAGGGCTTATTTTATAACTTATACTCTGACACAGAAATAAGGAAATGAGGAGTCTTGCAGCCGGCGGCTGCATGCATGTGTTATCTGTGCAGTCGCTAGGCTTAAGCTGCGATGACAAAATTCTCTCCTCCAAAGCTGTGATAGCTGCGTTATTCCCTGCGTGCGTCTTCAGTCTCTTGGTCGACGAGCTTATGTTATATATTTATTGTGGGGTATTTCTGTCGGCTTACGGCGGCTGACAAGAGTCGAGTCAAGCAGATCAGTAATTCAATTTGCCGCTGAGACACTCGGGTTAATCAAAGAGGAACACAAAAAAGAGATGGATGGACACGGCCTCTTTTAAAATGTTCACACATTAGTTTGACTGTGGCTCGTACACAAAAGCACAACAAGGCAAACAGACGAGAGGATTAGTCCGAGCTTGTTGTTTGTTTATCCTTGTAGAGTGACAACATGTCCGAGCGTGTACACACAAAAACACATGTACGCCATTAATGGCACCAAATAAAGAGTTTGAGTGGATGCTAATGAAGCAGCACTGCACTGCTGGGCTGTGTGAAGATGCTCCACACAGGGGCCTGATCAACTCCTGCACACAGCTGTCATAAGCACACTGAGCCGGGGCCCCGGTGTTATTAGAGTATGTCTCACAGCAGGAGCAGCTTCTACATAAAAAAAAGAGGGGAAGGGAATTAAATTAAAAAAGAGGAAGGAGCAGCAGATGAGATAAAAAGAGGAAGGAAGAAGTTTACACTGGCTGCAGCTGTCTGGGACTAACAGTCAACAAACTGTGTTGATAACTTTGTAATAAGGAAGAGCATCTCTCTGGAAAACCACAAACAAGCTCCAATTTTAATTTGGTTTCAGATTTGGTTTCGGTGACACCAGCACCACGTGACCTTAGTTATATAAGGTTAGGTTATATATTACCTGCACTGAGCTCTATCCTCAGAGTTATTTTACTGCTTTAATCTGCTCACGTTGGCTCCCTTAAATTGTTTTATCCACGCACAGCTGCACTGCTCATCTCTTAATATCCAGAACACCGAGGCTTGTCCTGCCCCGCCCCTTTCTGTTTCTCTCTGCCTGCATGAGTTCGACCAACTTAATCAACAGCGCATTTAATAAAGACGACTCAATATCACAACGCCTGCTGAAAAAGTTTCACCTGATTTTATTCCCCCAACAGGTGAACCAGCTGTATAGCTAAAAGGTGCAGATAACAAAATCTGCCCCAAGAAGCTGCACAAACATCCATATTTAAGAGATGTCGCAATGAAGAGTCACATATTTCTGTCTTTTTTCACCAGCAAAACATCCTTTAAGACACAAATAAAAGTGGTTAAAAATGAAAGAATGTCTGCTGATTTATTGATTTAAGTCAACAGTACTGTACGGCGTTGAAATAAAGAGGGAAATGCAAAAGTTGTCCTCAAGTAGACTTGGGGGTAACTCTGTGCTTCTTAGATTAGCTCGAATGTCAGTTTCAGGAAACCTCCAATGAGAAAAATGATGCCAGCGCCTCATTTTGGAAAAAAAAAAAAAAATCTGCAGTACTTTAAGTGTCCACTTGAGGGTTGCTCCAAGAGCGAAGGAAACCGCATTAACCCCCTTGTTAAAGTGCTTACCTTATGTTTTCAGCCTGGTTCAAAAAATGATTCCAGCATCAAAATCTCCTCTTTTTTATTTGTTTTGAAATTAATTCTTGGATAACTTGTCTGTTTTGATCATATTATCAGTAATGGATTTGCATATTCAGGGGCGTGAAGAGTTGACGAACAGGTGGGTGTGCGTTTGCCAGAACGCTGAAGGCCCACCTCTTTGCCTGTGTCCAGATAGATGCAAATGTACAATTTCATTGCCGTTAGACCCTTTTTTGAAAAAAAATAAATAAAATAAAAGAAAAGATAAAATAAAAGCAATGGCGGACTATCTAAGTCTACCTCCATGTTTTATACAAATTATTGTCGATGCCGCTGTGCTGACATCCTCACATCTCCTGCTTCAACGCTGTTTTGATAACTGCCAAATAAAAGTTCCCTTTGAAACAACAAAAATCCTTCAAAATCCCATCCCTTTAAAAAATAAAGTAAACGACAAAGCAAGTACATCAAAACTAATTTATCCTCCCACTGAGCCGTGACAGAACACAGCGTCCATCATCTGAGGTATTTGTCAATTGACTTAAAGTGAAGCTCTTTACAGTGTGGGTCATAACATTTGTTTTTACCGTGCCAGGGCTCCTCATTCAGCTGATTATATTACAGAAAACAGCTTTTACAGCTCCTGACCGGCACGTGCACCTGACTGCAGTTTACACTGTTAAAACACAATCCTCTCTGCAAACATCCTCGTGCTTGTGTTACATCCATCTTTGTGCGTGTGTGGGTGCAATCTCTGCATTGCTGCTGTTCCTGAGGCCAAAGCTGGAAGACAGAGGGAAGAAGCGAAGGAAACTAAGAGAGGGAGGAAAAGGGAGCAAGGCAAGGACTCAGAGAGAGAGGAAGAGCAAGTGCTGGGATGCAGAAAGAATGAAGGGGTAATTTCAAAACTTTGCAACAGAAAATAAAAACTTTCCTCACTCCAGGACAGAAACCTAGAGGGAAAAGCCGAAAGAAAAGGATGACGATGGAGAAAAGAGGGGGAAATATACTCACACAAAGCGCTAACAGCTCTATTTCCTTCACATATTAATCGATTCCCTTTGAGGAGTGCGAGGCCATTCCTCATCTGCAAGACAGCTGCATCTTGCTATCGGAATAACACACACACTCCGACATGCAGCCGCAGCTTACACACATATGCATCTATATGTGTTTTCTATAAAAGACACTTTAATACAGATAAACATAGAAATCGGTGAAGTGGAATCTGCTGAGGAGTCGGAGTGACATCACTGGAATGTTATCGGAGTGATCCGATAACATTCCAGTGATGTCATTATCATAGTCTGAGTCCACACACACACACACATATATACACACACACAGCCAGTTATACCCATACATATAGCGCCGCCTTTGTAAGCAAAATATTGAAACACAGAGGTGTGTGACCGGGCACGTTCAATGACAGTTTGATTTCAGACAAACACAAACACACGTCTCCACTCTGTAATTGGACAAACTCATAAACGATGTCATGAAATGATATTTCTATCCTCTCTCTCTCTCTTAGTCCCACCCACCCGCTCTGATTTGACAGGAGTAGAGAGTGACAAACATCTGAAAGCCTGTGTGTGTGTTTGTGTGTGTGTGTAATTCTACTGCCTGAGGGGAGACAACAACAGGGATGGATGAATAATGTCCTTTGATCACAGTAACACACACACTAACACACTCACACACGTTTGACTGCTGACACTTATATTGAGTGTGTTTGGAACTTTTTTTTCTTTTTTTTTTTTCTAACACAGATGTACACAGAGGAACATACATGAAGCAATAAAGTTCATCAATATACATGATCAGAAAACACTCTGCACTACCCCAGCACAGATTGATCAGTCTCACCATTATGGATCGATAAATTACATAAAAAAAAAACCCACAGCGTGTGTGAGTGAGCGTGTGTATGTGTGTGTGTGTTCTGGATGCACGACTGTGCGTCATCGTTTTAACTCAATTAATTAAATGGAAACATTGAGCAGGAGGCTGATAAAGGCTTTCATGAAAGCCCAGTCAGTCAGGGACGGGCTCAGAGCGCGGCCAGGGCCCCTTATGAAATCTGATTGGTCACCCGAGGCACCAAATCATGAGTGACTATCTGCCCAGTCAGATGTCAGATCTTTTTACAGGATACAAAGCAACGAGGTAATATATTTGTTTTTCCTTATGTAGTGCTATTGTTTGAAAAATGACAACAAGCAAATTTTGTAGCTGACAAAATTTAGCGCTGCTCAAAATGCTTACACTAACGTGTAACATTGGTGAATCCTGGTTATGTCCTACCAGTGCTCATTTACCAATTCCAACCTCACCAATCAGAGCTAACATAACCTCGCTTTCCACTTCAATGATAGACTCTCGAGTTTGAACAGACCACTGCAGAATAACTGCTGCATGTGAGTTGCAATGCACATAATTACAAATAGCTTAGCCTGTATTTTAGCCTTTAGCTTTCCTGTCCTTTTTCTTTCTAACAGTCCAGCTCAAGTAGCTGCTGTTGCTACAAAATTAATCCAAGAAAGCATTTTCAGCAGTGAAAAACACAGATCTCTTTTTTCACTGTTAAACTTTGTCAGCTGGCGCGGTGTTTACATAGAGACTTCAATGTGCCATAAATCAATCCGGTCCTGGACTACCTGACCACAGATACTAAGAATATGATAATCTCATTTTAAATTGTGCATTTGGATCAAGCATACTGTATAGAAGTGAGAGTTTTTCAAGATCAATTTGAAAGTCCTCACAGGGACTTTAGAGATGGTGTATTATGATTTCCATAACAACAGTAACAATGATGGATTGGTATTGTCCATACCAAGCGTGTGCTGATTTTCAAACTGCTAGTTATTCCTATGTTGTAAAAAATCCCTGAATCTATTTGTTAACTGCTCAAAATGGTCTGTTCTAAAAATAGCACGAGATCTTCATGAGACTTGCTGAAATGATGAGGTCATCACATAACAATCTCCTAACCAGTTTTTGACAAGTTGGAGGAGCGAGCCTCAAACATCAAGGTTTACCCATGGTTCTGCCCCTGACAGGCCTTGAGAGAGCTGGCGAATCATAAAGAAGGGGGTTTGTGGAGGGGGTAGTCTTAAAGAGACAGAAGCTAAAACGTAGCGTTTCAGACAGAGGCTGAAATAAGGGTTTTCTAAAACATCAGAGTGAGAAAAATTGGGATGTTTTTGAGTGGTAAAGCTACTGCAGCGGCACCCGAGGAACAGGAAAAAAAAGACTAAAAGAGGCATTTATTTATTTATATGTATAATAGCACATTTACCAGGCAACTTAGCTATAATACACAGCACACATCACAAATAAGTGACAATGGTCAAGTTTTTCATTGTTATATATAAAATTTTAACTATTTGTTTAAAAATAAAAAAATACTTTAGCATTCCAAAGAAATAACCCAGGAATGCTTTACTGTGAATATAAAACCATATGAAATGTGTATGCAGCGCTAAGCGTCACACACATTAATCATATTCATTAGTTTGTTTGAATCACTGAATAATTAATCAGCCCATGTAAATGAAGTGTCATTTGTTCAAGACGCTCAAGGGATGAAATCTGATTTCAAGTGTAACCCTGTGTGGCTGTGTGTGTGTGTGTGTGTGTGTGTGTGGGGGGGGGGGGGGGGGTTCAGTTAAGACATCACTCCGCAGGAACATAAACACAAACATGCATGTTCATTTGCCTATTCAGTGAAACATTAATAAGAGCCGCACCATTTTCCAACTGCTTGAACAGATTTTGGGGATTTATCGGGTGAAGGGTTTGTTCTTCTCTACTGGAGGCTTGAGTGGGGTATCTCCCAACGATGCTGTCAACACATCTGGTGAAGACAGACCACAGTTTAATCTAAGTGGCGTGTTTCGAAAAAAGGAGAGAACAAAAACAGCTACAGCAGGCGATGAGAGAAGACTCACTGCATGTTTTAAAAGATTAATACTGGAAGAGGTTTAAGAAACACAAAGTGGACGGTGTTAGAGACCAACACAATCACGTTTCCAGAATTTATTGCAGAGGAAGTCAATAAGTGTTTAAGACGAGAATTACATCCTGGGAAGGAAATAAGAGTAAAGTAAGAGAAGAGAAGGTGCAGAATCCTAAAGACTGAAACATGTCCTCCTCCCACCCAGTTTTAAGGAGCTGCCAGGGTGCTACCTTCAAGCTGAATTGCTGAGAATGCAGCAAGAGAAGACATTTCTTTCCTTAATCAATAATGTATTCTTTTCAATACAGGAAAGTGATGCATTATTCAACAAAGGGCCGAGAGGTGTATGGATGGGACTAATGCGGAGCGATGCACCAACATTTATCTAATTAACAAGCAAGAATGAAAGATGAGGGGACAGATTGAGATGGCGAAAGGGATGGAAGACGTTTGGAATATTAAACAGAAAAAGAAAAGGAGGCGCTGGAGAAAATGTGCGGCGCAAAAAGTGTGACGTTCTCCAGAGGTTGGCGTAAAAGTGGCTTTCATTGAAAGTCTTCGGCACCGAGAGATTTAGCCTCAACGAAAAGCAAAGAAAGACTCTCAAAGTTCCCCATTGCATGCCGAGGCATCAAAGCAAACGCAGGGACATTTCACACACGTCTGAGCACGCACAACTACAATCATGAATAGACAAACACCAAGGGTCTTACAAGGCGTAATCATTAGAGGCGAAGCTTCTCCTCATATTTCACATGAGGATTAAAGAAAATCTGCGAGGAACAAGGCAGTGGAGAGACTAACACTTCAGAGAGTAACTGTTTAAACCTGAACCTATACGAGCCGAGGAGTTATATAAACTTAAAAAGAGTGTAAACCACCGTGTAAACCTTACGAAGCCAGAATTCAGAGGAGGACAAGAATCCTCATCACTGTTTGGGACGGAGACACACACACACACACTGCTCTTTACACACATAAAGCTGTTGCTGCAGACTTAGAATATAATAGTGATGAGTGATGTGTGTATGGGGCATAGATGGTATAAAAACATGGACGGTACAACAGACCCCCTTAAGTGCAGCCAAATACAAGTAAGTTCGTTCAAAGGCTTTCAGTTTTCAAAATATAGGCTGAATATTACCTGACTGATCGATGTGATGCTAAAATTTGCTCAAATTTTGCTTAAAGAGGGGGTTTGTGCTTTTTTAAGTCATTAGTCCCTCTTGTGCCCTCGAAGTAGCTGTACACGATGAGTAGCTTAAAAAAAAAAACATATATATTACATTTGTGTTTTAGAAAACCCATTTACAGCCTTTGTCTAAAACATTAGGTTTTAGCTGCTGTCTCTTTAAGGCTCCCCGCTCCACAAACCCCCTTCCCTCTAACTGGCCAGCCCTCTTGAGGTCTGTCAGTGGCGGAGCTATGCGCAGACCTTGGTGCTTGAGGTGAGGTGATGACCTTGTCATTGAAGCAAGTTTGGTGAAGATCTCATGCTTCAGTCTCACTCTTGAGTCAGAAGCGTGTCGTCCACGTTTACATACAGTCAGCAGTTTAGACAGGCATCAGTATGTTCTAGAAAACTGAAGAGCTGTTGAAGGAAGACAAAGCAGCTCAGTGAAGAAGTCTCATTAGTGTTGGATTAACTGGTCAGCTCCTTCCTTTGTTTCCTGACGGACTGAGACTAGAATAGAAAACATAATTGGGAATTTAATTGGCAGTAAAAACAATCACTTACAGCCTTTTTAACGACTAAGTTAAATTTCATAAAAGCTATTATTTTGCAAATCACGTTAAATAAAATTAAGCTGCGGTTCTGCTGTGGTCAGAGTGCGTTCCAATTTCTGGTTTGAGTGTTTTGATAGATATGACCTCAAAATTTTACATCTTCGGCCTTGGTGTGATCTCTAGCTTGGATCTTAAATTATATTTGATTTACTATCAGAAAACCCATAATAATAATCCTCTTAAGAGTTCTCAGATACACAGTAAATTAATTGTTAACGGGAAAACTCTGCATCTCCAAAATGTTCTTAAAAATAAGTTTGGGATCACAAAAATGTCACAGTAGTGATTGATCTTGGTTTAATATGATATATATTATATTTGTCATATGCCAGAGTTCTTGTTGGACAAGAGTAACATGCTGTTCATGAGAACCTTTTTGATGAAAGGCTCTAAAAAGCCTTCAGATAAAGGTTTGAAGCCAGCACAGATAGACAGATGAGCGCAGAGGAAAAGGAGGGAAAGAGAGAGAGAAAACAAAGAGATCACAAAGTGGTGGCTCGAGCGCTTTAAAGTGGATTATTTTCCCCTCATCTGTTCCTGCAGAGGAAACACTCTGGCTGTCAAGGAGCTGAATTGCTGCTGTTTCAATGACACTGCCTGACAGGGGACACGAGTTGCGCGTGCGTGTGTGTGTGTGTGTGTGTGTGCTGCTGAAATAGGTGGCGTGTGGCAGGTGCCAATCAGGACATTCTGTAATTCCCTTCCTCTCAGCCTCGCCTCTGGTCAAACTGAGGGATTATCCCTCACCCCTTCATATCCCCACTCCCTCCTCTCACCTCCTCCCTCTCTGGTCTCCCTCTTTTAAGATACCACATAATAGATCCACAAGCAGCCACCACAATAACTTAAATCCATTAGCATATTTACTTCACATAGGACCAAAACTGACCTCCATATGGATACTTCATCTCAGAAAACAGGGCTGGATTGGTGGGAAAATCTGCAGGAGCGTCTGGAGAGAGATTGCTTTATAGCATGAAATAAGAAAGAGGGATGCTTTTCTTTCAGTGCCACTGGAGCTAAAGATTTGTGATTTTCTGGCGCTGGCAGCTCAAGAAGAAAAAGAAGGGTTTAGAGAAATATTATTTATCCTCTTCAGAAGAGTCAAGGAAAAGTCAAGAGCACACTTGTGGCAGTTGTCTGTGGGAGAAAGCTCCAGGGTTTACTCAAATTGTGGTCGACACTTGGAGAAGGAGTCGCACTCGTCGTCGTGCTGAATTGATTATAAGGATCACATCTCTAATTAGAAATCATTTGACGACAGATGTGTGCAAAATGTGGCATTTGCACTGATCGTCAGAGTTCAACACAGTCTCATGACTCTGAGGTATCGTGCGCTGTTCTTCTTCCTGTTCAGAGCTCACAGTCGGAGGCTCAATCTGTTGAAATGTGAGAACCAACCAAGACTTGTGCACTTTCAGAGCCTTTAAAGTTCACTTCACCACGCAGTCAATGTTAGCGAAACAACTTCAACACCCACTCCTTCTAAATATCACCAGTCATCTCTTCTTCTTGCTCTTCTTCAGTTCGATACCTGCTTTCTAAACGCTTTCTTCCTCCACCTGTTCCCGTCCCTCCAACGGTTCTTTTCAGGTACTTACCTAACCATCCTACCTGCTGCTTCCTCCACACCATCTCTCCACCAGCGCTAACCTGGTTCTTCTCTGTCTCTACTGCAGCATGAGGCAAAGCAGGATCCATTGGAAACTACTTAAAAGTAATCACTAAATCTATCAATTCTGCACTTTCAATCAGTTAAATCGAGCATTCAGTCGTCTCCGTACCCAAACACAACCTCATCCATTCTTCAACATCGACACACACATGCAGATTCGACCCGTGCCGCCTCTTACCTTATCAGCCATGATCATGGATGAGCCTCCGTGGATTCCCAGGATGGGGATGAGCGTCTGTGAGGAAATAAAATCCAAAATCTGGGCGATGGCCTCCTGGTCGGTGCCATCCCCAAACACCACGCCATGGATCTTAGTCCCAGACATCAGGTCGCACATGTGGTTGATGATGCTTTTCGGGTCGGTCTCATTGATCAGCAGCGTCACCACATTGACGTCGATGGGGTCCTCCTTGCTCCACAACGCCCGGATGTCCCGGTCTGAGATGTAGCGCGTGCGTCCCAGTATCACCGCAATGTTCAGAACGGGCACTTTATCCGAGCCGCCGCTGCTTCGCTGCTTTTGAGCCGCTGCAGGATCAGCGATCAGGGTCACTGCCACCAGGAGAGCCAGGGACAGCAGCACACTATCACTGCCACAAGTGCTGCTCCTTCTACTCCTCCTCTTACTCCTTTTGCTGCAGAGGGACATACTGCTGAACCACTTCATCCCCTGCATGAAATGAGGATGAGCAAGAGGAGAAAGAGATCAAAAAGGGAGGAGATGGGAGAAAGATGAGAGGGGAAGATGATGGTGGAGAGAAAAAAAGATGGGAGATAAATTGTTAATGCGCTGCTTTTGAAGGCCACTCATCCAGGTAGAATCTTTTTTTTTTTTGATCCACTTCTTCTCAGTGAGGTTATTAAACACATAAACCTTGTGGGGAGGGAGTTGGCCTTGAGAGAAAGTTGCAGAGGACTCTGTGAAAGAGAAGATGACAAGTATATACTTTATGGTCACGACTGCTCGGATCAGATGATTCAGGAGCAAGCTGTTCTGTTTGGAGGAGGCTGGCAGCCATTTAAACTGTGTACAGGTGTAATATCAACCCACAGCTTACATTGATTTTCACTTGTAAGGGGGCGCTGTGAGTGACAGCAGCAAACTAACTCTACTGGGCATTTGTGTGCCTACATTTCTTTTACATTTCCTGCCTGTAGAGTTTTACTTATTCTTGTTTGCAAGACATTAATGTCACATCGTGAGCGCACAGGTAGGAGAGCCGTCCTGGAACAAACAACTGATTGTTTTAAGACATCGAAACAGTCAATTCTTTTTATAATCATTATTTTCGCTTCATTTTCAAACTCGTCACGTTCATCTGAAGCAACGCAAATCTCTCAGGTGGTCAGTTTATGCTATTTTGTAAGGGATTGAAGTATGTCAATAATCTTTCATTTGGACTCCTGAGTTCACTGCTATTTTACTGATCCATCCAGAATAAGGATCCCACATAATGATGTTGAAGAAAAGGATGGACAATCAGAGCGACGAGTCGTGTGAAATCGATGGAGCCTTTGCGGTAACTGCTCATTAGTGCAAACAACAGAGAGAGAGAAAGCCTTCACTGCAAAGATCTCCTCCCTCCATCAGCAGTAATTCATAGTGAGTATTAGAAAAAGAGGTCTGCGCAAGGAAAACTGAAATCTAAGCAAGTTTTTATGCCTTATTCGTTGTAAAAAAAAAAATATTAGAGTTAATGAGCCACATACACCTGATAAGTCCAGAAAAATGTCTTATTACAAGACATTTACACACAAAAATGTCGTCTGAATTGCTTGAGGTTAGTAGCTGTAAGAGCAATGTTGGAATCACCAAGGGTGGCCTTTCTACTGTAGCTGGAGCTGTAGCTTGCTCACCGTGAGCTACTTCTGGGTTAGCTTGCCATTTTGGTGCCCGCACACAAACAATAAAGGAGAGATAATTTCCATTCATAGGCACATAGCTACGCGTGAAACTTTATCTTTGTGCTCACACGGCACCAAAAACAGTGTCGCTAAAGCGTCCACCGATTTTGCAAACCTCTGTTTTCAGTGACCTTCCGTATGTGTGTGTGTGTGTGTCACAAGAAATAAAAAGGTTTTCAAAAATATCCTCTTACATCCAGATGAGGCATAATATTATGATGTCCTAACATGTTTTGGGCTGGCACTCTAATGTGAATCTCTTAAGCTAATGCATGCCAGGTGTTGCTCATAATTTTGAATCCATGCCTAATAGAGGAGTCACCAGTTTCCAGGCACAACAATAATAGAATTTTATGGAAGGAACTGGCATGAAACTGAATCACAAACATCCTCTCTGAAAAAAAAAACATGAATAATTTGACAGAGAAAAGTTGCAAAAGACCAAAATGTAAGACCATGTTTCTGATAGTTGAACATTTATTTACCCTAATGTGTAAATGATGCATGGACAAAGCAGTCACACACACAAACGAACACACACAGATAAATCTTTATCCTGGAGAAAAGTAAGAGACGGATTACATCAAGGCTAAAGACAACAGATGAAGATTAAGAAGAGATACATCGCTGCCGATGCCACTTAAGGTCGTAAAAAGTGAGGTACAGTGTTGTGGAAAGAGGCTGAGTGTGCGAGTGTGTGTGTGTGTGTGTGTGAAGGGGTTTGGGCTTCAAAAACTGTTTTACCAAGCACGCTAATACGAGACAGTGACAAAGTCAGAGCTCAGAAGGCGACAGCTGTTACACAGCACCAACCAGAGCGAAGGAGCGTGGTGACATCAGACACAAATCACAGCCTCCCGTAACCTCCTCCACTAACCCCCTCTCCTGACAGAGATAACTCTCACTGGACCACCTTGGATGTAATGTTCAGGGTGCATTTAACATCGAGTCAGTGAGCGGGTCTGTAGGTTTATCATCAGGCGTATGACGTATGAGCAGGTGTGCTGGACAGCAGAGCGTGAGCGAATCACGTGAAACATATGGCCACATAATGCGTCCATGTGCACAGCTGACAATTTATGGATGCGCTGACAGGACCGTGTGTTTTTGTGTTGGTGCAGAGCCGGCTGAGGCATGATTGATGAAAGGGAGATGCCGTTTATCAGTCGGCTGTTGAAACTAGCATAGATTTAATCACTGAGATCACAAGATGGTGAGGAACTGGTTTTGTTTGCAGTATTCAGACATTTATATAAAAGACAAAACATAAGAGTGAAGACAATGGGAAACAGTCAGTATCTTATATAAAGCCTTATTTAGAAGTAAAAGTTGTGCTCTTAGTCTGCCATGTACTTATCCTAACTGATGGCAGTTTTGTCTGTATCCAGTGATTTCTATCTTCTGCAGAAAGTTCCTTGCGAAGCAATATTTTTTGCACCACCTACATACACCAGCTGCTGTTTAATTGGCCTTCAGGGTTTTCTAACTGTACCAAACCTTTTTCTTGAGCACCAAATTGAGAATCCTTTTAGTCAGTAGTAGTTTTCTCATCGATACATGTTGGAATCATTTTGAATCACTGCCTGCTCCAGCAGAGAGAAGCGTACATCTGAAATTATAGTTTTGTGTTATTTTCTGTAAGCCAGGATTTGTCCTACCTCGTGACTGTTACAAAATAACGACTCCATTGTGAGCTGAATAATGCATGTGAGCTCACTGCGTCGTCCTGTGTGTGTGTGTGTGCGTGTGTGTGTTTTGTTTTTTTTTTTTTTTTTAAACAGGCACAGGACTGCTTGTCCCCACTGTGCAACTGAGCAGAAACGCTGTTAGAACAGACTTGGGAATGAATCATCCAAATCTCAGTCCGTTCAGGGCAGAGAGAAGACCACCGTCTAATGGATTCTTAGTGTCTCTGTCAGAAAGCTGTCAGTTTTATTCACCCAAAAGCTGCAGGACGACATGAAAGTTTTGTGGATGCAATCATTTTATTTTGATACAATTGGAATTTTACTTCTGAGAGGAATTACAAGAAACTGTATGATGATGATGATGATGATGATCTCACTTTCATATACTTAAACTTTCCCTCTAAAAAACTTCACAACTTGGCATTTCTTAATGTTGGTTAATGTAGCATAACAATTTGAATATAATGCAGTTTTATTACCCATTTTTATATATTATAAAAAGTAGGAATTTGCAGGTATTATTTCCTGGTTGCGTCAACAGATGTTCCCGCCCTTATCCTTACATCACAATCTGCTGTTCTTTATTCAAGCTAAATGTTTAGTAAACATAATGCTGATTTATGCCATATGTTAATGCATAACCAGCCTCGCATATTTTAACTGAAAGTTAAAATTCAGAGGATTTTCCAATTCCCCTCAAGTTCAATGTATCTGGCATTTGATGTTCAAATGAGCAAAAACTGAGTATAAACCCAATACTTACATTTAAAAGTCATGCCTGCTTCACTTGATGTCACCATTGTAAAAGGATCTTGGGATTTGGGAGACTGTGAAGGATAGTAACGGTGCATCCTCCAAATATAGGGGAAAGAAGGCTGCATTTGTGGGTTGCATTTGAAGGAGGCTTCAAATTTGGACAGCCTTTGCGCAGCGTTGTGACGTAATTGGCCTTCAAATGCGGCCCACAAAGGATGCAGCCCCTGAATTTGGACACAGCAGTTATCTCCACCTTTACCTGACATGAAAGAAAAAGTGTCCCCATTCATCGAGCACTGCAAGCATCTACTTGCTTTGCACAGCATGCTGGGACACATGGTGACAGTATGTAACATCCAATGAGGTTCTATATTAGCTATAGCTTTGTCTCTGACATGGACCATCTGCAACATTAACCAAATGCACACAACATGACAATTAAAAATTATCTGTGCATCTCAAACAGCTATTTTGCTGTGCAATGCATGCTGGGATATGTAGTGATGAGACGTTTTTAACAGCTAAGCATCCTCATTTGGTCATAATCATTCCTTTAAAGAAAATGGTGGTTTATTATCAAAGTCTCTACAAGCAACTTTTGCTTTGTGTGGATTTCACCACTTAATTCTTTGCCGATCTTATCCTGTACAAGAAATTGTCCTTTTTTAACCAGATGATTCACTTACTGTGAATCTTTGACGCGAAAGGTGTAAAAGATTTGCAGTTAATCCTTTCATCTTGGTCTACTCTTCAGCAGCTGCCTTTGTCAATCATACAGAGGCATTGGTGTTCATTTCCATCTGTTTTATGACCGACTGAAAACTCCTGACTGTAGCTTTAAATTTATAAACTTAGCGGATGTCAGTGTTATGTGTGGCAGAACCAAAATGTGATCTAAATGCAAGATAAACAAGAAATGATCAAAGTTCAGACGTCAGGACACAGGTGGTCAGTCAGTATCCAAATCAACAGGCTGAGGAATCAAATACTGGTCAGAAACTTAGAGAGAAATACAAGCAGATGGTGACAAAGACAAAGTGGAACAGAATGGGGAGGGCTGAGCTTAAATCCACATAAGGGGTGAGGTTAACAAGACACAGGTGAAACATATTAGGGTAATCAGGGAGGAGGAAAACACGGAGGAACAGGACATGAAGAGACAAAGGTGAGTTTCAACAACAGAACAGGAAACATGAGGTGAGTAACTACAGAAACTAGACACTGTGGGATAGAACAGGAGTTATGGTGCAAGAAGAAAGTCTTTATTTTAGATTTAATGTTACTCCTCCACCAACACTTCTTTTGAATCTTTCACATGAGCCCGATTCGAGTGGAACAGACCAATAAATAAAACAGGCGTTCTGGTCAAACAAGTGTCTCAGGCTATTTTCTGCTGCTGCTGCTATTATCATCTAAATATGTTCAATTTCCTTTCTAATACAGCCGGATCATCAGACTGTTGGAAAAATACTTTCCATCAGCAGTTTTTGGAGGTTATAGTTGAGTTAGGCAACCCACACAGTCTGGCAAATCTGTGCAGAGGAGCTGAAAAACACAAGCTCGATACTGTTACATAAATGCCTCCAAATGTACCCTGCACATACTGTATAGGCAGGAGTTTAGGCTTTTTTTCCCCTACATGATGCCTACCTGTGTTTTCATAAGTACAGTGCTGCAGTATCCTCCTCCTCCTCCTCCTCAAAAACAGTACACACAACTTCTCTATGTAGCTCCACTAATAGTGCATGAAAAAAAACCACCATGTCCAATGCCAGTCCAACTGGTACCAATTTGGCGCATTACAGTATTTATAGTAGCAGGGGACTTCATTGTTGACAAGATTATCTCTCAGTTCCAAAGGCTGGTGTGGAAATCTGACAAACAAAGGAGTGTTTTTCACTCTCTCTCTCTTTTCTCTATACTTGACTCAACCCTGCAGCATCACAGAGGGGGTTTCAGGCAGAGAAGAGGAGCAGTGAAATGAACAAAGGAAGAGAAATTGGGCAGATGAAGTGAAGGCAAAGCAGATAGAAAGAAAAAGGAGTAAATTGAGAAAAAAAAGAGAGACCAGGTAAGAAGGAGCACCCTTTTTTAAAAATAGGATTGGGGCAGTTGATCGTCACACAAAAGCTAACGCTTGTTGGCTGCAGAGCAGTTAATGATGTTTGGCAGGCACAGCCAAAATACACACACATACACACACACTATATACACAGACTTCTATATCAAAGGCTCAAAACTCAAATAGTGTCTGTGCACAAAAGTATTTCTATGGAGTCTAAAATCACCTTCTCATTCAACAATTTAAAGCGTTTACACAACAGTCATTTTTAAAAGCCAAAAAGCTGCTCTATTGTTGTTTCTCAAGTTATTTTTGGGGATATTTTTGCTTTTATTGGACAAGACAGCTGAAAAAAGAAAGGAAATGTGGGGGGGCACCAGTAAATGGTAGACACCAGTAATCGACTCTGCAACCAGGACAACGCTTCTGTATGTGGGACACGCTTCAACTGCTAAGCTAAAGGCACCCTATCCTTTAATTTTTAATGCTTAACTACTTTTTAATAATGAGAAATGAATATTACATTTAATGGTGAAAACACAGAGGGACACCAAGCAATGAAAACAACATTTAAAAACCCCTTAGCTCCCTTAGCCCACGATCAATGTACGGCTAGCATTCTTATTCTGGGAATTTGCTAGGAAACAAATTCCAAGCTAGTATAATGTAAGCAAGGAATTCATGCATTTCTTAACCTTACAAGACTTTCTGGCTAAAAGAGATATTAGCTTTTAAGTGCTTTTAGCAGCCAAATGCTAACGTCAGTTGTCATCTTGTTTTGAATAAAGCTTTTTAAAGATCAAAAACTAATTCTACAGACGCACCAAATCAAACACCAGCAGTGAACTCTTTCTTGGTACAACATTCACGCCCATGTTTCTGCTCCACTCACAACTTGCCTTCACATGCATCAATAATTCAGCCGCATTATCTTTACATGATGATTAATATGATTACATTTAGTGCTGCAGTGACATTCATTCTTCCTTCTATCTTCCTAAATGGCATTAAAATTACATTAACATACTGAACACACTCTGTGGGGATGATTTATTCACAGAACTGGAGCCGGGATGGTTGAAACTGAGGATGCTAAGTGTATGTTTTACTCACGACTCAGAGGATGCACGTGTGAATGTGTGTACATACCCTCCGGTTTGTAAAAGACCACCTGAGTGACTTTTGTTTTTTCTACTTTTATCACATTCTAGATGTTTCTCCATTATTTTCAAAGCTTTTTATGATGTGAACTGCCATTGTTGCAGCATCTGCACATTCGCTATTGTTCTGATATCACTGCTAAGACTTTACAGTGTCTGTGTTTGGGTTCCGCCTCTTAATGCCTGTTCTGTGGGAAAATGAATCGCTACACTGGTATCAACAAAAAGTGGACTGTCGGCCCAAGATGCTTATCACTGACAGCAGCTGATGGTTTCTGAGATTATATCCTGCGTATCTCAGGCTTTGATCTTTTACAAATCTGCATTTGGGTTCTGCTTCTTGTTGCTCTGTCAATTCTGAGTTTCAGTTAGTAACACTTTCAAATAACAAACCAGTAAACTAACTGTTCCAACTAACTGTGCAATTATTTTTTTTAGTGCTAAGCCATTGGCTGCCAGCCATTTTCAGAGCAGAGAGCCCCATACTGCCAGCCGTTTCACAGCATTTTGATCGATCTTTCAAGACCCAAAGAATATTGTGTTCTGTGACAATGCAAACACCAAAACTACTATGAAAGAGTTGACTCTCTTCTTTCATCAAGAAAAAAGTTTGTTTATACCTTTTCCCATTCATTAGTAATCGTCAGTTGAACATAAACCGGTTTCATCAAAAACAACTGTTTTGACCAAGAAACAGAGAAAACCAGTTCTTTAGATAGTGCTTGTCTCTGAAGATCCGTCCTAGCTCTCCATGATCTCTGTCGTCTTTTCTCAGGATCATGACACTCTCTCCCCGAGTTACCGTGACACATACTCTGTTCCGGTTTGAGTAGCCTGAATTTTTCTGTCATCTTGCATCTTTCTCTCATATCTATACTGATCTCTCACCCAAAGAAAGCACTGCTGCAACCTACATTAGTTTACAAGCATTATATTGACGGACAAGCCCCCACCAACACCCCGTTGAAAAACATAGTTCACATCTATCAATGTCAATGACAGCTAATGGGTTAATGATAGCTGATTGGTGCCTGGATTTAACCACTGATCGCTTCATTACTAAAGACTCTGAACTTTAATGCGTCTGCATTATGGTTCCACCTCAGGAAAACCAGAGCGAAGGAACGTTGAAAAACCTAACTGTTAAATGGAATCCAACAAAAAGCTGACTGTCAGCAGCGTATATGTTCTGAGATTGTATCTTGTGTATTTCAGCTTTCAATCTTCAAACCTGCTCTTGGGTTCTGCTTTCAGTTCCCTGTTCTGTAATATCTGCATTTATGACAGAAACTTTCAAATACCCAACCAAAAGCAAGATGACCATTGACCTGGGTTCATGCAGATGATGGCTGATGGGTAATTTAAGCCTTTGAACTTGAACATGTCTGGATTTGGGTTCTGCTCCTTGTTCATTAGCTAAACCCTATTCCTAGCGCTGATCTCTCAAGGGAAGCTGAGATCAATAATCTGAATCTTAACTGCTTAACATCATCCAAACCAGCTTTCTTTTTTCTGCCTTCAAGAAATCCCAGCTTCCTCATCTGTTTCTGCTTGTCACATGGCGGTTATCGAGTTTCCTTATTCCTTCACCCCTCACACCATCATTCTTATTTCCCCCTCGTCTTCTTTCTCACCTCAGGATCAGTATCCTTCTACCGCTTTCTTATAGTTTTATTCTAAAATGAGATTCTCCCATTTTGAAAGACACAAAGAAATTGTATGACTACTGATGTGCTGCTGAGGTTAGAAACCTTCTGCTGAGCCTTTGAATACAAAGTACCAACAATGTTTAGAGGGATCAGGATTCATCATGAGATGTCAAAGATTATGTGACACCAGGATATCTAAAACTCTGCTCCTCCGCTTTGGACCATTTTTATTCAAGACTCGCCAAACTTTGCCAGAGGCCCCTTAAAGTTCTCAAACGATGCCCCATAACTTCTGACACTCTCTATCATTTATCAGGTCATTCCTCTGTTTCTTTTTTTCTCCCAGCCATTCAATCTCTCTCTCTCTCTCTCTCTCTCTCTCTCTCTCTCTCTCTCTCTCTCTCTCTCTCTCTCTCTCTCTCTCTCTCTCTCTCTCTCTCTCACAGGCCCCAGCCATCTGCTCTGTGTGCCCTGACGTGTGCATGAGCACCCATGAGAAGCCCAGTGGAAGTAATCGTCTGTTACCGCTCAGGCTTCAACATGTTGTCTGCCCACTGCACATACCTCTTTAGCTCCCTGCAAACCCACGGTGCCAGGGTGTGTGTGTGTGTGTGTGTGTGTGTGTGTGTGCGGGAGACACACACACACACAAAGAAAGAAAGAAGTGAGGCCACTAGCATTCTCTTATATAATGGCTGTGAACTGTCTCTCTTTCTTCCTCTTTGCACCTGACACCCGCTGCACACGTATGTCTTCTCCTGATTTATGCAAATAATTCATTCTGCTCCACACTTTGTCTCCTCAATCATTTATTTTCACTTTTTTAGCGCTAATTGCATCAGACAGTTTGGGCTGTATTAGAATGCAGGAGGCCCGTATTAGGCCGCGGTCTCTTTCTCTGAATTTCAATTTGCTGTATTATAACAGCATGCAAATATCACCCCGAAAGAATACGAAAGTAAAATGAGAAGAGGATTTTTTTTCAGCTTGTGTTTCTCTGAGGAAGCAGAAGACAAACTGATCTGCTGGCTCTGACTTTAACTCGTTTTTAGAAGAAGTTTCCTCTGACTGAAAAGCTCAGAAGAGTTGAGTCATGAGTGTGTTTGGCTAAATAAAAGGTAAAACCAGTCACATCCATCCCAGACAACTCCACTCCCCTACTTTTTCACTCCTCTCTCCTTTAATGTGGGTTTATAATTGGCAATAATGAATGCAATCTTTCTTGCAAACAATAACCGGTCTATTTAAACGCACACTCACTCATTCTCTCAGAGCGGGAGTAGCAAAAAGGCAGCTTGGGTATTGTTTATGGTCGGGCCTCAATCTGCATGTGGGGAGGTATGCTGGGTTAATTCATTATTTCCTTTAGCTGTCATAAAAATATGGATTGCCTTTCCATGGGGCTGCAGCTGGCGCCTTTACATAGAGAGAGAGGGGGGGGGGTTCTCTGTGATTGGAGAACTGCGCTTCAACAACGTGACTGAATCCCGAAAACAGGAGCGAGAGGGAGTCGGGGGAGCGTGAGGGGGGTGAGAGGAGATGTAAATTCATTTGGATCTCCAGATTATGTCCTGTGGAGGCAACACAATACAAGTGCGACCCCTACCGGTGCAATAACGGCCGTCTTCTTTCACTCCTGGCCAAGACGCTCCTCAAATAGTGAAAGATTTTTTCGGGTAAAGCCTGAGGAGAGTTTCTGACACGTCTGCACGGCAAGATTTGGCCTTAAATGACACTGAATATTATGTGACATCCCGCGTCGTGTTTTTCTCCCTCTCTCTCAGAGATCTCTCCAACGCAGCGCGGACTGATCGTCCTGGTTTGGGATGGAGATGAAGAGTGGGAAGTTGTACCAACCAGTGGCGTGAGAAAAATCCCGCAATGTGTTATCCAACAAGCAGGGAAAAAGCAGCAAAAAGCACACCCATTGGGTATTAAAGTGGCGCGTAGTGGTCCCTGCTTAACGCATTTGTGGTGACTCAAAGCGTCTGCTATCTGGGGGTGTGGGTGCCTTTTTATATCAAAGGAGGCATGTTCCTTTGAATTTTACCTACAACGATAAATTATGGCTCCACATATTTTTAGCAGCTAAATTTATGTGATTATCGGGATCTGTCCGGTTGAGGGATGTTGTATACTGATGCGCTTTGAGGCAGCCTGCGCTGCGCTCACTGCGCCAGCTCCCTGATGTGAAATATGGGGAAATTCTGATACTTGACGTAAGAGCTGACAGAGAGAAATCTAGCCGTTTTTGTTTGCTTTTTATACTGTCCAATAAGCATCGTTTGAACCCCACTTGGTCGTGTCTTAGGACTGATTCACTCTCGATAGTGAGGGTGCCGCACTTTGGATAGGGGACTCCTGTGGGTAGAACCCCGCTGATCAAGACTGAGGGGTGTATGAATCAAGAGAGCTGCAGGCGCAGCACAGCCAAAATAAAACAGAGAAGATTACAAAGTACTTACAGCATCTCCCTTCCACAGAGCTCCAAAACAGCGGTGCGAGATGACATTGCAACAGTCCCCTCTCTCCTCGCAGAAACCATGCAGCCTCTGATGGAGATCACACTCAAACACTGCAACAACAGGACGGGGGTAGAGAATCACCGAACCTCTAGCGATTAAATATTCCCACCGTGTCCGAGAATTAGAAAAAAAAACTGAATGAAATCCCCCGCGTTGACACCTCACGCGCGCGCAGCAGCGAATAAAATCACTGTTGTTGTAATCCAATCTTCATTGTGTGTGCGCCTGCTGCTGCTTCTTCTCCACTGCAATCTCTGCTGGCCCCGCGCATTGTGGGGGCTCAACCTGCCTCTGTGTGCTCACAGCTCCCGGTATCCCGTTATTCCTGTCCCGGGCGAGGAGAGGAAGAGGCAGGTGAGCAGCCGCCGGACGCACACATAGACGCACACGCACGTTAACTACTACAGTAGAAGCTCCAGCAGCCTGCAAGCCGAGCATGGGACTTAGAGTCTCTCTCTCTCTCTCTCTCTCTCTCCCTCTCTCTCTCTCTCTCTCTCTCTCTCTCGTTCTCTATCGTCGTGCACGTGTGTGTGTATGTGTGAGTGGTGGCGTGCGCTTCTGTGCGCGTGCGTGCGATTTCACGTTTGGGCTCTCGCGCTTATGCAGAGGCACGGGCAGCTGGATGGATAGACGGACTGGCGGTCTGTCGGTCTGTCGCTCCCTCTCTCTCGCTCTGCGCTAAAGCTCCTCCAGGAAGGAGCGCAGTCAGAGAGGGACTAACAGAAGCAGAGTTTGGCCAAATCACAAAATGAGTCAGACAACATGTTAACCCCCATTCCTCAGATATTTCCCCGTTTCTATTCTCATCTCTGTCAAGATTACTCATGCTGCCAGCTCTCTCCATTCATGACTTTTGGGATTTTTTTTATACAGTCAATCCATCCCGAAAACTGGGGCACAGCAGCAGATAAAGGGGAAATAAACAAACACTCCAGCTAGCGGTGCAAAGAAAAATACACCGTGATTAAACGGCTCATAAAATTCTATAGCTGTTCAGTTCAAAAGGAAACGTGTGCAGACTAACAAGTTATGAGAGAGAAAACAAGCACAAACTTCCATAAAAAACTATGTTTTCTTTATCTCATGTTTTAAAGTCATCTAGTGAATTTCTGCAGATTTTCAAATTGCTACTCGTTCATAGGTAGCAGTTGTGGTTGTGGAAATCCCTAAGTCTGTGTGTAAACTACTCAAAATGCTCTGTTCTTCAAATAGCTCAAGATCCTCACAAAATCTTCACAAAATCTTCATGAGATTTGCTGAAATGGCCAATCAGAGGTAAGGGGGTTGCTGGAAAAGGGGGCCTTAAAGAGACAGCAGCGAAAACGAAGTTTTTCAAATAGAGGCTGAAATAAAGGCTTTATAAAACACCAGTGGAAGAAAAACTTTTTTTTTTAGCTGGAAATGATGTAAAACTGCTACAGGGGCACCAAAATGGACAAAATAAAGAAGAAAAACAATCCCTCCTCTTTAAGCAATGTTTTCATCCTTTTTAACTCCCATGAACTCCTCTTTAATTCCAATGATCAATCGGGTAATATTCAACCTGACTTTCTGAACTGAAAGTACATAAACACACCAGCAACAAATGAACAAAACTTGATGTGTTTGGTCAATAATGCACCCTAAGAAGGATGCAGCCCTTGTACTGGCAGCTTTAATTTTCCCTCTTTTTTCTCTCACGATCACAACCTCATATTTCAGCTCTGGCAGATGCCTTTCCATGAATGACTTTTGTTTTTCTGGAGGTATCTGCCTGTTAAAAGGAAGTTTTTGCCCACCCTTGCTGCCAGGTGTGGGTCACTCTTAATAAGAATGGGAACAGTCTGGAATGACTCGATATGCAGATGATACCCACCTTTCTGATGAAACCTGTCTTTGTCCATCCATTTATCTGTAGTGTTTATTGTTTCTTATCATGACTTGGAGGCTGATGTAAATTCCCACATCCTATCTTCCTTAAGTGTCTCTACTTTCTCTCTCTCTCACAGAGAGAGAGAGAAACCGAGAGAGGCAAAGAGTTAATCTGAGAGGGAGAGAGAGGGAGGGAACGTTACATGCAGTAATACAGGCTTCACAAATGGGTATATAGTCACAATTCACACCTGACTGAGCAAACGACTATCAAACGACTGAAGAGGCTCAAAGACGGCAGAGTGCGTGTGTGTGTGTGTGTGTGTGTGTGTGTGTGTGTGTGTGTGTGTGTGTGTGTGTGTGGGTACTGGACGCTGAGTCTCCTGCAGTGTGTGGATCTACCATATAACTCTGTGCTATTCTTGTGCCTGCAGCTTTAGGGGAAAAAAAAGTGATTTTAGGATTCATTGCAGAGCAGTGATGCACCACGCAGCCACACTTGTATTCCAGGAGAGTAAACAAGCAAGTTTCAATCTTGCGCTGACCCTGATACTGTATGAGAGAGAGCTATAGGATTCCTACAAGCACAGGCTAAATCCACCAACAAATAAGACTGCAAACCTGTGAATAGTATGTATGGAAATGTCACAGAATGCCATCGTGACACTGAAAATATCATAAGGCCCAGGAAGGTTAGCATGAGCTCATTACAGGGTATCACAAACACATGAAAACGTCACTACAGGGACATAACTGTGAGACTATTAGAGGTGAGCTTCCGTGAGCAGTGCACAAGTCACATGTTCTGGAGATTAGGCTGTCCTGAGCATATATAGGAAGACTGAGGATATTAAAATAAGAGATATGGAGAAGACTGCATTTATTTGGAAAGAATATTGTGAAGTAGAAAAGGGAAAGTTTGATTCGAGCTGTAATACCTTGGACAATTCAAATGCAAATTAAGTGGAGAAGCATAATATTCATACAGGAAATAAAAATGCAGCAAAGTACCTTTGAGTCACAAAATCTCAAGAACATCTAATAAGATAGTTCCTCCGCAGCACAGAGAGAAAGATGTCCTGTTCTCACTGCTTTTTATTGTATTGTTTACTATCATGAACCATCTCACAGCCAGCCTGGTCAGACAATCTACTGTATCCTGTTTCACTATTGATTTGACACATAAACTGCTATGCTATAGCCTACATTTGGCCACTGACCTGTTTGTCATTTTCAGTTAATTGTCAGCCAGCTTCAGGCTACACAGAATGCAGACTCTGGAAGTCCTTTGGAGGGTCACATTAAGGCTGACGTGTATAAGGAAAGCCGCTGGAGCGATCACCAGTCGATCATGACCCCAGGGAGAATACAAACTTTACACTTGGCCGTGTCATAATGTTCTTTTTACGGTGAATTAAGTGAACCTCAGTGTTGCCATTAAGTAGGCATTGATTTTTTTGTGTTCTGTTTTTTATTTACTGTGTCATTAAAAAAGTTTGAAGGGCAATCTAATCTTCCCTTTTTCCCACTCACCTTTATCTTCCTTTAAGATTATGTAAATAGCATCTGTGTTTCAAGAGATAACAGGTTGAGTGACAGATAGAAAGCAAGGTGGCAAAGTCATGAGTCAGATTATCATCAGTAAAGACAGCAGCAGGTGTTACAGTGTACAGAGCAGAACAAAAGGTTGGCCTAACAGTGGGAAACAGAATATTTAACCACAGATGCTTTGATGATCGCTGGATCAACTTTTAAGTTCTGCATCCTGGTAGCTTATCAAGGAGAACAAGAGTGTAGGATATCTTATTTTTTATGCAGAGCAGGATTGCAGATTGGATTTCATTGTTCTCTATTTACATAAAGATGAATCTTTGTTGATGATGATTATTAAACTGGAGAGAAAGTTGATTGTGTGCTTGTAAATCTGAGTCAAATATCCTGATGGGTAAAAACATTTAGTAATGTGTTTCATCAAATCACAATGTATCACAAACTGTATTATATCATACCAACTCACATGATATCATGTTGAAATGTCGTATCATACTGTATTGTCACATTACACAACACAATATGACTCTACATTATGATGTAAATATGGAGGTCACGGAGACTACGTCCATATTTTATAGTCTATGGACTCAACATGTTATAATGTGAAATAAAATCACGTAGCATAACATAACTTGGTATACATAACATAACATCATAACGTGACTTAACATGCCGTAACATAACGTAATGTAGCGTAATTTAACATGATTTGAAGTAATGCAATGTGACCTCATGTAATGTCACTTAATGTAGTGATGGGATTCATATTGAGCGATATTATTTTGCAACTAACATGACAACATAACATGGCGTCACATGACGAAACATAGAACATATTATGACAAATCGTGATGTAACGTTACGTAACATGACTTGACTTAATGTGTCTTAAGGTAACCTTACTTAACGTACCGTGATGCATCGGAACACATCATATGGTACCATGAAAAATTCAATTTTTAGGAGTAAGATTTTGGTTTCCATTTGGTAGACCTCACAAACATAGACTGTAAAAAAAAAGAAAGTAATCTCGCTCGGCTCAAACTGAGGTCGCCACAAAAACTGCCCCCTCTGCTGGCTGGCTGCAGTACAAGTTAAAAACTCCACCTCTCTATTCATTTCAGATGGGATGTGGTTGATCTTTAAAAAATTATTACACCACGTAGAAATGTTTCTCACATCCGTATGCTGTAGTAATATTTATCTATTATTGGGCTGCATTCTGTTCCAGTTGGCTTTTTTCTGAAATATTTCTTTTTTATTAGTTATTAGAGGCTAAAAACGGGGTTTTACGTCTTGTTTAATGATGATTGACAGCTGCCGTTTTTGCACAGTTTTTTCTGGGATTAATAAAATACATCAGGAAGGAGAGTTAAGAAGAGATTAGACTGTTGAAAGAAAAAACAAATTATTTTTGTCACCCGCTTCCACTCAGATTTTCCCAGAGTTCCTCGTAAGTCTCTACTGTGCAGACTCCCATGACGGAGTTTTTTTTGGCTTCAAAACTGTACAATGGTAAAAGGCTGAGCCACTCTGTCCATTCTATATACAGTCTATACTACCAGATGACGGTGCTTAGACATTTTTTTTTCGGCTCCATCCTATTTCAAGAGGGCTTCAAAATGCAAAGTTACAGAAAAATATAAATGGGTATTTCTTTTGTTGTTTTTTAATTTTTTTCAATCATTGTGTTTCTTTTCTTTGAGTTGCCATGGCGCATCCTTTGATATTAGAGTTACACAATCAACACATTCAAGCTCTAACCTTACGGCATTGTATCACATGGGAACATGGCATGTCATATCATGACATATATAAAGTGTAGCATCATGTTTTGTATTGAACCATACTGTATCTTAATGTACAGTTCTCTATCATTTTATATTGTACAACCTCAAACACCGGCTGAGAGTTGGATCATATTTCAGTGAGGACACCAGTCTGTGCACCGATCCAATACTGTAATTTGTAAGCCTGTTATGTCTAGCTCAGGTCTCTCTGTTCTTTCTCCTCCCTCTGCTTGCTGCACACAGAGAGCTTAGCACTCAAGAAGGAGGAGGTGATTCAGAGGGACAGGTAGTGCAGAGACTCTCAGACATACACTCACTGGGCAGCAGGATTTTTAGTGAGGAGTTCTGAATCCTCTTTTAACCTTGTACTTTTTTTCTCCCCAGGCTGAAATCCCCCAGAATGTTTCGGAGTGCTGAGTTTAGATTATTGCCCTACTCTGAGCTGGAACCACTGGTTGTCTAGTTATCAGCATTTTATTTTTTTCAGGTAACGTTTTTGAAGAAGGTGCAGGGAGCGACGGTCCAGGTTCCTCATGCCTGATGTGAAGGTGTTTTCTCACCCTATACCCTGTTGCAAACTGCTTCTGTGCAAATCAGCACTCATGGTCCACTGGAGCCAGAAGGACAATGTCAGACGGCGCCCTAATACCATCATTTTGGACATGTTCCAAACAGTTTGGCCGCACCTTTTTGTCCATGAATACTGGACAGGAACAGAGGCATGGCAGATCATCACTAAGGCATATAGGTGAATGTTAAGTAAACACATGTGACTAAATGCCAATGAAGCAAATTCAGCTCCCAGACAGTCTCCAGAAAAGCAGCACAGGGGATTGAAATATTTAAAGAAACTCTTCTTCCAAAATAATAAACTACGTGCCATGTTGATGACGACAAATCAGGAAATCATGCACTAAATTCTTGCCAGCGTTTCAGAGTTGTTCAAACTTGAGCAGACATACTCAGAAACATTGAGCTTCATGATCCCTCAGGGCATGTCTGTTCTATTCTTGGCGGGAATTGTAAAAAGAAAAAAAAGGTCATCAGCTATGAGTGGGTGAGAGTGAAAACATGCAAGTGTGCTGTGGGGAGTGTTATGGCTCGCAGATACCAATGGTGGCAGACACGCCAGGCAGCTATGTGCGTGCGTGTTTGGGACCAGCTAAGGGAGGGAGCACAGGGTGTCACCAGGTCACCAAACAGCTGTCTGGGAGAATGGCCACAAGGAGTGCGAGACACACACTCCCACACTCACACTCAAAGAGAGGGAGATGGGACGGATGCACCCACACACACACCCCTCCAACACAACACATGGAGATCATTCAGATTCCTTTATACTTCCTGATCTTTTCTTTTATTGAGAGCATCATTCTTAAGTCCTCACACATCTTAGTCTCAACAGACTTAAATTTTCTTTCCAACGTGACCTGGGTCCCTTCTTTGACTCAGAGCCCATCAGAGGTCTCTCAGTCGCATTCTCTTCACATTAGAAGCATTCTAAAGTCAAACATTTCCTCTCTCATTCAGACTACACAAAAGTCATCCTTTAATCTCAATTACTCTGTCTCCCTGTTCTCTGGTCTCAGTCAAAAATCCATGTCTCGCCTCCAGCTCATCCAGACCTCAGCAGCCAGACAGTTAACAAACACCAGGAGACAAGACCACGTCACCCCAACTCTCACATCTCTTCACTGGCTTCCGATTAGGTACAGATTGATTTTAAACTCCTACTCATCGCTGTTAAAGCTCTACATGGACTCGACACCTTCAACATCACAGATTTACTCACCTCCCCTGTGTCCAGCTGCTGCTCGGGTAGAAGCCTTGTCTCAGATCTGACAGTCCGCCATGTCACTTCAGGTGATGGGATGGAACCCTGCAGCTGTGGAGGAAGAAGAACTTAAAACCTTATTTTTTAGCTGGATTTGATTTTTCCCGCTTGTACTGTTTAACTGTTCTCTATGTTTTCTTCACATTTCCGACAGCAGAATAATGTCACATCCCTTAAATTGATATTAATTGTATTTCAGTAATAAACTATAATATGGTGCATGATATTAATGAGGTTTAGCCATACATTATGAATCTCATTGCAAAGCACCCAATGAAGTGAAACAATTGCTCTTATTCTTATTTGCTGTAGTACATGATGTCAGGTTCTCAGCATCCACCCACAGCCTCCTCTGAGCATCCCCAGACTAAGCACCTATAAGCCTCATTAGCTACCAATGCAATAATATGATGAGATCAGGAATTATTCTGCTTCCCTGAGCAGCATGACTTCATCCTTGATTGTTACTGCGCCACTGGTTGCATCACGAAATAGAAGAAGTATTGACCTTTTTTCGTGCATGCCAGCATCGTTTATTGCACGGGCTCTAAGCATCTCCTCTTCATGCCAACAAGCCCAAGGTGCAGTTGAGTTCTGTGACAGTAAAATAGCTGGAAAAGGTCCTCTGCTTCTCATAAAAAAATACAGATTAGAATTTCAAAAAAGCGCTGTTAATCCAAAAACAAAACAAAGCTACTGAGAGGAAGATCTTAACCAGCTCATATTTCCTCAACTGTTCATGAAGAGAAACCATCTGCAGTGCATCCAGAAAGTATTCACAGCGCTTCACTTATTCTGCATTGTGTTAAAATTCATTTTTTATCTCAAAATTCTACACACAAAACCCCATAATGACTACAAGAAAAAAAGTTTTGGTTTTTTTGCATATCTATTCAAAATAAATAGATTTAAAAAAAACAACAACTAAGAAATCTCATGGAATCTTTTGTTGGTTCTGAACTTCTTCCATTTATGGATGATGGATGCCACTGTGCTCATTGGGACCTTCAAAGCAGCAGAATTTGTCAGATTTGTGCCTCGAGACAATCCTGTTTTCGAGGTCTACAGACAGTTCAAATCATGTCCAGTCAACTAAATTTACCACAGGTTAAGCTGTAGGAACATCTTAAGGAGGATCAGTGGAAACAGAATGGACCTGAGCTACATTTTAAGCTTTGTTGATTTGAACCCGGGCTGCCCGCTCAAGGGCTTTCGCCATATGGAGCGCAACCTAAACCACTAGTCCATCTGTACTCCATGCATGTGTTTTTTCAGTATATCTGACTCTGGTCTGTTCTGTGTACTTTCAATTGAATTCTGTCACAGAGGTTTCATTTAGGAAAAAAAAAACACTGACTCTGTCCTTAAGGACTGCTTTGATTTTTTTTGTAACCCTTTTGTTTAAGAGGATTCGTCACATCTACTGATTGTGAATCCTCGTTCAAAGAACCTGAGGCTTAAAAATGCCAGAATGGACAATTGTTATACAGCGATGGGAGGTGAGGATCATTTGAATGTGGGGCGGCTGTGATCTGGAGCCAGGTGAAAACAAGTCCAAAAAATATTTTGCTTGTTCTGCAATCCACTGGTGGAGGAAGAGAAAACTAACTCAGTGATTAAGCCCCTTACAATGAGGGATAACAGAATAAATACTGTAAAATAGAACAGCCTATTTAGCCAATAAAATAAACTTTGACACTTGCTGCAAGTCATCATCAATGATGACGAGTTGATCCAAACTTTCTAACATCTTATCAAATGTGTCTAACAAATTGTCAAACTAAGATAAATGGAGAAAAAGACAGAGAGATATTAACAGTAACAGCAGAAACATTATACCACAACGCTCCGCAGCGTTTCACTTAGAAACGCAAAAAATGCAGAGAAAAAAAATCTACCTTTACACGGAAATGCTGAGGGACTGAAAACGCTGTAGTATGCATATCAGGCCTGTTGGTGGCGATATGACTGTAGAGTCTTTTGGTAGTCTGCTGCCGAAGAAGAGGCGGGCTGATCATCATAAATACGTCTTATCTGAGTGCAGGAGTGGAGCCACAGATGCATATTTTGTTGAAAAGCAGTCAGCAGAACAAGCATCAACACGGCAAGTCTGCCATTTAACCGTTGTTGTTGTCCGGTTCATTAAAGTTCTTGCAATGAAAGTGGAATGCACATGCGCAAAACGGAGCGTGACGTCAGCGTCAACGCCGGCTTGCCATTTCAGTAAAATTCCACTCTGGAGGGCGTTTTAAAAAAGTTGCGTTTTAGGTCAGCTGAAACGGCGTTTCTGTATAAACGAGAAACCAAAACGCAACAAAACTTTTGCGTTTCACCTTGATACCATGGTCATATAAACGGGGCCTAAATCTTGAACAGACACCAGCCCAGTAGCTGGTTATGGCACCGTTCACAGGCTGAAAAGTTTGGGAACCCCAAGGTCTAAGTTGATGGTTAGCATCTACTACATACAGTTTAGCCACCATAACTCCCAAATTCTCTCCTAGATCAGGCCTCCAGACTGGTTGCACTGGTGCGCCTATTATTTATTTATTTATTTATTTATTTATTTATTTATTTATTTATTTATTTATTTAAGCTGCACCAACACAAAATTTAGGTGCAACCAAATTTTTCATTGTGTCGTCTTTTTATTGCCCTCCATAACTTTCATGTTATGTGAATGGCTACTAAACAAGAATAAGGTGTAGAGAAATTGCTTGTCTTTATTTGAAGCACATTTATGTATAAAAATAAATTAATTTGCACACCCTGGCCACCCCTACCTATGCCACTGCCCTCAATGTGCTACCCCAGTCTGAAAGTCTGGACACACTAATGGAAAGAGGCACACATAGTAACAGTGTGGTATGAGAGCAAACAGGCTTTTAGGTTTGTTCAACAAGGTGAAGGAAAATTCCTGGAGATTTTTGAAGACTGGCAGGAAAGACAGCCAAACTACCAGAGAGACAGCAGAAAGGTGACTCCTGTGGTAGCGCGAGGAGGATTGATTGAGCAGCTGGTGCGTAAAGTGCGTGAGTGAATTCACAGCGCGGGCACAGCAAAGCACTGATCATGGATGAAGGATGAAGGATGAAGTTTAAAGTGAATATAAACCACACAGAGTGACAGGGGGCACCTCTGCTTGTGCTGACTTTAAATATAGATATAAACCTGGAAATAGCAATGAAAATTAAAGTTTTCTCCGCAACTCACAGAATATTTATGTTGTAACATTTGCATCATTACAGCATTTAAAACAGAGTTTGATGATATCTTTAAACACTGGTAAATGATCAAAGTATGTGCAGAGCATAGACTGTATAATTAATGGACGTAATCTCCGCGACGTCACCCGTCTGTTCCTGAAACGGACTTTTGAATCCAAACGGCCGGCGCGGCCATATTGGAAATGAGGCGTGCTGTAAGTCTTCACAGCAACAACCATAGGACGCTCCACAGTCACGTGATCTGAGCTGTTCCTCTGATTGGACGAACTGGCGAGCTTAGGATTCAGACAGGAGACATTCTTTGTACCAGGCTGTAAATGTGCTTATTTTGGCCATGAAAAAGGCTATTTTTGGCTTGGTGTGTTTGTGACTTCCAGTACTTCCGGGGCCAGCCTCAAGCGGACACTCGAGGAACAGCAGACTTTAGCACTTCAGCATTGCCTCATATTTTCAGACCGGAGGTTGCCGCTTGGTGCAGAGTCGATTTTCTCCACTGTCTTTTGTACATGCATCGGGGCAGAACACTGCCGTGCACAATGCAGAGAGCTGAGAATTATAAATGGCAAAGGCCCTGCTCGACCTCTGTCTCTTATTAGTTTGGACTACAATATGCTTCTATCATAAATGAAAGTTCAGTCACAGGAGAACACAGTATGTTTTCACCCGGACAGTGTCAGGTACACCAGTGCAACCTAGAAAAAATGTTAGTCTTAAATATTTCGGTTGCACTCTGGAGCCCTGCAGATCTAAACTTAATTCAAATCAGCACTTAGAAAACAGCATGTCATCTACATAACATGCAACTATAGTTTTACAGTGTTGGAAAATGGTGCTGTCTGGTGGTGTCTTGCTGAAGGACTGGAGTTCCTCACAACAGCCGACATTTACACCCAGGCTTTAAAACAAGAGCTGACTGCCCTGCTGCCAGTCTGAACACCAGCTTTATTTTGTCACTTTAAAAGCCGCCCCAAAGGACAAAGCTGCCATCTCACCTCCTGATGAAGCCACTTCACAGGAGCACAGCAGGAAACTTTTCACAAAGAGTGCTATGACTAATATTGTTGTGTTTTCAGAACAGCCAACGGGGATATCCACTCAGCAGTGAATATTTCATGGAACCATGGAGATGGAAATCTGATGGTGCTGACAGCAGAATGGAACCAGGTGACTGTTATGAGTAGATAACTGAAATGACATATAGAGATTTATATGTGCGACTATCTGCAAGGCTAGCTTTCCAGACCAGGCTTCAGAGAGAGTATAAGCCCAACAAAGAGAAAGATTTCTTTAATGGTCACAGCCAGCGACAGTCTTTGAATACAGCTTTGACTGGCTAATTTCAGAGCTGTATTCAAACCTTGAATCTATCTGTTATCACATCAAGGAGCAGCTGTCTGCAATGAACACAGGCCTAAGACTGATTTTATTACATACGGGCGGTGAATTAAAATTGAATTTGCAACAGTGAATCCATCAAGCAGTCAAAGAAATAAATGAATATTGACATTTTAAAAGAAAAGCTATTAGCAGGAGCTATGTTATGTCAGTGAGGAGGGGAGGGGTGGATGTTTTTTTTTTTCTGTCTGTCATCTTGACCTTTACTTCACAGAGGAACACATTACATCTGACATTGCTTCTCCGACAAACACACTTGCAGACTCAGGCAGATACACACACTTGATGCGGCTCTAGAGGCTGAACGAGTATCGTGTGGAGCAGCATCATCTAGAGGAGAAATATGAGAATGACATTCTGCAGCAAAACCATGTGCTGCAAGGGGCTCAGGGGATTTTTTGGAGGCTGATAGAACAATTTATGACAAAACACTCCACTTATACATAAGATACTGTCTTTTTGTACAATCTTTTTTAACGATTTTGATCGTGTGGGCAGTGATTTAAGAACTTAAATTATTATTTTACACCAGAAATCAAATAGAGAAACTGTGAGGTCCATATTTAAAGCTGATTAAAGAAGACATTCAAGATACAGAAATGGCAACACTGCTGCCTTTACCAAAGAGCTAAGAATTTTATTTTATTTTTTTTTAATTGAGGTGATTTAAAATCACGAACAGCCTGCTACGGACTTCTAAACCATTCTTCTTTGCTAATCAAACACTGCCACCTAGTGGTTGAAATACGTTCCTACAAAATCCAGTTTATTCAAAAGAAGAAAGTTCTTCACACAAGGCAGGAAGAGATTAAGTAAAGACGCCAAAGCACTGTAAAATATTTACCTATGAAGGATCTTGTAAAGGTGTGCATGTGTGCATATGTGTTTTGCAACGAACGTACACCTCCACACACACATATATATGTACACCGAACTTTTTCTTTTCTGTTTCAATCACCTCATAACTCTGCCAGCACTCCTCTGTCCCTCCGTTTCAGAGTTTCCACAAACGTAAGAGCTCTATTTCTACCTAAAACTTACATTCACACAGTCTCTGTCCTCTTACCTGTGACAGATGTGTTGTGCACGAGCTCCGCCCTGTCCCCTCGTGTCCAAACAGTTCTTCATTTCAGCAGGTTGAATATCGTTTGCGCTGACATCACGATTTCAGTAGTTACCCGGATGCGCATCCATATTGGGGATACACAATGTAAACACTGAGTGGTCACATATAGATGCTCAGTAAAATATGGTTTTATGATGTCTTATTCACCAACAAATGTGGAAAAACACACAGAGCATGCTAAAGCTGATTGTGAAGGACTCGGCCAGCAAGTAAAAGAGATGTTTTGAAAAACTACACTTAATAGGCAAGAGAGACCCATTCGAGGAGTTAGCATCATCATCTACCCAAAGTTTTGAAAACACTGAAGTTACTACTATATTTTTCATGGAGGAGGGAGTCCACAGATTAAATTATGCTCTCTTGGGTGGGACTCACTTTCCAGCACTTTAAAAAAGCCCCCTGAAAGACAGTGAGTTTTACTTAAGTAGTATTTATTGGTGTAACTTACCTCTCACTCAAAGCAATATTCTATCATAATATATTTACTGTTACTAGTGTGATTTTAAGATGCTATAGATGGATAAATTACTTACCTGACAGGAAATGTTGCAAACGGACTGTCCAGATTATTGCCTTGGAATAATCCTTGCCTTGTAGGCAATGCAGAGGTGCTAAAATTTGCAGTCCATCGATTGTCTGCTTGAAGCTGGCTCCAGAAGTACCACACCAAGCAGCAAAAAAATAAATAAATAAATAAATAAATAAATAAAAAATAAAAAAATTAAAAAAGCCATTTTTCAGAGCAGAAATAAACATGTTTACAGCCTGGTACAAAAACAATGTTTTCCGTCTGAATTGCTAATTTCTTGAATCACACACACTGTACAGGGGGTGTTTTTATTTTTCTCCCTCAGCAGTTTCAGAGATATTAAGAATGTAAGTTTGCCCAATCAGAGGCACAGCTCAGCTGACTGACAGGCAGCTATTAATGTGGAGGCTCAAAGCACCCCTAATTTCCAAGATGGCCCCAGTCGGCGATTTGTTTCAAAACTTTTGCTGTGTCCCAAATCACATACTTCTGCACTTACACATACTATTTTGAGTGTATTATTGTGTTCACAATGACAGTATGGAAAAACATCGTGCACTTTTATTTCTCCACTAGCGCATTCAAATTGGGCATAAAATTGAGTGTTGAATTGAGGACACTTCTCACACTCAACGGTCGCCATATTGGCTATGTAGATGAAGGAAAGGAACGGATCAAACGATGGTTGATGGATGTAATCAGTGAATAACAGAAGAACACCTGAATGGTTGTGAAATGTGATCGTAGTTTCCGGTAAGTGTGAAGCCATAGTGTTTGATTTGGGAACACTACCCTGTAAGATTTTGTGCACTGTTCCTTTAAGTGCAGGGTGTACGTAATGCACTTTATGTGAGTGCACTCACAAAAGTGCACCATTTGGGACACAGCGTTTGTTTCAGAAACAGATGGGTGACATCACAGAGACTATGTCTATTTATTATATAGTCTATGATTTTTACCATCAACGGTTTTTTATGTTAGTACTTTCAATTTTAACAAATTTGGGCAAAAATCTTTGACTCCTTAAAGAGTTAAGATTTGAAAGACTGGGTATTCTGCTTTCCCATATTTTCAACATGTATATGAAGTTAGAATCCTGGATGTTAATTCTACAGGTGTGCAGGTTTTCAAACTGCTACATATTCATATGCTGTAGAAAATCCTTGAGCCTGTTTCTAAAATGCTTAAAATGTGTTCTAAAAATAGCTAATACATCTTCATGAGATTTGAATTTGATGAGGTCATCACTTAAAGATCTCCTTACTGGTTCATCATGGGTTGAAGGGGCAGGCTTTGTAGCTTTCTCCTTTATTTAAAAATTGCATTGGCCTGGATCAGCATTAGCATAAGAAATAATCAGATGACATGTTTCAGGAATAAAAAAATCTTGTATTTTTAATTGACAGGGAAACATCCTTCAGGACAGCAGTTGGTCATCACACAATAATCAGCAACGATACAATGTAGAGAGTCCGACTGTGTGTGTCGAGCCTTTAAACACCTCCCTCATCTCCCCACTCCGCAAATGGAGGGCTTATTATTGCAGACACGTTGGCTCTCCTGACAGACAGAACACACCTCCTCCCCTCCTTTATAAGGCTTGGGGGGGTTTGGGGGTGGGGGGGTGCCCGGGTCAATCACTGAAGGGTTGTAAAAAAAAAAAAAAAAAAAACCCAAAACAAAACAAGAAAGAAAAAAAGAAAACACAAGGCTTCTGATTCATCAAAGTCATGTTCTATCACAGTTTGAACCCTCGTGAGTCTTCATGTCAAACAGGAAAAACACAACTTTGCATCATCTGTCAGTTACAGAGCATCAGGGCTGAGGCTACTCCTACATAAAATATACATCATTAATTAGTTTCACCATCACCAGAGTTCTATATGTTTAGAGTATCAGGAGGAAAAGTGAAAAAAGGTTCACCTCAACATTAAATAATGTCGGTTCTGGACAAAAGAGAACCAACTTGAGTTTCCATTTCTCTCTATAAAACTGTATAAAGAGGAGCTGTGTCCTCATACAGCAAAGAACCACCCAATATTGCATTGGACAATAAAGAAAAGGGTCATTTAATCAGTATGTGTCAGATACCAATTAATCAGAGCCCAGTGCAATTAGGTAGTCAGTCTACAAATGGAAACATCTGAAAATGCAAATATCAAAATCTCTAAAACATCCAGATGATTCTTTCCCAAAAGTTTTTTTTTCTTAAATCAGAACATGCAATAGTCAAAACTGTTTTTCCTCAAAAACAGGATTTAAATACTGAGATCCAGAGATCTGTAAAAACAATGATGCAGTCACTCTACCTAACTGTGTGGATTAATATGGCAATATGCTGTAGATCAGGGTAGTCTGCACTAAGTCAAGTAAGAGTGAGGCAGAAAGAGGCTGTCTTCAGACAACTTAAAACCTCCCGGTGCTGACAGTGTGTGCAGGAAGAGGGGATGGAACAGGACAAAGAGGTTGCACAACAACAGTGCGTTCGAGCGCATACTGTATTCGAATGAAAACACCGACTGTGCCACGAAACAGGAGGGACGACAACATCTCAGAACCCAACATCAGCTGTGCTTCTGTGTGTCAGAGCTGGAAGAAGAGGACTATCAAAAGATGAACGGGCTGCGTTCACCATCAGCAGCATTTTCAAAACGCTCCTTTCATTGACTGAGAGCTTTTCATTCTGACTGTCGAACTTTAACAACCGATACCAGGTGAAGTGAAGCGAACGTACAACAGATTCTTTCTGACGTTTTGTCTCACACCTTTGCCTCCTACATACACACTGCTGCAGAAGTGTCAAACTAATAGGATGGAGATGATATCCTACGATAACCTGCACCCTTATTTCCTCTCTGACTTCATGCTTAAAGGATTCCTGCAGGCACATGTACTCTTTTACAGCCAATTATGGAACTGAAAATACTTATTTTATTTCATCCCCAAGAAATCAGACTGTAGATGTTTTTGGTATCAAATTCAAGACTACACTTTGACAGACTAGTTTTACACTGTTACTAGATGCCACTAGAGATGTAAGAATACCTTAAACTCACTATACAGTATGCTGAGTTCAAAATAGAATTTCCTGATCACAACCCAAACAGGAGCTCATGCTTATTCAAATTGAAAAATTTTGGAAAAGTACACACAGGTATCATCTGCAAAATAACCATCTGTTGCTGACATGATTTTCTGCTTCTGTTCAGCTACAAGTGTGTAAAAAGTAATGCAATAAGAAACAGTCAGAAGCAGATGGAGCCCTCTGCTGTTTTAAAAATTGTAGCCCTATTTGGTTTTTATCTCACCAATTTAAATCATCCTCCATATCTACCGATTTTAACTCTCATGAGGTAATGTTACATCCCTATTTGTCATCCAGTCAATTTCTCAAAAAATACAGAAATAAATAAGTAATATCTTGTTTTATCATTGTTACAGTCATTGGAACTTAATTTGGTGGCATTTCCTGTCAAATAGATACAATCTTCAATACTCTGGATCATTTTGCAGCATCAAAGTGCCCTGGGCTTCACTCAGATTCATTGGATGATCGTCAAAGATCGTGAAGATGCCGTTCCGTTGCATTGTGCTGTGTTGGAGTAAAGGTATGGCTTGGTAAGAAAACATTCATCCACTGGAAGGAAAATCATTCTTTTTCATTCACACCTCTGAATGTCACATGAGAAAGGTACTGAAGCTATTTGTCAACAAACACAGCGTGATATCTCATGCTATACTAATGTAGTTGGATAGAAATAAGGTCCACGAGTGATTAATGAGTCCTCAGCAGAGACGCAGGTCAATCTTCTCGGTAGGAAGGCCTGAGCTTTTAGAGAAATCTACACTAGCTAGCACTGCTTTCATCCACACCCATGCCACACTCAGGGGGTAGTTAGCTAAAGTAGCATGAACACTAGCGCTAGAAATACTCTCAGTCTTTGTATAAAAATGGGTTTATATCATATATATAATAATTCCACAGTATGTACGAACACAAGAATGCAGTTGTTTTATGTAGTGTGGATGTAACTATATTCTTCACAAGTATAGATTATTATTGCACTCTGGCTACACATATTTAGTAAGTTAAGTTAGTTTGGTTGTCTTTAGGTGTACAGAACACAAAATGGTGTTGGAACTTGTAAACAGTCTTAGGAGGGGGGCTCAGTGATGTTGTTGTTCCTTCAATCTGAAATTAATTCCAGCTGTATTTCCCTCAGTCAAGACAGTTAGCTGAACTGAGTTTGCAAGCCAAGTAAAGCTAGCTTGCTAGCAAAGCTAGCCTGCTATTTTGGTCTGCAGTGAAGCAAGTTAGCTGAGCTTCATTAGTTAGCTAGCTAGTTTGTTGGCTGCTTGTTGTTTTGGCCTGCTAGCTAGCTTGGTTTAGCACGTTATTAATACAGTCTTTATCTGGACAAATAAGCTAAAGAAGGGATGCTAACTTTCTCCATCACATGTAGTTTTCTTCTTTACTTCTTTTTTATGAAGACAAAGCTCATCTTGATTTAATTTAAGTTTATCTTCTGCAGTAATTAATGTGACAAAATCCGAATGTGTCCACAGATAGTACACAGGTCTGTCTAGCCAGTAAGCTGTAAGTATACTGTGTGAAACTATCTTAGAATGAAATAAGTTGCATCAGTGAGCCCACCTCAAACTGTTGTTTTGATAACAAATACATAAATAAGTCTGAGACAAAGCTACAGAAACACATCACACCCCTGTTCTCCTCCTCCTTTTCAAAATAGAAAAATTAAAACCCATTCTTCAACCTTAGCTAGCCTTTCCCGAGGAAGGTTGATCTCCATCATCGCTCTGTTTTGAAAAGAAACATACATTCACACGAGGACAACAGAGGAAAAAAAAACAAGCAACTTGAAATTCAAATCTGTGTGCAAAAAACATTTTAGATCTCTATAAAAATATGTGCATATGGATAGAGCTATTTTTAATCTCGCCAAATACAGTATTTTCCTTTATTTACACTGCACAGATACACAGATAAACACACACTACAGCTCTGCCCTGCTCCCCCTCTCTGTGGTCACAGGCGTTTAAATAACATGGCCGACTTGCATGAGAACAGATTTGACGACACTCACACAGAGGAAAACAAAGAAACAACAAAAAAAATCAACGACAACAACCAAAAAAAACAAAAAACGCAGACACTCTCACAGACACACACACTTCTGCTCCGATCAATGTGACCGAGGAGCAGAGGAGGGGGCAAGCAGAACTTCTGTAGAAAACCTGAAGTTGCATATCCCACAATTCCCTTCCCGCGCTTGCACTTCACAAACCACTTCCTGGGAAAGGTCAGAGGTTATCAGCCAGACGCTGCTTCCTGATTGGCTTGCGCGGGTGGGGACAGTGTGTCAAAAAACTTTGGCTACGGAGTTTGGTGGCTTTAGTCCTGGCGGGTAACTAGTCTAAGTCCCGAACACACCTTGTACAGTGGGTACAGCCTCTGATGATCTGCTGTCAATCACGCTGGGTTTGGTAAACAGATCCACCGTCTTCAAACGGGACCTCACCAGCGTCTCTGAAAATATGATAAATGTCTTTTCAGTATTCTTATAAAAAAGGAAAAAAAAATTAAATCCCTCTCCGAGTAAACTTCTCTTCTGTTTTTCGCCAAAGCCGTTCTGCTCCAACATCAGAGACCTAGGATTGGTTAATTCTCTTGAAGGCATTGCTCAATGTTCACTGGGCGGTCCTGCGATTCTTAGCACTGAATCCTGACCCGCTTCCCAGTCTGCTGTCAAAAGGGGAGGAGCACGTGGGTGACTCAGCGTCCGATAGGCCAGCTGACAGGCCACTCTTATATCTGGACTGCGGTTGGTCGAAGGTGAACTGGGGGAGTGGGATGTAGTCGCCTGTGAGAGGGGAACGCCTTGCAGCTGGGGAGAGGGAGCGTGTTGGAGGGAAAGGCATCGTGTTTGGGACGAGAGGTGCCTGAGGCTGGATGAAGATGTTGGGGCTGATGGGGATGTGTGGGTGCGTGGGTGTGGATGAATGACTATGTGTGGGAGTGGAAGGTGTGAGTGTGTGTGTTGGTGATTGCGTTTGCAGCGGTACGTGGACGGGTGTGAGCGCCGTGTGCATAGGGGAGTGTATTGGCGAAACGTCTTGTGTGTGCGTGTTTGACTGTGTGTGTGGTGTGAGGTCATACGACGGCGTCCTGCGTCTCAGCATCATGCTGCAGTCGGCCAGTTTTGGAGGTGAGTCGGTCTGTGGGTGCTCCCTCTCTGAGGGCGGGTGGATGGAGATGCACGGAGGACTCATCTTCTTTTTTCTGTGGCCGCCCCCGACTGATTGCACCCTTACAGGAAACGCCTGCCCACCTTTCTCAGAACGACGTGTTAAGTTCTGGTCGTTGCCAGGGATTAGGACATGCGGGAGGCAGACTTCGATAGAGTGGCGCCTCTGGTCGTCAGGGAAACCAGCACCTAATGACGACGGCTTGTCCAGGAAGCCCTGGTTGTCAACACCTGAACTCTTCCTGAAATCTTTGTCTTTTAATCCAAGCAGACTGAGCGCACTCCTGGAGGATGACGGTGGCAGTGGGGGAGGAAGGGGGGAGGATGCGGAGGACGGGTCTGGGCAGTACAGTGTTGTGTAGGGGGAGAGGGAGTGACTGCGTCCACTCTTCCCTCTGCACTCCTGCCCTCCCCCCTCCTCGTCTCTCCCCCTGCGGCGAGCTGAGCTGGTAATGTGGTACACCTCCTCGTCTGCCGGGTCACAGAGGGAGGCTGCAGATGGCGGTCTGAGTCTCCTGAGGCTCGGAGGGCGCAGCGGGAGACGAGGGGAGGGAGGTGGAGGGAGAAGCAGCGAGGGAGAGGATGGAGGGGGAGGCAAGGGAGAGGGGGGAGGGAGTGGGAAGGACGAAGGAGAACAGGGTGGGAAGGAGATGGTTGAGGGGGAGCTGGGGGGAGGAGGAGGGAGAGGAGAAGGGGAGGAGTTGTGGGGAGAGAGGGGGGAGGGAGATGGGGGAGGCAGGTGGATGGGGTGAGGCCTCTCCTGTTGCTCACAGCCCTGAGACTCCACAGAATCCACTTTTAACGCCACCTATGACAGAAAAAACACACAGCCATGACACTTTGAACAACATGTTTGATTCGTCTTCAGGTATGGGGTTACCCACCTGTCTATGCAGGGCCTTGGGGGAGGGGCCTGGAGTGGGTGGGGCAATGCGGGGCAGGCTAAAAGCTGGAGGCGATCGAGGGTGAACTGGGGAGACGTCTGGGACTTGCAGCAGGGTGCGACTCTCACATGGCTGGGAGTGGACTGAGGTCACTGAACCTAAGAGCACAAAAACCCCAGTCAGACTCTTCATACATGACCACACCCTCAGCGCTAATATATGCTTTTTAGCATGCATATGTTAGCATACAAATACATACATGTGTTCTCTTGAGGATCATTAAAAAGTTAATATTAAAACAAAATAAAAGTTTACTTTATTTTGATGGGATATTTTGATTATTAACACAAGGAACCATATGATTAAAACTTGAAATTTATCTTAAATAAATCAAAATTTCCATCAAAATAAAGTCTAAACCAGGAAGAAAAGCGTCATATAAGTTGGATATTGTGTTTGCATTAGACCCTGGTTACATCAGCAGCTTCATGTTGCTGTTTTTATTCACTATGGTGAATTAGATAATAATATCTCCTTTGAGCTGAGTGTATCCAGGCTCTGAGGCACTCTGCACCCACAGGTCCACTGCACCTGTGAGCTACCAAAGTATGAAAGAAGCTCAAGTGAAACCCCTGGCAGTAAAGAAAAGACGGATAACATGCCTTAACTTCTACGGCAAAAAGTGAAGCCAAAATATCCCCAATAATGTCTGCTGGCATACTGGGCCACTGACCTATTTAAGGATTGAATCTTAGAAATGGCTGCAACCAAACACAAACTGTTAAAATGATTTTTAAAAAATTAAGATGAGAGTCAGAATTCTTTAAGGGGCGTCAAATTTCCAGAGTTTTTCTTCCCTCTTGGCCCCAATCCTTTTTTCAAGCCAACCTGATTACTTGGAGAAGGCTTGGCTTATGACATAAACAGCAGCCAGTTCACAGCTTCACTCTTGAGGAGCTGCCATGTTGTCCATCTTTATACAGCCATCGGTTCAAATGTTGCAGAAACCAAGAGAAGATCTCAGAGAAGTTCATTTTCGGCTACAAGCTGTAAAGCCAGGTGACAGTAAATTTTCTACTCCTAATCAAACGCTTGAAAAAGCACCACAGCTGTGATGACATCTTTTTTCTTTAGCTGTCTGGCTTTGCAGCTTGTCCATGAAAAGTCATTCTTGTGGAGAATTCATCTATTCTGCAGCTGAGCAGATGAGCCTGTGTGAAGTTTGCAGAGGTTCACGTGTATCAGCTCATCCACTACAGTCAGTCAGTCAGTACCTTCGGACAGAGCTGGGCCTGTCCGCAGCCTGGCCACAACATGTCTTTAGAGTCTGACTGCAGATGAAACAGGGCCTGTCAGTGCTTAGAAAAGGCTTCTTTCATGCATATGTTTGTATCAGTGGCGATTGCTCTAAGACTGCAAGGGAAGCTCAGCTTCCCCTAAAATGTCCCCCAAAAAATTGTTGATATGTTCTGCTGTGTGTACATTTCATTGCCTAAATATGCACTAGAATACCTTCATCTTTTGTTCTGAATCAGCTACTTATCACAGGTAACTGGTGCCACTTCCTTCTCATTCATCCCCGCAGCGTCTCAGCGCTTTAACACAGTCGGACGCTGAGCGTCTTCAGACTTCAACAGTGTCGGGTAGAGTGGGTTGTTCCACTGTGGAAACTGGACGGTCATTGGATAAACGCTGGGCTTTGTCCCGCCCATCGGACGCTCAGCGTCTCTGGGGGTCTATGAGGCAGTGGGCTGGCCTGGACGCTCAGCTTCTGCATGATGATTGGATTATCTTTCTGAGGCTGAATCCCTTTTTGATTGACAGTGAAATGAGCCAATCAGCGATCTTGGAGTAAAACTCTCTACCGGAGACTTTCTAACTTCTACATTCAGTTGTTCTGGACTGATCCGGAGGCTTTTTCGATCCCCAGCGAGTTTACCTTTCTTAAAAACGACGAGCGTTGTGTTTAAAGATTCGCTCTCTTTTAGAATTTACGTTTAATAAATGAACAAATTTATGATGTAGGCCAGAAAAAAAATTGAGCTTCCCCTCCTTGACTGACCAGCAGCCGCCACTGGTTTGTATTCCAGGTTAATTGAGTTGGAGAAGCTTAAACTGCTGTGAGGTCGATATAAATTAGTAAACCTGACATAATGAAGTCTGAAAAAATGGGAAACAAAGTAAAGAGACTACAGGTCTTGTCCCGTCAGATGTCTGACTAGACTAAATATTAGAGACATATTTTATGGAAATGATTTCACATGTTGGATTATTAAAAGACTCATTCCAGGCTGTGTGAACAGGCTTGACTTTTGAGTGAGCAGCCATCAGATGCTGCACAGGTGTGCAGCGAGTCCCAGCTGCAGCCCGATGCTTAAAACAAACTGTACTTTGAACCTTTGAACAGAATTACTCTCATCGTGAAGCAGCATGTTTAAACTTTGATAAGATTTGTTGGCACCTCCTGCTGTTAAGATTACATGTATGTTATTCATTTGTACATCTAAAACTTGTGGTGCCTTAACACACATTTGTTCTACGTGTGGCTGCTGGATGAATCAAAGACAGAAGAATCTGATCTAAACCTGAACAGACCTGAATGTTGGTGCTGGGGACTGAGCTCTATCTCCTCCAGAGGGTAGGGGGCGCTGGCGGGCCTCACAGGTCTGAACATGTAGCTGTCATTAGGCAGCGAGTGCATCCTGGAGACAGACATCTTCCTTGGAGACAGCAGGTCCCGGTCGCAGAAGTGCCCCTCCTCCTCCTGTAGGGGGAGACAGAGACCAGAAAGTTGCAGCACTGACTGTGTAACTCATGATGTGACTCATACTGATTTCAAGGAATAAACTACACCAGCAAATCCATAATAACTGCAGACTTCCTTCCCAAATGTCATGAATATGTCCCTCTTACCTCTCCAGGTGAGTTTGGACATGGCCCGACGTACGTCCCTTCAGCTGAACTGTTGTTGGAGTTTGTGCTTGATCTGCGCTGCCTCTCCCTGGCCATTTCTAAGGCAATCTCTGCATCCATCTCTGCATCCTCTTTAGCCTCCTGCAAAGAAAACGAGGTAAGAATAAGATAAGAACAAGATAAGATATATCAAATACCCTGTCTTCTCTTTAAGTGCACGACACAGTAAGTCATAAGTTATTCTGAAAAACATCAAATGTTCATCTTCTGGTGATGATTTTTTTTGTCTGTATTTCTGTTTTTGTATCTCAGTGCTCTAAAACTGTCTCGTCCTTGTACCTTGTTGCTCTCCTCCAGGTGTTTCATCAAAACAGCCACCACCACGTTCACCAGCACAAACTGGGCCATGAGTACAAAGGTGACGAAGTAAATCGGAGACACGTAGGGCAGGTAGCTCAGACAGTTTCCGTCCTCTTTACGACAATCTCGTAATGTGTCCTAAAAAGACCGGCAAAGAAAAAGCAAACAAGTTTTTACTTTTTTTCATCATCTTTTCATGAGCGTGTGTGTGTGTGTGTTTGTCCATACCTTCATAATCCCATTCCAGTTGTCCCCGGTGGAAACTCGAAACAACGTGAGGAAGGCCATCCCAAAGTTGTCAAAGGTAGCGTGTCGACTCAGACCCTCACATGGGTAGAAGTCGTCATCGCAGACTAAAGAACAAACAAATACACAAGCATTAGTTTGACTACAGTACAAACACAGTGGTTAAAGCATGAATAAGAAGCATTAATGAATCATAAACACACACTTTGTGGTGGATGACCACACACACAAACAGCTGTTCAGCAGTGTCTCCCTGCAGACACAGCAGAGGACAGGAGATCGCTGTCTTCTGGAGGACAGAAGATGGCTCTAACAGTCTCAGGGTCAATTTGACAGAAAGCCCAGAGGAACCAGTTAACAGAATCATAACAGCCACCAGAAGATCTCTGCCTCCGCCTGGAAGCCCGGTCACATTAGCAGAAAGTCAGAGAGGAACGAGACCATCCTTAGAGTATTATGCACCTCATTTCTTATACTCAGGATCAACCACCCGGAGAAAAACGAGACGCTGTAGCTCAGGCAACTCAGCGGAATAATGAAGGAAGAAAACTTCTCATAGAAGACTGAAAAACACATTTTATTGATCAAAGAAGAAAGTGTAACCGGCATGAGGACAAGTTTAAAATAAGCAGTTTGTTGTTTCATGACTGAGCAGCAACATTTGGCTGAAGTCAAATCAAAAACTGCAGTTCCTCTGGTGTCCACTTGAGGCTGGCTCCAAAAGTGGGGGAAACTCATTCAGCCTTGTATAAAAGTGGAACATTCTCTTGGAAATGAATAATTATTTGAGTGCAGTAAGTTATATTTGGCAGTTTCTGACAGCTCCTGCCCTCCCCTGAGGCAGGGAGAGCAGCAGCAAACACACAGCCAGTGATTCATATGACACATCAGAAGTTGCTGCTTAATATTTAGACATAATAAGGGGCGTGGCTTATTTCACTGACAGATAGAACACTGTCAGCAGCTGCCCTAAAACTAGCCAACATAATAAAGTGATGTAACACGACCAGTTATATCTGGGACACAACAACGCATTCATCAGATGCATTTCAAGGAATGATGTCGCTGACACGCTGTCCATTTTTTAAACAGTCCATGCATACAAACATTTCCTTCAGTACAAAGAAATAATCCTGCAAAGTCTGAGTCATGGCTTCGATCATTGGTGCTTTCATGTAGATTTTAACTTTATAAGCACCTTCTGCTCTGAAAATACCTGCTATGAGCACAGCTGCTCCAATCCAAACTGTGAGTTTAAACATTCAGGCCCTCAGTCTTTCCCTGTTATAATGCCGCTGTCTGTGACCTTTTCCTTCCCTCATCCAAGACGGTGGACTTCACGGTCACACAGTTCAGCCTTCCAGACAGAACCAGTTTGTATACCGTCTTTGTTCCCTTCTGAGAGCAGAGACGTTTCAGGAGCCAATTAAAGCAGTAACAGGCAGGTGGTCATTCTGTGTGGGGCTCAGCTACGTCATAGCTCAGAACTGAAATGATCACCTAAACCAAAACCTCGAATGCTGATTTATATCTGCTTAAAGCTGTTATGTTACAAGACTACAGTTTGAATTTTTGGAGATAAAAAATTGTTATGCTATGATATTTAGGTTGTGTCATTATTAGGATAAATTTGTGATGTGAAGAGAATAAAATTATAAATTACATGAGAAAAACATCATAAATCTTCAGGCTTTTGTTGGCCTTTCAGGCAAACCAGAAATGGCTGAATTAAAAAAACAACAACAACAACACACACAATATGGAAGTGTTGAATTTGTCTGAGGATGCAAAGTTATAATAATAGTATCCAAATCCTCACCAAGCTGCATTGCTCTATTTCCCTCAAACTTCTCTAAAGCCTCTGCCAAAACATACTTCCCTCCTTCAGCTCTTTGTTATCTTAAGAACTGCATTTAAAGAGTAGAACCACCCAGGACGAGAAGGCGTTCAGACATCAAAAAGCTTCTGTCAGCAGCTTGGGAAACATGGAGATGGATTTTTACTTCACGAAACCAGAAAACAGACACCACTCAGTTTTCCCAAATGTGTGGAGAAGATGCACAATAACACAGAAAGCCACCTCTTCATCAGCGAGCGGTTTTTATTTTGTCCTCCCAGATGCCTTTCTGGCTAATGCTCTCTCTTGACACATTGTTGCGCTCTCGGAGAAAACGGATTGGATGGTGCGGCTCTATTTAGGAAGCAGTGTGTAAAGAAGCGTGATCATGCAAATGTGATCTTGTCTTTGTGGGAAAGTGCCTGTGATGTGAGAGTGTTGGTGAAGAGAAGAGACGGGGAGACAGATGGGGACAGAGAGAGAGGACTGAGCAGAGAGAGTCCAGGGAAATGTGCTGTAAGTCGTGACTGTGCTCGTAACGAGACGATTCCAAAACCCTGTTTTTATTCTGCTGAGGCTTGTAGACTGCGGTGTGTGTGTGTGTGTGTGTGTGTGTTCGTTTCTGCTGGTGATGTGACTGACCCAGTTTGCCAAAGAGCTCCACTCCCAGTGCAGCGTAGATGAAGAAGAGCAGCATGAAGAGGAGGCCAAGATTCCCTACCTGTAAATAAAAGGCGTGTGAGTTCCTTCTCAGCATATCACACATGAACTAACATAAATACATCGTAAACAGAACTTATTCAGAGCTGCAGGGAGTCTGAGACATTCAGATTTCCTCCTGCATTATACATGAAAGAACCCTTTTTTCACTGGAGAGAACTTTTACTCCTTTAAAGGAACAGTCTGGGTTGTTTGAGGTGGATGTTGAACATGGAGTAGATAATGATCTAAACAGGGAACAGAAAAACAAGACAACAGCAAGAGAGGGGGAAACAGATCGTGGACTGTTTCTTTAACAAATCTATGCATGTAAACATACAGTCGGGATCCAGGGATTCAGGTGAGGTGTTACATCAATGAGATGATTTCTCTGAAAGAAAATCTTCTCATTACAAATATGTTCATTATTTCTTTTAAAAGACTTTTTCAACAAAGCAGACACACTTTTACTCAAGTACGATAAAAAAAACTTACTGGTTTAACCAGATGAGCTCATGAAACATTTTTTTATTTTTAAAGAATATTCTTGTTCAGTCCCTTTGAGCTGTATTCACTTCCTAGAACTCCATCTGCGTCATACTTTTCTGTCCTGCAGTTTCTTAAAATCTTTTTTTTCTGTGCACTCTGTGCCCCAGTGTTTATATCTGTACACTTGACATTTAGGGAAAGAGTGGAACAATGGAGTCTGTCGCTGCGCTTGCAGCACAGACCCCAATGCAGCTGCTCTTTGCCTAGCAGAGAGACCCGAGTCAAAAATATATCTTTAAGAGAAGAGCTGGACTGTTACACATTTAAGCACATGAATAAAAACAAGTTTGCATTTGGTATCTATTTCTGTGCACATATGAGAGGAAGGAGGGGATGTTTTGTTTTTAGGATGAGAAAAAAAAAGCTCTGTAATGTTGATGGATTTGACTTAAGTGAAATATTTATCAACAAGCATAAAAATTTCAGAGCTGTCTGTCCTGCACAGCCTCCATAATAACATTATAATCATCCGAAGAATCAGACACATTAATAAACCAAAAACCCCTCGTCAGGGCGTCTGGCTTTACCTGAGGCAGAGCTTGCATAACAGTATCCAGCAGCGCTCTCATCCCGGTGGCCATCTTCAGGAGTTTGAGCACTGCGGAGCAGCAGAGGTTACAAAAGGAAATAAATAACAAAACAGTTCAAATGTAAAATATTAAATGACATTAAATTAAACAAATCATAAGGAAAGAGACTTAAAGCTCCTGTGTGGAACTTTTGGTTTGTGTCAATTTTGATGCCCTCTGTGGACGAAACAGTACATCTTATCTTATGGATAGCATTTTCAGACATTAGAAATAACAATTAAAAAAATCAACACTTAAAGAAGCTGTTAGGACGATCTGTCTGAAGTGGATTGTAGCAACACCTTTTGGCTGGAATCGCACGCATACTGTCATGATGACCTGACTCTTAACAAGGTATGTGTTTGTTTTGGAAATGAATGGAGATTGACTCTTCTTTATAGCACTACTCTTCTTTGTTCAAGACAACTTTTTAGTGGATACAAAGCACCGAGGTAAGGTATTTATCAACAGTTACACAGCGCTGTTGTTTTAAACAGGCAAACTTTATCAGTTTGTACTGTAGTTTAGTAGCTGGCTATTTGAGTGCCTCTCATAGCCTGGTGCTCTGAGACGTACCCATCTTTAGCGAATCCTTATGTCCTACTCACCTTCCAATCAGAGCTAACATAATCTCACTCTTCATTTTATTGACAGACTCTCAAGTTTGATCAGATCACTGCAGAATAACTGCTACTTGTGGGTCAGGATGAACATTATCACAAACAGTTTAGCTCGCGTTTTAGCCTTTAGCCTGCGCCATCGCTCTCCCATTTAGCTTTTTTTTTGCTCTGCTCTCCTTTTTCTTTCTAAAAGTTCACCTCCTGTGTCCACCATCACTACAAAATAAATTACAGAAATAGTTTTCAGCAGAGAAAAACACAGAGCTCTCTTCTCACTGCTAAACTTCATCAGCCGGCGTGTTGTTGTCATAGAGACTTCGGCCTGCCGTAAGTTTGTGTTATGTACTGTCATATATCTAGAGGTGAGACTTTTTCCAGATCACTTAGAAAGTCCTCTCAGGGCCTTTAAAAGATGAACTGCTTTGTTTTTGAGGCTGAATTAAAACACTGATAGTTCTTTTCATAACCACCTGAAAAATCCTCACTGGAGCTTTAAGTACAGCAATAAGTCTGTGATGGTGTTTGCGTGTTTGAGTTTATTTCTACCTCGTGCTATTCTGAGCACTCTCATGATCCTGATGATGGTGGGGTTAATGGGCAGGGCTGCACTCATTTTAAGCTCCTCCAGAGTGATGCCCATGATGGACAGCGCCACAATGGCGATATCCAGCTGGTTCCACCTAAATACATGAGCCAATATGTTTAGTTAAACCTCATTATTTTTACAATATACTATTTTCTACAGCATTACATGCACTGTCATCCCACCTGTCTTTGAAGAATCTGTGTATCCCAAATGCTGCAAGCTTAAGAAGGGCCTCGATGACAAAGATGCAGGTGAACACATAGTTACAGTACTTCAGGACTTCCTCTAAATACTGGGAACAAACACACACACACAAACACAATTACAAGAGAAATAGAGATTATTTTTCATGTTTTTTTTAATCAAATCATCGTCTTTGTGTGTGTTTGTTCAGAGACGTCACCTTGGGTTGATTGTAGTGCTCGATGCTCATAGTGAAAACATTGATGCAGATGATGAAGGTGATGAAGAGGTCCAGGTAGTGGCTGGTACACAGTGTGTGTATGGTGAGGCGGAGCGGGGAGTAGTCGGCATAGTAAGGCCTCTGCTTGGCCTCTGCAGCGCACACACAAACACACACACAGGACAACACGAGGAGAGAAAGACAAATATCACAGACAGTCAGAGAAAGCGCGATGGTGAGCTACTTTGAAGTCCAAACACTGTGTGTTCGCAGAGGTGTGCACAGGAAGCTGCAAGAGGCCAGGATCTGGGATCTCTTATTTACCTTTCTGCTCAGGCTGCAAAACTCTACTTCTTTCTAAAATATGCTGCTCGTCCAATCACAGCCACATCTGAGAGCCGCTGAGCAGTCCAGGTGACCCACTAACAATACAAATACTCTGTAAGAGCAGAAACGATCACCATGATCACTGAGGTGTCCTGCATGCAGACTGTGCACACTGCTGCCAGTGTGATATGTTCAAACTATCAGGACATGAGAGTCACAGTTATTCTTGAGGGCTAGCTCGGCTTCTTTGCGGTGCTTCGTTCATCTTTTTTTATTTCCTCCCCTCACTGCCTTACAGCTGACCTACAGCTATAATAAACTAGCAAGAGTGGGTGATAAAGGGAGCATCTTACAGGATCATAATAAAGTCATCCTGTCAGGATAAAAGGGTCTCTGCTGTTTATGCTGACCACAGAGTAAAGATAAGTCAACATAAAAACAGGACTAAACTCTGCTTTATGAATAATAAACAGACTTAAAGTGCAGCTTTAACCCCAAACATGACTAACCTGTACACGTTTGATTGACTGTGCACTCACATGTCCATATTTAATGATTATTGATTGCATGTGTGAGTGTGTATGGAAAGTACACCATGCCCTCTCTATCCTCTGCATGCCTTCATGCCTCTGGTGTAATGTCTCTGGTTAAGAGGGAGCTTCACAGGTACGTTCAACATCACATTAGCAGAAATCGAGTTCAAGGCTTCACAGTTAGAGCTGCTTCACACATGATGGTCAGGGTGACCGGAGTTTGAATGAGCGTTCAGATGGACTGAACGAGGTAATGGACCAGGGTTTTTTTTAAAGTTGACTTTGAATCCAAACCATCTCGTTTACGTACCTTTAGAGAAACTCAAATCTGTCTCTTCATAATCTGTGATGTTGAAAACACACTGAAGCCTCTACACTGACTTCTGAACTGTTAGAAAATCTCAGTAGTCTAAAACCACTTGTTTTCAGTTTTTTTGTCTTTTATAAAGAAATATCATTTTAAAACTGCTGATTGGAAACCTTCAGTCTGGACTTTCAGCGGTTTTAGACCAGTAAGACTTTTTTCATGAGAAGAAAAGAACATCTCTCTGCTAAAACCACATACAGTCCAGTCTCCTCTTCCAACACTTTTTTTTTTCTCTTTTCTTCTTTTTCTCTTCGTAGGGATGTAACGGTGCCTCAGGACGGTTCAAAATCAGATCGCATAAAAGACGGTTTGAAATCACGAGATGCAATACTTCTTGCTGACTGCAGACGGCGCCATTCTGATTTCGACATCTGAGGTTTGAGGTCTGTCGCTAAATATAACAGAGGCCTGCAGACATGATAACAGCAGGTGGCGCATCTTATCAAGTTGATCAAATTTTATCTTATTTTAGGGGTATCAGTATCCTATCATGTAATATCCTATCACATCACATCCCATTTTGATTTGTATCATATCACATCATCTGACACCGTTATCATCTTGTATTATATTCTATTATCTTATATCACTTAAAAGCACGGTTGGTAGTCACGGAAAACTAGCATGAATTCGAATGTAGCATCTCCTCAGGACTCTGTTTTTCTGCCATTCTCCAGCGTACTTGGATCCCTCTTGGTTATACATATGAATCAAGGCGAATGCACACCGGTAAAATGAACGTGTAGTAGGCGGGCAGAACAGCAGGACGGTATTTGATTGGTTTAACAAACTGGATCCCAAAAGCTATGATTGGTTGGTGTTTTCCCAGGTTCACTACTGCTGTTAGACAGCGGATATTTTTCGCTCTATTTTAAGAACACATCATGTACTGATTGATGTCGAGACATAAAGATCATTTTAACGAGAAAAACAAAAAGTCTAAATCTGAAAACCAACACTGCCTTTAAGTTTCAAATTGTTATCTGAGCATACCATTACATCCCTTCCTCTTTTATGAAAGAACACACCACAAAGAACGAGTCACAACACTTGTTTGTGTTTGGACTTGTTCTTGCACTACATGGTGTGTTTGTGATTCTTCCGCTGGCATCATTTACATTTCCTTCAAACTGAAACTAACTAAACATCTTATAAAAGCTCTATAACTCCAGGTATAGCAGCCAAAACGTCTGCTATGTTTCTGAGTCTGCCAGTCAAAGCGTGTTGTCCAGGAAAAGTCCTCCTCTGTCCACGTGTGGAGACCCCCCACTAAGGCTCAGGGCTGCACATGCACTCAGGAAGGAAAGGGGGGGGGGCATTGGCATTTCACCAATCAGAATTTTGAGGGGTAGCATCAACCTGAATCAGCATCACATGCAAAAAGAGGGCTGCAAGGGTTCTCTTTAACGATCCAGTTTAATAAATGTGAAAAATCTGTTTTGCTTAGATTCTTTTATTTTGAAATCAAGGCAGGTTTTACTGCCAGGTCGAAAGAAACTACTGAAAACTTTAATTATAAAGCATTCATCTGAGTGAGCATAAAATTTGAGGTATTTTGTTAATGTAGGTTAGATTTGTTAGGTTTGATTAGTTTGACATGCAGGTTAGAGGGTTTTTTTTGGGGGGCGGGTTGCAGTCATGCAGTCACATGCACAGACTGGCATAGCCGACGCTTTGTATCAGTGTTCAATCACTGTTTGCGAGAGCTAGCCAGTCTTTTAAACTATCCCTGTTTTTTTTTTTTCTAATAGCCGCATTAACTCTCCCTCTTTTCTCTCTCTTCATTCTCTTTCTCTCTTTTCAGGCTCTGAAAGCAGGCAGTGCTCAGAAAAATAGACTACCGACCAGCCCCTCCATTCTCCTTACTCCTGCGCTTTTTCTCTATCATTTTGAGCCTCTTCTCCTCCCGTAGGCGAGCCTCCTCCTCTTCCTGATCCTGCCGGCACTTGTGGAAGTTCTCCACCACTACGCCGACGAACATGTTTAGGACGAAGAAGCTGACGATGAGCAGGAAGGAGATGAAGTAGAGCAGCATCCAGGGGTTGTGGTTTCTCACGGGCTGAGAGGAGAAGAGCAGATTTAGCTCTTTAGTGCAGTTCAGTTTTTATGTGAGAGGCTCAGTTAGAGTGAAAACAAGAGATGACTGTTTTAATGTTTTTTTTGACTTAGGGGGCAGACACAAATGTTGCTTTGCTGGTTCAAAGCTTCATGCTGTCCTTGTGCAACCTTGGAGAAATGATTTCTCTGAATGTTACCATGAGCAAAAGTTTGAATCACCGGCTTTGAACCATAACTGACTGTTCAGCATATTTCACCTCCTACATTTTGGATCTAAGGGGGGCAGGCTCATCAGTGGAAGCTTTGAAGTCAGGTTATAAAATCACCTTTGAGCTCAGAATCTGTCATTACTATAACTCTGCCATTTGACTTCACATATCAACCGTTATAAAGCAGAGCACATTTTACTGCCAATGACATCCCGTTAGATCAGATATCGAATCATTACTATGATATTTTCAGTGTTAAGCTAATGCTAGCCACTTGAGGCTGTGGTCTAAGAAACCTTGACTTCCGAACATGAAATTCTAACTCTTGGTTTCAGAATCAGACCAACTTCAGGCACAAAACAGAGTCAGGTTTCCTCACCTGTTGGTCGACTCCCACTGCATCCAGACCGTCATACATGATGTTGACCCAGCCGTCCTTACAAGACAGCACGAACAAAGACATCAGAGCCTGAGGAGGGGGGAAAAAAGAGGTTAACACACTCAAAAATGATCCTTCCGCATGAGCCCTACGGAAACCTTGGTACGACTTTTATCTCCTCTTTTCTTCTTTGTATAACTGATATTCAGGTTATTGTGTGGATTGTACAGGACAGGCAAAAATAAGCTTCGGCTTAAGCCTGTTCTTTTTTTAGTTACAGAGTTTGTTAAATTCATATATATATATATATATATATATATATATATATATATATATATATATATATATATATATATTTTTTTTTTTTTTTTGAGAAACCCTTCAGTAAAAACACGTATGTGCATACATGTTTAAGTATGCATGTATATTTATGAGTAGATATGTGTATATATTTATGTATAAATATATCTTTATCATTTTTTGTTAGTAGTATTATTATTAGTTTCATTTTATTTCTGTACTGCAGACTGAACCGAAATAAAAAGTATGAATATTTTATTATTATTAAAAAAAATAATGAAACATCCTGACAGATTTCCCTCTGGTGTGAGGTTAGAGTGACTTTAATATGCTCACATGAATCTAACGGCTGCACTGGTCTCTAATAGTAGATGTTGAATTCAGAATTTACAATGCTTAAGGACAGATGAGCGTAAGTGTGTAAAACTGATGCTTTCTGCACGCTGTAGGAGGAACCTGTGGAGTCTCTCACTCCACATGATAAGATATTAAAAACTCTCTCACATGGGTCAGCCTGAAGGAAAACTCTGACTCCTAAATCCTTCTCAGTGGGTAAGCTAATTTGACTTAATTTAGTCAGGGCTGAATTTTTATTCTTCTTCCTCCATCCTCACATTGTTTTGCTTCCCCTCTCCCCCACAGTCCATTCATCCACACCTGAATCAGGTTGTCAAAGTTGTACTTCCTCTTTATCCAGCGGTAGTTGGCCTCCAGACAGTCTGACTTGTTGGTGATGTTTCTCGTGTCCAGACCTTCACAGTGGTAAAACTTCCCTTTGAACAGCTAAAGAGACACAGACAGAGCGTCAGATGGGAAAGTCTGCAGGGCCATTTTCCAGCCATTTATACATTATCTCAATTGCACTGCAGCTTTCAGAGTTTCAAAGTCCAGCTATTAATTCCAGAAATAAAAAGGACAGCATCGAGCACATCCTTATCTGAAGTTTTGAATCAGAGCTCGGCTAAAAGCCGGCCCGGGGTTCATGTTGTCACAAAACCTGATTGTCATTCAGGAACAAAGGCTTGTTGTCAATTGGATATTCAAGACACTTCACCGCTCAAGCCACAATCACACCCACATCTGCTCAGCCAGCCTGATGTTTTCTGCTGCAAAGGGCAGAATGCTTTGTCATTGGGCTTGAAAGAGTATCCACCGTAGAGTGCGTGCTTTTAATCTTCACAAACGTACGTGTCTGTGTGTCACCGTGTGTGAATGCAAACTACCTGAACCCCCAAGATGCCAAAAACTATAAAGAAGGCGCAGCAGATGAGGACGATGTTCCCGATGGGTCTGAGCGAGGTGATGAGCGTTTCTACGACCAACTTCAACCCTGGAGCTCGACTGATCACCCTACAGCACAAGAATGAAGATGTTTAGTAACAGTATCAACACGCACAAATCAAAGTGACAGAAACCTCGGCGTGCCCGCGTCTGTTTGGAGCTTGAGAATACAGAACAAACGCATCAAGTGTACCTCAGTGGGCGTAGTGTTCGCAGCAGGCGGAGAACTCTGAGGATGCCAAAGATTTTGTTTCCGTTCGAATACGACAGAGACACCAGAATGTCGATCAGAGACACGAAAACCAACAAACCGTCCAGGACGTTCCAGCTGGACTGGAGGTAAGTCTGCTTCCCAAAGCAGAAACCGAGAGCTACAACCTGAAAGAAGAGATTTATGGAATCATCCAAACAACCCTCAATTTCAGATTTAGCATCAGTTGTTTTCCTACAATCTCAAAACAAAAAAAAAATGTTTTACCTTCACGGCCATTTCTGCTAGGAAGATCACAGTGAAAACGTAGTTGGACACGCTCAGAAACACTCGCTCCTACAACAGATGTGTAAAAGCAAAATTGGAATGAAACTTTTTTTTAAGTTATTTTTTTCAAGCTTTTTATTCCTTTAATGAGAGAGGACAGGACAGGTGATAGAGCAGGAAACGCAGGTAAAGTTGTCACAGGCCGGACTTGAACCTGGGCTGCCCACTCAGGGGCTTTTTTGCCATATGGAGCCCAACCTAGACCTCCAGGCCATCTGTGCTCCAGGAATGAAACATTTAATGTCTACAGCAGCACGTCATTTCAAAGATGTTCTCTCCTGCTGTTAACATCGAGCCTGTCGTCTTACCGAGCTGGTGGGCTGGATATCAGGTCTCTCCAGAGCGATGGTGATGCAGTTGAGGAAGATAAAAACCAGAACCACATGGTCGAACAGTCTGTGAGAGATCACTCTCTGGCACCACTGCCGTAATCTAAACACACACACAGACATGCCCACACACACACACACATAAACACAAGTATCTGTAAAGGTCTATCGTCTCTAAATGCTATTGACCAAACAATTAGCAGCTAGTTGGAAGAACAAGAGCAGAAAAATGAGAGAGAGTGACCAAGAAAGTAAATAAAGAAGAGAAAAGAGAGACGAATCTAGAACCACACAGATGTTCAATGTTCGTATTTTATGGTGTGTGTGTGTGTTTGTGTGTGATTGTGTGAAACTCACAGGCTCTCTGGAGAGAACAAATACAATGTCCAGTCTTCGTGCTCTTTGCACCAGCGAGGCTTCAGGTTAAGGAGCTTCTTTTTGATCCAGTAGCACAAAGAACTCTGCAGAGGAGAGGAATCAAAAATCATCACCAAAGACAAGCAGGACCAATTATTCTACTACTGACAGGTGGGGTCTTTAAAGCGGGGGTATTGTGATTTTATTTTGTCTTTATTCTGTCCCTCTAGTATCTATCTATCTATCTATCTATCTATCTATCTATCTATCTATCTATCTATCTATCTATCTATCTATCTATCTATCTATCTATCTATCTATCTATCTATCTATCTATCTATCTATCTATCTGAGCTAAGCACTGTGTCCGATGTCAACTTTGAAAGACTGATGCATTTTTTTGTATTGCAGTGAAACATAAGTTGTTACGATTCATTGCTGTCAGTGACCATCACCAACCCTTCCTGTAGGCTGCTCCATCAAATCAAACTTTATTTATTCCCCGAGCTATACATGATTTAGAGCTGGAAAAAAATCCCTAGTTTTCCTCACAGTGGTGTTTCAGAAAACTGTTATTTTAGCCTCTTTCTAAAACGCTGCTGTCTCTTTAAGGCTCCCTGCTCCAGGAAACCCACCTCTGTCTGATTGGTCAGCCTTCTGGAGGCTTGTAGGGGGTGGGGCTAAGTCAGTGTTTGAGGCCCACATCTTTGCCGTCTCAAGAGCCAGTTAGGAGATCCTTATGTGATGCTGTTTTTTTTTTTGTTTGTTTGTTTTTTTTCTCACAGAGTGTTTTAAATAGTTTATGGACAGATTCAAGGATTTTTACAACAGATACTTGGTGAAGAGACTTGTCTGATTAAAATTACACTCTAAAAAGAAAACAGTTTAATTTGAGTTTTTAACTGCTGATTATGTTTATCCTCTCAAATTAAAATCTACAATCACAAAATGAACAGGTGTTTTCTTTTGTTTTAGTCGAAATGGGAATAATTAGTCCAAAGACCGAGCCTAGCCTCTGCAGCTGCTCAATAGAAATCTTCTGTAGCTCGTTAAAGTTTCTAATAAAACAAACATTAGAAAGCTTTTCCTCGGGATTCTAATTAGAAACAGCCCGAAGTCGACCTCGAAGACTCTGCTGATTTAGCAAACTGCCCCGGAGTGTGAGCGTACGTGATATACTTGGAGCTGGAATCCATAATCACAGACACAGACACACAAAACCAAGTCTCAGCTGGTACGGCAGACACACACACACCCACACACACACCATTATGCACGCACATGTGGTAGGATCTGATTAAACCATCCCATACTACCTCCGCCTGGGGGGAGGGCTTCGGCTTTAGTGGATTTCATGGCTTTAAAAACTCAATTTGGAGGCAATAAAGCCGTCAACACGATCAGAACAGAGGTCGTCCAAAACCACTGGGAGTACATCCCTCTCCACTTTACACACACACACACACACACACAAATAGAAACACAATGACTGTACACACACAGGTTGCTTTGTGGCTTGAGAAACAGTTGCTCCCTTAGACAATCAATTACAGGCAGACTTTAAGTGTCCCTCAGGACCGCATAGTGTGACCACACAACACACTGAAATATCTCACAGTGGCAGGGTGACGACAGGCAGAGGAGGAGAAGGAACAGAGGGTCGACATAACTGAAATAAAAAGTGTAAATGTGTCACAGAGAGCGAATTAAGAGTCAGATTTAGGATGAGGGATTAGATTTATGTGTTCAAATATTGAACAGCTGATGTCACAGGATGAAGTCACACCATAAAGCTCTGACTCATGATAACTTACGTCATCGTCTAAGTCATCGTCAGGCGACGAGTCATCCTTCGACTCCGTGCTCATGTTGGGGTCATAGGTCAGCGTCCTCCCGTTACAGTCGCCATATTCTGTTATGATGGCAGGGCAGAGAGTCGAAGCCTGCAGCAGCTCCAGGTGTTCTGGCTGCAGTCTGCCGCTCCCTCCGCCGCCGGCCTCCCCTTTGTCCTCACTGCCATCATCCTCTTCTCCTCCCTCCCCAGACAGCAGGCTCTCCCTCTCCCCGCTGGTATCTCGCCTTTTGAGGCTCGGCGCCCTTCCTAGGCTGTTCCAGCTCGAGCGCCGGCTTCCCCATGAGCGGGGAGGAAGAGGGGAGCGCCGGCCGGGACTTGAGAGGCTCTGGAAATAGGAGCAGGAAATGTCAGAGTTATGTTTGCACAAAAATGTTACAGATGGAAGAATTTCTGTCTCTATACTTTGTTGTTGCCTTCTTTTGTTTTACTCACCAGAGAGCGCTGATCGTACGCTGACGGGTCGATGGATGCGGAGCTTCCTCGCCTGGACTCTGGATGACTGAGTCCTGCTTCACAGAATCCAAGTCCCACCTCTCCATATTGAGGCACCCCCATGAGTTCATCCCCGAGAATGGAATCAGGTCCCAAAGAGCCTTTAGGAGTTGGCATGGGCGTTGCGGCGGTTCGCATGATTATGGGAGGAGCCATTGTTCCGCGTGGGTCGACGTGACCGTTAGCAGTCATCATCAAAGAGTACATTTTCAGCTCTGGAAGTAGAGACATTAAAACACAGTCTGTGATTTTATCACACAGCTTGAAATGAATCCAAAAGGAGAATGTCGACAGTCATGTGACCTACCAGTGTCCCTGAGCTGTTCTACCTTCTCATCCTCCTCAAAGTTGTCGGATTTCTTCTCATCATCTGATTCTGATCGATTAGCGTCACCCTAAAAACACGCAAGCAGTCAGTTTTTTTTTTTTTCAGAGGATATTTTGTCGACCGTGCTGCTGATTTTACACCTCAGAGAAAATGTTCCTGTTCTCACCTCAGCTTGGAAGCCCTCGACCAAGATGGCCACCAGCAAATTGAAGAGCACATAGTTGCCAAATGTCATGAGAGCGACGAAGTAGAGAGCAGCCCATGGAGAGGTGGAGGCCATGCCGTTATACAACACCACATTCCAGTCCTCCTGGGTAAGAATCTGCAGAACGAAGGGACACACGGAGAGTTCAGCATAAATAAGGAAGCAGTGGAGGGGAGGAGATGGATGGAGGCAGAAATAGACTCAGACAGAGGGAAGATCAGGTTAAGGGTTGTATAATTTGGAAAGAAGAAAGAAAAACAACGACACACCCATATCAAACCTGGAATAAACAGAGAGAAAACGTCTGTTGATTACAGGAAAGTAGCTCGACAAAGACAGAAAGGCAGAGCGATAAATCAAGACTTATTATACAGCAGCTCTTATTGCTTCTATAGGATTTGTGAAAGCAAGATTGAGCTACTTTTATTGCTATTGTGCCGCAATACTTCAGCTACACATGGGATTACTTTAAGTGTGTGTGTGTGTGTGTGTGTGTTTAAATCAGTGTGAATGATGAAAGCATTTAAAAGTAGGACGCTGTTCATGATGCGGCACGAAAGCTCTCTCCGTCTCTGCCCACTCATTCAGCGCTGTGGCAGGAAGGCAGTCCACCCTGCTGTCTGTGTGAATGTGTGTGTTACAAGTACACACACACACACATGCACAGACACACACACACGCACAAATATCCAAAAGTGAAACATTAAACTTTTTTCCTCTGTTCTACCTTTCTGCTGACACATCTGGTTTAAAAAATGGAACAATCTTTAGGGGAGATCGAATGATATCTGCGCACAGGGAGGGTGAAAAATAAAAACAGTGGTGGAAGGAGTGTGTGCATAAGCAGAATTTTTCATTTCACAGCATTTAAATTATGAGCACAACCTGGTAACTTTCAGCATGCACACACGGGAGAGGACTCCCAGGAGGGAATTCACTGGAAATGGATTTTGGGACAAGAAATGTGCATCATTTCCCCGCTATCTGCTGCAGCTCTGTGCACTTTGCTCCACTTGTCACCTGATTGTGACTGAGATGAGCTGTCAGCATCTCCGCTCTGTGCTGCACAGAGCTGAGCTGTGTGCTCAGAGTAAAAGAAAGCCACACAGTAAAAAAGGAAGCTGACCTGAAACACGGTGACGATGGCCCAGAGTAGAGTGTCAAAGTTCTTGCGGTCAGGGATGGTGTCTCCGTTTTCTGTCCTCAGGCTGAACTTACAGCCGAACAGATGCATCCCGAGGATACTGGAGGCGATAAGAACAGTCTGTTATTTCAATGTCCACACTTCCTGCAGTTATGATGTTATTACAAAGCGTGTGCTGAACGTGTGCATACCTGAAAGTGAAGATGAAAAGCATCAGCAGCATGCAGAAAGTGGCCACATTGTCCATGGTCTTCATCAGCACCACCAGCTGTCTCCTGAGAGCCGGCAGGAAGCGGACCAGCTTCAGAACCCGCAGCAGACGAAATGTTCGCAGGACTGACAACCCGCCGTCTGCTTGTCCGATTATTTCCCACACACTGACAACAAACGAAGAGATTTCAGTGAAACACTTAAAGGTCTGGATTCTGTTACCTGCGTTAAAAGTTATCAAAAATCTGAGCATTAAATCCAGAACTTTATATTTCTATAAATCTAAATAATGCACTTAGCATAACCACTCCCATAAAAGAAATCCCATGATGCAATATACTTTCTATCACACTAATGGACAGCCAAGCAGCAAATCTCAGCCCTGACAGGATCGAGCATCTGCTGCTGCAGCAAGCAAAACAGCTCCTGTGCGATCCATCATGAGCCTGTCAATCTGAGCTCTTGTAAAGACGGATGCTGCAGCAGTGAAACCCGATGACTGACAGCTGACGGAGGAAACGTGAAATCCAGGCTGCATGAATGAGACCTGCCGTGACATAATCAAATACATCAGGATACGCTCATAAAGTTACCTTATTATAACAATGATGCTGTCGAATATGTTGTACGGGTTCCTGATGTATCCAAACAGGCCAAAGGCGAGCAGCATGAAGCCCATCTCCAGAACAAACATGCTGGTGAAGACGATGTTACTGATCTCCAACACATCTGTCAACTCCTCCGGCTGGAAGAAAGAGAGGAAGAGAGAAAAAAGAAAGAATTATATCAGGAAAATAAAGAAGAAAAAAAAGTGAAAAGAAAAGAAGAAGTGGATATAGAGGAAGAGCGGAAAACTTAACCAGTTAAGAAAAAAATAAAGTTAAATAAAACGGACTCAAGGAAATTAAATGTAGAAAAACAGAATAAAAGAAAAACAGAGAACACAAAGAAACTCCAAAAAAGAAAAAAAAGAATGAAACAGAAAAATTAAAAATGGAGAAACAGAAGGAAAGAATCAAAACAAACGATTTATGAGTAAATAAAACAAGAAACAAAGAAAGAAGGAAAGAAGTGAAGTTTGAAACAAACAAAGGTAGTCAGGAAGGATGAAAGGAAGGAAGGAACAAAACGAGGAAGGAAGGAAGGAATGAAGGAAGGAAGGAAGGAAGGAAGGATGAAAAGAAGGATGGAAAGAAGGGAAAGAGGGAGGAAAAGGGAAGGGAGGAAGGAAGGGAGGGTGGAAGACAGGAAGGAATGGAGAGAAAAAGCTAAAACAGGAAGAAAGAAAGAAAGAAAGAAAGAAAGAAAGAAAGAAAGAGTTTATAGTACTCCTGGTTTAGCCCGGGGTTGTAAAATCTTCTCAGTCTTGGTGCCCGGAGCAAAGACATCATAAATCAAGTTCAGAGCTGCAGTCAGACCCAATCAATCAAAGTGGAACAACAGCAGTGATCCATCAGAGCAGATCTCCTCCACTTACCTCTCAGACCGCTCAGTGATCCAGCTCGCTGTAACTGAGGGCCTCTCATAAACCATAAACCCCGTCATTTATGGACAGAGCAGCAGATTCAGACTCTCCAAAGAAAAAAACATTACCAGGACAAATCTTCAACTTTTCTTTCACCACAGAGAGAGTCTCACTTCTACTTACTAAATACTCCAAAACTCTGGCCTGCAGTCTCCATATAGTGTTTGTGTGTGTTTGTTTACTGTGTGAGTGTGTTTGATTGAGCTGGAATCAAAGATAAACTCGGGCGTCATGTGATTGAACGTGACGTCTCTGAGCCTGAATTTATAAATTATTCCACATGAAAACAAAATCATGCATTTATGATCGAGCTGCTGGAGCTTTAACTGACGATCCCAGGAGCAGATAGAGGGCGCCAGACTACACAACACTCCTCCCCTTGAAAGAACATCCTGAATATAAATCAAAAAGCTGCCAGTCACTTTAATATTCTGTATATTAAAATAAAGCATGCATTCATTTAGAAAATGTTTGCCATCATAGTTTATGCAGCAGCTAACATTTCAACAACCCAATTACATAATTTTACAATGCTCATAAAGGCCATTCTGCAAACTTAAATGTTAATGTCCTGAATAAGAAATGTTCAAGCAGAACTTTGAGTATTTTTTATGACTTTAATTCGTCTTCACCGGTTGGAAAGATCCATTTCTCTGAGTTATAGATCTCATTGCACCAGTGTGGTGTCTTCAAAATGTCACAGAGCGATTACTTCTACAAAGGACTGTTTTCAGATCAATGCTGTGATTGTAAAAGACAAAACACAAACAGCTGATTGGACACTGACACAGAGCCTGTCTGCTGTCTGGTTTCCTGACCTTATCAACATCAGGAAAAGGTGAGGGAGTGTCTCAGTGCCAACATCCTGATCGATAGCTAAACACTACTGCAGTTTGTTTGCAGCTCAGGACGGTGAAATCCTGACTTCACTATTCATTTAAAGCGAAGTGCAAGTTTGTGTAGTTAAAAGAGAAATACAGCTTTGATTTGTTTTGTATCTCTTTTATTTTCCGTTTATGAGCTGCTGAGTTATTCTGGAACGCCAGTGAAGCTCAAAAATAATAAAGCACAGCATCCACGTCGAGGGACTTGGGTGTTCTGCACTGGAGGGGAAACATCACGGAGTAATAAAGGAGCTGTGAGGACAGTAGAGCGACTCGCTGTGTGCAGACCAGGCCGCAGCACATAAAAACTTTAACTCGTTTCAGCAGAGCTTTCAAAAAAAAAAAGCTCTCAGCCATATTCATTTCCAGCAGTCAATACTCGACTCACATACATTATTATTTAACAGTGCACCAGAGTCTTTTTCATTACCTTTATGGCCCATTGTCTCCACAGCAGAGGGATGAGAGAGTATACTGCTGATTTCCAGGGCAATTATTTCCCGCACAGCAGATTTTACACCTCCTGGGAGCACAGACGTAGCTTTACTTGCTGCTTCACGGTGTGTTAAAAGGAGAGATGGATGAAGTAGTTAAAACAGTCCAGGAACTTAACCCTGTCTGTGTTTGGACATTTAAGAGCTGATATTAATGCGCAGGATGTTTTTTTTTTCTAGCTGACGGCTCAGATGGACAAAGAGGATGGAGGGGATGCAAATGAGACAGAAAGGTGAAGAGTCAGAGGAGAAATGTGGGACTTCCTTGTGTTAATAAACCCTCTGATGCTGTGAGCGTGATCCCTGGCTGCACTTCATGTTACAGTAGCAGTTGTAGATCGCTCTGATCATTATTAACAGAGCAGTTCGAGAACTATAAGAGGCACTTAAGCACATGTCAATATATTCCAATTATTTGACGGCTCTCTGAAACGAGTGTGTTGAGCTATCGCTTTAGATGTCGCTCCCCGCTGAGATCATTACGCCTGACAGAGAGGTGATCAATCAGAATTAAACACACTACAAGTGCCTGTAAGGAGACATTTAGCCTGTTTCGCTATTTGAATAACACTCTGCATATAACCTTCGCCTCAAGAGCATGAAAACCAGCGGTTCTGTTTCTCCTCACGCCGCTGTGAATACTTCAGAAGGTTACGCTGACTTTGCAGGAAAGTTTGGATCACTGAATGAATTTAATCCTGCAGGATTTACGCTGTTATTTGTTAAGGATTGCAAAAAAATAAAAAATAATCACAGCTTCATAACTTCTACAAAAAACAAAACAAAACTCCAGTCTCAAGTTTTGTTAACACAATTGTTTCAGTTACTGTGGCACCTTCCCACTGAACTTCTTTCTTTTGGACTTTATTTGTTTATTTGATTTTATCTTTAATGTTTTTATTGCTTCTGATTCTGTTTATACTCTTATGAATCTTTGTTCCTGTTGGCTAAATCAGTGTAAATATTCCTCTTTCAACACACACACTGTCTGCACTTTCCCACCTACATTTATTCACCCCTCGAACCCACACGAACACACACTTGTCACAAGTTTGGCTGGGTGTCACATAAGGGGGATGATGAGTACTAAAAGGAGGAGGAAGACTTGCATAACCCTTCAGTCTGAGCCTGTGTGTGTGTATGTGTGTGTGTGTGTTTTATTGGCCCAATAAGGCCATGACTCTCCGAGTCCCTCCTTATGTTTATACGACAAAGATAGACACTCGTCCCCCAGGAGAGAGTTAGAGAAAGAAAGAGAAGAAGGGAGGGGCCGCGTGCATGCCCAAGAATCTTCTCTTTGGGTTTTTCATCCGTTTCCCTGCTCTGCCAGGCGATGAAAAGGTTGTCTGCGTGTGTGTGCATTTATAATATTCTTTCTTTGGAAGCAAAACCTCAGAAAATGAATGTGTCTGTGCAGCCACACGGCGACAGAAAGGGGAGAGCTGTATCATCAGGTCTGTGGTGTCGGACACGCAGGGTAAACTGGAAGCATAATCCTGGAGTGTGTGTGACAGAGCTTCCATCTATATGTGTGTTTGTGTGTGTGAGTAATAATCCTTTTCCACCCTGCACCCCTGCATCCTCAGGGATCTGACTGTTTTAATGAGATGTCAGGTGAGAACGACCCGACTCAGCGATGTCCGCCTGGGAATGGATCAACAAACGCTGAACAATTCAGCTGACGTCTCTTTCCTCTCACCTGCTGGTGGTACTCGATCCCCATGCTGAGAGTGTTGACCAGGATGGCGATCATGATCCCTCGGTTGAAGTATTTACTTTCCACAATCCTCTTCAGTTTTTCCCTGAAACCTACGAAGGCTCGGACAGCTCCGTATTTGTACCCGAAGCCCCCTCGCCGTCGGCTGCGACCCCGCCCGCCTCGTAGGTCCCCACTCTAGAGGGGGGGAAAAGATGATTTGATTACAGCTTATTTAACAAAGAGTCAAAGGCTGAATTCAGCTGAGTTCCTTAAAAATAAAAAAAAATCATCAGTACAACAAACAAGTGGAGTTTATATCAGCTGCTTTTCTGTCCTTCTTTCCCACAACCTTCATCCTCCGATCAACACCAGCACATTCTGACCTGAGGGAAGTCGTGCAGTCCGTCAGCCTCTCCTCTGCCGCCCTCCAGATCTCCCAGTTCCAGCTCCAAAGTCTCCAGGCTGCGCGCACACAGAGGACAGCTCAGCAGCTCCAGGAGCAGAGGGCTGGGCACCACGCCGGCCAGCTGGTACAGCAGCCTCTGGCGTCCTGATAAGGAAAGGAAATGAAAGGAGAGGGTGAGACGATGTGGAGAAATTCAGCTGAACTCATGCAGTTTATATTTTCTAATCTTAATCAAAAGACTATCTTTCATATTTATCATTATTGTAATGTTGTAGCATTCCATCTGTTTGGGTTATGTTTGATTGCAGTCTCTCTTTAGGAAAAACAACAATTTTGAAAAGAAATGTGTTAAATCAGCCCAGAAGTCTGCCTGAAAGCCTCAGCAATAACCTCAGATCACAACAAACTTGAGGAAATTGGCCCTAGAGGGACATCACTGGACAAAGAAAAGTAATTTTCTGCAAAGCAATCACTGCAATGAGTGCCAAATAATTGAAGGTGACTCAGAACGGCGCATCAGCATTTTATCAACCACTTTTCTTCTCTCGTCTCAAATTTGCATGAAAGAACATTTAGTCTACAAACCCCAGAGAAATTTCAAGACAGAACGTAACAATGAAGAGTGACTTCTCGCCCTCAGAGTGTCCGACAAGACCCGAATGAAATCAGTGTTGGGGAAACTACAAAGAAGAACGGAGCCCAAACAAAAGCAAACACGACTTCAAGAAACTTCAGCTCTTCAGAAAGCAGCTGGAACAGAACGCCGTTTTGTTTACAAGGAAAGCTAAAACCTCGAGCCATAGAGAGGGGTTGTGAGAGTTGTCATCTTTTTTTATCATCTGTTCTTATCTGCAGAATATCGCTGCTGAACATGAAGTTCCACGTCTGTTTACTTACACGATTTGACTCCAAGTCTTGACAGATTGTTCAGATTTGCACAAATACCTTCAAGGGGCCAACATGTTCATCTGCAGGAATCTTCACATGACCTCATGAGGGATTTAATCACTTTAAAAGTTTATGTCCAGAATAAAAAATCTGGAGTAGAAGTAATTTGACCAAAAACAATCATTTTATTATTGACTTACACTGCTCAAGCTTAAAGCAAACACTGAGAGACTTCGCAATCTTCCTGGAGAAGACATTTAGCTTTTGAGATTCACGCTTTCAGATTAACTCTGATGTTCAGGATGAGAAGCTCAGATGTTGCCGATCTCAAACTGCAGAGTTTGAAGCTAATTTCAACAACCTTCATAATTTCTCTGCTTCTTCTTTGATTAACAACAGCAAAAACAGCCTTTGAGGACAAGAGCCTCTATCTCCTTTTTTTCTTTTTCTTCCAGCCACGTTATCATCAAAGGTGAAGCAACATGTTAAACACATCAGCTGTGTTTTTAAACCTCGTTCTCTCTCAGCTTTACCTTCTTTGTATTCATCACGTGTAACTTCTTTGTACCTTTTTCACTCCGAGGAAGGAACAATTTCATGGGCGCTCAATTATGTTAAGAGCGTGTGCAGCCGTAAGCGTGCCGCGCGTGTGTGCATGTGTACAGTACATGTGCACGTTATTAGCTGTCTCACTCCATTAGGAACCGACAGACGAGTCCATAAGGTTGTCGCTGCTGTTTTGATATTTTTTATGAATCTTTCCTTTTCTCTCTCTGTCTCTTGTTATCCCCGAGCTAACCCCCACTTTTCTCTTCTTCTTTATCGATCTCTCTTATTTCTCTCTCTGCCTCCCCTTCTCAGCTTTGTGCACCTCCTCTAAACTTCATCAATCTCTTTCTTTGCTTGGATCTTATGTTTTGGGTTTCACTTCACATTCTATTTTTTTTCTCCTCTGCTTCACCCTCACACCGAGCCAGTTCCTTCAGTCCTCCCTCTTATCCACCTCTTTGCACTGATGGCTGCAACACTTGAGACATGGATTTCCTGTCAGGACTCTCTAAGTGCAGCTTTAGACCAACACATCAGCACACATACACACAAATACACATTTAGCCAGGGGCTAGCCTGAGTCAAATCTGAGCGAAGGGCAGAGGTACTCCCTCAAAGAAAAATGTTGAAGAAAAGAAAACAGAAGATAAAGATTTTTATTTTAAAGTCAAAATAAACTCATGAGATGCCTGTAATGAAAAACTAACAAGAAATGCATTTGGCGTAATGTCAAAATTTGACAGGGTCACGATTTACACCAAAACACCAGCTTCAAAATGCTAACGTTAGCCTGCTAACCCACTATGGAATGACCCACAGGTTGACTTGGAGCATAGAGGAAGTCAAACACTGTATCAAATGAACACACACAGTGTGTGTGTGTGAGTGTGTTATCTACTCACTGTGTTGTCCCATGAGCTGGTAGAGCTTGTTCAGAGTCTCTGCGTGTTCAGACGTCGGGTGGTTTAGCGGGTGCTCCGGACACTGCCCACACTGCTGGGAATGAGGGGGCGGAGTCTTACTGCTGTAGCTGCACACAAACGACGGCAGAATGGTCGGATAGTTCATCCCGCCGTTAATCCGCCCCAGCAGCGACCCCATCCGTTGAGTGACGACTGGCGGGTTGACAGCGCCGCCGCCATTTCCGTTTGTACTCCCTCTCCGAACAGGAAGTGACTTCATTTCCAGCTCTTCCTCTCCTCCCTCCGTGTGCTCTACAGTTTCCACGTTAATGGTGTGCTGCCCGCCGTTGCTAAGGCGGCAGTGCTGGTGCTGATGGTGCTGGAGGAGGTTGTGGATTGGTCTCAACCACAAAGCACTACCTGGGCCTGAGCCGCCGCAGCCCCTGCTGGATCCATGTCCATGTCCATTCCCCCCACCGTTACTCCCTCCGTTGCTGCCGTTTGGATTCACCTTTTTACGCCTTTTACTGATCAAAGAAAGGAGACATGTTTAATCACTGATGAAAACATCAGCCCCCTGAAACTTCTACGAGCGGTGACTAACCTGTGCCATCCAGAGTATATCCTCTGCAGCCTGCGTGTTAGCTTGCGGTAAAGGTGACTGATGTAGCGCAGCATCTCCTCATAGCAGGAGCCTGGCTCGCTGTAGCTGGCGAGCGTGGAGTCATTGGACATGTAGCGAGCACGCTGCTCCCTCATCAGAGCATTCTCCCTTTGCTTCGTCTCGGAGAACTGGGTGGCGATGACCACGAGGCACAAGTTGATCATGAAGAAAGAGCCCACCTGGTTGGAGAGGGAGAGAAGAGAATGAGTTACCACTTTAGTATCTGAATGTAAACTCATGTGATATAAAAAAAACTAACTTTAATCCAATTTAAAGTTGTGGGGGTTGAATTCTCTCAGTGACGCATGTGTTTCTCTCCCTCTTTAATGTGCTCAGTGAAGCTCATGTGAGACCTTTCTCTGATTTGGTTCCAGTTACTACTTCAAAATCATGGAATATAAATCTGTCTCTGATGAGGTGACAGAGCTTTTTAAACTCTGTGATGAAGTGTCTATTTAACAGGATATTACAGCAGATGAAAGTAGGATTGAAAATTTGATGAGCACTTCTCTATCCTCCTCCTCTGATACTCAGTTTCCTTAATTTCTGTCTCACCCACTTTCTCCCCTGATATTCTTTGTTTTTCTCCTCCCCGCTCTCTCCCTCACCCTCTTCCTCCTGTTTTTTTCCCCCGCTCCCTCTCCCTGTGCATGCATAATAAGCATTTTTACATCAAACGACAGGCACGCAGGGGAGCTCATACAGCATTTTAAGATAAAGCCTAAGCTGGAATCCTTAAAAAACCTCCAAAACAGCATGAGAAGAGTAAAATTATACATGATATGAAGTCTGCGAGCTTTAGCAGAGGGGAGGAGCTCGGAGCAGACTTCACAAACTGAGGTTATTCTGGGTTTTCCAAAGTACAAGCACATAATAATATCTGTTGGGATCGACATGTTTAAGAACTTCAGATTCATTGAGGACCATAACGCTGGAAACTGTGTGAAGAGGATTGAACTATGTGAGTCCCAGATTGTACTGAGAGGTTATGTAGCTGTACTTATTGTAAAGTTGTTTGTAAAAAATGTGTTAAGTTGTAAGCTGGAGAAGCAGATTTGAATGGGGGAGCATGTTTGGTTTAATATTACAAACTTCTTCCCCCAGGCCCAAAACTGGACTGGAGAGACTGCTATTTCTGCAAAAACAGCAGTGAATTGTTATTACATTACAAAAAAATATAGCTGTTTGGGGATTTGAATTTTTGTTGTGGCTGGTTACAAACACTGCCATGTTTTTTTTGGACTAAATCAAAAGCACAGTTTTCACTTGTGTGTTGGTTTTGTGCTGATTCTGGATCACGTTTCCCGACTTTTAGTGCTACAACTGAATATGAGGAAAGGTCGTTCTCACAAATAAAGTAATAAAAGCAGGACTTACAATAATGAGCAGTATAAAATATATAAAATTGTAGAAGGAGTGAGCATCCATGACATAGTACATGATATCCACCCATCCTTCCAGTGTGATGACCTGGAGACAGAGACAGAAAGAGAGAGAAGAAGAGGAAGAAGAAGAGGAAGAAACATGTCTTTAAATGTTTGCACATACACAAAAAGTGTCAAGGTACAGAGCAGTCAGTTGTAGAACATTTCCACTTCTGTTTCAACCGCTGCTCCTCAGAAGAAAGCCTGTGGTTGTCTGTCCAACTTCTTGTCTGTGTGTGTGTGTGTTTCTGTCTGCATGTGCCAGGGGACTGATGCAGCCCTTTCATGTAGCCGCAATGCTAATGAGCAGTTGAGATGCTGAGACCTGAAAGCGGAGGCTCAGCTCAGCCAAGCCGATGATCCGCTTACACCTCAACACTTACACCTCAGCTAGCATCATCACACATCACAGCCTAAAGTGTCGGTGCACAGGCGACAATAGCACCAGCAAACATACAACAAACAGGTGTCCAAACACACATTGAGCCAACAGAAAACAGGCGCGTGTGTAGCCCTCTGCTTTCATAAAGATCATACACAAATGTGCTATAATCACACGCCACAGATGTGTGTCCTCGCATACACACAGACACAGACACAGAGGCGACTAATCCGCTCTCTGCTGGAATGCCCCTTGCACCAGATTAACACAGGAGGACAGGATTCTCATTTCTGAGCCTAAAAATGTAATTATTGACCAAGTTCACACTGTGTCCATTTTTCTCTAATGCCATGCTCAGGGGGGCAAACGGATGAAAACAGTATTTTGGAGAGAGATATCAGCCTGCAGATTGATTAGCACCTGACAAGACCCTGAGGAAAAGTTGGCTGTATGAGTTGAGAAAACATATTTGCACCCATACCGCTACCTCCTAGCTCATATTATAGTTAGCTTGAGAGTGGCTAAATGCTAACATATCCAGCTAAACCTGATGAAAGGTGTGGATTCATCCTGTGAAAGAGCCAAAGAGTTGATGAATTTTAAAGCTCCTGTAAAGAACGTTTAGTGTCCACTGATTACAGTGCCCCCCTGTGGACAAACTGCTTCCTCATAACTCTGTTAGTTCATCCTGTACTTGTGTGTGCTACGTTTTCTAATAAAAAAAGATCCCACTGTCTGCTCGCTACATTACCATATTATATGTGTAGGACAAAGTAACAAAGCCTATGAGTGATTTTTCCAGAGTAAATTCACAGATGCAACTTATTTCCTTGAAAAATTATCAAATTTATTTCTGCCAAATCTGAAACTTCTTTTTTCCAAATGATATGCACCTTGTCCTCCAAATTCTGGGACAATTTTTTTCCAAGTGTACAACTTTTTCTATTACAAATGTCCTATTTCTGAGAGCTAATTATTATTATTATTATTATTGTTATTATTATTATTATTATTATTACTATATTATTATTTTGGATTTGTAATGACATTGCCCTTTTTGTCCCCTAAATTTGTAGCTTTTCTTTTTTTTTTCAAAAAATTTTTTTTATAAAAATCGCCATTGACCGCAATTTTGTTCACTTTAATTTTTTTTTTTTTTTTTTTTTAAAAACCATTGCATCTCACTAAATAGTAAAATAAATAACAGATTTGTGAGTTCTCCTTTCCAGTTTTTTTTTTATCTTAATCTTGGATTATTACTCCTTCCTATTGATTTAGCTGCTTTTTGTCTTTACCTTAAAAGGGCATCGTAGGTTACGGCATAAGCTGAAGATTTTTACTGTGGAATGTGTAAACTAAGATTGTTGACTGGGCAGCACATCCAGGCACTGAAAACAAAATAAAATTCATCTGTCTGTAGATTATGCTCTTATCTGCTTCTTTAGCTCAAAATAGGTGACAGTGTTACTTTTGGTTCGCCTCAGGTCCAGCAAAAAAAAAAATCCTCACAGGGGCTTTAAATAAAATTTTAAAAAAATTCAGGTACCGGATTCCCTCCTTTACTTTGCATGAAGAACATTAAGCTCCTTTGTTAAACTAATAAAAACACGAGGGCCAGATTAAACACCAGCTGAATATGCACACATATCTTCACCTCCTGCTGTCAGATTCTGAACAGCACCTGGAGACTAAACCCACGACTAATGCTGACAACCATTCGAGTCTTCATTTACATACCACTTATGAAACGCCAGGTAGACATCCTAAAACACATGCATACAGAAAACACACACTGCTTACACATGGCATTAAAATCATCTTAGACTCAAAGTGATGCTCGTCTAATCCTCAAATAAAAAATAAAAAACAGTCAAATTTAATCTCCAAAGAGTCTGACTGAGGTTAGAGAAACACAACCTTGAAGCGGTGTGTTTTTTGATGTGTGTGTGTATGCATCTTCAGTGTAATTTCAAACTAGGACCCTCTTTAAAAAGTCTTGTCATGCATGACCAAATCTGTTAGACACAGGGACAGATCTATTAACGGCTCCTGGATAGATGTATTAGGATGGCTGGGCTCCTATCACACCAGCACAGGAAGTGTAAGAAAAAGGACTGAGATACAGAGAGGACTGTCAGAACTCCTGGGGGAGCTGAAATAAGAGATAGTGAAAGAGAATAATACACTTTCACAACTTGTGATGGAGAGGAAATAGCTTTTTCGTCATGCTACATACCCTCTGATAGCCTGACAGGAGGAATGTCTTTTGAAGGGACTTACGCACAAATGAAAATTGTTAACAAACTGTTTTTTTTAGTCCAATGACTTTGCATTATGGGAGGTAAAAAAGTATCTCTTTTACAGGTCTGTTCATAAAGAAATGTATTAGAACTAGTTATCTATCACTACTAATGGCTAACTGAGTTAGCTACATAGCTAATGATCTCCTATAGCCAGTATATCTCCAACTTCCTGATTTCTTGGTGAAAAACAAACAAACATAATAAAAAAATTTATAACAATTGTTTTAAAAAACATTTTAGAACTAGTTCTGTGAGACTACCAGAAGCAAAATGAGTCTGCTCTTTAGCTTTAGCTTAGTCAAGCAACATCAAGTTGTATTGTAAGTTTCACTTTTTTATAAGATAATTGAACAGGGCTAAAAAGAGAGAAAAAACAGTTAAAAAATGTTGCTAAAAGTTTGCATATCAAAATGAGCTAAATAAGCTAAAAACAGGAAAAAATATTTGAGTTTTACGAAGCTGCATTATCTTTTTTTGACACATAAATCAAGGAAAACCTTGCATCATACACACTTTATAAGCAACCGAATCTCGTAAAGTCTCCTCTCTAAGCTCAAAGTCTTGTCTCAAGCTAACATCTCAGTTAGTCCCTCCTTACCTGGAATATGGCTATCCAGGCATAGCCGATATTGTCAAAGTTGACGGCTCCCTTGTGAGGGTTGTGCTCCCCAGGACGGCAATCATTATAATAATGGTTCCAGTTTATGCATCCATTAGTACTTGCTGATCCAACCAGAGCTAGATTTTCGTAGGAGGGGTCCAATTTACAATCCTCCTTGCCCTCCCTGTAGACCGGCACTTCACTGCAGCGCAGCATCCCGTTCTCCCGAGGACCCGAGCAGATGAAGGGGCTGTCTTCACCTTCCTCTGACATGTAGTAAGGATTCATGGAGAAGTTGTACAGTCTGAACAGGAAAAGGAAAAAGAAAAACAAAAGGCATCATTGAAATATAATCACAAAAATCACCTTGTAGTACAACCCAAATTCCAATGAAGTTTGTACATTGTGCAAAATATGAATTTAAAAAAAGAATACAATGATTTTTAAATACTTCTTAACCTACATTCAGTTGAATACACTACAGAGACAAGATACACCCTGGACTGGAAACCAGTCCAGGGTGTACCCCACCTCTCGCCCTAAGACAGCTGGGATACACTCAAGTCACCTGTGACCCAAGACAGGATAAGCGGTATAGAAAATGGATGGATGTATAAAATATATATATATATATATATATATATATATATATATATATATATATATATATATATATATATATATATATGTATTTATTTATTTTTTTTTTTTCACAATGTCCCAACTTCATATGAATTGGGTTTGTAGAAAAGAGAATTTACATTTCAGAATGATCTTATTCCAGCCACTTGTTTTTTGTACTTAAATCAAAAGCCAAGCGGAGAAGGACAACCAGACCCTCATACTGTATGCTTACCCTGGTGCTGAAAATAGAAATTGAAAGATCTCTCTTGCAACTGGAATTTTGTCCAGTGAATGCTAAAAGCACACACTTATTACTTTGAGGCTATTTCCATTTAAAGTGAAATATCACGAAATACCTCGTGAGCTGATTGAACATGGTATTTTCTTGGTAGTATTCATGGTGACAGCTGTTTTCGTACTCCACTATGAATGATGGAGTATGCTAAGTGCATCCCACAGTCCACCTGTCTATTTATTCCTTCGCCTTTAGGGTTGAGAGCTCTCCACAGCAAGTGAGTGTGCCTTTCTGCCGTGTGACACTTGCTCTTAAAGTGCTGGTATAGACAGAGCAGTTTTCCAGATTGACTACTGATTGACTCAAATTATGCTGTTTCTGTATCTTTCATTTTTTTCCTAAGACTTGTTTGCCTGTTGCAGTCTTTTTTTTATGTCAAATCTGCATTATGATGCTGTTTCATTTCAGCAAACCTGACATTAATTGCATGTAAACACAAGGATTTGAAAACTTTTGCATATCTGATTAGCATTATATTCTATTACTTCAATAAGGGTGTGTCATAAAAACGTCTCTCATAATGTTGGAAAGAATTAATGCTTAATTGATCATATTTTTTTCATCTATCTGCATCAAAAGAAGATAAATCTGGAGAGTGTGCACAAAATGGAGTGCAAAATAAAGTCGAGCTTCAGATTGTGCTGGGAGTCAGACAACCATTTGTTGTGTGAAAGAAACACAGCAGCCTTGGCTATGAAATATTAAGCGGCTGTTCTCTTTCACTCCAGCACTAAAAAGGCTTCAGCCGCATTAACTTTCATACAATTTGTACCATTACATCAAAAAAGAGATTTGGCTCAAGGATGTCTCAGGGATATGTTTTTTCATCCTCTTCCCAAGGATGTGGGCATTGAAGAAGTATAATTTCACTCCCAAAGGCTAGTTTGATGATCTTTTTGTCTGTAGTTTCTGTGAATATGTGCTGTGTTTTTGTGTTATTTGGGAGATAGAGGTTTTCTCCCATCTCGAGCCGCCTCCGTGTACTGTACAAGGACGTAACACAGCAACAATGGAAGCTAGCGCTAGCAGCGTCATTGTATGGACCAAGCCCTACCTGTTTGAGCCATCAGAGCCAGAAACTGACTCCAAGTCAGACACTGATAGTGCTCTGCCTCATTCCTCACAGTCTCCATCAGAACGGTCACTTATTTCTCCCATTTATGAAATTTAGCAACATGTATTACTGGCTAGTAACGTTATAGCCTAGCTAAATACAGTTAGGCTATGATTCGACCCGTTTCTTCAGAAGCTTAAGGGTGTTGCTATGACACATAACTACTTCTGTCAGCAGTTATCGGTTTCCGGTTGCATTGCAACCATATGGCTGACCACCACTGGCAGCAGCAGGGGTAGGGTTATGCTAACGATGGCTCTGTGATGTAACCCAGCAATAATTTCTGACCCACCCATTAAATCCTGAACTCAGAAGTTTGAAACACAGTTTGTGAAGCGAGCTCCACAGTTAAATCCTAAATGGTTGAATGACTTTTATGTGTTTTAGGGAAATACATTTGCGACCTATTTAATGTTTTGAAGAAAATGGCTGATTTTGCTCTGCACAGACTTTAAGGATCCAAAAATATGGTATTTGTACCTATGTACAACATGTTTTTCATCTTTTAAGAATGGTTTGATTTGAGTGAGATGCAGATGTCGGAAAAACACCAAAAACAAAAATGGCAAGCCCTCCAGAAAAACCTCTTACTTGCTGAAGTTTCCTCCCCTTCTCTGTGTTTTAGATTAATAAATAGATGGCTTACATGAACAATGCCTTTTAGGGTTACTAGGTTAGGTTGCAGCAGCTTTTTCAGTTTTTTCTTCTGTTTTTAGTTCTTTGCATTTGGAGCCTGTCATTACTTTTTATCTTTTTATGACTAGTTTGTTGGCTATGGACACCAAACTGGTTACGTTTGCAGTGGTGTTTTTTTTTTTCCTTTTTTTGTTCCTGCATATGTCCAGAGATCCTACTTGTAACCATGGTTGCATTATGTCAATGCTAACCGGTGCTGGGTCCAACGCTCCCTCAGAGCTGAGGAGAAGGGGGATGACGTGCTGTGGTACTGCAGTGTGAGCTAAGACGAGACAAGATCAACCTGTCCTTTAATCCATCATTATGGGGAATCTAAGATCTATCTCATATAAGATGGACAAGCTAGCGGTGCGAACCCAGCACCAGAGGAAATACCAGCGGAGTAGCATCATGCCATTCACAGATATGGCTAACAGAGCTACCATTGGACACAACGCCACACTGGAAGGATTTCATCTGCTGTAAGCAGACAGGACAAAGGAGAGTGAGACTGAGCAGACTGGTGAGGGAAGTCCAGCTCAGTCCTGGACTCTGTGAAGGTGGTGGCTGTCTGGCCAAGCTGTTGTCTCTGATGGACTGTTTTTTTTCTGGTTTGTCACACTTTCTTGTATCGCTGCGGTGACTTTTGAATTTCCCTTCCGGGATTAATGAAGTAAAGTTCTCCATCTATCCTCTACCACTAATCCGGGTCCAGGTCACGGGGGCAGCAATGTCATTGCCAAAGACCGGTGGCCCCTGTTCCAGGCCACTCCTGCAACTCCTCTGGGCGGACACCAAGGCGTTCCCAGGCCCTGGCCAGCTGAGAGACATAATCTCTCTATCGTGTCATGGGTCTACCCTGGGGTCTCTTCCTAGATCAGGGGTGTCAAACTCAAATACGAAGTGGGCCAAAATTTTAAATTGAACAAAGCCGCGGGCCAAGGTTGACCAAATGAACCTTTTAATATGGAACCAAACAAGTTTTGATTTAACAATGAATATTGAACAAGCAAGGCTTATATAACTTTAAAGTTCAGGCGTGCAAAATCGAGTTGCTAATAATACTAATACTAATAATAATAATGATACTACTACTACTACTACTACTAATAATAATAATAATAATAATAATAATAATAATAATAATAATAATAAAAACATATCAATGGCATATTAAATAAAATTTGAATAAAAATTGAATGCCTCCTTTCTGTTTGCAGCCTTCTGAGGTAAATGTCAAAATTAGCTTCTTACACAGGCTAATTAAGAGGTGAATGCAGTGTTGCAGCGCTGCCGCCGTATAATACTGGTGGGCCAGCTCTAATATTAATTTGAAATTGCCTCGCGGGCCAAATATAATTACGCTGCGGGCCAAATTTGGCCCGCGGGCCAGAGTTTGACACCTATGTCCTAGATGGACATGCATGAAACACTTCCCCAGGTAGGTATCTGGGAGGAATCCTCACCAGATGCCCGAACCACCTCATCTGGCTCCTCTGGATATGGAGGAACAGCAGCTCTATTCTGATATTCTCCCAGATGTCTGAGCTCCAAAACCTCTAAGGCTGAACCTCTCTAAGGCTGAGCTCAGACACCCTGCAGAGGAAGCTCATTTCAGTAGCTTGTATTCACAATCTTGTCCTTTTGGTCACTACCCACAGCTTGTAACTATAGGTGACAGTTGGAACATAGATTGACAGGTAAATTGAGAGGCTTGCCTTCTGGCTCAACTTCCTCTTCACCACAATGGACCGGTATAGAGTCCGCATCACTGCCTGTTTCATCATCACCATTCACTATTCACATCACTATTGTTTCCTTTGACAACCAGCAAAAATCACGTTGTCTTTGTAGAGTTAGAGTTTGAAGTGGTTATGTAGTAGTTTCATAGTTGCTGTATCAAACATATCAAACAAACGGGACTGTAATCCTCTCAATGTCCTTCTTCTTCAGTCCTTGCCTCTTTCTGTTTTGAAGCCATAGGGTGGTTATGCGCTTGGGCACTGCGCCGTTTGCGTAATCTAACAAGCAACAATTCAGAATATTTTGCCGCAGGCTACAACTGACTGTTAGTCCCTTTGACAACTCAACACAAACTAACAAGACAAAGGAAAAGAGAGATGCGAAGAGAGAAAAAACTGATCAAAAATTGTGGGAAACAAACAATGATCATATTTGAGCGAGATGAGCATTTCTGAAGATTTCATGTATGCAGGCTTGAGGCACAATCACAGGGTGGATGGTACACTTTCTCTTCAATGGAAATTAAACATTAATTGGATCTTTTGAGTCTCCTAGTGGAGTTTTTTTCTCTTCTCTCATCTCTGGTTTGTCTAAGCTCAGGGAAAAATAACTTGAATCAGATCCTTTTCTCACCAAACTGCTCAGTCTCCGAATCTAATAGAGAACTGAGATTTAATATAGATTCACCAAAGTCTCAGGAAGCAATTTCCTGGGGGTGTTGGTCCTTCTTCAAGAGGAAAAAAATGCAAATGCTATTTTATCATGAGACCAAATTCCTTACGGTGTGATGTCCTTTCCGAGGAAGCAGCGGTTGCGCAGTAGACCCGCCCACAGCTGGACTCCCACAATGCCGAAGATGAAGAAGACAAAGAAGCAGAGGAGGAGGACGTTTCCCAGCATGGGTAGGGTGTCCAGCAGCAGTGTCACCAAGATCCTCATACCTATGGAGAGAGACACAGAGCAAAGACGTCATCAGAGGTCATGATTTTCACTGTACTGTCCCACATGCACAAGTCAAAGAGTCAAATTTTGCATGTGGCAGCAGCGAGCTGTTTCCTCACCCTCTGGTAACTGTCCACCCTGACAACCTCCATTGATCTTGTCAGCTTATAGGAAGCCACAACCCCCACCCCCCCACTCCCTTCCAGCCAACAGAATTTCAAGTGATGAAGAGAACAAAAAGTGACAGTTTGACGTTATTTTCTCCTCTGGGACTTGACTTCACAGCTTCCCTGTGGCTAACATTATCTAACCACATGCATTCAGCATCCATCTCTAGTTGTCAGATGTGTTTAGTGTCAGCAGCGTCAGGGGATCTGGTCCCTGAGGTCCTCACAGTGTGCCTTGTCTATCCCCTCCTTTCACAAACGCAGTAGCCGTGTCACATTGACCGCGCTTACAGTATTACCAAGTGATAAGGCTCATTATGACAGTGATAATTCAAACTGAAACACCCAGAGGTCTTCCTGAATTTCTTTGACATTCCACTTGAGGCTGGCTGCAGAAAGACTGGAAACCACACTGTTGATTTGTGTTGATTTATGGTATACTCAGGGAAAAACAAGGAGCTGTGGAAGAAGAAGGTCCAACACAAGACACAACATGAATAAGATCACAACATCCCCTCTTGTTTACGAGTTTAAAAAGTGTCCAGCGGTGGGTTTGTGTTGTCGGTACTCTGTGAAGTGTCCCCGCTCAGAGGGATGACTCATCACAGCTGAATGTGCATCATCTGTTTTATCTGTTTGTCTATGTGTGCCTCTGTACGCTCATTAGGTGCAAAGTTTGTCTAGAAAATGTTTCATTTTTAACACTCCTTTGTGTACCTAGATACTCTCTTTTTCTGTTTCCTTAGAGCTGAACATGCTCTCTAATTAAACATATACTGTGGAATACAGCTAAAAATGGAGTCTGCCTGAGACTGTATGCTTTAGATTGACAATAAACCCAGATGCACACTCGCGCACACACAATGTAAACAGTAAAAAGTACACAGCTGCCTGAGTATAGCAGCTCTCTGTGTGCACTGATATCTGCAAACACTCACAGCATTCACATCCCGAGGCCTGATTCAGCTTGAACCTGATTTTTTCTGAGAAGGTGATGACAAAATATCATCTTAAAGCTACTGTGAGGAAACTGAAATTTGCACAAGTGCCTTTTCATGAGCTGAAAAGAAAACAGGACCATTGGGAAGAAGATCAGTTATGTCTATGATGGTAGTTTCCTCATCTGAAACTGCTGCCGGGGGGTAGGTGTTGTTTGGAATGATTTACATTTCTTAGCAGCTTTTATTAAATTTTCATACGAGTAGTGACATATTTGAGTGTTAAACTTAAGTGATTTTTCTGCTACTTTTAAGTGTACAGTGTAAGAGGTACTTCTCTGTCCACAGGGAGCGCCAAAATCAACACTTAGCAAAAATCCTTACAGGAGCTTTAAGTTTAATCAAAACTAAAGCAAAGTTCAGCAACAGGTGCGCTGCAGTACAATTAACAATAGCACAACTCCACCATCACTGTTGATTTCAGTCTTGTCTTTAAGCAGATGAAAGCTCCTCACCGGAGCTTTAAGTTAAAATGTAAATCCATGCTTGGAATATTATCACTCTTTTAGTGCATTAACTTTAGCTCAACAAAGATCTGATAAAAAAAAAAGACACACATTGATCCTCAGGACTTAAGGAACAAGCTTTCTGCAGCCAAATCTGAACCAACCTTTCACCTGCTACACTTTTCTCTCCACCTGTGAATCATGAACCCTGCACCTGACACCGTCTTCCAGGAACAGATGGGAAAAGCAAATATTTAAATCAGGAAATTAGCTCTATACGCTGCATGCACTCACTTCATCTTGGCTACAGAACAAAGACTGATGTGCATCTGTTGACTTCACGTGCATTTCAGCAGAACGACAAACAGTAATATGAGATCCCGGTGGCTGCAGACTGAGGCAGTAAACAGACAGATGATGAGAGCTCAGGAGAAATACACAACATGCAACACTTCAGGACTATATTCGGCCCAAAGCACCTACACACTCAAAGTTTCATACTTCTACAATCACATGACGTCATCAGATACGTGGAGGAGTCTCGGGTCAGCCTATTCTGGGAGCGTGTGGTCATCACTCAAACATGCACAACCTGCTTTCTGCAGCCAGACAGCACACAGGCATCTGTTTCCATGGCAGCATGCTTAGTCAATAAAGTACAAATACCTCCCACAACTCTCCCCATGGGCTTCTGATGTTGTAAGAATTGATTTTTGTAATAAATCTTGTTTCCAAACACAAAATCAGCTAAACCAGCAAAAAAATATCAAACATTTTGACATCAGACTCAAACAGCTGTGCAAAAGTTTCATGTCAATGTTTAAAACCCGTCTGCAAACCTGGGAAGTGTATTGATCAAAAAGGTTACCGATACAGTCTGAGCCTGAAAGAGCAGCTTGGCTGCATGCCTAATGTATGCTGCTTTGTAATCCTGTGTGTTGTTATGACATCCTTGTCTCATGAGCCTCTTCAGCAGTAGATTCACGGTGTCTCCTGTCAGTATGAGACGGTGTGTGAGCACACACTCTACAGAATTGCTGCACAGCCTGAGGGGGATCTGAGCCAACTTTGACCCTGAGAGAATATGCCAATCACTTGTGTACAGAAAGAGAGACGCAAAGTTTCAAACGTGGACTTACTCGGCACTCTGTTGATGGCCCGGAGTGGTCTGAGGACTCGGACGGTTCGAATGGCTGACAGACTGGCATTGTGGCCATCCAGAGAATACTCCATCACCCTGAGGACACAGTGAGAGAGACAGGAAGGGGAGTTTTGAACCAGAATCAAAACTTTGTTGATCCCTCAAGAAAACTACGGCGCTGTAGCGGCTTATAAACCCAGAGGGAGCGAGAGTAAAACCAGGATGAGGAATTAAAAAACTAAAAGGAAATGTAACTGAAGATAAAAGGAGGAGAGTGATTAAAAAACACTGAAAATACAATCAAAATGTAATAACAGGATTCATATGAGAAGGTATTAAGTATAAGCAGAGCATGATTGCTTATTTGGTAGCTTGAATAGATGTTGAACATTGCACCCATATTAAATCTGTTGAAAAGACAAATCCAGCTCTGAACCCTCAAAAACATTCGACTAGAGGCTTTTATTTCTTTCTCTCGTCCCCCTGAGGTTGAACTCCTGCTCGTTGAATTGTTTACTTTTTGTTCAGTAAAGTATGATATTATTCTAAGCATACTTCTGTTCTCCAGCTTCATATGGCGTGAAGAAATGACCCACAGTTTTGGCTAAAAAAAACCCACCATGGGATACTCACCCTGCCATGACGATGACAAAGTCAAGCTGGTTCCACTTGTCACCGAGGTAACAGTTGGGGCCAAAAATTCCCAGGGCGACCATCTTGATGACCATCTCCACGGCGAAGAAAGCAAAGATACAGTCGTCCAAAACCTGAGGACACACACAGACAGTGTTAACGTCTGACAGCGACAACAACACACATAAGAGGCATTGACTTCCTGTCAACAGAGAAAAAAAAAGGTCAGGTCTTTATTTAGTTTCCTCGTCAATACGGTGTCACAGTTTCAAAAGAAGCCGCCGAGCAGCCAGAAGTTGTCTAAAGAGAAAGTCTTGTCTCCATTAGTTAGTTTCAGCCCTGCAGGGAATAACTCCGACTTAGCACGGTTAAGGCTGTGTCTTAATTAATTAGACATCTACCACAGCAAAGAGAACGTCTGTGTTTGAATATAATGAGCACATCTCAGCGCGCCAAGAATAAACATCACTCTGCAGGAAGAGCCGTTTGGAACAAATGAGGAGACAGAAATGAGAAAATAATGAAAGGCGCTTTCATTAGAATTTATTTACTATTTGGATATACTCATTGGGATTTTGTATTTTCCTTCACAACAAGCAGAATGTGTTCAGCAGTAAAATGGAACAGAGAATGATGGAGCTGTTAGAGGCTAAAAGTCAAAATAAGAACGCTTAAATGTGAGCTTAAAGTGTGCTGTCAGTGTGCCCGGTTCAAAGTGTGTGGGAGTTCCACTGACCTGTAGGATGCGGCACCACTCCGACTGGCAGCTGACGTCCTCACAGGGTTGGAACATCCCCAGAGTGACACAGTTCAGCAGGATCACCAGCATGGATATGTGCTCGAACCATGTGAAGGAACAGGTTAAGGCCAGTACACACAGAGCATTTAGAGCATAAACAACACAAGATGACAGAATACGATCTTCTCTATGCAGTAGATGGCGCTGTTAATTCAGCAGGATGTAAATGTGCTTTCCAGCCGTGCAAATCAAACTTTCAGATGTAATTAAATGTGCAAACAAAATGTTCCCAGTTCCAGGAGTGTGCACAGTGACTACTTCTCCATATTTCAGAAACAGTGCAAACATCAGATTATTGCAGCAAAATGTATCAGCTGAGCAAGGTGTTGCATTCCTTTACCAAACATTTAACCCTGAACATAATGCAGCTGCAGTCAGAGATGTATGTTCTTAAACAACAACACAAGAACTGGATGTCAATGTTGTGAGTACATAGTTGTGCCTAGTTCTGTCAGGATGTCTGTCCACAAATGGAAAACTTAACGGGTCCAAGCGAGCTGTATCAAATGTTCAAAGATTACAGGAAGTCAGTGAAGAACTAAAAAGTGAGACGTGTGATACCCAGTGTAATTGTGAATCACACAGAGGAAGCACAGAGTCAAAGAGTGTATAAATCTCTGCTCTCGCCTTTAAACCAGACACAAACAACACTTACGAGTCATCTTTCGTGTATTTCTGTCAGCTTCTCTTATTCCTTTCAATCTTTCTGGAACACTTGTGAGATTATCAGCCGAGAACAGGACAGCGAGAGGGCACAGTTCCTCTTTTTAAATGTCCTTAGATTTACATTTTAAGCTCTGAATATAATCAGTCTTAAAGAGAGAGTCACCACATCGGTGTCTGCAAAAAAAACCCCACCTGATTGAGATTTTTCTCCATCTGGACTTCTTCAGAAAGTCTCAAAAAAAAAAAGTTTAAAACAACTAATTTGACGATGATGCTGATTTTTTTCCCCCTTTTAATCCAAACAGATAACACAAAGGGATAACCATAACAAGAACAAACCCTGATGGGGAAAAAAAAAGAGATTAGTGCTGTTGCAATTTTACTGTTAGCAAACCCATAAACCCACTGTGGTAGCTCTTACAACACAATATTGTAAGTGAAAACAGTGCATGTTAATAACAAGGATTAACTTAACACCACCATATCACCACACCCCTGTCTTTAATTAAATTAAAAGAATAAGTTGAGCAATCGCATGCATGAAAGGCAAGAAGATTCAAATGATGCATCTGTAACATGATGTTTCCTAACCTAGTAAAAAGATGCTGAAGCTTATGTGGTCTCCTATATTCATGACTTTGACCTTCAGGGCCTGTTTCCACTGGCAGCATTTCTGCCTTTGCAGCAGCCATGACCTTATTTTCAGGGCACTTCTCATCCGCCTCTCATGATCTTCCACCACCCTCAGTGATGAAACTGCCCTGTGTGCTTCACAGTTGCTTTTATTCAGGGAAGCTATACAGAGATGATTTAGAGAAAAGAGGAAATAAATCGTGTTCTGTCATTAGCAGCATCTCTGAGCCAAACAGCAATCTTTGGTTTATAAAAACTAAGGCATTCAAAGAAAGTACAAGACTGCTGTTCATCAAGAGTCCACTTAAAATCCATGTTGAGATGCAGAAATAAGAAGTTAGGATGTACCTGTATTGAATTGTATAGAAAATAGGACACTATGGCTAGTGGACACAGGCCCTTAATCCGTTTTACACTCAAAACTGTTGGGTGTCAGAAATTGTGGGCTGAAAACTTGGCTTAGATGTTGAAAGGCACCAAATTCTGGTTTAAAAAACACATGACACAATATTGCACACTTTAGTTTACACAGAAAATAAAGCGCTGCATTCTGGGAATTTCTGAGTAATTTTATGTTTGCTTAGCAAACATGCTTTTACATTTATTTAAAGCAAGCTAATGCAATGTAGTCTGTTAAGTTCTTGAAAGGCTGAGTAACCCTTGGTGAGATGATAAAGAAAAAATGGCTGCTATGTGAACACTGGGTATTTTCAGCAGCTTTCCAAATATTGGCTTCCATTCAAATGGTTCAGTCTGCGGAGATAACCAAACCTGACCAGTGTACACTGTGCTCAGTCAAACAGCCATGCCCTCATCCTCCATACTGGGAAAGGCTTGACTCCACCCACTATGAGGCAGGTAATGTGTACAGCGATATGAGGTCTGGTTACAATAGTTACATTACATAAGGTTACATTGTATATATTGTATATATTATATTGTATATTGTATGAGGGGGTCTGAGTCTATCTGAGGTTTCAAACTTATGAAGATGCTTCTTAACTCCTCATCCTCACAGACTCATGAGACCATATTGTGGGAAACTGGATGACCTGCTATTTTTTGAGCTGAACAGTCTCTGCCAACGTGCCAAGCTCCCATTGCCACGGTATGCAGCGACTGGATGTTCATGCTCAGAGAAGCAGCTCTGCTGTGGGAGGCAGGAAGAATGTAAAAAACCTGCTGCTTATCCTCTGGAGGCACATTTTAAAAAGAATTAGTGGGAGAAATAATTAACCATGGTTCTGTGAGTATAGTACGGGTGGTAGCGTGAGATATGAGTGGTATGTCAAAGGCCGTTTTGTCATGTCCAGGACTTAAATGATCCCAACTGTTAAAGCACAGTAAGTGGACAAACAGCAAATTCTGGAGGGGACACTGGAATGTATTCTGTGAAAGATTTATAGAGACACAGTGCATTTACTAGCAGCTGGTTTAGAATAAACAGAAATAATCAACTGAGCTTTCCTTGAGAACACTTTGTGGTGGTAGAATGGAGCATTAGCTCAGTCCATTCTTTTCTTTGCAGGGAAATTGAGAGATTGTGGAGTGAAGCTCTAACACATTTTTTAAAAATGACTCTGTTTTGAAACTGAACACATACTGTAATATGTTAGCATCAATTTAGCTTTACACACTGATTGTAAAAACAGAGGACACTGGCCGCCATATTGCTGTAGCTTTGGTGTCACACCATGTCCAAACAAATGTAGTATTTTCCCCATTAAAGCACTGTTGAATGTTTGCATCTGCACCTTACAAATGCATGAAAACAGTATTGCTTATAATGTTTATAAGTAGGCCATCACATGGAAATGACCTTGGGTCAGTGTCTCACTTTGCATCCTTTAAACTGATGCGCATGCACACTAGCTGTAGCAACCTAAGGTCGATCTTTTATTCTGAGATCAAAGATCCAGTAATCTGCAGAGTGGGAATGAGAGATTTGAATATTCAGAAAATCTCTCCTTCTCTCTCTCTCTCTCTGTCTCTCTCTCTCTGTCTCTCTCTCTCTCTCTCTCTCTCTCTCTCTGTCGTTGCTCTATGCCTCCCTGCGCTCTGCTCTTTCTAATTCCTCTTTAATCTCCACAGTCAACACCTCCTGAGCCCCCTTCTGTCTCCAGCTCTCCCACACACTAACACACACATATACAAACACACACACACACTCAGTTGTATGCATGTGCAGACACACACACACACACACACACACAGAAGTATTAATGTTTAAATCTTGAGAGTCAGGCCAGGCTGCGGCTGAAAGCGAGCCCAGCGTTCACATTGCTTTGCATTAAACAGAAGACGTCAGAGCTCCTGGTGTTTTTTTACATTTTGTTCTGCACATTTTAAACACATGCAAACATCCAGACAGAAGCTGAACTTCAGCTGTATAGATGAGCTTCTCACATTCAGCCTTTAGCCTTGTTGCAGGATCATATGTAGTCATGTTGGAGAGCTGCAATCTGTGCCTGAAAGAAGGTCGATTAATGCCTCAGCACTCTGACAAAGCAAACTGTGTCACACGAGATGAAGAGCATTATTGTTATTCAGAGATTTACAATGAATAATGTTGCAGTATGACAGTATTAGGGGTATTGTTTAGTCATATGATTTAATGTTATCCAACGAATGATCATTTCAAAGCTTCCTCATGGATCAACAACTAAAAGGACAATCAGCAAATTTAAGATAAATTGAGAAGTCTTGCTCCAGGTGAAAAAAAGCTAACAATAGCATCGAGCATCTCGTTGGTCAACGGTAGATTTGAGCAAGTGACAGTGAACACTTTGTCGTAGATATTTCAGAAATCAAAGGACAAGTTGTACTTCTCATTTATCTACTCAGTGTAACCCGAGTGCTCTTTCAATCGACACAAAATCTGTCAGCTGAAGGGATTTGGTGTCTGGCTGAAGGGCAAATGAAATTACTTTTTACTTTATGCATTAATAACAAGAGATTCAGAAGACACATGAACATTTAAAAGTAGACAGACAAGTTTAAAACTGTGAAAGGAATGAAAAACAACGTCTGCATGCAGATTAAAGAAAGCTGCAGATTTATGGAGCACTAAAAACGACCTTTTCTCACTTTGTAATGAGCACAGAATGAGATACTCGGTGAGTATCTCCAGCTTCGGCTACGCTTATATGGAACAATACAAGCCTACCAAGCTAAACAAAGCACAGATATCACCATGAAACATTTGTAGTAGCCTGTTCAATTTGCACCACACTCTATCATAGCAAAGTCTCACACCCACAGTGACTGTGATAACACTTACACACATTCACTAACTAACTACAAGCCCACAAACACTCACACAGCTGCAGAGTACTTATTCAGCACACGCAGCTTGCAGATTGTAGTCGATTTTTCCTCTGACTAGACTTTAGCAGCAATCTACTTTATAGGATCAAAGAGCTTCTGTACCTTTGTGCTCACACACAAAAACACAATCTGCACACACACTTATTTTGACACAAGCGGCTGCTGATGCAAGACAACAACAATCCCCCTACACAACCTTTTAGGCATACATGGATGCACACAGGCATGAATACACTGGAGAGGTCTCACAGCGCGCACACTCTGTCAAGCCCACTCCACAGTGCGCACACAGTGTGAAGCCCACTCCAGTAGAGCTGTCAGGTTGGTGCCGGTGCATTCAGACAGAGCGGAGGGCACAGTAAACAATAAAAGGAGCACTGAAGCACCGCAGAGGAAGAATCGTCCGGTTGTCTTCAATCACAGCAGATCATCCACAGTTTGTGCACCGTTGACTACGACAAACACTCGCTGAGGTTTCTGTAAATCACAGACACATCATCAGCTGTTTCTCCTCATTCCCACCATTTTCCCTCATCTTCTCCCCAAGACAGAGAAACTCTGGTGCGTCTTTGTTCACAGTGATCCCTGTCTGCTCTCCAGCTCAGCGCTCTTTGTTCTACAATTAACTACAAATTTAGTTGGTGCTGTTTGCTAAGCAGGTTTCAAGCTGCCTGTTGCTCCAAAGTTCTTTCAACAAGTTAGTAACGTTCACTGGCTTCAAATCTTAAAGCAAAGCTGGTAGATTTATCCTTCAAATGCTGCACTGCTTCACCAGTGTGAGCTGAAACCAAGACTTAGAGGTAGCTTTGAATGGTTTCATCCAGATTAGTGCCACTACAAAATAGTTCCTTAACACATTTTGTGATGCAGTTGGCCTCTAACATCAGTCTAAGTCAGGGTGGTCATACGTCCGGTTGTCGGGCGGCCAGTCTGGTTTTTGAATTTGTTGTCTGGCATCCGGTGCAGCCTTAATCCGGACACTTAATTGTCCTCCTTTTCGGAGTTGCACCTGAACCTAACATATATCATCTGATGCTGTAACATGTTTGGTCTAAAAAATATGATTGGCTGAAAGCGGCGTCAAGTGATGATCTGATAGCCTACTGAAAATGTAAACAGACGCCCTCTAGCTCTCTAATACATTCTACCACATAAACAGAATGTTAGCATGCCAAAAAGATGTCTTCTCTGAAGTTATTTTTTCGAGAAGTAATATCACCTCAAAATGACTTTATATCCACTGCAGAGCTTTGTAAAGTCTATTATGCAGTCAGGCATCACCAGTCATACCGGAGCGTAGACTGTGGCGTGAAAGTTGGCGGAGAGATCTTCAGTGACTCGTCTACAGCTAAGGGAACAACCAAGTGTTTCCTGATTGTACATAGATATACTTTCTGCCTTCTCAGGAATATTCTGATATATCCTCTTCTCCTCTATTCCTCCTCTTCTCTTTAAGTGAATAGAACATCCCAACATTTCTGTATGATGTTGCCATTGAGAAAATTCTATTGTATTGGGGAATACAAAAGTAAGATATGTTAAGATTATTCATGCTTCATGAAATGCCGTAAAGTGTCCTCCTTCTTGGTGCTGTGGAAAAGGCCACTGTAGTCTAAGTAGCTGCGCCTGCATGCTTAGCTCGAAAATGTTAGCTTGAAATCAAAGTAATTATGGGATATTTTAATTCCTTTCAACACTAAGTGCAAATTACTTTTGACTTGTAGAGTTTTCCAAAGTAAAGTGACCTTAACTGAACTCAGAATTATTGGCAGCCTTTATTATGTTGTATTCACAAGATCCAGATTTGGCTAAGCTAAAGTGCTTTTAGGAACCAAGTGTCCAACCGATTTAGACCATCCTGTTAAAGTTCTGGTTTAAAAAGTTGATATATTTTCAACTTATAAACACTGACAGTTTACTTTGACACGTCAGCTAAATGCTAATTATTCAACAGCTGAACCATATCTCAGGAATAATAACCTTCACCCTCCTGGAAACATTATTAAACTCACCATTTACTTCCTCTCACCACTCCACATCCTCTCTCACTTCCTTGACTCTCACCTTCACCCCTCCACTTTATCTTTTCCCCACCGCCACCATAATTTGTCCACATAATCCACCTCACTATCTCGCCTCACAGCCTTTGACCTCCATCTCTTTATCTCAGCCCTCTCCCTCTGTGTACTCCTTCTTCTGTCCTCTTTTGCAATCCATTTTTCCACCCTCTCCTCCCTCCCTTCCTCACATCTTCATGCTCTGGCCCATCCCTCTTTCATTAGAGGAGAGCAAACTCAATCCCATCAGATGTAATAACCTAATCAGGCTCTGTACCCCGGTCGATCAGCAGGGCGGCGGTGTGTGTGTGTGTGTGTGCGTGGAGATAGAATAAAAACAAGAGTATATGTGTATGAATTTGTGCTGCCGGTTATGATAAGCATACCAAATTATGTTGCTGTGTCCTTTGTCCTTTCTTTTTATCTTTGAATATTAACACTGTGTATCCAGCTGGAGTTGTAAAATCTGCCTGAAGGTGTATTAAACTCTGGAGATAAAATAGTAGGACGATAAAATACAGCAGGAAGTCACAGCAGGAGATGCCGAACTAAACAAACACATAACAGTTCTTAACTGGGAAAAATAACCATATCCAAAGCACATTTGTTCAGGGAATTTTCATAACCGACTCCTCAATTCAAGACGACAAATGACCAGCCAAGAGGGTTGCTGTAGTTTCACGTCCAATTATCACCAAACCACCATCCAGGAAGCTGTCAGGGTGGTGATCAACAATAACACTGAAAGATGCTACACATCTGCACAGAAACTGCACATTGCTTAATGCAATCACATTTAAAGACATTCACTTTTTAATAGCTGCCTATTTACTGCACTTCATATTAATGTTAAGATTTTTAATGATGTAATCAAACATGAAAGTTTTCCTCATTCTTTGCAGGTTTGGTCACCGCCCCCTCCGTTAAAAACATTTAGGACACGCACCTTTAAATAGAGCCGTAAACATCAGATTTAAACACTCTTCACTGATGTGTTTGAAAGCAAATCTCAGAGGTTTTAATTATTCTTCAACCAACCCTCGGCTCTGAAGAGCACTGCTGGATCTCAAGCTTCTCCAGCTGCACCACCCTACAGACCAAACAGGCACTTTGTCCTCCTTACTTCATTGCTCCAATTTCCTTTAATGAGCTCTGCTCCCCTTCTGCTGTCCTTTCTTTCTTTCCTCCCTCCATCGCTCACCACAAACCTTTATAATAAATCCCCACTTTACTCAGCCCCCTTTCTCCACCCACAATGTTTGTCCTCTCCTCTTTGCCTCCAAGTGATTCTCCTCACTCTGCAGACGCAGCGATGGGAGTGCTTCCAGTGCAGATTCTGAGCGCTGTTTGATTAGGATGATTGTTCATTTACTTCACCATCTGCCACAGAAACATGCACACTCCCAAACATTATCTCGAAAACAGAGAGCTCCCGCCCTCCTGCTGCGATCACTACTGTGCAGCAGAATGACGGGTTGCGGAGTCGCATGTGTCTCGTGTGTCGACTGCGTGAGCGTGTGTGAGTGAACTCCAGATCTGCTCGTTCTGTAGAAGTCCCTGAAGACGGCACGATTCCGAAACAGAAACTCATAAATCAGCCCGTCCCTGTTCTCACCGCTCTCTTCCTCTACGTCTCCTTGTTGCTTTCATCTCTCCCTCCCTGGATCTGTCCATCCTTCCTCCTCCCCCTCCAGAACCTCCTGAGAGGCAGCAGTGACGCAGTTACACCAGGATTCCCTTCGTCTTAGTGTTATGTCGTCTCTCTGCTGCAAACCTTTTCATCTCTCACATATTCTTTTTCGTTCCCTTTACAAACTTCTGTGCAGGAGGCAGAGAAGGCATTACCTCCTGATCCTATAAGATACAACACATTACATCACAATAATATGAAAAGAAACTGTATCATACACTTTATTCTGCTCCCTTGCCCTGCAGCTGCTCTCTGAAATACACCAGAACACCTGATCTAAAGGCATCCCAAGGTGAGATCCTCTTTCCTATGGCCTCCATCCCATCATGTGCAGCAAGGCAGGTGTGTGTGAAATGTGTGCGCACGACGTGTCCAAGAGGGAAAAAAGGGAGGAGAGACACTGAGCAGGAGAGAGCTACAGAGAGCCTTAAATAGAGCAGCTGCATCTGGTGGGGCCTGGCCTTAAACCTCCATCTTACACACACACACACACTCCAACACACATAGGCGTTCACACACACACACCAGGGGGCTAACATGACTGAAATGGTTCAACCGTTGAGCTCGACCTTGAGGATGCGGCTCCTCTACCTTATCTAGCACAGCATCACACAAACACTCAACAACACCCACAAAAACTGGTGGGTTGATATTTTCTTGTATTTTAAGGATAATTTTTGTGATTTTTAAAATAATTTTGGAGAACTGAATCAAAAAACACATCAACGGGCAGCTTTTTGGCACCAGTATGAATCTACAAATTTATCACTGGAGGATAAAGAGAAATTAAAGGCAGGAGGTGTGAGTGTGAGAGGAGCAGGTGTACTGTGAGTGACATAACTTTAAACTTCCTGTAAAAGCGAATGCTGTATTTGTAACCAGATTTTAAAGATTCAGATGTTTTAAACACGGTTTGTTCTGTTCGGCTCAGTCGATGGATTCCTAAAGACTTGAGTAAATGATACACTCTGTTTATGCACCAAGCCTGTCAGACATAAACATCCTGACTGATTACAGCGATTAGCACAGCCTCTTTTATCATACATACTTCTCTCTCCGTCTCTGACACAGTTTCGACAGGAATCTGGTTGCTTGGTAACCGACCACAGGCCGAGGATTCCAGAGGACGGTCCACAGAGAGAAAAGAGAGGAGAGTTAAGGACAGGAAGGTGGAGAGTAATGTCTTTGTCTGTGTTTTTAAACTCTGTTTACATTTCTCTTTGATTATTTCCTCTGTATTTTCACATTCCTCCCCCTCTTTCCCCTCTCTCTCTCTCTCTCTCTCTCTCTCTCTCTGTGGGTCTCACGCTGAATATCGTCGGGGGAGAGTAAAGAGCACCTCCCTCTCTTTTCCTCGCCCATGCCTCTGCATGTGAAAAACATATTATGAATACATGTCGTGTAATCCCACTGTAATCCATGACATAATAACGGTTGTTCTGCATCTACTCGCATCATGAATCCTTCCTTTAATCCTGTTAAACTTCACAACCATCATTTATCACAAACATGTCAGCTCTGATTAGGCTGCATAACAAAGGCCGGTCACTGTTTAATGGATTGAAAATGAGCTGCGTTACGGTCGGGGGTGTTTTAGTTCTCTGCTGAAGTGTTTGTTCGAGAGCTTCATGGCTCCTCAGAGGACCATAGTGCTGACCCCACACTCTTTTCTTTAACTGCTTCAGTGTGTTTTATGGATCAGTCCTGCTGACTGCTTCATATTAACCTGCTTTCAAATATGTACAGGAGGAAGAGCAAACAGACCAGAGCGATGTAGGATCTGGAGGTGTGTGGATGGGTCACTGAAAACTACATGAGACCAAGGACTCCGATCCTGCTCTCACGAGAAAAACAAATGTGAAAAATGTTCTAAAAAGAGACAAAACCTCTCACACTGCTGACTGTGTTGTCAAATATCACAGTTGTCAGTTATGTTTGTCTAAAAAAGGAGGATGAAGGTGCGTAGAAGAAAAACTGGAAATATAAATGTTCATCACTTGGATGAGTCACAAAGGCTTAAAGGTTAAATTCTTCTAACTGTGAGAATTCCAAAACTTATTTCAGATGGTATTTCAGATGAAGTGAAGCTTAGAGGATAGATTCTTTCAATTTGAGTCAGAGAAATGTCAGACGGTCAGTGAAACAGGAAGTAATCGGTCTTTCTAAGAACTTGATTGATGTGTTGCATGAGTACAGAACCAGTGGGGTAAATCTGTGCTCTGGATATAATTTATAATAAAGATTAAACATATAAGAGAGAGACCACAAGGGGAAACTGGTGACCACAGACTGACTGTAGTGGTTTTAGTCCTTTTTTTTTTAAGTGTCCTGAATTTTAAACAAAAGATGCTTCAGACTGTGCTTTTTTATGCATCATCAAAGAAGGGCCTTCAAGGCCTTTACACACCGAGTCAGTTTTTTTATTTTTAAATTCAGATTGAAGCACGTTAAAAAAAAATTCAAACCCATGTAATTTCAATCATGTTTACACACTGACACCAAAACTTTCGTCCGTCTATTTTCTTTTTTGCATTTTTTTTCTCATCCGTCCAGGTTATTTCAAGGGTTGTTTGATTATTCAGAGACATCGTAGGTTACTTGCAACATCTCATTTTCAATAATTTCATGTTATGTTTAGATGATGAATGAGAATTTGTGTTTGTGTTTGTGTGTGTGTGCCCACCTCAAACATACTGCCAGCCGCTGCTAAGATCAATTGCTTTGTGGAAATTGGTGTTCTTCTTTTTAATGTGTAGTTCCAGTAAAGTTAGCAGTGTATCTAACTGCACCATTGTCATCCAGAAATACACCTGGAAGCCATCAAGATAATTCCACATCTCCTTTACCAGCAGCTGAACTGCTCTTTACTCTTGTCTTCTTTCAGGAGTGGATGGACTCAATGTTTTTCTTTTTCTTTCCTCAAGAAAGAGAAGAACCACAGAATCATCATCACTGCTTGTTTGATGTCTGATTGATACCCATTCCTACTACTGGCTCATAAATAAACAAGAAGGCAGCTGACAGGAAGCCAAATCCAAGGCTTAAAACAAGACTCTCATTGGCTGCTTTTTAAGGTATAAGAATGGGATCATTTGCATTAAGAGACTCATTTTCTGTCATTTCAATAGAAAGCTTGAGTATTCTACACACAGGCCTCCATCACAGAATTTAAACCAAAAGGTCAAAGCCCATTGGATGTATTTCTCTCTTCCACCAGATGGCCATGTGCCCCGCTCTGCATGGCAGCATATGGACAACTGGACACAAACCAAGGCGTGAGCTTCCCAATACACATTCAGAAACACACACACACACACAAAAAGACACACATGATGTACATTTAAACCAACACACATACATATAAAAGCAATTCCTGTGATTTATTGAATGTTTAAACATCCTTTTATCCATGCAAAAAGCCTCAGTATGAACCCATAAGTCCACTATTGTGTGTGTGTGGCGATGCATACAAGTGTGTGGCCATGTGTGAGTGGTGGATCTTGGCAGCTGTCTCCATGAGCTCACCTGATTTACTAGCAGGATTCAGACTCTAATGGCTGAGCACATTAGCTCCACTGGTTGCTGTTATATAAGCTCCCACTTCAGGTTTATTCTCACTTCTCTGCTGCATTAAATCAGAGGATTATCACCGAGTGGCATTATACAGGAAAAACCAAATCAGTATTAGCTTCGTGTTTGGCATTAAGCCAATCCCTTTATTCAAATAACTAAAAATAAGAGCATGAGGAGCAGTGTGGTTGCTCTTTTGGTTCTCCACTCATGTGTTTTCTCAAAAGACTCTGGGTCACTGGAAACTAAAAGAAAAATAAAGTAAAACAGGGGAAGTGTGAAGAGGTCAAAAGGCAGCGAGCTGCACGGCAGTGGGGACTCAAAACTCTTGAAGGGTCATCATAGGTCATGAAAGAAGCTAAAACATCTGTGAAGAGCACACACATTTGTTTTCCTCACACAGCCATGTCATGATATGTAAGTCCACTGTAGTTTGGCGGTGGAGTAATGTTGCCTACAAGTGGTATCAGACATATGGGGAAAAACATGACGTTCCCAGAGGGAAAATTCACGTAAATGCCCGCTCAAGTTGAAAAGACAGTGTTGAGAACATATTTGGTTCCTGAGGCCTGGTTTATACCTCTGGGTCAATTCAATGTATGTACGTATGCCTGTGTAGCCCCTTTTCTGATGCAGATCCCTATGCACGTACCGTGATGTGCACCTCCTTGGTGATTCTTTTATTCAAAACAAATCTCCGCACCTAGGCTGTACATTTCATCTCCTCAGATGTCTCCGCTCTCGCCTTCCTTAAAAGTTGCTGTTTGATCAAAGGCAACATATAATACCTTCAATATAACACAAAATGCTCAAAATCACAGTTAAAAAAAAAGCAGAAAACATAGCGGATCTAGAGATTATACAGATCGCACTGCCCTCATGACTTCATATTTGTCATCATCACGATGGGCAAAGAGTACGAGATGTACTCTGTCATTGGTTAACTGAGGGAAAACGGTTTAAACTGTACTCTTGCTCAGGCACTTCTATTACTTTAAGCAATGTGGCTTTTATATGCACCTGTGTAGCTCTTTTTCATCAAATCTGTTAGCAGGTGAAAGATGTGGTCAGTTGGTAGAACTGAAAAAATGTCATTTGATGTAACCAGTATTTCTCATAAAATATCTGATATTGCGCACAAAAGTTAATATGAATATGATTTCAGCAGTCTATTACTTTGTAAAAAAATAAAAATAAAATTTAAAATGATTTTTAACCAACTGACTCAAAAATGGAGAGAAACATTGATGTCTATGGCATGAAGACTTGTTCAGTACAACAAAACCCATATAATCGAGTTTATAAATGAAATATTTTAAATATAGTTCGAGATGATATTTCATAACAAGTAAATTATTTCATCAGTACACTTGCATAACTTCAAGGAGGGTGAATTATTTAACACTTGTCATGATTTTGTGGTTACACCATTTGACAATTCAATTGGACCGATTCTTTAATTGGTTGAAAAATGGTACAAATATCATATAAAATACTGTGGCACCAACAGAAATGCACACTACACATTTAAACAAACATCTAACATGTTGTTTTAACAAGTTTAAAGCAGATTTTTGTTACCAACCCTTAATTGTCACCGTCCCTATCGCCACTTCGCCGGCTACTCATACAGTGGTTGAGCTGAGCCTACAGTAGCACTGACAAGTGGACGACCCATTCACCAATACTTGTCCAACATAACTGGATTAAATTTCAGTCAATGTCTGCAAACTGCTGCTTTAAAAGACAACAGAATTCAAGCAGAGGTATGAACCGAGGTTTTGATGTCATCTCCTGTGTTCCAAACACCCGATGCCTATGGGTCACTTTCAGTATCTTCAGACTAAAATAGATGTTTTTATTTATTCCTGATCCATTTCCGCAGCACTCTAACAGGCATGCAGAACAACTCACCTCTGCAGCACTGACTCATGCGTCTGAAACAGTAAAAATGCATAAAGAGGAAGAAAAAAAAACCCTCTGAACTCTGCACAATCATAAATAAATGAGTTCAGACAGTGCTGAAGCAAAAATCCAAAGCCGAGAAGAGTTGGGTTTAAATTTAATTCACAGCACAAATCATGCAGGAGAAATTAAACCCAAATAGCTTAAAAGTACAAAGAGCGTTAGAGTCTAACAGTGCAGCATGGAGGTTGGGCTAGTACTGCATAACCATTACATAAAGATGCAGAGCGGTGGCCATTAAAAGCACAATCAGTGTCTTAAAGCGTATATTTAGCTCAGATAGTCATTGTTATTTTCTATGTACTGCAGCTGAGTCATATCTGGAAATATCTCCCATCAGTTTGACAGGACAAGTGTGTCACTGCAGTGAAACAATATGCAACCACGAAACAATATGAGCCATGTGTGTGTGTGTGTGAGAGAGAGAGAGAGAGAGAGCTGCTGTAGAGGATCCACATCCTCAGGCTTCACAAAGTCCCTCCTTATCAAAAGAACAAAGGAGGGTTATAACCCAGCTTACGAAAAACTTAAGGCAACTAAAGGGTGGGGTTTCTTTATCCGTCCTCTGTGAAACTTTGTCAGGTTGTCTCATTTTTGTTTAGGACGTGATAGAGAGGATACATCCTGTAGTGGTGCTGGAGGACACAAATGCAGACAGATGAGAAGATGGGAGATACAAACCCCATCTGCGGTGAAGTTGGGACGTTGTTTAAAATGTAAATAAAAACAGAATGCAATGATTTACAAACCATCTGTGACCTCTGTTTAATTGAATGCACTACAAAGACAAGATATTTGATGGTCAAACTGAAAACTTTTATTGTGTTAAATTAATATTTAATCATTTTTATTTTAATGTCTGCAACAGGCTCCAATGAAGTTGGGACAGAGCTATGTTTACCACTGTGTTACATCACCTCTCCTTTTTACAACACTCAATAAGCGTCTGGGCACTGAGGAGACTAATTCTTTAAGCTTTGCAGGTGGAATTCTTTCCCATTCTTCCTTGATGTACAGTTTAAGTTGCTCTACAGTGTAAGGTCTCCTTTGACGTATTCTTCGCTTCATAATCCGCCATACATTTTCAATTGGTGACAGATCTGGACTGCAGGCAGGCCAATCCAGTACCCGCACTCCTTTACTGTGAAGCCACGCTTTCGTAACTTTTGCAGAATGGGGCCTGGCATTGTCCTGCTGAAAGATGCAGGGGCGTCCCCGAAAAAGTCGTTGCCTGGAGGGCAGCATGTGTTGCTCCAAAACCTCGATGTACCTTTCTGCATTGATGGTGCCTTTGCAGATGTGCAAGTTGCCCATGCCATTAGCACTAATACACCCCCATACCATCACAGATGCTGGCTTTTGAGCTTTGCGTTGATAGCAGTCTGGATGATCCTTCTCCTCTTTTGTCCGGAGGACACGACGCCCTTGCTGTCCAATTACAACTTGAAATGTGGACTCATCAGACCACAACACACTATTCCACTTTGACACTCTCCATTTCAAATGAGCCCGGGACCATAGGAGGCGTCTGCGCTTCTGGATGTTGTTGATGAATGGTTTTCTCTTTGCATAGTACAGGTTTAGGTTGCACTTGATGATGTAGCGACGAATTGTGGTAGCTGACAGTGTTTTTTTGAAATGATCCTGAGCCCACATGGTAATATTTTGAATAGACTGATGTCGGTTGGCAATGCAGTGCCTCCTCAGCATTCTAAGGTCCCGGGCATCCAACTTTGGTTTGCTGCCTTGCCGCTTCTTTGTTGAGATTTCTCCATATTCCCTGAATCTTTTGATAATATTGTGCACTGAAGAGGGCGAAATACCTAAATTCCTTGCAATTGCACGCTGAGAAACATTATTCCTGAACATTTGGACAATTTTCTCACGGAGTTCTTCACAAAGTGGTGTGCCTCGCCCCATTTTGGCTTGTGAACAACTAAGCCTTTTGGAGATGCTCCTTTTGAACCTACTAATGACACTCACCTGTTCCTAATTACCCTGATCACCCCTGGGATTCTCCAAACAGGAGTTATTTGAGCATTTATCAACTTTTTGAGCATTTTTTTGTCCCTGTCCCAACTTCATTGGAGCGTGTTGCAAAAATGACATTAATAATGATTAAATATTAATTTAACACAATAACAGTTTTCAGTTTGACCATCAAATATCTTGTCTTTGTAGTGCATTCAATTAAATAGAGGTCACAGATGGTTTGTAAATCATTGCATTCTGTTTTTATTTACATTTTAAACAACGTCCCAACTTCACCGCAGATGGGGTTTGTAAAAGATAGATGGATGGGAACACTGACAGGAAGATAGAGGAATTAAATTTTAAAGAAAGAAGAAAAAATAAGAAAGAACAGTGAAAACCTCAGGGTGGGTTTGAAGGCTGACATGAACACACAACACAGCAGACTCAGGAGCAGAAAAAGACGAGGAGAAGAGGAATAGGATGGATCAGGGTCGGAATACAAGCCCTGATTTTCAGGACTCGTGACTCGTCCGAGTCGACACTAAAAAGAACGTCAGAAAAGTAGGAATGAATGTTAATGAGACAGGGAATGCAAGAAGAAGAACCAGAAGGTGGGTTTGAAGGCGTTCGATGTTTGTCTCGTCACACAATCAGCAAACACACACCCTGTCTGAGGTTTGGTGTGTTTTACGACATCTTATGCTTCTTTTCTCTGAGCAGTAAAATAACTCCTCTTCACTGCACTCCTCCTCAGCTCGGGCAACCAAATAAACATAAACAAACAAACTCATACATACACATCACCAGAATCTGTCTCCTTTCCTCGCTTCCTTCAGTTGAATCTTACATTGAGGACATTTCAACCTCATACTACAAACAATCATTAAAACAGAGAGCAGGAAAAACACACCGGACCACAACAAAATGGAGATCAGAGACAGCACAGGGTACAAAAAAATAAAAATAAAAGAAGAGAGGGTAATTGAATTTGTTTCCGTATTTTCAGGTCGTGTAACCATAGCAACCGCAGTTCCTTTTTGAACATCCTTCGGCGCATAAACACACAGACTTTTTATTCCTGCACAGCCCAAGGTTCAGCTCCACAGATCCGAGGGGAGCTGTTGATCACAGTCCACAGGGAGCAGATGCAGAAAGTGGAGCATGCATCTTGTCCTGTAATTGTTATTTATTAGGTGCAATCAATGCAATTAAATAACGACTGCACTCCTCTACGCCCCCCTCCCAGCTCCATCACACACTGATTTCATCCTCGGAGAGCACTAGTCTGTAGCGTTGAGGATGATTGCTGTGAATTCATTTACGCACTGCACAAAATAAATGTTTAGGTTCATTTTTACATCAGATTTCTAGTTTTCTTTTTATGTTTGTTTTCCAGCAACATAACGAGGTCGCAGCTCAGCCAATCAGAGCCATTTCTGCCGTGATTTGACTTTGCACGTCTGTTTAAAAATTATTGAACATTTTGATGGATTTGATCCGGATGTAATCCTGAAGCTGCAGACTCATAAACAGTACCTGTCTTCGCTAATAACTGACATAATCTGCCTTCACGGCTGTAAAAGCCGTTAACCTTGATGTTTCATTACAGCAGCTTTGAGTGAAAGCTGCCCCTGCTGTGCCGGGATCCATTTCCAAACCAACAGAACAGCAGAAAAGAAGCAGAGTCACTGCTCTGATCTGCTTTAGTCAGAAATTAATGTAGCACCTCAGCTTTAAAGAGTTTCACTCCCAGCACCGAGTCCACATTTCAAAGGGTCAGGGATAGGAAATCAATTCAGACCTTATGATCCCAGAAAGGTGCACAGTTACCACTTTGCAATAATTTGTCTTTATGATATGATGCAAAGACAGCATGCAGAGACGTGAGCTCAGAATCAGCATAAAAACTTTTAAGAGTGTGTAACAAAAAGGGACGATGCTGGATGTCCATACAAAGTGCGGGCAGATCTTCAAACTGCTACACATATACAAGTTGTTGAAATCCTTGAATTTGTCTGTTAACAGGCCAAAACATTCCAAGTCATTGAATAAGGATCCCCCAACATGTCATGAGTAGGTTGTGGACCTCAAACACCAAGGTCTGCCCATAGCTTCATAACTCTTGTAAAGTTTTTTCTCCTCCACGTTTAGCCCACATGATGATTTCTGAGAATATAAATCATTTCGTAAATCTCTGATTTTATTGCCGTCAGGGTGAACCAACGCTACCTGATCAGCTATCGAGGCTGATGGTATTCTTGCAGAAGGGTTAAGGGTCAAACTCTTGTGACGTCAAAGACACTGAGGAGAAATAAAACAGGAGAACCTCTCTCAAACAGATCACTATTTTCAAACCAAGACATTTTTTTCTGATTCAGGCATGGAACAGAGCTCTTAGATATTTTACATCAACATGAGTTGACTGGTGAATCTTTACACCTCTAATAATAAAAACCATTGTTTGGAAACCGCTATAAGGTTCAGGTTATGACCACAGAGCTCTTCACACAGACAACACAATTGTAGAAATTCAGTATTTTTTTTTCCTCGCCTTCACCTGTTGTGTTTCCTTTTCATCTATTGTTCAATCTCTCCTCTTCTTGCCTCCATATATCCCTCTCCTCACCCTCTGCTCTCTCCTTCCAGCTCTCCTCCACTCTGACATCAGAGCTAAACGAGGTAGGTAATGTTTTCCTCCCGCGGGAGATGAGAGCTCTGACGCTTCAGAACGGCAAATAGAAAGTGACAATACATTCATTACTTATGCCCACATTCTTCCTTCCTCTCACTCCTACACACACACACACATACACACAGCCCAGCTCTCGTCTTCCTAAGGTGTATACAGTGAGGAGGCTCTCTCATCAAGGGCAGCAGGGAAATGAGGGACCATTATACCGTGTCTCCAAATCACTTTAGAGCAATCCTCTGCAACGCGTAAGTGTTGATGCATTCAGTCTCTCTCAAAGACGAACACTCAGCTTCTACACGGCAACAAATGGACAATCAGACACAGATTGGACGCCAAATGTTGTTTTCTATGTGAGGAGCTAAACTATCAGGCTTTATGCTAATGTCTTAAGCGACGGTGTCTTTGGGTTCAAAATGGACTTTTAAGCTTCCACATCATATATATTGTAATAAAGTTCTTCCACTGACATCTGGGACTGTGTGTCTCACTTCTCCCTGCACAAAAATGATGTCATACTTTGGTTCTATGTATTGAAATTAAATGCATGTAGTTCAGTTTGTTATTTTGTGCATTGTCTGAGTTCTACATGATGCTCGTGAGGACTTCTGTTGCAAACTGATTTGCCACATGGGGACAATAAATTCCTTCCAACCCCGTGTTGTGCTACCACAGACTCTCCCTTTGCTTTAGTGCTGTTGAGCTTCAAAGCTACTTGTCTAAATAAAAATGCAAATAGATGCCAGTCTGATAAAAATAAGGAAGCAACTTTTCTCCTCACTGCAGCACTCAACTGGAAGTGACCTCATGACAAACTGAAAGAAATACCTTTTATTGTTTGGTTCCCGTCTCAGATCCTTCAATTCTAGAAGCATATTTACGTCTTTACCAATGAAATCAGATTGACGTTTGAAATGTGAAGCCAGCTGCCGAAACACAGCACCAGCTCTAAGATCTGACGACATCACGCTGCACCAAATCCCTCTCAACTCTCACTGAAAGTAAAGGCCATCTATGCACACAAGTTTTCCATCTACACAGAAGAAAGATTGACTATGTGGCAGGTAAATGTCACTGATTTCGTAGTTAGCTGCGTCTTCAGGAGCAGTTCCCATAGAAACAGAGGAAGTATGTACAGTAGCCTCTGAATGTGTGTGAATGGGCCATACCATAACACTCAGAGCGGTGTGGGTGGACAGGCAACGACTGCAGGAGTCTTTTCACAGAGCAGCAGAGAGCTGTGTCTGCAGACTGCTGCAATCACAGCTCAGACATGTTTGTCCCTGGATGAGTCCTAATGGGAAAATAAGTAAAGCTAATACACTGTAAGAGTGAAGCTGGTGTTAATGTTCATTAAAGATGATCTCTGTGTCACTGTTTTGTTTTTTTTTGTTTGTGTGTTGCAAAAATCCCTGAAACTAAGCACGAGATATTCACAAGACTTGCTGAAATTATGAGATAATTACATCAGGCTCTCCTGAAGGGGGTACACACATAACGATTATCGGGCTGTTTTTGTCCCGACTTTCTTCCTTCCCAAACGCCCGATTAGCTTTGTTCTTATAAGATTATCCTGTGGTCTGAGGTGTGTTAAGTGTAACTTTGTTCCAATAATCAGCTTTGAAACAGTTTAGGGCTGACAATCTTAAATATTTAACTTGACCAATATTTACGACCAAAAATCTTCATGTGCGTGGGGAAAGCCGATGACTCCCAAGTCATGACTCTGTGAATGTAACATAGAATGGAATGCAGCCAATCAGGAGGCGAAATGACTGTTTTAGAAACACACAGGTGATGTTGTGGAGACTATGTCCATTACTTATACAGTTTATGGTGGTGAGCTGTGTTGAGATTATCGGAGCACACCACACACAGTACAATAAAAACTGTTCAGTGCCCAATTTTTTATCTTCATGTGTGGGGTCTCTAACAGATAAAAAAAAATCTCCTCAGATTTAGAAAATCCTAATGTGTGCACCCCCCTCAACTGGTTCATGACACATTGGAGGAGTGGACCTCAAACACAGAGGCCTGCCAATAGCTCTGCCTCAACAGGCCGCCAGAGGGTTGGTCAGTCAGAAGTAAGAGTGTTTGTGGAGCAGGGAACCTTAAAGAGACGGCAGCCATGGGATGTTTTTGGTTCAGATGAATGTAATGTTAAAGAAACAGCACACTCCTTTTTATAAGCTCCCTTTGAAGTTGTTTAACAAACACTACTGGAAATAATTAAAAATGAATTAAAGATAAGGCTCATTCAATCAGTAAAAATCAATCAGCCATCCCCTAAAGCATTACACTCTATGCACACCCAGGCTTAAGATGCTTCTTTAAGTGTTGTTTAATTATTTATAAGTGATGCACTCACCATATAAATTAAACCAATGTGTAAATGCACTCAAGTTAAGTGGAGAACTCTTGCTGACTGTTTACGTGCATCACTATTCACTGGCTCAGTGCAATGACAACAGAAGAAACACCAGGGTTCAGACTGGATCAGGACTCTAAGTGTCTCAGCTGGTTAGTAATCATAATGTTAAGTCCAAAAGAAGTTTAGAGAGGTATGGAAGACAGAGGTTTTATGGTACTCATCAATGAAGTAAAGAAATTAAAGCACTTTCCACAAGGCTAGTATCTAATGATTCCACATGACTTTTGTTTAAAGTTTCCTTTTCATGTAGTTTGAATTTAAGGGTTGTGCTTTTTGTCCCTATGGTGTCCCCATAGTAGCTTTGCCGAAAAAATAAATCCCTATCTTCCCTCACACTGGCATTTTAGGAAACCTTTATTTCAGCCTCTGTGTGAAACGCTCTGTTTTAGCTGCTGTCGCTTTAAGGCTCCTTGCTCTACAGACCCCCTTCCCTCTGATTGGCCATCCCTCTGGAGGCCTCCTCTCAGAGGGCAGAGCTTTACTCAGCGTTTGAGACCTGCCCCTCAAACTTGTCATGAACCAGTTATGAAATCCTGATGACCTCATCATTACGGCAAGTCTCATGAAGAAGCCAGATTCAGGGATTTCTACAACACATGGAAAACTAGCGGTTTGAAAATCTGCACACATTTAGTATAAACATTCAGCAATGCTACTTTATATCCATGTCTCAAATACTGGAAAACATAATTCTCTCTCCTTAAATAAACCAACAACAAAACTATCTTCTCCACCCAAAGAAACCCCTGTGATGTGAGGAGCTGAAACCCTTTAGACCCGTGCTACTACACTAGTGTCAGCAGAGAGATTTATTCAGCCCTACGCAGCGCTGGATATCTCAGCTCTCGGGGAAGGTAATTGACCATAAATGCTTGTCTTGACTGAGGCTGCTTTGACCGGAGGACCTGGATGAGTCTTGGACCAGTGCGCTGCAATGAGCTCAGCGGGGAATAAGTGGGAGGAAGTGATGTTCCAGAGACTGATTCATCCTTCCTGATGTAAACAGGCACAAACACTCTGAGTATATCTCTCGGTGACAGCAGCTCATCACTCCTTATACCTGCATGGCCTGGAAGCTTTTCACAACACATCTGACCTTGACTGTTCTCTTAGAGTCGGGCGGCTTTTCTTTGTCCTCATACAAACTTTTAAGAGCAAAGCTGTGTGCAAAGAATGAGCAACTTCTTCTTGTAGTCTAGCTTGTTTCCTAAAAACTACTGGAAAATCTGAACACTTATCTTTGCCTCTCACATTTATTGCTTAACAACCCTCCGACCATTCCCCCTCTTCGTGTCTTTAACCACCTCTCTGCTCTTTCTCTCCCTCTTTTCCTGTCATCCTCCTTCTCCGTATTCCCATCTGTCCTTATCTCTCTCCTCCCGTCAAGGAGCTGTCGCACGCTTCAGGAAACTGAACAGAATATTACAGCCCTACTTGACAGCCTCCTGCTGTTCACCTGTGTGTGTGTGTATGTGTGTGTGTGTTCAGTGTGTATAAAGAGAGATTATCTGTGAGGCATGTCAGTACACAGCAGGTAGCCGACTCCGACCAGAGGTTGGATGATTCCCTTTGTGACTTTACGCACACGTAAATACAGAGTGTTAAGATGTAAACAGCTGATAAGGTGTGTGTGCGTGTGGGTGAGAGTGTGTGCCAGGAGTGTGTGGAGTCCATTAGCTGGATCACACTTTGTACAAGTGGAGCTTAAAAAACCAACTTTGATCCAGTGGAATACAACAGGATTAGCCTAAAGCCTTTACTCACACACACACACTCACTCACTTTGTTTCTAACTCACTGTCACACTCATTCACACACACACAGCTGAGACATAGACACACTCATCATCTGCATAATTACTCGCTTTCTCCTTTAAACTTCCGAGCCAGTCAGATTAGCCAACCGAGGAGTTCCATTTCCTTCCTGCGGTCCACCTTTAGTCTTCGCTGCAGTCTGCAGGTGAAAAGTTTCCACACGCCAAGAGGAGAACTCTCGCAGACCTCGTCCACGATCAGCTCTTTGAAGACACACTCAATCAGACTTAAGCCATGTAAAAATACTTCTACAAACAACGCAGTCTTTGCCACTTTCTTCACCCAGCTATCATCACCTCCATCTCTTCCTAATCTCCTCTCTCCTTTCCTCTACTCACAGCTCCCCCTTTCTCCTCTCATTTCTTCGTGAAGTTAAAGGTCAGGCCTGTCTGTGCCTTGGAGATAAACCAGCCTGTTGAATCTCAGTGTGTTCATCTTTAAACAGCACAAACACACAAACCTTGAAAGGCGTGGCATTCGCTGCACGGTGGCATTAAAGCAGGAAACGTTTCCCCCGGTGTGATAAAAGGCGTCGTTTCTGTAGATCTGCTGGCTCACAAACTATCGACACAGGAACAGCACTGTAGCAGCACAAAGAGTCTTAATGTCACATTTATTTTCTCTGTCAGAAGCACTTATTGCTGAGTAAACTGGGTTGGTTTCCAGCTCTCTGTCCTCTCTTCACCTCTGCATGTGTAGAGTGAATAAAGGACACACTGCATTCTGTGGTCCTAAAGATGATTGCTGTACCCATCACTCGGGGAAAAAGTGGAGCAGTGAGAAGTTGGCATCAACTCAGCAGAATCTTGGAGAAACTCACCCTGAGGACTGAAGAGTCGGAGCACTTTGACTAATGTACAAAAACAACAGATACTGAGAATTAGCTTTAAGAAGTAACCAATTTCGGTGCTGATAGTCTAATTTTAAATTGTGGATTATGAACAGGCGAATATGAAAAAGAGAGATTATTTCAAGGCTTCTAAACATTTACTTTTATGTGCCCTCATCCTTCAAACTTCTGCATGAAGAAAGAAGTCTGGAGGTGAATGAAAGGTAGGATGTGAGAGAGAAAGAGGTTTAATGTGTCACTGATTGAATAATGGAAGGTGGTATGTCATCCTCTTTGGGTTGCAGTGCACTGGTAGAACCAGATATGGCCTGCTGCTTCCTCACTACATTAACAGCTGAATTTGTGTGTGTGCATTCGTGCATGTGTGTGTGTGTGAGAGAGAGAGAGAGCCCAAGGCGTGTCTTTTATGGCCAGAAAGAGATGAGGCACAGATTGATACTCTCTCTCCTGCCGGTGCTCATTCACCCTTCCAAACCCATTACTTCTCCTCTCCCTCTCACTCTCCTTCACTTGCATCTCTCAAACATCCTCCTCACCAAACCTTGACTCATTCTTAATGTAATTAACCTGACTTCACTCTGTCTGCTCTATTTATCCAGACTGCACTGCTGCTCACTTTTTTTTCTCCTTTCATCAGATCTGGACCCGCTTCCTCTCCTGTTTTTTCTTTTCAAATTAAATTTCCCCTTCTCTTGCTCTCCTCACTTGACACATAAGTAGATTTATGCCAATACTTATCCATCCCCCAAATGGAAAATTATTACAGGGCTGTAACCCTGCTTTGGAACGTTACGATTAATCACTTTTCCGAAGCACGCTGAGGATTTCAGTGGTAATACTGGATTTTATGGCTTCTTTCCTCAATCTGAAATAAGTCATAATGGTGAAAAATAATAGCTTTTGCTGCAGCAGCTCTTGGTTGGACTTAGACATCCTGCTGTGTGACAATGATGATGAAAATGGGCTCAAATATATCTGAAACTGAATTATAAGAAAGATTTTAAAACCAGCTCATGAGGAAAAGAAATACATGAGCAAAAAAAGAGTGTAGTGGCTGGTGAAATACAATAAAATCTGCTGACCAAACGTGTTTATTTACTTCTTCCTCACCTGTTTGCAGAGCTGCAACATGATTTCTTCAAACACAGAAGGACATGATGACAGCTCTCCAAAAATGAAGCCAAAACACTCGGAGCTCCCCCTTCTGGCTGGCTGAGACACAGGTCAAACACTCTGCCTATCAATGCTAACTTTAAAGATGCTGTGAAGAGTTCATTTTTTTAATGTGTTGATTTTTTGTCTTTTTTTCTGGGAAGAAAACTATATTTCCCATGAGCACCTGCACCTTTGTAATTGAAGAAAATGAATCTTTTAACACCACTTTTCTTTGTTGGATAACTTTTACCAGGATGTAGAATGATTTGCAGCTACGTCAGATTATTAACTGTGACGTATAACATGAATATGAACATGGTTCAACTCTTAAGTCTTCAAAAGGCGATTAAACACAAACACACTGACACAGACATTAATTCCTGTTCATAGAAGTTTAGCTCTCTTGGCCAACAAAGCTCTGGTTGTGGAGTTTCTCCATCCAAAACAAAAACTCATCCTGCTTCATAACTTTCTTCTCACAAACAAACTCTAGAGCTCTGAACATATATGAAATATTTAGTCTTCTTGTGTGTTAAAATGCAGCAGAGAGCATGCACGAACCACAAAATGTCCAACAGCAGCCGAGTTTTAGTATCTTTTCATCCAGATGGAAGCAGCCTGAACTCGCAGCTATACAGAGAGTTAGCAAAAGGTTGAGTGTGACTTTTTATGACTAACTTCATCCAAAAAAGGAAGAAGAAAATCGAGCAGCAGGAACAACTCATGCTGCTGCATGTCAACATTAGTCAAACACTATTTCCCCCACGCATTAACAACGACTCTCAAACATCTGAAGCAGGGTTTGGAAAGTGTTCAGCAGCGATAGCTGAGTGGAACATAACCTACAAGTGTGAAACAATCCTCTGTGCTGCGAGCTGGTTTTAGTAAGTTTGTGATACTTAAATTGACCCCTGGAGAGTAACACTTCATATTTGGTCTCAGCTGGTTCTGTAGCTGGAGGGGATTCAAAGACTTGTTCAAGAATACTTCAAGAAGGCAAAATGGAACTGCTCCAACAATGCCAGCTTAAATAACAAAAAAGAGCACATGGCATTTTGACAGATCCTGTTGTAAAGGTCTGTGATGAAGCTATAAAAGAAACTAAAACTCAGGGTGAGGACAACCAGGCGGATGCCTTCTTATCGACTCTGGAGCAAAGTAATTAGCTCTTAGTGAGGACTTTCCATAAACACAGCATGTACATTGATCAGCGGAACAATAAATATGCAAAGCATATCCTTGCTTTTATAACCCAGATGGATGGCAGTGACTGGACTGCATTCAATTTTTATTAAAAGGCCAATTATCAGCCAAGATAATATGCCAGTAGGTGTGCAGAGTATGCAGCACAGAGAGCCAAATTTACAGCCAGCACTGATGGTATTTCAGCAGGAAGTGACAGATTTAAAGGGCAGCCTGGACTCTTAAAGAGCTCCACAAATATTGGCTTATTCTTAAGATTATCTTTCTGTCTCCTTAACAAAAACCGTTTTCTATCCCTTTCCTCTGACTCATAAAGTGCTCCCCGTCTAAATCAGATGTCATCAAATAAAACTCCCTTGCCACACCCACTTCCTCTTCTCATGTGTGTGTGTTTAAGAAGCCACTTCCAGAGGCCCTCCATTACTTCTAATGAGAAAAGTGTCATTCCATTAACCTCCTAAGTGCCATTCACCCTCTCCAACACACAAATGCACGCAATGCACACGCGTGTTGCCGTCATGCATGGGCGAGTTTGCTTGCATATACAGAAATAATGATCTGCATTGCAGTCGTCTGTGATTGATGTCAGGGCAAAGCGGCAAAGAGAGTGCACATGAAAGAGAAATTTAAAAAAATCAAGACTCTTTATCCACTTTCCTCTTTCATTCCCTCTCCAGCAGATTTAAAGGACTAGAAATCATCTTGTTTCACACCGTCTGACACGACACTATATTCTGTATCAACTTATTCCAGCTCTGCATTTGGAGCTGTGTGATGTTGCGACTGAGAGAAATATTCAAACTCAATCCTTCACATTTTCACAGCTGCTCCACTCCATCAAATAGAAATATTGTAGCAAAATGTCTCACGGATCATTTCATACAAATTCCCCCCAAAAGGCTGTGACATATTAGGCTGTGATATCTTCTGGAAGTTGTGGCTCTCAGCTTGAGCGCAGTTCTGTGGGTTTGAACACGGCGTGAGAATGTGATCTACCTGCAGATCATCGGGTGTGAGATACAAACACTCTTCAAAATAAGAGCCAAAAGTTTCTCTCTTGTATCGCACCTTTGATGACACCTGATGATTCAATACACAGAAATTCACTGCAAGAAGGGGCAGATAAGAGGAGTCAGTGTCCCGAAGAAAGAGACGTTTCAGCTGAATGACGAGCATCCTCGGTTATAAAACTGTTCTCAAAGAAACACCCAAAGCTCTGGTGAATTTTCATGAGTGAGGACGTCACTCATTTGTTTCTGATAGTAGTTTAAAAGATGATCATCTTCCTATTTTTCTATCACTGTTTTATTCAGCCTCTGTCTGAAACACTTTGTTTATAACTGCTGTCTCTTTAAGGCTCACTGCTCCACAAACCCCTTTCACTCTGATTGGCCAACTCTCTTACAGGCGGAGCTATGGGCAGATCTTAGTGTTTGAATCTTACAGACAGATTCAGGGATTTCTACAACATATGACTATGTAGAGGTTTGACAATCTGCACATGTTTGGTATGAACTCCCAGCATTGTTATTTTATGTCCATGTTTACAGCTCAAGAAGCAGAACACCCCCTCTTTAAGTTTTCCAAAATAAACTGCCAAAACAGGGTGAGGAAACCCTCACTCTGACGTCTGTAACCTCTCTGTGCTGAGAAAGTCCAGCACGACACACTCTTGGATGCAATATGTTACTAAACAATACGGAGGGGAATTTATCTCAGACTCAAAACACTGCAAACATAAAACTGTTCCTAAACTATAAAAAAGTAACATTTTTTACCTTCTACCTTTAAGCATCTGCTGCTATACAACTCACACCTTTTTTTTACCTCTACAACGAGCATATTCAAACATGAAGCACACAGATGGTGTTTGTCATTATAACAAATGGCCTCGGTGCTGCAGTGCTGAGACAAGCCAAACAGAATAAAACCACGGACCTATTTTTAACTCCCACTGCACTCCATTTTTTGTTGTATGACCCACTCCTGGGTCCTTACTGTGTTTCTGTTATCTAACTCTTTGGCAAAAAAAAGAGCTGTAAAGAGCTATTAGCCGTCTATTTGGAGATATCTATCTTTTTATTGCTCCTCATGCCTGTTTTGGCTCCGCCCCTTTTGGCCAATCCATCTTTCCCTTCGTCTTCTGTTTATCTGTGTGTGTTTTTTGAGTCTGTGTTGCATTACCTCTTGGCATTTTTATGGTTTGAGATGCCAAGGCTCTTCTGTATATCTGTGTATCTGTGTGTGTAAGTGTGTGTGTGTGTGTGTGTGTGTGTGTGTTCTCCCCACAGGCATGGCTCCAGATGGCCTTAAAACAATGAACATTCTCTCTTGACCCTCTCATTACTCTCTAACATTCAATTAGCAGCTGATCAAACCAGGAGGGAGAATCTGTTCACCTGTAGAGGTTTCATTAATCATATCTGCCTCCTAAAACACTCAAACATGACAAAACATACACACACGCGCACACACTGGATCCTCCTGGAGCCGAACTGTTGGTGTGATTGAGCCAACACACAGAAACAGTTGTTTTTTTGTTTTTGTTTTTTGTTGTTTTTTGTTCCCCAGCGTTGCAGTTTTTCTCCGAGCCACAGAGTGAAACATCTCTCTGCTTTGTGCTCTGCTGCAGTCTGTCTCTACTGCAGGAAACTCAACCATCCTCTAACCCTCTCCTCCTCCACCTCCTCATCCTGCCCTCTTCCTCTTTACTCATGAACTGTTTCATCTTTTTTAGACGTCTTTCAATCCTCTTCACTCCCTTTTACTCTACATCTTCTGCCCGTCTCCATGTCTCCAACCTCCCCTTTTATTTGCGCTTTATTGTTAGGTTTCACTTCGGTTTTTTTCACCATCTGAAATCTTTCAAGTACTTTTCCTCTTCACATCACAGTTCTCCCGTACCCTCTACTGTACATCACTCCTGCTGTTTAACAGTTGGATTAAAACCAAAAGCCTGCTGACTTTAACTTCTCTGACTGTCAGTTTGTTACTAAACTCTCGTTCCCGTCATCATCTTTCTTTACCTGGTGAATGAGGCCAAAGAGCTCTCCTCGAGGTTACATGACTCCCTTCAACTCCTGCATTATTTATTAGCACATTTTTACCAGCCCACGTCTCTTAAAAAGTCTTGCCAGAGTTGTAATCTGTCATTTAGTAATGTTTCCTTTTGTGCTGCAGTACAAAGCATTGAGTTAAACCCATGAACCCCAGAACAAGTTAATCACCTCACTTTGTCCACATCCTAACTTCTTTCATTTATACAACAAAGAGTCTGGGACTTAGGCTCAGTTTTCCCATCTTGTCTCCAAAGATCTTTGAACTTGACTGAAATTTGATGGCTTCAGTGGATGGACGACAACAGGCCAGATGACTGTGCAGCTTTATCAGTCACTCAAACTGTAAATGAGACAAAAATGAACCCCATCATACTGAACCCAAAAGAGAGGTAAACCCTTTAATAGCTCTGCAGACCAAATCTCATCTCCGGGCTGTTGTATTAAAGTCAGCAATCATGTAAAGATGCTAGGGCTGTCACTTTTTCAAAAAATCAAGTTTAAATGAATTTAAAATGATCTGCAATTGTTTGAATATACTCGAAACCCTCCCCACCCCGCCTGCTCCTCTTAACTTAACAGCCCGTCTAACGGAGAGAGCCCCGACAGCTTTGAAATAAAAATGTAGCAAGGTCAAACATATAACTGAACAGCCAGTCATAATTTCTGATATTTTTTTGCCAGAAACACAAGTCTATCAACTTGATTAGGATCACCTGCGTCTCTCTTTTTGTTCATATTACTTGCTGATGAGAACAAGCACTCAGCGCACAGACCTTCATGGAGCACGCAGGTGTTTACGGTCCAGCTTTGAGAGTTGTGGGTACCTGTCGCATCCTATGTCTCTCCACCAAAGCCACAGGTTGCTGTCTGCAGACAGATGAGTCTGTCATGTCGGCTTGCATCTCCAGGGTGCAGCCAATATTTTGAACAGGCAATTAGAGTTCCAGCATGAACTTTTCAGCTCATGTCTGAATTAATGTTCAAAGCTCAAATAAAAAGTGACAGTCCCAAAAGATGCAGTGAATGAATTAATGCATTTCTCTGCAAATGGGGTTTAATTTCTAAGGTAAACATTCACTAACAACTCAAACACCTGAGCTAAAATCTGGAACCAGGATTAAACCGTAGATGACATCTTTCAGGACAAATTGCCTGGTTACTTGGTTAGCAAATGAGTCTGTCTTTTTCTGGTAGGACGGATGCATCTTTTGCAGCTTAACATGTCCCTAGATTGAATCAGGATGGGAGACTCTAAAGCTGCTAAGTAATAAACCTCTAAGATTAAGATATTGGTTTCAGTGAAAACGCTCAACAATGGCATAACAATTAGGAAACATGACTCAACCTTTTGCAGGAGGCAACGAGGTGGAGTTGGGGCAGGCTTTTAGCCTCCTAGCTAACACCCACAATGTGAAAGCCTGTCAAAATTTGAGCCTAATTTTTCTGAACTCATAACCTTCAAACATATGAGGCCTGAAAAAAAGAAATTCAAAATAAAAAAACAAATAATGTCTGCAGACACTGCAGGCAGGCTGCATGCATCAATGTAATACACCATATCGACCTTTATTGACCACTACTGGGGATCATGAATGTTTGTGCAGTCAAAAAACTCCATTTAATATCTGCCATCATATTTCAATCCATGACCGTCCAGTTGACCGGTGCACCAACATGTCCATGCACAAAGCTTCCTGCCTCTCCAGCTGAGCAGAATTGGGTGCTTCTGCTTCATATCCGTCCGTTTTAGATTTTTCAACTCATCATCGTGAGAACTACAATCCGGAGAGGAGCTCCACTTTGATGCAGATTGCAAAGCGATCAAGTGCTTACTCAGCTAATTCTGCTCCCTGTATGAGCAGCACCATCAATGGGAATGATAGCATGATGCTATGAAACCAAAACGACTACGCTACAAAAAAAACATTTCCATCAACTCTACCCACAGGTTCTCTCTGCCCCTGCTTCCATCTCACCCCATCCACCCCTTCTTCCAGTCCGAGCCCTGGATGGCTGCTTCCTCTTCAGATAAGTGTGCTCTTCAAATGAGTACAGACACGATGCTACGTAGGCTAGGATGAGTGTAAAATTAGCAGCTAACCACCCGGGCTGTTAATGCCACATCCCTCCTCCCACGAGCGGCATCGTTTTATCCATCTCAACGGCTTAGTATCAAATGTTTGAACAACTGCAGACACATTTTAAAGGTGAAGGTCACTTTTTACTAGCATAAACCCCCTGCGCACTGAAGTTATATCACCACTCGTTGCACACAGCTCGGTTTCAGGAGAAATATTTATATGGTGTGACTCGTTTCTCTCTCCTCCCTGCTGATATCTTTACAGCCCAATGTTTTCTCCCACTCTCTAATGGCTTTATCCTTTCTTGTTGCCTCACCTCTCTCCCTCTGCTATAACACAGGAAACTGGAATGCCTCTGAACAATAACACTCTCCGATGTGTTAGCTAGCACACACACACACACACACACACACACACACACACACACACACACACACACACACACACACACACACACACACACACACACACACTCACACACACACACATTCGCAGGATTTACTCCACCTGATAGTAATCATTCAGAAAACATTAGGTTCTTGTGAGTGTACACAGTCTTTCACACATACACATAACTAGCTCAACAGTTCAGTTACCAAATTAGGAAAAAATATGCAAGGTCGCACAAACATCATGTTCTGCCCAGCTGGGAAAACACACACTCACATATACACACATATGCAGGTGGTCAATCTCTTAAAAATACCACACATATTAAAAATGATCAAATCTGGTGTACTTATTCATCTGAATCTGTAGGCTTAAAAATGTGGCTTCTTTTTAATATCTGAAGAAGAACCCTTCAGCTATGAAATCATTAAAGAAGAAGTCACGCCAACCTGCGCTGGAAGCCATCCAGAGATTCATGATGGTGTTTTCAGGTGTTTAGTGATAGTTCAGACTTAAAGCAACACTTCATTCAATCTCAGGGCAGCATCACGTTCCCTTATCCAATCCAAATCCTTTCATATCCTTCATTCAATCTGATTATTCTCAGCTTTCAACCTTTAAGTGCCTGCAGAGAGGGAAGACATCCGTCAAGGCCAGAAGTTCAGCCTTTAATAATAAGAAAATATACAGGTGCAACCACTTTATATTCCTCAGAGTGAAAGTTTAAAGAGTCAGATCTTGTTAAAAAAACGGTCCATTCCGGTGAAGTTTATGGGGACTGGTCTTGCAGGTTTTCCGAAGCTCTGCTGATAATGTGCAACATATAAAACCACCAGACCAGGGAACACTCGAGGTATGAATCCAAAATCAAAGTTCCTGAAGAACCACAGGCTGAAATCCTAATAGGACTCCATTCATACATACATCCACTTTCATCTATTTATCTGAGACTGGGTGAACCCAGTCATCCCTCTCCCCACCAATGTTTTCCAGCTCCTTCTGGGGGAACCGTGAAGGCTGTCTCAGGCTACATTAGAAACATAATTCCTCCACTGAGCTCTGGATCAGCTCTGCGGTATCTACCCAGGCGTACGTGCCCTGAACACCTGCAAATAGAGGAATGCAGAAGTCTGAACCACCTCAACTGACTTCTTTATAAGCAATGAAAGCAAATCCAATACACAAACCTTTAAGGTACGCATATTATCTAGAAATACACATCTGGTAGCACAAGCTAGCTGGACTGGAAAACTAGTTCACCAAACACATTTAGCGATGTTAAATGGAACACAAAACAACATATGGTAAATCTAAATCCTGCTCTTAAAAAGAGAATTATGACAATATGCCATTTAATTGAAATAAAATTTCAAAATAAAAGTCTCTGGATGTGAGAACTCGCAACACCCAAAAGACCCTGAGCCATTCAAATATTCCCATATAAACCTGACATTATCCCAAAATACGAGTGATTTTATCACTCTCTGAGTCTTGTTTTCCAAGACACCAGGTAAAGGCAAGTCTTCTGGGACCACATTCTGTTTACTTTGCAATTAATTAACAAGCTTTCAAAAGATTTTCTTCTGCATCAGCAGCTGATGTAGTAGAGGATAACAGGCCAATATGGACTTCAGTCTCACTGCCCTGAGCCGGGCTGACAGATGATGCTCCTAACAGACACACATACCAGCACCAGCACTCATCCACACACACACACACACACACGTTGCTCTCTGATCCATTCGTTAGCACAGCATCTTGTTAAGTCTCTGTGCTCAGCTCGCCAAAAGAGGACCAGTCCAGCGTCCACCACCATGCCGACACATGGCCGCCAACCGGAACAAACCAGACCAGAGCCGGGTGCGTGGGAGGTCTGTCACACACACTCGTGTAAGCGCTCGTCTGCCTGCAGTGCACCACAGACACACATGAGTAGCAGGGAGCCATTAGATGCACACGTTGACACACACAGAGACACAAGCTGCACAAGCTAACGACAACTGTCCCCCTGCTGCATTATACATGAACACACACACACACACACACATACTTACACTCTGTGACTGATGACTGAATCTTCTTTTTCAGATCTTTATTTGGTGTTTTCGGGTGAAACACTGAGCCGTTATCCCCGCTGGGTTAATGGCAGGTTAAACTGTCTGAACGATGCTGTTCCTGAAAGTTTGGCATTTCAGTTTGTCTCTAAACGGCTCGAGGGGAAACAAAGGCTGTTCCTCCAATTAGATATCTGCAAGTGGTAGACATTTACCTCAGAAGAGAGAGTTACCTGCCTCACAGTTACATTCTATCCAGTTAACAAAAAGATTGATTTATACACAGATTCAGCTGATCAGGAGTTTAGGAGGTGAAATGGCGACAGGTTAGATTCCTCAAATGTTAATGCAAAGGTTCAGTAAGGTTGTTGACAATATTTACAGAGCAGAATGAATCAAAATGTGTCTCTGCAACCTAAACGCAGCTGCACAGACTTCTAATGGCATCCACCCTCCTCCCCTCGGCCTGACATCTGAGGAAAATGGCCGCCGTGTGAGTATGGTAAATAAATTCACTTAGCAACAGCAGCCAAACAGGAGACAAACTTTAATCAAAAGCTTGTAGCATCCTCCTGATGGGGACCAACTTATCATTTATTCATGAACAAATGAGCAAAGGGATGAATTAATAAATAGTATGAGAGTGAGTCATTTTCTGGTTACATGTGGGTGCCTGACTGAGTGGATCCATGGCTTCAAACAGGCAGAGTGAGCGGATTCTGAGGAGGGAGCTTGATATTTCACACTTACATGAAATTGATTTTAATCCAATCTTAAGTTTAGAATGGTACAATTAAATTAACTTTATCGATCTCACCCAGGGCGTAAAGTCACTACACTGGCAGAGAAAGAAATCTGTGCTGTTAATGAAGAATAAACTGTACTTAAAGGTATTACAGAACAAATCATTACCAGCAGCTCCAACTTTGGATGCTGAGAGTGTCCCTGAAGGTGTAAAGCCACTGATGCACAACACTCGGAAGCATTTGTACGGCTGCAGGAGATGTAAATGCGCTTCAAGTGAAGTGTAACTTCCTTTTCTCCCAAGTCCACCTTTGATCAATCTGCATAACATTTGATTTAGAAACCATGTTTCTGTATCTGCGAGATCAACAGTCACCAAGTGGAAGAATCACTGAGACTCCTGCAGTTAAACTGTGTACATTAAGCTTCATTCCTGCACAGAGAAAAAGACAGAGACCACTTTTCTTTGCAGAATTAGGGATCTTTCAAACAGATCACAGCTGTATTAGATAAACCACATTTATGTTTCCCCTCTCAGTAAAACATTAAAGCAAACGCAGGTGTTTAGTAAGACCTTCAGCACTTTTACCTTGAACTGTTTGGGAGTGATGTTCCGCAACTTTCACACTTGTTGTACTGTTGTATTGGAGAGCGAGCAGCGTTACGAGGTCACCGCTCAGTAAAACAGTGTTTTCACTCAGTGATATGTGGCTCCTTCCTCTCCAGACAAGTATATAACAGCACCATTATGAAGCCACTTGAGCTCAAATCAGGCTCTTTAACACACACCAGGCCTCCTGCAATTCAGCCGCCGAGCTGCACCACAGCGCCCTTTCATTACACAAAAAGGCTGTGTGTGTGTTTGTGTGTGCGCGCGCGCGTGTGTGTCTGCATGTCAGGCTAAATGGAACATGTGTGTGTGTGTTTTTTGGTGCAGCTTCTATGTGTGCTTGAACTGTGATAATAGAGGTCCATTAGGAGGCAGACAGGAGGCTATGAAAGCAACGTCCCTTCATTAAAGCCTAATGGACATTAAACAGCTATCTCCAGCACACACAAACACACACAAACACACACTCACACAAACACACAACAGCAAATAAAGAAATGCTCTTGATAAGGCCGCCCTTCCTCAAACAGACATTAATGATCATCTGAACTGTCAGAGGAAGATTAACTGGTCCTCATTGAGCTGCTGCTCGTGTGTATGAGACAAACAATGCCAGCTTTGATCCAGACAACAATAGATCAGTTATATGGAGAACAGATCGATGGCTTAAAGGTCCAATTAGACCAAAGTGGAGATGCCTAGTCCCTTATTTACAACAAATCCAAATTTCACACCCTTGACATTAGAACAAAGAGTGGGCGGAGCCATCGTGACTTCACCGATCAGTCCACAGATTGTCCTTTCAGAGTGGAAATTTGGCATTTAGGGTGTTGCTCTCTTGATTTTAGGACAATCAGTGTTGAATTTGAATGTGACAACATTAAAATTGTTTTCTGCAACCACTGGAGTCGCCCCCTGCTAGTCATAAAAAGACTGCAGGTTGAAGTATTTTTTAGATGTACTATCACTGTCATCTGAATAATGAATAATATGACGTTACACATGAACACTTACATTCAGTATCGACATCAGTCCTGAAAAACAAATATCAGTTGAATCCTGTTCTTGCCATCAGGCAATTTTAGTATCATTGCTATAGAAAGCAAGCAGGGTTGTACAACTATAAGATCAAGTTATTCTGAGTGGTACCTGTCTGAATTCTTAAGTAACTGATGACAATATTGGTTATGTAATGTCTTCAAAATAGGAAGTGGAGTTTCAGCCACATAAATACCATCAGAAACAGATATGAGTGAGGTTCATCCTCATACGAATGCAACTCAACTCTCCATTCTGACATGGGCCAATTGTTATTCCAGTGTGTGTGTGAAACTTTAGCACTGAAGGCAGTGAGCTGCATCTCAATCTGGACTAATGGAAATATGATAAACTGACACATTTTTATTTGATACCCTCTCCTGAGCGGACTCATACTGCAGCTGCACCGTGTCCCAGATCCAACATGCAGCAGCTAACGGTTCCTCAGGCAATGACACTGTTGCTTTTACATGCACGTCACATCCACATTACTTACATTGTTCTTGCATAATTCATCAGATTATAGTAGAAGAAGAAAAAAGCAAAGCTGACATGTTGGTGTTCAGGTGTATACATTTGATCAAGCAACAAAGCGAGCCTGACGTCGTCTCTGACTCTGTGCATCTGTTTGTGAGTTCACTGTCAGTACAATTTGGTGTGGGTTTCGGCCTCAGACGGATGTGAAGTCACCCAAAAGAAATCAGTTATGAGCAGTAAGCATGCTGGGCCAACAGAGGCTGTCAAAATTTTTTTTTCACCTCTCTCTGTGTGTGTCTCTCTCTCAGAGATCTCTGTCTCTGTGTCTCTTGGGCACGTGCTGCTTCGCTCCACCAGCATTTCTGCAGAGACGGTTTCAAAGTGAGGCTTGAAAGGTTTGAAAACACCGTGTGGATTCAACATCTCTCCTCAGATGATAAGACTCTTAAGTTGTTTTAGACACTGCCAAAGCTTTTCCCATAAACTTTAAGAAGATAAATCACTGGCTCTGAATTTGCCAAAACAAGTCCCAGTGTCATAGTTGAGTCACTAAATTCAGGTTGGGCAATATATATTGTTTAAATAATTAAATTCAAATTATTTTCTGCAGCAGACTTACAAAATTAAAAATCCTTTTTTTTTCGTGCTTTAGTCCAATTGTAAGTTGTTGCAATGTTTGAAAAAAACATGCTGTTTTCACGATGGTAGGCCCTGTCAGGTTTTGCACAGGACTTTTAAAGGCTTGTAATTGTTTTTTTAAAGAGAGTTTCATACTGTGAAAATACTCATCCTTGAGTGTTAATGTCAAACCTGCCTACGTTTGAACTACATAATCAACACTTCATGATACTTTAACTTTAAGAGGGAAATTCAGCTTGGTTTGGGAAAATATTTTGAAAACATCGAGGCAAAACCTGATTCATGTCATTTTTGTATCACTGGGAGTGTTTTGATTTTTTTTTTTTTTTTGAGAGGGGAAAAATGTTTAATCAGGTGTTGGCTGTGTGCACTGGATTAGCAGAACAGAGGTCAGGCATGTGCAAAAAACATTCCAAAACTAACACAAGAGACAACAAACTTTCTAAGACCATTCATTTCCTCCACAAACCATCTGAGGAAGCCAATCTGCTGCACACTGTACCAACCTCAGAGAATTTTGACTTGAAGCATCAATATCATGCCTTTAACAGCTGATCCCTGCTGCCCAAACTCTGACTCTAAACATGCAAGACATCTGCTTCCAACAGAAGGGAACTGGGGTATTTTGGCTTCACTTTGGAACAGCAGTCGGTGGAGGAGACACATTGTTCATCTTTATATACAGTCAATAATAAACATACTGCAACAAACAGCTTTAATTTCCCCTCCCCCTCCCTCTGTTCATGCACACACTAAAAAAAGTCATAAATAATGAAGATATTGACTCAGCACTCACACAGAGAGAGAGAGAGAGAGAGAGAGAGAGAGAGAGAGAGAGAGAGAGTAATATGACAGCCCCCACCCCAATGCTCCAATGTGCAGCAGAGCTGTTCTGTTGCCTAGAAACCAGGTAGAGTTTCTAGTAAAAGCCGATTCGCTGAGAGAATCCCACTGTCTTAGACTTCTCACAGACACACACACACACACACACACACACACACACACACACAGAGGCTGAAACTGCAACACACGCCTGTTTGAAGTTGCTTTGCACATGCACTTTAAATCCAGCTTGCACTTTACTCCACCATCATCCGTCAATCATCAGTCTGCTGTGAAACCGGGCTGCTTTAACTCTTTTCTTTGCAGAACACTTATCTGCACACCTATGCACTCTCTCTCTCTTTCACTCACATGCACATTTTTTTGACTCGGCTGCTGAATTCTGAGCCCATTTTGTAGACAAAGCAGAGACACGTGCTGCGGAGAAACGAGAGGACGGGAAGGAGAGGCTGCAGCTTTTCAGGGCCTTTTAGAGAGGCAGTGAAGTATCGGGCTGTGTCCATTACTGTCAACGGCTGTAAAAGCAGCTCTTAAAGAACCCTCGAAAAACACACAAAGATGGTGGAGTAAACACTCGACACAAGCCTTCAAACAAACAGATTCACTTCACCACATGAAGTCTGACCATGAGTTATACCTCTAGGAGAGAAAGACAACTTTTCGTGGATTTCGTTTTGCCTGCTTTTGCTCTCCGTACACACTGTGATTCCTGAACACACTAAAGCCTGCTGATAGGTGAAAAGTCAACAGTTCTCACACTGAGGACAGAAACAGTTCAGCATGATCCTCCCTGAAGTGCAATAAGACGAAATCGTGTGCTGCAGAAGACAGAAGCAATAAGAAAAGTATTTGTTCTTTGTTAAAGGACCTTTAACACATAGATGCAGAAACGCTGCAGTGATTTGATCACTCTGTGTGTTTTTTCACTCGAACACTGTACTGAGCTGTGCAGTGCCATGACAACCGAGTGCAAAATGCTGATGGGTTTCCCGGATCCTTTATTTATTCATCCATCTCTGCATTACTCTTTTATATTACAACATGCACACACGTGCGCAGATGTGCACTCTTTGCATGTGTGTGCATTCATGCATGCCCTCCCGTCCTTATTCACAGGTTAGCTGCTTTCATGTGATGGATTTGTGTCTTTCAGAACCTGTCTGCACAAATTAATAGTCAGTTGGTGCAGGTTGGCATTGGTGGTGCCTCAGAGGCATCTTTTTGTGAAATGAAATGATGTCTTCTTCCTGTAAGCGTGTGTGTGTGTATGTGTGTGTGTGTGTGTGTGTTTGTGTGTGTTAGAGTTTCGTAATTTCAGCTCTCGTTCAGACAGTGATGTGATGAACAGCAGCATGAGGACTCGTGTGTTATTCATGTGGAGCTTGACTAAGAGGAAACTGCTCAGAACAGCAGGGAACACACACACAACCGCAGCACAAACAGACAAACACACACACACACACACACACACATTACAGACGACAACAACAACAGGAAAAAATAAGCTCATTAGGGGTTGCAAAACACCAAACGCAACACAACACTCTGACCCAAAAACATAACTGAATACTAAACACCCATGTGAGGAGTGGAGCTCCAGGAGGAGGGAGGGTCCACTGACGAGATCAACCCAGGCAGGATGCATTGTCCCTGGGGAGCACTGGTCTGCTGACCCCTTCTTTCAGCAGCGAGAGGAATGCATTATCACTTTTCTGAGGGTATTTCTCACATTTTGAGGGTGTCACAGAGGGTGTGTGTGTGTGTGTGTGTGTGTGTGTGTGTGTGTGTGTGTGTGTGTGTGAGTGTTGTGGGTAAGTATGCACTTTGAGATGCAGTAATTACACCTTCCAACTCTCTGCCTATATATCAGGGTAAATCCTCTTCCACTGAGTTCATCTCCCTCCTGCAGCTCGACCTCTTGACCAGTGAGACATCACGCACCAACACACACTCGCGCCTGTAAATCAATACCGCCGGCTACTGACGAGATATACGTAGTGGTGACGGGAGAGAAAGAAATATTTTTCCATCAAGTGTTTTTCATTATCAGAAAGAGATCCCTTTGGTGTGGCTTTGTAAAAGCATTTCTCCTGCTGCAGTGAACATACGTGATCACTGGGTGCAGCGGGTCCTTCCAACCAGCAGCAGTAACACAATATTTCTCCACGACCATCACACGTCACTCCATATGTGGCAGCTACTTTGAACAATTTCTCCTGGGACATGCATGTTTTATACTGACTGAAATGTGCATTTAGATACATCAAATATGTAAAATATAAATATATGAGGCAATGGCAGAAGTGTTTAAAGCTGCAGTTCCTCGAGTGACCACTTGAGGCTGGCTGCAGAAACACCACAAGCCACACACACACCTATTCAAAAAGGCTGATTTATTTTTTTATTCTTTGCCAAGCCCTGTCTTTCAGTTTGAGCTGCATTATAAAGTATTTTTTATTTATTTGTGTCTTATTAAAAAACAAAAGAAATTAAATTATCAAAAACAAAATCATAATTGCTTTGGTGCATTAGCAGTCAGGCCTTGCAGAAAATCAGGAGAAGACAAAGAGATGGGGAGAAACAAAGGAAGAGCGCACGTTACTGAGCTGCAGCTTTTTTAGAGACAGGAGAGAAAAATACAGAGAGAGAGAGAGAGAGAGAGAGAGAGAGAGAGAGAGAGAGAGAGAGAGAGACTCAGCTAAGGTTAGGGAGGAGGGGGCTGGTTGTCTTAAGGACGAGAAAAGCTGCATCTTCACTGCAGCAGGCATCAGAGAGCGGATAAAGATAATAAAGCACAATAGAGCCAGAGAGAGCAGAGAGGTACACGCTCGTCACTCACACTTTCGATCCGCCAGACACCGTGTCCAATTTTGAGATGAGATAACCACAGTGAGGTACACACAGGAGAGATTAGATTAAATGATCAATTTCTGCTCTCTTTACACCGTGTTCCCTCACACTGTAGATTCTCCTCTCTTTGTCTTCATCTTTCTCTTCTTCTTTGACTTTTAGCCTCATGTTTTTAGGCTTAATTTGCTTCCTCCACTCGACTATTCTCCTTTCTTAAGTCCCTTTTTTTGTCTGTCTCCTGTTGTCAGCCACCTGCTTCACTCTTACAAACAAAAACACTCATTTCTCTCTGAATTCAACATCATTTTGATCATAACCACACTACGCCTCATTTTCTGTGACTGAGCAGGTTTTTTGATGGTGGGTTCAATCATGGGGGTGCAGACTATACTTCTAGACCATCATCACAACGATACTTCACCATGGCAACAGCTGCCAAAATCCCGCCTCTGGAGTGGGAGAGCCAATCAGAGCGGCTTTACTACTACAGGGAGTTTGACAGCTAGTCCTCTGAGACGTGCTGTGCAAGACAGAGCAGATAAATCTCACTGTATTCATTTCTGAAAACCTGGTTTATGATTTTTCTCTTGTTTCACTGCCTTTGGAATAAAAAAAATACACTTACAGGTCTTCATGACATGTTGCAGTTTCTTTCCACTCTTATTTCTGCTCTTCTTCATACTGATTAACTTTTATTGGTTGTGGGTTTGTTTTTTTTTTAATTTTTATTTTTTTGGGAGGGCTTTTTATGCCTTTTATGTGAGAGGAAAGGACAGTGGACAGAGTAAGAAACAGGGTGAGAGTGGGGAATCCATGTGGGAAAGTCACCACAGACTGGACTTGAACCCAGGCTGCCTGCTCAATGGCTTTCCCCATATGGAGCACAACCTAAACCACCTGGCCATCTGCACTTCGGTTATGTTTTTAATATCAGCCTTTGATTTGTTTCTACTACACACAAAAATGTCTATATAGCTTCTCTATTCACTTTTATTGTGGTATTCGTGTAGAAACTGACTTAACTGAACCACAGCAGTGGCTCTGTTGTTTTCTTGAGCTCAGGTGTTGGACTGTTTTGTTGCCAAAGGGTCCCGACCCTCCATCCATGTATGACATTTTGGGAAAAGAACATGTTGCCCAGAGAGGCTCATGGCTGGCAGGTGAAAAGAGGCGTCTGGCAGCACCATGTGCCACAGAGGTGTCACATGGCTGTCTGCGGCTCTAACCTCGGGTCGTCTGTGCTGTTAGCAGTGACGGGGGCGCAGTAAATAAACCCAAATAATATGCAATAAAACCAAGGATAGGAACGACCGGTTCAGACAAGTGACGGATGGCCAAGAACTCAATTTTCAGCTCCTTAAACAAATGAACCCTTTGACCCTGAACACAAGTGAACAGCTTCTGACCTTTGACTCAACAGGCCCATCAACGTGCTCTAATGAATCACAACCTGGCTGATAGGCAGGATGATCTATGAGACACAGACGTCAACACAATGTCAACTCAAGCATACCAAGGCACTGCATACTTTCTCCTTGCACCGCTTTCCCTTTGAGGATATCATGTCATCCTTTTATTTTCTACCGCTTATCCTGTTCAGGGTCCCGGGTGGCTGGAGTCTATCCCAGCTGTCTTAGGGCAAAAGGCAGGGTACACCCCGGACTGGTCTCCAGTCAATCACAGGGCTGACACACACAGACAGACAACCTTTCACGCTCACACTCACACCTACGGACAATTTATAATCACCAGTTAACCTGATGAGTATGTTTTTGGACTGTGGAAGGAAGCTGGAGCACCCCAAAGAGAGTCCACGCATGCACAGGGAAAACATGCAAACTCCATACAGAAATGCCCACCTTGGCCAAACCTGGATTCAAACTGGTGACCTTCCTGCTGTGAAGCAACACCGCTAAACACGGTAACACCGTGCAGTCCCACTTTATACACAGAGTAATATTGTAAAAGAAATAGGGACGTCATCTCACTCAGCTTGAGCTGAGGTCACCACGAAAACTGCTCCCCCTGGTGGCTGGCTGCAGTTCAGGTCAAAAACTCTCTTTATTCATTCCAGATGTACTGTGGTCAAACTTAAAAAAATGAATACACCTTTTATTGAGCTGCATTGTGTTTAAGTCCTCTTTTTTCTGAAAAGTTTCTTTTTCATTAGTTATTAAATGTTAAAACATGGTTTTGCGTCTCGTTTAACGATGATTGACAGCTGCTGTTCATGTGTAATTTTTCGGGAGTAGTAAGACACGTCAGGAAGGAGAGTTAAGAAGACATAAGTCCCTCATAGTCTCTACTGCAAAGACAGACTACTACACAGGGGTTTTTTGGCTTCAAAAGTGCACAATGGTCAAAGGCAAAGCCATGCTGTTAATTCATTATAGTCTATGGTTTCACCTAATACTATTACTACCCGCGCAACTGTCCAATTTGCAGCTAGGATTCATAACAACTGCATTTCCTCCTCACTCATGGTTAGCCAGGAGGGATTAAGGTGCGCCGAGAAGTAGGAATTATAGTGATAAAAGATTAAAAAGAAAAACAGTAACCAGTGATACACAAGAAGAACGAAGAGCAGCAGTGTGTTCTGTTCAGAAGTTTTTTTGTTTTAAAACATCCAGCATAGATCAAAAAAACAGTTTATTGTAAAATAGGTCAAAAATTTGGAGTTCCAATTGTCTAATTCTGAACAGTCATCTACCGTGACCGCAGGTGAAATGGGGCAGAAGGCCCCTCTTCTGTTCATGAAATAAGCCAGCACTCCTCTCCTGGCCATACCTTCTTCTCATGCGTCACTGGACACCTTTTCTCACCCTCCATCATTTTTCATTATTCTCAGTGCATCTTAGCCCTTCTCAGCTGCAATAGACATTGTGACTGGGTCACCAGAAATGAGTATAAAAATGCAGGGAGGGCGATCAAAAATCTGAAAAGTAAAAAGAAAGAAGAACTTACTTTTCAAAGAGAATCCAAACAAATGTCAAACAAAATTCCACAAACCAGTAACACTGAGAAACTCTAAGAGGACCAGGATACAGAATAAAGACAAAGAGATAGAAGGAATACTAGGAAACAGAGGGCAGTAAGTACAAAGACAAATTAAACAAAGGTAATCAGACACAGGTGTGACACAAGCCATAGGTGAAACTAATTAAGGTCATTAAAGTGGAGGGAAAGACACACAGGCAGGAAGACAAGCTAAAGCAGACACACTGGGAGCAAGAACTACAAAATAAAACAGGAAACACGAAAACTAAAGTAAGAAAAATGAGACAACAGATGCAGTAAAAGCTACAAACTAAAGAGGAAACGGCAAAAGTATAACAAAAAAAGTAAAACAAAAACAAATAAAAATTAACTGAAAGCAAGTCACAACAAACCCTTTTTAAGAAGACTTAATATTATACAGCAGAAAGATCAGACATCCAAGGAGTGCTGTTATGGAGGATAGCAGCACAGTGACTTCTAACTTTCTATACCAACCAGTTTCAATTATGTTCTCTTAAAGTGACAGTACACATTTCAACACACAAGTTTCAATTAGCAGCAAAACAGCCAGAAAACATTGTGAAATTATTTTTTTTTAGTTTGTGTCTATTTTTTAACAAGATTTTATGCAAAAGAGGCGTATTATTTTATAGTAATGATAAACTGTCCAATCACAGCATCCACACCCATAATACTGGTGGGTTCCACAATTTCACGGCTATCAACTGCCCAGCAGTCCAAACACGCACACACAAAATAAAAAAAAACACATTGATGTGCACTGTGAAGGGTTACACACCTGAGGCATAAGAGGGTCACTGCCTAAACACATGGTGTCTGTGTGAATGCACACAAACACACACTCTGTTTAGTATAGTCTCTCTCTCTCTCTCTCTCTCTCTCTCACACACACACACACACACACATGCACTGTGCGTTTACACACATAAAATTCAGTGCTATTAGTTCCAGATCATTTTGCGGAGCACTCTGTAAACAGTGAGCCCGGGGATAAACAGAGATCCTACTGTACTGGAAGTAATCCCTGGACACACACACCTCAACACTGTACACACATGCGCCTGACTGACCACACACACACACACAAAAACACCAAGAAATGCACAAGCAGACTTGCATATTAACAAAACACCAAGAACCTGGAGGGCAAACAAACAGACTTACACTGAAATGCAATTTGTTGCTACACATTAAAAAACTAACAGAACAATATGTTTTCAACGCTGAGTGTCATCAGAGATTTTACCATGAGAGCTTCATTAATAACCAAGATGTACTAAAATCTTTTTAATATTTCACCTACTAATCACCTCTAAAACACACCTGCACCTGGGGAAGATTCTGATTTATAAACCAACTATTGTTAAAAAGATATTTGTGTGTCTGCTCACTGATAAATGCTGTAATATTCAGCCTCGTACGATGCCTTGCAGTTTTATTACCTGGAAGCGTTCTCTCTTCACACTACATAATACAAACTCTCTCCACATAAACCGTAAACATAAATGCACAACACACAAAAACACACACACACACACAAACACTGTGAGAACCGCGTATGGTGTGCCAGATTTCAATACGTCAGAGAGACAGGATCCCTTTTTCTCTGCAGCAATGTCCACCTCATGACCCCCAATCTGCTGCTATCATGAGCACCAGCCAGCTATAACAAGCTGCAAACACACACAGACACACACACGTGCACACACGCACACTGCTCCGTGTAAATACAGAGAGACAAGACAAGCAAGAGGAAGAGATGCGCATGCACACATACATACACAAATCTCAGTATGTTTGATAAAGTAGCAGCAGGAAAAAGGACAACCTGCTGACATCAAGGCAAACTCTTTATCCCTCACACTGCAGTGATGAAGTCATATAAGCGCGCACACACACACACACATACACACACACACACTCCACAAAGAAATGGACTGTCACCTTTGTAATGACATCACCGTTGGAGCCAGAGGAAGTGGACGTGATAAACTTTAGGCCCTGGAGACAGAGATTCATCACTGATAGCTCGGGGCTGTTATAAAGCATAGATCAAAAAAACATGACTCAGCGTCGTAGTGTCATGCTTCATGATTACTAATTACTAATTACCAAATGCCCCAATAACACCTTACAAGTCAAATGACCCTTACCCTTTATCTGGTACTCACTATCCATTACATGGTACCTGTTATCCAGTACTGATATCCCCAACCCCTTAACTGTTACATGATACACCATACCACACAAGTTATGACACCCAGTAGCCACTATTACCTGTTAGCCAATACCAATAACTCTTACCCAAAACCTGCTACACTAAGCCAACAACCTGATACCGATACTCCTAACACGATATCTGATACTCAGTGCTCTTAACTTAGTATATCATACCTGTTCATCATTACCCACTACCCCTTTCCCCTACTTTACCTGTTACCTGATATGATATTTATTAACTGGTACCTGTTGTCTTATACCCGATACCCACTATTGTGTATTACTCACTACCTGTTACCTGGTATCAATATCCCTACCTAATATGCCTTTCCTGACAACCTGTTACCTGTCAGGTTTCCAAACAACCAATACCCATTACCCTCTACCCTGACAACCTGTTACCTCATAACAATACCCCTTACCTGTTACCAGTTGTCTGATACGCATTACCTGGTACCCAATACCTGATACCGGCTCCCTGATCTTAATTCCACTATCTGATACAGCTTACCCGACAACCTGATACCCCTTCAAGTTATTTGATACCTAATACCCATTACCCACTACCCCATACCTGATACCCATTATCCACTATTTGTTACCTCCTCCCTTGACTGATACCCATTACCTGAAACCCATCGTCTGATACCAAACCTGTTACCTGCTACAAAGTATATTTTACCTGATTACCCATTACCAGGTTGTCTGATATCTGATACCCTTTAACCATTACCCAACACATGACACCTAAGGGCAATTACTCCATAATCTTAATCAAAGAAGGATATCCCCAACCACCTAACTCTTACCCAATAATACCAGATAACTTAGTAAAGGAGTATTGGAGGCTGACAGAGGTAGTACTCTTATTTCTAGTACTGTGCTAGTGTTAAGTATTTTGTGCAAGCCCTAAGGATGTTTTGATGCTTGACCTTTGATAATTTTTTTTCAGAAAGCTTTAATGTTCAATTTCATATGAATGGTTTACACGTGACTTCACATCTCATAAGAGATATCCTCTCCATTTATGTATTTTTAATGACACAGTTCTCCCCTGATCCACTTCAAGTTGAAATCCTTTTATGTGACGAGTCTCTTCAAACACTTCTGTTCACAGGCGACACGACAGGTTGACTAGAGTTCAGTGTCTTTCATTTGTTTGTGTTTGAAGCATCATCTGTATTAATTTAAGAAGTAAATAGAAGAAGCTCTGTCACACATGTTTGGAGTCTGACTAATGGAGACAGATAGCGTGACTAATCCATTTGTTTGTGAGGGATCAACCTTATCTGGAGCCCAAATCTGAACTAATCAGCCTGTTATTCTATGACACTTTTTCAACACTGAGTCTTGAGACAGTGTCACGGGATATGCTAAAATGAATTGTTCCACATTTCCTTGTTGGGTTCTTCTATAGATGTTTTTACAGGATCAAACACACAGGGATGGTTTTGCATGTGCACTGCCCATCTCCTCATGAGCAGAGATTGGTTTTAGATTTGTTCACTGAACTTCAGTAGACATTTTAGTTCTGATAAATCTGCAGAGTTGGCTTTGATGCTGAAGAAGCAGATTTGTGACGCTGAAAGTATTCACATGTCAGTCACTGGAACCAGCATAAACATCCAGACTGACAAGCTTATCCAAACTTAAGAATAACAACTAAAATAGCCTTCAGATGGTTCAACTTTGCCTGAAATTAGTAACTTTCAAAAGAAATGAGTCTATTTCTGACATCCAATCTTCATATTTTTGTGGTTTCTTAAATAGTATTTGACAGAGCCAAAAAACAAACTTCTGAACAATGATTCTTGGAGCAGGAATATCTCTGGAATGGGTGTTACAGTCTTAGATCTTTAGTATGGACCAAGGGGCAATATCCAGAAGAGAAAAATGAAACCTATGCCGAAGTGCTAAAAGTTGCTTTTCATTGAGAATCCACTAGAGGCTAGCTGCAGAAAGACCAGAAGTCACATACACATCAAGACAAAAAAAACAGACTTTTACGGCATTAAAAAGCATATTTACAGCCAGGTCCAAAAAACAGCCTGGGTCTGAAACACTAATTTTGCTTTACATAATCATCAGGATTACGGCTTTGTCCAATCAGAGGCTCAGCTCACGTGACTGACAGGCGCCCTATGGCTGTTAAAAAAGGAAGCTCAAAGTCTGTGTCATGTCCAAGATGGCGCTGTCCAATGATTGGCTTCATTTGACTGTATCAGGAACAGACGGGTAATGTTGCTGAGACTACGTCCATATTTTATACAGTCTAGGGTATGGAACAGCCAGTACTTAAGCATTCTCGTAGGGATGTGTGGCTTTCACCTTTCTGTGGTCTGTGTTTAAAATGGAAGCCCATATGGCAAAAGCCATTGAGCGGGCGCCCCGGGTTCAAGTCTGGCCTGTGGTGACTTTCCTGCATGTCACTCCCCGCTCTCACCCTGTTTCCTCCTCTATCCACTGTCCTGTCCTCTCACATTAAAGGCATAAAAAGCCTGAAAAAAATAATAGATAAATAAAAAATGGAAGCCCATAAAAAATCCATCTTTTCATTGTATTGTACAACTGTTGAGTCAAGAGCACAGCCATAACTATAATAGACAGCTCCAATACTGCGCTGCTGTAATTGCAGCTCAAACTGATTCACACATTTCTCTGGACATCCAGAGATGTTTACGTACAGACGAGAGAGCAGAGCTGATCAATAATGGGCGTAATAAGCCTGATGGATAGGAAATGCTGCTTTGCTTAAATGCCATTTGAGTAATTATAAGTGTTTGCCTCACTATCATACAGTTCCTGGTTCTCGATCAGCCTTTCAAAAAGGTACCGAGCCTTTTTGGTGAAGGGCTTGCCCTTGCTCCCTTTCTACAGGGACTGGGGTTGGGTTGTCAGGGTGTTTGAGCCTCTACTGAGTCATTCTCTCTGACTAAAGGTAAAGTTAACAACATTAAACAATGTTTAAAAGTAAAAATTAAAAAATCTGAAGGGAAAAAAAATCAGAATTTTCGACTCCCCCTCAGCTAACAAAAAAGAACCAAACAGTTCTTGGATGTACAGAAATATAACACTAACCTACGTGAACTCGATTTACTTTTAAACAACTGGTCCCAGCACTTAACTCTTGAAAAGGTAGAGCTGTAAAACAAAGTCTTCAACTATTTATACCTTTATCTATCCGTCTTTCCTTTTCAGGCTCACACTCTGACTGAAGTGTACATGCCTTTGTGTGCGTAAGTGGCAGAGCATTTACGCTGTGAATAATATTTACATAGCCCAGTGTGGACCACCAACTCTGCTTACACAGTGAGTCCCTTCACACACACACACACACACACTCACTCACCCAGACAAATGAAACAAAAAGCTGTCCAGAGAGAACTGCTCTTATGACATAACCTGGCTCTGCTCTTGAACAAGCAGCTACAGTGCGATGCTTGACATGTGACAGCGTGTGTGTCTTATTCATTAGCTATGCTGTCTTGGTACAAACAGTTCTCCTGACGCCAGACAAAAACGCGTTCTATTAAGAGAACTCAGTGGGGAAAAAAAGTACATGTGCTGGCCAGAGGTGCATCTGCTCCATACTTCAGTAGTAGAGCTCGGCAGTATTATCCCCGCTACAGTGCTGTGAACAAAACACACATAACGTGATGCAACAGTAACATCTGTCAGACAGCAATAAGCCATATGTGTTTGAGTCTAACGTCCAACTGGATTACTTTTAGAACTCACCGCTCTCCTGTCCTCATATGCCTGCTCTACTTTTCTCTGTTTGAGATAAAATCTTACCCTTCAAAGAATTTACATCCCTGTAAGTGTGATGTTGAAACAAGAGTTCAATCTTCACCCTTTCTGCTCTTCTCTGTACTTACACATCTCATCTCTAATCACAGAAGTGAGCTTTTTAAGTACTTTGTTTCGACTCTTAGCCAAACTGTACAATAAAAAGGAGATGAAAGTGGAGTGGCTCTTTTATAAGTTTATACTTTAAACAACAAGCACTTTAAGTTGAAAGTCATAGACTTTGGTATAAAACATGGATGTACTTTCAGGGACGTCACTCACCGGTTTCTAAAGAGAGAGTATGAAGCCCAAAAATGGCTTTCATCAAAATACTACAACTAACTTCTGTTATACCTTCTGGCAAAGAGGTGGAGTTTAAGCTATAAGCTAGCTACAACATGCCAGACCTGTTTCTCAAATCAGCATTGTTTCTTAATGTGGTAACTGTTAGCCATACATGACTATATATCAGTCATCAAAAATAACTATTGAGTATATGTATAGTTGGCAGTCTGTTCTGAGAGTTCCATGCCCTTCCATTTGCACATGTGGAATGCTAAAGCCTGAAACAGGGACAGCACACAGTTATCACTAAGCATGTCGTAGCTATTAGCCAACACAGCTTTGGTCTCGACTTCACCTCTTAGCCAAGAGTTAGTCAGCGTCAGAATTTCAAATCCGGCGATTACGTTATTTGTTGTGAGCTCCACTTCGTTCGTTGGCAGTTGAGATTTTGACTCAAGTGCTGACAAGTTGCCAGTTTCACTCCGTCAATGTGATTATTCTTATTTTATCTTTGGCTTGGTTTGCATTCCTTCTGATACTGATCTGCAGTTTGGATAAAACAAGCCGTTTTAAAATGAAACCCTTTGTGATAAAGTGATTTGGAAACTCGTGATGCATATTTCACTTCTGGCATAACACCCGAAATAAATCGGAAGGATAAAAAGAGGAAATTCAAAATGTCTGCTTTCAAACTTTGCGATATCTAAATACACCTTCAATGGGAGAACCAGCATGTTAGAAAGAAAGCTTGGCACATCCACTTCATGCTGAACTCATCTTAAAAGAGCCAACAAGATGTGCATTTGTATCATTTCCCAAGTGCCAGAACAGGTCTGCCAATTCAATCCCCTCTCAACTCAGACCAACTTGGATGGAAGTGCTCCCACTGCAGGGACAGCCTCCCTGAGTTGTGTAATACTCTTATTTCACCAAGTGGTCCTGTTCAGTCTGAGAGCAGCACATGAGGCTCATTTCTGGATCGGGTTCTGTGGGGCTGCACTGAGCAGTATGGCGTTGACGCTGTGATATTCATCCCTGATGGGATATTCTTGTTTGAAAACAGAAACCTTGGAGTAGAGATGTTTTGTTCTGCTCAGGGACACGAGATGGAGATGATAATGGAGGCAGTTTGAGTCCATAAACACCAGTTTTACAGTTCAGCCATTGACAGACAAAACTTAAGGATGGCAATAAAACACAACAAGATCACAAAAACTCAACAAAAAAACAGACCTACAGACTGATTTCATTTGTACTGTCTTAAACCTTGGAGATATATAAACATCACTTAAACTTGTCCAATCATCGTGAGTCAGAGCTCAAAATATGCTAATTTCTCAGGGAACAGATTTAAAAACTTTACCTAAAGCACGATACTCCAAAAAGCACTTTTTTCTCTTTTCTGTTGTAGTTGTTTCGTGTTGCATCGTTGAATTCATCTCAGGCAGCTTTTTCCAAACATTCAGATCAGCCTTGACTTAATATCAGTGTTGTCATATTTCACGCTGTACTGGCTATTGTGTCATTAGGAATTTACCAACTAAAATGCCAAACAAGGCTTGAGGACATGAAACACTTTGTCTTAATTAAAATGTTCACTCACTGTAACCAGTCCTAACAAGCTGTTTCTTAAAGCATAAAATCGCTTCTTTTGTGAACCTTTGTTGTACAAAACAACGGATAAAACTGTAAAAGAGGCACGTCAAACAACTGTTTAAATCTAGTTTTTATAAATACTGGCTGAGATGTTTAAACTTCCTTATACAGAGGAGTATCTGGCTGTCCACTGTACAGATCTGAACTGATCTGACAAAGCATTCCAACATTTTGGCACTTGAGGAGCACACGTACAGTGGCCAGTGACGTCAAAAGTGCTGCAGCAGTACAAAAGATTTTAGATTTGAAGGAACTGGATGAAAATACTAACAAAGTGGGAATTAAACTACTTGTAAACATTCAGCAAGAAGTAAAGGCAACGAAAACCATCAGAAAACCGCCAAATTGTTTACATGTCAGGTCTTCCGGGCCTGCAGGGGGCACTAAATGGTACAGCTTTCATATCAATGGAAGAAATAAACTCACACAATCAACAGCAGATTATAAATGCAAGGTAGCATCAGATCCACCTTTGACCCTCATTTTAGGTCAGACTTCTACCCAAATCACTGAGTGGGACTGGAGCTGTGAGGAATCATCATCCCCCCGCTCTAAATCTGACAGTCCTTTGTGGAAAGAGAAGTTAACACGTCTTCACACATTGCTTTTAAATTTCAAACGGCTCTGTGCATGCATCCAGCTGCTTATCTACCTGTCTGCTCTTTATTCCCCCAGCGCTTCAAAAAGATTAACTTTCAGAAGACAAATTCCCACGTCTGTACACCGAGCACACACACATTTAGACACAGAACACACACAGACATCATGCAGACCTTTGAAAAGTCCACAGCATTTGAATTAGCTTGTATTATACCTGCAGCACCAGAAGACAAACAGAAGACATGAGACAGAGCAGGTTGTATTTTTATACTCTCATCTCAGCACTCATTAGATTCCAGGTGCTCAGGGATCTTCTTATCAAATAAATATGACTCAGGTCCTGATTTTGTTTTTGCACAGCCCACCCCACGCATCAGGAGAGAGAAATATTGCAGCGGTTTGTCTTCAAGTTCCTTTTATAGAGCTCAGATTTGGATGCACATAATGTTCTTTTTCATCGTTGCTCCAGTGTGCTAAAACATCCCACAGATGAAAATGATCCAGGCAGGATGTTCAGCTCAGGGGTAATAATAGATACTAAGTCAGACAGGAGCAGCTAAACATGTATTTCACTTGGACTGTTTGGCATTAATTTAAAATGAATGATTTTTTGACACAAAATGGCCGCCAAAACAAGAAGCTGTTACCCCAAAGATGAGACTGAATCTGAATCAGCGCCGATGATTGATGAGGGGAATCTTAAAACACAGAGGGCAGCCACTTCTGGACTCATCCAAAAACAGCAAAGTTCAAGACGAGGCTGTGTGCGGCTCGGTAACAAGAATAAATATAAAGAAAGAAAAGCATGTTTTACCACAATTAGAACTTTGAAGCGAGTAAGTGGAGAGATAGCATGAATTTTACAAGAAAAAATCCATGATTCCCTGAAGAATGAAATGTCCGACGAGCTCACTTCATTCTTCCAAGAACTCCTATGGTGATGATGCCTCATTGCAGACATGCACTTCTTATATTTGTACATTAAGTGTACTCTTTAAAACTCAATTTCCAGGAAAGACAGAGGCAAGAAGACTAGATTAGTTCATTAGCATGAATAATGCTAATACTGGATAAATGAGTATCTAAATAAACTTTTGTTTGCAAAAGAAGTCACGTCAGAAGTCCTCATTTCTCCGTATTTACACCATTCTCCTCTGGTAAAGCTAATGGTTGGAAGCTAAAATGCTGTTATGTTTTGTAATCTCTTCAGATGTTGTAATCTAGCCTGAAAATTGTAAGAAATGTTATGAGTCTCACATCTAATACCATTTATACCGCTCGACCAGTCACTGAAACAATCACAAAACAAAATCTGGAGGGTCATGATGCTGTTCACGTTTTAGCGTCCCACCTTGGACGTGTCTTCAGAGAAAAATGGCTTCCATATCATCTCATCATATCTGTCCCATCATTCACCTATTTGATCCATCCAAGATGTGTCTTTACCGACTGAACCTCAGACTCACAGGATTCATTGACACCCCACAGAAAAAGTCCAGAACAGCAGCATTCTTACAAACAACATCCAAATATCACGCGAGTTCAAACAGGAAGCTCTGCAAACTGTCACATCTCCCACATTTGTACCGAGAAGACAAACTCAAGACGGCAGCACAACGACCTGTATGTTCTTCCTGCAGCCTCGCAGTTCATTTGTAATCTCACATGCATAAACATTAGCATCCTACGGAGGTCGAACCCCGGTGTTCAGACAAATGAGCCGTCAGCTTTCACAAGTGTGGAGTCTGTTCCTGGTGCTTGTTTAGTCTCAAAGAATCTGGAATTCTCCACGTTTACAGGACGTAACGTTAGAAAGCTACAAGCATCAACCAACCACGTGAAAGTTCTGTCCTGTGCTGCAGAGGATTTTGGACTTCAGTGAGTATGAGTCACATACTTTCAGACTGAGGTGTAGGTGGAACATCAGCACGTCTCACACATGTATGAAGTAAGGACTTTCTGGTCTTACCGTGGTTCAGGAAGTACGGTTTCCAGTGTATAAAAAGGATATGGGTTACAGACGACACGTAGACACCAGTTGCGAGGCCGTGTTGTTTGCTTCAAGCAGAAGAAAGCCACAGGGGCGAGAGCCGGGTACGGCTGCTGCTCCTCCTCCTCTGACACGCAGTCCGGATCCCGGATGGGTGCTCGTATTCGAACTCCCAACGTTGGTCCAACGTCCAGCTCTGGTTCCTGCTCCTCATGTTCCTCAACCTCAGGGCTCCACTCTCCTCCACTACTGCTCCTTGTCTTTCTCTCCACCTCCTCCTCCTCTTCCTCTTCTTCTTCCTCTTCTTGGCCTCCTCCAAGGCCAACATTGTGGCCCGGGGCGTCTACTCTGCAGGATGTCTGTATGGCAACCCTCACCTCCTCGTGCACCTCCTCCTCCTCTTCTTGCTCCTGCTCCTGCCCCCTCACCTCTGGGCTCTCTGTGTACTCAAAGCGCGCTCTCCCCTCGCCATCAGTCATGATAGAGCATCAGGCAGAGCCACTCTGGAGGGGAGGTCAGAGGGAGAAATGTTAGGGAGGAGAGGTGGAAGGTGGGAGGGGTTGGTGGTGGGATGGGAGAGGCAGAGATGGAGGTGGAGGGGAGAGTATTTTAGCAAAGATGTGAAGAAGAATAAAGAAACGAGAGAGAGGTGGAAAAGGAGGATCGACTCGGAACTGAGCCTAACAAACATCTCTTAGCAACAAACGCTTCATTTGATGTGGACAAAGATACGCAAAGCACATTAAAAACATGACAGAAAATTACACTTCTAGTTAAAAAAAATAACCCTCTCTGTGAAAGAGCAAACCAAAGATCTGTACTTGAGCATCAAATCTAACCAAATTTGACTGGAGAGATAAATGAAACAGAAAACCAGCAGAGAGAAACATGCAGTAGAATAAAATGAAATTAAATCCCCTGTGATTCTCTGTATCGGCGTATGTTATATTGTAATTTTATGGAACAGTAGGGATTTCTCTCTGTCTCCTTGCTCTTCCTGTTGCTATGTGATTGAACAGATGGACTGCTCTGTCTCTGGTCTACTGAAGGTTTTTTTGAGCCCATACCACGCAAGGGTGGGCAGGGAATGCGCAAAAAGAGAAGAAAAAAACAATAAATGCCTCAGTGAACCTGATTTTTTTTTTACAAGTTGAAAAACGTCGAAAACAAAACATAGTTCCTCATAATCTAGCGATCAGACTTTCTTTTTACAGGTTTTTAATGGGCTTTGTTTGGCCGTCGTTTTGGCGTTCTGGAAAACGAGCGCATCACACTGAAATGATCCTGACAAAGGGGGAGAAATGCTGAAGATGGAAGCAGCAGAATAGATGTTAAAAAAAGTATAATAGTGCCACAAGCAATAAAAATAAAGCCTGTGGGAATAAGGAAGCGCGCGTCACCTGTGTGTTTCTGCTTTTCCGGCAGCACAAAGTGGACTCTGTAGATTTTCAAACATCAGAAGGAGAGATAAAGATTTGGATGGATTCCCCTTACCTTATCGAGACGGAATCGGAAGTTTTCTTGAGCATGATCCGTGACTTTCCGTGTTTCTAGTGCACCCAGCCTTTCTCTGCAATCCTTTCTTTCCTTCCTCTTCTCTCTCCTTCAAAAATCTCCTCCGTACTTCCTCACTTCTCCACAGATCAAAGGTTATCCGCTTCAAAAATTTACTGGAAGTGATCAAAGAGTCGCTTTGAGTTCTCTGGATTCGCGCGTTCGGCTAAACGGGAACATCTATCCACATCCAGGCATGCATCCATCCGTCCATCCTCGCTGAGGTGTTGGTTACGCAGCGTGGTGCGGAGATGCGCGCGGGAGGACCGGAACGCCTGTGTGTATGTGTGTATGTGTGTGTTTGAAGCTCCGTGGATGATCTGACACGGAAAACTTGGCCGAGCAACCGGGAGCCCTGACACGTGACGTGATGCCGGGCTCCGGGGACGTAGCGCACAGTGGGAGACACACACACACACACACACACACATACACACACACAGTCACATACAAATACACTCAAATTGCGCGCAATGTTTAATGCATCACGGTGCAGTCAGCAGATAATGGAAGAGGTCTGAATCATGGAGCCTGTCTTCCGTGGGCACGAGCACAATAACAGAAATCATGATAATAGTTTTTTTTTATTTGGTTTTATCCCAGAGTTTATCTTACATGTTTAAAATAAAGTAATGGAAACAGTGTGAGTTGCCTAAATTATATCTTCGTTTTTCTATTATAATAGAAATATGACCGGAAGTTCGGAGTTGAATAGCCTGAATACAGGTTGTTGGTTTGAGCACAGACAGTAGAATAAATGCAGTGACAACTGATTTCACATTTGATAGCAAACACAAAAATAAATAACTTTCAGAGTAAACATTTTAGTGTCAAACACTCAAAAGAACCACACTGGCAGTTACTTGTCAAAAGTAATATGTTGTTTAACTGCCACATGCCAATAAGCTTGGTTAGCCAAGCAGCTAGCAGCCAGCTACCTCAGAGCTTTCTCTGCCTTACTCTATAAAGGAGCTCATTATTTAACCAAATTAAGCACCCTGGCACTGCTGCTGTGACAGAGACATGACTCCGGATGGATTTTAAAGCTGTACATTTGGATCCTGAGGCTGCCTTAAAAAGCTGACCCTGCATGCTGCCTTCAGCACCATCAAAAGAACCTGCCAGAAACTTGACAGTAATTGACACCAGAACGGAAGAATATAAAAAAGATTCAAAAGCTATACCCAGTGGAATCAAATTCCTTCAGTCAGGTCTCACAGCTGATCACATGTGAATCCCATCAGTCAAACACAGACATGAAATGTGGTTCAGAGATTTTGGTAAGTAGAGTCAGCAGTGTGTTTCTGGGGAATCGCTCACTCTGGCAGGTTTTTAAGAAGAAACAATGGAAAAGTTTTAAGCTACCTTTGCTGCTTTTGTTCCCACTAATACTTAGATATACTGACAAGATGTGAGCCTTTGCAATGAGTCTTTCAAAACTGAAAACACTGTTTTCTGAAGGATGAAGACGGAGAAAATGTTTTTACTTCCTATTTCAGCTCAACAGGTAAGTTGCTGATTTCTGACCATCACAGGGGACACAACTGGTTTCTGAAGCTATGTGCAAAAAGCTGCTATAACCACATCAGAACTAAGCGGCAACCTCCGGTCTGAAAATGTGAGACAATGTGCTAAAATCGGCAGTTCGTCTGCAGTGTCCGCTTGAGGCTGGCTACGTAAGTACTGGAAGTCACGTACACACCAAGCCAAAAAAAGCAGTTTTCACAGCTAAAATAAGCATGTTTACAGCCTGGTACAAAAAAAATGTCTCCCATCTGAATCGCTAATTTTGCTAACAGCACACACAGTACGGGGGGGGGGGGTTCTAACTCAGCAGTTTAGACAATATTAAGATCACCAGTTCGTCCAATCAGAGGCACAGCTCAGCTCACGTGACTGCTGGGCGCCCTATGGCCGTTACTGTGGAGACTCGAAACCCGCCTCATTTCCAATATGGCCGTTTTGCTTCAAAAATCTGTTTCAGAAACAGATGGGTGATGTCACTGAGGCTACGTCCGTTAACTATACATTCTATGATCAGGACAGATAAAAACTCCTGCCCTCACAGAATAATACATTTATAGTTTCTATAAAACCTTTCTGTAACACTACGTTTCCAAACTTCTTTAAAATGAATAATTGAACTTTGGTTCTTTTGTAAGACAGACTCTTAGCAGTTCTAGAAAATGGTTCAAGAGTAGTCGAAAAATGTCTTGGCAGCTGTTCTCATTGATAGATGTAACATGTTCCAATAAGATTTGCTGTGGCCACAGAGCCAGTAAATCAGGCCTTTATTGAACAGCATTGCCCTGCAGCTTTTTGTGCAGTTCACAGATCACTTGGGACAAACTGAATAAATGCTGAGCACGCCGACACCAAGGCTGCTGCCAACCATTTTCGTCACACGAGGCTAAACGGATCAAAAAATAATTTGCCAAAAGGTTTGTGCTCTCCTTCAAGACCCTTGGCAGTGGAGCCGTGTCCCGGAAAGCCAATTAAGGAGGTGTTTGAAGTAGTGAAACTGAGGGGACAATGCAGACGCCCACTGTTCCGATAACAAAACGGGCAGCTTGGTTTTAAATTTAGTCATTAAAAAGAGGAAAATTTGCATTTGAATTTCATTAGTTCATGTGATTGAGATGAAATGACCATTTTAGCATCTTGGGTGAAAGATTCAGTTATTTTTATAACTTCATGCTGTTGTGTTTCAGGGTAAAAGGGTTAAAAAATATGAAAAAAAGTATATTTTTTAATTATTTTGAGACTTTCAGATAGGATAACAAAAGAGAACATTAGCATGAACATTAAAAATCAGAGGAGATATTGGACCTAATTCATGACATCACAGTCATTTTAAAGCTTCAAGATTTATGATCAACTGAAAATATTACGTAAAGCAAAAACTTGGAAGAAGTCACTACTTATTGAGGCTAACTCAATGTGAGTATTATTATCCTGACAGTATCAAAGCTTCCCAGCCTTAGCATGACGACAGATCGAAATGACCACCATGGATGTTCCTGACGGTGTTCTCTGAATCTCACTTTCCTGCTCTCTGGCTGCAGAGAGAGACAGCATGTTATCTAAAGTGAGATCCATCTGGGAGGTTTGCTGCAGGAACAACATGAGTTAAATGTTCTGTCCATTCATTCTCAGCTGTGAGCAAAATGGAACAGCATACCGAGACATCGACCACCTGTCCCCCTCACCCCTACTCTCTCTCCTCTCCCCCCTGCCTTGCCATCGTGAGCAGAGCAGGAGCACAAATCCTCATTACAGCAGGCTTGGCCCCAAACTGGCTCCCATGAGGCTTCAGCTAATGTTGGCTCCAGTTTCACACCACCATCAGCTGTGTGTACAAAGCCTGGAAGCCTGCTCTGTGAACATTCAAGGCATCTCTGACTAAACGGTCTCTACTCCAACCCTCAGCCGTTTATGTGAGACCTCGCAAAACGGTCACTCTCTGTGTAGTTTTTCTACATTTCATGGTTAAAATCTAAAATAAATATTCATTTATTTAGTTGTTTTCTCTGTCTGTTTCTGTTTATCAAAAGCCAAAAGAAAGAATCTGTGGGTTCATTCAAATCTTTTCATATTTACTGTGAACCAACTTAAAATTTTATCATTCCCTCGATGTACAATATACACATAATTTTTGTCTTTTCATGTTGAAATAAGACATTTTTCTTGTTTTTGTCAGGTGAAAGTGGATCATTTGAAGTGTAATAAGTCAATTTTCTTACTAAACGTTAGAAATTAGAATTTGCTTGGATTTCAGTTTTTGCAGTGTAAGTTCTGAAGTTTTAATGCACGTTTTGTGGAAGTTTACCTGAAGTTAATGTCTACTTCTTTTATGAATTTCCAGAAGGCTGTACGCTATCGAGTGCAACGCTGCCCCCACAGGCGAGGTGGCTGTTGTGCCGTTTATTCAAGGAAACTTTGATTGTCTTGTGTGAATGCAACACTAAACATTTAAAAATTCACCAGATGAATCCTTGTGACACTAATCCTTTGTAAATAGCACCTTGGTAGACGAGTCAGTGAGGTGTAATACATGAGGAAGATAAATATCTAAACCTCAGGATTGTTTCTGGTAAAACACAACAAGTCTCTTCGGATCTATAACCTTGTTATACGTTTAAATTGTGTTGTATTCTTTATAATGGGAGAAAAACGTCAGGGATCTTTGCCCAAAACATCTTTTTTTCCCCCACACTTTTTAAATTCACTAGCAGAATAAGTATTGCCACCAGTCTGGATCAATACAGCAGTGTTTGCTTCTCACAGATAATCATCAGTCTTCTCCCTCCGTTTCCCGACCACTGTCCCAACCCCCCCCCCACATCCCATCATCCCCCTTCCTTGCCTCCTCGCTGACTCCCACGCTTTCATCATCCAGCCTTTTCTTCCTGCTTTTCTCATCTCCTTCTCATCAGCCAGCCGACCATCACTTGATCCTTCTCTGTACAGTGGAAGAAAGAGAAAAGCCGACGGACAAACACAAAGGGATGGCATTTCATTTGGAATTATATAGATCTGAAAAAGGAATGAGTCATCCAATCGGACAGAAACTAAGAGATACATTTAACAGAAGGAGAATCTTATGACTGTAGTTTGTATTAGAGTTTCAATAAAAAATGACGTCAGTGTTTATTTTCTGTTTAACATTAATAAATGTAAACCCTGTTATATAAAAGTTAGAACACTAAGTGCTGTAAGAACCAAAAGAACTCAGCACTCAGAAAAAACGATATCTGACAGAAGCTGTGATACATAACTCTGTCACGCCCACACTGTTTGATTGACAGCGGATCTCTGGAGATGTACAGGGCAGAAACACAACAAAGACATCAAAGACGTCTCTAAAGTAATGAAGAAAAACAACTAAGTCCAGGAATAGTTCTTTAAAATTCATCACCATCTTGGTTTTTCTCACCTCCTCCTGTGACGTCTCAGAGCTGGATTGATCTCGCCTGTCTCTGGGGACGGGAGCTTCTCATTAGGCCTGCTGACGTATGGGAGGACGGGGAGACCCTGCATGTCATATTTCACAGGGCTTCCCTCCTCGGCAGCTGCACGCACATTTCTATACTGTACATGTGCAGAAGAGAGTGCATCACAAGTGTGTTTCACAAAGGCCCTGAAATATGCATGTTCTCGATATATTATTGAAATCAAGCTCAGAAAAGTACACTGAGATATGGGGCGAAGTGAGGGGGTGAAAAGAGTGAAAAGGATGAAAGAGTCTGTGTTTTTTCAGCTTCGTGCCAAAGTGATCAGTCTAATTAGGGTACGGGAGAGGACGAAATATTGGTGCATTAATAAACATACCAGGAAAAAGAGGAAACAGTTATATAATCTCACACAAACACCAGAGGAGCTTTTTGCACACACATAATAGCATGAAGCCTCACAGTGAGCTTTAACTGAGAGCTGTCGTGCTACAGAGTGCAGCTTAGTCATATATGTTGACATGAGAGGGACACCTGTGCGCCGCGTGAATGAGTGTGAGGCATTAAAGCATTAAATGTGGCATCATCTGCTGTGTACATGTATTTCTTGTCAACTCATCTGCATTAAATCACATTTCTGAATCATGTAATTGTTTTTTTGTCAACTCTAAATCAAAAAAGTCCATTTGTGTGTCTAAAAATATTTTTAAGAACTCTCTCAGGAGACTTTTGATAATAAAATATAGCAGTTGCGCCAGTTTTGCTAGGCAAGTAAGCTAACCCTATATGAGTCCTGCAGGAACTCCAGCATGGAGATCCTTAGAGCACATGTTGAGATGCTGCCCTGAAGTCTGCTGAAGAGTACTGCTGATTTCATCTGCAGGGATCCAAAAGAGCAAACTTCAGGTCACAGCAGGACACATTACCTTGGTTGTCTCGTCACACTGGCCATCCAAACCATGCTGAACTCAAGCACGATTATCCCCCCTCCCCCACAGCACCACTCCTCTGCTGGCCAGTACAGCCTGCGGTCACACTACTCCAACATGAGCCAGACTTTAGAAACACACATGGCCTGTCTACGTCATTATGAAGCGTCTGTTTACATGGAGCGCAGTCTCATCAGTCAGCACAATGAGACACAGAGATCAGGATTACAACTTTAATGGCTTTTTGGCTCATGAAAAGTTGTTTTGGTCCAACACAACCCTTCAAGGCCCCCGTTATTGCTTGAAATAACTGTTGAGAGAAGCGGTCGCCATGATCATGTCTGCATGTTCATGCATGAAGTGTACCATGCCGAAGCACACCTCCCTGAAGCGTGCCAAAGAGGAGAAATGAACCGTGCTCAAGCAGTGTATACTTGCAGTCACACTGGCCAAACAAACTGGACTTTAAGGCTGAAACATGCTTTGGCATGGTGTATTTGGCCAGTGTGACCATGCCCTTAGGCAGACTGCAAGGTCTCAATGGGACTGCTAGCAATGGCTGGTGACTGGCAGATGAGAATGGACAGCCTAGGTTTGCAGAACACAAAGCTGGTGATCCTTTTGGAGCTTAAAGCCCTCATTGGAAGAGCAGCTGGAGGAGGCCCAGGAGTGATAAAGGGCCAAACACCTCAGACTGATGAAGACCTGCAGAGGGAACAAATGAAACCTGAGTGTGAACCTCTTGAGGATGTCTGCAGGAGATTTCCAGGGCAGGATCATGACAAGGAGCTCTGGCTTATTGGTTTTAGATCCATGGCTTGGACACAAACCATCGCCCTGGTTCATCACGGATGATGTGTCCAAGCTGCACCATCTGGATGCAGAGGCTGTTTCTACAAAAACAAACTGCGTGCTTTGTATTACTAATCTATTGTTCTCTTTTGTCTATTGAGCTTTTAAAGCCCATCCAGGGACAGGGAGGCAATTAAACAATACATTACAAGCTGATTGGTTTTGTTCCACTTAAATGAATACATGAGTAAATAAAGAAAAGAAATTAATCTGGCTTGTGCAATCCTGCCCAACTGAGAGCAACTTTTCTTCATAAATAATTTAGGTTGTTTATTAGAGGACCAAACAACAAACTACATCCTCTGAATTCCCAATCTAACCATCTTAAAAAGTGATAAATCTTTTGTATGAATGTGCTTTTGAACATGTGGATCTGACGCTGCATCATCCTGACTGTGATTCTGTTGTGTCTGTACCCCGTCTGCTTTCATCTTCTGGAAATAAAAGGGAACTATATACACATACACACACTGACACACACCGGCGCCGACTTCCTGCTGGCCTCTTCAAAAATATAAAACTCGTTTTCAGTACAAAGACCTGCTGGTTGCAGGGCGCCCTCACCCACACACACCCTACTGGTCGACTTCAAACTGGCTCAGAGAGACGCAGAGAGGCTGAGACCAAAACAGAAGAGAGAGAGAATAGAGAGGAACAAAGGGAAACAAAGAGAGAGAGAAAACATTCATAGGTAAAAGTGATAAGAGAATTTATGCAGTTTCACCCTGTTTAGTAACAGCTGTATCCAGTCACACAGTTTCCACAGCTTCAGTGATTAACAAATAAATTAAAAAGTGATCCAGAAATCTAGTCGTACTGTTTAGACCAAACCAAAGAGTTCAAGGCGGCGCTTTTGAGGTGTATTTGTAAACCATCATGGCCGCCACTGGCATAGCCACCTGGAAAACTTGGAACCAAATGTCTTTAACACTCACCAATGTGTTTCACGAACCTCTACTGAGCGTGTCGAGAACAGTTGTGAGTAGAGTCTGCACTGTCTGTCACATTTTGGGCTCCTGCAGAGAGAGAGAGAGACGTGCAGTAGCCCTGTTAACATTCCGTAGAGCTCGGTCGACAACACATTTTGCAAGGGCATCAAGAATGTGTTCACCAATCTTTAGGTGGGTGAGCTATCTAATCTCACAAAGATGTCTTAATGATCGTCTTGAATATTGTTAGACGAAGTGACGTCACCTGTTTCTGGGGCCGATCTATGGTGGCTGCGATTGCAAATGCTGAACTCAACCTATCTTTGATAAAGATGGGATGTGTCTCAATTCAGGGTCTGCTGCCTAAGAAGGCCAAATTTGAAGACCAATTACATCACAGCGGTTCTTTGAAGGCTGTCCCATTTCAAGGCTCCTCAAAATGCAGCTAGTGCGGCCGACGAATCGAGCCCATTTTTCGGGTTCCGAGATGGACGGATTCGGTGGATCCTTCACAGCCTCACATATCATTGGGCGTGAAAGCTGAAGATGATTGACACAGCTGAACTCCAAGAGGACTCCTGTTTTACCCAGATGTGAAGGACTTCTTGCAAAAACTATGTGGATTTATTTTTGAAAAGATTGATGAAGATTTTGTTTTACTGCTGAAAAAAATGTTTTTTTTTTGGGCTCATTGTAGGTAATGTACAGAGGAAAAACACTTTTCCTTATAGCATAGATCTTCTTCTCATCATGGAAAAATTCATAAATTCTCTGGAAAAAAAAAACACCTTCCTTTATTGTTTTCAACTGAAATAATATATTCAATCATTTCAGTATTCTGAAAAAGGAAAAGCAATTAAAACTATTACAGCTTGCACTTTTTACTTTTTTTTTTTTCTTTTAATCTGATATCCCCCCTGGCGCTTTATCAAATGTTGAAAATGAACATTTTACTTAACCCTGTTTTATTGCATGTGAATGTAAATTGTGGTTTTATACTTATAGTACATATATATATATATATATATATATATATATATATATATATATATATATGTATTACTTGACAGGCTTGCAGTACCACATTTAATAAGGAACGAGACATTGATAAACAAATAATAAACACTGAAATAGTTATGATGTATGTGAAATTAGTCACGTAAGCCTGATAGGTGAAGGCGGCGCTGCATGACGTCGAGAGTGACAAACGGGAAATGTGCCGTAAACCAGACCATCTCAATTCAGTTCGGCCTTTGCAGTCCCTGAAAGGTTCAGCCCCTGAATTGAGACACAGCTATAGTGTGAGGAAAAAAAGGCGATGCTACAATAAGCCTGCAAATGGACACTTAAAGGAACTTAAATTCCTCATAGGGGGGGTTGCTGCTTCAACATCAAAGCAGTACACACCACATTTTAAGACTAACACAACTAGGGAGCACATATAGGAAAACATGGGCTCACTGCACAAATAATGGGGACACTCGATGTAAAATTGGCAAATGCATAGTTGGAAAAAATGATTTGATGTGAGAGAGGAACCCAATGCCTGACAGTGTGTGTTGAGATTGGGTTAGGAGCACTTCAGTGTGGTGAGAAGGAAAATAAGGAGTATGGTTGGTATGATAGAGAGATATAAAAAGAGGGGCAGGCAGACAGGAGGAAGCAGACGTTTGCTGCTGACTCACACAGATATGTGAAGTCTCACTATGCTTCCAGAAACTTCTGTGCAGTCCTAACATACTCAGCTGTGTAATGATACGCCTGTGTGTTTGGCGTGTATGTGTTTGTGTGTGCGTGTGTGTGTGTGTGTGTCTGCTGGTGCAGCTGTGCATTCCAATCAAAGAGATTTAACCCTCTCGCCCCCACCGAGGGCTCCACCCCCTTTGAGCCATCTCCTCACATTATCCACTAATACCCTCTGCTCCGCTACCATCTGGACCAGTCTCTGCTAGCAGCCTGTACATACTGTAAGTGTGTGTGTGAGTGTGTGTCTGCATCAGCCTCATATTCACAGAAAGAAAAATTAGCTAGTTTATCCTCCCTTTGCTTTTCTGACGTCGACCTCAAAAGAAAAAAGTCGGCTTTATGAACAATAAAACAATACTAATGTGTCGTAATCTGTTGCGGACTGCTGCAGCTGTTATTGAGCAGATATGACTGTTGTGTCTGGTTTACTCACCCTTCACACATGCAGGTTTCAAGCTACCGACTGAGATAATACTGATCAGTTTGCGTGTTCAAGTACAACCAAAAAGTTTTCTTTACAGAATCTCTGTATTGAAAAGTCAAAAAAAGAAAGACCAGCCTGAAGGAATGTTTTTACCACAGTGTCAACAAGTAGAGGGGGGGGGGGCTGATATGACATGTGACCAGGTTGTCTCTGCATATTTCATCTCTGCCTGTTGATAATGTGGCAAAAATGTCACCTTACATTTGTTTCTGTTAGCATCTGCATTCATCTGCAGGTCTTGCTCACCTCATCCTGATTCTAATCCACCTGTTCACCATACATTATCCCTAACATGTGACTGTTGAGTAAAATACGACACTCACAGATGGACACTAACCACAATATGGCACTTTTTTCTTCTCAGCATGTTGGTAAATATATGCAAACATTAAAAAATGTGTGCATGACAGGTGACTGAAGCTTTATGTTCACACCCATGAAAGAGAAGTAGATTAGAAAGTCAAGTTGTAATCTTCAGAGTTTTAACAGGAAATGCTCCGTCTCATTTGCCATCTTTTTTTTTTTTTGTTACTGGCTTGGTTGCACCGTCTTCACTAGACTTTCAGCTCAGTTTCATCATCCCTTTCCTCACAACACACACACACACAAACACAGAAAGACCTAGAGCAAAGACATAAAGCTTATCAGATATGAGTCAAATATTACCCACTTACAGCGATAGCATTTATGTGTTGTTGTGGATGTGCATGAGTGTGTACTTCACAGATCACAAGGTTAGGGGAGTGGATTTCTTACGAGGCCTGTGGCTGCATGGTGTTGGCTTGACTACTCTCTCTAATGAGAGACACACACACACACACACACACACACACACACACACACACACACACACACACACACACACACACACACACACACACACACACACACACAGCAGCGAATTACAGTTTCAACCGATCTGCCTCCCAACATCCCACTCATCCATTTCCTGGCCCGAAAGTGTGTGTGTAAGTGAGAGCGAATGTGTGTGTTTGAGGCCAAGAGGTCGCTGTCCTGCCAGCTTCTCGTGGTTAATCCCTTCTTACCTCGCTGTCTCTGATACACCTCAAGCTTTTCATCCTTTTCAGTCCCAGTGTTTTACTCTTTCTCCATCTATTAGGAAAAAAAATGTCTTTTTTTCTATCTTTTGATTTTATTCAATTTTACACAATATTTTTGGGCACATATGGTCTACAGCGTGTGTGTTTGGGTGTGTGTCTGCGACTGGCTGGGAGTGTGAGTGGTTGACGGATTGAAACATATGTTCATCAAAGACGGATTACTGTCCAGTGGTGTGATTCTAATCTGAACGCTGCCTTCGAGAGAGAACAACCTGCTAAGGCTGATCTCGCACACACACACACACACACACACACACACACACGCACACACACACACACAAACATGCAAACGAACACACAAACATGCAAACGAACACACATAGCCTAACCTCTAGAGGTTCAAAGGGTGGGAGTGCTGGGTTGACTGTACCTACGCAGCCCCCAATGATAATCATCTTTACATTCAAGCAGCCAATCAGAGCGCTTCTTTTCAGAACAGATGGCAGCAACTAATCTGGCCTTTCTTGGAAAGTATTTGTGTCAATCATCCGTCTTTCATTGTTGTGTTGTGTACTGTTGGCAGAAAACGTAGCTGATATATCAACACATCAGGACTCTGGATTCTGGCTCAAGGTGTTTCGAGCTCTCAGATGTTTATGAATTATGCAGAGGAGGAAGAAACTTGCTGGGTGTGTATGACACAACTAAATAAATTGACGCTAAACCCGTCCTTCCCTGGTTTCAGTTGCTTTACAAACATTTCATTCTCTTCTTTGAAAATAAAGAGAATAAAACCATGGTTCCTTTTTTTTCCTGAACTGACAACAGACAAAGCTTGGTTTTGCTGTGGCAGCAGACAAGTAGGTACTCTTAGTTGCTAGCATTTTGTAGCTTGTTAGCCATAAGTTTAAGAGGCATGTGCAACATGATTTTGTTTATATTCGTGTATCAAGCTGATTTGTTTTCTTACTACAAACTAAGCACAATCTTTAGCCTTAACATTTTTTAAAGCTAAGTATCCTTGCAAAGATAACTAGATACTTTGTTAGCTAAGTCTAATTAGCTCCTAAAGTTTATTGACCACCTTGTTCTCGAGTGAGAAACCTCAAAGTCCACCTCACTGCTAAATGTTTGGTACTGGCTGATAGACTGGGGTTAAAGGGTTCAACCTAATACTAAAATGTCACATTCTGATGAGAGATGTGGGAGATTTTAAAGATAAAAGATTAGCAAGTTCATTTTTTGTTGTTAGCATTTTATTCTTTACAGCCTGTTAGACAAGACCCTTCAGTAAAATGATTTAGTTTTAATTGTGCTTTTGCTGATTACCAATGTGTTATGATGCTAAAAAAAAGGTTTAGATCTGTGTCCTAGGGAAAGCAAACTAGTTTATTTTATAGCTATGTATCATTAGCTCTGCAGATTTGTTGAAAGACCTGCTGTGAAAACAAGAAAACGTTAAAACATACTCAAAGTGCATCTCACTGCTACAGGGTTGACACTGACTAAAAGACTTAAGCTAAAGCTATTAGTTCAAGCTAATACTCAAGTGTCACATGCTAAAGAGAGATTCAGAATATTCAGTAAACAATGAATAATATGGCCTGTCTTTGTGTCTAGCCATTTTTTACGTTTGTGTTGAACATCTTGATATGGTCTTACCTGTGTTGGTAAGGCTGAATACACACTTGCTAAAAGAAAGAGGCTGCAGCGCATTCAGGGCAAAAGCTAGCTAGCGCTGATGTTGGCCAAATGTGTGAAAATCTGCAGCTAGCTGACTCATCTGAAAGTAAACCCTCCTCAAAGATACACCTGACGGCTTCTCACATGACATAATGCTGAGATGTTGAAGCTAGGCGTCACAAATTTGTTTTATTTATTAAGATTAATTTACAGCCGAAGCTAGCATGGACTGTAATGTTATACCACGTTAACTTCAGTATAGCACAAAGCTCTTCTACGATTCAGAGTCTTTCTCAAGGACAATTTAAATGCCCAAACTACTCACAGACAGCCCACTCTACCACCTGAACAACTTCCATAAAAATCTGGTATGGTAAATTTCACCAAGAAAAGGGCAACAGTAATTGGATTATAAATCCTACTGACGACACTGTTCTTCAAAGTTTGGCTTATTTATGTCTGCCTATAGCTTTCTATTGACTTTGTGAGCTCTTTTCTTGTTATTAATGTCCTTGTTCCCTCACTGTAAACTGACCAACCAGCAGCAACCTTCTAGATTTTGTCATCTCGATTCACTGTGTCTTTGCCTGTGTGTGTAGTGTGGGAGCTTGTTAGTTGATTTACAGGCTTCTGGGAAGCTGCAAAGTGCAGCTGCTGTCACTACAGAGATCAGAGGGGATTCCTAGACAGGCTGGAAAGGGGGGGATGTAGAGGGGGGCAGGAGGTAAGGAGACTGGGGCTGGAGAATGGAAGCACAGGAGAGTTTCATGCAGTTAGAAGAACTTAAAGACGCGTTCTGCAATGATGAGCATAGATTCCTCAGAGCTTACAATCTTTAGTGAATCAGTAAAGCTGCCAGGAAAAGCTCAATGATAAATGAAATACTTCTTATGTATACTAAGTTATAAAACTCCATTTCAGACATCCATTTCTTTGTATTGTCAGATGCAACAAACTGCAGCCCTGTTCTCTTGATTCTTATCTGTTTCAACAATCCTCTAATTGCTAATGCTAATCTAACGCTAACTTGGCAGCTTTAAAGATAAAAAATCTTGGCTCTGTCTTTTGATAAGTCCTTTACCAAGGGTTACATAATTAGGACCTTGTGATCCCTTGGACTATCTTATCATTATCATTACGTATGATGAATAATGAGTAAATAGGGAGCTAACATCAGAGCTGGAGGGAACTTTTATATATTTTATAGACTCCAGACACATAGATTAATTAGACAGGCAAATTGTTTCCCCTAAAAGTTTTTCCTTTGTTCTTAATTCATGATATTTCATGTTAAGATTCACAGATCTAAAATCAGGCTCATGGGTTGACATCATGTCTCCAACAGGAAACCATCTCTTGTAATGATTCTGCACATCACCGCCCTGTTCCATGCATTAGCCCGTTGTTGTCATGTGAATATTAATGATGTAATGTAATCTCTAGAGTGATTCTGCAGTTGGTTATGTAGCTTGTATAATCCAATTGGTGTGTCAGTGTCTAATTCGTGGAACAGCAGACGTCAGTCCAGATGGCTTTCAAAAATGATCCTAAAACACAGTGAGATTTTGCTCCGTCATTTACTGTAATACAAGAGATTTTTACCTCTGTCACGGGCGCCACCATTTTGCAACCAGCGTCTGCACAGTAAAGACTATGAGGGACAGAAAATCTGAGTAGTGCCAGTTGACACAAATATATATATGTATATTTTTTTCTTTTAAAAGTCTAATCTCTTCTCACATGTCCTTCCTGAAATATCTTACTATTCCCAAAAAAACAGCATCTGTCAATCATCGTTAATCGAGATGTAAAACCCTGTTTTCAACATCTAATAATTAATGAAAAAGAAACTTTTTTAGAAAAAAAGAGGACCTGAACACAATGCAGCCAAATAAAATCTTCATATCACCACAGCATACAGATATTAGAAGTATTTCTACAAGGTGAATTGATTTTTTAAAGTTTGCCCACAGCCCATCTAGAAGAATCGAGAGATGGAGCTTTTGACCTATGCTGCAGCCAGTCACCAGGGGGAGCAGTTTTTCGCTGTGACCTCAGTTTGAGCTGAAAGAGATGACGTCCAATGTTTTTTTTTTTTTCAGTCTATGGATTGAAGAAGCATCAAACCTCGCCTGGGAATTATGGGAGAAAAACTTACTTAAAGGTACTTTCAAACGGGTGGGTCCAGAGACAGGATTTGACCCTCTCTATTTCTAATATTCAGATCTACTTTACAAACCAAAATTAAGTTGTCTTACAGATATTTGTCCTCTGTGCATATAATTTGACTTCAAAGAGTCATACAACAAAATGGCAAAAATGTAAATTCTAAACTTAGATATTTCTCAAAAGAAGAGTCCTTGCCCATCTAAATTACAGCAAAGGATCACAGAAACTATATATATATATATATATATATATATATATATATATATATATATATATATATATATATATATATATATATATATATATATATGCATTTTATAAATGAAGTCAAAAGATTCAAATTTTGAAGATGAAATCAAAATTTCCAGAATTCTGACATTGAAGTCAGGATTGGGGAATTTTAAAAATTAAGTCAGAACTCCTGAATTCTGGGATTAAAGTCTGAATTTTAATCCAAAAAAGGGTCATATTCAAAACAAAACTTATTCGATTGCCTTTTTCCCCTTCTTTCAGTGGGCTTGAACCACTTTTTACAGGAAGTATGACAGAGAGACATAAATACCAGCACTTAAAAATCTAAAGTTTTAATTTTAACATACATGTCATGTGAATGATTTGAAAAGTGAGAGGTTGGAGACTGTGGCATCAGAAAATGTGGGTTCATTCACAGTTAGAAAAAAGCTGATGACTCAGAGGAGGGAGGAGTGAAGAGAAAGCGGGGTTATGGAAGGGTTGACAGACACTCCAGGCTGAGAACTGAGAGGAAATAGTTCCTGGTACTTATTTAATGCTCTTAATCCGACAGGTGGGGTTTACAGCATCAGATAGTCTGCAGCGTTGTCATCAGAGATTAAGCATGAGAAGTAGATATATCACTTTCAATTTATGTCTGCTATGGTCCTTAAGGTCCTAATAAGGGGGAGAAAAGTGCTTAAATCTGTTATGAAATAGAGCTGAAGTGCCACAGCAGGAAGAAGATATTTAAGGCAAAACACTCACTCAAATAAGATTTACTCTAATAAGCAGCAGAGAATAAGTGTCTGAGTCATACTCAGAGTGAGAGAGCAACCAAACGAGGAAACAGAAACCGCCATGATCAGCAGCAGAGACGGAAGCAGGACCGCAGGACAACTGATGGTCAGGTCCAATTACCGGGAAAAATACTCCTTCAGGCAGATGATGGCGTGGGTAAACACGGCTCTCTGACAGGTGTGTGTGCCTGTGTCAAAATGAGAGAGACTGGGAGGGCTTGGCTTTTGACTGTATGTGGTGTCATTTAGAGAGCAGAGACTCTATGGCTCGCAGTTCAAATTCACCACTCATAGTCTTTTGTTTGGCACCAAACTGTGAGCACAATTTGCTCTGATGTTAAATAAATTCATTGTTATTCAGACCACAGAGGAGGACAGTTTTTCTCCATCAGTGAGAAGTGTGGCTGCGCTTTAAAAACATGGTTTCAATCCACTTCCTGCTTCAGGTCCACATCTCACAGCCTCATGGTGCAACAATGTTTAATATGAACATTTGTTTCATTGCTGCTTTTGTCTGGATAATTGCACGCTTAAGGGGAGAATTAACTAAATGAGTAATTGTTCTATTATTGCAGCTTGCAATTAGTAGCATGCCATCACAGCTGCACTTCCTTGGATTCAGGGGAAAGTGGATTTAAATTCATACTGGTGCTACAACCTCAACCTTCATCCTGTAAAGATATCTTAAAAGGAGAAAAGAGCATTTTCCAACACGTACTATTCAAGTTGTATTCCTCGACAGACCTGCTGACCCACAGTAGAAATCAGTGATGCAGAAACAGGGAAATGATTGCATGTCATCGTCAAACCAACTACTGTACAGCACTCGCTGAGCTCAGTGGAACCTCCATGCAGGCCTGAGGCACTACAGAATCGTGTTCCCTGCTTTGGTCCAAGACCTTTTAAAGCCTCATACAAGAAAAATGAAGCTTAATAACTCTGAACAGAACATAAAAATTAAAACTAGGTGTGAAATTATGGACATTCAGGAGTTTCTCTCTCTGCCTTAAGGGGAGCGGACCAGTGACACTCAATCTGAATCTTCTTAAAGATTTAAAACATGGATATAACTTAACAATGCAGGATGTTGACACTAAATATGTTTTTAGAAACCTCTACATATCCATATGTTCTAGAAATCTCTGAATCCATCTGTTAATTGCTCAAAATGGTCCGTTCTAAAGAAAAACAAAACCAGAGAACTTCACAAGACTTGCTGAAATGATGATGTTAACATATAAAGATAGCTGGTTCATGGCATATTTGGGGGAGGGGCTCAAACACCAAGGTCTGTCTCCAAAAGGCTGGCCAATTAGAGGGAAGGGGGTCTGTAGAGCAAGGAGCCTTAAAGAGACAGCAGCTAAAACAGAGGCTTGAATAGGGTTTTCAAAAACAGTGTGTGAAAAATAGCTTTTTTTTTAGAGCTTAACATTGTGTAAAGCTACTAAGGGGGCACAATTAAAGACAAAAAAAAAAAAAAAAAAAACACAATACCCCCTCTTTAAGGATTTCTATCTCTCTGGCTTGTACCCCTGGGAACAGCAAGTGTTTACAAGTAACATTTCTCTTTTTGAAAGAAATCAGGATGACAATTCTTGTCAGAAATCAATACAACAAAGCTTTGGGATTGTCCACAAGGGGCACCAAAGCCAACACAGACATTAAGTTCCACACAGGAGATATAATGATGATGAAACCTGCAAATTAAAGGCTGACTGTTTTCTTGACAGTGGACATTAATATTAACGACTGACATTTCAAACACTTTGCACACTTGGTGTTCAGACCATGAAGATACCACTAACCAATCCCTCAGAGTCACGAAACATCCGTAAAACACCACTGCACAGTCCAAAAGCCAACATGTGCATAGAAATACTCCAGCAGCCGCCCCCCCAGAGTGTTCCCCCCTTTTATCCACCATGTGTTTATACCTGCTGTCGTGCTTTCAAGATGTGTTCAGCGTGTGAGCGCACAGCCCGTCACAATGAAGCAGAGATTGGAGGCAACACATCGTTGCACACACACACTGCACTGAGGCCACAATAGAAAACAAATCTCTGCCATTTAAAAGCCCAACCGCTGAGACTCTGTGGTGCGATAAGGACTGCTGAGCAGGATTCAAGAAAGTGATGTGTGCTGAGAGCTGGCTCTGACACGAGCGCTACTGATGTGGAAAAAAATAATTGATCATCGGCACAAATCCCAAGACGCTGACGGTGCTGTGAGATCACATTCAGACTCCGATTGTGTTTAAGTCCACATCAAGTTGTCACTGCTGTCAGAGAATGTAATTTAAAAACAGTTATTTCTCCTCCACAGTCAAAGTGAAAGTGTGTGAGTTAGTGTTGTCATCTAGTTCCCAAATCTCACGAGTCAAAGTCTTGTACCTGAGTCTGAGTCTGAGCACCCTTTTTACCTGCGTTAGGTCTGATTGACGCAGCTCAGGATTTATCCAGCGACCAAAATGTCATGGTAACCTGCAGATTTATGTTGCATGCAGTAAAATCTCTCCACACTCTAAGCTGACTGCTTCTTGTGCCGACACTTGCGCAGAAACTGGGTTTGGATTTTAGAAACAAGCGGGCACATCCATCATGGACTTTTCATTGAATTAACACTATGACGCACTGAGAGACTCAGCAGTAAATCAAAGCTTAAAAGTTTTGTGAGTCCGGATTTAAAGGATTTAAAGAGTAACGCTGGAGACGCTAGAGTCCTGTCAGCTCTGCCTGCTCGCCCTGACAGGCCTCTTCGCCTGCGGTCTTTTTATTTATGTTTCTGATGCTGCGTCAGATAAAATCAATCACTCACTTATCGCACGTTCCTCCCTCTTTCCCTTTCTCACACACGCACACACGAATGCAAAGACACCTTACGACACAAAACGTGCCAACACTCTCACACACCACATACACCCCAGAGACGGAGGTGTGTGATGTCATTGGGGTTTGGATGCGACCTGTCACTGAACCCTTGGGCCTCTGGTTACAGCAGAGCTGGAAAGATGTGGTCAGCCAGCCGTCAATAATACATGCAGTGTAAGTAATGGTGTGTGTTGGTGTGTAAACAGACAGTTAAGTGCACAACAGGAAGGGAATATGCTTTGTGGGTGCTATAGATGTCGTTTTTTAAATGTGTAGAGAGAGCTTTAAAGGCTCAGAGTAATTAAAATGAGAGGGTGACTGAGTGTGTGTGTGTGTGTGTGTGTGTGTGTGTGTGTTGGGGGGGGGGCAGTCTTTAGGGCGGGGGAAGTGAAACCAAACAGACACCTGTGTAACTCATTTCCATACTACTTCCATGAATACATAAGTGTGTGTGTGTGTGTGTGTGTGGGGGGGGGGGGGGGGGGGGGTAAGAGAGGAGGAAGTCGGTGCTTCAGGTTACTAGAAACAATTTTGGTTCTTAAAGGGCCGGTACATTTTTAAAGCCCATTCATCCATCTTTTTAACTGCTTTACCTGTTTCCTCACACATACAACAGGAGAACATGCAAACTCCACATGGAAAGGCTCCTGCCCAGCCTGGGAATCAAACCAGAAACCTTCTTGCAGCCCAAATGTGTTGATGTGCAGGTCAAACACAGGTCGTGGATGAATTTAGTGACCTTTGAGTTGAATGAGATGATCCAGATGTTTGGCAGGATGAAGCTAATGAACCTGTTAGAACCTCTTGAGTATTTTTTCTGCGTGGCATCTTAATTCTAAACTGACCTGCTGAGTATTCTGTCTGTCTCTGTGTTATTGCGCCTATACATAGCAGCATTATGACATTACTCCTCTATATTTAACTGTCAGAGGGCAGATTATGTGCAAACACAGGAGAGCAGGAAATCTGTTCTTTGTTCTTCCTGGAGTCTGTGACAGTGATTACATAACCAGCCCCCTCCCTTACATAAGTGTCATTAGTCAGCGGTAAATTTCAAACTGTTCGAATGCTTCAGGAAAGTATTCTGTCTGCACTCCTGGTGGCCTTGATTCAAAGTTTTAACAGGAATACTTTTTAGCAATAAATCCCGGAGACTTTCTCTGCGAAATGAGGCAGTGCTGGATTTGAAACATTTCTATGCCGGCAGAGGTTTCTCAGAACAAAAGTGGGACGCTTAAAAAATGTTGTATGTGCAGAAGTGTAAAGAAAAGATTCATGTCCTTGTTTTCTCTAAAAACATGTTCTTTATGACATCAACATCACGCAGACTAAGCTGTGTTATTTGTCACCAGTAGGAGGCAGTATTTGGGCTGTAGGGGTCTTGTTGTGCTAACCGTCCGATACCTTCTTTCAAATTCCACCAGGTCTGCGTTCGGTGGGCCTCTGCTCCTCACAGCCTGTTGTTGATCAGTGGCAAATAAATAAAGAAAAAGAACCTTTGTCTCAAAGATCAGCTCAACCAAAGAGTGACAGTGATCACACATTATACACACACTACGTTAATTGCAGCAGATTAATGATAAGACCTCGCTCTGTTTCTGACTCAAACATTAGCGTGTTCAGCTCCCAGGAGTGAAAAGAGGAAGAGGCATCTGTCACTGCAGCCCCAATAATCTGCTCTCTGCTCTCATTTTGTTCAGGTTTGGGACTTCTTAGACTCAATTCTGTGGAAAAAAAATCCCCTCTGAGGGGCTGTCGCAGCAGGGATTTGTGAATTTGTGGCTCTTTCTCACACTGCCAATCTCTCCCTCTTTATATCGAACTGAAAACATTCTTGTCTGCAGTTACTGATGATTTGTAGCCTCTTTCCTTTTTGCATGACGCGGATCCCCGTCAGTCAGGTAATGAAGTGTCTCTCACTGTGGACAATGAGACCACATATTTGAAGCAGAGGTTTTTGACAGTGTGAATACACACATTTACTGGAGCGTCAAAGCCCCACAGGACGAGACTCAGATTGAGCCGGGGGAGTAGAGCAGCTCTCCCGAGGAAAAACAACAGAATGCATATGTTAGTTTGACATACAGGCTCTAAACTCTTTCTTGATCCTTTGCTGGAGCTATAGGAGGAGTTCATGCGTTATGAAAAAAAAGAACATCTGCTTTTTCCATCCTGACTTCATTTTATATTTTTCCTTTCATTCTGTCTAACTGATCCCTGACTCTGCCGAGCAGAAACGGTCCAAGGAATAAAGAAAATCAAGTCTGAATCAAAGCTTTCTGCTTTCATTTAAAGAGAAGGTTGGAATTTGGTGAAGTCTCAGATGAATCGTTCTGAGAGAAAAAGGGCGAAAAGGTTTTTTTTTTTTAACTTCGACCATGATTAGAAGGGGGAAATGTGAGATACAATGCAATATGAGACAATTCAGCAAACAGCAGGATGTGATAGGATTTGATAGGTCTCAGTACACAATTTTTCAACCAGCTCCCAATAAAATCCTCAAACATAATGATGTAAAATATAGATTTAAAGTTAAATTTTTACTATATTCGGAATGTTTTTCTACATTTTGAAGCCGAAATTTAGATTTCTGTCTAAACAACTTGCAAATTAGTTGCTTCAAAAAACCTGTATTAACGACATTAGAAAAAACACGCCACAACAGACGCTCACACTCAGAGCATGTGTGTAGTGCTGTGTGACTATACACAGTAATAGATACTCATACACCCACACACACACACATCCATCCCTCATCTGTCTGTCTGTCTGTCACCCATCCTGAATTCTTTACTCTGACAGCTGCAAATGCTATGATCCTGACCCTGTGCGCTCACAGACACACACACACACACACACACACGCACACACGCACACACACGCACACACGCACACAAAACAGCAAAACAGCAAAAACAGAATGATTGTGGGTGTCAGCAAGAGCATGAAGCTGAATGTAAACACAGATCGATTCTACAGACCTGTTAATTGACCTCATTACCAGCGGAGTGGCAGATTCTCAGAATCTCACTTTGTTGCGCTGTGATGCAAAATTACAGCAAAACTACTCAAAATCTTTATTATTATTATTATTATTATTATTATTATTATTATTACTTCATTAGCCATGTGTACCAAGTTAGCATCTAAAGACATTAGCTTCTGTGACACTAGAAATAAGTCTTTTAACCCTTTAACATTTAAGCCTCAAAATGTCTGGCTGGAGTTTTTTCTCAGAGATAGACAGATGTGTTTTTTCAGGGCCGATACTGATGCTGATTTTTAGTAGTCGAGGTTGATAACTGATATTTGGAGTAGATAGTCATTTGCAGTAAAAGGGAAACTATCCCCGGTCCCAGGCTCAGCAGTGTGTCTTATTAAGTTAAATGAAACCTTTTTTTTTTTTTTATTTCCAAAAATTTCATTTATTCATTCATTCATCTTCTATTCCGCTTATCCTATTCAGGGTCATGGGTGTCTGGAGCCTACCCCAGCTGACTTAGTGTGAGAGGCGGGGTTCAACCTGGACTGGTCGCCAGCCAATCACAGGTCCAAAATTTCAATATAACTGAAATGTTATTTTATCTTTGTGTTAAGTTCAAACAGAAACAAAAAGTGTTGGGAGTTCCGAGGGTCAGCAGCATCCCTTATGAAGTTGACTGAAAATTAAATTAAATAAATGAATAAGTGCTGCGGCTCTGCGTGTAACCCATCATGTAAAAAACATAAAATTTCATTCTTGATTTTAAAATTAAAGTCATACATTGTGCCGTTAGCAGATGTGGCTAACACTTTGTTTGGATTAGCTGATGGTAGATCAATAAAGACACAGAGCACGTTCACCACATCAGCTGAAAAGTAATGACATTTTTTTCTGACAGTAACGGCTTCATTAAGAAACTTTCCCAGGCAGCAAATCTTTCTTCTCCTTTATTTTCCGAGGGTGTGTTTTTATGAAAAAGCTGTTAAGAACAGGTAATGAGAGTGTTTGTATTTCAGAGCAGCGTCTGATCTTTGTCCGTGCCAGAGGCCAGACAGTCAATAGACTCATTACATGTCATTGAAACTCTGATCAACTCTGAGTCTCCTTTCCTGCTCCTCTTGTTTTATCTCTGCATAACTTTTTCATTTCTTCATTTCTTCACTAAGTGTCAGCTCAGAGTAATAACAGAAACGTCAGACCTGAGATGATCTCACCCTGGAGGAAGACTATCAGAGTTCAACACACTTCACTGGATTAATAAGACCAAACAGTTCACCTCAGGGCAAAATAATCTACTTTTTCTACAAGCGGGCACTCTGAAATAGTTTTGCAATTTTATTCTCTTTTTCTTTCTTTTTAGATTTTTAGAAGCCCCAAGCTAGAAAGCTAAAAGAAAAAAAAAAGATTGCTGCTGTCAAAGATTCATGTCCCAGTGCTGGACATGTTTGACAAATGATCTTGTCAAAGTTTGGTTAAAATATATATATATAAAAAAACCTCCAGCCCTGAATCTGTCTTGTAGTTTCGGTGCAGGTTGCTGCTTGTTGGCTTCCTGTGACAGCTCAGCAGCTGCAGACAAAGAAAGGACACAAGGAGCCGTCTCTTCTGTCAGAAAGGCCACAAACATTTAGGAGACACTGGAGGGACCCCTCCTCCTCCTCCTCCTCCTCCTCCCCCTCCTCCATCATCCTTTCCTTTCTTTCTTTTTTTTCCCCCCACAAAGTCACCTTACCTAGCGAAAGAGATAAAACTCTGGTGCGTAATGAAACCCAATTCCCAAATAGCCACATCACCTCATTCAGATTTACTGCTACAAACTACAAGAAGAGACTGAAGCCGGGTGATGTGTGTTTGTACTAATGGTGGCTTTATGAGCCACATATCATCAGATTTACACGAACCTGCCTTCCTTTCTCATTTTATCAAAGCCTGATGCTGTCATTTAGCTGCGGATTTGATATCTAGTCCACCAGAAACACTCCAATAAACGATAGAATGTAAGATACATGAGTAAAGCAAACTGCCATAATACAAATAAGATTCAATAAACAAAAGCACTTTAACAAAGTCTGAATGTCCATCAAAGAAAATTCAACAAACCACTAAAGAAACAAAACAGATAATCCACTGGGAAATAGACACAATGAAGTTACAAAGGGCAGGAGCACAGAGACTAATTGAACAAAGGTACTTAGACACAGGTGTGACACAAGACACAGGTGGAACTAATTAATGTAATCAAAGTGGAGGGAAGCAAACAAGGGCAGGAAGTTAAACTAATCCAGACAAAGAGAGACAAGAACTGCAAAATAAAACAGGAAACACTAAAGTAACACAACACAAAAGACTTCAAAATAAGAACTGAGATACGAAACGGGTGTAGGTTTACATCGAGTGGCAACCTCCTGTCTAAAAATAAAGTGCAAGTGCTAAAACCTGCAGTTCAATGAGTGTTCCCCTGAGGATGGCTCCAGAAGTACTCGAAACCACACACACACTAAGTCCCAAAAAGCCATTTTCACAGCAGAAGTAAACATGTTTACAGCCTGGTACAAAAAGTGTCTCCTGTCTGAATAGCTTATTTGGGGGGGTGATTTTTTTTCCAACTCGGCAATTTAGAAGATATTAAAAGGGAGAGCAAGGACTTTCTAAGTGATCTGGAAAAAGTCTCACTTCTAGATATATGCCTGATCATAATCCACATCTTAAAATGAGATTATAATATAAATTGTTTTCAAATGCTATTTCTTAGCTTCCCGATCAGGTTGGACAGGAACGGATTGATTTACGGCATGTTGAAGTGTCAATGACAACAACGCGCCGGCTGATGAAGTTTAGTAGTGAGAAGAGAAATCTGTGCTTTTCTCTGCTGAAAATGATTTCTGGGATTAATTTTTTGTGATGGTGGACACTGGAGCTAAAGAAACAGAAAAAGGACCTCAGAGCAGAAGAAAGCTCAATGGGAGAATGATCGAGCATGGGCTAAAGGCTAAAACACAAGCTAAAGGCTAAACTACAAGCTAAACTGTTTGTGATGTGTTCACTTCAACCCACATGCAGCAATTATCCTGCAGTGACCTGTTCAAACTTGAGAGTCTATCTGTGATATGAAGATTGAGGTTATATAAGCTCTGATTGGTAGATGAGCAGAGTAGGACATAAGGATTCACAAACTTTCACGCCTACAGATACATCTCAGGGCAGCCGGCTGCGAGTGGCACTTCAATAGCCGGCTACTTACGTGCTGCATAACTGTTGATAAATATCTTACCTTGTTGTGTTGTGTCTGGTAAAAAGTCGCCTTAACAAAGAAAGGTAGTGTTAAAAAGAAGATCCCATCTCCATTTATTTCCAAACAAACTCACCTCTTGTTAAGAGTCACGTCATCACGACAGTATGGGCGTGATTCCAGTCAAAATGTGTCGCTACAATCCACTTCCAACAAATAGTCCTCACAGCCACTTTAAGACCACAAGTTCACCCAGTCAGAGGCCCTACAGCTGTTAGTGTGGAGGCTCAAAGCTGACTCATTTCCAGAATAATAGTAATAACAATAAAACATTCTATTTGGAGGGGCTCTTCAAGTCATCCTGTCAATGGTCACCTTACAGAAAATAAAAGCGTAATAGATCAAAAACATCATTAAAACAGAAGATCAACATAAAAACAAATGAAGTGCATGGTGTCCAGTTAGAGGGAATATTCAAGTTTGAACAGGAATTTTTGAGATGTTTAAGTTCCAGAGTCTGGGTGCTGAGCAGCTGAAGGCTCCAGCACCCGTGGTAGCCTAATGATGTGTGACGCGGGGATGGTTAACACTCCAGCAGAGGCTGAGCGTAGGGTGTGAAAGGGAGTGTATTCATGAAGGAGGTCACAGAGGTAAGTGGCTGCCATCGAAGATTTGCTTTGAAACTCAGTTCCAGAAACAGATGGATGACATCACGGAGTACGTTCATTTATTATACAGTCTACATTACACCAAGTCTAAACACGTAAACTCAGCCCGCCATCTTGTGAATAACAGGCAAAAAGATGAGTCATTAGCACGACTTTCATTTTGTTACAGATGTTATGAAATGTTTCCTCTCCTCTGGCAGGGTTTAACCGTTTTATTAATGTTTGGATTACTGGGTCATAACAAGCTTTCCGCTGGCTGCACTCTGAGATACCGCATCACAATCACGTTTATCCGACTCACATCTTCTTCATATTGTTGCATGCATAAAACTGAGCACGTGCCGCCGCAGCCAACGCCGGGCACTTTCCCAGTGCAGTGGCGTCACATCTGTAAACGCACAATTACACCGCAGATAAAAGTAATCTGCGGCTGTAGCTGTGTGGGTTTGCTGCTCTGTACCGTGTCCGTGATTATTTTTCTGTGTCATGATTACCGCTCAGTATGGAGATGATGCCTCGAGGCTGCATGTGTCACACACATCAATACATCAGAGCAGCATCTTCTCCAGCGACATAAGGAGGGTGTTAGAGCACCCGATAAGATGATAAACCTCAGTCTGACTGCTTGTGTTGGACTCTGGTTATCTGGTGTACAACTGTGGCTTCAGGGTAAATGAAGGAGTTTTACATATTTTTCTATCTAGGCCACAGGGAAGGGGGGGGGGGGGGGGTAATGTGATTGTAAGGATGGGCAGAAATCTGAGTGTGCAGTGGAGGAAGAGACAGCAGGAGAGAAAGAGAAATGGATGGAGAGCTGGAGATAAGAAGGAAAAGTATGCTTCAGTGTAAAAAGAGGGCAGACTGTGAAGTCTTTGCTGATATTCAGAATAAAAACATCAATATTCAGCCTCAGTATCAGGATGATCTGCAGGCTTGATTTCAGCTCCGCTCTCCCCCTCTCTTCGTCTCTGTCGGCAATACTGCAGAGCAGGGAGGAGGACTTCTTCCTCTCTCGTCCTCTTTCATGTGTTCAGCTCTGTGGAATCCATAGATAACAGACAAACACAACACACACACACACACACACACACACACAGCCAGCATGCAGCACGTGCTGTGGAGTCGCTGCGGCACACTCAGAGCTGAGCTTACTGGCGGTTAAGTATATTTTCAGGTGAAGTTCAAATGTGCGTACAGGGGGAGAAAAAGAAGGAGACAAATATGAAGAGGAAGAGGGGATGAGGGGATTTTGTTGCTATGCAACCAGTCTGGTGTGCTGTTTTTGAGAGCGTAACCATCCACTCTGCTTTGAGTTAATGCATACCTGCACAAGTACACACACAGTTGCAGAGACTGTGGGAACCCACAGGGACAACACAAACACACTCACAGGTTGATTCCACCAGGTGTCACACACAGTCGAACACCTTAATGCTACCTGCACACTGCTGTTTTGGTGATGCGTCTACTCATCGGTTAGAACATTGCCCCCTGCTGTTCCCGTGGTAGAATTTCCCTGAGGGATAATAACGCTAAAAATGTCCTCAGGCACGTAAGTCTGAGAAAAGCATCATTCGGCTCTCATGTGAGCAACCAGGATAGAGAAAATTCATGAACAGCTCTAATTATTCAATTCTGTGTTAACCTCAAATCCCACAGTGTGATCGAGGAGGAATAGCATTACCTTATATTTACATGTCTTTAGAGTCTCATAGCCTGAGTTCACTTAACACAGAGAGAGAGAGAGAGAGAGAGAGAGAGAGAGAGAGAGAGAGAGAGAGAGAGACAAACACAAGCCCGTATCTCCACAACTTCTCCCTGTGTGCTGTTTTTAGAATAGCTAATTGCTGTCATTGCTGCTAGCCACAGCTTCAGCCAAAATAACAGTTAAAATATGCCTTGAGCTTATTAAGTCTATTTAACCCAGTGCAGCTAAACTGGCAGGATCAAAATACCACTTATTTTCAATGACAAGTATTTAAAACCATTTGTCCAATCCAAAAACTGGGAAACACCAGGATAATCGTCAGATTCTCAAGTTTCCAAGGCTACCTGAATGTATCACAAGTGGCATCAGCAACATGTCTGAACCAAGGGGCAACATCCATTAGAGAAAAATGAAGCCTATCCGGAAGTGCTAAAAGTTGCTGTTCATCGAGAATCCACTAGAGGCTGACTGCAGAAAGACTGGAAGTCATTTACACACCAAGCCAAAAAAAGTCTACCCTCTGTAAGTTAACTAAGCTGCTTGTAGTTTTAGGATGTGTTGGTCGTATTGAACGCCTCGTGCATAAATGTATTCACGTGTGGCTGTTGGTCTGTTTTCATATTTTAGTTTGATATGTTTCCACACTGCTGACGTTTAAGCCATGGAGTTGCAAATGCTAAGCTAACAGGCAGTCCCGTGTTTGTTTGTTTTCACCTTTTGAACCGTATGTCCCTGGAAAGTTACCGTAGGATGCTGTAAAGCAGATGTTATTGCTGTAATTGTCTGGCTGTGCACGTGTGTTCTGTAATAAAGCTCAGTGTGACTGTTGTTCCACATCAATGTACCTCACTGTTATCCTTCCATCAACTTTACAAGGTTGGGCGCTTGTTGTACTGAGTGTTCAGAAGCAATTTTTGCTCATTGACAGCTAACATGAATGATTGGTTGAGAAGATTAGCTAATACTCCTAATCACCGATCAATTAGAAAATGCCAAGATTGGGCCTGATCCGATACTAAGGATCAGGACATCCCTAGAAACAATGTTACTTAATCCAACACTCTGAAAAAGAAAACACTTGCAGGTGCATGTCAGGTCAGAAAGGAGCGAGAAAATGTGTCCCAAGAATCAAATATAATGAAGTAAACAACTGGAGTCAATGGTTGGCCTCCAGTTTGAGCAGTCATCTTTCAAACACTTAGCGATGGTATCTAAAATGATAAACCACATACCATTTCCATTTTCAGTGTTGTTTCAGACTTCCTGCAGTGGATTCTCTGTGGTGTTGGAAGTATATTTTAATGACTAAGGCAGAAGGCATTAGGCTAACCATAAAAAGGAATGAATTAGCTGTCATAACACCACATCAAAGCACATTAGCAGAATATTTAGCTGATTCTCATGACCCAGTAAGCTCCCATTTGATTATTCGTGCGGTTTGCAGTGAGTCACATGGTGAAGGCATACAACTCCAGAGGAGTTTTCATCTGTTTTGTGACACTAAATTAAAACTGTGTGCCATGTACTCTTTTGTTAATGCCTTCAAGACTGTTAAAATTAATGATAGATTATGAAACAATAAGACGATAGTAATAAAAAGATATATTTGCTGAGCATTACACTCCAGAGTATGACCGAGCACTTTCTCTTCCTGCTGAATCTGGACATGATCAGATTTTCCCATCCATTTCTTCCCCTCCAGTCTTTGGCCTCTACATCCAACATCTCACCCACCTCCCCCCTTCCACCATCACCACCCTCACCCCTACAGCCCCCCCCCCCCCCCCCTCCCCTCTAGTATTGGTCTTCAAAGCAGCAGGCAGAAGTCTCCAGCAGCTCTGCAGCTCTTGAAATATAGATTTTATTGCCTGTGGGACCCTGCCTGCTGCTCTGTACATTTCAAACACACACAGATACAGCTGTATATATTGCTCTGCACGTGTTTCACTCACACACACACACTCCGGTTTTTAAGTGTTATATACACACGGAACATCTTTCATTCCACCATACGTCCTTTTGTAATAAACTCTGTTCTCTTGCAGTGGTTCGATGTTATGAGAGGAATGAACTGCAGCCTTCGATAATATCTCAACTCTCCTCTATGGTCTGTTCCTCTACCATGGGTGTTTAAATCTGCTTTTGTTGGTCTCTCTATAAAGATCAATCATTTGAAGCTGCACAAGAAGTTTGTGAGTATATTGCAGCCTTGTAAAGTCATGAGGTCGGGTCTTTCAGTCCTGGGCATGAAAATGTTGATCTAATGGGAGCACTATAACTGGTCAGCAGCAACATGAATTCCTTGTGTTTACCAGATTCCAATTTTAAGAGTGCAAACGTGTGATTTGTATTAGAAAATGTGAGGAGCTGGCACAGTTAATGTTAGTCATCTGTGGAAATGTAGCTGACTAGCTAACACTGTATTGAAATTAACGCTGACATTGTTGAAGAATGGCGGCTCCAATTTTTGATCCTTGTTTGAAACGTGGTGGCAGCTGAGTGAGCTAGTTTAGCTCATGCTGGAAAAGCTAAAGTTGTTTACCTTAATGCAACTAGAGGTTAGCTAACAGTTTTGGCTAGCTTTGGCTAATTACTGACATTAGCGTCAAAAACTGTATTTTCTTAGTTTTATTTTTCAGGCTTTTTATGCCTTTAATCAGAGAGGATAGGACAGTGGATGGAGCAGGGAACAGGGTAAGAGTGGGGAGTGACATGCAGGAAAGGTGCTCCAGGCACATAGTAATCCAGGGCTAGGTCAATTTGTTAGCGTAACGTTACAAAGATTTTTTTGTTTGTTTTAATCACTGACAGCAAAAAAAAAAAAAAAAAAAAAAAAAAAAAAGAATGAGAAAATTGAATAACTTCCCTCAGAGTCCTTATCAGTCAGTCTCCACTCTGTCACGACACTGGAGACAGACCAGACGGTGGAAATTCTGGCATTTTTCTGGTGTTTCTTGGCAAGCTACCACAGTATGTTTTTCTATCACACAGAAAAGTGTTGCATGGTATAGCCCGGAACTCACAATGTTGTTGTTTTTAGCTTACCTGCTTACATTTTTTTTTAAATCTTTTAGTGCTTGTCTTTGCCAAGTCTGCCTTAAAAGGGAGATTTTTCTTCCTAATGGGACCAACTTGCAGTTATGTTTTGCTTTTGGATGGCTCAGTTTTTTTCTTATTAAACCACCATGATTAAGAAGAGCTCAGACTTACTGTAACCAAGACCTACTTTTCTTTTCAGAGATGGTTCTCTACCTTGAAATTCTCCACCCAAACCTGATTAATAATCTTTTCACCTTCTCACCACCTTCTTCCTGTTTCTTGAGAATCGATTTGGCCCAACTTACAGTAAAACCCAGCAAATTACAAAAACATCTTCAGCACTTCTGCGTCCGTTGGTTCGTAATGGATAAGAGAATCTAACCGCTGAGCTTCGTTGGGGTGAAAGGGGCATGTATAACTCCATTGTATGAGGACACAAATCTCAAGGGACAGCTCTCCATCTCTCTCCTTTTCAACCACTCACCCTTTCCCTGCTGTCTCACTCTCTTACTCTCTCATTTCCCATCATCCCATCTTTCATTATTGATTGGTTCAAAAACCTCTCAAATCCAGAAGAGTTGCCCTGCCCATGCTCAGTGTGTGTGTGTGTGTGTGTGTGTGTATGCTCCATCCATGTGGGACTCTGGGACCCACTTTACTCCTCTGACATTAGCAGTTGCTGGTTGTGTTCATAACTACGGTGACCCTGTTGTCTGGGCGACAGCCATTATGTTGTCAAGGAAGCACTCAGGCTAATGGAGGGGCCATATAAATGATGACGCTCCATCCCTCTTCCGTCCTCTCTCTCTCTCTCTGTCTCTCTCTTTTCCTCCTCACACACATACAGATATGAACACATCACTAATGGGCCTCCATAATAAATGAAATCCTCCTTCCTCAGACGGCCATAAATCACTGATATTCTTACCTGACCTCTTTTCGTTTACTCGTTTGCTGACATGCACTCCGACACAATCCAATGTTTATCTGAGTCATTACTTCTTTTGATTAAACTTTTGTCATAGCTATTTTTTCCCTGTAAGCAAAGAGATGCAGACTATTTATTAGGCATTATCTGTGAGCACACATACTCAGCCGGCGAACACGCTGCACACAGAGCTGAATCATTATCAGTCATATCAGGATTTTGTCTGTCAGGGAAGTGCTACCAGGGATGAATGCTAAAACGCTAACAGTAAAACGCTGCAGTGTGGGGTCAGCATGTCAGTGTGTCTACAGTAAGTAGGACAACCAGTTTAGATAACATGAAGTAGGTGGATGGATTAATGACGGATCAATGTTTTAGTTACTCAATTATCTGCTCTTTGAAACAAACTAAATGACTTTATCGAACTTGTATTCATGAAAGTGTCTGAACATGAACAGGTGGCATCTCCTTAAATAATCCAGACATAAACAGAGAATAAATATGAAGCTTGTGGTTAATAAAAAGTAGGGCTGAAACTAATTATTATTTCTTATGTTGACTAATCTATTGATTTTTTTTCCCCGCTTAGTTGATTAATCACAATTCTTTGGCTTAATGTTTTAAACCTCAGTTTTACCACCCCTGTTTAAGCATGCACATGTACGTTTCAGAAGAGTTTGATTTCACGTTTTCACTTAACATGTTTCACAAATTTGTTTTCAATAAAATGATCTGAAACTTTGGAATTTCTTCTTCTCTTTCACTGTGGATAACGTAAATAGTGGGAACAACACTGCCCCCTACCACTTCCTGCAGTGAACTGCAACTACAGATGAGTTTTTACCGCCTGGTATTTGATTTTACCAGTAAGAAAAACAGTAATATGACGCATCAACAGATTTTTGTTGTTGACATAAGGGATCACATTGAATAATCGTTGCAGTCCAAATAAAAGGTTGATGTAAAATTCACCAAAAACGACTTTAAAAAGCCTTTAAAATTATGCCAAATATTTTTAAAAGAACATAAAAATTTCATGAGATGAACAACAACATGATATTAAAATTAAAGAAAGGGTATTGTGCTTTCATGAGTCTTTGTCCTTTTCCTCTGGTGGCTCCATACAAGATTTACAGCTCAAAAAACATCCGTTTCACACTGGTGTTTCAGAAAAGCCTTTTTTCAGCCTCTGAAATACTTTGTTTTAGTTGCCGTCTCTTTCCAAACCCCCTTCACTCTGATTGGCCAGCTCTCTGGAGGCCTGTCAGAGGCAGAGCTATCAGCAGACATTGGTATTTGAGGCCCACCTCTTCAACGTGTCATGTACTAGTTAGGAGATCTTGAAGAAGACTTTAACATTTCAGCCATGTCATGTGAAGATCTTGTGCTATTTTTTGTCACTGCTCGCAACAACAAACAAATCTGATTTCCACACAGCCTAAATGAAAAGATGATTTCTTCTTCTTTTAGATACATGATGTCTGTTTTTAGTGTTGGAGAGAATAAATCTGCATGTTGGTCTCAGTAAGACTTTATGCATTTAGTTGTTATGCTGCACGAGTCCTTCATCCAAACGTTCAGTCCCCACTGTAAAAAAAAACGAGGGATCAAGTCAGAGTCGAGGGACACGACAATGTCAAATTATCAAACGTGCTTCCCAGAAGACCCCTGTTGTTCCAGAAAGCTCTCCTCTCCTCTCTCAGCCCCTCATTGTGAAAGCGCTGCAGCATTTAACCGCCTTCTGATGAGTGTTTGAATGTGTGTGGCTCCCCCTCCCTTAAACCCTACTTCCCCCCGGGCTGTTAGTGTAAATAAGAGCAGGTCTTTAAACAGCCTGCCTGGTTAAATGAAGGTTAGGAGTCATTCATGGGCTTCCAAGTATGCAGGCAAAGTGGAGAAATGGGATTGAGAAAATGCTCGGCAGAAGCACTCAGGGTTCAATCATTTCCAAAACATTTCAGTGATGTTTGGATCAGGTGACCGGAAAAGCATATCATGTTCTTTCCAACCACTCCTGGAAAGATTTAGCTGTCCATTATGGAGGAATTGCTGTCTTATAATATAGACCCATCGTAACGCTCTCTCTATTTCCATGGTATGTCTGCTGTTTTGAGATTATCCTGTAGCCAAATGATGCTTTTCCTCGTGTCTTCATTTCGACCACTCAACCAGGTGAACTGATGTTCAATCAGTGAGTCACACGTTTTCAAGAAACGCCAGGTGTTGGAGCAGATGTTGAGGATTAGCAGGAGTAGAAGTAGATCACAGCATCTTTTTGGCCTTCCTGCTCTCTAGACTTTTTTTTTAAAAAACTGACTGAAATCACGGCAGCAGAAACAGGAGCTGAGTCTCTGCAGGGGTTTCGCTCTGCTGAGCTGTTTTACAGGACTGAAATAAGCAGAGGAGTACATTTATAAGCATAAAGTGAAGCCAAAGTTTGTTTAAGTCATGACTTCATGCCAGTGATGACAGAGCTGGATAAAAGTATGAGCTCAGAGAGCAGCTGTGAAAGGAAGACTTCACTAAAGACGGGTTTTATCACCTAGATTCATCATCAGGCCTGAAAACAAGGCTTCAGACCAGAGGGTGACATCACAGTGGCTGTGTCCATTATTTATGAAGTCTTCAAGTGGAATATGTATAAAGATGTTTGTGTTGCCAACAGCATCATGACTTATTACTCCAGGACTGGGGAGCTTGGTAAACTTGGCTGACCTTTTAAGACCCACTCCAGCCATGAATATCTGAATAACCTCTCCTCTGAGTTCTTCAAATCAAACTCTCCTGTGTCCTGCTTCTTAAGTTCCTCCTCCCTCTCACCGCTCACCTTGCTAAATCCCCTCTACTTTACAACAGCAACCTTTCACAGCTCATATCCTCCTCAGTTTTTACCCTTCAATGTTCCCTCTCCTCAACATTGTTCCCCCTACCTCCCTGCACGCTCTTTATCTCGTACCCAGTGGAGGACAGTGGAGGTTACAGAGCGATGTGGTTGCCTGCGGGCAGAACAGGAACTCAGGGAAGGAGACACGAGGTTGATGCTGTCTGGGTACTAAGACGCTTCTTTTTTCCAGCAGTGGAGCCGCTGCTCCCCTGGTAGCTGATTTTACTCTCAACTAAATGCATATCGAGTCTTTGTGGCGGAGCAGGGCGTAGTAGGATCACAGATTGAGAGGTTTTATCTAACCACGGCACTGTAATGTCTGTTAGTGGTTTTCCTGTATACAAATATTACAGGATGCTATCAGAGACATGAAGAAACTCTTTACTGTAAAGTCATGATGGTGATACATGAAGTTTCAGTTACTCATTAAAACATTGCTTCAGTGACGAGAAACTTGTTAAAAGTTTTCCATCCAGCTGTTGAGAAGGATCAAAAGACGATATTAACAACGGAATAGTGCCACACTGTCATGTTAGCTAGGAAGGTAATTAACTTTAAAGAGGGGGTATTCTACATTCTCATGTTTGAAACATGATGTAAAATAACAATGCTGGATCGTCATATTAAACTTGTACAGATTTTCAAACAGTTTGGGGATAATTTGGGGATTTCTACGACATATTAATATGTCGTAGAAATCCCCAAATTAGTCCGTAAATTGCTCAAATGGCACCAGATCTTGCTAAAATGATGAGTTCATCGCTTTAAGATCTCTTCACTGGTTTGTGACACGTTGGCGGGGCGAGTCTCAAACACCAAGATCTGCTCAAGACAGGCCTTCAGAGGGCTGGCCAATCAGAGAGAAGGGGCTTTGTGGACCCTTAAAGAGACAGCAACCAAAACGAAACATTTCAGACAGGGGCTGAAATAAGGGTCTTCTAAAACACCAAGAAAATAACTTTGTTCTTTTTTTTTATTTTTTTTTTTCCCTTTGCTATAAATCATGTAAAGTCACTACAGGTGCCCAGATGGACAAAATAAAGACTGAAAAAATGAATTATTGCCCCTCTTTAAGTGCTTTGTTGTGGGAGGTGTAGAACATTCTTGGGATAGAAATTTAAAAAAACCCAAAAACATACAAACATAACATTTCTTTTAATGAAAAGAGTTTAATACTCGCGTCATATCAAGGTGAAATGTTTAGCTACAAAACTCATCTTTTCTTGTCTCTAATTTATTTAACTGACAAGTGGAACCATGTAAAGGAAATCAATAGGTGTCATGATTTTTCTATGATCATCACAGTTCATCCATTTCAGTCTGCTTAACTCTAAATAGCTTCAATCTTTCATTACCTCCCTCCTTCCTCTCACTCTTCCTCTCCTTCTCCTTCATGTCATTTCTTTTTACTCACACGACACACTTTGTTACCTCTTCCCCTCAACGTCCCTGGTCACATTTGTATTCTCTCCTCCCCGTGGCGCACGGACAGCAGGTTAAGTGTCGGGGCTTCCTCTTAGGAGCAAAATCTATGAACCCGTGGTCACGGACCATTACTCACACACAGTTTGAAACATTAACCTCTATCAGCGTGTCTCACTTCTCTGAGTCTATTTTGCGAGCGCGGCTAGCTGAAAATGAGATGAACATGACTCACTGAGTTACGCTTGTCATACATAATATTTTGTGACAGTTTGTTGGTAAGTCAAGACCATGTGATGTGTGTGTGTTGGTGAAAACAGGAGAGTATACCACTCTCTCTTTTAACACCCCTGTTTTGAAAGAATGTCAGTAACTCGGTGGAAACTTAAAGGGCACGTCAACAAGACGTCAAGATTGCTGCAGCCTTCAGAGCCTGTTTAATGATTTAGTGTCACTTTGTCCTCTCAGATTTTAATTCCTGAGTTAGAGAATCAGCCTGTAACAAGGAATGATAAAAAACGGTCATTATTATTACTTTTTATGTTAACCCTTACCCTGATGGAGCAGAGACGTACCGAACACAGACCTGGTGGAAGTTAGCCATCATTTTTAAGTACCTATAAATTATGCTAGGCTACACAAATAAGATACTATGAAGCCAAAGCCAAAGGAAGGAAGAAAGATGGCTAAGGAGAATGAGGAAGACAAAAAGAGGTCATAAAGGAGGAAAAGAGGGACAGAAAGGCAAGGGAGGACACAGCGACAGAAATGAGACATGTTCACAGAGGACAGATGGAGAAAACTGAAGAGGAGGAAAAGGAAAAAATAGATATTACACCAGGGGAGAACAAGCATGGAGAAGATGGTAGATAAATTCAGGACAGAGGGACTGCAGGAGGTGGGGAAACAAACAGATACAAATAAATTGGCAGGGGTAGAAGAAGGAGGGCCAATAAAATGGTGAGACAAAGCTAGGATGGAGAGGAAGAGGCTGGAAGTGATGAAGCTGTAGATCAGGGCTTATGTGCTGACAGCAAAAAGAAAGATCATACACAGACAAAGCCAGTAAAACCTGGGCGAGTGGAAGGACCAGGGCAAAAAAAAAAACAGGAGAAATTTATGATGTGTGTGAAAGAAAAGCTGTTGATTCTGGACGCATAAAGATACAGTATTCATTTGCCTGCATTATTAGTATTATCACATACTGTCATCCTCTTTAAGTATTTTATCTTGGGTCATTAACTATAACTGCAATAATCTAAGCACAGTTGTGAAGGTATTTAACGATATTCAAAAGTCATCTTAGGTCCCATTCATGCTCAACGCTAAATACAGATCCAGATACGGACAGAGCCTTCGTTCCTTGTTCTGCGTTCATTCCGTCCATAATGGAAACCGTGGGGGCTGTGTTACCCTAACTGTTACTGCTGAACTTTTAGAAAGAAAATTTTTGCAAGTAGGTGAGACTTGCTGCTCCGTTTTTTTTTTATTTTGTGCATGAGATACCTGAGCAATACCTTCGCCACAGTTGCCATGCTTGTTTTTGAGTTTGCTGTTATAAACTTTCAGCTCGGGGCTAACCCCTCTGGTGAGTGTATTGTTTAATTGCAATGCCAACATACAGGATGCATGTAAGTATGTGAGCAGTTAAAGTAAGGTTTGAAAAGGATGTATACATTTTCTTACAAAAAGGGAGTATAAACGGGCCTTTAAAGGGATGCATCCAAACTGGGCCAAAGCCACTTCACTTTGTGCAGCTGAAACCACATTATTCGAGGGGATGGAGGTGCACAGCAGTTTGATACCAAATGAGAGTGCTCTTAAACCTGACTCCATCAAGTGAATGAATGGAACAAATGGCTCTTTTATGTAAACAAGAGGAGCTGAGTTTCTTTCATCTGATTACTTTTTTAGTTAATTAAAATGGGACGTAATTAAAGGTTAATTTGGAACATATCTAATTAAAAGGAAGAAATGTCTTAATTTGGAAATGAACCAAGGAAAAGAGAACATTTTTAAGAGAGTACAATTTTCGGTTGTTATGATCAGATATAACCAATACTCATCTTAAAACTACCACCACCACCACCACCACCACCACCACTACTACTACTACCACTACTACTACTACTACTACTACTACTAATAATAATAATAATAATAATAACAATAATAATAATAATAATAATAATAATAATAATAATAATAATAATAATAATAGATAGATAGATAGATAGATAGATAGATAGATAGATAGATAGATAGATAGATAGATAGATAGATAGATAGATAGATAACAATGTAACGATTTTCTAAGTACTCAAATACCTCACATTAAGTGCCAGACAGGTAAAGAAGGGAGTAGAAGTCACTTGTTATGGGCTTACTATGATACTAGTATCAACATATGAACTGTAATTAAACATATTTTTGAATTTATGTTTTCAATTTAAATGTCCTCTTAGAGCCATAAAAGTTGTCCTTTGTTGCTGAGTGAGTCGAACTGATTTGGCTTTAATAAAGAACAAGGATTCCCAGCAGTGGTTTGATTAATTAAGGGCAGTCCAGTCTCTTTAAGGTGGAATCTTTGAAAGAAAAAACTAAAATCCTTCCTGCGGAACTAATTTATGTCATCCAGAACTTACCTACCGGCACAGGTGAACTCTTCCCCGCTCTGGGTGGATATGGGTCCGGTGCACTGCTACCATCTAGTGGCCTTTCTAGTCATTGCCGCGGCGCTTTAGCTCAGTTTGGACCTTTCCGGCAGCAGTAGGAGGAGTGTGTTGCCTTAGCAACAAGGGGGTAGCCGAGAGTAGTAGCTTGAGGTTTTTTACTTGATGTATATCGCTTTTAAGTTAAAGGGGATTAACTGCTATATTTTCAACGTCATGACAGCGAGCAACCCGTCTGTGTTTCTTCTCACGGTGAACGGACAGATCGAAGGAGCGAACGTGAGTAAAGATATGTATTAGCGGAGCAGCTAATTCCTCTTAGCTTCGGAGGCTACACTCGCTTTTGTAACAGTTATCTTGAAGCTCTCAAATGGAAATGAGATATTTTTGTTGTATTTCAGTTTCCAGAGTATGACAACTTGTACTGCAAATACTGTTTTGTCTACGGCAACGACTGGGCTCCCACCTCGGTGAGTATTATGGTTCACAGGCTGCTCCTCAGGTCTCAATTCAGTGTGCGCCTGCGCATTAAGCCATACTTGAACAAAACTTCTAGAAACAACCCTAAAGTCGGATATTCGTAATGGTATGGGTTATCAGGGTGCAAATTGAAACTTCTTGTATTTATTTGATCATTACCGAAATGTCTATAACATTATGATGATGATAATAATAATAATAGTTAAAGTCAGATACAACAATAAGAAAAGCTGGACATGTTATATTTTTAAAAGTTACCCAACATCCACCAGAATTTTAACAGTCTGTTGTCGTTTCAGTAACTGTTTTCATTCTGCAAGTGTTAAAATTATATCTATGAGTAAATGTCCCTGCATTTTTTACATTTACATCCCAGAATACAGCAGAATTAAGACAGCATGTCAGAGAAAACAGCTGCCATGTGAAAATAGTCAATGGAATTAAGGCTAAGATCACATCTTGTTGTCATCAAACCACCAAGTCTCTGATATATATCTTTTTCCCCCAGGGCTTGGAAGAAGGTATCACTCAGATAGCCTGTAAGAGTGTTCAATCTTCACATAAATTAATTTGGAACTTCCCTCTGGAGACGACTTTCAAGAGCACAAACCCTTCAGGGTGTGAGTATGACATGAATGAACTCATACCACACAGCGTTGTTTGATAGCTTTTTCTTTATCCTTACATTCAGTGTGATGTAATGATGACTTCTTGTTTACGTGGCAGGGCCTCAGCTGGTGATGAGCGTGTACGGTCCAGATATGTTTGGTAATGATGTGGTCAGAGGCTACGGAGCGACACACATCCCCATCACACCAGGACAGTCAGTTTGACCTCCTCTTCCTTTTTCATGAACCCTCAAAGCTGGATGTTTTATGCTCTGTTACATTTTTAACCTTGAATTTCCCAGAATTCCTCTGTATTAATGTCTCTTTGAACCCACCCTGCTGTGTTTTTGTTCCGCAGACACACACGGACCATCCCCATGTTTGTTCCCGAGCCCACGTGGCGGCTTCAGAAATTCATGAGGTGAGACGTGTGAACAGCAGTTTCTCTGAAGATGATGAGCTGTGCCTGCTGGGGAATGCAGCTGATCTCAGAGTGTTATCAAATATTTACAGCTCTACGGTCTGTGTTTGAGAGTTCTGCTAAGGATACAGTCTAGACATCTGTTCTGAGAATCCTCCTCGTCTCAGCTTTTAACTTTTCATGGAGGGAGGTGTAAGTCAACGTGGGGGATGCTTTATGTAAAACAATGAAACTTCATGTGAAACACAAGACCTTACATGAAGCAAATGCATCATATTTTAACACAACTTTAATCTATGTTTAATGTTTTTCCTCCCCATCATCAGCTGGCTGTCTGGGAGGCGGCCTGAGTACACAGACCCCAAAGTTGTGGCGCAGGGTGAAGGCAGAGAAGGTTTGTTTCACATCGATTCTGGTTTCCTTTTGTGGTTAACCCTTTAAACCCAAGGTCCTCCCATTGGGGGACTTTGAGGTTGCATGGCAACAAAAGGCATAAAACAGAGCACTTATCAAGAATAAATATAGTCATATTGCACATCAGATTAAACAGGAGAAACTCAGCTACAAACACAGCTACATCATACTTCAACTGAACTCTCTGTTTGAGTAATACTTGAGTTATCACTCTGAACAAAATTCCCGTTCCCTTTATTATGACACCAGTATACTTCAGATAGACCTCGTAGATGCAGATCTATACTATTTTTCAATTTGGGTATGTCATTGTCAGAGGCCAGGGCTTCAAGGGTTAAGTCGTCACATCCAAACAGACATGTCATGGAGAAGTCACTTTCAGGAGGAGGGTCATTTTAAAGCTGATCTTGAGCAGCAGGAATTCCCAAACTGCAAAGATGGGTGATCTAAATCATGATGTTGATCAGGAATGTCCTCCACTGTCACCAGCATTTACTGTCTCCCTCTGGCTGTTCAATCTATTATCAGCAGAAAGACCCTTGCTCCTGAAAAAAAAAAATCATGAAAAGAAAGCAAGTGCTTATGATGTAAATTATGTGGACGCTTCTGTTCAGTGTTGTCTAATAATGATGTCATTCGTCCTCTCATGTGCAACTTGCAGTGACTCGCGTTTGCTCCCAAGGCTTCGTCACCGTCATCTTTCACATCATGACCAAAGACATGAAGAAACTGGGCTACGACACCGGACCATCAGGCCCTGCAAATGCATCCGTCACATCTGGCTTGTCCACAGAAGAACAATAATGAGGAGAACGATGACAGAAGCATGATGTTTCAGAAGTAATTGACAAGTTGTGTTTTATTGAAAGCGTCTAATTTAACTTTGTTTTTGTTTGGTGTTTTTTTTTATATAACTGTAATTTTTCTACTTTTTTAAATAAATCGACTTACCTCCCCCCAATAAACATCCAGTTACACACAAATTGTTGAAGTGATACACATTTTATTTTTGAACCAATGCAGCTACAGTTGTCTTCGTCCGGTTCAGCCCGCTGCGTTCGTTTTGTTTAGATGCCGTTAAAATACCACGGTGACTTTTCCTACAAAAACCCATTACACAGAATAATAAGGTATACAGAGGAACAGTATGTTACAATAGTACAAATGATAAATTATATTATACAGTTATAATGCCAACAGGTTGAGCACGTATCCAATAAAAAAAGCAGCCTGCTCCCAGTACTATGAGAAGGGTAAATAGACAGACATGGAAAGATTAAAGGAAGCTGTTTATGCATATAAAGACAGACAGACAGACAGTCCATAAGGTCAGTTAGTCTTCTCCATAAAAAGCATAGTGAATACATTGTAACACGCAGAGGAGCTCGCTACACACAGGCCACAAGTTCACTGCACCAGAGCATCGACTGTGACCAACTGCAGAGTCGTCTGACGGGAGTTCTCCGTTTGTTTGAGACAAACCTTCTTTTCAAAACATGGGTTTCATTTTACATCATCGCTGGAGTGAAAGTACAAGTCAGGCCGCAGCAAAAGCAAGGCCAGTGTAAGAGTGTCTCAGCTGGAATATCATAAAAGAGACTTTCATCAGCAAACACTCCAAGCATTGAGTCATCTTTGCTTCTTTTTCCAATTTTTGCATATTTAGTCGAGATAAAAACATCTGCTGGTCTGCGAGTCAGTGTCACGTCCAATCATCCCCCAACACGCACAAAATCATCATCACCATCATCATCAAAGTCATACACACAGTTGGAGCTGCTCCTCCTTTTGCCTGAGAGAAATGAAGATCTGCCTTTAGTGGAAATATCAAGGGTCCCGCAATGTAGCTACCATACCACAGTACACCAGGAGAGGGCGCCACCTCACACCAAGAAAGAAGACTTGACCCTCCATGGTAATAACATTGGCAGTGATAAACAGAGCTAAAGAGAAGGGACTAAAGAGAGGAAGGGTCTACACACCAGGCTGATTCATTAACACATTTTTTTTTTTTTTTTAACCAATAGAAGAGAGACGCTCAGCTTGTTGTCATCGAATGTGCTGATTTACAGCCAAAAGTAACACTTTCCTCCACAAATAACAAAACACTTTTAACAATGGAGTCATGACTTCCCAAAAGCAAAACTGTTCAAGTCCTCAAATCAATACCACTCTGACTTTGGTAACAGTTGTGCTTCTAAGAGAGGAAGATGACAGAGGGTGGAAAAAAAACAAGAAGAAGAAACAAAAGAGAAACAGAGAAAAAGAAACATGGCTTCGCTAGAACACAGCTCCAAAAGGCTGATTTACCTCCAACGACAAAAAAAAGTTACACAAAATAAACAACTGCTTGTTACATGATGTGTTTTAGCTGAAGTCTGCTTCAGGATTCCCTGTGTTAAAAATAGACCCAACCCCGTGTGAGTGTGTGTGTGTGTGTGTTGGTGTGTGTGTGTCTGCCAGGTAATGTTCTTGAAGATAGATTAGCCCCGTAAATCCACTCAGAGGTAAACTGTCTTCATGGAGCGGCTAACATGCTCTTTAAACCGCCTTCAGACCACCGGTCACCATCGCAACGCTGTGAAGTATGATCACACACACACACACACACACACACACAAACACACACACACGGTTAAGGCTGCAGATGTCTACATTACGCCCGCTGAGCTAAATCTAAGTGAAAAAGGAAAGAGTTTTATTAAAGTACACTTTGACGCTAAACTTTGACACACACTCACACAGCCCGCCCTCTTCCCTTTGACCCTACAAACAAACTTAAAAAAAAAAAAAAAAAAAAAAAAAAAAACAGTCCCATGATGCCTTTCTGCATCCTTATGTTCAGCTGGCAAAAATACTGCTGCCATCACAGTTCATGTCTTTTCCTCTGAACACACACCAGAGGGGGGGGGGGCTTGCTGACAAACATTGTGGGTGTTAGTATCTGAGCATTAGGAGTACGTCTGCGCTGTGTGTGAGCAAGCACACACACAAACACACACACAAACAGAAAACACTTTTTAAACCCCTCCAACAAGGAGTTCATCTCCTCTGTTAAATATTTGTTGTCCATCTCGTGATCTCCTGCAGGGTACGAGCTCCTGCAGAGGGACGGGAGCAAAAACAGGTCCAGGGAATCTGTGACTGAGTGGTACCGAGAACGAGCAGAGACAGCGTGTGTGTGTCCTCTCCCTCCTTTAGCTAAGGTGTAACGGTGAGCCCAACAGTCGCAGAAGGAAAACAAAATAAAAAGGAGGAAAAGAATTGTGCAAAATCCCTGCTTTGTTACACACACACATACACACACACAAGTAAAAACACATCCATCTATCATTCTTACTCCAGTGTGTGGAAGTGAAATCCACTGGAATATACACAGTGTAAAAGTACTGTTGATGTGCACTCACCTGCTCTTTCTCTCTCACTCACACTCACACACACACACCAGCTGACAGGGCTTATAAAAGATTAGCTCTAGAGAGGAGATAAAGATCCTGGAGTTAGTACAGTCAAACTCTCCTGTCCCTCCACGGCAGGAGAAAGAAGGAGTGATCCTAGAGGAGAGGAGTGAAGGAGGGAGGAGAGACTGTTCCACCTTTCTCACCTCTGCGGGGAGAAAAGTGTAAACACCACAGCGTCTCTCTAAGATCGTTTGTGGTCATCAACATCGTGTCATGTCATTAGGAACACACAGGACTAGGCAGCGTGTAGCACGGAGGAGAGGAGACAGAGGAGGGAGGAGGTGTGTTAAGGAAGGAAGAGGCCAGGCTGTGACGATGACCTGGAGAGGAGTCGGTTATAACAGGATAAATGGGATGAGACATCTCCTTGTTTATTCTGAAGCCAAAGTGGAAGAAAGAGAGAGAGAGAGAGAGAAAGAGAGAGTAGAAAAAAGAGGGGTCCCCCCTCCCCTCACAACAGGAAGGGGTTGGTGGTTCCGGTGGGCTGTGCTCCAGCCTGAGGCTGCATGCTCATCAGAGGCTGAGGCATGGACATGGAGGCTGGGATGCTCGCACTCATCCCAGCGTTTGCTCCGGCGCCCATCCCGGGCATCACGCGGCCCATGGGGGCCATGCCTGCCAGCGGCACCATGGTGATGGGCTGAGCCGGCACGGAGGAGAGGGACATGGGCTCAGACATTCCGCCGAAGCTGGCGGGCATGGGGCTGACGCGCATCTGGTTGAGGGTGGGAGGCGCTGGCTGGCTCACTTGGAAGGGGTTGGCTGGAGCTGGAGTAGATCCTCCTGGATACAGACAGGAAGAGAAACAGATCACACGAGGAGTTAGGTAACCGTTATCAGGGATCAACCTTCAGGTACAAACACTACTTGGACAGTAACCGCTAACTGTTTACTGATGATTCCAACAGAGTGAACTCTGTTTAAGTGAAAACATCTCTGTTTCATATCCTCTCTCTCACCTGTAGAAGCCAAGAACGGATTGACGACGGGTGCTGGCTGTGCCGGTTTGGACACCAGAGAGTCCAGATTAACCAGAGCAGCATTGGGACCCAGGAAGGACTCTGGAGTCTTTCTGGTCGGGTTTGTGATGGTGGACATGGAGCTGGGAAGTGGGTCAAAGAGGTCCAGGCTGCCGCTGCTGGCCAGACTGGGGAGTGAGGAGGCTATGGCTCCCTCACCTGAGGACAGAGAGCGGTTGTGTTTCACTAAGAAACATCTGCAGCTGAAGGTGTCTTTGTGGGAACAGCAATATCACACAGTAACCTTTACTGACCTACAGTTAAAGTACAGAGAAACAGCTCACACAGGTGCACGAGCGCCAACGTTTACCGGGAAATAAAAAAATTAATTGATGTGATAAATGATCAGAGGATGCTTTTACAGGAGCACATCGGAGGCAGACAGTCTGGCTGTTTCTCAGACAGCAGTGGAGACTTTCATTAATGCAGCCACACAGGGACACTGACAGACCTGACATGCCAGCTGACACACACACACACACACTCACACAGGAGGAAATGTCAAAGATGTGAACCGTGCTCTCAGAATCAACTAGTATGAGATGCAGAAAAGCCTCAAACTGACCACAGACTGAATGAAAAATGGACGACACAGCAGCCTCACAAAGAGAAGCCAGAATATTTAGAGCTCCCCCTGCTGACAGGCTGTAGTACAGGCTTTGAAACCTGTCTCCTCCGTATTTACAGATGGGTGGAACTTTTAGATCAAAATGAAAACGTCATGTTTTACAGCCTACACCATTATAGCTAGCTTTTATGATGATTTTTCTACAGGGGCCGATTTTTTCTTCTTTTTTTGAGAATTAGATTTAACTTATTTGACGCTTTAAAGGGTTAATGCCGCAATTGTAACAGGGCTCCTGCTTTTTATCTAAATAGGTGATGGTGGAGATGCATCTTTATATGCAGTCAATAGATCCGAGAGGTGAATGTGGAGGTTCAACCACAACTCATCAAGAAGCGCCCTTCTTCCTGTTCCCACAACGGTCCTTCAGAGACTGGAAAGCTAATTCTTGACATCTGCAACTGCGTTTCCCGTCACCTCATTCTGATGCTGGAGCAAAAGTCTGACACCAGTGTCCCCTTCCCCATCACAAGACAACCAAACTTAATGAGACAAAAAAAAAGGTATATTAGACCTGCACCAAACTGGGAAGTGGATTCTACCAGAGCTGCCTGCATCTGGCTTTGAGTGAGATGGATTCAAACTAGGGCTGCACGATATTGGAAAAAATGACACTGATAATTTTGTCTCCTGCGGAATATAAGGTGATATTTTTTAAAGTTTACTGCTTGACTCTGTTCAGCCAAATGATAACAGACTGAACTGCCTCTGAGAAAAAGGGCGATTTCTTGAGGAAGTAAAGTAAACTTTAAGCAACGGATTAATTCGACATTAAACTACAACTGTTTCAAGTTTTATGGCAGCTCATGAAAACATAAGAAGTGGGAAGTAGGGCGTGAAATAAACATTAAAATGGGCTATTAGAAGATCCAAACATAGACCTAAACAGAGATGCACAGATATGGAAGCCGCTGCCTTTCACCCTGAAAGTGTTAAATAAAGCACCTTATGTGATTTTAACTGCACGTCACTCTGCCCGACCCTGATAACAGCAGGTGAGATGACAGAGCGCTGAGCAGGAGCTCTAACTGTGCCAGTTCTCGTATGTAATGTGGTAAATTATATAAATGGATGTTCATTTAGATCTATTAGTAATGTGATTGGGCGTAAACAGGCTACATAAACTTCACTGAAAGGCTCAAATATATCACATAACTCACACTATGAATATTAAGCAGGTGCACGTTGAGATGATGATATTGATATGATTTATTGTGCAGCCCTAATTCAAACTATCTGAAAGCAGATGCAAAAAGGGATCCAACAAACAGGATGGCGCAGGTCTAATGAGGAAGCACAAGGTAACACCACGCTGATCTGGGACCAGAACAGAGCAAAAACCTCATTCAATCCATCACTCCATGATGTTTGTATCAACATGACTGCAGTTATTCAGTCTTTGCTCAGGTCTGGTGACATCTACATTAAAAGACGAGACAACATGTCACGTGTCTGCGGCTCTGCAGACGAGCATGATTAGAAATACTTGACGGAAAAACAAACAAAAAAAACAGAAATAAACACAGACTCCATGTCATTATTAGAGAAGACGAAGACAAGGGTGAGTACCAGTGGGGACAGAGGAGGAGGAGCGCAGGCTGTCAAACTCAGAGAAGTCCTCTTTAGACGTACCGTTGGATGCACTGAACAGGTCAAAGCTACCTGAAAGGGGACAACGCATACACATAGATAGAAAGAAAAAAAAATCAAATGAACACATTCAGACGAATGGGAACAGACAACATGAGCGTGAATGAGAATGAATACTTTGGTCAAAACAAAGAGGGAATGGGTACAATAAGCACATGACAGCATGCAAACAACTTTTCATACCTTCTCCTTCTCACTTATTCATTCTGCTTTAATGTGTAATCTATCTTCTTTTGTTCTCTGCTAAGATGTGGACTGTTTTTGTTTGGTTTTGGTCACCTGGGTTGGAAGTCTTAGGGCGGGCTGCAGCAGAGCTCCAGGGGTCAGGAGCAGGAGTGGAGTTTGAAGCCCAGGGATCACTGCTTTTCATCGGTGGGACAGAAGGAGGAGCGCCCCACGGGTCCACTGGGGCAGCTGGCTTAGGGGCAGACCCTGGGGGGGGGGCAGGGGAGAAGTTTATCTTTAAGCAGGGTGGAGGGTTAGACTGAGCGTGCGAAAGAAACCAGGAAAGATCAGGTGCAAGAGGAGGAGAAGAAAACAGCAAGCGAGGATTTCATGCAACCTGTTGTGAAACTTTATTTTTCCCCTTAAGAATTCACTAATTTTACCCCTAACAGCCCTGTTTTTTTTCTTTTACTCCAAACACTCCTTTTCTTTGCTGAATCTTGCTCTAACATCCTCTCCCTCCCCCTTTCTGTGCAGTAATGCTGCTGAGCGAGTGGAGCAGCATTCCTATTTAACAAAGAGTCACAGTCCCATGAGCTGCAGGTGGAAGGCAGAGACAACACACAGAAAAAAAAAACAGACTCTGTACACAGATACTCTTTCACCAGATCAGTAAGTGTGTGCAGATTACTGTCGTCACTGAAACAGAATGTTAAACTTTGACACTAAAAGACTGATAACTTGAGGAAGACAGGATCTCTCCAGTGACACAGACGTTTTTCGCCTGTGTTTATTTACCATAAGGCTGCCAGGGGTCTTCTGATGCAGCAGCTGCTGCAGCTCCAGCACCCCAGGGGTCGGCAGTGGCTCCAGGCTCTGGGACGTCCATCAGATCCATCAGAGACGACTGTGGCTGAAAGGCAGGACGTTGATTAGATAGAAAAAGCAAGGTGCAAAGAAGGAAAACAAAGAGGAGAAATAAGGACTGAGCCATCTGTGTGTCGGCCATTATTCTCTCAATTACAGAAATGGCTCATGCTGACAGCAGTCGTGTCATTACAGAAAAAAAAAACAACATGAGCCATAGTCGTGCAGCTGTAACCCTAAATCACTTTAGCTCTGCATGCCCTCAGACTGCAGTCAGACAGTTATCCAGGCAGAATAATGATGAGCTAACTCGGCAGCTTGCTGCCAGGGAGACATTTCATTTCTGCTCCTGAAGCTGCAGACACAGACGAGGATGAGGGAGACATGAGGCTATTTCAGGAGCGGGGTCATAATAATGGAAGATCTGAGTCACAGGAGCCTCTTTGTCTGTGTCTTGTACCTCTTTCTTCTTCTTGGGAAGCTTCGCAGAGTCTGAGCCTCCTTTCTTACTCTCCTCCAAGGCCATCTGTAGTCTCAGGTCGTCTCCTCTGCGGATGCGCTCCTCCTACACACGCACCACAAGAACAGCAAGGTGTCACTGTTCTGAGCAAGGCTTCCTCACACAAAACTAGTTTCCTTATTGCACTTTGATAGATTAAATCTTTAATGCTGCAATTATGATAATATAAGAGTAATGGCACATGTGTGTGTGTGTGAGAGTGTGTGTGTCTACCTGCTCTGCGGCCTCTCTGCTCATGGCCAGAGCCAGTTGCAGCTGCAGCTCTTCCTCACCGCTGGTCTGAGGTCTGGCCTGCTCCAGTTCTGAGCCGGCGTTGGGAGACGTGGCTGAAAGACATGATCAGAGCAGATGTTAACTTCACATCTGAACAGAGCTCCTTCATCTTACATGAACGGTGTGTTTCCACTCCCTGTGCATCAGAGCTGAGAGGTTTCAATTCTAGTTCTACTTCCTCTGGCTCTGCTCTTTTCTGTTTCTGCTCCTGACTTGTTTCACCATAAAGCAGGTGAGAACAAACACATTCCCCTCTTCCAAGGTTTCTTCTCTGCTTTCCTGCCCAAACTCGCCTCTTGTCAACCCAGCGTTTTGCTAAATCCGTCCCCAGGGAAAGTGACCACGATTGTAGAGGGTAAAGGTGAGTTTGGTCAGCTGGTGGGTCCTCAAACACGGCCCAACATCATCAAAATGTTTTCATTAAATAAAGACGAAAACACAAGATTTCCAACATTCAGCCACAAGTTCAGCATTTCTTCAACATCTTCCCATCACATGCTCAAACATGCGTTACATTAGAGCTTCTTTGCTACAAAAACAACCAGATTAAACCACCAAGCCTCGAGAGAGACCAAACTGGCAATCCGGAGACCCGCAGTACAAACCGTGAAAGTAGCGAATCAGAAAGACAAACAAACAAAACTCAAAGCCATCTTAAACACGCTAATTCCTCCGCTGCCACCGTGGGAATATACCATATATGGTTTTTCACCGTTTCTCACAGGCATTCCTCACAGAAAGCTTCATCGGTAAGCAGAAAAAGGCTCAGTTTGTGGTCATTCTTTTGTTTTTGACAGACGATTTTATAAGTTGCAGATAGAAAGTTATGACGACATGATAAGAACTAACACTGATTCTCTTGCTGCAAATTTATAAGATGATTGAATAAATTTTAGCTCGCAACATTCAAAGTTACGATTTCCACTTCTGAACACAGAGAGAAGAATTTTGGAAAGAAGAGCCACAAACTTTCCTTCATTTGCACACTGCAAAAACTGAAATCTTGGTAAGAATTAAGAAAAAAAAGTTCTTCTACAGCGTCTCTGCAGGTTTTAACGAGTCAAATTTAAGATTTTTTTAAAAACTTTTTAAGACAGAAATGAAACAACAATTTAAGACCCATTTCACATCCATACTGGCAAAAAAGTACTAAGACATGAAGGAAGATCAGAGCTGCAGGAAATTACTTTCAAAGTACTGAATTTATTAGCAGCTCACTGGCTGGTTGTACTCAATAAATTCTGACCGGGCTGCTCAGGTACTTTTTTAGTTACATTATAGTGTCCTCAATAATCAAGCGTTTAAAAGCAAGACTGAAGTTTATGCATTTTTTAAAAAATTGAAGTAACGGTAATACATTTTTAAGACCTTAAGAAGATGTTTCAAGTCTTTTTGAGACCCTGCAGATATCCTGTTCTAGTTTCTTGAAATGAGAAGTATGTCTTAAGGAGGATACACACAAAACAATCATCGGGCTGTTTTTGTCCTGACTTTCTTCCTTCCTGACCAAAAGCTGCAATCCTCCGATTATCTTAAGTCTTATAAGATTATCCTATCAGATTATCCTGTGGTCTGAGGTGTGTAAAGATTGAATGTGCCCTGATAATCGACTGTGAAACGGTCAAAGACTCCCGAGTCATGACTTTGTGAGTTGTGACATAGAATGGAATGTAGCCAATTAGAAAGCGAGCTGACTGAGGAATGAGGAAGTAGATGTAAACAAAAAACAAGCATGGCTGACCTGACACGGAAAGTTTGTGAGGAAAGTCTGTGTCCCCACTGTTTCTAGGGTTTTTTCCACAGTCTTTTCTTCTTTTTGTTTCGAGAATTTTCCATTAAAAATAATCCAAAGATCAAACATCATTCCCTCTTCTATGTCCTCTTCCATGTTGTGTTTTGTGCTATGCTGTTGCTATGTTTCTTCTTCTAGATTTTTGTTCGATCATGTTTATTCATGTGAGATTTCTGTCTTGGAGGACTAGATTCTAGATCGGTGGTGAGACAGAATCAATATGAGCTGTGTTGAGATTATCGGAGCACACCACACAGAGTACAATCAAAACTGTTCAATGCCTGGTTTTATTTTCTTCACTCGTGGGATCTCTAACAGATTAAAAATCTCTTCAAATTCAGAAAATCCTTATGCATGTACCCCATTAATAAAAGAAACGAAACAAGTACATTGTTCTTACCACAATGACAGATTTTGTTTTACTTTCAAGTGTAGTTTTTTTTCTTTAAATTTCTGAAGAGTTTGTTGCTAAGAATAAGACCTAAAAACCTGTTAGATTTCAATTTTTGCAGTGAAAACGTGGAAATTCTGAAGGTATCAGAAACATGATGAACAAAATTAAACGATTTCCTGAAAAACTTTCTTGGTTATTTATCCAAAGTCAAAAAGAAAGATAATCTATTGAAACTTGTTGAAACTTAGCTTAAATTTAAGCGTGCTTAACTACTGGAATTCTTACCTCCTCACTAGAAACAAAACCTATCACCTGGTCAACCTCAGGGAAACTACAGCTGAAGGTGAAGTTTTTCATACACTCATCCACAGACACAAACGTCCACGAACATTTATGGGAAAAAAGGTGTGTGTGTGTGTGGTGTGGGGGGTAGATATAAGTTTCATTTAGCTAAATATAAACACTAAGCTGGAAATTTTGACCAAATAGAAAAAACACTAAAAAGTTTCTTTAAAGGACGGATGTAAGTTGAGGTTCATTCATTCACACCCTTTTTGGGCAATAAACTGGATTGGAATCTGAAAAATCCTGCCCGGCGACACCCACATTGACAGATAAGTCTCACTGCTATAGGCCGGTTACTCCTTATGTTTCCTCAACTGATGACTCAGCAGCAGGAGCTTCCTCTTCCCAGACACACTTTACAAACACGTTTGGAGCCACTGGGTCAAAGAGGAGCCTCTACACACGTCAGGCTGAACCTACACAGAAACACACACAGCGACACCCCCGCCGTGAACAAAGGACGAGGCGTCGGGGGATGAGAGGGAAAAGAGGTCAAGGTTCATTCGTTCATTTCAATTTCTCCATTCCTCTGCTCCACCCTTCTCTCTGTCACCTCATTTCATGACCCAGATTCCTGCTTCTGCTTCTCACTCCACCGTTCTATCAGTTCACCCAATTAAACAAAAGAGATGGCGACTAACCCTCAAACATGTGCAGTACAGTCTCTTGTAATGGGTGGTGAAGCTTAATTTGGTAAAGTGAAGGAGACTCAGTGATTTTATAGCAGACTCAAAACGTTTCATTCATTCATACGGCGATATTTCACTGCCAAAATCTGCAAGAGCAGAAAAGAGTCTTAAACTTGGCTGTCTGGCATTTTTACCCTTAGCCCACTATGACCAAGTATACTCATCAGCCCTCTCAGGTCCACCAGTGCTGAGACCGAGACTGTTCGGTTTTTGTTAGGGATGTGCCGAATTTCGTCCACCGAAAGTTTTCGTCCAAAAATGGCCCAAAAGAACATTTTCGGTTCTCAGCCGAAAAACTTTTATCACTGAAACAACACGGATCCCAACTCTAGGATGTATGAAATTATCTGCACACATTCCTTACAAAAACCGTCTTCTGTTCTTCCTTCCTTTAATAGAGTCTGATTCCCTTTCACATCTTACAACCACGTCTGTCAGAGCCATCACCCTCTCTGTGTATCTGTCACAGCGCTCCTGATAGTCTCTGGATCTCTGGAGGAGTGAGGGTATCAGGGTAAAGAGGAGCAGATTCCTCTGTCATGTGGATGATAGAGGCTGGAAGGGGGGGGTGAACTCTGCTTCCTCCTCTCTCTGTGTCTCTGTCAGTGTTTGAGAGTGTGTGTGTGTGTGTGTGAGAGTGTGTGCTGAGGAATGCAGCCCTACTGCGGGACTGCGAGCCAGAGACGGAGACAGAACAGGGGGGAGGGGCGGGTTTCAGGATTTAGGCCAGTTACACAGACTGGGATGAAATGTGTTCAGATGGAGTTTTCTGAAAACCTGTACTGTGTGTACATTTAATACTCACAGCCGTGGTAGGAGGCAGGTGAGCCCTCCGACCTGCCGTACTCTTCGCTGTATGAAGTGGAAAGGTTAGGCTGGGACGAACCTCGACCAAAACCCATCTGACTGCTTCCTGTGGACACCTGAGCCATGCGCTCTTTGGTCTTCAGAGCCTGAGACCTGAGAGGACAAACAAACAGAGGGATTTGTTGCAAAGGGGACAGAACGAAGGCCTGACAGAAATAACCCAAATAAGAAGATACTGAAACAAACTCCTCTGACTGACTCTCAGGACAGCATGTTCATATATTACCAAATAATTCATTAGAAATAATCCTCCATGTTTGATTTCTACAGCAGTTACCTTTCTCCTTTGAGGCGGTCCTCGTCTTTCAGCAGAACCACCAGCTGCTTGCTCTTCTCCCGGACGTTGATGCCCTGGTCTTTACCGTCTCTGTCGATGTACTGGAAGTCCTTCAGCGTCTGAATGGCGAAGATGTTCTCCTTGCATTGCAGCGCCACTCTCTCTGAGCCCGTCTTGATCAGGTAGTCGAGCAGGGTGAGCGCCTTGTAGACGTGGCGCCAGTTTTTGCCGTGGTCGTTGAGCCGCTTCCAGATCATGCTCATGATCTCGCTGAAGGCCACCACGTTGTAGGTGAGGTCGGCGATCTCGGACATGAGTGAGGACGACGGACCCCAGGGGTCGTTCGAGGTGGCCTCTCTGACTTTCTTTTCGGCGTCAGAGTAGTTGTTCACCATGTTCTTCATCTGCCGCCGGATTCCGCTCGGCATGGTGGCGGTGGAGATGGAACAGATAAGGGTTTAAAAAAAAGAAAAACTCGACTCTCACAGAGGAGGTGTGTGATGAAGCTTGTGTCGTGCGCCTGTGTCCTTTGTCAAGGCACGACGGTGGCGTGTTAGTGTGTGAACGTTCTCCTGTACAGGTGTGTGTATGTGTGCGTGTTGTGTTTGTTTATGAGGCTTCTCCAGGCCAGTGCAGTGTTCCTGAGTCCTCCAAAACAGCGTCTGTTAAAACCATCTCCACACACACAGCCCCCGCTGTACACATGACCACGCCATCATCTAGGATGGACACAAGAAAAAAAAAAGTTAGAGGGAGGAAGAGGAAAAGGTTTGAAGGAAAGGTAGCAGTGAAGGAAGAAGGAAATGTGCTGCAGAGATCAGAAAGTGGATCCTAAACGTCTTTGTTGAATTTTATGAAACTGAAAACATCGTTTTAAAATGTTCAGAACATAATTTAATTTTAAATTAAACCTACCTTTAATCACAGAGACATGAAAAACAGCGGACGAAGAGTAAACAGAACTCCGTCTTTAAGATTTCCATCAGTGAAACATTTTGACTGTAAAAACCAAAACTTGCTTCAAGTGCAGCTGTTCTGCCTTCCTTTGTGAAACTAGACAGAAGATGTGTTTCATACTTTCACGCTTAGATAAGCAATTTCCATGAGCGCCTGCCTCCTTCTTATTATAGTGTTATGAAAATGAATTATCTCATCTCAAGTTGACAGTAATAACACTCAGAGCCAGATAAAACCACGAGGTGTTCATATACGTCATTTTAAGGCGGACAGGTTGGGTTGTTGTGATGCTGAGGAAGCTTTTTGGGTGGGCTTTCAGGAGGAGGAATGTGAGAGAGAAGTTTAAGAAAAAGTTAAAAAGTTAAGTTAAGAAGTTAAAAAGAAGGACAAGAAACAAGAATGTGATTCATGTAACGTGTGTCAGAACCGTCACCTCTGAACCAAAGATTTTCACTCTGGAATAAAGGAGCACTTTGATTGACTGAATCGACTTTATTTCCATTAATACCATCTATCTATAATCTCTGATTAGACCAGGAGATGAAACATTCAGCGGTTTCCTTAAGTTTCGAGCAATGACTGAAAAATCTGAAGGCTGCCCGTCATTTTGACAGATTAGAAACCCTGATAGCGATCTAATCTACTTTTATTGTCACACAGCCATTCATTAATCACCAATCGCACCTGCAGCAGACCCCCTGTCCAGTTAGTGGTGAGTGTGCATAATTAATGAGGTATTGTGTTGTCCTGTTTATGATCTTGTGTTCTCTGACGTCCTGCCTTGTCTTATCCTTTTAAATATTGGGATCGATTGGCACCGCTACGACTCACGCCATCTCCCTCATACATCAGCACCAAATGCTTCAGGATTCCGTCCCAGTAAAACGGGTTCTGGCAGGATCGGGAAACCTCTCTTTCAAAGAGTTGAGCTGACTGCTCATTACTTCATTGGGTGAAATGTTTCTAGACTTTAAAACGCCTGCTGGAGAAGCACTTTTCATTCTAGTATCTAGTGTAACAGAACAGGGCTTCAGCCTCAAGAACAAAATCAAAACAGCTGCGAGAAGTCGGCGTCCTAAAGCAAAGACACAAAACCTGATACTGATCTCCTGTCGCTCTCTCTCTCTCAATGACACTGAAAAAAATATATATATGTTCAGTTTTTTGTCTTCCCAAAGCCGCTGAATGCAGAGTTGGTATTTTTATTTTCTATTATTTGTCTTCTACTCTTTCTGCCCGATAAGCAATAAAATAGCCCTGCATAATTAATGTCACAAGTTATATTTGAGTCCTTTTGCAATGACGTGCTAAAATATATTATCATAATTAATAGGTCTCATTAATTTTTAATTGAAGGATCGTTATTCATTATGACAGAATTTTTACAACCCTGTCCGTCAAAATGACAGAAGGGTAAAACACCTAGCATGTCTGTTAGGATGCTAAGGTTTAACCTCACAAAGAAGACAAACAAAGGCGAACAAGGGCTACAAACAAATGAGGGTGAAAAACAAATAACCGAACAAGGGTGGCAAACAAACGAGAGAGAACAAATGAGGGCGAACAAACGAGCGAAGGCGTATATTGTCATGGCTCCAAAGTGAAGCAAATTAAAGAGCACTTTTTTCCTAAAATGTTACATTTTACAGCTGTTGTAGAATGCTCTCAATTAAACACAAAGTAAAATTGAGAAAAAGTGGAAAAGATAACATATATCCACCCAAAAACAACTTATTTCTGCAGCCCTGGATTATTCAATTTGAAATAAATTCAAGCACCATCCCTGAATAACAATTAAGACCTTAATTAGCATCTCTCTCCTCACCCTCCAGTATTAGCATACATTAGACTGCTGTGTGAGACGCCACAGCAGTGACTGAGTAACAATGTGTTTCCAGTCCTGGGTGGGTGGCAGGGGAGATAAACCATTTCCAGTCTGATGATGACAGACTGATGACTCCTCTGTCCTGTTTCGAGCAGATCAGCAGCCCGGCTTCTAATCACTTCCTGACTGACACACAAGTGTGGAAAGTGTGGGTATGAAGACTCACAGCTGTGCCACCTACACAGCTACACAGAGCTCTTTAGTGAGAAGTTTGAAGTAAAGAAAGAGACGAACATCTGATGTGCTGTTGTAAAAGGTGTGCTTTGGTTTGGGTTGTTATGGGCTGCTTTGAACGTCTAATAAAACACGCTATTAGAAGAGTTTAATACTGATTCCAATACAGGTTCCAAAGCTAGTATCTGGAGTTGTTTCTTGACCAATAATTGGGTGATTCTATTGATATTAACACTAAAATAACACACAGTGATACTCTCCCGTTTTACAGAAGCTGGCATTCCACTTGATGATTTTTTTGAAACAAAATCAAAGGCCCAAAAATTGGTGAAAATCAAAAGAATTGTAGAGTTTCACAAAGAAATCCACAAAGTCAAAGATGGCGAATGATGTAAACATGGCAAAATTTTCAGTTTTTCAGAGTAAACAGTTCTACAGTGGAAAATTTGCAAGAGAAGTCTAGTCTTTTTTTTATAAATCAACATTTCTCATAACAAAATTACTGTAAAATACAACATATAAGACAAACTTCTAACATCTTAATTGTCATCTAAAAAGTAAGCTGCATTCTCTAAAATGCAGATATAAAACACCAACAATGTCATTTTTCCATGTTACAGCAAAGATGGCGCTCTTTGTAGTCAAAGCATGCTGAAAACAGAATGAAGGCGAGTTTAGCTGTGCAGCTTTGTTATAGCTTTTCTCCATCATGCACGAACTGCGTCATATATTACAGTGCCCTTATATTCTACACTTTACGGTAGTTTTTTGAGCCTGTAACTTTTGTAATAAGTGGGATAATGTTTATAACAAGTATTTTTTCTGGAATAATACTGATTATTTTGACTACTTTCAGAAGACTTGAAAACCAGGCTGGTATTTGAAAGTCTTTAAACAGATTACTGGAGGCACAGGAAAGCACAGGTTGCCAATCCTGGTGTCAGGTTCAGGAACAACTCCTTGCCTGTATCATTCAGCCACTTTGGCACCGTTTTACACATTCCTCTGAAAAGCTAATGAACCAGCATCCCATTACAGTAACTGTTATCAATAGTAAACAGCAGCTTCGGTTTTCTGACATCTTTCTGAGCCCAGCGCTCGTCTGACAGCAATCTAAGGTGTCTCGTGAACTCATCCTGTTGGGTAATCTGATCCTTGCAACATGCCACCACGCATGCACTGACATGCCCCCTAAGAAGAGGAGTGTTAGAGTGATTCTTCGTCAAATTATTTTCTTACATTTCCGTGTTTTAGATATTTTAGGACCTTCCTGCCTGGTGCTGCCCGAGAGAGACAGCTGGGAAGGGAAGTGTGGGACTTTAAATGCTTATTTGGGGGCTGGTAAGTTGGCACATCTCTTAAATTCACCAGTGAGATGTCCTGTGGAGCGTGCCCCCTCCTCTCCTTAGAGCTCCTTCGCCACCTACCTCCTCCCTCTCCTCCTCCTCACCCTGCATCCGCATGAATACGGCTCAGAACTAATGACACATCTGCTCCCATAATCAACTATTCACCCATGGCAGACAGGAGGAAGAGAGGAGAGTCTGTCTCGTCCATCCCGTCCCCTCCACACCTCCTTAACACCCCGGAAACAACCCCCACCATGAGACGCTGTCGGCAGGCCTTCCTTCTTCCTCCAGCGCCTCTGTGCTTAGATCACTGAGGCCCCGAGAGCCAGAGGAGAGAAATGCAGGTTCATTAAGAGTGAATGACTGAGCCTGTCATTCTTGTCAAACTGCCACTGTGCCGTGTTGTTGTTGTTGGAAGAGTTTAAGGTCTACTTTTGAACAAGAAACCAATCATTCCCTGCCTCTTCTTCAGTCTCACTGACCTAGATCAAGGTGAAGACAACTTATTTAAACCAAGGAAGCATTTTATTAACCATTCAAATCAGTAATGACCTTTGACTTCATGATAAATGCTCCTGGAATATCTGGACATCTCAACTAGTGTGCAGCAAACGCAAACAGTGTAGCGTCAACAGAGTACATTATCACACATGAACTTCTGAAAAATTCTAGACAATTTCAGGACACCAAAGGCTCTGATATTTCCAGAAACTTTCCGTTAACGAGTGCTCCGTCATTCCTGGTTTTTGTTGGACATGTCCTCACAACACAAGATCATGCAAGAAACATATTATCAGTTAATTCCACTGAAACATGTATAAAGAAAATCCGCTCATGGTGAAAGAGATCACTCACTCTGCCTGCTCTCTTGTGGTGAATATTCCAGTCATTTGGCAGAAAAAAGGTCCAGCTCAGTGGACGTAAACAGATCCAGCCATTTGCTTTGACACATGCAGCCCATCTGGAAAGTGTCTGAAAATTTTCAAGACTTCAGCGCATGTGTGAAAGGGCTTAAGGTTTGTGAATATTTTGAATCTCAAAAGTTAGAGACATGTAAGCAACCAATTTCCTTGCCGTTTAAACTGAAGTTTAAATTCTGACAAACCTAACCACCTGTGCTGGTTACACATCTTACCAGTCAGCTATGCACCAGTTTAACAACTTTAAATACAACTTGATCTCCATGTACGAGATAAGAATACTGTCAAACCGCACCTAGCTACCAGATGTCATGTGTCATGTGTGCTTGTTTACATGACTCCTGGCCACAGCCCATTGCTGTATGTCATCCTCTACACACTTACTCCCTGCATTTCAACTTTCCTACCCCAACAAAGACAAAAACACCAAGAAACAACTAAAATATATCCAAGGTATCCTGGGGAAAAATATCTGCAGAACTTAAGTGGTACAAAGAGCATGTTTCGGGATGCTAGAGATGTACCTGACTGTTCGTGGTAAAGGGATTAACAGCACTGTTGCAGCAACAGAAAACTGTCAGTGTCCATGTTACAGACCACACGTGGCTCTGTTGTGACCAAAAAGATGACCTTAATCCAAAGAGAGAGTGAAAAAAGAGAAACGATGAGGTGACTATACGTCAGGGCACAAACAATTAACACAATGCCTCCATGGTGGACGAGAGAAAAGACTGTATTATGCACCCTTTACATGCAAAAATCTCAGCATTACGACTAAATGAAGGGTTTCTAAAAAGTAGACGATTGACATCCCCCAGTCCAGTGAAGACCTACTCACAGATTCTCACAACCCAGAATTATTCCAGGAATGCATGAATGCACCTCTTGTAGTGGCGGTGCTTATCAACAGGTGAGATTCCCAGGCTGAAGTGTAAATCAGTTCCTTTAAAGAGGCATCTCCAACTGTGAACAACAAGACCAGGGCTGCAGGGTCTCTGAACTGTTCTCTGCATTTTTCATTCATTACATCAGCACTTTCACACTCACTGTTTGCTACCAGTTTGGCAGATATTAAAACTGGAGAAGCATGCATCTAGCTTGGCAGAGAATTCACAGTCGCAGTTGCTGTAAGAGCACTGCTGTGATTAAGATCATTTTAACAGAGGCAGTTTAAGGACAAGGAGTTTCTAATGCTTTCAACTCTTGGAATAACTTCGAGCAATCTGCTTCAGAGTTCAAAAGTCTATTATGTTGGACCCATTAAGGAAAAAATGAAAACCAGCACACAGGTAACCTGTCCTACACAGAAAACAATGAGACATACCTTTCCTCTGTATGTGCGCCTGTGTCTGGGTGTGTCTTGGCAGGACCTCAGTAAACTGTGATTAGCTTAAGGCTTGAGAGGCTGTACACTGAGAACAGGTCTACCTTGCCAGGCCTACACAGAGGAAGAAAAGCTGATCTGGAGATAGACAGCTTGCACAAGCGAGAGCCTGTGTGACGGTGAGCATGTGTGACGGTGAGCATGTGTGACAGCGTAGCGGTGTGTGTTCGGTGACTGTGTGATGTCAAGTCATCCAGCTGGTTCCTTCACTATGAATTTAATTCTTTATACTATTCAACCATTCACTATTTCCTGCTGCCCTCTTATTGGCATGTCAGCCCTGACTTTGTCATCCCAGAGAGGTCAAGAAACCAAGTGAGGGAAGGGAGGAGAGCAATGACGATGCACCCATCATTCACTGTGACTGACTGGTTATTGATGAGAAGCCTACAAGAGCTGACTACTTTATGAATAGATCGAGAGTCGGGACCTGATCCTCTTTCTTTCTTTCCTCTATTGAGGAATCCTAACAATACAAAAACTTTTTAAGGAAAAGTAACAGTAAATATAACTTAAAAGTTGTGATTTGCCATATTATTAACAGGGTGTTACTTTTTAAAAGGATTACTAAATGTATTATTGACATACCCATCTATTTACATGTTGGTTTCGTGCAACAAAAAAGAACTCTGTTCACTACATTTTGTTATTGGTTGTATGGTTCATGTTGACCTAATGCATTTAATCAGTCTCTTTGTAAGGGGACGAAATTCCCATCACTATGACCGATCATCCTGACAAAAGACAAAGCCCTGCCCCTATCTCAGGCCACGTCTAGGTGGGCTCATAGCGCCACATGAGACAAATTTCACACTAATACACCAGGATGAACAGCCATAACTATAAAAAAATACATAAACACGGCTAACATGCAGGATTTTTCCCCTTCCCATTTATCCGTCACTTACTAGCAGACTTAGCAGATCAACACAGAATTTCCCTCAAAAGGATAAATAAGTGCATAGACGTCAAGTTTTGCTTTGCTGACTCACAATGTCACCATTTACACTATTATTATTCTTTACAACAACACTGAACATCACAAGAGGAAGAAAAGTAGATATATTTAACCTCTCTTATTGAAAGAAAAATCACGGCGTTTCCTTGCGCTGTTGTGATTGATAGCACAAAGCTAAAGAAGCTTTGGCTAGCATTTATTTCTAAGCAACGTGAATTAGCTTTATCATCTTTAATAAAGACCATCTTAAATTATGAAATATCATTCGGTGTTTTTCTGGCTGAGATTTAAGTTTAAGGAAATATCTGAAAGCTCGTGTAGCGTTTGCAAGTGCGCCGCAAACTTGCGATAAGTAGTTCGGCTAGCTAAATAAGCTAGTGCAGAACTTGGGTACGTTAATTCGGTTAGTGAACTCAAATGGTTGAAAAAGAATTGGATTTAATTACATTAATTTATCAAATATTCTACACCACCAACTCTTGAGTGATACTTTATTATTTGAGCTTGAAGTTCTGCCCAAAAGATGACGGTATATACATTTAAAAGGCATCAACGTAGGCTTTGAAAAAAAGTTGGATCAAAGCTTGCAGACCCTCTGTTGGGCTGGCCAACCGTGCAGCTGGGCAATAAATTCAACTGTTGATTCTTCAGCGTCCAAAAGTGAAACAAACCCTCACTGGAGCCGCATCCACAATCAAGCTTGTACATGACGTTAAGCTACAGAACCATTCAGGAAAGCTCACACTCATATTTTCTGTGCTAAAATAGCCCAAACAACATGCTATGCTAGTTAGCATTCCTTAAAGCTAGCAGAGAAGACGGGTGCTCGGTGGAGACATCACCAGAGCAAACTGGATTACAGGACACCCTGGAAAAACAAAACAAGTCGACTGTCTTGAAAGCCGACGTTAACTTACCGTATCTTTTAGGGTCTGTCAGGCTCTATCATTAGTCCACAGTTTTAAAACCATAAACAACTTTTCCAAATCCAAGGAAGAAATCAATAAAGAGGACTTATTTCGGCGTTCTGGGCGCTTGTTGCGCCTCCACCAAGCTATGTGTTGCTAATGCTAATCCAGCTAAAGCCAAGCTACACGTATCTCCTCCTCCAGAACATGGCGGGCAGAGCGGGAGGGTGGAAAGCTACATAAGGGTGTGACCACTTACCAGGGGCACAGAGAGCCCCTTCACTTCTGTGTTCAATACCACATAAGTGTCACCAAGAAAGTCACTAAAAGGTAACGTTACAGCAACAGGGTGGGCCTGTCACAGCATTAACACGTTACTTCAGCTTTTTTACAGGAATGACATGCAACAGGGTGGGCCTTACTGCTGTGATACATATCAGTATTGGTTGACTGTGGCTGCGTTTCCACTAAAAGTAGAGGGAAAGTCCCAGGAACTTATTTTTGAAGGTTTTGTTTTACCCATTAATTAAAAAAAGAAGCACAGACCCATAAAACATGTCTAATTTATAAGCTGTTATAAACCACCCTTTTATTTATTTTTTTACTGAGGAGACCAATCAGACCTTAATCATTAAACTACTCAATCCTAATAGCCTATCTGTGAATATTCAACCAGTGAAAAATCTTAGTCCTAGATCAGGAACAGGAACTTTTGGGTGCCACACAGGGTCAAGATGTCAAAAAAGGAAGTCCCCATAATATGAAGGCATGGTATGACTAAGCATCTTAACTATTAGCCGCAAAACTACTATAGGCCATATTGGGATTAGCCTATACCCCTGGAGCAGGGATTTTTGTGGTGACTGAAGTTCTCTGATAGGTCAGATTCTTTTTCAGGAAGCAAAAGGATTAATTTTTTCCCTTGTCTTGAATAAGTTTGAGTATGTAGGCCTATTGCACAACCAAGTGCATGTCATGATTTGTCACTGGCAAAGAGCATAGCCTTTTGTGTTTGTTTGTGTGTGTGTGTGTGTGTGTGTGTGTGTGTGTGTGTGTGTGTGTGTGTGTGTGTGTGTGTGTGTGTGTTACAGGTGTGTCAGAACAAGCTGCAAACATGGCAGGACAGCATTCCTTCTCTTTTAACACTTAACCGTCTCATCGTATCAGCAGGGCTGTAAAGAGGGAGGGACAGGAGCTTCATGTAGCCCAGACACACATGCAAAACATAATTATTTATTCAAATCAGGTTCTATGAATAGACTCAGAAAGTTCACAACAAACTATAAATAGACTTTAACATATTTACATCATGAGCATCATGATTAAAAATAGATGAGAGCCAAGTGTCAGTTTCCTGTGGTTTCACAGTTTCCTGTGGTTTCACAGAAAGTTGCCAACACCCAAACAACAGTATGCAGACTGCAAATGTGTTGTGTACAAACTTTATTTTGGGCTCAATAAAACTGTATTTATTCATGTGCTTTATCTCTGGCATGGAAAGACGTTTTATTTTGGTCTTTGTCTCAAAGGAGCTTCACTCCCTCAGCATCGTTTTGGAGAACAGGATAAGCTGAAGTAAGCCCAAAGCCAAGCTGCATTAGATGTGTTGTTTTGTGCTACACGGTAGAGAGCAGGAGAAACAAATAGACTTAAAAGTTCAGGAGTGGGACTTTGGAGGAAAGATTTTATTTTCTTTTATGAGCAATCCAACTTCTTAGGACTAAAGAGAAATGACTTTAAGAGGCCAGGGCGCTGGACAATTAGATTTGGTAATTTGCTGAGTGGACTTTCAGGAAAAAAAAAAAAATTCTATCAACATTTTAACACTCTTCAATTGGATCAGATTTTTAAATGTGAATTCACATGATTTTATGAACTGCACACTTACCGATTAAGTGTCCTATCAAAAACAGACTCTGGAGCTGTCAGTATTTTAGCTCTGGTTTGATTCCTGTCCACAAGCAGATTAAGCTCAGAAGATGGTTTGTTAAACAGCACAGCAGGTGAACACAGGAAAGTTTGATGCCATGGTGTAATTCAATTACAGATTGTATACTTTCTGCTGGAAACCAGCCAGAAAACAACAGACAACTCAAAGCTTCCCACTAAAACACCCGGTTATACTGCTTTGGATTGTGATGGAAGATACATCATGTGAAGCTCGAGGGAAAATTGTAATCAAGGAAACATTCTGAAAGAAAGGAGGATGTCAAGCTTTGAATGGAACTTAGATGGTACTGCTCAGTCATACCTTAAATTTTCAGTGAATGAGGACAGTTGTACAACCGACTCAATCCTACCATTCCCCTGCAGTTTCATATTCCACCAATAGATGTCAGTAGCATTCTACTTTTGGTTTCTGGTTGTTGGCAACACATTCGGCACTTGATGTGCACCGAAACAATCCATGCTGACACTTTCTCAACAGTTCACCTCAAAACATACTTTATTTTTTGGGATGGAAGAACACGAAGATCTGCTCATGTGCAAATTATCAATCATTTGTTTATAGGCTACTTCACATCTCTTAAACCCTTCAATATAACCAGTATATGATACAAAATATAGTAGCATTCAAGACATTATTGTGACAATAAATACCGCTCTTGGGATGCTTACGATGTGAAATCTCCATCACAAATTTTTATCCTTATTATATAATTCTTTGTCACACACCAGCAAATCTGGCACGTACTACAGTGAATCCCACAACAAAGGCAGCACACACATGAGTCACGTTTAATCTGAATATATTTAAGCAGCGTGTGTGTGTGAACAGAGGGGTTCACATAAGGAAACTTACAGATGTGTACAAAAGCCTGCTGCACAGACAGCTGATGCATCTCAAAGTTATGTAATATGACAAACGAGGGAAAGATGGGCAGGTTTCAGTCTTTAGAGCGACAGCATGAAACAGGATCATGTCTAATACCTGCCACTCCTGCAGGATTATTAGCTAAATCTCTTCAGACATGCTAATGGTATTATACTCACAAGGCAGTGGATGTGAAACACCTGAAGAAGCTTTAAAACTTGACATTTACTCCTTTCAGACACAACCTGATGAGCTCATCTGAGTCAGATTAACTCCAACCTTTTAGTTTCCCACAAAAATTCCTCTGCTTGTAACTGAAAATGAGAAAGAGACACAACTGCATTTTGCAATCCATTATTCAGCAACACTGAGGGGAGTCTGCATTTGTTTTCATACAACTCTGACTGATATGATTAATGCCAACAGTTCTAATACAACCTGTTTAAATTATGTCGCTCATCCACAAACAGACATAATGCAAACACAACCTGCCTCCTCTGCAGAGTTTCGGTCTAACTTCAATGTAGTTTCCAGAAAAAATAAATTAAAATAAAGAAGCTGCAGCAGTCTCTGTTTTAACAATTAAAAAGCATCTGTTACAGGATAATCCTGTAGTCCTCAAACAAGTGACTATAAAGACAATTTTAATTTGAGCAACACCAAATCCAACCGGATCACACAAAAGACAAGAATGACACCTAAATCTACCAAATGTGTAACAAAAAATGTTAGTTTAGTCCCTACAAGAGTTTTTTTTGTCTTTTAATATCTTAAAATGAGACATTTTTTGGACATTTTTTTCTGGACATATCAGGAGAACATGTCTCATACTCGTCTAAAATGACATTTTCTACTAAAACAGGATATAACCACTTGCTAATTTCAGCCTTTGCTGTGCACCTGTCGGAATTCTGTTTTGCATAACCACCCGCTCACTATCCATTATCCCTTATATGTGAAGCACTTTGTGATTTTATCTGTGAAAGGTGCCACACAAATAAAGTTTCTTCTTCTTCTTCTTCTTCTTCTTCTTCTTCTTCTTCTTCTTCTTCTTCTTCTTCTTCTTATATAGTGATATAATCAACTAGTTCATATAGTTACCTTAAAAATAGAAGTTAGGTCTTTGAAGGACAAAGCAAAGGCAGAAATGCAGCCGAAAATTGAATTAAAAAAAAAAAAACAGAAAGAAAATTAGAAAAAGAAACACAAGACACAAGACAAGACAAAATCAAAAAACAATGAAAAGAAAGCAAAGAAAACAGATCAATGAAAATAATCAAATTTATAAGAATGTGGAATAGTGACACAAAAAAACAATGACAAAGTAAAGTAACAAAAGTAATAAACCACAGATGGTTTCATGTATGCCAAAAAGCACCTCCAGGAGAAAGCGAGGGTTTTAAAAATATCAGCAAACAGAGAAGACAGACATTAATTATTGGAGCTCAGAGAGAGAAAGAAAGAAGAGAACAGACTGATAAGAAACTGGGCCATCACAAGAAGCAGATGGAGAAAGTCAGTGTTGTCATTTGAGGAAGTTTGAGACTTTGTGCCCACCTGCTTCTTCCGCTGGAGCCCACTTGCTTCCGCTGAGAAATACACACACACACACACACACACACACACACACACACACACACACACACACACACACACACACACACACACACACATACACACACACACACACACACACACACTATCTATCTCTCAAACACACACAAACCTGTTCACTGACTATTTCATGCCCTCTGCATCAATGCCTCTGACAGGATGAAATGTTGCCTTCACTCAGGCAAAAAATCCTGCATACTAGATGTGACTGTGTGTCGGCTGTGACACGTATACACCACAACTTCAAGCCACTGAATTTCATCAGCCCAGGAAATTGAGTGTTAATTAAAAATGTATAAAAGGGTTCATATGAGGTGTTCATGTGAAGTAAAGTCCCCTCAGGATGATCGCAAACACTCCATTAAGGTGTTACAGTTTGACGCATCCATGGACACAGGAAGTGATGTAATCGATAAGCTGGGTGAGTTCAGCAGAATAAAAGGGTATGAACAGTGAACACCATCGCTGCTGTGTCGACAAAGAACAGAACCACCTCCGGAAAATTCAACTTAAGAAAAAGAAAGCCCAAAGACAGAAGTAAAGTATCGCCCACACTGCATGCTGTGCAGGAAAAGAGACCGGGATGTGCTGCAGAGAAACACAACAGAAACAACCAATTAGAAGCAATCTGCATAAATGAAAGTCAATTAACTTCACAAGATAGGTGCATGTCTTTCTGAAGTAGCTGCATTGATCACATCTCCTGGGAGGTTTATTCTACTTTACGTTTAAGATTATAAATAAGCACAAAAAGGGTTAAAAGTCTTTACGTGCTTGGCCCTTGTGCTTAAAAGCAGTTCCACTTCCTCTGCTTCTCTTCCTCTTCTATTCTTCCATCAGCTCACATCCAGCCCTCCTCTCTTCCTCCTGCAGGCCTCTGTCGCACTTCACATGGCTGAGTCAAGTGACCAGCTGACCGGGGATTTCCTGGACAGGTTATACCACTGAAGCCAGTCGGTGCATGCTTTCCTGTTGTTCTGCTTTGTCTCATCCTGCTCATTTTCCCCTTCTTTTCTTACATATGAATCGGTAACAATGAAACCGGATTCTTTACAGGTCCCTAAGAATGTCCGTATTTCACTCTTCCTGCAGGATAATTTGTGAGATGAATATATAACTCAGGATTTAGGATAGGCAGAGACAGCTGCTGCATTTCTTACAACATATTTTGACAAGGCAAGAAGACGAGTGCTGTTTCACTCTGTGACAGATTGTTGCGTCGATGAGCAGTTTGGAGAATCCAGCCCTCATAAATATGAGCTGAAGTTTGCATGTTTTTGTTGATGATCTGATCTGATTTGTGCTGGATGAAAGATGTTAACAGTGGTCCCAGTGTGAGGTCTAAACTTTGATTAAAGCCATGGTTATACGAGCTCTTTCAGAAAGATGTGACAGTTTGCTGGAAATGTGCAGGTAAAAACAGAAACAGACAACAAAAACATAGACACTGTAATGCATTATTAAAAATCTTGCTGCAAAGTGTGAAAAAAAAGTGCCTGAAAAGAAAATGAACTACTAATGAAGGAATGCAAAAAAAATAAACATGACCATAGAAAATGTCTTCTCAAAAATGCAAAAGAAAAAATGTTCTACAGAAATCTCAAGCAGGGAATTAATTGTCAATAATAATATTAATAAAACGAATTAAGCGCTGCAGGAATTTATGCAAAAAAAAGTAAAAAAGGCCCTGCAAGTGCAAAATATGTGCAAAAAATATGTCAAATCCAGTAAACAGAACTTATTTTTGGTTTAATATATTTATTAGTACTAGAGGGGCATTTTCAGTTTCTTTGTAGATGCTGGCAGTCACTTTAAAGGCAGGGAACACTGCAGGGGCTTAGCCCCCTCTCTCACTCTGTTGTTTTGGATTATTTATGTGTTTTGAATTTCAAACCTCTCTAAATTCTCTGCCCGTTTCTTCTAATGTAAATCTGTCGGGCTGTTACATTTTTAAAGAGGAACACTTCAAACAGCTCAGCTCACAATTAAACTAAAAAGTTGCCTGAGGTAGAGAGCAGAATGGGACGCTCTTTTGGGTCTGATGGTTTGCATTTAAGAGACAAAGTTTCTGCTGAACTCGAAGTGTGTATCAGTAAAATTTCTGTGGTACTAAATTTGTCCTTACAGGTTTAAGGCGGGCCTGGCAGTCAAGACAGCATTGACCTGATATGGTCAAAACTCATACGTTTAATAACTCCATAAATAACGAGTTATGAAAGCATTCTTCCTCCAAAAGTGTGTGCTGATAGAGAAACAAGATATTCAGACCCCTGACGTCTTTCCATCCAGGCTGTAACTGTGTTAATTTCTGCTGTAAAGATTGTTTTTTGTGAATGGGTGTGTATGTGCTCCCTGTTCTCCTGCAGCCAGCCTCAAGTGGACACTCCAGGAACTGCAGTTTTAATACTTTCGCACAGGGTTTGTATTTTAAGACATCAGCATTGTTATGATTTTGTGCACATGGTGTAAAATGTATTTCAGGACTCTATGAAAGCAGCAACTACAGTCTTCATATTGACGATAAAGGATGTGGCTTTTTACGAAAGGAAACTCAGACCCTCGTCATAACTAAGATCAAAAGGAAACCATTTTGCTGCTTTAGGACTTCACTGCTATTGATAAATAATGTAAGCTGTTCACTTCTGGGTGAATTAACCCCTTAACTCCTCACCTCGTCCTGTCCTTCGCAGTCACACACGAGAATGATGAAAGCTGTGAGCTGACTTCACGCTGAAGGTGGAAACTACAGCTGGTTCAAAGAACTGACAAACCACACAGAGACACAGACACACAAACAAAAACACAAACACACACACACACTGAGAAGACATTCTGAAGAAACACACACAAACGGAAAGACAGAATCCACAGAAGCCACACAAACTGTGTGAGACAAATATATACACAGGAAGTGCCTCCCACTGCTCAGCCCCTACTCTCTCTCTCTCTCTCTCTCTCTCTCTCTCTCTCTCTCTCTTTCTGAACCTTACTTATGTTAGTGTGTTGCTGAGCAGCAGCCAGTCGCGTTTTTCCCCTTGCTGAGCTCTCTCTCTCTCTCTCATCCTCTGACTCTCTTGGGCGCTTTCAGCTCAGTGGACATACGAGACCTCTCTTCTTTTTCTCCTTTTCAGCTCCTTTTTTTTCTCCTCCCTCCCCTAACCCCACTTTTCTCAGGGTGTTAGTGGGAGTCTTGGAGTTTCTGTATATGTATGTGTGTGTGTGAGTAAGTGTGAGTGTGTGTGTGTGTGTGTATGCTGGAGGTTTCAGCATGGAAGCAACGGCACTTTATACGTTTCGTGCCACAGAAGGCGATGAACTCAGTTTCAACAAGGGGGACATGCTCAAGGTAAGAAGAGATATGAATCCCCCTGTTTGTCTATCAGTCCGTCTGGTCATCAATCCATCCATCCATCTGTCCATTTTCACTGCATGTCTGTAACTTGTCTCTGCCTCTGCTCTGAAAATTACAATATAATAACTTTGATGCTACAGCACAGGACATGACACATTCAGATACTTCTGAGTATAGAAAGAGCAGAAAAAGAGGTCTGTAAAGACACTTCGACTTATACTGACTGTTAAAACATTAAACAGTTTTGATAGCGGCAGCAGAAAGATGTCACATTTAATATTCAAAGCCGTTTTTTTTTTCGTTTTTTTTTTTTTTTTTAAGCTAAATGTGAAATACTTTTATGTTATGGTGACTCTTTTTAAACATACCAGCTTTTTTAAAATTCTTTTAAAACTTTTTGCGAAAAAATGTTTTAAGGTATGCATGCTATTTTTGACACTTGTGTAGGTGTGTAGCAATATGTGTGCCATCACCTAAATGTAACAACGAATCAAATCAACCCAGATCATAAACCCTGTGATAACTCTTTCGAGCGGTGTTGTGTTTCTTGTATTTGTAATAAAATTGCCATCGGCTGCACATTTCATCTGTTCCATCGTCTCCTCTTTATCATTCCTTGAAAAATGGTAACATATTTCAGCTTTAAAAACACAATACACTCAGATCTGACAATAATACAGACCACACTGCCCCATGTGTTTTGGAGGAGTACTGCAGAACAACGCAATACATTAATGCAGAAATATGTAGTGTTCCTGAATGCATTGGCCGCTATGGTGTCAAGTCACTAACTAGGTTTATAAACTAGGCTTTAGCATCTCTTTGATGACAGCTAGCAAATTTAACATATTAGCACAAGTAAGGGTCATCTAAAGACACGAAATACCTTAATTCTTGACAACAACAAATATGTAAATTAAAAAATAGAAATGTTCAGAACCCCGTCTACCTATTTATGTGAAAATGAATACTTTTCTCACGTTCGCACAGTGAACATTCTGTATATGCAGCTCGCTAGATTAGCTTAAAAAAGATTACAAAAAAAGTTGACCTTTAAATTGTTGTAGCTTGGTTTTGTTAGAAATTTTGGAAAATGTAACTTCCAATTAATGGGATTTATGTTATTCTTATTTTGAAAATTAGCTGGCTTAGCCCAGCATGTTGACTCAGGAGAAGTGAATCACTGCTTTTTTTTGTTGTTGTTTTGTTTGTTTGTTTTACAGACATTTGCAGACAAATTCTGTATGTAAAATAAAAAAGTGTAGTAAAACAGTGTAGTGTGTAAAATAAATAGCTTTTTTTATTTGTAAACGCACCTTATCTGCCTTTTTTAAGCTCATACAAAGAATGATTTAAAGTTCATAACAGGGAACCCATTCTAGCTCAAGTTTAGCTTAAAAACTAACAGAAACAAACAAGTAAAGAGCCTCACGGAGCGTGATCTAGACCGCTAGGCCATCTGCATTCAGAGTGAACGATTTCTTAACAACTTTTTTTTTTCCTTACTACAAAGCTTACATAACTCAAATATTAGCACTAGTAGAAGGTGAGGAAGAGTAGGTGTGATTGCCACATTTGTTTACAGTAATCTGACTCAAAATTTGTGTGAAATGATATATTGAGCCAAGTGTTGGACCTTATTCTTGGCAAAAGGAAGTACTTTCCTGGAAACACTACTCTGCAGTGTGGCAGTGTCTCTGCATTTCCAATCTTTACAAATAAGGCTAAGCTAATACTTAGCTGAATACAGTCTATGTAACTAACAGACATGATAGTGACAATTAGCCACAAAAAGGTGTAAAAATCTGTGCTCCCATTGTATTTCTTAATAGTGGTGTCACTTCTGCTTTTTCAGAGTACAGCTTTCTTTTGCTAACACGCCAAATGAAGTGTTGTAAGACTTCATGCACAGCTGGAAATCACTGTAGCGGAACATCAGCACTTTATTTCAGGAAAGAAAAGTATCCCTCTAGACTTGCAGAGTTGCTATGATTCTTATATACTTAGGACCACCATGCAAATGTTTGAGCACGTTTGAAAAGAACAGGTCCCCATCACAAACTAAACACTGACATTAAATTCATGAGGGAATAATAATGTCTGAGGTTGGAATTTACCTTTAATTTAAGCAGTCTGCAGGTTTAATATTTATCTCTGATGCACTCTGCTCCATTATTGGATGACACATGAATAAAGCAGATTCTCATTTCTGCTGTCTGTAAATAAATTTATGTGCAGCAGAGAGCCAGAGTGTGACGCAGACAGAATAAGATGCTGTTTAGCATTGCTGCTGTGTCAGTACATTGTGACAATAAACATACCAATTTCAGTCTTCCTGCAAGATTTCTGTGCAGGCATCTCTTTGAGGTCTTTCAAAAGTTTGGATTCAGACTTTTTAATCTAAGAAACCTGAATGAAACTTGACAACTTTACCTACTTTGAGGTCTAAATTAAGGATTTTGGTTTCCATTTATAGTCTTTTTTGTGCAGCATTATTTTAGGGTTTACGCTTTGTTGCTGTCCTTGTTGTTCACCAGCCATGTGGAAAAGCTTCATTCAGGAAGAGTAGAGTTTAGATTCATTATGAGGTGATAAATGTGGACTGTGGTTAAAAGCTGAATCTGTGGAGCTCAGACATTCAACTTAAAAGCCGTTGTGAGGCAATGCAGCCAAGTCTCACACAGGGGACACCAAAACGGGAGTGGGAGGATGCACAAATCTTTTGTTCCCAAAACACAAACACTTTAAAGTCAGTGTTTTGGATTCAAACTGAATTTGGATTGTGTGTCAGTCCTCAGTCTTTGGCACCAAGTTAAACCATGGAGAGTGTATCTTTGTGCTCTAGTTTAAGGGAACTATCATTCATATTATCCATTGTCATAATACAAAACTTTTATTCATAAGAACAATTGTATTATGCAATATATTTTGTAGAAATCCTTCATGGTGTCAGCACAGTGCAGATGTTTGGTATTTGGTGTTTTTCCTTGATCTCTCATTTTGGGATTGGGGCTTACAGCATTATTATTAATTTAAGAGTCATTATATAATTGTTAAAGAGCTGAGTCAGTCACAGCTAAATCAGTGGGGCTGCCTGTAGATGAATAAGCTAAATATAAACATCCTCGGCACATGAGATGAGGGAAGAAAGACATTATTCGTCAGTTTAACTCATATTAGACTTCGTTATTTCCCAAGAAACCACATCAACAAAACAAGGATATTTTTCCCATGAGGCAGGACTGAACCTGGGCTTTAGGAACTCAAAACACTGACGTTTTAATGTGACTACGAAACAGCAAAGTTGCGATACAGGATGTTGTTTCCAGGAGATTAAGATAAAAAAGAAAGGCAGTTTTGGTGGTGAATTCAGGTGTAGAAGTGGAATAAAAAGAATTCACCAAAAACAGACGAGGACTATTTTCCTTATGGGGACATTTAAGAGCGGCGTATTGTATTTTAGGTTGTATCATATTATGTCATGATGTGTTACTGTTGTGCTCTATCACATCCTGTTGTATCCGCCCTGTCTCTTCTGTATCTTGACGTGTTCTTTATATTGTGTCGTATTACATGTATTCTGTTGTGTCATACTTTATAGCATTTTGTCTTGACCATTCTATCGATATCAATCAATCAATCAATCAATCAATCAATCAATCATTACTTTTCATATGCAAAAAATGGTAACAGAAAGTGCTTAACAAATAGAAAAATGTATCCTGTCATATTCTTTTGTGATGTATTGTATACAGTCTACTGTGTCATGTCATCATATATTTTTCTCATAGGGTATCACGTTGTATTGTATCAACCTTGTGTCGAATCATGTCGTATTTTGTTAAATCCATCCTGACATGTCGTGTTGTATCATGTTGGTTGCATTTCTACGTTTCGTATCAATAAGACATTTTCTACGTAGTCACTTGGATACATAAATGAATTTATTAATTTAAAACAAGAGAAAGCACCGACTTAAACAGGCCAGAAACGCCTCTCTGAAACATTTCGAGAATTTGCTCTGAAACAAATTTCTGTTACTCATACAAAAGTTTTGGCGACACTGAAACCACAAACTTAGGTCAGTCACTTATCTGCGAATGATTGATACCCTGAAAAGTGAATCATTGCACAGTATGGGACACATTTTCTATGCATGTACAAATTTGCAGAGTGTAACTATTAAAATATGTGGTGCATGAAATGAAGTTCCTGAAGGCAGAGAGGGTGCAGGACAAACTTTCAGCAGATGGGGAAAAATGGCTACGGGAGTTTTTACATCAGTCCTTACACTGACAGGATATGTACACTTTTAGGTTTATTTTAGTTCAACTTATTATAAAAAAACATCAGAGTATAAAAAAGAACGTTTTTTTTAAACATTTGACAAATAAAAAGGAGATGGTGTTGGATTGAAGTTGGAAGCAGAAAGTGACTGAAAAGTTGACACAACAAGATGAGAAAGGAGGAAAGAAAATCTTCGAAAAGTCATAGATTAGCTCTCTACCGGGCCTTGTGTTTGTGTGTGTGCATTCATAAGGGAATTTGTGTGGCATTTTGAACTTGCCCATGGAGGTTTGTGTGAGCTGACGGGCCTCGGTTCACACAAAGACAAATGAGAGCCAGTGTAGCGGATAATAGAAGAAGAAGAGAGTCCAGGCGAGAAGATTGATACACAGAGGGAGAGAGAGAGAAATGATGGTGGCCTTTCACCCGATAGTAATAGCCTGCATCAACATCATTATGGGCAATATTTCATATCTGTGTGTATGTGTGTGTGTGTGTGTGTTCACTCTCAGATTACCAACATGGAGGACGATCCTAACTGGTACACAGCTGAGCTCCACAACAGGAAAGGTTTTGTGCCAAAAAACTACATCAACCTGAGGCCCCATGCGTAAGTACACACACACAAACGCAAACACACACACCCACAATTTCTTCAGTTCATCAGTAAAGCAGATGAATAGATTTCACACATCCAGCGCTGGTCTATCTAAACAGCTCATCAGTGAGCGTGTGCAGCTCGGGGGCGTTTTCTGCTCCGCTTTGGACATCTGCACTCCGGCATAAGGCGGCCTTACCCAAAGGGACACACACTCACTCTCTGCTTTACGTAATCACCCATGATACAGCCGAGTGTGAGAGGGTGTGTGTGTGTTTATAGTGAAGCTGCTGGTACATCCTGTATCTCCATTAAGCGGTTACACACCAGCTGGGTTTTACTTTTTCTTGTGACAAACACTAAACTTAAATCACAGACATTACAGCAGCTTCAGCTCGTTATCTGACATGAACACACAGATATGTTTGAGGCTCCTTGTTAAGCTTGAGCTCTCTCTTTAAATATACAGTATGTGCGTGTGAGTGTCAGTCAGTTTGTTTCAGCTTTTGCAGTGCATTTATTTTCCTGCAGTGCTTTTCTTGTAAATGGCTTGTTGGTTTGCATTTTCCCCAGATATTGCACATCCTACACTTGCATGTTTGCGTAGTCTTCCAGCAATGAATAATCTTCAGAAATGCATCACTTTTCTTGTACCCACTTGCTTTCAGCTCTCTAAAATGCATTTTCAATTTGCTGTGCTTTTTCTGTCAATGCATTTATTTTCGGTTTTCCGCAGCCAGTTACTCATTTGACATACACTGTCACCTTTTTGCAGCACACTGATTTTTCTGCAGCCGTTCTCCATACACAAATACTTGCTGTGCATTTCTGTCTGCAGTACATTTTCAAACAATGCACTTCTTTTGATTTTCAGCGGCACATTCTCTGTTAGCACACTGTTTGTTTTTAGTGTTTGTGGTGCTTTTTTTTAACTAATGTTTAATTTTGCTCTCTACAATGAATTTTTCATTTGTTTGGGTTTTTTGTTTTATGCAAATTTGTATTCAGCTTTCTGCAGTGCATTTTTTAACTTTGAATTTGCATCATCTTTAAATTTGCAGTGATGCGCCGTGTTTCTTTCTCTTGTGACTCACGAAAGAGAACAACAAATAAAAAAAAAACAGATTTCTGAAGTAAAGACAAAACACCAACAGGATCTCAAAAGTCTTTTGAAACTCCTCATTTAGGTCATCAAGTGTTTGCAGATCATTAAAGCAAACTTTGCACATTAAGAACTGCTCTACTATGGAAGACCAGTGTGTGAAAAAAGTAGGGAAATGTCACATTAACTTTTGCACCACAGCTGACAGCTGAAATCTTGTCTTTGGGGACTTTTAATTTCATGCATATCTGGCAGGGTTTTTAAAAATAACATCACAAAAGTGCAGATTTGACTGTCTTCTCCTCTCACACCAATCCTCTCTTTATCTGTCTGTCAGCGTGATGTGTCGTTTTATCCTCGGATCATTCTAAAAATAAAGAATCAAAACTTTTCAGATATCCAAACAGATTATTCTTAAGTTCACAGACCCTGGAGGAACAGAGATGCATAAAATAGTAACACCACTGATCACACGCTTTTCTTCTTTCCTATCCGTCTTCTGTCTCGCCTCCAGCTGGTTCGCGGGGCGAATATCTCGCAGTGTCGCGGAGAGTCGACTCAGACACAGAGAGTGTGGGGCTTTTCTAGTCCGAGAGAGCGAGAGTGCCCCCGGAGAGTTCTCAATGTCTGTCAGGTAGGAAACAGATCATTTGATGCTTACATTTTTTTTAAAATATTCCTTTCAGATAATCATAATATCTGTGTTGCTCTCCCATCTATCTGTTCATAATCCTTGTATCATGCCTCTTCGTCACATACCCTCAAATTACTACCAGAGCCCTGTTCTTCCAGAGGGTTTATCAAAGTTTCATCACATCTCTGTTAAAGCTTCTTAAATTAACAGACCTATGTAAACACAATGTATGCACAAATGCACATGTCCCTCTACATGAAGCATTTTTGTCCCTTGTTTGCTCCTTTTTGAAATTTTAGAGTGTTTCTGTGGGTGGAAGGCGATCAGAGGAGAAAGAGGAGGAGGAGGTTGGAGAATAAGGTGTGGGGTGGATGAAGGATCTGAAACCCCTTTGGCTTGGTGTGAGCTAATCCTGTCTGGCACGCCACAGCATCTGGAGCTGCTAAAGGGGCCAGTTATTCAGGGTGACGGTCAGAGATGCAGCTGAGACTTGGTTTTGAGCTCCTGGAGGGCTGTGTGGATCCTGCAGAGGTGGAGGGTTGGGGATCATAGGAGGGTGTGGAGTTGGACCTGGATGTAGGGGGTTGGCTCAGAGGTTAAGAGCTGGATTTGTAAGCTGTTGTGGTTGGATCTGACAATGTCTGGGGATTAGATCTCTATCCAGGTGGCTAAGAAGCCTGTCAGTGCAGGAAAAAAATAGTCTCTTTCATTTTAACAGCTTAATAGCTAACAGACGGGTAATTTGGAAGAGATACCAGGCATCAATTCAAGTAAAGACAACAAATTCAATCACTCGCTACGGTAAAACATTAGCTTACATTAGCATGAACTCTTTCCTTTCCAGCATGGCTATTAGCCTTAAATGGTACAACAAGAAAGGTGTAAATACCTAGCCTAAGATAAAAGTAGCTGGCTGTAAATGCTGTGCAAGTCAATATACTGTTTGCAGACATAACACAAAGTCTGACATTAGCATTCAGCTAACTAACATGACAGAGATGGTTTTGAATGACATATTAATCCCTTGCTAGCTAACAGTACTTGACTTTTAACTAGCATACGACGACATCTAACATTAGCATATAACCACACCTTATCTAACATGATAGATAGTTTACCTCGCTACAATAGGAAAGTTATAAGTGTTGCTGTCAGTGAGCTATCATGTGCTAGCTAACAATATTACTAGTTAGCATAAGACAACATCTGACAAAAGCGTTTCATCACTTCTTAGCTAGCATGACGGTGTTACGGTAAAATTAATGAGACGGATAATTAAGTTAGCTACACTATAAACGGGGAAAAAATTCCTAATGTTTTGCTAGCCAAGGATTTGTTGAATACGCTAGTGTTGGTTGTTGTAGAATAAGTGTCGTTAGCTAAGAGTGATTTGACCTTGAAAGGTGGCCCAAATTTACTCCTCAGTCCTTTTTTTGTGTTAAGTTGATGGACAAATGAGGTCAAATGATTTAATTCTCACATTTAATGTGGTTACATTATTTGTTAACCAGGGATGAGAAGGTCTGATGTTGTGAAAGCATGTTAGCACAAAGAAAGCTGTGATGTGAGGACAGTTAATCGGGGAGTTTGAAATGAAATATGGAGAGAGGCTTTGTGTATACAGCATTTTTGGGGACAGGGTGGATTGTGATGGTACTTTATTCTTTTGGCTGTCTGTCAGTGCGTCTGGCTGTGGTTCCTCGATGGTTTGAGAATTGGGTCAGCTGTTAGTGTGTGTGTGTGAGAGACAGCTCTCCTGTCAGAGGAGACGTCCTGACAACTGTGAAAACTTCAGTCCCGACTCAGCTCCTTCCAGCTTTGCTCTCCAGCAGGTGAAGATTTGATCCACTTTGCTTTCATGAACCCAGCCAGTAATGAAACTTTAGTTTCTGTTTGTTTGCTGTTCTGAAGAGTTGCTGGAACGGTGGGGAAACTTTGAAATCATGCAACAGCAAAAATTGAGTCAATTTGGTTCATGATGAAAATAAAAAGTGTTTGAAGTAGGAGTTAATATGAGACAGACAAACTTTTATTACTTTAAAATACTTTGTCAGTTGATGCTAATACTAAACTTGTGCAGATTTTCAAAACGCTTCATATTCATAAATTGTAAAATCCCTGAATCTGTCAGTAAACGGATTAAAACATGGTACAAAAAATAGCACAAGATCTTCACAAGAGCTTGCTGAACTGATGAGAATTACATAAAGCTCTACTAACTGGTTCATGACACATTGAGTGGGCCTTAAACACCAAGGTCTGCCCCAGTCAGATCATTTTTGAACAGATATTATATTTGAATGCTTGCAAAAAACTTGGACCTGTCTTTAAGATTTCTAACTGTGAGTTTAAACAACCCAAAGATCTAGAGCTTTGTAAAACCTCCACAAAACCAAGAACCAAGGACACGACCTCAGTGCCCGACCTCAGTGCCCTCAATCCTGGTTCTGATTGAGGCAGTTTACACAATCAATCTTCATCTAAAAACTACTCAAGCTTTTTATGCTTAGAGTGAGAGACTTCTCTGCCATGTGGGTTTTTTTTTCCTTGGCACACTTCTTGTTCAGAATCCTTTAGAAAGGTGGTTATGAAAGATTATGCAGCTTGGGACCAGTTTCAGTCTACACTGGTGAAACTGTCCTGATGCGTTATTTAGCAGCTTATTTTTGGAAAGTAGACCAAAGTGATGCCAACATGGACTTTGTGTAGCATGAGATGAAGAATCCATTCTGCTTAGCTTGGATTTTGCAGTCTTCTTTGACTCAGCAGCAGGAAGAGTCTTTTCTTGCTCTGCCTTGATGCTGATCTCGTCTGAAAAGAAGGAACGGCACCGTGCTGTGTTCCTGGTCGGCTGTGATTTCTTGTCAGGATATAATTTAGACTTAGGCTGAGAGGGAACGTAACTCTTGCTGTTTCTCAGATAGAAAATCTCATTCCTTTGTGCATACGCTCTTACAATCTCGAGCAACATCAGGACATCCTCCTACATCACACCAAGTGACAGATAAATATAGGAAGCCAGCAAAGACTCTGTTTGTGAGTCATTAAATGACACCAGAGGAGATCAGTAAGAAGCAAAGCACAAGATGTAAAGTGGGGGCAGATGGATACACCAGAGTATTACAATATTTCCAGTTCAGTATCTGAAGGTGTAACTCGCCTTAACACATCACTCCTGTTACTTTTCATCCTTGAAACAGCACCAAAAAATTATGTAACCTTCAGTAATTATATCACTTCCTGTCTGAGTGCTGAAACCTCGCTGCGTGATGGAGCTCAAGACTTTCGCCGCAGCTGTGCATCCTTTAGAAACAACTTTGTGCTGGTCATCTCACACACATATACATGCACACACATTTGCACGCTTAGATTGTTTCATTTGAAGTGGTTCTTGCCCTCATCAGGCGAAGGTCATGCAGAACAGCAGCAACAAAAGACTTTTTCATTTCGATAGTTTGACTTAGAGTTTGATTTGCTGACCAAATGTCGGGCAGCAGCTTTGTTTTGTGCATAAGTGTTTGTGTGTATGTGTGTCTGTCTGTGTGTGTGTAATCTTATGTACTAACTTTTGCTGATGCATGTGCTTTGCAAAGGACAAGAAAAGCAGAAAAACAAACAGAGCGTGGAGTATGCTTCCTAGATTTGTCACCATGTCATGACTTGGTGTTATTTTGGGTGCAAGTAGTGGAAAAGTTTTTGTTCTACCCTGAAGTTCAGCTGAGGTGTTGCAAAAGAAACAAAAGAATACAAAAATATGCTGATATGATGCAAGGATGATACCAACAAACAGAAGAAGGGTCCAAAATGCCCTGAAAATCCAATATTTAGAATCTAAGTTCACTCCAAAATCTCCTCTGTAAATTATGTTCCACCTTACAGGCCACAGTATCTAGCTTTTATGTTCCATTCATTCTGTAGTTTGCATGTTTTTAAAAATCTTTTGCCTCATTACAGCATCTTTAACCTCATTAGCCTCCAAGCTTTTCTCTACTCCAAGTCAACTTTTAGTTCAAATTCCTCCCCGTCACCCCAAAAGCCCTCTCCTATGTGGAAAAAAAACCAATATCCTGTATCCTCTGCTATGATCAACAAGCAGCTCTTAAAAAAGCAGAGTCATGTTGTAAATCTGGCTCCCTAAATAAAACAGCCTGAGCCGTTTGTCTGTTGTGTTATTTCAGTTTTGTGAAGCAGCGTTTTCGTCCGGGCCTCAGACATCACTGACTCATGCTTCCAGTGGCACATAGCTCATACTGCAAGTGCTGAGTCGGGCTGTTCATGCAGCTTCCTTGTCATCTGTCAGCATTAGTCTTTAATCTGTGTCATTACTCCAAAGAGGAAACAGAAAGGGAAGTTCTCCCTTTGACTTATATTTTCCAGCCACATAATCTTATTTGTAACACAGTGCTGGTGACGGAGCGACACTTATTCTATTAAATAAAATGAAATTACCATGAAATTTTGAGAATAATATAACTCTCAAGCATCTAAAAAGTCAACTGCATCCATTACACAGATGCACCAGAATAAAAAGTTTTAAAAGCGCTGTGAGGACTATCCGCAAAAGCTGTTTTTCTGGGCTAAAAACTTAAGTTTCCCATGAACACTTGCATCCACTGTCGTTAGAACGTGAGTTTGTTTTTAAAGCAAACACTACTCTTTTTAACACTAATTTTCTTTGTTCAGGACAACTTTTTACCGGATACAAAGTAATGAGGTTATGTATTTATTGTTACATACATGGCACTGTTGTTTGAAACGACACTACAAGCAAACTTTGTAAACTCAGTTTGTAGCGTAGTTTAGTAGCCTGGTGCTCGGAGACGTGTCAATAACTTGGAATGTTAGCAGATTATGTCCTGCCAGTTCTCATCTACCAAGCAGAGCAAACATAACCTGGCTCTTTGTTTCACTGATAGATGCTCAAGTTTGAACAGATCACTGCAGTCTGAATTTTCAAAAAGATATATTTTTTAACATGCCATATCTTCAAACAGATTTCTTTCATTGTCTCTGATCCTCTTCCACATGTTTGCTGAGCTAAATAAGGTTGACAATTTTAATTTTAATCTTGGAAACAACATCTTAAAGTGCTTTGACTTTCAGTTTGTGCATCATGCATCTCAGTCAGTCAGCTCCTCTTCAGATCAGTTTAAAGGTTTTAGGTCTGATGTTTCTCAGTTTGATCACCGGTGGCTCTTCGGCTCTTTGAATTCCCTTGAAACATCTCTGGCTCAGAGAAACTCTTATATAACTTCTTTAATCTATATTTGTTACAGGATTTTCTTTATTGTAGCTAGAAGTTGTCAGATGGAGATATGGACTCCAAATACCTTTTTGTGTCTTCATTTTGAGGCTGGATTTGAATATCTGGAGTTTCAAAAATAATCCAGATGTTACAGGAGACGGTGTCTTTTCAGGGGCTTCACCCTAATTTTTTATGACTGAGAAACTCTCAGAAAAACCCCCACCAAACATATTTTTTCATCCTTCTGTTACTTGCTGCTTTCAGCTTCCTCTTTCTCACACAAACACACTTCAACATCCTCACACTTCCTCCCTGCCCTCTCATCCATCCATTAAAAAACAGGTGATGGAGACGCTTGATTGATGCTGCAGGGGGAGCTGAACCTCTCACTCACTCACTCTTTGCCTCGCTTGGTTGACATGCACACACGCACACACACACACACACACACACACACACTCCTGGCCCTTAAGCTCAGCTTGTGACTTATGAGATACGACCCATAAGAGAAGTCAAACACACACACACACACACACACACACACACACACACACACACACACACACACACACACACACACAAGTCTGATGTAATCACTGATTTGCAGCATGCAACATGTGCCGACACATTCTGAAAACTTGGAGACACGCACACAGATACCAAGTCAAATCGACAGCTCCAGGTGTCGGTGTGAAGGGTTCCAGACATCTGCAGCAGTTTAGAAAGTGAGCGGCAGATAACAGAGAGGGAAGGATTCGTCAGAAAGACAGACGGACAGAACGAGGAAGTGAAAATAGGAGAAAGTGGAGAGAAAGATGGAAGGATGACCTTCACGCTGCATGAATTGTGCTGGCACGGAGTAAAAGTTCTAAAAATAACTCCCCTCCTCACATACAGTATATATCTCTCTTTCCCTGCGCTCCATCTCTACATCTTTCTGTCTCACTCTTTCTCTTCTAATCTCTCTCCTCCTCTCTTGTTCCCTTTTCCCTTGAAAAAGAAAATTATCTGTCTGTTTGGCTGTGGGCCTTAATTACGCTGGATCAGGGAGATGATAGTGTGTGTGTGTGTGTGTGTGTGTGTGTGTGTGTGTGTGTGTGTGTGTGTGTGTGTGTGTGTGTGTGTGTGTGTGTGTGTGTGTGAAGAGACAGATGCTGTCTGTGTTATGCTCACTGGTTCTCTAATGTCTCTGGGTAATAATTAATAAAATGTTGACATGACATCAACAGTGTTAAAGCTGCATCATTACATCTCTCTCTTCATCTCTCGCTGCCTCCTTTTGCTCCTTTTCAGTGAAGCAGGGATGCAAATTCGAAGTCTTTTGCAAATAACACATTATTGCACAGACATCAACATGTGGCACAGGCTCTAAAAATATGAAACTACAGACTGTGTTCAGTTTTCTGTCAACTGTCTCTCTCTAAAAACAAAACAAAAAACAAACCAACAAATAAACATGTCATTTTTTTCACCTGTTTTTGTCCAATTTTGGTGTTGCTGGTGTGCAGAGATACTGAGAATTCTACTAGCCAAAAAGTATGATGAAGAGAACAGGGAAGAAATAAGCTGTTTGCAAGCTGCATGCATATTCAAATTAAGCCTTGTTAGCTCAGCTGCTAACTACCAGATATTGATTAGCATTGTTAAAATTACAATCTGCTTTACATCACAGTCTCAAAGTCCAAGTAGGTGCTGCTGCGTCTTTTACTGCCAAGTATTTGGAATCTAAGCTAAAGTTTGCTGCAGCTAACAGGCAGCTGCCAACTAGCGGGCGTTGATTTGCACTGGTAAAATTACAGTTACCGCTTTACCTTACAGTCTTAAACTGTAAGATGGTGCTTGACTATTAATATTTAAAGTAAACCTTGTTGGGCCAAAGTGAGCTTCTGTTTCAATGCTCTGAGTGCTAAGGTTTGATGCAGCTGATAGGCACCTGCTAGCTACCAGACATTGATTAGCGCTCTTACAATCTGCTCTACAGTGTAGTCTCAAACTCACAATGTAAGTGAGTAATTTTTTTTTTTTTTTTTTTTTTTCTGTAAGTGTTTGGTATCAAACTTAAATTTTGCTGCAGCTACCAGGCAGCTGCTAGCTTGCAGATGTTAATTAGCACTAATAATAATAATACAGTTACTGCTTTACAGTATAGAGTCATGCTCTAATTTAGTGCTATGGCCTACTTTTGCTCATAAAGGTTTGGTATCTTAGTTCATGTTTTTGGCAGCTGACATGCAGCTGATTTGTTCAAGACTTTTTTTTTCTTTTTTTGAGGTTTAGTACCATGCACTCTAATTGTTTACCCATTTTTATGTAATTTTTCAGGCTGTATGTGTTTTGGCTCTATTTAACTGCTCTCCTATTGCAGAGGAGGAACAGCATTTAGCACTGAGGACATATTGCGCGTGATGCTGTGGTTTAAGTGTCACTACATAAATATTTGAAGGTCTCTGGTCAGCTGTAAGAAGGCACAGCAGGAATATTTTTGGTTTGGATTGTTTGGACTGCCACAGCTGGAGGCGCCTCTGCTGCTGACACGAGCCAGAGAAAGGATTTGCAAAACTCAATATGAAACATTTCACATCGGCTTCCCTTATGTCTCAAACCATGAGGAACAAATAGATGGAGAAGAATCAAGAGTTGATGTGTGGAACAGCGTGCATCATGTGACAGATTTATGTCAGGCACTTTGAAGCCACTGGAGGGAATGCACATTGGAAGAGGTTTCCTCGACTCCTAATAAACAGAAGATACGAGATGTGCTTAATGTGCTTTAAAATTAACCAATAAATGGTCATACGTTTGTTAAAAGTGAAAATTTATACAAAAATACAGGAAAATATTCTTGGAAATGAACTAGTTAAGTGCATTTTCACACAGCAGTTTGCAATGACCAAACCCCACCTGCAGGGTGCAGCAGATAGCATCAGGCTCCAGGGGTATGATGAGTGTCTGGGCTGACTGGGACTTCCTTTTTTTCTCTAATGTGTGAGTGTCAGCAGAAAAATGAAGCTGAATCAAGAGCAACAGCGGGAAAGTTTTGTAGATAAGAAGATAAGTTGCTCTGCAAAGTTTGAAAGTAGTTAAAAACACAGATGGCAGAGCAGCTCACAGAATAATTCAGTATTCAAACGAGTGGTACTGGAACAATCAAGTCAAAGTAAGAAAAGTAAGATCATTTGTTGTTCTCTTACACTGATTAGATGTGGGAGCATCACTCAGTCTGAGGAGGGAGAATTGAGGACACACGGAGTGAAACAGAGACAGCAGAGGAACAAGGGCAGGGTGGAGGTGTATGTGAATGCCATCCTGTCATCGGGGAGTCAGCAAAGCTTGTTCAGGGAGCTCTGCATCTGAGCAGAAAAGAGAAAAAAATGTCAAGCTGGAACAAGCTGATGCTCATTTATTACCTCTACAGCTTGGAGCAGAGTCAGACTGGATAAAGCAACCACAAATACTACCTTTAAACTATCAAAAATGTGTACATGTTGTATAAGCAAACAATGATGTCTAAATTGTAACAAACATCAATAAAATCCCACACATCTGCTCTCTGTAGTGTGTGAAGAAAAACGGGGGTATTATTTCTGTGTCTCCTGCATATTACATGCAGTTATATAACTGTAGTACAATCATGGTGAAATGTCCAGATTTCTAAAGATAAAGCTGGTAAGTTACTTAGCAACTAGCTCAGAGTTGGACAGAGCAGCAGGTACGAGTGCCAAGAAATGCTGGCCGAATCTCTTTAATTTAACAACAAGGCATGCACTGCAACACCAGGGCTATTTCTGTTTGTGCCATCGGCTGTGTCTGAATATTTGTGAGCAGAATTCGACTATTTTTATGCTTCTGTCAGCCCTGTTTTCATCAAACACAAGGTTGTAACACTCCCACTGATGAAGCACAAACAAGGGAACATTACTAAAGAATTAAAATGTATGAAAATAGTGTATTAAAGAGGGGGTATTGTGCTATTTCTAGTCTTTATTCTGTCCCTCTGGTGCCCCCGTAGTATCTTTACATGATTTAGAGCTTCAAATAAAAAAAAATAAATTCTCACCCTGTTTTAGAAAACCCTTATTTCAGCCTCTGTCTGAAACACTTAATTTAGCTGTCTCTTTAAGGCTCCCTGCTCCATAAACCCCCTTCCCTATGATTGGCCAGCCCTCTGGGGCAGCTGTGAGTCAGATGACAACAGCACATTTTTTTAATGTAATTAAATTTTCCATGCTCATGATTCTTGATGAGAGGTACCTTTGACTTTTTTAAGATAACAGAATGAGGTTTTTGTTCAAAACCTCTCACATTTGTGTAGGAAAAATCCCTCAAGAGGTTCTGTTTTGTCAGCAGGGGGCGCCTCACAAACAGAAAGTTCCTCACAGGAGCTTTAAGGAGGCGACTGAAGCGGATGAACTCGTGCCAGCCTGAACAGCTGACAGCTGTTGAATTAAAGCGGCAGCTCAGAGGACTAAAGGCCAAGACTGTTGGTCTGATCCCAGAGCTGCTCCATAAAAGGCAGTTTGTGATGAAAGGAGACAAATGACCTGGCAGAAGAAGAAGAAGAAATCTGAAGATTTTAATGATGTCTGTTTGCAGCCGCGTATCCTGCAAACAGATAATCAGTGTAATCTTCTCCCTCTGTTCATGTTTCAGTTACGGGGATCATGTTCAGCATTTCAAGGTGCTGCAGGATCGCTGTGGTCAGTACTACGTGTGGGATGAACTCTTCTCCTCCCTCAACGAGCTTGTGGAGTTTTACCATAGCAACAGCATCGCTAAGGAGAGGACCGTCTTCCTGAGAGACCCCGAGCACTTCGCCAGGGTGAGCCCCTCACCCAGAGTTCTTCTCTTCCTTTTCATTTCTTTCTTTTTTTCTTTATCCTCCTTTCTCACGTCCTTCCTTCTTTCATTCTCTGCCTCCCTTGCTTGCTGCTCTTTATCTGTTGTGGTTTTTCCATGCTTCAATACTTTTCCCTCTTCCTTCTTTCCTTTCTTTCTTCCTAACTTCCTTACTAGCTTCCTTCCTTTTTACCCCTCTTGCCATTCTCTGTTTCTTTCCTTTTTGTTTTTTCCCTTACCTTCCTTGATTCCATTCTTTCTTTTTTCCTTTCTTCACTTGCTTCCTTTCCTCATTTGTGCCCACCTTTCTTTCACGCTTCCTTTCTGTCTCCTTCTTTATGTTTCCTTCCAGTTTTCCTTTCCTCCTACCTTTATTTCCTTCCTAGTCTTCCTCCTTCTTTCCTAACCTTTCCTTCTAAACTTTTGACCTCTTGCAGATGAAGAAACACACATTTAACTTCAGGAACTTTTTGAAAGAAACTGCTTGGACCATAAACGCTGAAGTTTTTCTCTTTTTCATCTGTTAGTTTACCCCAAAGAAGAACAAAAAGAAAACTTTTTTTTAAAGCTGACCAATGATGTCAACTTTCTGTGAGCAGAAATAATATAATAATATAACCTTTGTCAGCTGATCACCAACAGCTGAGGAGAATGTCACGGTGATTCTGATACCTGCTGAGTGGTGAAGGAACCTGAAGACTGGATTTGGATCTCTTTCCAAACAGAAAACACCTTTATTTCATTTAATGGTACACATGATTGAAGGACGTCTGCTGTTTTCTTCACAGATGCTTCACTCCCTGAATATCCTCTTCATCACTCTGACTTTTTAGCAGCAACAGCTGCTCAGGTGTTGTGGATCATTTCTCTGAGACTTGCAGGCATAACCAGTGTTTTTTAATGGAGCTGACAGCTTAATTTGTTCCTGAAAACATCGGGCGCTCTTACTGTAGCGGGAGGGTTTGACGTTGAGGTGCGGCTCGTAATGAAAGATCAGACGACCGCTGCTGGTTTGGACCAGAACCAAATCAGTCACTGTGGGCACTGAGCCAGAGGGAAGGAACACCGCAGTGTCAGGGAGAGCTGATTTAAAGGGCAATTATTTATATCAGTCATGATTAGATGGTTAATGTCAAGTTTAAACAGAACTTTCTTCAGTTTGTTGTTCTTGGACGGGATTTATGCTCCTATATTTCAGCTAATTATGTGCTTTCAAATTTTAGTGTCTTCTCATACATCTGAGTCCAGTTAGGTAAAAAAAAAAAGAAAGGTAATTCCCATGACCGTGTCACCAAGAGAAGAGCGGTTGTTCTTACGTTTATGAAGTCATCATGCCGGCAGGATCACATAGCATGTTAACTATCACTGGGAGTGGCAGGGAACCTGCACCTGCAGGCAAACCAGGTTGTCCACAGAGAGATGTGATCTACAGCCATCCTGACATAACAGCATGTTTACATCACTAATGTAGCGCCAGCAGAGTGATTATACTGAACACCTCTGAATCACCTGAGAGTAAAGACCACTGAGCATGCAGCATCAATCATTCTGAGCACTTTTCAAGATCTGAAATCCATCACTGGGATCCTGAGAGATGTGTTATCACGCAAAAACCTCCAAAGCCTGGAGATTTTTATAAAAAGACAAAAATAGAGCTGCATCATCTGCATATTGTCGAATGAGATATGGTCCACTTCCTTGGCTCTGTGAGTGGACATTTTTATGTATACAAATCAGAACATCTGACACTTAAGATCTCACCCCTTGCCTACAGATCATCATTTGTTCTCAATATTTAACAACAGTCTTGTCAAATGCAACCCAACGTCATACCCCGTCTCTGCAGAATCTTGTTGTTTGATATGAAGATGAAGGAGGTGTCAGACTTGAGTCTACTTAAGGCTACTTGATCCTTTTTAATATTTACATCACACTAACTTCTTATACATTTTATCCAGCACAGCCGTTCTGATTCTCATAAATGCATTTTTAAAACTGTCCCACTAATGACAGAGTCCCATATTGTTAGTATCATGGGTGTTATGCACTTTGCTCACTTCCTGTCCCAGGTCGGTTCAAGTTAAAGGATGAACAGGATATGACAGGTCACATTAGGGTCACATGACTTTATCTAACCGGTTGGATAGTAATTCTGATAAAGAAGAATATAAAGAAGTTTTTATGGGTTTAAGCCCACTTCTACATTCTGGTTCAAAAAGCATCACAGCCAAGAAACTGGTTTAAAAAAAACAACCCAAAAAACACTCCAGGTTTATGACATTAGAGGTGAAGAAGAAGTGGTCGCACATCATGTAGATCCGTCACCGTCATGATGCCTTGTGGTTTTTCTCAGAGTTTGTGGCAAGTGAGTCAGTGCTGTTTATAGCTCTGAACTCATGGAGGGAAATAACACCATCGCATGTATGTACGAACGGCTTCCTGTGTTGTAGACACTGAGGGGGTTTTTACTGTCATTTTCATCGATTTTCATCTGGGTTCACTTTTATGTATTATCTGTTTAGTTCAAACATCAAAGGGCATGAAGTTTACAGGATTACCACAGAAACAGGACTGCAAGTTGCACTGGTGATACACAAGATGCGTCTCAGGTCCGGCTCCACTCCCTCACGGCACCAGATCAGATAGGTTTCCATTTAAGTCAATGTGTCAACTTACGCTGGATCCATTGCGATCTGGCTGCGTGTCTGGTCCAGCAGGTTGCAGCTTATACGCAGCCAATCCTGTTTTTGCCGGATGCTGGAGCTGAGACGTGGCAATTCTGAGCAGAGATGATTGATCCAATAAAGACACCTTGACCTTGAGTGGGGCAGGAAGTAGTGCAACAAAAAGCCATCCCGTCTTTGGAAATGAAACTCTCCTATTGATTTTTATGATTCTGTCCTTTAGATCACGGCTCTCTTTATTCACCTACTGAAGAGTAATAGAGTCGGTCCGACAGATTAAAACTCCATTTAATAGCTCAGGCGTGGTTTCTGCTGTAAGACGAGGAGCTGAATCTTCTCACAATCTTGATTCATTCAGAGACGGTTTAACGGCTGCAGCGTTTTCACCCTGTGGAGTGTCTCACTCTTACTTTTGCACGACGGCTTTTGGTCCTAAATTTAGTTTTGTCTCACGAAACAGCTCCTGACAAACTTGTACATGTTGTAAATCACTGGGGAAATAACACAGTATATCCAACATCTGAGCAAATGGAGCAGGTGTAAGTTAGGGATTTAGCTTCAGGGCTTTGTGATGGTAGTTAAACTAGAGATGACAACAGTCGTCCCAAAGGAGGGGGGGTGGGGGAGTCTGTATGGCCTAAATACTGTCACAGTCCAAATCTCAGCTAGAAAAAGCAAAAGCGCTGCGAGCTGGTGATGTCATCGAAATCATACCTGAAGCTGTCAGTACATAGTCTATTAATAGTCAGGTAATTGTAATAATTATGGAATAATGACCTGAGTGAGACTCCTTTTTGTAACTGTCATTCTGTCAGATAATGACTTCTACTTCAGTCGCAACATCGTTCAGTCGGTCTGCTGAGAGACTACAGCTCAACCAGGCTCAAAGTTTGTGACGTTTAGGAGCATCAGGGAAATGTAGTAAAAGGGTGACTGAGTTTATAACTTCATAATCTTTTGATCACAAGCTAAATGATTCCACTTCACACTTAACGCCCAAGGCGTAAAACTAGCCAGGACTGCCTCTCTCAATTCTAAGAAACCTTCCTAATGGCTGCAGTTCCTTTAAACAAAAGCAGATCAAAGAACATTTAGCCTCACCACCCACGTCGTGCTTTTCACAAAGCTGCAGTTCAAATTACAGCGTTAAAGTGAAAGCTTCATCACAGAGGAGTTATCTCACTGAACTTTAAATAGTGGGTCTATATGATCGCGCTCAAAGACATAATGGAGATGAAAGTGAGAGAGAGAGAGAGAGAGAGAGAGAGAGAGAGAGAGAGAGAGAGAGAGAGAGAGAGAGAGAGAGAGAGAGAGAGAGAGAGGAATAATGTCCGTACACAGATCACAGCTCTGTTCATGTATCTGCTAATTCAGGCATCATCAGGCTGTTTACGATGAGCTCCTGTTTCACGCAGCGCTGCCTCAGGCCGGCCGCAGCGATGTGGTCATAGTTCACCTTGTTGTTCTGTGTTAATATCAACACTAATGAGGGTTGCGTGCCAGGTGGGCTCACGTGAGTCCTGTGTTCTGGAAAAAGCATCTAAACCCAGACTTCAGACATGATTTAAAAACTCCAGACTCAAATCAGTGCATCCACGTTTCATCTGCGTACCTTTAAAGGTAGAAGAGCTATAAATACATTCCCCAATTATTTCCTGATGTGATCATTTCTGCCTTATTGAAGAGACGATTTCTGTACAGCAGACTGTGCACGGACACGCTCAGTAAGATGAGATCATGGGGTGTTTGAGCCTCGCAGACATGAAACCAGCTGACCATGATTTTATATAAAATGACAGTCAAAGAGTCCAGTCAGATGGATCTAAATTTAGAGCGTGTTTGAGGCAGGGTAGTGTTTGTGTGATCATAAGACATCACACTGTAGCAGTAAATAACACCACTGTTAATACTCACTTCGTGTGCTATTTAAAAATATAAACTCTACATCACAGCAAAAAAAGACAGTAGAGTGGTTCGATGATTTAAAAAAAGTCTTTGAATAAGGAACACGTGTTGGAGATTTAGAGTCGTAACGTGTTCAAACAGAGATACGCTCACATGGAGAGCAGGTTGCACTTTTGGCAGACTTGGTGTCGGCTGAGTATCTCAGATGCTTTCTTCTTTCTGAATCAGTCTCAGATTATAAGACTAACACAGACAATAGAGCGAGCACTCTTTACTCAGTTAAGATCACCATTTACACAATTACAGAGTAAACACGGCCTGAAACATGAAGGTTTGACTGAGCGTCTGTGATCTGACGTGAACTGACAGATGTTATTTTAAGGCGTAATACTCACGGAGGTAAACACTTTCAACGTGCAGGACGCACTCAGCTGTCAGGGATGTTGTGGAGCTGATATGTAACACCTGGAGGCCGTGAGAGAGCAACAAAAGTCTCAGCCGGTGGATAGATGACTCGACATCGTGGGCTTTTTCTGTCTAACTAGCTTGCTTGAAGTGGCTCTGCTTGTGTACCTGCAAGTCAAAGCACTGGGATGAAGAAACTCCTCCACAAGAGTAAATATCCCCTTGATATGTTTCCTGCTCTATCCACTGTCCTGTCATCTCTGAACAAAGGCTTTAAAAGCCCCCAAAAAACAAGCTTCGACAAAAAGAAAGGCTGAGAGGTTTGGGGTCAAACTGGACGATAGCAGAGAGTTTGCTTTTAGTAGAAACACTCAAAGATTGACCTTCATCCAAAGCTTTCTTATCTTCGAAGAAGGCAGCAGCAGTAGCAGCCTCCTCCTCTTCCTTGTGGGCTTTATGCGTCAGGAGAAGTGAGAAATCACACTGTTGTTTGAGTACGAGCAGCAAAATAACAGCAACTACTCACCTGAATGGACAAAATCTATTTCAGGACGGGGATTTTGAGCTGATCGGAAGAAAAAAGTCTATTTCAGCTCAAACAAGAAAAGGAGAGAATAAACTCTTTAAAATTTGTTGGTGCGTGTCAACCCTAGGCCTAGTACAGAAGCCTGTAGCCTGTAGCCTGATCTGTGCTGCCGTGAAACCCTGACTTCAACATCGCACACCTGTGATGTCTCTTCTAGGTCGCTTCATATTTACTCAAACTCCAACATAATAAGTTCAAATACGCTCAGAGTCACACGGTTTCCTGCACAAACAGGCAGAGAACACAGCGAGAGCAGAAACTGCTGATGTGACGAGGAGAGAAATCACACTGCCGACATGGATCTGAGATGAATGCATGAAACGCGGGTGCAGAGAAATGTCTCACATGATCCCAGCTTTGTTTTTGGATCAGTCTCACAGTCGAAGAATAATCTTCAGAGGACTGTCGGAATCTGATTCGGTTCATCTGGTTACTGTCTGTGTTATCCCTCCCATATTGTGCAGTAAACTAATTCCACAGCAACTCATTACACGACTCGACATCGCCTCTTATCTCACCACAGCAGGATGGGAAATATTTATTTGTAATTCTCTCCTAAAGATCCTCTTGTCTCGCAGCTTGCTCTCCAAACACAAAGCTGGATTTTGCAGAACTTTGACCTCTTTTTTAACATCTTGTTGTTTATTAAGCCCAGAGGCAGAATCAGAGGCGCCCTGAAACGCCCCAGGCGTGTGTGTGTGTGTGTGTGTGCGCGTGCACATGTGTACGCGGAGACAAATGTAGTGCAAAGCTGCAGTCCATTGATGTTACAGAGTAATTTGTTCCCCTGTCAGTGCTCACTCTGGATCCGAGCCGACGCTGAAGAGGGTGATGATCACGAGGCAGCCGAGTGCAGCAGATGCAGGCCGACCATATTTCTCCTTCCGAACCGCTGCTCTGCAAGCTGGCATGGAGAAATGAACTGATTCCTCTGTCACACTCAAAACAGCTGAACTGCAAACGAAACCTTAAGGAGCCTGTACTCACATGCTGGCTCACGCCCAAGTCAACAGGCAGGGCGTTCAAACCCCAAGTCTAGACAAGACTAGTGGAACAATAAAGGTTAATTATGTGGGGATTTAAGAGATTCAAGCAGATCAATTCTGCCACTTGATCTTGATCCTGCTGTCTGATCTGTGTCCAGTTCATACCTGATATCACATTTACGAGGCAAGGTCATAAACAAAGCATCCTCCTGCGATATGCAACACCTATTCCTACACATACACAGATAAATCACAGCCTCAACTCCCTCCCAGCTCATATTACATCCACTTGTCTCCACAGAGAACAACTGACAGCTAAAAGGTTTGTCAAGTTCAAGACGCGCTCCTTAAAATAGCCTCTTTTATTCTCCTTTCCCCCTGAAAACTGCTTCACTTCAGACATCAGAGGAGGCAGGCGATCAGGAGGGGAGAAAAACACGACTTGTGTGAACTGAGAAACTGAGAGAAATCAGCATCTGACGCTCGAACTGAACGCACCTTGAATAGAGATTTAACAGTTGTGTTTTAGCAGGTGTGTTTTTGTTGTGTTCATTCTTGGATCGCAACACAACTCTCTGTTTCTGGCTTTGTGAAAATGACAGCAGAGCATAACAAAAGGCCTCAAACCAAATAAGCAACATGAAGACACGATGCAGCTAAAGATAGAAGACGGTTACGTCTGACTTCTCAGGATCGAACATTTGGTTGTAAAGGTAGCTGATTATAAACGTCACTTCATGTGTTTGTTTTTGTTTTACGTCAGGAGCAGGTGGTGTGTTCAAATTCCAGCTGTGGCCTCAACAGTGTCATGTGAAAATGTGAGCCAGGTGTCATTTCTCCTCCGTCTACTTGTTGGTCGAGTCTGTCTGCTGAGTCAACCTGCTCACCTCAATAAATCTGTCTGCCTATCACCGCCTGTCTGCTGTCACTTTGCCACATGATAAAGCAACCGGCCAATAAACCTTTTATGTTTTATGATTCCCTTTTAAATCTGTGGACGTCATCCGCTGACTTTACGTAATGATGAACCTCCTCTTGTCGTGCAAAAGTGATGCCAAGATACCACCTGTAATGGCTGCTGAGTGGTCAATTATAAGTCTTTTCTCGTCCTTCAGACCCTGCGTGGCTAATTTTCTTTCCCTCTCTCCCTCTCTCACAGCGCCCCCATCATGCCCACGCTCTCTTCGACTTCAACCCTCACCACCCCTCCCAGCTACGCTTCCTGCGCGGTGATGTCATCGAACTCATGGACTGCTCTGACTCGCTGCGCTGGAGGGGCCGATGTCACGGACACGTAGGTTTCTTTCCCCCAGAGTACGTCCAGCCCATCTACCACTGCCAGTGACCTGAGCGCTCATCAGCGAGCCGTCCTGACCCTGACCTTCACACTGCTCACCTGCTCTGCACCTGACCGTACATTCTGGGAGCAGAAAAACTGACAACAGCTCAGATTGTGTTTCTGACTCCTCCTACTTTCCTGTGAAGTCACCTGTCACTCACAAGCCCCGCCCTATCAGCTGTCTCAAGCTAAGAAAATCGCTTTGACCTCATTTCACCGCTCCACCTCTCCAATATATGGACCTCGACACTGTGGAGCACGATGAAACCTCCATACACATATGTTCAGGAAGGATCCTTTATTACCACTCTGCAGCTCCGGTTCAGGCAAAAACACGCGGAACTCTGGGAGGTTGTTTTTTCCTTGGCTGCAGATGAGTCAGGATTTGTCCCAGTTTTAACCCTCATGGAGATCCGCGAGCTGATTGGAGGGACACAGAGCCTAATTGTGTTGTAAACATGAAAGCTCTGAGGAAAATGATGCAGCAGTTTAATCTCTGGCGGGGCAGGAGTGTGAGGAGTGTGTGTGTGTGTGTGTGTGTGTGCTGAAGCATGCATGTCATGGGTCCTAACCTTCAAACTTTATTTATGTGTGTCCATTCAATGCTAACAGGTAAGTGGGCGCATGTGTGTGTGTTTGTGTGTGAGTGTGTCTGCAGTAGTTGTAAAGGAGATGACTGTGTTTAGCACTGCCCAGCCCCACACAGCTTAAAATGTAAAACCCTCGACTCAGTATACGGCTCATTTGTTTGTTCTAATGTATTTATTCATACTCATGAGTAATCCTAAAACACATATATGACACATTAAACTTAACATGTACAAAGGTTTGGTTTCTGTTGTAACAGATTCTTTATGGGAACACCTTTCATGCGATGAACAGTACAAACTTTGAAAAGTCTTCCATAATCTGTAATGACAAATAATTTCAATAAAGTGAGAACTTTACCTCTTTAGACTTTGAAAACACACGAGTGGTCAATGAAATCAAAGTGAAATCCATTGAAAGGATCACGATCACGGACTGTTTACTGTAACATTACTGAAATACAAAGACCAACAATGACACGCGCCAAGTGGAATTCCCATAAAGCTGTTTATTAAATACGGAGGTGCCAATTACACGACGAGCTGTCTGCGACTTGTTGAGGCCAGACAGTTGACGTTACACAAGTGAGAATGAAGAATTAAAGCCATTCAAACCTTAGATCACCTCTGTTCTTGGAGGTTTACTATCTATTCTTGGTTAAATCAGTTTTTCATGGTAGATAAGCTAACAGTGAGTCTAGCCACTACACATTAACTCTGTATTCTCCTAGAAGGAGATGCTGCCCAGAGGACCAATCAAAGAGCTTGCATTGTTCCAACATGCAGTTATTTTAAAATGAGGAGCACATCAGACTACATGCACAGGCTTCTGTGATGGAACAAGGATACATGAACCTACAGCATAAACCAAACTTGGCCGACAGTAAAGCCTGATTTATGCTGGACGTGTCTGGGAGGTCTGAGCGGCTTTGTGTGGACAAATGACGTCATTTTAACAGCCTCGCTGGTCCTTTTCACATGGAAAATTTCTGCATCACGCACCTCCGAAAAATCTCTAACAGGAGCTCCATTTGTCCAAAGTACAAAAAATTCTGGCATTTATAAGATTCACCACACAGCGTTCACTGTGATAACTGTGTGGTGAACAATTCCTGGCGTGAAATTGTGACCAAACTTGACAGAAAAGAGGAACTTGTGAAACAACGTTGTAAACAGTATAAACAACCTCTCCTTCTCTAGTTTAGTCCTGTGGTAGATGCGTATTTGTGATATACAATTTCTTGCAGTTTGGGAACGGACGCCGCTTAGAGTGTGAAAAAGCCTAAAAGCCACACACGGTCTCTCATGCGGATTTTGTACGTCTCATTTCTGCGCGTCACGTTTGTTTGGAAAGTGTAATCAGCCCTTAAGACAGCCATGATCACAGTAAACGCATGCTGTGCACAAAAAAAGCTGATTTTTTTCTGACTGTTCATTTATTCCTCAATTGACAAGTCAGGAAAGCCTCTTTCTAGACCTGATCTTCCTTTGTCGCTTGTTAAAATGTTAATACGATCATTATTGTGTGATTATAAATATGTAATTGTCTCATGTTCATGCCAGGAATGATCTCATCGCCATGTTTTCCTGCAGTCACCAAACATTTAGAGTCTGAGTGTTCATCTGCATGCAGTTTAACAACCTTTCACTTGTGACAGTCACAAACACAGACATGAAGACCTAGTCCTCATCATGGATGACAGTCGTCTGAAGCTATGTGAGGAATGCAGCTCTGGCTCTCTCACCAGGACGTGATGTCTGAAATGAAGAACTCTTACCATCTTAAATCTCCTTTGTTGAGCCACTTGTGTTTGGTTTCTTTCCCTCGATTGTCTCCTCTTGTTTCCTAAAACAAACACTTCTTTCATCCTCCTCAGAAGAGTCACCTCTGGCCTGACAATGACAGCTAGTCAATAAAACCTCCCAAACGTCCGTCAGAGGAGAAGAAAGGAGTTAAAGGTGTACCAGAAATAGTTCTTCTGTTTTCTTCCACTGCTCTTTGAAAAAACGCTGACTCACTTTGAGGTGTGGGTTGTGTAAATAAGGACTGTTTGTGTTTGTGATACAGATTTATGATATAGAGTGACAAGTTTTTGTCATAAGTACAATTGAAGTGACATAAGAGTATGAAGCGCCACTGAATAGCTGTCAGAATGAAGAATAAAAGATGAGAGGATAAAAAGAAGAGAGAGAAACAAAAAGGTTTCGTTAGAACATGAGACGCATCAATACTGCAGCTGATTTATACCCCGACTCTGGCTACAAAAACAGTTGGTGAAGGAAAGTGTTTGACATTAGCGATATTCAACACATTAAAATCAAACGCAAACAGTTGAACCAGTCTGTCTGTCTGTCTGTCTGTCTGCCTCTGTCTGTTTAGGCCCTCACAGGGAGAAGAGAAATAAACACATGGCGTCTGCTTATGCCTCGTAAAACTACCGGTTATCAGAAACCTGTTAAAATTCTGCCAATGAACAAGTCAGTCAATCCAAAGGTGAACAAAAATACCAGCTAGTGATTCACAGAGTGATTCACCAAAGCAATGACAGACAGGCAGTCAGAGAGAGTGCCGGGTGCCAGGACTCCCGCTGTGCAAAAGCGGTGACCCATAGAAATGAGCTGACTACGAGGCAGCCTCGCCTTCAGCGTAGAAAGTCCACACCTGTATTGATTCAGGCTGCATGTGTCGGGGAATCAACACACAGGAGTTTGTCTTGCATTCATTGTTACACGGTTAGGAATCCTGTTTCTGTCAGCTCGTCGGAGATGAAGTGGATGAGGTCCGACTGCAGAAGCAGCACCGGCAGCAGCAGGGGTCGGTGACAAAAAGCTGCAGTTGACTTTCTGCAGTGGTAAAAGTTATTTAATATTTTACCTTACAAAATTTCTGACGATCAAAGTCTTACTTTCTTCCCCAAAATAATTTATCTTCTTCTCACAGAGGACAGTTTGGTTCATTTTAAATATTCAAATCTTTAACCTGTTCAAATATTTATGGATTTGACTTCTACTGTTTGCCTTACAAACTGCTGCAATGTCTCATTTTATGACATGCTATATAAACAATAATGAATGGACTTTTATTTGACTGCATATGAATAATATCTGCAAATCTGGAAGAAAATTTGGTTTCACTTTTTGAAAAATATATTTACTGTCCTGATTAAACAAAATACAAGTCAAAAAACAAAATCAAAACACTCCATTCTAAAAATAGCACGAGATTTTCATGAGACTAAATTAATGGCGTCATCACATCACATGAGGATCTCCTAAATAGTTTTGTGACATATTGATGGGGCAGGCGTAAAACATCAAGGTCAGCCTGTAGCTCCTCCCCTGACAAGCCTTGGCCAATCAGAAAGAAGGAGGTTTGTGGAGTGACAAGCCTTAAAGAAACAGGCTGAAGTGTTTTCTAAAGTATCAGTGGGAGAAAAATGTGGGTTTTTTTTTCAAGATGTGAACCTTGTTGAGCTACTACAGGGGTACCATAGCAACAGAGGCAAAATGCCTTAAAGAAAGCACAATACCCCCCCCCCCCCCCCATTAAACTAGTTTGAGCTAAGCATAGAGGTGCAGAAAATAAGACTGATTTAAGCCTTAAATCACTACAGATCCAAGGATGACACTAAGTTGAAGAAACAGAAAAGTAACCAAAATGGAACTCCTGAAAAGTTCAATTATAGTAGTATTAACAGGGAGCAACGTGAGTAATCAAAAACAACTTAAGAAATATTTACACTGGCTGTTACACACCCCTCATTAAACGGCAGGCTATAATAATAATTAACTTGTTAATACTAACGTTAATTTCCCCTTCCAGTGTCCACTATGATCAAGATAAAACACAACTCCCATGTGCTGCATCGTGTGACTGTAATCTACTGATAATGCAGTGATTGTGCAGAAGTGTTATTCACATTCTGAAGTAACTCTAAAACAGCATTTATTAAACTGTCCTTAAGGCCATGTGTTTTATATGACTGATTATCTTGTAAAGACTTGAAGTGAGCTCTTTTTGTTTTAGCTCCTCTGATAAGAATTGATATGGTAGCATATCACATTAATACTGAAGAGTTCAACAGTGAGCTGTAATTCAGAGTTGACATTTTTATGAAAACCAGCTCCTTTTTTTGTTGTTGTTGAAAAAATTAAATAGAAAAACATTCATTAATCCAGATAATCCCATCCTAATTCCTCAATCTAATTTTCGTCTTCTATGAAGCCATTATGTGCTTAATTTTGATCCTCTCAATCAAAGGAGCATGACTGAACAGGTCAAACTGCACTCTAATCATTTAGCAGATCTGGCATGCTGCTGCTTTATTGGGCTTTTCTTAAGGGAGGGGTTGGATGTTTTATTACTTGTTTTCTCCTTTAAATCTCAAACATCTCAACTCTATAAACACATCCACTCACGCATGCACGTGAAAAAGGTGTACAGGTTTCTGTACGTGTGGGCGTGTGTTTTACCTGCCAGGGTCACACCTGTCGGGCGGTGTCAGCGCCGGGGAGGATGTCACGCTCTCTCTCTCTCCCTCTCTGGCAGGTTAGGTCTGTTTAGTCTGTGAGTGAACGACAATGGCTGAGTGTTAGAGCACCATGGCAGGTCTACGGAGTTACAAGGCTGACCGACGACTTGGAATGTGTGAAGTACTGTGTAAAAAGTTCGGAGATAAACTCTTCAGAGGGGGGATTCAAGTCTGCTTTCTTTACCCAAAGTCTGGAGAAGTGTAAGAGAGAAGCTGCTCCGCGAGACTTGTTGGCTGTTAAAAGTTTTAGTGTCTGGAGTTTTGTGCTTAAGGCATGGCTCTGTCCCAGATTCAGTGCCTGGACGATAACCACGTGAACCTGCGGACGCACGAGTCCAAACCAGAGTTCCTGTACTGTGAAGACCAGCGGTCCGCGCTCGAGGCTCTCCTGCGTAATGGTCGCGAGGCGTTTTTTAAATGTTTGGAGGCTCGCGGACTTCGCGGTTTCCTCTCTGACCCCGAGCTGGAGACGCTCGCGGGGTCAGTCCAGCCCTATAATCCGGGTTTAGAGGTCTACCCGGAAGATGCAGAGGACGGCGATCCCCCGCTGTCGCAACACTACTGGCCCGACCTGTCGGATACGTCTGTCCCGCAGATGGATCTGGGATGGCCGGACACGGAGTCTTACCGGGGGGTCACGCGCACCAATGTATATACACAGCCACCTCTGGATGGTCACGCGCACATCAAAGAGATACTTAGGAAAATGATTACGCAGGCGCAGAAGGTATGTCTGAACAACTTTATAGCTTCTCTTTGATGCGTTTTATAGCATGTTGAGTAACTGATTTAAATAAGGCTTCTCTAAGAGCTTTTAAATATTAAGGATTAGACTAATAGCTGCTGCTCCTCTACAGAAACTCTCCCTGGTGAAACCCCAGGTAATAACATACTATGGGGTAAATTTAGCAAGTGCTAGGCTATCTGTTTTGTGCCTTCCCAATTATCATCTGACACTGGGCCAAAAACTTTAAAAACAACTTGAATTGGTTAGCTATCACAGAAAAACAGGATGTATAAAATGTGTGAATGAATGTGTGTGACCCTTAAGGTCTTAAGTCCAAGAGCATGGTGAAGATTTTTTGATTAATATCTGTTTTTCATCCTTTTTAAGAAATTTAAGAAAAGAGCACCAGAATAATTTGAAATAGCCTACTGAGAAAGTGTTAACTCTCATAAGTATCAGGTCAGAGTCCGATTGAGGGCAAAGTGCAGCTTGAAGAAGTTGCTTTATCAGGATAAAGAAGGCCTTGTAGCTGTGATTGTGTGTGTGTGTGTGTGTGTGTGTGTGTGTGTGTGTGTGTGTGTGTGTGTGTGTGTGTGTGTGTGTGTTTTTATGTGCACAGGTGATGTTTCTGTCTGTTCATGCAGCTTTTTATCTGAAGGCCAAATTATTAAAACAAAAAAAAATTAAGACGTTTAATTTCTTAGCAGCAGTTTTAGGTGAAATGTGTGATTATTTGACTGAAACTTCCCATCTGTTTATTTCTGAGGGGCTTGCAAAAAAGAAGTGGTAAGAGCTATGGGCAATAAAAGCGTGGAGAGCATGCATAACTTCCCCTGATTTTTTTTTTTTTTCAAGTGTTTGATCTTAATTTCCCTACACTTGTGAAGCAACTTGAATCTTATTTGTTTTGTGAAATACTGAAACACTCTCATGTTTTTCTCACCCTCACTGTGACTTTAAGCCCGAGGCATGTTCCTGTTGCATTTTAATAAAGCCTGTGTACGTGTTTACTTATTCATATGCATGCTTTGTGTTAGTGCATTTATGCATGAGTGTTTCCTGTGTGTGATGTTGGTGTTTTTGTATTTCTGCACAGGTAATCGCAGTAGTGATGGACGTTTTCACTGATGTAGACATCTTCCGCGATTTGCTCGATGCTAGTTTCAAGAAAAGAGTTGCTGTCTACATCCTGCTGGAACAGACATCGCTATCTCATTTCCTGTCTATGTGTCAAAGGGCTAACATGCACGCTGGACACCTCAAGGTGAGCTGATGGTGGCGGTTTGGGTAAGGTATCATATACAAGGCTAAATCCAGCATCAGCCATCTTGGATCCTCTGGTGCAAAACAAAAAAGAAAAATGTGACCTGGAGTTTAAAACATGTTGTTCACACTCACGGAAAGGATAATCCAAGCCAATTCCAGAAGTTTAAATTGCAAAAATGAATCATCTGAACTTATTTTGAGTTTGAAGTCCATCCACGGGGTGTTTAAAGATAGCACAATGCTACTTTTGAGAGAAATAACGAAAGTCAGGAGACTTTAATTCTGCACAGATAAGTGAGATCACACATCATCTCTCTTTCTTTCACACACACACACACACACACACACACACACACACACACACACACACACACACACACACACACACACACATACAAAACTCCCACACACAGCCAGAGAACCTTTCCAGCTGGCTCTGTACCACGGATGATTCTTCTACCTTGTTATCTTATTTCAGTGTTTCATTCCATACTTGGCTGCTCACCACAAAAAACATGACTTTAAAAAACGCCCTTTGGTCATGTTGGGACACGAGGAAATTGGCTATAGGGAATTTCACGAATCTTCGGTAAATTGTTTTGTAAAGTTCAAGCTGCCAAGCCTGCAAACCCGATCATTATGACTCATGTCAGCCATTAAAAATGAGGGATCAGGGATGAACCGGTTTCAGTGTGAACAGTGCTGCTTTAAAACGTGCTGGTTAATAAAATGTAAAGGCTCCCTGACACCGACAACTTTTACTTGGACTTGGAATATTGACAGCTTTAGGACTCGGAAGATGGATATGTTACATCCAAGATATCCCACACGGTCAGTCCAGGTTAATAGTAAATAGTTAAACAACCCCTGACATGTAATAAATACAAATAATGACGACTTGACTAACTCATCTCTAGTCTCATCTCGGGCTTAATTCTTGTGGATCCAAGACTGGACCGAGACTCGACCCAGACTAACTGGAACTCTAATAAGACTTGCCTCGTTTTTTTTTTTTTTTTATTATTTTCTTTTTAATCTTTTATTCAATGACTTGCTCTCATCCCAGACTTGAACACTGATGTCATGAGACTCAACTTGGTCTCAGGTAATCAAGACTTGAATTTGACTCAAACTCTGGTAACTCAAGTTTCAACCCAGACTTGAGCACTAAGGTCTTCAGACTTGACTTGGACTCAGGTATTGGGGATACAGATTATTCTCTGGTGACTTGGACTTGAACCTTGAGGACTTTACCTCAGGTCATGGGGACTTGGCAAAACTTGGACTCTTCTCTGGTATCTCAGAATTGACTCAGAAGTATCTCAGAAGATAATAGTGACTCGTCTGCAGCATGCGTGGGGTTGAATAGTTTGTACCCAGGATCCAGTTTCACTGAGCGAACAATGCATTATGATCATTTCTGTTATGGTATACAAAGGTTTCTATCAGAGTTCAACTTGCAGATGAGGGTTACTGAAGAAGTAACAGAGATATAACAACTCAGAGGGAGCAGATAAACAGGAACAGGCCAACACACGCACACACACACACACACACACACACACACACACACACACACACACACACACACACACACACGTATCCCTCTGCCACTTTATGCCTTGGAGGGGCTGAAGTGAGACTGAGAGGCGGTAGCAGCTTGACAGACTTCCAGCACCATCTGTATCTGGATTATATGCAAAACAGCAGAAAATGTCACAGTCTCATGTGGCGGTTTGTGCTTTGTAAACACAGACATATGACTGTTACATATGAAGACGGACTGAGGGGATGTTTGAGCTCAGCTGAACGGCTGCGTCTGCTCTGACCTGATTAATTCACATGACGTGACTGCTTCTTATTTGACATATCTGCTGTTTGAGTGCTTTAGCTCACATTCTTGGAGACGTCTCAAACCTGTTTCAGGCCTCAAATCCAAGTGAAAACTTGTCAAAAGTTTTACATCCAGACAGTGCTGACTTAGCCTCGAGTTGTCATTTTAATCTGAGAAATATTTGGAATCAGAAAGTCAAGGCATTAAAATCTGAGCCTGTGTAAGAGCTTTCTTAGAAAAGTTTATTCTCTAGTATGATACATTTCAGTGTAAACCATTGATGTAGTCTCAGAGACACTACTTGTTGGTTTGCAAAGAGGGAGCAAAAAAAAATCAGTGTAAACCATTTGTTTTATAGAGACTTCTTTAAAACGTTTGACAGCCCTGAAGAGTAGCTGTACAAGTAACCAACATGAACAGCTTCTGCAGTCTGTCTGGGATCCAAGCCTGTGCTGCTAAAGGAGAGATTAACAGTCTGTTAAACTGGGGGACAGGTGTAACAGCTTCAGAACAGCTTGATTTTTTACTGTAAGTGGCGCGAGGGAATGGTAGGTAGAGGTAGACGGGATGGGAGGAGGGGTATATGAGCAGCATAAAGATTTTTCTCTATTGCTTTGAGGGGATTCCTCCACAGTGTCTTGGCTTGCTTGGTGGTTGAATTCCCACGTAAAATTATTCGTTGGACCCCATTGGTACCCTGCACACAGACCTGCAGTTTGGAGATCTTATCTAATCAGTTGGCCACAGGAATGTACCAATGGAAAGTTCAGGGTGGGAACAAAGGAAGAAGAAAAACTAGTGTTTCTACTGTGTGACAGACAGGCCACACCAGGAATAATCTTCTGCATCAAGACAACTGGTTAAACCATTTTCTGGCTGCATCCCAGTAACCACATGTTTGTTTTTCACATTTTTGGGTGAAAGCAGACTCAAGAAGTCTCACCTTGTTGAAAATGGTTTGAGCCTTGTTCTGAGAAAACAAGACGTTTCTGAAGCCTTTTTATCCTTTTTACGTTTTTATATTCCAGATCTTACAGCATGTGTGCATGCATGATTCATGATGCAGAAAAATACTGAATCAAATTCTAAATGTTTAAAGCAACTAAACAAATCAATCTTGAATCTTTACTCCTGTAAATCAAACATCTCTAGTGGGAAGAGTAGAGACCTCTGCAGTACACCAGATTTAATCTAAGAAAAGCATTTTAGCAGTAAACAAGCTGTGTCTTTAGGAAAAAAATAGGCATGTTCCAACAAAGTTAAAAAAAAATAATTAAACAGCATTTAGATCATGTAAAGACAGGATGGAGATAAACCAGAATAAATGTAACAAGATTTAATCACAGCGCTTAAATTGATGTGGTACACCTAACAGTGATAAGGATAAGTGTTAAATGTCTTTTCCCTTGGGCTAAATGATTTTAAAACTAGAAGGTAAAAGAGAAAGCCACTGTTGTTTTTAAATCTTACACAAAGTGATTCACACATTTTAAAATCAGCTCTGCAAAGATTTTGACATCTGAAGTATGTGTTTTTGTTACAGAACCTTCGTGTACGCTGCACAACTGGAGCCGAGTTCCTCACCCGCTCGTCAACAAAGGTCAAAGGACAAATGGGGCACCGATTCATGTTCATTGATGGAGACAAAGCTGTGTCTGGGTCGTACAGGTCAGAGCACTTTACATAACGTGTTTTTGTGTGTTTGAGTGTGGGAAAGAGATAAAGATAGAGAGTGTGAAAGAAACAGCTAATCCCCATGTGCTCCACCTGTCTTTGATGAAAATAAAGTATGCACGGTTTCTATTAAAGCTCAGGTGCATTTTCTTCATACTAGAGGAACAGGTTGTTGTAAATGTACCCATAAACGCATGTACAGTGCTGTCCCGGGGGGACTATACAATGATGCAATTACTTCTAGCTTTGCCTAAAGAGTAACTCCTGAATTTATCAACCTGGGCTTTGTCATTTCACATAGGCACTAGGAATGGAAGGGAGCTCCCAGAACAGAGACATCCCCGAAATTTAACTTTGTTTCATTTGCTCTGTTGTGTTTCAGTGTATTTTAAAGTCTTACTGGATTTTTTTTCTTGTGTAGTTTTACTTGGATGTCAGCACGGCTCAACAAAAACCACGTCACAGTAGTTACAGGCCAAGCAGCAGACACCTTCGATCGACTGTTTCGCACCCTCTACTCAAACTCGAGCTCTGTAGACCTCCGGCAGGTTGCTACAGAGCCTGAACCAGAACCAGAACCAGTCCCACAGCCGCTCCCAGTGGCCCCTCCTTCTGCTGCTGTCGCCAGGAAACTGTACAACCCCAAATATGCCCTGGTTGCTTTGGGGAACCCAGCCACCAACAACAAGAACCCACAAGAAACCGAAAAACCAGAGGACAAGAATCCAGAAGAAAGCAGCAAGAAGAGGCGAAAGAGGCAGAGGGAAGAGGCTCTACAAGAGGCTCCTCCAATCCACCCTGGCCTTGATCTAGAGAAAGTATGCTTGATGTCATATCTGCCCATATGGCCTGAGCCAGATCCCCCAAAAGATGTCATTGGGTTCATTAACATTCGGGATGCCAAAAAACCAACCCAGGTTCATCTCCAGAGATCTGAGATGTTTGAAACGAGCCAAGCAATCAGGTTCAGTAGTCCATTCAGTATGCCAAAGGAAATACTGCCTGAAGTTGCTAAGCCAAGACAGGAACCTGCTAAACATGAAGAGGTGAATAAACTCAGAGCAGCACAAGATAAAACAAAGGTTGGGGAATCCAGGGTAGACAGACTTCTCTCCAACGTGGGGCCAGGTGAGGTGAAGGGTGAAGTGGAAGCAGCTACACAGAACTCCCCAAAGTGTGAACTCAACAAAGATACAACCAAGACACCAACTAACCAAAGCTCAGGGCACAACTCTGCACCTGACATTGATGCAAACACAACCAATCCCCCAACATCCATCCCAAACCCCTGGATGAACAGATATAAATCCCAGATCACCACCAAAACTAGTCCCAAGTCTGACTTCTCCCCTGGATCGAACATGAGAAAAGAAACAGAAACTAGTTCAAATACACAAGCCTCACACATACTCTCTAACAAAGAGCAACACACACATAAACAGACTGTGTTGCCACATTTAGATTCACATTCAAAGGCTTTTCACACACAGTCACAGAACTCCTCCAAAATAACTCCCAACATACCGACTCCCACTGCCACCACACAGGTTTTCTCTTCTTCTTCTCCTCTTTCTGAAAACAACAACTCCAAACCCATTTTTTCTCCGGTACCTCAACTTTCTTCTTCTTCTTCTCCACCTCCTAACCCACCCCTCCCTACTTCCCCCACTTTTCCAACTTCAGCTCCCCCCATTCCTAAACCTCGAACTATTCAGCTACTTTTAAAAGATGGCATCACCAGCGATGGGAAGAAGCTGCTGGAGGGTAGCGCAGCCAAGAAGTCTGAGATGAGCACAGTGGTCCAAAATGAATTTGCTGCAGGAGCTGTGGAGGAAACGTTGCCAAAAAAACAGCCTGAGATTGTCTCAGTTACAGAGTTACAGAACAACAAAAGTGCATCAGGAAAACAAGGAAATGTGGAAGGCGCAGTAAAACTTGAAGAGTCTTCTCAGCAAAAAGAGGATGGGGCTTCCCAGAAGAAGATGAATAAAGAGGCAGAAACAAACGTGAAAGCACAGTCAGATGGTTTAATAACAGAGAAACCAAAAGTGAAGAGTATAAATAAACAGGAAGTAACTCCAAACTTAGCTTCAACATCAACAGAAAGAAAATTAACCACACAGACAAAACAAGAGACCAAGTCCCCAGAAAAGAACGTAACTTACCATGAGTTCGCAAACATTCCAAATGAAAATTCAACACAAGGCGAAACAAACATTGAAAAAGAACCTGCAATGCCGAAAATATCAGAAAGTGCATCAACACCAAATAATACATGTGTAATTGAGATGGTTGATTCAACAAACACGAAAAATAACGCACATAACAACTGTCAAGAACCTAAGGCAACTCGTGAAGGCAAACACACACTAGAAAAATCCATGCACTTACCACTCTTCGAATCACACACTCCAGACCTCAGTCCTCCAGCACCTCACAGGGAGTCACGATGGATTACAACTCTAACACGAACACCCACTCCAGATGGACTTTCTTCTCCAGATCTACGCTCGCACACACCAGATTTCCGAACCCTTACCCCTGATGTTAGTGACGGATACGTCTCTGCATTAGAGGACTCCAACCTTTCAACTACCTCGGAGGAGTATTATGAATGTTCTGCTTCTCCGTGTCTGCTTGAGCTGGGTTTGGATGGAGCAGCTAATCCCGGCCAGGGGATATCTGAGGAATATGTTAGCTTTGCACTTACAAGCATTCCTAAAGCCACAAACTTAAAGAAATGTGAAACACAGAGTTTACCGGTGCCCTCTAATGCCTCCTCTTCTTTTTTTCTTAAAAAGGAAGAGAAAAAGAAGGAGGATAGGGAAAAGGCTACAAGTAAAGACAATAAAAAGGAAGAAGCAGAGAGAAAAGAGGCAGCTTCTCAGGGTGCTGGGGTTAGAGAGCTGAGAGAGAGGGTAGAAAGAAAGAAGGATGCCCCATCCCAAGTTCCAAAGAGAAAAAAGGTGCTCAACCAGTCAGCCGCTGATAAATTTCCAGATGGGGGTGCCAATGAGGGAGCAGAGCCAAAGCGGTTGTCCACAGGTGACCCAAAACCGAAGACGGGAGCTGAGAAAGAGAAGGGAGCGAGCGTTGTGATGAGGAGAGAGAAGCCCAACAAGGAGACGGAGACGCAGAAGGTATGATAGAGAGGACGATCTGTCTTTACATGTTTAAATTATCCTCAAACATGTAGGTTAATCCAAAAAAATTAATGAAAAAAATAAAATAAAATAATGTTTACTTTTTAAACTTTTAAACACTTCACAGTTTTCTGTTCAGCGTACACCAGTGGCGTAAAGGGTAAGCACAGTTCATCCATTTCTAGTGGGGACATTTGACTCATCGTAATGATTGTAAACTGTGGTGGTGACAGAAGTCGGAGTTAATCAGGGAAGAGGAGAGTTTTCTTCTTCTGTTGGTTTTTCTTTCATAAACCTGGGAATGTAGCTCATGTTTTCAGTCCAGTACAGCAGTAACCTAAGCGGTAAGTATGACTCTGAGGCTTAAACGGTTTCTCTTCTTAATACTTCAAATCAGTTTAACTCTAACAACGCTTCTATTACCAGGTGACCTCTGGTAATCTGTTGATCTTTTAGAGACGGTTGTGTTTGATGAAAATCAGCCGTCTTTACTTTTAGTAAAATATTCACAGCAAATTACCAGAGGTCCTGTGATAATATTAGTCCTGTGCAAACCCAAACCCTGTTGATTTTCAGGTCTGTCTTACTTTTCTGTTTGTTTCGAAGGTATTTTCTGCCTGATTCTCGGTACAAAGTTGCAGAAGCAGCACTGGCAGTGATAAAAGAAACATTTTAAAGTATAACAGCCAAAATACACCAGATGCATCTCCAGTCCAGCTCCATTCTGTTACAGCACCGGAACAGATAGATTTCTACCCAAGTCAGTGTGCCAGCTCACACTGGATCCAGTCCATTGCGGGCTGGCTGAGTCCCTGCTCCGGCAGTTCGCAGCAGATACACAAGCCTCCTAATTTTGCCAGGTGATGTAGCTTTGGCGTGTCAATTTACAGAAAGTAGATTGAGCAGGACAGAAAGTCGTGTATGGAAACCACCTAAAAACGCCCAGTGACTTTCAAAGTAAAACAAAACCGTGCTGAAACCAGATCATACACATATACATCTACTACAACAAACCAACATAAGCCAGGCCAGGAGTCAACAGATTTAAGGTTTTACAGCCCAACATGAATGAGAAGAGGTACACCTTTAGGGTGGGAATCCTGGGAATTCCTGTCTCATGACTCCAGCTGTCTTGAGGTCCTGTTTTGTGCTGGACTAAACGTGCATCCAGTGTATTCCAGGCATAACATCTCTAAGTCTTTTCATGAGTTACATAAATGCTCGGTCAAGCTTTAAGATCTTTCCACAGCCTCAGGGATTATTGTGGGGTAGCTTAAGAATAGATTGGGCCAACTAATCACAGCAAGAGTTAGGCATCATTGGCCCCTGTAAGACACTTCGGCTGAAGGTCTGATTCACAAACTGTTTTGACGACATTCAAGCACTAAAATGCCTACAAAGTTCTTTAGCTCTGTGCAGTTTGCTCCAGTTTTCCCCTGATTGTGCCTGAGAAGAGCTGTTAGCATCTCCACATTGAGCTGCACAGAGCTGAGTTGGAGCTAAATTCTATCAATAAAAGCTAAAAACGCCCCAAAACATAACTCTCAACTCAAAACAGAAACATTAAATATTCTTAACTTGGCCTCAAGTCGACTGAAAGAACCTTTCTGAAAATAACAAACCTGTCCCCGAACACCCCATTACTTCAGCTCCTGTTTCATCAAAGGAACCGTCAGCTTACATGATATGAGTGACAACCTGAACTCAGGAATCCCATTTAAAGCAAACGCTGTTATTAATATTTGATCCTGAAGGGTATAAATATTAATTACTATGAGTCACACTACAAGTCAAATCATTGCATTAACCAAAATGACATCAGGATGCAGGATACAAAATCAGCGGAGACTTGACTCACAACTCGGATTGTGAACAGAGGACAGCATTGGTAAAGCGCTACTGGGAAATGTAGTTTTTTGTTTAAGTGTGGAAAATCAAATTAATCAGTGAATGGATCAATCAGCCTTTGTTTAATTTATTTTAATCATTATTATATGTGCTCAGTTTGTTACTTGAGCTACTATTTCTGTCCGTGTGTGTGTGTGTGTATGTTGAGTATCCACCCGCAGAGCGTCACTGAGTTAAAACACACGACATTCGTTTCATTATTGAACAAGGAGACTGTTGGTGAATTAGAGTGACACACTTTTAATGAAGCGCCCCCTCCCGTCCACACTGTTTTAATATTAATGAGCCAATGAAAGATTGATATTGTCACATCTATCTGTGTGGTTAAACTCGAGTCTACGCCTCTCATCCAGCAGCAGCAGCCCGTTGGACCCACTGAGGTGTTGTTGGTGTGTTTTAATTCAGTCCCGTCATGTTTTATTGAACACAGAGACAATTGAGCAGATCGCACTTTTACACCAACCTCACAAAGCTTTTATGTCACTTGGCTCTGCGTTTGTGGGTGTATAAATTTAACATCGTAGATACGTTTCCTGCCCACAGATGGAATAAAATATCAGAACTTTGTTCTTCTTTCTTGTTATTAAAACCTTGTCGTGTGTGTGACAACCTTATTTTACATTTCTGTCTTGTAATTCAGTCACCTCTTCTCTCTTTTTTTCTCCTCAGATCATGCAAACTCTTCTCAAACCTTCTGCAGAACAACCTCAAAAAAGAGAAGCCTTCCCTCCTCCTAGGCCATCTCGCCCTCTCTCTGGCCAATATTTGGGGCCTCGTCCCTGGGGAAGTGGTCTCCTCAGCAATACAGAGAGTGCATTGCATCATGGGAGTTTACAGGTCTTGGGTAATGCCTCATCCCCTCACAAATTACCTCCTCAGGTAGCATCAGGCATCCTTGGGTCTGCAGCAGCACGAGGGCAGAGCGGCATCTCCCGCAGCCAGCACAACCTCCTGGCAGACGGTCTGAAACCCCGGGCCTCGCTCCTCCATACAATCTCACAGCCTCACCTCAGTGTTCAAGCTCAGAACCTCTCTGCAAACCACAAAGTGGAGGGACGGAGTCCGTTTAGCTTCACTTTCAGCAGACTCTACAGCCTCAAGGACCTGAAGGACAAGATGAGCAAGCTGCCGGGGCCGGGCAGGAGGAGCAGCAACAGCTCCCCGCTGCAGGAACGCAAGAGCACAAGCTAGTTTGGTGCATCGGTCCATCTCAGTATCAAAGCTTTATCTTACTGCCAAAGGAATTGGGAGTTTGGTGCAGAAAAACGAGAATGATCCAAATAAAATTACCTTTCTCTGACGCAAAACAAAACTTCCACAGCTTCTGTTCAGGATGTTTCACTTTAGGGTTACCTCTTTCTCACCTCTAACTCACTTGTGAGGCTGTCCACTCTCCTGCTCGTCTCATCAGACTGACTTTCAGCATTTTTGGGCCAAAACTTGTGAACTTCATTTAGGATGTTGTAAACCTCTGGTGCTATCCATGACTTGGAAATGTGGTTTTGAGCCATAGCTGCCTTTAGAAATGAACACATGTGATGCTATTTAGCAGGTTGGTCAAGTGTAGTCACAAGACGTCTGGGTTTAATGGGAAATATTGTGTATAAAATGCATAACTTAAGTATGGTTTGTAAATGTTTGTAGCAATAAAAAATATTTTAAAGTAACTCAAAAGTGGTCTCTTGGGAAAAAAAAGGTTAAGATACTTTTCATGAAGTACATTTATCCAGCATTTATTTCCTGGTTCACTCACTCAGAAAGTGCTCAGAGAACATATTTGAATGCAGAAGCTGTTGATGCCGTCTTTTATCTTGTTTCTTTCGCGTCACTGACCTTTATGTTGTTTTGTATTCCGTCACTGTGTGTCTTACAATGAAAGCAGTCAGGTTATTGATTTATAGTTTGTTTACAACAAATCTCATTTACATTCAAAATGCTTTTTCTCCTGCAAGACAAAGTCAAAGTGACTGTGTGAAACAAGTATTTAACAGGAGTGTACGCAAGAGAGAGAGAGGCGCTGAGGTGTGTGTTTTGTGTGCTGACTGAAATACTCAAGACTGACATCAGTGAAGCACATGAGGAAGAGATGTGTTCAACATGATGTATCTGAGCTCACGTTGTCAACACCGTCACCTCGACATGAGCAGAGGTGCTGTAGACTCCCATAATCCCTCTGTGGGTTCGGGCGCTTCATGTCTTTCACGGCACGTTTCAGTCTGTAAATATCAGCTGTAATCCATGTCAGATGAGGGTTTGCGTTGTGTACAAACTTCCAGTTGTAAATATTACACTCTGAATGATCCCAGGAGACTTTGGTTTAACAGAGAACTGACAGCAGATCCTTTAAAATCTGACTCAGAGAGGTTTTGAAGAACAGGTTTGGGATGATAGATTTGCTCAGTTTGAAGTCGTACCTGTGTGCTCTAAAAGCTGATGTCATCCTGGCAGAGATAAGGCAGAACATTCAGTGGCTGACTGACTCAAGTGTATTTGCATATTTAGATTGTAAAAGGAAGATAATTAATGGAGGATAATGGATAATTATATTTTTATTGTAGGGCAGAGTGGTGTGTAAGCTTGGCAGCTCTTTTAGATCGCCTCGATATATCTCCTGAACTTGTATCAACCTCTCCTCGCTTCATAAATCCAAACAAGATTAAAGATCCCATTTAGTATTTTGTTATAGATCCTCAAGGTACAAAAAGTTGTTCAAGGTATCTACGAATAAATACTGAATACCAAGTGTGAAGGTTGAACAAACATTATTCATATATTCATAAAGAAAGTGATAAAAAATGCTGTATGTAGAGTTTTCTGAGTCACATATCCACATATAGAATGAGTCAGACACTTTATAACGCACACAGGCTCATATCACACACTCTAATCAGACAAGGAACATGCAGAGACAGAGAGCAGTGATTGAGATGCAGAGAGAGAGAGCGACAGAAAATCCTTCCTTCTTATCTGGATGACTGAGAGAGAGACTGAACAGAGCCAGAGGCAGGGAGAGATGGAGACAGATATACAGTGAGAGACATGAGAGGAGAAAATCTTTAAGCTGAAATATGCAGAAACTTACCTGATGTGTCTGCTGCTGGGAAGCCGCTCAGATGATTGTGTTCTGAAATTTTTAAAAGGCCATTTGAAACACATTGTAATGAGATTTTAGCCTTAAACAAATCTCATAGGGCCCTTCAAAAATGACATTACATCACAGCCTTACGACTGACCTTACTATCGTGAAGTCAAAACTGGTCTGACAAGTCCATTTGAAGTCTCAAATCGGTAAATGTCACCACAGTTGTCTAGATTCTAGGGCAGGACTGACAGAGTTTGGAAGACAGGTTGGTGCTTGAGCAAACAGAGTTGATTAAAGCTAAACTGGCTACAGCTGTGTCCCATTAAACGGCAACAGAAATGATCTTCTAAACAAAGATGGGGATTTTGAGACATGGCGCTGTTAGCTTCATTAGCAAACAACCTGTTGGTAAAGTGCAGTATGGGACAGAGGGTCAGAGACAGAAGATCTGAATCCTGAATACCTGCGTTGGGACATAGCTTAGCTACTTCATAAGTTAGCAGTTAGCTAACTAACAATCATGCTAACCATTGGAGTAAGATTATTAAGGCAAATGTTGTGTTCGCACTGGACGTGAATGAAATCACTTGTGTGGTGTATTTGATTATATGCTAAATGTAGCAGTGCTAACTTGGAATACAACAAAGAGCTTGAGTAGCTTGTCAAACACTTCTGGAAGTTTGTGTCATTTATGTTGCCCCACAAAAACTAAACTTCAATCTTGTATTTACATTGACTTAACGTGTTTCCAACAAATAAAAAAATACATGAGAAATGTTTAATAAGCTAACAAATCAGGGTTAGCTTAGACATAGATACATGCTAATAGGGGATAAAGTAATTCTTGATTTGCAGCCAGAAAAATGCTAAACGCTGGAATGTGGAGTGCTGAATGTTCAGATATGGTGTGTAATGAGGACTGACTCACTTTGGAAGTCAGCCTGTCGTGGACACACACAGAACTGTGACATGATTGTGAATGATGAGCTTGTAGGAAACTAATTTTGAGGCAGATTAAATCAAAGCTCTTTAAACATGAGAATTTATAATCTTTTCTACTTAAAGAAAGAACATAATCACCTGCGCTACTTTTCTTCTTCTTTTCTTGCTCTTATCTCATCCCCTTTCACAAAACCCTTATTTAAGTGAGAGGGTGGAGACGTGCTTGGTATGTGCTGTAGGTGGTATTGACAAGGAGGAACCCAGAGGCAGTGAAGGAGAAAGTATCTGTAGTGTGAACGTGTCAGACTCCAGTAACCTGTTCTGTTAGGTATATATAGTTAGCAGGCTTTATTAACTCAGCTCTGCTTTATTAATATAGAAAGTGTCACTCAAAAGTGCAGCACAGAGTGCTCACACAAGAGCAACGTGAGAACAGAAAACAGCAGGAGATGGAAATGTTTTCTAAAAATACAATAAATTAAAGGTATTGTAAAAACTCCAAATACAGGAAGTAATAGTGCTGAAATTGCATCTTTGATGTGATGTGAAAAATACAAACACACACGACCATGATGGTGGTTTGTGATTTGGGTTTTGTTTTGTTGATGATTGGGCGATACAAGAGCGGCGGCTCGATCCAAGAATAGAACAATACACATCCATAAACATTGCCATTTCAATAGAAAGCATCCCCTTCTCCCTCAGGTCATTTATATGGAGATGAGAGACTTTTGGTTACCAAAGGACACACACACACACACACACACACACACACACACACACACACACACACACACACAGCTAATTGTAACATCCCCCTGAGCCCTCCAAGCTCATCATAAATGATAATACCAGACTTCCAGTCAGCCTAAGGGGGACGAAAACACACCAAAGGATGACACACTCAGCTCACACACAAAGCGATGACTCAGCTCTATTTTAGGTCGTCAGATTTGTCAAAAGTCCTTAGGGTCATTCGAGTGACAAGCAAATCTCTTATAGACTCACAATCAGAGTGATTATAAAACCACTGAATGACAAATAGAAGATGTTTGTGTGTCTGGTATCAAAGAATAAATCCCGTGATGAGATTCTTCCTGTCACAAGTGGGTGAAACAAAAGGAGGAGCATAAAAATTTAATGGGTTGAATAACAAAAGATGAGAAATTAAGCAAAACAAAACAAAAAAAATACAGACACAAAAATCCACAAGAAATATGAGAAGCAACAAGACTCACAAAGAATATACATCCGATGACCAGAAAAAGACAAGGAAACACAGAGACCAAACACAAACAAGGGCTAACGAGCAACAGGACAGGTGTGACAATGAGCCACAGGTGAAACTCGTTAGGGGCAATCAAAGAGGAGGGAAACATACAAAAACTTAAAGATTACCAGACACCCAGTGAATTGAACGAGAAAGTAAAACCTCAAGAAACTTGGAGGAAAACACAAACAAGGACATGAGACTGAAAGCAGAAGCCCACGAAACAACAGGAAATACCAATTAAGGTTATATTCTCAACACGAATGGTCACAAAAAATAAAATAAGACAAATAGTGTGTGCTGATAGAGAAATAAGCTATAGTCAGACTTTTTTTTAATCATGCAGGAAACATGTTTATTTTTGGTGAGTGATGAGCTATTTTGAATGGGTGTGTATGTGGTATTTTGCAGTCTGCCTCGAGTGGACACTCCAGGAACTGCAGTTTTTAACACTTGCATATCGGCTCCTTTTTTTTAACCTGATGGTGCTGCTTGGAATGAAATTCTAATTGGTTAAAAAAATAGTAGACATGTCACATAAAATACTATACCACCAACAGAAGTGCAAACTACACATTTAAACAAACATCTAACATGTTGTTTTTACATGTTTAAAGCATATTTTTGATTTGGACATCATACCAACCCTTATTTGTCACTGTCCCATCTTGTTTTTTTAAATGACAGATTTGAGCAGATCTCGTGTTGTGGTTAAAGTGTGACTACAGACTGCAAGAGAACAACTCTGAATTTAAAATCTTCTTTCAGGGCATCTGTGGCGTCAGCTGCTCCTCGTTGTTGCAGTCTGGTGGGAGGAAAAGGTGGAAGACCACTGAAGCAGCATTAAACCGAAGGAAAACAACCAACACAGTGAGATGTGTGTTGGCAGTTTGCAGAAGCTGCGGGGCTCGCCCTGTTACACAATCATATCTTTGCACAATAGTCTCATCTCCCAGCTGTAGGTGCAGTTTTTCTGCTCACCTTGGGGAACGACAACACAAAACAGCGTTGCTTCGTATGCTGACTGCAGAGACACAACACACACACAAAAAAACCCCTCTTCCATGGTCTCATGTCCTCTGGAGGCCCAACAGTTTATAACACCACCTGACAAGATGTTCAACAGACTTAACAAAGGAATAAATCTGTGGCACAGACTCAAAGTGTTCAGGTTAAAGAAAGAAAAATGTCTTTTAAAGCAGCAACTTTGTTGCACCCTTTCAGCTGGATAATCTTTCTGGATCTACTGGAGGAAGTGCTTGAAAGGCAGCTCACATATTTCTCAGGGCGATCAGGTGCCGGGACTTGTTTGTTAAAGGTCAGAGATTGATGCCAACCCTAGTTGTCTGGCTTCAGATGTCACAACAAATAAAGATTATTGTTTGATTGTTCTCTTAAAGACAGGAAGAGAATTTACACCCATGTGAATGAGTCACAAGCTCTGAAACAGGAGTTATGAGGCTTTGACCAATCAGAATCGAGTATTCTGAACAGGCAGGTTTTAAAACTGACTTTTTTTTTTTTTTGGCCACAGTGTCAACAGGCAGAAGGCTCTTCACTGCTTATTGACTTGTTGTGATAATGAAGGGGTCTTTTTTATTTTATTTTGTTTTTTTTGTCAATTAGAATCAAGCTTTTCACTCAGCAGTTATAAACACAGGTGGTATTATTATTATTATTATTATTATTATTATTATTATTATTATTATTATTATTATTATTATTATTAATAATAATAATAATAATAATAATTTATGTTTTTTTGGGGACTTTTTATGCTTTTTGCTTTGAGAGGACAGGACAGTGGACAGAGTGGGAAACAGGGTTAATGTGGGGAGTGACATGAAAGTTGCTACATGAACCCGGGCTGCCACTCAAAGGCTTTATGCCACATGAAGCGTGACCTAGACCACAAGGCCATCTGCGCTCCAAACACAGGTATTATTAAAGGTATTATCTATAATAATATATCAATATTTAAGGGTTTTCAGTGCAACCCTGGCTCATTGGTTTCCACCTACTGGCCGCAGGGTGGATGATGCATCAGTAACTGGATGAACCACATGAAGCTGGTACTTGCTCTGGACAGGGCCTCACTTGTTTCTCAGAAGAGCTGCAGACTAGCTATGGGCAAACTGGCGCGTAATGAAAAGCACTTCACGTAGTTTTCATTGTCGTTTTAATTGACAGTTAAAATTTTAAGTTCAATGGAAAACGCAAAGAAGGCGACTTCCTCCAGCAGACCAATCAGAGAAACAGATGGAGAACCAGGGTTTTGGATGTGTTGGGGCAGAGCAGCAGGGAGGGTCTGGAAGAGAAGAAAAAAGAGCTTCAGGTCACAATTGCACACACACACACACACACACACACACACACACACACACACACACACACACACACACACACACACACTCTGCATTCTCTTACCCACTCCCTCTTCTGGCATGCAGCTGATGTTGGAGTGGCACCTAAATGATCCTGTCAGTAAAGGTTTAGAAGACGGAGAGAGAAAGGAGAGAAGGAAATTGAAATAAAGGAGAGAAAGATTCTTTCTTTGCAGGCTACGACCCATTTAACTTCAACAACAGTTTTTTTTTTTTTTCATACAAACCCCTGCGTCATCCTTTTGTGCTTTAAATCTAAGTCCAGGTGTTGAAAGTTATTACACATCCTCTCCTTTTGCAGCTTTTATTATTCCCTTGGGTGAGGTAGCCAACCACTACAGAGAGGAGCAGGAGGAGGCTTGCACAGTTGTAAGTACATGTTTGAGTTAGATTTATTGCTAACTCTGGCTTGACAGTTTCTTTGTTTATTGTGGTCCCTGTCAAATAAACTAAATAACTGAATACGCGGTGACTGCAGGTTAAGTGCTGTAACATTACCGCTTTCACTATTTGAAGTTTTCTCGCCTCGTGCACCCAGTCACATTTCAGGTGACGTCAGTCATCTCTGTTAAGGCTCAGGGTGATTTCTAGGACTTTCAGACAGCCTCTGTCTCCCTCTAGTGGACAAAAAGCAGAGCTGCAGTCAGAAGAACACATCCTGAGCGTCCAGGAGGCTCTCTCTGTATTTTTACTTTCCAGCTCATAATGTTTCAGACCTTTAAAGTCGAGTCTAAATGGAAGAAGGTAAATCGTTCCTGCACCACGGGGATATGAGGGTCCAGACTTGAACTCCAAACCCTACACTTCATCCTGAGATGGCTTTCATTTGATTTGGTGAGAGTTAACTTTTGCTAAATTGTCCTCTTTCGTACCACGTGACAAAAGACAACCGGGAAATATAAGGAAGGTGTCTTCTTTCGAGTGAACACTCTATACTGAACCCTTTGTTATCTTGCCGGAATATAACTCTGTTTTAGTTACTCGTTCTGATACTGTTTATGTCGATTTGTTCATGTTTTCATGTTGAATGCAAGATGTACTGTCTTGACTGGGAGTGTAGGGGCTGTAAATTATATTAAATAGCACCTTCTGTTCATCATCATCAGAAGATTTATGAAGAAGAAGCAAAAAGAAGCTTTATTTCTACATGAATATGTTTATTGGTCTTTAAAAAAGAAGTCTATAAACAAAGATTTAGAAGAAAATGAAGGAGATGATGGGTTCCTGTCATCAGTCATATCAATTGTTTACCACTCTACAGCTTAAAGAGGGGGTACAGTTCTTTTTTTTTTTTTGAGGACCACCATAGTAGCTTGCATGATTTACACCTCCAGTGTAAATCTCTTTTGCTGCTGTCTTTTTAAGGCTCCCCACTCCACAAACCCAATTCCCTCTGATTGGCCAGCATTCTGGAGGTAGACATTGGTGTTTGAGGCCCTTCCTTCTTACAGGTCATGAAGCAGATAGGAGATCTTTATACAATGACCTCATCATTTAAGCAAGTCCTGGGAGAGTCTTGTGTCGTTTTCTAGAAGAGATCATTTTGTGAAGTTTACAGACAGATTCGGGGATTTCTACAACATATGAATATGTAGTGTTCTTAAAAATCTGCAGGATACCCCCTCTTTAAGAAAAGTAGAGTCATGGGTAAACGTTTGTAGTGTTTTATTGCACCTCCAGCAGCTCAAGTGTATCAGATTCATACATTAACATGTGAGACTCTCATGTTTCTGCACATCCTCCTCCTCCTGTCCTACAAGTGGCTAAGGCACTTTCTGACAGTTTTCAACATTTGCTTCAAATAAAAAGCTGCAAAACACACACACATCATTTCTGACACTTTCAGCCGAACTGTGTTAATCCCTGATCTACTGCACAACGAGAACAGATAGAGTAAAACCGAGTACAAAAGTCATGACTACTCACATCATACAGATAAAACCTCACTGATTGTTCTGCCTCTGACGGTTTTCAGCTCATACTTCCCAAAAACTTAAAAAGAAGACATACTTGATCATGTGTGTTTCTTTAAATCATTGTAACATTAAAGTAGAAGGAGCAGGGACATAATATCCCTACACTGAGATGTTTACACTGACTACAATTTGCAGAACAGTCTGTTCAAACATGAGTTTCTGAGAAGACAGATTACAATGAGCTGGATTTTGACGTCTCCTGCAGCTGTAAATCTAAAAAAAACAACAACAAAAAAAAAACAAGATAAGAGGTTATTTGCAGAGATTGAATCAAGTAACAAGCATTAAAAACTTTGCCAAATTTTGCCATGTGTGGTTTGTCCAGCAGAGGGACCCCTCGATCCAGTAATCTGCAGCCATGATGAGGCGTTTGCATAGCTTATGTCTACAGTTAATGAGATGATGCTGTTAGGCATGAACAGTGCATGTGGAGAACATCGTAATGATTTCAAAGCACCTTGGATAGCTTCACGAGGATAGAGTTATGTTCAAGGTTCAGTATGAGGCGTTGAGTATTACACAGCTTATGTAAATGTAAGCAGCACTGAACGGGGCCTCGCACCTTTACACATGTCTGGGTTGGAGCAGAGCATGTTGCCACTGTAGGCTGTTTATGAGGGAAAGAACAGTCAGAAATGTGCACAGCAATAAATAAACATGAGGTGAAAATAACCTCTAAAGGGAAGGTTATCTAAAATTTAAAAATTTAATGCACGACTGATGTGCATACAAAATTTACTCTGTGCTTGGGCCTGATAATATAAGGATTACATTTAGGCCTTTGCATTTCAACGCACAAGGAGGAAACAGTCTTGCAGCCTTATGAATGAAATCTACTGGTTACAAATTCGATTTGTGACTGATTCATGATTATCTGTGCAGGGGGATTTTAAACCAGCTCACCACGGTCAGTAATATCTGCCTGCACAGGCTGTTATCCTATCTCTGTAGGTATTTGTTGACAGCTTGTTATTTTTGGGTAGATGAGATGAAACTACTTGCCAGGAAGCTAATGCTAGTTAGCATCTGCTTCCATAGAGATCTTGTTAAGGAGCAGAAACAGCTGGGTGCAGATTTTTTCTGCTCCACCTCTACTGAGGATGATAATGAACATCTGCCCTCTATCTCAGACCCTTACAGAATAATAACCTGGATTTGTTCTTCCATATGTTTATTAAAAATGGTCTTACAGACTGCTCAACTATGGCTTACATAAAGTCCAAATAAAAGTATTATTTTAAGTAAATGTCCATCCTTATTGGGAAGATAATATTTTAAAATTATGAAATGAAATTAATTATAAAGGACAGCTCAGCAGAATAATATCAGCAGTGTTGCCAACTGAGCAACTTTATCGCTCTATGTGCAGGGTCTCTGCAGGTTTCAACAAGACCATAATGAATACAATTTAAGTCCCAGCTTGCATCCATAATGACAAAAAAAAAAAAAAAAGACGTGAAGGAAAATTTATTCACAGCTCCGCTGTTACCATAGACTGTAGGCTGTAACACACCACAGCGTGCGCACAGCACACGAGCTGGCTATACTAAAAAATGGCAGCTGTCGATCATCGTTAAACGTGACGTTAAACCCTGTTTTTTTTGTCTAGCAGCTAACGAAAAAAAAAATCAGAAAAAAGGGGACTTGAACACAATGCAGCCTAATTATATCTTCATATCACCACAGCATACAGATGTGAGAAACATTTTTATGAGGTGTAATAATTTTTTAAAAGTTTGACCAAATGAATAGAGTTTTTTTTTATCTATACTGCAGCTGGTCACCAGGGGGAGCAGTTTTTGTGGCAACCTCACTTTGAACTGAACGAGATGACATCCATATTTTTTAGGTACTAGGTGGCCTAGGTACTTTTGTTCAGTTTTTGTAGTAACATGATGAAAAAAAGATTTTTAAAAAATCTAAGCATTAAAAAGTTAGACTGAAGTTGATGCAATTGTTTTGAATAAAAGTAACTTTAGTAAGACCTTCCAAATCGTGTCTCAGACATTTTATGAGATTCTAAAAGAATTTTGGACAGTTTAAGGCCTTATATTCATATTATTGAATTTTAGATGTAAGACTTTTTAAGACCCTGCAGATACCCTGACTCTTTTTCAAAAAACACAACTGGCGACAAATCCAGCGACTTTCTCAACGAGCAGCAGGTGCTGTCGTGGACCCCTCCCCTATCCAAAACACTCAAAGGCGCACAAGTCCTCCTCGCTTCATGCAAATGAATCACATGCTTGACTCTTTTGGGTCACTTTTGACAGTCATAAGCCAGAAAAAGGAGGAGCATTGATGTTTTGACATTTAAAGAAAAAAAAAGGAGAAATTCTAAATTCTATATATATTTACTGTTTTTTTCTTTACACTTTTTCTGTCTCTCCAAAGATGTTATTATTCTCTCCTATAGCGTCCATGACAGTTAAATGCAAATAGCATATTATGCAAATGAGGCAATGGCATCATGTAGCAACTTTTTGCAGCCGATTATGGGACAGCCGATATATATTGTTTTTGCTATTTATGAGTTGGCAACACTGGATATCAGCTTTGTCCACAGGGGGCGCCAAAGATGACTCAAACCAAAAAGTCCCCGTGGGAGCTTTGTCACTTTGCTTTCAAAGGTTACAAAGATTAATCCTCAAGTTAAAGAGACTTTTTTTCTGTTTGCAGGATGTGAAAAAAAGTTAAGTCTAAGCTTCTTTAAGGTCTAACGGCCGAACACTTCCAGCAGGATATTATTTTGCCTTATCAGCTTGTTGCATTGACTTTATGCTCTCAGGATGACAGTGATGAACTCATCAGAACATCCAGAACTGATCATCAGCGATTCTCTGAAATCCATTAGCCCGTCAAAACTGCAGCGCTCACCTGTCAGCGCTCGTACAGTACGATGATTTCTGTTTACAGCTCATGATCCTCATGATTTAAGAGGATAAGTGTAAAAGTCAGAAAGGATAAGAATGAGGGTCTGAATGTGTCAGTTCCATTAGATTCTACTACCACCACAACACCGGCAAAGAAAGGCCACACAGGGGAGCAAAGCACTCAACTCTCTCTCCAGCTTTCATTGATCGTGTGCTGAACTGGTGTGAAACCCTGCCATGCACATGTCACGTAAGTGTTAAACGCTGAAACTCACTTAATAGCTCCAGAAGAAGAAGAAGAAGAAGCCCCCTGACTCTGCTCGCACGCCAACGTAAAGCTTCATGTTAAGGACACATTAGGTGCAGATGGCTCCTTAAACGGAGGGAAGGAGAGAGAGGGAGTACAATCTTAAGATGGCAAGAGGAGAGGGGATCATATGCACAGTAGTAGACCGTGCCCCTCCCCCTCGCTAAGTGCTGCAGAGATGCGAGGGAATCTGTGTGTATGAGGGCAAGTGAGGAGCCATCGGAGGAGGGGGGGGGGGTGGAGATGGGGAGGAGAAAGTGTGTATTTATGTGTGAGCCGAGGCCGTTGCTACTCTTTGATGATAGCTGAAGATGAAGCAGGAGAAAGAGAAGGTAGGAAATGAAGTTCAGCTGATCAGGTTTGCCTCTGCTACACTCACACTGCACGGGCTGTCAGCACCAGGAAGTTCACACACATGGAAAGAAAAAATGGTGGTTACATTCAGTGGCTGAATCTGAGTATTGTTCGATTTTTTTTTTTTTTTATGTAAGCTATGCTAAGATTAAAGATTTTTCCACATCAAATCCCCTCTGGGATTTAAGAAAGCTCTCTGGATGAGGCCGAGGGGGAGGCGATGCTGTCAGGATGAAGATTGTTGGCCTCTGTGTAGCACAGTGGGGCAAAGGGGGCGTGGCTACTTCAGGAGCCTCCCAGGATGGGAAAATGTGCTTCTCTTCACGTGCGACATGCTTATGAGGTCAGACAGCAGAGTGCACAATGCACTCCTCAGCCACTGCACCACACACAAACACACACACACACTCAAGTGCACATAAACATGCATAAGTCCCTCTGTCTTATGCACACACTCACACACACAAACACACAATCCCTCCTCATTTCTCTAAGCTGGGACCAGCCAGCAGCAAGGACAACCAGCCGTGGGTTTGACCCTGAATGAAACATCAGGAGAAAGAAAGCAGGGGCGTAAAAAGAGGACAACTTTTTTTTTCAGTAGAAAAATAGAGGAATTTCCAGAGGCTGATAAAACGTCTTTGGCACTTCTGAAAACACAGCATATTCACAGAGATTGACACCGAGTAGAAAAGGCCAAACTAGAAAGCTCTACAGCCAGAATAGAGATTATGATAATCCAAGTTTATCCACATATGAGTCTGGCCAAGCCAGGGTGGATTTGAGCCTGAACGGGGCCGTACTCCACCATCTCCCCGTCCACTGTGATCATGCCCTGTGCAGAGAGCGGCTCCAGGCGCAGAGCCTTCACTCTTTCGTACACCAGGTGGGGGCAGCCGCACGCCAAGTGGGCACCTTTCTCCATGGCGAGGAAGAGACGCAGCAGAGCAGGACGGGAGATCCCGGCAGTCACGTAGTAGAGATGAATCAAGCCATCGTCTGCCATCGCGCCAGGAGCCGTCCACAGGTCCTCAGCTAGATGGGACTGGTAGATAGCCAGCACTAAGATAAAGTCCTCCTCTCGGACCACCGTCCAGTTCTCTGGGACCGGCTGATCCAAACCAGGAAGCAGTGAGTCTGCAGGTTCTCTGGTCTTGCCATCAATCTGAGTCTCTGGTCTCTTTGTGGTGATGGCGTTGTTGGAGGAGTTGGTGATGGTGTTGTGGTTGGAGTTTGTGCCAATGTGGTTATGGAGAGAGTTCTGATTGGGCGACGGGGCAGGAAAGAGACGACAAGGAAGAGAGGAGCAGAACGACAGCTGCTGAGGAGCCGAGCAGGGAGCGTGGTTCACCTTGATGCTCCCTTTAGGAGGTTTGGGCGCCTCCTTCACAGGCAGGTACGCCAACCGGCCCTGGTAGGTTCGGAGGGAAGCCAGGCGCACCAGCGTGCCCATCAGGAAGCGGATCGCTCCAACGTGGCGGTACTTCTCGCTCTCGATGTCCACGTCTGCAACGAAGCCCCAGGCCAGGGAGAGGAAGGAGAAGAGGCGCCGCCGAGAGGACAGGTGGACAGACACCAGGTCCATGGAGCAGACCAGACCTTTACACAGCAGGAAGCCACAGCTCAGGAGGAGCTCCTCGTTCCAGGCTGGAGGCGACCTGAGAGATGGTTACAGACTGTTATCACACAAACTGTTTGAATATTTATAAATACGGTCAAATCTGGAGTAAAAGTCACACCAGCAGATAGGACAGTCAGTTTTTGGAGGCCAGGGGGGAAATGGTTTTAAGTGTGGACAGAGGACTCTGATGAATGACTGCAGGGCTTTGCACTCAGCTCATCAGTGATCATGAGGATAAAATTTTCACAAAAAATTTCTTCTTTTCTTTGTATACATTTTTTATCATGTTATACCTGGAGCCATCCAGCAGGTGGAGATAACATCTTGTTCATGACTTTGTTCTACTGGCTCCACAGCTGCACTGTGGACTATAATCACTCATAATGTGTGCGTTTCTAAACCCATTACATCATTCCTTTGAGAGTTATCAGCCACCTGAAATGACCTCTGCAGCACAGCGAAGCAGTTCCCGTCTGCTTCCTCCTGAGGACTGATGTGCCCAGTCAGCCTTTGCCATAATTAAACAGAGAGGAGATAAATCGTTCATTTTTTAGGTTCCACCTTTGCTCTTCCTCTCCGCTGCTTCTGCTCCATGCATTTAAATGACTCATTAATGGACTGACTCACTGTGAATAGTGGTGGACAGAGGCTGCCAGGGCGTTGCCTGAGCCACCTGGTAGAATCCCCAGAGGGGTCTGGATGGCCTCTTGCCAGTCCTCCCGCTCCATCAGACCATTTATCACCTGAGTGAACAAGAACAAACACAGAAACTCGAATCAGGCCACGGTCCCAGGGAGGAAGAAGAGCCTGTTCGGGGCCAGAAGTGTCTCACTGAGTGGACACATTATTAATTTATTATCTGTCCAGTGTGAATTTAAAGAATAAAACAATAAAAGCATCTTTATAAACACAAAAATAGGTTCAATGAGGTTTAGGTGCTGGACTCACATGCTGGCACTGAGCTTTTTTTTGTTATGCCTGAGCACAAATTAATTTTTTACAGGCCTATGCTGAAAAGGGATAAAAATAGAAACATGGGTAAGAGGGTTTACATCATTCCCATCAGGGCTTGATTGGAAGATTCAAAATAGCCACATTAAAACTAAGTACATTAATATAAAAGAGAACAAAAAGAAAAATACAACAACCTTTCACAAGAGGATGAAATGTTACAGTCTAAGGGAGAGACACAGGTGAGTCTCAAGCACCGACAGCTAGCGGAGTCATGAGGAGGTGTGGCACTAAAACAAACCCTCGTCTGATTTAGGAAGCAAATGCAGGATCCTTTTAAATCTGATGAATGTCAAACTGCACCTCGAACAGCAGTCCATCCCCAGACATGATAACCAGAGCGTCCCACTGTGACAGGTCAGCCTTCTTCACCACCTCCCGCGCATGGTTCTGGTGCTCTGAAGGTCAGACGTTTGGACAAAGATGAGAGAGAAAAACATAAAAGATGTTTACCAAACAGGCCAAAAAAAAACAAAAGGCGCTGACAGATTTGTGGCCAGCCTCTGGGGGGAGGATCAGAGGGATTAGGGCTGAAAAGAGATTCACTTTCCACTCTCACATTAGCCCATCCAGTGGCTACTCAACAGCTTCGAGGCAGCTTAGCCGCCATGCAAACATCTGCGACCGACAGAGTGGATGCATGTGAGTGTTAAGTGTGCGCATGTTGGTTAATGCACTGGTGGTGGACTGAGCTGCATTATCAGCCTCGTTTTCCTGCCAGCATCCCTGAGAAGGTCCCTCCACAGGGGGTCTCTGTGGGCCAATACTGAAAGCATTAAAGTCTACAGTCCTGCCCATCCAGACTCCCCTGTGAGGCAGTGTGTTTGTGTGTGTTTGTGTGTGTGTAGGAGAGACAGCACTGGAATGAAAAAAGTGAGAGAGACAGAGACAGAGAGAGGGGCAGACAGGAGAGAAGTTATCAAGTATTCCTGCGCCGCCATCATAGAGGAAATATTTCCTGCTTCAGCTCAGGTATCGATTGAAAACAGGACCTAAATAAAATCATCTCCTTCCCTTTCACTTTGCTCAACCTCCACCTGTCCCCTCTCTCTCTCACTCCCAGCGGTGCTCCCTGTGTTGTGCTGCTGTTTGTTTTCGCTCGTGTGCTTGAGAGGCTGGAGGCGGTGATGCAGTGCTGTGTTGACAGACAGAGGCAGAGGAGGGAGAGAACGAGCTGACTCAGCACTTTGAACCTGACGGGGCGGTTGGCCTGATGCTTCACTTCCTTATTCAGGGGTCGCTGCCAAACACAAACACGTCGGCCTGAAACGCTGAGATTGGAGCGAGTCGAGGATTTCTTATCACGCAGTTGTTGATTTGTTGGTTCTTCTTTAAGCTGCACGGATCGGACGCTGCAGCAGTCTTCCACCTGTCTCACTTTAAAGTGAGCATCCTCCTCCTCGTGCCTCCTCTGAGGTTAACCAGGGTAAAGATGAAGCACTGGGTGCTTCATACAGTATGTAAAAGGTACACACTGGCACAAGAGGCACGTCGATTGGAGCTTGTCCTTCCTCAGGCAAAGGCTGTGTGATACATTGTGTGCTGAGGAAATGACTTCTTCCAGTCAGTCATTTCTGACCACTGAAGGCCTTCAGCTACCTTTCCTCTCCCTTTGGACTCTGTTTGGACTCTCTCTGAGGCCAACAAACACCAACTCAGTTTATCTTTTCAGCTAGCGTGCTAATGCTACCGGTCAAACCGGTGCCGCAGTCAATCAGGGCCTGGGTTTGAATGAAACAAGCAAAGCTCAAAGGTTACAGGATGCTCTCGGTGTGTTCTTTTCCTCTGCTTATTGGGATTCAAGAAGACGCCTCTCAAAGTTCAGAGCTGCTGATGACAGTTTCCAACACGCGATGCTGTTTAAGGTCACAGAAAGGCCACCAGCAGCTCACACAGAATGCTGAGGAGCTCAGGAGGCTGACATTTCATGTGGATCACTGGGTGCATTGGCTTGCATGCTAAACATGTGGCCTGGGATGCATAATAGCTGCAGAAAACAGAAGCTTTATTTGATTCTAGAAGATTGTGCATGGCCCTGTTTATACATCATATTTACATCTGATTGTACACTTTGACCCAAGTCTCCTCTGTCACTTTTCCTACAGCCACCCAGCATGTTTTATGGCTTTAGTTTTGGGGAGCAAAACCTCTCGTGGAGCAGAAGGGCAAAAGCTGAAAGTGGGGCCTCACGATCCTTCTGAATTTTGGGGGTTTTAAGCAGGAGGTGTCAGAAAAGTTACCACAGGGATAACTGGCTTGTGGCGGGCAAGCGTTCATAGCGACGTCGCTTTTTGATCCTTCGATGTCGGCTCTTCCTATCATTGTGAAGCAGATTTCACCAAGCATTGGATTGTTCACCCACTAATACGGAACGTGAGCTGGGTTTAGACCGTCGTGAGACAGGTTAGTTTTACCCTACTGATGATGCATCGTTGCAATAGCAATCCTCGTCTTCCATTTGATATTAATTTTATGGCCTCTCTATGAGATATAAAAGCAAACAAGAAAAGAGGCAACAAAATTAGGAAGTGTCTGCCGTGTCATTTTCAGTGGATGACACTGCAATAAGGAGGTTTCAACAGCAAACATTCACAATGAGTGATGCATTTGACTGTTGAAAGAAAGCAAGATGACTTTTTTTTTTCAGAAGATATATAACTAGATAAGCAAAGATATAATAACTACACACTCACCGGAGCTTTAAACGTTTACTAAATGCAGCTAACAGTACAGAAAACAAAGATGAGTGTGTGTTTAAACATCACTGACCTGTGATGACAAGCGTGTAAGGAACAGAGGCCTCAGTGAGCATGCCCTGTACGTGGCCCGTGAAGAGCTGCAGAGCCTGGCCGCGTCCACTGTGCGGATTTACCAGGATCATGACTCTGCAGGGTCGACGCACCTCTCTATACACCACACCTGGGAAGATGCAGGAGAGAAGAGGAGGATGTGAGGGAATATGAGGTCTTCTTATGCATGAAGAAATGTTTCAGAGAATGTATAAGGACAGTTTCAGCCCTCGGGGGAGGAGAGAACATAAAACAGTGAAGACATAGACTGTGACAATGTTCAGATAGACGGGGCTTGATGTTAATGTGACGTGCTGCTTTCTTGGAGAAGAGAGGCTTACATGCTCCTTGGTCAGGATCATAACGATTATTTATAGCAGTTCTATGAAATTTCATTAATCCCCATGAGGAAATCCTCCTGATGGATCAGAGAGAGACACCGTAATGGAATGAAGTCTCTCATTTCTCACAGGACGGGAGCGATTCAGAATATTTTCAAGGTACTTTACAACAATGAAAGCTGCTTATGCAAAAAAAGGAATGAAGTGATCTGTGTCTGAATGAGGAGAAGTTTGCACTGTGTGTGTGTGTGTGTGTTTGGTGTCCAGGCTCTGACCTCATCACTCCTTACAGATTACACACATACACACACGCAGAGATTAAGGAGTAATGACATATTTTAAACCCCCTATAGCGGAAGCCTGCAGGTGCATGCTGGGAACACTGTTGTGACGACATGACTCTTAACAAGGTGTGTGTTTGTTTTGGAAATGAAAGGGGATTGAATCTTCTTTTTAACACTACTTTTCTTTGTTCAAGACAACTTCTTACTGGATACAACACAATGAGGTAAAGTATTTATCAACAGTGACACAGCGCTGTTATTTGAAACGTGACAACAAGCAAACTTTGTCAGTTTGTTCTGTAGTTTAGTAGACGGCTATATTTAACACTACTGGCCGCCTGGTGCTCTGAGACGTACCTGTAGGCTAACATGTAACGTTAGCTACTCATCTGCCAAGCAGCGCTAACGTAACCTCAGTCTTCATTTTATTGACAGACTCTCAAGTTTGATCAGATCACTGCTGCATGTGTGCTGGAATGAACATTACCACAAACAGTTTAGCCCATGTTTTAGCCTTTAGCTTGTGTTTTAGCCTTCTGCCTGAGCATTAGCTGAGAAATAGCATTTAGAAATAACCTATAATGGTGCTGATAATCTCAATTTCAAGTTGTGGATTAAGATCAGGCATATATCGAGAATCACTTAGAAAGTCCTCACAGTCCCTTTAATGAGAGCGCCTCATTGGTAGAGACTTTGGAATGATTCATACAGCGAATGTGAAAGTTGCGCAGCTTTTGATATGCTAGTTAGCTTAGCACAGCATGGATCCTTGAGTAAAACAGAGAACCTGATTCTGTTCAGAGATGAAAACAAACTAAAAAAAATCCAACCCTGAACCTCTTAAACTCACTCATTAGCATTTAAGTACAATTAATCCTGCTGGTTTAATCCAGGAACAGCTGCTGGCGAAAAACAGAGAGACTCCAGGATGTTACTCACCAACAGCTCTGAAGCAGGAGCACCGTGAGCAATAAACAACTTTCTATTTTACAAGTCATTCTATTGAGAATCAATCAGAATGAAGCAGCTCACAAGAAATGTTAAATTAAAATATGTTGTTGTATTATTCCCTGATTACGTCACAGATTTGTCTTTTGAGCTGGTAATCAGTCGAGAATCTGTGTAAGAGGTTAGTTTGTCAAGTTTCCAACAATTTCAACTCAAAAATGATCAAGTGACGCTGGTTTATGTGATCCTGTACGCCGCTCAAAGCGTTTGAAGCTTTCCAAAGTGACTCAGGAGTTGGAGGAGTTTACTTCAGAGGTGAATCTCTCAGCTCATGACCTTCAGAGCGGACAGAAACTCACCAGAGACCAAATCAAATGAATCGGAAAGGACAGAAAATCAAACCCTCCAGAAAGTTCCGGGTGGCTGCTGTGAGGCTGATTTTTGATATCAAGGTGAAAAAACCACCAAGAGTTCAAACTGCATCCACACATGAAGAGAGATGCTTTTCCTCTTAGTAACACCCGCCTATGTCTGAGGGTTTTTTACTCGCGTATTTGTGACTCATGATGCATTGCTGCTGTCACGGCCAGCCTCCACCTCATTTGGCCCGTATTGAAAGGAAAAACAAACAGGTATGAAAAAACCTCAGAGACAAACCAGAGAGTGTGAAAACAAACAGGAACACTCTGACTCTGCCACCGTTCATCCTCACACAGGTTAGCTTTGTTTCTCCTCCTCTGGATCTTATCTGTTCGTATTAATCAGCGCTTTGGAAATAAAGACTGACTGGTTAATATACTGGTATAAAACTGATGCTACCTTCATTTAAGAGAATAAAAAACATAATAACTGGGGCACCTTTACTTCAAATAGTCCAAAGTGGTCCCAAACACTCTCTCTAAAAGTGACATTTTTTTCCTCCTGACATTCCTCTGGAGCCGTGTGTGAGAAAATGTGTGTGAAAAGCAAACAGATGCAGAGTTAGTGTGTGAATTTGTGTTTGCGTGTGTGAAATCTAGCTGTGATGACAGTTTAGATACCTGTGAGCAGAGCCTGCCCGTCACTCTGGCGCGCAAACTTTGGACTGCAGTGTGTGTGTTTCACAGTAACACACACACACACTCACAAGTGACAGGATCGGGCTGTTTCGGTGCTAACAAGCACTTATGTGACATTTTCTTCCCTCAGGTGTATGGCTGAGTTTGAAGACACTGCTGCAGTGTACTTCTATTTCTCAGGGAGAGTCCGATGGAGGGGGAAATTAGAGCTCAGATATCATCATTTCTTTCTGAATTAGCAAAATCATCCAACACTGAACACCAACTGAGTTCCAGTGCGAGACTTCAACACTAACATCTGACCTCTTCAACACTGAATGGATGTTTAATGGTTGATGCTATTCTAGATTCTGTCTATTTAATGGTTTTGAGAATATTAACAGACAACAGGCTTCTCACCCTGGTTCAGCCTCCTCTGTCATCTTTCTCTTGTCACTCTATGGGAATATTTTGCGATGCATCTGGCTCTGGTGAAACTTAGACTCAGAGAACGCTTTCTTCTTTCAGAGTCACTTCACATCCACACTGGACTGACGTGTCTGCAAACACTCTGCATTCCAACATTGGGGAGAGAAGAAGAAAAGGAAGCACCAAGAGTGGAAAATTCACAGCTGATGCATCACCAGACCAGGAGGAGAGAGGAGACGAGTGCTGACAGGCCATCACAGGCGTGTGTCACCGAGCAGGAGACAAAGACTCCTCAGGGATCGAGATGCCCGTCAGGGTCAGAGGTCGTCTGGTGACTCATTGTAGATCTCCCACACTGAGGAAGTGAGTAAAAACCTCTGGGGAGGAGAGATCACATTCTGACAGAGACACACCTGACCCAGCACAGACCGCAGAGCTTTCCTCTTTCCACCAAAACTGTATCGCCCCAATGCGCACGAGGTCCCTGCTCGCATCCTGATCACATCTGAGCAGGAGGAGCTCGCAGGGGTTTGCAAAATTTAAGAATGAACTTTGTCACACTCAGACGGTACTTGAGTGGAATCAAAACAACTTAACTCCCAAAACCCATTCACAAACGCTTGTTTATTTACTTCTCATCAAATGAATCCACAGGAACATAAGCCCGTAGCAAACTAGGCAGAATGATGTAAAAAACCTCCATGTTCACATGTGAAGAATCTGTCATTTGTCTGCGACACGCTGCGTGCTGTGCAGAAAAGGAAACGGGCAGAAGCACTGACGGCAGCAGCTGGTAGAAAAAGTCAAAGTGAGTAACCATCATCTCACTCCTCTGCATGCGAGCTCACTGTGGGTCTCAGCAGAATCCAGCAGACCATTAGTGTGTGCAGGACTGTATCATAGTGTATGCACTTCATTATTTACGGCTCATTGACCAAACCTGCAGCTAAAATAAAACTGGAACGACCGAATTACACTAAACTACCTGACGGGGAATTTCACAGATTGCAGATAAAGTGCGTCAGAGTCACAGTGAGATAGCACTCTGACTCAAATAACAATCTTGCAATGCAATTGCACTTTTAATCCAACCTTTCCATCTGCAATGCCAGACAAGATGCCATGCAATTAACTCAGGGGGTAAATACTCTATATGGGATTAGAGACTCACACTGACTTTCAAACACCCTCCATGAGCCAGCAATTGGGCTTGCATCTATTACCACAACATTACTCATTTAAATCCCATAATATATTCTGTTAAATACTGTATTATTGGCTGGCCTGGATGTGGAATGCTAAAATGAGCTTATAAATTAATGATATGATCTCATCACGGCTGAGACGCTGTGTTCAAACGGAGTGTTGAAGCAAAAATAAAAAAATCTGTTGGTTAGCTAGTTCATTAGCATGTATGATGTGAAAACCTCCCAAGCTGGAGCGCTTTGATGAGTGCTGGAGGAGGACAGTGAAGTGAATGTGTGTGTGTTCGTGTGTGTGTGTTGGGGGGGATGTAGCTCTCAGGTTACCATCTGCCAAGGCCTGAAACCCAAACTCCTGCTGAGGCCCTGGATGCTCTCAGAAACCTCTCCTCTCTTTATTCACCTCTTGTTGTTTGAACACCAGGAGACTGCAAACAAGAGGACAGCCTAACCTGCTGTTCTGGAGTGTTCCTCTATCTTCTATAACCTGCATACCAAATTAGTCAAGCTCAAGTCAAATATCCGCTACGTTCCTCTCAGAACTGCTCTGGCTGCCAATGAGATCCAGCATGAACGCATATTTCTGTTTGAGGATATTGTCAAAGTCCAGTGATACTTGCAAGTATGCGAGACACTCACGTGACTAAATAAACAACAGCAGGTGGATGCTAGCACCCAAAGCTAGCAAAACAGCAGGATTCAGTGTTTTTCCACCAACACTTCAAGTATTATAATCACACTCGTATCACAGAGGCACTTTTTACCAGCTGATATCTACGTATGGATGAGAATTTGGACCAGCATAAGGAAAGGCAGTTTTTAGCACTTCTGCTTAAGCTTCATATTTATAGACCGGAGGTTGCTGCTTGCTCCTGCACTGGCTTTATTATTCAACACCAAAGGTTGCCTCCTGGTCAAAGCAAGCAGAGCGTCAGCTGTCAAATGTATCACATGAGCGAGGCACCTCTCAGATCTGGGTATCCAAACTTTATCTGTAGCTATTCCTCAGTGTGACAGAGCAGAAAACAAGTCCTCATGTTGGGACCAAAGAACAGCTTTGTCTCTCCATCACCATTTCCTCTCTGATGGCTAAATGAGCAGTATTCAGCTGCACAAACACTCTTCATCTTGTATTTAAGTTAATGACTCTGGTTTTGAACCAGGATGCAGTGCAGAGAGGCTAATGAGACTGGGAGACAAAAGAACCTGAGGACAGTCTGTGTTTAAACAGAGCGAGACACAACGGGGCCTAATTAGACTCAGCTCCATCGAAAAAAAAAAACAAAAAACAAAAAACAGAGCTCTTTGTTTAGGAGGGATTCCTTTCTGTACACAGAACAACAAAAACTCTAAGTGGGGATTTAACCAAGCAGGAATAACGAAGCCTGAACAGCAGCAACATGCTGTGTGCTGACAGAGGATCAGGACGAAATCGAATTACTTAAGTGATCAGTTTTATGAGTTTGTGAGTGTTTGTGTGTTAAGACTCCAGATCCAGAATCCTCCCTCTCATGGAGGCTTCTTGAATAAAAGAAGCAGCTGTAATTACTCCTGGCAGGTGGGTCGACTTTCAGTGCAAGTAGAGCAGGTAGCTGAGAGGCAAAGGAATGTGCTCCCTCTCTCTGAAAAACCTGTTTTTGGAGGATTGTGGATGTGGTTTCATGCTAGTTAGAAAAGAGCACACACAGGTTATAGGCTCATGTAAAACTTGCTCACTTTAAAGGGGTGTAATAACCCTTTAAAGATCTGACTGACGAACCCTGGTGTCATCTAAAAATCTTAAATTTTTTTATTTCTCAGCTTAAAAACAACTATTGGGCTGGTGCAACAGGCTGTAGGCTGCAAGGATTTTTTGCATTTAATGGAGTATTCCCATTTTTTAGATTTTTTTTGTGCTACTTTGTTGCTTTACTAAATATTTATTATGATAGATATGCAGCAAAACACCCTATGAGTGATAGAGGCAGAAAGTGTAAAAAATGTTATTTTGAAAGTGTGTGCAAGGCTTATTTCATGCGTCCCCTTCAGACTTTTGTCTCCCATTCGAAAAAGTCTTAAATAAGGAGGGGAAATATAATTTTCATTATATCACCATCAAAACATTCACATTTAGCACTATTTAAATCGTCTTTAAAATGCATGAATCATGGACAACCCTCTCCTTCTTTAGTGCATGTTAATATATAAAATAAAAAAGTTGTACAGTGTGTTTTCACCCTCTTCAATATGATGCTCACCATCTCTCCGGGGCGCCTGCAGTACGGACGCCTCCCTGATGGCACGAGCCCACCTCTCAGCCTCCTGGAGGTTCGCGAGCGGGTCCTGGACAAGCGCCACGCGAAAGCACTGCTCCACTCTCTGCCGGGCCACTCCTGCGCTCATCCAGCGCCTTTTGAACGGGTAGAAATAGGCTGTAAAGTAAGCGCCAACATCCGCGCTGTCAGGCCCTCTGTACGCCCGGCAGCCGATACAGTCAGTCAAGTTAAAAACCACCTTCGTCCGGCCGGGGGACGAGGAGATCCCCTGGACCGTCAAAGCTCTCTCCGTCAAGCTCACCGAGTACCGGACCCGGTCGTTCAGCGTGTCCGTGAACTCCCCGTAAAGCACGCCCACGACCCCGTTCCTGTGGCAGGATGGGTCTGGTTCAGAGGAGTCTTTCTCCATCCCGGACGGAGAGTGCGGCGCGTCCCGCAGGCCGGTGTGCGGATGGCGGAGGAGCGGTGCAGCCTCTCTGGTCCTGCCCGTCTGCTGTCTGTGGGACCATCCGAGTGAGGTAGCTGCTGTTTCTAGTCCACAGTCTCTCCCTAGTGACTGAAAGGGGAACGACAGGAGGAGAGATAGAGAAGTTATCCCGAGAAGAATATGTCCTCACGTTAAAACAACAAACGGAATAAACAGATTACAAATTTAATCCAACCAGCTGGGAGACTTGTTTGTGTTTCCTCTGCTGCTCCCATTTAAGCACGGACTGTCAGGCCACATCAGTGTGAAAACAAAGCTGTCGTCCATTTCTGGCTTAAATAAAACACTAATCTGATTTTAACTTTAGTTATTTATCAGCCATCAGACCCATACACTTTTGTATTGATTTTTAAAATTAAATTTGTTAAGATCATGGCAAAAATCTTAAATAAATGTTTACATTTTAATAATAGCTATTCATATCCTATGTAATGGGTCAAACCTATTGAACATGACAGATTCTCAATATTACAAAAAACATCATTTAAGAACTTAGACAAGGATGAAAAAGTATGCCGGGATTTATTTATGGAAAATGCAGGTTACCTGTACATTTCTTTTAGGCTTGGCCTGGGTGTATATGATGAAAAAAAAAAAGATGTAATTTCTGCTCATGATTTATCCATCCTGTTTTGTAAAATAAATGGACTATTGGTGTGATGTCATATCACCAAAGTATTTTTTTTTAACTTTTTTCCATTGCATAATAGCTTTATTAAATATTTAGTCCCACAAACACTGTGTCCCCTGAATGTCCTTCAGAAGACATCAATATAGATGAGTTGGAAGCACCAGTGGACTCAGCTCATCTCTCCAGCAAAGCAGATTTGACTCGATTCATGAATTTTTACATTCGTGTCACTCACATCATTGATAAAGATACATATGATATCATAGCCTATATTTAACCCATTGTTCAGTATTAACCTGAACTACCAGTAGTAAATAAAAATAAAATAAATATAAGAATTTCAGTTTATAGAATGTAAGACAGAATTACAGATAGTCCATAGATAAAGTGACATGGAATGAGTTTGAGGTGCAGTGTTGGATACAAAAAACAGGGGGTTTGCTTAATGTAGAGATATTCTTTTGATAATTACAGGTTTTAAAAATGTTTTTCCAACAAATTCACTGTGAATTGAATTCTAAATAGTAAATTAACAGTTAGCTCGTAAGTCAAGAAAACTCAAAAGTAGCTTACAATTTATACTTGCTTATTAATTTATACAGTCTATGGTTTTGAGCAGGTTTCAAGTGTGTTCGGTACTTTCACGAGAATTTGAGTCCTATACGGGGAGGTCACCCTAACCTAAATGTTTTTGACGCTAACAGGAAATTAATAAGTTAAATACTATGGCTGAAATAGTTTTTTTGTTTAGTTTTCCGCCTTTTCATTAAGAATCGTTCCTGTTATTACTCCAGTCCAGTAGGTGGCAGTAATGCGCTCCGAAGTGGTTTACCAGACGCTAGTACATAAAATCGCGAAGAAGACAGACTTCTGGCCTCTTTTCCTGGCAGTGTCGTGGATGTTAGCATGGTCTTCTCTGCCCTCATGCTTTTTTACACCCGTTTGTACCTTAAAATGAAGTTTTTTACGGTTGAGCCGCCCTGAACAGGTAATTATTTTGAGTAAATAAGATGAATGTTTGGTTTTATGAACCGCAAAGCGGCTTTTTTCTATTAACTGCTAATGTCTGTCGCTTATACGTGCATGAAGTAAAGTTGTAAGTTTAGTTCATGATAATTAAAAATCGGTGAACGTGCGTTAGATTCACCTGGTTTTCGAGTACTAAGAATTACCATTTTTACAGAAAATAACATGTAGTGTGTGATCTTTCCACAGAGGGACGGACAGACACGTGGTCTTTGAAATGATGTCGCCTTCTTAGGAACAACCCCGCATCAGCCTCTCACTGAAGAAGATGTAATAAGTTTATGAATCCCCTTGGTGGGAAATAAAGTTCAGAAAGGTAAATCTGACTAATGTCTACTCCTGGCATAATGCAGCACACATGATGAGTTTGTTATCCCTGTCTGAACAAAAACTGTGGAAAGCAATGGTATCTGACATGCAGCAGGCATATTTTTAGTGTTATATCTTTGTGAAGAATTTCCATTAATGAAACCTGTCTACACAGGGCTGTGGCCGCTCTCTCAGACGTGAGATGGGCTGCGAAAGAGATGGAGATTCACTCAACAGGTGTGTAACATGCTGTTGTTATCCAAGGTCCAACACACTCAGTGATGAAAACTGTTGCATAGGAAGTGCCGTCTGATGCGATAACTGACGATTGCAATAGCAGTTCTGAGAAACATCTTTCCATTTATTTGGTTTGAAAGTGCTTAATCTGTAACACTATGATTAAAAAGATCTCTGATTGCAGGTCCTAGAATCTGCAAAACAAGACTGAAGATGAGCTGGAAGTAAAATCCTGCACAGGTAAATGTGAAAAGACAGATGGTTCATGTCAAGCCAGTGATGATACAAGTTATCCCTGTCTGAACTCAGATGTGGAGTTATGGTAACCTGAGGCTTGACCACAGATACAAAATTTTGACTTGTTTGGCTGATGTTTATCCATCTTAATATTCTTTTTGTGTGTGTGTATTGCAGATGAAATCCAAGGGGAAGAAGGCACAAGATGAATCAGGACAGATCTTCTTATGAGCCATGTTTTTCTGGAAAAACTTGTTTAATAAAATTTAAGGGATGTCGTATAAAATAAAAAAAATTCACACATGAAAAGTGGCAAATGTCAGTCTGTGTTGAGAAATGATCTGTAAGATTTCTTCTTCAGATTGTCCAAGTAGATCTGCTCCTCCCGCAGATCTTCCCAGTCCTGTTTTTGAAAAAAGGAATAAAGAACAAATGTAACAAATTACTGAGCAGAAGCTGTTTTTATAGCATCAGGTATTCATTTATCTTTGCTGTGATCTTTAAGTCACCTGTTCAACCTCAATAAAACGAAGAAAGGATCACTCTGATTTTGTTTTGGAATATGTACAAAAGAATCCAAATTGAAGCAGTGTCTTGAGTTGCAGGGGATTAAAGCGATTTGTTTTTAAAGTATAAATAAATTACTCTGAAGGCATCCTCTGGTTACCTTTTTTGAGGTGTACCTCCACAGAGCCAGGCTAGCCTCAAGGACTGAGGCCCGAGAGTCGGCTGGAGATGGAGCAGCGGGAACATTTATTGTCGATGTGAGCTCAGGGTTTGGTAAAAACAAACCTGCGTCTGAAAACAGGAAAATCACCCATCATAAGACCGTTTGAAGAAGTTATTTCACTGAGCAGAGATGACCTCACCTGGTGAAATGGGTTGAATCATCCGTGGTGAAATGGTAACTGAGTTCTCTGAATCCTTCTGCACATGGTTCAGCCTCGTCTGCTCCTATAAGAGATGTTAGATCACACAGACCTGATATGCTAGTTGTATTTTCAGGGAGCAGAGAAGGTAACAAACCTGAAGGATTCTCTGTTCTTGTTGCCTCAGTCGCTCTGTCTGCATCTGGATGTTCCTCAGTCTGGCCCCGTGCTCCGCCTCCACACGTTTGGCTTCCCGCAGCGCTCGTTCTCCTTCTTCATGCTTGTCGGCTGCGAGCTGAACAGAACAAACTGGTCACAAATACAGAAGATGGAGATGGAATAGGCTGGATGTGGTGTAGATTTACCTTACTGAAGGCCTCCACCTCCTGCGCTCGTGTCTTCAGTCTCAACGCTGTGCTGCTCATTCTCTCTTTCTCTTTCTCCAGCTCTTCTCTCAGCCTCTCCAGAGTCTCTCTCTCTTGTGCTAAGGACATCTCCTTCTGTTTGAGCTCTGCCGTGTGGAGCTTCAGGTCAGCTTGTTCCTAAACAGAGAGGATTTTTTTGTTGGAATCAAATTGTTATAACTGTTTAAAAGCTCCTTGTTCCTGTGAGGCTCACCTGTGCCAGACCGATAATGGAGCCCTCTCTCTTCTCCAGCAGGCTGCTTGCCTCTCGCTCGGCCCTCTCGTGCCGCTGCTTTTCCAGCGTGTGGAAATGATTCCACTCAGCTGCGAGTTTCCTCCTCTCCTCTGCACACTGCTGCATCACTGACTTCTGCTCCTCCAGGAGGGCGCTCTAATGACGCACAGACAGGCAGGTAAAGGTCACGGTAAAGGAAGGCTCATAAACTGAGGCGTGTATGATGATCAGACCCTCTGGTCACCTTCGCTCTCTCCAGCTCCTCTCTCTCCATGTTGATCTGCAGGCTGAGAGCACGCCGCTCCTCCTCCAGGCCTCTCTGGGTGGACTCTGCTTTGGCCTGCTCTGCTGTCATCTTCCAGCGTTCCTGAGAAGGTCAAAGAAAAAGGAAAAGGTGTTTTAAGTCTTTGATGACTAAATATAAGGTAATTTATCTTTTATCAAAGAGTCTGTCTGACTGCAGTCTGACCTTCTCTAGCTGTCTCTGCTGCTCGTTCAGCTGAGTGTCCATCCTGGAGATGATTTCCTTCAGATAAGCCCTCTCCTCCTCCATGCTCTTCTGCTTCTGTGTCAGGCGGTCCTGCATCACTGAAATGCATCAGAGAGAGGCCTTAACTCCAAACTACCGTGCTTGTAACACAAAGTATGTGCCTGTGTGTGTGTGTTTGTGAGGTACCTCGGAGCTGCTCATCTCGCTGCCGCGCCCCTTTCTCCAAACACTGAGCCGTGTGCTCGTGAGTGCTCTCCACCCGAGACGAGAGATCTCTGATGTGAGAAGAGAACTGCTCCATCTGCTCGATCACGGCCGTGAGAGACCTGGATGAAGACACAGACTTTAAGGTTAAGAACCAAAGGCTGCAGATGAAATGAAGACAGCTCTCTCTTTAAATTTTCAGCTATCCGACCTGGTCTGAGAGGTTGCACTTGTGACCGCATCGATCTCTTCTTCCTTTAGTTTCTTCAGTCTCTTGATCTGGTCCTCGTGGTCTTTCTTCATCTCACAGACAGATTTCCTTTGAGATAAAGTAAAACTTTCAATCTAAGGTCATTCATTTACTTTACAGACTTGTGCTCGGTTCCGTAACTGCTGCATCATTTATATGCCGTATCGCCCAGCCCTACTGGATGGATAAAATAAAGGCTTTGTTTGTACCTCTGCAGGTCTTGGATTCTCTCCACTTCCCGGTCTCTCTCCCGCTGAGCCTTGGTAAGTTTGCGCTGGTACTGAGCCTGCAGCTCCGAACGCTCCTGCTCTGCTGATTTCGTCACAGCAGCCAGGCGCTCCAGCAGGTCTTCATGCTCCTGTCGCGCTTGTGTCTCCATCTGAGCGCTCAGCTCCTCCAGCCTCCTCACTTGAGCCCTGGAGAAAAGTCACAGTCCATGTTGAGGATGCAGACACATAAAGGTGTTGGAGGTGAAAGGACTCGTGTTTGTTATGCGTCTTTAAGAAATGAAGTACTTGTGTGTGTTGTCCATGAGATCCATTTCCTGTTTATGTCGCTGTTGGATGTTCTCCAGCACAAACTGGCTCTGGTCTCGCTCTAACTGCAGAGTCTTCACCTGAAGAGTAACACCGGTAAGGATGATGGCTGATCGATATGTTTTAAGATAGAATCTGTGAATTTAACACACCTGACCCTCCAGCTGAATGATGCGAGCCTGCAGAGCCTGATAATCAACAGGCTGCCTCTCTTTGCTTCTCTGCAGCGCTCCTGCGTCCATCACCCTTTCGAAACCTAACAGCTGACTCTGCATCATCTGAAGAGGAAGAGGAAACGCATCACACACGTCGTGATCTTACTTTTTTTTTTACGTTTAAGTGGATTTTAACAAACCTGCTGTTGCAGAAGCAGCTGCTGCAGACTGTCTGTGAGTAGAGTAGTTGTGGGTGCGACTATCGCTGCCTGATGGGAGGCTTCATTCAGAGATGAGTCTGGTGTTTGAGGCACTGCAGGTCCTTTAGGGGACGGGAGGTGTTGGTAGAGCGGCTTAGGCTGGGGATCAGGGTGGCTAACACTGCTAACAGCCTGAGGAGGAGCGTCTGAGGGAGGAGAGGAACTAGCAGTTTGTATAAGGTTGATATGAGCAAGTGAGGGTGCGGTGGGAGACTGGGGTGAGGTGGGAATGGTTTCTGTGTGAGAGGAGGAGTTAAATGTGATTTTACTGCTCACAGACGTCACATTAGCCATTTTTTGTGCTAAGACGTTATTCTTCTTTTAAGAAACTTGAGAGGATTTAAATACCTTGTTTGGTCCTCTTCTCTCTGACAGGTGCGACGTTGCTGGAAATCAAAAGAGAGTTTTAAAACAGATCTTTGTCTCTTAAAGAACATTTAAGACGGGCTCGTACAGATGTGTCACCTTGTGTCTTCTTTTCCTGTGGGAGCGGCTGGTTCGACTTGTTGGCTGAAAAGAAGCGCAGGATATGATTCAGTGCTGATGAACACGCTTGTTTTGTCGATGTTATGGGTGTCTTTTTGTACCTTTCAACCGTCTCCACCTCCAGGCTGAGAGAGTCCTCCTGTTTGGTGGTTTTGACCTCAGACTGTGACCCTGTCAGAGCCTTTCTCCTGCTCAGCGCTCCAGCCAACCAGTCGTCCTCCTCTCCTCTCCTCTGGCTTTTTGAGACCTCTGGTGTTGTAGGTTTGTGGGCATCATCAGATAGGACCGGGGTGTCTGCGGCCTTCTTTGGGGCAGGACTACCACTCAGCGGCCTTCTGTCTGTTAAAGGAGAGGAAGGAGTCTTTGTGGACTCAGCTGACGTCATGTTCTCTTGAAAAGTTTGGTCGTCGTCTGTTTTAAGGCCAAGCCAGTCAGCTGAGTTGCGATGTCTGGAGGAAGTGGGTCTTGTTTGTTTCTCGGCGGAGGATGAGCTCACATTCTCTGTGGAAAATCTGAGGAAAGGAAAAAATGGATAATACGACAGCTCCCTAAAAGTGAGGCCAAACATTTGGAGCTCCTGAGCTCCCAAGCATGGAAACACAACACTCAGATTGAACTTCACACACACCTGACAGTCTGTCTGCGGGACTGTCTTCCTTCAGGCGCAGACATCAAAGTGGGCTGATAGGAACCAAACGTGATGTCATCATCTAAAAGAGGATCTGAGGAACAGCGGAAAATTCTTCATTCAATATGTCATCGTTATTTTTTGTGGGGCTTTTTTGCCTTTATTTCTGAGAGGACAGGACAGTGGATAGACGAGGAAACAGGGTGAGAGTGGGGAGCAACATGTGGGAAAGTTGCCACAGGTAAGACTTGACATCTGCGCTCCATGTCATCGTTTTCAAACTGTGCTGCATACTCTACTGTACGCTCAATACCTTTCCCACCAGAGGTCTTCTCTTGCTTCTCCTCTTGAGACTTTGCTTGCTCCCTCGTCTCACCGCTCAGAGGTCGCTCCTGAGTTTGTGCTGGAGTCAAATTCTGCAGGATCTCTTCCAAGCGTGTGCGAGCTCTCTGCGGCGGCTCAGTCCTGGGGAAATTGGAGGAAGACGAAACAAAGTAGAAAGGAGTTGATGCGCCGGATGGAGAAAGACATCGTTTAGTTAAACAAAGCACCCTGAAGCACTAAAGCAGTAATAATTTATCACTGAGCACTATAAATAAGAACAACACAAGACGAGAGAGAGATAGAGAGCTTACCTTTCCTTGTTGGGCCAAAGCACACTCTTTTTGTTCTTAGCAGTGTTTATTTCATTGTCAAATTTGAGTGCATCCATGAAGTCGTCCTTATCATCATCAAATGTTATATCCACAGGTTTCTTTGCTGCCTTAGCTGGTGAACAAAGACGCAAACAAACTCAGTACTTTGGCGTTATCTCGTTTGAGGTGTGAACATAAAGAACTTAAGGCTCACGTGTCTTAGCCTCCAGGACCGGGGATGCTGCAGGAGAAGGTACAGACTTCTCAGGTTTGGAGCGCTGTGTGCTGGGTTTAGATTTGGACTTGGTGTCATCTGGGAGCAAATCATCGAGATCAGCCAGAGGATCTTCTTCATCTGCAGAGGAAAGTCAGTCCTTTTTAAAAACTTTACTAAGCAAACGTGAGATATAAAAAGTACGATACAGAACCAACCCCCTCCATTTAAACTTTTTGCTCAAGTTTTGTTGTTTAAAAAATAAGTTTGGCAGTCAACAGATGAGTGGGAAAAAGAGATGCACTCACCTGAGAAGTTGAACTTCTTGTAGTTCTGTGAGGCAGAAGACGGAGGAGCAGAATTTGGCTTCTTTACTTCTGTAGTTGGCTTATCTGAGTTTACAGGAAGGAAGCTCAGCCGTCTTGGATAACTGTATTTAAAGTGACTTGCAAAGCCAGCGATGATTTAAAGCAAAGTTACCTGTTTCCTCTGGTTTTACGTTTGTTTTTGACGTAGAGGAGTCTTTCTTTGACTCTTTATCGTCATGTGGCATTGCAGAAGCTGAATTTGCTTTTTTCTTTGGTGCAAAAAGCTCAGCATCCATATCATCCATGTCCTGAACAAGGAGAACCAGAAAACATCAGATAGTTCTGTGAAAAAAACCTCTTGAGACTCATATAAAGCTGAATTTAAGTTTAACGTCTTACCTTCATGTTCTGCAGGATGTCGTTGGGATCTGCTGCTGAGACAGAGCCCTTAAAACAAAACAAACAAAAAAGAGAATAACAAAAGTGTGATGCTAAAAAACTAAGACTGTGAAGATGTCCATTTGTCATGCAGAGTATGTTTGTACCTCAGATTCCTCACTATTTCTCTTTGCCTCCTCTGCTAGCATGCTATAGGAGTTATCAGTACCAGAAGAGCTGCGGATAAAGAAAAGATGTCTTAATAACAGGACCAGCAATAAACCCAGTACACCAGAGTTAAATTCCTCCTGCTTACCGAACAAGTGATCTGCTTTGTGTCGCTCTCCCTCTACCGGGATATTCTGGGGATAAGTTTTTGAGAGAAAAATGTCCATGACACTTTTAGAGTCCAATTACCAAAACAATAAGGATAAAAGGGTGTTGCTCTAAACAGCAGCACTTACTTGTATCATCAAATAAGCTGTCAAGCACATCATCTTCTCCAAATGAACCTAAGAAGAACAGTTTTACATCATCTTACTAGATTTGTCTGATTTTCTGAAATCTGTTTTTAAAACACACTTTAAGTATCTTACTTTTGAACGGTTTGCCTCGTGGTTTTGTTGCCTGTGAATAAATGTGTAATAAAAAATATCATTAATATATTATCCTAGTGTTAGTCCAAAGCAGCGTTCGTTCTCATGTAATACACAGTTTACCTAGGAAAGATGTGGTAATGTGTTTGGAACAGAATTTGAAAGGTTTTAATGAGAGGTACAGTGTTAGCCACTCAAAGAGTCCCTGGTACTCAAGGTTCCCGGTACATCATGTGGAAACGTGACTCATGTCGTACAACTACTGCAAATTGCAAATCAGTTGTAACATAAAGTTCTTGTATAAACTTGTTTCTCCATATCATGCTTCCTTATGAAAATGTTGATAACACAGCTTTGTCTCACCATGCTGAATGTCAGGTAGCTTGCAAGCTAGCTAAATCTGGTTAAGCGTCTCCCGTCACCATGGGAAACCACTTTCCTGGTATGCCGATCACCGAACATGTATGGACATTTCACACGATTATCTCTTTTTGATAAAGCTCCTAGTTCAGCTGTCTAATGCCATCGAGGTAATTCGCGATGTTCAGCATAATAAAGGTGGCAGGTTATTCTTTTGGTAACTGAAACGAATCACGCGAAACGATTATAGCAAAGGTTTCGGGCTTTTTACATAATTTATAATCTAATTTTAACTCTCATACCCAGATTATTACGGTGACGATCACGTCTTACATGGGGTAAAAGCCAAGCAGCTTTAAATACACGGGGATCTTTTCATGGGGTTTGGTGTAGATTTACTGTAGCATTAGCATTAGCCTAATCGTACCAGCCGCCGTGGGATGGACACTTCCTGTTTACCCTTCACAGGGAATTATGGGTAGCATAGTTTTCTGTTGAAGGATACCTTTTTGGAAGGCTTGGTGTTGTGTTAAAAACTTTTGTAAATGCACCTTTAGGTTAAACAAAACTTTTTTGATATGTTATATGTTTCTTGTCCGGTTGATTTCTTGATATTAGAGCCTACTTGAATTTATTATTGTATCATATTCTATTTTTACTTTAATTTTGTATAATTCAGTCTTTTTTAGTTCATTCTATTTATTTATTATCTTTATTTTAGTTAAAATTAGTTAATTCTTTTTATTCAATTTTATTTGGTCTTATGTGCGCTATTTAATGAATTGTTGTCAATGTGATGGTACTTGGTTTTCTAGAATATCATAAATATTTTTATGTCCATGTTATTTCCACAGGACCTAAACCTTCAAAACACCAAAATCTCTATAACAACCTCCACACTTTGGGACGCTGACTATCTTTAGGAGCTCATGTAAGGTTAGGCTGTGTTTACAGTGTGAAGCTGCTATTTTTGAACATCTTTTGGCACCTGCTGACGGAGAATCACACAAAACAGTTTAACCACCAGGTGGCATCAGAGCTTAGAAAACTGGCCACGGCAAATCAGTTTGAACAAATGATAGCTGAATAATTTATTCACTCAAGTGTATGTTTAATTCAGCGAGGTCAAGGTCTGATGTTGCTCTTTCAATCAACACAATGTTTACCCCTTAAAGCTCAAAGAGAGGTTGCTTACACTACGGTATTGCTCAACTTATTCATACATCATCACTTGATTTTATACCTGTCTGCACTGTTACACTGTTTGTATATGTTGTGACTATTGTGACGTCAAATTTCAAAATTTATATCAACCTTTAGAGAAGTAGCACACCAGGAGTCTTTTACGGAGGATCCGTTGAGTGTCCTTGTGAGGTTAGTGAATTATCTTGTTACCTAGGGGGATTGTTCCTTTTGTTTTTCAGAGGATAAGTAGATAAATTAACTTATTGTCACGCAAAAACAAGCTTTGTTAACCTGCAGCAAACTAAACAATTGACTTTAGATCCTGAGCTCAAAGTATTAAGGGGACAATCGCACGCATGGCTGTTCTCAGCTTCTGCTGAGAAAACAAAAGTTGAGACTGAATAAAGTGTACAGTATTGCCACAGTCTTTTTTTATTATTATTTATTAAGAAATATTGTTGAAGTTGTAATACACTACAAACAGCTTTAACCACTCATCATAAATTGTCGTCAAACATAAATGACCATTTCACCCAAACTACATCCAGAAACCTGCACCTTCTTAACTTAAAGGATGCAAATTAGACCTAATACTCCAGGTATATGACAGACATGCTCTCTGTTGGCATTCAGAAGCAAACATCGGCTATTTGTGCTTTTAAGCTTCATTCGATCTCTGTGAGGACAATATAAAGCCATAAAAATGTCTACTTGCCACATACAAGACAATAACCTAAGCATCTAAATCAGCAGTATTTAGGTCACTTTAGAGATATTCATCCACAGCGCATCGTTTCCTCATACATCCATTCATTTCATTATTCTCAATCAAAGCAAACATGTAGTCATAAAAGTAGAGGCACATGAATTTCTGAATCAGGAAAGGTAACACATTCTGTTTTTCAGAAGACAAAGCGTTTGTCTTTCTCTATTTCCCAGGCTGGGACTCACTAAGTTGCTGTTTCCTGTTTCAGTAATAAAAGCGTCTGCAGGACGGAAAGATGAAACCTCGATCAAAGCAGGCCCCATTGTTTTTCTAGCCCACTTTTTCTCCCCCAAATCCTGCTGGGAGTCTTGGCATGAGCTGTCAAGTTCAGATGAATCAGAACATGATCAGTGAGAGACAGCAACAGAGAGACAACAGGAAGTCTCTCCTGTAGTATCCGGGGAGAAGAGTCTTCATAGCAGAGGCCTCTGTTGAAAAAAAAGAGAAGAAATCACAGTTTTTAGCTCGTTGTTTGTTCCTGAGTCTAATCTCATTTAAACACCTTCTTAGTCCATTTTTGCTCCCTTAATAGTGTTTAGCCTTTACTTTTCTAATCATCCATTAATGTTTTAAACTGAGTTTTTAATTCTGGGTTTGCTGCCTGTTCTGATTTGTTTTGTTTTTGCTCCTATATTAGATTTTACTTCACTCTCTTGTCTTTTTTTTGTTGCATGTTTATAAACTATTAGTTTCCTTGTCTTCTTCTTTCTGCCCCTACTCTAATTTTCATTTAGTTCCTTTGTTTTTTGCTCCCATACCAGTTTATATTCCTGTATTTGGTCTCCTTTTTGTCTTTTTGCTCTTAAACTAGTTTTCTTTTCTATCTTATCTGTTTTTTTCTTTCGGTCTTTTTGCTACAATATTAGTTCTTCATTTTACTCTCATCTTTTAGTTCCTTCGTTGTGCTCTCTCGTCTGAGTTTGCTCCATTGTCTTGGTACAAACTCCACAGCCACTTTAAATCGGATTACTCTGTGATAATGAACACAGGATTACAGATTATTTGACCAGTGAATGAACCTTGTTGCTGAAAGCTGCTTAAACAATGTTTAAGATTTTTCTGCACATTATTTTTTTTTTTCCTTTTGTGTTATAGATATTTAACAAACTAGTAAACAGACCTCAGATTTCTGTCCCAGCAAAGAACGACGGGATGTTACTTCAGAGCTTTCAGTGCTGCACTAACCGGTGGGTTTGCATTGAGGTAATGTATTCAAAGTAACCCTCAAAGAGACGATGGATTGTTGTTCTGCCACTGAATCATTTATTATCAGGAGAGTCGAGATGGATACTCATAGAAAAATGTGGGGCACGCATCTTAGCTCTTTATGCATCTATGCCTCCCTAACATGCTCCACTTTTTCCTCCCTCAACTGGAGACCCCTGTGGAAACCTCTCTCTCTCTCTCTCTCTCTCTCTCTCTCTCTCAGCACACACACACTTTCAGATAACTGTCAATGTCTCTTGTCTAACTTGATGTCACGCCCAACCCTCTCTTCAGTTTTGTGTTCTTTCTTTCTTTCTTTCTTTCTTTCTTTCTTTCTTTCTTTCTTTCTTTCTTTCTTTCTTTCTTTCTTTGCAACAAATTTCAGTTTGATTTTCAAAACTTAAACAATTTCCTATAGTTTAAATCCACATTAAAATCTTATTAATAATAATAATAATAATAATAATAATAATAATAATAATAATAATGATAATAATAATAATAATAATAATAATAATAATAATAATAATAATAATAATAATAATAATAATACTTGAACATCGCCTCTTGAGATCTGCCCATTCAGTCAGACTCATATTTCGATTTAGGTTTTCATAGAGCGTTATGTAATTCAGTCCAAATGCCCTCCCTCCTGTGGAGAAGCTTGTTCTAGTTTTGGAATGACCCTGTTGATGTCATCAGCTTTGTCTCAACTCACCTGAGTATACCTGGGATTTACTTCATTGCTGGACCTTTACTAAACTCTTCACACGTGTCTGAAACCAGACTGACACTAAGTCGTCCTGAAGTGTCCTTTAGACCTCAGGTTATTGTTGAATGAAGCTCAGGCTTTTGGTGTTTATTAAAGGTCTGGCTCACCTCAGGCTCAGAGACTATTTACAGCTAATCAACAGAAATAACATTTACACTGTTGATCAAATTTCTCAATCACATAAGAAGGATATAGATATCAATGCTGGACGTTCATATTAAATAGGTGCAGATTTTTAAATGGCTACATATTCATGTTTTCTCAAAATGCTGCGTTCTAGAAACAGAATAAGATCTTCACAAAACTTGCTGAAATTATGAGGTCATCGCATACAGATCTCCTATCTCGTTCATGACACAATGGAGGGGTGGGCCTCAAACACCAAGGTCTGCCCAGGGCTCCAACAGGCTTCTAGAGAGCTGGCCAATCAGAGGGAAGAGGGTTTGTGGAGCAGTGAGCCTTAAAGCGAGACAGCAGCTAAACTAAGTGTTTCAGACGGAGGCTGACATAACGATCTTCTAAAGCACCAGTGAAAGAAAAATAAGGATTTATAGACTAACAGGAACCCGAAATCATTGGTTGTCATCAATGTCCCTCCCCAAGTGTCTTTACCCTGTGATGCTCACTGATGTCATTTCTGGTTGTTTGCCGCTCCATTGGCTCCGTTGCTTCTCATGTATGGCACCTCTTTCTCTGCTGCCTCTTTCTGCCTGTGTTAGATAATACAAAACATTATTCTCAGCTCCATATTTATCATTTATTGCTTTTATCAGGACGCAGTCTGATAAATTATGGTAAACTATGGGACAAAAAGTCAAAATTATCATAAATTATGAGATAGTAAGTCATTATGATGAAATAAGAAATGAGTCTGAGAAAGTTAGCCAGAATGATGAGAAAATGTAAAATTATTAGAAAATAACTCATAATTTAGACATGAATAGTTATAATTATAAGAAAGGTAGTTGCGAATATGAGATGAAAAGTCAAAAAGATCAGAAATGAGGTCAAAATACAAAAACATCAAAATATGATAAAGATGATAAGAAATGCATCATTTTGAGGTTCATGTTCTAATTACGAGGAGAAAAGTCAAAATTCTGAGAATGTAAATCATAATCATGAGAAACAATTTGAAGCTTTGATATAAAAAAGATTTAAAAAATGAGAAAGTGATACAAAGTAAAAAGAAACTTTTTCAAAATTATGAGATAGTGACACATTGTTATGAGATAGGAGTCTTCATCGTCAGTCCTTATAAAGCAGCACAACATCAAAATTATGAGATATGAAGTGATTATTAAGTTATGACAAGTGAAATTTTGAAGAAAGTTTATCAAAATTATAAGACAAAAAGTTAAAATTGTATAAATAGAAAACTGAAATACTGAGAAAAAGTCAAAATGATGAAGTCATAATTATCAAAGAAAAAGATGCTACTTTAATCTCACAACATTCACTTTTTTTAACTTCTTATCTCATATTTTTGTGCTCATAATTTCTGTTATTTATCTCATCATTTTGACTCACAATCTTATTATAATGACTAAACATTAGATTTTTCCCCCTAAAATCCAAGTCTCTCCTCTTTTTAAATAACCTTGCAGGTTTTTAAGGTGGTTGTGTAAGCTAGCGGTTGCCATGCTCCTGAAGGTATTGTTTGCTGTAGCTGTGTGAAAGGCTGAGCCGGTTCTAGGGGAGGTGGGTTGGGGCAGAGGGGGGGATGGGGGGAATATTGCACTTTGTGTCAATTAACAGCCATGAGCTGAAGCTCTCAGACGCCTCCATTCATGTCTCCATTAAAAAAGGCTGGAGGACACTGTTGTTATGTATTGGGCCACTTTATCCACACACTGCTGCCCGAGGCAGACCCTAAAATAATCACCAGAGTGATTCCAGATCAAAGGCACAGATAAGACTCACACTACCTCTCTCACTCTCCCACACATGCAAACACACATGCTCTTGTTTGTGTTGATATTTGTAGAATGGCTGGAGGTTTGCTATGTTTAGTTCATGCTCTAACACAAACCCAAAGCCGTTCAGTTAGTCTTCCTGTAAGATTTCAAATCTAAAAATGGTTAAATAATAGTCTCTTAATCAGATTTTATTTTGTACTTCCAGCTTTTTAAAAGAGCATTCGATGAGTACTCACGGCTTGATCTTGTTGGAGAATCTCTGGCGCAGGATGAGAGCGATGGTGGTGAGGACCACCATTGTGGTACACATGGTCCTTCGACCCAGCCGAGGATCTCCGGCCTTGAGACTGAAGGTGGTTTAGAGCACAGCGACTTCAGCTCCCATTGAAAGGCTTGGATGGTAAAAAGGCAGAGAAAGTGTGCTGTAACGATCTGACTATTCCTGTATTTCCTCCCGGCTGTCACTCATGATTGGTGAGATTAGCTGAGAGGATTAACGTGGATCAGGGAGGGGGTTAGATCTGTGGGGCAGCACTAGGAGGTAAACAGAGCATGCTGTGTACTTCAGCTTTGAAAACCAGCAACATGACATCCACAGAGTGAGCTAAATCAATTTCATAATGTCTGTTTTTGTCAGAAGGCTTGTTTGAACTCCCAAAAAATTGAAAAATGATTTCAAAACTAAAGGAAAGTGAGACTAACTGAGGCTCTAAATCAGCACATCCAGGATATGAACCACTTATACTCAGCCCTGCTGACCCCAGCAGACAGTGAAGCAGTGAAGGGCAGTAGGCTAAGAGCGAGATTAGCGCATATATATGTCTAAATGATTTGATATTGTGTCAGTAACTCCACAGGGTTTTCTTTTATTTAAAAATGTGGTTCAGTACAGATACAAAGGTAAGTGTTGATGAGAAAATCATCAGGAGCGACTCTTTAAAAAGTTAAAACATTTCATGGACACACAAGAGGAAAGGAAATGACAGAACACATCAAAATATCTACACGGCAGTTTCCAGCTTACACATTCAAAAAAAGGCACATCCAAGTCAAATGTGACCTCTTGAACTCTGTTGGGTTTCTGATTGTATCTTCACCCTCTTCACTCCTTCCTTTAAAATGGTTTGGTCCTTTACAAGAGTATAAAATACAAGTAGAGCTTTAATTTACATTAAAAGCCGTTATAAGGGAAACAAACCTCTTCTTGTTTATGGTCCACCAACCCTTCGATTACATTTACTATATATCTTATTTTTTCAGATGACGTCCCTTTAAGTTCATTACAGTCCATTCATCCCTTTATGAAGCTGTGGCTCTAAACAGTGGAAGTCTCTGGATGTTCACGGTCCATTTAATCCAGGATAAAAGCATCACCCAGTTGAAGATGAGATCTTCGCCCAGCCCACTTCCTCGTACACGGCTGTGATGCTGCAGTAGACTGTAGCCAAGAATTTGGTCCAGGCTGCGGCCACCTCTGGCGTCACAACCTCTGAAAATGCTTCTCCCAGGACCTCCAGGATCACACCACTGAGAATCTACACCAGAGACAAGAAAAATATCCGTATTTGAGATTGTTTGGGATTTAAAGTGAACAGCTGTTTTTTGTTTGTTTGTTTAAGTGAGGCGTAGTTTTTACTTTTACAGTCTTGTGCTTGCTTCACCTTTAGCCTGTCGTAATCATTATGACCCCTAGAGGTCACCACCTAATCAAAAAAGCCTCTGAGCTGTTTGTCTTCTTCTGTCCCTTATTTAACTGCCATACATTTTATTCCATGTGTTTGATCGTTTTAATTTATTTCTGATGGTTGGATTTCACATAAATTCTATAATTCAGATTCTTTTGATAGTGATTAAACCCTACTTTTTGGTCCTAATCGGTTTTTATTGCTTCTCATTAACCAGAATATTCACGCAGCTTAAACACACACATATTTTACCTTAAAGTACCGGGGCTCCACCTTGTGTCTGAGCGCGTGGGCCTTCCCCACCAGCTTCAGCACCGAGGCCACCTTCTCAGAGTTGTCCAGGCTCTCTACCAGAGTATTGATGCCGGTCATGACTCTGTGTGCATGCTTCCTGAACTGGGCACTGCGCTCCAGCTCCTCCGGCTCCTCGATGTGCTTGAACTGGCTGAAGAACTGCTTGGATGAGGGGAAGTTCACAAACAGCCTGAGAGGGAGAAGAGGGAGCGATATGAGTGTGAGCAGCTGCTGTGAAGCTTCGTTAATCTCACCGCCCTTCAGCCTGCAACAGCTCCATCCTGCAAAAACCCACATTCATCCTTTCTTTTTTTTTTCTTCCGCTGGCAAGATACAGTGTGTAAATATAAGCACTGACATAAGAGGGCTGCATATTTCCCCTTTAAATGTTTGCTTTTAACTTTATCTTGGTACAGTGTGGTATGTCGTCGTTCATCTCTCAGAATCATTGAGAGAAAACATCCAGCTGCAGAGAAACTGACTCAAAATGAGGGAATGATTATAGTTATTAAGCACAATTGAAATCACTCCACCCACATGTTTGTTGATCTAATCCTGAGGAGTGGTTCTAGTTTCTGTATACATCCACACACCTACAAACTTGTCAAAGCTTATAAAACAGCAACAGAAGGATAATTAAAGGTTTTTTTATGCATGATTCTGCAATGAAGCCTGAGATGTGCAAAAACAAGGACATGCTGTGTGCCACTGATGTGCAGAACATTTTAACATCACTTAATTTGTAGCACTGTTCTTTTGCACAACTTCCTTTTTTATCATTGACGCGGTTTGACCTTTTGCATCGTCTGATGGCATCTCTATACATCACAGCTCTACTCGCAGCATCAGATAAAGTGTCCACACCAGATGTTTCTCCTGAAGGCTGATCCTCCCCTGATATTCTGGGATATTGAATAACTGTTTATGTTCTGGCTTTGAGAAGCACGTTGGAGTTTATTCTGTGAAATCTCAGTGTTTGTATGCAGGTCAAACTTGGTGCACAGCAGGTGTGGAAGAAATGATATTCCCGCACTCATGTAAACAAGTGAATTCTTCACATAGTTTCCTGTAAACCTCAAAGTCAGGTTGGAAAAAATATCAATGAGGGTTTGTCGTTCATCATTTTCACTTGTCCAAGGAATCACAGAGTCTGCATGTAAACTATGTACAGAGTGTGGCTAACACTAGCAGAGCTAGCACAAGCAGCCTCAGTCCTCCCTGCAGGATAAGCAGTTCTACACCTATCTAACCAGACACAGCCTGCACACAACTAAATCTGAATTTACTTTCAAGACATTTTCTGCTGCCACTAGGGGGCCTCGTTACTCTAATCAAATTATTGCACGGCTGTTTTCAGGCCTGAATCACCTTGTATACGGTGCATTTGGATCACATTGGTGAATCCATGACTGAAAAAAAAAAACTACTTTCTGTGTCTTGGCGAAAACATCCAACTTTGATGGCTCGCTACAACCCCACTCAGACTTTTGTACAAATACTTTGAAAGATTTCATCTTATCAACAGACAAACCCCCTTCAGAGACTTCCTATTGACATTTCAAGACAGCAACCCACTTTTTTTCCAGTCTTAGGGAGCTATGTGCTCATAAAAAATCCTCTTTCTTGATGAAATTGCTCGGCTTCTAAAGCCCACTATGAGGCACCGTGGTTCCCGTTGTTAAAAAGCAACAATTATCTCTCTCTTCTCTGTATGTGGTGAACTTTTTTGCTCAGCTGTTGTTTACTGTGCTGTCTTTTCTGACACACACACAAAAGAAGTATCAGGAACAGGATTCAGCATGACTTTAAGAATATCGAACAAAAGAGAGTGACTAGACAGGGCAGAACAAAGTAAGAGGAATGTCACCTCCTGCTTTGAGTCCTCGACACACCTGCTTACAGTTTGTTATCCTATGATCTGAATCACAGTCATGGTTGCTCTGGGTTCAGGTTTCAGGTTCTCCTTTCAGACTCATGATGTGTGAATGAACGTCCCCATTTGACCCTCAGAGGTGTCATAGAGAATTAGTGAAGAAGAACCTAAAAAAGTCCCCCCTCCCATAGTCTGGGAAGGGGGCCAGTGCATCTGGTTGCTGCCGATCCAATTCTGATGTCTCATCTCTGCAACAGCGAACACAAAAAGGAAGCACATATTTCTGTTGGCCCTGGAACATATGGCTGGATTTAGGAGGTTTCACTTGTGAGTTTTAAACATTTGGGGAGGAAGCATGATAGATGAAGAGGAGGTGTGTTAATCTCTCAGCTCAGAGCAGAGCAAAGTATCCCTCATTTCACTGCAAGCTAAAGAGGAACTGTTTAATCTTTCTGTGGTGTAATTGCATGACCTGTGGTTGCATATAAATAGCCTCATTAGTTTCTGATATGGTCACCGGACTCTTAATCCGTTCTTATCTATTCTTCAGGACTAACTGAGGAGAAGAATCTGGGGACGGTTTCTCAATTAAGGACCAGATGAGTTAGTTTAAAGGACCCTGTGGCCCAAAGCTGAATCTACCACGGTCACGCTTATCGATCAATCCCCATTCCCCAAATTCCTCAAGGTTACAGGGTCTTTGTGCAGGAATGTTGAGGAAGGTAGTAAGAGATCAGGTTTATCAAAGAGAAAAGAGGAGTAAGGCTGAGAGCAGCAGTGGCATCGTATTCTTAATAGTTGGTTATCCGTGATAATAAATGTTATCAGGTGGTTTCACGGTGAGTGTCTCACGCTCAAAGCTTTGTTTTCTACCCTCCTTCTCAACCTTCACCTCCTGCTATCATAAGGGATTACACAGGCATGCACTTTCATGCAGGATATCTATCAGCCGGAGAAAGGGCGTAAAAGCTGCCACCAGAACATCTTCTTAAGGAGTGTTTTGTTTTAAAGAAGCAGTTCCCTTAAGTCATTACATCCACAAAAGATGAAAACAACTATGCCAGAGTAAATGTTTGAAAATGCTGCACATGTGTGATAAAATTCTCTTATCGCTCTGTGAGAGAGACACACTGCTGTGGGTAACCTGACATTCAAAACATGACATGGTCCAGCGGACGAGGCCCTATGGGGGCCAAAGATGTCTGGCAGATGGATCATGAGCTTTGATCATTTGATTAATGGACTGTTCTTCTTCCAAACTGGAGGGAGGGATGAAAACATCACTTTAGATTTCAGGACATCAGACAAGCTGAGAACTTGTAAAGTAAAGAAATTATTTTATCCAGACTTTATCCGCTCTTTTTCATAGAAGCATTTAATATGGCGGGTGAAGTAAAAACGTTGCAGTGTCAGACCAATCAGAAACATTGAGCATCACAGGTCCCACCTCATAAAGTTTCTGGACCTTTGGAAAGTAGCCTACCACTCCCTGAGCTGGGACTTTTCAGCAGGGAGGCTAACCACCCAGGATGTAAATTTAGACCCCGGTTCCTGCTGTTGGGACACAAAGAGTTCCTCAAAAGGCTCCTAGTTCCTTGGGAAAGTTCCTGCAGAGGAAAAGCACCTTTATGTCTGAAAAGGCTGCAGCAGGGTCAGCGTCAGGAAAGACTGATTGATGTGTGAAACATCTGACTGTTAAAAGAAAGAATTTTTGTTGCTTCTGTTTTTTTCCCCTGTATAAAATAGAAGTGCCACTTTGTCCAAAGGGGGCGCCAGAATCGACACAAATTAATAGTTCCTTGTGGGAGCTTTAACCCGACTGAATTACTGATGCTCCTATTAGACCTGCAACATTTTAAAAACACCAAAGGATTATTGGGAACCACAACCTCAGGGTCAGACGAGGTGATCAGATCATTCTTCACACACAGTCTTGTTTACATTTGGCAAAGTTTCAAAGTTTTTTTTTTTTTTTTTTAATGTCGGTTAAAAGTCAGCAGGAGCCATTTTTCAGTGAGACTGACATCAACAAACAGGCAAAAAGGACTATTTACTTCAACAGAAGGTGCTAAAGTCAACACTAGATAAAATTTGAGTCCCAGTAGCTTTAAAAATATGTTTTTGTAGTTTTTATGTCCCCTGTCCCCAGGAGTGGGTACAGTACAGGAAAAAAAAGAAAGCAATCTGTCAAAAGCCCAAATCTTTGTCACAACTTTTCTCCAAAAAGATGAATCTTTTCCCGACTCTTCGCTCACTGCATCTGAAATAAATCTGAGTAAAAGTATAAACAAGAAAAGCTTACCTGACTAGTATGGCCACTCCAGCATCATCACAGTTCTCGTAGACTTTTGCCCAGGAGTCCTGGATCATCACCCTCTCCCTGTCTGTCAGTGGGCTTGGTCGCTCCAGGTGGTCCACCTCTCCCTCTCCCTGCATCCTCTCCATCTGGGAACACAGCTTTGCCTCACTGAGCACGTGCAGAAGGCAGGGCTGATTAAAGTACCCCCCTCTTCTACCCTTCTGTCTTGTTTATGTCCCTTTTTTTTGACAGGAGTGGAAGCGAGTCTGTTTCCCTTCCCCCCCTTTTTCTCACTGAGAATATTTGCTCTCCACCTCTGAATCTCTGCTGAGCAAGAGTGTGTGTGAAGAACAGGCGGAAAAAAACACACAAGAAAACACACGCAGGGAATGAGGAGGAGCCTCTGTACTCTCTCTTTTACACTCTCCCGTCTTCTCTCTCTCTCTCGCTCTCCTTCTTCCCACCTCACCTTTGTAGGTGGTGTTTGATGAAAAGAGAAAGGAGACAAATCCTTATTAAATAAGAGATTCAGATATGTAATACATGCTGTGGATGAGAGGTAAGATTATGACGTTAGAGTAAAATAAAGAAGCACATCTCTCTGACCTTTTCTCCCTCCATCGTCACCATTCCAGTCCATCCAGGAGATTAACCTGTAATGATATTGAATTTCTCTCAAAGCCTTTAGACGTAAATGTAATAAACACTTTGCTGAGTGCAAATGAAACAGCATGACGTCCATCAGAAATAGGGCAGGCGTCATTTGGGTTGGATCTGTGCGTCTAACAAGATAAAGGTCACACCACAGAGTTTTAAGTCCATTTAGCTTTACTTTACCTGTTTTATAACATCCAATAACCCTAAAAGAAACACAATTCTTCACTTTCTGAAGCATATCATTCTCTTTTTTGTGGTGGCAGCAGTTATCAGTGCAGATTTATTACATACTGAGTTAGGAAAACAAGGGCCAGTTATCAAGGGGTCTGAGGTTAACCTGTCAAAGAAGAGCCAACATGGGAGCAGTTCTATTTATGGTTATAAAAGCAAAGTTTGAGAGGAAATTTATTGCCACCGCAGGGAGGGGCAATGTGCAGTAGGTGCCACCTATGTACGTGACCTGTGTTAAACATTGACAGAGCTGTTGGGAGTGATGAAGTTGGTGAAAAATTGTGCATAGAGCACATGCTTCAGCTGTGTCTGAAAAAAAAAAAAAAAAAAACATTTGCCGCACACAGCTAGTTCTCACAGCAGGTGAACAACACTTTATCTTATAAGGTGAAGTTATTCTCTTAGTCGATGTAGCCTCTTCATGCAAAATTAACAAATAATTAATAAATAATAAGAAAATGACAGTTTTTCCTGCAAACCTATCATACTAGTTAATCCAGGACCAGATAAAGTGGCTCAAACAGTCACTGGTTAAACATATGTCGGCTCTACTTTGATTGAGTGATGTTTGTGCAGAAGAAGCCAGATACCTTTCGGGTATTGGTATTTATTATAATTCAGTTGTCCAAGCCCTTTCTGACAAGATCAGACAGTTTCCCATGAGTCACTATTCACAAGTCGCAGCTAGAAAATCAGAATCCTTGTATGTTAAATAAAAAGCCCTATGGCTCAGGCTCAACACAAGGTGCAGAGCTGATAAGCAATGACATCTAGTGGAGATAACAAATACTGCATTTGGACCAGCAATGCTTTTTTTTTTTTTTTTTTTGGTGTGGGTTAAAACCAAATATTGGAGTCAACCGTATGTCAGAAAGTCTTGTGATGGCAGGATTAAATATAATGTTAACAGGGGACCTGAGTTACCCTCTTGAACTATTTGTTGTATTCACACTGCCTGAAATCTTCAGGGGTGTGTGTAACATTTCGTCTGTGATGTCAAGGTACGGGAAATATTTCAAATCCATCCAGGCAACATCTATGCTTTCACCTTGACCGAACCCTGCTCGTAGCTACTGCCTCTTCCTTTCTTCACTAACACTAATGAGACTAGCATGCTTTAGTGAATTACACCTGATTATTATCATCGATGACAATGCACTGATATGTAATATGGTATGTAGTTCTTTGACCTTTTAACTATTTATCTAACATAAATGGTGCCTCTGGAAAAATTCATACACTGTTTGGATGAGATGAATCTCTTGAAAAACTGCAGATTTTAGCACTTCCACACTGTCTCATATTTTCTGACCAGAGGTTGCCTGCTGCTTGGGGAGAACACATGGTGGCTCTTCAGCATTGTTGTGAAGGGTTTGTTAACCCCCTCAGTGTGAATGGATGTGTATGTTCCTCTTGATTCATGGCCACCCCTTCTTTCAGCCCCTGCTAAAGGGACACTGTATTTTTAAACAAAATAAACCCTCTCTTTTGATTTTTGAGCATAAAATGTACCATTTCCAACATGTTACGCTGGATTATCAAGCCAATAACAGATATATTTTGACCAAAGACCATCTGTCTGTCGATTTTACCGCCTTGTCTTTTATTTCCCTTCTTGTCCAGTTGGTGGCGGAAACGCTCTAAAGTGGCATATCAGCAAACATTAAACACCGACGAAGAAGAAGTGAGCCGAACAGTTATTTTACTGCAGTGCTACCTCCAGGACAGGTGTCAGCCATTTGTCTGGAGTCAACGTGAAGAATTAGAAGAATAGATACTGTAACATTAATGTTTACCTCACAGATATGCTCTAGCTCAGTTTATGTAGCACGCTGAAGATATTTTCCTTCCACCAGCTCACCTAGCAGGCTAGTCAGGTAGCTAGCTGGTTAACACCGACTACGTCACGAGGTGAAAATCGGCAACAAGCGCGGTATTAAGCTGTGAAAAGTGTTACACCTGTCCGTGTGTTAACAATAAACCAGCTCAAGGGACAGGATGAACGTTGCTAAGAGTGGATACCGCGTTTTTTCCGCGAACTCTTCAGCAGCATGCACAGAATTAGCCAAGAAAATAACAGAGTAAGTTTGACTGGTCTCTCATTTTTATGACTAACTGACGGCAAATTGGCAGGTTAGTGTTAGTAGGTGAAAGAACAGCTGCGTCAAATACCATATGGATGGTATATTTGTGTAATAAATAGTCATGCTTTGTTTATTTATAGCAAAACAGCCGTAAAGCCATCTTTCTCTGAAGAAAATGCTGAATAATAATGTTTTGTTCCTGTCTTTGTTTAAACCTTGTGCGTCTTTTTCCTCAGGCGGCTGGGGGTTGAACTGGGGAAGTCTGTGGTTTTCCAGGAATCTAACAGAGGTAAGAGAAACATCATAACTGTATAGAAAAATAAAAGTTGATTGCAGTTTTGATTAAGGTTGCAAAATTTGTTGCAATTTCATTTTCTTGAGACGTGAGTAGGCACAACAAACACATCCATGATTGTAGGTGGAGCTGCATCTATTCTTCAGAACGAGTTTGTATCAGTCCTTGGTGACTGAGGTATGCTAGAAAGACTGAGGAAGGACACACGAGGGAATAAATAAGTTGAATGACTCATTTGTTTTTAAAACATTGTTTTATTAGACTCTGTAAGAACCATATTCACCTGACAAGTCCAGAAACATCTTTTACCCTTAAAAGCCTGATCCATTAAAAAAATAGTTGGAAAATTCTAAGTTACTGGAACTGAGATGTTTATTGACTCAAAATCACAAAAAATATTGTGATATCATTTTTATATATTATATATTTTTTGTATTATATTTGATAAACTGGGTGGATTTGGCAACTTTTTAGTAAGGTTTAGTCAATATGTAGTCATTCATGTAGAAAACTTTTTTTTTTTCTTTAAACCACAACTCTTTGAAAAATAGCAATGAATTTCCTAATTTTTTTTTGAAAAAGGCCAAAATACAACTTCAGCTGCCTGTAGTGGAATGATAATACTCAATTGAGGAGAACACATTTAAATTTTTTTTTTTAAAGGTTTTCAATAAATAAAAAAAAAAGTATTGTGTTGATGAGATAGAGGGCTTTGAAACTCGTGTAATATAATACGTTCAACACTAAATGGTTTAGATGCCTGAATTTTCTGGACTTGTCACGGGAATGTGGCTTAATTTTTTTAAGCTCTTATATATTTCACACATCTGCTCCATTTTATAACAGCTCATACATTTTTCATGAAGGTCTGTGTTTAAAGGCGTTGGATGTGTGGACTGGGAAGGTATACAGTTATGATGTGTGAAAAGTCGTCAGACTAAACACAAAATAAGATGCAGCTTTGCTAGAGTGATAAAATATATATTTCCTTTGAAACAGAAACCAGAGTGGACGTGAAAGAGTCAGTTCGTGGACAGACTATCTTCATCATTCAGACCATACCGCGGTGAGCACAGACATCACTGTTTGTCTCTACAGTTATTACAATATAACTGTTCAACATGTGTGATAATAACATGTCCTGTTTATTCATGTGTTTTACATTCAGAGATGTGAACACAGCCATCATGGAGCTGCTGGTGATGGCCTACGCTCTTAAGACGTCTTGTGCGAAGAACATCATCGGCGTCATCCCCTACTTTCCTTACAGCAAACAGTGCAAGATGAGGAAGAGGGGCTCCATAGTGTGCAAGTTGTTAGCTTCAATGCTAGCAAAAGCAGGTGAGGAAAACAATGGAATGGAGAATGGAGAGCATAGACTGTATAAACACACAAGCTTTGAGCTTCCTTTCTAACAGCTATAGGGCAGCTGTTAGTCACGTGAGCTGAGCTGTACCTCTGATTGGACCAACTCTTGACTCTAATATCTTCTAAACTGCTGAGTTAGAAAAAAAATTCACCCACCTTACAGTGTATGCTGATAGCAAAATTAGCTTTTCAGACCCAAGTGTTTTTTGAACCAGGCTGTAAATATGCTTTTATGCTGTGAAAGTCTGTTTTTTCAGCTTGTTGTGTTCGTGACCTCTGTTCTTTCTGCAGCCAGCCTCGAGCAGATTCTCAATGAACAGCAACTTTTAGCACTTCTGCATAGGCTTCATTTTTCTCAACTGGATGTTGCCCCTTGGTGATTTTGTGTTTGCTCAATTTCTTGTGTTTCATCTGAAAGGGTTAACACACATCATCACCATGGACCTGCATCAGAAGGAGATCCAGGGCTTCTTCAGCTTTCCTGTGGACAACTTGCGTGCCTCTCCTTTCTTGATTCAGTACATCCAGGAAGAGGTGATCCTCAAATTTAAATTTTTGCTTCTGTGTGTTTAAGTGAGATTCATTGTAAATGCAAACACACCAGTCAGATTTTTTTGGATCATGACCATGTGTGTGTGTTTCTTTCTTTCTTTCTTTCTTTTTCTTTCTTTCTTTCTTTCTTTCTTTCTTTCTTTCTTTCTTTCTGTCTTTCTTTCGTCTTCTTGTCAGATTCCTGATTATAGAAACGCTGTAATTGTGGCAAAGTCCCCGGCTGCAGCTAAGAGGTAACTGACAGACATATTTCACCTAATCTGCTCCTTTTTTTAAAGGTATTTTTCTTTTTGTAATCAAATCATTAAAGTGTGATTTAAATCGTCTTCTTTTTTCAGCAGGAAGACTGGCTCTTTTTTTTAATAAAGTAGCTATGTTTGAGGCCTGAAACCCAGCAGTGGTATAGGTGTCAGTCAAAGGGATAAACAGGTGTTTAGGCTTGACTGTTAAAGGAAAGCAGAAAGAGAAGCTTAAAAAAATAGACCAGACAATACAGTATTTGTTGCACATTGGGGGTGCAAAATGCATGACACAGTCCATGAAAAGACGATCTCTCGTTTTCTTGCAGGGCTCAGTCGTATGCAGAGCGTCTGCGTTTGGGTCTGGCTGTGATTCATGGCGAGGCTCAGTGTTCAGAGTCCGACATGGCAGACGGACGACATTCCCCGCCGTGTGTTCGCAACACGACAGGACACACCGGCCTGGAGCTGCCGTGTAAGAAAGAACGCACCCTGTCACCCAGATTTTTCACATTTTCTTTGCAGATTTGTCAGAGCAGATTTAACCCGTCTGACCATGTGACTTCGTTGCTTTGTATCTGTCACACCATGGTTTAAAATACAGAAGAAATTCCTTTTGTAATTTCTGCTCCTTTAACTCTTTCACTGCATTCACCGTGTAACCCCTGCCCACAGCCTAACACAGCTCTTCTTTGTGCCGACTTGTGTGGAGTGGAGGACTCTGCTGTTTCTCACTCATGCCATCCGCCATTCTCCAAGATGTGGATTTTGTGTTACTGCATGTTTTAATCCAACAGATACCTCGACTCTCGCTGCATCCTCCACAAACTGCAACTCCTCACTGACAAAGAGTGGCGTGATTAACGCTCATATCATTGAGATTTAAACCTTTTTTTTTTGCTGATACATTCTAACGTGACTCTGGTATTTCGTGTTCAACGTACTTTCACTGTTAACTCTGGTAAGACCGTTTAAAGAGAAAATGATTGTGTCATTGGCAAATGACTCCAAAGTACCTGCGTCCAGTATTCACTTTATTATTTAGTAAAAATAATCCTATTTTGACTTGTGTTTCTAGTCTCACCCTTGACTTAAAAAATCCTCTTTAAAAAGATGAAAATGAAGAAATAAGATGTTATCCAGTCTGATTTTGTTCCTCTGATCGTGAACTTCAGCGAGAGGATTTTTCAAGTCTTGGCATCATGTGTTTCTGTCATGTCAAATATTTGTGCATTTGTGTTAACGTGGTGTTTATTTGTTGATAATAGCAGGCAAACAACAAGCTCCGTTCCCTGGCATAGAGCTTCCAAGTACGACCGTAAACATAAACTCACACCTGACTATCAAATGATTCCTTTTTCAAATGGCTCCTCAATCCGTGCATGAAAAAAAAGGGGTTTGTGTTGCATCTTGAGAAAAATTCAGTCTGGATTCAGGAGAGGAAGCTGGTGAAAAATGCACAAACTGCATCGTTAGTTGCCTTAAATTTACATCATTTTTTTAAAAAGCTCCACTTTTCTGTATTTAATGGGATCATTTGAGTGGCATGTTTGACTTGAAACACGCTGCTCTTGTGTTTTCTGCTCCTTTTCTAAAACTCCAGACGGGTAGTTCTCCAAGATGTCCAAACTGCTCTTTCTTTCGTTGTGTTCTGATTTGATTTGAAATCCATAATTTCAACCCAAACCATGCCAAACATTTTTCAGTTCAGTATCTGGACTCATCTTGCCAATCAACACATGGTGCACCTAATGAAACCTGCTCTTTGGAACCTGATTAACATTTGGTCATAACTGCATGTTATGAATAAAAAGCATGTGTGTGAAATCTAACATGAAAAGACGTCAACGGAATGATTGGTGCGTCGAACTTGAGCAGCACAAAATCAAAGGTTTAGATTTTATCTCAAGTTTTACCCTTTCTTCTTGAAGCTTCCCGGAGAAATCCTTTATATGATTAAACTCCAGAGGATTATTTCAGTTTTAACGAACTTTAAGATATCTGACCAAACATTTCTCAGGTCAGAGTTTAGATGAGCTAGCATCATGGCTTCCTGCTGTCGTGGTTAAAGTCTGAATGTCACTCTCTCAGGTGCTCTGATGCTGTGGGACTCACGGCATTCAGCAAAGTGTTCTGCAAGGCATGCTCCTCCTCTTCTCTGCTGCTTTTGACTTCTTTCCTCCACAATCAGCTTGGCTGGCTGATTGTTTTACCAGTTGATTGTTTCCTTATACCCCTTCAAATGACTACATTTACATGCACGACAACACTGAGGCTGTTTTTGGTGGAGTTTAGTGACAAAACATTTTAAATCTACAGGATGGGGTTCAAAGTCTTATTTCAACACTTTAATTCACAACATGTTACTATGAGTTTGGGATGTAACAACGCACTGGAGTCGGGATGCGATGGCTGATTTAGGAGGTGTTATGGTAGGACAAGTGGTTGATGTGCCATCACAGGTGGTAACAGGTGTAATGGGTCTAAGCGTGTGAGTGCTGCGCATCTTCACCTGGTGCTTCTGAAACATCACTATGCATCATGAAGCCTCACACTGACTCCTGGGTTACATTTTGACAGGGCTTTGTTACGGCCCTGTAACAACGTGTGAGAAACCAAAGTGACTTGATTTGCAGTTTTGGCAACAAACCTGCTTTTATTTTGAAAGACTCCTTCTGCTTGGCTGTAAAGTCATAAAAGTAAAGAATAAAGAAGTAGAAGTTTTGTGCGTGAAATGTTAGAAAACCGCAGCTGTAAACCAGGTTACTTCGTGCATGTAAATGTAGTCGTCAGCAGCAATGATGTTCGACTGATGACTGACCGCAGAACATTAGCAAGTGTGTGTGAAGAAAACCCTCATCAGTGCTTGTCGGCCTTTTTTTCGTCCCTGTCGTGTGAAATCCGATCTGGTTCTGGTGCATATTGGTTCATATGCAGACTGCTGCCACGTTGCCTGAGGGCCTGAGGCCGTGTGTGTCCCGGCAGTTTTTGATTCTGATTGGGTATCCTGGGCAGAAAACACCCTGTGGTTTGAGTTTTGCATGGCATGTGCTCTACCAAGTTTGGCATTTGAGTTTAATCTCCCAGGGGTAGTTGGGGTACAATGGGGGGAAAGTTAACGTTTGATTCCCATTTTTTTATAAACCACATCATCTCACTCTAACAGAATTCCTTCAAATAATTTTCACCATTGCATAACAACCCTGTAATTCGACCTGCAGATTTGCCTAAATTGCAGAACTTTTTCTCAACCCATTTTACCCAATCTACTGTTCGAATCAGGTGAAATGCTGAACACATATCTTCCTGAAAGTGCTCCCACAGGACACCATGTCTGCTTTCCTTTGCAGTGATGATGGCCAAGGAGAAACCTCCGATCACTGTGGTCGGAGACGTGGGAGGGAGGATTGCAATCATTGTGGTAAGATATAGTGAGCACACAAAGAGACAGACAGAAAGAGACGCTGGTATTTATTTATTTATTTTGTTGTTATTTATTTTTTTATTTTCCTCTCTTACAGGACGACATAATTGATGATGTCGGAGACTTTGTCGCTGCTGCAGAGATCCTGAAGGAGAGAGGTGCTTATAAGATTTACATCATGGCGACACACGGCTTACTGTCTGCTGATGCCCCCCGTCTCATCGAGGAATCTGCCATCGACGTGGTGAGGGAACCCAAAGTCTCTGTCTTTAATATTAAGATTTATTAGTAAATGTGTCATCAAACAGAAACTGTTTCTGCTGTATGAACACTGAACGAAGAAGCAAAACTTCCTCCTGCTGAATGGGGTTTTCAACTGAATTTCCAAAAGCAGGAAACTAGAATTAATTTGTGATTCTGTAAACTTCTGGTTTCAGTTTTCAGTTCCTAAAAGTTATGTAGGGCACAGAAAGAAGTTAAAACTGAGGATTTATTTCATGTTCTTATTATTTTGCTCCCTAGCATGTTGTTGTTTAAAATAAAATTTAAATAAAAGTTTTCGTGATATATCTATTGTGTAAACTAGCTGTGAGTATTAAGTGTTTTTTCACAGGTCTGTCTTAAGCAGGCTCAGGTGAAAAAAAAAAACACTTCCGGCCTCGTATTCTTAGATTTGTGGATTCACTTCTCCTTTTTGTTTTGTGACGGCAACATAAATCTTTTAGGGAACTCCATGAGAGTTTTGCAGTCCACATGAGTTGTTCTTGTCTTCAGGGACCTGCTGAGCTGAGGTAACATTACCTGCAGCGAGCAGTTAAAAGTTTGTTTAAGCTTCAGGAAAAAAGAGAAACACACAGCAAAAGTGCAACACGTGTGAGGGAGGTATTAAGTGACAGGGAGGACAAACTAATATGACGAAGCATTAACTTCAACACAGTGGATTTAAAGAGATGCTCTGTTTTAGATGTTCAGAAGTGAAGGTTTTCCGTTGCAGCTTCAGAAACGTCTCGGATGCAAAACAAAGTTTATCTCCAGCCTTTCATTTAACAGCCTGAGGTTAGAGGTGTTAACTTGAATCAAAATTCGAAATCTGGGATTCAAACCTAACCCCCCTACTTTGTGTTGGTCGGACTTTCAGGTGGTGGTAACGAACACCGTCCCCCATGAAGTCCAGAAGCTCCAGTGTCCCAAAATCAAGACCGTGGACGTCAGCATGATTCTCGCTGAGGCTATCCGCCGCATCCACAACGGAGAGTCCATGGCTTACCTGTTCCGCAACATCACCACGGACGACTAGAGGGAGTGAGGGAGCGAGAGAGTGAGGGCTGAGGTTGGTATCAGAGTTAGGGCAGGTGCGCTTTATCCCAGCGCTGTAGAAACACACTAACATCAACTGACGTTCAAAGAAAACATGTTCAAAGAAATTTCAAGAATTACCCAAGCTTATTTATTCACTAGAGTTTGAAAATGTGAAGCCTTTAACTTATTCAAAAAGTTGATAAAACAACAAACAAGTGAACTTTGGTGCGATCAGCAACATTTTAAAATCTTCTCTTGATTTGCTGCTGGATTATTTCCAACGTTAACATCATGACCCTCGTACTGAAGGACTGAACCTCGACTCCTAAAGGGAGGAGAAAAATGTCTCAAGATAAAAGACTGTTTGCATTACCAACCTTGATGGTGGCTGTGATGCTCCTGTGTATATTATGGGATGTGTTGACCTCAGCCACAGAGCAAAGACTGGACACACTCCAGTCTGATTCTTCTGCAGCGTTTTTTGAATGTTGGCCCAAGAAGTTTTAACATCTGCAGTGACGGACGGGTCTTGAAGGAAATGTTTTATTCTCCAGCCAAAACAGCAGTTCTGATTTGATGTTTTTTGTTTTTTGACTCTGAGATTCCTGCTGAAACTGATTATAATTTATTCATCCTGCTCGAAGCATCATTATACTCGTTTTTAAACAAACCTAAAGCATTTAGAAAGCAACAAGCAACTTTCACTGCAAGTCTTAAGAGTGAATAATATTTAAAACAAACATTGCATTGCACCTTTAACAAAGTAAACCAACAGTTCGTTCCTGTTATTTACACTGAGAGCTGAGTGCACATTATTTCTGCAGCTCTCTCTAGTTGCACAACCGGTACATTTTGACGGCTGATGGTCACTTTGAAGTTATAACACACATATATTAAGATTATATAATCAGTCACTTGAGAAGCTGTATTTTTGTTTCAGCCTTCAAATCATAAACATCAGTTTTTCCCACAGAATGAGGCTGGACCTGTAGAGTGGGTCATCCACATGCTGACGTGTACTTGGGCAGTGGTGTGTAATGGGATTAGATGTGTGACACACACTGGTTGTATCCCACCCTGCCTCCTGCTGTGTGATCATCTGTGAAAATTTGTCTCCAGCACAGCTTTTGTTGTGAAATCTTTCACTCACTGCTCTAAAGATCAGCCTTTATGAATGGGTGTGTATGTGGTTTCTATCACCTCTGCCACCAGCCTCAAGTGGACACTAAAGGAACTGCAGTTTTTAACATTTGGTTCATCATCCATGTGTGGGAAACACTGAACATGAATCGGATCTACTGACTGAACCTCCTGAAGTGTTTTCATCTGCCTGTGTGTGAAACATTCTTGCCATATGCTTCTTTACCAATGAAAAAATGTTGAACAGCTGCCAAGTTTCAGTCGGCTCTCGGAGCCGCATCATTTCTCCCTTCTCTGAGTTTGAACTCAAGTCGGACGGCACTGCATGCTGTGCTTCAAACCTGAGTAGTTTACCAGCACCTAAATGCACCATGTAAGCAGACTCTGATGAGCCGTGTTGTTCTTGCTTGTTTCAAGCCCATTAATGGCTGCATGGACTTAAGACGCAGCGTGTGCTAACGTAGAGCAGCAGTACTGTCGTGCTCATTTTCATAGATTGCTGAAAGCAAATGAAAAACACTACCATGGTTTTAACATTAGTCTGCAGTTCATGAGGCCTCTCGTTTACCCTCTGAGTTAAACGTCTGAGTGTTGCTGCGGGGGAAGTTTACGTTTATGCTGAATGAGCCTTTTGCTCAGGGATATTAACTCACTGAAAAGCCAATGCACAGTTATTTGTTTTACTTTTTTTTTCTTCTTTTTGTCATGTTGAAAACTGTTTGTAGAAATTGTCATCCATCCATGAGGAGCTCCTTTCATTAGACTCTAGTCTTATTTCAATGCTGGATTTCTCCCGTGTGTTGCCGTCAACTCGGCACAGATTTAGAGCTCATGTGTATCGAATGCCGTCGCTGTGCCCTCTCTTCCCCATCAGTGTGTTTCCTGATGTTGCTGCTCTTCCCCGTGCCCCGTCTCTTTGTTGAGGATGTGATCTTTCTGTCTCTGTGCAGCGTTTGTCAATGTATATGAAAATAAAACTGTTCCCTCTTTCTGTGCCTTTTCTCTGCTAAACACGCAACGACATTATGGTACATTACTTTACTCTGCAGTGCAACTTGAGTGAACATTGTTTACAATATAAAATTTTGATTGTATTGAAAATCTTCTTTATTAAGAGCAGATATCTTTGTTCAGACTTTGAAAACCTCAGATATTCAGAGCTAACAGAAATTTCAAACCGTGACCCAGATTTGACTGAACAGTCTGATCTTATTTTATGTAGTTTTGACACTGACATTAAAAACACATGTGAAACAATAAAAGAAAAATTCACTTGCTAAAAAGATGAAGGAAAAAAGATTTCTGAAGGAAGATTTCAGAAGAATATGTTGGAAATGTTTCATTTCCAAACATTAAAACCATCACTGACATTAAATAATTATGTTCTTTACATCCATTAAGATTTCTTCAGTTAACTTGTCTTCATAAATTAAAATCAGAAAAAAATAAATACAACAACTAATACTGCAGAAACTGTCCGAGATCCTGTACTTGTTCCAAACTTCTCAGGTCTCTAAACAACTCTGAGGAGCTTTGACCAAGTCCAGGAGCACAGACACTCTCAAAAACTGTAAAAGGAAAGTCTTCAGCTGTCAAAGCGAACACCTCCTGAACTGAATTGTTTTCATTCTTTAAATCTCCTCTGAAACCTGAATGTAAAGTGAAGTCCACACCTGAGTTGAGTTCAGGTTTGTCCTCTTCTCTGCGTCCAAAAGGGCTCATTTGTTTGCCAGCTGTGGGTTTTAACGTGACTCAAAGAGGTAGCAGAAATGTGACAATCACAGGTCACTTCCTCCTCGTGTGCTGGGAGCACAAAAAGCACCTTTACTCTGAACGGTTTTGGAAAGAGGAAGCACACCTTTTACTCTCCCTGCTGTTGAGGCCTTTTAACAGCTTAGTAACAGCATGTGTCAGGTGCAACTTTAACATTGTACTTTACACAGTAACATATCAAACAACAAAAGAAGTGTTTTTTTTTTTTTATCTCAGATACCAAATACATTTACAACTCTGTTTTACATGCTTCAAATCAGCTTTTATAACAAATTCTATTTTTACCACCACAGCAAAGCAGAGCTGTTTTGTTTATTTATATCTTTGACTGTTGCCAGAGAAAACAAACCACTGACAACTGGGTAAGCAGGATAGGTGATTCACTACTTGTTGAAACAATATGCAGTACAATGTTTGAATAACATTTTATGAGGCAAAACTTTTAAGCTTTTCTGTTGAAGAAAACTGGGAATGAAAGAAAACACTGGTTGCACGTTTGTGTTATTATCAGTAAAGGGATAATGCGATACTTTTTCCACAAGGGGCACTGAAAGTTAAACTGAAAGTAAGTGTAATAAAGTAATACTGTAATGTTCCACTTGTTATTCATATATCATACAATATTGATTATATATGATTACTTAGAGAACATTTTATTAACCTAAAACAAACATTTAATGTATTAAATGAGGTGTTTATGGTATTTCATTTAACTTCTATTTACAAAACACCTTTCGTACTAATCAGGTGCAATTCAAAGTGCTTAAAGTGTATAACTAAATGAAATTAAAAATGGCAAAGCATATAAAAATATTTGAGTAGTGGCTAATGCAAACTCAAAGCAAAGCATGGTTATGGAAAACTTGTCAGGAGTAATATATACATGGTAAAAAGTAAGGGTCCAAAAATTGATCCTGGTGGTACTCCACGGGTGATCTTGTAATGTTTGGAAACAAAGATAAGATTTAGATTTACCATTTAAAAAACAGACAGGCTGACATGCTTAATTAGTCTGTGTAAAATAATAATAATAATTATAATAATTAATAATTATAAAGTATTAACCGTCATTTGAACAGTGATATTGAGGTAATCGATCGCTTTTACTGCAACAGATGACAAACAAAGCACATGTTCATTTTTAGTCCTACCTGCTTCCTTATGTTTCGTTTCAACACAGTTGCGTGTTACTGAAGGATGACCACTAGGGGACAGCACAACACTGATAAGAGGCCGTTGCTTGAACCTCATACTTTGTTCTATCAAGACAATTCACTTCATATCAGCGCCACAGTCTTCAGTGTTATTCCAGACAGATGAGTAAGATACAGACAGGATGTTTGAGCAGGCTGCACATCCACTTTATTGAACTTACATTTCTAGCTGAACCACTTCTCAAGAAAAGAAAACACATAGAACCTGTACCTGAAAAACCTAGACAACTCAAAAATGTGCATTTAATTCCAGATTTTGTTGAAAGAAAACCTGACACATTTCCTTTCTTACTTTTATTTCAGTTTTTTTTTAGTGAGTAAAAAAATTATCTGATGAGAGAACACTTATTTTCTGTCATGTTTTTAGAACATCATACTCATGGAAAAGTTTTTTTCTTTACTCTATAAAAGAAGCAGTAAATAGAGCATCAGATATTCTTTATGGCAAAACAAAGACATTTTTTTTAATGTCATTAACAAACATTAACAAATTTTACATATTCATGACATGATGCACAGAAATCATGAAGATGAAAATATTTACAGTTTGAAAGATTCATTTCCGGTCGCTTCTTTTTTTATTCGGACAGTAACAGACTGTTGCACTTCACAGTTGTTGCACGTTTTCTTATATCAAGCATCACATACAGGAATAAAATAATGTACATGAAGCTTCCTGGACACGGTCAGAGTTTTTACATTCACGGTATATTCACAGTAAAGAGTCTGTTCACACTTTTAGTTTTACTCATCCAAATCCTTCCATGTCCACTGAGTCTGTCTTTGTGTCTGATGCTGTTTAAGCCGTCAGAGGAATGTACAGCTTCGACACCTCTGACCGTGACTCTTTGTTCCCCTCTGCTGCAGCTCTTTCAGTCTCATCTCCTGCAGCTTTTAGTCTCTTTTGGACCTCTCATCATTACGAGATGAGGCAGCTGTTGTTCTTGTTCATAATCGGTCTCTTGTTGCTCTGCTCGGGGAGAGTTTCCCGTCTTCGGCACAGCGCTGGGCTCAGCCAGTTGGGCAGGTTGGCGAGCTGCAGCAGCTCCTTGAATGCTTCCAACACATTCACGTTGTCTTTGGCCGATGACTCCAGAAAGCTGTTGTTCCAGTCGAGCTCCAGCTGGGACAGCACGTCCTCACTGGACACCTGACGCTCATCGTGGCGGTCTATCTTGTTTCCTATTACTACAATTGGGGTATACTTGTCCTCTTTGACTTCCATGATCTCGTCACGCAGACTTTTCACCGCCTCCAGGGACTCGGGGTCATCCACGGCGTAGACCAAGGCGAAGGCGTCACTGTTTTGGATGGAGAGTTTACGCATGGCAGGGAAAGAGTAGCTGCCGCTCGTGTCCATGATGTTGATGGTGACTTTGACACCTCCAACCTTGAACTCCTTCCTGTGGAGCTCCTCAACTGTGCGCCGGTGTTTGGGCTCAAATGTGTCTTTGAGGAAGCGCTGAATGAGAGCGGTCTTCCCCACTCCAGCTGCTCCCAGAAACACCAGACGCACCTCCGTCTTCTCCGTCACTTCAAAAGACATTCTGCTGCTCTTCTCCAAACACTCTTCTTCTGTCCGTCGGAGTTTCCTCCTCTCAGCTGAGCTGTTTCACTGTCAGTTATGAAGCTGACTGCCACAGCGTGTGAGGATTTCTGTCAGGCTGCTCTCTGTATTTATGTATACAACAGTATCTGCCCCCCCTGGTGCCCAGCCAATCAGGAGCAGGCTGTGTCTCTTTGAACTTGTAGGAGATGATCACGGATGAGAGCAAATCAAATAAAGTGAGAGAAAGGAAAAAAAAAACAGACAGGTGACAGAAAAATCATCTTGCATCGACCTGCGTCTCAAACGGTCACGTCTCTGTTTACTGCAGATTTCCATGCAGGACTTTTTATTGATGTTTAAACTGAAAGCCATCTTTAGAGGTCATCGTTTATCTAATGTAGAAAAACTGGATTATAAAAAAAGATGGAGGCCACAGAATATTTAAGAAATCAACCTTGAGCTTAAAAATAATGGAAGTAGGTTATATAGTCTTGCATGAAATGCTCCTGCCATCATGTTGATAAGAATCACTTGAAGGTTGGATATTTAAGATGCTTTCTGCCTAAGGTGCCTATAGATTCCTGCGAGTCTCTCTGTTCTTTGTGTACTTGCAGCCGTTATCTTTTCTCATCTAGAAAACACAATAAAAACTCTCTATTGAACTCTTTCATGACAAAAGAGGCGTCCTCTTTGTCCCTGTGAATCTCTGCTCACATGTCACTGTACGCAGCGACACGTTCTGTCCTCTCCTCTTCCAATTACAGCGACTTAATAAAGAAGTATTTATGTTAAACACAGAACATTCTGTATTGAATCTCTTAATGCCGAACGAGCAGCTGTGTCATGACGTTTTTAATGATAGTGTCCTGTTCGTGCTCGCTTTCAGAGGCTGGCTTAATGATCCGCATTCATTCAGATAATAATTCAGTAATACTACATTGCAGTCATCATTATCAGACCACTCACGTGGTCTGTGTGTACGGACTTGTTGCTGCGATACTAATGAACCCATTACCTGAGCTGAAAGGGAGTCATATGCACCTTATTGGAGCCGTTGTTCGTTTCAGAGTAAAGCTGCTCATGGACTGTGACGGACGTGTCGGCTAAATAGGCAAATTAAAAGCGTAATCTCTGTCAGAATATTTCACACACTAAGCAGCACGTGAATCAAATAAAAGCCCCGTGTTCATCTATGTGTGTATAACTCAATAAGGGATGTGCAGAGGCTGAGTTCATTGACTTTGTCTGTATTTATCGATTCTGCTTCTATGACTGGATTTAAGTGCATTCAAGAAAAAAAGTCCAGATGTGTGGTCAAATCTCTTGCTCATCAAACCATTTAAACTTGCATTTCTATATCACTGACCAATCAGAAATCAATCAGAGGTGGGACTTCTGATAACAGCTTTGTCAACAGAAATGCCAGAATTCTGTATTGAGTAGAAAGTCTCCTCATTTGTTTTTTTTCAAGGCACAGTTTTTGAAGTCTTGACGCTACAACATGAATTCTGTCAAATAGGTTTCTTGGAAATCTGAAGCATACAGAGCAGTTTAAGTAAGGGCAGAACAGAGAAAGCATGAATTCTTGCTTCTTGCAAAGTTAAGATCAGCTGTGTGCAGGTATCGTTTCCAGCTGGGAACATGTTTCTATTTCACTTAACTCGACAAGCATCCCCTGGTAGTAAGTAGAAAATCTCTTCCCATGGTTCTGCTTTGTGCTGCTTTTCTCTCAGGGTTTAGAATATTAACTCAGGACACACTGACCCCTTGCTCTCTTTCGCTCTCTGGAGACTTAAACTCAAGCTCAAAGCCCCCGAGCAACTCGCCTCTCCTTTCAGGTTCATCTCTTCATTAAACCCTGGAGATGGATCGAGCCAGCAGAGAGAGAGCGGTTTTCTCGCAGGTCAGAACAAAGAAAAAAACTTTCAGAACAAAATAACAAGGCTGGATTTTTCTTTTCTCTGAGCATCTGTCATTGATTTGTTCTTGCCACTTGAGGTTAGCGGTGCAATCTGTGGATACAATAGTGACTCACTGCCACATTGTTGATTGTAAGGAACCAACAACAGTTTTTTGAAGCCTTCGATAGACGTAAGAAGTAGGGGTTCTTTATTTGTACTGGGTTTAGATTCAGATTACCTTAACAAAATATTTGAACTGAAACACACTGAGACAGAATTCACACCAGAGCAGTTTGGTCCACTTCAAAGAGGGTCTATTCTGCTTTCCTAGGCTTTATTCTGTCCATCTGCTCCCCCCTGTTGTATGATTTACCCAGAAAGACAAGGAGCACCATGAGTAACTCTGTTTCAGGAGCTGTTGCGTGATAATAGTCTTAAACGTTACACAACTTGAATGTACTCAAGGTTGGTTTGTGTTGACTCAGCAGGGTGTATGTAGGTAAGTAGTGGCAGCACTTGATTCTCAAAGTGTGACTGAGCTAAATGTTTACCTCGGAAACTTAATGAAATTTAAAATGACTGTCTGACAAACTTTCAAAAGCCAGTGGTGTAATCTAAGAGAGAGAATCCAAGAGAAACACTTCTGATGAATTCATTTTGTACACAGTTTGGCATTGTGTATTATAGTTCAGTTCAGTTCAGTTCTTTATTGTCCCTCGAGGGGAAATTTGGTTTGCAGCACAATCCAACAACAAACACAACCACAATAAGAGTGCATAAAATGGATAAGATCAAGCTGTCCATAAGAAAATAAATCTATAATTTGAATCCATTAAGACTCAGTGCAAGTTAAGAACATTTATTGCACTTGGAATAAAAGAAAATTTAAACCTATTACTTCTAACCCTGGGGAACCTGTCACGCCGGCCAGAAGGAAGAAGAACAAGTTCTCCTAAAAGTGGGTGGTCAGTGCTGGCCAAGATGGACTGTGCCTTCCTACAGACTTGTCGGTTGTAGATGTCAGAAAGAGAAAGCTGCCATGTGCCAGTTATCTTGCTGGCTACCTTGACAATGTCAGAAAGGCGTTTTTTTGTTCTGCACAGTTAGGTTTCCATACCAGCTAATAATACAGAATGTTAAAATGGACTCAATAAAAGATTTGTAAAATAAAACCATCAGTGTCTTGTCCACATTAAAAGAGTTCAGTCTGCGCAGAAAATAAAGTCTCTGCAGGCCCTTTTTGCAGATTGCAGACATGTTAAGGTCATGATTCAAGTTTTTATCAATGACTGTACTCAGGTATTTATAGTGCTCTACTGTCTCTACTTGTGAGCCCTCTATGATGGTTGATGGTAGTATGATGGTAGTACTGTTTTGAATGATATTATTCTGTTTTTATGAATGTTTTACACTACATCCCAGATTTGTTGTAACTGGGACTGTAGTTTCAGGTGTGTTCTGGTCTAAACTTAAGAAACTGTTCTTATTGGAGTCAGAAATACAGTGGTGAACTTGTTTAAGGGAACACAGATGCACTACAGGCTGTTATAAAGCCTGACCCAGAAACATGGCACCATGCTGTAAAGTCATTTGATCTTCACAGCTCAGCTAAGTGAGCAGTTTAAGGACTGTGCACTCCAGAGGAGAGCGTGATGAAGTCTGAACAGACACAGGATCTGCACACTCTGTTTGCCCATGGAGTAGAAGCAGGGTGCCTCAGCAGGCTATTAATCCTATTAGATTGGTTTTCACTGAGCAGAATAAGAGAGAACAGCGTGTTCCAAATAATCTACACATAGAGAACCAGACGATTTGAACACCACATATACCAATTTATTTCAAAAGCAACAGCAATTTCTACTGAGTTATTCTTTGCTTTTATTGAATGGTTTTATTATTTTAAAGAGTGGTATTGCGCTTTTTTTTCCCTCAGGCTTTACTACCCATCTATTATTACAGTACTCACTTTAAATGTTTTACAGCCTTAAAAAAATGACAAATTTTTCAATTTCAATTTCAATTTCAATTTTTCTTGTTATTTTGGCCTCTGTCTAAAACATTTTGCCTTAGCACCTGTCTCTTTAAGGCTCCCCGCTCTACAAACCCTCTTCCCTCTGATTGGCCAGCCTCTGGAGGCCTGTTTTAGGTGGAGCTATAGGCAGACCTTGGTGTTAGAAGCCCAGCTCTTCAACATGTCACAAACAAGTTGGTAGACCTTTTTGCGATGACCTCATGATTTCGGCGAGTCTTGTGAATGTGCTGTAAAGATCTTGTGGATAATATCATGTCACGATTATCGCACCAAAAACAAAAATCTGGTTAATTTTATTCACAACTTTTTTTCCCATAAATTTCAGGCTGTGTTTTGAATACCTCATATTTGTCTTTATTCTGTTATGTTTCAGTTTGCTGTCATATACTTCTGTTATCAGTGATGCACACAGTATTTCACCCCAATTTCACCAAACAGCAAAGAAAAACCAGCTGACAGCCGTCCACTGAATCCCGTTCTCTCTCTTAATCCATCCTTTTCTTTCTGTGGCTTTGTGACTTTGGCTGTGGCTGAGCGACAGCGTACATGCAGGCTGTTTTCACAAGCGTGATTTTAAACCTCCTCCCTCCTTAACTTTGACGGATCCAGGTCCTCTGACATTGTCCTCTGGAACATCATGTCCTGGATAATGAGATGTGTAGTGGTGGTGGGGGGTTGAAGCAGCAGCGGCGGTGACGACTGGTGTCAGTACATCTTGCTGCAGTAGAAGCTATTTTCTTTCTACGAAAGCGCACAATGTCGTGTTTAAAAAGCTTCAACTGCTCATGCATGAGAGTCTTTCATTTTGTGTCTGAGGGGTGATTTTTGGTTGTTGTTTCCGTGATGTCTTTAATCCTCTCGGAAATGAATCTGCAGGGATGATTTGTGCTTCAGCTCCTTTCTCAGGTCAGCAGCTGTGTAATAAACAGCCTCACGTCTGACTTATAAGTAGCCTTGAAGCCTGAAATCGGGTCTTCACAGAAACTTGCTGCTAGAGAAAATGAAAATGGGGTGTGTGCACGTGGATTATTTTATGTTTTGAGGCTGGATAAAGGATTTAAAAGTGACTGACATTTATTTCAAGTTTGAATGAATTACAGTTTCTGATTCAATGCTTTATGTCCAAATGTCAGGTCATGACAGGATATTTACAGCGCTAACACTCTTTGTGCTGCATCTCATTATTATAATGACAAATGAGATCATAGATAACAGAGTCATTATGTTGGGAAAATGTGAAATATCCCTGTATTTGTTGCTTCTTCATTTTCTCCTTTCAGCTCCACTTTGTTCAGAAATGGGCGTGTCCAGAGGGATAACCAATGGTGGCATGGGCCCTCCTTAAAATCTAACTGGCCACTTCAAAATTCTTACCAATTACTGGCTTTTAGTGTTGTCATTAGCACAAAACATATTGATCCTGAATTTTTAGATCTAAACTCAGTATAGTTTGCAGCAGAGGAGCCTAATACCAGAACCAGTCCGATGTCCCTCAAAGATCCCTGAAAACAGAGCCTTAAGAGAGCTTCCCACAGACCTGCACTGTGCTCATTACTGCAGCCTTACAGATTCCCAGGCGTCCTTTTAAATGTTGTCAAAGGCATCAGGCGGCAGTCTGCAGCCTGTGCCGTTTTTAATTGGGACATTGGTTTTATTTTGTCGCTGCTTTCTTTGACAGTGTCTCAGTTTCCCTGGTGCAAGCCGTGATGTAGCGAGGACTTTCTCTACTGACCCAATTAAACAAGACTACAGCTGCTGCTCTGCACCTCACCTCTGCTTTCATAATCTGTGTAAATAAATATGATTCTTCAGCGGGGGTGTTTCTGTTCCTCCACAGTGACTGAATATTATTGTGCCGTTATTGAGTCTTGGTCGGAGACCCAGAAGGCAGCGGATGGAAACGAATTTCTCAAAATTACGGATTTATCCAGCGAATATCAGCACGACTCCCAGGCAGAAATGGGAAATCGTAATAATAAGCAGCGTGTATATTTGCTTCGGGTATGTTTCCTGGAGCTTGAAGAAGGCGTTGTTGGAATATTTCTTTTATTTGACCCAGTTTTACATTCATTTTATATTTACAATATGTTATATACTGACATTTACCCCTGAGCAGTCTACAAAAACATCTTTTGCCTCAAGTGTTCCCTAATTATCTTATTATGATTTTTCTGTGGTGTGAAGTGCTTTAGAATTGATTACTTGAATTCCAAGCTCAAATCTGTCTTCGAAATTATTTCCTGATGTCTCCTATACAGAGTCTAACAATGTTTAACAGTCGAAAAATGAAGAAGAAGAAGAAGTTGCGCTTGCAGGCTGAATGTATGAATAATACTCTGCATAAATCAGGCCGTCTGGGTGCTCGTAACAGCGGCTGTCTTGTGAAATGTGTTTGGCAGAATGGAAAGGAATGGGAAAACTTTGGTTTACAGGTAGAGCAGACCTTGATGAAAGATGAACACTTTTTAAAAAAATCATTTTATTATTGGTTTGTATGGGAGCAGTGAGATGGATGTCCAGTGTGTGGGTGCAGAGAAACAGTAACTGTTTATATAGAAAAGTAGCTTTGGCACAAACCAAGCGGCTCGAGACATGCAACACAATAAAAACAGAAGCTTGCAATGTCTACATTAAACCTCAGCTCTTCCACATCCTTTGACGGTGAAAGTTTCACAGAGAATTGTTCTTATTTCAAAGCTAACCTACCTGCAGGCAACAGATGCTTAGAAATCAGCCAGTTGCTGGGAAATGTGGGAATGTATGTCCTTGGAACTGGTGAGTGGAGCTCCTGGAGTATTTCTTTGGCAGTTGTGATTAAATATTCATCTTCTGGATTTCTAAACCCTTAAGGCTTTTGTGTGGTTAGTACACAGGCCACTCTTTGTAAAAACTATACTGTAGGCTCCTTGCTGTGTGACCAGTTCGCTTGAGAGTGTAAGAAACGTTTTTATGGTGTTCTAATAACTCCAAGGGTTATTTGGCCAAGACGAGCTCTCTCTGAGTCACTCTTTGAGTCATTTCACATCTGTGGTGTTTTTTTGTTGAGTGCAATAAAAGCATGTTTCATATTATTTATATGCATAGAAAGTCGATGATTACCCTTGTTTTAAAAGTAACTTTTACAACCAGAGTGAGGAGAGGAGACTGCTGTTGCTATTTGTTGGAATTACTTGCAGATTCTGTCCCATGCCATATTGTCCACACTCGCTCACCGTAGTTAAGCTGCCGCAGTGTCTTCCTGCTTCCTGCTGCTACTGTGATGGAAAATAACACCAACATTATGTTTTTAAACTTTTTCACTTTTCTGACACGGCTTATTCAAAAATGATTCTACAGTTGAGTTTTAATGATATGATTGCACAGTGTTCCTTAAAATGTCCTTTTATCCTGGGAAAAGTTATTGCTGTCAAAAAGCATCTTCGACCTGTGGCTAATCCCTGGTATCCCGTTAAGTCTGATTACACATTATGTAAGAGCAAAACAGTGCTTTAAAAGTTTAAATGAAGTGAATTAATTACCCGCCTACCAGTCATCCTTTGACTTACACAGTACACTTCTTCAGGGTATGTTGGATAATAAGATAGATGGGGTTCTGAAAGTAATTGTTTTAGAGATATCTGTATGGTTAACGTCCCCCAGCACATTTTGTCCTCGGCAAGAAAAGAAAAACATTCTTTTATTTGTTCTGAAGGCCCTGTGTTTGCAGTGTAGATGCCAAGGCTTTCCTCAAGGTTAACTCAGTCTTCAAGCACAATAGATAACTTCAGGCTTTTAATGACCTCAGTGATGTTTTCATCTTTAGCACATAATAGGGAGAGAACTGGCACATGCTTTGGGTTAAAAAGTTTTCATTTACAGACCTTCAGTGGGAATGCTTTTCTTAACTCAAGCTTTAGATTTATCCCTTTAAATTCATGAGCTCCCACAGAGTTTGAAAGTTTCATTTCAGCAGAGTTGAACTGTGATGTAACAAGGATGATTTTTATAAATGTACATATCTTTATCCTCACAGGTGTCACCTTGGCAACAGTTAAACTCACTTGCATAAGAGCAGAATTATAAATACTCATTATCTTTCACATGCAACATGAACAGGTCACAACAGGCTGAAACTTTGTATATACTGACATTTATAATACGGAAATCATCAAAACGCCCAAAACCTGAGAGAGCCAGGTCCGTCTGTCAAACTGTCTGTTTGTCTATCCACTTGTCGATTTGTCCATTGGTCTGTACATCCATTTTTTAATTTTTCCATTTGTCCCTCCATCGATCTTTCATCTATCTATCTATTTGTTTAATATCCATCCATCCATCCATCCATCCATCCATCCATCCATCCCCCCATCCATCCATCCATCCATCCATCCATCCATCCATCCATCAATCCATCAATCCATCAATCTATCCATCCATCCATCCATCCACCCATCCACCCATCCACCCACTTTTCCTCCATCCATCCATCCATCCATCCATCCATCCATCCATCCATCCATCCATCCATCCATCCATCCATCCATCCATCCATCAATCCATCAATCCATCAATCTATCCATCCATCCATCCATCCACCCATCCACCTATCCACCCACTTTTCCTCTATCCATCCATCCATCCATCCATCCATCCATCAATCCATCAATCTATCCATCCATCCATCCATCCACCCATCCACCCATCCACCCACTTTTCCTCTATCCATCCATCCATCCATCCATCCATCCACCCATCCACCCATCCACCCACTTTTCCTCTACCCATCCATCCATCCATCCATCCATCCATCCATCCATCCATCCACCCATCCACCCATCCACCCACTTTTCCTCTATCCATCCATCCATCCATCCATCCATCCATCCATCCATCCATCCACTTTTCCTCTACCCATACATCCATTCATCCCTTCTTATTTTCATCTATCCATTTATTCATAAATCCATCTTTCCATCATTCTATCCATCCATCCCTCCATGCAGTGAGTGTATTATCTGTGTCTGTTTGTACAGTCTGAGGTGAAGCTGCTCTGTAACAGCAGATAAAAGCGTAGAGCAGGAACCTGAACGTCTGATGTTACATAAAATAATTGGAAGGTTATATAACAGTTCAACGTTTGATGTTTGAGTTTCCTTCAGTGGGGCTCCAATCCAGTAACAGACCTGTACTTCAATCAAGCATATCTGCACATCTCGTTACATTTCCTGTACCCACCCAGAGGTTAAGATCCTCATGCTGACTCACCACCATCATTAGAGGTCAGGTAGACGTAGCTGGAGGTAATGGAAGTCTTAGGTAAAACGGCATCTTTCCTCTTGACTCTCTCTTGCTCCTGTCTTTGAGATCTTAATTCTTTCTTAAAGCATGCAAAAAGGACCCTGGATTTAATACAGGAGAAGAGTTTCAGCCCTTAAAGTCACCTCTTTCTCCCACAAAATCAGCCCCTGTTTGTGTGACTGTCTCTGCTGCAGACAGGTTAGAGCAAAGTTGTGTAACACCTTACCTGTTCATGCCCCTGCCTGTTTACCTGCTTGGTGTAATCTGTTGATTTTAACAGCATTCTATCTCACTGCTTGCAATTTTTACTATGATTTTTTTTTCTTTAATCGGTCGAATAGTAAACCAGCTGCTGAATCAGAAACCTTTATTACCAAAATGTCAAAATACAGCAGTGTGAGTTTGATGATATTGTCAGTTTTACAAAACTCAATCCAGCAATGGACTAATTTAGTAAAAATATATTTTTATTACCTTATAAAATAAAATAAAAAAACGTATGCAAAACATGCTGAGGCAGCATGCCCAGACATCACTGAAGCAGAAAGGTTTGCAGTGAAGTGTGCAGACGTCTCAGAGTCTTCCAAAATAAACAACCCAGCAGATCACATTGTAAATGAAAAAAAAATGTGTTGGCAGGCTGGAAGACACCAGAAACCAAGTTAAGCTTTATACCATCCTGTTTTGGAGTTGGGAGATGGTGAAACTCTTGATCGGTTACCCAACATTTCCTTTAATATCTTTCATAAAATGTTCTAACTCAACAAAACAGCAAAGAATATAATGATACAGTTATTTAACAAAGATGTAAACTATTATAAAATTACATTTCAAAAAACTTGAATCTTCTGTGAGACATTTTTAGTTTGTGTTGATTTTGTGGTCTCCTCTTGAGGCCTAAGCATTGGAATTTTTTTGCTTTTTTGTCTTTGAATGAAGCTTGTTTCCTTATTCAGATGTGAGGAGGGGTAGGTTTATAGGGAGCATGTACAGGCGTTTTATCCCCAGCTGATGATCATCACTTCATGAGTTACATCTTTTTTTTTTGGAAGTGAAGACTGCCTCCTTCAGGCCATCAGGTTGAAGTGACACTGCAAAAAAATCTATTTTTCTTGTTAAAGCTGGGATACAGCTACAATTAAAACATGTTTTCCTGTGTCATTTGCATAAAACTGCTTATTTTGTATGAAGAGTTCAGGTGTTCTGGTATTATCAAGCTGTCTTTCACATTTTCACATTAGTAATTTCACTAACAGGATTTCCATTATTGCAAACATCCATGGTAGTCCAAGCATGGATCCTGATGAAGTCAGTTTCAGGGTTTGACAGTGTGTGATTTTGCCAGATGATTCAACTAAACAGCATCTGTAAGGCTGGCTGAGATTTCTTTTGTCCACTTCTATGGTGCTCCAGATAGTTTTCCTAAAATACCGGTCTTCTGTGTGTTCTGTTGAAATGGGTGTTATGGCTGTGTCTCCATGAAGCCAATGGATGTAGCGAACAGGGTAGACATTTTTGAACACACACGTAGCGTGAGTGCTGTTCTCGGAGAAGGTAAAGCTTCCAAAGCAGTCTGTAAAAAAAAACAGAGTTTGACATAAGACGAGCACAAAACCAGTCACTCAGAAATTTTCCAGACTTTTTTTGTTAATCATAATTCATTGTTTTGTGACTTCTTCTGAATCAAACATATTGAGAGATTAAGATGCTCAATTTGAGCTGTGAATGCATATCTGTACTCGTCTGCTTGCTTCATCTGCTGTGATATCATTAAACCAGAGCATGCTGACAAATAGGATGATCTGATGGATTTGTTTGAAACCTGATGGAAGACTTGAAAATATCAAAGAATATCAAAAGTGAACTCACCGTTTATTGTGACTGAAGTTACAGAGTCGTTGACTCCAGCAGTGGTGCGGATCTTGCAGCAGTACAGTCCGTCATGGACTGGCATCACATCAGTGAGGGTCAGAGTGAGTTCGTTTTGGGGACTGTATTCACATGGTGTGCTGTTTTGAAGGCGGCCTTCAACATATTTACACACGGTATTACCTTTGATCATCCACAAAAATGATTTGATGTTCAACTGGCGAGGCGAGCTGGCCTTACAGGTCATTTTCACTTCATCTCCACACTTTGTGAACACTTCGGGAACAGTGTGAAGCTCCACAGTTTCACTGACTGTGTGATCAGAAAAAGAGACTAATTAAATAAGAGAACTGATGAATGACTTCCTAGAAAAAAAACCCCTGTATGATCTGTGTTCAAGATGTAATTCACAACTCTTACTGATGCAGTTTTTTTCTGGTCAAGTCACCTGTTTCTGTCCCCCGTATTTGCATGTATAACCAAGTGTTGCCCCTTTGTGTTACTATTTTCTGTTTAAAAACATTTGTTTCAGTTCTTCTGGGGCGCTTCATGTTTGTTTTGGTGTTTTTCCGCCTCTGCTTCTGTCTGCACCCCACACAACTTTTACAAACAGAAGCAGTTGGAGCAGTACACTCTTGGACAAAACTGTGCTAATTAAAAAAAAGAAAAGAAAAGAAAAACTTCCCGTGCTTTGTTAATACTAGTCGACAGATTTTCAGCCTGTTCAGTGTTGAGTTTTAGGCTGTACTGGTGATAATCTTTAAGAAAATGATGAGACTTATATCCTGCTCTTTAGTGAAAAATAGCAATTTAAGATGGGTTTAATTTGTCAGTACAGCAAAGCTAAAGTCTTTAGTTCGATGTCTCACAAGAAATAGAAGAAAAAATGAAGGAAACTTACACTTGTAGCTACTTAAAAATCACTAAATGATACCAACAAATTGGTATTGGTATTTTTCTCATAGTGAGGTCATGGAAAGGACATTAACTAGAGAAGCAGGCGACACTATCCGAAAACCTGTCCATGACTGTTCATCTTTTGGTTTTGTTTTCAAATGTTCGAGCTGCGTCTAGTTGAATCATGTACAACTAACAGCCTTTAAAACAGTGAATGATACATAAACGTGAGTTAAGAAAACAAAGCCTCACCTGATGTGATGACAGCGATAAAGAACCAGATGATTGAAACATTGCCTTTATATTCCATGACCCTGAGCTGCATCAAGATTAATGTTAATCTCTTAGAACCACTTGTCTCCGCGAGCCCCGCATGAGCTGTCGTCTTTCTGTAGTCACTATGCTGTTCTTCTGAACATTGCGAAGGCGTGTCTGTCAGAGTTTCGATTGGAGTTGAGGAAACGGTCCGCATTTACCAGAAACCTCTAGTGTCAGCTTTTTCCCTGAGCATGAGACAACATGTCCTGGAGTGAATGAGTCTGAAAAATAAAGAGCAACAAGAACTTATCTTCATCACAGCACACACATAGAAACATCCTACTGTTGTTCCTGTGATGTCTGAACGCAGGGTTGTTCTGTTTTCACCTCTAAATGGTAAAGGGTTATTTGAAGCTCCTGAGGAGTCCTTTCATTTTGGCGCCCCCTGTGGACAAAGCTGCACCTCTCATCTCTGATGATTTTGTCCTGTACATGTCAAATAAGTGTCACTGGAACTAAAAATTGCATCCTCTGTTATTTTTAATGTCAACATCACCCTTAGGCTGTTTAATTTTCCAATCAGTTATCCATCAGGACAATAAAAGGATGAGAGTTTTTTTTGTATTATCATTTATGGATCGGTTTGTTGAACTGTCTCAGCCTGCTCTGGAATGTGGCTGTGATGCCAAGATGGCAAACAGTGTAGACTAGTTCAGACTAAGACCAGAATGATACATTTTCAAATACATCAGAGGAATGTATTTTTAGTATTAAGATGATCCATGAGGGCTTAGAACAACAGGCTTTGCAAATCATTGTATTCTGATTTATGTTTTACACAACGTCATACTTCATTGGAAATGGGTTTGTAGCTTTGATAAGGAGCTAAAGGCTGGCCTCAGACGACCTCTGTGACAGAATAACTTTAGGATTATTCTGTGACTTCAAAACAGTGTGACCATAAACTGTGTCTAACTTCATGTAACTGTGTTTCAGGTGGAGGCTGAATACATCCATATAATATCACTGAGAAGTGATCTCAGTGATATGTCATATACTTTTCATTAATTGTGCTTCCACCTGCAGCTGTTTGAGCCTCCACAGAGAGGCAGTGTTGCTCTGTCTGTGACTAAAGATGAAGACTGAGTCCTGGGATGGAGATGGTAAACTACTTGGAGCGACTGTGGAGATTGATCTTTTGTGTCCATATATCCTAAACCTGTGCGCTCTGCACCGCTGAGTCCAGCTCTAAACACACCTGCTCTTGTCTTCACGTGCCGTCATCTTGTCAATTAAACTCTGTAGTATCAATTATGAAGGTACAGCTTTTCCAGATGGTTGATATCCCACCGTGCACAAAAACTGTTGAGCAGACAGATGTGAAGCAGACTCGGTCTCTGGCCTTCACATCGGGCCCCCCTCCTGAGAGAGAGAGCGAATTATAAATGTAGACGGACCCAGCCTGTCCTCGCTCCCCGTGGCTGAGCTGCTGAATCAGCTCGGTTAGTAGCACAATTATGAGTTTCCATGTGACATTTGACAAACTTTAACCTTCTCCCCAACTACAAGGGTACTGTCAGGCTGGCTAAAGTTGTTAGCACGGCAGTACCTCTGTGACAAAACCCAGTGAGTCACAGCGGCCCCCCTGCTGTGGTGACGAATCTGTGCATGACACATGGGGGTGACTTGGCTTCTCTTCCTATGGGCTCTGTTTCAGCTCCAGCACACAGCCTGTCTTATATAAAAGCTTTAGAGAGAAGCTGTGTTTCTGTCATGCTGATATTGTGAACATGGGAATAGTGACTTATTTACACTTACACAACAGTTAGTTTAAACCACGTGATCTGATTGGCCATGAAGGAGTGTTGATATCGAGTGTTGAGCACCACTTAAATCCTTTTTCACGACACAAGCGAGCACACAACCGCTACATGTGCCCGTGTTAGTTTGTGTCTCATGTTTGAGAACTACATCTGTACTGCTTAATGATTCATTCCTCAGTTTTATGCATAATTAAATGATTCATTCGGCATTTTTGGAGGTCACTTTGGCCACCAAAAAAAAGGAGTAACTTCTGTAGGGCTCAACTAGCAGAGAGTCAGAAGGCTCGATGTCTCATGTTTTTCGTCGCCTTGTCTGTTTCTTAAGACACCACCTTAATCTCATTTAAAAGTGCACTTTAAGAGCACAGTGTTAATTTTTTTAATCTATTTCGACGGGCTCAGTTATCAAATATCAAGCAGATCCTGTGAACACATGAGTTTATCTGGAACTTTAATAATCCGTCTCTCCATCACAGTGATTTTCTCGGGCTCTGAGGACAGTTGTTTCATTAAACAGAGTCAGCGGCTAAATGTTGCGAGCCACATCAGTAAGTGTGATGATTATTCTCATCCAGTCATGCTTGTTCAGACATGGTTTCATCTCTGCTTTAGGTGTCAGTCTGAATCAGTGTCAGTTTGCCGTAGCAGCCTCTTTTAGCGGGGACCAAAAGAGGATATCCTCTTTTGCACCCTTCAAGTCTCTCTCTTTTCCTCGTTCACCATCTTTATCCTCATCCGTCATTTCTTCCTTGTCCTTGCCGTACCTCTACCAAACATTCCCAGCCTCTCTCGATTAATCTCTCACCTTTTCACCTCTAAGTCCCTTCCTGATTTGTTCTCTCTCACAGTCCTTGATTACCCCGTGAGGCCTTTTTACTTCACTTCATCTCCTCCGCTTTCTAAGTCTCCTCTAATTTCTCTTCTTGACTTTTCCAACCTTTTCCCTTAGCCACTATCATTTTCCATCATCCTTTTTGCTTTCTAGCAGTAATGGGCTCAGACTTTACAGCCATTACGGAGTGAACTCTCCATTGAGATAACTTTTAGAGAGCGCACTCATGCAAAGTAACAACCACTGTTTTTGCACTTCACTGGTTCTTGTTTGAGGGATCATACAGTTCTGAGTCACCTCACTCTTTCCTTTAGTTTTTTAAATTCCTCTCTCATACTCTCCGTCCATACTTCTTTCTCCTTCCTTGGTGTCCCCATCTCCTTGTCCACAGGCGCTCAGCTTGGGACGGGTCCAACCAGCTGGCTGGGTCAGGGTTTCGGAGTAACCCGGGTCAACAGCTGCTGTGTGCTTCATGTCTTTGTGGAGCCAGGTCCAGGATAACTGCCATGTCCTTGCATAAATACATAGATGCATAAATACACAGAGACATGTGACCCGCCCTCGAGACCTTCTGCCACATCACTCACCGTCCACGGACGTTTCCTGGAATGCCCTTGGGCTGTCCCATCTGGACCACGTGTGCTGTTGCATCTGTGTGTGTGTGTGTCTGTGTAAGTGACAACATCTCTGTGCCTGTGCATCCCCTCCTCTTTGAAGCTCTGATTTTGATCATAAATTGAATTTAATTAGATGAAAGCTTGGATCCAGAACTGCTGCAAAGTTTGAGTTTAACACAACAGCAACCAGTTAGTTTTAAATATGAGTCACATTTTAAGATTTAAATGTTGTCATTAAATTGTTATAGACTCCCCTCGCCAAAATTCCTAAGACAGAGGCTTAAAACACTCTATCAGGCAGAGTTTTGTGTCACCTCTAAGGCCTTTCCCAAACGTCAGTGGTTATTTTTAACTTTCATTCGCACATGCCAGACGGGGAAAAAAAGGCAATGAATCACTGTTTGAGAAACATCTTGTGTTGGTCTAAACATCCAAAATCTTCAGAACGAACACACATTCACACCAACACACACACACACACACACACACACACACACACACACACACACACACACACACACACACACACACACACACACACACACACACCTGAATCGATAAACTGTGGTATCAAGTATAGAGCCGATGTTACTGAATTGGAACCGCAAACCAATTCTGTCCCTCATTAGAGGAGTGTGTTGTCGCAGAGCCGTGCTGTGCGAGTCTTCAGGGACCTGATCCGGCGCCTGCAGACCTGTAAGAGTGGGAGAGAGAGAGAGAGAGGGAGGGAGAGAGAGAAGGGAGGAGATTTAAAGAACACTAACTACCTGATAGCTGAAGGGTTGAATGGTCGTGTAAGGACATCTACTCTTATTAAATGAACCTGTTTTCAACCGATCACATCAAACGTCTTTCTCAAACACCACGAGCGCATTCCCTCACCCTGAAACGTCACAGCAGGGCACTGGATGGTTTTCATTAAGTGATGAATCTAAAATTAGAACAAGCTTTGAAGATTTAATTCCTGGGTTGTGAAGCCGCATTCCCAGCTGTTTCCACTTGATGGCAGCAGCTCAGTGGAGTTTTCTCTCAGCTGTGATGGTGTTTATCTCAGCTGGTCCTGGTTGTGTTTGTCTTATTTAAGGAGAATCTTTTACACAAATAAGACAGCATGGTGATATTTTACGCCGACGTTCTTGTAAAAATGATTTTCAACAACGACAAAGCTTTCTTGGTTGAATAAATCTCAATAAATACATCAGATTATACAAGCTGACTCTTTTAAAGCAGACCCAGTGAGCGCTCCCTGATTTAGAGCTGTCACTACGAACTCCTGTCCACAGGGAGCAGGTGTGACACACGAGTCTCTGCTTCAGTACATCAGATAAGTGCACACTAGAGTGTTAGCCGTGAAGGTGCTTTGTTTGTCAGGGTGGAGAGATAATCTGCTGCTAGGGGACGATGTGGATCACCAGGGTCCAGTGGAAGGATGTGGAAGCTGTTTCTTCAGATGACAAATCTGTATTGTTGATTAAACGTCACATATTTACAGTTTAATATGATTTAACACTTATGGTGATACTCCAGTTTTTAGATTCAATCATAGATAAGGACTGAAGCGTAAATAATCCCAAATGTATCCATGGGGTTAAATGATTCAGTAAGGAAATCCTCTGTCTCTTGCACGGAGCCAAACCACAGTGGAGACGGATTGAAATGGATCAAGTGGATGTTTGGCATTAATGGATACAGAAATTTTGGACCAGACTTCTTTGTGCAAGCGCAGTCAAAAATGGACACACGTTTGTTTTATGTATTTATTTTGGTGTGTGTTTTGGTCCTTTGCATATTTACGATACATCAACTAGTTGTTGAAATGTGAAACTTTTTTCGTTTCATGTAGACAACATAAGAGAGCAGCTGGTGGACCACCATGTCTCTGACAGGAAGGAGAAACCAGTGCTGAGCGGAGACGGCGGACAGATTATGGAGCATTTGAGAGAAAGACGGGATGTTCAGCCAGCTGGCTGTGAATTGTGAAAGCGATTCACTGCGTCTCATAAATGTCTCCCCAGAGATAACCGTCAAAAAAAAAAAAAAAAAAAAAAAGACTGAAAATAGTCCCAATGACAGTCCCTGCTTCTCCCTTCTGTCCTGCTGGGCCGGCTCAGACACACTGACTGCAAATTCTCTCCAATCAGACAGCTGCTGAGTCTGATACCTGTAATTACAGCCCCAGGTTTACACATGCCTGCCATTTATAGATACATTTGATGAATTCTTATGGTAAAGCTGCTGTTTGCACATGATGCTAACAGCTAATCAAACACAGTGTGCAACCTTTGTCAGGATGATCCAAGGTGCGGGAAAACCTCTGATGAAAACTAGGTCAAAACGGCTACAGCAGCCAGTTTCAGCTCCATCTTTTACTCCTGGAAGAGTCATTCTTCCATGCACAGACTATTCTCTGCAGCTTCATAAAAAGTTGTATGTGCATTAAAGTAACAGTCACTTCCCTCTCAATCGTAAGAAAGAGGTGAATAAAAACACTTCACACTGTCTGCCTCTTATTCTGGCTGTCTGTGAGACGATATTAGCAGCTCTTCTTCCTTCGGCGAGCGTTAGTTTGAGTAGGAGTTTGAGCTGCTGTCTCAGTTACAATAAATATTTCTCTCATACCAACCTGTCAAAACTGTTGAACAATCACATAAACAAACTCCAAGCTCTGTTTGGGTAAATAAAACTTTCACACGCAGCGATGAAAACCCACACACGTGTCAGAGTTGTGTGTACGGTTGTGTTGCTGCGCTTCTCTTCTTATCGCACAGTTTATGACCTCGGGTGAGACTGGAAGGTTTTTAGCATCTCTTGACTTACACAGATGATGTATGCTGTACTGACATGTGGCTCCCAGTTTGGTGTTGATACCAGGGAAGAAAGACAGGAGACATGGGGAGTACAGAGAGGTGAGGGGTGACTGCCGCATCGAGGACTAAAGCATCTGTCCATAGGGGACCGTTCTGCCCTCTAAGTTACTCACATCTTTTCTTTCCATTGCTTATTCTCCACCCTTTCAACACCAGAGAAGATTCCTCTTTGGGTACTCATGAATGGAGCGAGTTACTCGCTATCATCAATGCTGGAGTCATATCCAGGGAACTTTCACAAAGAAAAGTAAACTAGAGGAAAAAGTGAAAGCAGCAGGGAGATTTTGTACGAGTCCTTTGATGGTCTACGGTATTTTAACTTCAGAGTTCCTTTATTGTGAGCAGAGGACGTTTTCTCCTCTAAAACTACGCTTCGATTGCAAAAGTTTCACAAGTTCGTGTAAACTGTTGCCCTGAAATCTTCTCTTCCTGAGCCAGCCACATCCTCCTGCCGTGGTAAACCACACGGCAGTTTATCCAAAGAATATCTCATCAAAGACTCAGGAAGACTTCCAGCAGTCATGAATGAGTGATGATCTCACACCGTCGCTCTTCTTTGCTTGAGAAGAATCTGTTTTCAGACTCAGTTTTTCAAAACCAACAACAACAGGAAAACATTTTGTTTTGCAGCCAAAATATGCTTTCCTTGCCCCGTAAGTCAGAGGACTGACACTTTGCTGAACCCAGGGTTTAATACTTTTAGTTAAATTGCTGGAGGTTGATTTTTCGGTCAGTTCAGCACCGAAATCCCATTAAAAACACCAGAAAAAGCAGTCCATAATCTTTATTCTTTTGTGATACATGTCATGCACCCTTATTAGCTGTTTGTTATTTTTACAGTATATCCTTTGCTTAAGCCTTCTGCTATTTGTCGTTGTCATGATGTATTCCCCTCATTTCTTAGATCGTAAAGATCGATCTCTTATCACGGACACAGTGGGGGAATTCACTGAGAATGGATTGTGGATTGATTGCCCCTCAGAGCATGCTCTAGACCTGTGCTTGGAAGATTAAATGATCTCAGTGATGTAAAATCAGAGTTCATAAACTGTTGAAGTAAAATATTCGTAAGATGTCTATCATTAACAAATTTCAACAAAATCCTAAAGAGGGGGTTTTGTGCTCTTTTTTGGTCTTTATTCTGTCCTTCTGGTGCCCCTGTAGCAGCTTTACATGATTTATTTAGAAAAATCCCTATTTACCTCACACTGGTGTTTGGGAAAACCCCTTTTCAGCCTCTGTCTCAGACACTTCTTGGCTACTGTCTCTTTAAGGCTCCCTGCTCCACAACCCCCCTTCCTTCTGACTGGCCAGCCCTCTAGAGGCCTGACAGAGTTAAGAGGGTTTGGGAAGACTTTTCTAATCCATGGCTAACAATACCAATGACTTATTCTGGGGCATTACCTCCACTTACTGCAGCCAACAGTCTGGTAACGATGAACTAAAGTGAATCTGAATGATGGGGGTTTCATGTTTAGTGCCTCCATGTCAGATTATTCTGCACGATTATAATCTCGAGTCTCTAATCCCGTCCTGTGGGAGATGATGGGATTCATTTGGTGTGTAAAACAATGCTGATTACGTGCTCGAGTGCGCTGGCATTGTTGCTCCTCATACAGCAATCACAGAAGACGGTCAGACTGAACTGATTTCAACTCGAGTGAATTGGATCGAAACTGTGCAGAGAGAGAGAGAGAGAGAGAGGCGGCTGACTAACTGCAGCGCTGAGTGGAATACGATTCATTCAGCTGCTCACAGGTGCCAAACGCAGAGCCAAGTGTGTCTGATTAAAAGAGAGGAGCTGCATAAAGAATCAGGGCAGGGTGCTTTGTTAGTCCAAATGTAAATCTAAGCTGATGTTGTGTGAAATAAAAGAGACAACTTTTAATGGAAAACCCGGGGAAGAGATGTGGAGGTTGGTTTGTTATTGGCAGACGTGCCTTCAGTAATCAATCGTTTTCTAATCTAACAGGAAATGCTCCTCTTGGGGTTCTGCAGATTTAGTGTCAGATGGTCACTGTTTTCCCATTTTAGCACCTACTTATCTATTCACTTACCCTCCAATGATGTTTGATAGGCTTTGTACGAAATCAGCGGAACAAACAAATAAAAGAGAAGAGCTTGTTTGTGACGCCGGGCCATAGATTTATTTGTCCTGCCAATAATTTAGCTCTCCTGAGTGAGCGTGCGTGAGAAACAGGACTGTGACTGTGGAGAGGAGACATGAAAGCCTCACATGAAGCGAATTAATGTTGGTAATTGAGTGGAAAAACTGGAGCTCCTCCAGTTGTGACAGGGTGAAGTGGTGCCGAGGTTTATTAGTTCAGACGTCATGGAGCGACAGGATTCTGTCAGAATCACTGATTCAGATCAGAAAATACAGAATTTATTCATCAGAAGTCCTGAAAAATACATTTTCACCCTCCAATAAATTTAGTAATGCCAAGTAGATCTGGTTCAGATTTCATTCATTAGGGGGTCACAAACTTGCACCAAGGCAAGAAGGTTTGAGTCTTGTAGTTGAGGTATCAGCCTTAACAAGGAGAACACCTGAGCAATCTGTCCAACAATTTGTCCTGAATTTCACTCAAAGACCAAAAAAGTCGACCCACGATCAGATAGGTTGACGGATCTTCTTTTCTCGCTTATGTTGCAAAAAAAACAAAAACAAAAAAAACACTACAGTGCATGCAGGCTGAGCGCTGCAGAAGGAGCATGATCAGCAGCTTAAACCCGGGAATAAAAGTGAACATGCAGACAGAAACACTCACTGATTAATCTAATTAAGTCTGTCAGAGATGGATTGAACGAGCTGCTGCCCGATGACTGACTGCTTTACTGACTGATGCTGAGGTACTTTACTCCCAAAAACTTAATTTACACACAAACACACTCTACATTTAATTAAACAACCCCCTACTCTGTGTATGCGATAAGACCTTTATCACTGTCCACAAACACACACACACACAAACACACACACAGACACACAGTGGAGCCAGAGTAATTATGGATGTGTCCAATCACCATGAATTACCTTAAGTTTAATTAATTTGGTGCAGTAGGTCTTGGCTCTATCTATCCATCAGCTTTTATGTGCTGTCTTCCGCTCGCCCTCCATCTACTATCATTTCCCTCTTTAAAGTAGAAGTATCGACCGGGGCCTGTCGTCGTTTTATGAAGTAGTCCGGAGTGCTTGTCTCTATTTTTCTTCCCTTTATGTCCCTGTTGTTCTTGAGCTGAAGGCAAGGGATATTTGACTTGTCACTGCAGTTATAAAAAACAGAGGTCTCTGGATATAAACTGTAAAATTGGACCTGAAATGACGTCTGCTTTTTGCAAGAGAGACCGCAAATAAATGAAATATTTGAGAAAGATCTAAACGCTGCAAAAAACAAGGCTCTATTTGGGTGAGGTAAACAGAAGCGGATAAGGGGATGATCTATGAGCAGTGTTTTTAATTTCCTCTGTTATATTGCCTCAGACAGGAGGAGCAGGTTGTGCTGTTGAAGAGGGAAAAGGTGGAGAATCAGAAGTTGATTTCCCGCCAGATCAGAGGGGGAGGAATCGGATGTGAGATGTAGATGGATAGATGGTGATGGGGCGTTCTTCCTCGGGAGGCCTGCGGTTTAATTGAGTTTGTGAAGCAGTGGACGGAGCAGATTGATGGAGGACATCCGTCTAACAGCACCATGATGTCTGTGGAACTTCCTCCAACTCTGCAGCTCTCACCTGATCTTTTTATCGCTTTATTCTTTCTCTATTCATCTCACTTACTGTCCTGCTCCTCTGTACTTTCTCTCTACACTTTATGGCCTTCTCAGCTCCCTCTGTCCTGATTTAGTTCTCATTATTCTTCCTTTCCTTACTCAGTCTTTATCCAAGGTATCGTCTTTACCTGTCTCCTTCAACGGCACACCTAGACTTTATTTCCCCATCTCTATCGTCTGCATATTTATAGTGCGGTGGGCCACGGAGAAAGTAGTTACTTTCCTTTTTCCCTGTCTTAAAAATTCACACACATTCACGTGAATTGCATTTAAAAACACCAGCAAATATGTGCTGAGGGGAAACATGCTGAAACTGCAGAAATGATGCAACTTCAAAAGCATGTGCCAAAAGTCCAAAGCAACGGCAACAACTGAGAAGCGCTGCAAATGAAAGATGTGATGCAAAACGGTTGAAACAAACAGATGCATGTACAGCAAAACATGCTCAAAATGCACAGAAGAAGGATAAATGCTGCAAATCCAGACTTTAAATAGAAGTGCTTCAGGACTGTGGGGGTCATTTGCTTTTCATCATTTGTTAATGGCTGTGTTTGTGTGTGCTGGACATTTGAATCTTGTCCCCTGCAGTAGATTTTTTTTGTTTGTTTCTGCTTTCAAAATCTTTATCAACTATTCAGCAGCCTCGCATACACGCAATCATAATCCCCTGGCTCCATCATCAGTGATTCTGCAGTAATTGGTGGATGTTATCAAAAATTTACACGTATTTATGTATATTTGCAGCACAATTCCACACTAATACACACACACACTTAAACCTATTTTCGCCCGCCTGTCTCCCTCCGTGTGCTGACAGCTGGTTTCGGACTGAGATGGGATCAGATTGATGGAGCTGTTGTGGTGCTGCCTGCAGAGTTACAGATTCTCATGTTCATCTGTGGCCTGGTCCATAGATGTGTTTGTGTGTGTGTGTGTGTGTGTGTGTGTGTGAGAGAGAGAAAAAGAGAGAGAGAGGATTTATCGATTGAAGATTAGAATGCAAGAAAGAAGAGAGAGAGAGTCGTAGGGATGCGAAAACGTGAAGAAGTGGATGAGATGCTAATGCATTCATAGCACATGAATTAAAGAGCAGGGAGTGAATCTGGGTGTGAATGTAGTGAGTATTCTGTTAGCGTGCACCAGTGTGTCTCTCTTTGACACTCTCCCTGATGAGATTCAGTGTCACACTGTTCCCCCGTGATTGTAATTCTCAGCACTACACACACTTAATATTTCTTATTATCCAGCCTGTCTCCAATGAGTCAATGGGTCCTTCTTTTCTTTTTTTTTTTTTTTTTAATGATGAACAGCCTTTTAGCTAACAAAGCTGCTCATACAATGAGAACAGAACGCTCATTAAAATACCCAATGTGACTAAAATGTGACGACTGGGTGGCGGATCCATTCATAAACATAAAAAGGCAATATAAGAGACAAAAGACAAGGAAGAAAATTCTTTATAATTAAACACAAAAGAACGGCTACATACTGCATAGCCAATAATACTATTAGAGAAACAGAGAGCAAAGATTTAAGGTGAAAATACACCAGCTTGTGTGCAATGTGTCAACTTGACACCCAAAGCTCAACCCAATCAGAACCAAAGAAGTCTGATGCTTTGGTACCAAATTTGGTACCATTTTTTGTTGGAACAATGCAGAGAGTCCAGACCTCGTCATTCCAGCAGCCATTAGGCTCCATAACTCTGTAGCCAATAGGAGATGAGATGAACGTCTTGTTTAATGTGATTTTTTTTATATAATTTCCTCTGCCAGACACATGGATTTTTCTGCAGGGATTAATAATTTCTTTTCATTTCATGTCATTTAACTTCTTTTCATTTCATGTCATTTCTTCTCTTTTCTTTTCTTTTCTTTTCTTTTCTTTTCTTTTCTTTTCTTTTCTTTTCTTTTCTTTTCTTTTCTTTTCAATCTATTCTATTCTATTCTATTCTATTCTATTCTATTCTATTCCTTTCATGACCTGCTTCCAGAGATCTCCATGGCCCTGTTTCGAACCGCTGCAGCATTAGCTTCAGTAACCTCCACACTCCCCCTGGTCATCTGCCTCAGACTTAAATCTGTCCTTTGATTCTCCCCGCCTCTGCCAGTCCGTCCCTCTTTCTCTTTCACCAGCTTACGTTACATTCTGTGAGTTCTGTGGCAAACACTCTTCTCTCGTCACCTTCCTCCCTGTGCGGTGGGAAATGTCATCCTCCCATTCTCTCAAATTTCTTTTGTCCTTCCTTTCTTCACCTGGTATTATCTAGCTCGGTCTCAGGCTTGCGATCATTCTCTTTTTGACAATATTTCTTCAGAGAGGAGCTATTTCCTTCCCTTCACCTCCCTCTCCCCCTCTCCTCCGGCTTTAGCTTCTTTCTTTTTTCCTCATTTGGTTTTCTGTCCTGTCATTATCGACTGCAGTGAGTGGCTTTGTGTGGCAGCTACAGTCTTATCTGGGTCTGTCAGGTGCAGCTAGGAATCCATTCATCAGTCGGAGGCTCAAAGGTGGGTTGGGGAAACGCCAGCGTTGCCTCAACACTGAAATGGAGGTAATATTCCTGGACAAAATGTATAAACCTTAATGTATCTAAGATTCTCTCTTTTTCTTTATCTTTAAATGTGTATCTTTTCCTGCTCGATGGCTGTCCTTATGTAGCATTACTCAGGCTGGCATCCTACACTTGACTGTAGTATACAATATAATAAAACGGTATCCAAAACAAAACCTCAGCTCACGCTCTGAAAGTGAAATAAAACAAAGTCCTAACAGAAGAATCTTAGCAACACTGGAAAAACTGCTTAACTTAGAAACACAAAATTTCATTTAGAGCCTGATCCAAAATAAGAAAACACATGAAGCTAGAGATTGGATTTCAAGGCAAGGTTGACGCACAAACTTGACAAGACCATCTAGCACAGGACAAGGGGAAGACGCAGGCTTTGACACAGGAGGTAAAGGGACACAGGTGGAAACAATGAGGAGCAGGGATGACAGTCACAACAGCGGGAAAACACCAGGGCAGAAAGTGAAGTGACCTGAAACAAGAGGAGAGACGTGACTACAAAATAAAACCAGACATGCCAAAGACTGAAGTAAAAATGTGTAATTTAACATGACAAGACATTTTATCTCTTAATTATGACTTTTTATGTCATAATAATGACTTCCTTTCATGAATTTTAACTTTTTATCTCATAAATAGGACTTACAATCTCTTAACTTTGACTTACTTACAGAACAATGACTTTGTTTCATAATCACGGCTCCCTCATATGGTATCCCTGTGAAATAACTGAATTAAAAGAGCCACATAGAATTGGATAAGGAATATTGAATATTTCTGTTTTGCATAATAGATTTATTGATAAGATTATGTCACAGATGTTTTGTTCAAATCGCTGACAGGTTTAATGTTTAAAGGCAGCATCAGTATTCGCAAGATAACTGAGTAAGTAATGGTAGTGCAATATTCCAGTGTCCTCTGACCTGAATAAGAACATTATACAGTGGTGCTCAGCCTCTTTGATGCCCCTCATGGGCGAGCGAGTGAGAAAGAAAGAGAAAGTGTGAGAGAGAGTTAGAGAGAGAGAGTCTCAGTGGACATGGTTTGTGGCTCTCTTCCTCTGTGATGGATTTGGTCCAAACCCTTGAGACATACAAATGAACAGTGGCATCTATGACAGCTGGAGATGATGCCAAGTGCCCTGCCTGCACTTACAAACACACAAATTCATAAGCACACTCACACACAGCCGCACACACAGCTGCACACACACAAATGCACACACACAAATGCCCAGTGGCTCTTTGGACAGCTGAAACCTTTGGCAATATTACCCAATTATGGTTTGGACGCCCACTGGGTAACAAGTTTATCTGCTTTATTTTGTCATTGTGTTGGCATTTTCTTGCAGCAGGCTAAAAAATAAACGTTAACCATTATTAATTATAAATGATGGGTTTAAATACTTGAGTAACCATAACTATGGTTCAAAGGCTTCTCAAGGGAAGTGTGTGTGTGCTGAGGCTGAACCCGCTGTTTAGTTTGTACTCTCATATTTTTATTTGGAGAGCAGCTTGGTCCACACCCAGACCTGGAGTCAGTCCAGTCAACATTGACCACAGTAAAGAAGTCAAATGATTATACAAATGCCAATGACTCTGAGGAGCACTGAGTCACCGCAGTCCAGCCTCTGATACAGTAAATGAATTGATTCTTCTGCAAAGGAAACATCAGGTTTGGTGGTTTGAAAATTACCTGAACTGAAGGAAGCAATGTCAAAGGCTTGATTTTTACCTTCAGTATGTTTGAATATACAAAATGGTGTTCCGCAAGGCTCAATATTGGGTCCTTTTTTTTTTATTTATATATATCCATTATTGATATAAAAATACCACTGTTGCAAGGCTTGGTCTGCTGATGATACCGTTTTCCACACTTGTACACATTGAGTGCAGTTAACTACTTATGAGCAGCTTTAAATGCAGGTGACTCTTTGTATAGTAAGAGTGATGTTCCTAAGAGGGCACTGAAAGAGGATTGTTAGAGTTTTGCTTTTTTAAAATGAGATATTTGAAACATGTAGATAAAGAAACAGCTTAAGCCAGCTAACATGAATCATTGTATCAAGAGTCTGACAAAAAAACTTTAAAGACATTTTTCTTTTGTTGCAAGGAAAAACTCATCATAGCAACCTTTTTTTGAGATTCTCTTTTATGCATTCTACTTCTGCCTCACGCTGCGACTCATCTTTGGTAAAGGGTTTTGCACTTATCCCTGTGGACTGTCATGCTTTAAGGTGAGGTTAGAATGCCAAGCACGTGTGTAAAGGTACAGAGAACACAGGAGACAATCCAATGAACCAACAGAGAGAGGAAAAAACAGGGACACTAAATACACTCAGGGACATCAAACAGGACAGGGCACACAGTCACTCAGAAGGGAGAGCACACAAGGACAGGGAGTAAAGTAAATGGAAATGTTCCTTGCCAGAACAAAGGTTAAATAAAATTAGAAATAAAAGAAAGATAATGAAGGCCCTGTGACCGTAAACAGCAGAGCAGTACAGATATGAAGAGTGTTTAATAAACCCATCTGTACAGCCGGATCTGCCTGCAGAAACACCCTGCTGCAACTCCCCTCTGCGTTGTTTCCGCGTCTTTGTGCAGAAGTTGACTCTGTTTGTGCCCGTGTTTGATAAACGTGACCCTGCTGTCGTCATTGTTCTTTTGCAAAGTTCATATTTAAACATTTGTGCGCCCATGCCTTTAACACATTGTTTTCTGATTAGCTCATTAGATATGCTCGTTTTGCTCCATTTCTTCCAGCCATGTGCATTAAAAGGGCATCATTAATGGAGTGTTGTGTTTGTGAGCAGGCAGTTTGAAGCAGCACATCAGTAAGTACATTTACATGCACACAGTAGCCCAGCTAAGGTCATCGCTCGATGGTAAAGCCACAGTGGGGGGTCTAGTCTTGTCTGAATATACATGCAGTAAAGACAATCGGACTTCTGCCCGATCACGTCTCACTCTGCTTCGATAGGTGGCGCTGTGTCCTTTTTCATGAGTGAAGCTGCATGCGAATCAAACAAGTTTCAGTTCATCCGAAGAGAAAACAACATTCTAACGACGATGTCTGAGATGGATGCAGCTGTAGCTCTTCATGTTTTTTTTCAGGTATGCGCCATGGTGTGTGCTTGTTGTGTTGGAGCCTCAGACCATATGAGCGCAGCGACCCTATTTATCATGGTCACCTACTTTCTCATCTGACTGAACGCCAGGGATTACCGAGACCCACCGACTCCTGCCGAATCTAACGGCAGCTCATTTGCAACTGCATTATTTGGGTGTGTCATACGAGCTACACAGAGTCCCTATTCAGCCTGGCTGAGCTGTTTACATGCATTTTAATAGCCTGATCTCGCGCTGACTAAGCTCATAGTCCAATTTCTGAAACGCACTGAGTGTTTGAGAGTCAATGTCAAGGGCATGTCCACAGATTTTAGACTGGGATGGCCCAGCCTGGACAATGACTAATACAGGAGAGACTAAACAAGAAACCTTTCTATATCCACTACATTATGCGCCGTAGAAGTGGTGGCTTCAAATTTAATTCACAGGAAAACAAATCACATTAGAACATCCCTCTTACCTGGGGTAGCCAATTGGATTTCTGTCAGGCTTATGCCACCCCAGCCTTCCTCTCGTCAGGCCCCTGCTCTTCCTGACAACATGTAATGATGCTTCTTTCTCTGTGTCTAAATTGTAACATTCCTCTTCATCACAAATAATTTCAATAGTCATTCTGTCCTCTCGGATAAACTGGCAATCCTATTACCGGTGTCAAAAGTAATTAACAGATTCATTTGAAAAGTCTTTAACGCAGTCTTAAGGTTGAAAACAAATGGAGTCCTCTGACTGTGCAGACATTCTTAACTGGATTAACGTATTGATCCTGCTGCGTGGATGTAACCGTGCCAAGACTGAGACAATTATTTAGAGAAAGCCAATTAAATACGCTGATTGCTTTTGATTATGATTTCCCTAGATGATAAAGCAAAGATATTGACCCCTCCGGTTAGTGTGCATCATCTATCCCACCAAGCTCCACTCAGTTGAACAAGCTTCATATTGCCCCTAATGTCTTCAGACTAAGTCTTCTCCTGCAAACTGTGTGTGTGTGTGTGTGTGTGTGTGTGTGTGTGTGTGTGCATGCTCTTTTGACAGGCTGCAGAGAAACAGGCCGACGTGGAAGGTTTTACGTGCTGTCGGGTGACATCACACACACTTAAGGGCTCTAAAAAACACACACTGCCAGTTTGCTTATAAGCCACAGGAAACACATCCAGCCAAATCCCAGATGATGTCAGAACATATTAAGTAGCAACACGGCTCTTTGGGAGATCCAGTCTGGAGGCTGTTTGGTAAAAAAAAAAAAAAACATAAGGGGAGGAAAGAAGGGTGATACAGAAAGTGGGGAGGAAGAAAAAAATAGAGACGTCCTCCTACCGTGAAGCAGCTGAGTTCAGGCGGTGTGACAGGAAAGAGAAACCGCATGGTGCTCCTTTTTTGTCACATTCTCCTGCTTTCACATACTCATCTCTCCAAACGTATCGTCTGTATTTTGTTAGATTTTGTATCTTTCTCTTCTCTCTGTTTTGATCTGTGTCACTAAACAGTAAACCTAAAAGCAAACTGCGTGGAGAATCAAGCTTGGGAACTCCCTAACTGGGTCAAATGAAAGCTTGAAGCAGATCTTCAACATTTTGGATAATCCTGCACTTCTTATATATATCCTCGGTGCTGTTAGGGGGGTTGTTTTTGTGATGAAGTGTCAGAATTTACCCCTGTGATGAACCCACTTTCCACCCTTTCTCAGCTCAATCACTCTTTTTCCATTTCCCTGGATGTTTTTTTGAATAGCCCCAAAACTGTTAAATGAAGCTTGTACATGAGATGTCTGCTGTTGCTGTCTTGCTCTCTCAGTAATGGATTTTCCTGTTTGCTTGTTAATCATGAGCAAAAAATAGCGAGACCAAGCATATGATTTAAAATATCGTCACACTTATTTGAAGAAACACTGCCATTACATATCTGTCAACAAATCTGAACAGTTTTAATAACATTTAGATTCATAAGAAACAAGGTGTCAACGTTTTTATTTTTCACCTTTTAGAATACGCAAAACGGTGTTCCACAAAGCTTCATATTAGGTCCCATTTCGTTTGTTACTTCATATCCGTTATTGCTGTAATTGTGACTGGTCCAATTTTTGGACTGGAGTTTTTATGCTGATGATACTATTTTCTAAACCTCTACACAATGAAGGAAGTTTGATATACAAGCTGCTTTTAATGCTGTCCAAGCAAAACCTTGTCCAGTTATAGTACTTAACCAATCTAAAGAGTCGTTATTACATTCAGAATTGTACAAAACCACAACAAACCAAATATAGACCTAATTTAAAGACAAGACCAAATATGTTGTCATTTATCATTGGACAAAGTTAGGCTAGCTTTTTGCCCATTTTTCTAGTCTTTGTATTGGGTTAAGCTAACTTTGGTTACAAAAGAAATGGTGACGGATCACCTCACTATTTTCTCTCAATACTTCTGTTTGTGGTTAGATACAAAATAACACAACTAAAATGGTAAATAGTGAGCTTGATGGTTGCCCAAACAATTTAGCTTACCTTGATAGCTTCATGTTTTCAATTTTGGACTTAATTAGGTAATTAGCTCATAGCGCTGATGATGTATGTGGTGCCACAACTTTTTTTTTTTTACAATCCTCAAAAGAAATACCCACGGAACCCTTTTCCAGTCAACAATCACACACACCTCATTTCTTGAAAGATTTATTCAAACAGGACACATGGGCCAACGTCATATTAGTGCCTTTAGACATTTCAGTAAGTCAGTCAAAATTGTATTTATAGAGCATACTGAATGCATGAAAATTCAGTTAACATCCCTTCACCCCTTAACAAAAAGAGAGAAATTTGTCTCGAGTCATAGAGTGACGTCAGATCGCCCAGTCTGCTTTTGAGTCTAGAAAAAGCCCTTATATAAGCTGAGTAGTCAACAAATTTCACAGCAGACAAGTGGTACAGCATACATATATACACAAGTAATACATAGCAATCCAAGGCAGCCTATTGCTGCCTGTCAAAAATTATCATGAAACAAAGCATGACTTTTTTTTTTTTTTCATTTTCTGCAGATGCAAAAGCTGTACAATAAAATCTTTCTCTCGTCTTTCAGCTAATGTGTCGGCAAAGCACTTGGATACAATGCAATATCTTTTAACATTAAATACATGAGTGCATGTATACCTTACAATGTAACTCAAAAGATCACAAGCTTTAAACAGTTGACATCCTCTGGTGGTACAGGAAGTTAAACAGGGTTTGAAGCGGCCATGACTGTAAAACCTTGGAGCACTTACTGTAGGTCAAAGAAACTTTTTTTTTGTTTTTGACAGAAAAAAAAAACACAGTACAAAAAACAAACTGACAGAAAAACAAATAACTGAACCGTACACCATAATCTATATACTGCTAGGGATCACAGAGCCCAAGTATGTCTACCAGGTTGCATCCAGATAACCTGCGGTAGAATACTTGTTTCTTTTATAGAGAAGAAGTTTTACAAACAACAGTCAGTTTGCTCAGAGTCGAGCAAGTGATGCCATAGTCTGTCGTTAATCAGGAGAGACTGAGTAAACGCACACTAAGCTGATGATCCAAAACAGTCTCAGCATTCGTCCTGTTTTTGGATGTTGAAGCATCAGTTAGGTGTACTCACTTTCTCCTGATTCAAGGCTTTTGGTCCTGCTTTTACCACAAAGTTGTGGATATTTGTATGAAAGATATAATTAGTGTGACACCTCTGTGGCTCTGTGTCATGTCAGTGTGTGTGTGTGTTTGTGCGAGTGTATTTACACTGTTTCAGAGGCAAAACCAAGGCTCAACAGAGTCTAGTTTCGTGTATATATCAGCAGTTTGCTTCAGGCGGCGTCTGCCTGAAGGAAGTCAGAGAAGTCCATCCAGCATGTAAGAAAAGAAAATTCTCCATCCAGGATGCAGGAAGTCCACACTGACATTGTTTTCCATCACAGCAGCATGATTGTGTCTTGTGATTGTGACACCTCGTATGCAGATGATGGAGAAGGAGCCGTTCACAGTGCTGCTGAGCCACGCCAGCTGTGACGCTCTGAGGATAGTTGTGAGGAAGTTGTTTGTGAGTTTGCTGGTGGCTTGTCCTCAGGCTCTGTTTGTCCTGAAGGACTAACCGTAGACTTCCGTCTTTTAATTGTAAATCCCGGAGCCAGTGTTACCCTCGTGTTCACCTCCAGTGCTGCAAGAGTATGAAAGACTCAACCCCAACAATAACAAGGTTGTGCAACTCAGCATAATTCAGCAGCACAGTGTTTTCAAAATCTGCTTATCAGAGAACAAAAAAACAAATACAGAAACAACCATTTAGTTAACAGCTGTGTCCATGCAACTATGCTCTCTGTTCGCTCTCATCTCCTGCCTCCTGCAGAGCCCATCCTTTGGTTCTATCAGCCACAACCCTCATTAGCAGCCACCCCCCAAACTCGAGAGGAGGACGCCCCGTCGACCAACAAAGAGATAAGAAGAGGGTGAGGACTGTCAAGAGCTTATTGCTTTACATATATTGCTTGTTTACTTGCTGTCGGTCCAAGTTTGTCCACGACCTCTAATGCTGTCTGAGTGATTAAGGACGGACCTCAGAGAAAACATTTTGAAGGGGCTGTAAGAGGCCGGAAAACTTCTCACATGAAGTGACCCAGTTGGAGTCACAATGACAGGGAGGAGGTGGAGACAAACCTGCTGCAGCTCTTGCTGAGTCTCACTCTGTGCAGCGCAAAGCGCAGCATAGGCGCAGATGTGTTTGATGTATATTCACGTCATGAATATCCCATTGATGCTTTTGTATTCATGATCCCCGTTCTGGGCTGATCCCTTATTACAAAAAGCGTGCCAGCAAGCTCCGAGCAGCTTGCCTTACAGGTTTTTCACATCTTGGAGAGGTAAAGTAGAGAAGCCCTTGGAGCATTACACACAAGCATTATGCTGCTAATTTATTCGCTCTAGTTAAAGTTTAACGCTGGCGCTCTCTTTTATTTGCTTGTGCAGGCTTGCTGCTCCATGAAATTGAGGTTCAAATTGGGGAATCTGGCTGACATTTTTAAACTGAAAGAAGAAAAAAAAATCTGAAAAATTAAAATCCATTTAAAGTAAAATCCACTTTGTTCATTTTTCAGGTAGACAGGTTGGCGCTAACAGCTCTCAAGATGTGAATTATATATCTTTAACCATCTGGTCATTAACGCCCCAGTCTGTGTCTGCTGCTGGAGCTTGTTTTTGTCTGCGTCCTTTTGAACACGATCATGAGCAAGATGGTGTTTCAGCCTCGCTGTGACTGACTCAGTCATTAATAATACTTCACTCCTTCCACACACACACATGCTACAGTAAGAGGACCCAACAGCTTGGAGCAGCGGGTACAACAAAGCAGACGAGAGCTTTCTACTCATCGCTCAAACCTCCATGGATATGGATGCACAGAGGGAAGTCGGGGGAGAAGGGAGACTGCTAGAGAGAAATTAAAAGAGCGAAAGTGACACACGGAAGACAGGAAGTGAGAGGAGAAAGTGCTGCAAGGGCAGGCTTCAAAAAATGAACCTACAAATACCAGCATGCACAGAATCATTCCTGCTAAAAGTTTGTCCAAATATGAAATCATGATGCAGATCTACACTTTCATCCAGCAGAGGACTTATTGATATGAGTCTGTCTGTCTGTCAGGACTTTCCTTTAAATATTATCCAATCAATATTCCTTGACACCTTGGTATCCTCGGTCTTTAAGTTAAACCTCTGGCAGACGTTTCTTGTCACTTTGAAGGAAGTATGAAGGACTGACTGATTATTTGTAGATTTGAGACAAGCAGGAAGCATGCAGACTGGAGCACTGACTTCTGATTGCTGATGCACAGAGGCTCTAAATATCTAGTAGTGGCCAGAGTTAAACCATGAAAACCTCAAAGAATGTCAGCAGAAAGAAAAGGTTTGTTCTGTTTGGTGCAGGGGTTTCTGCAGGCTGCTGTCATACATGCTAGACTTTAAACGTCATGCAGGAAGTAGCATTCATTCACTTTTCGGTTATGTGGTTTCTCTTCCTACAAACATTATCCCACCTCACTGTCCCTCCAGACTTCAGCCTCAAGACAGCACAATGCTCAAACAAAGGGGGCAGAATATATATTTCCGCCAATTTAACCAAAAATATTCGACCTTGGACTGAGCGCAGTGTGTCTGTTTGATGAGGTTCCACCACCTGTCCCATGCACAACAGCATGTGCCAGGCATATGTGCTGCGGCAGAGCTGGTGTCCTCATGATAACAAATGAAGGTGAATTCATTCAGTGAGTCAGAGTGGCTGTTGGACTCTGCGGTGCGGGGGAAGAGGAGGTGTGGAGGCGAGAGATTTTGGAAGCTACAAGTGAAATGTAATTTTGGTGACTGATGCCTGAAACAATGGCGCTGCACGAATGCTATATTTAACTCCTGAACATTCATGGACCGAAACATCAGCATCTTTGGCTCCATGTGTCAGAAAAACTTTGCAAACACAACTTCTAAGTCTAAGTTTTTCTAAAGACTTGGTTCAGAGTCTGATAGTGAAGGAAAAATCCACCTTAAACACCCAATATGGCCGACCTTTAGTCTAAGTGAATCATCCAGCACAGGGTTTAAGTGATGCTGATTTTCTTTGTTGTTAAAGTGTCTTCTGAGGGATTTCTAAACGCCAAATTCAGCAGGTTTCAGCTCCTCCATCTCCTCGCCTGTTTGTGCCGCAGCTGTAAACACAAGAACGTGTTTGCAGCTGTTGGTTTGCATGCTGGGAAATCTGTTTTCACATCCTTTGCTAATGCTAATCCTCATGATGATAAAATGTCTTTGCAAACATTTGCATCTATTGCTTAGGGTAAGCTTACTGGATCTTTGAGAAAGCACATGCTGAATATGATCCTTTATTTCTTCAAATACCTGAAATAACGTGCAGCTTCATCTGATTTTTACATTAAAACGAATCTAAGGTAGAGCAGAGACTGCAGTGACTGTGACTATTGTTTCTAAACACACTGATGGCTTCCGAAAAAACATCCTGCGATTCTTTAACATCTAGAGCAACACGAGACAAGGCAACTGAAACAAGCAGCTCGACAAACCGTTACAAATACCAAAGGGGGGAGCCCGCTTATGTACTTCCTCCCCAGTTTCTGAGGATCAGTGTGAGACGAGACACAAGTGCGCGTCTACTTGTGTGTCAGCGGGGTTGCCTGTGGTCTCTGACACTGCTGGGGGAGCCTTCTGTAGTTTTTGACAAGTGTGTAGCGTGTGTGCACACACGGTTCGGATCCTTCTCATCTCATTTGCCCCTGGAATGAGATGAATAACCACCCCCCACCCCCCCAACACGCCCTCCTCTCTGCTATGAATTGCAAGGCTTGTATCTCACTCTGTGCAGGGGCTGCAGGGCAATGGGAGCTGACAACACAATAGCATTGTCTCTGCTGATGTGGAGCCAAAGTCTTGGGGGGAACACTCCCCCTCCAGCCTCTCTGTCAGGACAGTCGCCCAAGAAGCAGACAGAAAGGGTCCAGGCTGCTTTTTGGGGTAACTTGTGAGTGTGGAATTAAAACATTTGTGCATGTTGTGGTGGTGCTACAGAGCAGTGCAGAGTGTCATTGAGGTGCACAGGAGAAGGATAGAGCTGTGCCAACACACTGAGAGGCCTCTCAATTATTTAGAGGAGCCGTCTGGTTCAAAGAGTCACAGCCGACACCTGCCGCTCCACCTTCACAGCTTATCTGCTGCTGCTGTTTCCATCCAGTGGATTTTAAAAGTACACAAATATCACTCGTAAAAGAGGTGTTTCAATGATGAGGAAAATGCACAGGTGAAAAAATCAGATTATACACGATATTTGCCTGCTGCTCCCCTCTCGCCATCAAGGCTTTGGATATATGAGATATCTGAGCATGACATCGCTTGGTTTCCTTCACTTTCGTGACCACGTTCAGACAGTAACCTCTGTCTTGCTGTTGGTTGGGAGTCCCTTGTGCTTCGGGTGCATGTGCGGCGAGTGACTGTAGGCCAGTGGCTGCGAGAACAGCTCGGGTAGCGTCTCGATGCTGAACTGCCTTTTGTTGGAGTACGCCTGGCGCCGGCTGTTCTGCTGGTGCAGCGACTGGTGCTGCTGCTGCTGGATGGGGTGGTGTTGTGGCTGCGCCTGCATAGCCATGTGGGTGGCCACCGGGTGCTGGATGTGACTCTTGCTGGGGTCCCACGCTTTGAAGGCTGAGCTGGATGTGAGCGGGTGGGTGTTGGTCTTGGAGATCTTGGGTTTGGGGATCTGGGAGGTGTTGATGGTGATGGCCAAAGGAGCATGGATGTCGGGTGGCGGGAGGAAGGGTTTGTCCTTTGGGTGGAAGTTGATTGGCTGGAAAGTGGGCGGGGACTGACGGTGGGTGTAATCCACCATAGGGTAGCTCTTGTAGTAGTCTCTTGGAGTTGTGTCTGGATGGAAGGAGAGAAAGAAAGGAAGAGAAGAAGTTAAAGCAGGTATTCTTGTGAGACTTCCACCTGCTCATAGACACACATCCCCACACATTCAGAGGAAGTCTGTTGGGTCAGCATTTTCGAAATAAGGCGGAAGAAAACTGTACCATCCTGCAGCTAGGTTCATGGCTTGATTTAAAGGTTGTTGTCGTATAATGACGCCGCTCTGGAAGAAGAAACACCTGCAGCAGCAGCAGAGAGACAGAAAATCGAGGAGGTTGCTCGGGGATCGTGTCGGGTAAAACGGGAGATTTGTAGAGAATAAAAATAGAGCGAGTCCAGCATGTCGACTCAGATTAGCACAAACTCTTTGAGCGGAACTCTACTCTGCAGTTTGGTCATCACCCTGTCCTCCCTCTGGCCTCTACCTCTCTATATGACTCAGCCTTGAAGACACTAACAACCTTGTTTGCAGCTTTTTCTCCTGGAGGAAAATGAGGGACTTTATCTCTTTTATATCGTGTTTTTTCTTCATTAAATTATAAGACTCACTCTCTCCTGATATCTTACATCTGTTTCTCTCATATTATAACAGGACACAGCTGCTATCTGCTTGAGCTACTTGTTTATAATGAAGCGTGTTTGTGTTTGTTTGTCTGCGTGTCTGATATGATCATACAGTCCCAGCAGGAGCGCACTAACAAGATTATGTCAAAGTAGATGAAGCTGCAGGTACGTTTAATCGGCTCTAATGAAGGTTTGTGAGTGAAGCTGGATTGAAGGTTTGATTTATTTTTGTGTAACAGAGGAGAGGACACCAATACACTTTTTCCGCCAAGCAATTCAGTTCGGTTTGTCTCAGTACGGCACATATTTTGTAGTGTTTCCATTGACTTAAACTGGGACAGGTCCCCAAATGAATGACCCATACCATCTCACCTTTTGGTACCCTTCTTTTGGGGTGCCAGACATACTGATCTGACCCAAGAAGGTGGAGCTAGAAACACTGCAGTCTGTTAATTGCAAACAAAATACCCTGTTACTTTAAACACTGATCGCCCCAAAATTAACAAAAACCGACCGCACTCCGTTGAGCTCATGTCCAGTTATCCTCAGTCCCAGAAAAACAAAAGTAATCCAATTCTCTGTCCCCGATCAGTTGAACAAAAAATTAGCTGGCCAAAAAAAGCCCACAAAAGTTTAAGGTCTCACACTGAGTTACTTTCCCAAACAGGAAAATCTGTATTTTTTCCAGGTGAGTCCAGCAGATGCGCTCTAGCTTGAGGAAGATCCAGCCAGCTGATTGGAGTAAATCCCTCTGACAGCTTTATCTTTAAACACAGTTCTTTGTTTCCTTTGAACCTTATATGCAAACACACACGTTCCCTTACTTAAACTCACTGTGTCCTGGATTTATTATATAATTAATTACTTTGGAAATGGAAAAACCATTGTTATCACAGCATTGTATACAAATCAGTTTCTCCCTTTTTTCATTCATTTCTTCTGACACTGTCACACTATTACATAGCTGACGTGACTATCGGCATCCAGCTTACGTACCGCCTACCAAGAAGTGTGGGCTGCTGTGGAAATGCAAACAGGATCAGGCTTTACCGATCCGTACCAAACTGTACTGATCCATACAAGACCAGGGCTCATGTGTTGTGTGGTCTTTGCTCATGAACACCTTGTTGCAGCATTTTATACTTTCACATCCCGGATTCTTGACTTCTTCATCTTGCCGTTGCAGTTCCAGCTCCGTGTGTGCATCATTAGAATTCTTCTGCTGTATCTCTGATTTATCCGTTTCCAGGAGACTCTTTAGACAGTACTGAGATAAACACTGTAAACAGAAGCCGTTCATTGTCTGGCTGAAACTCAAACCGCAAATGTATCACTTTAGAGGCTTGTTTTCCTCCCGCTTTCATCCCTGATATACCCTCACCGGCTAAAATGACTGAAACCACTGTCTCCTGTTTACGCTCTCAGCCTGAAGGAGTGGTTTCATTTTCACACACTTTAGGAAGTGTCCAACACTATAACCGTCCAGTAATTGCTTATTGAACACTTCAATTTGGGGTCTATTGTGTAACTGAAGGGAGCGTCAACAGCAGCTCTTACGGAGAAACGGTCACCAAAATCCTCCGCTTCCTCAGGTTGATGCTTCAAATACTTTAAATACGATCTGACTGCAATTCAGAGTAAGTGATCCATCCCAACATCACAGATCGGCCTTTACAAACAAGTTTTTATACATTTAAAGGTAAAGGTTTATAATGCATCCCTTGGACCTGCAGAAACTGCTGACCAAGAAAGCGAAGTGGGTGCAAGAAACTGTCTTGTTTCATTTAAGTTTAAAGTGGTGAAAACTTATTGAGGATTAGCGCGTTTGTATGTTTGCTCATCCACAGTTGCATATATGGATTTAACGTACATATTTGTGCACATGTGTGCAGCTGTGCAGGGGCCAGGCATCCTGCAACAAAGAGCACATTAACATATCGTCCCTGCGAACAGAATAAGCTGCTGGACATGTTTGCGTCTTTTGATGTAGTGAAGCATATAGTTTTCAAGGCTTGCACTCGCTGCCTGTTCTTCCTGATAATGAAGATCACATGTTTGAGAGGTTTTTACAGATACACTTTATTGTGTTTGCAGGTTTTTTCAGGAATTCTTATTTAGTTATCGGTGTCTTTCCATTATAAAGTAAATTCTGCATCCAAAGCCACAGCAGCAGAAAATTTGGCTTAAATCTCTCGCCTGGGTCGGAAAATCTGGGCTGACTTTGGTACAATGAATTTAACACGCCCCTCTTTCCCTCAACAACTGCTGCTGCAGTCCATTCGAGTGTTTCCACACATGTTGCCAGCAGGAGCACCTGACAGCAGGCTCCTCTGTGACAGTATTGTCTGCTACACAAACTCTCCATCTGCTCTGGCTGTTTCACTTTCTTTCATATTTCCCTTTAAAGACAGGGCTCAGCTTATTCTCTCCTTCCAGCAGCAGCCTGACACTACCCTGATGTCCCAACCTGGGTGAAGGAAAAATATCCACCTAGTTTGGCCTTAAAATTCAGAGAATTCTGATCATCCCGGTCAGAATTAGAATTTTTTTTTTTCATTAAATATTAAGCGGCATGAAGTTTAGGAGGCTCAAATAATAAATAAACAACAGCTTGCAGCAGAACTCAACATCCTGCAAGAGTTCAAAAACAAAAGCATGCACAGTTTTCACACGAAGAAATACTGCAGCTCTTCATCTTTTCTACTTTCAACATCCAAAACATGTGGGCTCAGGAAATACCAAGTTTATCTTCATTTTGCTATCTTCACACAAGCCTTTCGATGGAAGCTTTTCTCTGTTTTCATGGAAAGAAGGACTTCAAATTGCTGACTGTGCTTAAAGATATTTACCTTCAACGATCAGGTCTAGGATTGCTCTAAAAGTCTTCTCCCACATCCTCTCACTCTCTCACTCCACCTGCCTTCACTTAATGAAGATAAAGCTGTCAGAGCTACTTGTGCCAAACTCCTGCTGCTCCACCTGGCACAGGTTGGACCAATACACCACCCTCACCTGTTTGACCCGTTCTTCTCCTCCTCCTTATTTCAATCCTGTTTGCCTCTTTCGTGCTTAAAGCTCACTCACTCTGCGCCACCTATTATATCCTGTGTTGTGGAGGAATCAAACTGACATGAATCCTGTAAATTAAACTTTCTTGTGTTTTTAAAGATGTTCTTGCGGCTCGGTCCAGCTTGACGCTGGTTCACTGTGTGCATGGTCAGCGTTTCCTCTCTGAAGTGCTGCGTGTCCTTGCCGTGACTTTGTCCATGCTGTTGAGACCCCTGGACTTGATTTCTTTTCACCCAGCAAATGAGAGGAGGAGAGTAATGTGTGGTTTGTACGATACAGAGGCACTGGTTTGGCCTTGTGGTTAAGTCCAAAGAAATAGGACTCAGAAAAGAGAATTACACAACCTAAGTTGAGCTCTGGCACGACTTAACTCTCTTGGACCCAATCTCCTTCCTTTTTTTTTTTTTGTTACTCAAAACAAGATAATCTGTTTTCCACTGAAGCATCCAGCAAATACTCAAGGGTCTTGTGTTGGTGTTTCCACCTGTTTTACACATCCTGGTGTTTTGTTTTGCTTTTTAATCAGATCCCAGCAATGAATTATTCACATGAGTGGAAACATGTCTTTGCTGTTGGGTTATCATTATTTCTACATCATGGTTGCTGTAATTTCATGTGATGTATATAAAAAAGCAGCTATAGCACTCAGGCATGAATCATGAATCAGCATGATCAGATGAGAGTCAGACTAATAACAGATTAATTATCCTAACGGGTGCTTGCTCTCCTTTAACCCATTTCCCACTCAGTGTGTGTGAGATGTTTAGAATCCATCATCATCCTGGTTAGGGTTTGTTTACACCGTATGCTGTTTACCCTCACTTGACTCTGCAGTCAGCCTGAATTTTTTGCCGGCCTCGTTATACCACATCATCAGCCACTCCAACATACACACACACTCACACACACACACAGCAGCAGTTGTAAAGGTGTTTGTGTGTGATTGTACTCACCAACGGCCTTCAGGGAGGTGTACTTGTTAAAGCCAATTCCCAGGTTGTTATGAGGGTGAGACAAGGCCATAGCAGGACCCAGGGGCGACAGGGCTGCGTTGTTCAAATGGTTATGATCTGAGGGAGAGAGAAAGAGAGAGGTCTGAGTGTGGAGCACATGGGCCTGCAAAGAAAGTCAAAACCAGCTATAAAATCATGTTATAACTATATTTTAACGACATAACAGCAGGTACTCCCTAGCTCTGTGACATCAGCCATAATTTAAGATTTATTTTCAAAACTTGTTTCAACCAATGTTTAAATATTTGTTCTCTGTCCATTATGTGATGTAACAAGCTTGTTACGCTTGGAAGACTAGATAGAAATGATTAGTGGAGGATCACATTTTAATTTTTTATTTTTTTTTTTAGCTGTTATTACATAATGCCTCTACTTGAAATTAATGTATTCATGAAACCTTTTAGATGTGCAGATTATCCAGGCCTGAAGCAAGCGCTACTTAATATAGGCATACTGGCCTGGAAGCAAAACAACAAACAGTGCATAAACCTGTGGCATAAACACAAAAAGGTAGTTTAAGAATATGTAGTATTTGAAGTAAAGAGTTGCACAAAGAAAATGAATAATGAACCAAACTTAGAGCATTTCTGTTTCTATTTCGAACACATTTATTGACCGTCCTTTTTGATTCACTTTAACACATTTAGATTGTTCACATGGCAGCCATTTTATCTGATGAGACAATCATGATATAAAAGCTTTATTTAGGTGTGTAAATCATATAAATGTCAAAAATCAGACATCTCTTTGCTCAAAAACAGCTGCTAATAGTAAAAATGTGTAAGATCTTTTGGCCATATTTTGAAGTAAAAAAAACAACAACTTGCTAACTCTTAAGGTAACGTCAGCATTATTAGCAATGTACATATTCCCTTTGTTATCATTCAGTGTTATTTAACAAAAGCCATGTTTGTAGCACTAGTGCTAAACCTGAATTATGTTAACATCTTTGGGACTTTCAGAATGTCATCGTTAAATTAATAATTCAATTGATAGCTAAAACATAGCAGCAGCTAATGATAGCAAACAAACACTTTCTAGTTGATGACATATTTAAAACTAAAGAATGGTAATTCTAAACCAGTGTTCATGTTGGCAAGACATTGATGCACTTCACTACTGAATGCAGTCATTGCTCAGCTAACGGCTAGATTAGCTTGATACAAAGGTTAAGTTTGTCAAAAGTAAAATGCTTAATTAGCTTAATGTTGACTAGGAAAATTTTATCCTGCATCACCAACAAAAGTACATAAGACTGAGTCTCCTCTTCTGTAACTGTAGCTAGTGGTAGGATGCTAACGTTAGCTGTTGAGATGTAGCTTTAAGATAATAAAACACAGTCAGATATCCCCCCAGGTTTCACTGTTCATTATATATTCTAATTAAAGGCAAGAGGAGCCATTATGATGAATTATCTTTAATTTAAATCCAACTTGGTGCACAAAAGCCCGACATTATCACAGCAAAAAGAACTTGAAGGAAACAAGGCTATTTCACTTTTTTAACACATATAAAAAAAAGTGTGAAACGATTCCCAACGGGATTAAACTCTCTCTCCTTCCCTCTCACCCACACATGCATAAACAGGCGCTCCAAACCGCCACCCGTTACCACCATCCCCGCAATGACTGAGACGCATCAGAGGGAAAGAAGCGAGGGGGAAACGGGAGAGCGAGAAATGTGGCACCAGCGCTGAGTGATTGAATTAGAAATAGAACTTCACTTCCCCGTGTAATTGATATGCAGTGATGTCACGCTGTGTGCACAACTGTGTGTTGTAAATTAACGTGTGTGTGTAAAATAGAGGTTGCTGTGGTCTTATGTGAGCCGCTGTTACCACCTGCTCTCCACACCAAATCTTTTCTCAAGGCCTCATAAAATAAATGTTTGAAGGTGAGCGACACAAGCAAAACATCCAAAACTAGCCCTGGGTTTTTAGGAGCTTTCAAAGTGGTTACTTAACAGTGGAAAAAAAAGGTTTTTGCTCTTTAAGTGTCCTATATTTGAATGCAGTGTTCTCAAGCTTTCTTCTAGTGAGCCAACAACAGTGGAAATAATGAGACAGACTCAGAGAGAGATGGAGTGAAAAACAGAAAGATAGAGGGAGTGAGGGTTGAAGGCAGAGATGCCAGCAGGGGAAAAAAAATCAACTAATTGATGGAAAGATCCCTGGCTGGTCTCCAGTTTGACCACAGGGCTGTTCCTGGCCACCAGAGAACCGAGAGAGAGACAGAGAGCGAGAGAGAGAGAGAGAGAGAGAGAAAGAGAGACATACAAAGAAAATGCTGTAGTAATGTGCACACCATTTGATCTATTTTTCTCTTTGATTGAAAATCTGGAACATCAGGCTACACTGTACCTATAAGCGTCATGCTAAGGAATTGTGTGTGGCATCAGAAATATCTTGGAAAAAAACGCTTGGGTTATTCCGATCATATTCTTCAAACAATATTTTTTAATCTTTAAATCTTCCCATCAGCCAATCTACATTTAAGAGGTACAGAGCATGCTAGTATGTTAGCGTATTAAAAAAAAGTTTGGGCCAAATAAAGCAGTTAGTGATGTAAATAAGGCTTAGCACTCTATAAGGGCCTGTGTCCACTGGCAGCCTCTTTTATTTTATAACCTGATTTCTGAGCAACAGTTGATAAAAGTTGTGTTGCAATTTAGCATTAGCATCAAGCACTAGACCTGGAAACTTTACCCTCATAAAAAGAATAAATAATTGGATTAGTTTTATCTTATATGAACCTCAACCCAAGTTCACAAGAGATTTGAGTCCAGTGTTTTCTTAATTTTGTCTGACAAGTTATGAAGAAGTGACACTGGGGATTGCGGTGGTGGTTTAAATTATTTCCAGTGACCAAAAAACACCTTTGGTGGGTTTAAAACTCAGAGCTCCAGAGATTCTGAGCTTCCAAGGTTTTGTATGAAAAACAGCCATCAGTGGACACAGGCCCTAACTCACAGGGGGTTTAAAACTTGTAAACTGTAAGTTTGCCACTTAACTGATACTTTATATGTGACATAAATATTTTATTTATAATTTCTATAATACTGAAAACTGCCTCTTTAATGTTTAAGGAAGTTTTTTTTTTATTTGAGCATTAATATCTCAAATGATAACCTCACTTAAGGAAGAGAAAAGTTATTCCTTAAAATGATTTCACACTCTGGAAAGTCAATTTTGTTTAATCTTTTCTGGGATTTTTGCTTCAATAGTGAGTACATATTCAGACTTCATGCTCATTTGATGAAATGTCAGGTCAGCAGCCTGTTTCTATGTGTAATTCAGGAGGCTTCCCGCCTGCCTTAGCCACTTTGGCACTATTCATACCACCATATTGTTGGAGTGAGGGAGAGCAGATTGAAAGGGAATAAATTCCTCCCTGTATTCTGTATTCTTGAATAAATTCTCACTGAATGTCCTACATTTCAGTGTGTGTTCATGAGTGTGTGCATGTGCTTTGAAGGGCTGTGGTATAAAGGCCCCTTAGAAGAAGTGCTCATAAGAATTCAAATCTATGTTTATTAAAGAGACTCACTGAAGGAAATGAGGATTTACAGTGTATGAATGCTGTTCACCGAAATTATTAAGGTGCCACATGACCTGCAGGATGAATATACGTGCTTCAACTACTTCAGTGTGAGCACTATGAATACGTTGTGTTGTATGTGCATCTTTCCAAGCAGCGCGCATTTGTTTTTGTATTTGTGTTCTTTGTGTGTGCAGGCAGGCAGCAGAGCACCGCTGGGTGATGGCCTAATTCAACAGGGCTCAACATCAAAGAGGCAGACTGCTGCAAGTGCTTCAGCCAGCCTTACTCTGACATGACTACTGTCAAACGCACACACACACACACACAGAGTGAGATGGAAAGAGAAAAAGGGAAATAGATTCAAGACAGATGGCATGGTGTGGGTAGCAGGGAAGGAGAAGAGCAGGAGGGTCCTCTGTTGTTGAATAAATACTGCATTTAACTAACAGGGACACAAGTGTGAGTCCTCCAGGCTCACACACACACAGGCTAAAATAAAAGCTTTCATGCTACCACGGGGCAAACTGCGTGAACAGGCAAGTGGTGTACATGTCAAATCATTTTATGTAAGTGTGTGAGGGAAGGAGAGTCTTAGTCTCATCATCTTAGAACTTTAGAGACTGTTTTTCAAATTAAATATGAAAAATTTAATCAGGAAGGATCAGCCACAGGTTATTTTTTACAATAAGTTATTTTACCTTAAATATAAAAAGCATCGGGAATTACTCGTAGCTTTATTTGCTTTGACTGAGTGAAACACAAACTTTGCCAGGTCTGTGTCAGAGAACAGCGCGTTCTTCGCATGTGAAAGCTCTCCGTGGGTGGCATGTGTGTGACATATGGGCCTCCTTCATTAAAATCTGTGCTGGGATAAAAACATGCAAACATTTGTTTGAGGTGTGCTGAAGTGCTTTGGTCCCTCCGAATCACGCAAACAACACATCCATGGAGAACGAGCAGATGCTGAGTCGCTGCTCTCTCTCTCTCTCCCCTCACATCTCTCCTTTTCTTCGTGTCTTTTTTTATCCTGCTTCTACTCTTTTCCGTTTCACCTCCATTTTTCTGTGACTTGTTAGTCACATGTCTCTGCCTGTCCATGTAACCGTCTTCTCCTCTCTGCCTCCTGTTCCTTCTACCTCACTTGCTTGTTTTTCCCCTGTATTCATCGTTTTATTCTGTTAGTAAAAGTGTGAGGCAGACCGTCTGTAGTGCTGGCCAAAAAGCAATAAAAACGACATATGGCGAGCTCTGTCACCTTTAATTTCGCATGTTCTCTATCTTGTTTTTTTCACCCTAATTTCTGTTAAAAATGATGGATGTGCAGTTAAGACATAAAAAGGTTAGTGTTAGCTCCGCTCTTATTGTGCTGAAGGAGACCATATGTTAAATAAAGACTGATTGATTGATTATGTGTGCCTAATGGTACCAGATTTCTACATGTAACAACCTGCGAGGCAGAAACCAAATGTAGAAAAGAACCAACTTCTGTTGAGGTACCAATGAGGCTACACTGCTTCTAAAAACTGGATGTTTAGCAACTCCTCCCTTCTACTCAGCGCCTCCCTGTTTTGTCCAAATATGGTCATTTCCAGCCTGAGGAAATCAACAATGTAGTTGCTAAACGCCGAATTCAGGGTTCAATGAAGCAGCCCACAAACTGTTGAGTGACTCCACAGTGGCTTCGTACATTTTCATACAGTCTCTGTGGCTGTGACGCAACACATTAGCCTTGTCTTGTTGCCTGTCGTAAGTGACAGCAGAGCAGAGTTTTGAACTTTGTGATGTGAACATGAACATAACAAGAGTGATGAAATGACTAGAAAGAGTCGCTGCACACACACAGTTTGCTTCCTCGTTCAGAGTGTCTCTTGTAGTTTCCTTCTTCTCCTATTAAAAGTACTAAATGGAGTCATTTCAGTACGCTGACTCCAATAAAGGAGTCTCTCTGTCATCGCCCCCCTCCTGTCTGTGTCCCTGCCACACATACACTATGCAGGCTAAATGAGGGTTTGTCCCAGGACAAGCTTCATTATCTGCCTTTAGTGCATGCACTGGATGTGTTGAACTCTGAACTTCCTGTCAACACTTTCCATAAAGTTGCGTGCTGCTATACATCTACACACTGACACACAGACATGGAGGGGGCTGAAAACAAAATTCCAGATTAGAAAGAAAGCTGGGGATGGATCGTGTCTCTCACTTCTTTAGTGACCTGAAAGTGCTTTTGATTTTTAAATTGCAGGAAAACCAATGAGGACGTGTTTGAAAATGCGATTCCTCAAGTGTCCACTTGAGGCAGGCTCCAAAACCCATTCACACGTCATTCTGAAAGCTGATCTTCACGGCAACAATAATTCATTGGTTTTTGCGATATTAAGATGAAATATTTTGCATATTTAAGGGCACAGTTGACTTGATTGACAGGTGGACATGTGATGTGTGTTTGTGTGTGGGGGTGGGGGGTATGGGGTGCATGTATGTATATATTAAAGGCAGTGTTGGTAATCAGATTTAGATAAACTTGTTGTTATAAAGGTTAAAATGATCTCTATGTCCTGATGTCAATCAATACATGATGTGTCCTTAAATTAGAGTGAAAAATATCCACTCTCTACAGCAGGAGTAAACCTGGGAAAACACAAGCCAATCCTAGCGTTTGGCATCCAATTTATTAAACCAATCAAATTCTGTCCCGCTGTTCTGCCTGCCTCCTGCATGTAAATTTCACCAGCATGCACTCGCCCTGATTCAATGCACATAACCAAGAGGGATCAGAGTACGCTGGAGAACAGCAGAAAAACGACCTATACCCTGATTACTGGTAACGTAGTGCAAATTAACGTAGAACACACAATATTGTTGTATTCTCACTGGATCAAGTTGCCTTTGATTTCAAATGAATTGTAACATACATCTGCATGGTTTGAAGTGTGTTGTGCACTCTGTAGTAAACACTTATTGTAAGTGTGGGAGGATTTATCATTAAGCTCATTGATCAACTCTGCAGCCTGTTAACAGCAAACATGTTGCTGATCAATGCTTAAACATACATTTATTGATTTTTAGGGTCACAACAAGCTGCAAACATCTCATTTTGCTGTCCACACTAATGATAAAAGCTTGTATGAGATTATTTTTGACGTCTTTATCGCACAAAGAGAACATCCTCGATATCTTGTCACAGTTACGCATGTCTTATTTATTTTGTCCTTTGTATTTATGAAGTTCCTCGCCATCCTAAATGAAGCCAGATACGCTCAGCAGAGAAGACGGATGACTATCGTCTCTGCAAATGTTGCTCATCTTGTTTCATAAATAATGAACTCAAAGATAGAAGGAGTGAAATCTGATGTAGAGGGGTGATAAGAAGAAGAAGACAGAGTGGCAGATATAGAGATATGAAACAGACTGATAAAAGAGGACAGGAAAAAAAAGCTACAAGTTTCCTAACATCTCCATGCACTGCAGCTTTTTTCAGCACCATGGACAGCGTCATTAGCCTTAATAGCTTCCTGCTCTCCGGTCATTTTTCTGACTTTTTTCATTTTTGTATTAAAAAAAGCCACAAAAACATGCAAAAATACCCCAATTACTCTGTAGAGCACAGGAAATCTTTTGGTCTCCTCATCTCGGTCCTTTTTTTATTAATTTACTCACTCGTTTCTGCAGTTGTTACAGTTTTACATAGCTTCAAAAATATGAAACAATAATGTCTGTAATGTGTGTGATAATTAGCACCTGCCTTTTTTGGTGCATTTAGTGTGTGTATTTTCCCCTTGCTTGTATGTGTCTGTGTGTCTGTGTGTCTGTGTGTGTTATGCAACTGTGAGTGAATCTTTTTACTCCATGGTTTTTGTTTTATTTTCTGCAAAAGGCTTCCTTAACTCTGATGGGTGTCAAAAGCCCCCCCAAAGTCACTGTGACTCACTCTCTCCTACCCCCCTCCTCCTTTTCCTCTCTCTCTAATTGTTCTTGAAGGAACAACAAAGTAAACCCCTGGCCACCGCTTCTTAACTTCAGAGGATTCAATTATTCAAAGGAGGTAAAGCGCTGCACGGTCATCTAAAATTCACTCGCTCACTTACGAACTCTCACTCGTGTTTGTGTGCAATTTTGTCTCATTTTTTATGTGTTTCTGTGGGTGCAGTGGTACATGTGCAATTTGTTTGTGTCAGCGTGCGTGCGTGTGTGTGTGTGTGTTGCATAATCATCTGCAGCTCCCTCTCTAACAGCTGCAGAATTTTGGAGAGGTAAAGAAAGCCGCGTTATGCAACAGGGATTCAATCTGGGTCGTGCACATTGAGCTAATTTTCCTGAATTAATCTTTTATGAAAAAAGAAATCACAAACTCTTAAGACTGCAGATCAGTTGGTGCATGACAGAGCTCAGATAAGAGATTGTTTATTTCTCTTTACAACAATAATGAACAATCAGCAACATTTTGTTCATTAGGTCAACTTTGACTTTGAACTAATTCAGGTCCTTCTTTAAATTCCAAGATCTGTGAATTTGCTCACAGAGGTCCCTTCGCACCGTCCAGCTGTAGTTAACTCAGACTGGTCACATTACTGGTCAGTTTAATAAGCTTCTAGAAATTGTCATTTTTTTAATCTTTTAAGAACAAACTTTTCTTCTCAATCTTTTTTTTTTCTTAAATCAGTTTCAACACATTGGTCTCTTGCATATGCGGTTTAATCCTTTTGATCTGTGCAAGGCCCAAGCTGAAAACTCTGTGTGGGAGGAAGAAGCTGTGAGTGTGTCCTCAGATCTTTCAGTCCTTCGTCACATCAACAATTCCATTTGACTGTCAGGAAATGCGCTGATATTTAAGTGAGGAGCAGCAGCTGCTGTGTGTTTTTATGTTTAGCAGAACATGAAATGTGTTGTAAACCTGCCCATGTTCAAACCTTTCCTCACTAACAATGTGCTCTTTTAATAAGCAGGGCACTCTTGCTGCTTAACCATACCTCAACAAAAGACCATCAGTCAAAAGTGCTTATTACTAAGAGGGTAAACCTGCGTTCAAACAAGGATTAAGTGCAAGCAAAGTGCCGTCATGCTCCGCTTCATTCAATTTTCGGAGTTTACCTTTACCTTTACCTTTACCTTTCCTCAATAACTTCTTCACCTTGCTTTTCACTTTCTTTATGCACTGCTTTATTCACTTTTTCATGCACTTTTTTACGTTGCATTACGTTTCTCCCTTTACTCCCTTCTCTGCACTGCTTCAGTTTTGCAGCCGACTTTTGCACCACTTCTTTTCACAGGGTGTTAAACGTTGCCCTTTGATGTAGACTGTGTGTATTTGATGGTTAAAAAGCATTTTAATGATATTCAAGCAAAACCAACACCAACCGGTGTAAAGGGGACCTCAAGACATCAACATCAAACGCATTGAAGGTTTTAATAAAAGTGGTAAAACTTTCTGCAGAACTGACGAAACATTATCAGGAACATGAAGTCCTCGACAGACATTCTCCAAACACGTTTTCTCAAACACATCTTGACAGATGAGTCTTTGTTCTAAATCCCTGAGAAATCCTTAAAGAAGAGAGATTTTGAAGACTGTTAGAAGCTCTTAATCCTCATAACAGCTTTCTCTCTTCTTCCTCTCTGCCTTTCTTCAGGTGCTTGCTCTGATCATTTCTACTTACCGCGAAGGGCAGAGAAATTTAAACAGTCAGCACTCTGTGCCAGTTTAAGAGGTGTTAGTCACTACAGGTACACTCGCCCTCCTGTACCTGGAGAAGTGGTGAATTATTAAAGTCATGAAGCCAAGTTGTAGAGGCAGAACACACTCCGTCGTCTCAGAGGCCGAGCAGCCCCCGGAGCTTCGCTTAACGCTCACAAATCACCTGCTGCAGGAGGGCTGAACGCTTTAAGAGTCACATGTTACATTCATTCAGCCTTCAAACAGCACTAAAAAGTTTCTGCGTCATATGATCCCTTTGCTGTTACCATTCAGGCTGCCATTGTTTAAGGAAACAGATAATAAAGACCTCCATGCACTTGGGAGTCATTTCCTGACAGTGTTGATAAACCACGATGTTCTCTAAATGTTTTTATAATGCCGTTTTCTGCTCTCAGGGAAACAATGAGCTGCTGCCAAAAAAGAAAGACGATAAATGACAAACTCACTTCCTCAGTGCGGCTGAACAGCATGCAGAATACACATAGAGCTTCTAATGCTAGAGTAAACACAACATATGGACGCTCACTGTCACCCTTGAGTCTTTGCCAGGTTGTGTAAAAGAAGAATACGGAGAATTGACTTAATTATTTATGTATTCATGCAGACAGGAAGAAAGGGCAGGGGGTGTGCATATTAGTTTCTGTTTGAAATATTACTGAACAGACCTTTGATGCAGCCAAAGAAATGCAATAAAGGATGAAAGGGAGGAGAGATAAAGAAGAGAAGAAGAGAGAGCTTGGATGAATGAGAAGGTGGGAACAGGAGGCGGGGGAGGAAAAGAAAGAGAAAAGACAAAAGGAGGGGATGAGATGAAGTGTCGTTATAAATTTAATCTTCAGTCAGAGAAGAAAAAAAAAATTGGAAACGGGTCAGAGAAAATTTAAGGAAGACATAAAAAAAGGAAGAAGAGAAGGTAGAGAAAGAAGTGGTCCCTCTCTCTTGTGATGTAATATGATGCGTAATGTTAGATGACAGAGAGACACAATCATTTGTGGAATTGTGGTTCAGAGTTGAGTTCTCCTCCACTTGTGAACGGGAAGCTTCTCAATTACTGAACAGCAGCAAAGTATTTTTACACACACACACACACACACACACACACACACACACACACACACACACACACACACACACACACACATAAAGACACAGATGAACGCCTAATATGTCCACATCTCTTTCAGCGTCGCCTTTTATCCCATCTTTTAAAGCCAGTGCGTGCTCTGGTCTTAAAATATGAAGCCAATGCAAAAGTGTTAAAACTGCAGTTCCTCGAGTGTCCACTTGAGGCTGGCTGCAGAAGCACCATAAACCACATACACACCCATTCAAAAAAGACAATCTTTACAGCAGAAATAAACGTTTAGTAACTTTTCTGTAGATCTGTGCTCCAAAAGACTGAAGTTTTAATCCCAAACACACACTTCCCATGTTTGTCTCGTCTCTCTTCACACACACACACGGTTCCCCTCTTTGTGTTAAACATGGCGTCTTTCTTCCTGTAACCACAAGGCACTAACTTCATCATTTTAGAGAGTCTCTGTGTGTGTAAGTACACACACTTACACACAGGTGTCTGAGCCCTTTGTTTGTGTGGCTGAACCTTTGTGTGGGAATGATCTCATCCGTATTCTTCAGGCAGCACCAGCAGCAGCAGCAGCAGCAGCGATGGTGATGTTGGAGGAGTTGTTGCTCAGCTCACTGACTTCACGCAGAACCATAAAACCGGCAGCCAGCCGGCGCTGTCCTTCACTCAACAGCTCCCATTACAACACTTGGAGCGGGGCGGCCTTTCAGGAATATTAAGTGTAAACCTATGGAGGGGAGAGAGACTCGTATAGCCTCTCTGAATTACACCCGTGTCGGTAACAAAAGAAGAGGGACAGGTTCGTGCTCTGCATCTCTTTACGAGTGTACTTTGTTGTTAAATCATGTGAAAAATCATTTTAAACTCTCCACAGAGGAAACCATCAGAGTACAGCCTCAGTCACAGCATTTATCCTGCATCTGTACTGCTTGTTCCTGCAGCATTAAACCTCAGAAGGGCAGGAGGAATTAAGAGTTGCTGCACGTAACAGACCTGCACCAAAATCTGATTTCACTTTCTTAATGACTGGCTCCTGACAGGAAATCTTCAACATTTACAGTGCTGTCATCTCAGATGTGACGATGCTGGGCATGCAGAATTTAGAAACACTAACCAGTCCCTCCAGGATATTGCAGACCTTTTTTGGGATTGTTGCAGGCTAAAATAGCTGATTTTAGAGCAGCTTTTCAAAAAAAATTGCAATGCATGTTGCAGTGTTTTTAATTTTTTTTTTTTGCAAGAAAATTGCTGCAATAAGCAAAAATTACATAACCAGTAGCAATTTTATTTTGATAAATAAATACACAATTAATTTGAAATCAAAGGCAACTTGATCCAGTGAAAATAAAACAGCACTGAGTTTTCTAAGTGAATTGTAAATTAGTATAAAGCTTTTAAAAACCTTCATTAAAATACGTACACACATGCACCCTACACACTCACACGCCCTGTTTGTTTCAGGCAAACTGCATCCAGCCTCTGTCACTGCGATCTGTCTCGTACGTTGTCCGTGCGCCTCAGTCATTCTCTTCGTGTGTTTTGTGTGTGTTTTGTGAAACTTTATAAACGAAGAAACGTGTTTTCACAGGGGACTGATAACCATGAGTGTCCATGTGTGACATGTTTCCCAGCTCCAAATGTGCAAGACATCAGCGCCCCATCACGGAAGGCATCTTGGCATCACTTATGTACAATGAGATGCCTCTTTCAGCTTTATATACCAGCAGTTATACAAGTACATAAGTCATGACAAACACAGCTCTGAGTCTGAGTAAGTCAGCACTGATGGTTAACAACCCACTCCCACTCCACACTCTGCAGTTTTATAATAATAATAAACTTTATATAGCTCCTTTCTGAGCAAAGTCACAAAGTGCATCCCAAAAAAATGCAGAACAATGAAAAACTGGAGTTTAAAGACAGAAGCTGCAGATTGTGTCTTTGTAATCTCCGTTTTTCTGTGAAGATTTTTGGGCTGCAGATCTTTTTTTTTTTGACAGTGTTCAATAAAAGGATTCCTTCACGTGAGAGCGAGTTCTCTGCATATTCTTTCACTGATGCAACAAGAAGCCAGGAAATCATCCAGAGAAAAGATGGCTTTTGATATTTTACACGTGTTTGTACAGACTGAAAAAAACTAAACACAAACAAGTAAAAAGAGAAATGTTGGTGCTCCCATCATATTCATGGAGGAACAACACACATGCTCATCATCATTATTGAAACAAAACTTTAGCGCAACTTCTCCAGCCTCATCATGTCCAGAAAGTTATTTTATTGACATCTCAGATTGAAGATGTGTTATCTTTCTGAAGATGAGTAATTCCCCATCATTAGAAAGCACCGGGAAGAGATTTTTGTGGGTTATGCTGTCGACAGCTAAGCCGCTAAAGGTCTGATTAAGCTGGAGATTCAAATGTAAAGAATTACCAACACAGGAACACGGCAGCTTTCCTGTCCAAGTAAAAGAGAAAGCAAATGGCTTCTGGTGTGAGAAACACTTTTCACCTGAACAAACTCATTGGGTTTTACTCCTCTGACACATCCTGTAAAAGCAAAACACCTCAGTCACGTTGACTGCCCCAGAGGACCGCACACAAACATGCACAACCTGCATGGTCATTCACAAACACACACACGCACACACACACACTGAACAGTTCCTTCCCCTCTGTCCCTTTGTCCTGTCAGATCGAGGAGTGGCTCCTCTCAGTGTTTCCTAAAGCGTGAATCTCTTGCTAGTGTGCCCACCCAGCATGTCTAACAGAGATTGATGCCCTACAGACCCAAGCTCAGACAGCTAGGCTGTGTTTGTGTGCACGTGCATGTCTGTGTTTGACCTTCAAATCACCTTCCATCCCACTACCTCCTCCCAGACTCCCTGTTTGTGCCTCCATCTTAGTTCTCTCTGGGTGATACTTGATTAACATGGTCGGGGCTGCAGAGGCCACCTGAGAGGGGCCTGAATATAAAGGTGGTGAGAGGAGATGCATCGTTAGCATGACCTGCACAGAATGCTAATACACATGAGGCTCAAACAGCACTGTCATGTTGTTCTGCTGGAGGCTATTACAGGTGAATAATGATCCCATCGCTGCTCTCAGATTAATGTAATGCATGTTAAACAGGGAGGAGAACATCAACATTTTAATGTAAAACAGCATTTTGAGGAGAGCCAGTTTAGCACTTGGATAACGTATGAGCTACTAACAACCAACAACACACAGTTCTCAGTGTTCAGCTGCTCTGTTGCCAAGCTAACATTTAATTTTCTCTGTGCTACAGCATCATGTAACACAAAGCACACTAGTTTTAGCATCAGTCTACTTTTAGGGTTGCAACAACACTAGCTAGCAGGTGGCTAAATGCTGATGTTAATTATCTGCAGATTCAGGCTGAAGGTTTGGAGTATAACTATGTTTAGACTGATTGTTGTGTTTTTGTGTCAACAACTGATTTGATTACGAAAAAACAGCTAAATCTAGCGAACTACCTTTCACCAAAAATTTTGAGAAATGGTTGTTAGCATTCCTGTAATTTGTTGGCAATGCTAAAATTAGCTAGTAAGTAGCTAATGCTGAATAAAGTTAGCTTTGAGACTTCAGCTATTGGTCGACTATTGTAGGTCCGTTTACCAGGTTGTAAGTTATATCTAAGCGCAACTAAGACAAATCTTTATTTTACCGTCTCTTTGTTATTTAGTATTTAAAATCCACAGGGGCATTAGCCCTGTCACAAGTGTTAACATGTTAGCTACTCTAAGACAACAGCTGATTCTGGCATTGAACCACTTTAAGTATGAAGCTAATTCTTAGCTAACGTCACGCTGTGCCAACTTCACTGGTTACCTGAGGGCTGCTAAGCATCCAGTCTTGTCACAAGGGGTCACTCCAGGTATTCCACAAAAACAAAAAAAAATCTCCAACTGTCCAAACAACTGTACTTATCAGTATTAACTATTTTACAGTCATATTTGTTATTTCTTGCCGAATACGTGCTGGGCTTCCAGACACCTGAGAGTGCTTATTCTCAGACAGCTGGGCCACATTTGCCCTGAGACAGGTGGCAGATGAACCCTCAATATGGTTTGAAGATGGACATTTGTAAGTCTGGACGTATTCTTTAAATTTGCCCCCCTTCTTGCTCTCTGGAACACATTTTGTTGCGTTTACAGCTCTTTCTTTAGCTGTGCAGCTTGTTGTGCCCGCTTATCTCCCTGTTCCTTTGAGTACTGCTCCATGTTTAGAGAATAATGCCGCGTGAAGTTATACTCTTCAAGAGTGGCAACTTTCTCTTTGCATATGAGAGGTGTAATTTCCTTTAAACTCAATAGGAATGATCATTCTCCCACTGCTCCTGAAACACTCTGTGCCTGACATCAGCCTTTCATTTGGCCTTTGAAAAATACTTCTTGCTTTAACAACATTTTGAGGACTTTGGCAGTGTGTTAAATGTTTTTTTTTTTTTTTTGGCTTGGTTTTGCATAGTAATTATGCTGCATTCAAGGTCAACTCAGAAATCTGATATTTCTTCCCTGGTCCCAACAGTGGACCGGGCCATGAACGTGGTGGGCTTTTATTATAAACTGATATCACATGGCTGCAAGTTTGAGAAACCCCTCGAATAAACAGTGATAAGCTAATTTTAGCTGTTGTATGACAAATTTGGCTTTTAAATAAGTTATTCGAAATGTTGACTGATGGAAAAGCAGTGGAATTACACTGATTCGTCAAAAATCCTGCATTTGAAAGAGGGAAGGAAACAGTGGAAGGGGTACATAAAAAACTAAATAAGAAAAAAACAGACACCTGGGACAGAGGTGTTACTGCAGGAGGGAGACAGAGCTAAAAAGAGGGAGAAGAGCCTAATGAAGAGAAACAGAGGGAGCAGATGGCTTTGAGAGAGAAACTGATGACATGAGGGAGACAAAGGGAGAAGAAACTACAGCACTGGATCCAGCAGCGGTCATGTCTTGCAGAGAAGCAATCTGCCTTCTTTGTTTTAATCTTGTACGCCTGTTTTTAGACTGTTCATTTACTCCTACGCTCATCATCTCATCGCTGTGGAAGTTAGAAAACCCTCCATGCGTAACCTATTTCTGACATGCTTCCAATTATCTCCCATCCTGTTAAAAACCGTTATTCAGCGTTGTCCCCGTGTAGCTCTTCACCGCCTGCTTCTGACTTCTGTCTCTACCCCCCTTTCGGTTCCCCCAAGGCCGTGATTTGTGGATCTGTCATATTTTGGCAGCTGGATCCTCTGCCTGTCCCCCTTAGAGAGAGAGGGGATAAAGAGACAGAGACAGAGAGGGAGAGGGGGACGTAAGGGTCTAGCCACCTCCGAATAATTACACGTCCCCTCTCTCCGGGCGCTGTCATCCTTTAGGTAGTGTGAAATGTAGGCCAGCAGACTAAAAATAATCCAGGCTGCTCTCACTTTTATGAATGACTGCCCCATTATCAAAAAGACCAGGTTGCAAAACATGGGGAGCATCTGAGGACAGAAGATTTAGAGTCTGTTTGGTTGTTCAGCGGCCCTGAATACCCTCACAGGTGTGTTCACCTGCAAGTTTATAGCTCTGTAACTGGACACAGCACATTACTTTTACTCAGTGCAGTTGATCCATTCTTTATTGTCTCCACACTGGAGGCATTTGATACCCCCAGACCTCTCACAGCAGGAGAGTTAGCTAGATTCATTTACAACATGAACAATGCTTTATTTCGTTCCAGTGGTCCTGTGAGCTGTTCCATAGATGCAGCACACATGACCTGAGAAAAAAGCTCTTAAGGCAATGCATCTCTGTAACCAGTCAGAGCAGGTGTAGAGGAGTAGCTTTAATGTCAAACCACCAGGCACAATGCAGCTGGCAGATGGCACAGACTCAGCTCAGTGACCTGTGCCTGACTTCATTGGCCTTTGTGTAACCTTTGTTTGCTTGGACTCAGCAGCTCCTCGGTGTCCAACATCCCCTCATTTTTATTCATAGCCTTTCCTCAAGTCCTGAGTCGCTCTGAAAAAAAGTGTGTGGGGGTTAAGTGACTCGAGTGTCTCTGCTTTCACGAACCTTACTTTCCCTCCTTTTTCTTTTTCCTGAGACAAAGCCGCCTCACACACACACACTTCAAAATATCTCATGGAGTCGTTGAGGAGGAGACGTGACTTCATATGCCAAGGTCGGGGCTATGACATTTGGAACATGTGACTCAGCCTGTTATTGATGGCTTAAGTGTACCACCCCGGGTTATGTTATAAAACACACTCACACAATGCCACTTGGCTGCACACATACAAGCACATACTTGGTGTCAATGCAGTACTTGAAAACATTTTTATGAACACATTCTGAGCAGTAAACTAATTATCTCTTCGCTTTTATTCTGATGCAACAAACTTCCTCTCACATGATTCCGAACATCAGAATCAGCTGAACAGATGAGTGCATGATGTTCTTTAGAGATGATTCTGACTGATTTCATGTTACGTAAAACTACACTCAGTATTTCTAATTCCTGTCTGACACATCACTTTCCAAAATTTGACCTTGAACCGAGCTTCTCCTTGGCATTTTCTTTTTTTCACATATTTTAAAAACGATGAACATTTAAACCATCAAAACTGAAATCATATATGTTTTCTTATCATTTGAAGTTATTCCATTTGATTTTGAGACTCACGGTAGAGTAGGGTACCGTCTCTATTGCAGAACCCCACTCATATCTTAACATGACACACACACAAAATAAATTAATGATAATAATAAATTTAAAAAAGATATCAAAAAAACACCCAAAACTAAAACTGCACCAAATATCTGGACTACTTGGCTTATTTAAAGCTATGATTCGACTTACTCTTAAGGAGTTAAGCAGCTATTACTCTTCACATTAAAATCATTAACACACTATAAAAAGTCTAAACTAAGCAAGTGTTTCTGTCTAATTTTTTGTAAGTAAAAAAATCCACAAAAATGTTGCATTTTTTTGTATATCTTAAGCCTGGGGCATGTTTCTGTCTTGTTGGTTGAATTTCGCTTTAAATTGAGGTTTGTTTTTTTAAGTCATGTTTCTTCTACTACAATGTGTCAAAAACATTGCTTAGTTGTGACATTTTGCTGTGAATGAAATATCAGCATCCTTCTTCGTGTTCTTAAGAATTTGTAATGGTCATCATTGTTTCCTGGCTAAATTCATCCCTGTGTAACTCTCATTTTGACCCCCAATGAAGCCTCCCTGCTTCCTTCTACGACTGCATGACATGAATCACAGACATCAACACAGAGGATATTATAACACATTTCTTTGTGATATTCTGGCTGATTTCAAACCCTGAAACAAAATGCGGCTTACTTGCACATCTTTATAATCCTAATTTTGACCAAAAATACAGCTTTACTGCAGAACAGATTCCCTGCCACTATTACAAACACAGATATGTAGTTGTGATCTACAACCCCCAAAGCTAGATTATTGTATCTCAGATACAGCCTTAATTTAGACCTCCACCTTTTATTGAAAATCTTAACATTTATTAAACAATCTGAGGCAAAGAATGATGAGAAACAGACGAATCAGGTACAAAAACAGCATGTCACTGCTGCAAGTGAACGTGCCTTTGGCTTCGCTGTACACACACAAATACCCTTATAACAGTGCATACACACACACATGCGTAGTAACATACGTCAGCACTTTTCGCATGCTTGACATTTCTCTCACCAGCACATGTAAGCTGTCCAGTGACATTTCACACACTGGGTGGAGAGATGGATGGAGACAGATGATGAAACAAAAAGCAGAGACAGGGAGATGAAAATGACGTTTTTCCTGGCTCCCAAAATCTTTCGATCATCTTCTATCAAGCCTCAGCGAGTTTCTCAGCTCATCGTCAGTTTAAATACTCATTCGCAGACACACACACACACACCACTCCTTCCATATTTCCCTCCTTTATTTGTCTTTCAGGCTTTTATTGTCTCTCCTTTTGTGTGTGTTCACCCTCCCTGCCTCTCCTGTGCGATGGTGAATGATTGAGATGCCACGCTGAATGCCAGGCTGTGATTGTAAACCTTGTTCAGCAGAGTGAGCTCTCCTCTCCTTCTCCTCCTCATCATCCTCTCTTCCTTTCGTTCTCTACTTTCTTCTGTGGCATCAGCGCCTACTCTTCGGCCAGCACTGGCCTCTTTGATCCCCCATAATGCATTGTGATGGCTGTGTCAGCGCTCAGCCAGATCTCAAAGGAACAATATCTAAGCAACAAGCGAAGATCAATAGGCAGGGGACTGTTTCCCCTGTTGGTTCTGCTCTTCTCTCTGCCGCTCTGATTATATCATCCTCACTAACTATTCTTTTTTATGCGTCTCTGTCACTTTTTTGAAACTTTTGTTGCTCTATTTTGACATCTGTCTTTGTTATCATTTATTCACCAGCTTTTTCCTCTGTTCTTCCCGCTCTTTTCTAGCTCACACGCACATGCAGGAGTGCTTTAGTGCGAAGTTAATAGGATTGGTTTATGAAAAGTCAAATCCTCTGTCCTAGTGATCCAGCAGCAGCAGAGCTGCTTCCATCCATGAGTGCAGCAGGTATGTCCAACAATTACAGATTTAAATTTGCTTCCTTTGGCTCGTGCATGTCTTCTCCTCAGATGTCAACAACACCGATGAGCAACAGGGGCCATGCATCAGTTTATGACCACACTTTTTTAAAGCTACAGTGGTCTTCAAGGACAGGAAGCTCCTTGTGACGCGTGATAAGTCTGATCCTCCATTTGTCAAGTTTTACCATTGGTACCGATTCGTTTGCACAAAACAAAAATCACTCTCTGCTTCGTCTTCCGAACGATGTATTTCACAACCCCTCCATACAAGAACACGTACGTCAAAGTTTGTCTGTTCTAAACTATTGCAGAAACATGGTGGTGAAAGATGGCATCCTCCAAGAAGGGGACCTGCTCCTCTGTAGATATAAAAATCTGATTTCTGAACAACAACAAAAAAATACTTTAAGGTGATAGATGCTTCGCAAATATCCATCTGACAGCTCCATCCCCAACTTCATCATCTAAACTACATTTAAGAGAACATCATTTACAAAATGAACATCCTGCTGTACTGAAGGACATTTCAAACCATCAGCTGCTTTCCCAGAATAATGAATCAAAGGAGAGCTAAAGTCATTCTCTCATACACCGATTTACAATGAGACCTGAGCCTGAAAATCAATCACAACATCGTCAGACATTAAAGGACATGTGTACAGTTTCCAGGTGAGGTCTGAAGGATGCTGTCACACTCTTTAATTATCCAGATTCATTTTAATGTGTGCTGTAAATGACAGCTTCATGACTATTGGCTGGATTCCATGGCAGCAGTGTGTTCAAACATATGGCGAGAGTTTCGGGGACGCAGATGAGCATCAAGAAGGAGTGACAATCAGTGGGTGAGACGAAGTTTGAATGAAATCCAAAGTGGGATTAATTTAATATGCATGGATTAATGATTCAAGCGAGAGAGATGCTTTTAATGATAACATTATGAAGTGTGTGTGTGTGTGTGTGTGAGAGAGACAGATCTGGAGAGCACACACTCGTCTGTTTCTGCTCTGTTAGATAAATGATGTCTGTCACTCTCACAGCAGTGTACTGGCAGTGCTATATGGCTTCACTTTGTTATACGACAGCCTCACCTTGTCTGTCAAACACACACACATGCACACAAACACACACATATACGGTGAAGGTCTGTGTCTGCTGGCTCAGCCAACTGATGTAATATCAGAGTATCTGTGACACAACTCGACCTACAGGGCGATAACAGCCAGATTTATTCCACAAACAGACCACACACCTGACACCATGAATCAGATTAGACTAATTATGTCATAAAGATTCTCATTAAGAGATAAGGATGTGTTTTTTTCTATGAGGTGCAGACTTAAAGAGGCTATATTTTAACAAGATATAATCATGTTTGTACCTGTAAAGTTAAAGAAAAGACTGGAGATGCTGTGGACTCTCCAGCATGAACAATTCATAAGTCTGTATTCTGTCCCTCTGGTGCCCCTGTAGTGGCTCAGCAAGATTCACAGTCACAAAAAATAAATGAATAAATAAAAATCCAAGGAGTTTTCTCACTCTGGTGTTTTAAAAAACCCTTATTTCAGCCTCTATCTGAAATACTTTGTTTGGATGCTCTCTCTTTAAGGCTTCCCACTCGACAGACCCCCTTCCCTCTGATTGGCCAGTCTTCTGAAGGCCTGTCAGGCCTTGGTGTTTGAGGCCCATTCCTCCGACATTTCAAAAACCACTTAGGAGAGCTTTGTGCAATGACCTCATCATTTCTGCAAGTTTAATTTTTCAAGAACAACGTGTCCTGAGCAGATTACAGACCAATTCAGGGACTTCAACAACATACAACAACAATTTATATTTCTGGAAACCTCATTTATCCTTCCATGCAACAAAGGTTTGTTTCTGTTTTTTTTTTATTTTTCCTTTCGAGGGGGTTTTCCAAATAGTGATGTCATAAATTGAGCAAATATTATGTTGGTCTCTAAAATCTCGTGTGACCTTTTAAACAAGCCGTTTAGAGCAGCTGTTAAGTCTCAAAATCAACATAATCTAAAATGTTTTTTTGGCATCCAACTGAAAAAAGCAGGGAAATAAGGAAGAAAAATAAGAAAAATTCTCAAATTTTTTAGGCTTTAGTATAACTCTCATTCGACTCCCCATATGGGCCTTGGAGGCTGAGAAATCTCTACTCTCCTGGATGGACTGTAGGGAGGAATGCTCGGCCCACCCTCCCCTCCCATCACCCCATACTCCTGGAAACTTTGTCGCTGGATCAGAACTCTCCAAGGTCGTCTCCATGGCAACAGTCGTGGCCTTGTCATCATCAGGCGTCAGAGACATTGTTGAGACTGGGTGGAGATGAAGTCTACAGGCTTACACACACATTCACATAAAGACACACAGCATACACACCCTTAAACTCAACGCCTTCTGGCTCCTACCCTCCTCCCTCCCTCATCACGAAGCAGCCCGCTGTGGGTTGATGCGCACGCAGCCCTTCAGTGACTGTGCCGGGACACATTCCCTTCCTGACACCCCTACCCTCTCATATGTGTAGGTCTCTGGTGTACTGGTCATTCATGTGCTTATATGTTGAGGTGTTTTTTTCCAAATCTCACATTGTGCTCCCCTTTCAGGAGCACAGTCTGGTATTTGATCCTTTTGTCCTCTTCTTACCTTATGTGTAATATTTCCACATCTGTGCTGTGCAAGCCGGCTGCCCCACAGTGCTCCTGTTCCTGTTCTCTATGTTTTTGTCTTTGTGTTTTTATGTTTCTTGGACGGGATGTAACTGAAATGCAGTTTCCCTCGGGATAAATAAAGTATTTCTGATTCTGATTCTGATAAATTCAGATTTGTAGATGTGTATTCCCAACATGTCAGATGCATTCTTCATGTTGAGGTGGTGGGTTTCAGTCTCACTGCTATAATCTAAGCAACAAATCCAAGAAACCTTTGATACAAAAAACAACAACTATATAAATAAATAAGTAAATAAATAAAACAGGTTTCCCTGTGAGGTAGCGGGAGACAAATGTGATCGGACGTATGAGCGTCAGTCTGATGTTTGTCCGCTCACAGGTTAGTGATATGGAAATGAACCATGAAATTAGTCAGTCATTCTGCCTGGAAGTCTTGTCTGTTTGGCTTCCTCCATCGTCTGTCCTCATGTCCGCTGCCCTGCCTGCTCGTCCTGCACAGGTCTTTGTCATGTGTGTGTTTTTGACTGCATGTGTGTGTGTGTATATATGTGTGTGTGCGTGTATATGTGTGTGTTCCTATTAAAAGCAGGCTGCTGGTCGTTGCTCTCCAAACCCCGTGGCCGTCACACAGCACATGGACTGTCATAACAGACCTGACTCCCCCTCTGAGGACCACGCATGGTTGACTGTGATTAGGTTAAACACGCTTTCTGAAGTGACGTGATGTGATGTGGCATCTGTGTGTGTGTGTGTGTGTGCACGTGTGTGTGTGCATGCTGGAAAGGAAGGTAAAACCAGAGGGAAAGACAGGATGTGTGTTCTTACGTGTGGATGCAGAAGCTTTTGTGTATTTCAGTTGTTGAGGTGTCCCTGTCCCTGAGAACTCTCGGGCTGCTTTCCAAGAGCTCTGGTTTTGCTGCGTGAGACTGAATTCAATCTGCAGATATGACACAAATATGTTGCACACACTTACACATACTCACACACAGTCAGCCACTGTTTCTTTAGTGATAACCGGATCAATTTAAGCGCACAGCAGGAACAACCTTCACGCCCAGGAGACGTTGTTATCAAAGGCACATCCTCCTCTCTTACTGCTGATTGGCTTATAAACCGCTCTGTCCTGTGACTGCTTTAACAAACCTGTAACGTCTTATTTTCAAGTCACCAACAGAGGCGTCGTGTCAGAGGAGAAGACTGCACTGTGATTTTCGACTCAGCTGCAAAAAAGGAAAGAGAACACAGTCTCTAGAAGTCATTTCCCTTCTCTCTGATATCATCTCTAAGCTAGTTATCGTAGCATTGAGCGAGTTCAGGATTGATGGTTTGATTATAGAGAACGACTGTCGAGAGAAAAACAAGCGAACGCATGTACAGAGCAGTGAGAATGACGCAGCTGGATATCCCCGGGGCAGATCAGCCTGTGGTTACAATGAAGGCTCTGTGCTTACGTGCTTTACATCCCTGAAATAAAACTTCCACGGTTCAATCAATTCACCCGATCTAGACAATGAAGCAATGCAAGGCGTAACGGAGAAGCTATTGCTGGAAAACTACCCAGAACAGTACATTTTATCGTCCTGTCGGGTTAAAGGAGCTAATGTGATGATTTACGAAAGATGCTGTTTAGCCTTATAGTAGCCAGTCTTCAGAAATTTCTAGCGGTTCCTTATTTGTTTGACGTTTTGGTCTATCCTGGCGTCCCTGAAAAAAAGAAACTCTCTGCTGCAGACGAGTTCCATGTGCTCTGTTTGTCACTGCACATTTACGTCAAAACAGACGTGCGCACACTTAACACAGCTTTAAAACTTTCCGTTTCTCAGTTTACATGACAAAACTTTGCTTTTGATCGGTTTGGGAAAAGGAATACTTGACCCTTGTGAAACCGGCCTGTTTATTCTGATTGAGGTGTTTATATGGAGCATTTTTATTCAGTTTGGGCTTCTAAACCAGTTCTAATAAGAATATTCGGCTCCATGTAAACCCAGCTATGGAAAGGAATGAAATGGAATGGATAGCTTGGAGTGGAATGGAATGCAATAGAATGGAACATTTGAAACGGAATGGGATGGAACACTTGGAATGGGAGGACCAAAATAAAGATGGTTTTAATGCAGGCCTAAATTATACCTTAGCTTACAGCCTGACTCTTTAAAACTACATTTTATTTTATGGATTAGCTCGTTTTGTCTTGCAAACATGCATCCAGCAGGCAGATTCTCTCTTCTTCTATCCTCCTCTCTCTAACACATCCTCCCTTCATCATCCCCCTCCCTGGTTGTCAGCAGAAGCGCTACCCTCAGCCTGACGCATTAATCAGAGAACCATAGGGTCGTCTATGAGAGGGGTTACGCCTCATTATGACAGAATAACAGAGCCAAAATGGAGCCTGATCCCTCCCAGTCGCTCCATAACAGTAATACTATCAGTGAGCCAGCAGCAGTGGAGGCTAATCCCGGACATTTAATGTATAGCCACGCATGGTGCACCTCACTGCGGGGCTCAGCGGCAGCTGGTATCAGTAGCCAACAGATACCCACACAAATACAAGCACATACACACACATTCAGGGGCTTCTAACAGCCATGGAAATCCACAGCCGGCCTGTGAACGGCCTCAACACTCACAGGAATAACTCCTTCTGTATGTGCACAGAGGGGAAAATGCCACTATCCCTGTTCTATACTTTAAATCTTCTTTGATGTGTCACATTACAAACATAACTAACAAGAATACTTCACTGCACACTTTATTTCTTATGCACAGTCAGTTATCCTGCTTTGTTTCACAGCTGCAGTCAAAAGTGTGCAAACAATCCCTCATTTCAGGCTTTCACTCATTCATGAAACACCCACAGCTTGCTTTATTTTAGGTCAAATGTGTAAAAAACGTCACTCTATATCAGCTGACCCACAGGATGACTGGAGGCAGAGGAGGTGACAGACACAACAAAACCTCCATTATCATTTCCCCCATCTCCATGACACACGCACACACACACTTCTATGTGTAGTTCACAACTCCTCACCCATTAATAAGTACACATTGACAATGTCTTGACGATGTGTGCTGTCATTCGTCTGCAAAATCCAAGATTCCATTCAATAATGGGTGTGTTCTCTGTGTGTGTTTGTGTGTGTATGTCGGGGCTGACATGGCTGCTTGGCGCCCCTGCAGAGCGGGGTCTGTTGTCCTTCAAGTGACAGAGGGAACACATCCCCCTACACCGCTCTCGATCAATTCACATACACACTTGAGCATACAAAAACAGCCTCTTACACGCACACACACACATGCAAAAACTGGATGGATCAGCATGAAGATGCTCCCGTTCCTCTTAGCTTTTTCTTGACTTTGTGTCCAGTGTTAGCATGCAAACAGGTAACTCAATCTTAGCAAAAGTTTGAGGGTTAATATGTGCTGGAACAAGCTCACAAAACATGTGATGTGTCAGTGAACACGTCTGTGTGTCTTTCTGCCAACATGGAGTTTGTTTTCATGAGCACGCTGCAGATCAGACATTGTTTCTAGTCATATCTCTGACTCTCCGCCCTTGGTTTCTGTCTGCCTGACAGTCTGCCTATTTGTCAGTCTGGGTCATTATTTTGGCGGCTCACTAAAGCTGTAATCTGCCGCTGCCCTGGCTTATTAATAAGCCCATTCCAGCTATTCTCCCTCTGTGAGTTGGTTGACTTTCAGCAGTGGCGACAGATCTGCGCAGAATGAGGAGAAAAAGAGCTGCACCATCAAGGATCATGAGCATACTTCTTCATTATTTATCGTCCTGTGAAAAATATTCTGTTTCTTTACGTTCAAGTTTTTTTATTCTGCACAGTACGATGCTTTATTTTGTATTTAATCCACTTCAGATGATATTTTTCTGTTTACGTGGCATGAGTTGAAACCGATTAACCGTTTTCAGGAAACTTCTCCTCCTGTTTGTTTTCAACAATATATATTCTGCAACTTTCCCTTTTGGTTTCGTCCTTTCGCCCCCAAAAAGTTTGCTTTTAATTTAGAGCAACTCAACTCTTGAACTCCAAACAACACCAAAAGGAGCATCACGTCTATTTACTGTAGCTCTGTGATCATTTCTGGGCAACTTTAGAGTTCAGTCAGAAAATGAGGGATCAGACAGCTCAGGCTGCAGACACTCGGGCTATGATTTAAAGAGTGGAGAAATAAAGAAAAAGGGAGAATGGGGATGGAGAGATGACAAGAAGAAGTTGAAAAAGAGATGGAAGGAGAGGGAGAGAAAGAGAGACCTCGAGGGAGGCAGTTCTGTGATCAGAAAAGGGCAGAGGATGAGAGAAGATTGGCGGCTAATGAGGGGGAGCTGGAGAGAGGACTGAGACGGGATAAAAGATACGGGAGAGTCAAGCTAGCATGCAAAAAAGGATTATCAGGCTTGATTCACCCGAGAAGATATCACTCCTCGTGCGTGTGGTAGTGTGAAAGCCTCATGAATAGCACCTTAAATTATTCTGAGAGGAAACATCACTTTCTATCATCATAACGAGGTATCACACAGGAAATGAGATAAAGATGGAGAATTCTGCGGTGTGAAAATCATCAGGAGAAATCCACAAAAGTATCTGCAACCAAGACAGTTAAATTAATTCAAACTGTTTTCAGATGTTTGGAGGGTTTTAGCTGTCTCCGTATAATCCGCCAGAGGGGAGAGGAAGAAGTGAGACGTTGATGTAGAGAGGGAGAAATGCAGGCTCACATTTCTCCTCCACAAGTCAGACGATAATGGATCACCACATGTCAGAGACGAAGGTCGAGTGAAAGAAGCCGATATACAGATGGAGAAAGCAGCAGGAGAGAGCACAGGGAAAGTTTCAACATGAAATGTGTTTTAAAATCAATCAACCTTCCTTTAAGAGTCCCTATTTTTATCATACTGGTGTCTTATGTCAGCTCGTCTGAAACACATACTAGTTTTAGCTGCTGTCTCTTTAAAGCTTCCTGCTTTACAAACCCCCTTCCCTCTGACTGGCCAGCCTTTTAGAGGAAGATCTTTGTTTGAGGCCTAACCTTCCAATGTTCCTTGAACCAGTTAGAAGATCCTGATTTGATGACCTCACTATTTCACTAAGATTCACAGATTTCTACTACGTATGTTTATAAGACTCTGGGTATCAATCAAAATTTTTTGATACCTTATTCAATACCAATTTTATGTTATCAATTCAAACAAAAAGGAAATTTTCTTACATAAATAAAGAAACAACAAATAAATGCCACTGAAAGAGAACAGTTGCAAAATTTTTCTTCTGTTGATTCTTATTTTTTTTCTTTTGATATTTATGTCAAAATATCAACCTTCCTCCTATATCCTGGCTTTTGACTGAAAAAAGTGACCCCAAAGAGACAAACATTAGAGCGATTCATTTGCATGCAGTCATCTGCTTGAATTACTTACATGCTTTCACTTCATCCCCAAACTCCAGAAAAGTTGCTAGGTTTGTCAATTTGAAAAACAAAACAAAAAAAAAGCTACAGGGGTCTGAAAAGTTACTAAATGTAGTGACGCAGTCACTAAGTTGGCAACACTGTCCTGCATGCCACAACCACATGTAACGTTACAGCCAATCAACGGTGGCTTTCATTTAGAAATCAGACAGTGATTATGAATTAAGCCTCCCAAATCTGCCTTCAAACGATCAGTTCAGTACAATCAGACTCTCTGGTGAGAGGATTGTGTTGTTCCTCTCAGTTTCTGTCCCTGCAGCTCTTACTCAGGCCTCAGCGTTTATCCGTGGCGCTTCCGTCTTGTTCACAGTTACATTGGAGCATACACACTGGCATCTGTGTTGATGTATTGCACCTGCCAAGTCTGGCTAAACACATTCTGTGTGCTCTCATAAAAAAAAAACTCTGGGTTATTAAATCTAGTTGTGTGAGGGTTGGTCAAGGCCACGATGGCTTTCTCAAGGCCGGCGTGGTCAGACTCGGTCACACACACCTAACCATGTAATTGGTATAAAACTGAGCCTCCGTTGGGTCCTGTCAGTCATTCAGACGTGATGGCAACAACTTAGACGACAACAAGTTGGCCACCTGAGAAAAAACTGCACCCACACGGTCACGCATGAGTGCAAGCGCTCACGCTTGTATGAACACATGCAAGGATATTCATATATTCTTAAACTGCATTTGCTCGTCCTGCTCTCTCTCTCTCTCTCTCTCTCTCTCTCTCTCTCTCTCTCTCTCTCTCTCTCTCTCTCTCTCTCTCTCTCCCTGGTTTTATATCATTGACAAGCTCAGTGCGGATATAATTGGCACTGGCCCCATGTGGCACTGTAGCGACAATCCTCGGAAATCAAGGGTGCGCCGATGTAAACAAACACACTCTCTCACACACACACATGATAAAACACTTCTACACACACACGCGCACACACACACACCAGCTCCCTGCCTATAGTACGTCTTTTCACTTAACACCCGTCTTACAGGCTCCCATGATACTCATTTCCTTGTTTTGATTTCAATGTCACACCGATCCTATCGCCCTCCTCCGCCGTCTCTCTCTCTCTTGCTCTCCCTCTCTTTCTACATCAAACACACACTTCTCCTTCCCTCTCTCTCTACCTCTGTTAATATTCCCTCCTTCCATCTCAGCCTCCCTTCCTCCCACTCTCACTCTGATGTTTATATTCCTCTCTCCATCTCTGCCGCTTCTCTCGCTCTTGCAGGCCAGCAACATGCAAATTATGCCCCACAAATGCAAATCCTCTCAGATCTCAGAAGAGACCTCCAGTGGAGAAGAAGAGTCCGCCCCAGCTCCAATTTCTACCCCGCTGAAGTCTCCCTCAACAAAAAGGGATTGTTTGTTTGAATGAGGCAGAACATCATGTGTGCACGTGTGCAGCCAGCAGAGTCATTCCTGCAGCGCTGTGTTCATGTGAGAAGGATGGAGTGAAGATGAGACACACATACAGCTTCTGACAAAAATAGGGTTCAAATTCAGGCCTTCTGAGTATTTGTGCTTGTGGAGATGTTCCCAGAGTTTCATAGTCATAGAAACAGAAGCAAAAAGTCATCTGATGTTGTAAAACTTTGGCAGGTGTAGACATCAGTGCTGCTGAGGTTTGCTGAAGCTAACTCTGATGTTATTTTTGAGCCACAGCAGAAACAAACATGAGTTTAAAGAAGCCATCTCCAGACCCCTTTTCTTTTTTTCTAACTGAACTCAAATCAAAATAAACTCTGCTAATAAGTGCTGAAATAAGTTCGTATGATCCACACTTGGTGCATTTTTTATTTCCTTTACTTTAAATAAACTTCTTTTTTCAGTGGAAGCTCCGGGTCAGATTCCAGCGTCTCTGAGATCAGTTTTAAACCCACTGATTTATAATTTAACAAATAAAAAGAGGAGAATCTCTGCTCTCTGTGCTACAGTCGGAGTTAATGTGTGAAAGCCGACATGATAACGGCTTTAAGTGATGTGTGAGCGTTCCCGGCTTTCCGTCTTCCTTCCCGCTTTACCGCCCCGCCATCTGTTCTCCTCTCGCTGCTCCTCCCCTGCCACACTTTAAGATCTGCGTCCCATCACATCTCCTTCCTCACTCACTGTTTCACCTATGATTTTACTCTCTTGTATCAAACTCTCTGTCCTTCCTTGCTGATTTTTAATTTCTGCCATTATTTGCCTCCTTTCTGTCATCCCTCCATCTCTGCTCTCTCTCTGCACCATCAGATACAATCACAGTGAAAGTTGGAGCCTCTCCTGCTCTGGGTTGTGATTTGTTTGTATGTAAGCATGCAATCGTCTGCAAGTGCATGTGGCTGTGTATACACATGGATTAGCACGTTTGTGTTAGCGTGTGTGTGTTTGTGTGTTTGTGTGCGTGTGTGTGGGGCACGGTGACTGTCCTGGGGGCAGCTCTCCACACCAGAACAGAGCAGAGCAGCAGCTGACCAGCTGTCCCCCTCGCAGCGAGTTGTCTCTTCCATCTTTTCTGCAGCTCCTTCTCTCCCTTCCTGACTTTCTTTTCCTCACTCTCTTCTTCCTTCCAACTCTGTGTCTCTTTTCATCTTATTCTCCTCTTTTTTTTCTTTGTTCTCGTTTCTAGAGAGTGGACTGGACCCTCCTAGAAATCTGATTGGCTGCCCTTTAACTTTGATTGGCTCCCTGCTCGTTAGGAGGCGGGACTCAGATTCAGACTGACTCTTTATTTCCACAGGGAGTGTTTCGGAAATGATTTGTGGTGACGGAAACTTAAAATAAATGCTCTTTAAATACTCAAGATAATGCCACACTTGTGTTCTCAAGCTTGACCAACACAATCAGAAGATGTTGACACGCTCTTGTCCACACCCACTGCTTATTGACTTCATTAGGATCCTCTCTTGAACTTTCCTCCCCTCCTTTTTCTATTCCACGCTTCAGTACTGTCATTGTTCAGGTGCGTCTCTTTTAACCTCATATAAGCTTAATCTCCTCCCTCCTGTCGCTCTTTCACTCCCCATTACCCCCTTCTCTGGCTTTGCTCCCTCTGTCCTCCTCTCCATCTACCAGCTGTCTGTTGCATCTATTTTGTTCCTGTAACCGCTGCTTGACCTCCAAACTTACATTCCCTCCTCTCTGTCAGAAATAACAGCCTTAGAGTTCACATCTCATTACCTCTGGTTCATCTCTTACGCTGCTTTAAAAATAAATATCTGTGTGGAAAACCAGCGCAGGTGAGCAGAGAAAGGCAGATAAAGAGATCAGTGTTTTCCCAGAGAGGAAACACGAGGATTTGTCTGCTGTCTTCATTAGTGGAGGAGCTTGTCGGTGTGTTTTCAGTCTAATCAGCTGCACCGGGCTCCTCACAGCGCTCTCATGAGGACAGCTACAGTTTGTGTTAAGTCATATTGCAATGATGAACCTGCAGTGACGAGATCTCTAACAGCAAATCAAAGCAAGTTTTCTTTGTAGAGAAATACTTTGTTGATTTCAGACCCCGGCTTTGCATTTCAGGAAAACAAGTCCATGCATTCATTACCTCGTCGCTGGTTCATCGTGATTCCTTTTTATCATGCTGCACTAATAAGCCTCTGACGACTCTCTCCTTTGTCCAAAATGCTGCAGCATGTGCATCAGGCAAGACCAAAGACAGGTCATGACATCTCTACGGTGGCCCTGAGAGCCCACAGCACTGCAACTTAAGAAAACACATGCTTGTTGTTGATGCAGATTTTAATTTACAGCCCTATTAAGATTCTCTTCATAATGTAAAAATAAATTAAAAAAAATACTTTTTATCTCACTTTCCAACACCACTGATGAAAAGAGAACCTTAATAGGGCTGTGACTTAAAATCTGCGTCAACAACAAGTGTGTCAGGACGTGTGCATCACTTTTAGGTGTCCTCTGGAAACACTTTTGTTGTGTTGCGGTCTATTTGTAGTGTGTTGCGGCCTTTGCAACACGTTTTTGAAATGCTAGGTATTTGTTGTCAAATTGATGAACATTTTTTCTTGATTTTCTTGAGTTTTGTCTTTTTTGGATGTGTTTTATCAAGTTGCAGTGCTGTGAGGTCTCAGGGCCACTGTACTTTTCTTCTGTGTTAGCTTCTCTACATTCACCCCATGAAAATCAAGAAAGTGATTTAAAATCTTGTTTCAGCAACTTTGAACGGGTCGAGCATCAGCACCTAAAAGAGGCTCTAAGTCAGGATGTTTGGATGATGTCATCAGACTAAAACATGACTTTTAAAAGACATGTAAAAACTCTCATTGAGGTCGCACTGAATCGAATCACTCGAACACCTAGTTTACATGCCCGACTTTGACCCGGAACAGCATAAATGCATAAAAGAAAGCCAAGTGCTGAAACTTTGACGGAAGAAGACAAAAATGGGAAGTTATCTAGATGGGGCTAACGTATCTCATGTACCAAACATAAAGAGCCATAAAGACGTCCATGTTTTTCAAGATCTTTCTTCTCTGGTTTTGGAAATAAGGCAAAAAAAAAAGTTCCTTGAGTGTCAACTTGAGGCTATGGGTTTAGGCTGTTTTCCAAGATGGCTGCCACCATACCATTTGGCGTCAGACTCTTCTTGATTTGACATTTAATTGATAGAAGTAATGGAGATCGGTTTATTTAGTCTGTGTAAAGAATTTAGTTAGCTCAGTTGGAAAATGGAAAACAATGAGCATAAAAGTGTGCTCTAATTAGCATCCCGCACATTTAAATCTGCATTCATGAGAAGTCAGCAGACTGAATAGATGAAAAATATAAGCACCAATGTTATAAAACGAACAGTGAAGACAAAAAGAGAAAGCAGTTTTTCCAGCCCTTACAGCCACAGCGTCTCTCTCTTTCTCTGTAGCCTGAAGGATTAAACGTGTTTAATTATGAGGTGATTATTCGTGGACAGCTGACGCAGCAGGATCAAGACGGCTTCATTTCTTTGCCCTGACTGTCATCACCCTGTACCCCATCCAGCCCCATCACTAAACACTGTCTCTCCCATGAGTCCACTCTCTTTTTACACCTCTCACACCTTACCCTCTGCTCACATTTTATTAGTTTCTTAACTCCAGTCGTCATTCTCCCTCATTTTACTTCTAGTGCTTCTCCGAGGGTTTTAATGTGTGCAGATAATTCTTTGTCTCTCCTGTGCAGCCTAAGTGCTCCATTATTACAGCATTTATTTAATCATACTGTTAAAGTGATTGTTATATAGTCCTTCAGCTACGGTAAATATTCTCTCTGGTCTCAAGATGGAGCCAAGAGCTGTGAATTTTCATAGAAATGAACCTTAACTGTTGTGAGGCATCACATTTAAACAGCAATAATAAAAAGCTTTGAAGAATATCCCCCGTTCGTGCTGGAAATAAGCGCGCACTGTGCTTAAAGGCGGATGAGACACTGGAGCTGAATGGAAGAGAAAAATATGAAAAACAAAATGATTTGAGGAAGCAGAGGTGGTAATGGAGGGTTTGATAGCGGGGGAATAAAGACGTTTAAGAAGCGAGGGAAGCAGAGCGCTAATAAGCACAGTACAGGGTGAGGAAGAGGCCAAAAACTTGTTTATTGCAATGGTTGGAAGATGAAAGTAAAGAGAACGTCCTTCATGTCTGTGTGGGAACAAATAATGTGGTTTGAGTGCAGTGTTGGAAAACTTTAATCATTTATAAATTAGCCACAGCATCTGCTGGCATCTTCCTTCGTGTCCGTCCCTGTGTATGTTTTTGTCTTTTGTGATATAACCAGTCACCTCCTTTAAGACCTCACTGCATTCCTTTAAACGTAAGAGAGAAAACATAAACACTCCAGAAGTGTTAACCAAGTCCCAATTTTTCAACAAAAATGTGATGACTCCAGTACTGTTGACTCTAGGAACCACAGCACTAAGCTAATGGAAGATTAGCCACAGTGGAAGAGACGGACTGCTAACGCTCAGATAGAGGGGTATTGTTTTATTTGTCTCCTAGCATAAATGCTCACTTTAAAAGAAAAAATGCTTTGCTACTTAAGACTGAGGTGACAAAGTCAGCAAGCCTGTTGTTCTTTCAGTTTATAGCTCAAATTAAAAGTTTTGGATTATCATGAGGAAAAGTTAGCATAAGGTAAAGTGTTGAAATAGTTTGCAAAAGTCAAGAATAACATTTGAAGCACTGTTAGCTAAAATAAAGGATATCTGGATTAGCTCTAAGCAGATGAACAGGTGAAATAGGTAGCTAAATAATGGATTAATTGAAATCAAAGTGAGAAAACGGATAGTTAGCTGAACAGCATAGCTTGTACATTTGAAGTAATGTTCCAGTAGCCTATGTTGTTAAATGTAAATGTGACAAGTATTAATGTGGATTGTTTGTATAAGTGGAATTAGCTAACTGCTAATGTTGCTAAAATTTATTCTCTACTGTACAACAGGACAGTTCTTCTTTCATCAATTTTCTGCTTTCAGCTGTGGTTGAAACAGAAACACTCTCTCCTTTTTTTGAACAAACAGACTTTCATTGTAGGACGCCTGATCAAAGAAAAAGCCCACTGTTAGCAAAAAGTTATGTAGATGTATTTCAAGTCGCTGTGTGTTTGAGAGCTGAGAGGAAACAAGTATGGAAACCAATTCTCCAACACAAATATCTCATGACAAACTGATCCGATCTCAGTCATTTTACATCGGCTGTAGGTATATTCAAACAGGTACATGGACTCACTTATGAAGGACTGACCGTTGTTGGATCGCAGCGCCCGGGCCGAGATGCCATTGGTCCCTATAGGATGATGAACTCCTGTACCATCCACAGCTCCTGCTTCTCCAGGCTGCTTCAGAAGTTCTGTTAGAGTCCTGCAGAGAGGATGGAAAGAACACATTTTCTCTTAAGTAGTCTGAAAACTACACAAAAAAGTATCACAGAACTACAGTGCTGAAGGTAGGGAAACAAGAGAAATGTGTTTTCTAGAAAACTGAGGATCAAAGCGTTTGATAAGAAAAGTCTGGATGGATTTAGAAGATGACAGATGAGATGAACAAATGTGACACTCCATAGTTAAACACAGTACTGCCTCCACCTGAGGAGAAGTTTGAAAGAGACCGTCTGCGATAACAAACCCAAACAGAAATCTCAAATTAGAGACGGTGGAAACAAAAAATGAAAGTCTGAGTCTCTGGATGTTCCCAGTTGGGAGCATCAATCACTTCAGAAAGATAAGACAGCCTTCATTCCAGCTCTCTTTTATTGTTTGATGGCTTTGATAAAGTTCTGCTCAAAACTGGGACACGAGCAGGACAAAGCCTTCAAACAAGAAAATTTAACTCTTTACTGACAAGCAAAATTTGCTGCCGAAGACAGGGACTTGAGCTGGGATACATCTATAGAATGGTGTGGCATGGAGACAATCGGGTATTGCTGAGGTGTTATGGAGGCTCAGGTTGCATTGCCCGCCTGTGTTACTGGGTTCCGGGGTCTCTCATCTTCCTCTTAAAAATACCTCATAGATTCCCGACAGGGTACTTTGGGTTCAGCAAGATTTTTGGTCAACCAGACACAGTAACATCATGGTTGTTCAACCAGGTTTTGGTTCTTTTGGCACTGTAGGCAGGTGCCAAGTCCTGCTGGAAAGTGAAATAAACATCTCCATGAAGCTTGTCAGTAGAAGGACGCATGAAGTGTTCTAAAATTCCGTTGTAAACAGCTGTGTTCACTCCTGACTTCAGAAAACACAGCATACTTGTTTACTGAACATACACATAGTTTCTAAAGGTCTCCAGTTTTTGAAAGATTTGTTTATCTTATGATGTATGATTAATTTATTTAAGAGCTCTATGTTCATTGTTGATTCACTGTGTTTTGACATGTTTTCGAAGACCGTTCTCTGAATACTGGATTGTTTCGCTGTCTCTTGCGGATTTATTTTTGCTCATGTTGGTGAGGGAAAGGAAGCATTCTGTGTTTGTCTCCCTCCTCCAAATAACTGATTTGTCAAAGTGTCTCCCACTGTCTGTGTCTCTGTAATACGTGGGTTTGCAGTTTAATTGCTACAGTAAACAACCCGGGTGGTAACTTGCCCTTTTTAAATGTCAGCTACCAAGTTTTCCCCTGCCACTATTTATTTTTAATAAGGTAAAAAAGAAACATATATACGGAGGCTAAAATATCACCACCTGCTGAACACGATTCTGCCTGTATCTGAAAAGTTAGTGTTATTCCCAGTGTTGACCACAAAGGATGTAATTGGCATTATAAAGTTTCCCACTTCCTGCTGACTTTAACAAAGGCTAAAAACAAGAACATCACCACCATCAACGTGTTTTCACTGACAGGGGAATTATAGCAACACAGTCCACGGATCAGGTGTGATCTCAGTAACACGTCCAGAAGACTCAGGATAATTTCCAGGTGTTAACTTCATCAAGTCTCCTAAACACCTGACGAACAGCATCTTATTATTAGCCTGCTGTGAGATGATGCACTGTGTTTACTGGAGCAGCAGCTATAGAAACAAGAACACCTGGATGATACAGCACAGTTCGACACAGAGGATGTTTACAGCCTGGAATAAAAGCTCCTACCAGCAAATGATCTCAACACGTCACAGGTTATAAAATATTATTTAAATATGTTTGGGTAAAGAAAATTCATCCTCAGAGAGCAATTTGTATATGACCTGTCAGAACACCCCTCCACGTCTCACACATGGTATCTTCCACTCAGCACACCTCCTCATTATCCAATAGCAGCCTGTGGTTCTGTTTGGCACTTCCTGGTTTTGGAGGAGGAATTTAAGCATTGCAGAGGAGGACAGGTGATAAACAAACGCTTCATTCAACCCGAATGAAATTTTTTATGTGAAGAAATAATCAGTGCGTGTTCAAATATGGCCTCTATAGAAGTTTAAATGAAATTATTTATTTTCTCCATTCCCAGACCTGCTCTGTACCTAACACTGCACATGGTTTTCAACTGGCCCATCCTTCCAGATGCTGAACAGAGGTATGATTAAACTTTCAAAGTCTGGTACAGCACAAAGCATCACGATCCACGTACATCTGAAGGTAAACTGCCATTTCTTCTCTCTCCCTTGATGCTCTTTTCACAGCTTAGGTGCCATTAAACAATCTTTAGCTGCTTCAGTGGAGCTGCAAGGCGACCGTCAGCGCGCTCTTCGGTGTGAAGGTGAAACAGGTCTCTTCTGAACAACTCAGCAAAACCTCCTCCATCAGGTGAAAGCTTGAAATTAGACGCGTCATCTCTTCTGGCTTGTAATGTGAAAATGTATGCGGGACTGACACACATAAGTGAACTTTATTTCTTCAGGGAAAGTGGTGCGTTCAGGGACAAGCAAGGGCAATAAATACTGAATTCTGAATACACGTCCACAATATGAACTGTGAGATGTACATATTCTACACACACATGTATCTCAATTGCCCCTTGCATTTTCCGCCTGCCAGCTCACTTATTTTCTCTCTTTCATGTCATTAATACATGTCCACTTACATTTCTTTCCTTCATTTGTATCCCCCTCTCTCCCCGCCCCGTCTTATTCACAATGGAAATAAAACCCGTCGGTCCTCTCCCCTCCTCCTCCTCCTCGTCCTTTCCAGAATGCTTAATAGCGCTATCATCGAGCTCTTGTTGTTCTCTCCACCCTTAATGTCCCTTGAAACTCTTTCTCTCCACTTCTTATCTCCTCCACTCTCTGCTTTTGATTATATCCCCATTCCTCTTATCTCTCCTTCTTCTTTATCTGTTTTTATTCCACAGCCACAGGCTTTTTATCTCTCCCTGTATCACCTTCTCAGCCCTCCATCTTTCTTCTCCTCTGGGCCATCTGATTCCGCCTCTCTTGCACTGTCTTTCTGTCGTGCCCGGCCTGTCTCACCCCTCCCAGCCTCTCGCCCTTTGGCCCGGTTTCTATTTTTTCTCGCTCTTCTTTCATTCTCTTTTTTTCTTTCTTGCCCTTCTCTTCCCCAAGGAAACTGTCACATAAACTATTCCAACTTGCAATATTAGCACTCTTGAAATGATGCAGAGTGATATGAAGACATCAGAGTCCCCTCAACACACACACACACACACACACAAACAGATGCACACAGAGAAGGCTCTCACCTACACAGCTGAAGGTTGATTCCTGAGAAAAACAACGTATGTGCTTCACTTATTTTGTATATAAATGAAATGCAGTGTAAAATATCCCCCTGATCAACATGCTCAGGTATAGTAAGAGTGGGTCATCCAAGTGTCCACATGTAGCCAATCACAAAACACACACTAAAAGTCTTACAAGATGATGCTGAAGGAAAAGGAAAGGCTTGTTACCAAAGAAACTTCAATTCAGACTTACCAGCTAATCAAAAGGTAAGAAAACACTCAAAGTAAATATGGAACTCACTATAATCAAGTAGTCTGCTGGTAAGCTGGCTACCATTAGGAGAGCTAGCACAATGGTTATATAATGTGAAAATCTGGAGAAATAAGTGGTAGCTCCATAACGTAAAAACATGAAGTTGAAGTCGTTGGCTGCCATTGACGTCTATAGGCGTCAGTTGTGTTTTTGAATTGAGTGGGCTGGGAAATGGATATTGTGCTTTTTTACTCACTATTCTGTCCATCTGGTGCCCTTGTAGTAGCTTTGAATTATTACAGCTCAAAAATATCACCATCATTCTCACACTGGTGTTTTAGGAAACCCTTATTTCAACCTCTGTCTGAAACTGAGGCTGTGGGCAGACCTTGATGTTTGAGGCCCACCCCTTATGCAATTGCCTCATCTCTTCAGCAAGTCTCATTTAGATCTCATGAAGATCTCTTGCTGTTTTTAGAAAGGAGTATTCAGAAGTGTTTACACACAGATTCTGGGATTTATTCATCACATGAATATGTAGTAGTTTCTGTAGATGCTCAGTATGAACATCCAGCACTGTTACTTTATATTCCTGATTAGCATCTGAGATAGCAGAGTACCTTATCTTTTCATAGGCGTGTATTTTCCATGACTGTTTCAAAGTCACTGCGCCTTTGTTACCTTAATTAAGTAAAACAACAGATGGGTTCGAAGCAGCAGCTGTCCACTGTGTGCCCTGCTTCCTGCACAATGGATGCTGGGAAAGCCAGCCATGTAGCATGACACCACAAAGTCAAACCTGCTGAATTTTCTCACTTTGTTCTTTTACTTTCTTCTTATTGGAAAACTCCTTGATTAATTTTCTAGATGGAATGTTGTTAATTTTTTATCCACACAAGGCCCAATGAGCCATATTCCCCATTAGATTACCAGGAAATGTTTCTTCTCCGTAATGCAAGACAGGATATGAATCGAATAGTGATTAAAAACGGATGTACAGAGTGTAATTTTCAAAGCTCTTAAACACAAATGATTCAACAGAAGGCAGGAAATCTCCACCGTAGAGGGTTTCAGTCCCGTGAGGTTTGGTTTCACTTCTGGAGAATTCAAAGAAACATCTCCAGGCTGTCTGGCAGGCTTAAAGCACCACATGCTCAGCTTTGTCCCCAGTATGATTTGCTAAATATAGTGTGAAAACAAAATGCTACAAGCTTTGAATTTGATTTTTGAGAAAACATATGAAGTTCAAGCAGCCGTGGAGCTGTTGGAAATGATAACAGTTCTGAATGAAAGCCCTGAAGAGCCCACTGACCGAGAGAGACGCAGTTTAATATATGTGTATAATGGAGTCAGCCAGAAAGCATTGGGAATCTTTTCAGTCATGCACAATTAGTGACTGATTCATACGATGATGGCAAAAACCATTAACCTCTGAAAACTGTGCAGATAGTATCACAGCGGGCTGAAACATGGCACTTCATTAGACTCTGACTGTACAAAACTGTCTTTATTAACTCCTCTCATTTTAGAAACACAAGCAAAAGACTTAGCTCACTGCAGGAAATATTCAGTTTGAATCTTCAGTTAGGGATTTATGATGGAGAATTAATTTGATGAGTTGGAAATGAGGCTTTTTTTGTGAGATGGTAAGATTTTCAATTAACAAAACTAAGAGTCTACAGCCATGCTACTTTCAAAACAAGCTAGCTTCTGTCTTTGTCACAGAATGTAAACTTTAACATCCACCTTCCACCTGTCTGTGGTTTGGCCCTGTGCTCCCGCGTCCATCAACACTCACAGGCTGAAAACCCCAAACCTGGTCTTTGTGCAGTTTCAGAAAAGAGACGCAGTGTTCTGCAGTTACAGCCTGCTCCTGTATCTAAGGTTACACGGTCACATGTAAACACACACTCATGTTAGCAGATAGGAGACTATATGCATGAACACAAACAGGCCCTGGCATGGCAGGCACTCAGCCATGCCAAGGGACATTATTTGGCAGCTGTCAGCTCTAATAGGAGTAGAGCAGGGTGGGAGACAGATCCAGGCTCTGTACCAAGCCTACAAGGGTGCTCTATCTGGCAGCTAAATCAGATCTGCGTGTGCGCTGTGTGCGTGTGCGCCCGCACGTACCAGTAAGCTAATGTTCGATGTGTCAGAGGGACTGGTGTATGAGACCCCCTCTGAGATAATGCCTGCAACCACTTGTGCCACTACAGTGTCCATTTAGCCTACTGTCTGTGTGTAGGAATCTGGCTTTGTGTGTGTTAGTGTGTGTGTGACAGCAGTGTAGAGATACACTGTAGTGAATTACTGATGAAGAGAGACTCCAAGTGTTGGCTCTGTCACTTCATAACTCTACGAGACAAAGAGAAGATGAAGAGACGGATAAACCACACACACACACACACGCATGCACACATGCACTAACACACACCATGCTACATGTGGGTATCTCTTTCCTCTGTCTTTTCTTACTTACAAAGGATTTATTTTGCATTCAGCCTGCACATGTCGAAGCAACACTCTCAGTCAACATTTATCAACTTCAGCTTCATTTACATAACAATCGCATTTTCAGAAAAGCTGCAGAAAAGAAGCTCATTCACCAGATTCTCATTGTGGCTATTTCCCTCTGACGTCACACCCAGAGCAGGAACCACAAATTCAGCTTTCGTGTCAGACCGCCAGAATCAAACGCACATCATTTCACTGCTTCCTGATTTACCAGAAACTGAGAGGACTGTGTCAGAAACCTGGAGGGACTTGAAACATGCTCGCGCTCGCTTGAATTTCACTTTCCCTCCACTTTTAGTTCATTTTATGTGCAACCTGAACACAGCAGAACAACACTGGTTTATTCTCCTGCTCTGAGCGTTACATGGCGGGAAAATGAGCATCTTTGATACTTGCAGCCAACATGATGGAGAATGAATCATATGAAAACAAGTGCTCCAGTATTAAATTAGTGGGCCGCGATCAGATTATTTGGCTGTTATGAGGCTTGTAACTGATTTATTTGGGACACGTTTCTAATTAATACTGAAATGTGAGAATCAGGACAGAGAGGAGGCAGCCCACGCAGAGCAATAAACACCGTAACATCCCTCCATACCTCGGCAGGCAGGGAGGATCTTTTTGGTAAACAATGAAAACCCCACACACACACATTTCCCTCCCACTTTAGCCTCTCTAAATTACCACCCATGAGATTTAAAGGGTGAGTCACTCCTGTTTGGCATCAAATAAGTCCCTCAAGGCACAACTGTAGGTAGGACACCAACATCTGTGTTTGTGTGAGCAGCTTCCGTCAGTGCGAGCGGGATGTGCGTTTCCTGTCTGTGTAGGTTGGTCAGATGGCACAAACCGTAGTCGGCAAGCGGCATTAGACACAATTATACAGCAAACAGCAGGGTTGCATCTCAGTGTTTAGTCCCATGCTACGTTTACAGACCTCTGGAATCATCCATGGGGGGCCTTGTAATATAAACTAACCTGCTGTGACAGTGAAGAGTGATTCAGCTACAAAATGCTGTTGTAGACCCAGGGGAGAGAATGTGTTTGTGTGCAGCAGTGTGAATGTCTTATTGCAAGACTGGAGGGTGTTTTTCTCACTTTATTTTTAGCACGAAAACCCTCTTTGACAATTGAAAACAATACCGCACATTAAGTTATACAACCAGGAACTGGCCGTGAATCACTAATACGGACGAGGTGCACGCAGCACAGATTCACTCTCACAGCGTTCAACCGCATAGTTACTCAATTTCACCAAGAAATAAATATTTTTGTATGAAGACAGAGCATGCACTGGCCCGACAAAACAGACGAGTTCCTTTAACGCCTGCTAATTAAATTCTATCACAACCCACTTGCTCTCTTGACATTGCAATTTGTGTGAGAGAAAACAAGCGAGCGACTGAGTGAGTGAATGACTTAATCATGCGGGACTTTTAATCATCCGTTTCAGTTTACAGCCATGTCACAACAAGGAAACAATAAGAGCTTACATGAGCTCATAAAGTTTGGCCACGCTGCTTTTACTGGGAGAGTTTTTCGGTGGCAGAGTGTTGAAGGGCTCATAAACCGCTGCAGCAGAGGGAGCAGATAACATTTCCTCTTTAATTTCCCCAGAAAAAAAAAAAAAAAACCCAATACATTGCTTTTGGAAATACAAGTTTCTGGAGCAAATTAGCCCTCACTTTGTTCCTCGGCTCTGAAAGACTGTATTAGTGATTTTATAAGTCATAACAATGGGAAAGAAAGTCAAAACTGTGAAACAAAAGGGTTGAAAATATGAGCCATCATTACGCTGTGAAAATATGAGATCAAGTTTCACAATTATTAAACAGGAAGTCATAATAACTAGATAAAGTATTATTAATATGAGATAAAAGATAGTAATTACGAGTTTGTAAATCAAACAAGACAAAAAGTCATAATTGTGAAATAGATAAAAAGCAGTGACCTGTTTTCTCATAAGTTAGACTTTTATAATACATTAACTTTTTTATTTTACTTTCTTGTTAGTAAGACTTATCAAACTGAACACAAAAGTTACACCAGAGAAGAAGAATCTGACGACAACCATGAGAACAGTGGAGGAGGTATTGACATCTGTTCAGGGCGCAGTCACAATGGCCATCCGTACAGTCTTGTACTCAATCACGATTGGCCCGCTGCAGTGCCAACGCCTTTTTGGTATGGCCTGTGGTCACACTACTCCAATATAAACCATACTTGAACACGATTGCCTCTTGTACACACATCATCACTGTAATACGACACACGTATGGCCCGCCTACATAATCATGAAGCCTTTACAAGAAGCCAGGTCTCATCATTGGAGAACACAGAGAACATGGCTACAACTTTAGTTACTTTTCGGCTTATGTTTTCGACACAGCTCTCTAACACCCCAGCACTTGTTTAAAATGAAGTGAACTGTGCTGAAGCACACCTCTACGAAGTGTGCCAAAGCCAAGGAAGTGTACCGTACCTGAGCATGTTATGGAGCTGTCACACCAGTCAAACAAACGGGACTTAAGGGTTGAAGTGTGCTTGGGCACAGTACCGATAGCCTGTGTGACTGTGCCCTAAGAAGAGGGGGAAATAGGACGCAGTCTCACAAATTATTCTTCCAATGAGAGGTATTCGTAACAAGCTTTCAGTGCTCTTTCTTTTTTTGTTTCGCTGATTTAATTAAAACAGCTGGCTACACTGCTGAGTACTCTGGCGGTACAGCAAGGTTTGGTCTGAGCTTCCAGAAAACGAACAGAAATACAGATGAAATTTACACAGAATAAAGAAGAGGGACTGCTCACTACTAATAAATCAGATTCACTCAGTGCTGTGTTTGAAGGATAAACAGTTTAAGCAATTTGATTCACAAGAATTGCCCAGTTGATTGATTTCATTCATGCCTCTGCACAGAGCGGTTAAATAACATTCAAATGAACACGTTCACACTCAGCATGTAGGACCTGTTTCTGGCAGCGCTGAAGCCGCAGTGCTGCTCATGATGATGTCACAGAAGATACCATATGTCAACCTTTTAGTCGCCGCCTGCACTCATTATTTTTGGGCCGTCTTTATTTTACAGACATCACAACACACACACATGCAGAGATTCATCCTCCTCGAGCGATTTGTTCTGCAACATTCATCGGTGTGACGCACACATAACCCACGCATGAATACACACACACAGAGAAGCATACACACACACACACACACACACAAACATATGTGGAGCAGGGTATCTATCATCTTGTGAAGGCTTTTACATTATTGATAATGCACAGGTACTCAGTATACTGTGATTTATCATGGGAGGGAGACAGACTGAATATTATTGATCTGTTTGATCGGATATCTGCCAGTGTCTAAACAGCTTAGAACTCTCATCATTTAAAAGAACATGCAACATCATAATGATTATAATGAAAAGCAATTTGGTCCATTTCATAATTAAGGCTGTTTTTATTCCATTTTTTTCCCCACCTGGCTTTAACTTGCACTTAAAAGCTTTAATGTACGAATGTATAAAGCAGCACATTAATCCCACACATGCCATTTGAGTCAGTCTGTGGGTTCACCATCCCAGCCATTCATCCCATGGACATGGACAATAAGATCAATTCACCCTTTAATGCCTTTTATGGACACACACATTGAGTCCCAGCACACAACCTGTACATGTCATATCGTAAATATGTCATGGTCAGAGCACCATTGACGAATTAGCAATGCCACAGCCCTCCATCATCACTGTGACAGGCTCTAGTAAATGTTAGCAGTGTGTGTGTGTGGACTGTGGAGTTAAGTGACCTTGGATTACAACCTCAGGCGGAGACACATGGCCCTGACATGGCCAGTATGATGGTCATTCATTCGCCCAGGGGTGCTGTTTGCTCAGTTCAGGAAGGTGAGACACACTCAGAGTCTAACAGAACGGAGAACACAACAGGATGCAGCCATGAATATCAAATCTTAACTGCTCATTTTGCAGTTTTCATGAGCATCAGGCTGTGGCAGCTCTACGTCTCCCAGATGGGTGCTATTTGTGGTGAAGGGGATGCAGCTGGTCAGCCAGCAGAGTGAACTATGAATGGATGCAAACAGCTTGATTAGACACTCAAGAATGCAAATTTAGAGATACTGGTTTTAGGGTTTTCATACGATGCTGGAGTCACACCATGTCAGAGTTACAATTTGGCTACATATGGGCCTTTTTATTTTTGTAGAGCTGCTTTTTTTAAAGAAGGAGTATTGTGTTTTTTTATTTTTGTCCCTCTGGGCCTCCGTAGTAGCTTTAAACGTTTCATTTGAGCCGCTGTCTCTTTCAGGCTCCACGCACCACAAACCCCTTTCCCTCTGATTGGCCAGCCCTACGGAGGAAGAAAGTGGTGTATGAGGCATGTCCCTCCAACTTGTTATGAAACAGTTTAATCCTTATTCGATGACCTCATCATTTCAGCAAGTCTTCAGCAACTACTACTAAAAGTAGTTGGCATCATAGAGGAATACCAACCTGAAAAAAACCTACTTCACTGTTATGAGAAAGAAGTAAAGAAAGAGTTTGTCTTTGAAGAATGACTCTAAATAAACACTCAATTCTCCATTGTTAGCTTGAGCTAGATGCTAATTGTGGCTATCTTTTGTATACAGCTGCTTTTCTTGCAGCTCTTCTCTAAAACTAAAATAAACAAAACAGCAGTAAGAAATATATATATATCATGCTCATTGGTTAGCTTCAAAAGTGCTGGTTAATGCATCTTATTAGCTTGAAACATCCCTGTTTCCAGTTTTGTTTTGGGTTTTTTTTGTAAGCTAGAGTAGACGATAAAAATACGAAGCAAACATTTTTATTTGGCCAATTTCAAAATGAAACTGCTGGCATCACAAAAGAAACAACTCCCCACTTCGAGCGTTATATTTAAAAATATTCAGAGTAAAACAAAATCCGGCCAATAAAAAAAATTCCCGCTCGCCACGGAGGGGAATTTTTAGCTCTTAACTTGTCAAAATAGAATTTATTGTTACCCTTCCACTTTACTGTGGCTACCTGTTATCTGGGTATGATTTAGAGCTTTTTTTGTTCAAACAGCTCCCTGCTGTGGCATAAAAAATATAATACAGAAATGTCAAGTAAATATTTTATAAACCTGTAAAGATTGGAAGAGTTTTTGTCTCAAAAACATGTACTAAAGCTGTCCTCTGCTCTGCACATCATTGATCCCCCAGCTTTGTTAAATCTCAAAAGACCGGAATCACCTCGTCTGTTAAAACCAAAACAAGTCACTGCTAATCTCTCTGGCTCAGAACAATACATTTGATGCAATGCTCTGTAATGCAGCAGAAAGCATCGTTATATATATATATAAAAAAACACCTTTGCAATGAAGTGCAACAGAGGTGGGAGTCAGGAGTCAACCTGAGTTAGCTCATAACTCGGGCTCACTCATGCACAGATATTCCCTTCACACTGCATTCAACTCAAAGTTCAGCCTTGTGCACAGACATCAAAGCCACGCACAATATGTAGTTTGTCACTTAAGGTTTACTAGCACACTCACAAACACACACCTACAGAGTGTGCAAGGACACTCTGACAGTGCGGTGTAATACACTAATGGATAAGCGAGTCTCACTGCCAACTCTCGTTCCTCTCTTGCTCTGAAACACACACACACTTAAACACGTACACAAATGCACAACAAGACTGTACCTACAGGCTGTTTCACATCAGTGAAACTAATCCGTCATCCTGTCTGACTCTGAAACCTCCCACTAATATTTCTCTCTCTTTAGACCTTTTTTTCTTTCATCCTCTCTGTCCGTGCGCCTCCTTATCTGTACAACCTCTGTCTCCAGCATGATATATTATACATCAGTCGTTCCTCAGAAATGTAGAAATAGTCTGTTTGGCTTGTGCAATAATCACTTTTCATCCTCCAAACTCTTCTGTGTATATCTTTAAAACCTGCAAGAATGTTTCTCTTACATCTCTTAACCTGAAAGAGGCAACGCTCTTTTTCGCTTTCATTCATTCAGGGCATTGTTTTATTTGTTATTTCATTCTTATAGTGTGTCCTCTTTTAAACTAAACTTCAACACATTTAATATATGTAGAAAACTAGCTTGAAACCAGAGTTTTGGGCATCAGACAGTATGTATTTGGTTTCAGGTAATATTAAGTTCCAGGTATTGAAGCATTTGGAATGTTTTTTTAAGGTAGAGTATCGGGCATCAAGGGCAGAGTTTAGGTTAAAGGTGTCAGGTATATATCTAGTAGCAGTAAAAGGATAAGGGGTGGAGCTATGGGCAGACCTCAGTGTTTGAGGCCCGCACCCCCGATATATTATGCGCCAGTTAGAAGATCCTTATGCAAGTCAAGATAATGTAAAGATCTTTTTAGAACAGAGTGTTTTACAGACAGATAAAGGGATTACTACAACATATAAATATGTAGGGTTTTGAAAATCTACAGTCAAGTCCAGGTGTTAAACTCCCAATCAGGGTATCCGAACATCTCTAGTGTTTCCTAATCATGTAAAATGCTTTGCAGACGCTCAAACAGACAATTGTTCCTGATTCTCTGTTCTCATTAAAAGATCAACTGATAAAATAATCAGCCAATCACTTCCTGAGAATGAATGCAGACAAACTGGCATGAACAGCAGAAGGATGGAGACAGGAGAGGAGAGATTAACAGAGTAATTTTATGAAAAATTAACTTCCTCAGTTCACTCTTTTGATAAAACACCAATTAACCAATTCTCCTCCACCAGTTTATCTTAATTTCTTCCTTTCCCAAGCTTTCTCTTTCGCTCTGATTCACTCTCTCTGCTGTCTGCCTGTTTCTCTTTTTAATGGCTCTGTAACCCTGACGCCTATCTCCCCATCCCTCCATTCCTCACACTTATTTCATGTCCATCCCTCTTTCCTCGTCTCCCACATCCTTGTTTTTTTCATGTCTCCTTATCTCCACCGCCTCCTGACTCCTTCTCTCTCTCTCTCTCTCTCTCTCTCTCTCTCTCTCTCTCTCTCTCTCTCTCTCTCTCTCTCTCGTCCTCTGTGTTACGTGTTCTGTTTAGCTGCGCTTAGCTTCACCTGTCAGCTTGGATCAGGGCTGTGGAGCAGCAACATGACAAACTGCCCTCTGATTCACTCACACACACACATATACTTGTAGCGTCTTCTCAAAAACAGAAGAAAAAAAAGAAGAAAAAAAAACGCTCTTTCTGTCTTTTTGTTTTGTGTCTTTAGCTCATAGTTACACACTCTGTACAAATATTTACATGGATACTTTTTGCTTTGTATGCAGCACAGTGTTCACTGTAAATAATCTCAAAGAACGTCGCAATATTTCTCAACTATTTTACGAGTTTTTCTTAATGATGATAAAAAATAAATAAATCTCTGCATAAACAGACAAATAATAACCAAGCCTTCAATTGGCTGTGTGTTTGGACAGTGTTGCGCTTAAACACCTGAATTTTTTGCACTGGTAAAATATGTAGTAACAGGGCTCCGGTTCGGCCTGCCGATTAAGTCATGCGCCCCATGTACGATAGATGTAGTACTCAAACAAATGTTCGGATTCCAAACTGCAGCCCCTGTACTGCACACCACTTCCAATGCGAAGTGAACATCGCTTTAGTTTTGTTGAGAGGAGAGATGACAGGAACCTCTATGCCAAATTAAAATGTGTTCTGGTACTAGGTCTCTTTTAACTAAGATCAACTTAGAATGGATTTCAAAAATTGTCTCTCATCCTTGGATGAACCAGATGTGTATTTCAGGTAGCCTGTAATTTTGATGTGTTAATAGGCTGCAGAAAACACACCTGTTGACAGTTTAATGACACAGAGGCCATGTGCAAACTCAGAGTCACAAGAAAAAAGGACATAATTAACAATTTTACAGGATGTTAAAGGCAGTGTTGGTGATCAGAATTAGGTACACTTTCTGTTATACTAGTTAAAATGATCTTTATGTCCCGATGGCAATCAATGCATATGTACTTAAAATAGAGGGGAAAATATCCACTGTCTACAGCAGGAGTAAACCTGGGAAAACAACAACCAATCCTAGCATTTAGGATCCAATTTATCAAACCATTAAAATCCTGTCCCGCCATTCTGCCCGCCACCTATGTGTACATTTTGCTGGTGTGCACTAGCCCTGATTCAATCCGCTTAACAAGAGGGATCCAAGTACGCTGGAGAACGGCAGAAAAATTACCTATACCCTGATTACTGGTAACGTAATGCAAACAAAAACTATGTGCTGAGGACATTGAGTCTGTGGTTTTGAATCAATCACGATCATATGATTGCGAATCAGTAGTGCTCATGCATGTGAGTGGTGGTGTTGTTTTGGAGGAGCTCCGTGTGTGGGAGGGCGGGGCTAAAAGGAGTCCTGAGGAGATGCTATATTCAAATTCATGCTAGTTTTCCATTACTACCAACCCTCCCTTTAAGAAAAGTAAAATAATCAGTAGTGTAATATATTACTGTTGGCAGGGAGTAATAAGTAAAGAAATAATACTTTCAGGAAGAGTAACAGGTAATAAATAATATATTACCTTTTTTTCAGTGGGGCCCAACTCGTCACAACAAAGACCATGTAAGTCTCTGGCAAAGAACCAGGGTCTTGTCAACTTGAAAAGGGTCTGTTAAGAGAAGCTTTCCAATTGCTTTATGGGAAATGTAGTATCCAGTGAACTGCTCCCTTTATTTATGAAATAGACGTAACAACAGACATTGTCACATAGTTGTTTACCAGTAAACAAATCCATAAAAGACCACAACAAGGTCCTTTAAAAACAAGTCGTGTCCTCTGTTGTTGACTCTGTGTGGCAATGTGACTGTGTGTGTCTCTGTGCGTGTGCCTGTATGTGTGTGTGTGTGTGTGTGTGTGTGTGTGTGTGTGGGCTGTTTTTATGTCAACATGCTAACACAGGCGTGCTGTCCTCCGGCCTCAGAGACACAGAGGTCATCTGCTGCTGTGGGCTGATCTGTCAAGATTATATTATATATACCATATATATATATATATATCACTTAAATTCGTGTAACTTAATGTTTGTCTTTAAGCAGTATATTAAAGATTTTAGCTTTTTCCAGCATCCTCCTTTAGATTACCTCACCCATTTCAGTCGTTAAACTTTGAAGCCTGGTGTTTGTGAAACATGTTGGAAGCTTTAACAAACCCACTATACACTGTGCGGTGAAAACAGGTCAGGCAAGCTCGCTGTATGACACACAGTTTAAGCTCTGACAGAGAAGGAGGATCATAAATCCACTTAATGGCTGCAGATATTAGCATGAGCTTAGCCAGTGGAGGAGTCGTCATTAACGGGGTGGGGAGACGGCAGCAGAGATGGATGGAGGCAGAGACCGATGGGTAAAAGCTGGGGGACGGTTTGCATGTTGGGAGGGGAGAGTGTGTAATTTAATGCCTGCACACACTCTCATGACAGTAAAGAATAGACTCACAAGCAGAAACTCTTCCAAGCTCCGTGACATTTCAGAATAAGGAGATACACCTGTGCGTTTAGCTCGTGGCTCCACTGAAAAATCTGCCCGTCTAGAAATCTGAGCCGCATTTCAGGAATAGAGACATCCTCTGAGATGGCGTGCAGAGATTTACAGGTCACCAGCAGAGACAAGGAGCACACGAGGAGACTATGGGGCTGAAAAGAGCAGATTGTTTACTTCCGTGCCTCCTTGATCGCTGCGTCTGTGCTGCATTTCTCAGCACGACAGCAGCAGAAACTGTTGATCGGAGGGGATCGTGTAAAACATATGGCTGTGTTGTTCAGCCTGAGGACAAAACGAGAGTGGAATCAGTGATAGACTGAATCATACATACCTTCTTTGAACACTTTTTTTTACTGATTATTTCTTCAGTAATTTGATCTTTTTTTTACAGCTTTTTTTGCAGCTCAATGCCATGCTCTCTACCGGGTGTGATCCTGCTCTGTGTGTGTGGTTCTATAACACGTGTGTGTTGAGATGATAACAGAGACATCAAACTGTGGCTCTGCTGTAGTCTGTGCTGCATTCAGGACCAAAAAATCCTCCTGTTAATCCACATTTAAGTGCTATGTAAACGGCGGTTTCTTCCTGCTGACGTTTTGGTGTGGAGCAGCCTCTCGCTTCCTTGAGAGCTCTCACAAGTGTTGGAGACTGTCAGCGGGGCGGAAAGGCTTTTGAAACTTTTCCTCAAAGAATCTTTTTTTTTTTTTCTGCTGGAGAAAGAAGAAAGGCGAGGGAAGTAGGAAAGACGAGTCAGAGATGAAAAGACGAGGAGAGAGGTGACAGTTCAGAGTGCCGCAGACTAAAAGTGTTTTTTCCCAATGTGAGAAGAGGAATGAAAAATTACCTTCTCTGTCAGGGTGACAATATTTAGCAAGATACAATCCATTAAAACAAGCTGTTTGGAGATCAATATTTGCTCAAACTGTGTTCTTTAATCTCAGAGTGTCTCATTATTTCTGCTATAACAGATAAAGCGTGAGGACCAATCCTATGCATATTTTTTTGAGAGATAAAAACAAACCGTGTGGTGTGTTTTTTCTTGTAAGCTGTGAAAAAAGAGGAGGGATCACGCAGCAGAAGGTCGTCATCGTAAGACTCTTCCTCCACGTGTTGTTAAACAGCTGCTGAAGCTCTCCTGTTTTATATTTCTACATTTCTCAACATCACTTGAGTTCATGTTATGACAGAAAATTAAAGTGGGCTCATATTGTGCGTGCATAAGGTGGTTGTTTGAGTCGGAGCCTGCGGTGTTTACCTCGGTTTTCGACATGAAAACAGTGAACAGCTGCTTTCCGTCTAATGCCCTTCTGCCACAATCTGCATGCAGCAAACACGGTGATCTGCTCGCTCTTAAGATTTATCACTTTCATTTATACAAAAGTAGGGAGGAGAAGGAGCATGTGGCTGGAATGTAGATGTCCCCATACATTTCCCAGCGGTTCATACTGATAAATGGAGGAGGGAAGAATGGGGTGATGAATTAATGAACAAGGGAGTGCAAGAAGAAGGCCCGAGAGAGGGAGGAAACGGAGGGATGGAGGATGGAAGAGGGGGATGTTATTGAGCATTTACACTTACACAGAGACAAATTCACATAAGGAAACTTTTCAGTGTTTTTATTTGATTTTTGTTTTTGATCAGTAAATCAGAGAATTTTGCAACTTTTATCCCTTCATGTGGTTTCTATACGCATGTAATGAAAGTCAAATGGTGGTTTTCCTTCAACAAAACAGGACAGAAAGTATTCAAATCTAGCAAACACTCTCTGCTACACATTTAGACAGCTGAGGGTTTATTTGTTGTAAAAATCTCCCTCAGTTGAAAAAAGGCAGAAATGAGAGAGGAGCGCAAAGACGACAGACTTGAAATGTTTTTTTCTATCAGGAAACATGAATGATGGGAGGCTCAATCGCTTCAAATCTGATACACTTTTGCAGGTTCACCGGCTCCCCTTACAGCACCCAATCCACTTCGAAATCCTGTTCACCACCTTTAAAGCCCTTAATAACCTCGCCCCCTCATACCTGACCAACCTTTTCTCCATTTTGCCACCTCAGATCATCAGATGGCAACCTCCTGACCAGAATGCCCCTGGGAGATGTCCAGGTGAGTCATTTTTTCTGCTTCATGCTCTTCACTGCCTTTATTACCTCTGTTTACTTTTACATTTGCATGGGTGATACAGGCTCATGCATGATAAACATGCAGAGACCTGCAGTCTTGAGAAATGAGGAAGTACTAAAAACTGCAGTTCCTTGAGTGTCCACTTGAGGCCGGCTGCAGAAGCATCAGAAATCACATACACACCCATTCAATAAAAAGTTGACCTTAGTGTAGCTACACACAGCAGAAAGCGGGGATGCTAACAGCTCATCTCCACAACCAGGAGCAAAACAAGAGCAAACTGCACAGAGCAGCAAAACTCGATGGGTATGTTTTTGCTTAAGGGCAGCACGTTTGTGAATCAGACCTTAAGACGCAGCAGAAGACAGGAAAAAATGACGTCCAGTTTTATGCAGTTAAGAAAAGTCGATTGAACGATGCTTACACAAAAGGGAAAATTCAGTCAGGAGGTTGTTGTCAAAAGCTATCCAGGGTTTAAATGTGAAAACATCCTCACAGTGTTTCTTTATCCCTACAAAGATTCACATCTCATCACCACAAACAGTCGGCATCACTTTCTTTAAGCATTATGAAACCTTAAATCAGTTCACTGCTGAAGCTTTGACACAGAGGTGTGGGATCCACAAACACTCTGGTTGAGGTGTTTTTTTCTTTTAAAAAAGGTCAGAAAATGTTGCCTTTAGAAAGAGTTCTTTGTCTAAGAGTTTTTTTTATTTTATTTTGATATTTGGTCTGAAGTGTAATCCCTCATCAGTTTTCTCCTCATGTAGGGTTATACTAAATGTCAGGATCTGTGGTTTCTACTCAGAAGATTATTTTTTTTATTTTCTTGTGATATTTTTACTCCTTTTTTCTCTCCCTGAAGATTTTTTTGTACCATTTCCCCAAACAGTCTCTCCCTCGCTCTCTCTCTTCCTCTCCCTCTCTCCTCCTGCGTTACATAACGGTGTTTCTGTCTTCATGCTCCACTTTTCTAAGGAGTGTAAGCCCCCTGTATGTTACACCGTGCAGCTGAGCACTTTGAAGGCTGGGTGTATTGGTTATAAGGACTCACAGTAACCATGATTTTTTTTTTTTTTGTCCCCTTGCTGAGGACAAATCAGGAATGAGCAGCGCACATGAAGTGACTTTGTTTCCCGGAGCGATAACTGAACTCTTTGAGTGCTTATTTCACATCAGCCATGGTGAAAAAGAAAAGAAAACTCAGCTGAATTCAACATTGAGGGCTCTTTTGTGGCCGTCATACATGAGTGGATATTCTTCTGTGCCTGTCATCCCAGTTGAGAGTGTCACCGGGGTGTAATGGTCTGAATGGTTCACACTGATGCTTTGTTTTACTGAATGTCAAGGGTTTTTTTTCTTTCGTGATTAAGCCTCTTGTGTACCTACCTCCATCTTTAAACATCTTTTATGTCAGGGTTCTTTATTTAGAGGGAGTATAGTCCATGAAAGTAGCGATCATTACCGGTATCGGTGTCAATAAAATCTAAACAATTCCCATTCCTAATGTAAAACAGCAGAAAATGATGTCTTCGAAGTGTTTTTGTTTTTTCTAAAAAAAATCCCAGAGCCTGGAAAACATCCCCTTCTCCACGTGCCAAGTCTTTTCAAATGGTTTAAGCCGTGTAAGCCTGCAGACATTTTTTATTGAACAGCTTCCCGTCTTTTCAGCGCTGACATATGAAGAATAATGCGTTGTTAGAAACCAAAGAGGGCAGCAGGCTGCAGAGTTTATGAGGAAAATGACAGAGGAGGGGAATGCCGGAGAAAGTGCAGGTGAAGTTGATGGATTGGAAAAGAGATGATGGGAGAGAGAGGGGGGGAGTGGACGGATGAGGGAGGTTGTTTTGACCATCATGGCTGTCATGCCGGGATGAGAAACTTTAGTTCTCCTGTCATTTCCCATCCATTCTGTGTTATTTCACAGCTACACATGAGATTTTTTTTTTTTTTTTTTGGTTCAGCTCAAGAATAAGACGTCAACAACTGTCTGTCTTGCTCTTTTATTTCCTTCTCTCTCCTCTTTACAGTGTCAGGGCTCCAGCGTCAGTGTTACGTCATCCTGATGTTGATACCGCTTCGGTATAATTAGAAGGCACATATTGACCGAATCAGTGGTGCTGCCAAATGTGAGTGTGCCCATGTGTGAGTGTTTGTGTATGTGTTCAGCACTATTCATATTCAAAATAATATGACTGTTTTTAGATCTGACGCTAAAGGGAAAAAAAACAATGCTTAAACAAAGCTTAACATGCTATGCTTAACCACAGAGTACAACATGTTACTCATTCAGAAAGTGCAATTTACGAAGTTCCAAATGTGAATTATTATGTTTGCTCTAAGCACTAGATTTACCCATTTGGAGTATGCTAACCAAATTGAGCATTCAAGCTAATGTGAGCCCCAGACTGGAATGAGTTTTACATCAAAATCAGGGGCAAACTTAACCTTTAGCCCATCGCTAATGTGAAAACTAATGCTAAAACACAGCATGTCATGCTCAACCACAGTGTACAAAATGTAGCATTCAAGTTTATGTGCTGTTAATATACAGAAGTCAGACCCCTTTGTTCAGTTTAAAAATGTATGTCACCCTGCTGCTAACGTAAAGAAATGATCACTTTTCAAACGAGGCTTAAAATGCTATGTTTACACTATCAGTGAAAACAAACACAATCTTCATTCAGGAAACTAAAATAAACAACTAAATACTGTAAACACTAAAAACCTGGGTAAGCTAGGCTGCACAATGCTAGCTGTTAGCTGCTAGACTTGTGGCTAGTGCGGCTAGAAGTAAACGCAGTGAGTCCAAGCTATTCAAATCCACCTTCAAAATAAAAGCCCACAAAAAGTCTTTAACAACCAATGCCAAAGAAACCAAACAATGTATTTTAGATGTGACAGTTAAAAAGGTAAACATGAAAATACATCACCAGCCCCTCGGGTCTTATTTACATGTGGTTTAACATGAAATGTGTTGCTTTTCAAAGCAACAACACACAACACTTGATTGAGTTTATCGTGTTGAAAATTTTAAATGGGACACACAGATGTCCTAAATATCAGTGTGTCATTCTCATTTCCACTTTCTACATTAAAAATATGACAGAATTTTATTTTCACCACAACAATACAATGAAACCTGGGCTGTCAGATTAGGTAAATCCAGGCATGTGGCGATTGATGATGGAGATGTAGAAAGCTGTAGGTAACGTTCTCGGTCTGATCCTCACTCTGGACTCTGCAGACGGCTCACGGCTCCTGCAGCACTATGAGAGTGTCATCATACGTTGTATCTGCAGGCCTGAATCCTGATTGATTTTCGTTGTTGCTCAGACACTGTGTTACTAATCCGAAGTGCAAAGAACAAACACGACCCTGTTCAGCATACAGATAGTAGAGAAACAAATGAAGTTTGCTAAGGCATAAAGAAAGAGCTTGTTTCTGTGCAGAGAGGCAGATACATGTTTGTATTCCATGAAATCACTTCCTGCTCTTTAAGTTTGATTCCAAACAACAGCTGCCTTTTTGTAAAACATAAAAATAAATTTTTCAAAACGGTAGACGTGTTAGCAGTAAGCAGAGCTGTGTGTTGGTGTTCCTGGTGTTACTGTGAGTGTGTCTGTGGACTGTTCTATGAGTGATTGTGTAGATGCACCAGAGAGGAGGGGGGTTAAAGGGAGTAAAACAAATGATATAGAGAAGCTATTGACTATAGACTCTGAACCCCTGCAGTGTCATCAATCATACGACACGTTCACATGTAGCATACAGAGCGAACCCCCAATTAGCTGCCAGGTACACCAGGACTACCCAGTGTGAAGAAAATCCATCATCACATGGTATAATCCACATTTTAATCATTTATTTTATCAGAGTACAGCACGGTTAGTCTTTTTTTACTTCGCCTTTTAGTCTGGACATCGCAGGTCGAATGATGTGGCACAGGAGCAGCAGAGAGCATGAACAGTGCTACCCTTACTTCAAGTCACATTTTATCGCAACATCATGGCGAAATTCCACCAGATTCACGTTTGGTCAGCTCACTCACTCTAGGTTTCAATTGTGTTTGCCTTGTGGTTTCACCAGGAAGTACTTAGAGGCTGCATGGATACACCAGTAGCTTTGTTCGTCAGTTTCTTTTGTTTTCATACTACACAATGGATGGATGTTAACTGCCAGCGACTGTTTATGCTGAGGTGAATTTCATGTTTAATGCAGGTATGAAAGCCTAGATGGAGCCTCTCCGTCTCTCTCTCTTTGACTCTCAGTGTTTCTGAGAGGAAGATGAAAAAACTGAGCCTCACAACCTGAAAGGTGAGAAACCACGCTTAAAATTGGATTCAACATGTATTCGCACTGCATGCTATCCTGTCACAACAAGTTTGTGTGCTTTATTGTGACAGTGTTGTTGCTGAGAAGAACAGAGGCGAACAGATGCACTGTTTGGACCCCATAGGAGGAAACTTTAAACTTTATAAATGTCACCATTTTGAGAACCTGTAAAAATACTCTAATTAGATTTTTACATGATAGCTGCATTATGGTTTTTTTTTTTTTTAAAAACTTGGCTAGAAAACTGCAGGAAGGGCTTCAGATTAAGGGAAAACAAGCTGGAGACAAAGAGAGACACCGACAGGGAGGGAACGAGACAAGCTCTCAGAAAGTAAACAGAACATGAGCAGGGATGTTGAAAGAAGAAAGCAAAGTAAAGAAGTGAGTTCCTCCTCGCTGTGCCTGCCTGTTCCTCTGTCTTAGTTCATCTTTTACATCTCTGTTTCCTGTGCAGAGTTGAGAATTTACGAGGTTTGGGTGAAATGCAAATCAGAGGGTTTTCAGCTGGTTCTGAAATAGTGTCACTGCTCACATTGTTCTGTGCACCGGAGGAGTGGCTTTGCTGCTGCTCTCCCTGCAAAGATATAGAGGGTGTGCTTTCCCTGCTTTAGGCTGAGACAGGGAGAGAAGAGGGCAGGACAGTAGAGCAGGAAACAGATTGACATTCAAGAAAGGGGCTGGATGCTGGATTTAATCACACATTTACTGCTCAAGGGCTAACCTCTTTGGGTGCACAACTTAAAGGCTAGATGCTGGAGCTAGGAGAGCTTTAAACCCTTGTTGTCAACTTTATCTTGAATAAAAAGAGTCTCGTAAACAAATACCCTCTATTTGCCATGCTAGCATGGGCTTTCACTGCAACCAGCCAGGGCTGCAGCTCTGGCTCCCAAGATCTTCCAATTGATCCCTTATTAGAATTTGAAATTGAAAGTAAAATTAAGTATTAATGCTGTAGATAAAAAAGGGGGGTGTTATCAATTCACTCAACTATTGAAATTCTATTAAAGCTTAAAGTTATGCATATTCAGAAGTGTTCAAAGCCTGCTGCACTTCCTGGAGGTCGTCACCCCCCCCCCCCCCCCCCCCCCAAGTACTCCAGCTTCTCTTCTTCAGGTCTTTCAGGATTTGCTCCAGCCCTCCGTGATCCTGTATGCAGCTGTATTTAATGCATGGATGGATCCTTAGATGGAATAATTGAGTACCCAGTCTCTTCTGTCCTTAATTTTTTTTACCTCTTTAATTAACAAGGAAATTTGAGTTAATTGCAAATTATGAGGTACTTTAACATGAGCAAACAAGTCGTTATAAATCAATAGAGATTAAATTGCCAGCGAAATTTTATGAAGACTTCTATGAGACAGAAATGTAACCCTGACTTGAAATTTTAAGTAGTCTCCCCTCTCTGACTGACAGATATTAGAAGATGAAACGGAAACAGGAGGTTGGAGGGCAGATTGCAAAGAAATGAAGATATGCATAATAACTGAGCATGGTGAGAGGGCTATGAATAAAAATGAGTCAAAAAGTGAGAGATCGGCTTCATAGATAGATAGATAGATGGATAGATAGAAGCAGGTGAGAGAGGCAACGATTTACAGCAATGCTTGCCACTGAGCGCGCTCCACCAAACAGCTCCATGTAAAAAGTTGATTTTCTGTCAGGGCGACTTGGAGCCGACGTCAATCTACACTGGGACAAGACCATTACCAGGATCACTGGAGTGAAAATGGAGCCTACAAACAAACGGCCTGTTCCCAAGCTCCATATAGCTACACACACACACACACACCGAACACACACACACACACACACACACACACACACACACACACACACACACACACACACACACACACACACACACACACACACACACACACACACACACTACAAAGCACACAACTAGTTAGCACACATTGTTATTGAAATAATACAATGGCATGCATTCACACACTCACCATGTAGCCTCCCACAAACCTCCTACATCACATCCAAATTACAAAATCCAAAGTGACAAAGGTCCTAGTTAACAGCCCACAGCCCTCAAACTCCTGGTTTATATTTCTTTTATCTTCTCTTCAAACTGAAACAGAGATGTGCTGTCCCATCTACGCGTGTTCCTCAGCACACTGTAAACTTCTGGTAATTAGATACGTGGGCTTGGATGAAAATATGATACAATTAACCTTCATGGAAGACAAAGAAGAGGAGGAATGACTTTAACGAACGTGCTCTGAATGCATGTAACTGAGCAAAAGTCAAAGCGGAGGGCAAGAAACAGAAACAGGCACTTCGAAACAGATCTACCATGTGTTGGTTAAAAAAAGAAACAACATCCTTGCAACAGACTTATTTGTTAAAAATGAATAAATAGAATAAAAGAAGGTGGTGATAGAAAAAGGTAAACAGACACTAACGAGTACCAAAAAATCAGACCCTGCAACTTATTTTAAAAGAAAAATGCAGGCACCTAAAAACAGACAGACTATGTGTCTGGAATTATAAAAAAAAGTTGCGGTCTGGTTCCTTAAAACATACACTTACTGGTACCTTAAACTAGAAAAACAATATGTAAGAAAGAAAAAAGGTCACGTTCAGGTACCTTTATATCAACATATTTACAAAACGGAACTATGATGTGAACCAGGAGCCTCGAAACAGATCTGGCAGCCTGATTGAGAGATGAAAACTCTCATAGGTACCAAAATACATACATATAATTTTGTGTTAGAGAGAAACGGGTCACTTCAAAAACATATTCCAACTACGTACTGTAAGAAACACTGAATACATGACACGAAAGAAGGAAAATGTACAGAAACTGGTACCTAAAAACAGACCCAGCAGCTTATTTTTTTTTTTTAAATATCACATAAAAACAAGCCCTTTAAAACAGTTTTTGTAAGAAACAAAGTATCTGTTGGTTACCTAACAACAGACCAAAGAGTACACTCAAAAAAATGAAACATTGACTTTAATTAAATTTATTATGTCAACCGGCTCCTTGTAAATGTAGGGGTGTGAAAGCAATAACTTCCACTTAGTTGACCCTAGAATTATTGTTAGTTTAATTTAAGTCGATGTTTAATTTTTTTTTTAGTGTTTATCAAAAAGGAGGACAACAGATGTAAACCTGGAACCTCAAAACAGACCTCACAACCTTCTGGAAAGACAAAGAGCAGACACTTAAAGGTACCAAAATATAGAAAAATTTGGGATTAAAATAACCTAATAAGTTTAAACCCTAAGGTTTCCTACCAGGGCAGAACATGCATGTGCAATGACACACCTCTGTTTAAAGGTTTTTTATATATATATATATATATATATATATATATATATATATATATATATATATATATATATATATATATATATATATATGTATAACCTCATGTCTAGAGCGAGAGAGAGAGAGGCAGGCAGACATATGTTACAAATGACCGTCCATCAGAAACGAAGAAGTGGTTTCTGAGTGGTTTCATAGAAAAACATAATCATTGTGTGTAAAACGAAGGCTAAAACACAAACTCAGGTACCCTGAAACAGACATTGTCAGATCACCTTGTGTGTCAGTTGAAAAATGCCCAGATGATACTGTGAAGGGTGAACATTGTATCAAACCAAACCATGTTTCTTGTTTTCTTCTCAATATTTTTTAGTTTTTTATCAGCATCTTTAAGTGGACAGTCTCCGCACATTCTCTGATCATCCACTTTATTTATTAATTTCCTTGTTAGCTCGTAGGCTCAATACGCTGAATGATGAAACTGTGTGCACACTTGTTTGTCTGTGTTTTTTTTGTTCAACCTGACCGGGGTTCATGCACACTTTCCGGCCTTATATAGCAGACTTGATGCTTTATTCATGAGGCCCCAGAAGTGAAAGTGAGTCAAAGATAATGAGGTGAGGAAACAGGAAAACAAATAATAGGATTCAGTATTAGAAATGAGGGGATGACAGGATGAGAAGGGGGAGGGAATAGAAGAGGCTGAGGCATCGTGGAGCCACTGCAGCAACAGTTGCACGCAGGAAGTTCAGGGCTCTGCAGCAATCCGTCTCAGCAAGCTCTGCTGCACTGGGGTGTGGTGTGGAGTTACAATCACGGCACAAGTGATGCAGCTACCAGGGCAGGACATGCATGTGCAATGACACACCTCTCCTCTTAAACACAGGGGCACGTCATAAGCAAACACCCAGCAGCGGGGAAGCAGGAAAATCTTTGCGCAGAGTCAGGGATTTTTCATTTGGAGAATTCTTTATAAGAAGTCCTTTAGACATGACTTCCTTTACAGCGCATCTCATCTTACCATCTCTAAACCTTAAAACCTTTTATTGCAGGTTGGTATATGAGAAAGTTTGAGAGATATTTTCCAGGGAAGTATAAGACCCATTATCAGGAATTAATGGACCATGTCTCTGCCTGAAGGAGGACCATTATTCCTGCACAGTCCTAAAAATGTTTGATAATGGACACGATGCGTTTTACAGTTAAATCTGAGCTTTAACTCCTGAGGGTTTGACTCATTGTTCCACCTCCTCTTATTGAACAAAGACATGCTTCCCAACCTGTGCGCACAGGCTAATAAAAGGCACAAACAGGAAGTCCACGTTTGTTTTAGGTAACTGCACACTTCTGTGGAGGTGGGAGGGTCAAAGTCTATTTTTCATAGAGCTGCATCATCAAAGAGTTTATTTTGGAACCAGATTAAGCGTGGCGGAGGAGGAGGGTGACCACCTAACAAGCCTAACTTCTCTTTGAAAACACAGAAGCAGGGTGAGCATAACAACAACAGCAGAGATGAATCAGCGATGAGTCCTGGAGATTCTTTGTGCAGTGTTTATTCGACCTGATGAATTGTTTCATTAAGTTTTGTCCATCCTCTTTATATTTATCTGCAGTTTTAATGACTTTGCCATGGGCCTCGACACAAAGGAGAAACACAATTTGAACTTCACACCTCATTAGAAAATGTTGGATTCATCCGTCCACTGCCGTAACGGCTGCAGCAAAGCAAAGCGGAGCGTGAGCGTTTATCTCTCGCCTCTAAACACCTGTCACAGGCGATGATGAAAAGCGCCACTGCAGTGAACAATAAAGGAAATAGAAAGCAGTGTTGATGAAACACAATGCAGTAAAGAAATAAAATGGCCCATGGAAATGGTTGTTTCGCTCCCCGGTGGGTCTTTCAATTGGCTGTGCCCTTGAACGCATGGCTCTTCAGTTGAATAACTTAGGATAAGTAGTGCAATGACGCTACAGGGAGCGAGTGTGTTTGTGTGTATCATACCAAATGTTTCAGGTTCATATTCGGATTGACGACTAGTTTCACTTCTTTTATAAACATGTGTCGGTCGACGAGGTCGCTGATGATGCTCGTGAAGGGTCTTCAGCTCACCTCAGATGATACCAGTCCAATAACAGACCCACATGTGGCTGCAGGGTCAAAGATTTAAGTGATCATTTATCTTGAGACATAACACTGAACTACAAACAGGTGTCTTTCTGCCACCTGTATTCGTGTTTCCTCTTCCTCTCCTCTCTATCAGCTGTCAGTCTTCAGAAAAGCTACCAAACATACCTGAACGACCATAGGAAACACTTGATCTGCCACATTAATCCCCTCGGCGCAGCTCGTATCAAAGGATGTGATTCATTTTTAATTTCTGCTTTGCAGCATTTTCCAGAGAAGAGACACAGCAGACAGACTGAGAGCAAAACAAAAACACAAGCAGCCGCTTGGGAGGTGAGAGCCGGTGCAACAGAGGGGTGTGTGCAGTAAGAGGTTCCAATCAGTGTGTGTGCACATACATGTTTCTGCTTCACATCACTGCACTGCTGCCTGCTGTGATTGCCTGACCTGAGGTTTCACCGCATTACCACCTTAACTGCTCTGCGGTTGGATTTGTTCATTGGTTGCACAAAAAAACAAACTCACAACAACACACACACATCTACACACATTTATGTAAAGGGGTCTTACTGTCAAATGTAGCTGCCAAACTAAACACTGATTCAGACCCTGAAGTTATCCTTTGGCTTCTCAAATGTTCTTGGATAAAAAGTAAAGCAGTGTACGCAGAAGGCTTATATTAAGTCTTTTTGTTGTTCAGAGATGTGTTTTTGGGCTCAACATGAATCAGTCCGACTCTTCTACACCTGCACCTGGTGCATCGCTATTTATATGACTTATTCTAGTCATCTTTTTTAGATGGACTGGTCTGGGGTTGAGCTCATGCTGGTTTAAATGTTGCAGCGCCAGTGAGCCAGTTCAAGCAGGCCATGCAAGCAGCACTAGTTTCACACTCGGTACTCCCACAGTCACCTCTCTGGATCTATTTAAAATATCTGAGTACATCTTATGGTTCTGGTTTGTCCGATGATCCTTTAAAGAGTGGGTATTGTGCTGTTTTAAGTCTTTATACTGTTTTAGCTACTGTCTCTTTAAGGCTTCCCGCTCCACAAACCCCCTACCCTCTGATTCTGCAGACCTTGGTGCTTGATGCCCACCACTCTAGAGTGTCTTGAACCAGTTAGGAGATCTTTAAGTGATGACCTCATTATTGCAGCAAGTTTTGTGAAGACCTCACGAAGACCTCATGAAGTGCCATTTTTGGAACAAGCTGTTCTGAGATCGATATCAGCAACGTATGAATAATGTATTAGTTTGGAAATCTGCATGTCTTGTATGAACATCCAGCGCTGAGCAGTACCTAGCTTTCTTTTCTTATCTTGTCTATGTCTTATCTCTTAGCATCAGCAGAAGTTAGCATGTGGATGAGGCCAGTGAATGATATAACAACGATCCTGAACGAGCTGCTCATAACTCCTTAAACCGTGGTGTGAGAAGGTTGATTAGAAGAACCGGTCGTTCTCTGATCACCTGCTGAGCATGCGTCAGGCTCTGCATGTGATCACAGAGCATATCCACCAAAGTGTTGTCTTTATGTGAGAAACCCTGAACTGACGGACCACCTCACAATTAGACCTTCTATTTCTGGTCAAGTGGGAAGAGTTTTAGTCTCTCACTAACATCTGTCTTTCTGATGAGATGCATTCAAATGTTGCCTCTGAGAAATTCTTTTTGCAGCCTTAAGTGCAACTGATAAACACAGCCAAACCAGAATACTGACATGTTCACACAAAATATACTGAAAGCTGCCAGCTTTCATTGAGCTAGAACATCAACAAGTGCTGATTCTCACTGCCATCCTCCTCCTCTTCCTTCCTCTTCCTTCCTCTTTCCCGGCAGGTTGAGACAGCGCTTTGAAGGGACCCCTGTGGCCTTACTCTTTACACCCGATAGGCTGGCCACTCACATCCAGCAGACACACACACACACACACACTGTCTCCCTCCCCCTTGTATACAAACACACACACCCGCTCTCTGCACTAGAATTAGCCGTTGGCTGTACTCCAGTCAGATCCGCTCAATACTCGTCCCTTCCAAAAACCAGCCCTCTGTCTTCTCACTGTGTACTCGGGGCCACACATTGCCAGAGTCATAGTTGTGTCACAGCGATCAATCATCCATTAATGTGAAACAGCTACATGGATACAGAGAAACACAGTACAACTGCACTGTGCCCCCACCCCCACCTCCCAAACTCCTCCCCGACTATCACCTGACCAATGTCCTCTGGAGCATTCATCCGCTTCTCTTTCTCTCTCCATTACTCCCTCATGGCTGCATACAAATATCACACCCATTATCACCTCTCTGTGATTCAGTCATTCGATTCATTTCCCAGCCAGGGACACTGTCTCATATTTGCAGGAGTCTGCAAAGGATGGAAGGAATCCACATGTGCAGTATGGTCTCGGCACTACAATACCCATGAGCCCCTGCAGGCATAGATTTTTTAAAAACAGGACAGTCACAGGCCAAAAAAAGAGTTTGCAAATCTTTGTGTACCCTTGTTACAGTTGCATGAATTGGTGATCAACAGATATCAGTTTTTCAATGGACGATTGCTGGTATATAACCTCTAAGCTGTGTCCCAGTCCAGGGGCTGAAAAAACATCTCGGTAGTTACAAAAAAAACATCATTATTCCAAAATTACTTGACATTACAGTTCAGCTATAATATGTTGTATAACCATCATGAGGGTAGAAGACAAGAGGCCAAGAAAGTATTGATATGATGATAAAACAGGTTCAGGTATATGTATTTTAGTAATGAGATCAAAATAAGCTTTACAGATAGTTCCTCTCATAACCCAGAGGTTGCTTTACCTTTATTACAGAGATACAAAGTTAAAGAAAACCCCAAAGCTTCATAAAACTTCATCAGCCCATCTCCAGGACCATCCATTGGTTGGTTGGATAGCAATATTGTAAAACCCAATGCCAATGAACGCAACCGTATTTTAGTGCATTTAATGTTGTTTATTTTACTGCCTATCACAAGACGTCTTCAAGCTGACTAATTATAAACACTTTCGTTGACACCAAGTATCATTCATTTCACTATCTTACCATCTATTCTTTAATCCATTTATCTTTTTCTACATCCTCCCATTCCTCGTATTATTCACACCACTTCTTCCTTCAAACCATCATTCATACAAACGTCTATACTTGCATCAACCCTTTCTTAAATCAGCCCATCCATCCATTCATCTATCCAGCTACTGCTCCATCTTTCTGTCTATTCATCCAAACATGGATCTATATTTCTGTCAATCCATGTTTTGGTCCATTTATCTATCCATCCTTCACTCTATCCACTTACTCATCCATTCATCATCATATACATCCATCTTCCCTCTTCCTACCTGGAGTTGGTCATGTCCGTCTGCCCGCCTTGACTCTTTTCCAGCCCGAGCTTGGTGAAAATCCCGACCAACACCATGATCGCCACCACTCCACAGATAATATACACGATCATATGGGTCCGATCACGGTCCGGTTCCTCGTGGACCTCTGTGACAGGCGCCACCGGTCGCCCAGTGTTTGCCCAGACAGGCGTGTCATAGTTCGAACAAGACGTCTGGTCCAAACTGTGGATTTTGAACTGGCAGCAGAATCGGTAGAAGCAGGAACCACAACAAAACAAATAGATACCCGCATTACAATTGAAAGGTGGGTCCCACTGGCCCATGACATCATAGTAACCCCAACAACGGTTTCCGGAAGTTTCAGCTGGCTCTGGTGTCGGGGTTGCCAGTGCAGCTTCTGGTACCACAGAGGGCTCTGTTGTCTCGTTGTTGGAAGCAACCTGGGCCGAAGCTTGACCTGGGTTTGAGATCAGCCCACCGAGAGAGTTCAGGCCCAGCAGAACCGCCAACGAGAGGCTTACCAACAGTGGATGCATGGAGGCGGCCATCTTTGACCTACTCCAATGTTTTGGGATGCCTCAGTGTTGATGTGGAATTAAATATGGGCCTCAGAGATCGCTCCTAAGAACAACAAACAACAAAAAAACAAGGAGTTACACGTCCATCTTGTTTGGAGAAGACATTTGATTAACAGAGGTGGGTTAGCTTATAATTATGTCTGGAAGATTAAATTATTAAAATTATATTGTCTTCAAAGGGAAATCCCAATGTGCTCTGAGCAGGAGTGAATAAGTCCGTCCTTGACACATAAGTCAATACATCATAGTCTCTGGTAGGTTATGAGTGTTGATGTCTTTTAACTGATTGGTAACAGCACCATGACAGTATTTGACACTCATATCATAGTTTAATGTACTTTACAAGAGTTAGTTTCAAGCTAATTTTAAAGAGCAGTCCCTCTGCAATTTCTCAAAGCAAACAACATTCCAAATAATGAAATGTCACCTTTTACAAAGCCATATGTTGTCAGCAGACAGCAGAGGCGGTTGAAGACAAATCCGGAAGCTTGGAGGGAATCCAGTTTAAGAGGGCGTGTTACGTACAAATGAACTCGCCTCTGGCATTTCCAGCAATACACTCCTCCCACCAAGTGGATGAATAATCCGTGAAAAGTGGGAACTTGTGGTTCCTTGGAGCCAGCAAAGAAAAAAAGAAGAAGAAGAAGGCAGATTCCTCTAAAATTTGCAGATAGTCACGGACTCCTACATGAAAGGCTTTTTTACTCTGGAGATGGACTCATATTCCTGAGTGGATAACAACTCTTCATGCTCAGCGGTGGAGTCAAATCAGTTCTGATGTCCTGGAAAAACTCAGACCAGAGAGGAGTGTGTCCCTCTTCCACTTCTCCTTCGCAGAGCTTAACTTGCATCTATCATCCTCTTACTTTGAATGTCAATGTTCCAAAGAAGCTTTTTTATTTTTGTAGTGGGCATCTTTTGGTCCACTTTGGGGAATGTGACTTCCTCTCTCAGACGTCCAATCTTTCGCTCCCTGGTGTCAAATATTGAGCTTTTATTTTGTAAAGATTGTGCTGGACGGATCTCCTTCCTGTTCCAAGAACCAACAGGTAACAGCAGCTGTTCAATATTCTTTAAAACATCACTCCAGGGCTCGTCAAAAAGAAATCCTCTGATGATTACAGTCCAGAAGCGTCCCCTCGTGCACCTGAGGCGTGTTTTTACTCATGCACACACACACAAACGCACACACACACTCACACACACATTCATAATCCCCTTGGTGACAGAGCTTTTAGCGACACACAGAAGGGGTCCAGTGGCTCTGTGCTCTCCGCTCCTGTTGCTGCTGCTCTGAATGAACCCCCCCTCCTCTCCGTGGGTCTCTAACGGACCTGGGACACAAGCTAGGTACCTCTGACGGTCCTGCCCTACAAGTGCTAAGAGTAAACGGGGGGGAGGAGAGAGGAGGAGAAAGGGAGAGGGGAGGGCTGATGTTGTGGATCTCTGATCTTGATGTCTGAGCGTTGCTGCACCCAACACTCAGAAGAATCTGTGCTGAGTGGGGAGTCCCACGCTACAGACCGTGGCTTCTTCTTCAAGTCTTTTTGCTAACGTCTGTTTGTTTTTGCTCTGATTATGTCCTCCTTTATCTTCTCCTTTATGTTCCCGCCTCTTTATCTCTCTCACAACTTACCTCCCCTTCCTCAGGCTGCCTGTGTGCAGCTTTTTCTCGTTGCTTACGGGAAATATCAGGGTAGTGGGGTCAGAGAGCCTGTGGACTGCCCTCTGCACTCTCAGTGGCGCGCTGGATTAACGCTCCCTTGGCCCATGCGGACGACAGAGACGAGCGGAGATGTGACAGCCAAGCAGCAGTGTGGCGGCCAGGGCAGATAAAAAAAAAAGAAAAGAAAAATCCTGTTTTCAAAAGAAGCACTGTTGGAAATAACAGACTGTCTGCAGCAGACGCTCTTTGCTTTTCCTTTTATTGTTGCCACTTCAACTCAGGAGCCCGCTTTCCGAATTTCCCATTTGCGTCAATGTATATTTTTTGTCTTTTTTGCCTGTCCAAGTGAGCAAAAATTGACAAAAAAAATCTTTTTTTAAGCAAAAGCTGAATGTTATCCCCAATTTTTTTCATGCAAACACTTTGATGTCAAGTGAGTCCTTCTCCGGCTGCAGCTTCTTTGAAAACAGGCATAATTTGATATATATGTATAGGAGTTTTATATATATATCATATGTATGTGTTTTCACTGGTGCTCTGCTTGTGATGCTCCAAACAGAAGTTGAATTAGAAGCACAAAAGGCTTCTTTTGTTTTATTCCAGCTCTCCTCTTGTTGCTGCTTCTTCATCAGAGTGTAATCCCGTGTTTCCCGAGTCGCTCGATGCGTCTGAATCCGTCCGCTGGTGGAGCTCGCTGCCACTGCTGCTCTCTGGCAGGACTGGATGACAGTGTCTCACACACACAAACACACACACACTCTCTCTCTCACTCCTCCTTCCATAACACACTCCTCCCTCTCTCGCTCACTCCTCCCCACCCTCTCTCTCTCTCTCTCTCTCTCTCTCTCTCTTTTACACACACACTTATATCTTTTGTGCAGCTCTCTCCTGCTGACTCTCCTTTTCACTCTCACATTATGTGTCACTGACACTCTTTTCCCAGTTTTCGTCTCTTCTTTTATTTCTTTATTTTTTTGTCTGACCTTTTCTGTTCCCTCCCCGGCTCTTTTGTTTCCCATTCTTCCTGTTTCTACACCGCTCTCATCCTCTTTCCTTTCATCTTTTCATTGATCCTTTTCTCTTTTCAGTTGACTTTCTCTTCCTGAAAATGCCAGCGATGCTGCAGACTGAGCTGCAGGTTGTTTTGTTCATGCACGCTCGGCGCGTTAATAACCGCACTAATTCCTCCACACATCCTTGTCTTTGTGTGAGCGCGTCTGGAACACGTGTGTTGCCGCAGTCTATAAAGACTGATTTAGGGAAAAGACGAAGAGGGAAGGAGGCGAGAGTGAGATACACAGGCAGGAGGAGAGGAGAGGAGAGGAGAGAAAGGGAGAGGAGAGGAGAGGAGAGGAGAGGAGAGGAGAGGAGAGGAGAGGAGAGGAGAGGAGAGACCGTCTGCCAAAGGGAGAGGAACGAAGGGAAGGAGGGATATTATTGCAGGGAAGGGAGGAGGATTAGGAAACATGGGGGAAGAAGCTGGAAAAGGAACTGACAGAGGGAAGGAGGGGGAGACGTAAAAAGAAAGTATCAGACAGGAAGGAGGGAGAATTTGACGTTCAGACCTAGAAAGATCAGCAAGAATTTTAGAAAAGTCTCAGAAATAAGGAGAGAAGGGGGCTTGAAGACTGAGATGTGATCTGAATTTAAAAAAGGACAGAAAAAAGGAAGTAGCACCTTTGGGTCTGACCACAATCAGGGCAAACCTCATCTAACAGAAGACGCTGCATGATATTTTATTCTCTTTGTTAGCACTGAATATCATTTTCAACTTAAATATTCTTTTTTTTTTTTTGCATGAAAGCCTTAAAAAAGTTTCTTCTTCACACCTTGAGATTTGCAGGGCAGCACCTGGCCATGAAACAAAGGAGCGAAGGGTGTTGGCTGGAAACCAAAGCGGGAGGAGAGAGGGATGAAGGATGAGGAGCAGAAGGAGGAGAGATGGATGAAGAGCAGGAGGAGAGAGGGATGGAGAATGAGGAGCGGGCGTCCCAAGGGAGAGATGGAGGGCAGAGAGTACAGATTGAACAGGAGATGTGTCTTAAATCATTTCACTCTCCACGTCAGCTGGCTGTGCTCCGATAGCACTCTCTCCGTTTCTGTCGTGTTCGGTTCGTTCTTTTCCCCTAGACATCTTATTCAGCAGTTACTCCTATATATGTATATATTAAGGCCTATATAAGGTCAATTTTTTTTAAATAAAGTCAGAATTTTTAAATTTTTCTGAAATTTCTGAGAGAAAAAAGAAACAGAATTAATTAAAAAAATGTCCATTTTTTTTTCCCCCTTCACTATTTTGTTCCATTTTGGGATATTAAGCTCAAATATCAAACTTGTATACCTGGTGTTTAATTCTTGGCAATTACCTGCCTCAATTTTGATCTCACCACCCAAAAATAAAAATAAAATAAAAATCCTCACTTCCCTCTCTTCCCCTGACTGTCCTCTCATCCTTTCCATCTCTTCCTCTCTCTCCATTGGATTTATTGAATATCTAAATAGGATAAACCTGTTTTCTCAAAGCCAACTCTTATCTCAGTCACCTACACCCTTTCCTCCTGCCTCTTCAAACCAACCCTCGTCTCCTCCATCACTTCATCCGTCTCCTTCCTCACCTCAGCTTCTCTCCCCCTCATCAAACTGTCTGCCTCGTCTCTTAGATCCCAGCATGGAAAGACGTTTTCCTTTATTCCTCCCTGCATGTCTTCCCCTTTAACACACATGAGCTGCTCTTCATGGAGGTTCTCTGCAACTGTCACTCAGCGTAGATTAGCTCAGGGAGGCGACGGATACAGAGCGAGCTTTGAGATGGGGAGTTATGTCAGAAGAGGCAGCAGGAGGTCACGGAGAAAGAGACGAGCGTGGAGCGTTAGAAACCAAAGATTCGAAAAAATGACTGTTTGAAATGTAGGAAAGAAAGAAGGGAGAAGAAGGAATGAGAGAGAAACGAGAAAGAGAAGTGATCAGGTGTTGATGGATGTCTGCGGTTGAAGGAGTGCGTCCTTGACTGCAGGGGCCAGACACCGTACACCTGGCATTGATTCAGACACGCACACACACACACAGGTTAATACTCCACACCTCTGGACAGACTTTGTGGGTGGTTTTTGTGCTTTAATATAATCAGAGCAGTTTATGAATCAGACCTTTTAACGGAACAGATAGCAGAACAAATGATGCATAATTCTTGGAGCCATTAGCGGCTGCAGTCCATTTTTGGTGAGTGTAATTTAAAGGTAATATAAGCACACAAAGGTTTCATATTTTATCTCAGAGATTAAAACTAAAAGTTTGAAAGTATCACTGCCACAAGTTCAGCTCTCTTTAAATAAAACTTCATTTGTGGATGAGTCTCCCTGTGTGAGCTCGCTGGGTCATATTCCCCTCCGTGCTGCTTTTTGTCTGCAGCCCTCTCATCTTTCCCTCTTCATCACTCAAAGTAGAGTACACAAAGTGAAACCCCCGTCTGTGTCCCATCAGATTATAAAAATGAAAAAGCTGATGGTTGAGGGAGAGCCTCTATGAAAACGAAAACACACACTGGGCTCCTTGAATGTCCTGAACTTCATTCTCATGCTTTCATTCGCTGAGCAATCCCACCGTTATTCTTCTTCCTTTTTGGAAAACATACATTTCTTAGAAGTTTGAATATTGTGTTTCAAGTAAAAACCCCTTTTGCAGTTTTTTGTTCCAACATTTTGTTGTTTTCAAGTCGACTGAAAGTGTCTAAGATTGTGAAAAGCTGCTGAGAGACAAGGTAATATTCTGCGTGCTAACGCTGTGCAGTCAACAGGTCGTCTTCTATAGAGTATCGTCCACTGTGTCTCTGCAGGAGGTCTGTGTCATTATCAGCTGTCTCCGTTTCATCCTGATGCATTCTCATTCCCCTGCAAAACTATCCAGTGTGTGCCCACATTTGTGTGTGTGTGTGTGTGTGTGTGTGTCAACAAGGACAGCAGCAGTAACTCAATCAGCCAGTTAGGGAGGACATCTGTCCTCGCTTGTGCCACAGAGAGAAAGAGGGACAGAGTGAAGAGAGGAGTAAAGAGAGAAAAGATGGACATGAAGGTCAGGTTAAGGTGAGCGAGTGAAAGTGGAGGCTGTGTGTGTGTGATACAGAGGAAGGATAAGGTGAAGAAGCTAAAAAAAGGTGGTTTGACTGAAGAGGTGCATGAAATCAAGAGGCACACATATGTTGAATGAAAAAATACCTGACTGCTTTGTAATTTTTAACTTTTCCCTTTTTTTAGTCACATTTAAGCCTGACCATGTTCATGTTTTGCATCTTATGGTTGTTTTGGGCAACTTCTGCTACACACAGTTCTGTGGGGGTGGGGTATGGGCATCCAGTCTCTGCTTCAGCTGGTCCCAGGCGTGGTCTATGGGGTTCAGGTCAGGAAACATTGCTGGTCATACCTTATGAGGCACTCTGAGTTCCTGAATTCAAGCTGTGACAATTCTGGCACCATGTGGTGGAGCATTATCATCCATGAACAGAAAGTTGGGGGTGTGCTGGTGGAATTGGGGGATGATGATGATGGGTTCTATGATGTCTCTGAGGTAAGAACGTGCAGTGACTGAGCCATCTACAATCACCAAATCGGTTTTGCGCTGACTGGTGATGCCTGCCCAGACTGTTGCACCTCCTTCACCAAACTGAACCCTGGGGACCATGTTGACCTGGGCGTATCGCTCACCTTGCCTTCTCCAGCAACAATGACGACCATCATTTCTGTTCAAGTTGACCCAACACTCATCAATCAAAGGATGGTAGACCACTGCTGCATTGTCCAGGTCACATGGTCTGGTGCCCACTGCAAACAGTCACAGTGGTGTCTTGGTGTCAGTGGAGTCACCTTCAGTGGTCATCTGGCTTTAAGCCAAAGTGGTGGAGTTGGTTGCGAATGGTTTATCTTCTCGTAAACAGGCCTGCAGCTGTGTGGCAATTGCATAACAGTGTCTGAGTGCATAGGTCCTTAGGTTCTGGTCATCATTGTGGTCCATCACTCAGGGCTCCACTCCTGGGTCTGTCACAAACACTGCCAGTAGTTCTGTGTCTTGCTGTAAGTCTGCTGATGACACTCTGAGACACGCCAAGTTCACAAGCAACATCTGACTGCCTGCTACCGACCTGAAGGCGCTCCATGGCCAGGTGGCGCTGCTCGTCCATTAAGTGATATTGTGTGTTCATGGCTGCTTGAATGATGAACTGGGAATAACTTACTGACAATACCAGCTTTTTATACCCCCAGAATGTTAAAATTGAAGCCACATTTGAAAAGGGTTTTCTTTTTTGGTATTGGCCCCGATATGTAAGGCACTCTGTACACAGTGGGACCATTACATGGAAAACACTAAATGAGGTGTGTCTATCACCCTAATATAATTGCCTCCCTATCCCAAAAATCACTGAAGTGAAACAAACACCTTATGTATGAAATCCACTTAGGACCTCAGAACGTCCCTAACTTATTGTGAGTTGTGTAAATGTTGTTGTGAGGTTGTTTAAGGCCTCATCACGCCTCTCTTTGTGGTCATTTTTAGGTCTTCGTTTTGCATCCTTTTGTTGTCATTTGGAAATCTGGTTTGCATTCCTTTGTGACTGTTTCTGAGCCTCATTCTGCAGCTGTTTATCAAAGTTTTTCGATCCTATTTAAACATCTTTTTGTGCTATTAATGAGCCTTGTTTTGCATCTGTGTGCTTGTTTTTGAAGTTCTGTTTATATCATTTCTCCCGTCTTTGTAATAGTTTTCTACTGCTTAGAATCATCTGGATTTAGGACTTGGATTGAGCTGCAGAAAGGAGACCTTGCTGATCCAAAGACACTCGCCTGCTTAGCCTCTCGCTCCTTTTCTCTCCTGTTAAAGTTTAATGACGCAAAGCCGATTTGTAAAATCCAGTCGACTGTTCTGCACATGCACACACATGCACAGAGGTGTAAAGCCTTCAAATTAGCAGGTTTGATAATCTATTAAATGTATTTTCTATATCAGAACATGTAGCGCTGCAGAGCTAATCTAATGTTCATCTGAAGTCACGTATGAAGCCTCTGCTTTGGTTTAATGTGTGAAATCTGCCCGCGTGTCCGCTCACAGAGTGAATCTGTGGATTTCAGTGGATTAGCCTATTTAAGGAGTGATGTTTTCATCACCGGGGCTCTGAAACTTCCGGATGACTCATATTTGGTCCAGTATTGCTGATGACATCACTATCTCTCAGTGCTTCTCCCTGGAGCTGTTTATCCCGCTCTATATTTATCACCCGATCACACTTGGAGAAAAACATTCCAACGCTGTCGATTTACCTACACGGCGTGAAGAGCCCAGCAGCGCCTTCCAGCTTCCTTTAAGGTCTAAAAACTGAAGGAAATCTCACATCTCAGAGCGTGCAAACACTTGACGTGTATTGGAAAGCAAATTGCCTGTGGGAGGATATATTTTCCTGATTTAATCTAAAATGCTCATGCAGAGACGGCGGTATCAGAGTCAGGGCTTCCTTTTTTAATTTGGTTCTTTAAACTTCTTCAAAGGGGAAGTGGAGTCAAGCAGGCTTAAAGCTGTGCCTGAGATTTACTGAATCCTCTTTTTCTGCACAGACGTGAAACCAAGAGAATGTTAAATGCTTGATTTTGTATTTTAAAGCCCTGAAATATTCAAGCAGCCAAAATAATTAATACTTTCTTCTCAAAAATGCATTTAGAGAGATCTGACATTCATAATTAAGTAAGCTAGTCCTGATTTAGTCAGCGTACTTGTGAAAATAATCATTTTGGCTGCAGATTTTGACGCGCATAGAAACAACAAGTCTGTTTCTTTGACCTTGAGAGTCTCCCTCTGAGCATCACTTCATCTCCTCAGGTCTTGCAAATTCAGAAACAAACCATGAGATTTCCTGCTTTATTAGCGTTAATGCAGCACTTATTCCGGATACTCTCAGAGATAACAGCCCAAGGTGGCGGCACATGGTGTGCTTCAGAGATTTACTGGAACCACAAGTGATTTTGCGGAACCATAACTCCCTGATGTTGACAACAAACCGCCTTTTTTTTTTCTTCTCCTTGTTAAGCTTTGAAGTCTTGTCACAGTGGAGCCATCGTGGGTCTAAGTGAATTACACTCAGACAGGAAGTCGTCTCCCTTTTTCTCTTTTATGTTTCAAACAAGCAGACGCCGTCACAGTTCGTTTTGCACAGGAGTCGAATAAGGAGAAGGGACAAATACATTTTCTTCACCGCTGTCAAAGCTGTGACTTTATTATCCTTTTAAGAGTTCAAAAACTCTGCCTTATTAAAAGAAAAAAAAGTTTTGATTGATGACAAATGATGCTTCAATCTTACAAAACTGGTCGATAATCATCTTAACATTTGTTGATCCTTTGGTTGCTCCTGATTGGGCGCTATCATCAAGCTAACTTGTGAAGAAGACATCTTGGCCAGTTGGCAACACTGAAAGTTTTTCATCATGAAAATGGGAAAATAAAAATCACCCTTTTTTTTAATCAAAATGTTGCTTTACAGCTGGATTTCAAACCTTGTGGATGTGGAATAACGCCATGGTGGAATTCTGATTTCACGTTACAATGTTTTCCTTTAGGCACAGGGGAAAAACTCAGCAAAATGATCAGATAGTCCAATAAAGTGAAGGAAAAATGTGGAGCAGAAAATGAAAAGAATATATTTAAAGTTAAGCTTCGAGATATTTAGTGTGATAACTGCAGATGCCTCCCTAAAGGATGATTTCCTCTTGTCGAGTAAAAAACAATAGTTCAGAGACCACATGTGTCTCACACAGTTGTCCTAAAGCAGAGTTTTCTCAGGCACACTCTCTTTTTACACACCTCCCTGTGGACCCCGGCGCAGACACATCACAGACTGAGCAAACACTGAAGTGTAATTTCCATCAGAGCGGTCTTCAGGAACTCATCGCAGTCCAGATAAAACGGTTAAGAGTTCAGTGCGGCTGGATGAACCTGAAATAAAGAGCAAAATCAAACTGAAGGAGATGTTTCAGTTCATAGCTTGAGAGATGTGCGTCAACAACCTTTCAGAAAACCTTGATTATTTTAGTATGCGCCTCTTTCTGATTGGCTGAAATGGAACGCACAGCAAACACTTAACAATCAGCAGCTTGCGTTTGATAACACAACGTGATCCGAATGTCTTTAAATACCAGATCTTATTATCCGATAACACTCAAGTTGTGTCATTTCACACCCACACACACGTGCTATCACACCATATGACATTTCTATACAGAGCACATGAAGGTGTTTGTATATGAGGTATTTATAGCTTTAACTGAGAACACCAGCACTCTTTGTTCTCTGCTGCCATCCAGTAAACCCCTTGAGCACATTACCACCAAAGACCTTCACAACAAGGTCATTTAACACGCTGATTTACCAAAACACACACACTTTAACTGAAGAGCAGCAGCGTACAGGTTTATCTCCGCTGTAATCGATAATGTAAGTCTTTATTATCTCTGGTATTGGTAATGTAATCCCATCATAGCCTGAGAGAAGTCACAATCGCTCTAATTGTTATTGATGAGAGTGTATGGATATTTAAAGCTGTGCTGACAGACGATCTCTCCCTCTGAGGATGTCTTGGAAGCTCTGTGAAATTCTTCTCATCACACAGATGAACAAACAGCGGCAGCCAGGGTCCTCTGTGATGACTCCCCGCTTCATACAGAGGTCACATATGTCGGACACCTTTTTACTTTCTTATTCTTCTGTGTTGAAGACTCTAAATCAGAGTTAAAACATTTCTGAGGATCAGGGTTTCCAGCGTGCTGTGAGGAGCTCTCGGGCTGCTCATTAAGCATCAATAATTACACTAAACTGCAAATATAATGAGGTAATTTCAGTCATAATAATTGATACCAACCCGTAATTAGTTTTTACAGACTCCTCATCATACTGCTCGACTTGTCATTAATTGAATTCTGCAGTGAAATTACATCTTCCTAAAGCCGTCCATTCAGCCTTTATGTGACTGAACTACTGTACCACTGTGCTGCACATTAGTTCACTTATGATCAAGTCCCCACAAAGGGTCAGAGGTCAACGAGAAATCAGAAGTCACACACACTACTGAGGAGCTATCTTTCAGTCTTTACATCTCTCCTTCTCATCCCTGGTTCAACCAAAGTGCACTGCTGCTCATACATTTCCAAAGCAACACATCCAGAGAGGAAACCCAACAAAATGATTACAAGCATAGAATTAAAGCATGCTGTGATTGCCAGATCAGTGTGGAGTCATCAGAGCATATTTCCTCCTAAAACAGCTGTTTTAAGGAACAAGATTAGAAGAGTTATTTTGAAATATTAAAAAAAGAAAAGTAATGAAGCTGTTGAAGCAGAAGAAGTGTGTTGTTGGGATTTAGAGAGTTGTTATATTTGACGTCCTGGTAGCAATACCCCTGATTGTGCAACCATTTTAAGGTACAAACAACAAGATGTTCACTTTTAACTGGGGGCACATCACACAATAATAGCATCAGCTGTCAGTTGGGAAGACGCTGAGAGGAGGGGAGGGTGACGCTTGGCGTGTTGGATGAGCTGTTGAATCAGGGGAGGATGAAACCCAAAGATGGAGACACAGCAGAGCGGAGCGGAGCTGAGCTGAGGGACTGAGAAGGCTGGGTGAGAAGAAGGTGCCTTTCAGTTTAATTAGCGGTGGCAAATTAATTAGCAGCAGGATGTGAATTAATTAGTGTTCCAAAGGCAGTTTAAAGGCGGCGCCATAAGGAGCCACTGTAGAGGTCCCATACGGCTTTACAGTTTGTTGAAGCACTAACATTATCCTATTAATTAGCAATTAAATGCTTCTTGATTCCGACTTTCGATCAATCTCTCTGTGTTTTTCTACTCTCTATTTTTTTGTCTCTGTGTTTTCTTGAAAACACAGATATGCACCTCCTGCCGAGACTTACACTGGAACTCCTCTTTGCTGTAGCAGCTGTTTCACGAATCCGTGCAACTCCCTAATTGTGTTTCTCTTTATCGACACACCATTGCCAACCGTTTCCCTGAGGGTCTTTTACCACCAGTAAAGAAGCTCACCAGAGTTTAGGAGATTCAAGGGTTTTCAATAATTCTGTCTAAAGATTTGAGTGGGAGGGTGGAATAAGAGCCTCTTTGATATTCTCATTGATTTTCAAAAGCCATCTTGTTTCCCATTCTGTCCCTGTGGTACTCTCCACCAGCTGCTTTACAGCCAACATAACTAGGTGGGTGCGCGTTAATGGGTCAGTGCTCAGCAGATTGGCTGGTTTAAAGGAGTCCAGCTTTGCTTTCGCTATCCACAAATAAAAGATGATGAAGGACCCTGCTGTTGGAGGTATTGATGCAAAGCACTTAATTCAATCACTTCAGTCTGTGTGACTGGAAATGACGCTGCAGGGGAGGAATGTGACATGTTTTCATACTGGAGGCAGTTTTACATGTAAACAATGTGGACCTGAAAGAACAAATGAACATAAATCTGAATATTTTAATTTTGAAGTGTATCAATTATTCCAACATTAAAAGAGTATCAGTGTCACTGACAACTTTTTGATTTGTTTTGTTTTTGATGTAAGGCCAGTAATTTATGAAAGGAAAATATATATATACAGTCAATCTGTCTGTAATCTTTTTGTGGGGAAAAAAAGCACATTCTGAGATGAATATTGGATTTGAGACCTGTTAGCTAGGCTAGGCTTGATTGAATGACTCAGCAAGGCTACAATGTATTTGATGACGTGTTAGCGAGGCTATGCTTGGTTTAATGACCTCCAAGCAATGCTACACTTGCTTTGATGACTTATTAGCTAGGCAAAGCTGGATTTACACTTGATTTGATGAACTCTCAGCAATGCTACACTTAATTTGATGACTCGTTAGCTAGGCTACACTGCATTTAATGACCTGTTAGCTAGGCTATGCTAAAGGGACACCGTTGGCTAAGCTAGGCTTGATTTGATGACTCATTAGCTAGGCTACACTTCTTTTAATGAACTGTTAGCTAGGCTTTGTTTGATCTGATGACTTGTTAGCTTCTACATTTTCTAAAAACTAAGTAACTAACTGTCAGAGGAGATGGCTTTACTTTAAGAAAATAAGAACCCAATCTTTGCAATAATTCAAGTATTTTATAAACTGATGGTTTTTAAAGTGTCCTTTTATTTTTGGTAATTTCAGCATTTATAAATCCAACAGAATCTCTAAATGAAGGCTAGAAATGTGACACTGTGGTCTGTTTAAGCTCTGCTCTAAATAAAGGCTTTTTTGATATTCAGCAACAGATTCTCCACACGCAGCTCACCTCGGCCTCGGGCTCCATGTTGTTTTCAGACAAATCATCAAGATGAGAGTCGAGTGTTTGGTTGTGAACTTACCGTGCACTTTCTGCCTCAAGGCATAAAGTTGCAGCATTTTTGCTTTTAGTTCCGAGTGTGGCAACTCTCAGCTGGCTTTTAAAGCAAAAAGCAAGCAGTTTTTGTTTGTTTTTCCTTTCTGGATCAACATCGCCTTTGCAGAAAACTCAACAGGCTTCCTCCATGCTTTCATGCAGAGTGTGAGCAGAGGGGAGGCTGAAAGAGTTCTCCCTCTCTCTCTCTCTCTCTCTCTCTCTCTCGCTCTCTCTCTCCTGGGTTTTCACATCTCTAAGAAGAAATATGGAGTGAGTTAATGAGGAGCCTCATCAGTCGAGTCTGGAGTGTGACTCAGAGAATGAAAAGCCTCCTGTGGAAACACTGAGGGCTTCTTGTAGTTGTGTCTCTGTTCTTTGTTATGTAACATTGTGCTTCATCATTGATTCTTCCAGATGACTGTGTGGAGTCATGGAACTCACCCTCACCCCGCTGCCATCGACAGCATCGGTCCCTGATCAATGCTAATGACATCGCATTTACACCATCGCTATATTTTCTACACAACCTCCACCTTCTGCTCATTAACTAACCTCACCAGAGACTCTGAGAGTTCAGCCATTACTTTGCGGCGGGGCCGGAGGATCTTTAGCTCATTCAACACTTAACTGCCAACCAGAGTTACCTCACACGCCCTGCTTCAGCCTCCCTGCTATTCATGCTTATTGTTTACCTGTCTTATTCTCCTTTCAGGAAACTTCCCTCAAAGCTAGGTTGAGTCAAGCTTTTTCCAATATGGCATATTTTATACAGCCTATGGTTCTATGGCTAATCACTGCAGCAGAATTTAAGCGTATAGACAAAACTCTCCACCTGAGATCCTCTCCTGTCATGATTCTTATCAGCCGTCTCAGATTTTTATTAAACACGTCTGAAAAGATCCAGAAGTGCCAGGCCTCTAAATCTGTGAGCGGTTTGGGGGATGATAATAACATTGTGCTGCAGTCAGCGATAAATCACACACGCTGATAAGGTCAGCTCTGAATAATGATCATAAGAGTGTGATGAGCTGAAGCTGTGAGCCAGCTGACGTTTCTTGGGAATAAAACAGTTTGAGAAGAGCTAATCCAAACTCACTGTGGTTCTGGTGCATCCGTGCAGAAAAGAGCGTTTTACTGTAATATAAGAAAGCTTATTTTGGCACCCAGCCCCAGGAAACAATCACTCCTTTACTAAATATAGCACATCTGTTTTTTTTTACCTCATGTCTTACCCACTCCTCACAAACACTCTCTTATCTGTTTAACATAATTCTCCATCAGCCTTTCAGTAATCTTGGAAATCTGGTTCGATGGTTAGAAATGAGTTTGGCGCGTAGATAAGCGGGGGCAGAGGTATGTGGTCACCACATCGATGAATTACTGACTTGTTTTAAAACTCATCTATGTTACGATTGATAACACAATACCTCAGGAAATTCAAATTCTGTATAACAAAGCTATTTCTGCTGGACTGTTGAATATTTTTATATGTAAAAGTAAATTCTGGGACAGTCTAAACTCTAAAATGTAGAACAGCTTAAACATAGCAGCCAGTCATCTCTCTCTTCAGTCTACTAGTGAAATGAAACAGCTGCAAAAATAACTTAAGGACACCCAAAACAGGTGAGGAAACTGGACACGAGCCAAGTTACTGCTCACTGAATGTTAAAGGATTGCTGTATAAAATAATGAAGCTTAAAAGCTTAAGAAGTAGTCTGAGTAACATGGTCATATATACAGATTTCGATTTTACTTTCTCTGAATCCCAAATGAAACTCCATTATACACTCAAAATGTGATAATATTTAAACCCTTCCGAATTTGTACCCTAGGTTGAGAGCTCCTGTTGCCCATAAAGGGCAACCAACCAGCATTTCATATAGAGGAAAGGAATATGTAAGGCCTCCCAACTGGGTTTTACGATGCTTTCCAATCTTCATAGTTAAGTTGGTTCTCTGCAGATCGCTCAACTCATTTGCTTTGTACAGAATGTCTCGCTTTGAATAAAGTATGGACTCAAGCTGAACTGGACTCTCCTGATGATTGACTCTGCATCTTCTTCTTCAATAGTTTTGGCATAAGGACATTAGAAAAATTAAGTTATGAAGTATTTTGAAAGAGGAATGCTGGGGCCACCCAGACACAGCCCGCAGGAAGCCTTAGGCCCTAATCCACCATGAGAAAATTCAACAACAGAATCAAGCAGAAGAATAACATTTTAGACAAAAAAAACACTATTTTGTGATTTTTATTGACTATCCAAGACATCTGTACTCATGCTTTGAAGGGCAGAGGCAAGAAGAGGTGAAATGTTGTTGTGTTTTGGCTGTTTACTTACAGGAAACTGGTGTTTTGGAAACTCATGGAATCACCTCTGAAAAACTACGTTAATAATTTCTTCAATCTGGTTGGCTTCTGCTTTTTACATAAATGTAAATTAAGCTTTCAGCTGGTCAGACTAACCGACATGTGCCCTTCTGAAGAAGAATATATTGACTGGAGAGAAGCTAAATGCTTCTCCACAGCTTCCCTCTTTCCCTGTACTGTGTATTAGCTTGAACCCCTCATGTAGATTCTGACCAGCATCCTGTTGACGTGTTAATATGATTAGCATGTTTGCAGCCCTCTGGTAACCATCAGACACTGCAGTTTTTCTTCTTATCCGCTCCACGCTGTTGCAAAGCTGTGATGTGTGGGAGCTCAGCTTGTCGTCGGAGCAGCCAATGGGGTCACACTGATGCTAATGACTCTGATGACTGTTTTCTCATCGCTCCACTCGGCCCCACTGCCCCATTATCACGCTTCCCCCACCACTCACTGTGTCAGCATTTTCTCAGCCTGTATGCCGCATTGGCATGAGCAGGAGAAATGTGTGTGTGTCTGCACATGCATGGGCAGGAGTGTGTGTTGCTCAGCCGTCGATGTGTATTGATTCGGCTGCATGCCATTTGCATTTTGCTTTGTGTCTGCTGTGCAGGAATGTTTCATCTCCTGCTGCGTGACACGAGACACATGCGAAAATGAAGGGAAAAAATTAAAATAGTTTTAAGTAGGACACTCTCTCTCATCGCTGGTTTGAGATTATGCTGATGGTATGAATCTCCACTTTTTTCTTTTTTTAATTCCTTGCCGTCGCACTTCTGTCTTGTTCCTGTTAACTGCAGCAGGCATCACATTTTGTTCCCTTTCTCTCAAATCCAAAAGCCTCAAAAAGAAAAGTTTAATGACTTACAGGTTTCGTTTAAAATGGAAACCACAATCTTCATCATTTATACTCTGCTCTTGTCCATTTTCAACCTTTACTGATAATTCACTGATTCTTACGTTGATCTTTATATTTAGTCTGTCTCCACTCAGGCAATTCTTAGCGGACATATCAATCACCAAAGAGCAAATTGAGTGGGACAGGAAGTGAGACAATGAAACAACACTGACACATCTCTTAGATTTTCAGAATAAAACACGCTGACGTCACAAATCCTCGTAATGAGGAGTTAGGTGTTATAGTGTTATAACATGATAAATTAATCTATCAATTATTCTCTTGATTAATTGTGTAGTTGTTTGGTCCATAAAATGTCAGAAAATGGTGAAAAATGTCAGTTTCTCAGAGTCCAAGATGACATCATCAAATGTCTTGTTTTATCTACAAACCAAAGATATTCAGGAGCAAAGAAACAAGAAAATATACACATTTATAAAGCTAAAATCAGAGAGTTTGGATGTTTGAATTTTTCTAAAATAATTACTTAAACTGATTAATTAATTATCGAAACAGTTGACAGTTAATTTAGTCATCAATTAATAGTTGATTATTTGGTTAAAAGTTGCAGCTCTAATAGGAACCGGTAAATACTTGTAGTTAAAATATGGTTCAACTCCAGCACAGTCAAAAACACTCTGCAGAGCTTGATTTGCGCATACAACTTTCCTTATTTCTTGACTTTGTCCTGGTATCGTTGCAGCATTGGGGTCTCAGTGATGGCGCTTCATGTTGGACTCAAGACTTGAGTCTGACTTGAGTCCTGAAAATCAGCATTAAGCCCTTATGTGTTCATGGCAGTCTGCCACTAGTATTTCCATAGTAATCAGAAAGAAGAAGGGATTTTTAATACCTTGCTTTGCTGACAGATCCTGTTTATTCATCCCGTTTTATCTCACTGCTCTTGGGCACAAACCTGCCTAATTTATTTCATGACAGCAGCAGTTTTTGGGCAAGTATTTGCAAGATTTTGATGCTGAGGCAGTAATCAGGATAACAAGAAGGAGGAAGGATAAATTGGAGTTGAGGTAAAACACGGGAAATGCATCTGAGGCAGAATTGTTGATTTCCTCAAACGCTCAAGTCGCTGCTTGGATAATGTTTGAGTTGCTGCAACAGTTTGTGCTGGGCGACTGAAGACAACCAGGCATGATGTCTGCAGACTGTCTGAAAAATTATATGGCTCAAAATGAGTCAGATCTACTGTGTGAGACTCTGTGTTGCAGCTTGTTGCGTGCTAATGTGCAGCATCACAGCCTGCTTTGTGTTAACACGCTCCTCTGTAGGTATCTGTGCACGGCCTGACACTGTGCTTGCACAAATCCCCCCTCTCTGCTGACACATGTATTGGAAATCAATTGTGTGCAGGCAAAATATACAGACAGCACTGCGATGGGCTTTTCAATGTCCCCATTGGACCTTATGTGTTAAACAGATAAACACTGCTCCTATACTGGAGAATCCAATCATTTGGATCAATACTGAAATTGAAATTGCGCATTAATCATCAGACCAAAGAAATATGCTGTACTTTAACTTCTGGGAATAGACTCTGAGTAAGCATATTCTATTGTCGAGGTTATTTTTCAGTAGGACTCAATGAAACACGATTTAGGTTGAGATGTATGTGCGCTGCTCTGAGAAAAATATTTCATCATATTTGTGAGGTGGAGTGCTTCTTTTTTACAGAGAATATTTGATTGTTTCACCGAGAAATAAGACTTAAGCACTTCAGGAACACTGGTGTCTGCTTTTCCTCTGTGCCGTTCCTCTAAAACTCTAAATATATCTTAAAATCTGTAATGGGACTGAGTCGAGGATTAGTCTGGGCCTGTTTTCAGCTGTGGTCAGGGTGCACCAGCGGGACAGAGTCTGAGTGATTGACTCAAACAAAACTAATGCGCCCATGTTCATTGTAATAAGGGAACATATCACTTAGTGCAGCCGTGTAGCTCACTGATGTGTTGTAACCATACTGACCACGTGGATCTGTGGACGGAAATGTCAGCCTATTGATCCATCACTTTAATCCAGACTTTAAAGATCATGCTTTGAAATTTTGATGGTTTGAAGAAATGGATCCAACAGGCTTTTGATTTCCTCTGGTTGATGTTTGTGTTTTGAATTAAAAAAAGTTGTATGGCTTTCCATAAATTTATGGCAGGGACACTGTTGACCTCTTCATGGTTAGATGTTGCAGATCTATCCCATCCAGCTTGCTGCTTTATCTTCTTCTGGATATGTGGGTCACTTTGTGATTGGTTAAAATATCATATCATATCATATCATATCATATCATATCATATCATATCATATCATATCATATCATATCATATCATATTATATCATATCATATATCATATTATATATCATATCATATATCATATCATATCATATCATATATCATTTTGCATTAATGGTCACATATTGTTTTGTATCATATCGTATAATGTGCCATATTGGAAGTACGCAAATGTAAACACTGAATGAATGGAGATAGAAGTGCACAGTAAAATATGATTTTAGGATGTCTTATATGACAACAAATGTGAAAAAAATGCACTGAGCATGCTAAAACTTATCGTGAAGAACTCATCCAGCAAGAAAAAGAGATATTTTGAAAAAAATATGTCTAATTGGTGAAAGAGGCCCATACGAGGAGTTAACATCATCATCATCTACTCTAAGGTTTGAAAATAAATGATGTTCTCCACTTTTAAAAAGCCTCCTGAAAGACACTGAGGTTTACTTAGTACTATTTATTGGCATGACTTACCTCTCAATCAAAGTAATATTCTATAATAATATATTTAGTAACTAAAGTGTGATTTTAAGATGCTGTGTACAGAGAAAATGACCAACCTGACAAGAAATGTCGTGAATAGACTCAAATTATTACTTTCGAAATCCTGGTGGAGCTTAGTTAGCCACAATCTCCTTCGTTCTTTGGACGATTGTTTGCGCTTCTCAACCTGATTTGCGATAATTTTTGGTATTCAAAAGTATTCGAGATGTTTTTCTCAGTTCAACCAATTAGTTCATCCAAAAACACAGCAATAATGTACCGTTTTGTGCAACAATAATCGTGTATACATGCGAACTGAGTTTCTTTCTGTTGTGAGAATGCCTCAAATATGGCCGATCTCGAGTTGATGACATCACATGAAAACACTCTATTGTAACATATTGTCCTGTATCCTATCATACTGTACTGTGTCTTATTGTATCATAAGGTATATCACATTTTACTGTACCGTATCGTACTGTACCGCACCATAATGTATTTAATTGCATCATATTGTATTATTGATAGTATTGTTACATTTTGTATAGCATTGTATCTCCTCATGTCATTGTATCATATTTTTTGTTTTATATCATATTGTTTTATATTGTGACATACTGTGTCTTCATATCCCATTTAATCATATCATAGAGTATCGTAACATATTGTTTCTAAAACTTGTGGACAATAAGAACAGTAAACCTGTTTATCATCTTGTGTGTAGAGCCTGTTCGTGCATTTGAAGTATCTCCACATTTGTCTGGCTCTCCACCTTCAGAATTTACTGACAGTGACACATGCTGCGCTCACTAACCCATTCATTATTCATCACTGCATCTAAATCACAGACATACATCATGTTAAAGACAAGCTGACAGAGCACTAAAGGTTAATTACCATGTGTTTGTTTACACTCATTGCTGTGTGCCAAGAAAGAGCTGGAATCTTTACAGTCTCTAATTAAATCGTTTTTTGTTGTTTGTTTGTTTGTTTTTTTAAGTTGGCTGTCTTCACAATAACTCAGTTTTCTGCATAAAATGAATCTACTGCTTTACTCCTGACATGAACAATCAACCGTCCTGCTCTGTGTGACTGACTGATGCTCTCTCTTGCTCTTCATACTCACTGTTCTCGGAATTCTCTCGATTATCTCTCATGTTAGAACTTGAATAGGTTACGCTGACTGACCTCCTTTGACGACATCCTATTTGTCAGCATCAGATATGCTCATCAACACTAGTGCTTAAATAAATAAATAAATAAATAAATAAATAAAAGCTGCCGAGGAAAGGGAAAATATTAATCTGTAGTCTGACAGCTTTATAACTGCTGCAGATATTGGATAAGACGTGCAATACCATTTGAGCTGTCAGCCACAGTTTAACGAGAAAAAGTGAAGCAGGAATCTCTGAGTGTTGACAAAATCCAACAAATAGTCTTATCTAATGCTGAAACCTGTGGTTTAGCATTTCTTTATGGGGTGATTTTTCAACAACGTGTGCCTATTTTTTGTTTTCAAAATTATTTCAACTCTTTTTAAAGTCTCTGGATGTGTTGATGTGAAAGTGAGTGTGAGCATGAAGGTGTTAGCAGAGCTCTGTGAGGAAAATGTGATTTCATGACCAGAAATAGACTGTGGATGCTCGGCACAGAGAGACTGAAAGAACAGGGTGGGTAAGATGGTAGAGTTTGTTCACAGGAGAGAGGAGAACTACATTACTTACTCGTTACACGTTACATGGGAAGGTGCTGTCTTTTCTCTGAAAGACATAAATAATACACACCTCTAAGTTAGGCTCATCATAAAAAAAAAAAATCTGTTTTACTTTGCAGGAGACAGAGATGTGCCAGAGTTTGTAGTAGAGTTTGTAAGAAAGTCTAGAGCTGAGGTGAACTGTGTTATATGTGCCTCTGATTGTTTCTGTCTCAGCCTCTAATCTCTAAGCCGCACTTCCTGAAACAGAATCCTTTTTAACATGTGTGTGAAACGGGTTTAAAATGAAGAGAGAGAGGGAGGAAATGGAAAAGGTGTCTGAAATCAGAACAAAAATTTGCAGGAGAAACGGGGAAGGAGAGAGAGAGAGAGAGAAGTGTAAGCTTGACCAAAGAATGACAAACACATTTAGATTATTGTATTAAGCTGTGGAGGTGATTGTTTTTAAGTACATACTTGCTTTGTTTTCCAACTATTTTTTTGTCTTTTCATTGACAGAATAAGAATGGATGAGCCACCTTGTAACTGCACTACACTTCTAGACCAGTAGATGACACCATAGAAGATGTCAGACATGATATAGCCTGGTACAAAAATGTCTGAATTGCCAATTTCTCTACAGCACACACTGTACAGGGGGTGATTTTTTTTTTCTAACTCTGCAGTTTAGAAGATATTAATATTGCGAGTTCGCCCAATCAGAGGAACAGCTCAGCTCACGTGATTGACGGGCACCCTATAGCGGTTAGTGTAGAGACTGAAAGCCCACTCCATTTTCAATATGGTTGATTTGCTTCAAAAATCCATTTTAGAAACAGATGGATGACGTCATGAGGACTATGTCCATTAATTATACAGTCTATGGCAACACTGCAGTTCGCAAGTTAGCATGGAGGATATTCAGCCTGTACTGGTTTCAAAAAGCACATAATTCCTCCAACAAGCTTCTTGGGAAAGTTCTTGCAGTTAAAAAGCACCCAGAGATGGCAAACTCAAATCATTAATGCCTTTTTCGGTCTTCATAACTTAAAGGTTGTTGATTTGAAGAAATTCAATACTATAATCATGTTTGACGTTTTAACAGCGGACCTCAAGGGAGCCAGCCTCAAGTGACCACTGACGGTACTGCAGTTTTTGGCTCCTTTACGTGCTTGACGCTTCCTCTGTTAAAAAAAAGGCACTAAATGATGCTTCAGTACGCAATGATACAGAAAGTTAAACTGAGAGAAGAGTTGTTGACTGGCTCTGCATGTCACACACAATCAGTTTCATACAGATTCAAGTGTGTGTGCATTTGCATGTAAAGATTAAAAAAACAACAACAATACAGTGACAGTTACAAACATCTTGACTTGCTTTACTAGTGGTTGAGCAGCCAGCTCAGCTGCACTGTAGGCAGGGTTTAAAACTTTGGCCTGTAGGAGGAAGAAGAGATCAGAGAGGCAATAATGAGATTCATGCTCTACCTTCCACAGCTGTCATGGGAACTGTGCAGTTGTTGAACAGGAGGTGGATAAGCTCTCCGCCTTGATCTTAACTCTTTGGGAATAACTCAAATGCCTCCTAATATGCCTGAGTGAGAAAACAGGGGAAAAATAAGTGAGTCATTGATCGTGCCGCGGGGTTTTCACAGAGTGTGGGCAGAGTACGGCTGAAACGGGAACGTACTGGGGCTAGAAGTGCACTCTGGAAGCAGAAACGGGGTTTGCTCCAGGAAAACAGGAGAGTGTGGATGGTAAGTTCAGTCTTTGAAGTTGTTTGTTAAAGGTTAGATGATGGGGTAGAGGAAGAGGGCTGGAGAACCAGAAGCAGCAGTCCAACTCGCTAAACTAAAAGCACAGCTTAAATAACTAGAAAAACTTTTTTTTTTTCACATAAACTGAATAAATGATGGAAAATATTGATTTTTTTTTAATTAGAACATCAGTTTCTGTACACTTTCCTTCATTTAGGGGGTATTGTGCTGTTTTAGGTCTTTATTCTGTCCCTTTCATGCCCCCATGGTAGCTTTACATATTTTACAGCTAAAAAAAACCAAAACTTTATTTCTCTCTCACTTGTGTTTAAGAAAACCCTTATTTCAGCCTTTGTCTGAAGCACTGCATTTTTAGCTGCTGTCTCTTTAAGGCTCCTTACTCCACAAACCCCCTTCTTTCTGACTGGCCAGTCTTCTGGAGACCAGTCAAGGGTGGAGCTATGAGTAAACCTTGGTGTTTGAGGCCCACCCAACATGTCATAAATCAGTTTTGAGATCTTTAAGTGAGTGCGTCATATTTTCAGCAGGTCTCATGAAGATCTCGCGCCATCTTTTAGAACAGAGTGCTTTGAGCAGTTTACAGACAGATTCAGGGATTCAGGGATCCTCTTTTTCCAGGTTATGGACATGAAGACTCCACCAAGTAGCTGATCGGAGTCAGTACAGCTGAAGTCGATACAAAGATAAATAAGACTGAGATGGTGAAGACGCTTCAAAGTCAAAGGATGGATGAATGGTATCATAAGACATATGGAGACACCCACTTAAAAAAACCTATAAACCTGCCTAAAAGCACATCAAAAACTGCATCACCTCTCTCTCTCTCTCTCTCTCTCTCTCTCTCTCTCTCTCTCTCTCTCTGGCAGGAATTCAGCAGTTTTGTTGAGCAGAGAGAGAAAGTATGGAAGCTGTCAAGGGCCATATGATGCTGCCTCTGCAGTTTACACTCAGACAAGAAGAGAAATTGATGACAAGGACACGCCGACTCCCAGAGGACGGCGAATCTAACACACAGTCGAGTTTAAAGCAGAGATAAAAACACATCTGATAAGTGGCGTGTGTTTCCTTTTACCTGTGCTTTCAGAGGTGCGTGTGTGTGTGTGTGTGTGCGTGTGTGTGTGTGGTAAAGGTCAACACTGTCTCCACTGCCTGGTTGACCTAGATTCAAAAGGCCTGTTCTGTGTTCTTGTGATGGAGTGTAATGTTGTTATAAGTGTGTGTGTGTGTGTGTGCGTGTGTGTGTGTGTGTGTGTGGATTCGCCTGCCGCTGTCTGTATAATCCTCCTGGAAGCCTTTGGTTTCCAGCGAGAACAGTCAGAGACTCGCTTTGCAATACGCCTGACCTACATCGACTGCTCGCTGCGTGCTTAAGATGACACGTGAAGTCACATTTACTCCATCTTCCTGTGAAATGTCTGTTTTTCAAGATCCCGTGTGTGTCTGCGAGTGTGTGTGTGCGCGCTCCGTAACACACACCGTAGCTCAACAGTTTAGTAATGATGCTGGTTTCATGGAAAATGCCGTTGTCACATTAAGGCGAGGATTAAATTCTTCTTAAGCTTCTCTCACCAGGCTGCCTCTCTCCAGGTGGTTAACGGAAGAGGTGTAATCCCACACACACTCTTACACACACAACACACAAAGCAAAGCAGTACAGGCACTGAAACGCGGGGATTCAACATGCAGAAAGTAACAGGGAAAATCTCATCCTGCACATTATTTCAGGCACACACACATACACACACTTCATTGTGTGCTTTGTGGAGCAGTAATTAGAGGTGCGACAGCCCGACAGGTAAAGGCGATGATAACGGGCCGCAGCTATTTCGGTCTCTTCACCTCTCTGTCTAGGTTTCACATATTTTCTGACTGTCAGACACCCGACTCCGGTCCAGGAGGAACTGTGATGTTCCTACACACATGCATAATCACACGTGTGCACACACATCTCTTCCCCTGGTCCCTCTTCACCCTGTCTTCATCACGTTACTGCCCATTGTTTTGTGCTTTTTATGTCTTAGCTGTGTTTTCTTTCTTCCTTTTGTGTGTTGAATTGATGTCAGCGTTTCCGTCAGCGTCGGTACTCCCGTCAGTCGGCGCCGCAGACGAGTGGGAAGGCAGGCGGCAGCCGTGTTTAAAAAAAGGAACATTAATTGTCCGTTTGGGATTCAAGGGGGAGGCTGTACCTCAGGTTTTGCACGCCTGCATCTGTCTTCCTTCGATGTGACGTCACTCTGCTCCTGTCAGACTGCAGGGCAGATTATAAGCTGTTCTCCGTCATGCTAGCAAGTAGATTAGCATTAATTAGAGAAAGATAATATTATCACAGAAAGTTCAGTCCATGCCAGAGCTGGGTTTATTGAAGGGAGGGATTGAGAGTGAAATTTAACCGCTTTCTACCTGATGATGGAAGCTGAACTTTTTGGACTTCATGTAATAAATGGGTTGATGTTTGTGTCTGTTTTTGCGTCTTTAACATGAATCTGACAGCTGCTGTCAGGATTTATGCCCACACATGTAGCTGCAGCGTGTGTGTGTGTGTTCTGTGTGTGTTCTGTGTCAGTATGAACATTTCATCACAGCAGTTTTCCATTAGAACTGCCAGGACTTAGCATATTATCTGTCATCTACAGCTTCTCTCGACCTTGAGCGTCTCATACAAAGACGACATGTCGAGCATCATTCTGCTCAGGTGTTCCTTTCTCTCCCCCATCCATCCTTTCATCACTCACTCACTCTCTCACTCGGTCTGTTCCCCTCCTCTTGTTTCGTCTTTCAGCTTGAAAGGATCCTCCCTGTCTTCAACCACTCATGCTAGTCTCGAATTAACCTCACTTGGTGGATGTGTCAGGACGTTTTGTCTGGATTAACCTGAGCTTTCAAAGGACTGTCACATCCAATGAAGAGAGACAGGAGTGAAATACCAAAAGCTTTATGCTATGTGACAGTGGTGGCCTTCACATCACTGTGTTCACAGGTGGGCACATTGTTGTTTGGACAATGTTAGTGGGGAAAAAAAAGTCACATTACCGTTCAAAAATGTCTTATTCTCATCTGATGATTGGTGGATGATTTTCAGGAGATGTCCATGTCTCATGAAGCAGGAGGATTAAGATGTTAACCTAAACCTGTAACCTAAAGTCTGCAGCTCTTAGAGGACTATCCGTTTGGTGTTTGTTATAGTGACACAATCGGCAGTGTTTCGGGATGAAAACTCTATTTCCCATGAGCACCATCACCCACTGTCTCAAAGACGTGACTCTTGCCAACTCTGCTTTCCTTGCTGAAATGCTAATACAAATGTGCTGAAAAGTGCAGTTCTTTGAGTGACCACTAGGTGCTCCAGTACTGCTAAAAAAAAAAGCTTTATACCCCTGCTGTTTTGAGATTACATAAAGGCCATTACAGCTGTGTTGTGGCTGCAGAGTGAAGCGATCCACGCTAACTATTTCTGAAGCTCCTTATCATCTGCACATGAAAATATGACCAAGATTGAAAAATACAGGAATTCAGTATCAAATATATAGCATGCACTGTTTGATACGCCTGTACATCACTTCTGTGCTTTTTAATATAGAAATATGAGGGTGGATGAGAAGAAGTTGTGTAAAGAAGGTGCAATGAGTCGGCATCTGGATGCCAGGATCTGACATCAGTGGTGCAGCGATGTACATTTAGGAGCTGTTCATTCACCCACACACACTCTAACACACTCTTTTGTTATGGGCCGCAGTGGGACGACTGGGATGTGCACGGTTACATATACAGTGCGTGCACCTGTTATCCTCTGCCATTGTTAGCTTAAGAGTTTGATCAGCCAATCAGACGCCTCCCTCACAAGCCCACCCATGTCCTGTTTTCCGCCCTCTTGTGACTCACTTTCACACAGCCCATTTTAACCCCTCTGTGTGTTTATGTGTGTGTGTGTTAGTGTAGGTTTACAGATGAGCATGTGTCAGCACTTTATGCGTCTTCAAGGATGTGCAGCAAGGTTTCCTGCGGGAGTAAACATGATGAATGCTCACACTTGCGTGTGATTATGTTAATCTTTTCCGTTCTGTGTATGTTTAAAGTGCCATGAAGGAAACATTGGGCAAACAATGGCTTCTAAATGCATGATTTTTTTCAAGTTTCCCCAAACCGAAGCAGATTTTTTAGATCGAGGATGAAGTGACACTTAGCTTTCTGAGGCAGCAGCACCCAAAGAAAGAAGGTAATTTCATTACATCGTGACAGGCATCTAAAAGAATATTCCTATCATAAATGTCAGTGAACGACAGCTGGTGCTACTTTCAGAAAGGTTCCTTTGATGTAATGTGGGATTGCTTGTGGTAAGATGAAGATGAAGGACCTTCCAAATGATCATATGTTTGAAAATCAATACTGCAGCATTTGAGTCAAATAAAGGTCAAAGTGGTTGAAGATTCAGCAGATGGAGAGTGCTCTAATGACACTTAGGCTCAGAAATCAATGACATGTTGTTGCACATGTGTAGTTGTGTGTTTTCAGGCTGCTAAAGGCAAGAGTCCCAGTGTATCTGAAGGTCGATGCTATCCAGGAAGTCAGTGGAGAAAACACGAGGGGGCGTTTGGGGTCCCAGTGGGTCCAGTGTGACCGTTTCCTCTTCCATTATTCCTCCCACATGGAGATCCAACCAATCCATACCATCCAGCTCTCGCTCCCCTTTGGCTGCTGTGTCGAAGGCGTCCATCGGGGACAGGGGGTGGTCCAGGATGCTCGAACTGCACAGCATTTGACTGTGGAGGTCATTGATAAATGTCCATCCATCATCAGGCTCCACCCTTAGGAGAGGTGCACCCGTGGTGCTTTCCAGAAACTCCTCCAGGCGTCCACAAGAGATGTGCTGCTTCTCATCCGTCGTGCTCGCTCGGATCTGAAACTCAGAACAGGAGGACTGAGGGTTTGGATCGTCTTGAGATGGGTCTTTTAAAACAAAGAGGAAAACACAAATTTAAAATGATTCTTTGCTCACAAGACAACAAATCATGAAGGCACACAGTATAAAAAACATCACATGACAAACATGACAGAAAATATTGTTGTATTATAAAACAGCTCACCTCCTGTCTGCAAAACGCTTTCCATAAGATCTTCTTCTTGCCACGAACCCTGAGGACAGAGGCACAAAGAAACAACACCTTTAAAATTTGTTAATGAAGCACAAATCCTTAAAGCGATGCATTTAGTTTATTTTGCAGAAGGACATAGTCCGCGTTTTAGAGCTTTGTACTTCGCTGAGAGGGGATGATTTAGACGTCTGGATGGAAGCTGGACTCACAGGACTCAACAGGACGTCTGAGCTGAGGCACATCTCCTAAAAGAATGGAAGTGAAATATAACAGAAGTTTTCTAAAGATCTCCCAAAGCCAAGTAGCTCATAAAAACTTCTACGAGACGTCGTCTTTGTTCATCTTCCCTCAACAACGTTAATCATGTTAATCTCGGATGTCATCGGAGCAATTAGCAAAGCAATAATTATCAGCATCACGATATGGTCGCACTCCATCATGAAGTGATGCTGTCACTGTCTCAAACATCATTAACTTCCACCACTGTTGGACTCGCTATAGCATGTCTCTCAGCCGCTGATGGTGACATCAGAAAATAGCTTGTTTCGATGACTCGCATACCTGCAGTTGGATGTGATTGGATGCGTTGCTTTCAGGCGTGTCAGTCCTCTGGTTGTCAGTGGTGTGATTGGTCAGAAAGTGGTCATCGCTGTTGTAGGTGACAGCAGTTGGAGTTGAGTCATGAGTTAGGTGTGTTTGGATGAGATTCAGCTGAAGTTCCTGCAAGACCAACAGAAACTTTAAGAGGATGTTTTGTTCCACACTTAACAATATTCCTCTGCTGAAAAAAGTGTGATTTAACAAAATCTGAAGTAGATACTGTGAAATCTGACCTGATAACTATCCTTAGCCGCAGTGCTTGGTTGCTTCTGCTGCTGTTTGAGTATTTTGTGAGATGTCTCATTCCTCTGGAGCATCTGGTTCTGGCTGTTGCACTGTTGCTGTAGCAAACATTTCTGTGCAGCCTGTTGCGGGGACACCGTCAGATGGGTTTTCTGGAGGTGTGAGTGTTGCTTCGTCTGTGTGATCTGCTCTGGCTGGACTCTGAGATGAGTTTGCTCCTGCGTCTGTCGAGTTTGGGTGTGAGATTGTGTTAATCCATGAGCAGCTGGTGTTTGCACAATTGTTTCAGACACAACTTCCTCTGCCTTCATGCTTTCTTGTTTGACTTTGGTAACATTTATGCCAAGTGTGAAGGGTGTAGGATGAGAGAGAGGGTCACCAGGCTTAACAGGAGGTTCTTGTTTGACTCTTATAGGGACAAGCGGCTCATGTGCCTGTGCTTCTCTTTTCCCTTGCTCCAGCTGCATCTTTAACAACTCCACCACCCTCTGTATCTGCCTCAGCATCCTGTGCAGCTCCTCTATCTGCTTGTCTTTTTCCTTCAGCATCTTGTCTTTGTCCATAGTCACTGTGGTAGATTTGTCAGTTGTGTTGGAACTGGTTGATGGGACCGGGCTGTGCCTCTGCAGACAGGCTGGCTTTAAAGAGAATTGACAAGGTGCTGAGGTAGAGCACATCTGCTCTTTTTTAATATTTGCTGGAAACCGAGCAGCTGAACACGCCTGCAGGCTCAGCTGAGTGTGAGGTGAACCCATCTGGACACAAAAAGAGAAAGAAAAAGGAAAACAACAGAAAACCTTGAAATTAAATTATAAATAACTACAACAGTCTAGATCAACTGAACTCATATTTTTAAGCCTTTGAACAAAAACACTAAACATCCATGCGAAGGCTAAATGCTAATGTTTTTGCGCAAAACCTGTTTCAAAATCATCAACATATTAATGTCAAGCTAAAGCCTGTTTTGCAGAATGTTTGATATGACAGTGCTAATTATAAGCTAACATCTGTTTACTGGTGGGGTCAAAATGGTGATGCTAACATATAGCTTTTTGTTGCATTTATACAATGTAAACATCCTGCTGTTTACAAAGCATCCATTTACTGCTGTGTTTGAAATTACAATGCTAACATGCTAATGTTTACCTTATAATTTTTAGCTACTAGCGACAGTGTTGACATGCCATCATTTGTCTGACATCTGTTTGCTGGTGCTCTCAGAATGTTAACATGTTAATGTTTACCAAGCACCTGTTACCTGCTATGTTTTGTTGTAATGATAGAGTTAACATGCCAACATTTGCCTAACATCTGTTTTCATTTTCAGAATGTAAACAAGCTAATGTTTACCAAGCATTTGTTAGCTACTATGGTCGAAATTACAATGTTAGCATTCTGATGTTTACCTAGCATTTGTTAGCTGTTACGTTTTCTTTATGACAGTATCTATTTGCAAACATTTCCAGGATGTTACCTCTCTAATTTTTCACCTAGCATCTATTAGCTACTGTTTGTATGTTTTATGACAGTGTTGATAAGCTGTTTGTTCAGTTGACCTTCATTTAATGATGTGTTCAAAACATAAATTTTAATAATTTGTAATAATTTCTTCATGCTAACGTGTTAAAAACAATGGTTTAGTGCTGCTTAAGTGTCAGTGTGAAATGTGTTACATGGCTATTGTTAAAGTGTGACTTCATATCCCAGCTCAGATGGGAGTCTGTCTTATTTACTGTGTAACAAGAACTACAGGTAGAAAAACTCGAACCATTTCCTGTGTTTGGTCACATTTTAAACCTCTGTCTTCAGGGCTGGTGGAGCTCAGTGACACAGATGTGGAGGAGGATGAGGCTGTGCTGTCACTGTTCCCTGAAACACACACAAACATCCTTCTTACATCTTTTCATTGGTATAAATATGATGATCATCTGCAGTATTTTATCTTCTTTATCCTCTAACACTGTGCAGCTGTGATAGATTCAAACACCTGAGTGAGCGCTCCGATGCCACTGAAGCTGCTGCTGCTGTTCTGACGTCTTATTGTTGTTGATGATGGTGGTAGCTGCAGCAGTTTTGGAGGATTTTCCTGACCCCTTTAATGTCAGCCCTGTGACTCCCCCTGCTGTTGGAGAGGATGTAGTGTTGCTGCCTCCATTCACCTCTTGGTAGCTCCTCAGTCTTTCAATCAGGTCTGTTTTAGTGCCTGTGACTGGCAGGCTGCGCAGCTTCAGCTCTGATTTCAGCTCAGCAACCTGACAGGAGATAAAGAGACAAAGAGTGAGAGTGAAAAATGTACCAGCTGGTCATTTTCCAAAAACAAAGATGTGTTTTTGTATAGTTAACCTTCATTTCATCCAGGTTTTTAGGTAAAGATGGCATTTTTATTCCAGCTAGAGGAGCTTCACTCTGGTTGGAGGAGGCTGTTGAAGGTGGAGGTGTGGAGGAGTTGGTCATGGAGTCAAAGAAGTTAGAAAGGGATAACTGCTGATCTGTCCGAAGCCTGTTGATGAGAAGAGGAGAATAACATGCAAAGTTTTCCCTTTAGTCAGTCTCCCCACTTTCAGACTTGAACACTGAGAAACTGGTCGTCCACAGTGGATAAGTGATGGATGATTACTTGGCCGGTGCCGGCAGGATGGCGTGGTAGCTCTGCTTCTGCTGACTGATGATCTGGAGCTGCAGGAAGAGCTGCTGCTGCTGCTGCTGGACGATTTCAGCATAAGATGAGTCCAGATGAGAGGAGGGCTCTTTAGCTCCTCTCTGGTCAGGAGGGACGTACTGATGGTACTTAAGCTTTTTAACCTAAGAGGCATCACATGACGAGTATTACAGATTCATCTTTTAGCTTTTGGTTTGTCTTCTATGCTTGGCATCCGCATGAAAAAACAGAAATCTACCTTTGGTTTGTCTTCCTTTGGTTTCTTCTCCTTCTGTGCAGAGCAGTCAGAGTCTGTTTTGAGCTGAGGCTGAAAAGAAAGATGAAAAAGTATGATACTTTAATTCAGAGTCTGTAAAAAAAAGGATCCTTCCAGCACATTATCACTCATATGGTCGTGTTTTTGGCCACCAGCCTCCTTGTTGCTCTGTTTTTGGTCACTACCATATTTCTATCCACCTTATGGACAATTAAAACAATGTTTACAAGCAACCAACTGAAACTGTCACTCTGATATTTGATCAGGCGCAGTTTGAACACTAAAGCGCAAAAGTTTTGTATTGTTATGTTTTTTTTCTTTGGCTAAAAGTAGCGTATTGGCCAAAACAAAAAGCTGAAAGATGCTAAAACGGTTTGATTCTGTTTAAGAGTCTATAGTCTGGTTTATTATGACACACGTCTCATACCTTTCTCTGTGATGTCACACATGCTGTTTGCTCAGGTGACACTACTGTTGTACAGATCTCCTTCAATGCAGGGGAGGATCCAGGGATCTGTTGGTGGGAGAGGGCAGAAAGATGGACTTTATCGGTTTAAAAAAAACTACTCACTTATCCTTCATTTTTAAGAGTCAGAATTCTGACTCTTGTATTTAAGATTCCACACAGAAATGTAACTAAGATCTCAGGATTTTGCCTTTTTTTCAATTCTGACTTTGACCTCAAAATTTGTCTTGACCTTGAAACTCTTTAATCACAGAATACTGTTCTTCAACTCAGAACTTTTTCTGTAATCATTGAATTCTAACCTCATTCTCAGAATTCTGACTTTATTCCTACTGAACAAAACAGAATATTAAAAAACATCTGAATATTTTTGTTTAGTTTTAGTTGTGTCAGATGATAAGTATCAAATTCCTGCTGGATAAAAATGTAAAGCTACGTTTAATGTTATTGTTCCTCTGGCTGACACATTTTAGAAATGTCATTACACTGTAATGAAATCTCATTTCCTTTTACACCTTTTGACACAAACTGTCAACATCTACCTGCGTAGAGGACGGGATGCTGTCTGCTGATGGAGAGTTGAGGGGAAACAGTGAAAAAGAAGGCTCCTGGTTTAACAGCTGCTCTGGAGACAGACTGTAACTGATGTCCTCGTCACATGACCGGCTCCTGCTTTGCAGGTTTTCAGCCTGTGAGTCTGGGAAAGAGAAGAGAGACAGACATCCAGCGTTGATTCATCCAAGTTTACTTTTAAGTGCTGCCAAATGAAGTCTTTCCCTCCATTCATACTGTTTCTGACGGACAGACTTAGCTGGGCTTTGTTTGCATGTAATAGATATCAGTGCGCTTCAGCCTCTATTTTAAGTAACATGACAAACCTAATAACTCTCATCCAGTCATCCTAAAGTTGTTTTTCTGATGACTCTCAGGGCCTCCGAACGTGTGGTCAAAACCAAAAGTTCACGACAGCTAGCAGAAGACTGACAGATTCCAGCTCCTGTTCGTTCTGCCTCTGGTGTCACATAATCATCTCATCAGGATGCAGACTTCTGGGTCTTAGCAAAGCTTTAAAGGGAGAATACCTGCACAGATCTCACAGAATGAAGATAGAGTCCTCTCCTTTGGAGGTAGGCGTGTGTTATTTCATTATGGAAGCTATCGTGGGCTGGAGCGATATAGAATGACCCGCTGGTCATTAATTTAACACCAGCGGGGGATGATGAAAAGACATCATGGGGCTGATTTAACAGCCTCAGATTCAATAATGTGCTGACGTCTGTGCTGCTGCTCTGTGCCCGTGTGGCTCTGTGTTTGGTATGTTTGTACCTCTGAGTGTCACGTCTGTGTAACTCAGATGTAATGTGATTGTGGGATGTTTCGCAGCGGTGACAGAGATGGATAATCCTCTGACACTGTACATTATTGAATCTCAGCATTCTTCTACCCACACATCAATCAGGGAGCTGGACTCACCGTCTCGGATGTCTTTGTCTAATACAATGCCCAACCAATATAGGTGCAGAGTTACATGATGGTGAAACATTTACTGCTGGAAAAGGTCAAACTGGGGTCATTATATCTGTTCCCAAAACTTAATTAAGTAGCTCCTGGGAAAAGTTTGTGTGGTTGAAAAGCACTTTGAGAAAGTCCTGTATTTCAGTCTGGATCACGATCACTTGATGTTTCAAAGCCCAACAGGATGAACCTGTGAAGGAAAATACTGTGGTAGAGGAGTGTGTTTATATATGTTGAATGGGAAAAGTTGAGCTGAGGATGAGAAACAGTCCCCGGTGAAGTTAATTCATCGGGAAATAGCTGCAGAACCATCCAACTGTCTCTGACAGCTTTCATGTGTCATTTTTGACACCCTGTCAGGGAGCAGATGAAACGACAAACAAGTCGGCGTCCTGGCTCGACTCACCTGTGATATGCTTTTCACTTCTGCGGGAAAAGGGTTGGATGTTTTTGTGGATCAGCTCAACGGAGCCCGGCCGGTGTGAGATCTTATCGTTCAGATCATCAGCAAGGCGAGCTCTCTTCTGCTGCATCTGCCTGGCCTGAAGCAACGGCTCTGCGGATGTCTCTGGAAACAAAGAGGAAACAAAGAAAATGTTTTTGCAGTGTGTGAGGATGCTGAAAAGTCAGACAAGACAGGGTGTGTGAATGTGAGACTCTCACCATCCTGGACGTGCGTCTCTAGTGTCGAGCTCTCTGTCCTCTTCCTGATCGTCCTCTTGAGAAAGTCTTCAGTCTGCAGCAACAAAGGTTATCTGTGCTCATCTGAGCTTTCTTTCCAAGTCATGATTATTTAAGAGTTGGAGTAACAGCTTAAAAAGAGCCCAGACGACAGTTTCCCTACAAAAAACTGAAATCTTAGGAAGTGCTTTTGTCTTATTTTTAGTAAAAATGTCTTTTTAGAATTAATATGAACCTCATTCACCAGACCAGTCCAGAAACATGTCTCATTTAAAGATATTTAAAGACAAAAATCAGCTCTGAATTGTTTGTAACAAGTAGAAAAAAATCTGCCAGTGGAGTAAGTGAAAGTTTCTTGTATTTAGACATTTTTCTTACCCCACTGGCAGATTTTTTTACTTGTTGCAGGTAATTCAGACCTTATTTTTGTCTTTTAATATCTTGAAATAAGACATGTTCCTGGACTTGTCTGTTGAATGTGACTCATATCAAGTATAATAAGGTAATTCTTACTTTAAATAAGACAAAAACACACTTGCTTAGATGTCAGTTTTTGCAGTGTGGGCGTTTCATTTACCTGTGTTTGTTCTGAGCTGAGACTCTGATCATGGCAGGAGGCTGAACTTTCCAGATCTTAGGGTGTAAAAGAGAGAGAGGATGTAAACAGTGACATGTGAGACATGAGGACCATCAGACTGATACCTCACAGTAAGAGATGAGGACGCCTGAGCAGAGAGTCTACATGTTAACTTCATAATGAGGGTTTAATTTAAAATCCAATGTTCTGGAAATAACACAGCAGAATATGTGTTGTTGCTCTAATACTTTGTGACTGCACTGTACACACACACACAGGCGGGATGTGACTAGATTAGCAACCCTCAGGGGAGACTGCTGGTACCTGCACAAGCCTGAGTTCACGTCACTGAGCACTGTCACACTGCTGCTACACACTCACTCCTGCACATCCTCGGGGACATTAACCCTCTTAGACCTTTTCACCGTCCACAGGGCGCTCTGTGGCCTCCTTTAGGGCGCCTCAACCTGCCTGTCAGTCACATACGTCTGAGATGAGTGTCAAGACATACAGGGGGGATGGATGAGCGTGTAACATGGATGGAGGGACAAAGTGAAGAGGATGAAGGAGATGATGGGAGGGGAGATAAATGGAGAGAGGCAGCTGGAAGAGGAGTGGAGAAAAAAAAACAGACCAAAGGGGAATGAAGAGAGGGGAAGAGTGGTGGGATGAGGTCAGAGAGAAAAGACCCCATTATGTGCATGAGCAGCTGCATCATGGCTTCCTGCCACACGGCTGCATGCTGCATCCCGCCCTCATGATTTGACCGCTGCTGAGGAGATGATTTTATCATGTTGTATGTTAACTGAAGAAGCTCCTGTGAATATCCCTCCACGATCTGATAGATCAGCTCTTTCTTGTCTTTGGTTATAATAATATATAATAACAGGGAGCAGGTTTGAACACTTAACGTGAGCGGGAGGAGGATTTGAGTCAGAGTGCGAGCGGAGCTGCTGCAGTCGGAGCGGTGGAGTTGTTGTGCTCTCGTAATGATCTCCACCTTTCAGCAGACTGCTGAGGGACTAGATCAGGTATGATAAAGGTCGTGTGACAGGGGATAGAAGCTGAAATGTCACTGGCTAATTGCTCTGCTGTGTTTTTACTTCAACCTGAACTCAACCACCTCTAAACTACAACCTAAGCATTCTGAACAGCAGCCATTAGGATCCTTATCTTAATCGACCTGTTAGAGTGGTGTATAGTGAGCAGGTGGATCCTGCTCTTTATACATTATCCTGCTTATTATTCAGCCAGGAAACAAAACAAGGTGAAACAAAGGTCTTTAAAGGTGATCTTATTTATTTTTCTTATCAGTCTGTTTGTGACAGTAATTATTGTGATCCTGCTTATTTGCTTAAAGAGGGGTATTGTATTGATCTTTTTTTTTTTTTTTTGATCTCTTATTCTTTTCCTCTGGTGTCCCCAGATTTAAAAGTCCAAAAAAAACAACTTTTTTTTTCCTCACACTGGTGTTTTGGAAAACCCTTATTTTAGCCTCTGTCTGAAACACTTCATTTAGCTGCTGTCCCTTTAAGACTCCCTGCTCCACAGACCCCCTTCCCTCTGATTGGGCAGCCCTCTAGATAGTTCTTGGTGTTTGAGGCCCGCCCCTCATAATCAAGCTAATGAGGCTACCTCTGACCAAGACTGAATCGAGTTATGGTCTACTCACAGGACACCAGCTCTTCTTTGGACCGTCTCTGTTTCAGCTTGAGCTGGAGGACTGCGCACAGAGACAGACACAGACAAAATAAGAAGAAGACAGAGAGGCAGAATGAAAAGAGAGCCTCATTCAACAGAAATACATCAGTGATTTCTCAGTTACCTGCTAAAGAAATCCAGGAGAGTACTTACATAACTCACAGCTCATAAAGAGTGTCAAATGAAAAGACGGCCTGCTGTGAGTATGAGTAATAAAGGTGTGTGTTACATTTAAGGTCCTCTGCCGAGGTTTATGTTTCCTGTTAGCTTGAAGTCCTCCATAAGACGTGTAAAGGAGCAGATTAAAGCATTTTCTACATTTTTTTATGAATACAGAGTCAATTTGTGGAGTTCTGCCCTTTCTTAAAGGAGAATATCGCAGACCCAAAATAAGAATAAACTCGTGAAGGCGACACTTTTTCAAAATCTCGTCTCCTCCCGATCTGCTATCAAACTTGTTCTGACTCACCGTGTCCCAAACCAGCCTCACATTTCCTCAGAGGACATGTCTGCAGAAAGTTTCTGCACCTAACTTCTAGGATCAGAATGTGACTTTGCAGAGAAAATGATCTCCAGCAGATCAGCAGCTCCTATATATCTGTGTCAGGACATCAGCATTTCAGCAGCGTAACGACATGTAGCACCTGGGAACATTTTCAGAGAACTGATTTATTTTTTTTCCCACACTTGCTGCCCTTCTGCTGTAAAATATCAGCACACAAAAATATGAATGTGGTGTTGCAGAGTGAGTTAAATTTTGTGGAAATCTCTGCACTTTTACGTTCTTCGGAGGGATGCAGAGGTGGAAAAACACCAAATTAAACATGGCGAGCGCTCCAGAAGAACCCATGCAAGCTCTGCACCAAATGTTTCCTGTAATTTACTTTAATTTGATCACAAAGGGGGTGACACATGCTGATGGAATGTTGTCTGCTGTTGTTGGGGCTGACTGATCTCAGGTGCATAAAAATCACCAGGAATCAACACAGGAAGTTCCAGCTCAGATGTGACCCTGACTGATACAACAGTTACATTTCAAGACGTCCAGTGGGTATGAAAACTCAAAGATTTTCTCACCATATGTTGTCAAATATTCAAATTTCTGCTAATTCTGTTCAGTCTCCGTGCACCCCTGAGGAAAATATACAGCTTTAAAGCTAATGAACTCAACTCCATGAGATGCTGTTCAGATAAACTGTTTTCGTGTGTGTGCAGAAAACAGCTGCGGCAAGAAACACATGAAAGCAGTGCAGAATCCACCATGTGGGGAGACGATCAAAGTCTCCATTTGGCATCTTTATTTCCCCTGAAACCTGCATCCAAAGCTCCTCCCAAACCTCACATTTTCCTCCTCATGTCCCAAAACACAACAGTTATCAAATCTAAAGGTGCCAGCTCCAGACATCCCTCCCAACATTCTCTTTAAATCTCACTTTTTATTTTTCCATTAATCCTGTCTCCTTTTTCCTCTTCATTTTGTTTTCATTTTTGTTTTTCAGCAGAGTAACATCGAGATGCTTCAGCAGCATCACCCTCACTTCTCTCTGGAGTCTGTCATCATAAAAGCAGCTCTGTTGAAGTCAGACTCAGCAGACAGACTCTCTGCGTGTCCTGCAGTAACCTGAGGTAAAACATTCATCTCCCTTTGATTCCTGTGATGTGGACGCTGCTGACGCACGATGCCGCACTTTCTGCCCACGGCAGAGAGAAAGATGTAACGGACTCCTTCGGGCAAACACACGCAGACCAAAAGTCCAGCACAAACAGGCGTGTTGAATATCAAACATGCAAACATTAAAAATCAACAAAGACACATCAGAGGAGCAGGAACACACGCTGTTTCTGCTGATGATGTTTTGTGTCAAGAGACGACAGCAACTGATGCAATGTGCTGAATCAGAATCTATTCTTGGAAAATGTCACCGCATGAGAGCAAACGCACCTTCTCTCAACACAAGTCCAACTGTCTGAATCTTACAGATCTACAGCTAACAAGTTACATTTATTTCAAAGTTCAACAAAAACAGCGTGCATGTTTTATGAGAGTGTGTTAGAGTCAGGATTTACACTTCATTCATGAGCTGAAACTGGAGCAAAATAAGGAACACTGAGGGTTTGTGAAGTTTAGACGCATATTTTGGAAGCTTTAATCAAAAACATTAAGCGTAGGCCCCTTAACACACAGCAGACGACACTCGGCACAGAATTCCCTTGTGAAAATTCAGCTAGAGCCAAGAGAAATGTGTCCTTTTAGTCCTGATAATTTTATTCAAAGTCACAGCACTTCCTGTATTTTGCACTCTCTACCCTCCTCCTCTTCCCTTGGCTCTCCAAAACACTTTTCTATTTGAGTCCGTGTTGTAACCGCAGGGAACCTGATCCCCCTGGACAGGCACTTAAATTAAAGCAAACACTACTGTAAATCATCAACACACACACTTTAAATTGCACACACACACATTCAGGAGGGGTGAAACAGTTCAGGGGAGACAAAGACGGATTGATGCATGAACAAAATCAAGAGTTTTATAAATTGTAAAGCCAGTTTAAAAAAACTGAGGTCCTAATTTTGGGGTTCGTTTCACACCTCTTTTTATTTTTCTCTTTGCTCAAACTTGCTCTCAGTCCAGCTTCGTTCTAATACAGTTAACGGGTTGCTGGGTTCACGTGCCTGAGTTGGCCGAAACCCAACTGTAACCCAGCCACCTTAGGACTATTTGAGCCATTTGACACCTCAGCCTGGCTAAAAGTCTAGTTATATGAGTTTAATACAGGAAGAAAGAAGATTATCGCAGTTTGTAATGTAAACCTGTTTATTAAAACAAACTGCAAACATGAGTGGACTCAGTTGTCTGCAATCATTAAAAAAAAACACATTTATAACAGTTTATTAAGTATTCACTTCTTGATTTTTTTGTTTTGCAGGTACTTTCTCACCTTGTCTGAGACTTTGACAGGCCCGGCGCTCCAGCTCAATCCGAACAGCTCTGCTGTTGAGGTTTCTGTTCACAGCTGGAGTCCTGAGAGGTGCAGGGTCAGTGCGGATGCAAGGTAGGTGATCAAGTATGGCCGACATGAGCAAACCAGGGTATCACTCTGAGAGAGATTCAATCAAACCGGCACAAAAATATATCTAAAAACAACGGGAGGTCAGCTGCAGCTGTGCACAGGTCGTCTCAAGCTACAAGCTTTCACATCCAGTTTACTCTGATAGTTTCATCCAGATGTTAGAGACTCACAGGTCTTTAAAGTGAAGTGCAAAAGGATATTCCTTTGAATGAAAATAGTTGCGTCCTCCGTGAATGTTCAAGTAATACACACGTGAATTAATGCTGCTGTAAAAAGAAGCTTCACAGCTTTACAAGCTGCAACTACAGACTGACTAACTGATGTGTGTGTTCGTGTCAGATATCACTGAATACATCATCCAGTCCAGCACTCACAGCTGTTGGTGTAATAAGTCAATCAGCTGACAGACACATAAACACACATGTGAACACACACACTTCCTGTGGCTCCTCTCGCTTAGCACCTGTGATCTGAGCTCAGGGTGGTGTCAGTGAAGTGTATTTTCCATCTTCGTGCCTTCAGGCCTAGAAACATAAATTTGACTTTCAGAGACAGAAAAACGACTGCTGTTTAAAGGGATCGAGGAGGAGAAGCAATATTTTCATTTCCTCTTATTGGTGTCCATACTATGGCTGTTGTTCTATACACTTTTCCCTAATTATTATTGTTTTTATAATGAGTATTACCCCTTTCCCCCTTTTATTTCTAAATGTATTTTCTATAAAGCTGCCACCAGAGGGCGACATAATTCACTTTATATGCTCAAATTACTGAGAGGGGAACAATTGTTCGCTGGAGAGTAAGGAAGAGCAACTATTGGTGACGGACCAACATGGCGGCAAAACAAAATATAAAACGAGTGTCGGGAATATTAAATTTTTGTAAATAACTGGTATTTAATCAGAGTTTCAATATTATCATGTCTTTATATATCTTGTAGACATTTTTTGTTTTGTTTTTGTGTCAACAAATAGTGGAAAGTGACGTCACTTAGGAGCTGCCGTTTCTATTTAAATACGTGTATTTGGCGATCACTGTTTGCAATGTGGGGCGAAATTGATCCTCCTGTTGAAAGACAAACAAAGACGTGTGGAAATGTAGAAAAGAAGAAATCATCAGAGGATCCAGCGCAGTGCGCCCCTCCAACAGACACGCTAAAGGACTTTCAGGTGTGATCATCATCTCGTGTATTTGAAAGTATTCTGGAAAAATAAGTGTGATCATGTCTCAGCGATGTTCTTACTTCACGTCCTGACTCCACAGTGTGACAGTCGGGCTGAGTCTGGGTGTGTGAACGCGATGATAGAGGCCATAGCTCAGAGTGGGAGCTCCGTGAAGAGCCAGCAGATCGGAGACGCTGAGCTGAGCCTGAAGGAGCGCAGGGAGGAGCTGCTGCAGCAGTTCAGGAGCAGGCCTCTGGTGTTCCTGGAGAGGTACCATGTATGTGGACTGACTTTAAACATCTGCATGTATGGGAGAGAAAACAAAATAATGAATGTTACAAGTACAAAAGTAATGCTGTCTTCATTATGTGTTACATTGTTATTTCTGTCACACTATTTCTCAGAAGGGAGAATGGAAACTTTTTTCGTAATAACTTATAAAAATTTCTATTTAAATGTTTTTTCTGCACTCCTCACTCAGGCTTGCCTGAAGCCCCAGGACCTGTCAGCGTTTGCCCACGTCAGCTCGGACCCCCGGGCTCAGCACTACAGCAAAGTGATCCAGAGAAGAGCTGCAGCGTGCACCAACAGGACCAGGGTCAGAAACCAGCGATATGCTGCCCTCAGAGTCCTGCAGAGAGGTACGAGCATCAAAATACTCAGACTCTGCTTCAAGTTTTCTTCCAGAGTGCATGCAGCTTCGTGTCAGCTTCAGTTTGGTAGTTCTGTCTTTCTTGAAAACTTAAAAAAGTGCTTCAACAGTTTTTGAAACATAAACAGTGTTCTGTTTTTCAACCTTCCTACTCATCCTCCTTTTTAGAGGGTCAGTATTTCAGTGAGGAACAGATGCGGATGAGAGAGCCGCTGATGTATGAACAATATATCGGCCAGTACCTGACTGATGAAGAGGTGAGTGTGCGATCCATCAGAGAACTTTCATACTTCATGAATCAAAATCCAACATTTACATCAGTTCTTACAGTAAATAAAGTTTCATCATTCAAAGCAGACTTCTTTTTTTGTGTTATTCAAATACTCATCTAGAAGTAGTCCCACCCTGAACAGGGAATTTTAAAGAGGTAGATCAGCCACCCAGGAACTAAATTTACACCTACCGTGGTTCCTCAAAGGTCCCTGGCAAAAGCTAATTTACCTCCTCTGCGTTTCAGGTGTTGGAGCGCTCACAGGAGGCCATGCATGACAATGCAGCAGGGCAACCAGCAGGAGGCACAGGAGGGCTCGCCCACCTCCTCCTCAACACCTACCAGGAGCGCCTCATCCAGAGCCGTCTGCAGGAGGAGCAGGAGAGAGAGGACGGGGCACAGGAGGAGGAGGAGGACGATGAAGATGATGGTGAGAATTGGTTTTCTTCTGTCTGCAGGCTCTCCCTCTCTCTCAGTCTCAGTCATCTTTCTATTTCTCTCTTCTCCTCCGGCCTCAGATCCGTCTCCTCAGCAGAAAGGATGGGAGCCAAGCCCTGAGGAGAAGGCTCTGCTCAGGGAGGAGTTCATCACTCAGATGCACCAACGCTTCCTGGATGGCAAAGACAAAGACTTTAACTACAGGTGAGCTTTCCTCTGTGGATTTTATCCACTGTGTGCTGACTCGGGTTTAGCTTAGTTTGACGTTAGCAGTCAGGTTTGCATTTCAACACGTCATCATAAACCAGTTAAATAGTGACTTTGAGTCAAACTTCTCTCGCTGAAGAAGATTATTATTATTTTGTTGTATTGTTTCTAAAAATTAAAAAAAGAGCAAGAAGTAAATGTTTTTCTTTCTCACAGCGAGGTGGATGAGAATCCCGACTACGACAACTTAGATATCGTCAACAGAGATGCAGAGGACAAATACTTTGATGAAGATGATGAAGAGGAGGAGGAGGAGGAAAATATGACAGAATAGAGGGTATGGCTGTTAAACACTTTGTGTTTGGAGTGAACTGTAAATACAAGTGTACAAAAACAGGTGTATGTTAAATGTTTTCATGTGGAACACCCAGAAATAAACGTCATTTTGGGGTCTTTTGATATTTACATCAGCCTCTTTCTATTTCCTTTACTCCATTCAGAAACAGCTCTAGTTAGTTTAAACTGGAGCGAGCTATAGCCCCAATTCCAATGAAGTTGGGATGTTGTGGAAAAATGTGAAGAAAGACAGAATACAATGATTTCCAAATCTTGTTCAATCTATATTCAACTGAGTACACTACAATGACGAGACATTTATTATTCGAACTGATACAATTTATTGTTCTTTTTGTTGTTGTTGTTTTGCTTTTTCAAATATTCATAAATTTTGAATTTGATGCCTGCAACACGTTCCAGAAAAGGTGAGACTTGGACAACAAAAGTCTGGGAAAGTTGGGGAATATTCAAGAAACACCTGTTTTGAATATTCCACAGGTTAACTGGAAACAGGTGAGTGTCATGATTGGGTTTAAAAGGAGCATTCCTGAAAGGCTCAGTTGTTCACAAGCAAGGATGCGGTGGAGGTTCACCGCTTTGTGAACAACTGCATGAGCAAATAGTTTAAGAACAATGTTTCTCAATGCACAATCACAAAGAATTTATGGATTTAATCATCTACAGTCCATATCATCAAAAGATTCAGAGAACCTGACAAATCTCTACACGTAAGAAGCAAAGCAAAAATTGAATGCCCACGACCTTCAACCCCTCAGGCAGCACTGCATTAAGAACTGACATCATTGAGTAAAGGATATTACCACGTGGGCTCAGGAACACTTCAGAAAATCATTGTCAGTTAACACAGTTCATCACTACATCTACAAGTGCAAGTTCAAACTCTACCATGCAAAGACAAAGACATATATCAACAACACCCAGAAACACAGCCGGCTTCTCTGGACCCGAGCTCATCTGAGATGGACTGACGCAAAGTGGAAAAGTGTGCTGTGGTCCGACAAGTTCACGTTTCAAATTGTTTTTGGAAATCTTGGACGTCATGTCCTCCGGGCAAAAGAGGAAAAGGACAATCCAAGTTATCAGGTCAAAGTTGAAAAGCCAGCATCTGTGATGAGATGATGAGAGCGAGAACATAACAATGAGGGGTCCAAATGCAAAAAAAAAGCCATCATGCCTTTTTGTTTTTAAGTTTATTTACATTTAATATGTTTTCAAATAATTTTTCCTCTCATTTATTTCTCTGCATTGGATTCATAAATTGTGGCCCAGAAATCTCACAGCACTGCAGCTAAAGAGAACATGTGTAAAAAGACAAACACAAGCAAATAAAAAAGAAAATAAAAACATCTTCATCAATTTGACAACACCTGTGCAGCATTTAGAAAACATGCTGCAAAGGCCAAAACGTGTGTTCTGTCTTTTTTTGCATGTGCTTTCTTAGGTTGCAGTGCTGTGAGCTCTCAGGGCCACCGTAATAAACACAATGTTACACTGCAAAACAAAGCATCAATGTTTCTTTGGTGAATCATCCCATTTTCTGTTTCTTGATGATAACACAAAGTAAAGAAAATCTACTAACAGCCAACATGAAAATTAATGTATATATTAGTAACTGCACCGCTTTCATATATCTAACCATTTGATTGTGAAGTCATGCCAGCTTTTCTGGAACAGATGGACTCTATTGGAGAGGCAAACAGTGCTACAGCAAGAGCAGGCTGGTGTTCAAAATATAGAGATTTTAAGGGGCTTACAGGTAACACATGACTGATCACTGACTGTGCATGATCTCAAAACCACGTATTTATCTTACCACGTATGGCATTATAAACTTTCTTACGTTTATTCTGAACAGATGGAACCATGTAGTAAATCAAAATCAAAGCTGCAGCCAGGAGAGGTACAAAATGTACTATTCCAAGAGCCAAACCAACCAGAGTGATTACTGATAAGGCAATGATCAAAACTTTGATGGGCCATTCAACCTCCTCCTCTGCAGTCATCCTGGCGAGGTCCTCTTCTTTCCACCACAACCCCCTCTTCGCTGCATTTAGCTCTTTCCCCTGGTAACGCTCCTTTAGCGCTCTCTCCATGTGCTCGATCTGATCAGCTCTCTCCTTCAGGATGATCTCCTGTCTTCTTCTGAGCCTCCTCTCCTTTACAGGATACAGGTCAGTGTGATAACGCTCGTCTCCATTCAGGGCCACCAGGGCCTGAATCTTTGCAATGAAGCGCGACACCTGTTTCTGGTCCTGCAGGTCTTTGTTGTTAAAGACGTGGAAGCCGCCACTACACTTGCGTATGAAGTTGCGAAGGTTTTCATCACTCTCAGAGATGACATCGTTTATGGTTTTTCCTTCCAAGCGATCTCCATGGCTGAACAGAACGATGGTGTAGTCCCAAACTCTTGGGCCGAACATTGCTTCGATCAGCGCCTGGGTATTTTGATCCTCCTGAGTCATCCGGCCAACAGGGACTACAAGCACGAAGGCGTGAGGTTCTGGCTCCTGGAGTTCGATGGACTTCAGGATCTTTCGCATTGTTTCCTCCTTCTTGCTGTCCTTCTCAAAAAGGCCAGGTGTGTCGATGATGGCGACAGGCACATCTACAACTGTTCCTTTGTCATCCATAGGTACATCCATTACTGTCCCGAGTCCCTTTTCACAGTGTTGAGTGACTCTCTGAACACTCATGTCTGACTTGAACTCGCATCTCCCAAGGATGGTATTCCCACTGGAGCTCTTGCCCACCCCGCCTTTCCCAAATAACATGATCTTCAAGGGCTCTGTGAATTCAAAGGAAAACATTTCAGTTAAGATTTTTTTCACTTTGAATGCTCGAGTCAAAAAAGGGAAACAGGAGGATAAGAGAGGCAGGTAGAGTGGTAGACTGCAGGAGACTCAAAGTTACAGCAGATAAAAAGTAGTCATGTAAACTCTTATTGACACACTGACTAGAGCGTCTGATTCAGTAAAAAGCCTGTTCTCTACAAAGACAGGATACTCTGCTTCCCCATATTTTAAAGACTGATACAAAGAAACAAAGCTGGATGTTCAGACTAAACGTGTGCAGTTTCTCACATTTAAATGTGTTGTAGAAATCTCTGAATCTGTGAACTGCTCACACGTTCCATTCTGAAAAAGAGCGTGAGATCCTCACAAGACTTGTTGAACTGATGAGGTCATATGAATCTCTGAACGAATTCATAAAACGTTTGAGGGGTGGGCCTCAAGCACTAAGGTCTGCTTATAGCTCCGCCCCTGACAGGCCTCCAGAGGGTCGGCCAACCAGAAGGAATTGGGTCTGTGGAGCGAGAAGCCTTAAACAGACAGCAGCTAAAAGTGTTGTTTTTTAAAATTATTTTATTAATGTGTAAGTCATGTAAAGCCACCACAGGGAAGATTCACAGTCACAATTTGTAAAAAAAAAAAAAGAAAAAAAAGTAAAGGCCTGTCTGTTATAAATCTACTTTCTGTGCTTTTAAATACATATTAAATTATTAAACCAAAACAACAATCAGCATTTGCAAAAAACTTTTAACTAGAGCTACATTTGTACTTCTAGCTTCTGTCATACCCCCTGCTCTTCCAGAGAACATGTAGATTACAAAACGTACCAACATCATAAGCACGTGCTTATGAAAGCACATTTACTTGTAGCACACACACTGATTTCATTTTGAAAGTTTAAGGAGTAGCATCATGTTCCTGCTCCCACTGCCTTTCATAATAAAGGCACTTATATAATATAAGAAGTGAGGACTTTTATTTTGAAGAAATAACCCAAAAGCTACATTCATCTGTTAAGAGTTCCATTTACTTTCACTCTTTTGACTACAGGTCACAGCCACAGCTGCTTCTGAAACATGTTCAGCTTAATGTGTCTTCAGCTGAAACACTTTTATTCCAGTACAACTGTTTTAATGGACGTGTAAGTCTCAGCTGTGATCCTGGGGCCAATCCGATCCAGCACAGAGCTAATGTTAAAGCCTCAGACAAATCCAAAGAGAATAATCAGCTGACATCAAATTCAGAGAGAAGTCACCAGATGACAGAGACACTTTTCAATCACCTAAAATAACAACCACTAAAACTCTAGCTGTGAGTAACAGAGTTCAGGATTGTTCCAGTAAACAAAAGTGAAAGCCTTCATATTTTTGAAAGACTGACTGAAACACTTTTTATATATATATACTTACTAGCCACAGGCTCCTCTTCCTGCTTTTTCTCCTTCATCATCTCAGGGCCCATGGCAGAAATAGATCCAGACATTTCCATCACCTGAAAAGCCAAATACCAGGTCCAGACGACTTTTGAAGCACTTCAGGGGGAGATTTTTAAGCTGAACTGAGGTTATGTTCTGGTCAAACTGCTCCCAAGTGCTGCTCAGTGAAAGTGAAAGTATGCAGAGACAGTTGTGCAAGAGCAGAGCATGTGCATAACCACAAAGCCGTGAAACTTTGAGAGCAAAAGGAATGCTGTATATGAAACAGAAAGCACACGTTTATTTGTCTCTGCTAAATGTCTCTGGACCTTCCTTCCTCACAGTCGGAGGTATTTCTCTGACATTAAGGTTCATAAAAAGACAACTACAGAACGCAGAGGGCCCTGAATAGAACAGGGAGCTTGACTTGTTTTCAGTTTTTAAAGTCTTGGAAGAAACTCTTCCAGGACACGTTATGAAAACTTATAACATTATAACATCTTGATTCTCGAAATGTGTTACTGATGTTTCTTTCCGTGTTGTGCTGTGATAAAGAATGATGAAGAAATGACTCCAGGATTCACTTTCTTTCTGCTCTTCTGTTTATTCTTGCACACAGACAGAACCTCCATGTAAACACTGAGGCCTGCTCCACTCCTCTGCTACAGGGACAAAATAAAAGAGGAGAGAGCAAACGAGCCATAGAAGAAGAATGATCAAAATATCTGACGCCCTCTGAGTTACATTCAAAAAATCAGTAGGTATATGTTGTGTCATTTTATCAAACAGAAATGTGAGATATACATATCTGACCCAGTTACATGTGCTTACACAGAGAGAGGGAAGTGACAGTTATTCAACCTCAGGTAATAGTTTCTTTTCTTTTCATTTACACTTGTGAAATCACAGATCAAAGATACAAACATAAACTTGAAGCACACAGATGTTTTTCACATGAGATACATTCAGCTGAGGACAATAACTACACATCTTTGTCCACTTTTAGTCTAAGATGTTAGAAATTAAGCCTCAGTGCTTAAACAAAGGTGCAAAATCACTTTCTTATCTGATTTCTTTTTTCGAGATAAGATTTCTTATCTGTCCCAGTAAATTACAAAAGGTGTATTAGTTAGATAACACAGCACTATGCAATCATGATTTTTATTATTTCATCAAAAAAAACAAAACTATTATGTATGCTTAAGAGTTCATTTATTGCTCTAATGGTGATGAACGGATGTTCTTGGAGTTTTTCAAGTGTCGTAGTGCTCTCAAAGTGTACTGAGATGGCTCTTTGAGGGACAGCAGGTTTTGACTTATCACTCGGTCTTGTTGGTTGCCCCCTCTTTTGGAGGTATAAAAGGCAGCATTGCCAGAAAGATCCCAAACAGAAACAGTAAGTATTTAAAAATATTCCAGAGGTAGTTTTTCTTCTTAGTCTTCTGTTCTGCTGCCAGCCTGGCTTTTTCCTCTTCACCCAGCCACAATTTATTCTTCCTTATCTTCAGCTCGTTCCCCTTGTAGTGGTCCTCCAGCGCTGCTTCCTGTCTCCTGATGTCAGCATCTCGCTCTGTCAGGATGCTCGCCTGTATTCTCCTGATCTTCTGCTCCTTTTCAGGATACAGGTTGGTGTCATAACACTGCCCTCCATTCAGGGCCACGAGGGTATGGATCTTTTCGATGAGGCTTGTCACCTGCTTCTGGTCCTGGGGGTCTTTGTTGTTGAAGACGTGGAAGCCTCCGCTGCACTTACGTATAAAGTTGCGGAATTTGGCATCACTCTTAGAGACAATGTCGTTAATGTTTTTTTCATTCAGGAGATCCCCATGGGTGAACAGAACGATGGTGTAGTCCCAAACTCTTGGGCCAAACTTCTCTTCTATCAGCGCCTGAGTTTCTTGATCCTCCTGAGTCATCCGTCCAACAGGGACGACGAATACGAAGGCGTGAGGACCTGGCTCCTGGAGTTTGACACGCTTCAAGATCTCTCGCACAATCTCATCCTTGCGCTCCGTCTCAAAAAACCCGGGTGTGTCAATCACAGTGACAGGGAGATCCTCAACCATCCCATCTCCTTTTTCACAATGTCGAGTGACTCTCTGAACACTCATGTCTGACTTGAACTCGTGTCTCCCAAGGATGGTGTTCCCACTGGAGCTCTTGCCCACTCCACTCTTCCCTAGAAGCATGATCATCAGCGGCCCTGTGAAGTCAGCCAACGGGAAAGGTTTCATTAAACGGAAACTTTCTTTTGTTGATCATATTTGCTCAGACATCTTTCCTTGCTATCAAATTTATCATGATCAGTTCTATACTGGAGGTGAAGAGACATGTGAACCACTGTTAAGCGTAGGCTAATCAAATAGGGTTTGTTTGATAATTATGGCATCTATTGAGCTATTAGTAAAAATACGTTTGTTGAAAAAATAACCCGATTCAAACTGGCCACACATGAAAGGATTTGAAACATATTTAGTGCCCAGTTTGCCTACCCCAGTGATCAGGGTGTGTGTGTCATGATTTGGGGCTTGGTGAGGCTGTAGACTGGACTCGTAAGTGAAAAACTTGTACGTTAAATTAATTCTAAATTAGCTTTTTATTTTATACCATATTTTATAATAGATATTATTATGATTTGTTTAAAATCACTCTCTGTACACCTGTCCAGAACCAAGCCGTTGAATCAGGCTGTAAACATGTTTTTGTTGTTGTTGTTTTTTGACAGTAAAAATTTAAACCAGAGGTTTAATTTTTACACAGATCTTTTTCCTCCTTTGTCTTTTAGCTGACAGAAATACACGCCAGGACAGCTGACGGATCCCTTTATTTGCCCACCGTGTTTGATTACACTCTGACGTCACGTTTGATCACGCGAGCTTCAGTGAGATCTCTCGACTCAGTTTCAAGTGAGATAATTAAATAGTCCTGGGATTATTAAAATCCAGGACTGGAAACAACGAAAAAGATGGACGAAGATTTTTAATCTCCTTTCCTTTGAATCAGAAAGACTGAGACTTAATCAGTTTGAACCTTACTCACCTCTCTCCTGCCCCAGCGGCTGCGCATCAGGCACGTTTTCTTCGGCCATAGCAGACAGATCGAGCTGTTACGCTCTAACTAAAGCGAGAGAGTTTTAAATAATCAGTAATCACTTCGTGATGCGAGTGTTAAATCTGTTTAAGAAGTTTGACGAAGTTCAAATCACGCTTCTCCTCTGTGTCCTTCCAGTTGCTGCTCCAAAAACGAAACTGAAAGTACGAGGGGAAAACAAGTACGTGTACCTTTACGAGGGTACAAGCTATGAAAAAATCTAAATTGACATGTGATTTCATCAGGTTAGAATATGAAATATGAAATACCTCAATAACAAACTGAGCAGAGATTACTTATTTGGTGGGTGAACCTGTTCCCAGAAGAGAAAACTTGACACACCTTCAAAGTGCGTCCTAGTTTTTAAATCACATGACCAATATAAACTAAGGGGAGATTGTCTTTGGTGAAGAAACTTTCCGCTTTACTCGAGTTTTAACAGTTTATTAAAAAGCGCCACCTAGTGGCAACTAAATATCACTGCTTTTAAGCCAACTGTAGAGAGGAAAACACGAAAGACTGGTTCATATTATCCAGCACTTCAGTGTCAACACTGGTTGCTGCATTTATTCATCTTATCTATGCTTTGAATACAAATGTAAAAGTACATAGCACAGTCTTGGCAAATGTTAATACAAGTGTTTTGTGGTTGTCTTCAAAGAATTAAATCAAAATTTCGGGTTCTTTAAGTACAAAATATTCATAAAAAGTAGAATTAGTAATTCATGAAACTGTTTAAATAACCACAGATTACCCCAAACAGGAAGCTGAAATAAATTTAATCTTTTTATAAGAGAAGTAGATATAGAAATAGATGTTTGGACATATCAATTTTATCTAAACCATTAAGATAACATCTTAAAAACTAAAGGATCAAGGAGGAAGTGTCTGACATTTCATATAAACATCCAGATTCAGTGAGTTTTGAGAGGTGAATAGCTTGTTAATTTTGTTTTTGTTTCTTTACGGTAGAAGAAAGTGAAACTCAAGACTGGAGAGTTTGAAGACCTGGTGTGCAGCTTTCACTCATTTCCGATCAGCCAGTCTCTGGAGGAGGGCGATGACTGTGTCCTGTTTGGAGGAGAGCAATTCCAGGGCTGTGGCTATCCTACCCAGAGACTCCACCATCCTCGTCTCCCTCCTCTCTCGCCTTTTCTCCCTGGCTTCCACCCTGCGGCGAGCAACACGATCCAGGTAGGTCTGCTCCTCTTGGCGCCTCAAAACTTCCTGGAACATAACTGTGCTGCATTGTTCCTGGTTCTGGTTCTGACCTTCAGCTCCAGACAAGACTGCCGCAGATAGCGAGGTGGAGAGAGGAGTTGTAAGGCAGGAGGAGTTTGGGGGTAGGGAGTTGGAGAGACCGAGGAGGTTCTGATTGCTGCTAAGGCGAAAAGGGATGACGCCTGATGAGAGTGACGGAGCTTTGCGGCCTGTATAGCGTGATGCTTGGAGATCTGTGTTACCTGTCGAGCTGAGGGAAGGGGATGTAGACGCCGTCTCTGTTAACACTGGAGCAGAGATAAAAGTTGGAGACGGCATGATGGAAGCCGGATGAATACTTGTAACAATTTCATTGTTGAGCCCGATGAGCGGCTTCAGCTCGGGAGTGTGTGTGGGGCTGATGGTTGCAGAGGTGATAGCAGCAGAGGTACTGAGCAGCTGACTGCTGACAGCTCCCCGACCTGCTGAGGCCACATCAGGGGAATTAAAGTCTCCGTTAGGGCGTATGCTGGAGGTGGACAGAGATACTTTGGGCTTTGCAGCTACCTTGGCCAAAAGAGCAGGCTGTGAAGAGAGGGTGTTTCCTGCTTTGTGTCTCTTGTTGTTGATCATCTGAGAGCCCACAGTGTCACAGAGCGTGGCGTCCATTAACTGGAGAGGATGAAGACAGGAAGTCAGAGACAGAGAACAAGATACCTGAGTTACCTGGGTTAGTGCTACCTAGTGAGGATTCTGATTTTATTTTCCAGTGTAATCTAACCATTTACCATTTTTATATTTTCCCTGTGTAAGTTAAGAGGGCATCATGACTCTGACTTACATCAAAAAACTCCCAGGAGGTCTTGGCGTGTCCCGTCTCACGGCTGCGATCTTTGACTCTCTTGTACGTGACAATGAGGTTGTTCCACTTGCGTCGGATCTTTTCCACAGGGAGCACATGCCCTTTGGAGGCCATCTCCTCCTGAACGCTCTGAAAGAGCTGGGAGCGTTCGCGGGTCTCGTACAGACCCCATCGTCGGCCGACTGCCTCGATTAGACACAAAACGGCTTTGGAGGAAAAATCTGAGCCAGTGGGGAGCGTGTTCTCTGGAGGAGCAGGAGGCATTGCTGAAGCTGGGGAGGACACAGATAACATTTAGTTAAAAGTCTGTCACATGTTGACTGTTGTTTAGGTTTGATCAATTAAAATGTGTTTTTAAAAGCACAATAAGCAAGAGTCTGCTTCTATAATTTATAGCCAAAAAAATCCCTATTTTTCTCACACTGGTGTTTTAGATAACCCTTATTTCAGCCTCATTAAGGCTCTCTGCCCCATAAACACCCTTTTCTCTGATTGGCTAACCTTTTGTGGGCCTGTCAGGGGTTGAGCTATTGGCGGACCTTGGTGTTTGAGGCCGGCACCTTAAAAATCTGCATGTGTTTAGCATTAATATTTAACATCCATGATGAATTGTCCACTCTAAAATACCATCTGCACCTGTTTATCAGGTGTGCATAACATATTTTTTAACATCAGAACAGGAGTCTCATAAGACTCACCTGGAGCTATCTTCAGGTATGTTTTCCCCTCCCCTGCTGTGGTAAAGAAGCGCTCTGTGCTCACACGATCTAATAGATAGGAACAAAATAGGATAGAGGAATTGATTTTTATATAGAATTTAGCCTAATTTTAAAAGATACGGTAAACTTTATTGGTCCAACTTTACAACAAATTGAGAAACCAACACGTAATCAGAGGTTAGACGATAAAACATAAGATGGTAGGTAACAAAAAATTCCTTCTTCGTAATAGTTAAATTTTTAACATATATAAACTGTTTTTCTCTTGAAAAATAGGGCTAAATGTACCATTGCATACATTCTTTCACATAGTGCAAATAAATTCCTATTAAGAATGCTTCACAATAGAATAACCGCACTGTTGGACCCAGCTCAGTGGATTTATAGAGACACATATACTAAACAGACAGAAACAACCCGTTGAAACATGGTTATTAATGAGTTCGTGTCTGCACTCACACAGCAGCACAGACGAAGTTGTTGCAGCTGCATGCAGCTCGGTGTCAGCCAGCTCCTCTGCAGCCTGATCCTCTCTTCCTCCTCCTCCTCCTCCTCCACCGCATGCGGTATCTCCGCAGGGCGCAGGCAGCTCCTGACTGCTCAAAACCAGCGCAGATGTGTTCTCATCGACAGCCTCGGTCCTCACATGCATCGCTGCGACGTCGCTGCAGCCTCTCTGCAAATTTTCCTCCATTTCTGACAGACAATGACATTAAGAAAATGACAATACAGCAAACAAATACGCGGACACGAGGGGGGCGAGTTTCATCCGGTGCCGCTGATTTCAGTCACTGTTTGCTGCACGAGTCATGACTCCCGCGGGCCGGATTATCCATGCGCGTGCTGGGAAAGCGTCATCTGCTGTATGTTTTTCATGAGAAGCGGAGAAATGGCTGCGTTACCCATAAACAGCCGACGGATGCGCAGAGCAGCTGCGCAGCTCTCAACACAGATTTGCTGCTGTGACGTCAGCTGACCGGGAACAAAGGCGGCGGGAAAGCTGGGAGCTGGGGGTCTCAAGCCCCTAAATATCAGCTTTCTGTCCCCCTCAGAGCTGAATAGTTTAATATCAATGGAACAAAAAATAGTCTCAGACATCAACTGGCTCATATAATGAACTTAATACAGCCATATTTTTTAATCAATTCCAGTTAGCACAAGTGATTAGCTGCTTAAGCTGCTTGTTTTGTTGTGACATATAGTTTGTCAGATGCTACAAGAGCACAGTGATCCAAAAATATTGTTTGAGTGTGTAAAAGCTAGTCTGCTAACTGCGGTCCTTTTTCAGTTTTTAGATGACATAAGGAAATGTAGAGGTTAGCAAAAATCACAGGCTATTTAACACCTTTAATAGGACAATCCAAAAACTGACAACTAATGAAAAAAAAAATCTAAATACCATACTTCTTGTGTGCAGTTATGCTGTTTCCTGAATTAATCTGCCTCTGCTATGGATACCGTCATTGAGTCATCTTGGGGAAATGGATAAAAAATTAATTTCAACCAATATTCCCCCTAATTTTTAGTATGATCGTGTAATAGTTTTTCAAGTGAAATCGAGTCCTCTTCTCATGCCTTATATCCAAACCTTAAAAAAAGCATCCACCCTTCTCCCTGTAGTTGCTTGATCCAAAAGACACAGCATAGGATTGTTGCTGACTGGTGCATCAGCTGTTAAATAAAAAGATAAAAAAATGTGTCTACATAATATGCCATGAGTAATACTTCTGCACAGGAATAAGGTTAAAAAAAATCTGTTTATTAAGAATATAAGTGCAAACTTGTAACTAATGCAACATATTAAGAAAAAACAAAAACAAAAAAACCTGCAACATTTTTACAAGTTTTGTACCTGAGCTCATAACTTCTTCTTTGTATTTTATTTTTTGGGGCTTTTTATGCCTTTGTTTTTCGATGACAGGACAGTGGATAGAGAGGGAAACAGGATGAGAGAGTAGGGAGTTACATGTGGAAGGTCGCCACAGACCGGACTATGAACCCGGGCTGTCTGTTTTTTTTATCCTCAGGAAGTGATATTGATATATGAATTCACATTAGGCCTGGGACGATAATCAATAAATCACATGATAAATGAAAATGAACTCATTAATGTTCCTCTGAATACCTCAGTTGTAACAAGTGGTTATCTGAGTTACTGTTGCCTTTCTATCAGCTCAAACCAGTCTGGCCATTCTCCTCTGACCACCGGCACCAGCAAGACATTTTCACCCACAGAACTGCCGCTCACTGGATATTTTCTCTTTTTCGGACCATTCTCTGTGAACCCTAGAGATGGTTGTGCGTGAAAATCCCAGTAGATCAGCAGTTTCTGAAATACTCAGACCAGCCCGTCTGGCACCAACAACCATGCCACGTTCAAAGTCACTTAAATCACCATCTTCCCCATTCTGATGCTCAGTTTGAACTGCAGCAGATCGTCTTGACCATGTCTACATGCCTCAATGCATTGAGTTGCTGCCATGTGATTGGCTGATTAGAAATTTGCGGGCAGTTGGACAGGTGTGCCTAATAAAGTGACCGGTGAGTGTATATCGTCCAGCAAACTTTGTTATCCTCACAGGCCTAATTTACATTTATATTTACATGAGAGCTCATTTATTCTTGGATGTGAAACACTTTCTTGAGTTCTTCTTCAAATAGCTCCTTCAGAGTGTTCCCCAAAGTCAGGTATTTAACATTCTCCTGCAAAAAATAATACGTCTTTGTTAATTTCCTGAAAGATAAATCTTGATTTCTGAATGTTTTGGGATTTAATGACGCTGTGTATTACCTGATTGTACGACGCACAGTTGGTAAAAATGAGGTGGACATCAGATACAAACTCCTCAATGGTTTGGTAAAGTTTGTCCTGGAGTTTTTCTGCTATTCTTTTGAGCCACATCGGAGTGTTGATCAGTGTGGAGTAGTCCTCCAACTGTGGGTGCAAAGCAAAAATAAACAAACACTGGTATGAATGGTAATGTGATTCCTCCATCCGGTTCATATGAATTTAAAACTCTTCGTATCTTTCAGACACAAAAAAAGCATCAAAGGGTGTATGGTAGTAAAAACAATAAAGACTTGCATAGAGACGTGGGTCTTTCTCAAACGTTTGTTCCTCATCAGCATCGAACAGAAACAGGAGCAGGTACTGGCATCCCTGTTGATGTGAGAGAAGAAGCAGGTTCATGTCACACCGAGGGCAAAAAGATGAAAGATATCAAAGATGGAGGATGCAGGTTGTGCTGACCAGCATGCGTTGAGATACGCGTCGGGACATTGCTGCCTCTCTTCTTTCTTTATCTGGGAACATCCACTTCTGACTTGTTCTGAACACACAGAAGGTACACATCCAGTGTCTGTTGTCCCTGCTCACACAAACAAAAATTTATACAAATATAAACAGAAGATAAAGCAGTCAAAAGTTTTTTAATAGTATCATGTTTTACAATTTTTGTTTTGCACGTTTGGTTTTCTCACCCTAAGGTGGCGTCATCTATGTGTGGAAGGTGACACGTCTGATGGAAGGCGCGTGGGCAATTATCACACAACACCAAACCTTCTACCTTTCTGCAGATGCAACACTCGTCATCGTTCTTCTGATCCTCCTGCAAAGTATGACACCTGTCTGTTCACACTCAGCCCCAATACATGTCCAGTGATTAAAGTGCACCTCATGCATCAGGTTTATTTTTTTGCTGCCTCCCTTTCCCATTTAAACCAAAACGGAAGTATGCAAAACCCAAAATTGTTCATTACAACCAGTACAAACAGTGTTGCAAATGCAATTAACTCTTAGCCTGCTGAATCTACATTCCCCCACCTTTCTCCCAGTGCTGAATTTATTTTAGAATATTTCAACATGAGATCTTCACAGAGATGCCCTGGGTGCGCTTTAAAAAGACTGATTTTTCATCTGCATCTCTTGTGATGGTTGTGACATTTTTTCTGGCCTCTCTGTCCTACATATAGTGTGCTTGTCTGTCTGTGTGTGTGTGTGTGTGTGTGTGTGTGTGTGTGTGTGCAACAGGTTGGACCTGCCATGCACAATACAGAGAGCCGAGTTGTGAAGGCTTAACCATCCTGTCATATAAATAAGATAAATAACATGAGGCTGTTTAGTCTGTTAAATAAAGAACAGGGTATAGATCTGATCTATAAGAGAGGAATGCTCCTCATCTGGTTCAGAGCGAGTCTTTTTTTTCCTGCACTCTGCCTCCCTCTCCAAGTGGGTTTCCCGCAGTCACCTCAGCCTGGATATCACACGCTTTACAAATCACTACCTGTGGGTCTTTCTCAGATATATTGAAATACAACGGCCCTTATCCAGACAAGAGCGAGCCGGTCGCGGTTATAGCTTGCATCATCACAACAGCAACCTGCAGTTGCGGGGATAAAAGTCTTTCAGCTGAAAACCAAAAATGCACCTTTGGGCCATTTTTGGCTGAAAACTTTTGGTGGCTGAATTTTAGGTTAGGCGCATCCCTAACAAAAACCAAACATTCTCTGTCTGAGCACAGGTGGAAATGAGAAGGCTGACTGAAAACAAGTGTACTCGGTCATAGTGGGCTAAGGGTTAGTGACACTAGGTTGAAATTGGTTTAGAGTACACTTTAAGTTCCTGCAGACATTTCTAAATCATTGAGGTATTGCACTTAAAGGGGCTGTGAGGAGGATCTGTTTGAAGTTGATTGCAGCAACACTATTTGGCTGGAATCCAAGGCGTGTGTTTGTTTTGGAAATGAATGGAGATCCGATTGTCTTTTTAACACTACTTTAATTTGTTCAAGACTATTATTTTACCGGACACAACGAGACAAGGTACGGTATTTATCAACAGTCAAGTAGCGCTGTTGTTTGAAACATGGCAACAAGCAATCAGGAAGCCAGGAAATAGCATTTAGAAATAACCTATATTGGTGCTGATAATCTCATTTCAAATTGTGGATTATGATCAGGCATACATCTAGAAATAAGACTTTTTCAAGATCACTAAGAAAGTCCACACAAACCCTTAAGGAATATGGATATGTGGTTTTAAACAGATCCACAAACTCACCATGTCTTCCTTATCTGGCTTGCAGAATCTGCATTTACACAGCGGCGAGTGTAACGTCAAGATTTTTTTCTGGAAAAGACACATCAACAGTTTCTTTCACTTTAGTCCTCTCATTGTTATTGTCTCATCTGAGCTGAGAAATACTTTTGTTCCACTGCATTCTTAAAATGTCCTGACCCCATTGAGAGCCCCGTTACCTCTATGAGGACATTGATTGGGTTTCCTTCCCACTTGATGTCTTTCCTCCAAGAGGATTCAGTCTGACCCAGAGCTGAATTCACAAACTCCTCCGGGGTCATCCAGCTTGTATCCGTACGAATACTTTTTCCAAGTATCCCTGGCGGAGAGAACAAGTCCAGAAAACACACATGCTGCAGGGCCTGGCTGGTTGATATGAAGTTTATTTTACATTGATTTGGATAAAGATAAACTGAAGTTACCTGATGCAAACCGCTGAACACTTAAGAATGCATTTTGAGCTCCACATGTAACTTTGTACACCTTCTTAGTAACGTCAGTGCTAACTCCAGGCTGCTGCGTCCCCTCCTCCTCGGTCTCATCGTCTTCTTCTTCATCTGTTATCGACAAAAGTTCATCTGTAGTCATGAAACCATGGCACCAAAAAACCATTAACTGATTCTTAGCAAACGTTTATTTCAATTCTGAGTATCACTTTGTACAAATCAGCACCTGAGATATCTGTTGAACTTCTCTCTTGAGATGAATCCTCAACCTCCTCCTCATCATTATCTTCATCATCCTCTTCGTCAGACACTAAGAAAGGAGGCGGTGATTTAAAATTTTCAATAAGATAAATAAGTCTAAGAGATACAAAGACAGATAACAAACCTGTGATGAAGTCATTAGGGAACAGTTCTTTTTTTGCCTGTTTGAAGAGAAGTTTTCATCTTAGACGTAAAATTAAACAGAATCAGTTTTTTATTTGTGCTTTCATGTGATTTTGGTCTCACTTTTTTATAGCTTTCTGCTTTGAGATGACCTTCCTGCAGGTTAGAAAACAAAGTAGTGATTATTCAAACAGACCTGTTCCACATGTACCAGAAAATAAAAATGAACAAACCTGTATCAGCTTTATGAGGGGAACATTAATACATCGAATGCTTATCTTCCAGTTCTTGTTTTTTCCCATCCCTGCAAACTTCTCAAACTGTGTGGGAGTAAACCACCTTTTTCCTGCTGCGATGCATTTTTCCGCTGAAGCAATGACAGGAATTCAATACAGTCAACGTCACTAATAGCAAGTTCTGTTTATTTTTCTGTCTGAATTTGTATTATTTATGAATAAATCTGTTTTTTTTCTTTGTCTTTAACGTTGATCCCTGACCTTTCGCCAGTCTCTCTCTGTTCAGCATCCCTTCCTTGTTTCCACAGGTCACAGGTAGCTGGAATTTATAGATTGGCCAGGTCCAGATGTTGCCTTTCTCTCCTTTCTTCAACGGAGATGCTGCAAAGACAAAAACTCTAAACTCAGACATTTTTATCAATCAGTTTCACAGCAGCACATATAAAAATCTGACTTACAGAAATGTATTTTCTTTGACTTTTTCTTCTGACCTCCAGTCGGCTGAGACGATGGACCAGACTCCTCCTCCTCCTCAAACACACGCTTACTTTTCCTCCTTTTTACCACTTGCGTCTCTTCATCCTGCTCATCTTCTGACAGCTGCTTCTTCTTACCTTTGTCTGTCTCTTCTATTGTCTCTGGAAGTTTTGTATAAAAACGGAAAGACCCTGCAAACAACATACTGTTCATAGTTATAAATATATACACATAAATCAAGGGGATTTAATGAAGCCTTTGCAGTGTCCTCACCTAATCTGTGGAGGGGCCTAAAACTTTCTAAAGGTTCTGTTGACTGGTTTATTAGGGGGTGGGTTTAGTTTTCTGCACAGCTTCATACTTTTCCAGAGAATTGCACTTCAGAGTTGTCAATGCATGTTTCTTCTCATTCCTGATTTTTTTCTAGATTATGTTGTCTCTATTAATGTGTCAGCAATTGCATCCCTTCAACACAATAAAAAATATGATAGTGTTAAAACAGAGACTGACCGTCCATGAGGCTGTCATGTAGCTTCTTCAGAGTGGGATACTGGTTCAGGATGATCTCTTTAAACATACATCTCCAAAAGTCTGGGATGTGCTGCGATCGCTCCTCTTCCAGCCAATCAAGATATTCATACAGAGAAATTTTCAAGTTGTCTTTGCTCTTCATGCGAATCATTTTCTGCTCAAACAAAAACAGGAAGAAAGAAAGTTTTGTAATCCAACTAAATAGCTATATAATGTTTGACAATGATTTTCTGGAGAATTTGCTCTCTTCAGCTCAACACTCAAACGAAACTAAGTGAAATTAACCTTTTTTTTTTTAAATGTGGCATTAGCCAGCATCGTGGAGTACAACGGGGTTGGTTGTCACCCTTATTATATCTCGCCACCAGAGGGTGCTGTCTCTCAAATTATGGTATGGAAATTTGCAGGATTGGGATCAGACAGACAGCTGAACTTGAGGTGGAATGACTTTTGGTGTTTTTCATGTCAAATTGTAAATATTCAGCTCCTCAGTATTTTTTTCCCAGGCTTTTCACAATGGGTTTGTAATAAAACAACTGTTACCCTTAAAAAGCAATTTTGGCTTACTAGTTGTTACACAGTTGTTAGTCTTGATGCTAGCAAGAGATTCCAGTTGGAGTTGGTCGTCACATGTTGTAGGCCTAGGCAGTGCTTAATTTGTCCCCAATCAGGTGCCGGGTCCCCCTTCGAAATTGTGCGCCGAAAGAAACCTTTTTTCTCGGGTTTTAACGCGTTTTTATCTTCTTTTTCACCTTAATTTCCGCACTTACCTAGTATACGATTTGCAGCAACATTTGGCACACCATGTGGCCCATCAGAACACTTGGAATCAATTTGGAATGAGCAATTTAAATAACTGACATATTGCAAATAAACACATTTTATTGCTAATGGGATTTTTTGTGTGTCACTGTCATGTAAGCACCACGCCAGAAAAAAATATGTACAATAAATTTAACAAAAGCCTGAGAATCAAAAATCAAGAAAGAATTAGAAAAAAGGTCTGTATTTGGAAGGATGAAACTGAAAACATAAATGACCAAACATCACTAGAATGATGTGTTGTGCACTCTGCACAGTAATAATGTATCCAACCAAACTTGACAGGCAGCAGACACAGTCTGATTAAATTTCCTGTCTATTTGCCACGTTGTTGTTTGCTTTGCCCACAAATAACTTTATGCTTGTTAACCGATTGTCTTCTCTTGTAAACTGTAGTCACCAGTGGTGACTACAGTTTCTCGTGAGCTGACGTCACTGCTCCCTCATCCTTATCTGTGCTCCTGACTGCACAGACCACATCTTCAGCGGCTATTATGCTGTCACCACCCGTATCTGCGGAGCCGGGCTCTGCCTCCGGAACAACTTTGGCCAGTTTGGGGTCTGGCTGACCGACTGGTTTAAAGAAACTTTAGAGTTTTGATTGTCGCTTTGACATTTTAGCAGGCCAAGTGTAACAGCGTTGACTGTCACCTGGCTGTTAAGTGTCGTTTGCGCGCGGTGCCGGTGCGGAAACAATACCTTCGCAATGCGCATGGCGTTGTGACACGTGACGGCACGAATCACTTTCCCCCCCGTTTTACCTAATTTCTGAGTAAAATGCATAAGAAATAAGCCAACAGGCGTCACTTCAGAGAGGATTAAAGCGCAGAGAAAACACAGCTAAAAACACAGTTTATTTATTGACAGGAAAGGTCACGGAGCAGATCAAAGAGGTGCCGGAGCGGATCAAATAGGTCCTGGATCCGATCCAAGAGGTCCCGGAGCGCGCTCCGGCTAGCTCCGGCACAAATTAAGCACTGGTTAAGACTCATTCAGTTACTTGTCAACTTGAAATAGAAACAGCATTTTGACAAACAACCCCATATTGTGTTACAATCATCCCTGTGATGGGGTTGGTTATTGGTTGGTTGAGAGTCTTTGATAGTTAAATATCTCTTTGTTTTAAAATGAGATGGGTACACATTTTAAGCAAACACCTTTAGCTTCAATTTAATGCAGGAATGACTACTGAAAGATGTTTTGATGATGAGTAATTCACACGAGGGTAAAAAGTGTGACAACCAACCCCGTTCCCCTCTAATATGAAAGAAACGCAGACGAACCTTGTCACTTCCTGTTTTTACAGAGATGATACTCACCTCACAGGTAACTGTTAATTTATATAAACATAATACAAGTCCATATAAACCACTAATTCACTTTCTCAAATCATAAAACCATCGTTGTTTCGGAAACAGCTTCTTAATCAGAAACAAATGGGTGCAGGTGTATTTTTGCCCTCTGGCCCTTAAAAAGAGGTTTATGCCGCTCCAGTGTTTCACTGAGTATTTAGAACAATTCATATGGAGACACTTGCTTAATTCTGTGTGAACTGGTTCTCTTTTTTTCAGCTACAATGTAAACTACTGCCAAATGGCATATTGTTACCACTGGGGTCCGTGTCGTGCTAAATACTTCCCGCGCTGTTTCGCCCCCGCGCGGACTTCATTCAGAGTGGTGAGGAATGCTGACGTCTTCCACTTAAGTACCTCACCTTGTATCTGTCCTCTTGGATTAAGTTGTGGTCCCTGAGCTGGTTAAGTAGAGTACGTGGGTTCTCAACACAGGACAGTACTGTTTTATGGCAATGGAAAAACCGCAGCAACTCATCAGGCTCCAGAAAGTCAAGCGGATCCATGTTTGCACAGATAACCCTTAGCTCCTTTGCAAAAACACGGACCGAGAGTCTTCCGTGAACTGTTTTCTTCTTCCTTACTCCGCTTTCCCTCCCTGTGACGTTTGGAAAATGAAACTAAAGATTCTTCTGTTTCACGCTGCAGGGGCGTCCTTTGGCAGCAGGGGGCGACAAACACCACAGAGTTGAGGCGTTCCACCTCGCTCTGGACCTCTTCTTTGATGTTTAGACTTTGTTTTTATCTTACTTCTTTGATGTTTGGAGGGAATAAATCACCATGCAAAGGGTTTATGCAAATAAGACAAAGTAATAGCAGTTTTATATACCTACCTCTGGCTATCTGCACTTTACCTCATGCTATTTTGCACCCATCATTCCGGTCTTCAAACTCAGGATTCTTAGTATTTACTTAATATTTTTAATGTTGCAAGCAATTAATATTTTCTTTTTTCATTTTTCTGGGTTTAGTATTTTAGCTTTTTAAACAGTCACCTAAATTAAATGGGAAATTCTGTACTGATTGTTTTTCTCATCATACCAGCAGCTGTTTGTTTACTGGCTGCTCTATGTGTGTTTAACAGCCCGTTGGGGATAAAGGTTTTTGAATTTGAATCCAAGAAATTCGGTCAAGTTTTAACCCTTAAAAGTCTGACCCCATCAAAAAAAGCCAGAAAATTCAGATTTTTTTTTGGAACTGAGAAGTTTATTGTCACTTTTAACAAAATCCACAAAAATGTTTTATTTTATTTTATTTTATTATTTTTTTTTTATTTTTTAAATTCGTGCCATTGTATTGGCTTGCAGCCCCTCAGAATATACTCCTATATGAATACTGCAACAGAATGATCCCAACACACTTAGTATTTGAAACAAATATAATTTATTTCCCATCCTCAGTGCAGCTGTAGATCATAATCTTCATCATATCCTTCCAAGTCATTGTAAATAACATCTGTGTGCCGCTCCTTACAGGTACGCACCACCTGCAGGATGGCAGCAAGGCGTCGGTCCAGGGCAGAGAGGTGAGCTTCAGAGAGGAGAGGGGCCACAGGGGCCAGAGGATCCTGAAGGAGAGATTCCCGCATGATGTCACTCAGACGGAAGCCTGGGAGGGACAAGAGGCGCAGTCGGAGGAGGGTGGAGCGACGAATCCTACAGGTAAAGATTCAGAGAATCATTGAAAAATTTATTTAACGCTGACTTTTTAAGTTTTTTTTTAAATTTATTTTTTATTTTATCTACCTGCAGCACTGTTTTAATGGAGCCAGAATGGTCGGCTCATCCTGGGAGTGTCGCCCAAAGCTGGAAAACAACAAATATTTCAACCACAGCTGCATGAATGTTACCAAGACCAATCAGAAAGAGGACAGGTGTTATGACTGGCTGCTTTATGGTGATACAGGTGAGTTGTGGTACTCACGCTCGCCCATTATCCAGATGCAACAGAAAGGTCTCATTGCCAAATTTCTCAAACGTCTCATAATGATGTCTATCCATGTTGCCTTTGAAAGGGGAAAATGATCTCACATGAGTCACATATGAGTATTATGACAATTCAGAGATCTTATTTTTGGATTTTGTAGTTTGGGTTATGACTCAAATGTTTCTAATTCTAAAATATAAACACTGACTCATGAGGAAGTCCAACACAGCCATGTCTATGAGATCCACCAGTCTAGTGCCGTGGCTGTAAGGTGGAGTCTGCTTCACGGTGTCACAGTAGGTTTGATCCTTCTCCCATCTTAGGATCACAAAAATAATGAGCATCCGATAATAAAAAGTCACAGTGATTAAATACAACAAAGAAATGAAGACTCTTTTAACATAAAAAAATCAGCCTCTCATGATCCCAAAAATTGTACGTATGGTCCCCTAACACACTTTTCATAGTACAGTAAACTATAAATTCCACATATTTACATCAATATTGATGAAAAGTTTTTTTTAATTTTTTTTTTTAAAATTTTAAGTAAAATACAATTTGGTATTGCAGTTCTTCATCCACACCACTGGAGGGGAGTACAGACCCAAAATCTCAAACAAAAATGACACACCTTCGCTTTCAATCCAAGCAGCAACAAGGAACGGAAAGTAAACAACGACTGCAAACAAAATTATAACATTCACAGTCAAATTTCAGTATAAAGCACTTAAAGCAGACAGCTGTTTTCAAAGTATATAAATGCAGGTAACTTACTTTGCTAATTTCGTGCGGCTATAAGCACGTCTCCACGGTGACCTCCAGGACCTGCGAGGAGCTAAGGTGAGATCAGGCAGCATGGTAGCCAGGGAAACCTCCAGCGAATGGGGCGTCCCACAGACAGGGTGTTCAGATGAACAGTAGTACTCACACTGACCGTAGAAGCAAATGTTCCCAGCTGGAGGAAGTCACAGAGACGTAAAGAAGCAAATGCAGACAGTTTATATTAATGGTTGGTGTGGAGTGCTGTGACAAGTCTACCAGGGGAAGTGAAGAAGGTCCTGGACAGTCTGTGGTCAGTGGTGATCTCTCTGATCTCTGTGGTGACGTTAATAAGTCGACCGACCACTGGAGGGATCCTGTTGAAACCAAGCAACCTGGGACAGGAGCAGAGAATGAAATAGACAAAGAAGAAAAAAACTATTTTAAATTGATCCTTCGATCAATCAGATAATTGTTCCAAAAATAGTTGACTGTACCTGTCTAAATGAAAGGCAGCGATCTCTGCATTGTGTCTTTCAAAGTCTGAGAAGTAAAAGAGGTTTACGTCCGTCTCTGCATCTCTGGCTTGTCTAGATGACAAAAAAAACAAAACAAAACAAACAAACAAAAAAAACTCATATAAAGTAACATGAAACATTTCATTATTTAAAGATTGTGTATTCTGTTTCCACATATATTATGGATTCAAAGTGAACATGCTGGATGACAGTAAACACTCCTTTCTAAAAAAAAGCACAAGATCTTCACAAGACTTGTTGAGGTGATGAATTCATTGCATCAGGGTCTCCTAACTGGCTCATGACGAACTGGAGGAGTGGGCCTCAAACACCAAAGTCTGCTTTTAGAGGGCTGGGCAATCAGAAGGAAGGAGGCTTGTGGAGCAGGGATTCTTAAAGAAACAGCAGCTAAGACAAAGTGTTCTCAACAGAGGCTGGAAGAAAGGTTTTCTAAAACACCAGTGTGAGAAAAAAAAAAAAAAGTTTTTTTTCTATAATTTATGTAAAGCTACTATGGGAGCACCTGAGGGACAGAATAAATCCCGAACCAAAAGCACAGTACCCCCCTCTTTAAAGAAAGCAGAACACAGAGTCTTACTTCATGGGTTTCAGAAGAGCTTGTCCATAGTTTGGGAACGACATGAGCAGTTTGAGCTGTGTGCCTCCAGGCTTTTGAACTGAAAGATAAACAAAGAAAAACATCTTGTTCTAACTAGCCACAGGCATCAGGCTGACTGTATTACAGGTTACCACAGTGTGAGTTTATTCATTACTATTCAGGACAATTGTACTGCCATTTGGAGCTTATTACATAATCATACCACCAGCTGCTACTGGTGCTCTCAATGGTGCATTCATTTCAACAAGACATGGTGGAAATACTCGATGAAATTGGTTTCATTTGATGTAACTTCCATCATCTTTATCACCCATAATGCATCATTCACCTGTGATTCATGTCCTAACTGTCTCTGTGTTGGATGTTTGGATGTTATACTCTCCAGGCTGAAAGAACACCCTGTATCATGAGCTTGTTTGTAATTTTAATGCCTTTTCGCACCACTGAAATGTGTGAATCAGACACTGAGACACAGTCTTTGGTCCAAAACAGCCTGAGCTGACTCACCCACACTTTAGACAACAGAGAGATTTGAAAGATGTGTCCATTGTCCGACTCAGATTTGTGCAGAGAGACGTGTTGTGAGTCTGAACAACACCAGTCTCCATGCACCCAACAGATCAGCGTCTGAGGACGTTGAATAAACATGTGTTTGTGTTGTGTCATATTGAGTTGATTCTCAAAGATTGTTTGAGGATTATTTTTACCACCCTCACGTGAGCTGCAGATTTCAGAGATTATCCGTTTTCTTTTAGATCGTACATCCGCCATTTTCTTTATTAATCTCTGTGAATTTATATCACATAAGGCTTTGTGTTTTGTGTGCAGCTGTCGACGCTCAAAGTTTAAGAAAAACTGCATCCATCTCCACAGCCCCACAAACTCAGTTTAATCTGCAGCCTGTCTTAACAAATATTAAACCACGCTTTAGAGCAAATCTGTCTCTGCCAACAGTTTGGAAGGATTATAAATCAGTAAATAAAACAAAATGATTTTGTTGATAGAGCATGTCAGTACAATGATCTGTGGACATGAGGAGGAGGTCACATTTAATATTTTACCTGCGTCTCCTCTTTGTTTACTCTTCCTCCTCCCTGATCTAAAACTGACAGAGAGGTTTTTGTCCTCGTGTCAGTAAGCTTTTAATTTGTGTATATTTGTATTAAAGAAACTAAACGTCTTTACACTTCTGTGTATTCCCATATATAAAAGAGCCTCAGCTGTGCCTGCTGAAAGGATCTGTTGTGCTAACTGTGTAACTTTGAGTGTTAGTCTCAAACTGTGACATCGTCTGTTCTAAAACTGAACTTTGGCACTGAGTGTTGCCTCTGGCTCTCCACATGGCAGCTTGTTTATTTAAAAGGGATTAGAGTTTGAATGAGATGACAGCGTGTTTGAGACTTTGAAAATGTGTCATAAAACATTAAAGCTCATCTCTACTCACACTGAATATCAGGTCAGTTTTATTTCTGTTCACTAAACTGTTTTATGATCTGAGATTTAATGATGACAAAAATAAGAATCAGTCTTATTTAGTGGTATCATTATATCAGTTCGTCTCCATCCCAACAGCCTGAACACGGTGCAGAATACAAAATTTTATTTCTAACATTAAAAACTAAATAGATGCTTCTTACATAAGAGGTTTGAGCAAAACTTGGCAGGACAGAGATAACATTTTGAGAATGATGTTGGCAGAATGTTTCTGAACATTTTTAGTGTGCCAGAGAGATTTAATTCTGCTTCATATATTTTGGATTTTAATTTAATAATCTTTCATCTAACACCTCTTTTGTATCTGACCCGACTTCTCCCCTTTCGGTCCCGCCCCCTCCCTTCTCTCTGGCCTACCAGCACCGAGGATACGTTGCGTTGCCAAATAGTGAGTCAGCTTAGCCAGGTTGGGATCCTTCCTGTCGTAGAGCTCCCAGCGAGTGATGCCCAGGTGGAACCTCAGCCAAGGAGGGTGAGTCTCCACGTCGCTGGTCCAGTTCACTTTGTCGTAGCCTTCCTCCTGACTGGTGCTCTGCCTGCGATAGAGAAAGAGGATCTCTGTGCTAAAAACAAGCTGTGAGGGTCAAATCATTGACAGGATGATGGGATGGGAGCTGGATGGAACTTTTCAGAGTAACCATCATAACAGAGTCTCAGAAGCCAACATGGATGAGGAAAGGCTCCTCACTGGGGTGAAAAAGCCTCGATCTCATGACTCTGGCCGTCAGTGCTGTGTTCTGAAAATGACAGACGAGGGAGCCAAACCGCTAAGGAGCAGAGATGTATCTGGAACAAGTTTGCAGTAAACCAGCAAAAAGTTTGATGGCACAAGAACAGCAGAGACTTTTTCCAAGTATTAATGGCACCAGAAGCAGAACAGGAAGATGTTCAGAGGCACTCTTTGGCATCTTGGACGTGTGCATAACAGAAGTTATTTAAGTGGACAGCAAATAGGTCCAACTGCGACTGCTGCTGTGCCGTTAGCACAATAGAAAAAGAAGCTAATGATGTCATCTATCATGTTTAAACATTTAAAACACAAGATTTAAGTATTTAAATAGCCGTCCACTGCCTCTTAATTTCACAGCTTCTGTAAGAGCTCAGTTAAAGTTGAATCTGTTGGACTTTTAAATGACTTTTTTCTGCCTATTTCACTCACCACTCGCTATCACCATTAATGGCATCGTCCTCACTTCCTGAATCTTTTGCATGTTCATTTGGCTTGACTCTGAGCAGCCAATCATCTTCTTGCAGTTCTGGGCGTTGCAAGTTGTACAGCGGATGTTTGAACAATGCCTCAAGTTTAGAATGACCTTTGACCTTTTGGATAACTTTCTCAGCTCTGATTGGCTTCTTCTCTGTGGCGTCATTGAAAGAGTCTTTAGAGTGTGATGCTTTGGCAGTCAGCTCTGCTTTCTGGGGTACCGTGGGTTGTTTGTGTGAAGAAGAGGCAGCTGACGAAGAGGAGGAGTGGGAGATGGACTGACGTTGCAGGGTTTCTGTTTTTGAAGAGGAGGATGTGGAGGAGTCGGGGAGTACACATGCCGTCTGGAGGATGGAGAGACAAAAAATAGCCAGAAGGAGGTGGAGAGTGAGGGACAGACACACCAGAACCAGATAGATGGAGCGGGTGGAGCGACCCCGGCTCTGTCTGATCATGCTGCAGGAAATAAAAGAGACAGACACAGACGTTTAAAATCCAAACAGGCCGTGAAGCCCTGCCAAGCCTTCAAACATGATCATGATGAAACATTTTCTGATGGTTGCATCGCACTTAAACACACATGCAGAAGTGAACAAAATAAGAAAAACACCATCTGAATACCAATCTCCTCTTTGAAGTAACTGGGCTGCTCACTAAAGCTGCTGCGTTAAGGTAGATGCCAATTAGTGGTGTGTTGCCTGTGAAAGAAACCTCAGTGATGAGGTTAAAACACAAATGAAACACAAACAACATAATGTGGTGAAGGAAACAGCCTGTTTGAAAACACGTGTCTAAAATAGAGGAAGCAAAGCTGAGGGTATCTGACGATGCTAAAAGAACTTATCACGTATAACTCTTACAACCTAACAATGTCTAATTCAGCCTAATAGATGCATTATCTAATGTGTTTCAGGCGTTTGTATTCTCACTGAGTCATCCTAAGAAGCAGCTATTTGCAGAAACAAGTGCTACAAGGATGAATTTAGAGTGTCAGACAAAAAGGTGAGTGGAGGAGAGAAGCAGGCACCCACCGAACTCTCACTGCAGTGATGAAGAAAACTGTCACATAATCATTAACATGAAATCCTCAAAGAAAGAACAGCTCATGAAGAAAATCAATACATTATTGAACAACTTGCTGCTCCCAAATTCCCTGTGTGCACCAGGAGGCCGGAGGAATCACTTACATCTTTTTCCCTTCAAGACCTTCTTTCTTCTCTCTCTGTCATGTTTCCCTGCTTCTCTTAATGAGGCAAATGTCTGCTCTTCTGGTCTTTCCAGGGGACTGCAGAGTGCCTGTGTGTAAATTTGTTATCGTGCGGTCACTGCAGTGCAAACAGAAGTAAGAGGACCTTCATGGTGCGGTTAAGGTGACCTGTGTCTTTGTGACCCACAGTCGGGAGGAAGGGGATAACTTTATCACTGACAATTGATCCTGTACTCAGCCTGGATCAATGCAGAGAGGCTGATAACAAAAGTGGTGAGCAGCAGTCAGAGGGTGACAGAGAGAAACAGCTAAATCAACAACTTAACAAGCACCACAATGAGCTGTTAGTGGCAGAATTTATTTCATTGTCACTGATGCTTGCTTTTTTATTCTGGACCCCAGGGGTCTCTGATGCCCATTTCCCATTCTGCCTTTTCATGTATGCACTTTGAATACACAGGAGGTGTGCTCTCCCTGCCTTCACTTTACATGGATGGACTTGGAATAAGGGGGGGGGGGGGGTTCTCTTCCTGTCTTGACTTTTTTTGTATGTACTAAGAAAATAGGGAGGGTGTGCTCTCCCTGTCTTCACATTTCATGTCTGCCCATTAAAGAGAGAAGAGGTGTGCTCTCCCTGCCTTGGCTTTGCTCGGAAGCACTTGGGATAGAGGGGAGGTGTGCTCTTCCTTCTTTACTTTTCATGTATTCACATAGATTTGAAGGTAGGGGTGATCCCCATGCTTTGGCTGTTCATGTCAGCACATGAAAGAGGTGAGAAGTGTGCTCTCCCTGCCTCTGGGTTTCTTATTCCACATCTTGATTCATAAGCTGTTTTATGCTGCAGCACACTGAGATGCAGAAACTCTAAAGGAACTCAGGCTAACGCAAATATCCATCTCTTTTTATATTTCTTTGAACATGTTTTCTTTTCCAACACATAACAAACCATTTATCAAATCTCCTGCTTCCACCTTAAACCCTCTTCTCCGGCTTCCAGTGTGCTCTCTCCACAGAGGGTGTTAATGCTGTTCTTCCACACACTGCTAATTAGCCAGCTGTGTTACTATTCATTAGCCGAGCTGAAAGAAAATGTTTGTAGCAGCAGATCCCAGATGATGAAAGATGAGGTCTTTTTAAAAAAAATAAAAATAAAAAAACAACAACCTGTGGCTGTGTGCAGGTTCTTAACATGTTTCCATAAACAACTGTTACTGTCAAAAAAGAGACAACAGTAAAAACCCAGACACAGAGGAAGACTCTGAGCAAACGAAGAAACAATAACAATGGTGGGCAAACAGCACACTAATCAGATGCTTCAGGATGCCAGAAAATCAAATCTAAGAGGATGTTTGGATTCATTTTGCTTTAAATTCCCTCTCCATCTCTTTTGCCTTCACACACTTTAAAGACACTCAGACTCTTACAGTCAAACAGCCAAAACATCTTTCTTTAAAGCTTTGAAGCTCTGTTTCCCTCACAGCGGCCGCAGCTTAATGTAGGTTGCTTGGAAACAACCCAGAATTCAGAAACCTAATTGGAGCGTGTTTGTGCTTTATCCAGCAGGCAGGGGGACGGGCAGGCGGCGACTCTGTTGTGCAAACTCAGGATAATAAGACAAAGTGAACTCAAGATCAGATCTGGCACATTAAAGGATGGAGAGCAAGAGAGGGAGTGTGGGATCATGTGGAGGGTCAAGGATGAAAGCTTGTGTGTGTGTGCCGTCTCTCCCTGTGTCCTGCATGTGTGTCTGGTTTAAAATCTGCTGACATGTTGCACTACGGGTGCAGGACTGTTTTATGGGGGTGTCACAAGTGAGGAATACAAAAAGAGGGAGTGTTTAATCATGTGTCGGGTGTTGTTTGAAGTGCCGGAGGCACCTCTTCTCTCTGTGGTTCTCTGTCTTTTTGTTTAACCTACAATGTTTGTTAGCAGGTGTGTGTTTGTGTGTGTGCGTGTGTGTGTGTGCTTGTATTTGTTTGTGGTTGAAATGCAAAAGAAGCGTTTCATCATACGCTGTTTGATGTGATGGAGAAAGCTCCTCGGCTGTCCTCCTCCTCCGTCTCTTCTTCTCTTCTCTGTCACAGCTCGTCTCTCTCTCACTCTCACCTGCTTGTTTTTTCCCGCCTACTCCCTCTCTCTTACTCGCCCACCACCTCCATCCCTCTCTCTCTCTCTCTCTCTCTCTCTCTCTCTCTCCGAGCATACAGGCCCGCAGTCTTTGAAAGCATTGACTCCTGTGGCACTGGCTGCTTCTGTATGGATGGGCATAAATATTTCATCCAGAGAGACAGAAAAGGGATGGAGACATGGACTGAAAGGAGTGGGAGACGAAATAGAAAGAGAGGCAGAGGTGATGGAGTGAAACAAGTGAGAGGTTGTAAGAAAGACAAAGAGGGACAGATGGAGAAAACAAGAGAAAGGAGAGAGATCGACACCATGATGAAAAATTTGCCTGGAATACAAAATGCAGTGAGAGCAACAATGTGCTTGAAACGCTTCATTTATTCAGAGACTCTCACTCCTCTGTGAACGAGTCCACTAGTAGACCCTCGTATAAACCAGCCGTCCAAGAGGAATGATTTTAATCCTTCTCATCGTTTCTCCACTCATCCATGTTTTATAGCCTCGTGCCTCTTTCTTCCTCTCTTATAATCAATTTCAAGGTGGCAGATTGTGGGATAAACTAATCCTGCATCCCTCCACATGGACAGTCTGTCATGAGCTGCAGCAAAACATGACGTGTTACTGGGAAAGAGAATCAGGAAAATGTGTGTGTGTGTGAGAGAGAGAGAGAGTGAAAGAGAAAGAGACATGTTAGTTACTTTAGTATTTATGATGTTGAAACCTTATCTGACACCTCTTTGGTTAACATAATCTGATTTCCCTGGACATCCTGAAAAAAGGGGATGTTTTTATGTTTGTGCTCTATTCCTGTGAGGTTAAACATGCCTTTTTAACTAAAGTAAACTAGACGTTAAAAAATTGGAGAAAAATGCCTCTGACGGCTGTGAAAGGAATAATTTCATGCCAGCTAAACAAGGCTGTCCAACCCAAGCAGCAACCTCCAGCCTTGAAATATGCAGCATGAGTGTTAAAATCTACAGTTCCTGTGGTGTCCACTTAAAGGTGGCTGCAGAAACACCAAAAAACCACACACGCCCATTCAGAAAGAGTCTTTGTTCACATCCTGGTTGAAAAACAGCACAACCTGCACATGGAAAGGAATCTCTTTATTTTCGTACAGCGTACATTTTCTCTCAGTCTGTCTTAGTGTGTTAGTAAAGTGTCTTAGTCTTAGTGTATTACCAAATTTCCCCCTGGGATTAATAACCTATTTCTGATTCTGATTTATGTTAAGGTGTAACACTGGATACCAAATGAAGACCTTCTCATCTGGGCTTTAATGACTCACTGTGCCATGTGCTTCTGCTCGTTCTTCAGGTCAGGTAAACTCGAACTCAGGATCCAAAGCCAGAGTCTGTTCAGCCAGGAGCAAGAATCAGATCAACAGGCAGAAGAATCCAAAATTACAAAGTCTCCAAAAGTTCAGATCTGAAGCTTATGGCACCACAAAGTAAACCACAATGTAATAAACAAACAAACTGGCACAGGAGGAGGGGTAGACAGAGAACATATACTCAAAGGGAGTGGAGATGATGAGATGCACAGGATACACATGAAGATAATTGCAGGAAATTGCAAAGGCGGGATGAAAAGGAGTTCACACAAGGTGAGTCTGATATAAAACAAACAAAAAACAAAGGGAATTCAATAACTTGAAGTCATTACATCTTGTCTTTGGTTTCTGATAATTTTGTTTTCATTGTTCTTCACGACCTCCTTTTTCTCCCTTATTGGTTGTGTTTCCACCAGGGTGTCAGAAAGACCCTGCAGAATAGAGCTATAAGTAATTGTTTCTTGTAGAATTGTTACCTTACAGGAAGGTTTTGAAAAGGAGGCAGGATTAGTAATATGAAACATACAGATAGTTAGGTTTTTAAAAGTCTGTAAGAAATCTTAAAGAGGGGTATTTTTTCAGCCTCTGTCTGAAATGCTTCGTTTTAGCAGCTGTTTCTCTCAGGCTCCTTGCTCCACAGACCCCCTTCCTCCTGATTGGCCAGCCTTCTGGAAGCTTGTCAGGGGGGTAGGTGATGCCTGCCCAGACTGTTGCACCTCCTCCACCAAAGCGAAACCTGGGGACCATGTTGACCTCGGTGTATCGCTCACCTTTCCTTCTCAAGCAACGCTGACGACCATCATTTCTGTGCACGGTGACCCGACACTCATCAGTGAACGGGACAGTGGACCACTGCTGCATTGTCCAGGTCACATGGTCTTGATGTCAGTGGAGTCACCTGCAATGGTCATCTGGCTTGAAGCCAAAGCAGTGAAGTCGGTTGTGAATGGTTTGTCTGGAAACCCTAGTTCCCCTCACTTTTCGTAAACAGGCCTGCAGCTGTGTGGCAATTGCATAACGGTGTCTGAGTGCATAGGTCCTTAGGTTCTGGTCATCATTTTGGTCCATCACTCATGGGGCTCCACTCCTGGGTCTGTCACAAACACTGCCAGTAGTTCTGTGTCTTACTGCAAGTCTGCTGATGACACTTTGAAACACACCAAGTTCACGAGCCACATGTGACTGCTGCTACCGACCTGAAGACACGCTATGGTCAGGTGCCGCTGCTCGTCGCTACAGTGACGTTGTGAGTTCATGGCTGCTTGAATGATGAACCAGGAATGACTTACTGACAATGCCAGCTTTTTATACCCCCAGAATGTTGAAATTGATGCCACATTGAAAGGGTTGTCTTTCTGTATTTTTTGGTATTGGCTCTATGCACTGTACACAGTGAGACCATTAGGTGGAAAACACTTAATGTGGTGTGCATAATACAATTGCCTCCCTATCCCAAAAATCACTAAATTAAAACAAAAAGCTTATGTATGAAATCCACTGAGGACCTCACAACATCTCTAACTTATTGTGGAAAAAAAAAAAGCTCTGCTCTTTGACTAAACCCGTTGTTTTAGATTTGTCTGATTCAGCTGATTCAATCTTCTTCTGCTTCATCGACTGTTTTTTGGCTTAAATGTGATCACTATCCTCCAATCACTATCCTCTCAGAGGCTCATTATTAGCACAGCTTTATGTGTGGTATTATGAGTGAGATCATTTCTATCATAGTTAAAGGTCAACAGAGACTACAAACAAATATTCAGGTCCATGGTGCGTACAAGGATAGAGACACTCTGAGACAGTCGATGAGTTCAGCTCACGACTCAGAGCAGCAGCAGTGTCGTGCAACTCATGCTCGTGACTCTGGAGTGAGGAGTTTTATTTGGAGTCATCACATTGTGGATTTACACGCTCCGTTACTCATGACTGAAGACGTGGGATGTGTGTTTTTTATTCTTTGATGATTAGAATAATAGTAAAAGGACACGTAGGGAGAAAGAGAGGGAGAGGGAGAGGGAGAGTCATTTCTTTTTCTCAACATGTTGGCGGGAAGAAGCCCAGTCAGCAAATTGTGCCTGTGCCCCGCATGTGTTTGTGAGAGTTCATTTCCAGCGTGTTTGCATTTCTTCCTCACTTACATAAAGAGCAGAGGTGTGTTGAAGTAGGAGACATTTGGGAGGCAAAAACACCCAAACAGATTCATTTTTTAAAGAAGTGCACACAACTCGAAGAGAAATAAGAAAGACTGCAAGGTAATGAGGTGCAAGTTCATTCATATTTCACACCGAATCGTTTCCGCCTGCATATCACAAAAGCACTTTTCATCATCTCTACAAGCAGTACTGGATCATATCTGCTGACTTCATTGTTTAATAATGATCCTCCATCTTTATGAAGTCTGGTCACTGGGGTCTTCTCTGAATAGTTTCCCTTCATCTCAGATTTATTGGCCTGAATTTGACACCTTAATCAGTGATATTTTGTCAGATCCAACATGTGGAGGAACTGACACCCTCACAGAGTCAAATTATTGTCTCTATCTGTATTATAACAGCTCTGCCCTAAATGCTGTACCTGTCCTCCTACCTGTACTTTAAAGAGGGCTATATAAGATTAGGAAGTGAGTGGGGGAGGAGACTGGGGGAGGAACATGAGATGCAAAGTGGGTGACAAAAATGGAGAAAGCGCAAAGCTTGTTCCTGTCCAGATGGAGCCTCTGTGGGGATTTTGGCTTGTATGTGTGTGTGGATGTAGAGTAATGATTCTGGTACTCTGCCATGTGGAGGCTGAGTAGGTGGATTACCCACTCTGGTTCAAAAGGGAAAGTGATGAGTAGGTGGATTTAAGGATTTTGACAGAGAATGGTGGTCAGGATAAACGCAAAATGTCAAAACGCTTCTGTCGAGGGACCAAAATAGTTCTCCACAAGTATCAGATCAGAATATTATAATAATAAAGCATCAAATGAACACAATCTTCCAACATTCAGGGAGGATCCACATGCAAACAGTCACAGGCAGACTGGTTGTTTATCATCAACATGTAAATACATTTTTGCAGTTCCTGGAAGAGTTCTTTGTTTTCAGATTAAATCTGAGGCCTGAAGAGAGAACTGTGACTGATTTCCACACGGGTACAGACACTTTAATCAATATTTACCAGGGCGTAGATTAAAAAATGAAAAGTCTTTTACCCTTCGGACAAACCCAGCGAAATTAACACTTCATTTTGTGATCAACACACACTTCCTCAAGTTGCTCATTAACGCGGAAAGAATTAAAACAGCTCAAAGGCTGAATTTTCATCTGGTGCTTTGATACCCAGAGAAACTCACAGTGAGGAAACCCTATAAATAGATGGATTAACAGGATGTGACATAATATACATCTTTCAAAATAAACGACTTACTGTACTGAAAGAGAACCTTTCTGTTTGTTGGTCCATCCATTCCATGGATTATATGGGATTACAATCTGTCCATTTCTAGATGGAAAATTATGGATTAGATAGGGATTGGTAATCCATCAGGGAATACCATCTTCTGGCTGTGGATGATATGGAGCAAGCCAGACTGATGGTTGGAGAGGTTTTGTAAGCAGTGAAAGGTCATAGGTTAAATCCCTGATGGAGTATCTGTTCGTGTCAGAGTCCTGTACCTTCACACATAATGCTGCCCACTGCGAATGGATACAAGATTATTTATATCTCTACTCAATCAGCCAAGAAAGCTTTTTCTGGGAGTGAAAAAAATCTTCAAGAAAGTAAGAAAAAAATAGACAGCAACTCTTTAAGCTGCCCTTGAGAAATAAAAGCAAAGAATTGGAACTTTTATGAGGAAACTGTTAAAAACTGTTTGAAAGCTGTGAAAGACGTGATTGTTAAAGCTACATTTAGACTGTACTGGTTAAAAATAATGTGCCTGTGTGCCTGATACATGTTGCATAATATGCTGCAGAAATAATTCAACCCTGACACTTGATGCTACATATTCAGGTTGCACAGACAGAAAAAAAACTGTAAAAAAGTCTCAAAATACCAATAAAATACTGGACCCAGAGTTTCAAACTAAATCAGATAAGCAGCAGCGGCATGCAAGCATTGTTTCAAACAGTTGTTACAGGGACATTTACCATCCCATGCAGAGACTTCCACTACAGAGCCATGTCTTTTTGAAATGAAGTACCACCTGAGGGCCTGGAAATCATTTCCATCCAGTTGAGAGTGGAATTGAACCCAGGGCCACCATTCAGTAGTCAATAACCTCTCAACTATTCAAAGGTCAGTTAAACCAGCCCATCAGTTTTTTCTACCTGATCTAATCAATCTCCATCGCTTCTTTGATAGCAGACCATCCGCACCGTTACTGAAGATTCAACTTCTTTGGATATCTTCATTGTTGCTCTTTTCTTCTTCCCATCTCAACCAATGCACATGTGTCATATCTTTGACATCAGAGTTCAAGATGGTAAAATTGCATTTGTACAAATCAGTCAGAGTCAGCAATAACCAAGCTAACAGGACTTGAACTCCCAATCCAGTGTGTGTGACACCGGCCAGCTGGTGTGACTGTCCAGCATGAGAAGAAGAGGAGCTGATGGGCTTAAGTTGTAAGTCCATTACTAAAAGAGAGGATTGGGTACTCAAGTGACGCTCAGTTGTGTCTCATCCACTTGAATGATTGAACAGATTGACCCATGCTAATAAGGGATTACAGATATTGCTGTCCTTGTTCTTAAACACTCAGAGCTGAACAGGTTAGCTTCTGAATCTGTTGGCAGGATATTTAACATTTACTTGACGGCTTAGGACAGAGAATAAACACTCACTTATTTAAAGCTGCAACTTTTACACCCTGAGGCAGTGAAAGATGTATTTTTTATGCCTGCTCATAGCTATTTGTTTTAATATATCTCTCTTATGCCTTGACTCTTCATTTTTTCCCCAACCTGTCGTGAAAATGTCAGTTTGGTGACAGCTTCCTGGAAAAGTCAGTCTCTTGAGCTGTGTGTTTGCTGCTTTTGTAGCCAAAAGATGCTTTAGGGTTTCTTGGCTGAAGAAACAGTTTAGATATGTGACACCAGAAACACAGAGACAGTGACAATAAACTTAAAATGAAGAGGAAGCGGTGAGGTCTGAATTAGACAGACTGTCAGGAAGAGAGGAGTAGCGGGAAGTGAGAGGAAGGTGAGAATGGAGGATAGTACAGAGGTGGAGAGAGTAAAAATGAAGTAAGAACCCAATATCTAAGCCATGGAGAAGCAAGAAAACAGCACACAGGGATGGCAACACTTACTACAAGGTGTAAAATAGACCTGCACTTTTTGGCTAACAGTGCTAAAAGTTATTTTTTATCATATGGGTGTTATATAACACTATAAAGGAGTTCGAATTGTACAGGAAGTGACTCAGAGAAGACTGGTAACACTTTACACATACCTGCCAACTTTTGACTTAGACAAAATCCTCCCCCGGCATGCCTCAACATTTTACAGCTGGCCAGTGTCTTAGTTTAAAGAAGCTGGTTAGCCAAACCTAACCTAACTAAACAGTAAGACAAATGCAACAATTAGCCAAACTGTGTAAAAAAATGCCAGAAGAAATAGAAACATTTCATATGTTAATAAAACTTGTAAATGAATGCGGCTTTTGGCTCCTAGCTAATTGAGAGCACTACTGTTAGCTTAGCTGTAGCATACAGAGACAAGCAATATGCTGTTGTACCCAAACTGAATTAACAAGGCTTCAGACAGATAATATCCAATAAAACGGGTAAAACACATTGACTGGAATTGAAACTGGACTGGAATTAGCTCTGGTGCCCTGACAGAGCAGAGATGGACTAAATACTGAACTTGAGGAATTTAGTCGTTAAGCTAACAAAACCCTCCACTTCCCTTCCAAAAATATTCACACCTTAAAATTGCAACCTTATTTACTTATTTATGTAACAAACTGTGATAATTGGAGCTTTGATGGTTTCATATATTTTGTTAGACTCACTGAAAATATATGTTTAAAGCCTTATTCTATGCTTAATAACTTCTGTAATTCAGATAAATTGTAACATTTTGCAGAGGCCTAAACGTCGGGCTGGCCTTTCCTAACCTTTTTTTTTTTTTATTCTTTCATATTATTCTTTTTAATGTTGGAAGTTTTGTAAACAAGAGTCTGAACTAGGCTGTATTCGTCTTTAAAGGTTTCAGATACATAAAGCTCAGTTAACCGTGTGCTTTGATATACCCGATTGTGCTGTCAATGTCCTGAACCCATTTAGCTCCTAAAACTAGCATCCCAGAAATAGATCCAGTAGTTTTACCTCTAGTTGGTGCACAATAGATGGATGACTCATTCTGTCCCAAATACTCTTAAGTTACATCTCCACTTGCTCCAACTGAGGCAGAAGGCTGCAGGCACTTCTCCTTGAGCTGTCCTAAAAGAAGAATGAACAGATGACGAGGCAGATAAAAGAGTATTCATCCTTGTTGAGTCTGATGGAGGTTTTGCTTTCACTGCAGCTTTTATCACAGGTGTGTTTGGATTATGTGAGTGTTGTAAGTGTGTGTGAATGTGTGTCCTTTAAATAAAAGAGGATCTGACAAAATTACCTCTAGACATAATTCTCAGTCTTTTACTTTTAAATGAATCCATTCAATCATCTTAAAATCAGGATTTTATTTAGATTTGAGGTCTTTACACATCACAGAACAATGCAGAACAATACAATACCATACAGGACATAGACATACAGTATTCATACGAACAACAACATGAAAAACGCATATGAATGCATACGCCGACAAAAAAATATCCTTTACTGTATACTCAAAAGCTTTCAGTTCCATTAACTGTAAACAGAATAACCCCAAAAAATTAAAGAATCTCAAACATCAGGCATCATGATAATAAGACTGCAGACTGAAAGGCATCATCAGAGACATTTTGAAGCACAGAGAGATGATTTTGACCTGATTCAGCATCAGTTTGGAAGCAACACGCAGACATCCAGAGCTTCAAATATTTAAAACTCTAAGGAAAAAAACTCTGACGTTAAATTGGCTCAAAATACCTCACAGATCTTTAAAACCAGGACATTACACTGGGTGATTGTTTACACGGGTACAGAAACCCCTAACAGGCACTTTTCTCTCGGGATTGATGTCTAATAGGGAGAGCAAGTGATTTAGAATATTTTCAAAATAAAAGCAATGATTTAAGCATTTAAAACAATGAAGAATAAGAAGCGTTTCCTTAAACATTCTTAAGCTAACTATACACATTAGTATGTTCTTTAAACCTGAACAAAAGCCACTGTGTAGAAAGGCAGTTTGTTTTTAATTGTCTTTGTCAATAGGTGAACTTTGAGGTACTTAAAGACTCGTTTTGTTAGCTTTGTGCAGAGCTAACGAACAGCTGCTATTTTTTTATTTCTTGAGTCTAAGCTAAGTTGGCCATCAGTTGATTTTCATATTCACCTTTAAGACTAACAATGTAATTTCTTTCCTTTTCTCACTCTTGGCAGCTCTTTTTGCTAAGATCTGATCATTATTGTATAACCTCACTGTGAGGAGCAGACAAAATACAAAGTGGTGAAGAAACTGAAAAGTCAAACTCATATCATGTAAATACACACTGTTATATTTCAAAGTTCATACTTGTCAGTCCATGCCACATAGATTTGTTTAGAAAACCCTCAAAGCGCTACACCTTCAGCCCTACTGGGCCGGACTTCCACGTCCTCTCGACCCCTCCCCCCTTCTGTCATTGAGAACTCCTCTTGTGTTTACTACACGGCTCCCCTGGATCCTTTGTCGCTCCACCATGAACCTCGATGCCATTCTCCGTCCAGGGGGCCACACTGCCCTGGGTCACTTTGCCGCAGCGAGCCAAGTTAGCCACCTGGGTGGATGATAGAACGCGGTCCCAGAGACCCACCTGGGACAGCTCTCCAACCAGAGCCTGGGATGAATCGAAACCTCCGGCCAGTGAATCCTTGAGAGAAGAAAAAAATGTACTCGGATGGATTACAGAGCTGAGGGCGGAAAAGTGCCAAGTTATCAAAGACTTATCTCTATTTACAGACTCTGGTATTGGAAGCTCATGTCCCTTGACACCGTTAACAATAAAAAATTAATGGGTTTTGGGTTTGCATTACAGCCTATTAGGTTTTACCCTCTTGATAAACATAAAGATTTTCTGCTTTTGCATGCAGAAAGTGGACGATACTCGGACTGCAAACCCAGAAACCCAGAAATGTTGTCACTGAAAAATCAGACAACCCAGAAAATCTGTTTTACATGCACTTATTTTTAGCTACAGCACAAGTTGGTTCGTGGAAAGACCCAGAGTCTCTGTAAGGAGAGAACTGTTTGCTTGCAGAACTCTGAAAGGCAAACTAAACTGGATTTTATTTTCAGTAACACACTTACGTGACCCAAATCAGGTAAAACTTATTGGATTCAGCCTCTCTCACCTGTTCCTGCCCTAGTATGAGCACTCCTCCAGGTCTGATGTGATGACCAGCTGCCAGTGCATGACCTTCACCCCTCAGCTTCCCCCCCTGGTATGCCTGCCAGGCCCCTCCCTTTTGGCTCCAGCTTACACAGATGTGCTGCCAGCTGCCTCTGGAGAGGTTCAGAGGCAACTGCGCCACCTAGAGAAGAAAAGGAAAGAGAGCAGTTTAGATAAGAAGTCTTTAGTCTGCATCTCCATAGCTGTTTTGCATTTTTCTGACATCCTTCATCTCGCTCCTGTCTTCAAAATTGGAGTCTTAAACACTCATTCCCAAGTCCCAAAGTCACAGAGCCACCTCCAAGGACACAGAACTTTCCCCCAGGCAAGCATTTCCATAATAAAGTCACTGAATTATACCTTAATCTACAGCACCGCAGTACACCACCCCGCAATGCTGTCAGGGCTAGAGATTAGTTTGTCATTTCAGTCTCCTGAATGACGCTACTTAGCTTGTCTGTTAAATTGGCTCCTTCGTTTGATGTGTTCTGCTTGTTTGTATGCTAATACAGCTCTATATGTGACATAATACACGTTATAAAGTCCGATTAAGACTATAATTCCTTTGATTCACAGCACAAGGCTAGACATACAGAAAGAAGAAGTCAACCTTTTTTTTGGTTCTGCTTTGGTCACAATGATTATTCAGGTAAAGACACAATAACTCAAGTTTCCAAGAGAAGTACGTGAGACTGAGTCTCTCCTTTGGAATCATCTACCAATTTAGATAGAAAAGCAGTCCCTCTTTTTTACTTTCACTTTTCCTTTCTTTTGAGCTTCTATTAAGGGTTTTACTCTCGATTTAACTTTTGTTGTAAACATTAAAATTCACAGGCCGATTAACACCCTACCATGCAGATCGACTGTTGCTGTACCTTGTCGTTGATTAACAGTTCAGCGGCAGTGTGCAGGCCTTGCAGCAGCACAAGTTCATTGGGTTGCTCAGGAACAGCGTATGACAAAGGTGTCCCAATTCCTCCCTCTGCAGGCCGCAGCCACAGGCAGATGGTGAAGGCCCGGAGCTTAGGGATGGAGTGTTTCACGACAGCGTACATGTAGTTTGTGCGAGTTGGGAAGGACAGCCTGTAGCCCTGTGGGAACGAATGCCCTGAGACACCTAGAAAATAAGAGAGAAACATTATTAAAGTAACAATAGTGATGATAAATTAGATAAGTTACATAAGTGATCTGGTTTTTCTGCGCTGTCTTCACTTGAAAACATAAAATCTATTTTTCAAAGCAGTGCATGAATTTCACAGTCTTTCTGATCTTTCTTTTACATAAGCTAAATATAATTAATTCATCATAAAGAAAGCCTGCAGCTTGATTTTGATTAGGGATAGTACAAAATGAAACACGAGGTGCCCTTTATGCCAGATTATCTCGTCATCAGCGGCTTGGTTCACATGAACCTCATTAATATATCATGATTTAAATGTAATATGTAACATGCAGGCCCACATATCTTTCTGTTCCTCACAGCTCTATTAATGCATACCTTCCTCCAGTCCTGAAATACGGTGTTTTAGTTTATTGATTCCCAGGTCAATTTCCTGTCTGTGTTTCTCTGTTTCCAGCCGCAGGGCTTTTCTCTCCTTGTCCAGCAGCTCCACCTTCCTCTCCAGCTCCCCTTCCAAGTCCTCCATCCTCCAGGGTCTGTCAGCACCTGCTTTGTGCCCGGGTTCAGCAAACTTCTCAGGGCCACCAGACATCCCGCCTTCCAATGGCGCCCCTGAGGTGCCGCTGTCTGTCTGGTTGTGAGGGAATGGACCGATGTCTGACTGCAGAGGAGGAAGATGAAGTAGGTTTATCAGGTGTTCAGGTTGCTTTTTTCAGCTACAGCAAGGATTCTTACACACGGTTGCATGCCTGCATATGGAGATTTATGTGATCCAATTTATTATTTATTTTGCTGAAACGTTACATAATACATGGAGATACATCCAGGGGCTGACTTATTACGCTTTTACTCTTTAAGAAAATAAAACTAGTTCTTGTTTTTTTCCACATGTATTTACCATCGAACAGTAGTTTTGTACGTTTTAGTACATTATGAAGATTTTTAGTTTGATTTTGGGATTTTGGGTGTTTTGTCTAGACACTTAAAATATGAAAGCTCTACCAAGTCCTCTTTCTATTTCTCAGCAAGAGAGGAAGAAATACCATTTTATTTTTTTAAAAAAATCAGATTATTAGTGCAAATTCTGGATTTTGACCCATGGTTTCAGAGCTAACACAGTTAAGCTAACCCAAAGACAGTTAGCATTGTTTCAGAGCTGACATATATTTAGCTACTCAAAGATAGTTAGCATTGTATCAGAGCTAACACAGTAAAGCTAATCCTAAAACAGGTATTGTTACAGAGCTAACACAATTTAGCTAATCCAAACAGTTAGCAGTTTATCAGAGCTAACACAGTATACAGTATCTATCTAAGAGACCATTTAGCCAACCCAAGACAGTGAGTTATGTTTCAGAGCTAACACAATTTTACTAATCAAAAGACAGTTAGCATTTTTTAGAGCTAATAAAGCTAACCCAAAGACATCCAGTTATGTTTCAGTGCTAAACAAAAATTTTGCTAATCAGAATACAGTTAGCATTATTTCAGCATTGATACAAGTTAGCAAACCCAAAGACAGCTTCCATTTTGTCCAAGCTAGCACAGTTTAGGCTATCCAATGACAGTTAGCATTGGATCAGAGCTAAAGCACTTTCTACATGTAGAAATTTTTCAGAACTTATAAAAATGCTCTTGAAAAATAGTTTGCAATGTATGAGAGCCAAAGAAAATTCTGCAAACCCAAAGCTGACTAGCATTGTTTCAGTTTAGCTAACCCAAAGACAGTTAGTATGACATTAGAGCTAACACAATTCAGCTCACCTACAAAACACAGCCTGGTTTTGCATCATTTTGTATTAGTCACATAGAGAGTTTCTTCAAATGACTTTCTCTTTTGTGTAACATTTTCTCTCTAAAAGCAGAGCAGTTTGACTGCAGCAGGATGTTACCTTTACAGGGTTTGTTTTTTGACATTTAATTTGACAGAGAAAATGACAAAAAATAACTGAATCCAAATGTCATACATTATGTTTGGGGAATGAACAGATCTTAATTAAGCCGTACTGAGCCAACCCATCTCTACAGGGATTTCTTTTCAATTAAGTACAGCACAACAAATAATTGCAAGTCAGAAAAGGCTGCTGAGCGAAAACACTATTTCAGTCAACACCAAATTACTCTGGGCCCTGCTGCATAATGGTTCACTGAAGTAAACAGCCATACCACCAGGGAGGGAACATGGGAAATATGGACTCTGCTGAATCTCAAAAACCTGCAGAGTTCAGTATGTATTCACCCAGCATATGTCCAACAGTGTGGCTGAAATTCATTCGCCATAAGGGAATCAATACTAAAAACACACAGTGCTCTGAAGAATACATAAAAGCCATCCAGTGTGCCTTGTGCTTTCATGTATTATCAGAGATAAGGCAGCTGAGACTGTGAGGGAGGGAATCGTTTCATACAATAATGTGTTACATGTGAAGAAAAAGAGAGAATCTCATGAAAAGCTTATAAAAGAAGTTATGTAACTGTTATTTAAAGACTGTGACAGAGGTCAGGTATAGATCTTTTTCCATCACGAATGAAATTTGAACTTTATCCTCAATTTACCCGGTTAAATGTGTTTTTATCAGCAGCTTGGAAACACTTTGTCATAGAATACTGTTGGCTGCTCAGTACACTTTCAGCTGGAATAGAATTTAGGGCACTTGAATAAGATAGGAATGAAGTCAGACAGCTCACTTGAAAGCTACGTTCGTGCACACTGTTTATGCTATTTCATTATTTTTTCATTTACTGGATTCATCTTTGAAGGTCTTAATGGGGTCACTTGGAGGTTGCCTGCAGGCTAGATTTGTCCTGCCCTACTGCTATAATGCTCTACTGTTTGGGTATACATCTCGTGTCTGTCTGTGTCTGGTTATTACAGCCACTCACAGCACAGGCATATAGACATCGACCTGCAAGTAGCAGTAAAGACTGGTGGTGCTAACTGTATTGACTGTATTGTATCTTCAATTTTGAGTTTCTTGAGTGTATTCTACCTTTAGACTGGTCCATTAGCCAGAATTTAAATTTCTGTTTAAACAGCAAGTAAATTAGGTGCCTCAGGACATCCTTTGTTGGCACAGTGGATGAGGACATTATTTTTACTGAGTGGTTTTAAGTTGCTGGAATGAGTCCATGATGATGGATACTGAACAGTTTCCTCCCATGAAGGATATTGGGAATTTAGCACAGTTATTCGACCTGAGAGTATTCCCAAATGAGCATTCTTGTTGTGTGTTCACTCGAACACAGGATGTGATGTAAACAGCTCTCTGCCAGTGAAGTAGGCCAAGTACCTGATGTACACAGGAACGTGACAGGGTGAGGGGAAGAAAAAAAAAGAACACACTAGCTTTGGCATAAAAAAGAATCACCAGACTTGTGATACCCATTCATATCTTATCCTGTCAAAGGAAGAATAGAACCCAGAGTGTTCTGTTTCTTAGCAAAGTAGAGGTTTATTTCCATGTGAGTAAGGTTAAATTAAATAATCAAGTGCATAATCCACAAAGAAAATGACCCATAAAGATGTCTTATAAAAAACTCAGAGTGAAAGTGCTACACTGCAGAGAAGCGCGTTCGACAAATATAGGCAACTCATGAATAATGGATGGTTTTTCCTCCGCAAAAAATGAGGTTATACATCATCAGAATCTGGTCAGATAAGGGCACGTTTCATGTTTCTCCTCTACCTCTGTTTTACTCCCCCAACTTATTATCATCCTCCCATCCCCCATCTCTCCCTGTCTTTCCTCTCTGTGTCCCCTGCCTCATTTTTTATCTCTTCAGTCTTTCTTCTAATTTTCCAAAACCCATTCTGTTTTCTTGGCATGATGGTTAAGAAACCTCGCCAACGCAGTCGACTCATGTATGATTAAAAGACAGTCCCAGATGACATGTTATGATGGTACAAAATCATCACATGATGATGAAATTAGAACTAAGCATTAATACATCAATTAAATTGCAAAGAAAGGGAAGACCTTTCGATCTTTTTCCTCAAAGATTCCCTCCATATATATATATATATATATATATATATATATATATATATATATATATATATATATATATATATATATATATATATATCCGCTCTGTTGGTGTGTTTCCAGTGAGCAGCTTCATCAAATGTTGTCTACAAAAAAGGCACCTGGCTTCTCATATCTAATATCACCCTCAGTGCCTTTTAGGGTTACTCACTTGTTCTCATTCAAAATTTAAACCCCCTTGCTTTCAGAAACCACTCATGCCAGCCCAGTAAGTACAAAAAAAGGGCAAAGAAAAGATTCATACAGCAACTGATTCCCCCACTGATGATTGCCTATTACAGTAAAGTGCAGCTATTACAGCAAAATATAGCAGGAAGCGGATGACCGCTAACCATAGCTGACATTTTAGGTATTACAGCATGAAGTCACCAAAATTGGATGTTACAACCAAGGATAGCTAATAGCTTGGAGTTAATATGGTAAAATGCAGAAGTAGAATTGGGTGCATTAAAAATAATATGTAGCCAGAGTTGAAGGTTTGATGGCAAAAGCCTAACTAAACAGAGAATAAACTGGTTATAGGACAATAATATGTAACACGACTTGGAGGTATTATTTCAAATTGTAGCTTGAATTTGAGTTATTAAAGTACAATGTTGCTCGAGTTTGATATATCACACCAATATGTGGATAGACTTACGTTTAAGGGCAAATCTAGCAGCAGTTAAAGGCACCACAGCAGTTTAGCTAAATACTGTAAGGGTTGAAGGTAACAAAGCACAAGGTAGCAAGAAGTTAGTGTTTTACATCAAAATGTTGTATGAGCAAATAGATATAAACCTGACAGGATCCAAACTTTAATCATTAACAGCAAATGTAACCAAATTTGAATTTCTTACAGAAAAATGTCACAAGAAATTTGGGTTTTAAAGCCAGGTGTAGCTAGCAGTGGAAATACTAGCACCATTGGAGCTAGACGTTTTACAGCAAAGTTTTTCAAGACTTTTAGATATAACACTAAAATTAGTCTGTTTACACCAACGTGTGGCAGGCGTTGGAAATAAAACATGGACATTTGGCTAGTTTGTGGTTTTACAGCTAAATCACCCACTGGCAAAATGTAGCTAGTGCTGAATTCATTAGAGTAGCCAAAATCGAATTACAGCTAATTTTAGCTACTTTGAGGTTATGAATGAGAGGTTTTAATGGTAAATGGGTCGAACGCTGAAACAGTTACAGCTAAATTAAACTAAAGTCTCAGGTTTTATATGTTAACCTTGCTATTTACAGGTTTAGAAGAAAATTTATGTCAACAGACTAATACGGCGAACAATAGTTAGTGTTACAATTAAAGCAAGAGTTGGGATCTTAGCCAAATGTTGGTAGAGTTTGATGCATTGCTGAATTTAGCTTAGTTTTAGGTTGCCTGTTACAGTTAGACATGTGTCTTGAGATGGATTGATTTTTACCAAACATATCTTGAGTTGTATGTATGTTATTTGCGAAATATATAGCTTAAGTAAGCGGTTTCATAGCAACATGTAGCCTTGCTCAAGTTGGAATAATAGCAGATGGATGAGGAGCAGGGAAAGGTATAAAGAGAGGCTGAGATAATCCATCCACAGCAGAACCGGAGCTCTATAAAACAAGACGTCACGAGAGAGATTAAAATAATCAATAAAATACTGCGAGATTATGTGTTTTAATTTCTGTTCTTAGCGAATCCTGGAACTGGGTTATTATTTTTGGAGGAACGCTGCTCCTCCAGATTTAAGACCCTCTCCTTTTTTTATAGTTTTCTGCAGGGGATGATTTATGTGATCTCCTCCGCTCTTCACCTACCTCCAGCTTCTCTATGCGGTCCTTGAGCTGTGTGATAGCCTGCTCCAGTTCATCCACAGCCCTGACAGTGAGCAGGTGGGCACTATCGGACGTTGAACCCGGGCTGTCCCGCACCATGATCCGCTCCATGTGCGTCTCCTCAGCTGGACTTTTGCTCCCAAACAGTCCCGCTGCGCTCCCGCGTCTATCCTCGCGGCTGCTCCTTCCGTCCAACCCCTTCTCGCACTCAGATAGTTTCCCTGTCAGCTCTCTGATGGTCCTCTGGTCTGTTAATATCTGGTCTTTCTGCTGCAGCACGGTCTGTCGGAGCTCCTCCGCTTTGGTGCGGAGATAGCCCCAGTCTTCCCCCGCGTAAAGCGCCGGGTCGTCAGCTTGTTGCTGAAAGTTCTTCGGGTTGCACTCTCCAGCGGGTATTGGTGTGCAGATAAGTCGGCTCACAGCTGGGTCGTGTCCTGTAAGCCCAGTGACCCCGTCCAGCCCGCTGAGCCCGATGTTAAAAGTGGGAGCTTCTGAATCTGGTGTTTCAGAACCATGGAGAGCTCCCAGAGACCCGACTCGGGCCACGGAGCCTCCTGCAGCGGGAGTCTGCGCCGCTGTGTCCGTGTACAGCGAGTGGTTGTCGGTTGCTGGTTGCTGTTGCGCCGCAGCAGCCCTGGAGGATCCGGTGTGCACGGCTGCGATGATGCAGATAACCGCTCCAATGAAGGCCACCATCCCGGCGGCCAAGATTATAACAATGAACTTCAGGGTTGCGGCGAATGGGGATCGATTATTAGAAAAATCTAATAACTACACTCTCACTGCTAGAAACTGGAAACCCCACAAACAGAAACAGGCATCAATTTTCTTTTTCTTGTATGTAATTAGAGAAAAAAAAAATCCTCCTCACTTTTCTTCTTCTCCACAAGAACATGCGATGAGAAAATGAGAGTTCCGCAACATAACTGAGTGATCATGGAGTCAAAAGAGGAGAAGAAAGCAGCCTGTGTTACACCTCCTCCTCCTGTGCAGCGCGCATGTCCTCGGGATTCAGGCGAAATCCAGCCTGTTAATACTGGAGCAGAATGAGGGGGAGAGAGAGATGGAGGAGGGGAGAGAGAGAGAGAGAGAGAGAGAGAGAGAGAGAGAGAGAGAGAGAGAGAGAGAGAGACTCTTGTATGCAGTGTGATTGAACACTTTTTAAGCATTTTTTCTTCCTCCTGTAGCGGACAGATAACTTTCACAACAGTGTTTTGAACAGTAGTGCCTCTTTTGCTTTAACATCAAATTTCTGTTGATTTGTTGTTTGCTGAAAGCCATATGGTACAGAAAGAGAGCACATTTCTGTGACTTTTTCTCCACGGGCTTCAGTTAAAGATGCAGATTCAATCTGGGTCTTCCCTGCTTGCATAGTAACCAGAAAATTGTTTTCCTCCACCGCTGGCTGTATTATTTTCCAGCTCAGCAACATATTACAGGCCTGCTATAATGTGAGGTCTGGACAGCCATACATCAGCCTCAAGGCCCCTTGTGGCAGAGCAGTACAGCTGCAGAGATGGCAGAATGATGGTCCTCGAGGAGGCTTGTGTGAGTGTGTTTCATTAAACCAGGCTCACTAGTAGAAAAACATGTTAATCTCACAGCAGCACACAGTACATCATGAAAAACAAATTCATGAGTAGGCACTGGAGAGACTGACAGAGGGAAATGAGACACAGACAGACAGAGGCAGGTGTGAGAAAAATCTTCCCAACAGGAGGGATGTGTGTGAATAAAATTAGTGTGCAAGCAGTGTTCTCACACGAGTATTTAGAGGGATTTGAGCAAAGAACTTGCCGGCACTGAATTCTCTGTTAGTGTGATGTGTGAGGAGAGAGATGTGCCACTCAGTTACCTGTCTCTGTTTCAAATATACAAAGAATACGTGTCTGGGCTCGATGCTGAGAAAAGACTTCACTGATATTCTTACTTATCCAATCTTTCCAAAATCTGCAAAATGTTCTGCTTTGACTTCCCTGTTTGCCAGGCTCAGTTCCCAAAGACGGCAATATTTAAAAACTTTGCACCAACTTAACATATGTTTGTTTGTGCATCTGGAGATGATGAGCCTGACAAGTAATTTATGCCAAAGCCACCTCATGTTTCTCAAGGATGAGGGGGGATTGAGTCCTCCTGGGATTAACAAAGATCCTCTTGATTAGTCAAAGGGAGAAAAGCATGTTGGCTGATTTGTCTGTGTCTCTTGTAGTCATTTTTGTCATCAGCAGAGAACTTTGGGCTATACACCTTTTTTATTGTTCATTAATTCAGTGATAACACAGACAAGCGGACAAAAAGATACAACAATACAGAAACTATCACACATGGCACAGCTTTATTGTCCAAAATGGCACCAAATTTGGGAAACATTTTTAATCCAGGTGTTACAGCATGTACCCCAAGTCCCAAAATACAGAGCCTAATATTCATATAACCCCAAATACAGAGCCTATTTCTCAGATAATCTCCTGAATTTCCCTTTGGGGATTAAAAAAAAAATACATTCTATTCTATCCTATTGTATTCTATTCTATTCTATTCTATTCTATTCTATTCTATTCTATTCTATTCTATTCTATTCTATTCTATTCTATTCTGTAGTCTGAAGGTTTGACCCTGACCCTTGTCCATTCATGTCAAGTTGTCTCAGCTTTCTTCTCCCATGTTTTCCTGTCTATATATTGAGATTATTGAGGCAAAAAGGCTCAAACAAAAAGACAGTTAGTTTGCCATAAATCAAAGCACGTATTCAGATAGCTTTCTGTCACCTTATATCTATGAATGTTAGGGATTCTAGTGGTCAATCTAAAATTACAGATAATAGACGGATGATTTTCACTGTTTTTTTTTTCTAACAGAAGCTCTTTTCTTGTTGATGGTCACATGAGGCTGTACCTCTGCACTCACTTGAACATATTTAAGTTTCTAGTTTTGTGACCGGCCTGAATTCAACATTTATGTCTGGAAGGTTCTGAAGTCCTGCATGTTGAGTTTTCAATCCTGCCTGAAACATTAAACAACCAAACCAGAAACAGAAAACATCTGGAGCACAGAACTGACAAGTCAATTACCAGTACTCCTGAGAAGAAAGTGAGAAAAGCCTGAAGGAAATAAATACAAACCGATCACTCCTTGTGCATTAGTATTCAGAGTGTGCACTAAATGTCACTGCTGGCATTTTGCCTGATAGCTTTGCAGCAGGAGCACTGAGCTCTTATTTTTCTCATTTTCCTTATGCTTGTTGCTACTACACCAGATCTATGAAAGATGCTTTCAGCAATTCATATTTTCATATTTTTGAGTGATGATGGTGCAAACACCTGCTCCATATATGAATGTTTTATGGGATTAAATTGTGTAAAATGATCAAAATGAAAGCACAATCTGTTGTCAGTCTGAGGGAAAGATGAATGTATTAAAAGGCCAAAATGCTGACTTCATAATCAAAGTCTGTCGCTGCTGATGTCCATAAAATCTACAGCTACCATGTCTGAGCTTTAGCATCAGTCACCCCTGACCTTTACACTCTGCACCGATGTTACAGCTTAAAACTTCTCTTAGTTGAGACATTTTCATCTCGTTGATGCACTTTTCCCACAGGATTTGGGGACGGGGATTTGGCTAGAGCTGCTTAGTTCCTGGAAATGCCTGAAAACATGGATTCCACCATGCACAGGGAAAAAGTGGCTTTTATTTATTTGTGAGTGAGCAGCTGTGATTCAAGGGTAGATACAAAGCTAAAGAATTATAATATAGGAGTAAAAAACATGCTTTAACGCAAGTGAATTCAACAGTTGCCCCTCTTCTTTTTCAGTTCATGCATACTCAGTGGGGGTGCATGTCAGCGGATGGAGATGTCAGGGTGTATGTCATAGCGTCAATCATAATTATAACGTTCAACAATTTTTGAGTTATTCACTCAAAATTGGGCTCAGGGTGGAAGTGCTTTGATTTTGTGAAACCATTTCACACCGAACAAAAATGATTTTCTTTTATTACATGGAATTGATTTTTATGTGTGGTTAATGTGTCAGAAACTGTTCGCCTGCTGATGATGTGAACAGAAGAAGAATCGTGTGTGTGTGCGTGTGCTTGAGAGAGAGAGAGAGAGAGAGAGAGAGAGAGAGAGAGAGAGAGAGAGAGAGAGGCTGTTTGACATTCCACTCAGGTCTCCAGTTAGTTTATGGTGCCATCTAGTGCATGAGGCTCCCTCTCTCTCCCTCTCCCTCTCTCTCTCTCTCTCTCTCTCTCTCTCTCTCTCTCTCTCCCTCTCTCTCTCTCTCTCTCTCCTCCCCCGCTCCCTCTCAGGCCCTGTTATCTATCACACTATGAACTATTAACCCAAAAAGCAAAGGTTTCACTGTTTTCTTCCTCACTTCCTGTCAGGGCTCTCACCCCATGTATGATTTTCATAGTGTGGAAAAACAACCTGTGGTGCATCCACATCATCCCACACGCCTACACAAAAGTACACAGCTGTCTGCTTCACATTTACTCACATGAAACCCCTCACATTAAGCTTCAGTCCTTTTTTTTCTTTCCACTTCCTGCCCACAGGATGATTCTAAATGAAAGTGGTAGCTCATATTGGTGCTGAAATCTGCAGTAAGCCATCAGAATGAGAAATCTTTGTGATGATAGCGTGCTGAGGAGAGCGTACCGTGAGATGGACATGTTTGTGATGATAGCATGCACACAACAGAACAAAGTAAAAGAGCAAGTTCCCAGAAAAACAGATAAAAAGCCTTTATACTCACTCAATGAGTTCTCAGCGTATCTCCTGTGTGCTCCCTGAAGTGTGAGCTCGCTCTGCTCCTGCATGGTGTGCACAAAACTAACCCCTTTAATCTGTCTTATTTTCCAGCTCCCATATTTATTTTACACCTCAGGTAATATTTGCTTTACTTCTCGTCAACAAATCCAGTGATCAGGGGATTCTGCTAACAGGCTGTGTCTGTGCATGGAGAGCCTGATAACTTCTTCGTCTTCTGGGCCAAAGTCTCAAAAATATCAACAACTAGTGGAAGAAGAAAACTGCAACATGTGCAGGATAAGACTTTTTTATTACAAGACAAATATGTTGGGCCAATTTGTTATCTCACGAGCATCAGCATGGAAAATTTGTATCCATCCACACCAGAAAATAGTCCCTAAAAGTCATTATCACCAGTATCTATCTTTAAAACTGAAGATATTAGACACTGTGCATTACTTTACACATTATGGAGTAGAAACACTGTTAGTCTCACACCATGCGGCCAGAAAACACACTCAGAACACACACGCACACATACACACACACCCTGACAGCCACGGTTAACAGCACATGATGGTGTGTTTTATAGTTCAGCCATGTTTAATTATTTACTCCAGTCTTTCTCAGTCCACAGCCGTGTCGATTACCAACGCACCCCTCTCCTCTCCTCAGTACGGTTAACTCTGTCTCTCAGAGGCTTTGCCACATTTTCTGGATGATTTAAAACCTGCAGATACTCTCAAGGCCTCGCTGAGTGTTACACTGATATGGATATAAACATGTCGGAGATGAATAGTGGCCAGTTGCACCGCCTCACCTTGGGGATTTACTCGGTAAGTAATGGATACTTCTTGTGGCTCAAATTAGACAACAGATAAATGAGCCTGTGTGGTGAAATAAACAGGAACACGAGTCAGAGAGGTTCTGACTTTGAGCTGGTGCTGCATTTTCCTTTCAAGACAATAGGACATGGAAATATTACCCAGTTCTCCCAGATGAGTGTAACTTGTTTTGGCCGAGTAAACACTGCCTGATTCATGAAAAGTATTACCTCTGTTTGGAAATGCGAGTCTGAGGCTGCCTGAGCTTGAGCTCATAAATACAGATTCAATTCTAGATGCTTTTATTGATCTCCCTAAAGGTGGCTCTTTAAGTTTCTCTAACTTTGAAAACTTAACTTATAGCTGGCATGTGTGTGTGTGTGTGTGTGTGTGTGTGTGTGTGTGTGTGTGTGTGTGTGTGTGTGTGTGTGTGTGTGTGTGTGTGTTTTATGTCTGTGTGTGTGTTCCAAACAGAGCCTGATTGATGACTTCAACCCAAGCCTTCAGAGACTGTTGTCACTGGGAAACAGCTACGTCCAAGCTTTTCAGGGTAAGACCCAGAACATTTGCTCCTGAGTGTTCCTCACGTTCACACTGGTTTTGTGTGAAACTCCCGCACCTACTTTTATAAGCGCTATAAAGGAAACAAACTGTACCGGTGTTGCACAGAATAAGGGAGCTGTCATGAGTTTTATTTCTCTGGAACTGATTCCAAAGTCCATTTGCCTTGGGAATATCCTGGCGATTAGCCGTGGTTATGGGCCTGTAAATAAAGCCCGCAGAGGCTGTTATGAGCACGTTGTCAACAAGCAAACAAGGCTGCACATCTTTATTTCTCCCACGTAGACACTCGGATATTAAAATGTAGACTCTGCCTTAATTTTCTGAAACATTTCTGCACACTTTTCTCTCTTTAATTCATGCAAAGAAGTTTCTTCAAAGTCAGGATTACACTTTTAATTTGAATCTGAAGGTGCAACAACTGCATTTATGTTTTACATCTTAATTATCCTTATCATAATCACCTTTAATCCCTGCACAGCGCATAAATATGGGCAGCTGCTAGAAGCGAATGCAAATGAAGTTCAGGAGCAGGAGTGCAGTGATGGTTTTATACTTTCTATTACTTTTTATAGCTTTTTTTTTTGTTTAATATATGCTCTGAAGAACATCATCAACATCTGATTCACAGCAGCATGACTGCAGCAGCGGCAGCCCTGCGGACATAAATACAGATAATCTCTCCTGCTGCCTCCGGCTCAGAGGCTGTACGCTCATCCTCATGCTCACTGCAGAGACGAAACATCGTGTCAGCGAGCTCAGCTCAGGACAGGAAACGTATATAATTTACATTCTTTATTGATCAAAAAGAGGCAGCTAAAAAAAATCTATTTTTAATAAAGGTGGTGAAATCTAACTTAGCTTTATTAAAACATTAACACACGGGTGTTCATTATGAAATCCATTTGCCTCACAGCCTCAGGGACGCTGCATTTGATTGGTGGGTTTCGTCTAGAACCCCATCCGTCTGAAAAGGAGGCATAAAATCAAACTGGAGCTTGCTCAGCTGAGAGAAAACTGTAAAAATCTCTGCACAGGTAACTTGTGTTAAAGTTTACAGTCAAGACATGACCGAGCTGAAGGTGTAAATGAAGACTAAAGAGTGATGTGAAGACAAAGAGCAAGGTCAATCTAAACCGGAAGTGTGAGATCACAATCGACTTGTGTTACACGAGACTCCATACGACAACACTTTGGCACACACAAGGCGTATAAAGTGAATCTTCATTTCTAGATCATTTTATAATGTCCATCAGTCACATGTTGAAACATCTAAAACTCAAGATACAGATCCATGACCTCTGCATGACTCTGCAGGGATGCTGCTCCTCCTGCACGCTGACAGACTGCCTAATGCCGGCCTCACATCCACTGATCCTCCAGAAATTGCTCCGTCACAGACAATTTTGTAACGTCAGAATCAAACCTGACAAGTTGGGTTGAGTTGAGACGTGCTCCTGTCAGCTGGATTATTTCATTTAAAGCAGAGTTTTTCAAATCAGTCGGGATGCCTTCAGTAAACTAAAACATGCTTGATACCGTCTGAGTGATGATGTGCTAGTTTAAGCGCTTAATGCAGTTTGGCTTTGCAGTGAAGTTATACTGCAATGTAAAGAACTGTGGGGTGGAGTTATATACAGTTTGTTTTTCATCTGACTCTTTTTGTTTTCCTGTTTGTTTCAGCTCTCTCCGTTACGAGCGAGGCCTACTTCAGCGCACTCTCAAAGATTGGGGAGAAAGCTTTCAACAGTGTGTCTTCAGGGCCGCTGGGTATGTGTGAACACACTCCTGTCCAATCCTAACAATCTCCTGAGCCCTAAATGGAAAAAAGACAAGATGCTATTTCCTGGAGTACGATCCAGGATGTGAGTCTTTGTTCTGTTGATGTTTGTTAAAATGTTGACTTAAGTATCATAAAGACCAAAGTTCACACCTTAGCAGCTCTTTATCTCCGTTCACACTAAAACCAGAGCATACATGACGTCAGTGTGGTGAGACCTGTGGTGAGAGGTGACTTCACATACTGTTTAAGTTTGTTCTGTAAGTTCAAACCAAACAGCCCTGCAGATTGGGTATCAGACGCCAGCGGGCGATATGAATAATAGATGATGACAGGCAGCAGAGCGCGCTCCTTTAACACTCTGAAAGTGAGTCCTGTTAGTTTACAGGCTGGAGGTAAACATGTACAAATTGAAGCATTAGCCAAGTCACAAGATTAATTCCCCCATTAGAAGTTCAACATTTCCAGAATAAGAGGTATCAGCATGGTAAAACTTTCCTTTTTTATCCAAATCCTTTAGAAATAGTCTTCTTCGTCAACCAAATTTTTGTTCTGCCTCTCACAAAGATTATCTCTGTTTCACGATGACATCATTAAAACAAGTGTTCTTTAATCTCCAATGTCTGGTCCGTGTGATCTGATGTGAGTTTTCTTACAGGAGATGTTCTCATACAGATCTCCGAGAGCCAGAGAAGACTCACTCTGGAGCTGGAAGGAGTTGTACGTAGCATTAACGACACAATCACCTGCAAGTCACGCCTCTCAGGTGTTTCTTATTTTCTACTTAATGAGTGTTTTCCATTTAGTTCCGCTGGTTCAGTGTGGAAGTTCTTCAAAAGATGGACAGCAACGTCAGACAGGACAGAGAATACATATCAGTGAGTGAAAGTTAACCATCAACAGATAAAATAATGCATATTTTACATTGATACATATATCTTTTATCAAACAAATGGTATAACTCACTCTTGAAAACTTAATTTGAAAGACCTTTGCTGTGTCCCAAATCACGTACTTCTGCACTTACACTCACTATTTTGAGTACATAAGTGTGTTCACACTGACGGGATGGAAAAACACAGTGCACTTTGATGTCTCAGCTGGCACACTCAAAACAGTCAAAAAGTTGAGTGTGGAACAGTGGACACTTCTCACACTCAACGGTCGCCATATTGGCTACGTAGAGGAAGGGGTGAGAACGAATCAAACGATGGATGATGGATGTAATCAGTGAATAATAAAAGAACACCTGTGAACGGTTGTGAAATGCGATCATAGTTTCTGGTAAGTGCAGATTGTAGTGTTTGATTTGGGACAACACAACCCAGTAAGATTCAGTGCTCTGTTAGAGTAAGTCAAGAGTGTACGAAGTGCACTTCATATGAGTGCACTTACGAAAGTGCGCAATCTAGGACACAGCACTTGTTGTACAATTTTTAGTGATTCTTTCTTCCAAATAATGCTCTGACATCAGTGTGGTTAGCTGCGCCTGCATGCTTAGCTCATACTCAAAGTACTTCACGATTGTTTTCAACTCCAGGAGTGAAACATGCTTTCAGAAGCATAGCAGTGTTGATATTTTCCATTATGGCTGCAGCAGGAAGTAAGAAGACACTGCAGAAGCTAAACTATGGTGTGCCAAAAGGGACAAAACAGCAAAAAAACAACACACTGACTTTATATCTTTATCCCATTGTTATAAATATCCCTATCTTACCTTGCAGATGATACATAATAAACAGTGTCTTTTGAACTGTAATGAATTTACATGGACAGGGTGTGTTTTTATGTAATACAGGACAGTAGGAAACACTTCGAGATGGAGGTCCACAACCAGAAAACAGCTCTGGAGAGACAGACGAGGAGAGGAGCCAACCATGTTTGTGTCTCTCTCTGCTCTTTTAGAGAAAAATCCAGCTTTATTTTGCCCGAAAGTGTCCTTGTGTGGCATCTAAATGTTTGTGCCCCATCTGTTCCTCCTCAGGATTACGGTGAGTACGTGCATTTCCTCAGAGAGAGCTACAGCGAGGCTCTGAAAGAGGAGGAGAGACGACACCGCTTTGTGGCTGAGAAGCACTGCGGCCTGATACAATCCTTCGCGCACCTCATGAATAAGGTATAAAACTTACCTTGAATAGCATTTGTGGGTTCAATATTTCATGGTTTGTTTTGGCTTATTCACTGCAGCAGCCGAGTGGGTCAGGTTTGTCCCACAGCTCATTGAGACGAATGCAGGAAAAACAACACCAGAGAGAATTCACAATGAAGTGTAATGATTGTGTGATTTTATGAGTCTGTTGGGATATTCCCTCCACATCAGACAAGCAGCTTTTGATGTGGAGATCTAGATTTAGTTTCCCCGAGACTTCAGTCGGAGTAACATGACGTCTCTATGAACTCTGGACCCCTGCTTTCTTTTTTATCACACCGTTTTCTGACCTGAATACCTAACAGCTTTTGTTCTCTGAGCTCAAACCTAGTTTTCACATCAAGGCTGTAATAAAGCCCTCTGAGTCTGCTCCAGGGGGTCAGGACGGATGTAACACCTGTGCTCTTTTATCTGCCTGCATTCAGACCTCAAACACAACATCTGCAAAACTTCCACCTTTCATTACCTGACACTGACCTTAATAAATCTGAGAGACACAACACTCAGGAAATGTTTTCATGATGAATTGTGAACAGACCTGTGTCACACAAACAGAAAAAGGAGGATATGACGTAAATGGCTGATAACATTTGATGCTTGTTCTGCAGATCGGAGGTTCTCTCCAGCAGACAGCTGATGCTTGGACGGATAAAGTGAATGCCACAAGAGAGCCAGAGGCCAGACAACCTGCACCCGACTACAGCTCTGTGAGTTAAAAAAAAAACAAAACTTCTGCACCAGAGTCAGATTCTGATGCAGTTAAATGGCTCAAAACTCAAAAGTGTGCTGCTGGTGTGAGATCTAATCCTGTTAATCCTGGTGTAAAGAAAAATTGCTGTAATATTTTTGTTACTAGAGCTCCCTCTGCTGGAGCTTAAAAAAAGTAACCAGAATGAATTCTTGCATTTCATTGAAGGATTATTTTCAAACCTGCAGCTGATTTAAAAAAAAAGAGAGATTACAGATTTTAAGTGATGTACAAACACTAACTTTAATCCAAATCCATACCCTTAAATTCACTAATATATGCACAAGTATTTAAGCTTGAATGCTACATCCCAGAACAGTGGGATTAACACCACAGATAATTCACAAATTTAAACCATCTGCGTCTTTGTTTGAAAGCAGCTATTAGGATTCAAGTGCACGTCAAAAACAGCCTCCGAGACAAATCCTATCAGCTTCAGTCTGCGTCTCATTGGATGGTGACGTGAAGATGAAGCGCAAAGATTTAGATATGTTACAGTAATAATAATCAGAGGATTAACGGGGATTATGCGTTTGTTTTGGTTTGATGTGAGATTTATCCCAGAGGGAGTCAGGATGGAAAGATAGCTATCAGAATGGTACTTAAACAGTCATGATAAACTTCATATGCAACACATTCAGCACAGAAAGCCTCTGGTCAGATTAGGGATGCACCGATCCAACATTTTGGGTCCAGGTACCGATACTGATACCGATATCAATATCGATACCTGGACTTTGGGTATTGACTGATACCGATCCAGATCCCATACAAGTGTTTAGATAATAACCTGCATGCCCTACTGTGAGATGAGACCGGTAATGTTTTGGGTAAAAGGCAAAAAATGAGTAGATCTGGAATTACTGAAGTTGATATTCATTTAAATTTCAAAGTGTTTAAATGTTTACCAGCAGTTTGGTAAAAACAGTGCTTTAAAACTTACAGAAATTATTATTCAATTGTAAAGTTTTATACACTGTAGACTGGTAATGCAGCAGAAAAACAAAGAGATGCATCAGAGGTAAAGTTCTAGATCGGCACCACGGTTCGGCCCTTTCAGTTTACGGTTTCCCCTACCAGTACCCAATCCAGCTTTGCGGGGCTGGATCTGGTCGGTACCTGATACGAGGATCAGATTGGTGCAACCCTACTTCAAATATCACTGTACTGTGTGCGTGTGTGCGTGTGTGCGTGCGTGCGTGTGTGTGTGTGTGTGAGATGTCATTATATGACTTTACATCTGTGTTGTTTGTACCTGCACAGAGCAGAGAGGAGCAGAACCTCGGCAGGATGCCTTCTAGAGGTGAGCCTGAACAAAGTTACATTACAAAGCTCTCTACATATTTAATAAATCATTAATCTGAACTATAAACATCAACAGTTACAGTCAGTCGAAAAAGCCAACCCTTCACTTCTACCTATTTTTGGGGTGGTTCCAATCCTCTTTTGTACATCCCTTATGAGTTTTTGGACAATATAATTGTAAAACAAACCTTAACCTGTATTGATAGATGAGTATTTGATAGATGAGTTTTAAAGACCTCTATTTCATTAACATGATAAGTATTTTCATTCAAAACCTGTGTAGATTTATTATCAATCCACTACAGGCAGCTGAAGTTGTATTTTAGCCTTTTCACAAAAGCTGCTCTCAAGAAATTATCCACACACTTCTTCTTTTTAGGAAAGTCATTGCTCATTTTCAAGATGTTGCAGTATGAATAACATCTTAATTGTTATTCATTTTTTAAAATAATTTCTTTCTGCATTGGATGAGTGCATATTTACTAAAAACTTAGCTGCAAAAACTGCACAATTTATCAAATCTGATACCAAAAAAGGTCATAAACAAATTGATAGCAATATTTTTTTGTGGAATTTGTTAAAAAGGCTAATAAACATCTCCTTTCCAAAACATCAGAATTTTTTTGACTATTTTTTTGATGGGTTGGGCTTTAAAGTGTTAAATAATCTATGTATTTGTCATTTGGACCCTCAGTTTTTGACTTCTCTAACTTCACCTGCAGCAGTGTTTTTGTTTGTAGCTCCACAGTTCCTCTTCTGATACTTTAAGGAGAAAAACAATACTCCCCTCGGTTTGTTCAATGGAAGGCATCCTCAAACAATATGATTTGCATAGAGGAAGTTGTTACACAGGGGTAATAATAAATGAAGGACTAAATCTTGCTCTTTTATCATTTTTAATTAATCGTTTCACCAGAGATTTTAAGTCATTAAAGAGGTTTTATCGGCTAACTTGTGCTTTAACAAACCATTTTTCTCTTTTGTTCTCCCCAGCTCCCTCTCCCCAGGGAAGCGTTTCCCGCTTCAGAGCAGAGTCAGTGGGAAGTGGCGGCAGCGGAGGCGATGGAGGAGGAAGAAGCATGAGGGCACTGACGGACCACCAGCCTGTTAGCTCGAGTCCCACCGTGCTGCCCTTCAGGAGGGGAGAGATAATCACCGTGTTGGTCCAACATCCCAGGAACGGCTGGCTGTACGGACGCTCTGACAGCAGTTCACGGTGTGTGATGTTCCTGTGAGCGTGTGTGTGTGTGTGTGTGTGTGTGAGTCTGTTCTGCTTAACTATGTGCAGCTACTGTGTCTTGATGATAAAGTACGTTTAAAGCATCAGGTGGTCCTCTTTTTTTAACAAGGTAAAAGTTAAAATGATACGACTAAAGCTGCTGAAACTTTTGGAAGAGTTGAATTTCCTTATTTTATTTTACTTTCTTTCTTTTTCTTTTACCAGAACGGGATGGTTTCCGGCCTCGTATGTGGAAGCAGTCGACGTTTTACCAAAGAGCTTTGGGTAAATATTGTCTTTCTTCAACAACTGAGAACAAAGTCCTGTAACGCTGACACATGATTTTATATCTAAAAGATTAAAACTAGCCTAGAGGTAGCGGAAATCTCCAGGAACAAACTGCAAATTAGGTCCACTGTTATTATAAAGCTTCTTCTAAATTAGTTCAGACAGGCCTCAGAGTCAAGCTCCACCCTAGCTCCTCCTTTTATGCTGTGTCTGATTTTACCAGGGTAATATGTATCCTCACTGATGCTCATTCTATTCCTAAGTGGGGGTGCTTTGCGGCTGCTCTCCCTGCAACCCCCTTTGTCATTCCACTTGTGGAAGGACAGGGAGCTCCCAAAACCGATCCATACTGCCAAACATGATTCATTGCGTGCAAATAATTAAATCCTTTGACGAGAGTGGGAGTTACCTGAAGTTATCTCATTCGCTAACCAGTACCTGTGCGATTAATTTTTGATACAGAACAGATTTTCTCAATTTTTCCAAATCCTGAAGTTTGGTTTCACTGTGGTTCGTATTAAATGTGTCTTGTCATCAACATGAATAATCAACACTCAGGAGTCATGTTTACGTGAGAAGCCAGAGGATTTATTTCGAACTATGCTACCCATTTGCTGTCTCAGCGACTGGAGGTCTTGAGCTTGTATCTTGTCTGTGACTTCGTATGAGCTCTTCCACATGTTTGTACATCTCACCTCCTGCAGTCCAAAGAACAGAAAGTCAGAGCAGGTTGGAAAAATCATGAATTTTTTATATTTTCATCTTTAAAAATGGATGAAGAGAATTTTAACCAGAACCAAAACTTTTTCCATGATGTTTACCTTTCTTACCAGATACAGAAGAGATGTCGGAGTCCTCTAAGGCTGTTCATTTTGTGTTTTGAGCTCAACTTTTTAAAAGAGGGTCAGGATTAATCTCAGGCCTGGAATAATAACATGAACTATTTATAAGATTTGGGTGACCCATCGCTGTGAGGGGAATCAGCAGGAAGTTTTTAACTAGACTTTGCAGAATCACTGTTGGCAGCTTACAGCTAGAACGGCAGATCACCTGCACAAGGCGTGACGTTCATATCCTATGACACCAAATGTTTTCATCATAGATAACAATGTACTATTTCCGTCTCTACAGCTCATCGATTCAAAGCAGGAGCAGCAGCATGAGCAGCCTGACTGACCAACCAAGAAACAGCAGCCACAACGCAGCTCCGCCCCCTCCACCTCCACCGCCATCTTCATCTTCATCTTCAAGATCTCAGTCCAAAAAGGCTGAGTCCTCAGACAACAAGGTGCGTCAGCCAGTCTATACTGGGATTATTAATCTTTTTTTAATTATAAATTTATAGAACACCTGGGGGCTGTATTTTCTTTTAACAGCGGGTTACCTTTGGCTGAGCCATAATAAGGAATCAACAGCTCATCAATTCTTAAAGGATCATTAATAAAAGTTTTTTTAAGAATGGTTATAATCCACTGTAAAAACTGCTTCTCTATCCAGGTTAGAGGAAATTGCCTCTGTTTATTCAGCTGTTTATTCATTTTTCATCTGAAGCCCAGTTTTAAATGTTGATTGTCCACTTACACGTCCTCTCGTGTTTCTGTCCGTCCAATAAACCAATTTTAGCAGTTAATGAGGAAGAGTCTTTAATAAAGAGCTTTATAATGTCTGAAGCTGGAGATAAATGTTGTCCCGTGTCTTTGGCATATTCTGGAACAATTGTTGAGACAGTTTAACATCCTTGCAGCATTAAATTAATTAAATTTTACATTGGCTTTAGAGCCAATAATACAGCCAAAGATAATTATCAGTCATAAAAGGTTTGGTATTCGGAAGAAGTCATGAAACCTTATTAATTTGCTTTTGGCTTTTTAATCTCAGCTGATATATTATATTCTTCTGATGTGCCAATATTTGGAAAGCATTATCAGCCTCTTTATTACAGCTCTTGTTAATCATTGATGATATTTTTCAGTCCCTCCAGCAGAGGAACTGTGGTAAGGTGCTGTTTTCGATGGCACCACAGCCGTCTTTCTGGTGGATGCAGGGAGGAAGCTCCAGCTGCTGATGGTGAAGTGATGAGGAAGCAGTTAACAGGTGTTTGGGTCTGGCCCAAAGAGGCATGAAAACATTTTCTGGAAACAAAATAGTGGTCTGCTCTTGGTGTGATGTGGTGTGATTAGTTTTACCTGCTGTGACACATATTCCAGCCGCAGCCGTTTTTGATATTTACCTGATTTTTAGAGATGTTAGGTACATGGTTTGGCTTTTGCTCTCCTCTCTATCTCTGCAGTATAAAAGTGATTTGTGGGTTTTTTTTCTGGACACTGTCTGAAGCTTGCGTAGGATTATCTTGTAGGTGGACTGACTGGAATTTAAAGAGCAAGAGGTCAAAGGGTTCCACCTGCTGAGTCTCTATCAGTGCATGTGTCTTCTTTTTGCAACTTGAGTTGGCCCGCACTGACCTCTACTTGTCTCATCCTTTCTCCACAGAGATCAAAACCACAGCCATCAAGACCTGAACTCTTTCCTAGGTAAGATTTATGAAACAGTGGCTCTTCACTGGAAGCAGACAGGTTGTAAATGTTAGAATGAAGGCCATTCAGTTTCTCTGAAGATATCTTTGAAGAATATCGTGAACCTGTAGAACCTGAGTACAATAGAGGATAGTAGTGATGGAAACAAGAGAATTGCTTTTCTTCCAATAGAGTTTGAAGTGCAGTTTAGCTCAGAAACTATTTCAATTACAGTCTCTGTGGAGAGCATGGTTATCAATCCGACTTTAGGTGAGTAGTTTGGTCAATGGTTTTCGAAAAAGGCTCAGATGTGTTGCTCATTTCGCCTTAACCTTAACTGTCAGGCTCAAAGATTTTATTCAGACACCCGTCCTATCTCTATAACTGTGTGTGTTTTACTTTGAAGGGGTACCAACCCGTTTGCTACAGTGAAGCTGAAGCCCACGCAAACCAACGACAGATCTGCTCCACGCTTATACCGATGATGACATCATATTCCTTGTAAAACTTCATTGAAGTTTGGTCTGGACCTTGGACATGGGTGTTTATGAGAGAGATAGTAAGATAGTGGACCTTGAGTGAAGGTTATGATATCAGTCTTGATTTCATACATCTTCAGTACGGTCTTTGCCAACATGTCCTTCAACAGCAGAAATACAAATAAATATGTTTAAGAATACAGAGGTTTGCACGAGTACTGTACATGGCCAAACCATAGAGCATCTATTACTGTTTTTATTATTATTTTATTCTGTGCTGCTTTTCTTCTTCAATGATATAGTTTTGTAATTCAATAAAATACAGGATTAAAATTTAATTAATTACTAACATAATGGTTTATGTTAAAATCTTTCAAGCTGCATGCATCCGTGATGTTTCAATTTTAACATTTGAATAACTTTTATCACCAATTATTGACTCAAAGATACTCTCTATGATGTGAATATAATGTACAGTTGATCAGTCCTAAAAATGTAAGTTAACATCAAAGTTTATGTGGTTTTCAGGGATTGCTGACGTATATAATGACCATGCATGTTTGTATAGTAGTTTTTACATTTTTAATTTTTGTGTTTCTTTTTCTCAGTTTCTCCTTTACCCATTCAAGAAATGGAAGTCAATGAATTAATACTCTTTGCTTTAAGGCTGTCATGATATTAGATTTTCATGTTTACTCTCATTTTCACACTCATGTCCAACAACAAAATTTAATAAAGACATAAATAAATAAGAGTGTTGATCTGTAATATACAGCTGTAACCAACAAAAGAAAATTTAAGTCATTATCTTTTCCAAACTCAAAGATTACTGTAACTTTAAATGTTTGATGGGACAATGCTGTAGAAACAGCATGACACTGCAAAGGTTCAAAGTGAATGGTACTTTCCACTGTTTAAAGACAGTTCATGGATTGTTTTATCTGAAAACAACATTTATATATTTACAGGACAACATCAGCAAAGGCAAAAGAGGGATCACTTTCTCCAAAAGAAAATAAACTGTTTTACAGCACAAGGTACTGTTTATCTTTCACTTTAAACTCTTGCTAATAAAAGTAAAGAGATGCCGCGTTTCATTGACATAGTCGACAAGAGTTAGTCGCTAATGTATTTAATAATAGATGAGTCGGTGACAGTATTGCATGTTTTCAGGCGTTGTAGGGTCATAAATATTGGTGTTCGGGATGGGGAGGAGTGATACATCTTGCATTTACACCATCTTTATTTCGAATGGCAAAGAAATACAGGTATACAAAAAGAAAAAAAAAACGAGAGGAGTGAGATATCATACGTCATTTCTATCTCTGCTGTGTATGGCTCAGGGCACGCCCTATGGCGGCACGTGCAGGAGAGCGGCAGGTAACCAAAATTAACCAACATGGCGGCTGATACAACACCGGAAATATTTTCGCGGGATCTGTAAACCGGATGTCGAGAGGGTTTGAAAAGAGGAAACAGTGGATTACAATCAAACGGTCCAGAGTTCGAGTCATGCTGAGTAAGTTTTTCAATTTTTTTCCAACTTTACTTTATAAACTTCATATTTTTTTCCACCTCCCATCTCTGTTCCATCTCTCGGTGAACAAATTTTTAGCATGTTACTGCAAACAAGCAAGTCGCGTGAAGATTTCATGCTAATTTTAGAATGTTTTGAGCAGCGCATTGACCAATTCAGGGATTTCTTCAAAATATGAATTTTGTGGTGGTTTATCTGCACACAGTCAGTATAAACATCCAGCATTGTTACTTTATATCAAAATTAGAATAACCCCTCTTCAAAGTGAAGCTTCTCATATAATAAAGTAAATGCCTTTCTACAAAAAAAAAAAAAAAATCCCACTGTTGTTTTTGTGAATCCCTCCATAAGGACCTGTAGTTAGGAACAGTCCCACTCCTCATCTCCTTAAGTGACAGCCTCTTAGCTTCAGATCTGTGTTTATTTGCTCAGGCAGTAAAATGGCCTACTAAAGGAGATCAGGATTCCTGCGTTGCCTGTTTGGGTCCTCCGCTGGGGATACTTAACCTAAATTGAACTCTCAGTTTGAATCCAATTGTGCTAATGGCTTGACGGCACGGTTCTGTAAAAGTAGCACGGCACTGCTTGAGCTGAGGCTCTCTGGCAGGTGGAATAATGTGGCCTCTGCTTTCTTTCTATGGCTCTCTGAGAAGTAACATTCATAGTGCAGTGAGGACTGCAGCAGAAAGAAGCTCCTCTGCTGTCTGTGAAGCTTATTTTACCTACAAATCCTTTGCGTTTTTTCCTCCCTTTTAGTTCTTTGACACCAAAGTCAGGGCTAATGAATGATAATATATCATACCGGAGGCTAATTTTTACCTTCCTAAAGACTATTATTTAAAAATAATTGCCTTTATATGAATAGGTTGCTGTAAAGATATGCTTCACCTGTTCTGTTTGATAAGAGTGAAAGGGACAAGATGGGAAAACAGAGCATAAATATCAGATAGAAGAATCAAATCGAAGGAAAGCATTAACTGTGAGTCACCACTTATTCAGGCTTTGTTTTTTTCTTTTTATTTGATTCTTTCACAGCTTGACCTCTTTCTTCTTTTGGTATGTTTTACAACAGCTCATTACCAGAGGAGAAAGGGATGATAGATAGTAAGATGGAAGTTTGGAGTGGGAGGAAGAGAGAGAGAGAAAGGAGCGAATGCAGGAAGGGAACGGTGCCAGAGGTGAGAATGATGCAGAAAGAAAAGGAGAGGTAAAGAGAGAGGAAGGGTTGACTTAAATAGAGTAAAACAGAAACACAAACAAGGGTCATTCTCTTATCATCTCTTAAAATTTCTACTTAATGCTTTAAAATGTGAGGTTTGTTCCTGCAGGCATGTTTACTTTCTACACGGAGAAGGGAAGAAGAAAAGCTTTTATAAAAAGGAGAAATAAATATGATAAACATAGCTGTGGGGGTCATCGTATTGCACTGCACTCAGTGAAAACAGCAGTGTGGGAGAAGGTGAGGAAGAAGAGTGCATGTGGCAGGAGTCAGCGGCAGTCTGGTGGGCTGGGAGACAGGGTGGGGAGTGAGGGGGCGTGGGGGGTGCTGGGGAGGGAGGGGGGCCAGCAGGTGTCAGGATGTAGCGGCGGTTCGGAGGTGATCTTGGAGTGCCGTCAGTCACACCAGGTAGCTTTTCATTCTTTCACCAGGGTGGCGAACTCTGCGAGAGAGGAGACAGGAAGTAAGGACAATAATACAGATCTTGATGTAGTGATTAAGGTCTTCACCTGCTTCAAGAGGGTTATTGTGCTTTTCTTTAGTTTATATACTGTTCCTCTAGTGCTCCCCTGCTCCACAAAATCCCTTCCCTCTGATTGGCTGGCTCTTTGGAGGCCTGTGGGGGGTGGAGCTATGGGCAGACCTTTGTGTTTGAGGCCCCATGTTTGATGTTCTATTCACTTCATTCTTAAGAGTTGAAAAATCTGATTTGCTAAATTTCATTTAATCTTTTCCTGATTGTTTGAAAACTAAAAATGGAACATATAGTAAAATGTTGGACAAATATTGTGTCTTAAAGCATTAGGAACTTGTTATCTAGCATACACAACTGTTAACTTTAGCATTTAAAGCAGTTAGAGGACAAATGTGTCAGTAGATGTGAGTCTTAATATTTTGGTAGAACTGAACAACCCTCAGAGACAATACAGCTTTTCCACCATCAAACACTCACCTCCACATTATTCTGATCCATACTGAACTCTGTCACATCTACTGTGTCTACTGAAAGGTGCTGGATGTGGAGCACAGCTGATGGATATTGTGCTGAACCTCGTCTGCAGCTGAGAAGCTGCTGCCTCCTGTTAGTGTGTTCAGTGGTAATAACTGTTCATTAAGTAGAGCAGCTGCAGTAAACAGGATGTCCAAATTGTTGTGTTTACTTTTATTTCAGCAACTGACTATTCCCTCTGCATTTTATACAAACATAAATTCAAACACTCAACCCCCAACAATGTTTGTGTGGCTCTATAACGGTCTGAGTGTGATTTATGGAAACCAGTGAACCCATTTCTCTGAACATGTTCTGCGCTCGGCAGTCTGATTGAGTTTGTGTCTCTCAGCATTGTTGTTGCTTGTTGTCTGTTTGTGTGACTTTGCAACCCCTCAATCTGATTAAACTTGATGTTTACCGTCAACTCCGATCTTGCCGTCTCCATCCTTGTCGGCTGCTCTTAAAAATTCTTTGGTTTCTTTGTCTGTCAGGTCCCGGCCATCTTTGGAGAAACCCTTCAGAACATATCTGTGCAGAGATGGAAAAGTCAAACAGATCTGTGTTAGAGAAAACCATTGTTTAGTTCATGGGAAGAGCTTTGTTATTTCCTTTGTTTATGTATTAATGTATCTCCGTCTTACTTGAGTTCTTCCTCCTCTATATAGCCGCTGTTGTCAGCATCCAGCACTGTGAAGACCTTCTTCACATCTTCGCAAGACTTGGCCTTCAGACCAACCATTTCGAAAAACTTCTTATGGTCGAAGGATTCAGGAGCTACACACACACACAAACAAACACAAACACGCACAAAGATTCAAAAGGTAAGATATTTGCACTCCTCATTCTTGTCCCATCAACAAATGCAGTGTGCAGATAGATGTGATGAAACTCTTGGAGAACCTTTTTTTACTCTTCGTCCTGTCTGGAGCTCAATGATGAGACCCAAAGGCAAAGATCTATTTGTAATGAGGCGGCCTTCTAACAGGGTGGAAGTTAAATATTGAGAACATGTGTTTGCCGGAGGGCCCATCAGTTCTGGGTCATAGAGCTCTTTCTGTCTCTTCACTCTGACTGTCAAAAATACATGAAAATACATTAAAGGTACAGTTGCACTCAGAAATATACTTCCCTCATGGCAAATTGGGTTTATAAGCAAAATTGACAAACTCTGTTGTTTGCAATAAACGAAAAAGTTTCTTGGGTCTGCAACTACCTTCTTTAAATCCTCCCACAGTTTTCTTCTGGGTTTCAAGTCAGGCGACTGTGATGGTCACTGTACAATATTCCAGGCCTTCTTCTGAGACCAAGCCTCTGTGGATTTTGAGGGTTTTGAGACTCCAGCAATGCCCATGCTTCATCTTCCTCACAGATGGCATGACATTTCCTCCTTGGATTTCCTCATAGTTGACTGAATCTATCTTGCACTCCACAAGTTGCAGATTTCCAGTGCCAGAAGAACCAAAGCAGTCCAAGAGCATCGCGCGGTAATGCTGTCCATCCGTTCTGTGCCCAAGCATGCTTAAAACCTAAAGTCCAGTTTATTTGGCCAGTGTGACCACAAGTGTACTTTGCTTGGGCATGGTACACTTCCTTGGCTGTGGTACATTTCAGAGAGGTGTGCTTTGTATGACATATAATCCATAACGTATAATCCTTGTGACCACTCCTCTTGACAGTCATTTTAAAGAACAGCAGGGGTGTTCGAGGGCAGTGTCAAACCAAAATGACTTAATATAAGCCAAAAAGTAACTTAAGTTGTAGCCTTGTTCTCTGTGTTCTTCATTGTGCTGACTGATGCGACCGGGCTTCTTGTTAACAGGCGCTTCATGATGACGTAGGCAGGGGGAGGCAATTGTACTTAAGTCTGGTTCATATTGGAGAAGTGTGATCATGGATCGTACTGGCCAGCAGGGTAAATGTGCTGTGGGGGGCCAATCATGCTTGAGTACAGCACAGTACAAATAGGCAGTTCGACCGCACCCTGAGTAGGCAGGGTGTTCTTTTCAACATGTGCTTCATATCTTCCTCCTACAGACATACCATTGATCCAGACACCCAAAAACTTCTGTTGTGGCACAAACAACTTTTTCTTGTCTGCCACCTGAAAAAACATCCTTTGGACTTTGACAACCAACTTTGAGAAGACGTGTACGTCCATTATGAAGTGGCATAATCTGACAAGAAGTACTTCTGGTCTAAGCTAACTGTTTACCTGCAAATGCACCCAGAGCTTTCTTGATGTCATCAGCGTTGAGGATGCCGCTCATTGCCATCTTTGCTGTTGGAAAGAAAAAGACACAGAGGTTAGACACAAGGTCGCGAGAGAGCAAAGAAAGAAGACAGACGTTCTCATATTACACTGGTGACACTCTGGAAAAGGAGCAGGAAACCAGGACATGAGAGCAGGAGGTGATGAGTGACAGAATGTATTAGTAACAGTCTGCAAGGAGTGACAAGGGAGTGAGAGGAGAAAGTGATGGAGTGATAGGAAGATAAGGTTGCAAGGAGAAGAGTCTTCAAGATTCAAATAAAGAAACTGTAATAAAGAAACGCAGGAGGGTAGGGGGAGTCCATACCAATGTGGTGTGTATACCCGTGTTTTCTATTCTATCAGAGCGCTATCCTTGAGTTGAAAGAGGGTGCAGAGTTTTAGCAGGCCATCTGAGTCTCAGCTGCGTCTGAAATATCGCAGGAGAATTCACTTTGTCAGCCCAGTCTTGATCAGAGCATCCTCTTCTTCCTCACACCGTGAAAGCCGAGCTCAGCACTTCACGCCGCTTTGACTTTTTGTGTACTTGAACCTGATCGCCGTGTCTAAAGTCACCCTCCCCTGACTTTGACTGCTGTCCTGCTCTCCTTTGTTATTTCCTGTGGTCACCTCGGTCAAATCCAGAGTTTCAGACGGTGTTGTTTTGAAAGTTTTGTGCAGCTGTTTGGTATGAATAATATTCTGCTCTATCTCAGTTTGGGACTATCTGATAAGCTGTGTCACTAAGAGCTGAGCGATGATATCATATCATTGTATTCTGTAAATATTCCTGAGATGGTAGCAGCTTGAGGCTCCGTACATTTTCTTGAACTGTGAACAGAAGTCTGTCTTTGAGGCTTTGTTTACTGTGAGGTTCTCACAAACACTGTTTCCTGAATCTTAGTTTGCAGAATCAGAACAAGCCTTCACATGAAGTCGATGCAGTGAAAAACAGAAAGGCCACAGTGATGATAGAGGATTAATATCATTCTTGTCTGTACTGCATAATGCTGAGCCTGACACTCTGTCCCTCTCAGTGGAAATACAGTCCAAGCGTCCTGTACTTTTCCACCTGTTACTAACAACACATTTGACATCATGCTCTCGTATCCAGCCTGAGAAAATACAAACACATTCGCTTATTGTCTGCCATTGTGTGGTTTGTGGCTGCACTAAAGGCAAATAAAAACCCACAAACACTTAAAACTGTATTCTTCTGGCTGGTGTTGTTAATAGCTCTTTCTCTGAGTTAATGATGTCCACAGAATTTAATACTTCCAACCCGGCCTGATCTCTAACCATTTTGATAAAGAAACACAGATAAATGTTGTGAACCTCACGCTCAGCATCAGTGATGTACGAGCGTCTTTGGAGGTACACTGTTATCTACTTCAGTAACATAATGCACGGCACACAGAAATCAATAAAGAGCGGCACTGAAGGAGTGTGACCACAGGGCCCATCTTTTGTTGTTATAAACATACAGCCTCTCTCTCTGACCTTTACCTCTCTGAGGTCTGCGGGAAGAAGAAACCATTCAGTGTGAAATGAGGAGGATAAGATTGATTTACTGAGATACCTCCACGCGTGTGCTGCCAGTGAAACAGCATAAAGTATGCTGCATTGATTTAAGGGGACAGTGTAAAGACCAGGTGTGGTTCTGTTTATCTGCATTTTCTCTTCTGCAGCTCTTACTTTTCACTCTGTTGTGAGTTAAAATGTGTCTTTTTGGTTGTGTTTCGGGACAGTACAAACGGTTCAACAGTAAAACATTATCAACTTCTAACAGCACATTACAAGATAACTATACTCATTTTCGTTGTTTTCGTTGTACTTGTTGCAATGACAGATAAAGTTCTATTCTATTCTATTCTATTCTATATAGACCTAAATGTACCAAAATTATCTTACTACAGCCTAAAAGCTGAGTTTTCCTTGAAGAAACTGAGCAGCAACTTCTTTATTTCTCCTTTTGTTGTTAATTTTAACTAGGGTGTTCCACAAGGCTACATCCTCGGTCCTCTTATATTTTCTATTTACATGCTCCTTCTCAGCCATATCCTCCTGAGTGAAAGGCTAAAATTAGATATACCAAAAATCTGTAAAGCTCAGTGAAGATAAATCTTTGTCGGACTGCTTTTTTTACTCCTTTTGAGTGAGCTCATCATGCTGAAGTACCAACAAACTGAAGGCTGAAAACTTTCCGAATCTCTCATGCTTGCTCTCTGTTTCCAGGCTCTTACTGAGTCAATCTTAGTTCTGTTTCATAAGAAAAGTTCCCTTGTTACTTGAAATCGGTTTTATTTGAACAAGGATTAGTTTTAGAGCCACTGTAAGTTAAGCCTGAATTTAAAAAAAGACCTAAAAATTATAGCAATGTTTACATTTCGTGACCGTTTTTTGTGATTTTTCACCTGTGCGGCAGTGCAAGGGAGTAAGACTGGGGTTTCCCTGGTGGAAAGTTCCCATAATTATGTTCTTGCTTCAAGTGTGGGAAACCTAACCGTGGTACAGGGCTGCCAGCTTCCTGTCTACTGTAACAGCTGCATGAACGTGTGAATATGTCTGCTTTTATGTGAGGGTTCCAAACAGGCAGGGTGAGAAGGTGGAAGGCTTAAAGCAGCAACATGAGCCTGCTCTGCTCCTTTAGCTGCTGTGTGCAGGTTTGTGTGAGTGTCTGTAAAAGTAGGAAAACACAGTTTAAAAGAAGAAAGTGAAACACCCCGCACAGTTTGTGAACTGGAGGTGAACCCTCGTCCTCCACAGACTCAGTCTTTTAAGGGATTGTGCATTGAGTTTCTCCCCTTCATGCTGCCTTTGTATGATTTATTTAACAACAAGTGTTGGTTTTCAGAGTGATTGGTTTTTATGCAACTCATGCAGCCCTGGAGCATGGTTGTTTGAGGTTTAAACTGAGGTCATTGTCATTTGTTTTCATTTTAAAATCAAGACTGAATAATAAATAGTATCCTCTGAAAAATTCTTCATTACAGAGTGGAAGTCATAAATTTTCCGTGTGAGTTATGCCAGGGTCAGATAAATATGAGCTGATGGTAGCGTGGTGCTGTTTTATAGTCTGAGTAATCTCTCAGATGCTGAGTTTGAAACACACTGAAAGAGAAACAGAGATCTGTTTAACTTCAGGGTTGGTTCAGGGAGTTTATTCCAGCTCTTCAGATCACAAAAACTATTCACTTCCATCAATAAGTCTTTAAAAGGGTTTATCTTTTTCTAAATTTTACTACATCTGCTTTATGAAGCACAAAATATCTGAATGGTAGCTGCTTCTTTCACCACCAGAGGAAACAAAAACATCTTAACAACTAAAAACCTCAGAAAAATAAAAGATACGTGGTTAGAAGAACTCTGAAATGATACTTCAAAATAGTTTAAAATGTTAATTATCTAAATGATGTTTATTCAAGTTTGTTAGTGTCTGTTAAAAGCCAGCGAAAGAGAAACTGTAATTGCAGCGTTAATCTGAAGCAGCTGAAGAACTATTAACTGGACATTTGCCCAAATCAAAAGAGCCTCAGTGATTTTCTTCCTCTATATAAGCTCTTTATCTAAATTATTGATCTGAGGAGTTGATCTCTAATTAAGCTTGATGGTTGGATGTAGCCAGAACCTTTCTTTTTAGTGTGCTTCATTATTGTCTATTGATTTCACAGAGCTGCCGAGGGCATAAAAAACACACACACACACGCCTGCAGCTACACACACACACACAGCAGTTGGGGAATGGGTTCGATAAGAGTCCTGCAGAGGCCTGGGGATCAGCTCACTGTTATCACTGCCGTCCACCGTCTAATCCTGGCAGGTACAGGACAGACGAGCTCAACCACACGGTTACAGCTTGGCAACAATAATACTGTGTGAGCATGTGTGTTAGTGTGTGTGTGTGTGTGTGTGTTTATAATTGTACAGCTTTCATGACTAAAAAAAAAAACCCACTGTCATCATGTGAGATGTTGATGTTCAGAGAGAGCACCATTCATGTTCAGTGAGTTAGCATGCCAACATTGTCCTGTGTGATTCCATTGCTAACATATCAGCTTTTTAAAGAGGGAGTAAAGTAACAAGGCTGGATGTTGACACTGAATGTGTGCAGATTTTAAAACTGCTGCATAATTGTAAATTATAGAAATCTCTGAATGTGTTTGTAATAAAAAAAAACAAAACAAGATCTTCACGAGACTTGTTAAAATGATGAGGTCATCACATTGGGATATCCTAACTGGTGTATGACATGTTGTAGGGGTGGGCCTCAAACACCAAAGTCTGCCCATAGCTCTGCCCCTGACAGACCTCTTGCCAATAAGAAGGAAGGGGATTTGTGGAACAGGGAGCCTTAAAGAGACAGAGGCTAAAACTAGTAGTCTGGTAGTCTATTTAGCTTAGTTATTGTAACTTTTTTTATTACCCTGCAGCACCGTGGGTCTGAGAGGACTGAAATTTCATTTATGCTGTGTGTCGAGCATGTATAGCATATTTGACAATAAAGTTGACTTTGACTTGACTTTGACTAAGTGTTTCAGATGGAGGTTGAAATGATGGTTTCCTGAATGAATGAATAATAAGGATTTTTTTTTAGCTGTGAATCATGTAAAGCTACTACAGGTGCACCAGAAGGAAGTAAAAAATACTGAAAAAGCACAATACCCCCTCTTTAAAATATGAGATCCCCCCAGTTTTATGAATTAAAAGTTGTTAAAAAACAACATCCTTTGTTGGAGTGCTGTTCTGTAGGGAGGACATCACTGCAGCAGTGTTATAATATATTTTTTATGGCCCCAGTCAATCATAACTCATACTAAACATAATCAACTAAGATACATAAATCTGATCAAACAACAAACTGATGACTTTCAAAACACATGCATGTGAAAGCAATCTAAAGCATGCAGACGTCGCACATTTGCATGAAATACAACTGAGCCAATTAAAGACGTGTATCCATTTAATCCGCCTGTAAAGGCTGCAGCGTTAAGAACAGTGTAAAGCAGCTATTTATCAAGCTACCACACAAACAAAATATCAAAAGTCCTTCTCGTTAATTAACTGAGACAGCATCTTCCTTAGTATTACACTGCTTATGAATATTCAGTCATATTGTGCATTAACTTTGAGAGCACGTGCAACATTTTTCATATTCTCTGTGATCAGCTATTGAATCAGAGGAAATTAATTCTCAAGAGCAACTTCACGCCTTCCTCTGTATCAGCATTTTGACAAAGTTACGCTTCCCTGGAGCTCAGAGGGAGGCTGTATTTTATCTTATTAGGTATAATTAAAATGTGACCTTGAAAGATAAAAGAAGTGAGCACTGTAATAAAATCACACCTGTGCACTTGTTTTGGCGGCAAACACAGCTGCCTGAAAGTAATTGTCTTGTTGATATATGGTCGTTGTATCTTAATCTGATCTCGTTCAGCAGAGGAGCTTGTTAAATAAGGTACATCACATTTCTTCAAGTGTTTGTCGTCCTACCGACGCCTCCTACTGGTTCAATTTATCATCCATTTGATCAACACCCAGAGCTCTGGAATCACTGTGATGTGAATATCAACCACTCACTGCAGATAGACGATATGTGTCCCTTAGTAAGTCAAGATCCCTCATATTAGAGTTAGTGGTAAACTCATTCATTTCGCTTCTTTCTCTTACCTGCTTTTTGCTGACGGAAACTGACTCAGGGGAGAAAAGGACAGATAGATGCGAGAGGGAAGCCCAGTAAGACTCAGGGCCTCCTGTCTTGGTTTTATACGTGACCCCTTGTACTATTTTTGGATGAAGAATGGACGCCCAGTGATGCTGGACTTGCTCGTATCACTTTCCTGGCTGCTCTCATGCTAATCAAACCGTACTATTAATAATCGTCAATTTTCATTTCTCAGACCAGTGAGACATCTTTTCTTATACTCACCTTTTCTTGCTCCTCCTTGTCTCTTTCACTCCCCTCCCTCGGGGCATTTCATTTCACCACTCCATTTTCTCACACGTCCTCAGAGCTCTAATCCCCCTCTGAACTTGTCCCCTCACTCTCTTTTCCTCACTGTTTGTCCCTCGTCAGTGAGGCTATGGCATTCCACACAAGCATGTGGAAAGGCAGGGAACTCTCAGAGCCATGTTACCAGATATAATGTATTTCATGCAAATAATGACTTCTTTTTGATGAGAGTGGTCCTGAACGAACTTCAATTATAAGTACAGGCATCGGAGCTGTGACTGGACACTCCTTGAACAGTTTGGCTAAGAAACACTGAAATTTCTTAAGCCTACTTCCAATTGTTGTCATTACACAAGTAAAAGAAAATAATCTCAGTTTGTATTTTGAATGAAAGAAATAATTGCACTAAGACAGGACTCCAGAAAGCCTCCATGTTCTGCTCTGCAGGAATGTGAAAGGTGTCCCGTTGCCTTTCATTGCCGACCACCAACAATAAAGCAGCAGGCTATATGTCCCTTTAAGACAGCGCAGCACTCCCTGCACAGGAATCCTCCCTTGAAGGCACTTATATATGTGGAGTGATTATAGATCACCGCAAACATCAGCTGTTTCCACCAGTAGTATTACTGAAGAACACCTCGCAATGACATTTCAGGAGAGGTCGATTCAAGACTTAAGGGCAACCTTCTGTACGTGAAAGTCATAAACAATCTTTCTTTGGAGGGACAACTTTACGTGTGTTGTGAACATTTAGGTGTTAGAGGTTTATAAACAGGATGGCTGTTCTGTGCTCTGAGACTTCAGGCAGCAGCTGGTATGATCTCAGTTCCTCAGTTACTGACAAGGTAGAATATTTATGAGACAGCTGGGAGATTTAGGATCGATGCTTTATTGCTGTTGAGTTTTACTCTAGCTTGAATCACTTTGAAGGTGGGAGAGATTGATCGGGTAACTGTGAAATAAGGTACAAGAAACTGTGGCTACAAAGCCCTAATTACCAGTTAAGTTTATGATCGAACAGTCTTTGTAGTGGATGGAGAGATATGGGTACAGAAATCAGCGCAACTTAATTTGATGACAGAAACTATTTGTAAGGAATATTTGTTGTGTATTGACCCTTTACTTTTGTGGAGCTGTCATGTCAGACTTCCACCAGTCCATCTCCGATCTGTTGTGGTCCGACTCGGTGCTCACTAGTCCATCAACCATCAGAGCCGGATCACAGGACAGCTGGAATCACTTGACTGAGGATTTCTTTGACAAAGCAGAGATGGACTGAACATGGATCTGGTGGAATTTAGCTGTCACGTCCTCCATGGGTCATACAGAACCATTCCATTTTTTTTAGACTGTTTGAGTTGGAAATGTCCCTTTGCCAATACACTGATGCTGGCTGGGGAATTGTGGCAAAAGCCCTGGGTCCCACTGAAAGAACAGTGATCCCCAACAAAGGAGCCGCAGATCAGAGAATATGAATATCACTCACTTATATTTTAGGTAAAACAAAAAATGCTTTAGATAAAACAACTGAACGACCTGCCTTTTCGCCATTTCTTTGTTTCATTTCGTCTCTAACCTTGGTGTCGTGTTTCTCTTTTGAAAAACTTCTTATTCATCTCACTCCCAGTCCTCAGTCTCCTCATTTTAAATCTTTTGAACCTCTCTATCCTTTCTCTCTCATCTCCCCCTAAACCATCTTCATCTTATTTTGATGCAACCTTGTGACAACTAATTTTCTCCCTCCTTCAACCCATTTGCCGACACACTTCTCTAAATTTATCACCTCCTGCAGTCCCCTCACAACAGCTGAATAGCCTTGGGGGGTTACCTTGATCCCACGGTGTACCTGGGTGCTTCTAACTGGTCTCCTTGGACTGGCAAAGGGCTCAGCAGGGGGAAAGGAGAGAGAAGAGAAAGAGTGATGGAGCAGTGACAAGCTAAGCTGAGAGGGAGATGGAGGAGGGTGATGAAAGAGTCTGAATTAAAAGAAGGATGGCGGGAGAGGAACTCCGACAGAGCAAAAGGGAAAAGTTGAAAGGCAAGGATGAGGGCAGAGAGGTGGTCAAGGGCTCGAGGTGAACAATGGATCCCACCAGGGTTTGTCAGTTTAGATGATGAATAGACAGGGAGGAGAAGCAAAATAGCCAAGAAGAAGACAAAAGAATTAAATCCTGAGTTCTGTTTAAACAAGGAAAGCAAACATAGCTACAATCTAACAATGAAAAGGAGATTTAAGGTAGCTCAAGGGTTGCCATCTGTTTGATAATACCATAGACCTCACAGGGACGCTTCATTGTGCCAAAAATGACCCATAGGAAGAAACTTTTTTGTTAAACTGCCAAAAAATCCACTCACATGGACTGTGCCTGAACAGGTGTTATAACACCAGTTTTGTCTTAATTTTTTATCCGTTTTTTTTTTTTTCAATGAAGAGGATCAGAGAGGGAACATTAAATTGAAGAATGATGGAGAGAAGACAAAAAATGGCAGTGGATAAAGCACCTGCTGAGCAGGGACATGGGACAAAAGATAGATGGATAAACAAATAAATAAATAAACGAATGGAAAAGGCACCAGAGGAGAAAATGGGAGGAGTGATTTGCCCGTTAATTGGAAGTCCGATTTAATCTGGTCTGCTGTCTGTTTTCGTGAACATGTGTCCAAAGCGTGTACTTCTCGTGAAGCACGTACCACAAAGTTAATGATTGTTCTTCCTGTTTAAAAACAAAAGCTTCAACACAGATCCCCTCCTCTTTCACAACATGATGCAGAGGGACACTCCTCGCTGCAGGGCCTGCACATATTGACAACTTGTCCTCAATCAGAATTATGGAGACACCAAGAGACTGGAAGAGTAATTGACCTGTCTGTAGGGGGAAACTTTGACGGTGGAGAGGAGAGGATGATGGAGGGTGAAAGGCTGCATGGAGTAAACATTCATCAGCAGGATGTGATTTAGAAAGATGTGTAAGTGTGTCGACTGTCGGGCTTCTTTCTGTTTGGAAGATGAGATCCCTCAGGTCAGTGTTGGAACTAGCAAAGCCATTAAGTGTCGAGGTTGTTTTCATCAACAGCGTCTTAATCACCTCCATCAATATCCCCACCGGTGTCATCTGGTGTCACTAAGGTCACCACGCCGCTAGCTTTGCAGACTGAGTTTTTAGACCCCTGAGCTGATGTTGAAAACTCTCTACACAATACAGGAAGGAGTATTCACAGCTGTGAATGTCACTACAACAGCTTAACATTAGAAGGGATTACGCTACAGTAGTAGCTGTGTACCAAGATAAACAACAGAGCAGGATGAGCAGAAAGGGAAATCATCTTCAAGACCTCTCTCATCTTTTCATTTCAGTTCATTTAAGACAACCTTATTTATCCCCCAAGGTGAAATTCATTTGTAGCTTCCCAGTGTACACTCATGCTTTCAGTCAGTCAACAACCTAAATAATCAGTCTGTCAAGAAAACATACAAGCTTGGGACAGAAGGAGATGTTTGAAGATTATAAGTAGCCTACATACAAATCTTAGGGCGAGATAAATAAGATGTGATAAAAGATAAAGGCAAATAAGTTAAAAAAGATGATGTAAAGACAAAAAAAACCTGTTATAAAATGAAATAAATAATATCCTCTAAATAAAGTCATTTAAAATGGGTGGTGTTCAGTGATAAGGAGCATAATAGCAAAGGCAGAGGTTCCCCCTCTCCACTTCAGCCAGTGGCTGTTCTGCTTTTCGCATTTTAAACATAAGTTAAACGTAACAATGCTGTATGAATATACTAAATGTGTTTTTTTTTAAACCATTACATGTTCATATGTTTTAGAAATCCCCAAATCTGTCTGTAAACTGCTCAGAATGTTCAGGTATAAAATTTGCACAAAATCTTCACAAAACTTGCTAAAACACTGTTGTGCGGGCCTCAAACACCAAGGTCTGCCCAAAGCTCTGCCCCTGACAGGCCTCCAAAGGGCTGGAAAATCAGAGGAAAGGGGGTTTGTTGTGCGAGGAGCCTTAAAGAGACAGCAGCTGAAACTAAGCTTTTTAGACAGAGCCTGAAAATGTTTTTCTAAAACACCAGTGTGAGAAAAATAGGTAGTAACAAGTAAAGCTACTACAGGGGCACCAGAGGGATAGATTTAAGACTGAAAAAAGCACAATACCCCCTCTTTAAATATTTTATTAGATTATACATGCAAACTAGCCTCTGTTTGAAGAGGGAAAGATTAATTGGTTTCCAGAAAAGTCCTGAATAAAGCAAAGCTTGGCTAACTCATTCACACAAAACTCTAGAGAGCTACAGCGTGTGAAGAGGGTCTTAAGAAGAGATCTGGCAGAGGAGGGGTTGGTGCGAATCGCTCACTTGTCTCAGCCTTGGCTGGAAGAATAGTGTGAATTCAGACAACAGGTGTCAGGGAATAACTGACACCTGCTTCAGGAGCTATATGAGTACCAGCACTGAGATATGAGAGCGAGTGAATAATCAAAGAGACAGAGGATGAGACGGAGATAAAAACTTTTATAGTTCATCTTTAAAGTTAGTTCACTCAGGAAAGGAGGAGCTGTTTTATATATGACTGGGGAAAGGGAAGTTGACAGAAGAGATTGATTTTCCTCTGTGGACTGCAAAAGACTTCCACCGATAAATCTTACTGTATTGCCAATTCATGACAAACACTATCTGAAGATTCACAATGAGAAGAGCAGATTTGAACTGTACTTTTAGTCACACACAAAAAAATCCCTTCATCTAAGCCAGTATCAGACTTCCATTTCTTTAGTGTTAGGATTGAGAGGAGCACATATACATTAGATGTAAACACATACCACATATATATATATATATATATACACATATGAAGCGTTTGACCTTGAATCCTGTGTACAGAGAAATGTGCCGGCTATGGTATGTGTGCCCTGTGAGCTGTAACGAATATCGAATTCCGACAAATCACTAGTGTCAGGCAATGAATAGGAGAAAATCTCTGAAGATTATTCCTCTCTCAAATCCTCTCAGGCTCAAATTACACCAGCAGCATATGGGCACATCTGCACGTTATGATAATAACCAACAACGACTCTCTGTCACAGACGGCCTGATCCGTCTGTCTGGCGTTCATGTGCTCCTTTTGTTAATCCAAGGGCAGCCGGGAGTCTCCACTCTAAAAGCTGCTCTGTCTAAAAACATGGTGTTTGTGAAGGAATCAGCTCCTCATCCTGCAGATGTCTCACTGTATTCGCTCTGTATGGACAGTGTAAATTTAAGAGTCTTTCTAAGTGGATGGTCCATTAACACACATTATTCCAAGTGGCTCGCAGTGTGCCGTGCACTCCATGCCAGCCGCACTGCAGTTAAAATCTAATTTCAGTCAAGGACTCATGCGGGTGAAGGAGCCTCCGGACATGAGTCTGCCAGTTTGAAAGCAGAGGGAGGGACTTTTATCACTCCAGCTGTCAATCAATTAGCATCAAAATGGATGCTGTTAGTATAACCCACATTAAATAAGGGCAGTGCGTGTGTGCAAAGTGACTTCAGTTTAAAGCTGAGCATGCACAGACAGCCAGGTACTTAGTCTGACAGAACAAGAGGAGACTGATCAGGAAGACTTTTTACATCCCTGCAACAGCAATTCACGAAGGATGTCTTCCTTACTTTGAGCATCCAATCACCGTTTTTTAAAATGTCATAAATACTGTACAGTAAACGTCCTATCCCTTTAAGCTCCACATTAAATTCTGATTCACGATGCGAACTTCACTGATGATATCCAAGCACAAGAACTTCCACTGCAGCTTTGTACAGTTTGCTCCAGTTTTGTGACTGAGATGAGCTGTTAGCATCTCCCCCCTGTGGTGCGCAGAGCTGACCTGTGGGCTCTTATCCTGACGGCACTAAATTAGTATATGATGTTGTATGATTAGTTGTCTTCTTGGTTCAGTTGCACTCACATGCTTTGCGGGAACAAACGCTGTGCACTCCTTTAAGGAATCTGGCCCTGAATGTGCTACTAGACTTATAAATAGTATTAACTTGCTAGTTGATTCAGAGTTAATTTAAAAAAAAAAAGATGCATAATCAATTGGTCTCCCTTCTAAATTTTAACATGCTACCACCGTAAACAACTCAGTCTCTCAGCTACAATATTTTTTTCAGTTAGATGTCATTTTGCAAGCGGTAGATTTTTGTCAAATTTGTCATTTTAACTAATGATTAACTGATAAAAACGGTCTTTAAACAGCTAACATTAGCATTTAGCCCCTCACAATGTGCTAGCATTAGCCATAGTCTAACATTAGCTATCAGGTTAAAAAAACAAACATGTTAGAGCACCTTGAATCTTGCTCAGATGTCCTTCTTTAATTCTACTTTGCATTGTCGTTACTTATCAATCAAGACGTTGTAATACGTTAACAGCTTGAGATGTTTTAGACCTGGGTTTAACATCAGAACAATACAGCCAGAAGTATTTGAACAGCTCATCCTGAAGATTGAAAAAATGGAGAGGAGAAGGAGTTAAGTTGTATGCATAACGAACAAAATGAACGCACAGTGAAAATAAACCCTCAGACACATTTTAACCCCCAACAGTACAGGATTCATAGCCTGCCTGTCGTATTACAAACCACTACATTTGTTTGAGTGAGATGAACTGTGATAGCTCAGTGTTCAGTGTGTGAGCTTTGATATAGAGAGAGCGCCTATAATTAAGTCGAGATAATGCACTGCCATCTCGTGTGCATCGATCCGCTGCCTGCTAATGTCCCATGGTGACATGACTTGTTAGACTTATTAAGTGCACACCTACAGCCACAGCATGAGCTTATTAGATAAAAGAGCATCCATCCAATCTGCACACTTAGCCGCTGCTGCCGTCACTAAACGCAGCAGACGGTGAAGGTGGTTTAATGAAGACAAGAAAACCAAGATTTTTCCCCTGTGGAGTCTTCGTGTCTGAGTGTAACAGGAAAATGTCAACCTGTGTTTTAATTAATTCCCTGCAAAAAGAGAAATTGGTTTCATTTTAATTCCTGGATTAAAATGAGTGCGCCCTAAATGGCCGCAGTGCACATTTTAAAGCTGATAGTAGCAGAGTGCAGTTTATAATTGAACAGTTAAGGCAAGGTGGAGCCAAGCTTTGGATAAACTTTGCTTTATTCATGACTTTTCTGGAAACCAATTAAACTTTCTCTCCTCTGAAATACAAGTTCTGACAAATGAAGACTCAGTAAGAAGCTAGTTTGAATACATAATCTGATAAAATCCTTAAAGGGGTGATATTGTGATTCTTCTATTTCTGCATTATTTTGTCCTTCTGGTGCCCCTGTAGGAGCTCTACATGATTCTTGCACAAATGTTTTTAAATTCCTTTTTTCAGCCTCTGTCTGCAATGTTTGTTTTTATTGTTGCTGTCTCTTTAAGGCTCCACAAACCCCCTTCCTTTTGATTGGCCATCCCTCTGGTGGACAGATAAAGGGATTTCCACAACGTATGAATTTGTAGTGGTTTGAAAATCTGCACAGGTTTAGTTTAACTATCCGGCATTGTTACTTTATATCTATGTTCAAATTATGGGGAAACTGTATACCCTCTCTTTAAACAATTAGTGCTTGATTTAGGAAGATCTAGGCTGAAGGAGTTCTTTAATAAGTTTAAAAAATGATACTGGTGGCCTCCAATAAGGATGTTCTATGATTGAATTACTTATTATATTTAATAGAAATGAGAAGAGGAAGAGGAGAACAGAGGAGAAGAAGGCAGGAGCTGGTATGGAAAACTGTTTTGAGCACTCAGCAGCCCCAGGAGTCAATTTCATCTTCAGTTTCTTTTCTCACGCTTTCACGCTAAGCTAGCTTTGGATCAAACAGACTGTGACTCTGCTCGCTCCAGGCTCACCCTTCGGCCTGTTCATCTGTCTTCACACACACTTACACTTACACACACTCTTGACTCCCATGCTCTGATACTTTCACAACTGGTTCATGACTCAGTTATCAGACCTTTGTGGCCTTTTTTGCCGCCACACAACAAAAACCTGAACACAAACATGACGAACGTGCAGAAATTGTTTGTGCTTCTGAAACGAGTTACATCAAATTCAGCGCAGAGCAAGGGTGCAAATGAACAAGAGTGTATGTTTGTGTGAACATGTGACTTTATGGCTATGTGTGGGTTTTGCTCATGAAGGCGTTCTGTGTGTGTGTGCGTGTGTGTGTGTGTGCCGTATCTTTTATGTAGGCTGTAAATGGAACATAATCAGTATTGTATTCTCTTCCTGTATCGCCTGAAACGATAATGTAGGAGTGAGCGTTATTCAAACACCATCCTGCAGTCCATCCCCTGACCACCACGCTCCGAGAGAATGGTGTGTGTGTGTGAGTGAGTGTGAGTGAGAGAAAAGAGACTGCGTTCACTAACTCTCGGAGCTGGTGAGAGTGAATAATGATCAATACTTTGACCTTTGTTGTTGCAACTTGAAGGTTAGCCGGTGCACCCGAGGGAGTCAGCGTTTAACAGCCTGCATCAAAACTTAAACACTCTGTTTGCTGTATGTGTGTGTGCGTGTGTGTGTGTGTGTGTGTGTGTGTGTGTGTGTGTGTGTGTGTGTGTGTGTGTGTGTGTGTGTGTGTGTGTGTGTGTGTGTGTGTGTGTGTGTGCAGGCTGCAGGGTGAATTGTAATACTTTGAAGATTCTTCACTTCTGTTTTCTTGAAAACAAAAAGAGACGAAGGGGAAGTGGATCCAAAAAAGACTAACAGGCTGAGACGTCTGATGAAATCTGAACCTGAATCGAGGTTAATGACCAAATTAGAAGGAGCGACTTATTCATGACAGATTTTCCAGACTTTACAGGATCGTGCTCATGCTTCATAAGTGGTGACATAATGCTACAGGCCATCATGCAGCAAAGGTACAAAGGCGGTACAAGACAAAGAAAAAAAGGCTGAGGCAGCAGAATGAAACGCCACTAAAAGACGACACTCTCGAAAAATTTATTGTTGGAACATGATCAAAGTTTCCATAAAGCCGGGCTGTCGGCCAGATCAACATTTCCAGGCAACTAGTTGCTTTTCCCTGCCAATGAAAGGTGCCTGGAACTTCCCTGAGCCACTAACCTTTTTGTTGATGCGCCAACTGTGTGTGCAGCCTGTTCCAGCTGCTCCTGTTCACTTTTTATTCAATTTTTTCCCCCCTTTTTTTAATTGAAACCAACAAATTGTAAGTATGAAACGCTAAGACAGACTGAATTATGACCCAGTCAGTATTTAAGTGTTTAGAATACAAAAAAAACCCCACTGAATTAGCACCAAAAAGAGGCGCAGCAGAAGAAATGTTTGACTCAGACTGATCCCTCCCGAGCCCTCGTCTCCCTCCAGTTTATCATTCAGGAGCAGCTTCTCTGTCTTTCCTGCCTGCATCAGAGGGAGCCTGCTGGAGTTTGGAAACACACTCATCGGGTCACGCACACTTTCACATCTCACACGGATCACACAACACACACCCAAACCGACACGCACTTGCGTCCGTAGAGGGCTGTAGTAGCTGTTGAACTGAGGGCCTGCCAATGAAGCCTCCTGACGGGGAATCAAGGGTGACAGACGAGGCAGGTGAGGAGGGAGAGGAGGGGAGAGAGAGACACAGAGACAGACAGGGGGAGTAATAAGGAGAGGCAAGTGATGCCGGGGAGGAGAGAGAGACACAGAGTGGAGAGGTGGGGTGGAAGAGAAAATACGGCATGACTGATTTCCTCCCATTCAGAGGTGAGATGTGTAATTCAGCCGCAGTGATGGCGGCTCAAAGAACGAGATGATTTCAGACCTGATCCACTTCCAGAGTCCAGTCTAAATATTACAGTCTCACGCAGAGGTTAGACCACATTATAAGTAATGTTATAGACCCTAGAGGTCCCTGCTGGCCTTGAAACCAATTCAATCCTGCGTAGTGTGTCACAGCGAACGACAACCAACCAACAGAAATTAGGACCTCTCGTCAGATATTTTGCAGGTTTGGTTCTTTTTCTGTCAGTGTGACAGAGTGTTCTGCTGATACAGTTTCAGTGTTTAAAGCTGCAGTTCCTCTAGTGTCCACCAGAGGCTGTCTGCAGAAGCGCCAGATAACCACATTCACACGTCCCACCCTGCCTACCTGCCATCCCACTCTCCAGCTCCTCCCCTCTCTTGTTTTCTGATCAAGGTTTCACATGCAGCTCTTTCTTTCATTCATTCTTTCAGCTGAGTGACGTCGTCTTCCTGTTTCATCACACTCCATGATGGCGTTTGGTATCTCTCGTTGCATCATCACGCCGTTTGTTATTCAGGTGAGACGAGATCAGATCCTGTGCTTCAACAGGCAGACGTCCCTCTGCATGCAGAGTAGCTGCTGGAAGCTTCTGAGCAGATTTCACGGAAACGAAAGAATCAAAGGTGACGACCATCGACTTTCATCACCTGTGGACGTTTTGAGACCTTGTGGTGAATTATTGCTAACATTGAGAGGAGATTCTTAACTCTTAGCTCTCTGCTGTAACTGTAACTTTGACCTTTTCTCTCACACAGTCATTTGAAGGCAGAGTGAAAGAATCAATCTGAAGAGAAACTTTGTGCAGAGACTCTTCAGATGACAGTGATTACACACTGCGTCAGTCCGTCTCTGCCAGCGGCAGCATTTGAGAGATGCTTCTTAGGCCGAGTGAGTCCTGAGGTGTCCTTGGATCTAACTTTTATCCATTTAATGCCAGAATGATTTTAAAGCACCTCCTGAGTAGTGTGCTGATATCATAGATTGGGACGTGATCCAGGCTGGGCAGCTCACACTCAGGCTGTGAATGTATTTGTTGTCCTCTTCCAGTTACAGTTTGGCTTCATCCTCTGCTCCATTTTCTGCTTTGTTTCTCTGTTTTCTTTTCCTTTTTTTTTGTTGTAATTTCATTTCCCTCATTTGTCTCTGTGGCTCCTCTCCATCCTCTTGAAGCTGCAGAGACAATGTGTCCCTGCAACCCAAATTAACATCCTCATCTACCTCGCTGCCTCTGCATCCATCCCCTCCCTCTTCCCCGAGCTTCTCTCCCTTCTCCTGCTTTTTCTCTCACTAAGGCTTGATCAAAATTTGATCCTTCATTTCTCTCGACGCACATCTCTGTGGAAACATCATGCTCCTCTCCAGGCTCATTTTGCAACCATTCTTCTTTCTTCATTCCTGCTTCCCCTCACCGCTCTAGTAGCATCATCTGACCGGAGCAGACGGGCTCTTATAACTCTAGGTGTTGTGCATTTGATTATGTAACCCCAAGAGGACCACATTCACACACACACATACTTAATTTCCTACACAGAGACATTGCAGCTACATAAATAGTTGGCAGTGTTTCCACATTGTGCCGTGTAGAGTTTGCCTTCATATATAGGTTGTAAACATTTACTCTCAGCACACAAACACACACTCACACCCAGAAACACAAGCAAGCTGTTGTGAAAACTAATGTGTGTTTTATCTTTTAGACCACTCTTTCTCCTGCCAAGCCATTATCACTTCCTCCTCCTCCTCCTCCTCCTCCTCCTCCTCCTCCTCTTCCTCGCCTTCTCTCTTCTCTTTCCAAACAGGTTAATTCATCTCGCTGATTAAACAGACAGCAGCATCAATAGTTTTCAAGCCTGTATGATCATAATTCTGCCTCTCAGCTCAATGAGGTGTACCAATGTCTGTTATAACTCCAGAGGAAGCAGCAAGAGAGCTTCTGAATAAATCATCTTTCAGGGTAAAATCACTGAGACCTCCTCCGTTAATAACTTTTATACACCAGTGTTTGCGAGGAGCAGACTTGAGGGACGGATTCGTGCAGTTTCTGCATTTATAGAGAAATGAGAATGGCTCCATTGTTGGGGATTTCAATAATGCAAAGTAGATTTTGTATTACAGGGAAAGCAGCCAAATAATGCAGGCGTAAAATTAAATCTAATGTCTCATTGATGCAGTTTTCACTCTGTTAAACAATAGCGCTTTTGTCAAGCTAATAGGGCGTCATTTAATGGATTTATGTGGATAAAGCTGTTTTTTTTTTCATAAAGAAAGTTTAATTAGATAAAGTTTCACTGAAAGAGAAGAAAACAAAAACAGGGCTCGAGACGTTTCATCGGTTGAGACGTATTTTCAGCTTCCTTCAGTGTAGGGAAGCAGCTGCTGTTTGAGTTCAGGGCGTCAAAAATATTTAGAGGTTGTCTTTGACCTTCACCTTTAACTGTGCAAAGAAATTATCCGTGCTTTCTCTCCATTTCACTCTCTGACTTTCCAAGTTACAGATGAGTTATCGATGGACTGTATATATAGTGTCGTATAGAACAGCAGGTTCAGTGTGTGTGTGTGTGTCTTCCTGGCTAAAATACTGCAGTCTTCGTCACGCCTGGTCAGCTCACAGCACAGTGATGTAAGGGTTTTGTCCTCGACTACTTTTAAGAGTTTAGTTTGGTCGGGCATTGTTTAAGCAAAACACTCGATCATGCAGACAGACGTCGATCGTACTGTGTGTGTGTGTGTGTGTGTGTGTGCATGTGTGTGTGGTAGCTGATGATGCACTCAGGGTCATGCAAACAGCTTGAGCTCTGAGTAAATGGGGTCAAAGAGAGTCATTAGTCACATGTCTGAACACCTCCTCAGGCGGGTGGTCTGCATACACAAACACAGCTTGTACAAACGGCTCTCGTGGTTATTCTTCACTCTCTCTCTCTCTCTCTCGCTCTCTCTTTCTCTCTCACATACTGTCACTCCGTCTTGCTCCCTGCCAGCTGACCATCATGACGGACCTGTTTGAGTGAAGTGTCGACAGAGTTTATCCTCCATCCAGCTGACAGAGCAATGGATCCAGGGAGTGATTTGCAGACAGGTCTGTTTGACCAGATTTTAATAAGAGCTGATGGACTCTAAGGTCTGACTCACTTCATACTTTCGGATGGTGGAAAAACACCTTCTGACTCTTGGTGATTCTTTCCTTGAGTATAAATCTGTCCCAACAGTCGCCTCAATGCCGCACTTGAGCGCAAAACATGTAATAGTGAAAATATCAACTCGATGAGGCCAGAGAAACCCTATCAGAAGGAGAGATTTCATCACATTTGATCAGCTTACCTGATAAAAAACCTAAAAGGGTAGAGAAAGGTGTGGATTCTTGCTGCTTTTTGCTGCCCTTTCTCTCAAAGTGAAAGCTCCGTCAGATGTGCTGTGTGTGAAGTGAACGCTGTGACTTGTTTGTTGTATTATCTTACAACGAAAAGTCAAAGCACCACTGATCAATAGTTTTGATCTGAACATGGAGTCTAATGACTGGGTGTAATGTTAAAGGGTCTCCTGTACAGTGATCTCACTGTGGCAGCTAACAAGGCAAAGTTCTCAGAACCACAGTTACCAGGGAACAAACAGAAAAGCACGTCTTCATCACATCTTAAGTAACCTGTTATCACTGCTTCAGCTTTCATCCTTCATCTTTTTCCTGCATCTCCCTCATCATTCATCTTCATTCATCTCTGCATACTGCATCCCTGTCATTGTGTTTCTTTGTGTTTTTCATCAGCTTCACTCTCCATTGTCTCCTCCCTTTCCTTTATGGAAGAAAGAATTCACTCCTCTTTCCCATTCTCCCCTGGCCTGACGCATTATAGGCTACCCAAATAAAGAAGGGAAACCCGATTTGTATTCTGGACCACGTCTGTGATGCGGGAGGAAAGAGGAGCAGCGAGGGGGAGGAGGAGGAAGAGGGGAGGGGGGCGGCGAAGAAAAAAGAGGCAGTTAGAAGAAGAGGGAAGTCACAGTTGGACGAGTCGGTAAATTCACTGGACGTAAAGTCGTGTGTCTGGGGACATTTGCCTACATTGTCCACACATTTGTTTCCACAAAAGGAGGGAGGTTTAACTTTGAGTCCTCCAGGCTGAGTGCATGTCAGAGGACGTGCAACACGCCATTGTCCACAGGTAATGTCAGTATAATGATTCTCCTCCTGCTGCTGCTCCTAATGAGACAATCATCTCACAGAGTGATATGAGCCGTCTGTATGTCTCATTCAGTGGTTTGTTTATTGACACGCTGCTCCTCTGGTGGTTGTTTTGAGTTTTCTAATTATAGGCCTTCAGTGGATCCTGACAATTGGATAATGATGCATTAAGTAGAGATAACGGTTGCACTGGTCGGACATCCTCGCATCACAGCTCCCCTTGTATATGTCTGTGAGCGCTGGTGGCTTAATATGTGAACATGCATCAAATGTGTATTCAGATCAGTGAGCATGAGTAACAATAGCTCGAGACAGGACGATAAAAGTTAGTGCTATCACATAAATCCTGATACTCATTTAAAACAGCAGAGGCTTACTACCTTTGACAGTACTTGCTTAAAGAGGGGGTACATCAATCTTTTTTTAGTCTTTATACTTCACTGTGGCACCCCCCTTGTCGCTTTACATGATTCACAGCTCATAAAAAATCCCTATTTTTCCTCACACTGTTTTATAAAACACTCGATTCTGCCTCTTTGTTTTAGCTGCTGTCTCTTTAAGGCTCCCTACTCCACCAAACACCTTTCCTCTTATTGGCTGGCCCTCTGGAGGCCTGTCGGCAAGGAGCTATTGGTAGACCTTGGTGTTTGAGGCCCGCCCGTCAAACATGAATGGGTTAGGACGTCTGTCATCTTGTGAAGCAATTGTGAAAATCTCATCCTTTTTTTAGAATGGTTTGCAGACAGATTCAGGGATTTCTACAACATGTGACTATGTATCAGTTTGAAAATCTGCACACATTTAGTATTGACCTCCAGCATTTTTACTTTATATCCACCCTACATACCCCCTCTTTAAATCCTTAACATATTCTGTTAAGCTGGGAAGAAGCCTTAAAAATCACTGTTTTTGTAGGCAAGCTACTCTCCAAAGCTGGAACATAAACTCAGTGACTAACGCTGTGGTTAACACTGTAAAAAAAAAAAAAAAAAAAAAAAGTCATCAACCCATATGTTTTCGTTTTGTGTCATGAGCTGACTAAATGATCCATCCCTGTGTTTGGGGAAGTGTTTGCCAGCTCTCCCCTGTATCTGTGCTCTGCTTTGTATCTCTCTGACCCCAGCAGTGATGCCTCAGCAGCAGTAGCTCACACCCTCTTGTCAGTAACAGCAACTCCTGCAGATCTTGGAGGGGAAAAAAGCCAACTTGACCTTGCACCATAAAACCCGACCAGTTACAGCAGTATAAGCACACAACACACCCTCTCAGAGCAAGGCATGTAAAATTCACATACTCTTCCCCCCTCTCAGCCTCTCATGTTCACTCTCACACTCAGTCCACGCATGCTCCAGTGCTCCAGAGCCGAGGAGCTGCCTCAGGCCTGTTTGCTGAGGCCAGTGTTCTTACAGAGCTGGAGAAAGAGAGCAGGATGGAGAACGGGAGGAAGCGTGCAGAGGCCTGAGGATGGAATGTGCACATTCGAATAAAGGACAGAAATGTGCAGTCATTCATAAAGCTGCTGAAGACAGAGACAGTGTAAGTGAGTTATGGCTGCGGGGGAGAAAATGAATGGACACACACACACATAGTCCACACACATCTAAAAGAGAAACATCTGACAAAAGCGTAAAACACAGTCAGCAGCAGGAAAGTCCACAGCCTAAAACTCTTACATCTTAACCTCGCATGACTCTGAACTGAGAGCAACATGGTCCAAACTTTGTCATAAGTGTTTCTTCTGCCTCTTTCATCTATACCGCCTGATATCAGTGATAGGAATCCTAAATGAAACATCAAAGTGAGAGCCGCCCCTTGGAATGTATTTTCCCGCCTAAAGCCCACAAAGGAAAGTAACTTCAATCATTTTTATCGTATTTGAACGAGTTATGGAGCCTTGTGCCTCCATACTGATCAGAGAGATTCAAACAAACGCCTCCTGTAAGATGTGCTGACCTGAAAGTCAATTTCTCCACTGCTTGAAACTCTTTTCACAGTAATGTTACACATCTGAATCTATCAGTTGATGCTACTGTTGCATTCTGGGTAATGTAGTTCGAAAACGGTGTTGTTCACATCTATTTGTCATGTGTTTCTTGTGTTTAATTTTGTGTTTTATTAGTTGGTTGTCACTTCCTGTTTATTTTTTGTAGATCATGCTAAAGTTACTAAAGCAGCATAAATTTGTGACAGGAGTCCTGCCTGAACTCTCTGACCTGCACGCTCCTCAGTGCACCAGAGAGGAGTAAGACAGGAGGTTTCTCTGTTAAAACATTAGCTTGTGGTTCAGGTCAGTTCCGGGTCAGACTGAACATTTTTAAATCCAGTTGGTCTGAATGAATCAGGGTTCTTTCAGAATGATTGCTCCCTTTCTCTGCAGAGATATGTCTGCAGAGAAACTTCACAGTGAAGTAAGTGATGGAAAAAAAAAAAGAAAAAAGCAGAGATTGAGGCGGAGCGTGTGGGTGATGGGATAAGGATTGTGGATTAAATTAAATGTAGAGTCAGGGAATTGGAAATGAAGGTCAGACTAAAGGGGAGGACTTTAAGAGGAAGCAGATAGATGGAAGGAAAACTTCTCTGCAGCAGTGCTGCTCTTTGTTCCTGAAGGCTGGCATGGGTATCAGGATGTATTACATTCAAGGATGACTGATGGATATTGTTCTCAATGAATGCTGCTCTGCAAGGCTACACGTCTCCTCTTGCCTCGGCGCGGCCGCTGAAGTGAGCTGTCGATCACTTCATGGGTTCATAATGTGATTCCTCCTGACCATCGACAGTCCAAAGCTCCTCATTAGCTGGAGCTGTGTTTAGATAACCGTTCTTTGCAGATAGGGCACCATGAGCTGTTAATGTGGTTTTCCATTTCCTGCCTTCTCCTTGGTTGTGCTTCGAGCCTTTATTACTTTGTATAATCCTGTTTTGAAAATATTAGATTTGCAGCAGGGACAGGTGAGGAATTTAAAGTGGTGCTCCAGTTTTGGGGACATATTTCATTATTAGAACTAGAACACAAAGAAATAAGAGCCTGAACTTACTTGCTCCTCTGTAGATCCTTAAAACCAAAGAAATGTATAACTTAGTCATAGTAAAGAGAGGGGTTTCTGTTGCCATCTCAGGAAGAATCTGTGAATCCAGAATCCTGCAGGAAAAAAACCTTGAAGTAAAACCAATCTGTGATTTGTTTGGTATTCCAAACTGTCAGAGATATTAGAACACCAGTCTCGAAGCATGTTTACATTTGTAGACTGGGGAAAGGTGTTACCTTGGGATCAATGCTGTTCACTATCTAAGTCTATATATACCTGGCCTTTGTTCCCCAAAGATGGAGGCTTTAAGTGGCTTTCATAATTAGGTCACATCATCATCCTCTTTAATTTTTCCCTTCTAAAAAAAAGACCAAGCACTAAAATAAGAAAAGTCTCAATCCGTTTTTGCTCGCTCTCCGTCCCATCTGACCGCCAGCTTGTTAATGATCTCATTAAAGAGGTCATGAGTTGTCTAATTGGAAGTGGGCTGACTCCTGTTGCACTGCTCTGACCTCTGTGACAGCCTAAAGTTAGAGTGGACTTTTTAACCTGGCTAAATATATTCAAACTTCAACATCAACGCTGTCCTTAGAAAAGCGACCAACCCCTTCAAATAGCTCCAACAACCTTTGGACCCAAAGTTCTCCCTCAAGGAAAGACGTGAAGGAACATTTAAGGAAAGTTAAGTTGCTAATTAGTGTGCATGACGGGATGTGTGAAGGAAGCTGCAGTGAGAAAACCTCAAAGTAGAGAGAGCAAAATGAGCTGCAACACCTTTAAATCAAAGAATAACACCTGAGATGTTACCTTTCTGTTTGTGCACAACACCTTCACACGAGCTCACAGACTCAAGCTGTGTGCACACCAACTATCCATCACATATTCAATCATTAGCTTCACTTCAATAACACACCAGTAAATAGACGTTGTTTCATGCTCATAATTACTCATCAGCTCTGTTGGCTCTATTTTAGTGCTGGTGCAGCCAACACAAACAATGCTACACACACACACACACACACACACACACACACACACACACACACACACACACACACACACAAATGGTAATAAGCCCCAGACCGGCAGCATCAGGCACGCTTTTCACTGATCATCCAGCACTCTCCAGATGCCGCGTGCTTCACACAAACATCTGTCCTTGACCTTGGTAATTAAGAGCCGTCATGGCCGACTCAAAGGAGCCTGTCAGCCAATCACAACCTTCTGTTTACACACATTAAGATGTCAGGGGCATATTTAACCCTTGACTGCCGAATGTATTATATTTGTTACATGAGTTTCAAAGACCTCCATCTCATTAACAGGATAAACATTTTCATATTTATTATTTTTCAAAATGTATTCTCCCCCCTTGAGGATTATCGTTCCACTACAGGCAGCTGAAGTTGTATTTTGTCCCTTTGCTCTCAGGAAATTTTCCACGCCCTTTTTTTTAATTTTCAGAAAAGTTTTTGCTAATTTTTTTTAAGAAGTTGCAAAAGAATAACCTCTAAATTGTGTTTCTTTTTTAAAGTATTTTCTGCATTTAATGAATGCATGTTTACTAAAAACTTAACTAAAAAACTGCAAAACTACTCAATTTATCAAATATGATACAAAATATATCATAAACAAAATGATATCGCAATTTTTTTTTTTTGTGGATTTTGTTAAAGGGGTCAATAAACATCTCAGTTCCAAAACAAATAGAATTTTCTGGCTATTTTTGGATGGGTCATGCTTTTAAGGGTTAAGGTGTGTATAAATGTGTGTTTGGGTAGCTGGTGGCAGGGTAGGGGAGTGTTTCATTTAAATCAAGCCCTGCATTGGCACATAGGCTTTGCTCTTTCTATGTAATATGTCATTCATGCACAGTTGCTCCCGTGCCAATAAAAGTGGGAAAAATGTGTGATATTAGCAAGAACAGCACAGTAATGATAACACTCTGATAATTATAATCCAGTCACCTCAGCAGTAAAAGAAAAAACGCTCCTTCAGTCTTTTTTTTTTTATCAGAACCTATGTTTTAATTAATGTCTGCTAACGAGAGCCCAGAACATGAGGTTAATCATGCCGTCCGTGACAAAATCAGCACAAGTGCAAATTGTTTCAGACCAACTTCTGTGACGTGGACGGGAGCTGTGTTTTTAATTATGCAGACAACCTCTTAAGTGATGGGGAAACCACGGTGACGAGCGGACCATATGCTCCGCAGTCACAACTTATCTAACAGCTGCAAATCAGAGCACAGGTGGTGAGGGATGAGGAGGAAAAACGAACGGGACAAGGATTAACGCTGACAGCTGATCTGAACAATAGGGCGATAAAGCAAAGCAGAGGCAGGAAGAGGAAGGTGATGTAAAATATTGAAAAGATGAAGGTCGGGAAGAAAGCTGAGGTCGAAAGAAATAACAGGTCTACATTTCCTCCCTCTGACCCTCTTCTGATACTCTCACACAAATATCTACCGCTCCATCATCCCCGCAAAAACGACTTTCCTCTTCAGGTTCACCATGCTGTCAGTCTGCAATCGACAAAGAAAAGCTGAGAGGAGAGAAAGACGAAGCAATACAGGGACACCTGTCCACACAATGGCACCAAAGAAGTAACACTGTACTTCAAGCTATTTTATGTTTGGTTTGACTATGGCGCCCCCTGTGGTCAAAGTGGTACCTCCTTAGTCTTGTTCTTTTGTGTATTCTGATGAAATATCTCATTCTGTTTTCTCCAAATGCCAATTCATTCTACAGATGCATCCGCCTTCACTGGTTTGTTCAGTCATACGTCACCAGAGGAGCTTCATGCTGATTGGTTATATCTTGGTCGAACGATTCTCACACCCACGCTGATGACTTTCCCAACAGCTTCAGCTTTACATCTTGTGTTTATGGCTAATTAGCTAATCTGAGCTAACAAACTCTTTAGTGTGTGATTCTCAGACTCGTTTAGCCAGTTAGCACTATTGCCTCACAGAGATGCTAGCATCCCTGGAGATACAAAGTTTTGTTTTACAGCAGCCCCATTAGAAAGATTCAGTTTGTATTAACAATTAAAATCACCTCCAAAGACACTGTTTTTGTCTCTGATGATTTTACAATTTTAGACTGTGTTTTAATGGACAGTAGAGTCGAGGTAGCATGCCTCATTTAAGCTAATCATTACATATGAAGGCAATTTAGCACAGTCCTCTGAGTAAACCATTGATCCAAGCCTGCACTGGATCATTTACTCCATAATAATGTGGTGGTAAACACAAAAGAATAATCATTTCCCCTGATGCTTGAAGGCAAGAGGAAACACAACCGGCTAAACCCATTATAAAACACCAAACCAGTACTGAGTATCAAAGCACATGATGCTGTTCAATGCGTCATGCTGTATTTTTGACATGAGTGTTTGAAATCGGGAGTCTGTTTTTCCAAATGGTGGATTTCTCATTTTGTTTTGCAGTTTTTAAATGAAGACGTCCATTGAGTCCAGCAGATGTGTTGGCATCGTTGTTGGCGGGCTGCCTCTGAACAAAACACAACATGGGTAAACAGGAGTGGATAATGTGTCAGTGTGGAGAGGAATGTGTTTGGATCTATGAAGTGTGACGGCTGCTGTGCACACACAAACGCATCCAAACTGGAGGGCCAGAAGAGTCACCTCAAACCCTCACTCAGAGGCACTTTACTCTCCTGCAGTATCTGAGCACTCAAACTCAAGCACAGCTGTTCGATACCAACAAGTATTTAGTTTGTACTTCAACATCTTGTTCACATGTCCCCATGATTTTTACACCAGCCTGAATTTTTTCTTCCCTGGTTCCCAATGCCTGTAAAAACACTTCAGCATCAGTACAGCGCAGCTCCACACACAATCAGCTCCTCCCCTCTCTCCCTTTGTCCTTCTCACGTTTACGCCCCCTGTCTGTCCTCCTTCCTGTCTTCCCTCCCCTGCACATGCAGAAACACATATCCAATTGTCTCCTCGCCGCACACACAAACGTTTCCTCCCCCTCGCTGTGAGGTCTCGTCCCCGAAGAGCATTCAATCACACCTGAGTATTTCACACTCCACAGAGCCTCTTGCTCATTAAAGCGCTGAAATCCCATGAAATCAGGAAAAAGATATGCTACCATGTATCACGGCTGACTTTTATATCTAATGGAAAAGTGGTGATAAAGTTTATGGGGGACGTGTTATGTGAGGTTTCAAGAGTTGAAAGGGAGAGCACAGGGCAGCTGAATAGGTTCGAGAGGGGTGTGTCGATGGTTCCATAAAAACTAATAGAATAAGTTTATTCTTACAATAATGGCTACTTACATCTGTGCCTCGCTTTAAAGGGAGGCTAGCTAAAATACCTGCTTTCTTTCTATGCCCTTTTTGTCTTTAGAAGTCTGTAAGATAAGTCTGTGTAACCCTCTTTTACAAATCATTCAAACCACTCTCCTTTTTTTATACTCTGCGTATTGTAAGCCATTACGCTGTTTCTCGATTTGCAGATGATTAACAGTTATATCTTCCAATCAGCGTAGAGACCCCACTCTTCTCTCCACCTATTTAAAATTACTTTTTGACATTATGATGTTTTGCTCACAGCGTATGCAGATGATACACAGTTATATTGTCGCTGGAACCAAACAAACTCTTGTAGCTTGGCTGCCCTCTGGGACTGCTTCAAGGTTTAGTGTACACAATCTATTTATGGTCAGTATTTATTTGATGTATATGCCGACAATATACTACGTACTGTTGCTACCCCACAGAACAGCTGTGGGGGTTTTAAATAACATGTTAATTCTCCCAGTTAATGAAGTTGAGGCTGACATTATTACATCATTCTCACGCAGCCTTACACGCTAAGACTAGGTCATCCTTTGAGACATTCGGGACCACTTTTATTCATTTGGGAGGAAATAATGAATAGACATATTATATAAAGTGCCTTTCCAGTTTCTCAACTATGCAAACATTTTGCATTCATTGCGACTGACATGAAAAGTGCCAAGTCACCCGTCAAGACACACTTTTTCATGCACACTTTTGGTGATGCCTTCGAGAGCAGTTTGGTATCTTGCCATAGAACAGTTCTACTTGCAGACTGAGTTCCTGAACAACTCACTTTAACTTTGGAGCCAAAACTTGTGTCTCTATTTGACCCTTAAGCTTGGTTTATGCTTGATGCATCCACGAGGGCCGTGCGGCTTTGTGTAAATGAACAGGAGCATCTAGTGTCTGAAGTAAAAAAAAGGAATACTGGCATTTATACAATTCACCACACACAGATCAGTGGTAAAGATCAGTGATCGCAGTATGATGAACAATTCCTGGCGTGAAATTGTGGCCAAAATTGGCAGAGAAGAGGAATTGGCGAAAAATGTTGCAACAACTTCTTGTACTTCAGTCTAGTGCTGAGGTAGATGCATGTTTGCGATACACCGCCCCCTGCAGTTTGGGAACAGACACTGCACAGAGTGTCTACTCATACCGCCCTGTTTAATCCCCAACTATTCATTACCTTCTCATCTCACACTACCTTGACCTGTCCCCCTTCCCCTCTCTACCTGGAATATTACGGGCTGATTATGCTACCTCCTTCTCATTCTACCTCAAACTGTACCTATTCCGCCCGACCTTAATCCATACTCAACCCATCAGCATATTTCAAATGAACTTCATACCGTTCAGTGGTGTGGTCTTGTTAGCGAATTTATTTATTTCTGTTTTCCCTGCACCTGCATTTATTCATTGAGTATTGATTTTCTGACTTGCATCCAATTAATTGAAATTTTCATTAACCATCCTTGAGGCCTCTTTTAATCACCTCCTGGCTATGACCTTGACCTACAAAGCTCATTTGTACAAGGTCACACAGTGAAGCCTGGCCCCCTAAACCCAGATTTAAAATCCAGGGTGACTACTTTCTGCCACGGCACGACAGCTGAGTCCCACCATTTATTGTATTGATTTTTTAAATCTTTTTCATCAAGGTGAGCCATTTATACTACAAGGTTCTGCTTGGAGTAAACTATCAAAATAATTTGGGACAGGAATTTATGATGTCCATTTTTGGAGAAAATAACTCAACACTTACTTGGAGTCAAATTTTTCTCTCACTTACCTTTGGACCTGAGCAGGTAAGCTTATCTCTTTCTCCCCTTCCTCCCTTTCATACCTCTATCTCTCCTCCCTGCCCTCCAATTCTTGTGCCAGAACCGCTCCCTCCCTCCTCCCTCCTTCCCTCCTTCCCTCCTTCCCCAAACAAATGTCACTTTCTAATTGGACAGCACGGGCGAGCCAGGAGGGCATCACAGTTTTGGACATCTGTTAATCTCGGCGGGTTGCAGCGGGATTGTGGCAGTGACAGCGGCAATCTGGAGCAGCAGTGAGAATGACGCAATGAAGGCGAAAGAGTTTGCACATCTGTGTGCCAGTATAAGGAACGGGTCACGCCAATGACAACACAGAACTCACAAATTAAAAATGCAGCGCTGCGATCCATCACTCTCCGTCTCTACATTCCTGCACCCTGTGATTAACATAACGCACAGACGCGCACCCCGCAGATTCATTCAAGCCTCAGCATCACCTGCACAGGACCACAATGGGTTTTTTCTCCCTCTTTAATGTTTCTCTCTCCTCCATTTCCTTTCTTTCACACACAAACACATAATAAAGCAAAAGCACGCACACAGCGCTTGGGGAACCAATCATCAGCTCCTGTTTTCAGGTCCTGTTTGTGAATGGGATTTTTTACGGGAGAGGAGGAGGAGGAGGAGGAGGTGGAGGAGGAAGGCACCGCTGCATTTGTAAGCATGCAAGCTGCTCTGCTAGGGAGACATTATCACCCCACTCTCTTTTTAAACATCTCTCTGGCTGTCTCTCCTCTGGCTGCTGTCTGATTCATTTTTAATGTTTTGGATTATTTACTCTTGAGTCCTTATTTCCATTTTGGCTTTTTTCTTTCTACCTCCTCGAACTCTCTCTTACTCTTTTTTTGGATGCAGCAGACAATTCTAGCTGCTTCTTCCCTCCTTCTTCCATGTTCTCTCTCAACTTTCCCGAGACACACCATCCTCATCCTCGTCCGGTGCAGTTTCTCATCTTTTTCACTCTCCAGTCACGTCACTCTCCAAATACTGCAGAACAGCTGTTTTTCTCTGCTACATCTTTGTGTCTCTTCCTGCTTTTAAGTAGAAGAGGATGCAAGAACATGTCACACACACATGCACATGCACACACACACACACACACACTCTGTCATGCAGCGGACCCTTACCTCCAGTGACAGTCTTCGTCCCGAGTGCTTCTGGATCCTCAGAGGTTGAAGGAACAGCAGCGATGCTCGCAAGCTTCTGCCTGCTGAAGAAAAAGTGGAGGATAGGAAAGAGAGAAAGAGACAGAAAGAGAGAAAGAGATAAAAGATGAGACAGCAGAGAGAGTGAGAGGTATAGGAGAAGAGAGAGAGAGAGAGAGAAAGTGGACGGGATCAGGCGGGCTGTTGGAAGGAGGAGGAGGAGGAGGCTCTCGCTGGCTGGAGGTGAGATGAAGGGGAGAAAGAGAAAGGGAGGGAGAGATAAAGGAAGAGGGAGGGCGCACTGGATTGGGATAGGAGGAGATTGTGTGATGGTTGAAGGAGGAGGAGGGATTGCAGGGAACAGAGGGAGAGGAAAGTTGGAGAGGCGAGGGAGGGAGGAAGGATGCAGAGAAGGGAGGATGATAGAAGAAGGAAGAGGAAGCGAAAAGAGCAATGGGATTTGGAAACCACAACTTTTCTCCACTACGAGTGTAACCTTCAACAAAGACATGATCAGAGCTCATGTCAGGCTGTCACACGCTGAGGACAATCAATTTCAGAGAGGAGAAAATGTTCCTCCGTCCACTGAATCACTGCAATCCAATCTCGCTGTAGAGATGCTGCAATTAACTCAGGGGCAATAACTTAGGATGGGAAGTAGAGCACAAGAAGCAAGAAAAGATGAGGGAAGACGAGCCGGGAGAGGAACGGAGTGTCAGACAGGACATGGAAAGAGGATGAGGATGAGGATGACATACTGAAAATCCACTAGTCTGTCGTCTTCCTTTAGGACGCTTGCACGAGGGTAACCAGATGTGTCAAGTACAGCGTCCATGAATGCATGCACTCAGTCATAGATTATGAAACAACATGCCCACCAGGCAGGGACCAGTACCAGGCGCCCTCACTGTGTAGGAGCAGACAGAATGCAGCAGATGCTAAAATGTGGCTGCAGCGTCTGTCCTTTTTTATCCTCGTTTTTTGGTAGTTGGTTGCTTTTGGTCGTGGAACGGTAAACCTTCATGCTCACTTCAAAGGTTTTGTGTCTTTTTGGTTCATTTTTCACTTTTCTCTTTATTCACAAAGAGTCATTTGGTTGCTCTTTGTGGACAATTTTTCCTTTTTGAAGTTGTTTGTTTGGTTTTATTGTGATCATTTAAACGGTTGTTTTGTTCCCTTGGAGCCTCTCATTTGTTTTCGCATCTGTGCTCATTTTCCATCAGATGTCGATCTTCTTTGTGGTTATAGTTTAACTCTGAGGATACTCATTTAAATGGAGTCTAAAGGTAAAAAAAAAAAAAACACTCGGGGCCTGATTCACAAAAAATCTGTGCAGCTTTTACAGCCACAAAACATGGCATGCACGAGGGGTTAAATACTCCACTAACTGCGTCTCTTTGCATCAGTGTTGTTTGCACACTCAGATGACCCCGTCCTCTTTCTCTTCCAGCTTCTCTGTTTGCATTTCCTCTTCCTGCCTTTTCCAAATATATGATTAAATTCACAACAAGATAGACCTGACTTTCTTCACCAGAGGCTTTGTCGATTTGAATCCTCTCTGTATTCTGTTTTATGCAGGAGTGCGGCCATGTCTGCGCTCGCCCTGAATCCCTCGCTGGGTGCACTGATTAAGAGCAGCATGCTAAAATACCTCCCGGACATGGTTTGGAAATAAGGTTCTGATTTCAAATTACGGGTCAAGTCTTATTCATCATATCAGGACCCTGGGGGCCAAAAAAGGGACCTTTGCTAATACAGATGAGGTGCATTTTAAAGTCTCTTTTTTTCCCCTCAGTGTCGTGGGTCTGGGTCAGCTCGGGTTCTCTGCAGCTGATGAGCGAGGATTCATTATCTCAAGGACACTTCAATAGAGTGGATGCTTGCCAACACAAAGCTTAATCCTGCCTCCTTTCCCAAAGAAATGCCTTTACTCAGCTGTTTAAAAGCAAACTGACACTGGCAGTCCACTTTTATTAAAGCATGGTAAAATCAACTTCTCTGATATTTAAAAAAAAAAAACACCTGAAACGCCCCAAAGCTGCTCTGTAATGTGATGTTTGCTTCACACTAATGTGCTGCACGGTGGAATTCACGCCGTTGAGACTCTCCAGCAAATAACACACCTGAAGGTACGACACCAAGGTGTGTGCATAGGGTCGTGCTGCAAGCTCTCACGCATGTCGTGTACGACGAAAGAGCATGAGATGGTTGACCGCAGAGAAAAAGAGGAGATGTGGGCAGCATTCCAGCTTTGAGGGCATTTTTTTTCTTCTTTTTTTTTGCCTTACAAGCTGTTACTTTTCTGTCAACTCCAGAGCTGCGGATCAGACCGCAGCTGCCAGTCCTGCACCAACACCACAGGCAACGAGACAGGAAGTGAGAGCCCGGCTCAGCCTCAGAAGTCAAACATCAGATTTAGATAAAAATCACATTTGATCCGAAACTTTTCTTCACGCTCTCTGAGGGAAAAAGACATGCATTGTTAGGTCTCATGCCATTTTAACGGCTGCATGCACAACTGCTGACACGAGCACTCAATTTACTGTGATATCTTCTTTTGCTTTCACTTTCATTCTTCTAGAGCAATGCTGGGAAAGCCACAGTGACAAAATGCAGCCGAGCTGTGACGGTAATAACATCATGATCGTGCGTCTCTTTCTGTGTGGGCCACAGAATTAATGAGACAGGAAAGGAGAGAGGAGATGTGACTCCTGCAGCTGTTTATCAGCTCACAGCACTCTGCTCAGATTAAACCACAACTACTTTATAATTACGGTAATGTATTCTTATTGGACAAGTGTGCCGATCCTTATAAAGAGTCAGATAATTGACTCCCTCCTTTATTTCTCCTGCTTGGGTTCCTCCTCTCTCTCTTTTCCCTCACACGCTAACTATTGATCTCATTAATTTACATCACTTTCTTATTAGACTCAAAGAGTATTTAATGTTACACCAGCAGGACAACAGTGGTGCATTCTTAAAGCAGCAGACTGGAGTGTTTCTTTAGAATGTAAAATCTACAGCACAGCCAGAACAAAAACATGAACATAGTCTCTGACATCAACCATCTTTTGCTGATGCAAAGTTTTGAGCCCATCGTGACCAGAAACTTTCAACTTAGCATGAGGTTTCTTTGAGTTCACATCGCCCTGCAGTACTCTGCCGAAACACAAGGAGGCAGTGTGGGCAGTATAATCGTCAGATCATCTGTTTCCTGCGATGTTTTGATTTCTCTCTTTTTTTTTTTTAATCAATTTTGAGTAAATTTCATACATCAAAAGCAAGTTGGATCCCCTTGTCTAAAAACATGAAGCCTATGTGGAAGTGTTAAAACTGCAGTTCATTGAGTGTCCACTTGAGGCTGACTGCAGAAACATCAGAAACCAAATACACACCCATTCAAAAAGAAAAAAAAAAATCTTTACAGCAGAATTTAACATGTTTACTGGCTGGATTAAAAAATGATGAAGTGTTTACCTAAACACAGATATTTATCTGAATTATAACCAAGAGGCTTGGGGAGAAACAAAATACAAGTAACGATGTTATGTAATTCAGATACAAAAAAAAAAAAAAAAAAAAAAAAAAAAATCTGCTGCAGTTACAAAAAACAAACAATATTACAGTTACAATTAGCAAAAACTGGGATTATTTTGCAGGATTAAAATTTAATGTGTTTTATTAAGTTATACATCTATTTAAAAAAAAGTGTGAGAAAAGGAGAGAGATGGTTTGGGCGTGTCTCAAACACATGACATGCATGTATACCACTCCGACACTGTAGGAGACTCAGAGTGAGAGCATGTTATGTCTTCCAGCTGTGAAATTGATGTCATGATCCAAGGACTTGACTTTTAATTTAAAGAAACATTCACAGGTAAGAGCACTAATATGAGTTAGAGTTAAAACAGTATTATGGGTGTTGTTATTCCATACTGTGAACTAAAACAGAGCATATTGTGTCTGCCATGTAAAAGAAGAAAAGTATTTATTTTTTTCTTAATAAACCATGTGGTTAAGACTTGAACGCTTTCATCGTCGGACTATAAGCTACTGCATAAACTTGGTGTCCTCAGTTTTTTTACAGGGTCAAATTGTTCAGCTGTCTTACAGAGTACACAAAGTTAGTCACTTTATTCATATTTAGTTTCTTTTGTCTTTGTTAACGTGTTTTTTATTCCAGTAATCCAAAAGTAATTGAAAGTAATCAAGTAATCTCACTTTTTGCTATCCTGCAAATTTTTCCACTCTTAAGGACTTACTGCCATTATTTTGCTAAAGGGATTTTTACAGCTTGTTAATTAACTGTTTCTTGCTCACACCACCTTGCATTCATTTATCTCAAGCTGTTGTTTAATATACTTAACTGCACTGGCAGTGTTCACACACCAGGTGGCAGGATTGAGGCTGAAATGGCATTACCAAGCTGCCTGAAAAAAAAAACCCAAAGTGACAGGATTACATTGATGATTTCATCGCATCATTTCAGATCAATATCAGAATTAAAGGTTTTAGTTTTAATGAAAATAAACAGAGGGTATAAACAGCAGGGACCCTCTATGAGGAGGTTACAGTCCAACATAATAAAACAGCCAAGACATAAAATCGTATAACAATATTTTGAACTGCACAGGTTTTCAAGTCAGACTTTTCAAATCACTGAAAACTCACTTTCATAGAGATGCCTGTCGTCCTTTCATTTCCTTTATTATTGTATTACTTTTTATTCCATCCTATTTCCTTTAACTGCTTCACCATCCTAATACCTTTCTAATGGTTTAGTTTAGTTTCTTTTACAACTTTTTTTCCTATAAATATTGTAGATATATTGCCGATTTCATCTCCCTTTATTGCTTTTATTTTACCTTATTGCTTTATTTCTTTGTCCTGCTTGTTGCCTCTTTCAAGACTTGAATCATTTCTTACTTTAATCCCTTTAACTTTCTGCTCCCTCTGAGCTCATTTTCTATTGTTGGGACATTGAAATAATAAGAATCTCCAAAAGCATACCAAAAATATTGCAAAGCTTTTGCAACCATTCTTGTCCACATTTAAATGATTTATTAATTGAGTTGTACCTCTCAGAGAGAATGTGTTGTGTTTTCTGAGTTTGACGACATTTCATTCATTTATTTATTTATTCTGCATGTCTGACTCTTCACACTGACAAGTTCCCCTTCCGTTCTGAGAACCAGAGGAAAGGTTTCTTTCTCAAGAAGTAAAGTTATTCTTGTCTTCCTCAATTATTTGGTCAGGCGGGCGGTACATCAAGAAATATAGACATACTTTTCTTGTGATGTGATAAAAAACAAGTTTTGCTGTTTTATTCCACACAAAAATCTAACACCCTATTTTTTTAGATTTGAACTTGCACAATATTTATTTTCTATTTCTTTTTTCTTAACCCTCAATAATAAATTGGTCCCTCTGATCTTCACACCATCTACTTTGTGTGACAGAGAGACATTTGGAGGAAGTGAGAGGGTGAGAAGCAGAGAGAGAGAGAGAAAAGAGTCAGCTGAGCCTTTTGAACAATGAGCTGAAGAATGAGGTGAACTGGACATTGACAGGCTCAGAAACAATAAAAAAAGAAGGTAAATTGTTACATAAATACATGCAAGTGTGGTTGTTTGTAAAACAAATGGAAAATTAATTTCAAGAGGTAACAGAAATACTCCTAATCAGCCATGAGAATTATTTTTATTTCGTTGTTAATGTTTCCTAGAAGTAGGATGAAAATGTGTGATTTGAGTCAGTTTCCAGCATTGAATATCAACAGAAGTGAAAGTTTCACAGCATTGATACAGTTCAGAAAAAAAATCCCTAATCTCATTCCTGGATTCAGCGCCCTGTCGATGTTTCACAAAACGTAAGAAGCAGAGAACCGTTGTGTGTTTTGGGTCACTGCACCAGTTTGGTTGGTGTAAATGAATCAGCTAACCAAGCTCTCAACTATGATATAACAATAAAATTTTCGAATAATTCTCCCCACACATTGTGAACTGATAGAGAAAAAAACTAATCAGACCATCCAATCAAAATCAGTTTTAGTAACCACTTGGAAGCAGAGGCAGACTATTGACCGTTTAATTCATGTGACAGAATTCAATGAAAAACAGTCTCATTATCTTTACTTTCTGCTCTCACTGTGAGCAACTGCAGCTGCTGTCTTTGTTTTAAATTGTATGCTTTAAGTTATGAACATTATGAATAAACTTGAAATATTCTGTAGAATCATTTTTTTCATAAAGATTTAGAAAAGTGATTAAAGAAAGTTATTGTTAGATCAATAGAACTTTTTTATTTCTCACAGTTTTCACATGTGATTCACAATGAGGGAAGAAGAACTTACTGCATTATAACACTAAAACTACTGAAAGAATAACCAATTAATGTGAAATATTAAGTATATTAATGTTAGCTCTGTATTTTTTTCCATGATGATTTTTTTTCTAACATTTGTTGTCATTTTTTGTTTTCATTTTTTTTTAAATTATTCAACCAGGAAAGCCTCACTGAGATTAAAAATCTACCACAGACAAGCAACACAAAAAAATCAAAATCTAATTTAATCCAAACCAACAAGATCTCACTTGATTGAACAGCTTGAACTTCATGTGTGATTCTGAAACTAGATATAAGTTGTTCATCAAAGTGAAAATGAAAATCTGAGCCAGCTCAGAGTCAGAGAAACTGCATCTCAATACACCCACCTTTGGTTGATTGTAAATGATTCTATTTTTAAAAGAAAAGAAATCTCTGAAATGAAGTAATAAATCATCACATTTTCAGCAGGATTTAAAAATAAGATAAATATCCAAACAGGAACTTTCACAGAAAGGTTTCTGTGTCCTTAATTCAGAGGCAGGCAGAGGATCAGCTACTGTATTCATTAAACGGTGTGTATCATAAAACCCCTGTGGGCAGAAAGTGTTGATTTGCTGGATTTAAACATGAAATATTTAATCCTTACTATCTGTTTAATTTGTTCAAACTGACTCACTATGTGTCATATTCATCCAAACACTTTCTGTCAGGTCAGATTATCATTCTCTGAATTGTATTAAGGAACGTCGACCTCTATGCTCCCGAACAATAACAACACTTCCTGAATAATGCATTTTTTAAGCATGCAAATTCAGCTGATGGTGTAATAAATAATAAATGTCATGTGGACAGAAAGAGGAAACTGAGGCTGTTTTAGAGGAAACTCCCACAGAGCACTCGGCTGAGTTCATGAGGAGTGACAGACGGGCACACAAGTCTTCATCATGTAAGTTAAAAAAACTGTGATTTGGGGGGTTTAAAGGACTTTTATAAAAGCAACATTGATTCCTCGGCTTAGAACTGTCCAGATTGTGACACTTATCTCTAATCTGCTCTAAAAACTCCTGATGTGTCTTGACGGAGGACTTATTGGTCATCTTGTTCATCTGAGAGCGAAGAGTGAAAAAAATTCTACATGTTGAAATCCTTTGGCGTAGACTTCCAGAGAACTTTCTAAATGACAGAACAATTGTGCAACATTCTGACGCTGGTATCAAACATCTCAGGTGAATGTTAAAACTTCAAATAACCAAAAAATAAATAAATGAAAAACAAAGTCAGCAACCGTAAAATCTTAAACGAACTTCATGTCTTCTTGGAGCATATTTCTTTTTTACCTGTCAGATCTGAGCTTTCAGGCTGATTCTTGGCGGATAAATAAGACGGTAATTAGAGGGGGAAGGTGTTTTCATGGACCACTGCTTCTGGGGGAAAAGTTGTTTAGTTCCAATTGTAAGGTTTTTTTGTTTCTTTTTTTTTTAATTCTTATTTTTTTTTACGTTTCCTTAATGTAAATTTATTTATTTGCTTGTTATTGTCATGCTTTCAAGCTGAAAACTGAACAAATCTAAGGTCTTAGTTTAAAATTTTAAACACGTAAAGACAGTTCAGACCAATTTTTAACTTCAGAAAGAAAACAAACACAGAGGATGATCGACGTCAGGTGCGTGTTTTTCAAAGCGGCAACCCCTGGTTGAAAAATTTGAAGGCGACGCATTGGTGCAGAAAGCTGCAGTTCATCAAGTGTCCACTAGGGGCTGGCAGCAAAGGCACTAGAAACCACATACACACATTTAAAAAAAATCAGATCTTTACAGCAGAAATAAACATGTTCACAGCCTATTACAAAAAATGATTTTGATGTGGTGATCGTGCCCCTGTACATTCAACCTCTTTTGCAAACCTTGCTGATCAATTCACTCTTTCCATCATTGCCTACATGCGCACATTTTCCAGGTATCTGATCATATATTTGTTCACCTGCCTTTGATTTTGGTTTTATGTCAGCATCTCATGAACTGTATTACACACATCACCTCAGACAGCAAAGAACAAAAGGTTATTAGGTTTTGAAGTCAGTGTTTGCTTCCCACACGGTGCTCTTTGGTGTTTCCCCAAAACAGCAGACAAAGAAGACAAAGAAGGAGTCCTGAGAGACTTAGAAAGATAAGCATGCTTTTTAAAGAGAAAAGGAAAAATGATGGGGATTGGCACTGAATAAAGATTATTCTGAAAACTCTCTCAGACGTTTTATTAAATGATATAAAAAAAAAAGAAGTAGTGAAAAAAGAGCAGAGCATTTTCACACTTCTGTTTATTTGGTTCATCAGTTCTCTAAAGTTCTCTGTTAACAGCCTCTCGCCTCTATCTGCACCAACTCCCAGCATCACTCGAGGCCTTCCCTCAGCATTTCTGAAGGCGTAAGCATTTTCTCCAGAGATTGAACAGAGCTGGACTGCTCCCTCAAACAAAGTGATAAAACTGCTCATCTGTGTCAACACTGTGGTTTATTATGTCCCCCTGTGTGTGTGTCTGGAGACAGCACGTGTATTTCCTTTTTATCCACACACATGTGAGAAAGAGAGATAAGAAGCTGGAGGATGTGGACGTCATCCCACAACAAGCACACACTCGAAACGGAACAGAGTGTGTGTGTAGTGTGGTCATGACACATTTCTTCTGTATTTCTAGTAAATGAACTAATTTCTCTCTCTCTCTGTTTCTCTCTGTGTGCTGTGTAAACATCTCCAAACACTTTTCATCACGCGTCTAAACACAGCCGACTGACCCGGGAGAAAAGAGGCCCTGATAGTGTCTCCTTGAAATGCTGCCTCTTCTCTGGGCTGCGCTGAGTTCAGCGCTCCCTGCTTGGGCCCTCACCTCGGGTCCAAACAGCTGTAACATCCAGGAGAGCATCAGCCTGCAGCACGGTAAGATCCAACTCTTCTCTAAGCTTGAAAACATAAGACGAGGAAGAAGAAAAATGCAGTGTAATCTGTGCGGGATGGTAACAGGAAGTGGTTGATTTTAACCCAGTGATGGGTTATTCTTCATGTTTCTGTAACTCATAACATATTTTAACTTAATGTCAACTGCACAGAAGGTAAGAAAAGAGTATAACTGTAGTGAGGGAGTGAAACTAAAGCAAACACAACTTTATACTTGCTGTTATTTTCTACATTTTTAAAGAAAGACAACAATAAAACAAGTTTTTAGACTGAATGAAAATGTTCAGTTTGTCGTGATTTTTAAACCCTCTAATGTAAAGGAAGTTTTGATAATAATAACAATGATAACTTTATTATGTAGAATCTTTAAAAACAAGTTTACAAAGTTGACAGACAAACATATTCAAAAGAGAAATTAATAAGTAATTGATGATATAAATGATTCAATTCAAATGTACAAATAACATCAGAATCCAGCTGACATGATTAACCCAGCGGCATTTGATCCAGAGCAATGAGAATCGAGACCTTGAGGAGCAAAGATGGGAAATGATGAAGATAATTTAAAAGAGAAAGAAAAGTAGGGGAGAATGGGATTAGTCGTCACATGTTTTTTCACTCTAGTGTGAATTCCTCATCATCAAAACATCTTTCAAGAGTCATTCCTACATTAAATTGAAGCTTAAGGTGTTGGCTTGAAATATGTATCCCTCTCCTTTCCTAACTCATTGCAACAAAGAGGTAATTGACTATCAATGGCAACCATCCCCGTGATGGGGTTTGTTGTCACAATGTTATTTTAATGGTAAAAGCCTTTTAAAAAAAGCAGGAATAAATTTAAATGTTAAATTGCATTGACAATTTGAAAAATTCATAACTTAATTCATTTTAACACAAAATAAGAAAGGAACATGAACAGAAAACACATCTTTGGACCAACCTACTGTATATAACGTATACATACGTATGCGACAACCAACCCCAAATAAAATGTGAGCTGAATCTTTACAATTTGGCATGAAAAACACAAAAAGTCCGCTCACCTCAAGTTCAGCTGTCTGACTCTAGAGAAGACTATGAGCTCTTATCCCAATTCTGTAAATTTCTATCCCACAATTTTAAAGACACCGCCCTCTAGTGGTGAGATGTAATGAGTGTGACGACTAACCCCATTCTCCCCTAGATATGAGCTTCAATGACACTAGAATAAATGAACATGGTTAAACAAGTAAAAGTCGTAGAAGTATGAAGGGGTATAAGAAGATATGAACGTTAAAGTAATTAAGGGCATGGTGAACTGAAATAACAATAAAAACAACAAGAAGAAAAACAGTTTAAAAAACAGATATGCTATGGTCCTGTGTTTTCTGGATTTAAATTTAGCTACTTTGAGCTCGCTTTGTTGCCCCACCTTCTTTGAGAAAGATGTTAAATGCAGGAATTCCCCCAGTTATGTTGTGTTTTTAACATTTAAATACCTAAGCAAACTCCTTGTTCAGAAACCTCACTTCCTCCTCCTCACCAGAGTCCTCGTTGCTGAAATCTTTGCACTGCCACAACGACTACGAGTCGTACGTCCACTGCAGTTGGAGGGAGCACGGACTCACGGGTGTGCAGCTTTGGTTCAAGACAGAAAACAAAAAGTAAAAACACGCTCACTCGCTCACAATGTGGGGATATTATGTGTGTCTTTTTGTCTCTGAGGCCTTACTGTCGTGTGTTTGTGTCTCTGCAGTGAGCTGTGTGTGCCTTATGAGGAGGCTGCTGGACACGTTGTCGACGAGCACAGGATCGTCCAGTGTCGATACAAAACTCGAGCTTTTTCCATCGCCATCAAACACACTGTCTTCTTCCTCGACAAGAAGACCCACTGCTTCTCCGTCCCACAACAGCCTCTGGATCTCTCTCAGCTCTGTGAGTTGGGAGAGCATCAGTTAGCTTTCTGTAATAATCATGAGTGTGAATGTTTAACTGTAAGCTGTGTGTGTTGTGCAGTGAGAGCACGCACACCCGTGAACCTGTCCACACATGACGCAGAGGATGGAGGCCGATGGATCAGCTGGTCCAGCCCTTACGCCTCCTCTTCCTCCCTGGATGAACAAATCTCCTATCAGCTCGGCTACAGGGCGAGCACACAGGACAACTGGACGGTTAGTGAGAGAAGCACACACTTTATTATGTTTTAAAAGCATTAAAGCATGCGTTGAATTTATCTGATCATCTCTGTTAATCAGACACAAAAAAAAGGAAATGAGATTATTTTTACTCTAAACAGAGGTGTTTAATGTGAGCTGTGCATGCGTGGTTCCTAAACAGAAGGTTTAAGCAGCTCACTGCTGCGTGGCAGAGGCAGTTAGTGGTTTCTGTAAATCATATTGGAGGCTTCCTCTGACAGGAAAAGTGGTGCAGGCTCAGAATCCCTGGGGCCATGTTGAGTCTGAGCTCTGGTGATGGCACAAAGAAGACTAAAAATATCCTTCAACACTGTACCGACAACAATTAGCATATGCTAACGTTGCAGCCATGCAACAAATCTGTACAAGTCAGGAGTAAAGATATTATGTTTAAGAGTATGAAAGATTAAGATGAAGATTATTCTGGTCTTGCCTGGATTCTGATGCACTCTGTCCCCTGACTCTGCAGACTCTGAGTGTCACAAACACCAGCGTCAGACTCCAGAGCCACCTGCTGATCCCAGGTCTCCAGTATGAAGCCAGGGTGAGGGCTCGGACCAGCGTGGCTCAGTGGAGTGACTGGAGTCCTGTGGTGACCTGGATGATTGAGGATGGTTTGTACCTTTATTCATATTCCTGTGCACAAAGCAGCTTCATCTTTAGCACACATCTGAGGAACCAGTCTGGCTGGCATTTTTGATTTATTGGATCATTTTCATGCCAAAGGGTTTTTTTTTTCCTCTGATGCAGACCCGCCTCTTTATCTCTTATTCTCACATTTCTAATCTTCTCCCTCTGTTTGTTTTTATGGTAGCTTTGGAAAATTCTAGTGCCTAGGGGGTGTTGTTACTAGCTCTTTCTCTCTCACCCCTCGTTTTGGCTGTTGATGCAGGGCATTCTCCCAGCATGCATTGTGTCCTGGAAGGAGAGAAGGAGATAATGTGTAGCTGGGAGTTGAGCAGAGAGACGGCACACCTCATTTCCTACCAGCTGGCCTGTCGACACAACCGGACTGCACCGTGAGTTGACAAATATCAGCTGGTGACTGTCGATTCATTCTCTCAGCTGACTGTTACTCTTCTGCTCTCTTTTTTTCTATCTGTTCAGGTCTGAGGGATGTTGTGTGAACTTAACAGTGACCTCTGACCCCAGTGGGATGGTGCTGAAGTACAGCTGCTGGCTGACTGTCACAGACCCTGAACATCTGCTGCTGGAGCTCGTACCGACACGCAATGCCAAGACTTTTGAAGCCTACAAGCACAGTGAGCAGACTGCAGACAGGGTGCCACACGAGGGGGGGGGGGGGGTGCTGATAACACAAATTAAAAACAACAGGGTGATAACAAAGCTCTGCAGGCGAAGCTAAGCAGGCCAGGTATTGTGTAACTGAGTCACCACCTAGTGTTTGAAAGGTGCTACTGCATATATATATATATATATATATATATATATATATATATATATATATATATATATATATATATATATATATATATATATATATATATATATATATATATATATATATATATGTGTGTGTGTGTGTGTGTGTGTGTGTGTGTATGTACTGCAGGGGCACCAGAGAGTCACAATAAAGATTAAAAAAGCACAGTTCCCCCGCTTTAATCTAATAACATTCTACTATGACTCAATATTTTCCGCAGTTCGCCCAAAACCACCACAGCAGGTTAAGGTGAGAGAAAAAGGCAGAAGCTGGAGGGTGGATTGGTCTGATCCGAGCACAGCCTCCAAACTGAGGCTGAATTATCAGGTCTGCTATTACAGGACAGAGGAGCAGGTGAGGGACTTTCACCTTTGAGCTCGTACACATTTATATCTGCAGTAAATGCAACCCTCTCTGTTTGTTGTTTTTCAGGGGTGCTCCGTCCCTCTCAGTGTGGATGCCATGTCCCTGATCATCCTAGACACGTCTCTGGTTCCGTCTCAGCGCTACAGGGTCAAGGTCAGGTCTCTGGTTGATCCTGGACCAGACTCCACTTATGAAGGTATCCCATCTGAGTGGTCTGAGCCTGTGGAGTGGACTTCTCATGAAGGTACTGCAGCATGCACATGCTGGGATGTTAAACAACACATGATGATTATTACAAGCCTTCTTTATGTTTTCTGTCCGCTGCTGCAGCCACCTGGTCCTCAGACACCCTCATTTACTGCTCCATCGCTGGGTTTGTGGCCTTAGTCTTCCTCACATTCTACTTCATGAGTCCAGCTTGTCAGAGGTAATTTACTCTCAAGCTCCTGACACGCTCTCTTTTGATGCTCTTCCATCTTTAACAGCATCTCTTTTTACACTTTGAACCGATAGGAAGCTCATACTGTGGGTGGACTCTGTCCCATCACCGGGCAAAAGCAAAATCCTCTCAGAGGTCAAGGTGAGACTCAGTGATCCCACTGACTGAATTACTTTAATTTCATTCATCAAGAGCTTGTTGGTGTTGTTTTTTTATAGTTTTGTCACCCATGTTGTAACATGTCTGATCCAGACTGCAACCACCCAGACCCTGATGCAGCATGAGGACACATCCTTCTGCAAAGTGCAGCACTCAGAGAGCCTGTTGACATGGTGATATATCTCAGGTATCTCTGGTAATATACTGTCTTCTGTTAACCGTCATTAACTTTTCCACTATCCATGTGCTGCAGCTCCTCTGATGCTCCGCTGTGGCCAACTAAGGACACTGAAGGAAAGTTTCTAGAAGAGGATGAGGGCTGCTGGACCAATGATCACCTGCCTGTCCATGCTGAGGTTACAGGCTCTGAAAAGTCCTCCATGAGCTTCAGTGGGCCATACATTTTCTGTGAGGTCAGTAAGAATGTTGTTTATCAGGTACTGAGTAGCTGAAACTTCTCAAGTTCTGGTGTTCACCCCCACTAGACATCTACATTGGTTAGGGCACAATTATTTGTCAAATAGAAAGACCCGTGCTGGCTTTTTTCCCCTGGTTTCCAGTTTCTGCCTGTATGCGAAGCTAACCAGCTGCACAACAACACAGGCTAGCTGTGTTTTTCTCATTTTCAGTCTTCATGCAAAACTATCCCACTGAATGGTGGCTATTTCTTCAGTGCTTTTAATAAAATTGTGCACGATTGTAGTTGTATCATACGATAACAAAAAATGTTCTGTAATTATGCGGGCAACAGACACAATTGATGCTATGTTGTTTTCTTTCGAACAGGCATCAGAGCCAAACAAGAATCCAGAAGATGTAAGGCATCAGGAGAAAGAAGAAAAAGAAACCCCGCTGTGTGACTCTGTATCTCTTCCCCTGGGGAATTTCACCCTATGGGGGGAAGATTACGTCAGGCTACCTGGCAGAGTCGCCTCAACACAGGACCTTGTATCTCACACTGATTCTGGTAAAAACACGCACCTGCAAGACAGTGCTGAGCAGAACCAACAACATTCAGATACATTAGCTTGGCAGGATTATACGGACGTCCAGGCGACAAACAGCAGCCTCAAAACACCTTCCTACACCTCTTTGACTTCCTGGCCTCAGGAGGGCACCATACAAGCCTCTGGATACTGCCACATCCCCACAGCTCACATCAGTGCAGTAAAGTAACAAAGAGAATACATGGACATGTTGGGGTTTCTCAAAAACGCAACAACAAATCAAGATACAAGCATTTGCTTTAAGGTAGGTAGGTTTAAAACAGTTTACTTTTTTAGACCTTTTTTGTCTGATTATATGTGCTTTCATAGCCAAAGACAGGTATAATGCCCAACCAATAGAGGGCAGTATTGAGCTTAGTATGAAAGTGAAGAGCAACAGTCATTGTGGTGGTAACGGTGTATAAAGCTCTGTCAATGCATGTGTGTCTTTTTGTCCCACAAATACATATTTTATTCCACAAGTAAAACCACATACCTGGCAGCCATGAGTTGAGCTGCCTTGTTGGTCGGCTGATGTGCATAATATAAAATAATAAAATCAAATGTATATGTATATACACTTAGCAGCCACTTTATTAGGTACACCTTGCTAGTACTGGGTTGGACCCCCTTTTGCCTTCAGAACTGCCTTAATCCTTCGTGGCATAGACTAAACAAGGAACTGGAAACATTCCTCAGAGAGTTTGGTCCATCTGGACATGATAGCATCACACAGTTGCTGCAGATTTGTCGGCTGCACATCCATGATGCGAATATCCCGTTCCACCACATCCCAAAGGCGCTCTATTGGATTGGGATCTGGTGACTGTGGAGGCTGTTGGAGTCTAGTGAACTCATTGTCATGTTCAAGAAACCAGTCTGAGATGATTCCAGCTTTATGACATGGCGCGTTATCCTGCTGGAAGTAGCCATCAGAAGTTGGGTACACTGTGGTCATAAAGGGATGGACATGGTCAGCAACAATACTCAGGTAGGCTGTGGCATTGAAACGATGTTCAATTGGTACTAAGGGGCCCAAAGTGTGCCAAGACAATATCCCCCACACCATTACACCACCACCACCACCAGCAGCCTGAACCGCTGATACGAGGCAGGATGGATCCATGATGTTGTTGGCGCCAAATTCTGACCCTACCATCCGAATGTCGCAGCAATGGAGGGTTAATGTTTTAGAGTTTTATCTTTATTACCCATTTTAATATTTATTATTACTTTTGTTACTGTTATTACTTCAGGGACGCCCCTAAGTGTGTGTCACCCTTAATCACCTGGAAAGTGATTGTCTGGGTCTGCAAGGGCTCAAAATGGTATCACTCTGATTGGGACAGCACTTTGCTACTTCTCACGTAACCTGCATGTCATCAAGTAGCTCACCTGAGCAGCAGTATGAATTGTTAGTGAAAAAGTTTTAGTCTGAAATAATTGACATTTTTCCTGATATACTCCTCTAAACCAAGAGTTATATAAAATAATATAAAAAAGTTAATATAAAAAATCTGAATATATAAATCAAAATGCACATACATGATGAATAAAGATGTAAAGATTTGGGCAGAATCAGCCTGTTTTATACATTTCTCTTTATTAATCAGTAGCCTACATTTTTTTATTTCAACCCTCAAATTCTGACCCATCAAATAAAATATAAATAAACAAACAAACAAACAAAATGCCAGATAAGTCTACTTTTGTTTTATCAACTCTGAACAAAACCCACAAATAACCCAAGTCCTCTTAGTGGTAACATAAAATACTTTGTGAATACAGGCCCTGGTCTCCATGAAAAGTTGATGAAGTTGAGAGACGCTGTGAACAGCTGTGACACCGTCCCAAAAAGTCTACCTCCCGGACTGTCTCTCACTCCCTGGGATCTCAGTAACAGTCTCTACCTGCTCACTGCCCTGCTGCTGTTGACCATATTTAATTATATTTAAATCTTATAACAACGAAACCCAAGTTTTCAGAGTGTAACACAAAGTTTGACTCACTAAAGTTTTATTGGGTTATTTGTCTAATGGAGGTGTGGCCGTTTAACTTGTGTGGGGTCAACTCGGATGCTGTGGCATCCTCAAGCAGCCACTCAGGTACCAGGACCTTTGGTATCTCAGGGAGCTCCGAGTTGACTTGATTAGCATTGCGTGACACGGCTGTCATGACAGGTCTGACAGAAAGGGGGTTCTTTCATTATGCTGGAGCTGTGGGTGTGGGGGGTCAGGGGTGGTTTCTTTAACCACACATGCAGGGGATGGAGGCGGCATTACTTCATCTGCAATCTTGAAAACTGTGTCCAGATTATTGCTATGCTTTTTCATCTCCTGGTGTTCCTTCTTCAGCAGCTCCTGGTTTTGGTCCTCAGCACAGAGCATAGTAAAGGTTGGGCTGGCCTGAGAACCATGAAATTAAAAATTATATTAAAATTCAGACATAATATGCATGCAAAAATGATGTTCATCATGCTGGATCAGTCATACCTGGTAATAGCCGTACAGCCCTGGTTGAAGGCCACTCAAGGGTAGTTGTACTGCTTGCTGCTCCTGAAAGCACCGGTAACCTTTAAAGAAGACAGATGAAAATGTTTGACAGGTTTTTAGTTTGGACTGATCAATAACTTTATAAAATCTTGATGAATTATCAGCTATATTTTGAACATACAGATCCTTGTTGTTACATATAAGCTCCTGCGTGTTTTCTACTTGAATTAAATTTGACTGCAACTGTCGTTTGAAATCTGTTCAACAGGTTAACTGCTTTAACGCCTACCTGGGGATAAGTTGTCCTGCTGATATTGTACCATTCCTACAGGGGCCCGTAAACCTGGCTGAACATTCATGGCATTGGAGCTTGAGGCTACTCCAGCATATTGTTGGTTGAAAATATTAAAGACACCAGGAGAAAGAGCTTCACCATGACCCCTTATCAGATATTGTGGAGGGACTGGGGTTCCAAAGTTAACAGTCCAAGGCTGGGCTTTTATTGGGTAGGAAGGATGAGCTGACTCCTGATGGGGAAAGCTGAACAGTGGAAATCTTTCTACACAGACAGAGAAAAAGGCAAAGCGTTATAATAACCTGTCAGATTAGTGGTTACTACGGTGACATTAAATGTGCAGGGTTGCGAAATAAACTCTTTTATCTCTCACAACAGAAACTGTTTCAGTTATGTGATATTTTATCTCCTTTCCCTTTTCTTTCACCATGAGGCCTTAAAAAAATCACATGTGTTTACTCGCACACCAGCAGCTGATGTCCTCACCAGCCTTCTTTCTGGCCAGTCTCCTCAGACCCTCAATAAGTTCAGGGTGGCTTTTTTTGAAGTTGGGGTTGAAAAAATGTTGCATCTCCACACTGTCTGTGGGAAAGAGTTGGTTGTCTTCATCCAATGGTTTTTTTTTTTTGAAGCCATACATATGGAGCTGACGGATGAAGCTTGTGAATTTGTCGGTTTTGAAGGTATCAGCTTTGTTGGGGAAGAGGGAGCAAGGAGACAGGATCTGTCTCTCGAAAAGCTGTTGATCTATGAGGATGCCTTCACCGTTGCTGTCCCAGCAGATGGAAGTGTAGGCTGGGTTGTTCACCAAACGCCACAGTTTGGCTTGGAAGCTCTGGGGGTGGATGGTGTCAGGTAATGTGTATTCAGTAACGTCCATGTTTCTGTGCCTGGGATTGGACAAAGACAGATAATGTTAGGAACACCAATGACATGCGATACATTTGTCAATATTATAACTCTACCTGTTACACAGGAGTCTTTTTGCTTGTGATTTATTACATATGTAAACACATTAAATTATTTTTGTATTTTGAGACATTTCAGAAAATTCAGTCCTCATTTAAAGAGAGTAGATTGTTTTAATGTTATTCCAGTCATTAAAATACATCCCATTACTACCTTGAAACAAAAGTTTCAGTTTTTGTGCTTTTGCAGATCTTCGACCTCTTTGCTTGAAGCTAAAACCAGGGTACATTTCTAATTCAGCATGAACTTTTCAATTAAAATATTTAATTTTTTGTGCTTTCTTTAAAAAAAAAAATCTTTCTGTGTTTTTCAAGGTTTCACCAAAGTTTATATTAGGTGCCTATTAAACTAGACTTAATGTTTGAATCGTGTTGGTTTTATGCATATTCACATCCTAAAGGATTTCACTTCTTGGTTTTGTTGTTGAAATTTCTGTTATCCTTAAGTCCTTGGAAGGAAATTCCATTTGAAAATGTGCCTAGTTTTGATTTTTCACATGATATTTGCTCTTATCACCAACTTGCCTAAAAATTTGGTACTTGCAGTTTCTGCATTTATCTAACAACACAGCCAACAGTACTTTGAGAAGCATATAACCATACATGAAAAAAAATATTCCCTATATGAGTTATTAACAGGTTTGAAAATTTCTGTTAACATAAAATATTCACAAAAACACAACGTGCATAATAATTAAGCACATGGTGTATCTCCTAAGATTTCAATCAATTCCAACTGTTAATCGTTATTATCCTGGTAAAGTTGCTTAACTTAAAAATCCTGATAACTCACTTGATAAAGTTACCCACAATAATTTTTCTTCTGTGTTGCAAAGGCTGTACTTTAAATGTGTGAAGTTACATTCTGATACATTTTTAATATTCACTTTGAGAGGAATTTGCTAACCTTTTTTGAAACTAGCTTGAACGAGTCGTTAGCTAACACAAAAAGCGATCTCACTCATTAGAAATGATCAGAAGTATCTTACGCCCAGATACGTTTTCAAATTAGGAAATTCTTAATACTTTTTATCATTATTACTTCTTACTGCCTTGTTTTGTAGTAGAATCCACAAGCACCACCGTGATGAAAGTACCTGGATCACTAACGAAGGCTGACTGTTCCTCTCCTGTCCTCGGACCGTTTATAGATTTTAACCGTTGAAATTCAACGTTTATTCTTCTGACAGAGTCACCAACTGATCACTGTTCATGTTAGAGCAGAACAAGAAAAAACGATTAAAACTTTGTATTAAGTTGTGACTATAACTTCTGAGTAAAATGACGGTTTTATTTTTGTTTATCTTTTATTCTGTGATGTTTAAAACATGGCTATCAAGAACTATAAACAAATGATAAGTTTGTCAATTTGCCTCTTTATATAGTTCAGTAATGTTTCATTGCAGGGTGTTATTTGAATTTAAGTTTTTCCCCTTCATATTTTTAATGTGTTGGATTATTTTTAGGTAACCTATGGGAATACAGATGGAAATTGGCCTTTAACTCACGATTTGCATAAATGTTCATTTTCCCCGTAAATGTAATAAATAAATGAAATGTTCAACTAAAGAAGCTAAAAATCTGTAACTAAAACTTAGCACAGACACAGTTTATCTTATTTTACATCATAAAATGGAAAGGCTGACATGCTATTTATTTATTTATTTATTTATTTATTTATTTATTTATTTATTTATTTAAAAGTGTAGATTATTATTGATAATTTAAAATGAACTATACACTTACATGTCAAGATATGCTGTGAATAAATAGTTGTTGAGTGAGGATCAGTCAAGAATGTTTGGTCCCATTGATGCAGAAATCATTAGAATATGGCTCAAATGTTCTTTTAAAGACACAACCATGGCAGCATTATAATGAGTTCAGTCAGACAAAGGTCACCTTAAAATTAGAGAATTTAGAAACCCAGAGATTAAAATAGCAAAAATGTACCTGGACTGTAAATTTTAGGTATAGCCTACAGTCTTATTAAAAATGAATTCTTATAATACTGAAGCACCTCCTTTGAGGTTCAACCAGTTACACCATATGCAAACTGCTGTAAAATTAAATCCAATTTTACCTCCATAATCTTAAAGCATTACTTTAAAATTACTTTACTTCTAAAATTTCTCATAATAACCTTTTATCTGCTAACCTTTAATCTACCTCAAAGTGGTTCTGAATCAAGCCTGTGGGCTCAAACCTTTGTTTTTGGTTTTTCAAAATTCTAAAAAGATAATAAGGGGTAGCCCTTATGTTTTGGACAAAATATCCACTTCCCATTTTTTGGGGGTGAAATTCCACAAAATATTGGTCTCCAGTCAAAGTCAATCCCATCCAGTGTGATAGAAAGTAGTTTCGAATCAAGCCCGGGGGCTAAAACCTTTGCTTTTGGTTTTTCAGGATTCTGAAAACAACGTTCATCACTGAACCTGTTGCAGGAGTTGGGCCTGAGGGAGCAGGTCTCTGTACATCTTTTTAAAAATAGACTGAAGGTGTTGCAGGATGGTGCATCAGGTTGTAAACGCTTTGACTGATGATTTTTGTGATCTCACACATGTATTGGGGATCTGCTCTTGTCAGTGTTGTCTGTAATTGTATTCTATGACTTGCTGCTGTCTTAGCCAGGAAACTCTTGTAAGAGAGACTTTTAATCTCAATTAGGCTTTCCCTGTAATTCTAAATAAATAATGTTTTTGTTACTATTGAGCCCCTGAGGATACATTTATCTTGTGATACGTTTTCCATTCATTTCTATTATTTATTCACCATAGTTCACAGGGTGTATGAATTCTGTTTAGAAAACGTGATGTATTTTTAAAGCGGTTTATGAGTGCCCTCTGCTGGGCAAAGTCAAATGTTGTGCCTACATTTGGTCAATGTTTAAACCCTTATTTGGCATGTATCCATACACAAGATGACACACTTTGACACAACACATTCCTGGACAACAATCATGGTATAAAGAAGAGAAATACAGAGACTTAAAGTTATGATTACCATGTTGAAGATTCCTTGAGTCTAAGATGTTTTTGTGTTGATGGAATGAAATGACAACACAACAACCTAGCTTTATTTAGATGTATTATTGTAGCATTGTATTGTCATATTCAATCCATGATAGAGGAAACATTTTTGTATTCTGGTGTTAAATAAAAAAAGAGGCATAAAAGAGGGAAAGGAGGGAAGAAAAAAAAAAATCTCAGAAACTCCCAGTTGTGTGTGTGGTGGGTAAATGTGTGTTGGCCTGCCTTGGTCTGGATGGGGAATAAAGATAGAAGGACAGCGTAAAGAGTTAAAAATCCAGTCATGTGCAGAAAACCACAATACTGAAAATAGAACTCTCTGTGTGATTACTGCAGCACAGAATTACACGAGACTGGTCTGCTGGAAGAGATTGGTCAGAGTCTGACCCAAACCAGGCCATGGAGAGAACTCCTGTACTCCACCACTCTCCCTCTCTGTGGTGACCAGACTGCGAGTTTGCTAACTGTTTCTGTTTCTCTGCCGAGGAGAGCAGCACACGTGTTTGATCAGCTGGTAACAGTGGTTTCCACCAGAGGGAGCTTTGCACTGAGAGATCCAGCTGCTCCATCCAACCTTTGAGGGCACGCCCAGTAAGAGGCAAGGTCACATGACTTAAAAGGCCCCAACATCTGCCACAGACATGATAGAACACAGCATGGATACAGTTTAAAGCTTTAATTAATGTATGTAGCATGAACTGCACTTATGTGGAATGGTTTGCAAAGTAAAACAAATTCAAAGAGCTTTAAAATATAAAGCATCCAACAAACAGACAACAAAGGACACAAAGCATTTATAAGCAATTATCTCATATAAACTTCAACAAATATCCAACTTTACAGCAGAATTAAAATGTTCTCAGCTAGGTATAAAAATAAATTTTAGGCTACATAATCCTTTGATGACAATGACATGCATTTCTATAACTATTCTGATAGAAATAAATTCTAAAAATAACACCAGAGCGTCATGAGATCTTCACAAGACTTGCTGAAATGATGAGGTCAATGGATAAGGATGTCTAACTGTCTAACACGTTATTGGGGGTGGCCTCAAACACCAAGGTCTGCCCATAACTCTACCCTCGACAGGCCTCTCAGAGGGCCTGGCCAATCGGAGGGAATGGGGTTTGTGGAGTTGGGAGCCTTAAAGTGACAGCAGCCTAAAGAGATAAAATAAGGGTTTTCTAAAACAACAGTGTGAGAAAAAATGTGTTGGTTTTTTACCTGTGAACCATGTGAAGCTACTACAAGGGTATCATAAGGTCAATATAAATACAAAAAGAAATTACATTACCTCTTTTTTATGGTACTGACATGGCCTCCAGATTCAAAGATCTCAATCCTATCCAGCATCTGTGCGATGTGCTAGACAACCAATGTTCGACCCACAGAGGCTCCACCAGGCTTTTAAGGATCAGCTGGTAATTTCTCTTAGTGCCAGACATGACACAACCAGCACATACAGTGTTAGTGTTTTGTGTTTTGTTGTATGTGACATTAACAACACAAGGTGCATAACCGTTACCTCACTTGGGGGTGAAAATCAGAAATATGACAGCACAGAGCAGAGTAAATATAGCATGTTAAATGAACCACTTTAATACTCTGAGAATGCTTATGCAGAGAAAAGACACAACAGTGGAGTTGCAAAGATTACTTTAATTCAGTGTTTCATGATAAAGAATGTTTGAGGTTCACAACAAACATGAAAAAATGATTAGGTTGATTCAGTAAGAGTTGTGCTTGTTTATTGAAAGCAAGGGGAATTTCCAGTCATAAAATTTACCACTGCTGTGTCTTTTGATTTTGTTTCATGAAGACACCTCTCATGGTAAACCTGTACATCAAAACACTCTTTATAGCCCACTATATGAAAGGTGGGAATAGAAGGATCCTAATTTGATCTGAAGTGGGTGTTTTCATGGTAAATCTTCTATGCGGAATCTAAAGCACGTGATGATTTGCATATTTTACATTTTTATTGTCATGCAGCATTAAACTTTTACCCTGTCTGCTCTAAATTTGGCCATGACTTTTTCTGTGCTGTTGAAATGTGTCACAGTGTGTCAAGGTTGTCCATGACTTTGCAGCAAGAAAATATTCCTGTATCAGGAAAAAAAGGAATTGATCTGGATTGACATGTTAAAATTCACCCCGGCAGAAAAGCAGCAACATTAATTCTTCACCCTTACTCAACACCTCGTTGAGTCTAAACTGCTCTGTGTGTCTGTGTTCAACCCTAAATCACCAGCAGCGTGCATGTCCCAGCCTGTACCTATATGTTTACATAGGCAGAGGTCAAACCAGTGTAACTTCACATGCCCACAGGAGTGTGTGCGTGTTTGTGTGGGTGTGCTCTAAAACCTGGGTGGTCATTGTTGTTCTAACCCCATGAAGTCTAGAATGGACATAAATGTAGGGGGATTTTAAGTTTAGTTGCAGTGACTAGCTCCTGAAATGACTGAGATCATTGGAAGTATTGTAGCGAAGAGAAGGAATGGGAAACTCACAGGAAGAAAAGAAGCTCAGAGAAGCGGGGAAACAGAGAGAGGGGAGCTCTTCGCAGAAGTGGGCTGGAACTTGAGGTATGCTGGGGGCAGGCACAGACAGGCGGAGTGAAGAGAGAGAGAGAGGGGTGTCAAAAACTAAAAAAGAATCAGAGACAGCCATGTTAATAGATGGTTTTGCTGCATTTAAACAAAAATGGAACCACTTTCACATCCCATTATACGAAGAATATCCTAACTTCACCAGAAGGATGCTGCTGTTCCCGTTTACCTGTTTCCTTCTTTTCAATCATAAATGAATGAATAAATAAATAAATAAATAAATAAATAAATAAATAAATAAATAAATAAATAAATAAATAAATAAATAAATATAAAGGAGCTTGCAAGGAGACTGGTCACTTGATTGGTGACAGACCAGCTATAAGGTAGTTCTGCCCCGTTAGCATACTTAGCATCACATCTTTAGAATGCACAAAACTGCATGTAAACTAAATTTTTCATTATCTACATGCAGTTTTTTCCACATGGTGCTTTGGCAGTTTTTTTTATCCTGGATGCCCATCTTGAAACATCCACATTTGTCTGCTTGTACAAAAAAAAAAAAAAAAATCATTTAATTTGAGCTAAAAGCAGGTATAAAATACCTACCAATGGATTTAAACAAGACAAACTAAGTTCAAGAATGTGTAGGGTTTTCTGTCCCACAAAACAAGAATAAAAATATAGATGAATGCAAAACTTTTTGGTTCTTAACTGATGCAAATGATAAATACATTTCAAAATCTCTTTTGCTTCAGGCAAAAATGTATAGTTCCTTATTCAAAGAAGAGATGTTTATGTAACTAAAATACAGATCTTTACTTATTTCTGTATTAGCATTTAAGCTATAACTTATAATAACCAAATAGACCAAAAGGCTCAAGTAATTTATTTACGAACATTTTGGATGCGGTACTTTTGAGGTATTTTTTTTATAGTGCTTGGCTTCTGTGGGTAAAGCATGTTAAAGCTTCATGAAACACAGATCTATTTGTATTTGCTCTTTTGAGTCTTATTATCAGTATTTATTTATTTATTTATTTATTTATTTATTTATTTATTTATTTATTTATTTATTTATTTATTTATTTATTTATTTATTTATTTATTTATTTATTTTTATTTTCATTTATTTATTTAAGTTTTAAAATAAGTCAATTCCTAACAAAAACTTCATCACATATTCATGTATTTTAATTATCTTCCCATTTCAGTTATATTTCCTTTAAGTTAACACCATTGTCTTTGTAAAAGAAGACGACCTAAATCCAAAAGTCATCATATGATGATTGGAAGTTGCAGAAGTTGGCTTGTGGCTTCATTTGATTTCATAGGAATAACTCATCTCACATAACCAAACACACGTATCAAAGCCATTTGGCTTTTTCTCTTCATCCCACATTCCAGGACACTTCTCAAGCTCAGGGTGAAAAGACACACCCAGTGAGGGAGGAGGAGAGAAGAAGGGAGGACATGTAGTTACTCAGCCTCCACTCCGACGTTTCCATTGAGCCAGGAACGAAACACTTTCCTGATCTAAACTCTAAAAGGAGGAGGAGTAAAGGGATGGTGTGTTCATTAACTGAAAGTTCAGAAATAATCTACTCCATGCTGGAAAGGGTGGAGCAAGGGGTACCCAAAAATGGGAAGTCAAACTTTAGGGGGGAAAAAAGAGTTACCTTTTTTTTTTTTTTTTTTTCAGAAATTTGAAAAACAAAAAACATAAGCTCTGTTTTTAAGCTGGCTGCCATCAGCTGCAATATTCACCTGATAAATTGTTGTGAAAGACAAAATGTAGTGCATTATGCCAACGAAAGCCCCTCTAAAGGCCTGAGCTGGTCAAGGTGGCCAGTGGTGAGTTAAAGAAAAATACTTCTCTCAGAAGTTGGTGGTGACCAAAAACAGAGCAAAATGAGCTCAAAATGAGCTAATTTATCCTTTACAGATGATCAGATTTTTTTAATGAATAATTCAGGTATCCATATATATATTTAAATGGAAACTGTATTGTTCTCCAGAAGACTGAAGGTAGTACCATAAAACTTCACACTGTTTCCAACATAAACTAAGCCTGTGTAACTTTTTTTCTTTAAATCATATGGTTGCTGAAACACAATTTGCGTAGCACCACTAATGACAAAATGTCTTGTGTTCAAAATGAAGCAAAAACTATTCTGAAACATGAAGCTTGTGTCCTTTTCTGCTCAGATGGTGAGTCTGTTTTTTCCATCCTGAGGAGACAGAGGAAGGGAGGAGTGTGCCCCTCTCTCTCTCGCTCTCTCTTTCTCTCTGTATGTATCTCTCTCCCTCCCTCTCTCTCTCTCTCTCACACACACACACACACACACACACACACACACACACACACACACACACACACACACACACACACACACACACTCACAGAGAGAGAGAGAAAGAGAAAGAGTGAGAGAGAGAATATGTGCCTATGAATTCATCTGAGAAAGCAATAAAGAGAGACAGGGAAAAGTTCAGAAGAAATATGTCTTCAGTGACTCACAACGTCATCCACAGGCAGCCAATCAGAGCTCACCCCTGCCTTTGGCTCATCCTACTTCACCTAAATCCTCACACACATACAGACAAACATCTGGCCTGCTGATGTTGCACTCTTGACACATCACTGGAAAAGAACTCTTATTCTTTTTTTTTTTTTTTTTTTAAAATCAGGACTCAAAACTCCAGGCAATCACCCCGCCCCCTTTGATTCATGTGTCAGAGATTCCCCAGACCAGCAGAAAACACACACACACACACACACACACACACACACACACACAAACTTTAACTTAAACTATCCTGCTGGGTCTTGTGTCGGTCAAATAAACACATGCTCTGCTGTGCAGTTGAAGGGAAACATTTCTGTCCAACTGCACAGCAACTCAGCAGGAAGCCTCTCTGCAGTCACATACCAGAAAAAATTACAAATACTTATTTTTCTCTGTTAAACAAAAAAAAGAAGAAGCAAGAAATGAAATGCAGAAGAGTTTAAAGCTCAACATTAAATGGCACATTGTTATTTTTTTATAGTAAATCTTGAGTGTCATTGAGTTTTTTTTATGCTTACTTGGTCAACAGACACAATACAAACGAAAGTGATACATTGGGCGCCTTGAAGAGATAGGGATGTGGTTAAGATTGGATCCTGTTTTGTTTTGTTTTTTTGTTTTTTGTTTTTTTTTTTAAATAATGTTCTTCTTTTGTTCTTAAAGCTCCTGTGAGGAGTTTTTAACTGATGTAAACACAGACTGAAAATAACAGTGAAGCCTTTTTATGACCTACAAAAGAAAACTAAGCCATCAGCATTGATCAGTTTTTACTTATAACCTTAATTTTTAATGCCTATAACATCTGTAAGTGGGTAGGTGTCAGAGGATGCATTAAACAGCACGGTGAAGAAAAACCCTTTGAGTGCTTTCCAACAGCAAATATTCATGATAATATCATACATTTGTGAAAAAGAAATATGATGGTTTATATTTGTCAGAGGACTTAACTTCTACGTGTGCAGGACAAGATCAGAAAGGATATGAAAGGTATCATTTAGTCCACAGGGGGCACCAAAAGCAACAGAAAGTTCCTCATGGGATCTTCAGTTGGTAAAGATACAGCGTAAGTCAAAAAGTGACAAAATCAGAAATTATTTTACCACAGGGGGTGTCAAAATTAATTCAACCTTGAAGTTCCTCACAGGAGCTTTAAAGAACAATATTTCTTACAAGGCATAATCACATTATTAACCCTGACATCATAACTATGGTACAGGCCTCTAAAAGCAAAAACCAAAGCTTAGTTTTGCCCCCCAGGCTCCTGCTGTGGCCTAAGACTTAAACATCCTGACTTGAATTGTATCAGTGCACGAAAACATAAAGGTGCCCACAGTACCTGTGTGGGAACTGCTTTTAGCAGTGGATTTATATTTTGTGCTTTTAAGACTTTAGGTTTTTAAAGGGACCTTTGAACAGATTTTTTCTGTTCTGAGAACAAGTTGCATCAACAGCTTTGCTGCACTTGACATCTTAACTGCATGCTCTACTTTTTTCCCTTGTTTTTTGATAATACATCAATATGTTTCAGACAAAGAAATCTAGTTTGCTTGAAATGTAACTCCGTTGTTTTGTTCTTGGCTTGAAAATCTAAGATGAACGGTATAAACCAGATCATTATACAGAGTATTTTACCCCTGGTGAACCATTACACCCACATCATGTCCCCGAAAAGAAAATCAGATGCAGATATTTTTGCATATTAATCTGTGTGATCATGTGCACATCTGTTAGTCACTATCAGCTGGAACTTGAGCAACAGAGGGCATCTCGGAGTGTTCTGTTCTGCCTTTTTTCTTTGCATCTGGAAACTGAACACCTCCTCCTTCATCTGTAACACCGCCCTCCTTTTCTCAACCCCACCTCCTGACTGCTGTAACTTTCTACCTTCAGCTGCCCCTCCTTTCCTCTATTCCCCAGCACCCCAGTTCTGCTGTACTTTCCCACATATTACCCTGTTAACCAAGTAACACACTGTGTCATCTCACCCTGTGCAACTACTGGTAATCCAGTCCACCAGTATGACCAGTACTGGTCTTGGTGAAGTAACCACTTTGAGGTGATGCAGGAATCCAGGGTCTGGGTGTGTGAATGGGAGTTCTGGTTGTGATTACAGTTACACAAAGTGACCACCAGGCGCCGCCAGGATAGTTCTATCAGTAAAAGTAGCGCTGGGGAGATCCCAGGTAGGCCAACAGTTAAATCTACAAACAGGACTGAGGGAAAGATTCTGCTGGAACTGTTGCTCACCACTGGAACAGTCATGAGCACACATGACACAGCTGGCCTTGATCAGAAACGTATGTTTAAACATAGCCTTTTAGCTTCTGATGTGTTTGGGAAGTCCAACGAAACCTCCATCATCACAAGCTTTTTACATTTGTAGCTGTTACCTGCAGATGAAGACAACTAATAAGCCAATCAGAGCTTTGTAGGCAGGATCACAATTTGAAATCTCACTGTCCTTTCCCAAAGCAACAAGTGTTAATGTATTCAAAGTAACTGTACAAATTAATGTTCATACACAACATGAGTTTGGCTCCAAATCTTTGAGTTTTGTCAGCGTTTGGGGATTTTTGGTTTTGGTTCAACAAAATCTTTGTTTTTTTTCTGCAGTTGTGTCCTCTCTCTTTGTTTGTTGCCCACAAACATGTCAGATTAGCTTTCGGGCTGGTGACCTCAATTATACAGCATCACAATGCAAAACAATGGATGACTTTTCTAAGACATTTCCATGTTTATATTGGTGCTGCTTTTTTAAGTGGAAAAAATAAGTAACCCAGGCTTCACAGATAGACATGACTGTGTAACTGATGCAAAACATTAGATTGGTGGTGAAAAATTGGAGGTAAAAAAACAACTTATGTTATAGATGGAGGGGAAAAAACAGGTTGGGAAGTTGGATTAAGTTACTTTTGGGCACAGACAGTCTACCTTTAACAAGCTTCTTATAGTAGCTTTAAGCTGAGCCTACATTGTGGACTTTGAGTCAGTCTTTCTACCTCATTCTCTGAAAACAGCAGCAATTCCTTAAACTCTCCCTTTACCATGCAATCAGATCTACACCATGCTACATTAATAATACTCTCTACAACCTGTGCCCAAAAAGTAAGCATGAAAGGCATCTAGAAAAAGGTACTTGACAAAATCCTGAAGGAAGTTCAGTAAAGTGTGCATTAGTATGGTCATAAAGAGGCACACGTTAGTTAAAACTTTATTTAACTATGGTTAGCGCTTTCTTTCTCTGTACTGCCAGAGTAAAACGGTGAGTGAAATTTGGTACATCTTGGATAACGTGTTAGTATTTCACTTTTCATCATGAGGAAAGAGAAGGAAAAATAGGGAAGATTACAAAGACACACAAAGACATACACAGGGAAAGCAAAACAAGGAGAAAAGCAGAGCATATAACTGTTACAGTGGAGGCAGTGATGAGTAATACATTTGCTTTGTGTGTGTGTGTGTGTGTGTGTCTCAGTTCTCTGCAGATCTCATCAGCAAAGTAAGATTCCAGCAGTTTTGTTGCTTCAGTGCCAACCAATAGAAAGCCACCAATGTAGGCTTTGACCAATCTCCACCAGTAATTTTTAATGACCCGCCCACTTGTTTTAGCTCCACCTTCTAGCGGTTAAAGGACTGGCTGTCATCTGCTGCAGCTCAGAGCTTTCTGTTCTGAGGATTTACTCTCATAGGGCAAGAATAAGCCCCATTTTAGTGAAAAATGTTTTCATGAATCCAAAAAAAAGAAAAAAAATCATGCAAAATGTTCAACACTGAATAACCAGTTGCACTTTTCATACAAGAATTTAGCTTGCATGAATGACAAAACAGCCCATGTTGAAGGATTTTTGGACAATTTATGGATCACACTGAAATATGGTTCATATCAATCTTGTCATGGGACTAAGAAAGTTTTTTTAAATATGGGGAATATCAAAGACTTCGCTGTCCTCTCTTACCTGACACCAAAGGCTTGACTCAACACACATGGGGGAAAGTAGAAACACATGATGCTGCACATGAAGGGGAGCCATGATGCATATCAAACATGAATAAACTGCTGCATTTCTGGGTTGAAGCTATGTCCTCTGGTGGAGTTCAGCTCTTGTCACACTGTATTTGATTGCACTTGTTGGTTTGGAGGCATTAATCATTCTGTACCAAGTCTTTTTCTGTCCCTAAAGGTTTTCTACCTGCTGCTCAGAGGGAATTCCTCAGCGTCACTGTGTTGTTTACAAAGAGTCCAGATGCTTTAGCAATCATTTGAACTATCTAAAGTCAGAGCAAATCAGCTCCCACTCTCCTTGTCTGGACTAGTTTTGTCTGGTCCAGGGTATATCCTGACTGTGACCTTTGACCTGCTCACTTGAGTCAACAGTAGAGTTGTCCTACAGGTATCAGACCTCTGGTGTCTTTACACCGGTAGCTGCAGCTGTCAACAGGTGATCTGATTGTCATAAGACGGTGTGCTCATTCAGAGTGGAACCAGGGTCTTTTAACTGTGCTTAAGTCACTTTTAGAGGCCAGCGTCCTAATTGGACGACTTAAAGTATTTGACTTTATGAGGATCTGGTCCTTCATGTCATTGGTTGAAGTGGATTGAGATACATTTTCTTCATTTATCTGAAAGCTCAAGCACTGGCTTTGCCAGAAGAAAACTGGACCTATAAAGTTTGGTATTCATTTGTTAAAAGCACAATACATGGGACCAATCAGAATGTGGGGAGATAGATCACACCTGGACTCAGTCCAAATATGTTACTTTACCAATTCATCATAGTTCACTGCAGTGAAAGGAAATTAAAGAACTTCACATTGCTGATCTTTCCATCACTGCTAATAGAGCGATCAGTTTACAGAGTAATTTGTACTTTTCACAGAGAAACCACACAACTGTTGAAGTACATTAGTGTCATTATCTTTGTTTGGATTCACACACTCGGTTCTTGCACTTCACAGGTGATTTAATTTGTTACGAGGCTTCTCCCAGCTTAACCTCAGCCTCTTTGTTTTTCTAATTAACTGATTATCATGATTCCAGTTTTCCTACTGCCCCATTTATGCCTCCTGCCTCTTGTGTATTGCTTGTATCCATGTATCATCTTAAAATCTCAATTATTTTGCTCTTTTATAGGCCTTGGCATGCCATGACACTGTCTTACAGCTGGTTCATGCCATTTCTCTATTGTTTTCTTATAGACACTTAAAGCTCTATACCAAACAATGCTACTTTTTTTCCCCAGTGGTATTTGAGAAGTTAATGCTTTCAATCTATTTGTGTCTAAATTTGCATTTTATCAAAGCCAAATTAAAAAACAAACCCTAAACCTATGTGTTAATCTTTAACAGGGTTGTGTTTTAAACCTCAGCTTCTGGAAAAGTTAGCTTCCTGACACAGAGAAAAATAAAGTGCCCTGCCATAAACAAGCCGCAATAAACTGCCCATTTTGCTACCTTAAGCCCCAGAAATCCAATTTAAAGCAACACCATAAAACTTCAAAACAAGCAGCTCTACTACAAGCAGGTTCTCCTCTTCTTCCCTGTGCGGAGATACAGCCTCTTTATCCATAACCCCCCTGCTAACATAGCTAAGTGCTAACAGAAAACAGCAGTGGGTTTAGAGGTGTGCAGGAGTAGGGGGGGCTAGTTAATAGGCTTTCAGAGCAGCTAATATGGAAAGAAGGACTGTTTAAAAATTGCTGAGAGGGAAAGAAAGAGGGACATGAAAAGAGGAGAAGAAAGGGGAGGAAGAGGTGACCTGTGGTCCCCCCATGTCCTACTGGAAACCGCCAGAGGGGGGGCGTTTTAAAACTGCTCCATAAAGACATTTAGGAGTTTGAGGGATGCCAGCGTGGCAGCCAGGTAGATGCTGATTTTTCAGCTCATGATATTGTGTGTGTGCATGTTTATGTGCATTTGCTTTGGTTCTGCAGAACTTTATACAAAAAGGCGCCCTGAACTAAATCTAAGGTACATAGGTTAGCTTCCCCAGCCAACAAGACGCTAATATTAGCATGTATTTTTAGATTTAGTTTTAATCTTCAGTAATCTTTTCAATTCTGTCTTTTCCTTTTAATCTGTATCGTATCATTAATTTATTTTGACTGGTATGTAGATCAGCTCATCATGTCATGATGAAGCAACCACAGCCTGCTTATAAAAACTTCATGAACGGTGACAAAGCAAAACAAAAATCGAATAGCGGTGCACCATTTTGACACATAATATAATAAAATTTTTGATTCTTATCATTATTTTGATCAATAAGAATATACGTGCAATCAACCAAGTTATATAGTAACTCTCCAGAAATCAAACCATTAAAAAAATCTGAAAATCTGGCGCTAATTTACAATATTTTTAATGGCTCCATGTGACTTACAGTAGATGTTGATGATAGGGTCAATAATTTTTATGTCCAGGTAAGAAAGGAGGAGAATCTAAGATGAAAAACAAATATAAACAAAGAATTAAAGAAGTAGATGTGATGATGAAAGGATGTCAGGTACGTTGAAAGTAGTTAGAAACAGATTTATGCGAGTTTATTTAACGCACCACTCTCCCCGCCTCTCTCTCTGTAGCTGACTTTACACAAACAGTAACAACCCAATAAGAGCCTCTGGTTTGTAAGGAAGCAGTAAACACACCAGGTATCCCACCATGCTCTCTGCTTCTCCTCCTTGATCTTCTGATGTGTTAAAACCTGTTGCCGCCAGCAACACCAGACGTAGTGTAAGTGAGCACACACACATGCACACACAAACTCTGTGCAGTTTAATGGGCATAAGCATTTTCACTCAAAGAGGGGAAGCAATATCAGGGATTCAAAGCTGAATCTACTGTTTGACATCAGTTTACTGTTTCTTATTTGAATATGATGGACGTTCACATTTCCCAGAATGCCTTGCATCAGACAATTGTATCAAAAGACCAGTTTAAATGTCAGTTTTCATTCTGTTTCTATTAAACTTACTCATGTTCTCTGTATTCTTGTCACATGCATCATATGTTGCTCCTATTGGTCTACTGCAGTTATTTCAGAAGTTAACTAACAAATATATTATTGTACTATACTATACTATACTATACTATACTATACTATACTATACTATACTATACTATACTATACTATACTATACTATATTATACTTAAACACATTTGAATTTGATTTTGAAGATCCACAAGGCTTGGACAGAAGAGTTTAGACCTGGCTCCAGCTTTTGGAAGTGTATTGTCGTGATGTCATGTAATATTGGAGTAGCCACTGACTTTAAAAAAAAGATGCACAAAACAACAAGGAATGAGAAAAAAACAGCAGTGACAGCTGTTTTGAGCTGAGTTACAGTGTTTTAGTGAAGTTTTCCTTTAATGGACGCACACCAGCGCTAGTAATGTTAATAAGCAGCGTGGTGAACGTCTGCCTAAACACACACGGTGTCTCTTCTCTCCTCACTGTGTCACTAAATGAAAAGGTTGGAGGCTTTTAAACGCCTCATCACACCTGCTGCCAAACAAAAAGTATGTTAAGAGTAGAGCAGAGGTGCTGTGGAAATGGAGGAAGCTGCATGGTGATGGATACTTTGTGTTTATAGCCCGATGAATGGCTGACGGTGCAGGCTCTTCATCTCAGAAGGGAAAAGATATTTTAACATTTTAATACTGTCTGGCTTAAATCATTATGGATCTCTAAAGAAAGACAAAGACAGAAAAAAGTAAAGAAAGAAAGAAAGAAAGAAAGAAAGAAAGAAAGACAGAAAGAAAGAAAGAAAGAAAGAAAGAAAGAAAGTGGTCAGCCTGCAGACACACATTTTGTAAATACACAACTGTTCACGTTTCAGAGGTCCATTATTTCCCACATACACACACTCACACAGTCTCAAAGAGAGCCTCTAATTTGATGTGTATTTATAGCAGCCTGCCCGGCCTGGACGCCACGGTGCATGGAGGAAAATGTAAAGGCGTGATTACACACTACTATTCCCAGCTCTCCTCCTCCCTTCCTGTATTGAGAATGTCAAAACTTTACTGTTGGTGCTTTTATTTTGAAAGCAAAACCCAAAAGACAGACAAATAAAAACTGCAGAGCATACAGAGCAACGACAGACGCAGAATGACCCTTAGTGACAGCAGTGAAGTGAGTTTGTTAGCAGAGCTACAAGAAATTATTTTGATTACTTTAAAGTAAGAATAAAAGTGATGGTTTGGTTCCTGTATGGTTCACTGACCTGTTCCTGAACCAACTGGAATGACTTCACTGAGATGCTTAAAAAAACAAAGCTACCCTCAGTGAAGTCATTCCAGTTGGTCCAGGAACTATCATGTGTTATTGCATTAATTTGTATACCAGCTTGACCCACAGAAGATCTATGTATGTGATCAGAAGATTTAGGTTTAAATCAGACATGAAATGCATAATATGACCTTTCAGCAGTTTGTCCAAACACAAGTCTGTGCAGGTATATTCTATCTGTATTGAAACACCTGGTGTTCCTTTTAACCAGGAGGGAAGGAGGGGAAAAGGCGTTGCTTCCACTGGCTGCAGTACACCTGCAGTCCAGAAATTTATAGTTGGGATGAATTCCTGCCATGTGTTTAAATCATCACAAAAAAATGACAGTTACACATGAGCGCGCACACACACACACACACACACACACACACACACACACACACACACACACACACACACACACACCTCAGCAGTGTTATTCAATAAGATGAATCAAACCAAAGCTGTCCTCACTTGTGAGGCCCTTTTTTCTTTTCCTGAATGTCGACCTCCCATCTTCCATCTCTATAACTGTCTGACCGTTTGAGTTTCATGAAGTAGTGAATCATCCAACTGAGACACTGAAGAAAAAGCAGATTATCACAAAAAATATTGCAGAATATCTTTGTTAATCAACTATAGTCTCTCTCGTGCCCCATACTTTTTTCTTCCTTTGGGAGTCCAGGCTTTTCCCAAATAAACTTTTACTTCATCATTGGTTCATTAAAATTTGTGTGTAAAATTTGGACTATACCCATTTAGTGAAAGTCTTGCAATGTGGGCATTAAACTGGTTGGTTACCCTACTGCTATTGCTCTTGCTGCCCCCTGTAACCAACCAGTTTAATGCCCACATTGCAAGACTTTCACTAAATACAATACTGCAGTTCAGCAAATGAATGCTTTTCTACTTATGGATGTGTCTGTTTATAGTTGCCTTCAGTAGTAGTTTACATCATGGAGACGATGTCCATTTATTATACAGTCTATGGTGCTAACCCAAAAATGTGTGAGTCATAGTAAAACCTAACAGCAAATTTATTTCAATTAACTTAAAGTGGGGTCCACCTCACAAAAGTCAGCACAGTCTGGAATTTTTTTGATAATCCTTAAGATAATATTGCTAGACTTTCATGTTGTATGAATTAATAAGAGTAATTTTATTCCCCTTGATCTGCTTGAAGATTATCACACTGTGCAAACATATATACATGTTACTTTGGAAGCCAGCTGACTAAAGAGGCAAGCAGAACAAATACAGCCATCCCAGCAATTTTAAACACCAGGCATAAAGCCTGAGGGGCATCAGACATGGAGGATCAACATGTTGATTTACGGGAATTACACAAGTGGCTATTCAGTGTGTCCTGTAAAACACACATCAATCAAATACACGAAGAAGAGTTGAAACTTGGACTGTATAATATATGGATGTAGTCTCAGTGAAGTTGCCATTTGTTTCTGGTACAGAGCTCTGAAGTCCATCGTAGATGGGGCCCACATTGGAAATACTGAACTCAGTCACTCACAACTTCAGTGGTGATTCCTTCAAGATAGCTTTTAGAACCCTTTCCCAGACTGCAATTCCCCTTCATCCTGAAAAAAAAAACGAAAACAGATACATCTTAGTGTGGGGCAGCTTCTCACAAAATAAATACAAGGAGGACTTTAACAATTATTTGATTTTCTAACTCTAACTGTAAAATTTTCTTGATTTTTTCCATCTTTTTTTCTTTTGAGTTGACAAAAATTCTCAAACATATACAGTTAAATATCCATCCACCCACGTTCACAGCAGCCCCTGTGTCCTGGCAGAAAAACAGCAGCAGGTTTTTCAATCAGGCAATCTCTCTCTCTCTCTCTCTCTCTCTCTCTCTCTCTCTCTCTCTCTCTCTCTCTCTCTCTCTCTCTCTCTCTCTCCCTATCCCTCTCTCTCTCTCAAGCTCACATTTCACAGTGACACAAAAGTATTTGTCTTAGAATAAACTGGGAGAAAGAGTTATGTGTGTTTGAGTCTTGAGAACTAGAGAACGGGAAGTGACTTGAAAATAAGGAAAAGCAAAATGAGGAGGAAAACCTGCGTCTTAAGACAGAATTGAATAATTTAGATTCACTGAAGGGCTTATTCTTTATCAATTTATAGATTGTGTAGTCAGTGTAACATATTCACAGAAAACTTGTTGGTATGTTATCAGTTTGGGTTATCCTGTCAGCAGACATATTGGTAGTTCATTTGGATCCCCATGAATGTCAGCTGCCCTCCGTTTTCCACAGAGTATGTGTGGTTTTCTGAAGTCCACCCTGGAAAAAGAAAAGAAAACTCACCACAGTACGACTACCCTCTCTCTTAAGAAGTTATTATTGTCCTCTTTGTTTTTCTTGTTTGCTCCAGCCGTCCTGTAATCACTCAAACGCAGCAGCAAATGATCACAGGGCATGAATGCTCTGCGTGTTTGTGCCTGGGGTGACCTTCTGACTCTTTCACTCCTGTAATATCAATTTACATCTAAAAAAGGCTCCAACTTTCTCAACTTTAATGCTAATGTGATGCCTCATCTTCATCCTCACAGACACACATAAAAACACACACATACATGTACCATTTCCAGTAGGAGAACGTCTAATCATTATGAAATAACAGGGGTTTCACAGTGATCATAAAACCTCACATATTTCTCCCTCCCGCTGTCATAATGTCACATATTACAGAGCAAATGGCATCATGAGAGACACCTGTTTCAGAGCACACAGGTGGTACGATGAGACAACCAAAGAGGGGGGACGGGGGCTCAAGAGATGTGGAGAAACATGTAATTTAAGGTGTTTTAACAGGATAGTTCAAGCCTGGTTGAAGAATGTGTTTAAAAGAGTGTGATTATTTCATTCCATGAACGCAGCTTCTCACAAGTTGTGTAAATGGTCAGTTTTAGATGCAGAGTTCATTCAGATGTGCTTCACTTGGACACTAGATCTACTATGCAAGCGAGCAAACATGGTGGTGTGAAGAAAAGTGCAAAATTACTCACACAAGCGCTCGTTAGATACATCTTTGGTCTTGCTGTATCTTACTGCTTCCAGTGCCGATGTTTTTCCTATCCAGGACTGAAGCGTATAAAAACAGCCTCATTTCAGGCTTCCAAAACTCTGAAATTAAGCAAGAAGTATTGAAATTTGCAGTGATGCTGTACTGATGAGGGATGTTCAACTGATCCATGTTTAATTTGTGCTTCCTACATTGCGGTTTGGCTCTGTGCTCTCTCATCCATCAACACTCACCAAAATCAATGGTTTTCAACGTACATGATGAGCATTTCCTAACCCATTTTGTTATCAATGGCCTCTGAAAAGTGTGTCAAAAATAATTGTTTTGTTCTGAAAAATCAACCTGATTTTTCCAAAGATATTTTTGGGTTTGAGCTCTCATTATCCTCAAACTGTCCCATGCCGATTGATGCATCATGCACCTGGCAAAAGTAGAACAACAAAGCAGAAAAGCAATGCAGCAGAAGCAGTGATAGCACAGACACTGTTGAAACTCTGTCAACTCCAACATGGAGCTTATGGAAGTTCCCTGTGAGAGCATTAACGGGAATTTGGTCTGAGAGGGAAGCCTTTTCTGTGCCCAGCTTTTATGCTAAGCTAGGCTAATATACGTAAAACCTCTACCAGTATGAGAGTGGGCTGAATCTCATCTAACCCTCTAAAGAAAACTAAAAAGTGTATTTTCCAAAAAAAAAAAAAAAAGAATAATGATAAAAATAAAGGGAAAATTAAAGTTTCCTTGCAACATCATAAGAAAGGAGGCACAGAGTTGTGGCTGCAGGATTGAAGGCAGAGTGAACAAAAGAAGGAGAAAGAAAGAAGGGATGAAAAAAGGAAAAAATGTGGGCGAGAGATTTTGGAGTTTAGAGAAGGAGAAAAGAGGAGGGATCAAAAAGTGGACACCGTACTGCAGTCGCAGAAGAGAGGGGGAAAAATAAACTCACGCTTGCTTTAGATTTTTAGGAGACAAACATTTATATCTGAGCTATGAATCATCTTTATGAGCAACATATCAGTCTGCAAGTCTAAAATGTCTGAAAACAGCACACACACACACACACACACACACACACACACACACACACACACACACACACACACACACACAGCTGAGTTGCAGTGGACGGTGAATCGTGTTGGAAGCGGTGAGAGAAACCAGTGCAGAAGAATCCGTCACAGGAAGTTAACTCTTTATGTTCCGGTCCCACCGACCACGTGTAATGAAATTACAGGTCTCACTGATAAAAATAGTGTGTGTATAGTGTATGTGTGGCACAGGACCAGTATCTGCTTGCGTTTTTGGTCGCTGTTGTTGCTTGTTTCCGCTTCACTGTAAATCGTGTCAGATTAGACAGATTACATCTCATGTCATCACTTTTTCCTAATGCAGCTAATGAAAACTACAGGACGACATTAATTTCAAAAAATTTTTAAAGTGTTAACTTGGAACAGTATTTGAATGCTGACAACCTAAATAAAGATTGAACCTTTTAGTGAAGATAGTGATATGGAGCATGTGTGAATTCAAACAGATGAATATTTAATCACTTCAACTGTTCTACAAGAGCATTTTTACTTTTTTATTCCCACACTGAGACCTGGAGAGTTTGAGGTTTTAAAGTATTGTCCCTCAATATGTCATCACTCACCCTCATTGCTAAAATATTAGTTAGTGCTTTAAAAGTGGGTAAAACGGATACTCTCCTTACTCCCTTATATTTGTCCATTTAAAAAAAAATACATTTAGCAAATTGACTTGTTTCACCAATTAATAGCACCACAAATGTGAGATGCTTTAGTGGCATCTGTCCATTTTTATCCCTGTGAAAGTTTACTGACTCCTGAACCACAGTTTGACTGCATCACAAAAGTCTTTCCTATTTCTTCAGTACGTCTGCATTAAATGGAAGTAAAACAAACAAAAAATTCTTTTTAACTTGGCCAAGAACTATTAATGAAAACCAAACTGTATCTGCTGCTTTTTTTCTGTTAAAGCTCAGCAAGAAAGAAAAGTGAAACACCAGGCGTGGAGGTAGACGTTGACTGTACGGCAAAATGGTTGAAGGAAAAAAAAAAGGGTGGGAAGTGGAAAGTTATAGCAGAGTGAAAGCAAAAGACAGTGAGGATGGCTGAGGAGAGAAAGGAAAGGTTAAAAGAGACAAAACGACTGATACAAGGAAGGAAGAAGTGCAGGAAAGGAAATGAAGAAAATCAGGAGTGGAAAAACAAAAACTGTGTTGTTAAAGGGGAATAGATTTTTTTTTTTTTTTTTTTTTTTTAAAGCATCTTAAAAAATGGGACCGCTTAGGAGGGGTTTAAAGGAGAGGCGGGGATGAAAGATGGGGGAAAACGAGGGTGGAGAAAACTGGAAGGAGGAGATAGACTGAGTGAAGGAAGATCAGAGAAATCTGCAAAAAGCTAAAAGCACCCAATTTATTTTGCATCATTTATAATAACTAGTTATTGTTTTACATACTCACAGAGTATTTTTCTGAGAAATAGTAAAGATTTTGGTCTGATGTGCATCAGCTCTGTGGAGCTTAAACATCTGGCTGTGACGTCATAACTGTGGGATGTTGCCAAAACATCCTCTGAAGCAAAAAGTGACAGATGGATACAATTCTCTAAAGCTAAGTGACCGATTTCTTCTGTCCCACCAAACTACATATTGACTCATTTTTCTTTTCCCTTTGTTGCAGTTTAGTCCCACATGGACAAACACCACACACACACACATACAAAACTGCAGGCAGTGGTCAAACACTCTGTAAAACATTGACCTCAATGGAAAAGAATGCAAACTCTCTCTCTCCCTCTGAGTCTCTCTCTCTCTCTCTTGCAGTCTCCTCCCCTCATGTGTCTGAAACACATATTGGTTAAATTAAACTGCAGCAGAGAGAGAGGGGGGAGAGAGAGAGAGAGAGATTTTCTTTTTCCCACATTTGACCCAGACTCACTCTCTGTTTTCTGCGTCATCTCTCATGTCACCCTTTTTTTCTTGACTAGCACAGAGAAAACAAACACCTTTTCCTCTTAAGCATATTGGTAAGAGCAGAAAGTATCTGTGGGCAATCATTTGGTCACATAGGAAGTCTGGGTACTTGGAGTGAGCCAAGAAAAAGAAGAAACTGTGTCAAGAACTCTACGGTCTGTAAAAAATAGATGTCTCTGACATTTAACCTTAAACATGTTCACTACCAAAGTTAATGCCAATTATCTAACACTTGCACCAACCAGAACTGCTCTTATTGTTTGTAGTGTGTTCAGTAATTCAAGTAATGCTAGCAAGCTAAAAGGGAGATCATTAGAGGTCAGCCAATATTTGTTTTTAATCCAATAAGTGGAGAACAGGTTGTCTATCATGCTGACAGGAAGTTGATAATGTTTTGTATTTGATGTGATTGATGGACTTGTCTCAGTAAAATATTGCGCCAACAGACTTTTTTTTTTTTCTTAGATAAGGTTACATCAAATAAAATCTAAGTCCCATCTACACAAAAACGTTTCACAACATTTCAACCAAAAACAGAGGTTGTGAAGCTGTTGCACGCCCAGTTGCAGCTTTTATCTTTTGAATAAAGTCTAAAAGTTTTGCAAAATAATTGCAATCACAAATGCGAACACAACACTGATGCTTCCACTGTGAACGAATCGTTTCAAGTGAACGAGTGAGACACAGGTGGATATTGTGGTTTTCAGTGTGGCGTTTGTTGTGCCAGCAGTCGGATATCTAAAGCTGGCTCTTCACTCTACTTTAGCTCTTAACTCCAAGCAAAAACATTGTCCGAGAGATGGCTTGTATCTTGAAAAACTTGTTAGCTGGGACACTCTTAAGTTAAAATACCACTGTATAGTCCTTTTTTGCTTTTGACCCCCCCCAACCCAAAAAGGGGTAAAGATAAAGATAACAGAATCTCTAACAGAAGTCAAGCACTACAAAGAATTGTTTTTTTTTTTTTCTGACAAAGATAAGTTACATTTATTTAATGTATCTCCACGTCAATCTCAAGCTCTCAAAACTAGAAGCAGAGTCACTGAAAACTGTCCTGCTCAGTTTAAACAAGTGTCAAACCGACTTATCAGAGGAAATTGAAACAGAGAGGGGGGAAAGAATACAAACAACACTGCTGCCAAAGCTCACTCAGTCAGTTGTTTTAAAAGGGCAGAAAGTTTGGCCCACAGAAAGAGCACCAGACTGTGAGTGTAGAGGCTTTGCCAATGGGGGCAGCAGACGCTCAGTAAGGATTGGTAGCCAGAGGCATGACAGGTGCGTTTAAGTATCCTAAAGTGCTTTCAGAAAGTGCTGCGAAACCTTGAGGCAAAGTGAGTCACTGTTAATGATTTAGCATTTTAGCCACATTAGCTCCATGACTCTTGTGGTGGCAACATTAACAAAGTGCTGGGTGGGGAATGGTTGTATTTTTGAAATGTGTCACATTGGATGGTTTGTCAACAGCTACTTGTTAGAATTTTAAAGATTTAAAAATGCCCTTTGGAAGTCTTTTGTTTTTATCAGACTGTTTCATTGACTGTGAAGACAAAATATTTAGAGCTCCCCCTGCTGACTGGATGCAGGCATTAATATTGTTCAGGCCTAAGTGTCAACTTTGACACAACAAAACACAGACACAGACTAGCTAAAGGCCTATTAGCTCTATCATTGTAAGCATGCTGATGTTCTTTTTTTAAAGTGTACAAGAAATATTTCAAGGAAGGTGTTTGAAACACTGATAGCATTTTCAGCCAATAATAGCCAGGTACACAGTTTCCTTCTTGATCTGCCAACTCAACAACAGATACAGGCATTTCTGTTCTTAATGTCAAAATGAAGTAAACAAATACTCAAAGAGTTTAACTTAATTGTCAGATTAAACGCTGGTATTAGTGTGGAGGTACACTTGCTTTGGTTTTAAATAAAATAAGTAAAAGAGAATCACATGACAATTTCCCCCCTCTCCTGCAGTTTAATGAAAAGCTTCAAGTTCCTTTGTCTGTAACTAAACTCTTGAGACAAAAAAAAGAAAAAAAAAAAGAAAAAAAAAAAAGTTACAGCCTACTTTTCCTCCTACTCAGTCTTTTCTTCTCTCTCTCTCTCTTTCTGTCTGTCAGCCAGACTCTGGGTTTGTCTTTGGGTTTTGCAACGTCACCCTGCCACGTTGAGGATGGAGAGTCTGCCTCTTTCTTTCTCCTACTTCTTCTTACACACATAAGACAGGGGTCAAGAGAGGTAATGAAACAGGGGGAGAAATGTGATGAGAAAATTTTATTTTATGTGAGGCTGCAAGTGAAGCAGAAACTACTGAAATATGAAAGCATAGAGAAGAGATTTGTATGTAGGCAAAAATCATAGAAACTTCAACAGATAAAGTATCATTATGAGCACAAAGGTGTGGTACAACTTTTTTTTTAAAAAAAAAGTCTCTGAGTATCAGAGACATGCAAGAGTTTAAGGCAGAGAACTCTGAAGAGGAGAGAAAAAGGGAAAGCTGGCATGGAGAGAAAGAGGCTTATAACTCGACCATAAGAGGTTTATTTTGAGAGCGGTATGGGCAGGGCAGTTTGGAAGGCTTCCTTTAGGTCCTCATCACCTCACATTAAATGAGTAAGATCGCATGAAGTGAGGAACTTGAAGCTTCCTGGGTAAAAACAGATAAATGTGGATCCTGCACTGCATAGAATATTTCATCTCCTTAATATGATTATGTCCTGTCCTGCATGCTTAACATAATGATAAAAAAAATGATTTTGTGAGGTAAAAACTTACATTAAAGTGAAAAATGTGACCTGAAATTTTCTCCATATTTTTCTGAATACAATTTTCACACAAATTAACAAAAAGAGATGTTTTGTGTTCACTAAGTAATCCAGTTTTTTTTTTTTCTTCCTATAGCTCACAAATTTTAGGAGGGTCTCAATATTTATGAATGGAAGCTTAAGAAAAAAAGAAAAAGTGCAGCCATGGCAGAGGAATCTTTGGAGCTGGTTGGTACCCCATCCTGGAGATGATGCTCGGCCTATGGTTATTAAAGTAGCGCTGTTTGAAACAACTTTGGATTAATTATTCGTATTCTGAGTGAGAAATTTGACACACTATGGTGGAAAAAAACAACATGGATTTTGAATATCTGATGGTCAGCCACAAATATTTTATAGCATAAAGAAAGAAAGAAAGAAAGAAAGAAAGAAAGAAAGAAAGAAAGAAAGAAAGAAATCATTCTCTCATCTTTGTCATCGAAAAAAGGGCCGTTGATGGGCATCTCTTTTTCTACATTATAACATGTTTCCATGAGTTAATATTTTGCTATGCATTTGAAATGTAATCACTCATTCTAATATATATGTATTTTTCATTGTTTTCTTCTTTGATGCAAAATAATAAAAGTGTGTGCAGCAGAGAAGGCCTTCTGGGTAATGAAGTCCTCAGATACTCACTTTTGCTGCATTTCAGCATCGACTTGACTTTCCTCTTTACTTTCTGTTTTCTCAGACATGTGGGGTGGCTGACCTCTACGCCAATGATGCAAAGTATTCAGCAATGATGGTGAAAACATATGTCAGACTAACAGGAGGCAGAATTCACATCCCACCACCCAGAGTGCAGAGCCCCAACTCACATCATTAAAAATATTTGTAGAAGTAGAGTCAAATATAGTTAGTTAAGGGTGAAGAAGAAGAGAGAAAATCATGAAATGAACGGATGGTAATGACATCAGTGTGTTTACAGGTTGAGTTACAGCATACCTGATACCATGTGAGCCACCTGAGGTAGTAAAGCTCCACCCAACTGGTACTTCAGGGGTGATAAAACAAACACCTAAGAATTAATGAAGGTATCCTGAGCCTAGAGCAAAGGCAGCTGGTAAAGCTTTTACTGTGTCAGTCTGAGCAACTGATCCACCCCCACTGACACTTTACCACCCCCGACCTTTGACCTCTACAAGGCAACGAGCAGTGATGGTTCTCTGAGCTTTCATGTGGAAGTTTGTGGACACACACGTACACACTCACACTCCGTCTTCTGTCCTGACATCCTTTTCCTTTTCTAGCTTTCAAGCCAGGCCCCTCAGTCAGGATTTCTCACAGCTTTCCCATCATGCATTACTCTCCTAAAGGACCAGAGCTGGGGCAGATTTAAACTGCTACTTTGTCAACACCTTTTATTGGTACAAAAATAGATGTTCAATCTAAAATCATCATGTAACAGTCACTGATCCGTTATGTGGACAAAGCTCTATCTCACTGGCAGTTATCTCCTCACAGACGATTTAACGGGATAAGTTTGTGTCTTATCTTCTAACCGCCGTTTGTTTGTGCAGGTACGTCAGGTTTGTAACCACAGAGGTGGCGTAGATAAATGCTGCAGTGATTGCTGTGTTGTGTCTTTTCCTTTTCCCGAGCCTTGTGGTTTTGGATAGCTGCCAGAGGAGGGAAAAAAAAAACCATCAGTGAACTGAGCAGCAGCAGGCCACAGGGCTGGTAAACTGAGTCTCTGCAGACATGGAGGAGTTATTTGATGTGAATGTAGGGGATGGTTTGGCACCGCCCACTCCCACCCTACTTGTCGTGCTTTTTAAGTGATGATACAATCACCCAAGCCACGAAGGGAATGACTGCATCATCGGGTCTGCTGTTTTTCGCTCTGCTCCTTCTCTGAATCTTCAAGCATTTTCAAGAAGCTACAAAAGGCTCTCTTAAGAAAAAGCTGTAGCAGCTGTTTTCAGTCTGCCGCTTAGTTTTCCCTGCTTTAATCAGCTAAACCTGAATTTAACATCAGCTCTTTAGTCAGCACACAGCAGGACTGCCTTTTTTAAAGCTTGCAAATGGCGCCTAAGCACACCATGAGGCGAGGACACACAAACACCCATTAACACAGGCACACACAGGTGTGACGGGAGACTGGAGGCTGTGGATTTACAACAGAGGAAATGGAGGGACTGCAGGAGGTCATGACACGTCATTAACACACATACACACACACATGCAGTGATGCAAAAATACACATATTTGATCAGTTCTTCTGTCAAACATGCATAAAGGAAATTTGATGTAAATAGTGATGTCATCAGGGGGGCGGGGCTCAAAGTTGATAACATAGCTCATCGTGTGAAAGCTTGTTGAGTAGTGAGCTGAGACAGAGCAGGGTGTCTGCTGGTGCGAGCCCCTGTGCTTTTAGCCATGTGGAATCTGAGTAACTACCCTTAGAGTGTGTGTGTGTGTGTGTGCGTGTGTGTGTGTGTACTGCTGTTTTAGCAGCAACACTCATACTCACTCTGTAAGTCATTCCTAGCAGCACTGTGAAAAAACTCCTCGAGTCGAGTCGAGTCGAGTCGAGTCAAGTCCATTTGAAATAATCTTCAAAACGTTTTTTTTTTTTTTTTTTTTCACGTTTTTTTTTTTTTTTTTCTCTTTAATCCTTAAAACTGTAATTATTACTTCTGGTTCTTGTCGGTACAGTTTGTATTCAAATTACTAGAATCAAGTGCAGCTTAGTGATGAACGTGTTTTATTCATTAATTAATAAAGAATAAGTTGTTTCTGTTGACTTATGGACAGACTAAAAAAAAAACAGAATAATATGAGCAGAAGTTAGAAGCCTTTTAAAACTGCACGTTTGACAAAGCGAGTTCAACACATTACTTTTTTATTTAAATTCTCAACTTTCCTGATTGTTTTAAACATTGCACTTACACCAAATGGTTATCAGGCCTTTTATACACAATTAAATCCTCAGATGTGATTTATTGCCCTTCAAATTGCATTTCTCACTCTTAAAAGAATGTCTGATATGTTTCCAGTAATTGGTATGTTAGTCCCAGCAATGCCTTACCATCTCTTGCATTTAAAGAGCAAATATTGACAGTACTGAATTGACAGTAAAAACATAATTGGATAAAGCGTAAAAACTTGGTTCACTACATTTCGATGGTAGAATCTGTTTATCAGTCTCTGTTTCACTTTAAATTGTAAGTTACAAAAAGGCTCCACTGGCTCACAAAAGGGATACAAGTTAAAAAGACAGATTTTCTTGTTATTTATTTGTAATTTACTGGTCTTAGGTTTGTCAGGTCTGTGCCCAAGAGGAGAAAAAAACAATTTTTACATTATTTGGTTTAGAATTGAGGTCAGACCTAATTTCTCATGTCTTCCAGGAAGTTAGGAAATCTGTCTGGCTTCGGTGACCAAGCAACAAGTAGATTTGTTACTTAAATTGAAATAATTCGATCCTATAGGATGAAGACATACAGTATATATCAACTGCATCAGAGCCTTCTGATGGTAGTCTGGGCCATCATGGTTGATTGTGGTCTGCCTGCTTTTTCTTCTATATTGGCTTTTGTTATTCCTTCATACACCAGCCTGCTACTAGATACTACTATTCAGTACTTTTGTGACTACATGTTTTTTTTACAAACAGAAATTTTAAACCACTCAAGACATAAATTCACCCTGCCAACAGTTTATACTTTCATGCAGACTCTAAACAAAGACTATCATCAATCTTGTATGCCATGGCTTTGCTATATAGCATGGTGCCAGTGTGATGCATTTGTGTTTGGTACTTTTGACCCAATTTTAATGGCAAAACTGAATTTCAGTGCTCAGTTATGTGTGTTTGATGACAGTTTGACCCACCAACAGTTCACTAAGTGTAACTGATAATCATATATCAGTTGAAATGTTATGGAATAAGTAGATTGTGGTTATCTATTGAGACAGATAAATCATGACAGACAAATTATGCTAATGTTTGCTTTCATGTTGGAGCATTTTAAAATAGACCCCACTTACAGATTGACAGATTAATAGCAAACATTTCATTGTGTGTGTGTCTGTCTGTGTTTGTTCCTAGAAGGCAGTACTGTAAGTGCAAATCTGTCTGACATCCCCAGACTCAGGGTAATGTTTGAATGGAAAGACACTGATTGCATGTTAGTATTCTGTGCTACTTCACACCACCATATCATTATCATCACCCTGCTCTGCCTGGTTGGATGTTTGCCCCCGGGGATGGGGGTGTTCTGTGAGCTCAAGGTTTGTCTGGACGTGTGGTGGGAATTAAGCCAGGTATGCTTGCATACAGGTATATGAGCTTCAATTATACACAATTTTTCAGTATCCAGAGGAAGACAGAATAAAACACACAATTAAATCTTTTAAAGGTTTTGTTCCAATAAAATTAATTCGTTTAATGTTAATTGGCCTGTTTGGTGATTTTCACTCAAGGTTTACAAAAACGATTTTAATATGAGCCTAAATATTGTTAACATCAACTAAAAAAAGAGTAAAAAAAAAAAAAAGAAAAAAAAAAAGGATTGACACAAATTGCATATTTGTTTTAATTGGTAGTCCACTGACTTAGTGTTTCAGCTATGAATAGTTTGAGGAAAGAACCAGCTTGGTTTGGTGAAGATATGAAAATGGAACCATCAGTTTTTTAACTTCTCGCCAAAAAGTTTTAATTAAAAAAAAAAAAAAAAAAAAAAGATTGTATGTAAGTTTAAGGAAGAATAAACCCATATCTACTTTTATATGGAGCTAGCTCTTTTGGTTTTTATGCTAACTTTCATTCTGACACATCAAATAAATAGCCTGCGAGATACCGTATTGTTTACCTATTTGTATTTAAAACTAAGGTGATGAGTCTGCATTTCTCGTGTGGGTTATAGTTAAATGAAAAAGACGAAATAATAAAAAAAAAAGAAAGAAAAAATGAGCCTGAGTCAGAGTATAACTGGATTTTCCTTCTGTTGATCATTTCTCTCTCTCTCTCTCTCTCTCTCTCTCTCTCTCTCTCTCTCTCTCTCTCTCTCTCTGTGCTGTCTGGCAGGAGCACAGTGCTCATACTTTCCGTCCTCAGCTTGTCTGCCTTATGTGTATGTGTGTGTGCGTGTGTGTGTGTGAGTGTAGCGGGGGGATGGGTTTGATATTCTTTGCATGTTGGGAAGCTGGGAAAGTAAGTACAACAGAGAGACATTAAGAGTGTTAAACATTCCTCTCTCTCTCCCTCTCTCTCTGGCTGTACTGAGTCATTTCTGGGTCTGCTTTTCCATTCGTTCACTCTCAGCTGGCCTCCTCCTCTCTTCTTTTTGATCCAACCTATCCTTCCTCAAGACTTCTTTTCTAACCTTATCTTTAACTCTCTTTTCATTTTACTTCATCCTCTTTCTTTTGACACGGGTAAACTTTATTAGGATGATTCCCTCACTACTCGTCTCCTGAAGCCCAGCTTCATCTAAACATACATTGCATAAGTGATCATCTACAGATGGACGTCTCTGAAATGTTCTGTAGATCTTGCTTTGTGAGTTCAGGATCTCCCTCTGCTGACGTAAAGCCTGTGATGAAGAAGCTGGCATCTGTATGCTTCTCTGGTTTGATATTTGAGATGCACCAAATGCTACACCAACACTGAGCACCAAGGACAGACCCGGAAAGAAGTCAGACACTGAAGATAAGATCCAAAATACTGTGGGTTTGGTCTTGGTACCACATACGGGTGATAGGGACACTGAAAAAGGCTCAGAGTCTACAGCTATGCCAGCATGTCTGTGAGGCTGCACTTGTGCACAGAAATGCTTTAATCTAATCTCACAGAAATACATTCATAATTTATCTTAGCCAAACTTTAATTGTTTCATTGTTTTGTTTTGGTTACAGTTTTTTAAGGAAAACTTTTGTCTTTTTGGGCCTTCAAATTGGTAAAATTCAGAATAATGGACTCGTTATAATATCTACCAGGCTAACATGCTATATGCTATATAGGGATTGTTGGTGCCATAAATGAATATGTGTTAAACCCGACCATAAATACTGAGAAAAGCCAATTTTGGAGGCAATAATAATATTTTTGTAAATTGTGGATTATGAACAGGCAACTATATAGAAGTAAGACTTTTGCAGTATCACTTAGAATCTCCTCACAGGGCCTTTAAATATTGTCCTTTTGTGTTAAAGGACTTCAGGAAGGTGGCACTGTAGCAGCAGACAGCATGTGGAGAGCAAGTAGTGATTTATAAGTCAAGAAATTACTCTCAGCTTTGGGATCCTGCTTTTGAAACAAACTTGTGAGGTGAAAATTCCATGCACATTTATCAGTCATGGATTAAAACATTGCAAGAAATTTAATTTAATTAAGGCCAGAATGGTACTATGGAGGGCCATTTAGGAGCTGAAAGAATTAGAGTCTTGGTGAGCTGAGCAGATCTTAAGAAAGTCACCAGAATTTCTAGAAACTTATCTCCACACCTCTAATAAAACAGATTTTCTTCTTCTTTCTTAAACGTTTGTACAATTGGGTGAAATAAACAGTTTTAGTGCCATATCTGCATTTCTTCCTGCTTTGTTTTGAGTCATGTTGCCATCTGGTATCAAGCCCACAAAGTAACAAATCGTTCACTTTTCTATTCACATTTTAAAAAGTCTCTTTATTTTCAGTTTACTTCATCCAGTCACTGTCTGTGATTTTAGACCAGTGACAAAATGCTCTGATGTCCTTAGTTTTAGACTCAGTCTTGCAGTTTGTTACCCTCTTATGTTCTCAGTCAGTTTCAATTATTCTCCTGTGGTTACAGAGGTGGTGTGGAGGATTGCCACAAATGTACTCTACAAAACACACACACATATATATTTAAATGCCAGACAAACTCTTTGAGCCTGTCTGCATTTACCTTGGCAGCTGATCAAAAACAGACAACCTGTGTGTACAAAGGGAATCAGTGCCTTGCTCAGGGGCTCTTACATTCAGACACATTTTATTACACAACTATAAATAATACATCTTCTGTGAAAATCTGTGCAGCTCCGAGTTCAGTTTGACCTCATTGACAGACAGAGAGAGAGAAAGAGAGAGAGAGGGGGGGGGGGAGGCTGGGAGTGAGTGTCATAGAGGATGAGTTACAGAATAGGAGGAGGGAAGAAGAGTGAGTCATATATGTGGACGTGGCTTCCCTTGCTCTCTCCCTCTCTCCTTCATTTGCTCCAGATCCCTGCCTCTAGTTCTCAGCTGTCCCCCCATTTGCCTACCGAAACAGAGCGAGGCCTTCAATTATCTGTTTTTGGCAAAATGAGAGAGAGATTGAGAGCGAAGGGACTGTGGACCAACCAAACCTCTCTCTCTCTCTCACACTCTCTTGTTCTATCACTCTAAACCGAGAAAATTCCTTTATAATTTCAGATTAAACTGATTCAAACTCTCTCTCTCTCTCTCCCTCTCTCTCTCAGATGTAATTCCAGGGGTAGTTTTAATAACAGGTGGCAGCAGAGTGTAGTCAGTCTAGCCCACAGGCCTGCACTTTGCACCCACACCCAATGAATTAACTTATTACATCCTTAAGGGTAATTTGAAGTCTCTCTATAGCATTTTTTGATGTCTGTTGCTAAACTGTACAAATGTTAACTCACAGGCATGCGTGTGACGAGACAGCGCAGTCTGAGGACAGGATGCACGGAAAGAAAGAAAGAAAGAAAGAAAGAAAGAAAGAAAGAAAGAAAGAAAGAAAGAAAGAAAGAAAGAAAGAAAAGATGAAAGTCAAACGGTTGCAGTGTAATAAGCCAGTCAGAGAAAGTTGGGAACCACTGGGTTTGGGACCCATCGTTATCTTACTTTACTTAATTTTTATCTGTATGTGGTGCGCTGGGGCAAAATCCTTTTTTTTTTTTTTTTACTTTAGCTTAGGGTTGATCAGAAGTTTGCCAAGTGAAATAACACTAAAGAAAACTAGCTGCACCTTAGTTTACAGCAGCTAACATGGAGCTATCTGGGATTCTTTTCTTGACTTTCTTTTAATACATGATCAATGATGATAAAATAATATTAACTTTATTTGTATTAAAATAATTTCACACATTTTGGCAAATACTTCTAATTATTCAAGCTAAGTATTGCTAAGAAGTTTGCTCAGTGAAATAAAGCTAAACCCAGCTAGCTGTGAGTTAGCTTAGAGTAGCTCCCAGATCTTAGTCTTCTTTTGTAATCCTGTCTAACATGTTGTCCACAAACACCCTGTCTTTCCAACAAATAAAATAAAAATTAAAAAAAAAAAAAAAAATGGAAATGATTTTGTTTGCGGGTGGAGTAACTTTTATCTGTTATCTCCTTTGAAATAAATCATACCAGGTGCTGGCTAACAACCGGCTAGCCTTTAGTTGGCAACCAGCCTAAGGAACTGCTACTGCCTTTTACGCTCAACCCGATAGTGACACGGTATTTGCTAACATGCTTACCTCTAACATATTATCAGTATTTGATTTAAAAAAGGGTTGTTTTTAATAATGCTATGTTGTCAAGCTTAAATCCCACTTCTAAATTTAAATGCATAAAAAGCTTCAATTATTAAAGGGATATCAATATTCCAGTCCAGCTAATGGAAAGTAATTCAGGTAAGAACTGACTTTTACTCAGCCTAGCATCAGTTTGGCTTACAGGCAACATTTCTGATTAAAATCAAAGAGACAACATTCATTGTGGATTGTTGTTTAAGTATCAATGTTGAATATTGCTTTTAATCGATTCTGTTACCTTTTTAAAGAGGGCAAAGCAAAACCATTGTGTTGGAAACGACTATTTGCATTGCAGCTGTGTTCAAGACACAGTAGACCCGGAACAGCCAATTAGTAGGTGGTCAGTTCCTGTCAAGTACCGAAGACACACACACACACACACACACACACACACACACACACACACACACACACACACACACACATAGGGGTTTAGTGCATGATTATTAGGTGGAAACCTCCCATTGAACACACAAAGTTGCAGTAAATGACTATTAGCAGGAGGCCCCTCCACACACACAAACACACACACATGCACACACACACACACACACATACTGACATACACACAGACATACACACAGTTGCACATGCACTCACACACATACTCTGCATAAAACCCTTTGCTCCTCTCGCCTCCCCTTTGCCAGTAGCATAAACTTCAAACACACAGTAGCTTCCGTTCAGTAAGAGCCAGTTTACACACACACAAACACATACATACATTTACACAAACACCTACAGAAATACACACCTACATGTTTAACTATTGTAGAGGTTCTGAAAGAGACTAATGAGAAAACAGCAGGCAGGCTAACCTTTTCATCCTCCCCTTTCTGCCTCTCTCTCTCTCTAACACACACACCGCTGTCTTGCTGTGTGTGATGACACACAGCTGTGTGTTCAGGTTTTACAACCTGAGAGGAAGTGCAAAGTCGACAGCAGAACAACATCAAAGAGGCTGCTACTGTACAGTAAAGTTAAAATCAATACACCCAGCCTTGTTCAGTTAACTTTAGTCCTAACATGAAGTTTGCTTGAGTTTCATCACATTTATTTTAGAACACTGAAGCATGCTGGGATGCCAAGACACAACATAATCATATCTTTGCTCTTACAGGCCCTCAAGAGACTTTTACCCTTCTTTTTTCCCTTTCTTTTCTTCTCTCTTTTTCCTTTTCTCAAGAGTAACCATGAAATTACAGTAGTGTTCTTAAAAGATTTATATTTATAATCTGTTATTGTATACTTGTAGAAGTGTTGATGGATACCAAATGTGTGCATACAACATCCAAATCTCCAAAACAGACACTGATTTGAAAACAAGTCAGCCAAAAAGAAAACCAACAGGTGCTTTAGAAATGTTGCTCCACCCACTTAAAATTCACCGGTTATGGTAAAATGAATAAATAATTTTTAAAAATCACAAAAAAAGCAGTCAAAGTTATAATAAATGTGCATAGGCAACAACACACTTATAACAGGGGTGTTTAACTTAACTGTGTGTCAGTATTTAGTTTATTACAAAAATAAAGAGTTCAGATTTGGACTTAATCTGAAGTTAAGGCAAAAACTGCAGTTGAGATGCATTGAAAGCACTCTCAGGTGTCACTTAAATTCTTATAATTGATCCTGAATCTGTAGGAGATGAAAGGCAAGAACATAAACCAATGTTAAAATGTCAATCTGTCCTTTAGATATGAAGATATTTCAGTCCAGATTTCAAAGTGCTTTATCGGGGCCCTAGCACCGATCTTTGAGGGACTCCATGAAAAAGTTGGCCTGAATAGATTAACCAATCTAGGTGGACTGATCTAGACAGTAGGATATTAAGAGTTTCGTGGCACCAACAGAAGATGAGGTCCCTTACTGTTACTCGAATCAGTTATTATCTTGGTGGTGCAGTAATATGTGCATATCTTTAAACTTGGTAACTTGCATGTTTGGCCCGTCACTGATTAATGCTGATACAGATTTTTAGACAGTGCTCCCTATCAAAAACCAAGTACAGTAAAAAGAAAACCCCGCTGGCCACATGCAGAGTTAACAATGGCGTTTATGTCATGTTTCCAGTGATCAAAGCAGCAGTTATTATATCCAGGTGAAGGTATTGTAACATCAGCCATGCTCATTAGTAGATTTTCAAAGGAACATATGACTTTTTTTAATTGCCATTGTCCTGCCTACTGTGTTCTTGGCAGAAAGCCATAATTTGTTCATGGCCACAGGAATAATTACGTTCAGGTGCATAACAAGGGAAAATTGCGCTTAGTACCAACACTTCATGAATGTGCTATTCTTTCAGATGGGTTGGTAATTGGTGAAGACTGTGTTGAATTTGTGTAAAAGTGACAAACATATTGACCTAAATCTTTTGCTACTTGCTTTTGCAGATTCCTTGACCTTGAAACACATGTAGGTCACACCAATGGAAATTAATGAGATGCTGTATAATTATAACTTCTGCTTATCCCATTTCCAATGTGACTTGTGCTGTAAGAGTCACAGACAATCAACCCCATGTTCAGACAGTTGGTAAGTCAGAGTCAGTGAACAGTCACAGCAGTACAGAGAGTAATAACTGCTTCTATTTCAGTCTGTTTGGACAACACACTGCCTTCCAACCAAAGACACACACGCCCTTTTTCTTTCTCCATGTTGCTTTGAATGTCTTTTTTTCCCCTCTTTTACTTCTCTAGACTGGTTTTGTCCTCTCCATCTTCCATCTTCTCTCATCATCCCACCACATTATCCACCTCCTCCCCTCCTCTGTCTCTTTTCCTGCTCATCACTGTCAGTTGATGCAGTTTAATCTGGCATTTCACCCTCCTTAGCCTCCTCTGCTCTTTTATGAGACATAATTGTGTCAGGACCTAATAACCCTGGTGATAATACCCCCCCCATTATACCTTATTATACTTGGGAACTGATTCAGATATTGTGACAGGTCTGGTGTATGTGCATCTGTATGCAAAACAAATTGTGCATAAGCCACAACTGTTTTGACCCCTGTAAAGGTTACTAAAAGCAAATATGTTTCATTTCAAAGAAAAGAAACAGTGTAAGACATGAGGAATGACTCCCCATAATGCTGATTATGAAACATACATCAACACCACTGTGTTTAAATAGTTTAAATTCCCCCAACATAAACCCTCCATTTCCCTCTCCATGCACCCACCCACACATGAACCCGCGTGGTTGTGTGCTATATTATTCTCAAAGCCTTGGATTCCAAGTAGAAAGATAAAAATATAATTGAAAGGAATTATTATACGTTTGAACAACAGTTCAACTTTCTCTCAAGACCAGCCAATAAAGTCGCAGAGCCAAGTCGGATCTAATTTGAGCTTGTTAATTGTGTTGCTTTGTGAATTGTAGGGAGTTTGAGGCGCTCTTTAGCTCCAAAGTTGTGCTATTTAAAACAGACCAGCTCTGAATGTAATCTGGTAAAGTATACTCTCATACTGAAATGTCATCAATCACTTCGCCCCCTCTGAGGAGATGAGAGGTGGAAGAGGGTAGCTCAAATGAAGACATACATAACAGGTTATTACATCCAGCCAATCAGACCAAAGGAGGGCATTCAGGTAATATTTTCTCCTGTTCAAACATCTCCATCTGTAACTGTGATTTATTGAGAACAATGCTATCTTCCCTCCTCTCTGCATCCTGCTGCCATTCCTCCTTTTCACATTCTTCCACCCGCCCCCTTCACCTCCACGCTATCTGTTTTTTAACGACACAGTCGGGAACCAAAGTGAAGACGGACTCCACTCCCAGGAGGGAAACAGCTGGGAGGAAGACAAGATGAAGGTTTAGGACCCTTCCACCTCCCCTCCTGAAGCCCCCTCCTAACCTGCGTCTGCTGAAGGATGTGATAGAAACCAAAAAGCACCAACACCTGGACTGACAGCTGCCCGTCAATGAAGGGTTTTTTTTTCTACCAGATTGTGTTCACTCTGTTTAGCAACGTTTACACAAGACTATTGACAAACAATATTGAGCAACTGATGTATATTGTCAGTTTGGGACAACACAAACAAGTGATTTAACATTAAGCGATATGCTATCACCTTACATGATCGGGTTGCGATTTCTTTCCTGTGCACTGCCGAGGTGCCTTGAGCAAGACATCAAATCCCAAACTACTTAGGGCCCCAGTCTGACGACATCCCCCTCACTTTGACATCTCTCTATTGTTGCATGTCCAGTGGATCCTGTTTGTGCATGTGTGTGTATCTTAGCCTGAGTCTGTCATTCTTTACACCTCAATGGAAAGATGATGGAAAGGGTCCCTAAAAGCACTGTAAAAGCTTACACAACACTCCACTGTAAATCTTCAAATGCTCCCGGATGGTCGTGTGGACCCTTTAAATTATTTTGCCCTGATGGTTATTATTATAACGACTGGAACTATTACCGTTATTAGTCTGTGCTCCACAGCATAAACCTGTCATTTCCAAATGGTTCAACATTTCTGGAATTCTAAACTTTGGCCAGGTTGCACTGTGGTGAAACGGTTAGCACTTCTGTCTTACAGCAAGAAGGTCAACCGTTCAAATCCCCGGCCTTTCTGTGTGAAGTTTGCATGTGTGCATGCACGGGCTCTCTCTGGGTACTCCCACAGTTCATAAAGATGCTCATCATGATGAATCTGAATTGCCTGTAGGTGTAAGTGTGTGCCACACCTGGGTGTGAGTGATGGATTGGCGACCAGTCCAGGGTGTACCCCGCCTCTGTCCCTAAGACAGCTTGGAAAGGCGACCCTTCACAGGATAAGCAGGAAAAAAATGAATGAATGAATGAATGAATGAATGAATGAATGAATGAAGCTTGGCCTCGTATGTAGAAGTGAGTAACTCTAACTTCAGACAAGATTTATAACCCTAAGGATATGCTTCCATGAAGATAAGACACATATTTCCTGAAACCTTAAATCCAGTCCTCTGTCAATCACTCTTACTCATTTAAACATGTTTTAGTACCCGTGCGTAGAAGACAGGCCTACAGGGCTGTGGACATCTAAAGGGGTTGAAAGGCCTTTGAGGAAGTGAGTCTTTATTTTACATGTCCAGTCAGTTAAATGATAACTCAAAACAGAAAAAGGCACCAAAGAGAAACACTTTTAATGGCCTTAAAATAAAGACTAGAGAAAGAAGATCTCAGGACCAACAGGAGGGGAAAAAGACAGACTGACCAAAAGATCCTTTTTGAAAAACCAAAGGGACAATAATAATAATAAAAAAGAGTTTAGAGTACCAGAATGAGTGATTTTTTTAACCTCTTGACCGAGACCAACGGGTGTCTTGTGAGCAGAACTGTACTTTAGCATTGAGACACAGACACTTACCCATCCGTCACCAGTTATTCTGATATTTACAGGGACAAGAGCACTCGTAATAATAACATACGCAGCAGTTTCCAAAGGGGAGACACTTTTAACTTGGAGCTTTTAAAGAAAAAGGTGCAAACATGTCATTGGTCAATTTGGGAGGAATGAAGGGAACTTAAAGCAGTGTCTGACACCCTGGCTTTAACACACTCACTAACGTAAGAGAGGTTTTAAAGGGCAAGTCCATAACATTCTGAAATCAAGAGGTCAATTATATTAGCTTGGAATATGTAGATTGTCCAGGTGTGATCACTTTATGAGGAGCAAGATCATGATTTTCCCCCTCGTTTAAGAATATACAGTTCAAACATTGTATGGTGTTATCTTCCATTTAAGTATTTCCCTTTCCAAGTTTTCTGAGTCTTGACATTTACTGATTGGTTTATTTACTCGTTAAAGCTGGGAACTAAAGTCATACTTCATGAACAGTAACACTGTATAAAATACATAAAATGCCATTTCACAAAACACAACTTAAAATGTACATTTTTCACAAATGAAAATAAGATTTTGAAAGTAACATTATTTGAATTTAAAACTTTGGGTTTCGACTTCAAAGTTGCAACACCAAGACAGACAGAGAAGACACTGACCTGTCACCAGATTCTCAGTTTATTTCCATAGGATGATCTAACTTTCCTTTGATTTTGAATGATTTTTTCTTTTTTTTGCTGAAATATCTTGTGGTTTAAACCAACACCTAAAATCTCCTGAAACTCCCATCATTACATCCTGACGAAGCTCCTGGTGGGATCACAGACTACCAGACATTGACATGGATGTAAACTTCATACTTCTGTGTTAGTGTGTTAGTGTGTTTGTGTAAGTTGATGTTTAAGTGTCAAATGTATCACAGGTACAAGTGAAACTACACTCACAGCTTGTTAATAGTTGTCTCTGGCTTTCACTTCCCTCTGCTGTAGGCTGGCGCCAATTTTACACATGAAGTGCAAACAATGTCTGTCACTGGGCTTTCTAGATTTCTAACTTACTTTTTTTTCCATTTATTTTACATTATCAAGACAGTTTTTAAATCTAAATTCACAAAGTAAAGCAATCAACCATTAAAAGCATATTGATGTTATTTTTCATCACAGCAGGAAGCAGGAAGACACTGCAGCAGCTTATCTACGGTGTTCCAAAGTGGACAAGCATAATTAATGTGATAATGTTAGACCTTAACCGCTAGGGATTAGTGATTGTCTTTCTTTATTCTTAATTCCTTTGGAAAATCTCTGCTCAAAGACAGGATTGCACCTTTAACAGAGGTTTGGCTTCTTGCACATTTTATTTACTAAACTCAATTAAAACTAAGTTTATTCAGCCTTTGTCCTGACTGGATGTCTGTGATGAAAAAAAACAACCTCTCATTCTAAAAAGTTTTATTCAGTCTCAGATCTGATTGTCTTATCCTATAATGCATTTTTTAGATTTGATTTTAAATTATATTATTTTGGCCTGTATATCTGATTAAATTACGATAAATCAGTTGCACAGGCTGTGAAAAGAATTCCTTTAAAATGTGCAGCTGCTTCCTCAAACTCTTTGTCAGAGATTTTCCATGAGAAGGAATTTGACTTGTCTTCATTTCAGTCACTAAGGCCAACATTTCCAGCTCTTTTCCTCACGATGTGCCAGTTTAAAACCTGTGCAGCATCCCTTGATTCTTCAGCGAAGATTTGGTGACACGTCCCCGTTACCTTTCTTTCACCTTTTCAACAAACCAGAGAAAACGGGGACAAAAAACTAATTATGATATAATCTAATGCAACAAGAAAAGTGATTTTTCTCCACAAGAATAGTCAGTAATTTACATTGTTTTGCAGATTCTTCTTTATTAAAGCTTTTAAATATGCAAATACTTCCAACAGCTCTAAAACACAAGGACCAAAACTGAGGAAAAGTCACTATCACTAAATAATGTAAAAGAAAAGCTGAGATTTGGTCTGGAAATAAGAATAAATACAGTTTTAGCGCGTCATTAAAAAAAAAAAAATTAATAAGTTGATTTAGTAGTTTTTACAGTTTCTGGAGCTGGGGAAATTAATTGCTGAGTATAAAAATGCATACAATTGGGTGAAAGCAAAAGTATCAGGCCATGATAGTACTTGATGGAAATTACATAACTTATCAACCTGATGTTTGATTCATTAGGACATATTTGTGATGCTTTTAACATATTTTCCTTACCTGCAAATCTGAGAATATTTTTCTTCTTTTGTTCAAGACTTATAAACATTTCTATATTTTTCCTTCTGCAACAAAAACCTTGGAAATTACAGAGTACTCTGATTTTATTGCTATACAGCTTTGCAATATGCTTTAATTAGAACCTAGTTAAATGTATGCACCCAGGCTCTCCACATGTGAGCGTGTGTGTATTTTGTCTCAGGGGTCAAACAAATTGTTCTGCTTTTAAGACCCGATGTGACCTCGCAACATGCTAAAGAAAACCCTCGAAATTCTTGCCCACAGCTCTGTGCTATGTCTGCTATGCAAAGCTTTTTCGAAATCAAACCCTTTATGTGCATTTGTAACGCTTAAAAGCCAATGTACATAATCATGTGCTCTTTAATTAAGGTCAGAATGTTTTTAGAGATGTGGAGAAGCATGATCATTACCTCCACAAATACAACAAGTTTGGACCAGCTATACAGCGGCGAAATGCTTTGCTTTCTTTTGATCCGTCTTGACCCTCATTTGCCTTAACCTGTTTTATATTTGTATTGAACTTGATGAACTTCAACAGCTGTTATATAAATAATCAAAAGGTGTCTCTGTTTCCCCAGCTTTTCTTGTGACAAATAAATAAATTATTGATATGTGATTACCACTCTTCTGATTCCTCTGGCTCTGTTTTGGTCTCCACCATCCTGTGTAAGACAAACCATATGGACTGGGTACGGTATGTTGGATGCTGCTTGGTTTCAGCTTGTCATTTTTTTTTGCCTCTTAATTGTCTGACTTTTATTTGGTGGTGAACTCATCTTTTGCTCATGAAATATTTGGATTGTAGGTCTTAAGATTTTGTTTATATACACCATCATTAACGTAAGCAAGAGTTTTTTTCTATGAGAGGGTACGGTGATTTTTTTTAATTTTAATTGATAAGTCCACAGATTTTGAATCTGAAGTAATAATTTATTAAACTATTCTCTAAAAAGTATATGAATACACTGTAAAGGTTAGGCCTGTTGAGTGTTCCTAATTGTCCAATAAAGTAATAAACGTGTCAAACCAGAACGTGCATTAAAGTAAGCTTGATATATTGTATATTACACACCTTACTGTAGCAACTAAAGCTGAATAGCTGTGAGATAAGTCTGTCATGTGTTTCTGAAATGAAGTGAATTTGTTATTTCTTTCAGAGATGTTGGAACTTAAACTTAATATCAGTGTAAGTGTGTGAGTTAGCTTTCGAGTGTGTTGTTCTGTGTCACTCTGAAGATCCGATTAGAGCTGGAGGTCGAACCAGGGAATGATGAGGTGGCGCTTTCCTCCCTTTCTTCTTCTTCGCCTCTTTTTCTTCCTGAAAGACGGCTTGCATTCCATCCTCTTCCCTGTAAAAAAAATAAATAAAAGGAACAGGCAGACACATGGATAATGTGAAGGTATCTGCAGTGTCTGTGTGTGTGTGTGTGAGTCTGTGTATGAGAGAGAGAGAAAGAGAGAGAGGACGAGTGAATTAGAGGCTTGCTTGGCCAGCTTCAGACTGTGCAACGTGTCTGCTGCTGGTGGATCAGATGGCAGAAAGCTGCTGCTCTGGGTCTCCCTGCAGCTCTTCTGCACCATAATGTCTGCTTTCTGCTTAATTACAGCTCACCTGCAGCCTGGCCGGCGCTGCACACAGTCTTCTGCAGGGGGGAAACCAGAGCATCCTACATATAAACCTTTATTTGGACCAGGGGGGAAACTGCAGCTGCTTAAAAAAGGGCTTTTATTATTTAGAGCCAATAACAATCATAACGTCTGCAAACCCCACAATTGTGCAGGTATTTCAGGTAGAGGCAGCTTCAGCCGACTGCAGCCAGTCGTTAAAAAAATGCAAACATCTGGTTCACTCATAAGAAAGCCTTTTTTACAATCACCTGCTACGCTCAGCCAGGTATCTATCTATCTATCCATCCATCTATCCATCTATCTATCTATCTATCTATCTATCTATCTATCTATCTATCTATCTATCTATCTATCTATCTATCTATCTATCTATCTATCTATCTATCTATCTATCTATCTATCTATCTAAAGTTCTTGTCAAATTTACTTAAAGCTCCTGTGAGGATTTTTTACCTGGCTAGAAAACCAATTTGAATTAATACCAATGCCTCTAAGTGAGCTGCAAGGATTAAAAAAAAAAACAAAAAGAAAAAACCTACCCAAACATAGACATGCTAAAATCAGCTGCTTTATCCTCAGGGGGCACCAAAATCTACACAAACCAAAAGTTCCTTACAGGAGCTTTAACCAGAAGGCTGATTTGGATGGTTCTGATTCTAAATAAGAAATATTTCAAGCCCCTCACACATTTTTTAAATATAAATGTATATTTCTTTATTATCCAATTGACAAAATCATATTAAGTGGGTACCTGCTCTGTCTAGAATTAACCCTATGCTGTCAACCTGCAAATTATCTATCCAATTTCCCACTCTATTACTATTATTACTTTATTATTATTACTTACTTTAGACTCTATTTCTCCATTATTCCAAGACAACTGTGAATCATTCAGTCAGGTACATTATCACAAAGTAGTTCAGCTCCCTGTGTCACTTCTATTTCATTTATTTGCCAGTTTCAATTTTAGTGAAACCTGCAAATAGGTTGCATGGGCCATCAGCAAGACGTGGCCTTTTGGTTTTGTTGCTTTATGAGAGGACTACCCAGTGAGACCAACCAGTTAGTCATCCGCTTGTGTTGTGGATAAAATAAAGTGTTTTTTCAGGTTTTGATAACCCAAGATTAAAAACAAAACAGTGCATGGGAACTTTAATAAAATTGGACAGCTTACAAAATACATTATAAGTATTATTTTTATTGAAACAGCAGATACAGAAACCACCCTCGAGTGTGCTGAACTCAAAATTAATCAATAAAATAAATACTGGGTCCTACAATTCCCATCATGCAATTCTGCCAAAAAAAATTGTGTTTCAGTTTCTACAAAAATAATAGTTCAATGTAAGTTTCAAAATAGGGATAAGTTCACTTGAACTTGAGTTCTGTGGTGAGTTTGTATCACTGTTTTCCAGCAGTTTATCATTTTGTTTCATTCTCACAGTTCACAAAGTAAATTTCAATATTATTTATTCATGGAAACCGACTGAATTCTTTCTGCTCAGCAGGAAACAGATCTGACAACTAACTTCAGGAAAAAAACAGAACGCTTTGCAGGTAAAGACTTAATTTCCAAGAGGTATTGGTGGAGACCAAATACAAAGCTTAAAAGCCTGAACATGGGACTTTCATTCATCAGACAGGCAGTGACATGACTCTGAACAATTACCCAATTAAATTCTTATCATGAACTAAATTCTTTGAAAGACATTTCAACAACGGAAACAATAAAGGACGTCCAAACCTAAGAACTCTAATGCTATCATAACTAAACAGCACCAGAAACAAAAATATTACAGAGCTTAACCAACGAAGTAAAGCAAACACTTCTAAGCCTGTAGCCATGTTCTTCACATTATGAGCAGATACCTTAAACTCTAGAACAACTTGAGAAAAGCCCACAACAACTGTGAAAAATCCCCAACCAATTTTGAAGGACAGACAGAACTATAAAGGCTTAGAATAACTAAACTTAAATCTCAGAGACATAAACAAATAAATCAAACCTTATCAGGAACTACAGCTGTTTTTTTAAATCTTAAAACTAAAGCTAGGATTACAGATGCTGTCCTTAGATCAACTGAACTAAAAGTGATTCAGGAAGTAGACCAGAACCAGAAATAAAAACTGGATTAAACCCATGGCTGCTGGAGAAGGAGATCCTCCTCCGACCCTCTGATGCTCTTCAGGATCAGGTTTCCTCCTGCTCGGCCCCCCTTCCTGCTCTGATCCAAACTCTGCTGTGGAATTATAGAAGGAGGGACCTGCTCATTTTCCTTCTTCTGTTCTTCTGTTTTTTTCTCTCTTTGAAGGAGGGGTCCATTCTTGTCTTCCCTAAACGTGAGCGGCAGCAGCTGGGTAATGAGGGTGCGTCCCCACTCAGTCCGGTCCCCAGCACCTCCCAGTTCTTCAGGCTCCCATATAAAAACCCTGGTGGAAAGTTCGTGTAGGCAGTAGGGAGTTTTCTGCTGGGGTCAGGAGGACTGTGAACAGACAAGCGGACCCTGCCCCAAACACCCGTGTATGAGTGGAGTGTAGCAGAAAGAGAAAACATCCCCAACTTTTTTCCTCTCTTGCCTCAAAGAGTCTACATGTCTAGTGGCATCTAGACATGTTCAGCTTTGTGGATTTGCGGCTGGCGCTGCTGCTCAGCGGAGCAGTGCTCCTGGTCAGGGCGCAGGGCGAGGACGACCGTAAGTTTCACCATTGTTTACTGGACCTCTGAACCCCTTTTTTTTGCTTTTGTTTTTTATTTTTTTTTCTCTGGTTTTTGAAAGTGGATTTTCTCTTCATGGGTGGACGACTGCTAAGATCTTAGAGAAGAAAGGAAAAAGTTTGACCCAGAGATAAGGACTTTGAAGCTCCTTTATGCATAGGTTCACAGATAAACAGAGCGACAGATTAGCTTGTAGTTTAGACAGTACAGAGTGTGCGTAATGCATCGGGCATCCCAAGAAGGCCTCTCTCTCAACCTCTCTCCTTGGGTTTGTTAATGTCTCCCACCCCCCACCTCCCACCTCTGCATGCAGAGCGAGTTGCTGCAGGTTTTCCTAGCTGTCCTCCAGGCAAAGTTTATAGCACAGAATGGCTAAATTTCTCAATTTAAACCAAAAAGTGTTGACTATTTCAGAGATGCTTTAACATTCGGTGTGATTTTAAATGCCTGATCCCTCCAAAGCATTTCAGCAGATTAACTAACCTTACTTTTCTGAATCAGATTCAGTATGACGTTGACAGGCCTGAAAAGATGGACAGTTGGAGGGTATGACTAAAGAAAGGAAGCAAATGGATTTTGCATGCCAACTCCAGTAGAAATCTCTGCTTTCCCCCAGTAGACACGAGGCAGACAGGGAAAGTGCTTCACAGGCCTGATTGATGTGGCAGAGAAATTCACTGCCTGGAGCCAAGTGAAGAGTTGGCCAGGTGAGATAGAGAGGAAAACAGAGGGAGGGAGAGGCAGCAGGCGTAGTCATGTCTGCTGGAAACATTTGACCTCTAAAGCCTGAGAGACCCTTTTTCCTACAGTTTAGGTGTTTTAAAGTATGTCACAGACAGATAAGTAAGATAGGGTAGATAACCAGTGGAGCTCAGGCCTCTGTGGGTGTTAAAACAGACTTTTTCTTCCTGTAAGAAGACAAAGAAAATCAGCTCTCAAAAGAGGAACCAAGAGGCAGAAATTCAGTTTTTCCAGATGTTCCTCTTGTCTGGAAAGGACTCAGCTGTCTGCCTGCCTGTCTGTCTATCTGAAGCAGATGTTGTGTGACCATCTGAACGGTCTCACAGCGCCACCAAGAGGCTTCTCTCCACATCTGCAGACACATCTGGCCGCCACGTCCCCTACACTGCCTCCTCCCTCCTCCTTTTCTTTTCCACTCTTTTTTCTCTTACCTCTAATTACAAACATATGCAGACTGTTTCCACCAGCTGCTGCCAAGCCAACAGTCCGCTGTGCTGCTGCTGCTTTTCCCTCTGAGCTCAGCACAGTGGCATGCTGGGAGATTTATAAGCCTTTCAAAGGAGCCCCACTTTGGGTTTTCTGAGGAGCTCGGCGAGGCTTTAGGACTGTAGGACCAAGAACCTCTGAATTATTCTGTCTTGGTTCAGACTTGTGCTCTCTGTGCGTAAAGATGATGTGACGTGTTTTCAGACGCAACACGTCAGTGACCTTTCTGTCACCTTTATGGTGCGATTTTGAGGCCACTTCCTGTCCACCTGTCCCCATTCGACAAGCATGATGTTTTTAAATTTCTGCTATGAGAATCACATTGTGTCGCGTTTGTTGGTCTTTTTTTTTTTTTAACATGATGCACTTAAATACTTCAAATTTCAGAGTGACAACAAAAGCTAAATAGTGTACAAATCCTGACATTATACCAGTGTATTTAAACTATAATTCTAAAATGACACTAGGGTGAAAAAACTGGTTGAGCTTCAGGATTTCTCCACGATGAGGTGACGAAAGAATTTCTTTTTATCGTCACTATACTCAAAGCTGGACATCACTTGTTGATGCTTTATACGTTTAGTATATGTAGTATATTTTCAGGGAATGTCCACACAAGGTTTTTGAGACCTTTCATTTTAGTGCGTGCGTGTCCTCATCTCACACCTGACTCTCCCCCCTCTCAGGTACAGGCGGAAGCTGCACCTTGGACGGCCAGGTGTTTGCAGACCGGGATGTGTGGAAACCAGAGCCATGCCAGATCTGTGTGTGCGACAGCGGCACGGTGATGTGCGATGAGGTCATCTGCGAGGATACAACTGACTGCCCCAACCCTGTCATTCCCCATGACGAGTGCTGTCCTATCTGCCCCGACGACGGTACGACTTCCCCGTTATTATATATTTCCTCATTTACATCTATTTGGTTTTGCCACTGACTTGTTACGACATACAACACCGGCAGCATTTTTTGACTACCAAACCCTCCCCCGTTCTTAGGCAGCTATTATTTTAAGTTTTAACAAAAATTGTAACCATTGAACACCCTGCTATCCCCATTTCACTCACTGTTCGAACTAAAAACACTCTTCCCTCCAGCTTCTTCATCCCCTCACCTTTTGAGACATACAGGCCTCTGATACATATAAAGCTAATGCTATGCTAATTTTACTTACGCCATCATTATGAGAATTACCCAATATTTCAGCACTGAATATATAAGAAAGTACTTCCTGTTTAAGAGTGTTGACTTTCTTAATCAAACTTTCTCTCTCTTTCACCTTCTCTACAGGTTTCAAGTCCCAGGTTGAGGTAGGCCTTCATTTATTGATTTACAGCAATTCACACAATTATCATTAAGATTAAAAAGCTATCTATTGTGTTTCATTTGCAGTATTGTGTCCATCAGCACAAAAAAAACATAATAACGAAAATTACTAGGATATTGTCTTCGACTATTTTATTGACTTTATCTTTTATGTATAGAAAGTGGAAAATATGATGATCACTTCCAAAATTATGATGCTCTAACTGGATCAGTACTAATTTAGTCTAGTTTTTTTCCCCAAACAAAAACAGACACACTGAATTGGCTGATGATCAACTTTATTGACTACATTGGATGCACAACAGATTGTTGTTCATTTGCTCATTTATTGATCACTATATTAGTTGTTTTAAAGCACTAAGTTGCTTTTTTTCATTTTCCTCACAGGGACCCAAGGGAGAGCGTGGACCTAAGGGAGACAGGGTAAGTTCAAACTCTCATCCATCTTTGATTTCTGATCAGCTGTAGTGTGTTCACTGTCTGGGGAGAATTCCTGTCTATTTAGCTTGAGCTGAGACAGCTACACTGAAATGTGGACTTATACAGGTACATACAAAAACAGGATTCAGCTCCTCTGGGGATGTGAAGTAATCATGATCTTTGAGGGGGAAAAGTGAGGAAAAAAACTGAAGGATGAATGTGCTATCACCATCTTGATGATTGTTGTACTGGCTTTGGTTGGATCATCTACAAAAATCAGATGGAAGTGAGGAGCTCCACAAAACCGAATCACTGAAATAAATTTTGCATTGAGAGGGTTCAGTGTTGACTCAGAGCTGTTTAAAGATGAGTGTAGAAACATGCTGAGGTCAGGTTGAAACATGCAGACTGTGGGTTAAGATGTTTGGAGTAGGAGAAGAGAAAGTGGAGACATTCTGCTCAATTGACAGATAGTTGGAAACAGTGAAAAGTGGTTAAATGGGAGACAGTGGTTTAAAAAATGTTTGAAAATGAAAAATCAAGCTTTATGTTGAGAAAACTGTTCAGTGACTGTCCATAAAAGTTTGAAGGTGGCTTAAAGTGTGGCAAATTTGGTGTTTTTGTCTCCTGGTGAGGCCAGTTTGTTGAACTCTCCAATTTACATTCATTTAATATTTGACAGATCCTAAAATTGATTTGATTTCATGATTTTTGACATGTTTCAATTCAGACAGCTGGTAGGTTGAACTGAAAGTTGTTGAGTTATTGTTATTTATTTAAGCGCTTGAAAGCATCTCTAGAGGACACTTTACTCCCATGACTTACTTAAAGTTTTCTTTACCTCCTAAAGGGCAGACATTTCCCAAAAGTATAGTTGGTCTTACCCACTTCCTGTATGCTGATGTCACATGACCACTACCAGCTCATGGTTGATCAGCCTGTTGCATGTCCTCATGCTCTCCTTACTACAGCGACTAATGAACCTGACAGGACACATGTAGGAGATAAGATATTAAACACAACAACCTACCCCAGCACAGTCATGTGACTTGAGTCCCTCTTTAGCTATTGAAGTCCCTGCACTCAGGTGACCCTTTAATTTAAGGTCATACGCCTGACATCCTCTGTCTGTCTTGCCCCCAAACCAACAGGGTCTTCCTGGTCCCCCTGGTAATGATGGTATCCCTGGCCAGCCTGGTATGCCTGGACCTCCCGGCCCCCCTGGACCCCCTGGCCTCGGTGGAGTAAGTTATGAATTTTTAATAAAATTATTTTTTCTTGTTTTTATGTGAAGTTGAGGAAAACAGACACCATGTGTTATACATGAATCTCAGGCATGAGACAGATGTGGCATCATATCAAGTCTCTAAATCAGGAACTTTGACTTCTTTGTCTGCAGTTGTTAGACTTATAAAGATAACATAAAAATCTAAAGCAAAAATCTGTCCCAATTTAGTTCTTAGCTATCTTAGGTTAAAAACAAAACCCACATACACTTTTTTTTTTCCCTGTAGTGTGACAGTTTTAAACACCCTCAGACAATTTAAAATGTCAAAATGATTTCTGTTTTTACTCCACTATTGACCAGATAAAAACATGAATGCTGGATGATTGAAAGCGTTGATAAAACTAAAGCAGTTCATCAACAAAATGGTCTCTCAGAGTTGAGTTTGTGCTTAAAATTCTTGCATCTGATTTGGTCTTTATTCTGGGTCACCAGGTTGAAAACATGTCAGATAAACACTAAATTTAACAGTTTATGTAGTTGGAGAATTAAGACTGCAATGAAGTACTCAGTTGTGTCTAAACACTTTTTATTGTTGCTAAGCTAACATATCCATAGACCTGCTAGCTAATGGAGCAATTTGATATATTTAAGCATTAACTTCCATCTGTGTTTAGGAATAATTGTAGCTGAGGATAGCTAGCTTAAACTTGCTAATAATTGTGTTTTAAAGTAAGAATTACTCTTGACTGACATGCTAGCACACTAAACTGAGCTAGCATGATACATCATGGTGCTTCAATGACATTCTAGCTTACATCACATCACATAAAAATTATGATTCAATGAACAGTTTTTATCATTTTGTAGATAAAAGCAATTTTTCAACTTTCTTTCTTGGTAGTGATTTATTTTCTGTAGAATTTTGATTTTTTGTTTAATATTTAGCATTGACACAATTGCTAAACCATCAGGTTAAGCTAATATGATGCACTGTGGTTGTGCAGATCTTTTACAGCTGGCTCGCCTGCTCATTTCAAAGTTTTCTGATAGAGCATTTCACAATTCAGTTAATACTAAAGACATCCATCCTTAATGTGACAAGCAAAACCTTCCATTTTAAACATAGCATGCTAAACTAGAAGAGACATCGAGCCTAGATTTACCTGGCATCAGAGTGAACATCTCACTCTACTACAAGGTTACACTATGACTCCTGCAGTCACATAAGAACAACAGTAGCAACCAGAGAGAGTTCTTTGAGCATGAGAAATAAGTACATCACCTCAGTGTTTGAGAAGAGGTCAGAGGTCATTGGAGGATCATGGCTAGAAGAACAGTGAAGACACCCCAAAATATGACCAGAAACCATGATAGTGAGGAGCAAAATAAGAAAAGAAAGTAATACCAGATAATTTCAATCTTTAATATAATGTACTGGCTACAACTGAGAATGTTTAAGCTGGAATAATTCTAAATCATGGATCTTATTGCGACCAATTCCTTTCAAAATAAAAGTTCATTCTATGGCCCTTGTTTTAAAGAACTGCAGCTTAGGCTTCAAATAATAATGGCCCAATGTGGATTTTAATTTCTACATCTGTTTTTCTTCCCAGAACTTCTCCCCTCAGATGTCCGGTGGCTATGATGACAAATCTCCTGCCATGCCTGTGCCTGGACCTATGGTAAGTTAGACACACAAACAAGCGCCTTCTTAGTGTCATTCTCCAACAATCATGCTAATAGAGCGTCTGACCTTTGTCTGTGTGATTTACAGGGCCCAATGGGACCCCGTGGACCTCCTGGACCTGCTGGTGCAAGCGTACGTACATCATTTCCTCCTTACTCAAATCAAAATGTTTCAGATTTAAGGCTACAAGCTTGGAGGTCATGAAGACAGTGGCAGCAAGAGTCCTTTAGATATCTATGTGACATCACTTTCACCTGAGTTCAGCTCCTGAAGAAAATCAACACAGTTGTATCATGCACCCTCTAGCATTACTCAGCATTTTGAGCTGTTAGCTTAATTTAGGACTTTGACATTTACTGCAGCTTCTTAAATAATCCATAATGGTTTTTCATATTAATCCAATCTGAGAGAGAAAGTGTTTTCTTAGTGTCAACATAACAGTTAAAACTCATCTACTGTTCCAACATAAGTGACGGAGATGTTGTGGCATGGACAAGCCAAAAGGATCAATTTAAATCTGATAGAAATCATTTTAATGCTAGTTTGGTAATCTTGTTTATGTGTTGACAACTACAGGGACCTCAGGGATTCCCTGGACCCCCTGGTGAGTCTGGAGAGCCCGGATCTGCTGTGAGTATCAGAAACATGGACACAAATAGACACCAGCAATAGGAGTCTGTTACCTATCTTACCTTTTGTGTGCGTCTTCCTCTACAGGGTGCCATGGGTCCCCGTGGTCCTGCTGGCCCCCCTGGAAAGAACGGAGAGGATGTAAGTAAAGTTCACCAAGTATTCTCATATTTACTATCCACAGTCAGTTTGGATTAAAGATAGAGTGTTGTCACTCTGCTGATCCCCTTCTTTTCTCTCAGGGTGAGTCTGGCAAACCCGGACGCGGTGGTGAGCGTGGACCTTCTGGCCCTCAGGTAAGTTATAGTTATTCTCAAGGATATCATGAAAAAACACAACTGAGCTGTGATAATGAATTGTGTCTCCTGTCTTTTCCCTCAGGGAGCTCGTGGTTTCCCCGGAACCCCTGGATTGCCCGGCATCAAAGGACACAGAGTGAGTTCCAGCTTTCATCATTTTTTCATGAAGGAAAGCTAAAACTGACTGTGTAACACTTGAATAAAATGAATCTGTCTGCTACTTTCTTTGTAGGGATTCAGTGGTCTTGATGGTGCTAAGGGAGACTCTGGCCCTGCTGGTCCCAAGGTGATTGTTTCATCCATTTCTTGTGGTTTTATTTACATATAGTTTGAACAAAAGTCATTTTAAATGCCCATATAGGCTGTATGATAAAGGTAGCTGGAGTGGTTGTAAATGTGAGGGTAATAGAAGTACCAAAAGCAGAGTTTTTATCTGTTGAAAGTTGAAACATTGAAAGTGTTCACACTTAACTGGAGAATAACGGAACCATTATTAAAACTTTGCACTGGAATATTATATTATGTGGAGTAAGACACCTCACTCCTGATGTGACCCTTCTGTGTGCAACAGCAATCAATTAGCATGATTGGCTTTACATAGCAGTGTATGAAAACATACTATGAGTTGTGTTTGTAAAATGTGTTTTTTTTTAAAGATATTAATACCAAAATGAAATACTGGAGACAGCAGAAGCTGAGATATCTTGACACTTTTAGCCCCTTGATTAGGCCACAAACTGGTACTACATTTCCCATATTGCTCATTTTCTTCACGAATGCCTTGCAGAATAAAAAAAACAATGTCTCTTGAGGTCAGGTACTTCTTATGAAAACAAATGTTGAGTAAAATTGACTGACTGACTCTTCTGGGCATGAATATAAATTCAAAAAGAAGCAGGAGGAGCCTTAAAAGCAGATTCTGCATTAGCAATATTGGCTACATATTATCCTGCAGCAGCCATTTTGGCTACTTTTTGGCTAGTAGCAGCTATTGTATCATTGGGTGCAGTGGTAATATTAGCCATGTAGTAGAAACTGTGTTGACTAGCAGCTGTAATAATAGCTACTTATTGGCCAGTGGAAGCCATTTGCTCAAGTTATTGGCTAGCGACAACCATATTAGCTACATATTAGCCACCAGCAGCCATGCCAGACCTTTATTAGCAAATAGCCATTCTCAACACCTGCATGTTTGTTCCCATGTCTTCAGGGAGAGGCTGGAGCTCCTGGTGAGAATGGAACCCCTGGTGCTATGGTGAGTAATCGACTGACCTCTCCTCCATATTTTCCATTTGAGGTTCACTTTCCTGTTCAGCTAATCAAGCCTTGTGGCTAACTGACTCTTCATTCCTCTGTCTCAGGGACCTCGTGGTCTGCCTGGCGAGAGAGGTCGCACTGGTGCCACTGGTGCTGCTGTGAGTTCTCACACACTGTACTATCACAACACACCAATTTGCCATTGAGGTGATGAACAGATAATTTAACCATAGCTGTGTGTGTGCTACAGGGAGCTCGTGGTAACGATGGTGCTGCTGGTGCTGCCGGACCTCCCGTAAGTATTTCATTCTATAAAAACTAAAGAGATAAAACAATGTGTTGATGTGATATCTATGAAGATATTCGGTTTTGCCATAAAGTCAGTAAAATTAAAGGACTGTCTCTTAGCTCTGATAGCCTGATTGTGAGCATACATGTCTGACTCTGTTCCATTATTTCTAATCAGGGTCCCACTGGCCCTGCTGGACCCCCAGGATTCCCTGGTGGCCCTGGAGCTAAGGTATGACTGCTTTCATCATACACAAAAACAAAGCAAACAAACAAACAAACAAAAACACTTTAGATATCTTTCTTCTGTACTTTCTGGGAGGCTTTGGAAAGATACAGCCCAAACTTAGTTGCATGTTTTGAACTGACAAATGAAACAATTCACATAGGACTGGGGTTAAATAAGGTCATTAAAGCTGCAAACTGATCTATGGTAGAGATCAAGTTTTGAATTTTTTTGATGAATAAAGTCACAAAACTCTTCTAAAAAAAGAGTTTATGCAATTTTCTTGTCATATGATATTTTGATACTTTTTTAAGCGTACCTTTTTTCTTTTCTCCACTGCTTTAAGTCTGGCATTGTCTCATGTTGTCATGTCCTTTTTCCCCTCTTCTAAATAGGGAGACGCCGGACCTCAGGGTGCTCGTGGAGGCGAGGGCCCCGCTGGAGCCCGTGGAGAGCCTGGTAACCCCGGACCTGCTGGTGCTGCCGGACCTTCTGTAAGGAAAAACAGCGATATCCTTTAACACACTTCTCAGGTTTTTGATGAATCCTATAAAAGAAAAGTAAACATCTTGCCCCTTCTTCTTTCCCAGGGAAACCCTGGTGCTGATGGAGCCGCCGGAGCCAAGGGAGTCCCTGTAAGTATCTCACTGAACACATATACATTAAAAATTATCTGCATGTCAAGTTTGAGAGTTTAAATCTCTTTCTATCTGAAGAGGATTAAATGCTGATAAGCAGCCCAGACTGCAGGCTATTTTGTATCTGATGTAGCCACAAACAGCGCTGACTTTGCAGCATAATGTGACTGTTTTGTTGCTGTCTGCTGCCCCCTGCAGGGTGCTGCTGGAGTTGCTGGAGCCCCTGGTTTCCCCGGACCTCGTGGACCACCTGGACCTCAGGGTGCTGCTGGTGCCCCCGGACCCAAGGGAAACACTGTAAGTAATACTTTCTCACCAATTTGACAAAAAAGGAGTAAATAGCAGCTTTCTTGTTTATTGATAATACTTTTTTTATTTGTTTTTATTTTATTATAATCAATTCTACTTACTGGTTATATCCTCTCTGTTCACAACCTTAGTAAATTAGTATTTTGGTTTCATTTGTTTATTTTCATGAATTTGTTTTTCTTTTGTCCCTATTAAGGGTGAATCTGGTGCCCAAGGAGCCAAGGGAGAGGCTGGTGCTAAGGGAGAGGCTGTAAGTTCACTGCTTTCAGGATGGAGTGATTTTCCTTAAACACATTTAAACACACAGCCAGTTTCTTATCTTTATGTTTGTATTCTCAAGGGTGCCCCAGGAGTTCAGGGACCCCCAGGACCATCTGGTGAGGAGGGCAAGAGAGGAGCAAGAGGAGAGCCTGGTGCTGCCGGAGCCCGTGGAGCTCCAGGAGAGAGAGTAAGAATCTTACCTTTTTGGTTTTGTTTTGTGTTACAAAAAGAAAAACCTGAAAGAAGGCTGAATGAGCTTCCTGGTGGGACATTCTTACCACATAGGTAATTTATTGACAGCTTAAAAGGTTCCCTATATTATCTTCTTCTTGGAATAGTATTTTGAGGAAGCTATTTTTTTTTTTAGCTCAATGAATTTAAGATCTTTCTGTCTTTATTGCAGGAATAGACTTCAGCAACATGTCGGTATTACAAAAATAGAACGGTTTAGGCAGACATCTGGCTCATTTATTTAAGAAAATACTCTGGTGCACCTGGAAAAGCAGTGGAGCTGTTAAAGCTGGAGTAGTGAATAAAAATGTCTGCCACAACATGGCCTCAATAGCCATAGCTCAGGACTAGCTTCCTAGAACTCTCTTCCTACACTTTCTGTAGCTCAGGTGAAGCTGAATGAGGGAAACACAAGAGAAGTTAGCATTAGGGCTAAAAGAGCTAACAGAAGACATGTTTGATTTTCTCTACAGGGTGCTCCTGGCGGTCGTGGTTTCCCTGGCTCTGATGGCCCTGCTGGACCCAAAGTGAGTCAAACACACTAACTTCAATGCATCTTTGAGTGCCTTTTAAAGGCATGGACTACTTCAGATTAGTTTGTAATAGAACTAACTGCTTTTGTTTTTCCACTTGTCTCTATAGGGTGCCACTGGTGAGCGTGGTGCCCCTGGCGCTGTTGGACCCAAAGGTGCCACTGGTGAGCCTGGCCGCACTGGTGAGCCTGGTCTCCCCGGATCTAAGGTGAGCACTCTGTCCATCACATTATTTCTGCATCATTATGAATTCCCAGCACAAGCCTTGTCCTCACCTTTGACCTCTACCTGTAGGGTATGACTGGTAGCCCTGGCAGCCCTGGACCTGATGGCAAGACCGGACCTGCTGTAAGTTCACAGACATTGTCTTGTTTTTGTCTAAATCCATCAGAATGAAACTATCAAAGAGTTGTCAATCCTCAATAAATGCTCTTTTTCAGGGAAATGCTGGTCAAGATGGTCGCCCTGGACCCCCCGGCCCTGTTGGAGCCAGAGGCCAGCCTGGAGTAATGGGATTCCCCGGACCCAAGGGAGCTGCTGTGAGTGATATTTCATCATATTTTTGAAATTACATTATTAATTATTGCTCTTCAGATATATGTTAAAAGTAATTTTCTGCCTCTTTCTACAGGGTGAGGGTGGAAAGCCTGGTGAGAGAGGAGTCATGGGACCCACTGGCCCTGCTGTAAGTTTACTTTACTCTGTCTTCCATTTTTTGTTTACCTGTAATACAAAACATCAAGAGCCTGTGTCTAAAAGATTACCATCTACTAACACAGGGTGCCCCAGGAAAGGACGGTGATGTTGGTGCTCCTGGCCCCTCTGGACCTGCTGTAAGTAATATTATCCACAAGCACCCCGAAACACAAAGCGGACCATGACCCAACCAACAACACAAAGCCCCACTATCAGATACACAGCAAGCAATACTCAAAAGTGCCTTACCTCTGGTCACTCCTCTTTAGCTGTAACAGATTTCTCTTGCTCATTCTTAGGGTCCTGCTGGTGAGAGAGGAGAGCAGGGAGCTGCTGGAGGTCCTGGATTCCAGGGTCTTCCCGGACCCCAGGGTGCTGTTGGTGAGACCGGAAAGCCTGGAGAGCAGGTAATGACCAAGAAATGAATAACCAGCATGACAAGTTGGAGTTTATTATGTCACAGTTAGCTAATAAATTAAATCTCTTTATGTTTAGGGTCTGCCTGGTGAAGCTGGAGCCCCCGGACCTGCTGGATCTAGAGTAAGTCACAAAGACTCAGTAGTTTTTGTCCTGCAGCATCCATTAAAGAATGTGTTTTATATAGTTTTTCTTTGTACAACCAAAAGTCAGTTCCTTTCTAGTGCTAAATAGTTCACAAAGAAGGCTTCAAACAATGGAAAACTGCCTAGTTGCAGCTCATGAATGCTCATTTAGCTTACATGTGCTCATGCTTAAGCTAACTAGCAAAAGCAAGCAGACAAGGCAAAGGGATGTTTTAAACTAGCATTATACATGACACAATTATTAACAAGCTTCTTTTTATAATTAAACAAAAAAATCGTGTGATTTACAATATGGCTATAGAACAACTTCTATTTATAATAAATATTATATTTTGTATTAATATATATTTATGAGGCCTTGCTTTCCAGGTGGTCTGAATTAGAATTTCTGACTTGAAAAGTGTTGCTAAAACAGATAAACAGTGCTATGTTTTGGAGAAAGCCAGTCAGATAGGTTTATATGAATACTTTGACCACTTGTGCACTCATCTAACCTTCTCTTCCTCCTTTCAGGGCGACAGAGGATTCCCTGGTGAGCGTGGTGCCCCCGGCCCTAATGGACCCGCTGGTGCCCGTGGAGCCCCTGGATCTGCTGGAAACGATGGTGCTAAGGTAGACCCTGGCAGGCTTGAAGTAAAACATCTTAGTGGCCTGTGGAAGTCTTGATAATGTGTTGACTATCCTCTTGTTTTCCTCCACTTCCTCTTCTTAGGGAGATGCTGGTGCCCCAGGTAATCCTGGAGCTCAGGGTTCCCCAGGACTGCAGGGAATGCCTGGTGAGCGTGGTGCCGCTGGTCTTCCTGGACTGAGAGGAGATAGAGTGAGTGGTCAATGTTCTCAATTTTAATGATCACCATCACACACCAACTACCTCTTAAAATAACCCCAGATAAGAACCAGCTCTGTCCCCACTAAGCTCTTAATACTACAGGATCTGGTGTACAGTCTCCTCTTGTACAACTCATTCTCCCATTCAATCCAATAACACAGGGTGACCAAGGAGCCAAGGGTGCTGATGGTGCCGCTGGTAAGGATGGCCCACGTGGTTTGACTGGACCTATTGGACTTCCCGGACCAAATGGAGCCACCGGAGACAAGGGAGAGCCTGGCCCTGCTGGACCTGTTGGACTGACTGGAGCTCGTGGAGCCCCTGTAAGGACCTGTTTGTTGTACTTAAAGAATCAGTAGATGAATCCTCTGCAAAAATGTATTCAAGAGACTTTGACAGCCCTGAGTGACTCATTCCTTCCTTCCCTCCCTTCTTGTCAGGGTGAGCGTGGAGAGGCCGGACCACCTGGACCTGCTGGATTTGCCGGACCTCCTGTAAGTCATTGTGAATTTTCTCATTTCTCTTACTGACATTTTCCCCTTAAAAGCTTGAAGAAAAACTTGACTGAATTTTTTTTTTTGCTGCACCACAGGGGGGTGATGGACAGCCTGGTGCTAAGGGAGAGGCTGGAGACAATGGTGCTAAGGGAGATGCTGGTCCCCCTGGTGCTGCTGGACCCACTGGAGCTCCTGGACCTCAGGTTTGTAAAGGAACACATTTGTAGTGCAAGAAAACTTATCATTTAGAGCCAACTCAAGTAGTCCAACTGGCCATGTTGTCTGGTGCCGCCTTTAAGATGATGACTGACATAAAGTTGTGTTCTTGAAGGGTCCCGTTGGAAACACTGGTGCTAAGGGAAGCCGCGGACCCGCTGGACCTCCTGTAAGTCCTCAAACAACTTTATATTGGTGACACTGACTTCATATGTCTATAATCCCAACCACAGCCAGCTCACCCATCTCTATTTGTTACTCTAGGGTGCTACTGGCTTCCCTGGTGCTGCTGGCAGAGTTGGACCTCCCGGCCCCTCTGTAAGTTATTTTCTAAAATTCCCGCACTTTCTGCGACTGAACAAACCTCTAGGATGATTTTAAGCTCTATTGTGTTTTTCTCATAGGGCAACAGTGGACCCCCTGGACCTGCTGGACCTGGTGGCAAAGAAGGACCCAAAGGAAACCGTGGTGAGACTGGACCTGCTGGTCGCACTGGTGAGATGGGCGCTGCTGGACCCCCAGGAGCACCTGGAGAGAAGGGTAGCCCTGGTGCTGAAGGTTCTGCCGTAAGTGAACTCATAGCCATATAAAAACAAAAGTGATGCTGATTGGTTGGCATTATGCTTTAATTAACAGTCTCCACTGTTTCATTGAAAACATGCCAGTGTTTAAGTTTCTACAACCCTACATCAACTTTGTCTCTTCCGTCCCCTGCAGGGTAGTGCTGGTCTGCCTGGACCTCAGGGTATTGCTGGACAGCGTGGTATTGTTGGTCTGCCTGGACAGAGAGGAGAGAGAGGTTTCCCTGGTCTGCCCGGACCTGCCGTAAGTACTTGGTGTTACTCTTAACATTGAAAAATGCAAACCTCACGGTAAATTTAAAATAGCTAACATCCAGAAAGCCCTAAAATATCTTTGATAATGTGGGGAAAAAAGACAAGTCTGTCTCCAGACGTTTTAAAGGGATTTCGAAATGGAAGAAGTTCTTCCAACACAGAAGATAAAGTCTCAAATCCCCCATCTGTAATGCGTTTGTAGCAAAAAAGTGTACAAATCACAGGTTTTAAAGATGAGTCAGCCCCCATAAGTTGGGTCTAGTTTAAAAATATTGTCTGGCTGTAATCCACAGGGAGAGGTTGGAAAGGCTGGACCCTCTGGTCCAGGTGGCGAGCGTGGACCTCCTGGACCCATGGGACCCCCTGGACTCGCTGGAGCCCCTGGTGAGCCTGGACGTGAGGTATGAAGAAACAAATGACCTTTTGTATCCTGTGTTCTCGACTGTTAACCTGTTCACTAACAAGTCAACTTCTTCTTTTAGGGAAGCCCCGGAAACGAGGGATCAGCTGGACGTGACGGACCTGCTGGACCTAAGGTGAGTTTAAACAAGGCTGTTGCTAAATCACCGGTGCCAAAGAATTAGCATATACCCTGTAGAGTTAAATGTTTGAAAACTGTAGTAGAATTTGTTTCCAAAGTAAAGATTACTTGGTCACTGTAAACTTAGCACAAGCCAATATTTAAAAAAAATAATGAAAAAATGAAAAAAAGGGCTTCAGAGAGGCTGGAAACAGGCATTAGCATAACGATTTGACAGAATTAGCTTACAGCATGCTAGCTACAGTGGCTTCTTTGGGTAACTCGACCCATTTTTGGCATTTAAGCAAGAAAAAAGCTCAAATAAAAGAGACTGTGGTTGCAAACCATAATAGAGCTGACCATTATGTAGCTTGTGATGTTTTGTATCTATGTGACAGTGGCAGGATCACCAAATATCTTTTATATTCTTCTACAGCTAAAATATTTTTTTTACTCTTGGGTCAAGATATTTTCTCTTTCTTGGATTTTTCCAGAGATAGAATAGCAGCCTGTTACATCTCTAAAGTACAGCACTGATGTAAGCAAAGTTTCTTTTCTATTGTTATTTAGGGAGACCGTGGAGAGTCTGGCCCCGCTGGAGCCCCTGGCGCCCCTGGACCCTCTGGAGCCCCTGGACCCGTTGGACCTGCTGGAAAGAACGGTGACCGTGGAGAGTCTGTAAGTGACAAAACCTTTTCTGCTAAGTTTATTCTTCTTATTTCCACCTCCTCCGTTACTTCCTGGTTGTAGTTTTGCTGTGAGAGTAAAGCTTGTGTTTCACTGTAGCCGTCTTCTCCATCAAACTAACTTTGGTATGTTTCAGGGACCTGCTGGCCCTGCTGGCCCTGCTGGCCCTGCTGGACCTCGTGGCCCTGCTGTAAGTAACATCAGCTTTAATAAATAACCACTAAAAAAAATGGAAGAGCTTGCATAGGAGTGAAAGCCAGCAGCCTTAATGGAGTTTTTCCTTCTTATAGGGAGCTATTGGACTTCGCGGAGACAAGGGAGAGTCTGGTGAGGCTGGAGAGAGAGGCATGAAGGGACACAGAGGATTCACTGGAATGCAGGGACCTCCTGGACCTGCTGTACGTAACTCTACACTTTTACTTCAATGTATACAAACAATGCATAAACTTCACAGAATTCATTATGAGGTCTTTTTTTGCTGTTGCACACAGGGTGCTTCTGGAGAGCAGGGACCAGCTGGTACTGCTGGACCCGCTGGACCTAGAGTGAGTAAACTAGACTTGGAGCCGTTCAACACATTTTGCATTTAAAATGTAGTTCTTTCTCAAAGTTTCTAGAGATGTTGGTGAACAATTTAATGAGGTTTGTACTCTATGCTGTGTTCAGGGCCCCTCTGGATCTGCTGGTGCTCCTGGTAAAGATGGTATGTCTGGTCTCCCTGGACCCACTGGACCTCCTGGACCTCGTGGTCGCTCTGGAGAGATGGGACCTGCTGTAAGTCCGAATAGCGATTCACTGTCCATTGAGCTCCTTTGATTTTCTCACAACACAAGACAAGACACCATCATTATAATAACCTTCTTCTCTGCCTCTTCTTTCCTCTCTAATCTGCCAGGGTCCTCCTGGACCTCCTGGACCCCCTGGAGCACCCGGTGCCCCTGGTGGTGGATTCGACCTTGGCTTCATCTCCCAGCCTCAGGAGAAGGCTCCCGATCCTTTCCGCATGTACCGCGCTGATGATGCCAACGTTCTCCGCGACCGTGACCTTGAGGTTGACAGTACCCTGAAGAGCCTGAGCCAGCAGATTGAGCAGATCCGCAGCCCTGATGGAACCCGCAAGAACCCTGCCAGAACCTGCCGTGACCTGAAGATGTGCCACCCTGACTGGAAGAGCGGTGAGTAAAAACGGGCTTAGAGAAAGTTTTTTTTTTTGTTAAATGCGGACAGCAGAAGTTAAGGAAAACCCTGCTTGGCAGATCTGAGTTTTCTGATCTTTTCCTTTCTTGGTTTCTAGGCGAGTACTGGATTGACCCTGACCAGGGTTGCACTCAGAATGCCATCAAGGTCTACTGTAACATGGAGACTGGAGAGACCCAAGTTGCACCAGTTCAGCGTGAGGTTGCCAAGAAGAACTGGTACATCAGCAAGAACATCAAGGAGAAGAAGCACGTCTGGTTCGGAGAGGCCATGAACGACGGCTACCAGGTAAATCAACCTCAACTCATCTAATGGACCACTTTAATTCTTTACACTTTCCCATTTGTGAACTTTTCCATCTGTTTCAGCATCCTATTCTGTCTTTACATTCAGTAACATCCCTATCCTCCTCTTTCCTACACAGTTCGAGTACGGAAGCGAGGGCTCTCAGCCTGAGGATGTCAACATCCAGCTGACCTTCCTGCGTCTCATGTCCACCGAGGCATCCCAGAACATTACCTACCACTGCAAGAACAGCGTCGCCTACATGGACGCCTCCACCGGTAACCTCAAGAAGGCCCTGCTCCTCCAGGGCTCTAACGAGATCGAGATCAGAGCCGAGGGCAACAGCCGCTACACCTACAGCGTCCTGGAGGATGGATGCTCGGTGAGGAAGCTTATGCTAATATTCTCCAATCAGTCCCACTCATGAATGAATAAGCTTGCTAAATGCTGAAGTAGCATTGTCAGGAATTAGAAACTTCCAGTTCATTTCTATCCTAGTGGTACACAATAAGCAAAAACATCATAAATAGATGCTTTTATTGCTGCTAATGTTTTGATTTTTCTTGGATTCACTACATAGCAGTCATTGTCGATGTTAATGCTAATACATCTTTTTTCTTCCCTTTTTCCAGTCACACACCGGAACATGGGGCAAGACAGTCATTGAATACAAGACAACGAAAACATCTCGCCTCCCCATCATTGATATCGCTCCTATGGATGTTGGTAGTCCAGACCAAGAGTTCGGCTTTGAAGTTGGACCCGTCTGTTTCTTGTAAAAAGAGAAATCTGGACTTGAAATTGTTGTTGTGTGCGTGTGTGTTTTATTTTTCCTAGCAGTCATCTCTCTCTAAGAAAAGCCCCACCAAAACGTTTCTCTTTTGCCATTTTTCTGAAAAATCTGACCCTTGGCTCGTGATCTGACGAGTTTCCATTCGGCCGTTGTTCCAATGGTCCACTTTGCCTGAAACCTGCACTTCAACAAGATAGCGGCAATGTGGCGGAGTCTGCATCGTCGCGTACGGGACCACTACTTTTTTATTTCTGACTCTTGTTTTATTTTTGATTTTTTTTTTTTAAATCATCACCAACACCAAGGATCCTGTAAAGAAGACGTTTTGTTTCACTGGCAACAAGAAAATAATATATGCTTCTGTAAAGTGTAAAAAATTTACTGCCCCTCCTCATCCAGCCGAACCAGGCCCCTCTGGAGTTTACAGAAACCAACAGAAACACAAAGGTGACTTTTGTATTTTTATACACCACTGCAGTGAGAGGAATGAAAGGACAGTCCCAACAGACAGAACCCAATTGCTTTGTACCACGTTTCCGGTGTTGATGAATAAACGGTGAAACTGACAGCCATATTTGTCTCTGTTGTTCTGCCCCCTCAACTTTCCCCAGACAACTCTGACAACTCCCTCCTCTCCATCCGCTGATGTTGTAGCTGTTGTGATGTGTTTGTCGTTGTGGTTGCTGTATTGTCTGTTCCTTTCAGTTTTTTTCCTAAAGAAAAGTCACATTAAAACCACCAGCAGAGAAACATGGGTTTAACCTCTTTTTTGGGAAAAAGAAAAACATCCTTTGGCTACCTCAGAAAATCAAGCATTGTGTGTTGTTAAAAGATGGGGCCCCGTGTTTTTTGAAGTGATGTCTGCAGCTGTTGTGGTGGTTGGTGGGGTAGTCAAAGTTTACTGACACTTTAACAGAAGCAGGAACAGCTAGAACTTAAGGTGCTATTCTTTCTTTGAGGTCACTCTGACGTGGCAGGGCCCTCTTGGTGCTAAAATGAAACCATTCATTTGATTCTTGAAGTCTAGGTTGAGACAAACTTTCTTATTTGCAGCCTTGGTAGAGCTGGCGGTCAATTTCTTGCTCTGTTTGAGCTCAAGTGAAAACACTTCTTTTGGTTTTATGTTTGCAACCTCCCCACCACTTTTTCTGTCATTCAAATTCTTCTCCACCTCTTCATCCACAAATCTGTTGTAGTTTGTTTCTTGTTTTCGTGTTTGGGTGAATTTCTCACAAAAAAAAAAGAAAAGGAAATTGCAATCATAGGGAGATTTTTTTAAAATGCACAAAAAGAGAGCCATCAGGAAAGACAGACGGAAACACCACAAGGATCTGTACCTATTTTGTATATGTATAATAAATTGAGATGTTTTTAATTATTTTGAATGCTGAAATAAAGCATGTTAAGTGGTCTAACATTGAATCCTGCCTAATTCCCTGAGTGACTGCCCCCCCGATTTCTTGAATTAAAGCAGCTTTTTTAATGACTTTCCAGTTGTACAGTGACTGATTGAGGAAACTAGAAACATCTCACAAATGTCTTTGTTGACTGATTGTTGTTCATATTTAAACTCTTGAAGAGCCAATCCTTACTGAAGCAGACTCTGTGGGTGTGGAAAGAGAAAAGAGACAAGCAAGCATCCAAAACAAGACTAGAGGATGGTCTGTGGGACTATATGAATCCTTATTTTGGGATTAAGAGCTAAATAAGATCATTGGTGGTCCTTGTTTCCTTAAAATCACCCAGAATGGATTAAAAAAGCATTTACTTTGACAATTTTTGAAAAAAAAAAATTATAAGTCCAAAATTAACACTTTCCCCTAACTAAAAACCTTTCTTCCATGTTGTTGCCTAAAATTGAGTCCCAGTGCAATGCAGTAGCTAACTTGGCAGCAAGTTTTGTATCTGAGTCAGAAAACAGGAGTAACAGCGGCCTACCTTTCAATAAGAAGACAGCTGGTGATGTTTTATCCAGGCCATTTAATCCAGTTCAAAAATCCTGAAAAACAATAATCCAACAGGAAAAACATGTAGCTCTGATAATCCAGTGTTAATGAGGATGATATTTGCCTGAAATAATCCAATATTTTCACAGCAAGGCAGATCATCTGCACTGCTCGGGCAGCAGGTCTGAGTGCTGCTGCGTTAACCTGCTCTGGGTTGAGCCTGTTGGCATCAGCCTGGCTCTACAAAGACATCAATTGTCCACCTTTAGGGGGGCAGCTACCCAGGAACAGGGGATAGGTTTGCAGTCCCAGCGGGAATCCGAATTATTTTTGCAAGAATCTGGGTCTTTATTTGAGGCCAAAGCAAAGGAATGCTGACTTCTCTGGTTGCAGACACAGAGGAGGCTCTGTTTGCTGAGAGGGACTCAGCAGCTGGCTTTACACCCAGGGTAAACATCAAAGTGATGTGGATGAGGTGAGGCTGAGTACAAACAGTGAAAAAGTGGAGAGATAATCTTAAAATGGATTTTAGTTCCGGTTTAAAAGACACCATTTTTTGCCCTGATTTTGAAGAATCTGCTTCAGAGATTCTAAATAAGTCTTATAAAAATCACACAGCTAAAAAAGCATCTAAAATGACATGACAAAATATAACTGAAAAAAAACCCTGATAATAATAAACCACACTGTTTTCTAAAACAAGTTTTCACAAAGGGTGTCAGAACTTTCTCTAATTTGTTCCTCTTTTAGTGTTCCTGAGTATTAATATGATTTGCTACACTTTGTTTTCCAGTGGAATAATAGTAGCTAAGCTGTTTTCTAATGTGTGCAGGTGTGTTTTTTCAAGTAGTTTATATATTTTTGGCAAACATAAGCTTTTATTAGCCTTAGAATATTGCTCAAAACGAACCACCAATAAACAGCAGTGTCACACAACTCCAGCAGAACATCTGTAAGTATGATAAAATGAAAATGTTGCCACAAGTTTGCTGAATAACTTTCATGAAGGGTTTCAAAAGTGCATGAAAATAGCAGCTCCATGGAACCACGGGATACGAAGTAAGGACTACCAGAAGTTAACTATAAAGACATTAGATGGATAATAGTGCTTTTTCAGCAGGAAACCCATGTTTGTGAAACAATGAACAAGTCAGTGAGAAAAGTTTTGACCAGTTTTTCCTCAGATAGTTACTCACATTTAGTGTAAACTTGAAGAAATACAGCAGGTACATGAGATTTTGAAATCCAAAGTTCAAATACTGAACATAAGTCACATTTATAACAAAGCATGTAATATATATTTATGTCCGATTTAATGCATTCAAGCTAAGAAGTTAAGTTAAGAATTATATGCATTCCTATTTACAACATAATCGATATCATTTAATTTTTTTTGCTGACTTCAAAAAATAAATAATAAATAAATGAAATAATATAAACAAACAAACAAACAAAATAACCAACCTACCTATAGCACGTCCCAGTGATAAGGATTAAATTTAAAAAAATGAATTAGTGGCCTTGATTGTTGGCCAGCTCCATATTGCTTTCATATGATTTGACCTTTGACCACTTTCTCAAGGATGCAGAAGACGACTACACAATAGCCACTGGTCTCTTTCAATGTATTGTTTGTCTCGTCTTATGTCAGCAGAAACCTCTAACTCATGGCAGCAGCTGTAACTCAACGATGTGATTCTCCCTGATAACTTCATTCAACAAACCAAAAGAAATGTTTATACAGACTGTCACCTGTTGGTGGTGCTGCTGCGGTGGCAGACAGTACAGCACTCAATTGGATGATTTGACCCTATCTGTCGCAATAACTACGATAACATTCAAGTAACGCACAGATGTCATACTCTTATGTATGTTTGTGTAACTTTAAAAACAACCAAGTGGCAATATATAAATCTTCCATTCTTAAATTTTTAAGGTTTCAAAAAGAAGTTTGTCCAAAGTCAAAAAACTATGGTGCCGACAAAGGAAGTGCCACATTTTATTATCAAATATTTATTTACATACACATTCCTGTCCTCCTTGACCACTGCCACATTATTCAGACAGAGGATAGGATCTTCAAGATTGATGTGTTGTGTTATTTGAGTTGTTGCTGCTATTTTTAAGGAGAGTTGCTGACACCTGGTGGACAGTTCATCTAATCACTCCTCTGTTGCCTGTTTGAGTTTCAGTTCAACCAATAACTGATGAGGATCTCTGGAGAACTGTAAATAACACACAGATTACTGGAGACACACTAGAAAACACTTTTACATTTGTTATTGAAACGCTATAGAAAATTGAGTCATGCTAAATGAATATCCTGCAGCACACCCCCCCCCCCCCCCCCCCCTGCTGCTTGCTGCTGCTGCTACACTTATCACTTCCAACTTAGGGTAAGTTGTAATTCAAAATTTAGACTCAGACACAGATAGACTCAAGCGAAGCTACGGAACAACATCCAGACATCACCTTTGACATGTTTGAGGTTGCTAAAATAAAGCAGGCTACAATTAGAACGATTTTAGTAAACAAACATCTAGGTGTCCTAACTTGATGGCGCAGTTGTGCGATTTGAATCGAGATTTTTATCCATTCATAGAAAACCATACAAAATTATGTTTGACCCCAAAGGGAGCAGATTTATTCACAGCAGGATTAAATTAAACAAACTAATATAATAATAATAATAATAATAATAATAAATAATAATAATAATAATAATAATAATAATAATAATAATAATAATAATAATAATAATATGTACATTGCACTTTCTTTAATGCACATCCAGTGACTGTTTATCACTCATTTTGAACTTGCGAGAGCACTAGATCTTTCTGGCAGAACATCTGTCGCTTTGTGTTGGACTATAGTGAATTTGAGCTATGTTTAAAGAATCTCTTTTTTGGCATACAATATTAAAGAGAAAACTGGAAAGTGAATTTTACATCTTCTCTCATTTTGTTGGTGAAGTTTTATATCCCTAAATGCAAGGTTTTAAAGACCAAACCCTCTTTTTATGCCTTTAAAAATGAGTCAGAACTCTGTTCAGACATCAGCAAACTCCTGTAACAAAAAAGCTGCCAAAACCTTTAACGTTATGCTCCAAATTTAAACTACTTTTATGAATTCCTGTTGAGGAAAATAATGTTTATTTGTCTCCCCTTTCTTCTAATTACCATTACTTTGTTGCTTTTAATGATTTACCAAACTTAATCATCATTCTGCTTACATTGTCTTTTTTTTTCAAACCCCTGCCGCTCAGTCTACATGTCTGTTCTATAATTTTTTCTCGTTTTTGTATCGTTAATATTTCTTTAATAAATTTGTTTTAATAAAAAATAAAACAAAATACAACATAAAATAATTAAAAAACGGAAACCAATCCTTGGACAGGGCAATCTTGACTGTGGACTCTTGACATCCTTTAAGTCAATAAGAACACACGCAACAGGAGACAATAGATGCATTAGAGGAGCTGTTGATTGTCCTAAAAGAAAATGTGTATGATGGTAGTGATGCATTTTATTAAAAAATCACATCTTTGAATTTTTTTTCATTCAATGCTTTTCATTTAAAAAAATTAACAAGAAAAACCAAACAAAACAGAACCCAAGTCTGGAGAAGCTCTCCTGTATAGGTATATTTACAATTGAACGCAGTAGACAACAAGAAAGCTGTTACTTAATATATATATATATATATATATATATATATATATATATATATATATATATATATATATATATATATATCACCATACCATCAATAGAGTGTTACAGGATAGGAGCGAGATTGAAATATTGCATCCTGCAGTCTTCTTCATTTGCTGCAGCTGCCTCATAGACTGTGTGCCTCCAAGCGGTGAGAGCGTGTGATTACAGGACCGCGGACAGCTCCTTGGCCACTGACGGCTTTAAAATCCAGCTTTTCACATAATTTTTGATAGAAATTTTAAATCACACTTATTATGTAAGTGTTACTTATTATGTAGAAATACTGCATGGGTTAAGCTAGACAGAAGTATTGACGTACATCTTTTTCTGGGGTTAAGCTAAAGTGATGGCCCAAATTCGGTAGTAAGCCTATCTCTTAATAAATACAAACAACCCCTGTCGATACATATTTACGATTAATCATCCAGTGAAAACGAAAAATCAGGGGGAAAAAAAACAATAACTCATAATAACAGTAATATGCACGCGTTATTGTTTAATTGAAACGTTGACTTTTACCTGACAGTGCTGGGGGGGTCTAAAACCCCGTGCAGTGACTCTGAGCTCCTGCTCCTTCTTCTTTTACTGCGTGTCCTCATCCAGTCTATAAGAGCCTCTTGTTTCACACCCATGTCATGTCCTTAGATTGACACTCCTCCCTAAAGTTCACTGAGATGAATCTCTAGGAGCCATGACGCCGCGTGCCCAAAAGGGCCTTGAGAATGGTTCGTGGAGCTAAGTGTCCATTAAACGCATTGCACAGCCCTGATTGATAGAATGAGGCGCAATCAAACGAAATGGAAAGTGAACACGCGTGCTGAGTTTGAATCAGCCACACTCTTTTAGAACTTTATCCAAAACTGAGTTTGTATCAGCTACATACTTTTAGAGCTTTATCTGCGCCCCCCTCTGAGGGGATCCTCCCTTTCAAGCCCGCACTGCCCAGGAGATAAGTAGATTCACTGGCAGCAAATTTCCCCTCAGATGACCCCTACATGTTGTGATCAACATATTAGAAAATCCTGTAGTATTTAAACAAAGAGACATCCTGGCCAGGAAATTCACTATAGCTTATTGTTTTGCGTTTCACACACCACATTTGAACTCCACTGTCATAAAAATGAGGTACTGAAAGTATTTTTGGAGTTATGAAGCTGTTTTTAATGATTTAAGGCTTTTTTTAATGTGCTGTCATCATGTTTTTCAGTTTTTAACTTTAATTGTTGGAGTTATATCAGTAAAAACAAATCAATTAATTAGAAGAGACGCACTGACCTCACCAAAGAAGCCATGGATTATCTTCAAACTTAAAATATATTTATATATGTCTTGATGTTGTCTTTCTTTCTTTCTTTCTTTCTTTCTTTCTTTCTTTCTTTCTTTCTTTCTTTCTTTTTATTTATTTATTTATTTATTTATTTATTTATTTATTTATTTATTTATTGGGGGGGTGCTTTCACTCAATCAATCAATTGGTCAATTTGTGTATTTTGTTTTTTAAGGCCCATTTATCCAGAATTATTTGAGCTTCTTGCGGTTTGAGGATTCAGAGTAATCTTGATAGTTTTGGGGGGTTATCTTTTTCAAGCAGCAAGATCTGGAACCGACCCAAATGCCACGCAGCCTATCTTAGAGGTGGGTCGGGTGTGCCCATGCCCTTCTTGGTGTATAAAAGCACCCGCAGTCGGGGCTCTTCATGGCATTCAACTTCAACCAAAGGAACCAACAAGATGACTTCCCTCAGCGAAAAGGACAAAAGCACAGTCAAGAAATTCTGGGCTAAAGTGTCTCCCAAGGCTGACGAGATTGGCGCTGATGCTTTGGGCAGGTAAATATCACCAAAAACAGACTCGTGTCGCCTGTTTTTAAATCCTCTTTTTACTCATGAACTCTGTGGTATTTCTTCACCAGGATGCTGGTGGTGTACCCCCAGACTAAGACCTACTTCTCCCACTGGAAGGAGACAAGTGTCGGCTCTGCCCCCGTGAAGAAGCACGGAAAGACTGTGATGTCTGGTGTTGCAGATGCTGTCGGCAAAATCGACGATTTGACTGCTGGTCTGCTGAACCTCAGCGAGCTGCACGCCTTCACCCTGCGTGTGGACCCTGCCAACTTCAAGGTATGTGCTATGGGTGAAGATTTACGCATTCCTTTTCCAACTTATTTTTGATGCGTATTTAAAAAAATGATACAATATTTTTCACAGTGATCAATGAGCTCTCCCATCTTTTTTTATTAGATCCTTGCCCACAACATCCTCGTGGTCATGGCCGCCATGTTCCCCGCTGATTTCACCCCTGAGGTCCATGTCTCTGTGGACAAGTTCCTGGCTTGCCTGGCTCGTGCCCTGGCTGAGAAGTACCGATAAACGGAAAAGGGAGGCAGGCAGCAGATGAAGGACGACAGCTTGGCCTTGTATACTCTCTGTCAGTCTGAATACATAAATAAATGATAAAATGCAATGGAACTCTTTCTGTGGTGGTTATTCCTCTTATTCCTCTCTTAATTTTACACAAATGGTTTAATCCAATGATTTTTTTAAAAAAATAATACAATTCTTGCTGTATTATTGTTTGTGATTGTTAGCAAAAAAATGTTGCTGATATTACATACTGTAACGAGGATTAAGAAAGCAGAAAGGTTATGGCAGACTGATAGCCTGCGTTATTTGAGCCTTCAGTCGTTTCCCCTTGATGTTTGCTATTACAGAGGGCAAGATAACCCTATATGATCTATGACTTAAGCCTACACAGCCCCGATTCCAAAAACAAGTGAGGAAGTGGTGTTAAATGGGGTTAATACTAATGGATTAAATTTAATTTCATGAAAATTCTTTTTTTTCTGAATCGGAAACACGTTTCAAAAAAAGGTTGGACAGAGACAAAGCACTGAAAAAGTTGTGATAAAAACAAAATAAAAACAACATGTCCAAAAAAAAGAAAAGAAAAGAAAAAAAGGAAAATATAAGAGGAACATATGGGGCAACGCTGAATATCAATACTGGATTATTCTGATTACCAGTTCATTGGTTGGCAATGCATTGAAGACATGACTCTGGAGAGGTATCAGCGCATGGGCTCATAATCACACCGATGACCATTGCCTACGGACACTGTTGCTGCATTCACAGATTAAATTTTTACCATGCAAACCGGTTTTCTCTGAGTTTTTCAAAAGGTGTTGGGCAGAGAAACTCTCCACCATATTCTCATAGCTTCGGGAACATACATTTAGCAGTGGGTGCTGAGGGAAAAGAAAGCTCCAGCAAAGCTGAAGCTGAGTGCGTAGAAATGCGCACGCAGAGAAATGACTTCCAGCGCGATAGAGGAAAGCCAGTATATGAGACGTGCGTAAAATGTCAACGCCCCTAGCTTGAATGAGCATAATCATTCAAATAAACAATTAAAAAAATAAGGATTTGCAACATCAGCGCATGTTGGAGTGTTTATATTACAGCACCACTCTTTTATCAAGTTGAACAAGTCTAACTGTGCAAGTATCGAACGTCATTCGTGCATCCCACATGCAAGTCGTGAAGTCACATCAAGACATACTTCATGAAGTTTGAAGGTTAAAAAAATATTTATCAAAACCTGGTAATATACAGGATCTTATTAGTAACGTTCAGTTTTCTCAAAATCAGAGAAATGATTGAGACATTTTCAACTTGTGGTAACACGTGAGCTTGTGAACGCTGAGTTGCATCCATAGATTGGTTGCATCCTGCAGGATGTTATCAACAACCCACAGACTTTTACCATGAAAGGACAAAAAATGATCACGTGTTGATGCTCTTTATTGACATGTTCCACAAATAATTGTAGCTAGTCTACACCTGAAGTTTACGTTTAAAAACAGCTAAAGCAACATGTAATTTAACAACTATTTTATCTCGTAGTCACGAATTATTCCTCTCCAAATGAAAGCCGTAGTACCTAAAATTATTACTGGTAGTATTAAGTATTTCGTTAAAAATTGAGCATGAGGATTGGAGCTCTGCCTATACCAATAAATAGCACAATAAAAAAAAAAAAAAAAAAAAAAAAAAAAAAAAAACAGGCTAAAATTACGGTAGGCCTTAAACGCGCCATATTCAAAATATTCTGCTTGGTGAATATTAGAAGAAAAAAGTATCCGTTGGTCATAAGAGAGAAGATAATATGATATAAAATTCACAGTAAAATTTTCAGACAGAGTGGCAGAGATGCGCCTTGGGCTCATAGACTGTAAAACAATTTCTATATATAGTGTAGCGTTCTCTCTGTTGTTGCAAGGAAGACACGCTAATTTGTCGTCTCGGGAACTTTATTCCAACAGTCACTGTTGGCCGTGACCACGCCGACTCATACAGAAAGAAAAACCAAACAACTGCACAACAACTCCCTCAACTTTCCTTACACTCCGCTCCCACACTTCGTCCTCGCTCCCCCCTCCCCCTCCTGTCTACCCAAAGATGGTGCCTTCACTGACCATCAACACTGTCAGAATAATGAAACTCTGTATGGAACATTAAGAACATGTATGAACAACTAACATTTAGCACTCAGAACAACAGAGCTGTTACAATAGTCTATGCTTGGGCTATTGTCACGCAGACGGAACCTTTGAGCTCCTTATTATGTTCCGACCGACCATTGTCAAAGTAACACATGACAGCAACAACAGTGCATGGATGTCAGTACAGACGGGATTTAATGATCTGTTATCGGAGATATATACTAATACTCGACTGAGGCAGCAGTTTAATGAAAAATAAACACGATTAACAAATGTGGACGTTCACTGTTAGGTCGTAGCTGACGTCACAGCTCACAACCGCCTCGCAGCTAACGTGAAGTTAGCAAGAATGCTAACAAGATGTTCAACCCATTAGCCGGGTTACCAGAAGACCGAAAATCCTTTTACAGTCAGTCACAACAAAGCGTGTACAAAACTGGTGATAAAACCAGTCCCATCAGCGTCATACTGGTCAGCTCTGGCAGCAGAGGGAACAAACTCCTTTTTCGATATCCGTTTCAAAAAGTTGCTGACTGTCCGTCATCTCTCACAGGTAAGTGAAACATGCCTGTGTGATAAAACTTCGGATAAGTTCCTCGTGAACCAGTAACATGTCCTTTAACGAGTTAACATGTTAGATATACTGTTTGTTGCACATGCTTCATAGTATGCTGGGGTTTTTGCGAGAGCTTTTATATGCATGAAACCCGGAAAACAATTTAAATAAGAATGTCACAAAAGTTGAGTCAGGGAAATAAAAAGCAACTTCAAACTGGTGAAATGTTACGGAGAACAGGTCGTTGTCGCCTTTGCTGTGTTTTCTTGAGCTTTTACCAGTAATTCCTATTATTATTTCTGTCAACAAGCAAAACAACGAAGCCCCTATGCACTGAACACCAACGGGGAGGGTCCTGAAGATCAGGATGGAGATTCAAGGTAACAAAAGAGAGAGAAAGAAAACAACAACATTTTTCACATAGTTTGATGGATATATCCCATAACAAAACTTTTTACTTACACTTCAGATTTCTCTATTTTTGTCAGCTTTGGTAGTATAACATAAGGGCACTGATTGTTTTACATGCAAGTTCATATTATGCATTGTAGAACTACATCAGATATGTACGAGCTAATCATATGTGACTGAACTAGAAGCTGTCTCTCAAAAAATTGTGAGATTCCATGAAAGATTTCACTACTCATTGATTTAAGCTGCTTAAAATGTTGGAATGACTAATGCAGTTACTGAGAAGATGTTAGCGTGTGAGTGCTTTATATCTGACCCTATCTCCACACTGTTTTTGTAAACACTTGAAGCTGAAAGCAGAAATATAAGTGCTGTCAAAGTGGAATCCCTGCTGTTTTCTGCTGAGCTGTTCATAACTTGCTGAGCAGTCAGACTGTCAAATGAGACTTTGCAGAATTCACAAAACCCCTTTATCTCCCCCTTGTTAACAATCTCAAGACATTTAATCTCTCTTTTTCTGACAAAGACAATTTTGTCAGACAGTGCGCCCTTCAAGTGAATGTAGTTTATGGCTGCAGCTTTATTGTTGGTCACAATTTAGGGATCAAATATCTTCAGTCACATGGTTTAAAGGGCAGCGACAAGAGATAAGTGTAGGTTTTTTGGTCTCCACTTCTCCGCACTGCATTTGTTGTACAAACTGAGTTCAAAGAAACGTGGCAATCAAGAGATAGCAGCCAGAGCCATATTACTCCACTTGATTATTCAAAGTTGAACTTTACTCTTCACATTAATATACCTCTAACTATGGGCCAACAAGTTCAGCAGGCTTCTCAAGAAGTTAAACAGACAGATTCAGGTTTTTTTTTAATCAACAAAATAGTGTGGCAAATCAACAAAGTGAAATATTTTATTTGCTTAAAGGAAGAGTTTCTTTTGTGTTATGAGGAACTTGTCCACAGAAAGTGTATTGCCTGCAAAGGATCACGGTCTGCTTGGCACTTTTTTGAGAAACCAGCTGGAGAACTGACATGGAAGCAAAGCCTATTGATGTTGCAGCCATATGTGAGCTGCTGGTTTCTTCAGTTTCAGAAAGGTCCTGATGTTTCTGAGTCTCATTTGTGACAGCAGCAGCTACCTTAATTCCTGGGTGTGGATCTCTTTTGCTCTCTGTTTAGCACCCAAAAGTTCCTTGACATCTGAAAAATATTAACCCCTCTGACAGGTTGTTTCAAGGAGTAGATCAACTAGTCAGTAGCTAAATTTAGAGCATGATCTCTGCAATAAAAAACACATCGTTCCTCAAAAAGTCTGTAGTTCATGGGTAAAGTTCCTGTGGTCCAAAAGCACCTTTATATCATTGCAACTAAACTTTTAGGTTCACAAAGGAGTCCTCTTGTGTCTAAAGTAAACAGCACATCATCATCACTGCAGGAATCACTCATTATTTATTTTGGTTGTATTTTTGTCTCTTTCATAACCCAGAGACAGAAAGAGGTGGTTAGTGTGCTGCAGACAGAAGAGCACTTACATGAAGTGTCTGTGAACAGCTGAACAAGTGTAGCACTGAAAAATTTCCAAACGGAGTTTACACTTTCTCTGACACTTTGTGTTAAGATCTGGGTTTCTTGAAAATAGTTTTAATAAATCAGCGGCAGCAGGGTAGAGTCAAACCGTCTGCAGTGGCTTCATAGCTTAGCTTCTAGTTCTTCACCTGGTTTCTCAGCAAAGAGCCGAGGTCACGGGAATCCTTTTGGATGATTGTAATTATGTTGAGGTGACACTTAAGGTCAAATATCCATGTAAAGACATTTTTCAACATAAAAACTTTAAATGCTGTATTAGAGGAAACTGGTAATTTGCTTTAAACCAAAGGCAGAGCAGCATTTTATGTCACAATACCACATGTTTATGTCTCTTTTTGGGTTGTTTGTTTTTGTGTCCATTTTATGCATTCAGCCCAACTGTGTGTTGCATTTTCCCTTTTCGTTTGCTTTTTTTCTTCTTTTTTTATGGCCCAATTCCCATTTCAGAGAACAATCTCCACTAACTGACGAACAGTTGGTAGCAGGGTAAGACCGAATCATTCTAAACCACCTTTCCTTCGCTTAGATCACCCCTGTCTTTTTTTACTCCCTTTTCTCCTTTTTTTGTGTCCTCTATGGATCCCCAACCCTGATCTCAGTTAATTCCTTGTAAATTACCAGCTGTACATCCAGTGAATCGATACCTTGGTTAAATCTTGTTTTCACTTTTGCTTTCCTCTGTACTGTTTGCTTTAGGGGAAAAAAACTATCAGTTTAAATATTGAAATTTAATTGTCATTGATTATAATAACATTAGCATATAAACTTAGCAGTGCTAGCTAATTCCAAAGGCAGTAAAGCCACACACTTTTTAAATTGTGCAGGAGAGGTAAGTCTATAATGTGTTTAATTTATTTTCTGGAATTTAACGCCTTGATTTTGATCCCTTTGATTGCAGCATGAGTTAATTAAGACAAACCAGCATGAGTCTTTCACATTCTTCATTCATACAGCGACTTCACTGTTTCTTCAAGGAGGCTTCTTCCTCTTTCCTCCTCTTCAGTAGCCACACAAGTTTATTTTTGTTTTTACTCTTAATCTTGAATTACATTCCAGGCAGATGCATCTGATTAACACACAACACCTCTTATAGACAGGAATGTGAAGCGTAAAGACAATCAAAGCTAATTTTAATCGTCCTACGTGCTCTCTCAGCCTGCCCCGCTCATGTTTCTGACTGCTGTTTGTGTTTTTCCTCTCTGAAGGTTCTCTGACATCATCCTGGCCACAATCCTGGCCACCAAATCTGACATGTGCGGGAAGAAGTTTGAACTGAAGATAGATAATGTCCGATTCGTGGGTCACCCGACTCTTCTTCAGCATCCTCCCATCATTCAGGTACTTTTTGGACGAGAAACTCCGTCACTGACAGCACATACTGTTTGATCAAGACAAAGCTATCTCAGAAGAAAGGGGTGCAGACTTGTGCAGTCCTGCAGTTTTATAGAGCATCTCTAACAGTCCTTACAAAGTCAGATCATTTCAGACTGACAGAATTGATTTATGCACCTTGTTTTTTGTGAATTTGTTTTCATGCATCCTGCATAAAAAAATCCTTTGTCTGCAGGTTTCAAAGACCGATCCTTCACCTAAGAGAGAAATGCCGACCATGATCTTATTTAACGTGGTGTTTGCTCTGCGGGTATGAAAAGTTATACTGTTCAGACTTTAAATTCCTTTTCTTGTTGTTCTGCCATTTTTAATAAATCATGCTTAAATGTTCCAAACAATGTTACAATTTCCTCTCATTATTTTAAATACAAGCACAGTCAGTTCTGCTGAGTAAGGGCGGGATGAGTAGATTTAATATTTTGTTAATGGGGGGGCATGTGTGTGAGTGATAATATTCCAGCATGCTTTATCTGTGAGAGCAGTGAGAGCTCAGAGGGAGGAGGGGTGACTTAAAACTGCTTAATCATGCTACCCAGCGAGGCCAGCGCGGTCCTGCCCATGCTGAGTCACTGTACTCAGAGAGCTCCATACAGCTGGGATGAGGGTAGAAAATGTTTGGTTACATTTTGTCGATCGGATCAGCTGCTGGGGTATTAGTAAATACAGACTGCTGTTAAGAAAAAACCCAACGGGGTTACCCCCCACAATCAAATGTCAGTCCTGTTTTTTTCTTGTTTTTTTCTTTTTTTCTTGTGAGAATCAACCACTGATTTATAGCTCCTGATTCACCCTGGGTTTCTTGTTTTCTAAATTTCTGTGTACTATCTGTTATTTCTTTCACTGATATTTGCAGAAATAATTTCAGACTTGTCAGATAAACAACTGTAACAGAGGATGTTTGCGTTGCCCTCTGAAGCTGCCAGAGGAGAAAACAATATTACAAAAAAGAAACACAAAGTCAAACTCTTCAGTGTCCCGAAAAAAGAAACCAAACTTAAAGCTTTACGTTAACAGGATTTACTCGGGAGTTTCTGTTCTTCCTAACATTAAAAATCATACTTATTTCTAGCATGTGTCTATGTAACCAACAGTGTTCTTACTTTCTGTCTTGTTTGGCCTCTCCAGGCGAACGCTGACCCGTCTGTCATCAGCTGCATGCACAATTTATCCCGTCGCATTGCGATCGCTCTGCAGCACGAGGAGCGCCGTTGCCAGTACCTGACCAGAGAGGCCAAACTGATGCTGGCAGTCCAGGATGAGATTACCACCATGACTGAGAGTGAGAAACGCAGATTGTTGTCATAATGTTTTAATATTGAGAGATAGAAATTAAATTCACTTTCCTTTCTTTTTTTAAAATTCAAGCGGATGGCACCCCTCAGTCTCCATTTCGACAAATTCTTCCCAAATGCAAGCTGGCGAGGGACCTAAAGGAAGCTTATGACAGGTGTGTGATAGGGCACATGTTTTCCTTTCCTCACTGAGATCTGTACCATTCATATAGCTGATCCAGGATGTTTGTCTTTGCAGTCTGTGCACGACTGGTTTAGTGCGACTTCATGTCAACAATTGGCTTGAGGTGAGCTTCTGTTTGCCGCACAAGATCCACGTGATTGGTGGCACGTACATCCCCCCTGAGGCGTTAGAGCGCAGCCTCAAGGCTATAAGGTGGGTTCTGCCTTTTTTTTTAAATGTCTTGCTCCAAAATGTAACTTTCTTTATCTGACTGGCTGAGCGACAGAAGTGAGAGTGATACACACAGGAGAGACTTCAGTGTTTACATGTTTTCTATCTGGGTTTACTCATCTGACAACACCCCAGTCAGCTCCTCTGGACTGTAAAAGGCCACTTACTATTGAGGTTTAGAAGATGCCCCTCTGGCGGCTTGTTATCTCACAAGTTTTGTGTCTTTAATAGCTGATTAGTTTTCAGAATTTCAGCATCCAGAAAATCCATGTGATAGTTCCTGAACGTGTTACTGCCACCTCTCGGCACTTTCAGCATACAAACATCAGAGCTGTAGCAATGTCTTTTCTCTCCCTTATTTCCTACATATCGTTTCATCCTGCAGACCCTATCATGCCCTGCTGCTGCTGGAGAGTGAGAAGGCACTGCTGAGCCAGCTTCCTGTGGACTGCTCGCCGGCGATGGTTCGCCTCATCAAAACATGCTCGGCGGTGAAAAACCTTCAGCAGCTCGCTCAGGATGCTGACCTGGCCTTACTGCAGGTGCATAACAATCACAGCAGCTGCATCACCACTGCGTTTTACAACACCAAGTTTCAGGCTTTGTTTATAAGGAACATATATCTTAAAACTTTAAGCACTTGTTTGTTTTAAGAAAACATTTCAGTTCACATGCTCAAAACAAAATTATAACATCATAATGTCCTCCTGTATTACTTATGATATAAGGATCAATATCACTTTAATTCTACAGGATAGTTAGACATGAAATGTAAAGTAATTACTGTATTGCTACCAGAGGAGAAAATGTTTACTTTGACAGGTTTCTGTATTATTGTTGCTTTATCGCCATCTAGTGGACAAAGAATGTAGCTCTGACAGAGCAAACAAGTCTGAGGAGTGCAAACAGTTTGTCTAATGTTGGCTTTTAATTCCAGAGCTTATTGTCACATGAATCCTTTTGTTGCACATCATTTGGATTATTAGTATGTCTAATAAATTAAATCTTGTGAGATTAATTAACTGTAATTAGTGAATAGCTTCATTTCAACCCGAACCCAAATCAATATGTTCATTTGACAACTCTATTTTTTTTTTGTCCATAATCTCCCCTTGTAGATCTTTCAAATTGCTGCTCACTTGGTGTATTGGGGCAAAGCGATCATCATTTACCCGCTGTGTGAGAACAACGTCTACATGCTGTCTCCTCATGCCAACATCAGCCTGTGAGTATTCATGAGGCGCGACATTCTGCTGCGCCTCTACTTCTGGAGTTAAAAACACAGATTCATCCTTTTCAATTCAGATTTTTAAAAGTTTCTACTTCATGAAACAAAAATGAGTTCCGTCTCTTTTTTTTGACGCCATTGTTCAGGATGATTTTACGATGAAAGTCTCGAGGAGAAGTTGAGCCTTCATTTTTTTTTTTGACAGATACTCACCATTGGCTGAGCAGTTTGCCCAGCAGTTTCCCGGCCATGATCTGCCCTCAGTGTTAGCCAAGTTCTCACTTCCTGTTTCACTGGCCGAGTTTAGAAACCCTCTGGAGGCTCCGGCACAGGAGGTAAGACTGTTGTAATAACTTTACTCCTCCACACGTAAAAACACAAGCACACAACACTCTGATTTGTACATTAAAAGAACCAGTAAACCCTTAAAATATGATTACAATAACAATACTTAGCATGAAGTAAAAACTAGTAATAGTTCAGAAAGGCTAAATGAAAAAAATGTTCTCTGCTAAAGCCTCAGTATACACTAGACTATAAATTCAGAGAGTGTCTTGTAAGAGCAGAACCATCTGGTTTCTCCTATGACCCATCTTGTTTTGGCAGAGCTGCCGGAGTGTTGGTGATGAATTATAAATGGCAGAGGGACATCAGCCCCAGCTCCTGCAGCCTCCATTTTTCATGAGAACAAGACCAGGGCCATGGCTGTTACATTTGGCTCTATTTTTAAGCCTTAGTGGTGCCCATTTAAAACCTACACCCCTTAGTTTTAGGGACATGAGTGTGTTCAGTTTCACTTGTGCTCAGCTGAAATGCGCTTCCCTCTGACCAGGCCCAGCTGATCCAGATGGTGGTGTGGATGCTGCAGCGCCGCCTCCTCATCCAGCTGCACACTTACATTTGCCTGTTGGTGCCACCCAGCGAGGAGGAGCCCGGGATGAGGGACGAAGACCTGCCATTCGCAGCCAGAGTAGGAGGCCGCAGTCTCAGTACACCAAGCGCTCTTAGCTTTGGTTCACCAAGTAAGTCCTCACTCAGCTAACCTCTCAGACTAACTCTTCACAACTCAAGAATGTAAAACACCTTCTGGTGCCTCGTCTGCTTCTTGTGTGCAGCCAGCAGTGATGACATGACCCTCACCAGTCCTAGCATGGACAACTCCAGTGCAGAGTTACTGCCCAGTGGGGACTCTCCGCTGAATAAGAGGATGACAGAGACGCTGCTAGCCAGCCTGTCAGAGCACGAGAGGCAGGTTATTTTAAGTATCCCTGCTGCACAAAATCAAGAGGATCTGCGGATGTTTGCCAGGTAATGAAGCATGTCGCCCAAATTGTGCATAAGGTTGTCAAAATGTTTGTGTACTTTTCAATAACAAAACGATAAAATGTGTGTATACAAGTACAGAGAGAGCAACTAATGACTTCATGAATGTTAAAATATTGGGCTAAATATCCTAATGAGACCCCCAACCAACAATCAAGAAGAGAACAGAAGCTGAATCATGAAGTGATGACTAATACACCATTTGTTAGCTTTTTTGCTGCATTTTCAAGAATTCTTTGTTTTCATTTTCACAATGTGAACATGTAAAGCATTAAATATCCCAGCGTAATAAATCATTTGTTTGTGGTATGCCATGCAGCTGGCATACCACACTGGGAGGCAGGAAGTTGGCTGGAGACTGAGGTTTCAGCACATTAGAGTATTGCAGATGAATGGATGACATTTCTCCACTCTCATGTGCTTTTTTTTTTTTGCCTGCATCACACTGCTATAATTCACCACACATCATTCCTCAGTCCTCGTGCTGATACTGCAAAGCCCGACTCAAAAAAACAGATTTTATGAGACCAATATTTCACGGTCGCCTCCAATAAAGTTTTATAGCTGCTGATGTCACAAAGTCTTTAGGCGCTTTAGCATCAATGTTAGTCCCTCGTGATGTTTTAAATCTCTGTAAATGCCATCCACTTGGGAAACATGGAGATAAATAAGCATTGTTTGGGAAAACAATGTGCTTCTAATTGCATCTATAGAATTCTGTACGTTGTAATTACAAATATCAGCTGGTGAATCGAGATAATTTTCCAGCTGATGTGCTCATGCTGAAAATAGAAAATGCTTAGATAGAGTGGAAATTCAGTAATCAGTGCACAGAAATGTAAAATGTCTTCACAGCCAGAAAAATGCATCTCATGGTTGATTAAAACGACTAATGACTTGGAATAACCCTCGCTCTTGTCTCATTTTCCTGCCCGTTTTGTTCCAGGCTGCTCCACTATTTCCGAGGACATCACCACCTGGAAGAGATTATGTACAATGAAAACATGAGGCGCTCGCAGCTCAAGACTCTTTTAGACAAGTTCCGCAGTGTCCTTGTGGTGACCAACCACGAAGATCCCATTATTTCAATCTTTCAGTCACCCATGGAGTAGTGGCACAGCGGCAGAGACGCTCTCAGCTAATGGAGGAGACGCTTTCGGTTAGAAAGCTGTTAAAAGCCTGCTGTTCTCACAGCTAGGTGCTGTGAGTCAACTAAATAAGTGACACATTAATTGTGTTAATGTGTGCTAAGTGAAGGAAGGAGCCTTCTTTTATGAGCCTTCATTTGTTTACAATATTAAATTATTTTGTACATATCAGTAACGCCTCAAGTGTTTGTTTTTTCTGAAAGTGAGAAGATTTGTGTTTAATTCCTTACTTCCTGTCCCAGACGTGTGAGATCATCTCAGAGGGGCACCCTGAGTAATGATATTTCCAGACCTTTAGCTGCCTCTCCTCAGGGATCCCAGAGGTAGGGAGAGAAAGATGGCAAGAAAAGGACGGACTGATTATCGGACAGGCCGTTTGAGCTCAGAGAAAAATGAGAGCTCCAGACATCTGTGAAATCACTGAGAGGGGACTCAGACTCATGAGTGAACAAAAGTATGTTTCAGAAGTGATTATTTAAAGGGTGCTGATAAATTAAAGCTCCTGTGAGGAATTTAATGTTGTCCATGTAAGAGACTGAAATAAATACTGATGCACCTTTTTACCAGCAATTTTAACAAGTCTTTGATGTACAAAACTGTTAAAAAGTAGGATATTATAAGACAATTTAATTATCTTGTGAATTAATCCAAACCAGCTGAACACACAGAGATTCATGTTTTAAGCCCCAGCTAAAGAGTGAAGCTCTCAAAGGGAACAGATGGCAAAATATTTTCAGTCAAGTTCCTGTGAAGTCCTTATGACATTGTGCTGTCCTGTGCCAGACTGTACACCCGTAGGACCCGAATTGTTCATTACTTTTCCAGATGGAGTTTCTCTTTCTGCCTCTTTATTCCTTACGCTAACACAGGGATGGCCACGAAGATAAAACCGCCAGGGCTTCTTGGCCCATTCTCCATGGGATTCAATCCCAACACGTGGTGCTGATACAATATCACTGTTTTCTGCAGGGTCGCTGTTTGAGTCCCTTTCCAGCCACACCTCTGGATCTGAGGCGAGGTCTCGACGGTCAAAACAGCGTGGTATATTTAGAGCTTGGCACAGCTTTGAAGGCCCGTTGCAGAGCTCTTTGTCCTTCAGTTGCGGGGCTCCCTCTTTGCGCCTGGCTGTTCTCAGCTGCCTCATGATGGGCTGACCCTGCAGGGGCTCCAGGGAGCGTAGCAACACAGCAGCACCCTCCCCTGAGAAAATGGGACACAATTTGCATCAGTCAACAAGGCTCCAATCTGTCTCTTTCCTTCCACCATCCACTCAAAGATATTATACAGTATAATTCTGTAGAACACACATGACATGGGGAAGAGATATACGCCTTTGGTAGGTGTGCTTTCACCTTCACTAGACACATTCATACAGAGGTAGATGCCATAGATTGGATACACGTAGATAGTGCCTGGCTTCATGAACATGGCTGTGTTCCTCTCAGTGCGTTTGCCTCCAGCTGAGTGTGAGGCTTTGTCTTCTCCTCCAAGGTAAGCTTCGGTTTCCACGATCCTCCCCCGCAGCACAGAGCCGTCTGCACAGGTGCGCACCAACACCTGCAGGGACAATGAACCAGACAAATGAATAAGTCAGCCACATTTTTTTCATGATGGGTGAGGTTATTTTTTTTCCTATAGTTTTTTGGGAAAGCAAACGGAATATATCCATGTTTTGAAATTTGAATGGACAACAATTTAAAAAAACTGAGCTGTGTGCCTGAGTTCTTTGAACTCACAAAGGGAAGATTTCTCTCCTTAGTGTCAATGTTAGAGACAACAAGTAAATGTATGATTGGGTTATTAAATGCATCCTCAATTAATAATCTAAGAGTCCGTCCATCAAAACCCCTTATATGATTTCAGTAAAGGCACTTTTAACTCTGATCAGGTTTAAATTGAGGTGAGGTGGCAGCAGCAGAATACCTTTCCCAGGAATGCTTTGGCCAAAGTGATGCACGGTTGTTTGAAAAACTCCTCTCCCAGTCTGTTCTGCTGGTCACTCTTGGGGGTAAAATAGTGGCTTTGCTCTCTCTCGTCACTTTCACTATGAATGAGCTTCTTCGGCGTTAATTCCGCCCGGTTTTCACGTTTGTTTACATCGAGTTTCGGTGCTGCTGCTGTCAGTGCTACCATCTTTCTCTTCCTCCCTGTCATATCACACCGCGAACTCTTACGTCCTAAAATTAAAAACACAGCAACACTAATGTTAATGTGAGATACACGTTTAGACCTTTTTTAATAAACACAATTCAATTTATATATAAGCAACGTGATCCGTGACTTGTGCAGTTCAATGCTAAAGCTACAATACAGGAAGTTGGAGTATCTCTTAAAGGGACCGCGCACCCTGCCTGCCTGCCTTCAGTTCATCGAATGTCCACTTGGGGCTGTATCCAGTAGATCCATATTAAAATTCCTGTTTCTACACGAGAATAAAATGTTTTTCAAGGCTGATGAAGGACACATCTTCATGGAAGCCCATACTATCTCATAATAACAGTCATAATGAGATGCTTTCTCAAAATAATTATAATCATTTTTTAACTTTTCCTCCTTTTTTTCAGGCAGAAATGGGCTTTTATTCCAACAGTTTTTTTCCTTTAGCTGGACAGTAACTCATCTGCTTCGATAATGTACAAGTATCTGCCATGTTTAGACTGTGTCCATTTCTTTGTGGCCTAACACAGCATCTAGATTGACTTTGATTATTGTGTGATATTTGTTTCTACTTTATGATACCTGTCACATAATTCTTATAAAGTTTTCTCAAATAACTTTGCAGCTCTTTGTTAATTTTTTCTTCTTGATCTTGGGTTGAAACCTCCCATAGAGTGACCTTTTCCTGCTGCTCTCTTATCATTTCAGCCTCATTTGAAAACAGGTCTGCTCTAATATGAGGTTATAAATAGGGATGTTGTGCTAACGTCTGCCTGTGTCCAGGAAGTGGATGGCGCCTGTTTTGCCCAAGGGGCAGGGACTGTGGGTCCATGTGGCTTTCTGGAAGACTAACAGCGTGTGACATGGTGCCGTGCAACTGCCTACAGCTTTATTAGAGAGGTATATGATCTCTGAAGCTAATGACTGTATGCACTGGAACAAGAATGTATACATGTCTGAATGAATTAATGCATAAAGGGTGAATGAATACACATCTAAGATCAATTCAAGGTGCAGTGCTTAGTAATTAACAGCCTTTAGTCAAACAGACTTGAAAGACATGTAGTATTCTATTCTTGCTGCCATGTTTTTTAATTTATTGAGTAATTTGAACGCTCACATGTACTACACCTTGAACAAAGTTGTACATGAAGTCGCAGAGATGTGTTTAGAACAGATTCTCTTGATCAAGACTTCTCACATTTGCCACAAATTACATTCTGACTGAGTCAAGTTCTTCTGTGATGAAATAAACACTGACTGTCTTTAATCCATGTTTCCTTCAGTAAAAATTGAAACATAGTTTCAAATGTTACTTTAGAGTGCCAGAGCTGCTACATAGCTGAATTATATATGATATTTCTTTTATTCCTTTTTCATTTTTTTTTTACATATTTTTTAAACTGTACCTCGTCTGTTTAATACATTTTTAATCTCTATTTGGAATGTTTCAATATTGTGCTGTGTTTGCGAGGTCTCTCCTGAAGAAATTCAAAACTCATGGGCCTCCCTTAGTAAAGCTTAAAGAAACACACAGGAGCATAAAAAATGCAAAAGACTGGTGCTTTATTCTGCTGTACATTTTAAAACTATCACATGAAATTCGACTGCATCAAAATTTAATCTAATATTCAATGCCAAATAAGTAATGTGGGGTTTTTTTTCAGACAAGACAGAAATGGGACAAAACAGCTTTGAGAACAACAAAAAAGGCACAGAGGAGGACTTATTGAGTTAAATTTTTAATTTATGCCTGTGAGCTGTTCTTCTTGGTGATTTAAAATCATAATTGATTCTCTTGAACAAGACTATAAAAGGGTGTCTTGTAAACAAGTGAAGCTTGCCTAGAAGCATAGAAGCATGGGCATTTTGGGCTCTAAAAATAAGCTTTATGCTGCTACTCGGCTGGTTACGTTTTGAAGCTAAAATCTATTTCCCCTTAATATAAAAATATGAATACAAAACTTAAATGTTAGTCGTTAAAATAGATTTGATTGTTAGGGGACAGAAAGAGTTAATAAATGTCTTTCATTTGTGTGTGTGCTCATACTTAAGCCACCCCTGCTCAGCCAGAAGAGAACAAATCCCTGACTGCACAGATACGGCAAATATTCTCCAAATGCTTTGCTTATTTACTCTCAAGTGTTTTAGGTAACAATTAATTTTGGTTTATGAAGTTATTTTAATCCACATGTAAAAAAACAACTCCTCTCCACAGAGGGTTCCGGCTGTTTTCTTGGCTCAATGTTATATTTGGAGAGGTTCCAGAGAGCAGTGTTAAGTGTGTTTGTGCACAGACGTTTTGTATTGCAGGAACAAGTAATTGCACTCACTGTTATAGAGGAGAAGTGTGTTTTATATCATCAATGAAAAGTTCCCCTTTTTAAATATTTGCATTGATTCATTGGATTTTATTGCCTTCTTTCTTGTTTTTCTTTTATATCTTCCCTCAAATAATAATTTTATTACTTATTTACAGAAGGTGGTATCATCGTGTTGGCGTAGAATTACTATGGATGTAATTCTAATTAAACCAGCTGTGTGGTTCTTTCACACACACAAACACACACACAGACCTAAGCTGACTTTTTGAGCCAGGATATGATCCAGATAGAAATCTGCTGAGCATGTTGCGTAGAAGAGTCCTGGCGTTGGCTGTTGACTTTGTCACGGCTGCTGGACCAGCGAAGGCCATTGTTTACTTTGACCGGTATTCCACTGAATGTCTGCAGTGACGGTGGAGCTCTGGGCCGGGGCAGATTTCTTTGTTGCTGCCTCTGATAATCTTAGCAGCCACAGCTTGGCTTCAGTTATGCATTCTGGATCACTTTCAACTCCAGCAGGCAGCAGGCAGTGATAGCGAAGCTGGGCAGGGACCAGGGACTCATCTGTTATGTGCAGATGGACGAGCAGAATGCAGTCTTACTACATCATGAGTCACACAATCCTTTGCAGGAGAGGGGTTGATCCGCTGGGCACAACATCTGGTCTTTATGAAGTTTTAAGGCAGGGAGTAAAATCTAATATTGATTTTTAATATTGATTTTCTTTTTTGTCATTATGTGATAAAGTCATGGACAGCATGACCTGAAATCAAACCTTCCAACTCAAAAATGGCACAATCTACATCTGAGCCACAGCTGCCTCTAGCATCAGTCTATTAATATGTAGGTATGTGGTGTGTAAATAGTTTTAATGCCACAACATTATCATTGCTATCTCTGGTTTATATTTGGGTATGTGAAACATTATCATCCAGCACTTTCTTATAGAGCAGAAAACATGAACTTTTCTGCTCCTTCAAAGCCAAAGATGTGTTCCAAAGTGAGCGCAGGGCACTTCAGTTTCCAGTGAGTGGAAAGCACCTGGTAGCCATCAGCATTTTCAGAATTTGATGGGATTAATTATTAGTTGATAACTATTAATGATTCATGAGACTGTGCAGGTGGCTGAATTCTCACCAGGAGGGGGGGAAGCTAGAGGATTAGCTCACACCTGCAGCACAGACACATGCTTATGGAGACACGTGGGAACCCAAAAAATTTGAAGTGTAAACAAATTTCATGTGCAAACGTATTTTTTTACACCTAAACTGCACATTACATCCACTTCTTTTGCATTATTAGCAAAACATTATGCAATCTGAGCAGTTGGTCTGCAGCTTTTCTTCTCCCATTCAAATCTACAAAGTGTGTTTGATACACCTTAAGTTTGAAGCATCAGTTTCAAAGTCTTAATGTGAGTGCCAATAACAGTTTGAGAGCCGTTTTTAGTGGATCATTAAAGGAGAAAACTCGGCCTTCCAGCTGTTTGGTTTATGGATTGAGCCTGCTGCAATCTCCCGCTTTTCCCTTTGACCTTTCCCCGTCTGCTCTGATAACAGCTTCCTTGTCTCATCTCACACCTGTGGCTCTCAGAGCAAACAAGCTTTGAGTCAGGCAGGCAGAGAGAAAGAGAGAGAGAGAAGGATCTCTCTGCAGGATCTCACAACAACCAGACGGTTTACATCTTGGCAAAAGTTTTGTGCCCTGTTTAAATTCCTTTAACACCCCATAATGGAGCATCTTTTGGTGTCATTCATAAGAAAATGATGACCTCTTGTCCATTTCTCTCTGTTAAAAAAGGGGAAACAGTTTGACGATGCCCTCCTGGTTAAACATTACCCTTGCACTCAACCCTTTTATCTGCATCTGATTGATGGGCCTTCAGGGGGCCTTGAGTGCTCCTACAGGCCCTGCGCTGCTTCCTAATTGCTACCTGTGCCCTGGCTTTAATCCTCCCGGGGGAAATTTTGCCATTAATTACCACAACTTCATGGTAAATCAATCAGAGAGCCTCTGCAGGCCTGCAAACACTCCTTTACGAACCTGAACGTGAAAAGAGTTGATACTGTACTATCCTAAAGTCACTCCCGTGGTGGAAATGTCTGTTTGCAGTGAAGCTGTCAGTCAAGCTGGCAGACCTGTGGGTGTAAGACAGGAGGAGACTTGAGATGAGAGGAAGCTATCACCTTTCGTACAGCAGATAACGTGAGCAGCTTTGTGCATGCTGCATTCTTGAGTTTTTGAGTCATTTGAAATGACATTATTTTTTAATGGTGATGCTATAAAAAAAAGAGAGAGAACAGGATGTTTGTTGATACAGATTTGGCTTACCAAAAGAGAGGGAAGCTGATGGCAGTATTTTTTATTCATTTTTTTATTATTATTTTTATTTATTTATTGTGCAGGAGCTGCAGAGGAGGTGTCAAAATTTGAAACCCACACTCATTGCACATGTTTTTGTTTTTCAGTAATAGCAATCCTTTTATAAGTATTATTTTATACTTAGACTTACTTAGACTTTCAGTTTTTACAGTTCAAGTTCATCATGCTCTTAAAACATGTAATTTATAGATTTAAAATCTAAGACTTGTAACGTATTAGTGTATAAACTATATAAGTGTGCTTTTCTTTTGTTACCAGCCCTTTCTAGTAGGGAACACTGAACTTAGTGCAAAACTCAGGTGCTGCAGTGCTGTCAAATAGTCGCCCAGTCAGCTTTCAAACCAGAACAAATCCCATCCTCCCTCATTGCAGTAACAGAAACACACTGGCTGCCACATCCAGTGGAGGTTCGGTCTTAATCGTAAAGAACATCAAAGGAGTCATGGAGGAGACGTTTCCAAGAATCTGAGCCGCTTGTGCCTCAAAACCCCATCTGAGCAGAAGTGCTTACTTGGTGCCCCCTGTCAGCACCTCAGAAACCTTCTGCTTACTCACATCCATCTATCTCCTGGAGAATTTTCCCAGGGGACCTGGAGCTTTCAGTGAAACCATGATGGAATGCACTGAAATGGTCTTTTCATTAGACAGAGCAGCGGCGTACTCCGTGCATGCAGACAGGTTTTATTTCTAAAGTGAAATCTTCTCCATTCCAGGGGAAAGCAAAGGGATGTTAAGACTGTAAAATTTTTGGTCACAATTATTTTTTTTTTACATTTAAAAGTCTGTTTATAAAAGTAATGGCAACCCAGGAATTTAAGTGATTCTACTTAGGAAGACTGCTCACATGCATTTTTTTTTAAATTACACTAAGATGCAGTCTGTCACATCACCCAGCTATACCTACAGTGTTTGGTCATCAGCTTTCTGCATTTACACACACACACACACACACACACACACACACACACACACACACACACACACACACACACTCAAGGAAATATATATATATATATATATATATATATATATATATATATATATATATATATATATATATATATATATATATATTCTACATTCTGAAAATTTGCATGCACCAATTTTTGCCTTTTCTGCACAATTTTGTAATTTAGGTTAATCTATTTATCTGCATTAAAACCTTGTCTCTCACTTCAGAATCAGAATCAGAAATACTTTATTTATCCTGAGGGAAATTGCATTTCAGTTTTATCCCATCTAAGAAACATAAAAAAAACCACAAAGACATAAACATGGCGGACAGGAACAGGAGCACTGTGGGGTGTTTTAGAGAGTCTGGCATGATCTCACCGGAGTCAGAAAAAGTGTTCAGGGCTCGATTACTACATTTCTTAGCTTATGTTAGCCATATCAACATCAGCAGATCTATTTCCCGGCATGCATTACGTGTAAGCTCATTATTTGATCAATGACGCGTGGGAGTTAAGTTGCAAAATCATCTTCTTCACTCACTACTTTGCAAAACTGGGCGAGATATTCATCGTGAGTAGGAGGTTTATCTACTGACTGTTTTTCATGTGACACTGCTGTCATGCAACTCGTGGCTTTTGTAACAACTTACTAAAATGTGTTATAATTAAAGGTTGTTGGAACAAAGGCTAAGATTAGTTTAGGTGGACAATTATTAAGAATTATGTAGTAATATTTATTGTCAACTGCAAGTGTGGTGAGCCTATGTGGTCAGAAAAGTGATAAGAAAATGTCTATTCCTCTTATGGTACATAATTGACAGAGATTATTTATAAAGATATCAACAGTTGCCATAAACTGTTTGAGTGAAATTATGAATAAACATCAAATGTTCAGTATCTGGTCCAGTTTTTGTGTTTCTGAAAAACCGGAAAAATGTCTTAGGCCCTTATTTTAAGAAGATAGCTATGTGCTTATCATGATAATCATGCAAGATAACTCTGAAATAATAATAATAATAATAATAATAATAATAATAATAATAATAATAATAATAATAATAATAATAATTTTTATTTAAAGGCGCCAGCTGTGGTCAGAACTGAGAATATTCGTTGTGTGAAATGATTATAAATGATGAACAAATTTAGGTGAAACAAAAATGTTAACTTTTTTTTGAAATGGTGTTTAAACTCGAAGACGAATTCATGTGCAGCTATTTTATGTCACCGTGGACATGTACAGAGCCAATCTCAGATCCTCTCAGGTGGAGGATATCGCTTAGTCACCTCCGTTCACCGGGAGAAGCAGCGCCTCCCTGTGTACACACCGATTGGTTGGAGGTCTTGACGGACTCGCCTTCTCCATAGACCGTCTCCAGTCCAGGGCGGGGCTGACTCTCCGTCAAACTGAATTAGCCTACAACCGGCAGAAGAAAACTTAGCCCGGGTCGGTCCATGGAGCAGTGTGGGAATGCTCTATCCGTAGGCGGGGAGCAGAGACCCGGACGGCAGCGACATTTCGTCCACATACATCAGCCTGGACTGCCCGCACTGCTGCTGCTGTGATCAGGAGTGACCAGATTTAACATCACGGCACCGGGCTGGGCTTAAAAAAAAAAAAAAAAAAAAACATCTGCGGATTGAAAAAAGAAGCGTGTTTATTCCTGCTGCTATCAGGATGATGTGATAGTCATATACTATCTCGGGAGGGGAAAAAAAACTGTGGAGCCGGATTATTTTCACTGCTGGAGATCCTCTGAGCTGCGTGTTCTAAGGGTAAGTTGTGACATTATTTCATGAATGTCTCCTGCGTGTGCCATACGGAAGGCAGGGAGCGGAGGAAGCGGTTGCGCGTCGTGATCGTGGAGGAGAAACGAGCTCATACAAGTCGATTGAATGACTGATCGTTTGGTCGGCATGAGATTCTGTTACAGTCAGGCTGAACACAATGAGCAGGTGGCTATTTGTGCTGCTTGAAGTGGAGTTTTTAATGTAAAAGTAGCTGATTTAAAGTGCTCGTGTAGTGTAGCTGTGGCTCTACCTATGGGCCTTATCACCTTTTAAAAAGTGTGAAGGAGGGATGCTGTAATGAATCAGTGAAGTGCTAAATGAGCCTCATTTATAAACTTTCACAAGCTGAGAAGCTGAATTACGTTTTCTTTCATTGAACTTAGCCCAAGCATTAGTATTTTATACAAACTGCATCATTGAATCAAAAAGCTTTATTTGATTGGTATATCAGACATTATTATCTCATTCCCCAGGAGACTTATGGAGGCGATCAGGACCTAAATATTAATTTAGGATGGAGTGATCACACATGACTATTGCTGAACAATTTTGCAACACATCTCGCTTAAAGTCACACCATGACCTCACTCATCTTTGTCATCCTCCCCCTCCTCCCTGCTCTTCTCTGCTCTTCTACCTCCTCCTAGTCATCACCATCCTCCACCTCAAACCCTTGATGAATTTGTCAACAAACCATAGTTTCTCACAAATGCAGCATCATTTCAGACCATATGGACGAAAAGAGCAGCCAACTTGCTCTGTGACCCCTGTAAACCTGGAACCTGGGATCTTTGTCTTCTTCTGAATAGTGGTTTTCATGAGCCACAAACACACGGTGACTCTGAGTGAGTCATGGCAGACAGTCATTGACAAAGGGCACAAATTCCACAAAATCACATACATGAAGGGGCCACCTAAAGGTCTAGGTTTGACTCATCTGAGGGCGAGAGCTTCGGGATGTTTGCTAAAGTGCAAACTTGTTGTCATGGGGGAGGCCACACACTCCAAAGTCCCACAATACCTGGCCAGACTGGAGTGAAACCCTGGTCGTACTGTAATAGAAACTGCTGAGTTATTTTGGCAGACAGGACACAGGACCACATGGCCTGGTTTGTGTGCCCAGTGTTCCTGAAACTGTATCACATGGAGGGAGGGGGTATCATGGCTCTGGATGATGTAATCACACCGATAAAGCAAGGCCTGTATGTGTGATAGTGGCAGGCATTCCCATCCCCTGTATCTACTCCAATATTCATGATATGTGTGCGTGTGTGTGTTTATGTGGGCGCATGTGGGTACGTGATACTTGGAGGGAGTCGTGTGTAGCTCTGCTCGGGCAGGTGGACCATCCAGGCCAGTCTGTGTTGACTGCCTGGTATGTGAGTTTTTCAGGGGGGCTGCTGAAGGGGGCCACACTGTAGTCATGCCTGCATGACTCATGGCGCGGTATCTGTCTGTCTATCAGTCTGGCCAAGATCACAGTCTTGTTCAAAGGCTTTTTGGTGTTGCCTTCAAAAGAGCTGCAGGATTTGACGCTCAGTGATTATTCAACATCTTTATTCATTCTTCACGAGACGTCTCTTCTCATACGCCCAGAATCATGCATCTCTGTGCACCAGCATCTCAGTGATGTCTCTCATATGTGGCCTAATCACTTCAAGATGATGCACCGTAAACCGGACCCACTTTCTGAACTCTGGAAGGGGCTCTCTTTGCAGATTGCAGTTTTCATCCAGATTACACGGCGGCTCCAGATTTCCTGGAAGAACCCTCTGAAACCGGCCCGCTTCCTGAGCAAGGGTGTACTCTCTTAGTGATTGTTAGTCATTTTCTTCGGTCTCGCCTGGACAGAGCGCTCTCTCTCTCTCTCTCTCTCTCTCTCTCTCTCAAAAACAGACGGAATGAGCGTCATTGGGCTGAGCAGTCCCGTGTGTGTGTGCTGAGCACATGCTTTTCCAAATAACCTCAGGCTGTTTCACCAGCAAACACATCTGCATCACGAGTAAAAGAAAAAAAAATGTTAACATGAGTTTTGTGTGTACCAAGAAACTTTTTTACATTCTTTAGGTCAAAATTTGCTCTAAACATTAATTTAAGAAGTAAATGTAACACTGAAGATGTTTAACATGCTGTAAGGCTGCGATGAAGCCTCCATCTGTATTTGTAATAGTTGTGTTCATCACACACCTTTTTGCGGCTCATTTTGCAACATTAAACCTCAAAATATTTGACATCTTCCCAACACTTCAGGGCCTGTAATGTCTCTGCCAACAAATCCAGCATCTCCGCCCTGTGAAAACTACTACAGGAACTGTCTCCTGTGACGTTTTGTGAATATGGTGCAGTACCTGAAGAGGTCAAACATGCAAACCAACTTGTTCTACTACTCCAGAGACAACACACATGCCTTCCTGCTAAATATATTGGTTACAACCGTTCCCACAACTGAACTCAAAACAGACGTCGTAGCTTGAAAAGCATGTCAGGTATGGTTTTTACAGGGATTGATGGCAAGAGAGCCTGCAGGCAGTGTTTCATCCAAACCACAGTGGTGCTCGTGCAGCTCGTACCTTGATTCTTTCATGTTGTTACGGTTTTGACAGAGTTGTCAAGAATGGGAACGGATTTTTCTTCCTGCACGCCAAGTGATGTGGTATGTGTGTGGAAAAAACTGAAGTGCAAGAGCAGTGCATAAGCATGCGAGAAGAAATGTCATGATACATTCCAGCTTTTTATCTGCAGGAAAAAAGAAGAAGAAGAAGAAGAAACGTGCATCATTGGTTGCTCTGTGATCGTTAGCTGCTAGCAGACTTGTCTTGGGAGATTCAGCACACCAAGTGTTGCATCTCAAAGTGCTTTCTTAGCTCTCAGCTCTGCTGTGTGACTAACAGCCCTTGCATCCAATTGTTTCACATCCCATGACATCCAATCGCTGGCATGATGCAGCGGCAGCCATGACAGTGAAGTCAGTTGTGATGTAATGTCATAATACAGCAGCAGGGCTATTTCAGGTCCACCTCTGAGCCTCCAAGGCCTCTGTCTGCCAGCAGCCCACCATGCCCTTCCTCTCAGTCAGCACCTCATCTGTCATGAGCCTGACGGATCCATGAACCACCATTCACAGAATTTGTTAGAAACCTTTTGATGCACAGGTTTGCTGGAAAATCAGAGGTGTGGTGGAGAGTAAAATACAGGTTACTATGACTTGTTTTCACAGTTATCTGGTTAAGCCAACAGCAGGCCAAAGCGGGGATGAAAAACATCTAATTTTGGGGTTTGGTAGTTACAGGGTGTTGTTGTTCCTGCTGCTTTTTTTCAGTGACTTGGTATCTGTGGATGGTTAACCTCAGGACAAAGCTCATTTCCCTGGCCTGTGGGAATGCTGTGTGCTTTTTCTCTTAAGGCCTGTAACGCTTCTTTGAACTTTGATCTTCCGCTTGGAGTTTGAAGAGCTCTCAGAGGGCGTGACTCAATAAATATGTCTTGACCGGCTGCCTTGAGACAGAAATATGTTGCTCTCAGGTGCGTTGCAGAGCTGTGGGAGAGATCCCTCGACGAAGGGCTTTTATTTCAAAGCTTACTCGTTCTTGTATAGCAGTCGTATAACTTCATGGTCAACTTATAAAAAGACAGTTCCTGGATATGCACCTTCTGTTCTGCAAAGGAAGAGTTGCACACAGAAAATGTAACTTTCAAAATACATCAGGTACTTTTCATGCCATGTAAGTGTTATACCCAAACTGAAACAATCACCAGCTTGTAAGGATTTCTGATATCAGGTAAAGCAGATTGTAAACACTCTCCAAACCAGACCTGCTTCCCTGTAACAGTTGTTACAGTCCAACTGTTACAGTCTTCCTCTTTTTTTTGTATTTATTGCATCCCTGGAGCAGTATCTGTTCATCCGTTTCTGGAAAGTCCTAGTTTTACTGTAAATAATAAGTTAAACAGAGGCTTTAGTAAGTGCTACTTCAGTGATTTAACCCATAAAGGAATCCAGTTTTTTTAGTCTTTTACTTGCAATAAAGTGAACTGGATTATCAATATTTTGGTGCAAATATCTTAAATTGCAACACAAGTCTCAGTTTCACTGGAAATAGTAAGTTACACAGAGGCTTTAATATGTCCTACTAAAGTGACATGACCCCCAAAAGATACTTTTTTTGTTTTACTTGCAATTAAGTTTACTTTATTACCAGTATGATGGTGCAAATAAGTAAAAATGTAACACAAGTCCCAGTTTCACTGTAAATAAGGAGTTACAGAGGGGATTCAATGTGTCCTACTTAAGTGATATAACCCTAAAAGAAAACGTTTTTTTAATGTTTTACTTGCAACTAAGTTTACAGAATTATCAGTGTCATGATGCATATAAGTTAAATTTTAAGCTTTGCTAGGTTTGTCTTTGAAGCAATAAGGAAATTATTATAAAATTTTTGTAATTTGGGCCACCATTGGCCATACAGTTCAGGCATGGTTCAACTCTCATTCTCAACCATTGATGCAAATCTTCCTTTACTGTCTACTCCCAATATTTCCAGTCTCTTTTCAGCTGTCCTTTCCAAATAAAGGCTAAAACTCACCAAAATGTAACTACAAATCAATGTTTGTTACTTGAAGAAATAGAAATATGTGGTTTTGTTTTTATTTTTAATGATACTTGGAATAAAATGTAACCAGGAAACCAGGATGTCTAATCTGTAAATATAGGTCACTAATTGATAAGTAGACATACTGAAAGCCTTTTTCATGAATGCCATAAAAGCACTCCGAGTCTGTTTACTATTTCTCAGATCATTGTGAGGCAGGAGGACCATCACCAAGAACATTCTGCCCGATACAGCGTGACAGCACTGTTACAGCCGCCATGAGAGTGCAGTTTTAAATAGGATAGCCCTCCCTTCACTCTAACCCTCCACCCCTCTGTCTGTGGCACAGTCAGCCGACATACCCAGAGGCTGTGAATCGTCATTGTGCACCACCAGACTGCTCCACTCAAGTTCACTGAATGTAGCTCACACAAATTGATGTCAGGACAGTTTAAAATGTCTCGCAAACAACACACACAACGCACCAAACTTACAGCTGCAGCGTTTTAAGGGTGAGTTTTGGAATCCTCTGTGACTCGTCTATTATGCTTTCTTTCCAAAAGAGGTGGATCTAAGTCGGTTTGAATGCTCTTTTGTTTTCACTGAAGTTGAAATACTTCACTGTTGAAAAACCAGCGCAGACAGACCTTTCTTGCTTTTTGTACAAATCTATTTTTGCCAATCTGTTTGACTGCATTAGATTGACGTGGCATCAGGCCAGGTGCTGTTATTCAAACAAATACCTGATCCTGTAACTCTAAACTCTCCATTTCTCCTCCCTCTCTTCACATCACTCTCGTGCCAGCTTTCCTTTCCATCTGGCATTTGACAGCACTTGTAAAGCTACATGCCAGGGAAAATGATGTAAAGCCTTCCGTTTATGGTGCCTACTTGATCACGCCCAGTTATAGTGAAGAAACAACGCATTACTTTTAATATGTGCTGAAGGAGATTTGCTCATAAGCAGGCAAAAACAAACATTAGGAATCAAGAGTAATTTATTCTCAGAGATTGTCAGGGTTTCTACGCCCACTCTGTGGGTTTCACTTCTCTCATTTAGCCTGAATTAGACTTTCTGTCTCCTCACCAATATTACATTTCCTCATCATTCGTCGCCTCTGCTCAACAATATTTGCTTTCTCTCAAAATGAGCAGAGCAAGACTGAGTCCCCACATGTCTATTCTGGGACTTAGTGTGTGTGTGTATGTGTGTGTTGGGGAGGGGGACTGGCTATATTTCTGCAGACAAAGACTGAGGAGGCCTTCCCCTCAGTGGGATTGTGACCGTCCCAGAGGACCTGTCCTGGCCTTCTCAGATCTTCCTGTGCCTTTGTGCAAAGTTTTCCAGAGAGCTCTTGGCCCAGCTGAACTACTCTTTAAGTCCTCCCTCCATCTCTTGAACTTTAATATCTCCCTGATCCCTGCTTGAGATCCTCGATGCACTTCTGGTTATTCCCCTAGGATGACCTCTCATCCTCTTGCAGTAACTTCTGTCAGTTTCAAGCTTTTTTTAAAATAGTTACTGTATGAATTTATTGTTTTGGATGAGACGGACACAGAAAACTTTGAACATGAGGTTTTATTTGCTTTGATCAACCTTTTCTCTCAGAGAATCATCTGAAATTTACTCCCATGTTCCTAAAACATTAAAATTTTGCGTTGTTAGTAATGATTGTTAAAGTTTGAGTTGTATGGTGTTTTGTGAAACTGAAAATAAACTGGAAACTAGAGTTTATCATGTGGTAAAGACAATATTTTTATTTTAAAAATAGTTGTAACTTACTTACTCTTTAGTAAATCCTGTCGATCACTGTTGCAGGGTTAAACAGTTTCCTGTTGTTACCGAGCGGCAACCCCAGGTCTAAAAATATGAAACCCATACAGAATCAGAATCAGAAATACTTTATCCCAAGGGACATTGCATTTCAGTTACATCCCGTCCAAGAAACATAAAAACTTAAAGACACAAACATGGGGGACAGGAACAGGAGCACTGTGGGGCAGCCGGCGTGCACAGCGCAGATGTGGAAATATTACACATAAGGTAAGAAGAGGACAAAAAAAATCAAATACCAGATTGTGCTCCTGAAAGGGGGGGCACAGTGTGAGATTTGGAAAAAACACCTCAACATATAAGCACATGAATGACCAATACAGCAGAGACCTCAAATATGAGAGGGTAGGGGTGTCAGGAAGGAAAGGTGTCCCTGAAGGGCTGCATGCGCATCAACCCACAGCGGGCTGCACCGTGACGAGGGAGGGAGGAGGGTAGGAGCCAGAAGGCGTTGAGTTTAAGGGGGTGTACATACACAACAAAAAGAAAGAAAAAATTTTTCACAGCAAAAATGAAGTTTCACAGTTATCAAACTGAAGAGTTGTCCTCATTTAAAGGCATATCTGACCTGACTGTAGCTCTCTGCAAAGAGACTAAAGGCCCGCCTCTTTGCGTCCTCCAAACTTGAATAAAGCGAGGTTGAGTTCAGCAGTATCGATGTGGCCCCCTGCCAGTGATGGGCTTCAAAACTCTCAAAAACAAAGGCAGACGTTACAGACAGTGTGTCATAACAAACCTATGTTTTTACTCTAGTTTTACTTCTTTATTTCACCAAATGATGTCATGTGAAGGTATGTGCTGTGCAGTCTGGCAAAACAGGGTGTACCCTGGTTGGGGTGTACATTAGGCCCCAGAAACATACTTGTGTCTTTGTTCAGCAACAACCTAATCTAGGACTATCACATCTATTGAGAGTTAGTAGTGTTGTAATACACAAATTTGGGAGCAAGGAAAAATATGATACTAGCCTTCATGAGTAATTCCTTCTTTTTGACAGGAAGATGCACATCCCACCTCAAATCTGAGTCATTTCTTCACAATCATCAACATTCAACCTCTGCTGTAATGCATCATGACCCAATACCTTGTCCCAGCAGTGACCTATTTATCGTCACGCCCACAGACTTTTCCTGTGGGGTGCATTTTAAAAACACAGAGAATTGATTCTAAAGTTCATTATATCATTTTTCACACATTAGTCTGAACGGAAGAGTTGCTGTAGTCGATGTACGGTGAAATGATGCTCTTCCCACCACATGCTGTGCTGGGAACTAAAGCACATACTGTAGCTGTGAAGAAGCATATTTATCCTCCGTAAGTCACGACCTAACAGATAGATTTTATTTATGATGGACTCTATTTACTGACCACTCTCTGAGCCATATATTTTGTGTCGTAAAGGATGAAAAAGAATCAAATATACCAGCTATATTTACTACTTAGATGGTAAACAGAAATGGTTTCTGGACCCTGCTATCTATATGGAGACCTGAAAGCTAACAGGCCTCTGCAGCTGCTGACTGAGCAAAAATAAAATCCTCCTACCTGTGAGTAAATCTGGTTTGTACAGCGTGACACTACACGCGCTTCTGTGCAGCGGGATGATTTTGGCCCTAATTGAAATCCCGCCCTTCAGTTGACTCTTATCTAAGGCTGTGCACACACCTACACAAGTCACACTACACGCTCGCAGACACAAATACTCACCCGCCCACATGTGTGGATGTGTACACATATTCACACCCTGCAGTGGTGGAAATCAATGCAATCAATAACCTGTACATCCGGCTGTCACAGGAGTGTGTAAAATCTGTCAGAGAGACATTTTATGAAAGTGAGTTTGACGGCTGCATCAATCAGAGGCATTTTAGGAATTGTAGAAATGAGATGAAGTGAAAGGTTGGAATGATTGATGAAGTGCAATAAGCCCAATTAGAGTTTGATTTGAAGGTTGAGTTAACCTCTAAAGAATTATAGCCTCTTGAGTCAAATTACCCTCACAGTGCAGGGGTTTATGCACAGGATATATGTGTATTAGATGAATCGGAAAACTTTTGAATACTTGAATTTGGAAGTTGATTGATATCCTGCGCTCTTATTTTGAAATGTGCTTTTCTTTGGTCATGACTCCTCCCACATTCTATTCCTCCTCTGCTCTTGAATTTGGACATACTTTAGAGAAATCATGCAGGGATTTTGGGTGTGAAAGGCCAACAGCAGTTTCCAAGAAGATAAAGAAAAAAACAGCTGGAGGGGTTTTCCAACTTGCTGGGTCTTGGTTGCTATAGATGTCTGAACATCTTCTCAGCTTAAAACAGTGATTGTGTTACGTTTAACAGAGTTTAAGCTTTGGTGAAGTATAATTAAATAAAAAGTGAGTAGAACTAAATGTTCTGCTTCTTTTGGGTGCAAACTCTGAGCTTGACTTTGGAAATATCTGTATCGTTAAAAGACCTGACAGCCTCCATTGTCATCTCTGGTTGAATCCATGGTAATTCGACTAAATCCCACAACCCCAGCGCTACAGCCCACACTTCATCTGTTCTCTTCAAAAGACGTGTCAGCCTCAATGTCACACTACACCGAGCTCTCACCCCCAACTCTCTGGCTGCTCTGCATCAGGCAGGAGTGGGCGGCAGGCCTGACCCAGACGAGGCACATTTCATTCTCAGTATAGGATGACGTCTGCCTCATCGTAGATAGAATGTGTATGTTTATGCAGTGTGGATGTGTCCCTCTGCATGTCAGCCAGCGTATGTTGTTTCCGTGGCTGTGTGGACCGGACACCGAAAATGCGTCTGGTCAGCAGTGTGTTTCCTGCCTTGGTTTGCACGTCTCCCCCCTCTTCTGCTCGGCACTTCCTTCCTTCTCGAGCTCCTCGGTAAAATAAGCAGTAAGCTGACCTCTCTCCGTGCTGGTGGTCTTACACAGAGGATGTGAGGTGACGGAGCTGATGGATCATCTCGGTTGATTATTTTAACCCTGCTGATTGATGAGATAAATTTAAACAGAAACAGCTGTTTTAGTAACATCACCTCCTGTTTCTGTGACTTAATCAGATTAACACGAATACACACTTTGTCCGTGAATCCAAACCGTTTTATCCAACATCCCTCCTGAACCATAAAGGACTCAACTTGATGTAATCATCCCAGCTGGGAATTTGCTTAGTCCGCCATTTCCATTGAAGATGAAATGAAAACTTCAGCCTGTTTTTGCTTTTCTTGTCTGCAATCAGACTGCACAATGACCGTTGTTCAGCCTGGTCCACATAAGGACACACAATGCAGCCTTTTGTCGGCCTGATTCAGGCTGATATCATGCTGGAAACTATTTAGATGGGGATCACATGTTGTTGGGGCACGCTGTAGCTAAGATTCTCTTCTTACTCACTTAATGAGAGAATGTCAAACCTCCTATAGACAATGTGGCACTTGTTTGGAGTCTCAGGACACTTCTTGGTGAATGGAGCGCTGCAAGATGCTTAGTCCTAAGTGTCTCCTCTTTGGGAAGCATAAATCTCAGGTATTGCGTCAAACCAGGGTCAGTGAAGGGGTGAGAAATACTTTGGAGCCTTGTCAGAGCTCTGATGGCTGTTATTGATCTCCTGATGATGTCTGGGGAGTTGTGCAGATGTAGATCTTGTGTTTTTACATCTAAAGCGGTCATTGCTTCGGTGTCATTTGACAGGTCTTGTCCTGTGTTTTCATGGACTCCAAATCAGGAACAAAAGAATTCCGTCTCCATGTGCTCACTATGTTTTTACAGCCTTTACCAAGAGAAGACAGGACAGTGGATAAAGCAGGAAACAGGAGAGAGTAGGGAGTGCCACAGGTGGATTTAACCTGGGCTGCCACTCAAACTAGCTTCATGCCTAGACTGCTAGGCTGTAAGATTTGTTGGGCTATTTTTGCCACACTGTCAACAGGAAGAGGTGTAATTATGGGGGTTCCAGAGATTAATTTGATAAGATGTGCATGATCTGGTCATTCTGGGCAGTGTTTTTGCTTTGTAGAAGTATGACCATTGTTATGTTGCTTTGACCAATCAGAATCAAGTATTAAATGCTGCCAGGGTATTGGTAAGAAAAGCAGAGTAATAAATAAATGATTCCCCGTGATGATCTATGAAATAACAAATTACGCAGCATGGCTTTTTGAATCCACTTATTTTAACTCAATCATGTTAAACATTTTTTACCCTAATCTAATTTCCCAACATCCCTCAAACCCTGTGAGCAGAAGAAACTGTGGTATCAAACACGAGACAGAGCCAGACATGCAACCGCAGCCGAACTTCGGCTGTTTGTTTAAATATCCAACAGGGTTCTGTGTTAGCCTCCAGCTTCAGCCAGGTCCTGGGGAGTGTCACAGTCCTGTTGAATTTCATTAGGTTTGTCAGGCGCATGCTCTCTCTCTCTCTCTTCTTCTTCTTCTCCTTCTTCTTCTTCTTTCATAGTGGTGTGGTTTCAGGAGCTGCTAAATTTTCCCACTCTGTGGTGGGCATTCGCTTCCTGGCAGGGAGCAGCTGGAGATACAGTGAGGGGAAGATAAGCGTCTATGGCAAACAAAGAGGTCTGGCAGCTGAAACGTTAACTGCTTATCAACTGCATTTTTTTTTTTCTCCAAAGGCGGTGAAGGCTGCTTCACTGCAGGCTGTTTCAACAGGGTGTTACCTGATCTGTACACACAACTCTTTTGTTACTGTATGGAGCCTTATCGAGTTACTTGTGAGGTATATATAGCCCACAATGAGGGAGTTTTTACTGTCAGTCTCTTCCTTTGAGATAAGAGACTCAAACACTCAGCTGAGATAAGACAGATTTACTAAGTGAGTCTTATTTTTCCATGAACGTGAAGACAGGATGTTTCTATCAGCTATGAGCTTAAACAGACGTATTAACAAGCCTGAGAAAACCGAGCTGAGAGGCGTCTGAAGTGTGTGCAGCAGCTCCAGTAGGATGGAAGCAGTAAATAATTCACCTGTGCAGTCTGACTAAATAATTCATTACAGAATTAGCTGCATGTATTACAGTATTTCACCTGAGCAGCTAAAGGGAACATCACCACAGTTTTCACGCTAGCATTGACGTAGTTGCACATCTTGCTTTTTGTGCTCTGTTCTCACTTTGTGTCATTGATTTCCTGTGCAGGATATTACCGTACGTAGACAGCTCCTGTCTGGAGCTGATAAAATGTCCAAGCGCAATTTTCAATACGCCCGCAATATGTAAGGAGACGGGAGTGATGGCGAGTACAGATATTGCTTCTGGTTGTGGACTTTTCTTTCACAGAGATAATGCGATGCGTCCACTTCCATAAAAGTAGTTTGATGTGCAGAGCGTTTGAAAGGTGTTTGCTTTTAAAAGAGCGCACCGAGCAGAGATGTGGAGCAGGATGTTTTTTATGTTGGTCTACGGTTTCATCCAGACGTACATTTACAAGCAAACGCTATAAATACTCTGCTCGCACACAGCCTGCTGTTAAGAGGCCATTTATACTTTCATGAGCTATTCATATCTCTGGCACTCGATCCTGTCATTTAGTAAACACTGTTATGACAGTGGGGGAGCCTGGCATTGGACCCACGACAACTGAAACCACTGAGACGAAAAGGTTAAGTCTTTGTTGTAAAACCCCACTGAGCGCTGACAGCCTCAAGCTAAGGGTCTGTGGGAAAAACATGGGAAAAGGCTCCAGCTCCAGAAAAGCTGCTCCACCCTTCTTGGCTGGGTCTGCCAGCCAGCCAGCGCCCACCCTCCACCACCCACATTGGCAGCAGCAGCAGCCCCGACGGGCCTCCACGCCTGCCCCTCAGCTCGCTGTGACACTTGATCTCAGGGTCAGCTGCGACAGATATTTCTGCTGTGTGTGTTTTTTAATGTCGTAAGGGCTGGTTTGATGTGACAGCCTGTCACATGTCAGTAGGGTCAATTCAGATGACTGCGGCTTTACTGGTGCTCAGTTACACTTCACTCAGTCGCCGGGGGCTGTTTCTGTGGAGGATTTTCTTCCCTGAAAGATGGACAGATAGACACAGAAAGAGGTTCAAGCCTCACAGATCATTTTTATCTTAGTTGCTGAATTAAATCATTTTTATTCTTTGGTTTTTAATCCAACATGAGATTTGTATTCGTTTTTTATTGCTTATATATGTTTTTAATATGCTTTATATATGGTGTTAGCCAATCAGCCTGAGATAGCTGGTCTATGAGCATCAGAGGACAGCGGTAGTGATAGATGTATCAATACCGAGCGATAGCAGCATCAGGAAGAAGGAACATGAGAAGCTGGAGAAATACCAAGGGCTGAAGGAAGAGCTAGAGAAGATGTGGGGTGTGAGGGATACAGTTGTGCCAGCTGTGATTGGATGGCTCGATAGATGGCTCCAGCAGATACCGGGAACAACATCTGAGATCTCCGTCCAGAAGTGCCCACTTAGGAACAGCTAAGATCCTGTGCAGAACCTTCAGGCTCCCAGGCCTCTGGTAGAGGACCGGAGCTTGAAGGAGACGCAATACCGCCCAGGGCTGGCGGGTATATTGTTTTTTTGTTTGTTTGTTTGTTTTGGGAGGGGGTTGTTGTTGTTTTTTTGTGCAGCACTTTGGCAGCCTTGTTGTTTTTAAAATGCACTTTATAAATAAAGTGAATTGAATTGGATTGAAATTAAAGTCATGGGTTATAGTCACACTGTTTCCATAGGCGGCAATACACTACCAACTTTCACAGCCTACTTAGTCACCTGGCAACACATTTATTTTAGTGCCTCTTTCTGTTTTCTCTTCAACTAAAAGAAAAGGGAAAAAAAATCAGCCTCTTTGTAGTTTTGTCAGCTTTTTAATTCATGCTGCTCAGAAGCACGAGGAGCTATTTAAGGATCTGAAGCATCGTTCTGCAATTAATGTGCAGATTGGCCTCAGATGCCTGCAAGAACACACACCTAACACACACGCCGCGTACTGCAGTATTATGAAGCCAAGTGTTAAACGTTGAGGTTAAGCTGGGCCGAACTTTCACCCATCATTTCAAGAATGACTGAGTTTTTCATTACTAAATTTCATCATACTGAGTTTTATTTCACAAGTCTTATTTGATATGATTCATGATTCTGACTTCTTTCTTTCTATGATGGGATCCAAAATTTGCAAAAACATGATTCTTGTAATACAAGTCAGAGAAGAAGTCAGGAAGAGTGACTGCCTGAGGAGTTTAGTTCCCTCCATTGTTTCCAGTTTTAAGCATCGCCTTCAGCACAGAGTGAAACAGAAGGAACAATGGAGAGTAGGAGCAGTCATAGTAAATGACTAACTGGTCAAGAATGGGGAAAACCAACAGAACCTGTTTGTTCCACGCAGTGAAGTGTTAATCAATCTGGATCAGACTTGTGTACACGTAATTGTTGTTGTAAAAACTTGAATAGAAGAAAGCCAGCTCTGAAATAGCAACAGAAATCAAAGTGTTGAAAAAGCTGATCTTTAGTGGACATTAAAGGAGAAGCAACAAGCAGGAAGAGAAAGAGGATAAAAGACAGGAAGGAGGAGTGAAGGCTTGAGGGCAGGAAGTGCTGCAGCTCTTTAGACTGAGGTATCCAGACATCTCACTTCTTAAATTAATGAGGTCATCCGTAAAAGCGCCCATCTCTGCACGCTATGCTGTAATTCCTCCCCTCTACTGCCCACCCTGGCTCTGTTATCCTGATTGGACCTACCTGGCTAGCCGTCTTAGGCCTCACCAACCTCAAAGCCACAGCTCTGTTGGCCTTCTCAGCATGGCTGCGGCCAGCCTCTGCCTCCTGCAGCGGCGCGCACAGCAGTAGAGTACACAAAGTACCCGGAGTCCAGCCAGCTCCTGTCCATAATGGTTAGACTCCATGTGGTTTCCTCCTCTGCCATTTTAGCCTGGTTTGGTTTCAGCCAGGGAGCTTGAGGAATGTGGGTTTGGCGTGGGCTGAGGTTCAAAATGTGTGAAGGTTTAAAATTGTGCAAATATTTCGCAAGACCATCTCAGAAATGTTACCTTCTGCAGAAACTGTTTTTTCAAAGTATGTGACATGAGAGAGTTATGTTCACCTTGTTGATAATATACGCTGAGTAAAATCATTTGTTTATCAAAATTCTGTGCGCTACTTCTCATAAAGGAAAACCAGATAAAAACAGACAAAGACAAAGTGAAACCAACAGACAGAAAACACACTTAGTAATAGCAGCTGCAAGTTAAGTGTGACAGGACGTAAAGGGGGTTGAGGATGTGTGTGCAGAGGGGGGTGAAGGAGGTCACTGCCCTGGGGGAGAAGTTCTTCATGCCTCTGCTCTGACTCTGACACTACGTTTACATGCAGCTTCTGAGATCTGACGATGAGCTTAGTCAGCACGAGATGGGGTTATTAAAACAGCTTAGTCAGACCAAGAATGAACTGAGCATAGCCTGATTGACACATATAGATAATGTGATTTCTATCGGACTGTGGTTGAACGAGGCAGGTCTCAGGACACCTCAGCATTTGGCTGGAAGAGGAAGTAGATGACCATGAGTGTATGGCTCCAACACAACAAATGAACATCATGGCACATAAGTAAATAAAAACATGAAGAGCTACAGCTGCATCCATCTCGCCCATCGTCATAAAATGCTACTTTCTCTTCAGATGAACCAAAACAAGTCTGATACGCACGCTGCTTCACTTATCAAAAAAGGACACAGCGCCGCCTATAGAGGTGGAGTGAGAAATTCTCGATCATAAGTCTGATTCTCTTTTCTGCAAATTATTTCTTTAGACGAAATGTTGACCTAAAACTGATTATTAGTTGCACTTGTACACAGAAATCTTTTATAGAAATCCAAAATCATCTATTGAAGCCAAGATGCCCTTACTGTAGAATGTGTTCCGCCTGCTTTTGCTCTCGATACATGCTGTGAATCCCACTCCGACTACAGTGTCTACAAAGAGAGCAGCAAACTCCTCATGCTTATTTGAGAACCCCTCGCAGAGATTCTGCTTTTTTATTGAGGTTACTGTTTTATTTATGAGTGTGAAGCAGTGGGGCAACACTCCCTTAAAATATACAAGCCATCAACTGAAGTAGTGGCTCAGCTCTGAGCCTTTCTAAGCTCACTTTTTCACTCTGGATTGAGTGTTTTCAAGGTAGCCATTTTCTCCTGTTCCCCTCTAAGCTTCACCTGTGACAGCTGGGCCTCTGTTGTAAAAACCCAGTGCTTTCCACTGCCTGGCTGGAGACCATTACTGAGTGATTATATTAAATGATGGCATGGAAAACTTCACTGGGCTGGAGTTTGTATGCAGAGCGTATTACAATGGATTGTGGCTCTGCAGACAGAGAGGGAGAGGGCTGGTTATGCCTGTCAGCCCCAGTCATTATGGCCTACTGGACGCCTCTGCACCTGGAGAGCTTGTCCTCTGTGTTTCGTCCCCCTGTCTGTCTTCCCCCGCTTAATGGAGAGACGAAGTGGCCTGCAGAGACAATGTCAGCCCCAGCAGCTCAAACTCACATGATTGAATAGGAAGTATCAGATTCACACGAGGGCCGAAAGACGGCAGGAAGCCAGTCTCGAGCAAAGCCATGGGTGCGGGTCTTTCAGATGTGAAGTCAAAACAAATGCTTTTGGAGAAACTAGATTAAATCACACTTCTCCAAAGAATGTGAGTGCCAAATCAGTGCAGGGAATGTTTACACTGTGGGAAACTATTACACGCTTTGAATTGTTCCCATGTGACATCTCATCCAGATAAAAAACATTCACCTTCAGAATAAGATAAGAGTGTGGCGTATAGCTGAGCTTTACAGGCATCACGTATTTCTTTGCTATTACACTACAAGTATTCTTTACTTAAACTCGACCATGAACTGATAACATGCAGTGTGATTGGAGGAATAATCCTCCAGCTTGGATATTTTCCAAACAGAAAATTCAATCAGCTTTATTTCCTTCAAGGATATCTGTCCTTCTGAAGGACTCTCTGGCTGCCGAGCCTCGCCTTTCTCAGACATCAACACACATGGAGTCCATTCCTTTCTCCTCGTGAAGCGATTTCTAACCAATGTTTGATGGAAGGAGTGACATTTAGAGCTCTCTTTCACAGTCAGAAATGAGTATTTGGCAGCTGTAGTCAATGCTTCAGCTAAGCACTGATCATGCCAACTGTTCTGGATAAACTCCTCCTGAAGCACGAGTTGCAGGCTCATGCCAGTCCAGCAGCCATGTTGACTTTGGAAGCAGACGAGAGAGAAAGAGGGAGACGGACTTCTGAGCTGTCTGTGCTGTTTGTTGAACATATGGGGTTTACTTTGGGCTGTGAGCAATGAATTTAGCTCCCCACTGATTGAAGGCTGACCAACACCCACAGCAAAAGCTTCATGATGTTTTAAGTTTTTCTGTCTTTTGCTTAGAGTTTTCTCTTGCTGGCATTTAAATCTCTCCTATTTCAGGTACCTGCAATCCATTTTCTCAGAGGGGGTTTTATCTGCTCTGCACCTGCCTTACGTTAATGCAAAGAGTTTCCTTTAAATAGCATTCACTCACACAGAGGACACATGCAAGTAAGGACGACAGTGATAGGAGACAGTAAGCAGGAAAAGAGGCTGAAGCAGGAGAAGGAAGCGCAGCACAGGAACAATGAATGTTGTTCAGTTTGCTTCCGCCATCCCTTCGTCATTATCTTCAGGCAGAGCAGCATCTAAACAGCCTTCAGGAAGAAAAAATGAAAAATCAGAGTCAAAGCAGTGGGAGCCAAAGTTAAAGTAATCAAACAATGATAAGCACCAGGGGGAAATAAGTTCCCCTCTCTTTCTGCTTTCCCTGGAGTCTCAGTCAGTTCGAATCTACAACGATGAAGTTAGTACCTCCTCTCTGTGCTGATCTGCTCTATGTCAGGATCCCCGCTGTTTGAACTGATGGCGAGAGTAATTAAATGCTGGGTGTTGTGGCCTGAGGCAGGAGAGAGGGCTGCTGTGCAGAGATACTGGTGACAGATTTGCATTTCCCTAATGTTAGTAGCCAGTGCATGACAGAGATAAAGACTGCGTAGAGGCGGATGACTTTGCAGTTTGACTTTAGAAGTACCCCCCCCCCCCCCCCCCCCACAAAAAAAAGTCCAAAAAAAGAAAGAATGAGTGAAGTCATGCTGACATGAAACTGAAACTGAGTTTAGCACAGTTTGTCGTTTCTCTGTCTCTCTCTTCTGTTCTCTGTTCCTCATTTGACCAGTCCTCTCTCTGACTCTGCAGCAGCTAGCTTTGGTGCAGTCTGCTGGGCTAATCTAGTATCACAGCTACAAGGCATTTGAGGTCAAGCATCACTCAGTTTAAAAGCCTTAAAGGTGCAACAGAATGAAGAATGTAGCAAACAACTGGACTTATGTTAAAGTATCCTCACTTTAAACAGCAAACATACCCAATTTCAGAACCACAGGTACCATTACAAGCTAAGGATTTTAACAAAGCATCATTTATTGATTGTATTTCTCCTGCTGTATGAACTGTATGAAGGCAAAAAACCCCAAATCATTTTAATCATATGTTAAAGTACACAGTTGTAACTATGACCAGCTGAGTTGGTTATGACGGGATGCTAAACAGCTAAAGACGGCAAAAAAGCTACTGTGTGTAATTTGTAAGCAGTACAGCTTCATATGTTTTAGAAATCACTTAATCTATCCGTAAACTGCTCGAGATTTTCATGAGACTTGCTGAAATGATGAGGTCATCGCATAAGGATCCTCCAACTGGTTCCTGACGCATTACAGGGGCTGGCCTCAAACACCAATGTGTGCCCATTGACAGGTCTCTAGAGGACTGGCCAATCAGAAGGAAGGGGGTTTGTGGAGCGGGGAGCCTTAAAGTGATAGCAGCTAAAACGCAGGATGAAATAAGAGTTTTCTGAAACAGGGTTTCCTCCTATGGGTCCACCTTGATACTGAGTTTTTTTTTTTTTAATGGAACGTTAAAAAATAAAAAAGACAAATTTGCTGGGACTCACAAAAGTTTCCTTGAACTCTTCCCCAGCAAAAAATGTCAAGCTAATGTTCCTCCATTAATGAGCCGACAGGCAAAATCATCATGTACCAGGGGCTTAAGACGAGGACAGTAAAAAGAAAATCAAGAGAAAATCAAATGAGGACGAGAAAACCTTCAACACTGGTTTCAGCAGAAAACTGATTCAGCTTTGTTGAAGCTAACGTTAGTGCCACTACTAGTAGCCAGTACATGTATGATGCCAGTTTATATTACATCAGTTGGCTAACCGGGCTGTTGTTCTGGGGCTATTAGCTTGCTGGTCCATGTGGGTTTTTTTGGGGGGGTTAAATGGTCCTTGGTCTGAAACAGTTTGAGAAACCTTGTTCTAAAACAGCCGTGCAAGAAAAAATTTGGAGCTCTTAATCATGTAAAGGTACTACAGGAGGAACCAGAGGGACAGTGTACAGCCTAAAAAAGCACTCAACCCGCTCTCTGAGTTCAACAGCTCTTTGTGTACACTAATTACCTTAAAAGAGATAGTAGTGAGATGAGAATGAGTGAAACTATGTGAAGCGCCAACCTTGACTTAATTTTATTGACTGAGAAAGCAGAGGCACTCCCATGAGTGGCCAGTTCTTAAAGCCTTCTTGTTTATTTTGCACGAGTGCTGAACAAAGCCACTTCCTGGTGCCTTGTATGGAGTTATTGACCAATCATAGCCTATATTTTAAACTCTCCACCAACTAGAGGCTCTGTCACATGTGAGGCCGCTCTGATCTCACAGAGCGTTTGAACAGTGAGACAGAAATCCCCTTGTTTCTCAACAATGGTTTTTCTAACAGAGCAGTGCCTGAAATAACATGTAAAACAGTGTAAATATAGTGAAAACTGTTTCAGATTTCCAATGCTTATTTTGATAGCGCTGAAATACAGAAATAGTGGTAGACCTTGGCTAAAAGTGATGTGACAGGTTAGAAGACTATTATAAGCCTCTAAACATTGTGAGTCCTGCAGACTGATAAGGATGCACATTGCTGATTTGTAAACATCCTCCTGTGCAACCTTTGATAACTTTATTGTCACAGAGATCTAAGTGTGTGATAACGTAAGCTCGCTAGTGTCCTCCTGTGAACCCGTGAATAAAGAAACATCTGTTAGCTGGAGCTCCACTGTTGAAATATTAACACACTGCTGATGACCTCTGCTGCCCTCAGTCTGAAGTTTCCCTCCAGTTTCTGCAGAGATCCACTGACAACACTTCCCGTCATCACTTGGGCTAAAACAGAAGCCTGCGGTGCATTAAAATTGCAATGTGAAGCAGATGTGGTCACTAGTAGCTGGTGACTTTTTCTCAAGGAGCTGGATGTGTAACAGGAGACGCTAGGACGTGACCTGCTCAAAGATCCCAGTTTGACCTCAAGAATTAGTGTGTGATGAGGCTGTCTTGTGAGGCATTTTAACTTAGAGAGGCTCTGAAAGAGAAATAACTCACTGACGGGAAGACATTTTTCAAATTCATTTGGTTTTGCAACAGCTCCACAAGTTGAGGAGACGCCCATTTTCATAAGTTTACACATTTGGTCTCTTATTATCTGAGCATTTCTCCTGTCTGCAGAGTGAAAGGTCGCTTTGAAAAAGTCACTTTTACTGTTTTCTTTCTTCTCCTGGAAGCAGCTCTGTGGTTGTGTTCTGCTAAAAGGTTAAGGAGTTCAGTGATGGGAACTAAGAAAACTGACGGGAAGCCAACCACCAGGCCCGGAGAAGTGAGGTTAGGTGGTGAGACAATAAAACGAAAGTGGCGATAACAAGGCTGCAGCTCCAGGCAGGCTGTGTGATGATGAGGTTTGCTGCGCAGCCTCTCAAGGCCCACGGGCCTCGTCTCTGAAAGCATACACAGTCATTAGCCTCTGATAGATGTCTCCTGAAAGCAGAGAAACATTCCACCACACAGAAGGATTAAGTTTGATTTTAAGTGTCGGATTAAGGGATTCTTTTTAAGAGTGCAAACTTCCTCACTCTAAAGCGCACTCATTTATCACTGCTTTTAAATTATCCTGGAGCTCGAGAGGAAAAGGAGTCTCTCACTATTGAAAGAGCAGAAGTATAGAACCGCCTATGCCTGGGTAAAAAGGGGCCTTAGCACCCTCTTGTGAAACAATTATGCAGCACAGAACTATTGTGACTATTTTTACAGCTGCAGAAACTATGATTGTGCATTCATTGAGCGTAATCGAGCAATTTTCCTGTAATAATGTTTTTTTTTTTCTTTGTCCCTGCAGCTGGCAGGCCTAGGGTGGGACAGAGAGCATGGCTGAACCACGGCGGGAGAGCACCAGCAGCCTGCAGAGGAAGAAACCTCCCTGGCTCCGATTGGACATTCCCACAGCCCAGATGTCTCTAGAAGAGCCTCCCACGTTTGTCCAGGTGATTTTTAATTATTATTTTATCTTATTTGGAAATCAGCTGAATCCAGTTCGTGTTTTTTGTCACCTTTGTCATCAAACCTCATGCTTCTCATCTGCTGTATCCGTCTCCAGCCGGTGAAGAGGCAGGGGTTCCTGCGTAGCATCAGCATGCCAGTGGAGACCTCTCACCTGCAGTCCCCACCACGTGAACTCTTTGACACCCGGCGGCCGGTCCTACAACGCCAGTCGTCCATCACTCAGACCATAAAGAGGTAGAAGAAGTACAAGCAGCTCATATGATTTCTTGTGGGGTTGCAGCGCGCTTTAGAATAAAATCTGAGTTGCCAGAACAACATGCAGACACCATTAGTTTGAATAATTCACTGGTTGTAGTTTGCAGATCAGGACTGAATAGCATTACCCTGTGTCCCTCTTCTTCCCTTACTTTTTTCTATGACTGCATGGCTGTTTCAGATCAAAAATTTCAAGTTTATTAAAACAATTTTCTAACAATGTAAAAAAAGCTAACAATCTGCTTTGCTCTGTCTGCATGTCAGCTAAAGCACTTCACTTTTTCCTTCTGACTGCTTCTTGTTATCTCCTATCTTTCCCTCTCCCTCCATCTATTCCCTCGTTCCACCTCCCCTCCTTCTCGCCCACCCTGCTCTGCTCTGGGTGGTCACAGCAGCAGGAGGGTGCACTTTGAGCGGATTAACACGGTGCCCATTAAGGGGCAGCGGGCTGCTCGCCGCTGCACCAGGAAACACCACTCGCTCTCCAGAACTCTGCTCAGGTACGACGGGAGAAATGCGTCCACACTGACACGCCAAAGCTTCTCAAGGATGTAGATCTGGATGATCTCACACAGAATGTTAAATCTGAGACACATATCATATGATTCAGTGGGATTTAAGTTTCACATTCAGTCCTCAGCTGTGAAACATGACATGGACACAAACATTTCTTTTGAAATGAGTCATAAGAGGACCTGAAACCAGGCGCAGTTGTTTTCCTGTAACCAATTCCCCCTTCGTTCAGGGTTGAAATGATGATCCAGCTGGTGAAAAGAGAAGCAGCACATTCCCCTCACATCTGTCAAACAGCACATACCACAAGAAGCTGCCTGACAGAAATACTTGATACACTTGCAACTATGTCATTAGCATGTATTTTGAGAAGAGCAGTAATTTAAGAGTGACCTGATCTAGTGAGAAAACACAGAACTGCACTGAGCGTTAACTCTGCACCTGGTAATTAGAGTAGAAACAGCCCGTTCGCCTCCTTTGAAGAATGTTTCCACTTCCACTTCCTGCCCTTGGGCTGCAGTAACATTGTTTGCTCTGGTACTTATTAGGCTCCAACTCCAACAGCATGGTTGCATAAATGTTTATCATGGTTGGGAGGAATGGGATAAAGTGGAGAGTGGAGTAGAAAATGGGCTTCCTCTCTTTAGTTATTGGATTTACTGTCTGTTTGTGTCAGTTCAGATAAGTGAATCGGTGAAAATTGGATTTATTTTCTGCAACACCATGACTCAAGTAATCCCTCTTTTACTTTTCTTTAATTTGTGCATGAAGGATTTTGGGGAGTTTGTTAAAGTCCAAAGGTGTTTAATGTGTAACAGAGTGTGTGTCCCTGGCTACTTTTGATGTCGTTCATAAAAGAGGAGGCTTTATGAGCTGACTCCTTTAGGGGAACGCCGGGATTCTGCTCCTTTTATAAATTCAAGAATAAGGTTGTCATATGACGCAGATACAGTCGGGCTGTTAACCTGTGGTTAGCTTGTATGTTATTTTTAAATGGTGTGCCAAGAGCACAGTGCATGATTTGGGCCACATCAAGGGATGAATTGAGGAAATTAAAGGATCAAAAGTATGACAAGAATGACTTCCGGTTAGGCATGCGTGCACGTTAGACGGTGTCCACGCAGCTCCTGCATAATTTGATTTCTTTTTAATGCTTTTGCAAACCCTAGTAACAATAATTCTTGTCACTCGACCTTATAAAAACTCAACAGTCCGTTATCATGCCAAAAGCCGGTCAGAAGACAAAGGATTTGTCGTCTTTTTTGACGCCTAACAGCTCGGCTAAGATAGCAGCTAACACCGAGGAGCTACTCCCCTCATTTTCGGCAGCGACAGCCGCTGCAGACTTTCAGGCAGCTATCGATAAACTACGGAGTGAAAATCTCGAGTCTTTGGCTAACTTTCAAAGAGAGTGTGGGGCTGCCATCTCAGCTTTGCAACAGGTGGTTGATGAGCACAAGACAAAGATTGGGGACATAGAGGAATCCCTCACCGACACCTGTGACAGACTCGCGGAGCTAGACGGCGTGGTGGCGCGGCTCATCAAAGAAAACGAGACCATGAAGAAACAGTTGGATTACCTGAACAACTACACACGGAGGGAGAATATCCGTATCATCGGACTGCCTGAGTCTGCGGAGACGCCCGATCCTGCTAACTTCATCTGCAACCTCCTCCGTGAAATTTTCGGTCCATCTGCCTTTGAGATGCCCATCATCATTGACCGCATACACCGCACCGCTGCGCCCAGACCTCTGGAGGGTGACAGGCCAAGGCCGCTTCTGGTCCGACTGCACAGCTACAGGGTCCGTGAGCTGATCCTGCGACTCGCCAGCCGCCACGATGGCCCAATTCTGTTTAAAGGCAAGCGGATCCACTTCTTCCCCGATGTCAGCCCGGAGGTGGCCCGGCTTCGCTCCTCTTTCAACGCGGTGAAACGTATGCTTCATCAGGCTAATATCCCTTTTCGCCTTTTTCACCCCGCTCGTCTGGTGTTCAAGTGGAAAGACGATCGGGTGAGTTTTACCGACCCATCCAAGGCTCTCGACTTCATTAACAAGCACCTGCCGACACCGACGGTCGCGGAGGATTCCACCGTTACCGCGGATAAATGACTGTTTACGATGGTGAGTGACTGTTGAACTGTTTAGGTTTACTTCCAAAGACGCTCTTGCTTCCCTTCCGTTTAAGAGCTAAATTCACGTTCACTGCCACTCACACTAAACTTTGTCTCAGATGTTGCACATAAGCTGCTACTTGTTCCATTTTCTCCCTTTTTGACTCTAAAACTGTTCTGCTGAGAACACGCTCCTTCACTGTTACGTTTAATTTGAATTTTGATTTCTTGGTTTCAATTCCGAAGTGATAATTTCATTCTCTCAGCCTCCACACTCTGGCTGAATAGGTGGACCCCTTTTCTTTCATTTTCTTTAAATCATAACTTTAGAAAGATGTGGATCTTAAAGGAGAGATCTATATATCTCTTTTTCTTCTCGTGTTCTATCCCAGCCCTCCAAGTGTGGGAAAGTTCTGACCTTGTATTGGATTGCATGTGAATACTTATTACTAAGAGGGAGGAAAACTTTTGATATTCAACCTGTAAGGATTAATACATGTAATATCATCGCTTTTACTTTTTTCCATACTGTAAATAGTTATTTACAATTACATTGATATTCTACACATTTAATTACACTTCACCACTTGGTACTCACAGTTCATATTCCTAAGATATTGATTACCTATTCAAGGGCTCTCCTAATACCTGACCCCTCTTTATCTACTTATTTTACACATGTAATAGCCTTTGTTGTTCCTAGTTTAACTTTCAGTTACCAGAACTGTTTGGCTCTTGTACTGATTAGTGAGGTCTTCCCCCTCTTTTTTTATTTTTATTTTATTATTATTATTATTATTATTATTATTATTATTTTTTATATCTTAATACTTCATTTGATTTGGGTTTTCTGTGTGTTTCTGACTTCCATGAGAAAGGAAAAGGGAAAAGAAATATTCACATCTATTTATATGCATGTACATTTACTATTAGTGCCAATATAGTTACATAGGTTTGCTTAAGTTTAATTTTTATCCAATCTTAAGTTTTATTCTGCAGGATGCTGCGAAACACGCATCCTCAATGCATAAGCACTCAGTTAGAAAATGTCACAGGGTGGGTTGCCTGCACCTCATTGGGGGAGGTGTATGGCCTTTAGTCTTCAATTTTTTTTTACCTTCATGTTTTTTTTTGTATTTCTTCCTATTCATTTTTTTAAACTCTTTTCCAGTTCTCTCTCCTTTTGAATGTGAGTGTGTGTATGTGTATGCCCCCCCCCCCCCCATTCATCTGGGCTCCAGTCGCGACCCTGCTCTGCCTTGATGTAAGGTAACTATGTCAGCAAACACTCTATCAAATACTTTATGCACAAATTTTATCAGCTGGAATGTAAATGGTCTTAACAACCCTGTGAAAAGAAAGAGAGTACTTGACCATCTTCAGCACCTAAATGGTGGAATTGTCTTTTTACAAGAGACGCATCTTCGTACGCAGGACCACTTTAGGATTAGGAGGGGGTGGGTGGGGCAGCTATTTCACTCAAATTTTCACTTTAAAAACAGAGGTACTGCCATCCTTATCCACAAAGATGTCCCCTTTATTGTTTCTAAGTCAATTTTAGATCCTAATGGTCGCTATGTGATGATCTTTGGCACACTTTATAACACTGCTCTTGCGCTCATCAATATCTATGCTCCCAACTGGGATGACGTAAATTTTTTCACTCGCCTTTTTAATTCCATACCAGATTTGGATACTCATCATCTGATTCTTGGTGGAGATTTTAATTTGGTAATGGACCCCAAGCTTGATCGTTCCTCTAACAAACCTCATCCCGCTTCAAAATCTTCTGAAACAATTATATCATTCCTACGTACCTATAACTATACTGACCCTTGGCGTTTCAAATACCCATCTTCAAGATCCTATTCTTTCTTCTCTCCTGTACACAATTCTTTCTCTCGAATTGACTACTTCTTTATTGATACCTTCTTACTCAGTTCACTGACATCTTGTGATTATGAAGGTATTGTCATCTCTGATCATGCACCTCTTAGACTTACTCTTGCTTTACAAGATAACACTTCAACCAGATTTTGGCGCCTTAATCCTCTCCTTCTGTCCGACTCTAGCTTTGTGTCTTATTTAACAAGTAAAATCGATGAATTTCTTGAGACCAACCCTGCCTCAGACACCTCTTCTTCTACCCGCTGGGAAGCTTTTAAAGCCTACCTCCGTGGCCAAATAATGTCCTATACATCATATGTTAACAAATGTCGCAAAAACAAAATCTCTGACCTTACCTCCTCTATCCTTCGCCTAGATCAACAGTATGCATCTAACCCTACATCAGAGCTTCTGAAAGAAAGAACAACCTTAAGGACCGAATTTGACCTTCTAACAACCCAACGTGCAGAGGAATCTCTTCTTAAATCTCGGCAAATGTTTTTTGAGAATGGTGATAAGCCTACCAAGCTTTTAGCACAACAACTCCGTCAAAAAGCGGCCTCACGTGTCATCTCTGCTGTCCAAACCTCCCCTGGCTGTCTTACCTCAGATCATAGACTTATTAATAATGAGTTCAAAAGTTTTTACTCAAAGCTATATACTTCTGACTCCCAACTCAACCCAGATTTATTCACAGATTTTTTCAACAATTTAAAAATTCCTCAACTGAACCCCGATAACGTTACATCGCTTGAAGAGTCCATAACCCCCGAAGCTATAAAAACTGCAATTTTCTCTTTACAAAGCGGAAAGACGGCGGGACCTGATGGCTTTCCGGCCGAATTCTTTAAAAAATTCTCAGATAAACTTGTTCCTCTCTTACATGCTATGTACACAGAATCTTTCCATATGAAAGTGCTCCCTCCCACCTTGTATCAAGCCACCATATCACTTCTGTTAAAAAAGGACAAAGACCCCCTGTGTTGCTCGTCCTATAGACCTGTAAGCTTACTTAATCAGGATTTCAAAATTCTTGCAAAAGCCCTCAGTCTACGCCTTGAGCTGGTCCTTCCCTCTATCATTTCTAGCGATCAAACTGGCTTTATTTGTAACAGACAGTTATTCTCTAATGTACGAAGACTGCTTAATATTTTACATACTCCCTCTCAATCCTCTGACCATGAGGCTGTCATCTCGCTCGACGCGGAAAAAGCCTTTGATCGCGTTGAGTGGGACTACCTCTTCTTCACCCTCACCAAGTTTGGCTTTGGCCCTAAATTCGTCTCTTGGGTCAAGCTTTTATATGCATCACCCTTGGCCTCCATTCTAACTAACCATTTAGTATCAGACCACTTCCGCCTTTACAGAGGCACGAGACAGGGGTGCCCCCTGAGCCCCCTTCTGTTTGCTGTGGCTATAGAGCCTCTCGCTATAGCTCTCAGGCAGAATAATAACATTGAGGGAATTATCCGGGGAGATCAAACTCATAAAGTTTCTCTTTATGCAGACGACCTCCTTCTTTTTATTTCAAACCCTATCACTACTCTTCCTCATGTATTTTCTGTACTCAAAACTTTTGGAGCCATCTCTGGTTATAAGCTTAATTTAGAGAAAAGTGAATATTTCCCCTTAACTCTCTCCTCTACGCCCCCAATCAACATTCCTTTCAAGATTGCAAAAGACTCTTTTAAATACCTTGGTGTAATAATCACTCGTACTTTCTCACAACTTTTCCAAGCTAATTTTATTCCTCTACTTGAAAAATGTAAATCAGACTTTACACGATGGGGTACCCTCCCGTTTTCTTTAATGGGTAAACTCAACTCAGTAAAAATGAATATCCTCCCCAAATTCCTTTTTCTGTTTCAATGTCTGCCCATTTTCATTTCTCATGGATTTTTTAAAACACTGCAACAACTAATCACTCACTTTATCTGGGGAGGGAAACCAGCGAGAATACGCAGAGAATTCCTTGAAAGGCCTAAAAATCTTGGGGGTCTTTCCTCCCCTAATTTTCAATCTTATTACTGGGCAGCTAATCTAAGTAACATGTCTCTGTGGCTTCTTTCACATGACAGCACTACCTGCCCTGCTTGGGTTAACATTGAGGCTTCACTGTGTAAACCCTACTCTCTGGCAGCCCTCCTCGGAGCATCTCTCCCTCTTCCAGTCTCTATATCAAAACATAATGTGGTTGTGTGGCACTCTTTAAAGATTTTAAAACAGTTTAAATTATTTCATGGTATACAGGGCACCTCTCTTTTCTCTCCTATTCTTAACAACCCCTTATTCCTTCCTTCTATTCACTCCTCCTCTTTTAATACTTGGGCTACCAGGGGTGTTCATAGTATTCAGCACTTATACAAAGATGATATCTTTGTTAGTTTTTCCGAACTAACAGAGAAATTTAATCTCCCTCGCTGCCACTTCTTTGCCTATCTACAAGTGAGAGACTTTATCAAAAAGAGGTTTCCCAATTTTCCATCCTGCCCACCTCAAACTCACCTGGATCATATTATAGGAATATGTCTAAAATCTCAAAAGAGGAGGATTGCTAAAATATACGAATATAGCATTTCTATTAATTCCCCATCTCTTGATATCATTAAACAACGTTGGGAGCGGGAGCTTGGCTTTGGCATTGGAGATGATATTTGGGATGCAGCCCTCAAAAATGTACACTCGTCCTCTATATGTGCGCGTCACAATTTGATTCAATTCAAAGTCCTACACCGTCTTCATTACTGCAACTCTATCCTTGCGAAACTGTACCCTAACACAGACTCACATTGCTGTAGATGCAAAATAGAACCAGCAACCCTCTATCACATGTTTTGGGGATGCTCAGAACTAGATCAGTTCTGGTCTTCCTTTTTTAATTTGTTCTCTAAAATATTTAAGAAAAATATTCCCCTTTGCCCTCTCACTGCTATCTTTGGCGTACCCCAGGCAAACATATCCACAACTTCCAAACAGAATAAAGCTCTTGCATTCTCGTCTCTACTGGCACGGCGGTTGATACTAGTGAACTGGAAGAATGCTGCTCCACCCACCCACACTCATCTTATTCGTTTGATTATGTCTAATCTTCAGCTGGAAAAGATTCGGTATAGTGTAAAAGGTTCCCTTCAGACCTTTCACAGCACGTGGGATGGTTTTATGAATTATGTCAGAAATCTAGATGGTCTAAATACGGACTAATTAACATCCAGCATGTAGTTACATAATTGAAATGTTGTCGCTGACGACTACTGTATTTGACCTGAGCCCCCTCCCCTGGAGTGTATGAGTATGAATGTGTACCCCCCCCCCTTTTTTATTTTTTTTTATTTATTTATTTATTTATTTATTTATTTATTTATTTTTTTTATTATTTTTTTTTTTTTTATTATTATTATTTTTTTATTATTTTTATTTATTTTTTTTTTTTTTCAATTCATATATAACTATTATATTTTTTTATTGCTGTAAAGATATGGTCCAATTATTATTTTTGAGCTCCTTTTCTTGAATTCTTTTCAATGCATTTAGTTTTATTATTTTTTTCCTCTTTTTTTTTTGTGAAATCTGTTCATGTTCTGTTATGGTGTTCTGGTATGTTCCAACAGAACACCGGATGTTCCTATTTAATGCAACTCAGATTATTGTGAATCTGTATATGTGAAAACTCAATAAAAATAAATTTAAAAAAAAAAAAAAAAAGTATGACAAGAATCAGATTTTCACTCTATGACTTGCTAATGCTACTGTATTTACCACCTGCTTGAAATGAAGAACACAGAGCATCTTATGGAGTTTTACTCCAGGGTTTCACAAATGATGCAATTCTTGATCTTATATATTTACATATAGATGCCTTATAAAAAACGCAAACGTAAGCAACATTAAAGCTCCTCTTGGGGACTTTCAGTTTTTTGCTGCATTTGCGTAGCTGGAAAAAAAATCTCATTGTGCCTTTCTCAAACAGTGGAATGTACAGTATCTCTCATAAATATTTGCCAAGGGCAATGACAATGCCACCTCATGGCATGGTATTGAGATTATTTGTTTTGTTTCATCACTGCTTAGAATCTTCTTACAGGAGCTTTAAAAGAAAAGAATGATTGTTCTTGTTAAAAAAAAAAAAGTCTAACGTGAATGCTTAATGTGTGCTTTAAAGCAGTTAATGTATTCCCTTTTTTAAAGGAATTTCATACAAAAAAAACTAGGCTCTCAGTTGTTGTGAAGTAACTCTGAAAATTTAAAGTGTTATTAATTTGAATAATTGACAGATTTTAAAAAATCCATATAGGAGCCACAAAAGATGATCTGCCTGAACCCAGTCACCACCTGTTACCTCTCTTTCTTGTATTCCTAACATGCCCAGACTTGTTCCCTCTTCTGAGCCTATTACTACTATCTGGAACACTTTTTTTTACAACCTTAGACGTGTGCTCTTATCTGTCCTATGCCTCTGTATCTCTTTGACAGCTTTCATCAGTTAGCATTTAACCTCTCTGTGAGAATCAAAGCATGTGTGTTAGTTTTGTGGTCCACATCTAACAGCTTCATGTTTGTGGTGTCAGGGGAACAGCGGACTGGTTTGGGGTCAGCAAGGACGGCGACGCTACCCAGAAATGGCAGAGGAAGAGCCTTCGCCACTGCAGCATGCGTTATGGGAAGCTGAAACCGCAGGTGATTCGAGAGATGGATTTGCCGAGCCAGGACAACATCTCCTTAACCAGCACGGAGACCCCCCCTCCTCTCTATGTCCCCTCCTCACAGCACGGCATGCAGAAGGTGAGGAAACAGTCATTCTTATCTTTATGATGCTTTTTTGTTGAATCTATTTTAAAAGACGACGCAAAGGTTGTGGACAGTTTCATATTAATTTATCAAACTAAAGGAGAGGGTTTTTTTAGCAGCCTCCTGAGAGAAACGTTTGATTTCTGTTTGTTTTGTTTCAGAATTTGAAGTCTTCCTCTTCTCCATATAATGTTTTTGCACAACTTCCATATAATAAACTCTTTTCTTCCAGATCGTGGACCCACTGGCACGAGGGCGAGCCTTTCGTATGGTCGAGGAGGTGGATGGCTACAGTGTACCTCAGACCCCCATCACACCTGGTGCTGCCTCGCTTTGCTCCTTCACCAGCTCCCGCTCAGGTCTCAACCGACTGCCTCGTCGACGTAAGAGGGAGTCCGTGGCAAAGATGAGTTTTAGGGCCGCGGCGGCGCTTGTGAAGGTTAGTGGAAGACATTAAGGGGGAAGAGCATAGCCAGAAAGCACCTGTTGGTCAAATGTTCCTCTTTGTTCATTACTGGACTTCAATCAAATGTAATTTTATTTAAACTGCAAATGCAAATCTCAGGGGCGCTCATTACGTGAGAGCACTCTGAGACGGGCCCAAAGACGGAGCTTCACTCCAGCCAGCTTCATGGAGGAGGACATGGTGGACTTCCCTGATGAACTCGACACGTCTTTTTTTGCCAGAGTAAGGCGCAAAAACATCAACACTGGTTTGTTTACTGCTGAAAATTAATTCTAACTTATAAAACTGATAGGATTATGGTCGCTCTCTCCCTCTAGGATATTCTGATGCAGGAGGACTTGTCCACGTACACAGATGAAGTGTTCGAGTCTCCATCTGAGGCGGCCATGAAAGCGGCGGAGCCTAGCAACAAGAAGGATGAGACGGAGCTGACGGGCAGCGCGTTGGATAAGACAGAGCTGGAGAGAAGTCATCTCATGCTGTAAGTTTCTGTACAGCAGCAACGTTAGAGTTCATTTAGGGCAGGGGTCGGCAACCCAAAATGTTCAAAGAGCCATATTGGCCCAAAAAAACCAAAACCAAACCTGTCTGGAGCCGCAAAAAATTAAAAGCCTTATATAAGCCTAATATGAAGGCAACATAGGCTGTCAGTATATTAGCTATATAAGCCTATTATTAAAATGACTAAGTAGGCTACAAATAAAAAATGAGCATTCATGATTAAATGTTTATTTTCCTGGCAGCACATCCTGGAGAGAATGACACACCGCGTGACTACTCTGCTGTACAATATTTGGTGCTTCAAGTTTAACTTCCATTACAATATTAATGATTTATGTTTTGTTGCATTGATTAAATTATAGAAATACAAGTGTGGCGCCCTGAGGTATCATTGGGTTGAGCACCGCGGAATAGCAGAATAGCATCGGTGAATGGTTTCCCACGCTTTATTATCTCCCGGGCTGCAACAAAACTTGCAGCAGTAGTAGAGTTTGGAGATGTAATCCCCTTCTTGAAACTATTTTTACGGTCCTCTAATTTTACTGCAATTGCACTTTTTCTCTCAGTCCCAACTGGGTGCTTGGCTGCAAATATAGCATGTTTTACCTGGAAATGTCGCTCCAAATTGCCCTTCTTGTTATTTGACAACTTCTCATTGCAAATCAAACATGCAGGCAATCCTTCAGCATTGGCAATGAAAGCAAACGATTCTGTCCATTCTTCTTTTAATCTTCTGTTCTCAACAGCAGTCGTTCTCTTTTTCCCTTCTCATTGCCCGTGACACACCCTCGTTTGTTTACAACAGCCACCTGTACTGTGTGTCGCAGGCTATGACGCAATTCTGCTATTTGGCGCAATTCTGAAATTCAGTATTTATTGCATTAATTTTTACAGCATAAGGATATTTGTGTCAGCCCCCCCCCCCCCTAAAGAAACCATATTAAAACAACAACAACAACAAAATATCATTTTTTTTCCATTTTCACACATTTTTGAAAAAGCTCCAGGGAGCCACAAGGGGAGTGCTAAAGAGCCGCATGCGGCTCCGGAGCCGCGGGTTGCCGACCCCTGATTTAGGGTAAAGAAAGTGTGCTTGAAGACAAAAAACTAAACAAGTACATTTTTCATACCCTATTGGAAGACTTTACTCTTAACAAGCAGTTCAGGCATCATTTTCTCTTTTTATATCATGATATAAGACGTATTTCTGGACTTGTCAGGTGAATATTGCTCATAATAAGTCTAATAAGACAATTTTTCCTAGAAATGAGACATTAACGCTTGCTTAGTTTTCAGTTGCTGCTGTGTTTTTGCAAGGCATCTTTATCCTTTCTTTTGTCCCTCCCCTGCTCTCTTTCAGACCTCTGGAGCGAGGCTGGCGTAAAGCCAAAGAAGGAACTCCTGGACCACCAAAGGTGCCCTTACGGCAGGAGGTGGTGAGTGTAACAGGTCAGCGGCGCGGTCAGCGCATCGTTGTACCTGTCAAGAAGCTATTTGCCCGAGAAAAGAGGCCTTATGGATTGGGCATGGTCGGGAAGCTCACAAACCGCACCTACCGGAAGCGTATTGACAGCTACGTGAAGAGGCAGATAGAGGACATGGATGACCACAGGTACGGCATCACTTTGAGGGTGACTGATGAGTAATTTCTCTGTATTTCCCTGAGGAGATGTACATTATGCCACTCTGTCTCCTCCAGGCCTTTCTTTACCTACTGGATCACATTCGTCCATTTGCTCATCACTATCCTGGCTGTCTGCATCTACGGCATTGCACCAGTGGGTTTCTCCCAGCATGAGACAGTTGATTCTGTAAGTACCAGCTAGGAGGGGGGGGGAATCATTTCACATTAGTATCAGGATTTTTTGTTCTGGAATTTTAAAACTTTTTTTTTTTGGTTAACAATTTGATTTTTTTTTTGTAAAAAAAATTATTTTTTTTCCAAATTTAAATCAGTCATTTTAGTCTTTGTTTATAAGCTGGGTTGAAAAAACATTACCGTTTTTCTCCAGCAGAGGGCAAAATGTTTTTCTTGACTGTCGAGTAACATGATGTCCGATTCCCTGATACATGTCAAAAACTGACTCACATGATGTTCATTTTTTGGGGGGCAATATGGCTCCTGATATAGTCCGTTAAAATCATCATCAATCAGCTTTACATGAACTGGTGTTAAACAAGGGAAGTAAAATTGCAAAAATCGCCAATATCAAAGTATTGCAATTTAAATCGAATCGGCACCCCAAAAATCGTAAAAAGATCGAATCAGGAGAAAAGCATAACATCCCAGCTCTAGTACCGGCTCAGCTGAACAAAACTTGACATCATTCTTGTCTTTTTTGTTTTCGTACTGCTCTTTTTCTGACTTGGATGTCTCCTGATTCAGGTTTTAAGAAACAAAGGCGTGTATGAAAATGTCAAGTTTGTGCAGCAGGAGAACTTTTGGATCGGGCCGGGTTCGGTGAGCACTCTCCTCCTTCAATAAAAATAAATACATAAAAATTGATGATGTGTAAATTTCCGCCTTGTTTATCTGGATCCGTCCTTTCTTAGGAATCTCTGATCCACTTGGGGGCCAAATTCTCTCCATGCATGCGGCAGGACAAGCAAGTGCATGATCTTATCAGGGAAAAGAGAGCTGTTGAACGCAACTCTGCCTGCTGTGTGCGAAACGATCGCTCCGGCTGTGTCCAAACCTCAGAGGAAGAGTGCTCGGTCTGTGCACCGTTTCGATTCTCAGTTTTTTATTCCTTTATCTCGGAAGTGGTGGCCGTCTCCAACCCTTTCTGTTTGTGTTTGAATTTGTAGAGTACTCTAGCTGTGTGGGTGAAGTGGCCGAAGCATTCCAGCACTCCCAAGTTAAATGGTGTAGACAGACAGCATGGCTCTGTGTGCCACCAGGATCCCGGGTAAGAGAACGAGAGACGACTTTTATTTCTGATAACTGATAGTGTTTGTCAGATGCAGTAAGCCAATCTTCTTTGTCTTACAACAGGATATGTTTAGAGCCTGCCTCATCATCACCTCATGACTGGCCTGATGACATCACTGCATGGCCGGTGGGTACAGTTGATTCCTCCTGATTAAAACACATAAATGGGCAGTGTTGTGTGAGTTCATACATAGAATTATTGTATTAAGATATGAGGTTCAAGCGGTGCGAGGTTCGTGCCTCTTGAAATCAAATCCTGATGTGCTCATAAAACTCCTTCAGATCTACCTTTGGTTCTGTATCCTCTGTGTGTCAGTGGTTTAGATACCCAGGCTCAGGTTAACTCTTTTATCTTTTAGATTTGTACCAGATACAGCACAGGGAACCACACCAACCTGCCTCACATAGACTGCACCATCACAGGCCGACCCTGCTGCATTGGAACCAAAGGGAGGTGAGGACGTCTTGTGCACCTATGACAAACATTTATCCCGAACAAAAAGGATTTCATTATTGGTTTGCAATTTTAATAACTGCTGCTGTTTTTCTTCAAGGTGTGAAATCACATCTCGGGAGTATTGTGATTTCATGAAGGGCTACTTTCATGAGGAGGCTACACTCTGCTCTCAAGTAAGCTGCTGTCGGCCTCTGATGAAGAGTCATCTGTGATCTTTCGTTCGTCTTAGTTTGTGTTGTGTTTGTCCGTATTAAGTTATGATTAAGGGGTTTTAGTTAATATGTGGTTTACCTTCTCCAGGTGCACTGCATGGATGATGTCTGTGGACTGTTGCCTTTCCTCAACCCTGAGATCCCAGATCAGTTTTACAGGCTCTGGCTCTCACTTTTCCTTCATGCTGGGTGAGTCAGTGCTCTGAAGACCGTAAGAAAAGTTGCCGGACTTATTTCAGATCTGGCATAAAAAGCAGGCAGGCAAAGGAGAAGGGTTTTTTTTTTAATTTGCAGTGCAGGAGGAGTTTTTTATGGTTCTCTGTCTGAGGCTGATTTGATACATCAGTGTGTTTGTACACAATGAGGAGGAGCAGGATGATTAAAAGATCTAAATCAGGGTCAGGTTTATTGTTCAGATATGTCTAGCACAAACAAGGATATTGTCATTCGCTTGTAGAGAAGTCAAAGTCACAACAAAACAAATGTGGATCGAGAGGCATTCAGTGCACACACAAGAGATAAAAAGGAGACAAAAACAGCAGGTTATTGGCAGATAGTGTCTGGGGGAACTATAAGACTCTAGATACACTGTATGTGTCACACTGACTGTATATACATAAATATGGATGACTAGCCTTCTTTTTCCTTAGTAAAAGAGTGAAGCCAAAATTCTTATTCTACTTTCCTGATAATTTAAGTTGTTTTTTTTTTTGTTTTTTGTTTTTTTCGAACTTGGCAATTTGGACAATATTAAGATCGCCAGTTTGTCCAATCAGAGGCACAGCTCAGTTCACGTGGATTGTCTATGGCTGTTACCATGGAGACTCAAAGCCCGCCTCATTTCCAATATGGCTGCACCAGCAGTTTAGCTTCAAAAATCCGTTTCAGAAACAGATGGGTGACAGTGGGGAGAAAACGTCCATTAATTATACAGTCTATGGCAGAGACATGCGGACAGGCTTCAAAAAATACTGGTATTTATATGACTCACCACACAAAGATCACCATGATAACGTGTAATGAACAAGTTCCTGGCATGAAATTGTGACCAAACTTGGCAGAGAAGAGGAATTTATGGAAAAAAATGTTGTAAACAATGTGAATAATTTCTTCTCTAGTTTAGTGCTGTGGTAGATGTGTGTTTGTAATACACCGTGAAGCCCTTCAACCATAATGTGCCAAGAGGGACAAAATAGATCAGAATAACCCCTTTAATCTCGATGAACTCTTCAATGCCAACAGCTTACTATTTCAGTTTACTAGATCGACCAATGCTCTGTCTGCTAACATTGCTATACTGCAGCCAGTCAACAGGGGAAGCTTGAATGTTTTGGCCTCACTTTTAGGAAAAGCTTGTGCTGTCCACCTTTCTTTATAACGATCCCACCACTGGTTTTCAGTTGTCACTGGAAAAATGTTGCTCATCTTCCTGTGGTTTATGACGACAGTCATTCAGCACAGAGAGCAGACCTCACTGTGAAGAGGAGCGGTGCTTCATCTTGGAGCTGCCTCTTATCTGTCTCCTGGGTAATTAAACAAAGTGCCCTCACTACATGAACTCATTAAGCTTCAGTGAGATAGAGAGTGGTTTTGTTGATGGGCTGTTTAGGGGTTTGCCTCTTGTACACGGTGGGATCATCTTCTCAACACGTGAGGCTTCTCAGCGCCCACGCACAGTAGGTCACACGTGAGATTTTTCCATCTCTCCCCTCCTTTCTCTCCAGGATCCTTCACTGCCTGGTGTCAGTGGCTTTTCAGATGACCATCCTTAGGGACCTGGAGAAGCTTGCTGGTTGGCTGCGTATCTCAATCATTTACATCATCAGTGGCATCACTGGCAACTTAGCGTCAGCCATTTTCCTGCCCTACAGAGCAGAGGTGAAGACAAAATATAATTTCAGGAATGTCATAAATATTTTTACCAAGGGTTCAACAAGCACAACTCATAAATACCTAAAAGCTGAGAATATGTATCGTAGGTTTATGTTCCTCTCTCTGCTTCACAGGTGGGACCGGCTGGCTCTCAGTTTGGGATCCTGGCCTGCCTGTTCGTAGAGTTGTTCCAAAGCTGGCAGATCCTGGCGCAGCCCTGGAGAGCCTTCACCAAACTGCTGTGTGTGGTGCTCTTCCTCTTTGCCTTTGGGCTCTTGCCCTGGATCGACAATTTCGCCCACATAAGCGGCTTCATCTCCGGCTTCTTCCTGTCCTTCGCCTTCTTACCCTACATCAGTTTCGGCCGCATGGACCTGTACCGCAAACGCTGTCAGATCATCGTCTTCCTGCTGGTGTTTGTCGGGCTCTTCTCAGGCCTGGTGGTGCTCTTCTATGTCTACCCGATCAAGTGCGAGTGGTGTGAGTTGCTTACGTGTATCCCTTTCACGGACAAATTCTGCGAGAAGTACGACCTCAACGCTCACCTGCACTGAGACACGGACAGTGTGAGGTCAACAGGAAGGCACCAGGTCAAAAGATGTGGACTGAAAAATGATATCAGACATTTCATGTCTCTGCTCTGCCCTTTAGTGAGCAGGAAGGAGGGGTCGCCTCCTTCTCTGTGGACAGTATACTTGTATTTTTTTACTCTGTCAGTATGAAAACCTATGCCACTCCTCTTAAGGACTACCTTCAATCACCTCCCAGTTCACGGGCAGTCATTTCCTCTCCTCCACTGTCCAGTGAAACAAAGCTATGGCACTTCTGAACCTCATTGAAGCTCCCAGCTGCCCTTTACATGCGAGGAAAGAGTCAGAGAAGCCACCGCTGGTACAGAGAAAAGGAATATTTTTTTTATTTACAGCACACTCCAGACAAAGGTTTTATCGTTAGTACTATTCAGGCAACCTCATAACAGAAGCAGGGACGAACATCTTATATTGATACCTTTGGTGCCTTGTTGAAAAATGTACCAACTACTGCCATATTTTTGTTACGTTACGCTGAGCACTCGAATGTTTTCTTTTATTGGTTTATTGCTTCTCAAGAAGTGATGGTTGTTCTGAACATGGTAGTGTTTTAGCTACCTGTCTAGTCACATGTAACTGAAAACAACAGTAAAAAAAAAAAAGGTCTATAAATTTACATGGTCTGTGACTTTCTATTTGTCAATAAAAATGTATGTGGTTGTTAAAACACCGAAAACACAGCAAAGTTCTGACACAGATTTTTAATGTATGATCAATATGTACATCATTGATAACTCACCTTAATGTCTGACCGCTAAGATCTAAAGAACAGCATTTACAGATGTATGCCTGATATTTCTCAATGGCTTCCTAAATGACATTGCAAAAAAAGTGGTTTTATTTCACAAATAACATTCAACAAAAGATGTAGCCAAGATATCATTGGGAACAGAAGTAATACAGTTTGCAATCTTACATAAAAGCCCTTTCAGGCCTCCGTACTTTTTAACTTTTTTCTTTTTTCCCAGTAACTTCTGCGCATTTTCTAACACCTCCGATTTTTCTGTGATAAAAGAATATTTCTGGTCATTCTCTAGAGATTTCAACTTGTTTTTCTTATCAAAACGGATCTAATTTTCTTGTTGTACCAGAATAGTTTTATGGATTAGCGCAAAAGGCTAGTCACTGATAGCCAGACACCCACACATCCTTACCACCGGCTGCACTCATGAGGCAGGTAAAGCTGTTGTTGTTAACTCACTTTTTTTGGGGGGGGACCTAAAGAAGCCCTAAAGGTCATGATTAAAAATAGTATTTCTCAGTTTAATGGGATAATTTATCTTCTAAATTTGAGAAAATGAAGCTTGCTTTCCCAAGATAATTGCTATCATTAGCCAGAAGACGGCGGGCCAAGCTGCCTTTCTGCCGCTGCCAATGTGACTGAGGTAAGTGAAACCCTATTTCAGTGTTTCTTTGCGTTTCTAGCAATCGACTGTCTGATCTGAATTTTTAAATCACCAGAAAATAAGTTGAAAAGATCTAGCTTTGTTTTCTGAGTTAAACGATCTCATTATCATCGGGATAACAAGTAAAATAAGTCAAGATCTTGAGAAAAAAAAAACAAAACAAAACACAAAAGTATGACCTTTGACCTTTGTACGTGAAACTTATTGTTTCCCTTTCTGTGCATGAATCCATTCTCTGTCCCTGCTGCCCTCACACAGTCATCATCTTTTCAGTTAGACAGTATTAGGGGCTCACAATCAGACGTCCAGACAGTCAGACCTTGTTAAGAACTATTGGATGAAGTCCATTTGTGCAATCTGGGCTTTTTGCCACTATCTGTCCATCTGTCAGCCATGTTTTCCTGCCATGAGTCCAGGTTGGTAGTTGGAGAGAGGGAGGGGGATTGTGAGTAATGGACTAGCAACCGCTGTTCCGCCGAGTGTACGCCTGCCCACCGACCGTGTACTCCATCTCTTGGAAGTGCATGTTGGATACAGTAATGGCTGATGGTCCTTTCTCTTTGAAGCCAGCTTTGAGGTAAAAGGGCACCAGGAAGTCCTCACAGATCAGCAGAGCTCGGCGGAGGCCTGGCACACAACGCAGGTACTGCAGGTAACGCCACAGGAGGATGGAACCTTTGCCTTGCTGCCGACAGTGGCGGTGCACGGACAGGACATGGATGTGCACAGCAGAGGAGGTTGGGACATGCCGAGTCATCGCCTCCTGGAAGAAATAAGAAAAATCAAACACATCAGATACATTTTCTTAAAAATACTCTTTTTTTTTTTATACCAGAAACTTTAACGGTCATGTATTTTCCAGTCCTACCTGTGATAGCCTCTCTTTATCCCAGCCAGAGCCAATAATAAAAGCAACCAGCTGTCCCTCCTCAAACCAACCCAGAGACAGCTCAGGGCACTGGCCCAGGAAGTTAAGCACCTCATCAAGGGTAAGAGGACACTCTCCAGACACAGAGACAAATGCTGAGGAGAGAAAAGAACCAGCTCAGACTGTGGGTCAAGCCCTGAGAGTAATCATGATGAAGATCTGGAACAGACCAGAGGGCGAGAGCTATGTCAACTCTCTCACGTTAAAACAGGTAGAGATGACACTGAGCACCCAAAAGCAGCGTTTAAAATTCAGCTTAATTCTTAAATCACACACAGCCAGTCCAGTTCTAACATGAACACACATTTCAGACTAATGTGATGAAGCACAGTGCTTAGATTTGACTTACCTTCTCTCTCAATCTCAAACACACTTATGGCGTCCTGTGGCGTGAGGTTCCTGAACTCACTGGCAGGAAGTGTGTGCCGTCTCTGGTGCAGCGGGCTGACCACTCTCACAGGCATCCTCAGGAAAAAGGGCTTGAGGAAGGGTGAGCCGCTGACTTTCTGTGCCATGATGTCTAAAGGTTTTTTTATATATATTTTTCAGACCCCCTTTTCTTGATTTCTCTTGATTCCAGCTTTGTTTCAACTGAAACGTAACACTGACACTGTTCCTAACACACCCAGCCCTGCCAATAAAACTCTGTGTCCCAGAGCTCTACTTGTAAGGATGCTGACCTCTCTGCCTCTCCTGCCTCCTCCTCCTTCTTCTCTTGTTTGTCTGATCTCATACTGTAAAGTGGTCACCTCAAAGTAGGATAGATGTGCACGTGCAGCAAAGTCTCTAAATCCCCTGCTTTAAGATGACACACCTTTTGTTCTTAACTTCTTTTGTGATTTCGATATCTTTAAACAGCCCAACCAAGGGAAGGATTCATTTATTACTTGCCTCGTAGCTACTTTGACCATATTTGTAATGTTTAATTTAACATTGAAGACAGTTTCACACCTTGTTAAGGCTGTTCTTTTTTGGAAGACTTCTTGGAATGAGTGTTAATTTGAGACGAAATGTGAAGGCATCCCTGGTAAGAATTCTGTAAACACATTTTCACATGCACTAACTATACTTTCATGTATGTGCTATTGAATAAAATGAGTGAAATCTCATGTGAAGGGATGCGCTGATATGCATGTTTTCAGAGATCAAGGGCATGCGGGCTAATTTAACGCTCCTGAGTATGTGCGGGGATTTGTGTGGATTGCTCTTGGGATGATTTCATGCCTCAAAGAGGTTTAGCATACGCTAATTAAATGAGAGCACTTGTTCTGTCTGCCTTGAGGTAAACCTGATTACACAGATTTTGTTTTGCTGTCAGCACACAAACAAGTCCGATAGTTTGTAAGATCATGAAGCTTTATATTTAAAAAATCCTCTGCTGCTTCTTTTCCGCCTTCACTACTGGGATAAACCCTGAAATCTGCCACATCATCTGCCTACAACATCATCTCTGCTCATGAGATCACAGGGGGTCACAGGCAAATTTCCTTTCTTTAGAAAAAAAAAAAATTAAGCAGCCTTTTCCGACCTGTTGATTTTTCAGTCTGTTTGGTCTGTGAGGGACTGTGCAATCTAGAATAACGCCTGCTAGACTCTATATGACAGTTTTATAACCACAGTAGTGTGTTTCAGATTATAAAGTAGACTAGAATATGTTTTAAGGCTTGAACTGACGCAGGACTTTGGCACCATGAAATGCAGTATTTAAAACAGAGAGTTCTTTCAAACTGCACATATAAAAGACCCTTTTCACATATACAAGATTTATTTGTGTGTATAATCACCCGCTCACTCATTTTCTCAGTGTATTATGTTTTTACAAGCAAGCTTGAGGCTCAACTGTAAGCGAATACTAATAAACTCTGTAACAGCGTACACATGTTGTTATTCCAGCTGAGCAACAGTTTAACATTACTGCTGATGAGGATAGGAATTATTACCTCACAACCTTTTTAAAACATTTGGTATGTGGAAACCAAACCTGAGCAGAGAGAGATGAAGTTGATCTAAAAACTGCAGTTCCTTAAATGTCCACTAGAGGCTGGCTCTGGAAATACTGAAAACTACATACACACCCATTCAAAATGGTTAACTTTTACAGCAAAAACAAACATTTAAAACTTTGTACTAAAATGACTCAATGGCTTAAGTTTAAATAGCTCATTTCTCTAACAGCAAGCGCTGTGTGGGGGGATTTTTTTTTAGCTCAGCATTTGGCCAGTGGAGATTTAGAGCACAAAATAGAAAAACAAGTCCTTTTAATTGTTTTTAAAAGCAAATCTGAAAAATAGTGTAAGAAAAACTTTGTAGCAGAGGGTTTGGTCAGAAATCTTGTAACTATTTAAAAAAAAAAAACAACAAAAAAAAAACCCTGTTTATGCACAAATTAAAAATGAACATGTGAATGTGTGTGTGTGTGTGTGTGTGTGTGTGTGTGTGTGTGTGTGTGTGTGTGACAGCATTCATCCACTTTGCTCTGAGTCATCTCCGATGACCCCTGTTGACAGTGCAGGTTGTGTTTTCTCCTTCAGCCTGCTGTCACCAGACTTACTTTATTCATTAGTGGAAGATTAACCGAGAGCCTGACTTTGTGGTTTTACACTGGTCCAGGGTCCATGTGGGTTTTATATGATGTACTGCAGTTAAACCAAAAAACTGCAGAAAAAACTTTGATAGATATTTCCAGCAGAAGATGCCTCATTCACCTATAGAGACTCCTTGCATATATAATTTGTTTTCTTTTTTTTTTTTTATCCCAGAGCGGGTGGAACTTGAGTTGTCCATTTCAAATTTAAAGCTCCTGTGAAGAGTTTTGTCTTTGGTATCCTTGATGGAGAGTTACCACCACCTCTGCTGACTTTATCCTGGACATTTTTTATTCCAAACATCTCATCCTTCTGTCTTTTTGCAGTCCAATTATTTATAATTCTTCTTTTTTTTTTTTTGCTGTGAAATATGCAAACAAAGGTTCTGGTGGCATTGATTACTGACATTATAAATAACCAAATAAAACAGGTTAAGGTTCTGGTCAACATAAACAGATGCCAGAATTAAAGTCAGCCTGTGTCAACCAGCTCCTCACAGGAACCTACAGACAAATTGAATGATTCAACAAAATCCCGATTATTACAGTCAATATCAACAGATACTGACATGTAAAATAAAACTATGACACATAAAAAGAAAAACAGCTAGTTGAAGTACTAAATTTGTTCTTTATTGTTATACACATGCTGCTATACACACGAGGAGAGACAGGTACTGATTTTATATAGAGCCACAAACCACCTACTGTGGAGTGATCCTGGATACCAGGTCAATCATGGTCAGAACAGGAACAGGAAGGCACAGTATCAAGTTGAAATGGCACAGAAGAGGAAGAGGGGCCAGACAAAATAATCACTAAAAAGCAGCGAGACGCTCAAATCTCTCGAAATTCACATGCAAATGCTAGCCCAATTCTTGAAATGCAAAGTTTGCATGTAGTGCATCAGATGTGCTCCTCCTAATTGAACAACTCAAACATAAAGATTAAATGCATATTTGATACATGGTCATAACAGAGCAAATTAACAGTTCCATTTAATATTTCCATAACAATAAGAAGATACACTTTTTTCCCCAGTAGCATGAGGTTCGTGATAGAAAAACAAAGGCTCTGTACATCAGCATCAAAAATCCCGTCTACAGCTGGAAATGGTTGTGTATTGTAGCATTTACACAAACACTGATGTCGAATGCAACAAGCAGGCAGCCATATCAAGTCAAGGCACAGAGATCTATATGCATGACGCTACACATACACGACCATGGTAAGAAACAGAAGCACCTGACCGGCTTTTCTTGCAGCTACGTCACAGAAGCAGACACCGGCGATGCCATGAGGAGACTGTACAGAGATCGGCCACATCTACGGCAAGCAGACTGCCATACTGTGTTAGCTCGGCATGTAGCTGGAGCATTTATGCTTGTTGCAGGTTTTAGCTATCTTTGAGTTCAGCTGTTAGGGATGTAATCTGTATAGATTTGAGTCTTAAATAATGTGCATTGTACTTGAATCTAACTATGACTTCATTATCAGTTTTTTTTATAAGTAATATAGTATTTGGAGGTAACTTCACAGGATTATAGTAGTTATACATTGATATCACGTAATCTGAAATGAAAAAAGGACATGTACAGAGACTGCATACAACTTAATGTCATTATAAACTCTTGTTTTAAGGAATGAATTATAATAAACGATCTTATTGGAGTGCAAATCACCTCAAATGGACAAACAGACATATAAATTATATGTTTGCAGATTTCTGCTCATAGCCCAGATCAACTCGCTGGAAAAACAAGTTATAAAGTTATTCATGTAAGTCACAAATGGAGAACTATCCACACAACAAACTTCTTCTGAATTTACTGTCAACTGATACAGAGTTAACTGATCTTTAAGTGTGCTTAAAAGCACCACCATAACTGGTAGTGAAATATCTCTGGAATCCACATTACTACACGACTTACACGCATCTCGCCACCACCCGAAAGTTAATGAAATGTTTTAGAGCAGGGGAAACAATGTTTCTTACAACATTAGTCACAGGGAGTCAAATTTCTCTCTCGTCCAGCTGAGCCTCCTTTCACGGCCTTCGCCGGCTCTGATCACACACTCAGTAAGGAGAAGGGATGATGGGACTGAATGATCTTTGTAAAGCATGAATCTGTTCTGATGGATGAGGAAGAAAATGCTGAATCAAGAGTCAGGGGTTGAGGTGCTCATCCTCCAGATGAAGGCTGCTCGCAGGACAAAGGAGGGGCTGGCTGGAGCAGTTTGTGCTCTGACTTTTCAGGCTTTCTGTAGACTCGGATGACCCTGGAGATGAAGAAGAAACGACAAGGCGAGGAGCAGACATTACAATCTGATATGACAGGATTTGTCTGTGTACAAAAAAAAAGGGTGTTACTGAAATTCTTTCTTCCTAGCTGTTTCTTTATACAAAGATACACTCATACACAGAGAAGCAGAGCAGAAAAGAAAGCCTACATACCACAGTTATTCCTCCAAACCAATAGAGCAGGAATCAGGACCTAAAGCTGCCCAAAGAGAGGCAGTTTGAAGGGCAACGGGATGTCAGGGAACAGGAGAAGAGTGTTAGGAAACAGAGAAGTTAAATGCAAAGCATAGACGATTACAGAAGAGAAGTGAAAAAGAAAATGGATCGACAAGAAAGAAGACAAAAATGTACAAGAAGAGGAGGAGTTGACGTGGCTTTCATTCATCAAGCTGATTGGCTGGAAGAGTTTCCTCAACATCTTCCTTCCGTGAGAGGATTTCTTACCTGGCAGAGATAAGTCGCCTGCTGGGTCACTCTCCGTTTTGGTCAAGCTGCTGTGTTCGCTGCTGCAGTCCTGGAGGATGTCCACTCTCGAAGGCGTCCTGTCCTCTGGAGCCCACAGGACAGCAAACATCAGTCAAGCTAATAATCATAATGAGTGTAAGGATGTTTGTTGACTTACTACAAAAACTCACCGTCATCTGGAGAGAGGGACTCAGCAGCATCCTCTGTTGCTGTGGCCTGAGAGAAAGAGACAGTAGAGATTGTTCTGAGCAATAAATCATGTAAAGCTTTTATATGGGTACAAGAGGGCCAGTATAACGCCTCAAAAAACAGAATAATACCCCCTCTTTAAAATGTGGGTCAGTATAGCAGCTTACATCTGTAGGGGCGGGGCTGCTTGAGAGCAGAGTGTGTGGCTGGGCATCAGACATCTCAGACAACTTCTCCTCATCTTCTTCTTGGATGGGGGAGGATGGAGACCTCAGGGTGCTTAAGTTAGACACAAAAAAGGAGATGAATGGAAATTTATCATCGATCATTGAAATTAAAAGTTATCAATAAAGAATATCCAGAAAAAAAGATATGCAGACAAAAAGACAACTAACTCATGGAGGAAGTAAATGAACTCGAGTAACACGTACAAGAACATCCTCCTGTTCCATGTCCTAACCTGATTATTTACTGTAATGATTCTCCGTGCCTCCAAACACACTCAGTATGACTGATTACCTGTCAGGTGACTTGCTGACTTTGCCTTTCTGAAGGCTTCCGTCGCTTAGATGCTCGGGGGAACTCAGCTGTCTGCTTTCGCCTCCCAGACCCCCTGAGAAGTTGATGTCGTCGTAGAGGGGAGCAGATGGGATGGCAGGAGACACCGACCGCAGGCCGTTCAGAGCTTCCAGCAGTGAGATGGGTTCGAAGCCGGGTGGGACCGAGTCTGTGCTCTGCAGGGAAACAGAGTCGAGGAATACTGATGAAAAACTATCCATAAATAAATTATGTTGACCGTGAAAAAAAGAGAAAATCACTCCACTGCTGACATTGTGTATGCAGTATTTCATGGGCTTTCCTGGCAAGGATTTACACATCTGCAGCTGACCACCTATCATCTGGATGCAAGCTGAAAGATTTAAACCCTAAAGCAGCTGCAGCCAGAAGTGTACACATCAGGAACAACTTGTTTTTAACTTGAGAGTTAGGAGAAATCTTCATCCTCCTTTATTTTACTGCTAAATTACCTTCCTTCTTAAGCAAGTATGATACAAGAATGAGCAATATGTAAAAACGATCTGCAGCTCTCGTTTGTTTCAGAATTCCTTTTGATGTCTCTGCACATTTCATCAATCTTCAGCAGACTTTAACTGATTATACACAGATGTGCATGAGACTCACAGAGTGCTCGTCATGGTCCATAGTCTGAGCAAGGACAGGGCTGAAGGAAACAGGGGAGAGAGTGCCGGGCTTTTTCCTTACAGCTCTGATCTGCAGCAGGGCTCTGAATGCTGAGAGGAGAAACATAAGCTTAAAATAAACACCACCATTGTCGAAAGAATAAAAACATAAATGTATGATACAGTGCATTAATAGAAAAAGATGTCTTACGCAGCCTGCAGATGGGGCAGTTGTTTGCCTGGTAACGCAGAGTGTCTGCGCAGGAGTTGCAAAGACACAGATGTCTGCAGGGCAAGATGAGTGTATCCCGCAGGTCAGACAGACATACAACACACTCGTTGCTGTTGTCGCTGTTCTCATCATCTGATGGCTGAAAATAAAGCAAAAAAACGTGACACATAAAATCAAACTGTGATGCACTTTTGCAGTGTTGTGATCTGTGTTATAGGTATCACTGTGACTCATTAGTACCTTGGTTTCTTGGTTGTTTTTGTTCTCAATCCCATAAATTTCTTGTAAAAGGTAGCTCACACGGTCCACCTAGAAAGATGCAGGAAAAGAAATGTCATAAACATGTTTCACGAACCAGAAAATCATATATTTTACAAGCGAGAACATATGTTGTATTTAAATTAAATCACAAGTCCTGCCTTGATTTATTTCCCAAGACAAACTGCAGTATATGAAACTTCTTTGAGTTCTTCCTAATCTACACTCAAAGATCTGCATTACTCTGACTCCCAGGGGTCTTGGCACAGATTTTTCTAACACTGCAGTTGAGTTAGGGTCACCGAAGCTCTGCGTAACACATCCAGGACTGAATCAACCACGTGCTGAAGCACAGAATGTGCTTTCTTATGTACAAATTGAGATTTAGGCTGAACATATTTATTAAAAAAAACCCTCCAGAACAGCCACAAAATGTTCAGCTTTTATTAATTGAAGTCAAAATGTATCCTCTATGAACCTACGATTTGTTTCTGCTTCAGAGGCTTGACGGAGAAACTGCCATCAACGTGCTGTAGACAGAAGAGGAAACAAACTTGTTTTAGCTCTTAGTTCATGCAAACTGAAATCGTGTTAGAGTTTTGTGCATACATACTTTTTCAAAGGCAGCCAGAAGCACATGAGCATGTCCGAGGCAATCTGAAATAGAATAGTTAAAATTAAATGCCTTCTATCAGTCTTAAAGCAGTGTGCACTTAGCTTCAACAGAAATCTGTGTAAGAGCTGAACAAACTTGGCTCACACAAGTGCCACACCCTTCTTCTTTGCATTTTAATAAAGGACTTTTATTTTGAAGAAAAATTACTAAAAAAAAAACTAAAAAAAAAACTGTTATATTGTCCAGGGTCATGCAATTTCACCAAATAGTGCAGCACTAACAGAAACGATCTGGATTTCAAGTAGCTCTATGAACCCACCGTCTCCTTCATCAACCACAGCCTGGATCACCATGGGAAACACTCCTCGGTCCAGGTCAAAGTTCAGCTATAAGGGGCAAAATACATACGAGTTATTACAGACTGTACTTAAAAATGATGCCTCCCTATGATAAGCAAGCAAGAACATCAGCACTGAGATCATCTATTCTTCTTTATCTTAATGTCTGAGACAGCTGCCTCTGGATAGATGTTGGATGTAGTGATTATCTTATGGAACAAAATCAGCCAATAGATGCGAGGTACCACTTTGTATGCTGGTTCAACTCAAACTGAAAGTTACTCACAGGAGCTTTAAAGCAATTAAAATAATGTGGCAGATACTCACATCCTCCTCTTTCCACTCGCTAAAGTCAATTTTGAAAGATGGCATGGAGAACTGCTGGCTCACTCCTCGCTTGTAATGTACAGTTTCAGAGGCCAACGATGGATTCTTTGGGCTGTACCTGCACATCACACAAAATTGTATGGATGAAGCATAACAGAAATGTAACCATCAGTTTATTTAGCCTTTATGCAGCTGCTATGATCAAAGAACTCTATTCAAACAGCACTAATGTCTGATCTTCTTAATCCTGAAAAATGACTCATCTCTGTCTCATTATAACAAAACAAATTCTGTTACAACAGTTGCTCTCATCTTCCTCCAAGTCATATCTGCTGTATCCATGGTGACAGCCAGTTGCTAAGGACCCAGAATATCTATTCTGCCCTTTGTGCTCCAAGAAACAGAGTTTAAATGTCTCAGTATGGCTCAATGTTTCCACCAAAATGCATGCTATGTGTCAGTTACTTAAAGCTGTTACAACAGGTACAAAAAACAACAACTACAAATTTCTTAAAGAGGGGGTATGATGCTTTCCGAAATTTTGAACATGGATATTAAGTAACAAGAATGCCCATGCCAAACTTGCAGATTTCAAATAGCTATGAATTCATATGTTGTATAAACCCCTGAATCTGTCTGTAAACTGCTAAAAAGCAGATGTTCAGAAGACATGAATGGTGAGGGGTTCCTGGGGAACTCTAAAAAAAGCACAACACCCCCTCTTTAAGGTGACTTTAGGAGTTTTTAGATCAAGTCCTTACACTGCCATCCCATTAGAGAACTCCTCAAATGCCTGGCAGTAGAGAGTGATGGCCACCCGTGCATCAGCATCAAAGGTGAACTCCACACCATACTGAACCTTTGGTTTTCCTCCATCTTCAGCCACTGTGTCGGAGTCGTCTTTGTACCTGGAGTCAAGATGAAGAGGTTGATCAAATTTTTTAAATAGTTATTTTCACCTTTACTGTGATCCCTATGTGGTATCACCTTGCTTTTTTACCTGACCAACCGTAGGGAGTCCTTCCTGATGTTGACCAGACTCCTCAGGGTTTTCACTGGTTCATGGGGTGCAGGTGTCACATATGGAAACTAGTGAAATAACCAAAAGTGTTCATTCAAGATTATATTATCACAACACCAATAAGAAAAAACTGTGCCAAAACAAAAGAGTTTGGAAATGTCTGAAAAATTATAAGAAATAACCAGAAAAAAAATCACAGATTCTCACCTGCACAGGCCTGTTTCCGAGAAAATTCAGGTCCATGTTTTCTCCAAAGAGGTATCCCTCAGGATGTGGTGTGTCAAATTTCTCCCCTCCCATGAAGAAGTGGCTTGCAAAATAATTCCCTGGAGATGACAAGGGGAGAAAATTGGTTCATAAATCAGCAACATAGTGACATCATACTGACCTGATTGTATCTGAAACTCAGTTCAACTTAATAATATATAGTTCATTGCAGAGGTTTGAGTTCTGTTGCTTCAATCTAACAGAATCAACAGATCGACCTAATCAGTTTTCTTATTCAAATGAATCCGTATGAAACAATTAGTAGATATCTGTACATTCTACACTGATTTTGGACACTTTACAACTCATGTAAAAGGATTACAGAGCTGAAAAGCTTCATAAACAACTAATTTTCATTGATTTGAGATTAGGAGAACTATGTTGACGTATTGGCAAGTGATAAAAAAAACTCACTAACACACGCGAATAACATTACGTTTCCAATCAACCTATAATTACAAGATATACAGTTAGCTGACTGCTAATCCAGCAAAATACAACAATGTTATGAACCTACCAAGCTAGCGTCTATTTGTTGCTACAGTATTTCCCATTACTACAGATCACGCATATTTATCACCAATCTGTACAAAACCAAAATACAATGCAGACTGTATACCAGATTTCGGGGGAAAACGATAGGCCGAGTTGGCCTGGATATCGATATCCTCCACACCAGCGATTCTGCGGCTCAGGATGGACCCCATCTTTCTGCTTGATCGCCGATGTTAGCTACAGTGAGCTAGCAGCCTAGCAGTACACAGCGCGTTGGCAGTTCCAGTAGTATCTGCTTTCTGCGTGTCCTCACACTAAGACACATACAATATAACTTAAAACAAACCCCGAACGTCAGATATACATTGCAAAAGACATATAATATCTATAGGTACGTTTCGGAAGCTAATGCTAACAGGAAACTAGACGAGATGGGCTGTTGTTGTGCCCGAGCGCTGTTGACGTAGCGTAGAGTTGATTTGATTGGCTGCCTCAGGGACGGGGCGTCCCATCGCGAGCATTACAAGGAAGAGAACGCCCTGCAGGAGGAGGCCTGGTAAGAAAGGGGCCCGCATAGGGCCCTCAGCAGTTCGTCTTTTTTTATTTTTATTTATCTTAATTTATTTTCTTTTTATCATCAGAGACAAAGTAGAACAGCCACACTATCCCAAATTATATGATTATTATAAAGTAAAATCAATCAACTGTTAACGTCTTTCCCGATTTCTTCATACAACTGAACACAATGTGTGTCTATAGTGTGGTGTGGACATGTACAATACAGTCCATGTACAATACATGCAAGGTAAATAAAATATGAATACATGTACACCTTTTCTTCACCAATTTGATGTTCACTGAATTGGCGTATATTGCAGTTCTTAATTGTAAACACCAGAGAGCGGTATACACTTACTGAAGTGTGGAAGAATGTTCTGGTAGATTGTGGATTAATCTTAACACCATCAAATGATACATAAACTTGTCCATAGAATATCTAGTTTTATTCAAACTATAACAAATATTATAGTGATTAAGTCATATTTTTGTGCTTTGATTGATACAATAAGTTTTAAGAATAATTAAGAAAACAAGTATCAATCATTACCATGGACTTGACCAGCACTTCCGGTTTATTCTTTCAAATTAATAGAAATAACCTTTTGCTTTCAAAAAATAGTTTCATGTCTTGTATGTTTAATTCGTTCTTCAACTTTTAAAAACATAAAAAAATCATGCATTTAAAAGCTAATGTGACACATTTTCACAGTCCAACTCAACAAAATCAAGTCTCTCTCTCTCTCTTTTGCATCAGGTTTAATTCTTACGCTGTGTTCATAAATATGGTTTGCAACTAATATAATAGGTCCCCATTATTTCCTTATTTATTTCTTTGATTAATTTTATGAATTTGTAAATCAAGATAAATGACGTTGACTGTAAATGTGTCGAAGCGGATGTTGACTGTTATCAGAGGGTTGGAGCTGCTCATGTCAAACAACTTCAGTTTCACCACGGACAAGCTGCGTTTCTCTTAAAACAAGGTAAATTGGCTTGTAACTCAGTGACAGCTGTATTATTTTTGTCGTAACCTGTAACAATGTCTGAAAATGCTATTCATACACAGTGAAATGTATATTTGTTTCAATTTTGGGCATTATCTTTAGTTTAATGTTTCTGTCCCTTGAATGGCGACGCTATGGATAGCTTAGACAGCTAGCAAAAACGCTATGCTTTGGCGTTAGCAGAACAAACCTATCATTGTCTGCTAAGTTACCTCACCAACTCAGCAACAAACAAAACATCACTTTAAAATGTTTTTAATGTATTTGTTCCAACCTATGGTCGGTAAGATAGTTCTCCTAGTTCTGTCGAAACGCCTTATCTCCCTATGCGTAAGCTAACGTCAACTAACGGTTCATTAATAATAATACGAGACACTTGTGATTGATACGCGCCCCATATTAAGTTAACATCAGTGGCACATTTTTCGCGAGGAATGATTACGCAACCAAGTTATTCATGGTTAGTTGTGCAAGTGGCTTTGGGCTGGATTATCAGGCAAAGGATTAAAAAACACAACAGCTAGCTAGCTAGTTGGTTTGCCAGGGAGCGTTAGCTTTAGTGTGGGAGAAATGTCTCAGTGGGTTGGCTCATTTCCTGCGTTACATCTCAAAATGTGTCATCATTCGTGATCGAGTTCGTGTTTTTGGGTTCGTTTTGATTGACTGTTAATATCTCAGAGGCCAGTTATGAACATCCGATCTGCTATTGAGAGGGGACTTGTATTGTTTTGGAGAATTCCAGCTCGATATCGAGTCAGCTTCATCGATTGTAAGTTTTTCAGTTTCACAATGTTTGATTTTACCTTCAGAAGTAAATTGTAAATGTTCTTACTGCAATAGAATTAAAATCCAGTCAGTGGTGACACCCTGCGGTTTCTGTTTTTTACTCCCTCTGCTGCTTTCTACAGTCTTGTGTTGTTTTGCAGGCTTAACTATAACATGTTATATTCTCAAACGTCAGTGTTGATACTCTGAGAGGTTTTTGTACGCTGCTTTGAGCCACAACATGCATTATTCAGCGAGAAATCCTGCTTCCTACAGAAATGTGACCCCTGAACCAGAGAGCTCCCACTTCTGTTGTTGCTGCTTCATTTTGTGGTTTTCCTGCTTCAAACCGCTAATGTCACTATTGTGCATCAGGAAGCTGCTCTTCACTTTTCTTTAAGTTCTCCAGTTGTTGTGACCTTTTTTGTACTTGTACACAATAAGAGCACCAGTAATCCAAAGTACTTCATTAGGCTCTGTGACAGTTGATGAAACATTTTATGACTTATGACGGTTTGTCAGATTAATAAGATGCAGCATTCTCCTTTTTTAATGTTGTACAGAATTAAAGTCCTCAGGAGTGCTTTGAGCAGAGCTCTATATCCAACCCCATTCCCTAAACAGACATCAGGCCAGTATGTCGAGTGATCCTCCTCCTCCATACCCTGGAGGTCCCAGTGCCCCGCTCATTGAGGAGAAGAATGGACAACCAGGTGTGTTTTTAATAATTCCACTACTGCTATTAATGCCCCTGAAAGTCTCGTTTGTCAGGAGTTTCTGTTTTTATGTCTAAAATTTCTAAATACACTGAGAACAACAAACTATCAGTTTCTATCAGGATGATTTTAATGTATTGTGTCCTAAATAAACTCTGTGTATTTAAAGATTTATTTGCATTTGTGGAATTTGACTCAAACATGTCCTCACCCTTCCTCTTTTCTTTTTGTAACAGGTCCTGTAAGAACTGCTCCCATACAGGGACAGCCGTTACCTCCAGACTATGGTCCTCCACCCTATGAGGGCCCGGGGCCAGGTTTCCTACCCCCACATGTCCCAGGAGAAGGACCCATGCCAATGCCAATGCCTCCACCACCCCCAGGTACTGCACAGTGTGGATATTAAAAACAAATATGTCTTCAAATGAGACACAATATGAGGCTGGTGACAACTTCAGTATGTGAAGTTGTTTTGGCTACTGATAGAAATGATTTCTCTATAGGTGGCTTCTAGATAAGGACTTGACTCAAACCTGTTATACACCTTTTTCTGGCCTAACCCAGGCTCAATTCACCAACTCAGACTCACATTAGCCTGTTTGTAGCCCCGGTTGTGTAAGACGTGTCGTAGCCATGACACAAAGCTTGGTTATATGGCTCAATACATCAGTAAAAGCTTATCTGTGTAAACAGTCCAGTATGGTTGATTGAGTGTAATTTCATTCTTTACAGGTGGCCATTATCCACCCCCACCCGGTCACTTCCCCCACCCAATGCCGGGACAGATGGGTCCAGGTCCTGGTCACTTTGTCCACATGGGAGGCCACACAGCGACCGTCCTGGCTCCACCAGGAGCAGCCACCACTGTGACCGTACTGCAGGGGGAAATGTTCCAGACCTCGCCTGTGCAGACTGTGTGTCCACACTGCCAACAGGCTATCATCACCCGCATCTCTCATGATGTCGGACTCATGAACACACTCTTCTGCCTCTTCTGCTTCTTTGTAGGGTGAGTAGATCCACAGAAAGTGGCCAAGAAGAATAGGTCATACAACAGCTCACAGTAGATTTCAGTAGGTAGTAGAATATCCCAAAAAATCCCAACTATGAAGTGGGCTGTGACCTACATACCACTGCCAATAATTAATGTACCAATATAAAATGTAGGGTGAGGCATTTAGCTGAGAAGATGGCGCTGAAATCTAACAGATCAAATTGTGTGCCGCTTGCAAGGGATGTCTAAATGCTCCAAGAGTGTCAAGTTTTTCACCAAAAGTGAAAGATAAGGAGGAAGGGAAGTATAATTCATGTTGCAAAATAATTTCTTGCATGAGAACTGTCTCTACAAGTGTCTTTGACATTTCAAAACCTTGCAGGATCGAAAACTTCATATGACATCATAAGAAGTTCTGAGCCAGACAGAAACTGCACATTGTGGATGTGGTTGAGCACATGTGGGAAGGCAGTTGGAAACGTTATTTTTTCCCCTCTGAGAGACCCATAAATAGTGTCTCATGTGAAGAAGTGAGACTTATACTCTGACTAAACAGTGGCAGCAGTAAGGAAACAACATTTGGAACAAGATAGAAAAATAAAGGCAAACAAGGCATTGCATCATTTGCTCCGTCTCAAAGGTAAATATTGAGTAGAAAGGAGAAATATTATTGACCAAACTCTGGATGTTTTCCTGCATGCAAATGTAAAAGATTCTGTGGAAGGAAGAATAAAGATGCCACCCTAGATTAAGTTTTTATTCTCTTTTTTGTTAAATGCTTTTGCTTCACGAGGTATCTGACCTCAATTCAAAAGGATACTTTGACAAGAACAGTTTTGTCTAGGCTGCCTCAGTCACAAGCTCCACAGGCTCTTCACATTTGAATGTTTACGCCAACATTTTTTCTACCTCCAGACAAAATCAGTTCCTCTTTTTTTTGTGCAACATTATTAAGTCTCTGTTCCTCATTTTCAGGTGTGATCTCGGCTGCTGCTTGATTCCCTGTCTGATCGACGACCTCAAGGATGTGACACACACCTGCCCTTACTGTAAGGGCTACATCTACACATACAAACGTATATGCTAACCACCGACAGCCGTATGCTACAGAGACATGCACACGCACACACATACTCACTCACAGCTCCTCCCGCTGGTAGTGACAGGCTTCTCCTCCCATTTTTGCAAAGTGTTGTGTAGCCCTCTTAAATTGTAAGTGCGGTTTTCTCATTAGTTCACAGAATACTGTATATATCATTCATCTTAATTCTTTCATGTATAAATATGCATTTGAAATGTACAAATCTCACCGATCTGAGTATGTAGAGCACCAAAATCATCCAGAGTTGGATAGGCAGCAAGCACAGGTGTATCTGTTCTTTTATTGGAAACTGTAAGAGACGGCTTATAGTGTCACACATGCACAAGGAAAAACAATCTCTGTATGGACAAGGAGCTTAGTTAGAGAAAGCTGTGAAAAATGGTCACTTTATTTGAAATCATCTGTGAATCCTGCCATGAAGCAAACCTATTCAGTTGAAACATGCTGGGTTAGCTTTGTGTTCTTATTTATTTGATATATTTTATTCACTGTTTTAACAACTTAATATTTAGAGCTGCAAATATTTTTGTCAATGTCTGATTATTTTCTTTTAACACACCTTTTTATTTTCCTTTTAACACCATCCCTAATGAACATTGTTGAACTAACAAACCTTTTTCAGGTCAATGGAGTATTTGTTTGTTTGGGGATGACCAGGATTGATATAATTTCAATAACATGTTTTATTTTCTGGCCTTCAGTTAGTCACACTATTTAGCCATTTGTTGTCAAGCTGTTGACACATTGAAAGCCCTCTATCCGTAATTTTTTTTAATTTTGACAATAAAGCCAAGATTTGCACTTTAAGTTGGTGTTAAAATCCCCCCTGATGCATTCTTAAAACCATCAACCTCAGCTGTCACTGGTGCTTTAGAAATGATAGATTTAAGGAGAAACTATACAACTCTTCATGGGAACAAGCAGCTTCTAATTTTGGATTCAACTTATGTTAGCAGCTTGAATCCAGCCATGTACGCACTTCTTCAGAGTTTATTGGAATCAAAGCCGAGCTTGTTGGCAGCAAGTTACTGGGGACAGTTTGCCTGACATCCCAGCTAGTGAAGGTCCTCTCACTCTGTCAGCCTGATGCAGTGCTCCACTTTAGTTTATACTCTAACTAATGCTGTAGGCTGATCGTTTGTTGGTACACAGGCAGCTTGTTTAAAACAGAGAGATGGCAGAACAGTGTGTGGACAAACTTCTAACAGTTGTGGCACCATCATCACATCTCACTGTTTGGCCTTTAATCTTCTTAATATGGCATCAGCCCGTAAAGAGTACCTGCATTGCTCAGATGCATGTTAGATTACTAAAACAGACCAAAAAAAAAAGAAGTATTTTAACTTAATAGAGACCTCTCTGCTAGAAATAAGCTTCAGATAAATGATTGTATCACCATCCATCTTGCAAAATAACAGTAATTCTATTGAGATTACCAACAATGAATCAAGCATTGTTCCTACACAGCATGCCTAAACTGCCATTCACATCCCCTCACTGAGTGCAGAATTTGTCTGCATGGACTGAACAGAATAAATCATTCTCACAAGCTAGGTCATTGACTTTGTGTTTGATTTTTACTTTCCTTAAGGCTAGCTAAGCTGTGCAAGAAAGTTAATTTTCAGTTGAAGGATTGCATTGAACTTTTAATACAAAGTACTGTATGCCATTGTTGTGAATAATGCTGGTATGCATTGCTCTCTAAATGTCTGTGATATGTATAACTATGTAAGTCAGAAATTTGTTTGACTGTTGTATACAGTTACTATTTTATCAATAAAAGTCAGAACATGACCTTTCATCCAAATTCATTTTATTGTTTTGAAAATGATTTCTGTGTTGAGAGCATAGAGACAGACCGTGTGTAGAGATCATCTGCAAAGATGGGAAGAAAATTAGGGTGCCCTGCTGTGGGAAACAACACAAACTGGAAACCATTAAAAAATATACAAGAGCTGATATAGAGTCTGTTTCTAGAAACAAGCTCAGAGACAAGGGTGGAAGTAAGTGGGTTGTAATCCATGTGTTAAATATATTTAAAGTCCAAAAGTTTCAGTCTCTCCATCGGTGCCCACACTGAGCATTGCAGCATTTGTAGAAAGTTGTCATCGGCTCATCAGCTGATCTGGTTTGAATCTGCATGAAATACGCCCGAGGATGCTCACACTTGGGACATGTTTCTGTGAAGACAAATGAGTGATATGTTTCAGTCTAAAATTATGACTAGAAAAAAAGATGCACAGAAGAAAAAAAATGTGTATATATATATATATATGTATATATATATATATATATATATATATATATATATATATATATATATATATATATATATATATATATATATATTCACTTGCACTCCCTGATAACATTTAAATAATTACAAACGTGAAGTTGTGTAAAATCTTGCAAAGTCTAATAAGAACTTCATGAACTCAGAATTTAGAAAAAAGTCAAAGTCAACTTTGCAACCACAGCACTACAGTGAGATAAAAGGGTTTAATGTGTGCAAGCAAGCTGATTTGTTACAATACATTTGGCAAGGTTGTTCCGTTATTTTTTCTCCACAAAAATGTTCAATTTAAAGTCAAATAAATTAAAGATGGCACCTGTAGACATTTATAGTTGCAAGAAAAGTATGTGAACCCTTTGAAATTACCTGGATTACCGCATAAATTGGTCATGAAATGCATTCTGATCTCAAATTTATCAAGACATTTTGCTGGTGAGCTCAATAAGACATAACTGTTTATGTGGTATTAATTTAAGCACACTGTTTGTCCGTGGTTGTGACAGATGAAAATCAAAACACATTTTATTTAATTGAAAGGTTTCACATACTTTTTCTTGCAAAAATCTTCTTTGATATCATACATACTGAATCCGGAATTTTATATAGGCCTTTTAAACATTTAGAATTAAAACTACCATTTATCTACATTTTAAAGTTGAATAATTACAAATGATCAATAAATGATCTCTATAGCCAGGGTTTAGACGGCGGTACAATGGGTTATTCCAGCATGTAATAAATCACAAGGCACTCTGTCTTATCCTTTTAATGGGTTTGATTATTAAAAAATATCTTTTGTGTTTACGAAGACTTTCATTAGACAGCATCATAAACATGAGTCGTGTAGCTAGCTGTAAAATGGCACATCATGGGTCTTTTTTTTCATACCTGGAGTTGAGTCCACGTTTTCCCATGCTGCAGCCCCACCAAGAACATCATCCACTTCTTTTAGCTTGGGATACTTCCTGTTATTTACCTGCGAAAGAGAAACACGTGTCAAAAATCTTTCAAATGATATCAGTCATGATTTTTAAATCCCGGTACAACTTAAATTACCTTCCTCGTGATGTTGTGGACATACGGACAGGTGTTACAGGCGAATCTCATACACTTCTGTCCTTCCTCCACGATTAATACATTCCCGCAGGTTGGACAAAAAAGAAGCATCTCAACAGGGGTGTTGTAGCTTCTGTAATTACTCAATATGAACAGGGCATGCAGCAATGTTTTAAACTACAGCTACATGTGGAGCTGATATTAACAGCTGATGAAACGTGGTGCAACCCCTTTTCAAGCTCGATGGGAAACGGAGAACAAAAACAGAATGTACCGTTTAAAAAAACTCGAGAATAGGTGGATAACCACTGATTTAAAACTTAGAAATACAAATTAAATAATTCAAAGGTTGCATAACTTTAAGATATTTTTCTCATCATTTAAAAGACAAATTAGAGTTTTTTATTTTTTGTCATGTTATCGGAACCATCGTAACGCTTTTCTGTTTCCTTCCGGTGAGTTATATTAACTGTACCAGTTCTTTGTTTACCACACGGTTGCCTGCTTGTTACAGTTTTATTATAACGCACGTTGCTTTTGTATTTTCTGAATTGTTCTTTCTTGTCCGTAAAGTTATTTTGAAGACGTTAAAACCAGAAATGTTTTAGCATTTTAGCAGCATGTTATGCGTTGAATATTTGTAATGTCAGACCAATGATGGAGGAGCAAAGTGAGGACACTGTTACAGGAGAAGTGTCTGTTAAAGACGAAGAGGTGGAAAAAGAAGATCTCATAGCCCCTGGATTTGAAGAGGAGGACGAGGAGGCTCTTCCTCACTCAGAAATCCTGGATATTTTCGAGGAAGGACTTGCTAGACTTGTGCAGGACCCTTTGCTATGTGATCTGCCAATTCAGGTTGGTTTGGCTTTTGCAGGGTACATGAAAGAATCTCATCTATAAGATAGAAATTCAAATAATTCAGTAGATAACTCTATTTAAATGTGCAGTATACATAAAGAAATGTTGTTCAAACTCTTCAGGTGACTCTGGAAGAAGTGAACTCTCAGATTGCTTTGGAGTATGGACAGGCCATGACTGTAAGGGTTCTGAAGGCAGATGGTGAAGTAATGCGTAAGAAATACTTTAATTCTGAGGCATAACAAAAGTTAATCCAACAGTAATGGATTGTTTTTCTTGATGCTGTTTACATAGTACAGAAATTGGTTCAACCAAAATAAAATGCTTATAGTTTTCTACATATGACTATAAGATATAAAAAATAATCTCCCCACACAGCCATCGTGGTTGTGCAGAATGCCACTGTCCTGGACCTAAAGAAGGCCATTCGCAGATTCATGGAACTGAAACAACAACGTGAAGGGGGGGTTAAATATGTCAGCTGGTAAAAACACAACAACATTCAAGTCTTTTAAATATTAACATAGTCTTTGTTACATCTGTCATATATATATTGTTATTATTTTACAGGAGATATGTGTGGAGAACATATCATTTAGTATTTCAAGGGGAAAAGCTTGACGATGACAAGATGAGGCTGAAAGAGTAAGTGCAGTGACTAATCTCTATGTTATATATAGTTGTGCTGGTTTTTAATCTGCACTGTTTGACCCCCCCCTTTCTGTGTTTACTTTTGTTTATAGCTACGGCATCAGGAACAGAGATGAAGTGACATTTATGAAGAGACTCAGGAAAAAGTGATGGGTACAGCTGGGGGAACACACCATCTCCTGTAGAGTGGAAATACCTCCAAAAATGTATTTGATTGTATGACTTGTTGATTTTCATATGTTTTGCATAATATTTGGTGTTTGTCATTTAAAATTAGTAATCCCAAACATCCATCCAGAAGCTCCTAATGACCTGAGCAGCATTTCAGAGAGGCTAAGTGTATATACTGGAAGATATGTATAGATTTTGAACCTTTGACTACAGCAGTGTAGCTGTTGTGTGTAGTTTCCTGCAAATATTAAAACCTAATACATTTTAAAATAGTTTGTCTCTTTTCACTTTATATACTCATCTCATTGAAAGCACCATGCAACACATCCCTGAGAGCTAACTTGTAAAAAAAAAAAGCAGATGATTTGAATATTTCCTGGTATAAGTGAACATTAGAAGCCTTTGTTGACCTAGTTTGAATATCATCTGGTGCCGATACATTTGGATCAGCTGAATAAAGAAGGTAACTCATGTTCTTTTAAAAATATATTCGAACCCAGTTTAGTTTTACACGAAAAATAGGTAAATTGGATGTATGAGTTATGCTCTGAACTCTTTACAGCTGTGAGTAATTTAACCCTCCATTACCAGTGTGTGAATGAGTAATTATGATCTGGTATGTTACACTCCGAGAAGGAGAAGCACTATAACAGCTCTATAACAGTATAGCCTATTTTGGAATTACACAAGTTATCTTTATTTAAAAGAAAATAACATTGGTTTTATAGGCACAAAGGACTTTAATGCAATGAACCCCGAAGGTCTACCTTCACCTATCTTAATGGAAGTGCTGGATTTGATAAGGAGAAATGCCAAAAGCTTGTATTTTCTTAAAATTAGCAGTCACACCTTTATTTGGGAGATTTAGTGTGTGGTAAAAAAAATTCTATTAAGCCCATTTCTACATTCAAAGTATTTCAGCTGTACTATATTACCTCTATTTGTAAACTGGATCACACTATTTTGTAAGAAAGGCATTAGTGTTTGTGCAATGACAGGACCAACTGTACATCGGGTTTGTCACTTGGTGATCCACCTTGACTGTGTTAGAGTTAGAGAGAGGGATGATGACAGAGTTTTCTAGCTTTCAGTCAAAATGAACACAAGCACAGACATACAGCTATAATTGAAGATGATGCAGAAAACCAAGAAACATCCGCAATCTTTTGGTCTCAAGATAGGGGGGCAATGAAGATATCATCCGGTCTTTATACAGTCTGATGAGAAAAAAACAAAACAAAACAATGGCTTCAGATAATTTCCACTTTGATTTCAGGATCCATCATGACTTCTACTCACTCCAAGCCAAAACTGATTTCTACAGAGTTGAAATGTATTTCACTCAAGAAGCATCAGCTCCTGGAACGGAAACAAATGCAGGACATAATTGATGAGCTGAGGAGAGATTTTGGACAAACAGGTTTTCAGATACTTTTGTATCATTAAAAGACAAATAAATTCCTTATCGATGCCTTGACAGGTATCTGAAACATGAACACTTGAAGTCAGTCTGCAAACTTTGGGTGGTGCTCTTATATGTGACTTTAATTGTTTTTTTTTTAAACCAGAGGAGACAGCATCAAATGAGATTTGCAGCATCGACGAAGAAGTTAAACAACTGACAGAAAGGGAGACTGAACTCCAAAAAAGCCTTGATAATTTTTTTTGTGCAAATGATAGGAATGATGGAAAAGGTGAGTACATATTTAACTGCAGCAAGATATTTAACCATCATACTCAGTTTCTCTTAAAAAAAGATTTTCTCTTCTTTGATAGAAGTTAGTGAACCATCCAGTCAGAAAACTGACCCTGTTAGACCTGCTCCTAGCTCAGGTGTTTTCTTTGTTGAAGCTCCACCTACTTTCCCAGGTAAGTGAGGGATGCAAAAACACTCAGTTAGCTTTATCTGGGTTTTATTTTAAAGAGGGGTAATGTGCTTTGCTTTTTTAAGGGTTGTACTGTGCAGTTTGGCACCTGTGCAGTAGTGTTGCATGACTGGTTTAAAAAAAATCCCTTTAATAAGTTTTCTAGAAAGTCTTAAGAAAACCCTTATTTCAGCCTCAGTCCATTTTTTACCCGCTGTCTCTTTAAGGCTTCCTGCTCCACAGGCCAAGAGCTATGGGCAGACCTTGGTGTTTAAGGCTTACCCTTTCAACATGTCAAGAACCAGTTATGAGATCCTTATGTGATGACTTCATCATTTCAGCAAGTTTTATTCAATTTTTGTTAAGATCTCTTGCTACTTTAAGAACGGACCGTTTTGAGATGTTCACAAACAGATTCAGGGATTTCTACAACATATGAATACATAATGGTTTGAAAATTTGCACATTTTTTGCATGGATATCCAGCATTGTTACATAATATCCATGTTTAGAATATGAGAAAGAACAATAACCCCTCTTTGAAGAAGAAAACCCAGGAGAGAACACAGGCTTTTGGTCTAACTCCAGTAAATTCTGCTCGCAATGCTCATGTGTCTCTTCTTATTGCTTCTCACAGCTCCTAAGGTGTATCTGGACTTGGAAAACCTTCCTTTCAGTCCATGCAGGACTCAGTGTCCGGAGTGTCGTCAGTTTGTCTTGACTGAGACTTCTACCTCCACCAGCAGTATTACCTGGCTGGCGTGTCTCTCAATAGCTTGCATAGGGTATGGCAGCATTCCCTCCATCCTGGTGACATATCTGCATAGGAATTAAAATTAGATCGTTACGGGTTTGTTTCTTTTTGTGCAGCCATCATTGCCTCCAGGTTTGTTCACTTTTCATTTCATGCTGTTCCCCCCTTTTTTCTATTCTTATAATTGCAGCGGCATGGCTGGATGTTGCCTCATTCCTTTCTGCAACAAAAGGTTCAAATCCACCAAACACAAATGCCCTTTGTGTCGATCGTCAATTCAGAACATCCAAAAGCTCTGAGGGAAAGCAGCTGGTGAGAAAGCTAAAGCTTGGGCAGGAGGGTGTTGGCTCATTGGTTTCACACGGCCACTGTGTTAGCTCTCACTGTCAACATCATCATTCTTCATCGAGCAGATTAAGATAAGTGTTGGGAGAAACAATAAGATGCATTTACTCATGGCTGGGGAGCATCTGTTACTGTAACTAAATGTGCATCACATGAGACACGATATGCAAACTTCCACTGAATTTAAAGTGTAATAATATCAATCGACCTTGACTCTTTAAGTCCTGTTACTATACCTGTTCATGTTTTTGTAAAGTGTCTTAATAACATTTGTTATGATTTGGCTCTATTTAAATAAAGATTGAGTGACTGAACTCTTTGCTTTAATGACGACCATGTTTTGAGTCACTTTAATTGAAAGTCCCTGTGAGGTGTTTCTAAGTAAGTCTCACTTCTAGACATATGCCTGATCGTGAGCCACAATTTAAAATGAGATTATCAGCACCAAAACAGGTTATTTCTAAATCTCATTTCTCAGCTTCCCGTTCCCGGGTTGGAAAGGATAGATTGATATACAGCACTTAAGTCCCCATGAAAACACTACACCAGCCAACTAAGGTTAGCAGAAAAAAAGAGATTTGTGTTTTTCTCTGCTGAAAATGGTTTCTTGGATTAATTTAGCAGTGATGGTGGACACTGGAGAAGAACTGTCAGACAGAAAAAGGACAGAAAAGCAGAAGAGCTGTGATTCATGCTATTCAACTATTCAAAGTTTGCTTGTTGCCATTTTTCCAAACAATTCACCTTTCTCTTTAGAAGCCGATGGGTGTTGACTTCCGCCTGCGGTTATCGACATCCGGTTGCTGCTGCCGGCAAGCTAACTCAAAGGCTAACATTGTCAAATTTGTGGTCTCTTTGGCGATGTAAACAAAACATTCAACCGGAAATCGGAGATCTATGGGTAGTTAGGAACAAAGGTGGATACCACTACGTTACTACAAATACACACATTACCTCGTCACTCCTGTAAAATGTTATCATGAACAAAGACAAGGAATGTTAAAAAGGAGTCACTCTGCATTCTTTTGCTTCAAAACAACAAACGCCCTGATAAGAGTCATGTCCATATGACAGTATGTGCGAGTGCGCATGAGAAATGGAGTCTTTGTCCCAAAATTTGTTTCCAGATAGTCCTCACAGCCCCCTTAATATAATTAAAACTTCCTCTGGCTACCTTTCACTTGGATTTGTAATAATGAAAATCTCCTCTAGATGTCATTGTTTCTCTAAGACTCTCTTCAACCTGGACAATGAAACTGAAAACCTCTCATGGCATGGGAACTCAGTGAAAATTACTTTTTTTTTTTTTTTTTTTCAAAATGTCCTCTGTTGTGTAGGTATTTATGTAAATGAAATGACTCATGATTCTGGGGATAATTAGCAATGTTCAAATGAAAAATAATACTAGTGTTAATTAAAAGTAAATTTAATAGAACTAAATCTCCAGACATTTTTATTTTAAGCTCAGAAGCAGGATCAGTGCCAGCCTCTTCAGTGAGGCCATCAGAATCAGTAAAAATCTGCTTCTCCAGTAAACCAGTCAATTCATCTGGTTAATGCATCCTTTCTGCTACCTGCTAATACTGTGATGCTGATCTGGAGTTCAATTTGTATCAGGTCTGCCTTTTTACATGAGCTGAGATCCTCCCAAAAAAAGGATTATGAATAAGTAACTCAATATTTGCACAGTCAACACAATTTAACAAACTCAGAAGTGAGAAATCCATACATACCTGCAAACTACAGGTTTATTTCACATCCCAGATGAGCCCCCAATTGTTACATTTCCCCTAAAACAAAAACCTGAAATAATACAAAAAATATATAAAAATAAAAAAACATAAACAGTGCTTTTCAAAAATATTCAATCAATCTTAATGACCATTAAAAGTGTAAGAAAGCAGAGAGGAAACAGGGTGACCAGCAGATGGCACCATAATTCAAATCAGCTACACACTTATTCCTCTTGAAATTACTGATTTTCATACAAAGGATGTTAAAACTGATGGATTTAGTTTTTCCAGTCAGAGCTCAATCTGTGTATATTGTAAATAGTTCAGCATCAGTTATGAGAAAAGTTATTCTAAGCTGTGGGTGAAATAGAAACACTGTGGGTGCTCTACCAATCAGAAACCTTTGGCATTAGAGGCTCTCGCCCCCAGAGTCTCTGGAACAAAAATGAAACCCTGTTTCCTGCTGTTGAAGATCACTTTTTGGTAGCTTTGAACTCAAATTAGTTTTCTGATTCAGTTCTAATTTCAAGTGTACACACACAGGGAGCAAAGAATCACCTTTAAGTGATGATCATATAAAGCTATAAAACAGCTCGCAAATTTACAGTGCTTCTCCATCAGTTTGTCCACCGGGAAAGATCTGTTTCCCTGGTCATTTCCCACCAAAATCAGGTTTTACATTCATATAGATCAGAGAAGAGATAGAAAACATAATTTACAACTGACATTTTTTAAAGCCTTTTTAAAGTCTGTCTCACTGTACCATTCCACCTTTAGGTCGGACTCCCACAGGGTGAAGAGCAACAACTTCTAATCTGTCAAACTACTTATTGATGAGCATTTTAATAACAAAACAGAGCTACAAAGCTGTCCAGTCCTCCAAAGGCTTAGGAAACAAAATAAGTTGCCTTTGGATTAAAAAACTTTGGCTTTCTGGTTTTAAAAAAATGGTGGGTGCAAAAAGTCATATTTTCAGCACTTATTCCCAGTTCAAGTGCAGCTCATGTGAGTTCAGGAAGTCAGAGGAAAAGACGCCCACAGGTGCTGACAAGTCCAAGGGGTTGACTCCCTCTGCTGGCACAGACAGGGTAAGGTCCAGCCAGTCCATATTCTCCATGCTGGTGTTTTCATTCAAGTCCAACTCCATGGTAACAACAGGTGAGTGTAGTTGCTCCATCAGCTTCAGTGTGTGTGGTTCAGCTTCAGAGGTGTCATCCAGGAGGGTTTCCAGCTCGGGGTCAGAGGTCAGGGCAGCGAGGCTGCTGGATGAAGGGTTGAGTGGTGACGCAGGCAGCTGGGCCACTTGGACCACAGGTGGAGGGCGGGATAACACGGTGTTGATGGGAAGGGTAGTTACACTGGCGGTCACAGGATGAGGCTTGTCTAGGCTCAGGGGATCCTGTCTGATGAAAGGCGAGATCTCTGAAAGAACAATTACAGAGAAACCCAGAATCATAAGCTGACTTTCAGTGTGATCTCAGTATGAGTAGAGTCCATTAACCCTCACCTCCGCTCTCAATCAACACATCAAACAGGTCGTCCATCTGCTGGCTCGCTGCAGAGGGACCCTGCAGGAAAAACAAAAAGAAAAGAGAGTTTTTACCAGCTTCAGTGATAACCAAAAAGGTTGGTTAGTTTTGCTCAAGTGTGTGTTTGTGCTTCACCTGAATAGCTGTTAGCATGCTGCGTGTCTGTTTAACTGCATCCTCATAGGGTGGTGGGTCTTTGCACTTCAGTTGGTTTGTGAACTTTGGTGGCTGCAAGATCAAAGTTGGCTGGCTGGTGCAGGAGGACTTTTGAAAAATAGGATAAACGTTACACAAAGAGTAAAATTAATTAATAAAGAAAAGCAGAGAGACTTAAGTATCATCCTCTACCTTGTCTTTAAGTTCTATGGACCCAGTTTGGCTAGAGGGGGCTCTCATGGGACATCCACTGGTTTGGAATGTGCTGAGTAAGCTCTGAGCTGTACCATCCACCCTCCAGGTCTGCACAGAGATACAGGAAGGTGAGACTTTACAGAGTCTGTGATACAGAGACTTTACAAATCATGCACTCTGCTTTTGCCTTTCATGAGACTGTTGATTAAGCTGCTGTCTTAGCAATGTTAGCATTTAAAGTGACTCAACCACTGAGTCCAAGATGTTTGGTTGGTTAAAACCCCGATTAAAAGAAGTGTGGCTGGAGGGTTTTCTGCATTTCTTCAGCACCTGCAGTAGCATTTACGCACGACACACAGCGCTGTAACTTCATCCACAGTCGAATGTCTCCGAATGAGTAAAGGGACTGAAACATCTGGACTCCTTGTAATGAGCATAATATTAATAATGAGGGATCAACTCAGACTCTGACTCAGGTAGTGGGGACTTGACTTGTACTTGACAAGAATCCTCCTCTGGTGACTCAGATTCAACTCAGACATGAGCACTGGGACTTGGACTTGGACTCTAAGTTTGTCGACTTGACTGCCATAAAGGCCGGCTGTGCTAAACTCTGGTGCCAAATACTTACAACAGGGTTTGTCAGTGATTTGCTTTTGTGTCTGATAGTCTAAACTTTATGATACGGGTGTAAAAACTTTCACTTTTAAAGAAATCATCTGTTATTGATTGTGACGGCTGACTCATAAAAAGACTGAAGCAGCTTGTGCAGTAATTACTGTGTTTTCTTACCTTTGTCAGAGGCTCAGTCTGACTCCTACACTGCTTCAATGCTCCTGAGGCCTCTATTTTCTGTGGCATCTGTCCAGAGGTCTTGAGGAGGCCTGCGGTTGTGCTGCTAACAGTAGTGTGTAATTTCACGCTGTTGGCAGGGAAAGATGCACACAGGAGGATCTGAGCTTCAGCCTGAATTGGCTGCACAGTTTCAGTCTGGTGGCTGATTGCAAACTGATTTTGAGGAGCCAAATGGCTCTGATCTGCAGCCTCCTCTTTCTTGATCAGCACTGGCAAACCAGGAGAGCTGCAGCAGCCTGAGGGGCTCCTGTTTTCCTCTTTGACCTGAATAGGAGCTAGAGGTGGAGAGTCTCCTTGCTGACTCCTCTTCTCCACCTCCAGCTGCATCTTCAGCTCCTCCACCAGTCTCTGCTCCCGCTCCAGCTTCCTCATCAGCTCCTCAATTTGGCGCTCCTTCTCGTGGAGACGTTTATCCTTCTCGGAGGACCTGGTCTCTCTGGGGGAGTCCTCTGGTTGAGCTCTTTGAGGGGAGTTTTTACAGGGAGCAGTTTGTGTTGGAAATGGATTGTCTGTAAGCTTTGTAGCCACACTACAGTCCTCTATTCCCAGAGTGGACACCTTGAAGGCAATAGGTGACACAGGAGGGCTTAGTTTTGTGTTTTCAGAGTGTAAGGCTGCTGAGACAGCTGATGTGTCCTTGACAGCAGCAGTCTGGACGCTGGAATTCTCCTGATACAGCTTTAGTCTCTCTATGAGATCTATTTTAGTGCCAGAAACAGGCAACGATCTCAGTTTCAGTTCCATTTTCAGCTCAGCAACCTGTAAGTAAAACGTATTAATACAGATTTATTTTAAACACTTCTGATTCTCTTTTGAAGTGTGTGATAACACTATGTGAGGCAGCAGCACGTCACCTTCATCTCATCCAGATTAGCTGGTAAATGATCCAGTTTGCGGTTGGTCTGCGTGAGCAGAGGCTGCTGAGGGGTCGATGCTGAGTTTCCATTTAAAACAACATTCGAGCAGCTGGTTTGCACTTCAGTGGCTGGTCTGTTGTAATGAGACGGGAGGGAAGAGGGAGTACAGATTAAAGAGGGGATCTGAAATATCACTGGAAACGTTATTTATTTTTCATCCAAAGGGTCTGTGGAGGGAGCAGTGGGCAGGAAACAAAAAGTATTCTGGACAGATTGCAGCTGTGCGTTACTTTATCTGAAACTAATGCTGGACTACTTGGGGTAATTAAAAGTGAGTATTTGATTATTTGATCCCTGAAATAATGAAGCACTTTGCATATAAACAACAACAGTGATCCGTGAGTGTGCTGAATGTAGAACTTTTCCCTGCGCTATCACTGTAGATAGTTAGTTTAAAACCATCTTTTGGATTCAATCTTCGCAATTTAAATGTTGCTTCTCTGAAGTGTTACTTTTATAGCTTAAAATAATGTATTTAGTTAAATATACTATTTTTCCGGTGCAGCTTAATATTGAACATTCATTTGTGTGTGTCCACACATACTTCATGCATGCAACCTTGGCATTAAGGTGCTTTTCCACAGCAGGAACCTCCCCAGGAACCATACAAGAAACTTTGTGCCACTGTCAGCGTTTGTATTTATAGTTTGTTGAGCCCTATCTGTAGCTGGGTATGAAGTGTGTATGTGGTTAAACATGGACGTACTTTGGTGTTGCAGGAGAGACAGTCGGGTAATTGTACTGCTGCTGCTGGCTTAAGATCTGGAGCTGCAGAAACTGCTGCTGCTGCTGCAATAGGCGGGCATAAGCCGAGTCCATCGGCATCTCATTGTGCTCCTGCTTCTGGTCTGGAGGGATATACTGATGGTACTTTAACTTTTTCACCCGTGGCTTGGACTCCCTGCTTCTTTTGCTGCGGCTTTTCTCACTGGAGAGCTTGGGAAGGCTTTGCTGCAGAACACAACACAGAAAAAGGGGGAATGTAAAATCAGAGTGTGCCATCTGGATGATATTTGATCCATCTGGCTGATCTCAGTCCAGTTTATCAGGTATACAGTCAGCATTGCCAGTACCAACAGATCAGACTTGGCGCAGGTAGCTGATCTTGATAGCTGGTCGCATTAAGGTGGAGCAGTGTTCTGACACCTGATGGGAACGGCAGGATGAGGAAACGGGCAGTGGAAATGGGGGCCTATTGTTTTTACACCTGCAGTTACAGGATACACATGAAAATGGCTTGGCATAAGAGCTGTGGGTTTTTGCAAAGAAACTAAAAACCAAAGCTCACTCAAGCGAGCACACACCCTCCAATTTGTCAACCTCAGTCCTCAATGCTTTTCCAAGGAAGGGAGGGTTCATCTTATTCCCAGAGGATAACTGGCTTATGATGACAGCACAACCACCTCCTTTGAATTCTGACATTTTACACAGCCCAAATAAGAAGAGCCAGTTTTTCATTAGACCAAAATGAAAGGCAATCTGTGGCTGGCACAGACTTCAGCTAAAGATTTTCTGTAAAATGACTTAAAATGATTTTTTTTTTCTTTGAGCTACGCTGGACTGAAACCATCTTCTCATATCACATTGTTTGCACATTTTCGATGGGAGGTAAAGCAGTCACAAAATAAAAGCGATGAAGGATAAAGTGCTGTGAGTCAATGTTTGCACACTGATTTTAAATTAGCAGGTGAATAATTTTACAAAAAAATCGCTTCTTCCTCTTACCTTCATAAGAAGTGGTCCCGTTGTGATACCAGTGCTGATAGTCTGAGGTGAAGGTACTCGTTGCCCGCTGGGGGAGACAGGCTTGACTAAATCTGGTCGTGACTGTGAGTTAGCTGGTGGGCCCTGCTAAGAAAAACAGAGACGGAGAGAATCCACATGATCCAGTCGGTAAGAACAGTGAAGCCGTCACGCCTGTTCAGCATCATCCCGTGCAAGAGGAGATAAGCACTTATATAACTAAAAACAGATTTTTAAAACTCTTTAAAACTAGAGGAATGAGAACAAAATGTTCCACTAAATCAAAAATAGACTACACACAGATCATCATGGGCACATACAGAAAAAAACAACATAGGTTTAAATAACAAATGTTTCTTAACAATTGAAACAGTTGTTTAAAGAGGAGGTATTGTGCTTATTTATTATTATTTTTGTTACTTTGCATTGTTCTTTTGGTGCCCCTGTAGTAGCGTTTTATTAAAACAGCTAAAAAAGAATCCCGTTTTTTCCTCATACTGGTGTTTTAGGAACCCCCCTTTTTCAGCATCCGTCTGACACACATCATTTAAGCTGCTGTCTCTTTAAGGCTCCCGCTCCACAAACCCTCTTCCCTCTGATTGGCCTGCCCTCTGGAGGCCTGGCTGAGGCCTGGCTATGAGCAGACCTCAGTGTTTGAGGCCCGCTCCTCCAAAAATCTGCTTGATTAAAGTACTTTTCACTAGTTTGACTCATCATATGTACAGCTTTTTTAAAAAATAAAAATTAACTGTTTTTTGGTATTGGTGTACCTAAACAGGAGAGCTTACCTGAGAGGCATTCGAAGGGTTTTCATTCGGCTCAGGCTCTCTTCGAGTTATGGAGCTGGGAGATCTTTGGCTGGCAGACTGTTTGGGTGATAAAGCATCACTGCTGTCCTCATCAAAGCTGTAAATATCTGGTTCCTTATTTGTCTTATCACCTGTGGATCAGACATCAAGCAGAGATTCAGTTTATTTCACAAACTCACTTTAAAATCTCACTGAAGGCTTTCACTTTTTTATAACAGTGGCATGATATTCAATAATTAAGCATGAGAAGTTTATTCCACTCATATTACCTCAAAGTAGGTCAAATTAATTATTTTTACGGACTTTAGCCTGCTTAAGCTAAGGGTGTAATAGTTTTGAGTATATACCATTAATAACCTCTTCTACAGCTGACTCAACAGGCAGGATATTCTTCTCCACCAGCTCCATGGGTCCAGGCCGCTGGGCGATCTTCTCATTGAGATCATCCGCCAGTCTGGCTTTCTTCAGCTTCATCTGTGTGGCCTGCAGGGAGGGCTCGGCCTGCGTTTCTGATAAATACACACAGGATCCCCAGATGAGATCCAGCCAGCATCATTCAGCCTCCTAACAGCTCTGTCAGAGTGATTCACTGCAGGCTCAGCTGGACCTCACATACTAACAACCTCATACACTTATCTGGCTCTGACTTATTAAAACAAATTTATACAGGAAATAGGGGTTGTTAGATGAATAATTCTTTCTCTTATCAAGTAGAAACACACAAGAAGATGATTACCTTGTAGGATGTGCATTCGGACCAGCTCAGAGCGCTCAGGTCTGCTGCAGAGTTTGTGCTTTAAGAAGTTCCCAGTCTGTTAACAGAGTTTTTGTTGTTGTTTTACTTGAATGCATAAAACCATTGGCTTCAGCGTGATGATCTTAAGTGATAGTCTTACCCTTGCTCTTTCCAGGCTGCGAATTTGTTCATGGAAGGCGGTAGGTGTTTTCAGAGCTGTAAGAAGGTGAATCAATAAAATAAAAAAGTCTGTAGGTCAAAAACCTAAACATGTAGAAAATACTGAGAGCTACAATTTTCTGACTATTAACATGATTTAAAGGAAATGCAGTTTAAAGTAAATGATTCCTGAAAAGTCAAAGGCTCCATTCCCATTTCACTGAACACTGCTGGGTGTTTACACTTGATAAATGCACGTTGATAGCTTTTGTTCTGACCATGCAAAGCGCTTTGACACTAGATAACCCTTTCACCAGATTTGTTTATAGAATCACAGAACCTGGGATCTAACCTGCCACTGAAAGCCACTAAAAGTGTATCACAAGCAGAACACCTTGTGTTAAAAAATGAAGCCAAAATGTTGAATGGTCCGTTCTAAAAATAGCACCAGACCTTCTCAAAATCTTCACTGGATTTACTGAAATGATGAGGTCATCACATAAGGATCTCCTAACTGGAGATCATGACACAATGAAGGTCTTTAGCCAGCTGGCCATTTAGTGGGAAGGGGGTTTGTGGAGTGGGGAGCCTTAAAGAGACAGCAGCTGGGACAATGTATGTCATACAGAGGCTGAAATAAGTTTAAAAAATTAGGATTTTCTTTGCTGGCTGAATGAATTCTTTTACACTACTATAGGGGTAACAGAGGGACAATACAGGATATTAAAGGGACAATCCCCCTCTTCCAACAAGGTTTAGTTCTCTTGCTATTGAACTTCAAATAGTATCATTCCATAACAGATATTGAAGTGTGTTGTAATACGTTATTTGTTCTGCATGAATGTAGCATTATCAAGCAGAAACTCGTGAGTCAGTCAAACAGGAAGTGCCAGCTTGACTGACTCCAGCAGTGAAATTGTTCGGTGCAGACTTACTTTGATCTCGCAGAATGAACTCACTCAGCTCCACAAGAGTCTGGCTCACTGACCAGTCACCTCTGCTATGACGAGCACTGTTTGCTTTAAGGACACAGAGGCCTGCGGGAGGGAGTGTGACGGAGGAGCAAAGCAAAACATTCCTGCTCATCACCTAAATCCCACTGCATACCTAGCTTAAGCCAGAAAGTGTGGGAGCAACAGAGAACGGCCACAGAGGGGATGACTGACCTCCTGTGAAGGCTCAGTCGCTGACTCATGAGCCTGTGTGGAGCCAGAGAGGAGCTGAAAGCATGACTGCAGGAGGATTCTCAAAGGAGAGCGGGATGAAAAGGAAGAGCTTTGAAGCTTTTTTTGTCTAACTTTCTAACTGTCAGCGTGATTCTGACTCAAATTCAGCTCATCTTCTATGAGGTGTAGCAGGGGGGGGTAAGTCTGTTCCACTTTTTCACATCAAACGCTGGCTTGTCTGGATGAAAAGCTGCCGAACGTCCCTTTACTTTGGCAGTCGTATGCTGCCTGATAGTTTATCCCAGTCAAATCTTTAAATCATTTGTTATGTCCTCACGAGTCACACTATGAGACAACAAAGCCTCTTCCATGTACAAACATCTTAAGGGGCAGAGCGAGAGAGCGAGGAAGAGTGAGTCCCTAGCGGCAGGACATGACATCATGAAGACTCTTCAAAAGCTGTGATGTCATGTTTACAATATGATGGCAGACAAAGCAAAAGAGACCAATGCTGAGAGGTTCAGGCCGACATACTGTATAAACAAATAGAATTACAGACATTTTCACTACTTTTATCTCCAAAATGATCCTTCTTCTCCAACATCAGAATTTTTTTTCAGTTAAGTGTCACGGCTCAGGGTTTGTCACATAATATGAACGCTACCCCCCCCCCCCCCCCCCCCCACTCACTGGTGGTAAATTTTTCCCACCAGAATATTTCATCAAGGGGCTAGCAGATAATAAATTTGTGACACAACTTTATTCCTGTAACATCATGACCTTATTCTCAAAACAATCTTAAATTAATTTTGTAAAATTACAACTTTATTTTGACTTCATTCTTGCAAGATTATTACTTAAAACTCATAACATGACGTCTTTGTTTTTGGGTTGCAAAGGGGTGGAAAATTTCAGGTAAATTTCCACAAACCTTTCATGGGAAGTTAAGCTTGGGAAATTTTGAATTGTGATTGATTCTGAATTGTTTTATCAGAACTTACTTGACTTAATATACACCTTAGGTAGTGCCTTGAGTGCTCTTGTGCAAATGCACAGAGTGTGACCTCAACAGCCCTGCAGTAAGCAAGGTGCTGCTATGTGGTCAAGGAATAACATATATATTAAAGTGAACTTGCATTGAATGTGGTTGTTTTAGCCAAAATTATGCTACAATAAACGCTAGAAACGATGTAAGACATATTTAAGTTCCTTTTTATAAATTTAAAGTTCACCCCTTAAATTTGCTGTGGAAAGTTTCTAACTTTGAAAGTTCCTTGAATTTTGCAGCCCAACTTTGTTTCAACTTATTCTTGTAACATTAAGACAATAGTCTTTTAAAATTAAATATTTATTTTGAATTTATTCTCATAATACAATGACTTTAATCTTTTGATGTTTCTTTTTTTTTTTTTGGAACATTGCGATTTCATTGATAAAATGTTACCTGTGTGGCGCTTTTTTTGTGGCACTGAAAAAAACAAGTTTAATTTCTTCTTTGTTGCAGAAAAAAAGTAATACAGATCAAAGATAGTGGTTGAATGTTCTGAGAGAGAAAAACAAACTTGTATTTCAACCATTCTAGAATCTTTCTTCGTAATCTTTCTGATTCTTTTATTTCCAAATCCATTAAATCCAATCTTATTCTAAGTTGAATGTTTGTTAACGTAGGATGTGAATACTCACGTGGCATGATGCCTTGCTCCACGAGCTGCTCTCGAGTCCTCCTCTGCTGCAGACAGAGCTGAAGGACTGTCAGAAAGCAGGAAAGACACAGAGGTCAGAGTTCAGCTTTTACTAGTAAGAGCCAAGTCTGCCGAGTCATCCATGAACCATCATGCCAGACTTTGAACAAAACAGAGCGCCTATTATTTCTCAATCAATATGCTACCTCAAAGGCCCTGCAGTAAACTCCAGTCATCACCACAGACATCCTATTCACTTCCTGTGTGGTTTTTATCTCGGGTTTTTAAGGTGCCACAAGGTTTACAATGGTTACACTCAAACAGAGCAATGCAACAGGCTGAAAGCTTTCCCAGTGAGAGACGACATCAACATGGGATGCAAATACAAAGAGTCGAACACTTATCTACAGTTGGGCTACGAGCAGATAGAGAGGAAGTAAAATAACGAAATTAAAGGTAGCAGAAGCCACGTGACTCTGGTTATTATTTATCATTTTTTAAATAAATGGTTTCAGCAGTGACATGTCTTTTGAAATCCTTGTGAGTCTTTTATGCAAACCAAACATGCTGTACTTCGAAGACTGTTGGTTTTATTTCCCCATCAATGTAAACTGTGGCAAGATCTCAGCACAAACATGTATAAACACGTGAGCGTGGATGTGTTACTTCAGCAGAATAACACAAATGGTGACGATGACAAATTGAGTGGCATTGAGAAGTACATTAGACCCACATTGTCACCACTGTAGCAGAGCAAAGCTGCCTTCACAAGACTTACTAAATGGTTCAGGGGAAACAGCTACTCCCACTCACACAAACACACACACACGCACACACAACACAGACCTGCTCGACCCTCCTGGGAAAGGCGCTGCGTCTGTACAGGCCTCTGTGACTCACTCTAGCAAAAATAAACTGGGCAGCTGTGAGAACAAGGCCTGGGAACTATGAAATTTGGGGGTAGTAAGGGGGTGGGATCTTTGGTTGTGCGAAGGGATGAGGGGACGTTCACAGACTTTCACTGGTAGGCAAGGGAACGAAGAGTGACAAGTGCTGAGGCAAAAGGGTGGGAGGAGAAGTGGACTCTCAGAGCAGCCCAGAGAACACACTGTGCCTGCCCTGCCTGCTGTGCTTCCTATTAGAAACCCAGGCCAGGGGGGTGTTTGTGGTCAGTCTTAGAGAGATCAAACAAGGAGATTGGGAAAAATGAGCATTACTTTGTCCAGATCTTCAGTGACTTCAGAAAATACAACAGGGAAGAACACTGAGCGGACATGACTGTGTATCAGTAACACCAAAAGCTGCCCTTCAGGGTTTAATATGAACACCAGTTTTGGGGGTACACCTGATGCCCGGGGTCCTCCTCACTTTATGTCATCTTGTGCTTACTTTGAACCCTTGCAAACCTCACTGTGATGCAAACTGGCTTCACTCTCCTGCTCACCAGCAGAGCATAAACAGAAGTTAGAGTGAGAGAGAGAGAGAGAGTTTGTCTGAAATCCTTGCCCACTGATGTAATCTCTAATCTCAGACCCATGTTGTTCTCAGCAAATCATCCCTGGAGGTCTCCCATCAGATTTTTTTTTTTTTTTTAATGTTTTGGAAACAGCACCAAAAAGCTGTGTAACGTGACTACAGATACTTCTTCTCCAAACAAAGCTGAAATAAGTTTAAGAACAGACTAAAGCTCCATTGTGTCCACTTGGATGTACAGTTCATACTCTAAACACAATCTCATTTTGGCAAAGTTGACAGAGACGAGTGGGGGCCTGTGTCCACTAGAAACATCTTTTTGTGCTTCTCATTGGCTCTTTTTGTGTCTAGATAAAAAAAAGTTACCCTGTGGAGTTTCAGTGTTAAACAGGTTAGTTTGTAAAGACAGTCAAGTTTGTCATAAACTTTTTTTCTATGGTTCATATTTTCTTTTATTTATTTAAATCTTATTAATTTTTTTTTAAATAGTTAATGATATTGGAGTTGTAGCATTGGCAGCATTTCTAGACCTAAGAATTGTAGTCTCAAAAAGAAACAAAAGCAGTAGTTTCACCATCGAACAGACCGTTGCCAATGTTCCCCACAAAAATGATAGCAGAAGTCCCACCTCTTGTTGGTTTTGATTGGTCAGTGAGGGAGACGTGACGTTAATGAGCATGGCAGTGTTCCAAAAGCTAAATCATTTCAAGATAAGTAAAGATTAACACTCAGGATTCGGGGGGAAGAAAATGCTGAACTTTATTGGTTTTGTATATAAACCAACACAAACAATGCCGTTAGTGGACACAGGGACTCAACGTGAGTGTGTTTTTGCTCTGCCTTTAAGCCAGCAGACACTACAAGACTGGTTTAACAGTTCCAAGTAGCCTGGCTGTACACAAAAACTTCGTGACATTCTAATTTATTGAAGGGTTTGCACATTTAGATTTTGCCCGATTTCCCAAAAGGAAATCAGTGAGGACATATTCAAATCAAGAAATGTTTGGCATTTCAGGGCATGATTGCATCTTTTTGTTTCCCATTTTTAACTAATCTGGATAGACACATTATAGATTGTTGGTGGTTTTGCTTTATTCTAGTTTTTACATGCGTTCTTTGAGTGGTTCAGAGCCATTAACTGCTTTCTGCTGTATCCAAACACATGATTCTTTATTTTTCTTCTGAGATTCACATTGTTGTAGTTATATGTAAAAAAAAATGGACTCAACTCATATACATTTGCTCTCTCCTTGAAACCTGATTGGCTATCTCATCTGCCAACCCACAGCTCATGATTGGAAATGCTTTGTTGGAGGCAGAACTTGTGTCAGTATCAACTGTTTTGACTTCACTGCGATGGGCTGGAATCAAAATAAGACTTTTGTCATGTTTTTTTGATCCTTACAGAATTAAGTTTGATGGATTAACGCGCTTTTTAAAGTGAAATAGTTAAACATGGGAAGGTAATACTTAATATTCAGAGTAAAGATGTCAGAATGTACAGACACATGCTATTCATTCAAGTTTTTGTCCAAATACTTCATACCACCTCTGTCAAAAAATGTGGACATGCTTCTGCTTGCAGTTCGGGATTTATTTAATGAAGCGTATTACATGTACTACATGACAAGTCACTATTTAAAGGCATCAAAAAAGTGTCCCCATGCTAAGATACTGTTGACAGTAATATGATGAAATGAACGAGTAATGTTTCTGTTGGCTCTCTTTGGCACAAGTCTTGTGTTGATCGTCTCTGTTACCTTGTCATTTCCTGTTAGGGCTGCATCTACATCACTACAACCCTTCACAACAAGTAAGATCGACAGGAGGCAACAAAAGTTTACAAGAGATGATCACAAAGTGATAGCAAAGAGCATAAATATCAGACAGAACAAAATAAAAGCACCTGGTTTGAATTTACCCCTGCAGATGGAAGGGGTCTCCACATCAAGGCAGGCCATGGAGGACAGAGGTGGTTTGCTGGGCGGCCAGGTCTGGAGTCCCATGGAGTGATGAGGCCAGGAGAGGACAAGGGGAGTCCAGGAGAGGAAAGTAAAGACCCAGCTCTGAGCGAACGACAGCTGGCTCCAAGGGCTTCAAACAGTCCCTTCTCTCCTCTCCTCTCCTCTCCTCTCTGGCTGTGTGCTTGCCTCAGTGGGGAGTGTGTGTGTGTGTGTGTGTGTGTGTGTGTGTGTGTTCAGTCAATGTCAGGGGGGAGGAGGGAACACAGCGGCTGCTCATGTTAACCCTCACGAGGTCAGAAAACGCATCAAACTACGGCTCAAAACCCACAGGAACTGTTGACATTTTTCCTCAGCGGGGGAGCAGATTGTTGACTGGCAACTAATACAAAGTTGATCAAAACAAGCTGTTGGCAAATCTCTGTGAGAAACTGTTTCAGGCTTTTGTTTTTTTTAGTAGAAATTTTTGTAGCACTAAATAAAAAAGACAAACACAAACACAGTGGGTCCTTGGGGAAACATGACGTTATCTAGCAAAAACATTTAGAATTATTAGTTTTAAGTTTTCACATACTTATTAACATTTCCAATTCTGTTTTATAATGATCAGTGTCAAATTTGATCAAAAATTAAACAAATATATTTCACGGAAATGATTTAAGCATCATGTTTCATTTAAATGTTCAACTGTAAAGAAGACGTGTTCAAAAAGACAACAAGAAGGAGCAAAATAAGCTGCTTACAGTGCATTAAAGGGGGGACAAAGCAAACATGGGGTCGGTAAGTTAAATCAGACAGGTAAAATCAGGTATGATACTTTACCATTACGCACAGCTAATACTAAACAATGTCAAGCAAGAGTATGGAAATACAAAAGAGAAGTTGCAGTGTTTGGAATGTGGAATACAAAACCATTTTTTCCTTATGAAAACATAGCTTATACAAAAAAAAGGTGAATTCTTTTAGCATTTCGAATGAGTTGGCCTCAGAGGCTAAACAACATTTTTTATGAATGCCTGATACACCTGCATGGTCCCATAATCAAAACCTCAGCAGTGCTGTATCTCATCTTCAGTAACAATTTCAAAGTCTAATCTCCTGCCTTAAACCACAAGGTAGTTTTTTATCAACTCAAGATGTGTTTTATTCAGACAAAAAAAAAAATAAAATGAGAGAGTGTACTGTTTGAAATTTAGCGTGTTTAGTAGCACAATAAAGACAGACTGCACTGACTGTTATAAATAGCAGTTTCAGCTTAGTGATTTTTACCCTCATTACAGTATTACATCCATCTGCTTCCCACAAGCCAGCTGTTTCTAGTTCTCTGTTCACTTCATAATCACTCACTTAAAGTAAAGTGAAAACATACAAGTTCACAGGCACTGAGCAGTGTTTAATTTATGATGCATGTATGTGTTGTATAGGGCGATCAAGTCCTGTAAATTAACATCCCTCCCAATGAGAATGATAGGGTTTTTTTTTCCTCTTATATGTAGCATCTGTTCATTTTGTTCTGACACTAAAGAACTCTAGACTAGTGGACCCACTTTGTTTTCTTTTTCCGTCTGCATGTACTCTTTCAAACAAAACAAACCCGCAACTCATTAATGACAAAGGAAGTAAAGCGAGAAAATATGTTTTTGTATTGTGACGTGATCATAAACATACTCGCTACTGTGGGTCATTTAGCTTTTTGAAACCTTTATTGTTTTTAGGATTTTTGTTTGTGCAGTGTGCGTGATTGACAGCTTTGGAAAATAATTTCATTGGATCAGGTTTGTGTTATTGAAATCCTGATTTCAGCCTAAGTCTGAAATGCTTCATTTCAGCTCCTGTCTCTTTAAGGCACTTTGAAGCTCTCCAGAACCCTCCTGCACTGTTTCTGTTGATGTCTCAATCTGAACAGATCTCAGTTGGAGTTTGTTTAGTTCTGTGCAGACAATGCTAACAATTAGCAACTTTTAAAGAGGGGGTATTGTGCTTTCTCATATTTTGACCATGTAACAATGCTGGACAACCATACGAAATGTGCAGGTTCTCAAACTGCTACATATTTCATATGTAGAAATCCCCGAATCTGTCTCTAAACTACTCACTACCTCAAAAGGGCTGGCCAATCACAGGGAAGGGGGTCCATGAATCAGGGAGCCTTAAAGAGACAGCAGCTAAAAAAAGTGATTTCTAAAACACCAGTGTGAGAAAAATATGGCATTTTTTGAGCTGTAAATCATGTTAAGCTACTACAAGGGAACCAGAGGGACAGTAAATAGCCAAAAAAGAAAGCACAATACCCTCTCTTTAAAAATTCATTCCATGCTTGTTTCCATTGAACTGTCTTCTCTCCTTACCAGTGCTTAATTTGGTTATATACATATCTACCATTATCAATACATTATATGTCACTTATATTTCCATATTACATAGCTTTACAATCAGTAGGCATTTTCTTAAATGTTGTATCATGAACATTTTCCCAGACTTAGTATTGTTTTTGGTATTCCCAAAAGTTGTGTAACCATGACATTCTCATAATCCACCATAATGCTTGTTTGTTAATTTTTGATTTAAGGTCTGACAGTAGTGGGTAACATTTTCTTCCATTCTGGCCTTGAATTTGTGGTGTTGTGCTGCGTTTCACACGTAGAGCCGGTCCACTGTTGTAATTTTAATATCAAGTTCCCTCTCCCACTTAGCCTTAATGCACATAGCTGAGGAGGCTTTACACTCTCCTAAAGTGTGGTTTAAGCACTGAGCTTGCCTTGAATTTTTTCCCATTATGTGTCTATATCATTATATCTAGCCGTCCGTTTGAGGTTTTCAGGTTTTGTATTTCTTCTCAACTGGAAATATCTAAAAAAAAATCTCCATCCTCGAGCCCATGTCTCTGTTTCAAATCCTGAAAACTCATTAGAGTACCTGTCAAGCTACATTACAGTTACAGTCTACATTAAACTACAAATGTTTATTTCTAATACTTATGTTTGGTTGCACTTCAAGCACCCAATTATCTGTTAGGACAAAGTTAAGAATTAATGTTTTATGATTCTATCAAGGCAAATTAGTCTTTGAATTTAAGTTACGATGGATCAAAGCATCTCACTGACAGAGAAATGCAAAAGTGCTCTGCTGATTAAGTTACAGAGGAAAATAACATTGATTTCTTCTTAGCTACTGTAATTATACTGGCTTTAGAAAGCAAACATAATCCAGTCTCAACTTCACTGCACAAACAAATCACTCAAAAAGGTTTTTCTTGCCTTAAAATGGTCATCATACGGTGAATGTGACCAGACTCAAGTCACAGTTTTGGATCTAGTTTATATTCACTCACCAGATTTCTTCTCCTTGAGGCAGCACAGGGTGAGGAACACTTCTCCTGGACCCTCTGTGATGCTTTTAAACGGTATCTGAGCTTCTGATGGGAGAGAATTCATATATATGAATAATGTTTACGGCAGTTTATATTGTTTGTCAATGTATATGTCTGATATAGCTGTTTATTGAGGGGTAAAAATACAGATATGAATATTCCATACAATTAATACATGGGAAAACAGAGATACCAAGTTCTCAAGGTAACTCTGTGTTACTCTGAGAGATGTTGTTGTTGATTTATGGGAGTCTAAATTGTATATTTGTCCATCTACTGTATATCATACTGTAAGATCTACTTTATGTACAGTCAAATATTTAGACTCTGCGTTCATGTGAAACCTGAGGCGTAGTGACAGGGGGATGAGTAGTTTCTGTGACAAAGAGCCAAACATTGCACAATTCCAGTTTGGGCCTCCCCTTCTAGATGACAATCTCTGTAATTAGGAACTGCAGATTCCCCGCGGATGGACAACGCCGTCCTCATCCCTCCCTTTAGAGAAGCGTAATGGTTTTCAGTGAGAAACCATTTCTGGTTCTGGTTCAAGGTTTCTATATGATTATAGGAATATTAAATTAACATCTACAGAGTTTGGTGGGTTTTTAGAAATTGTTTCCTTTGTGCGCTACATGATAAAACTTTGTTATATAAACAGAAGCCATATCCTCGTTATCACTCCACAGTGTTACTCCCATTTATTTTTCTGACTAATATCAGCTTATTTGTTTGTCCTGCTGTCCTGTTATGTTTTCCTGATGTGTCACAGTGATCCTCACAATCTCATTTGACTTTCAACCCTTGGAGCTCAAAGTATTCTTCAGAGCCAATATCCACAATTCTTTTTTTTCTACATTTTTTTTTCTTTTTTGGAAAACGTCAAAGCTCTAAATTACAACAAGTCCCAAGTGAGAGCTTTGCATATGATACTTAAAATTTCCAAAACCATTTACAGGACATTTTGCTACCAGTGTTGGAAAGTGTCAAACATCTCTTGACAAACACAATGTGTTTAACATCCACGTCAGTAAAGCAAGAAAACACTTTGAAAACTCATAATCTCTTTTCAAACCACCACTTAAGAGAGATTAGGAATAGATATGTTGTTGAAACTGCTGATGGGCACTCTCTAATGAGATTCAGCTGCTCTGTGATGAGCGAGTCATCTATACAGCTCCTTAAAGCTCACATAGGTATTCCCCATAAAACCCAAATTCCTTGTGGATTTTCAATGGCGTGTTTCCAAGAAGAATCTTAAGTTCTGGATAAGACACGTTTGACGTAATCTGCCTGCAGGTATGCAAAGCAGGTGGCGCTTTCCATAAAATACAACTTGTTTTTCACTCGGAGCCAAAACGTCAAGCGGATAAAGATTGATTTGAGATGAGCACGATGCTGAGAATGTGCTGGTACAGATGTTCTGTGCGATTGAACAATGAATTTCTTAATCAAACTATTCTATGTTTTTAGTTTTATGAGTACCAGGTGTTGGTTTGTGGGTGATTGATTTGAGGGTTATAAAAACAGAAAGCTACAGAGGCCATTTCACACCGAGAAGTCTGCATAATCATATGTAAAATACTTGTATTATTTTATAGCTAGATTTAAATTGGACTGAATCAGTAATTTTGAAATGATGGAATACAAGTCAAATCGTCTGAACATCAGCCCCCTAAATTCATGAAACTTCAAATCACTTATGATTCGAGATAATTTATTGAGTCAGATTGCATGTGATGAAAGAAGCTGCTGCGGAAACAGTATGATCGTTTTCACAAGAAAGCCTCCCCAACACCACAACCATCACATCCCACATCGGCCTCTGCAGATGGTGGGAAAGCCAGAAGGAAATCCCTGTGGGCCTCCAGTTTGCTTTGAAGCCACGCTATAAGCTGCTGCCTTGAGGGGCTGTAAAAGGCCGGCCTGTGGCAGCTTTGGCCACATGAACATCATCACTAATAACAACTAATAGCACACACCAAAAAAAAAAAGAACAAAACAAAACAAAAAAAACAAGTGTGCAGTTTTTGTTTTCACACACATACAGCCACATATTTTTTTCACCTTTAGCTCATTTAAATGCACAACAAAAATAATCCAGGACATTTTTCCCATGCTTTATCACAATACTGTGAGCAACTATTACACCAAGATTAGCAATCAGTCAATATTCACAGCTATTAACGAACAAGCAAAGGATTGTAAAAAAAAAAAAAATGCTGTTTTCCTTCAAATCCAAATACTGAGTAAACAAACAAGCGTACCATAACAATGACGTAAACACATTGGTGCAACACTTCCAGGGAACAAGACTGAGTCATGACAGCATCAGATGAATGGACTGCGTCATTATTAATTGAAGAATTTTCCAATCATTAAATGCATTTGGTAGTGTGTGGTAGATGACTGGGCAAAGACAGTTGATTTATGACCATGTGGATTCAGCCTTCTACTTTAAGAAGCACAGCACAAGATAACAGCTGTTTTTTAAACTGACAAAATTTTAAGTTAAGAAATAAAAAGTGTAAAACTGGGAAGGAAAATTTTTCACAACTAAGGTACAAAAAGTTCTTGTCGAGAGAAAAAAAAAAAACACATTAACCAGTGATTAACAGCAGGCAGACAGTGTTGCTAAAAATAGCTGATCGTACTGCCACAACTAACAGCTGGAAGAGTCTTTTCTTTTTTTGCGCATCTGGAGGTATGACGGTGTCCCCACAGTCTGTACATAATGTAAGAAACAAAATGTTACAGCTACAAGAGCCGACAGGCAGCCACTTCTTTCACACTTCCCCTTCAACATTCCCCGATTTCAACAGCCGTAGCTTTCCCATAATTAACCCTCTGGTGGCTGTTACTCACGTCTGTGGCCCCCCCGCTCTCCTTCTGGTTGCACACAGGCTACAGAGTGCTTGGCAGGGGGTTGTTGAGGGGACAGCGGTGGATAAAAATAACCTCTTGTTTGCTAACTGGCATGCTAAGACTCATGTTGTTGTTCAGGGAGCCAGACATGGACGCTGGATGTTTGTTTGGTACTATGGAGGAACCTGAAACCCCAGTGAGAATGACACTGTATGATCAGAGAGTGGTAGCCTTGAATGGTTTGGTCATTTCAGGGGTTATCGAATAAATTTTTATTACATGGTTGCATAGTGTAATAAACTTGTGTCTGGTTTTAATCGCTGTCTCTTTAAGGTTCTCCACTCCATAACCCCCCTTCCCTCTGATTGGCCAGCCCTCTGGAGACTTGTCGGGGGTAGACCTTGGTGTTTGAGGCCCAACCTTCCTTTGTGTCATGAACAAGTTGGGAGATCTTTATATTATAACCTCATCATTTCAGCAAGTTTCATGAAAATCTTGTGCAATTTTGAACGAAGCACTTTGAGCAGTTAACAGACAGATTCAAGTACTTCTACAACATATTAAAATGCTGCAGTTAGAAATACTGCATACGTGTATTTATTTGTACTTTTGTAGTGCCAAATCAAATATGTCAGCCAAAGCACATCTCTGCCTATTGACTCTGTGGCAAAAAAAAAAAAAATTAGTTCTCTGTTGATGTTCTGAATAAAGAAATATTGTGGCACAAGTTTTATCTACAGTGGAAATGTTCAGCTGAATGATAAGTGAAAAAACTGAGCAGGCTATATGATTATATTCCATTGGTTGTCCTGCACAGCAGGAGAGTCCAGTGCCATTGTAGTGTTAGCGAGCGCTCAATCAAATTGACTTTTTTTTAGTTATATTAACAAAACATTAGTAATGAAATTATATTCTTTTTAAATCATTTTTCTGTATAGCTGGGTAAAAAAAGGGGTAATGTAAAGTGAGTGGATAATTGCATAACTTGAACCAACAGCAATCCTGACTGGATGATGAATTTGTCAGTATTAACATTGTTGTTTGCAGGGGACAATATGGTTGAAATAAGTTCTTCAAATTTTATAAATATTTTAAAGTATAGACTCTTTCTTAAGAGCATTTCTAGTATCGTTAGTTTTTTTTCCTTCTATTTTTTGCATTAGTGCAGTAGAACTGCTACATAATAGAATCCCAGTGACTGTGCTGACTCATGGGGAAAGTTTCTTATGTAATGCCAGCTGTAGTCTTTAGACTGCATTAGATGTATGTGCTTTTAAGTCAAACGACATTAGCAGAAACCTTGGCACGTTCAAAGACTGATGTGAAGATGTCGTGGGTGGCGTAAAAAAATCATTAACTTAAATAAGTGCGAATGCATCGACTTACACAGAAGTGAGGCGCCAACTTTTGGCACCACAGAACTTTTCCATGTGGAAAAGGACACCAGCTCCAATAATTTAGTTTGGGATGTACAGTATATTCCCCATTATTTAAGAGATGAGTAAATTCAGATGTCCTCACCTCTATCTGAAACCTTTATTTTTTAAAAAGTTTAGAAAAATACACTCAACCTTGACACACTTATAAGTGATATGTGTGCTTTTGTTGGTGTCACCAGAGAATCGCACTCAGGATTTGCTTATTTGAAAAACAGGCAACTATAAAAGTCTACAGCTTCTGTCTCTGGAGACACAGACAGTGAGAACAGCTGGCTGTGAGAACAGAGTCCAAGCACAAGGGACATGATGAAAATACGATTAAAGTCACATTAAAAACGCATAATGCAACCTCAATAATTAGTGTTACGTAAAAAAAATAAGTCCCATTAATTTTCAAATAAAAGCAGAGCACAGAAAAAATGAAATGATTTTTTTCTTGAAAGATCAGAGTAAAAATAATCCAATTACGATAAGTCACACCACTTGTAACTTTAAGCCACTTCATTCTGATCGGACATGCATGCTCTATTCATCTTCTGTCATCTCGCTGCAACTGATTTACTTCCTGACTCAGCTCTGGGAAACAGTGAAGTTACCCTGATTACAGACATTTCCTTCCTCCACCATTCACAGCGATGCCTGGAATGGCTGCAGTATTTACTCAAGCCTGAAGCAGTACACTGCTGATCCCACACCCACATGGCATATGTATCATGGGCTGCAAAGGCCAAAGGTTCTTGGGAGAGTATCGAGAAAAAAAAACATAAAATCATATTCTTTACAAAGAGACACGTTATTGTAAGATAAACTTAAAAAAAAATGTCTGTACTGGTTGATTTCATTGGTACTGCTGTGTGACCTGTGACAGGACACAAAACTTCTAAATCAGTTCTATGCAGAGGCGAATCATCTCTCTGACTGTGGGCCCCCTGAATATTTTGCCTGCTCTTCCGACACAGCGAACTTTCCCCAAATAAAAACAAAAATGTTTGGATCTGGAATGATCTGGGAGGGACATTACTTAATAAAACTTGTTTGTTCTGCCACAGAAAACATAAGAGAAAGTTTTGAACATTTTTACTGAGAGGGAAACTTTGCACTTGTGGTTAGTATTTGTCAAGTTATCCATCATGATCAGGCTGATATGTGCATAGAGAAATATTTGCTGTTCTTTCTGTGATATACTGATGATAAATTTGTCCACCCAGTTATGGTGAGCAGTTCCTGGGTTGGATTTACACTCACAACCATTATCTAAGAATACTTTTCATAAATTTGACCTTTTTTGTTTACATTTACATTTTTTCCTTCTCCATTCATCAAAGCCATACTCTTCTTGGGCTCCCTGGTCATAGACTGTATAATAATACATGGATGAGTGAAGGTCAAAACTGAGTTAAAAAGTCAAAATTATAAAAGCAAAGCTTTATCTCATATTTTTGCTCTTTTTTTTCAAGCCTATGACTTTTTATCTCACATTTATGACTCATTTTGACTTTATTTTTTAATCTCATGATAAGGTCTTGCCTTCTCATAATTTTGACTCACTGCAAAAAAAAAAAAAAAAAAAAAAGAAAAAAAACTTAAAACGACTGTTTTTGTCTTACTTCTAGTTTTTAAAAAAAAAACAGTCGTTTTAAGTTTTTTATTAATTTTATTTTTTTACTTGCTTAGATTTCAGTGTTTTACAGTGTTGCAGGCGGTCACGAAATTGTATGGCAAGACAGTCTATCCCATGTTCTTAAAGGCACAGTAACTCCACCTGGAGAATAATGTGCAATCAGTAACTAAAACACACTCACCCAAGTATTATCTCTCCACACATCACTGTGCGTCTGGGTCCTGTTTGTGCACATGTGTTTGAGGCCTTTGTGTAAACAGTGGGAATAAAAAAAAAAAATTGCTCCAGGGATTTAAAAACAGAAAACAACTGATAACTTGGTGCTCTGTTAGTACTCTAAAGATGATGTCATTTGATGCTGTGTTTGGTAAAGTTCCTTCACAGCAAAAGACTCTTGTTATGCTGTGAGCCTTGAGATTCAGCAGATATAGATGATGGGAGGATAATTGGACTATATCGCCATCTAGTGGAATAATGTGTTGTTGTTTTTTTTTTGCAGGCGCATACATATCTTATACAACGCAAGCCCCTGGTGTAACCTTTTCACGTCCACAGTGAAAGAGTCCATTATCTCAGCAAGTAGTTATTGCTCTATTATTGATTCCTTAGAAATGATCAGCTGTGGATCTATTCAGCATCATGACCTGCAGACAAGTGGACTCCAAACTTTTTCACACATGCACATGCAGAAGACTCAAAGTGTCAAAACTGTTTTGAGTGGCCCACATCCACTGAGGAGTAAGATATCATATAATGAGAGAAAATATTAATAACAGTTATGTGCATACATAGATAAAACCTCCTGGAGGATTGACGGTGTGCCAATGAAACATTTGTGGAGTTTATTTCTCCTCATCTCGCTAAAGTAGACACCAGTTATGAGCCTGGATTTAATCAGACACAGGGGGCAATGAAGTCTTTATGAGGCACAATTTTATAAGTTGGCTCCTTCAAATCTGGGATGTTAAAATTATATCTGAAGTGTTGCTTCAGTACCACCCAGAGATAATTTTAAAAATCTTTTCAGTCCATATGCCCTCCTTTCATCTCTGTCCATATATAGAGCTGAGATTGAAGCTACAAGAGAAGGATAATATTAGTCAGTGATTGTCTCCCCCGGAGGCGAATGGTTGGAATGAATCCATCATGTTTCTGCAGGACATTATCTGCTCTGAAATATCCCGCTTACATTAAAATGAAGCTTGATGAGGTAACCCTGAATGGGACACTGCTTTGAATCACAACTGTGATTATTTTTCTTTTTTGTTTTTACAGATTATCTGAATAAATAACCAGAAAACCAAAGTTTTAATGCAGTACTTTCTTCATCGTTGTGTTTGTGTCAGTTCAGTGCCCTAAGTTTTAAACAGGGCTTTTTACTGAATGTTGTTCCAGTTCTGGGCCTATGCCGCATCCTAAACTAGACCAGCCATTGATTGTTTCTGCATCAACTTGAGCTCCTTCATTGATTGACACAGAGAAATATGCTGAGTCATGGTATCTTCAACTAAAAAGGATACAGCTGAAACGGCAGCATGGATAAATCTGACTTCTTCAGCACTAGATGGAGCTGTGAAAGACACCCTGTCTTCACCCACCCTGGGTCAGTCCCATTATTTGCTTAATGTACTGTCTTATTCATCTCAGATGCTAGAGTGTATGACTACTTTTCCCTGTACAGCGAAACTTATTTACATTTTTCTAGGTTTGCCTCTATTTTTAAAACTATTGGAGCCATTTCATAGAAATTATATTTTCATCTTACAAAGATATTTTTCTTTATTTTATCTAATTTATTTTTAATTATAAGTGAAAAAAATGACAATATAGAGTTATTTATAAGTAATAAAGATGTCTTCTCTGGTATAACCCCATCAATGCATCATCTGCCCTGATTAAAGAAGCCATGAGATCAAGAACAGACTTAAAGATGGTTGGCACAACAGCACCCAAAAAGTGAAGACATAGGTCATGAAGCCCCCCTCTTCCATGTCGACAAAGGGACATGGGTGAAAGTAGAAAATTTCATTTGAACATGTTTTCTGTAACAACATTTTAATGCTGAACTTTTTAAATTTTTTTTTAAAGATTGCTTTCAATGAATCATCTGACTTTAAAAAAGAGGGGATGTGACATGATGAATGACAGCACTTGCTACCCCGACAGGGCTCCATAAGGCTTGTCTAATCAGAGGGAAGGGGGTTTGTGGAGCGAGGAGCTTTAAAGAGACAGCACCTGAAAGAAAACACTTCATACAGAGGCAAAAACAAGGGTTTATTTAAATCTTGTAAGTCTTGTTAAGCTAATCCGGGTATTCGAGACAGTATAAACCTTGAAAAAAGCACAATACCCCCTCTTTAATCTTTTTTGAACAATGTGAGAAATCAAGACTTTATAATGATGCTTTACAGACATTTGAAATTAAGTTTGTTTAGTTTCTTACTTAAAAAATTTGCAGTTATGTTGATTTTTTCAAGAAGCAGTTCATGCTGCACCCCTTTTTGAACTGGTAACTTGAACACTCATTTAGTTGTCATACAGTATGTTGCTCTCTCAGTGTGGCTGCAGTTAGGTCCTCAGAGTCTGCAGCAGTGTTTAAAGCCCATACAAATAAACCAGCCTCGACTTGGCTCCTTCTGAATGTAAATGTCAGAACAATTTGAGGGATGGGACTCTGTTATTTGGCAGAAACTTCAGTGGCACCACAACGGTTTCTGAGCTCCTATCATCTGGAGAAGCATGACATTTGTTTTAAATAGATAAGCGGCAAAGGGTTGATATGAAAGTCCCCTGGGAGGAGTGGCTGAAAAACTTAGTAGCCTTTTTCTTGTCCTTGTTTCTATCAATAGGATGTAGTTTATGGTTTTTCATTAGCATTTCTATAATTACTCCACTTTGACATGAGAAAACACTCTTACAGTTTTAGACATACAGCTATCTGTTTGAGGAATACTCGGCACATCACAACAGCTCTCCCTCTCTCTCTTTGCTTTCTCTTAGACTTTTTTTTGCATGTGAGAACAGACATTTAGTGTTTTCACATAATTGCAGATGAGGATATTTTGGGCAGTTCTGAGACTTTACCTCAAAGGTCAAATATAGTCTGAATTTGGTTTGAGCCAAATGTCTGCAGCGTGTGTGTTTGTGTGTATGCACACTCCTAACAAATTCTCCCAGAGTGCATGTTGGGGGAGATCAGCTTTGCTCCAGTAAAACCTGTGGGCTGAAAATAGGCCTGATCGAAGAATAGTGTTTCATATTACATTGCACAGGAGACCTGTGCAGGCAGCTGAAGAGTCTCCTGATGTCCCCTTCACTTTTCTAAACGGAGGTCTCCACTTCTCCCGAACAGCAGGAATTGGACTCTTAGAGGACACCAGTCAGGGTCATAGTATCACAAAGGTATACAACACATTATAGTATAGTAGAGGACATTACGATAAACTAGTGAGTGTTCCATCTGAGGGAACAATGTAGTTTTAGATGGTTTGATGTGTTTTCTAGTGTTGTCTCTGTTATTTTTTTCTGCATGGTTTGAGTTGTTATGGTTTTTGACAGGATTAAATCCATGGCCGGGTTGAGGGGGAGGGCCACTAAGTCCCCCTTAGAAAGGTGCTTGGCCTTTCCAAAGTTTTGCATCATGATTGTCAATTTGAGGTAAGATTGTGTTAAAATGAACTCTTTTAATTGAGTCATAAAAGACTGATCTTTGCATATTTCCATACTTCTAATTTTTTTTTTTCCTGAAAAAAATTGGCTTTTAAATCAATGTAATTTAAAATTTTGGACTACAAATACTGAACAAAAATTACGAACAAATGAAAAACCCTTTGAGGTCTAAACTGTCACCACAGGTATTCTTTTCAAAATTGTCACCCAAAAAAAAGAATGACCCGATGTCAGAACTTGAACGGTGTCTGCAATAAATGTGAGTGAAATATGATCGATCATCTTTGTTTTGAATAATAATACAATAAGTAGCTGTATTATTCTTAAAGACGTATGAGATTTGAAGCCCTGATCTGAGAGGCTTTCTGGTAAATGGACCAGTGTTTAAATAGCACTTTTCTTGTCCACACACCACTGACAGAGGAAGCAATTTGGGGTTCAGTGTCTTGCTCAGGGACACTTTGGCATGTAAAAGCAGGAGCTGGGATTGAACCTTCAACTTTTTGCTTGAGAGATGACGACTCTACCACAATCATCCGCCTTTGTATCTCCTTTTTAATATTCCAATGGCTCCCCATGGGGTAACATTTTAAAAGTTAAAAAAGTATTTTTTTGACTGTACAGCTATTTATTATATGTGAAATGTCATTCCTTATTACAAAAATCTAACATTTTCTTTTATTCAAATAAATTTCCCCAGTCAAACGAGAACCAAAATATCTGAGACATTATTGTTTTAAATTTATTATTATATGCATGTGTAAAATTTCAATTATGCTTGGTACAATTTAAAAAATATTCTGACCTTCTTGGCCTTCTGAAAAAAAGAGGTATATTGCATGGTTGTGGTATGTTCCTGAGGTTATAAATGCCTTTTTACAAAAGTAAACCAAGTGTTCAAACATTGGAGAAAAGGCTTTAGACCTCTAATCATTCAGCTCAAACTTACTGTGCTCAACAATACAGTGTCTGTCTTCCATTCATGTATGAGTGTATAAAGTTAGACATCTCCCCTCATTTCTGCTCTGTAGCCACTAAAAATAACCACCAGCACAGTAAACCGTGTAATAGGCAGTTTGAGGACTGGCTCAGCTGGGACTGGACAGTTCAACATTATTGTTACAGTCAAGTCACATTTCTCTGTGATATATGCCAAGGCTGTCAGCCCAATTTGGGATATCTGTGCTGTGACAGGTCCAGTTTTTCCTCCCTCCAAGCTGCTAATGTTCCCGCCACCAAAAGCATTATGACCACCCTACAGACCAACATATCTGGGTCATTCACACATAATGTAGCGCCTGCAGCAAGAATGTTTTTGAAAGGCAAGGTGAACAGGCAAAGACATCTGAAAATAGCCACCTACAGCTGTGATTCTTAACATGGTAGAAAATGAGTCAAGCTTTGAGTGAAGCTTTAGTTGTTTTACAAATGACGTGGCAGCTGGGTCACTTGGGTAAAAGCAGACGTCATTTTCATATGATGTATTTGAATCCGTTGAAGCCAGACAACCTTCAAAGTGATTCCTGAGAGCAGAGGTTTTTATGATGTAATGGGGAATTGTGTTCTTTTGATTACTCTAACTGCCTACATTGGCTAACAGCACAGTAACATCGCTTGCTTAGAAAAACTTGGCTTGTTCTACAAAATACAAAACAATCATACTTTCAGTGCCCATAAAAGACAAACAGCTTTTTCATGGCTTCAAGAACCATTAAAGAAGCCAAATTACTGTGGCAGAGTTTGGTCGGACCTAAGGCTTTGACATAATACAAAACATTTCAGTGGTTGGGGTTTCACAGATGCACAAATACCACTTGAGCTCAGCCATAGGCTTCCAAACGACTGTTTTAAACAACTTAAAGAGGGGGTGTTATGCTTTCCTAAACAGATGTAAACTTTACTTCTTTGTTCAGGAAGGCATAACACCCTGTCCAGCATTGTTACTTTACAATGCTGGACGTCAATACAAAACGTAGGCAGATTCTCAGGCTGCCACATATTCATATGTTGTAGAAATCCCCAAATCTGTCTGTAAACTGCTAAAGTGATTTGTTCTAAAAATAGCACAAGATCTTCTTGAGACTTTCTGAGATGACAAAGTTATCATGAAAGGATCTCCTAACTTCATGTCGAATAGCAGTGATGGGACTCAAACACTAAAGTCTGCCCCTGACAAGCCTCTGGATGGCTGGCCAATCAGAGGGAAGGGGGTTAGTGGAGCAGAGAGGCTTAAAGAGACAGCGGTTAAAACAAAGTGTTTCGGGCAGGGGCTGAAATAAAAGTTTTTAAAGCAACAGTGTAAGAATGTGTTCTCTCTTTGCTGCAGGTCCTATTTCACAGTCTTAAGCTCAACAGGATCGTGAAGGCGGAGTCTTTTGCTTGGCAGTAATATATACAGTCTTAAAACAACATATGTACTTTTAACAGTACAGTCAGAATGATACCAGTGGCTTAGGATTTACTCCCAGCAGTCAGGAAGCTTGTTATTCCCTGTGAAGATCTCATAGTTAGAATAGAAGTAAACTCTCATAGCTCTATAATGAGCCTGCCATACCACTGAGACTTGACAATGAAGCGGACCAGCCTGAAGAGGCAGCCACCCTGTTGCTTGACAGCTGACTGGAGGAAATGAGCAGAGCATCTGACGGCCGCCTGAATGGTCTGTGAGGTATCTACTGCCAGGCGTCACTGCTGACACTTCTCTCTGTGGAACAAGATGACCTAACTTCCATCGAGACTGCACTTTTTTTTATTAGCTTTTGGGCCTGATAGCTGCTGCATCATGAATCTGTCAGTGAGAAAACTCACTGCATATTGTTTGTTTGTAATTAATCTGACTCTATATTCACAAGCAGCTTTTTCAGTGAAGTTTCAGTAATTTAAAAGCATCTTAAGCTGAGAAAAGGTCAGATTTCCCATAAGTGTGCAAAATGTACATTATTTAGCAAAAGTGTAGAAGTTTAGTCAGGACATACTAACCTCACTTTTAGAATTTTTTTTTTCATTGTAGCTACAAGTCAGACTTAAAAACAAATCTTGAATTTTAATAATAAAACACAAAGATCCAGGATGAAAAATGTCTTTTCAGTCTAATTTGGTTGAAAGTTATGAAAATAAACTTGATAAGGTGATTTATGTGATCAATGGAGCATTTTCTGCACAGCTGTCTTTTAACATTTCCCACTGTTATATTTAGTGTGCTTCAGCTCTAACAGTCAAAACACTAACTTTCAGACAAACAAACAAAAAATGCCCTTCACTGAAATAAGAAGACAGGTGGACAGAAAAGAAGAGTCCAACTTCTAAAACAGAAGTTCCTAAAAAAATATATTTAAAAGTTTATTCTTACAGTCTTACAGCTTTAAACTCAGTGAGGTTTTGAAGACTATTTCCAGCTACAGAAGAGTCAGGTGTTATATTTCCTTTGTCTCTGTAACTCAATGTTGTCAGGAGAAAAACCTGCAGGTATGACAGCCAGCAAACATCACAGAATGACTCTTGTTGTGGTCTATAAAAAATGACTGTGACCAAGAGATTGAAAAATAAAGTTTTTATAAATCCTTAGTGAGTTGGCTGACTGAAATGCCACAAAATAGTTACAGAAAAAGACTAATTCCTCAACTTTCTTTGCAACACTTGAGAAAATTTTGAATGCACACTGAACATTTTTTTACAATTCAAATGCACTGCCAGCACATCCTGATATAACAAAACTGCAAAATAACTAAATAACTAAATAATAAACAAAAAAATAAAAATACAAGCAAGGATTTATATTGCATTTTTAGTTAAAAGTATGTCTTATTAGGCTTATTTGAGGCAAATTCACCTGAAAACAAGTTCAGAAAAATGTCTTATATTAGAAAACTCTCGATAAAATACACTTGTTTAGTTTCTTGTATTTAGACATAATTCTTAATTTGTTATTCTAATCAGATATTATTTTTTACTAAAAATAATACATTAACACTATTTTTTGCAGTGTGAAAAGCCTTTGTGAGATGGTAGCCCACCAAATATTTGCACAAAAAAGACAAATCCCGATAAAACAACAACAATCTCAAGAAAGTAAGTAGAGTTAAAGTAGCAGCTCTGAATGTCACACTACGTCTTACTTTGATATCTTTTACATCTCAAAGTAATATCCTGCAAATCTACTATCAGGTGATGAAGTACTTTTCACACTCTCGTACGCTATCAGGCCTCCCTCACTCATTGTCATCCCAGCTATTTTGTTCTGTTACCATGACAACATTTCTCTGCACATGCCTTTCGATGGTGTGGAAAATGAACATGGAGACAAAGGAAAATGTCAGACCCTTAGAAGCAATTATCGAACACGGTAAAATAGTCACTAGTGGCTGGCTTCCACTACCAATGACTCAAATGCTTACTGAGTGCATATCCCATGTTAAGATGTACATCGTACCACTTATAGTCTCTGTCTTCCTGGCTATCTTTAGTCAGGGAAAGTGTGTCGCTCTATCGTATGAGCCAATCCTTCACTGTCATTCTGCATTAATTAAAGCAGTTAAACGATCAAAGTATATAATGTCCAAACTACACTTACATGTTGTATCCTGGATGTGCACATTTAGCACATTTGTCTGGGGTAAAGAGGTGAGCTATTTTCCCTGAGTGGATTATGTTTTAGTGACGGTGGTAAAAGTTGCTGTTGATGATACAGAATTTATTACAAAGAAGAATAGAGAGTACTGGACTGTATAGATGATGTATAGCCAATGTGAATGTACAGCAATTTTAGTAGTGTTAATGAAGGAAAAATGATGCTGCACAGCAGACCAATATCAAGAGTTGTGGTCCGTGTCTTTTTCAGACTGCGTGCATAATCTACTTCTGCTACACCAGGCCGACGTGGCTACTACGCTGATTGCTCTGTACATGCAAAGAGCAGAGCATTTTCTGACAAAAAATGTCTTTATAAACAGCCAAAATATTATGACTGACAGGTGAAAGGTACATAACACTGATTATCTCTTTATAATGCCACCTGTTAGTGGATGTGTTATGTTGGACAGCAGGTGAGCATTCTGTCCTTAGGCAGGGAGTATGAGGATGTAAGTTTTGACAAGGACCAAACTGTGATGGTTAGATGGGGCTGAGTATCTGCAGCTCTTGTTGGGTGCTTCTAGTCTTTGAGTAAGGAAAACCAGGTAGCCTGTGACAGGTTCAAGGGCAGCCAAGGATCAGTGATAAGTGTTAGGAGTAAAGCCTGGCTGTATAATCTGAAAATGTTAATGCTTAGTCTGAAACAAAGGTGGCAGAATACACATCATGCCACAGTTTGTTGTGCAGATCTGCTCAGACCCAGCCTTAAACAGGATTAGGCAGATGGTTGCAATGCAATGGATGATTGGTGCACCATGTATACACATTGTAGAGACAAAGTGCACCCACAAATGGAGGTTGTGAACATTTTTCATGTTTTGCTCTCTCACTTTGAAGTTAAGAGCCTCAATTCAAGCCGACATACAGCTGAGCAGAGGCCATAACCTTGGGTCATAGGACAAAAGTCTGCGAGCATGACTCAAAAAGTGTAGCATTTTACTGACAAAATACAGCGTCAGAAATCAAATTTGTCACATATTTAGGGAATGATATTTTGTCAAAGATGAGAAAAACCAAACATGAACAATGATATTCAGAATGGGAAAAGGTCAGCATGCTAACAGAAAGATTTCCTGTTAGAACGCTATATCAGCTTTCGATCAAAACCTCATACTTGTTTATTTGTATATGTTTACCAAAGCTGTTACCAAAGCTATGCTAACTCTCTACACAAAATCCAGAAAGAAGGTTTAATGTTTGCTAAAGGTGTAGCTGTAAAAGTGCTACATTGAAATGACATAAAAGGCTCCTTTCATGGAGTTTGAAGTTTGAATTCAAATAATTATGGGCTATTTTAGGATTGTACATTTATATCACAGGAAGAAATGTTGATTTACGTCCGAGGTGAAATTGTATCAATCTTATTAAAAAAATAAAAATAAAAAAGTGGCCCTTGAAATCTTCTTCCCTTGAACCTTTTCAAAGCACTATTGTTAAAGTGACAAAACGATACAGCAACTTCATAAAGAGAGCAGATAAATATAGAGCACAGAAGTAGACTCGACTGGACTTAAAAGAGAACACAGGCAGACAAAGAACTGATGTATCAGGAGCAACTCAAAAGTAGATCAAAATCTTTGTCACAGAAAAGTTTGAGTGTGACACCGCAGCTTTTCCACTTTCATGACTTCTTCAGTAACATCAAAATAATGTCAGTGTTTTGTCACGCCTCAGTTAAACACTGATATAACCTGTCAACCCCCTCACATTTCTTAAAGAGTGTTGACTGAATCATTTTACAAATAACTTGATCGTTGGCTCCATTACTAAAAAAATGGAAAAACAGGGGACTACCTGCTGAGAGAAAATGCCTAGTCCTTCAACATTCCCGTGAGACCTGACCAAGACTTTTATGTTGATGACTGGTTTAAGTCAGGCTTCAAAAAGTCGAATCTGGCTTCAAGGCAAACCACAGAATGGACCCTGTTCAGGGCAGAATTCAACACCCCTGATTTTGAACATTTTATCCATCAAACTTGGAAAAAATGTGCAAGTCTTAATTGTTATTTTTAGCCTCGTTCATTCCTATCTTTAAAAAAGTTGATTATCACGCTCATGAGTCAGAGACCAGTGAGTCTGAGAATGTTGTTCCTCCAGGAAGCGTTCTTAGGCCCATTTTATTTCACTGTGCATGCTTCTACTCTGCCATAACATCTCTCGACACCCAGTCCATTTTCTTTTTATGCAGATGACACTCAGTTTCACATATCAGTCACACTCCACAGCACAGCTGCACTCCAATCCCTTTTTGATACTAAAGTATAGATTAGCAAGACCTATTTGAAATTCTTTTAGTGGTAGTTTTTCCATGACAGACCTCCCTCCATTGCTCGCCATGATATTACTCACTTTTGTGCTTTTGAGCCTGAGTCATTCCATGATAAATGATAAACAGTTACAAATCAAATCACTCACATAAGGACTACAACAAACCAACTGCATGAATGTCTGACCAGACTCTCTCCCCGTCTGAGTAGATCAACGACAGTCTCATCTGCTCGCCTGCTCCCAACCAAAGCATGGCATTTTTGGCAAAGATTCAGCTTCAAGAGTCATGCAGTTGTCCTGCTTCAACCAAATGAACATTAAAAAAACATAACATTGGCATGGATGGTTGTACATATTTCATAACTGCAGTCCCCATGGGTTTAGTTGGGTAGGAACAAACTAGTTCATCTGTGCAGTCAGGTTTACTTATGCTGTTGTCTGCCAATCAGTCCTTGGTCCCTGACTGCTTTGGAGTCTTGTCCATTTCATTTAGGGACGAAAAAAAAAAAACAAACAAAAAAAAAACCTCTGGATCTTTATGGTGGCAGTTATGTAACTTTCACAAGATTTGAAAAGCTGAACCACTCATATTTCCATCTGCTGATTGCTAAATCTTTTCAGGAAGCTCTGCATATGGCCATGTATGTAACCTAATATTCTGGTAACCATGGAAACATGAGCACGTCAACAAGGCTACATCCCTGATTAATAGGTCAAAAGCTGTCGAAACTGTTGTGCTTGTATCAGACTGAAGAGCTTGCCAGATTATTAAGCTCACAAAAAGTGTTTCAAGAATAATAAGCAGTTCAGTATAAGTTCTTCTTTTTAATATCTCTCTCTCTCTCTCTCTCTCTCTCTCTCTCTCTCTCTCTATATATATATATATATATATATATATATATATATATATATATATATATATACACACACACACACACAATTTTGACACAAGTCAAATCACTGCAAAAGCTGTCATCCCTGTGATGATGCATTGAAGAGAAAGCAGTATTAGCAACTTCCAGCATTAGCACTTCCAAATAGGAAAGTGCTGATTCAGCAGGCACCTGACAAATTCATCCATCATTATCACCCAAGTTTCACGCATACAACACTCATTTTCATTATTTCATTTTTACTTGGACAATGTACATTCAAAATGCATCATGAACTGAAAAAAGTAGTTATGTCTAAAACATTTGTATAACATTCAATTAAATCCCTACTAACTGAGTTGATTAAAGAGTTAAATATAATTAAGGCAATTTGTTGTATTTCTGTGAGTTTTAAAAGAATATGGATCAAAGATTAGATTAAAAAGAATAAACAGTTTAACTGTGTAATACATGATCTTATATTTCACAGTATTAAAGAATGTTTCATAGGGTGTCATTTACAAAGCAATAAAACCAGCTGCTGTATTGACGTTTGTGTTACTCAGCTGTGACTCATCATATTTTTTTTTACACTTTTACAAATAAACTTTTACAAAAATGAAATGTCACTGTTGTGAGTTTTTTTTTTTCCTTTATAAAGCTATAGTGTTTTTCATTTGAGCAGAACTCTAAAGTTTCATCCTTAGGGACTGTGCCAAACTATTTATAGGGAACTTTTAAGATGCACAAAGACGAGACAAGCACAAACTCCCCTGACAGCCAATTGTAAATAAAACTAGCCTCTCATGGTGAAGACGATTCAACATCAAACAGAGATTTCTCAAGTGGCAGATGGTGAGCCTCCTTTCTCTAATCATAATTTTAGATGAAAAGGTTCCTCTAAAAATAAATTGCCAACTTGCTCTTTTGCTGATCCCTGCTTGTCAAGGCCTCCTCATCTGTTTTCGGTTTGTAAATGATTGTAATTAATAGCTGAGGGTTCATGGTTGATGCATAATCCGTTGTATAACACAAACTCTGGATTAATCTGCATGTGATCAGAGAGTTGTAAAGGTTAATCAAACTTTAATTCAGTTGTTAATGTTACATTCAAAGAGCTAACCAGCAGTTGTATTATATAGGCTACATAATAACTTCTTAAAGACACTCCTCGGGAAGTAAAGACTCTGAGTGTGTGAGATGCACCAGCTGGTGGAGTGTGTCATTTCGCCCATCCAGGCTGATGGTATTTTCAAACAAAGCTTGACCTGCACAGGTTGTTGAACAGCATGCAGGTGCTAAATTTAACTGCCATACTGCGTGTCCACCCCGAAAAATGAACTTGTTTCAACAGTGTGGGAGAGGTGACTATAACAGATCCAAGGAGGGCTTCTGTTCTAAATAAAACTGTTAAATTTTAACATATTTTAATTGTTTGACTTTCAGAGTGAGGTAACTTTTGAAGCTCTGCTCCTCAGTTTACAGGACCAATTAGTTTGAGGACCAATAATTAGTTTGATACTTTTCTGTTAAATACATGAATTACCTTAAGTTTTTTATGACAACTGCACAATGACACCTTTTCAGACAGGTTAAATATCAGTTATGGAGGAGAAAGTCTTTTTTGTCTCTTTCTATGTGTTTAAGTGGGCATTTCAACATAAAAATACACAAGTTATTACAAAAGTAGCTCAAAACATGCTCACACATTGCCAGTGGCAGCACAAGCTAGTATTCATAAACTTAACATTAACAACGGCACTAACGCCACAGTGTGTTATTGGACTGCTTCAAGTTAAGCTCAAGATTGCTAATTTGTATTTGACCTGAGTAAATTAAATGTCAAATGAAATGTTGAATCCGCATGCTAAAAGTAAAAGTATTGGTCCTTGTGATTTTATCTTTTACATTTACAAATGAAAACTCTGGAGTTTGTGTCAATATTGGCGGCCCCTGGATCACTTTGCTCATTGTTCTGGAAACTAAAATATTCTCCAAAATATATAAATATAAGAAAATATAAGCTCCAGGGAGGAACTTTTGGTGAGTGTTGACTTTGGTGTCCCCTGGGGATAAACCCATAATTTCCTCTTGTGTCGTGTTTTCAGTACCGGAAATTTCATCCTGATCTTTTTTAAACAGTAAACACAAATGTCACTTGCTTTAAATCTGTGCAATAGAAACTTTAAAAATGAGGGATTTGGCAAAGTGATTGACTATTTTGTCAGCAGCATCATTTAGAGGCATCAAAATGATCTTTATAGAAAAGTTTCCAGTTTTCTCAGTTGGTCTTGATTGCTTTGTAAATCATATAGAGGCATTGATCTTCACAACCAGTTAAAAACTCACAGGAGCTTTCCTTATATTTGGGTCTCTTTTCTAAAATTATAAATTTCATGATCCATCAAAAATTTTCACTGGAGGACGATGAAATCTCAGCAGGCTCATTTAGCACCTGGACTCGCTCTAATTTTGTATTACATGTAAAATGTGTTACTTCATGTAAGTCCAATCTTGGAGGGATTTTGAGACAAAGTCTGTTTTTCATGCAGTGTTGCCTGAAGACCCAAATATCACAGGGGTCTTTTATTGCTTGAAGATTGCGATATCCCTGAAAATGTTTTTTTTTTTTTTTTATTTGTGTTGAGGAACTTTTTTTCTGATGAACAGTCTGTTGAGTCTTTACTCATACAGTCTGTCACAGATTGGTGGACCCCTCCTCATTTCTACTTCTAACAGACTGAGCCTCTCTGAATTGCCCTTTTAATACTTACTAATTTGTTCAAGGTTCTTTCCCTGAAATTATTTTCAAGGACTTTTCCAGGACACTGGTAAAAGGATGTGATAACTTGTCACTGTAATGTTGTCACGTCATACACTGTTACATTTCCCTGTCCGCCCCATTCTTTAAAGCAGGGGTGTCAAACTCAAATACGAAGTGGGCCAAAATTTTAAATTGAACAAAGCCGGGGGCTGAGGTTGAACAAATGAACGTTTTAATATGGAACCAAACAAGTTTTGATTTAACAATGAATATTGAACAAGCAAGGCTTATATAACTTTAAAGTGCAGGTGTGCAAAATCGAGTTGTTAATAATACTAATACTAATAATAATGATACTAATACTGCTACTACTACTAATAATAATAGGGGTGCGCTGGAGCTTTCAGCCGAAGGAGTGCGCATGAAGACGGATCACTTTCTTCCTAATACATCCATGACCGCTACCATAGACACAGAGGAGGAGGGGTGTCTGCCTCTGTCCTAATTGACGCGCCAAAACAACAGCAGAGCATTATGGGATTTGTAGTTTAAGCGGTGAATGCGGTGTTACAGCGCTGCCTCCGTATAATACCGGTGGGCCAGCTCTAATATTAATTTAAAATTGCCTCGCGGGCCAAAAGTAATTACACTGCGGGCCAAATTTGGCCCGCGGGCCAGAGTTTGACACCTATGCTTTAAAGTGTTCTTCTCTACTTTGTGACCTGCATTTACCAAGATGGTCTCTGTTTATTACTCAGACATTTGTTGTGCAGTCTATGATGATAATTTATCCATGAAAAAGAGTATGTGTGTGACTCTTTGGAGTTGACAATCCATGTTGCCAACATCATAAGACTTTCTGCAAAACTTGCAATATGCTGACACCTCTCCTGGTCAGTCCCTGAACTTATGAATTTGGTCTTTCTGACACTGTCTGTCACTACTGTAATAACAGGACTGTTTATTACTGCACATTTTTGTTGTTTAATAAACCTGAATTGCATTTGATTTGTTTAAAAATTACAAAATAATCTCATGTTGACTGATTGATAGCTGTAATGCTAATTTAGCCATGTTAAATCAGATCAATTTATGGTAACAGCAGGGAGAGAAAAACCTCATACTCACAGACCAATTCAAGCTTCACTTTTCAGCTTTCAGTCACAAGTTTTGTCTCTTTGTGCGAAGTCCTGAAAAGACACTAAATCTAGCGACAAAGCCAATTGGAAGCACTTGGTTGCAGGACTGTTCTAAGTGGAAAAGCAAATTTGATTGGCTGGTCATTTTCCAGGATAACTTAACCGTTTCCAGGACATTAGACCTTTTTTCATGTTTTCCATGCCTGAAAAATTGGTCATTTTCCAGGAGGCATGGGAATCTTGTTGTTATATAAATAAGTATTTTTTTTTTTTTCGAAGACGCTTCATCAGTTGTTTTATTCCCAATTTTAGCATTACTTAACTTTCTCCACTGTTTTCCTGTTCTTTTCCCAGTTTTTTTTTTTTTATTAGACATGTTGCATCAAATTTAATAATGTTTTTCATAAAATAATAGCATTCTTCAGTGTCATTATTTGATATGTTGTCTTTCATATTTTCAAAATATTCAAATCTGTTTCTACCAACTCATTACAAATTTTATGCAAGTACCGGAAGCTTATATCCAAGTCAAAGTCCATGTATAAATTCAACTGTCCCAGCATAACTATTTTTATTAATACACGCTGTTTGAGTTTTATTTTAAAATGTTCGATTTGTGAATGAATATAAATTTATCATTATGTATTACGTGGGACTATATATGCATTAAATATTCCATAGTTAGCTCTAATAGCGTGGCAGTACATATAGGTTAAAATGTCGCACTGGAATTATTGTGTGAACCAGATCTGATTTTACACACTAAAAAAATTGACATGAGTTTTAAAGTCACTCAGCTCTCTCTCTCTCTTTCTCTCTCTCTCTCTCTCTCTCTCTCTCTCTCTCTCTCTCGCTCTCTCTCTCTCGCACACACACACGCACTATTACTGGCTCTCTCCCCCCAAATCCCCTACTCATTGGCTATCTTCTTGTGTTGTCTCTCACTCTCCGTGTCTGTGACCAGCTCTGTGGAGACAAGCAGCCTCAGAGGTGTCTGACGTCCTCCATCACAGTCAGGTGAATCACGCTGGTGAAGTCAACCTCATTACCAACTGTTTGCTCAGGTGCACAGCTCTTTGAAAGAAAAACTGAGCTGCGATTCTTTATTTGAAACATCTGACTGAAGGAGGGAAAAGTCTGAGCACGCACGGTACCTTTGCGCATGGAAGTTGGAATCATCCTTGTTGAATTTACGCATGGCTGTGTCTCGTCTCTTTGGAAGATGCGTCAGGGCGCTTGAGAGCTTATCGTGGCGTCAAGAGGGATAAAAAAAAGTGAGAAATGATGCGGGTGAATGAGCTGCTGCTCGGTTACTTTCTGGTGAAAGTTGTGGTTTGCGACGCGGAGGGGGAGCAGGGTCGGACCGTCGACGACTTCATGTTTGTTAGCGGGTTTAACGACTCCAAGGAAGTGGAGAGCGTCTCCACAGAGAGCCCGCAAATAGAGGACAAGTGTCGCGGCTATTACGACGTGATGGGCCAGTGGGACCCGCCGTTCGTGTGCAGCACGGGTAGCTATCTGTACTGCTGCGGCACCTGTGGCTTCAGGTTCTGCTGCGCGTTCAAGAGCTCCCGGCTGGATCAGACCACCTGTAAGAACTACGACACCCCGCCATGGATGATGACAGGGAGACCCCCGCCGAAAGTGGACCCGGCGCTGGAAAACGCGAAGGATAAAACCAACCTCATTGTTTATGTCATCTGCGGGGTCGTGGCCATAATGGCACTGATTGGAATTTTCACCAAGCTCGGTTTGGAAAAGACGCACCGTCCGCAGCAAGATGACATGCCGAGGTGGGTTCTCACTTAACCTCTTCTGTTTATTGTTCGTATTGAGATCTTATCGGTATTATTTTAGCTCCCCACTAGCAAAACATCTTGGATTTAACCAATCTTTGCGCAACTCTCCAACAAATCCATACATTCCCTTACAATTTACAGAGCAAGAAGTAAAGACAAAGATTTTAAGTTACGCTAGTATTTCATATTCAAAAATCGAACTGAAATCAAAATGAAATTTGGTCGGTTGGGAAACCAGGCTCTTCTTTCTTCCAGTTTGAAAGATTTTGTTGCATTACGCTTTAAAAAGACATTAACTTTGGTTTGAAACATTAATCTCAAGTGCAAACTGCAAGTTGTGATATGACACTTGTTATGGATGTGTGCACCTTTAAATAAACGTTTTATTTATTTTATTTAATTTAATAAAAAAGCCAAGATTGCAAGTTGTCAGTGTGGATTTAGCAGGGAACATCTGATCATTTTCAGCACATTGCAGTTGACTCCAAACAATCAGAATCAGACTTTCATCGAGGTGTGATACCCTTCTGACTCCCCCCTCAAGCCTGTACTTACCATAAAGCATCCCTTAAGTGGCTTTAATCACCATGCGAAGAGCAGATACTTAACAGCATGACTCTGGTTTGGATTGGTGTGATCTGACTTGACTCACTATTGGTAAGTACTGTAATTTTCTCATCTTCTGCAGCCATTGCCCCCGACAGTTAGCACAACTGTTGAATGATCGTCACAGTGATGCAATGCTGACCAGGGATGGGCAAAAATGTTTTTTTTTTGTTCCCTTTTTGATGCAATGACATCTCATGCTGCCCTATAAATGATGCTTGTAACTCTGTAGAGTAAGTTGTTTGTCTGCAGCAGCAAATAAACTATAGCATAGCTCACTTGGCACTTCGGTTGAGGTGATAAAATATCTGCTAGAATATATGACTGATGCCAACGAAAAATAGAGAAAGAGCAGCTCTGGTTAAGTGGGTAAAGCGTGCGCCCCATGTGCAAATGTCACTCACAGCAGTACTTGGTTTTACCCATTAACTGTGCAAAACATGGACGTAGTGTCTGCGATGACATCACCCATTTGTTTCTGATACAGAGTTTTATCATTAGATAATCAGGTTTTCACCATCCAAAATTTTCCTCAGATAAACGCATGTTTAAGGATGTTTTAGAAGGAATCAAAATGTATTTTAAACTTTCACTGTTTCTTTATCTGTTCTTGTAATGAACACATTACACAATATAAAAACCCTGAATGGACAGCGAAAGATGTTTTGTTTTTGTATTGTTTTTTCAACGTTTATTTCCATCTATAAAGCCAGCACAAGCAACCGCATCCTCCTTGTCCTAACTGAGAGTTTCTCTATGCTTCATCCTGATAAGTTGTGGGGAGACTGTCTACCAAGATTGTTTTTTATGTTTCCAGAACTCTTGCCCATGTTATCCGTCATCCTGCCTCGGAACACTCAGATGACATCGGACTTGGCCAGCACTATGAGAACATTCAGACTAGAGTCACCGTCAACAGCCTCCGTAAGTACTGTGACAGCAGCTGACAGAACACCTAGCTGCACACCTACACACGCACTGTGATCACATGATGGAGTGGTTTGTTTATTCATTTGGTTCCAGACCAGAACCGCCCAAAACTGAATCACAACACCACAACTTAAACAAACACTCAGATCTAAATTCAAAATTGTGTACAAGGGTTTAAAAAAACCATAAGAAAAATGTTCATTCACACTCCTGCCAACACATGAAGCAATTAGTAAAGCCCCAACAGTCACTTAGTGCACACAATAATTACCACACACAACCTGGAGCTGTGTTTCTGAGCCAAACATACCTTATGTAGTAAGACCTTGTGCATTATATCACACTCCTTTTTACCCATTCATCAACACCAGGCCGTACACACACCCACACACACACAGGCAGTGAAAGAAAGTTCCTTAAATGCTAACCTGCTCAGTGTGCTGACAGCTCCAGTCAATGAAGGTATCTCTCTCTCTCTCTCACTCTCTCTCACTCTCTCTTTGCAGGCTGGGTAATTACAGCAAATGACATCTCATTTAAAAAAATTAAAGCAGGGTTCGTTTTCTTTCAGTATGCACACTACAGCTCTCCAAAAAAGCTTTTTTTAAAACCTTGACTGAAGTCTTGGATTCAGTTATTGCTGTGGAAAAAAAAAAAACAAAACAAACAGCTCATATCCAGTAATAACACGTGCCATGAAAGTTTGTGTGCTCTCATTTCATCTGAAAAGAGCAGCAGGTGTTTTGCTGATTAGTCAGGAAGGTTTGCTAATTAGTGAGAAAACCTGGTGTAATCTGTGTGCACAATGAAAATCTGCCTGTTCCTGGCACATACGGCAGAGGACTGCCATTCTCACATTTCCTCATTACAAATAACCAGCTCTAGTTGTGGTCATTTATTAAAACATTTTCAATGAGCGGACCTTTGCTGTATTTTTGAAACTGGTGGATTGTGTAGATTATCTTTTTTATGATTACTGCATCTAAATTGTCTAACTTCTGCATACTGTGTCTAATTATGGGAAACCTGTCAAAAGTAAAACTCCAAATCCAGAAAACCTTTGACCCTGTAAAATGTTGACAAAAATTGATGTGGATGGTTTGCAAGTCATTTAAACCCTTTCTGTATTTAAACATAACGCAAAGACAGTATACAATCATTTGACATCCCTTTTTGGAAATCATGGACGAGGAGAGGGAGGCGTCCAGTAAAAAAAACGTGACAGAAAGTGTCGACCTTTTTTGCCTCCAAAACATATGATTCGTTCACCTTTTGCAGCAGTTTAAGCAGCATGTCTCTGGAATTTCCTGAAAATTTCAACATAACTCTTAAACCATACCTTCTGCAACTCAAGCCAAAGGCTTTCCTTTGGCTGTACGAAAGATCAGTTTATTTTCCCAATTTTGCTGGAGTGGTTTGACATCGAGACTTGAGTCCATCCTTTTCACTGTTCTGTTTCATAAGGAAAATAACTTAAATTCACTCACTCTTTTCAGTGGTATATAGATCATAATGACATCTTTATGTCTCTGTAGATAATTTGTTTGTTTCATGGCTATTTATATAGATTTTTAAATAATTTTGGCCTCCACTGTCTGCATTTCTTATGAAACACCAGTACACATTATTTTTTTATGACTTCAAGTACCAACAAAAGAAAATTTTACTTTACCAAAATGTAAATGTACTATCCAAACATTAGACTTTACATAAGTACCTTCTCTGACAAGTCAAACAGCCATTCATAGTTTGGAGTTTTTGGTAGCCAATCAGATTGAGACCCATACTACCCATAGCTAGCCCCTGTGCACACCTCTAGACATGTCCCTGAGTATGAGATCAAGTGATTTAACTACACATACTGTTTTTAAAATGTGCTACAAAACCACAGAGCTTTATCAGGAGTACATCATTCTACCTTCAAAAACTGAAGGCAGTTCTATTTCGAGAGTCAGATATCTTCTTTTTTTTTTGTTTAAGCTGAACTTTTTTTTTTGTTCTCTTAAATCAGATGAGTGGAGATGTCAGAACTGACAAGATTATAATTAATCATTCTAAAAGCAGAACACTTTCTGCTCTACCTGACCTTCTCACAGAATGATTCTCAGTTCATTAAAAGAAACTGACTGGCAACTTTTTTGTCTTTCTATTTAGCCTGTATGGTGTCAAGATGACTACTTGGATCTTTTTAAGCAGATGAAGTGCAATAACAAACAGGAAAAACAGAGCAATAGGAGAGCAAGAGCATGCAATAGATGTGCAAAATCCTCAGTACACTTATTTTTAATATCATCCCCTTTCATATTAAAGAAAATGTTTTTATAATGTACAATAGTTTTGTGTTTTTTGTCTTGTTTTGTTTTTTGAAACAATGATAGAAGAGTCACATACGGTACACTCTACCTGTGCAAATTGTAATGAACATCTGTTCAGTCTCGTTCAAGTCTAAAAACGTTTGCGATAAGACTAAAATAGCCAGTGAAGAACAAAGGGTTGAAGTGTCAGTACAAAACTTTTTGAAAACAGCACGTCTGCCAACGTATTGTTTTAAAGTCTTTGATTACAAAAGCTTTGGTGAACTCACTAAGGGACTTGTTTCCTGATTTTAAATCCCAGTTTTCCATCCTAGCCCTTGAGTAAACAAGCAAACATGACATCATTACTGAAACACAAGTACATGTAGAAAAAGATTACAGTGTGGGAGGAGGCAAGTTTGTGGTAGAGGAGCATTAGCTGGTCATGTGTCATCGGGCTTTGGTATGTGCAGGAAAGAAGTCATTTTTCAGAGCTAAACCTGCCAACACAATCTGCTCTAACATCATCTGAGTCCTTTTCTGCAGCAATCTGATGGACATCAAAGATATCAGCATTCTACTGCATTGAGCAGTCATTGCAGATCTTCTGATCTGGTGTAAAATCTACTTGTTGCTGTTAAACATAGAGTGTTGAGATTTTGCATCTTTCTGAAATGCATCAGAAATGATGGAACAGCCTCCATCTGACATACAAACATGTTTGAAGTTGTTTCATTCTCTCTTTGAGAAAACGGGCAGAATAAAGCCTCCATGTATCTTCAATTTACAGTGAATCAAAGACCCATCAGGAATTCTAATTCAGAGAGAATGTTAAGTTTTATTTTATGTGTTTATTTTGTGACCTTTGCTGTTAACTTCCAGGGCTCATAGAGGTACACCGTATATACTTCTGGAGGGTTGTAACATGTTTTTTGAAAGCAAGCAGTGAGGTGATTTTTTTGCAACATGGATCTATAGTGAACTTGTCCTCTCCAGCTGTGCACTCTAGTCGCAGGTATGACCATAAACTAGTCACATATAGATATGGTGGTGCACAGCCACAATTGGTGCCCTTTTCACTCACCTATTGCCTGTTAAAGATAACGGAAATCTGTTCAGTTGGACAATGTGTGTTCACTCTCCTCAAGACACTGATAATACAGATTTTGTGAGCTGTGTTCCACCAGCACGATCGTGTCCATGTCCTGCTGGTCGACAGTGCCCATGGGGCATCAGTGAAGTGTGGCCTCTTTTTGCTCTAGGCGTTCAGCCAGAGAGAACAAAGTCTAAACTGAGTGCCAACACTCCACTGGTGCATGACAGACCATTTCCTAACTGCCAAATAGAAATGTATTTCAGCAGCATTACCTCTGACGGCAAATGCAAAGTTAGTGTAGAGCTTATTAGGGCTCGTCTGCCATACTTTGTACACTGGGTTCTATACTGTATCCTCTGATCTTTTGGTAAACAACGACAAACTAACAACTACAAACAAACAACTACAAACTAACAACACATAGAGGTCAAAATATCCAAATGGAGATGTGTGAGTTGTTGTTTCCGTCTTAAAACAATCCCAACCCCCATAAAAATGAGATGTTGTGTAAGATTTTGATGAATGCGATGTAAGAAGTTTTAGAAAGAAGGAAAGAAAGAAAGAAAACACTTGGAGGAACATCTCCCAACTAATTAGGTTAATTTGCAACAACTCAGTAACATTTCTGGGTGTAAAAGGGGCACTCCAGAGAGACTGGCTGAGGAAATAGTTCAGTCATTTCAGATTAATGTGCCTCAGTGAAAAAATGCAAAGAGTTTTGGTATTTCATCATCTATGGTACACCATGTTATTCAAGGATTCAGAAAATCAAACAAGGTCTCTATGAAAGGAACACCTCGTAACCTTATGACCTTCAGGCAGCACTGCATTAAAAACAGACATGACTGTGTATTGGAAACCCCGGCATGGGTTAAAAATCACTTACAGAAACACATTTTGCCATTGCATCCACAAATGATTGTTAAAACAACACTATACAAAGAGGAAATCCTATAATTTCATAACCCAGAAACACTATGGGCTCCACTTTGCATCAGTCCATCTTATATGGGCCTATGCAATGAAGCCCCCTCTTTAAATTAAGAAATTAAAAAAAAACAAAAACGTCTCCCGTCTGACATGGCAAGTAGCCAATCATGAGTTTAGGATGCTTCCAGGGGTGACTCACTCCAGACCCCCCATCTGGACCAACAGCTGTTAATACAGAAATCAATAAAACAACCTTTACAAAAAATGAGAGAAATGGCATAATAATGACTGAAGGAAAGAACATTTTCATTGCTCCATTGAAAGTAGGCTGCCTGTAAACACAAGCGCCCTTCTCCTTGTACCATTTATTTGGGGGCACACGGCTCCCAAAATACTCTCTTAAATCTTTTATGAGTTCGAGGGAGGTGTCTGTGTCTGGAGTGTTAACTCGCTTATTTCCGGCAACAACCGTGGAGTCTTTAACCTTACAAGTCTCCAGCAGTGGCCTACTTTCTTCAGGCTTTTGATGTTAAAAAAAAAAGATTGATTCTGACAATAGTAAAAGCAACAATGACACCCTGTCATCCCAAAGTCAGAGAGGCATTAAAGAGGAAGATAAAAAAGCACATACAGCAGCACCTCAGTTTAAATTGAGTTTGGCATCCTGAAAATAGCAATGTTGCACCGGATCTCAACAAAAGCAATGTCCTCGAATCTATTCTCATCTAAGGCTATAAATAGAGGAAATCTGAGACGCCCGGACAACAGTACTGGCATTCAAAATACTTTGGATGAAGCATGTTGTTGTTTTTTTAATTGAAATGGTTATTTATTCAATTTTTCTATTTTTGATGGCGTTAAAGAAGACTGTCTCCTTGAACAGAATATGTCTAAGGTGACATGATTCTAATGCTTTGTGCATAAAAAATAAGTTTGCACCGGTGAAAAAGTAGACTAGATAATCCAAAATAAAAAGAAGTACAAATCATGTGGTATTCTGATGAAAAAAGTTGAAGTAAGTGATTGATTTAAATATGACTAACATCACTTTTTGAAGCCAAAATACCTCCGTCACAGGTGCTGCCATTGTGCAGCCAGAGTCTGCGCAGTACAGAATTACAAGGGACTCTGTGAAAATCTGAGTGGAAGCGGGTGACAGGAAAAAAAAAAAAAAATTCTTTTGACAGTCTTATCTCTTCTTTACTCTCCTTCCTGATTTTTTTTTTTTCCCAAAAAACTACAAAAGAACGGCAGCCGTCAATCATCGTTAAACGATATTAACCTCTAATAACTAATGAAAAAGAAACTTTTCAGAAAAAAGAGGACTTAAACACAAAGCAGCCCACTAATCTAAATATCTAAATATCACTACAGCATACGGATGTGAGAAACATTTCTATGAGGTGTAATAACTTTCTAAAATTTGACCACATCCCATCTGGAATGAACAGAGAGACAGTTTTTGACTTGGACTGCAGCCAGCCACCAGGGGGAGCAGTTTTTGTGGCGACCTCAGTTTGAGCTAAGTGAGATGACGTCCATTTTTTTTATTGTCTATGGTTGCAACACTTTGCTATGGACTTTTAGAATCAAGTACTTGTCACAGCCAGGCAATGAGGTAGATTTGATGAATCACGTGGTGGATGTGGTGGATCATGTGATTTTTTAACTTGAACATGATCCCGTTACATGAGCGCATGTGTGCATGGCCCACTTAAGATGAAATGTATTGAAGTGAAACAGGTCGACAAGCCCAGAAAGCAACCAGAGAAGGTAACGCACATAGAGCTGATGCAGAGAACTCGGGTTACCTTTTTGGATATTGCTGTTGAAAGTAGTAAAAAGTTTTAAAAAAGTGCTGCCAGCTATTAGATGAAAATGCAAATCCACACTAACAATGGTATGGTCAGCTGCACAGAACCCCGTTAAACATGTGATGTTGCATCTTAAACAAACTGTTTTTGGAGAGGTCCATCTCTGAGTTGAATTAGTTATCTGTGCATTTGGAACTGTTCTCTGTCTCTAACACCTCCAGTCATTGAAAAGGCTTCGATTAGAACACAAGAGCTTGTCTTAAAGGGAACCCAGCGTCACACTTTGCTACCTTGAATGACCCTGAAATCTGATCACAGCACCAAAGAATCGTCAAAGCTCTTCTCTGCATCATTTCATGAGACAGCATCGATGGTTTGAGACTTTCTAAATTAATTAGCACAGTAATAAAGTTTCTTGCTGACCAGTGGGGAATATGAGCCCAATTAACCTATTTTCTGTAGTGATGCTCTGTTTTTATCAGACGCGGTTTAGACCAAGAGCTACTGGCTTCATCACTCTCAGAAGATTATATAAATTTTAGCCTCTTACAGAATTGATATGAATTTATGACAGGTCAAACGGAAAATGAATGGTAGCACATCCACATCTCATTATTCAGATGTATTTAACACACAGCACTCGAGTAGTAACTGCAGCCTGCATATTGCCAAGGTCCTCTCGTGTCCTCCAATCTAACCAAGGAGGAGACACTCTGAACATCTGTTTGCTGTGTCATTGCCAGTAGGCAGGAAGCCAGTCTATTTGCTGTGCAGCCTTTAATTTAGCAGATGTCTACTGTAGGATTAGTACAGTTCTGCAAAGAACAGTCATGAATCCGCAGCTGGGCCTCCAGAAAAAAACTACGTTAAGTGAAGTGACACCACAAAGTGAGAGACACAATGATTTTATACTCACATCAACCACTAAGCTGATTTAGATCCTGACATTTAAACAGCCATTTAAAAGAGACAAGCCAGTTTGAATTGAATGAATAAAAACTAGTGCTGCCAAGCCATAATCTTTAAAGGTGACATCACACCCTGTCACACCTTTAACTCAGTCTCCCGTTGTCTAAATGAAATGTCCTCGCCATGTTTCAGTCTTGATATATAAATCATTCACCAGGAGGTTTTAAACCAGCTCCAAACAACCTTTCTCGAAATTGTTTGATGTGTGTCCCTTTAAATCATATTTTTTGTTTCAAAGCAAATAGTACAGAACCTCAACATTTCTGCCATAACGACTTTTTTTTCCCTCCTATAGATAGCAACCAGATGAACAACCTTGTTCAAGCATCGACTTTGATAGCGCAGCCTTACCCACCTGTGGGGCCAATCACCAGCCCCTACGAGCAACTGAAGCCTGTGAAGGATCTCAACCAGTACGCAACACTCAAGGCTGTGGGTAAGGAGATGTTTACTGTCAACAGTGATAATGCTAAAGCTGATGTCCTTTGACAGTTTGTCTGATTCAGCGTCACATAAAACTCTTTATGAATGCAAAATTAATATATAATATATTATTAAATAAGGTCTAAGTTGGGTTGAATCATAACTTTCCCATAACTCTAAATTCAGCATTAAAAAGTTTTAAGACGATTTGGCCATGAGTGTTCTCAGTCTTATGGCAACACTTTGTTACACCAGCGCTTTTGTGTACTTTACAGTTGTCTTTTTCTATTTTCTATGAATAGAAATTTAGTTATTTTGAATCTCCATAAGATCTCTGGCTCACAGACATCCGTGTCAGTTAATCATCAGTCCATCAATGCCAAAAGAAAGCAGAGCTCCAAATTTATTTATAGAGGCAAGTTTGTTGTTCTTTTCATGGGCTAATTTTGGAGAGTCTGCAGCTCGCGTCTGAACAAATTATACAATAAATAGCATCTTAAACTGCTGTTTATGAACAGAGTATTAAGATTTATTTTAATGAAAATGATTTGGGTGGAAAGAATCATTTGAAGAAATGAATAGCAAATATCAAAAGTGTGCCTCTCTTATTATTTTATTGCTGTTTAGATTTTCCTTTTCAGGAAAAAAAATATGAAAGAGTAAATAAAAGAGGGAGACAGAGTAAAAGAGAAAGTAAAGAACTATGTGGATCTGTATTAGATGCTTTTTTGCTCAGAGGAAGTCTTATTATCCATTCAAGCAGACATAATTAGCTGTGTTTGACAGACCTGGCTGTAGACGTGATGACAGCCATCAGCCTGCGTGTAGTACGGTTTAATCACACAACCAAATTCCATCTCTTCGTATTTCCTCGGTGCAGCTAAAGCTCCACTGCAGTGTCGTGGAAACAAGCTGACCATTACGAAAAAATAAAAATAGAGCAAGTTTTAGTTAATGAGACTGAGTGGAAGAGTCAATCAGGGACAATAAAAACACTAATGAGGTGTTGCCATGAGACGAAATGAAACTACACTGTAAAAAGTTAGCTGCTGAAAAATAATGTTTAAACTATGATCCCCAGAACAACCCAGCGTGGAACTTAATGTAATCACCACATTGAAGGTTGTTTCATTAAAAAGGTAATGTAAAAGGTTAGCAGGGGAAATAAAAGGCTCATGCACAAGTTTGCTGTGCTCAGGCTGAATTAGTAACCATACATTAGTCTGTTTTTTATACATTATCTGCAGCTGACTGGAGACAGTGGTATAAGAGTAGAACACAGTGGATGATTATTGGAAGACAGACGATAAAAGACAAACTCTGCAATGTTTTACTGGAAAGTATCTTAATCATAATGAGCCCCCTCTGCCTTTGCCAAAAAAATGAAGTGTAAATTTACACAACGGACGACATTAAGATTTTATATATAAATATTACCATACCTGTTGGTTTTCCATATTACTGTACACCAATACAGTATAGTTACAAATAGCAAGCCTTGACTTTCAGGGTGGAGTGTAACCTGTAAAGAAAACTCGAACCTGCAGACACCATGCAGTGCTTATAATGAATGTCTGCCTTCATGTTATTTTTAATTCAGTGATTTCCTGAGTGCCAGCAAAACACTGAAACAAGGCCTTCTGGAGAGAAGCCTTCCTAAATCAGAAACTGTTTTCATTTGCATATTTCATCCATTACTGTAGAAATCTAAACAAAAAAGGGGGTTAAATTCTATATAACCATAAAAGCGAGATTGTTTGACCTGTTGGATGATACTTGGATAACGATGGTGTTAGTAGCTTGATTAATGTAGGCATTGCAGCAATACGTGCAAGTTGGAATTTTTTTATCGATTACCTAAATTAAGTATCTGAGGCCTTTTTAATGTTTGTTTTTGTGTGTGCATTGGTCTATCATTGCATTTTCCCAAGCCAGAGGGTGTTGCCAGTCTCCAGCACCTCTGTTTTGGGGGTCTGTACTCTGGATATGATGTGATGGTTTATGAAGGGAAAATAACAAATAACAATAATGTTCTTTATATATTTGTTAGCAGAGAAAGCTAATGACAGCTTCTACAGCAACAGGCGGACAATGATTGAGATGTCAAGCAAAAGCAGCCTCCCTATGGAAGCCATGGATTTGGAGCCAGCGCCAAGTAACCCTTACAGCCCACCAAGACAGCTGTCTGGGAAGCCGAATGGTCACAAGTACAAAAGCTCCAGGAGCCGCAGCTCCCAGTCGCTATGCTACAGCTCCAGCACGGTGAGCCCAGGAGTGTTAAGATCCTGGGATAGCAAGGACGCAGTGGGACTCAGGCAGAGCTACGGCCAAAAGAAACTGTGCATCATAGAGAAGGAGCTGCAGACCATCCGCTACATGCCTCCACAGCCGTACTTTGTCACCAACAGCAAGACTGAAGTGACAGTATGAAAGAAGGTCAAACCATCAGGATCAAGGAGTTTGTATGTGTGAAGGACAGGAGCTGCTAGCTGTAGCAGCATAGACTGTAACATCTGCATTTAAAGGCAACATTAAGGACGCTACATACAGGTAGAGGGCGCTTTCCAGTGACTCTGTGTCCTCACTTTACTCAAAGGGGTAAAAGTGATGAACATGTTTTCATCAGTATTGATATAACCACACAGCTGAAAGAAAACACAGAAGTTATGTTACTCAAATATACTTCATAAATGACCTTAACATTCAATCGTACAATTTCTACAAAACAGTTTAAATAATAAAAAAAATTATGTACTATTACAATATGTTTCAATTGATTTAGAGATACTGTTTGAAGATATATGTAGATGTTGGAAGTGCGGCGTCTAAAGATATTATTTTGGGATATTTACCAAAAGAAGAGCAAACAATCCAAAGCTATTTGGCTATTTAAGTCAATTATTATTAATCAACAACTATCTTAAAGCTCCTGTGTAGAACTTTCATTGTGTGATGATTTTGGCTCCCCTGTGGACAAATTATTTCTTTCTCCCTCTTTTGTTTTTAAAGAAATATCACTGATGAGAAATACAAACTGTAGAAAATATAAGCAAGGGCTGTTTCAGCACCTCTCTGTAATCACTTCTCCTGACACCTACCCCACAGCACTGTTTCTTGGTGTAAAAATGCTTTGTGGAAACATTCAGTATTTGTGCTGATGGTCTTGATTGCTTTTCAGGTTCATTTCTAATTTCTCACCGTTTATAACCAAATAAAAATTACTCATAGGAGCTTTAATATTCAAGATGTTCAAAAAAGTTCAACGATATCAGTCGTCAAAACCCAAATGTGATGGTAAAGACTTTAACTGACTTAGAGCGATTCTTACTTTTATAGTTTTTTTTTTAAATTCTATACTGTAGATTAGTCATTTTAATGGTGTTAAGAAAGTCTAATATTTTTTCTGGGGCTCTTGTGTCACTTTTCAAAAAGATAAAAGTCCTCTAAATAAACACAAACCAAGTCACTGCCAATAGACAATCTACTGATGCATATAATTCTATTTCCATATGAGATGTAGCTGCAGAGTGATTTACCAGTGATGTATTGGTGTAATAGTGCCTCTCATCAGTACCAGCATGTGTGTGATTATCGTAGAATAGACTGTAGAGGAAGTCCCAGTATTACTGTGGAGGTTGGTTTTATTCTTGGTAATCCATTAAGTCCTCAAAAGTAATTTTGAGTGTGAAGATGGTGTCTCACAGTTTGCACATTTAAAAAAAAAAGCTCAGTTGTGATAAAAAATGTCTGAGTTTGTAAGTATTAAGCTTGAAGATTTCCATTCAAATGAATGTTAGATTGGTCACTTTCCAGACCAATATGAGGCAACGCAATTATTTGTGGGCATATGGTCTATTCAGCAAATGCATTCATGGTACTATGATCTGGTCCAGTGATCTCTGTGCCCCGAAGAGTATTGCAACACATTTTCCTCAGAAGACTACAATACAACTTGAAGCTTCCTCTGAGGAACTGTTTGTGTGTGTTGACTTCAGCGCCCCCTGTGGCCAAAACTGACTCTGTCCTGTACACATTTGGGAAACAGTTCTTAAGGTGTATTTATGCATTCTCAAAACCCAGTCTGTTAATATTCAATGTGTATGCACAATTTTCCAACATATAAACATTTACTGCACTGAACTGTGTGTGTGTACAGTTTCACCATTACATTATAGTAATTATCAACACTTTTTAAAATCACTATTATTTTTTATGCAACAAGTATTGTACGGTGACTACCAGTGGGTGTGAATGTTTTGTGAATGCAACTTTTCCCCAAAAAATGTTCTGAACACTGAAATTATATTGAGCTATATTTACACAACGATCTGCTGTAATACTGCCAGTTAAAGAAATACTGTGTACAATATGTATATGTTTGCCTTTAACATCACAAAACACAGCAAGAATGTTTTATCTAGGTGATGTTCAAATGAAAGCCCCTGTGGTTTATGTTTTATGCAGTCTGACAACAGTTATCTAAATCACTGATTGATCTAACGAGTGCTGAAAAGTCTGTGTATAATACAAAATTATGGTTATTTATTATATTTTAGTAATGCTCTGTACTTGACTATTCATATCCACACGGTATCCTGGAGAATCACTAACATTTAAGTGTTTTTGGTTTAATCATTGCTAGTGTCTTTGAGCCACTACAGTTGTATTTAATAATATAAATTTACAGTGAAACCTACGACTCTGTTTCCTGGTGGTGCTTTAAAATAGTGTGAGTGCTGTCAGGAAAAAAGTTCAAAGTTTATGAGACACTTTGGAAATTTGTATAGCTTCCTTTTAGTTTGATGTCAACTTATTTTCATGTACTATGAGTGTGTACTGTCGCTGAAATTATGGACCTTCATTATTCACTCCCAATGAGTCACTACCATTGACTGTATAACATACAAACATAGTCTCTATAACGTCAAACCTTTTTGCCGTGACTTTTGAAGTCTGTTATCGTCAGTGGACATATTGGAAATGCACAACTTAACCTAGCTTCCTTCAAGTTTGATTGCAACTTACGGTTTGAAAAAGATAAAATCATTTGCTTGAGATGAACAGTCAATGATGAGATGGATATTGCTTCTGTGATGACTGAAGTGAAGAGATTTATCCTGTTTCTTTCTTATTACCATTATACGTTAATGCACTGGAAACAACTGTAGTCCAAAGCGAGTGCCACCCAGAAGATGCAGAAGAACATGAGCACCATGGATTGTAAGACAGAATGTTTCACATGCAAGTCTGCTTCATCCTGAAGATTTCTTTTTGAACCAGTACGGTATCTGAATATTTCCATGTCGCTTTGCAATTTAAAAACTTGGTTACAAAAACAGATGAACAGACAAATATGTGGAAACTGTAACAAAGTTAGGAGGAGATAATTCATCTTCTATACCGCTTATCCTATTCAGGGTCCTGGGTGGCTGGGGCCTATCCCAGCTGACTTAGGGCAAGAGGCGGGGTGCACCCTGGACTGGTCGCCAGTCAATCGCACCCCCTAAAATTTCCAAATTAAATTAGAAGTTCCTACAAGAGTAATTCATCAAAAGAAATGTGGGTATTTATTACATCTTGTTTCTTTTTTCTCTCTTACTAAAGCCTCAATCTGGCGGGTTCTATTAGCTGCCCCCTCAAACACTACACCAGATGGTATCATAAAAATATAAACGCACAATTAAGTGCAGCCAAGGACCTCTTCTGTTACATAAACTACAGTGGATTGGACATTCCTGTTTAGTGTGCCCCAGCTGCACAAATTGAAATGTCATCATACTGTATACATTATAATAATTTAATGACTCTCTTTCATAAAATCCGGTTATATTTTGTTCTTCCTGTGGCTGCGTTAAGCACTGTATATGAGCGATCTTGCAGGTCAAGTATTTTCTATAAATGGGGTCAAACATGCTCCTTCCTTGCAAGTGTTCAGAGCTTACAGTGGTTTTCTTGGCCTCATGGAAAAAGCAACAACCTGTCAAATGGCAACACCTTTAGATGCCAAGTAATTTTATTTAAGTTATTTGGTAACTCGATCTATCTTTTAATAGATTCCTTTGATCCCTGGTGAGTGTTTAAGTATGTTCAAGTATGTGCAACATGAGCCTGAGGTTTATGAATGAGCTCTGCTTTCAAATAAGTGTTTTTCATTTGCTACTGAGAGGGTTTGTTCCATTTAAGAGCACCAGCTCTCCATCATCGACAGTGCTTTCGCTCCAGAATACCCCCCTCCCCCCAACTCCCCCAACCACCAGCAGCTACTTATAAAAAGTAAGTGGGCATCGGAGAAGAACTCGCAGGCTCCCAGCTGGTCTGTAGTGAGTCAGAGGCTGCCACAGTCACAGCCAGCGGGCCACATGGCGCTGCTCTGCTCAAGCCTGGTATTTATGTTAGCTTCCTGTTTAAGCAGGGTACTTTCTCTTTAACATTCTCTCAGCCATACATCTGGTGTCTGCTGACCAGAACTTAAAGGGACATTTCAGTGTTTTTGAAGTGGGGCTGGATGAGTTACACGTCACCAGTCAGTGTATTTGTGATGATAGATTGCAGCAAACTAAACCCCTTTGATGGCACAGTTCACCACGTGTCTCTAGAACATGTTAATGCACATGAAGAATGCACTGTTCTGAGTACAATCCAATCCAGTACTTCAAATTTCAGGCGACCTTTCTGATTAGAAATCCAACACAGAAACAAGTGAAGCTTGATACAGCCTTTTCAAGTCAGGTGCCAAGACTGTAAGACTGTGAGTCAAGTTAGAGCCATGTGCCTGCCAAAGTATATTACTGCCATGACTGCTTATGTTAGTAATCACATTCTGCTGAGGGTAGACTCCATCTAAAGGTACAGTACAAGACAAAAAGATCATAAATATAGCATGGCAGAGGTAAACCTGTGCATCAAAGATCCTCTCTTGCTCTGAGGTTTCGTGTCACTAACCCTTTCTGGTATAGGAAATACTGTTGTGGTGCATTCTAACCCTTTTTCAGGTCATGGATGCATATTTTGTTAAACCTCACTGAAAGATCAAATCTCACACCACTGCGCTGGTTTGATAGTTCAATATATTTTGCACTCGTGACAGGAATGACTCCTGTTTACAGACATGGTTTCCATCAAAAGTTAGATTTTTAAGCCTCTGGGACTGCTGTCCTTTTCTTATGAACGCCAGGAGACATTTTTGTTAATTAGCAAATGATGTTTCCTACCACCAGCATGGTTCCCACTGGAAATTAAATCAGCACAATAACCTAATTCAGTCAGACAGAGGGACAGAGCCATGTCCTGGTGTGTGAAGAATCTTTATATTGAAAAACCTGCACAAGTTAAAAACTTAAAGTTTAACAGGAACGTGCTCATGAACTTGCATTTTGAATATGTATGCTGACAGATACCCCTGGTTTTTTATCCAGAGCATCAGCAGAGAAGATTTCTTGAAAGCAGTGTACGGTCACTGACACACAAAGCGTTTCACATTTGCACAACTTCAAGCTTGGATGTGTTGGTTCAGAGTTGTGCTTTTCAAAGCAATTATTCAACCTCACATCCTCACATGTGAGGATGCTTAGAAAAGCTCTTCTGTTCCACTATAGAGACGCATACCCTTAAATCTATAGTGACAGAATTGCAGGCAGATGAGCAGAAAAGCAGATAAGTGTGAAAACAGACAGTCAGCTTTTGTGGGCTTCCCAAGTGGCTTGAGCTCTCTGGCCCTTCCATGGCCCATCTTCAACTTGGTGCACAGATGGAAGATGAAATGTACCCTAAAGATACTTGAAACATTCAGGGTTACAATTTAGTACTACTGGTGGATCAAAGCTTGATGGTACTCTGTCATTTTTACATCCTCATAACAATGAACCAACACTGTACTCTACAAACTCTTAGGCCCTGTCCACATGTCTTTAGAACCCAACAGAGAGCAATATGGGAGCAATTCCCTCCACATGAATAGATACCGGCAGGGCCTGAATGGGCAAGCTATGCTCCAAATTAGGCTGTACTCCAAGCCAGAGCAGACAAACACATCCCTGATCAATTTACGGCTGCAACAGCAGGGGAAGCTGCTTGGAGCTGAATCTGAGAGTTTCTGAAAGGAGGCACACAGAGATTAGTAGCGTGAAGCTCCTTAGAGAGCCATCACAGACAGACACTGGGAAGTCTTCTCTGCTGCACGAGGCAGGAATGAAAGACTTGGTGTCATAAAAAGGAGCTTTTTGTTGCATTCAATTCCACTGTGTATCTACGTAACGCAGATATCTCATATCAAAACTTGAACTCTTTTGTTTTTAAAGACAAATACAGCAGTCTAACCGACCGGATGCTAAGGCTGGTGTGGATCCTGCATTTTTTGCAGTATCACAAGTTATTCCAAAACTGGTTTTAGTTTTTAAACATCCATACTCTCCATCTAAAAGTTCCTCTGAGGCTACATGCTGGCAGTGGCATAAACAACAAGTAGAGATCCTGTGAACATGGAGGATGAGAGGAAATGTAAACAAAAATACTGCAATAGGACTCCTGAATGGCTCTCTGTAAACTTTTGAGTTCACTGTCAGTTCAGACCATCAAACTAAATAAGAAAGATTCCTGAATGGACTTAAAGATTTTCATATCATTTATTTATTTAATTCTAATTTATTCTTTTCCGTCTCGTCCTTCTATTCACTGAAAGATGAAAGTCATTCAAGTCACAGACATGACTTCTAATTTTTCACTCTCTTTATCGTCTCAAACTGGCTGCACCTCTCGATCTCATTATTTCTTTTATATCCAGTCTAGGAAGGGCCTTTCACCCTTACTTTGCCAATCTCCCAGAAAATTCTGGACACCAAGTTTAGTCACACAGTCCCATCAGTCCTTGACCAGAAAAGCATAAAGACCTGGACCAGAGGGAAAAACTCCTAAAAGGCATTTGTTATGTGAGTCCTGTCTTTGTACAAAGTTCACATCAGTTTACTCTCAAACACATTTACAGTGGAGGCTTCAAGGCAATATGAGAATTAGAGAAATGTATGTAGAAGTGTAAGTTTTAAGTCTTTGCTGTCCTCTGCAGAAAAATAACAGGAGTATGAAGCACCACTATTTCCAAGTTACCTGATAAAAAGCTTTAAAACCTTTTTGATTGCACAAAATTAGCGAAGACGTGAAAAGTACTTTTCAAAATCCTTTTTATAAAATGTTGATCTTGCACGGAACATGTCACTGAGTGATACACGGACATGGAAGAACAAATTATGTGTGTTTAAACCTGTGTGATAAAAGCTATCACTGTTGAGTGAAAAAAATAAATGCAGAAAATCCATCTTGGACAAAATAAAGTTCACTTCAGCTTCTCAGAACAGGGCACTTAAGAAGACGGCAAAGATTTATAAAAGCTCAGGACAAGGGGTTATTTTTCTTCATGTGGGTTCTGGCAGGAATGTTTTAGACATCACTGATTTAAAATTTAGAAATACATAAGACATGCCGGGGATACACAGTTTATAAAAGTATTCAATAATCTTCCTGTAGATTGGAACCAGCATCATTGGGTTAAAATTGAGTTTTATCTCCTGCTTTGAGGATCTGTGAGTAGATCTCTTTACTTTTAAATTTTCTGACCTTCACCATTGCTACAAGTGTTAAAACTTTCTGCTTCACAACATCATGAAAGTACATTACTGCATCTCCCCAAACTCTCCATTAATACCAACTCACAGACACACAGCAGTTACAGTGAAGCATTTTCTACTGGGAGGACAAGAGAACTTAGACTAAGACTAAATAAAATCTGATGAAATGAAGCAGCGTTACACCTCTCTCCAGAGATCAACTCATGTTGTTTTTCAGAGTGGAAAATTACCACTGGGCTATAAATAATAAACTTCCCCACAGTGAATTCTGAATGGAGAAAGTTCAGATCTGAAGAAAAGTGTTTTAAAACATATGGAGTGTCTGACTAAATTTCCTCTTTTAGCTTTCCAGAAACTTCTGCTAATTGGCAGTCCTAAATAAGCTGCATCAAGGATCACCTTCATAAGATTGTTTTAATGTTGAAGGAAGTGCTGTATATCAGTTATGATCCATGCTGTGTTGTAAAAAGTCTTTGAAGAGCCATAAAAAAGTTTAACATCGAACAGTTATTCTAGGACAAAAGAATCAAATTGATTTCTTGGAGCTTTATTTCCCCTCTAAGAAAAATAACTCTCCAAATATTTCTTATCCCACAGGCACAGGGATATTTTTTATTATTGACCTACACTTCTATCCACATTTATTCACCTCACTGCTCTAAATGTGGAGCAGCAGCTCTGGGCGACACATTGATAACATGTTACCATTTTCATCACCTTGCAGTGACACAGTTTTACCTGCTTATCTATGATAAATGTGGAACAAATGGGTCATTTCGGAGTAAAGGGTTTGGGTTTGGATGAGGAGAAGTGGTGCCAGTTTCTCTCCTTTTTACCCTCTATTTTCCACACATAGACTTCACTTTATAATTTAAAAAAAAAACATCACTATTCAAGAATGTGGATTTGAACTTGTGAGTCTGTATTTTCTCAGTTGAAGATAAAATAAATTGACAAGTACAAGTCAAAGCGATAAACAAACCAGTAAATGTGTCCTTCAGCTGTGTCCTCGTCTAATTTAATGGATAAACAACTGACAGGAAAAAAGAAAGGGCTTCGTTTTTCTCCTGGGATTCATGAGCTGCTTGAAATGGCTCCATGTCTCCTTCATGATTTCAAACCTGGCAGCTAATTCAGACAGACTTTGGGTGTGTTTTTGTGTGTGTGAAGTTTCTCCTACCTGTCTTCTTCCAGAAATTAAAAGCTGACAATGTCTTTGTCTTTTCAAGGCTGTTCAGCAAAGTCAGAAGTCTCATCCATGTAATGAATCTGCGCGGTGAACCTTCACAGGAGGACAAGAGGATGGAGAGACAATTTAGGTGTTAAATTAGGAAAACAGATTTTTTTTGAAAGACAGCTGATTGGCATCAGTAGGATTTCACTTCAGTCAGAGGGGACAGTTGAATCAAAATTTCCTTGATTATTGGGGCAGTAAAGTTAAATGTACAGGATTAGTCAGGTGTGTCTTCATTTAGTGGGTGTAAATGATAAAGGGCCTTTAGCAGAGCGTGGATCAGGATGGATTACCACAGCCGACGCTGTATGAGCCAAAAACGTCTGGATGCTTGTCAATTATTCAGTGAGAATTATGCACACACAAAAAGGATCAAAACAATGCAAACCTTCAAATGTGTTGCAAAACAAACAGAAAGTGTTTGAATCCGAGTGATCACGCTCTGCCTTTAAAGCTCCTGTGAGGAGTTTTTAGCTGGTTGCGAAACAGACTGAAGTTTGTTTTTATGTTGTTTTTGTGAGCTACAACAGCAAAACAAAACTATCAGCATGGAGGTTGTTTATTCATAGATAATTATTATTTTTTTTAATGCCTGAATCTTTGGAAACAAATCTGGTGGAAGTTTGCTGTTGACAATGAAGCCAAATCTTTCTTCAGACATGATTTCAATAAAATAAGTCATTAAAGGTCTTTTTTTCATGCTATATATTTTTCTTAGAAGTTTCATTTAAATTACATTTTTAACAAAAATACAGATTGATTGACAGATCTGTACACAAATACAGACTCTTGCAGCATTCAGAGTTGGATTAACAGCATAAAGGAGGAACTCCAACTGGTAGCATAGCCACAAGTGTCTGCTTCCAATCAACACAAGAATCTGTTCTGCTGAAGATTGTAACCACTTGAAGGGTCTTTGATGTGTTATTGTTAAGTTTAATACATGTTTTGGCTGCAGTCAATCGTGAAACCATGCTTATGCAGAGATATATAACTCAGATACGATTACTAAGTGGAACCTGTAGTGCTTTAAAACTCAAGCAGGATTTGGCAGCATTGAGACTAACGCATCCAAAATCAAACACTGTAATAGGGTCATCAGCTGCAATGATTTTCTCTGGTCACAGCGTTCACAATCAATTCAGAAACGGTGCCTGAGTTCCGACACCTTCCACATGTCGAGACACTGCGATGGATTTCTCTACTCCTAGAGAGCAGCGGGTTATCTGTGAGCTCTGAGAGTTATTAATAGACTCCACAGGGGTGACGAGGGTCTTTGTCTGTCAGAGGGTTTGAGGAAGCACCGGGTTTGAGAGTACAGCTGCACCACCGTCACCTCTCTGTGTGCAGGGCCACTGAACAAGCTTGTTTTGAGATGTCAGTCTCAAATAGTACATGTCTCTTTTTGCGTACTGGAGGAATAATAGTCCAATCTTCAACCAGGTGATGGCAGTGTTGTTTGTTATTCACCATAAAGAACAATTTTAGTATGTAAATAGAAAAACACTCAACCTGCTTCTGTCACCTTTGGATACATAGTGAGGAAAGCTGAACAGGTGTCACTTTACACCTGTGAAAGACAGAGAACATAATCTAATTTATGAAAAAATGCAAATTCATCACTAAGATGCAAATACCTCAAATAAATCACCTTTTTTTCTGTAAGATCACGAAGAATGTGGATCCCTTCTTGCAGTCTTCAGTTGGCTGGAAATCACACCCTGGCTTGGGCAAATCTTGATGGCACAAGCCCCAGTGTCTACAAATAAAGGGACTAGGGCTGCAACTAACCATTAATTTCGTGATTGATTAATCTATCGATTATTCTCTTAATTAATCAAGTAGTTGTTTGGTCCATAAAATGGTGAAAAATGTCAATGTTTCTCTGAGTCCAAGATGCCATTATCAAATGTCTTGTTTTATCCAAAAACCAAAAATATTCAGGAGCAAAGAAACAAGAAAATATACACATTTATGAAGCTGAAATCAGAGAATCAGAGTTGAAGCTCTGAATGGGACACAGGTATGCTTGGCGATGGACAAAATCAATACTTTTGTGATTTTTTTTTCTCTGCTGTTTTTATCAACGACACTTGAAAACCCTAAGGATTTTTTTCTGTGTGAGGTCAATGAAAGACAACAAACTGAATTTTTTTTTAACCTTTATTTAAGTAAGAGAAACTTAGAGACATTAAAAACATCTCTTTCAAGAGTTCCCTGGTCAAGATGGACAGCAAGACATTACAAGATTCCAACCAAACAAAGATAGGTGTCTGAAATATGGAGATGGACTGATTTGTCGGTTGTGCTGATTAACTGCCAATGCTGGAGCGCATGAGGCTGATAAAAATAAACACACACACACACACACACACACACACACACACACACACACACACACACACACACACACACACACACACACACACAAAGATGAACTCAAGACTTAAAGAGAGTGACAGATTTTATCAAAGAGCTTCCTGACATTTCTCTACAAAGCATCAGAGCAGAGGAGACATTATGATGGGTTTCAACACTGATCAGCATCCATCCAATTTAGATTGACATCATGCCTGTCAGGGCTCTTCTCCACTGCTGAGGAAGCATTTAAATTTAACAAAGGAGTAAGCCAGTCAAATATTCACTGACACAGTGACGGGCTCTGTTATTAACTATTCCTGTAGAGAGTCTTCTCCTGGACCCAGGGGGGACACTGCACCTGACAAACCTGAAGGAATGAGCTGAAGAATGAGCCAGTTAGAGGAAACAGCTCACTATGTTCACCACAGTGGACTTTTTTATTATTATTATTTAACCATAAAGCTATTTTTTTCCTTCTGTTGTAAAAATGCACAAGACTTACTCACTGAGGGAAAACTACACAAACTATCAACTGATGAAGAAAATAAGAAGTGAGATTGGCTCAGCTATGAACCAGCAGTATCAAAGTTATTGTATGCTCTGCATTAATACGATCAGTTCATCCCTTCATATTTCCATTTAGCATTACAAAGAAGCACAGGTACCAAGTGAGGGAAATGAAAATACACTCAAGTCGCTGGTACTGGATTTAACAACAAATCAGCAGCGCTCTCTACTGGCAAGAGAGTGAAGTATCAAAAATTAATTTGATTCACAAACTATCTGTAGGATCAGTCACACACTAATAAAGACATCGCTACATTTAAAATTTAGAGGTAACATTACAAATGTTAATATTTCATCTGGAAAATTTAGAATTAACTTCCAAGTGTGTGCCATATTTATCAGTCACTTCAATCTGTTTAATGATTTCTGATATTATGCATTCAGAAAAGTAGATTTTCAATCTTGATAGGCCAACATTTCATTAAATCCATGAGAGATTATCACTTAAATTACAAAAATAGTAAAAATTCAATGTGAAATTTTACAACTTTTTAAAATGGCAACTCAGATAACTCTTTGTCATCTTATAGGACCAGATTTGAACAAACTTAATAAATGTTAATTTTCCTTTAAAGTATTATCTATCTGCTGTTGCCAAGTCAGTCAGTCAATTGGATTCATGTGCAAGCTCACAGTGTTATCTAGGTTTGGTTGTCCTTTAGAGCATGACCGGTACATGGTTTTGGAAAAGAACCCTGATACCAGGAAAAAGAGTAAACACAAAGTTAGTCATTACGATCACAGAAGTGATTAGGAAATGGACCTCTGAACCATCCTCATGCTTAACTGTGAAATGAGAGAATGAAACAGGAATGGTGCTCACATTACAGGTGTTATGAATGGACATCTGTTGTCAGTATGCAGACAATGGGTTGAATTTTTTGAGGCATGAGAAAAAAGAGTGGTAGGCAGTGGCTACATTTTATTCACATTGTGGTTTATGTTTCTGAATTTGATGTAAGAAGAGGAAAAAAAAACTTTGCTTCGTTCATGCTCTCCTGAGGCTGATCACTTTAAAGGTTTGGTCTAGATAAAGAGATCTTTAATTCTGCCAAGGGTGAAGTGCACAGGGTTCATCTTATCTCTTCTCCACTGTAAATCAGTTAAAATCTTCTGCAAATGCACTCAGTGGCAGAACCCTGACATTAGTAAACACTAAGGGCCACTTACACTGAACACCTTAATATATGAAAATTAAAAATGCTTTGAAGAGTTTTGAATAATTAAAGCATATGTGGATGTAATCGCAATTTAAAATAGTGCTGTTGAAACACATGCTTATGTACAATATATCTTCATTCGACAGCCTCTACAATGATCCAACAAATAGAAACCATCAGATAACAGCACTGAAATAATTTGAAAAAGTTCTTATTTGCTGAAAACAAAAAGACTTGCAACTTTAAGTTTTATGGGAATAAATGGGTTAACTGTACAGTGAACTTGACAAACGAAGAGGGGGTGGGACTGGTAGATGCTCCATTCAGCACACAAACAACTGCACAAGGTTCAGTTTTTCTCAACCCGAACACCTTAAACTAAGATCTCTTGGATGCAAGGTAAGATATGGACATTTCAGGATAACACTCCATTTTCATATCATGACTGCATTAGTTTTTCTTTAAGAACTGGTATTCTGGGTTGAATTGGTGTTTATTTCCTATCCACAGCTGGTATGCACACTGTCGTGTTGTTGGTGTTGTGGGTGCTGGGAACATCGCTGGTGTTGCCAGACCCTGACACAGCAGGAGATAAAGTGACTGAGGAGCCTATCCCCTGTTCAAAGGGATGCTCCTGTTTCCATGATGACTACAGTTTAGAGCTCAACATGTACTGCAGTGCTCGGAACTTCACACAAGTCCCATCTGACATGCCCCTGACCACTCACTCAGTCTGGCTGGATGGAAACTTGTTCACCACCCTCCCCGCATCGTCTTTTAGGGAGCTTACCAACCTGGACTTTTTGAATCTTCAAAATGGCCAGCTGGTTACGATTGACCCTCAGGCTTTTAAAGGACTGAGGTCACTTGCGCACATTCATCTTGAGCGAAATCGCCTGCGTACGTTGCCAGCCACAGTGTTCCAGAACACACCTTACCTTGGGTCGCTGAGTCTGCATAACAACCAGCTCGCTCGCATTGAGGACAAACTGTTTGAAGGACTCTCGCAAATGTGGCTTCTCAACCTAGGCTGGAACTCAATAGCAGTTCTGCCTGAGACGGTTTTCCAGGATCTGCATGGTCTGCGAGAGCTCATTCTGGCAGGAAACCGACTTGCTTACTTACAGCCACAGCTTTTCCAAAGTCTTGTTGAGCTTAAAGAGTTGGATCTGACAGGAAATTACCTAAGAGTTATCAAAGCCAATGTGTTTGTTAAACTCATCAAGCTGCAAAAGCTCTACCTTGCCCAGAATCAGATTATGACAGTGGCACCAAGAGCATTTGGAGGCATGAGGTCACTAAGATGGCTGGATCTCACAAATAATAAACTGACTTCCCTCCATGACGACACTTTCTTTGGCTTACTCAGTCTTCACGTTCTGCGCCTTTCCAACAACTCAATCACAGGAATCAGACCCAGGACTTTCCGAGATCTGCAGTATTTAGAAGAACTACGACTCAGCTACAACAAAATCCGAGCCTTGGGGGAAAGGATCTTTGAGGGACTTGGTCATCTGGAGGTCCTGGAGCTTGAGCATAACCAAGTACAAGAGGCCCAAGTGGGTAGTTTCACTGGCCTCTCGCATGTGGCTGTCATTAACCTGGCTGGAAGCTGCTTCCACAGTCTGCCTGACCAAGTGTTCAAAGGCCTGTCCAAGCTACATAGCCTCCATCTAGACAGAGGTTGCCTAACAAGTATCACAACTCACGCTTTCACTGGACTTTCTGGTCTACGGAGGCTTTTCTTGCAGCACAACAACATCTCAGTGGTGGAACGCCAGAGCTTTGTGGACCTGGTGGGCCTACTGGGGCTAGACTTGAGTTACAACCAGTTAGAGGTTCTTACATCCCATACATTCTCAGGCCTCAAGAATTTGGAGTACTTGTTGTTGTCCAACAATGAATGCCGACAGTTTTTGCAGAACGGTACCACGCAGCTGCTCCCAAGGTTGCGCTACCTCGACCTGAGGGCGAATGCGCTAACAAGCGTGGTCCCAGATTTTCCACAGAACATGGAAAAGGTGTTGCTGTCTGGGAATCATTGGAAATGTGACTGCAGTGCCTTGCCACTCAGAAATTACAGTTTACGAAATCCACTGGTGATACCTCGGCAAGTGGAGACCCACGCAGAGGGTGAAGAACCTGATACAACTATCACCATATACAACAACATCACATGCACTAGTCCACCACGCCTGGCTGGTCAAGACCTGCGGGACATTGATAGTGAACACTTCCAGAGTTGCTAATCAAAATAAAGATGTTTTTAGGGAAGTGGTTCGTGTCAGAAAGAATATTTTTTTGTACAAAGATTTTTAAAAATGAAAATTTCTTTAGATTTTAAGATGTTGAATAAACATTAGCTTTCTGTATTGTTGAAACTCATTCGTAAAGCACTGTTTTGTGTATTGCGCAGAATAACATCTGTCTCTCTATCCATTATACATGCATGTGGTTTGTTTCACATTTGCTTTGTCCAGATAAATTGTTTTCATGAAAAATTTTGATGAATATTTGAGGATAAATTTTCAACGAAAAGAGCCCCAAGAAAATAAACATTTATATCTTTCCATTATAAAAAGTCATGGTTATCTAGGCCTTAATGCAGTATGATGCACGAGATCTGCAGCAAAGAGATTCAGTATTTCTCCCCAATCTACCACAAATGATTTGCGATAATTTTTGCATTTATGTTTTAGAGCCAGATGTATAGATGAGTTTTGTTACTGTCATTTTCTTGATATGGAGACTTGCTGCCACGGGACATTGAAAACGTTTGAATGTGACGCATTTGATGTACGCTTAAGACAAACCATAGGACATGATAGTCACAGAGCTGCAGATGAGCCGCCTGAAATGTACTGTTTACTTGACTGACTTGAATCAATATAACCATAAGGAAACCGTTGCATAACATCAAATCACAATTCAGTTGATCATTTACAAGACTGGGCAGGTTGGACTGACATTTAGCACAATTTACAGGCTGAATAAAACACATTATCCACTCATCTATAAAATGTTTAAAATGCCTATGCTGTGTTTACTGTTGAGTGTAATAAAGTTGCCACTCGAAAATTAAACTATTCACAAAGTGCAAAGAAAGTGAAATGTTTTGTTTGTTTATTTGTTTAAGGTTATGTGCCTTTTACAGTCTATGGCCTTTACCAGTAGACTCCAACACATTGCTTAGCTACAAATGAAGTACAGCGTAAACTACCCCCCCCCCCCCCCCCCCCCAACACACACACACACACACACACACACACACACACACACACACACACACACACACACACACACACCATCAGCTGCTACACAAACACTGGCAGCGATAAAATAAGTTATATGTTGCATTCAGTCGGTAATTTTTTACAACGAAATGTGCCAGCAGCTAGCCCACTGAGTTCACTCTCAAACGCAGCGAAGTTACTTTCAGAAGTCTGAAGACGAGCATGCTTCATTTAGCGAATTTAAAGACACACACAACCCTGCTGTGCCGTAACGATTGTGTAGACTGTTCAAAACCTACCTCTCTTCCACTCCTTTGACACGGCACACACACCACAGGTCTGTTGAGGTCAGGTGTGAGAATCTTGAGCAGCCCAGATTAGAAAAGTTGCTGTTTATCCAACGGTACTTAAAGACAGCACTGTGAATGGTCTGCACGTGCCTAAACCTGAACAGAGGCGCGTTCTGTAGCTAAGGGTAACGAGACATCCTCGGATATTTTACTGCGACACGAAACGTTAAAACAACTCCCGTGTCACAGTTGTATGAAGTTGTGCAGGTGTTATGGACCTGAAAAATTCAACGTGTTGGGATTCAATCCAGGAGAGAGTGAGACTACATATTCCGACCATTGATTCTGATTCTCTCTCGGTATGTTATTTTCACTGTCTTCACACACACTGAAAGCAGGGCATAAAAGAAATATAATATTTCTTCACGTTACAGTCTGATGATGGGGAGATTATCACCTTGTTTAAAAGGCCAGCTGCTCTATCCCTGAAGGTGCCTGAAGACTTTGATGCTGATTTTGAGGTAAGTCACAAACCTATGATAAGCATTGACATCAGTTTGACTTCGTGTCTTTTTTTATCTCAATGTTTTTTTTTTTTGTTTTTTTTTTGCTTTTTTGAAGCAGTTAAAGCCTGTAGCTTATACATCCTTGCCTGAAGAGACTCTGGATGATGATAAAACATTCAAAGGCAGTCCTGCAACACAGATTTACACACAACACTTGAGCACTGATGTGGAGGTAAGTTGTAAAAAGCAAAAACAAATGCAGGAGAGCATTCCTAATACATCCTTGTTGTTTTCTTTTCATTACCTGTTTCACAGTTAAAGGCAGGTGCTTGTGAGAGAGTTTTTACTGAGAGCAAAAGAGACAAACAAAATACAAGAAAAGAAAATTTGAATATCAAAAAACGTAATGAGGGTTTTCCTATTCTCTCTTTTGAGGTGAGTTCTGACAAATTAAGAGGTGAATGGTTTTAAAGTGTCACCTCATGAGTATCTTTTTTAATTCTTATCAATAAAACCTGTTTCAGAGGCTTGACCATTGGAATTTAGATCATTTTCTGCAAGATCTCCAAGAAAGTCGACTGGCTCTGCAAAAAATTCCAATGGAAACACATGATACAGGTTAGTGCTGCAGTTATGAGACACGCCCCTGTAATACTAACCTGTTAAAGGTTTGTGGTGAGTACGTCTTGAGTTATAGTTTCAGCCTCTTCATAGGTAATGGCAGAGTCAGATCTGAGGGGAATATAATGGAGAGACTGGCTGCTTTCTTTAAAAGTCAGTCATCTCAGTCTGTGTCCGAGAGTCGAAACCCCATCAGGTATTTTGAATATTGAGTATTTGACATATTGACCATTTTGTGTCAAATTTGTGAGAATGTAATACTGATCTCTTTTTTTTCATGCAGACAGAATAATACTCAGAATACATCATCAGAGCTGCAGCCGAGCAAACAGGAACGTCCCACCATTTACATTGACCTGCGTTGCCCTGATCCTTTAACCCAGCCCTCCATAGCATCACCTAATCTTTCAGCAGAGTTCACAGCCAAACACAACACTCACCAGGAAATACTACGTGCAAATCACCTTAGAATGCTCACTGGGTCACAAGTGGAGAACAGGTGAACACAGCGTATCATGCTTAAAGGAGGATATTTTGCTTCTTTTAGGCTTCATACTGTCCCTCTGATATCCTTGTATAGATATATATATAGAATGTATATAAATAGAGACTTTTTGGAGCAGTAAATCCTGTAAAGCTAGCTTTACAGGATTTACTGCTCCAAAAAGTCTCTATTTTTCTCACACTAGTGTTTTAGAAAACTCTTATTTAACCCTTATTTTTGTCTAAAATACTGCTGTCCCTTTAAAGCTCCATGCTCCACAAACCCCCTTCCTTCTGACTGGCCATCCCTCTGGAGGTCTGTCGGTAGCAGCTATGACCAGACCTTGGTGTTTGAGGCCTGCTCCTCAAAAGTGTCATGAACCAATTAGCAGATCCTTATACAATGACCTCACACATTTAGTATGAACATCCAGCATTGTTACTTTATCTCCATGTTTTAAATATGAGAAAGTACAATACCCCTCTTTAAAAATAATTTGTCATACTTTTGTTTGGTGCATTTGGCTTCCAATTTTATTGTTATTTCTCTCCCTCTAGGGAAGTGACTGGCAAGAGCATGCTGCTGCAGAAAATAAGGGAGGTTAAAATGAAAGGGAATAATCCACAGGATGAAAATTCAGATCATCTCCTGCAAGGTAGTGAAGCAGAACTGATAGAAAAGCATCCTTTAGAGTATACAAGTAGCCATGATTCACACCATCCAAGAGACAAGAAACAACCTCCACCTGCACAGTTAGTGCTCAGAGAAACAAAAATGAAAAGCCAGAAAACAACTCATCAAAGTAAAATCAAAGAACCCAAGCAGCAGAAGTATGTTTCTCGAACTGCAGTAATTTTATACATCATTAAGAATAATTTTTAAAAGATCTATTTTAACCATAACAATGTTTCAGTAACCAGCAGAGGCAGAAAATTGGGAAGACCTTACAACAGGAGCAGCACCAAAAGATTCTTAAGAAACTAGTAAAACACTGTCCAACTAGATCTGTCTACAAGTGGCAGCCAGCTGCTGAAAAGACGGATATTCTCTATCACTCTGTAAGCACAACCACAACTTAATCCATCTCTATTTAAATGTTAAAATGTAGATCAATAAAGCTACATTTTTTAATTGTTCTACAGGAAGCATTGTATCTCCAGTCCTTGCCCACACTACCAGTAGATATGGAAAGTGAAGGGTGTGCGGTTCTTAGAGTCAGCCTCTCCAGTCCAGGTGTTGTTGGTGATGGAGCTTATCGCTATCCAGATGCAATCAAATCACACGTCTACAACACTTTGGTGGCCTGGTTTCTGTCCTTAGTAAGTGAAAAGTAGCTTCTCAGCCTTGTTGTACCCCACTGGTTATTCTTTGTAAAGCTGTTTTTGTGTTTTCCTTCATGTGTACTAGGTTGGCCCATACTCCCGTCATGATGAAGATGAGGTTGGTGCTAAAGTCCCATTCTGGGTGGCAGGACTTCAGCAGCTGTGGACAGAGGACGGGCTAGCTTTGCATGTTTTGGTTGTAGCTCGCTTCTGTTATAAACCAACGGTAAAGAAGTGTTTCTACAAAAGATTTAGGAAACAACAGAGAATTTAAGCCATAGCAAATAAAGAATAAGATTTCAAGAATAAAACTGTAATGCTGAGAGATGAAAGATTATGAGATAACAGCAGAAATGTAATGAGAAAGAAGTCATAATGTTGCAAGATCAGGGGCATAATGCTATGGAAAGTAGCCTTAAGCCCCGTTTCTACCAAGTGGTTCAGTTTGGTTCAGCTTTGATGTTTTGAGATTAGGTCCATACATTGCAAGAAGTAGTAATGTTACAGAAAATGTTGTAATGCTATGAGGAAAAAAAAGTTATTCTGATCCCCAAAAAGTTGAAATTTTATGAAAATTAAGTAGTACTTTGACCCCCCCCAGAAAGAGACACAATTTAGAAGCAGAAGAGGTTCAGGATATTTTAAAAGGTGCAAAAATCAACACAAAAAAAGCTCCTCATGGTAGCTTTAAATAAAGATTTAATGTCTGGTTCTTAATTTGTTTTGTTTCCTTATAGAAAAAGCAGAGCGACGTCCACCTGCTTTTTTACAACCACGTCTGCAGGTTCCTCTCTGAGAGCACACTCCCTCTTATTGCCTCCTGGCTACCTCAGCTCCAGTCCCTTCTTGGTCGACAGTCTTATGCTTCAACTATCCACCTCCCCTCGACTAGTTTGAATTCTTTTATCTCTGCAATCTCTCAGAAGAAGGTACCTGCAGACAGTGTCATTTCAAATATGCTCACACACACGCTGATATTAAACTGTTTGACTTTTCATTTCCCCGCATCTTTGCTGCAGCTTATAGATCAGACATCTAGTGTAAGTCCAGGCTTTTACTGGCAGACAGTAGAGTCTCAGGAGAATCTTTGCAAGAGGAGAGATACCAGCCAGGAGCTGCACACAGAGGTGGGAGTGTTGTTCTTCAGAAGTGAGATTCACAGTAGTAGAAGAACTGAAGTTTTGTTCTGGCTTTTTTGTGATAGGTATCAATGTCTGTCGGTGGTGAAGCTTTCTTCTTGAATCCCCTCATAACACACTACACCCTTCAGCTTGTTCTTGACTCTGGATTGGACGTGTGCGGTCTGCGGATCCTCTATGCACCACACAGCTTCCTGAGTGACAGCACTGGTAGAACAAAAGGAAAGCCATTTGTCATAAAATACTCACATCTGTACTTTGGCACACTGGTTTGGTGTTCCTCCTGGATTCAAGCTTGGCCCACAGTTTAAATAACTTACCCTTCTCTTTATAGGCGCTGAAACAGTTACCCAAACATATGATGAGACCTGTCATCCTGTTCTTGGCCTGGCTGTTCGAGGCCCTCATACCCACTCAGTTTTCAAAGGGTTAACTAGTTCCTTACATTCTCTGCTGCCAAGAGAGGCCGAGTATGTTTCTGTAAAGCAGAGAAGAAGTAAAGATCCACTATTCCTGTCTTCCCCTCTGCTTGGGGATCAAGCTCACAAAGAGCTGTGTTTGTGGTTTTCAGGGAGACTCATACAACATCCTGACAGGTTTGTTGTCAGAATTCCAAATACAAAAGAATTCATTTGACTTTTTTTTTTCCAAGATTCTTTTGATTTGATCTTTTTTTGATGGAATTACAATTTCTCTCTTTTTGATTTGGCAGAATTTTACCTGCAAAAAACAGACACAAAGGCAGTGTGTTCTACTCTTACAAATCCCCTTCATCTCTGTGTGCTACAACAAAAGGTACCATAACTCAATACAGAGCCAGGAACTATAACAAAGGGGAGAAGCTAGCTTGCGTCCATGTTTCATTTGCAGCATTCATCTTTATTTTTTATCTTTTTTTGTTGAATGTGGTAGCTTACTCTTTTTCTTCTCCCTGCACAGCTGATGTACTCCTTGTGGTGTCACCTGTTGTGCCGCCGTGTTGCTATGCTCAAGTCCTGGCTGTTTGCGAGAGCAGAGGTTTTAGTCTCATGGGGCTGCAGAGACTGGAGGTTAAGAGGCATGGAGCGTCACTTCTTGGACTTAAAAACGAGCAGGTGGAAGTTCAGTACTAGGACTTTGTTTTTTAACACTCTAGATTTTTCAGTTTTCATGTGCATGTTGTGATAAAGTTTTGACCAATCAGAATCAAGTTTTTAACACAGCTTCCTTTTGTTTCCCTTAGATGTCTGTATTCTGTCGTACACAAAAGGAGAAGCAAGAGCTGCCACGCTTATGTTTGGTGCTGCTGCTGAGGAAAGAAAATGCGATCCACCACAGTGTTCGTCTGCCAGCAGGTTGAAAATCCATCTCAGATTTTAAATAACGCAACAAAAGTAGTAGAACTGAAAAATCTTCTTTAATTTCTCTCATAACGAAGCGTCTGCATTGTTTCAGCACTGATGAGAGAACTGGGTGCACAAAAGCTTCTGGGCTGCATCCACACAAGACTGGATGGAGCTCACACAGTAGAGGCTGACTCGTGTTTCCATACTGTGCCTTACAGCGGTGAGCTGTTCCACATCTTTGGTAAGAACTGTGTGTTCACTGTGGGGAAACATTCAAGCACCATTTCTACAGCCCATTTCAAGCTCTTATTTTTGTATTCAGTTAGATGTATGTGGACTGTGCCTGATCCTTCCTGTGTGATCCTGTCCAAGTGGTCCTCCACCCCTGATAGGGAGCAGGTGGTGATTTTGGCCTTGGTTGGGAAGGACTTGAGCCAAGACCTGAGCTTCCTACACAGAGTGCTGACAGGCAGGTCGAAAGGTGGGTGAAGTTAAGATAACACCGCCTCCATGTTGGTGGAAAAGTTAAAAACACAGCCGCCTACACAGTTAAATCGATAAGATAAGATAAGAATTTGTGGGAGAAGATTTCATTAATTGATTATTTCTTTAAGGTGATGTATTTCAGCTCCTCAGCTTGAAGTTTCTGCCTGCACTGACTCGACCTCAGGCGCGGGAGCTGACTCCATACGAGGTGGGAGAGCAGCTCCGTAACAGCAGCGTCAACAATCTGATGTCCTCTCAAGCCCTGGTGTGTGCTCTCAGCCAGGTGGAGGCTGTCGCTTCCCTCAGGAAACTCCTGCCACACGATTACCCTGCTGACATCCTGGTGTCAGCCACGCCTGAGGTCGCTTTCAGACAAGCTTCTGTTTTCTTCTTCAAGCATGAGTTGACTCCTGGTAGTAGTTTTTTTTTTTTATATGTTTTTCGTCAGGAGTCAGAAGAAAATCTGTTTGATCATTAATGAGTTCTGTTTAGATCCACAGATCCAGCTCACTGTGTGCCTCTTCAAGCCCAGAACCTGGCATAAAGCTCTGACTAGAACAGTCCACAAACTCCACCTGAAAGGTCTCCTGTTGGTGGGTCTGCGTGTGTTCACTCTGGACGAAAGCACTGCTGCCCCCGTACTGCCTTCAGGAAATGTAACAGAGAAAAAGAAAATCATCTTTTGTTTTCATGCATGAACACTGCCTTGATGACTCTTACTTCATGTGCGCAGGAGCCTGCAGGTTTTGAGTACCTGTGTTCTGGCTCCTCATTGGCTCTCTGCCTGGAGGGGGAGGATGCTGTCAGGCAGCTACTGGATGTACTGAGAGAAGAAAACTTGTGTCGTAGGATGATCCAACGTGACCTGGCTCTTTCATGTGATGGAATATATGGTCAGTGCCTTATTTTACCCAGAGATCATGGCTACGAGCCTAAATGAGATGCTGTCATACGATTGGCTGATTAGATATTTGCGATCAGTTGAACAGGTGTAACTTTTCAAGTGTCAGATGAGTGTAATCTGTAGTTGTTGTGATGTGATTTGGTGCTTAATGAATAAAAAGTGACTGATGTTAAATGTAAACTCACGTTTCAGGCTCAGGATCATATCAGACCGCCATTCAGGATGTGAAGAAGTTTTTTCCAGATGGACTCTGCTGCTCTGAGAACAGCACAATGAGACAGGAGCAGGTATTCATGTCACACACAGTGCAGGAGCCACAGCTCGGATTGTTTATGAGTGATAAAAACGTGTGTGTCTTGTTTCAGATACTCAGAATGTGCTCAGACACTTTAGCTTCTGTGGAGCGTGAGCAGAGATGTACACTGGCCTCTGTAGCTCAGACACTTGACATGGACGTAGGATCACACAAAGGTTGGACAGGTTTCAAATAGACTTTTTTGCACTTAAAATCTCATTATTTCACTTTTCTGCGTGCAAACAAAGCACAGCTCCACCATTTTTCCAGAGGAAATGAATCCTTTTAATCATTTATTATGACTTCAGCAGCAGCTGCTCTGTTATTGACATTGAAATATGACTCAGTTCCAGGTGAACTTTGCAAACCAAATGTCCTTTTTTTTTGCTTGTTTGTTTGTTTGTTCCTGATACACAAAGCTTGCTGGCAGACAACCTTTCTGCTGATGGCCTTTGAGGCTCTGCCACTCGGGCGAGCACCTCCAGAGCTGGAACTGCTGGAGCAGCTGCTGAGGTCAGGCTGCTATCTGGTGGCAGGGAGGATGAGCAGGCTGGATAATGAGCAGAGGAGACATATAAGGGAGATACTGCAAGTGTCGACAAGAGGGAGTGAAACGGTGAGGTGTCTGGGTTTTGGGAGAAGTGTACTTCCAAACAAATGGAGCAATCAGTGGTAGTTTCTCTGTTTTGTTTTGTTTTTTTAAGGTGGCTCAGTTTGAAGAAGCACCCTGTCTCATCCTTGCTCTGCAAGGGAAGGCGGTCGTGACCTGCTTTGACACACTCCTTGATCGGTAAAAAAAACAATGCAGACACGGTGTGCAAACATGAATATTTACAGATCAATGAGTGTTTTTCTTTATTGCACTAGCATCATCAAGGAGAGACCAGACCTGGAAAATGTGAGCAGAATGGTCGTGTACCCTGAGAGTGAAAAAGAGGTAAATGTGCTCCTTTAGAAAACCAAATGGGTTTAATGTTGTCTTAAGAGGTGTTGTGCATCAAAAAGCCTCCTTCAAAAATGATTGCTTTCTTCTTTCAGGCCGAGCAGCTGATCTGCTTCCTGTTTGATGCCTTGTCTCCAGAGAGCTCTCAGAATATTGTGCAAAATTGGTACACGTGAACAATAAAGCTTTATCACTTAGCATGTCTTAAAAAATGCTGTGTATGACTCAGATTTCTTTTGGATATAGCCATGTTTCATTTAATTTGTTCAGTGTTCAAAGACAATTTCTTGCATTTGTGTGACGTCATGTCGTCTCTTCAGGCTCATTTACAGAACTTGACATCGTCTCCAGGTTGTGTTTGTGACAAAAAGTATCCACACGTTTCAGATGAAAAATTATTTTAATTCTCAAGATGATAAAAATAATTTTGTGAACTCTGTAAACCATTGCATAACTGTAGTGTAACAATTTAACAAGTGTTAACAAACTAGTAATACACTACAGAAAATATGCGGTACACAATCCTCAATGTAGAAAAAAGGAAATACCTAGAATTCTAAGACTTGCACCTATTTTTGTGTTCACAACACAAAAAATATCAATATACCAACAGAATTATTTCTATGCTTATCAGTAGAGAATTTCTTACATATCGATACAGCTCGCCACAAAATATGGGACGTATTTTTTATTCTATAAATAATATCTAAACCCACTGACATTTAGTAAATAAATCCATGAAATGCAGTTTCCTCAGATTTAACATTCTCGATTCAATCACTGTATTACCCTGAGAAACACACATTTCTGTCCTTAGATTTCCACATTAGAAACTTGAAATAGAAACTTGAAAACTTGCATTTGTTTTAGTTCTAATAAATTTTATTGAATAGCAGTTTACAACTAGATGCTACATCATAATGAATTAACTGCGCTCCATAATATCCAGTGACCTATCATTGAATATCTAATTTAGAACAATACATTCAATATTTCAGGGCTTCAATGTTAAAATAACATTTCTAAAGTCTATGGAACGACTGGTTCCACATTCAGATTATTTACCTTTGACAACACGCGTTGTACTTGACTTAATTTGAACAGATCCATATATCATACTCATATACATGTACAAGATTGCATAAATCTTCAGGCTCCATTTTCATAATATTAAAAACAGAAAGACAACACAACAACTAACAATAATGCAAAATAGATTAAACTATTTCAATGCAGAGCATAATGATACAACTACTACAGTTCATTTACAAGATTCTTCCCATTTGGTGCTTTTTTTCCTTACAAACTGAAGGTTTTTGTTGCCTAATGACAAATTGAGATCAGGATACTTGATTATTATTATATTGCTGTTTTTTTTTTTATCTGAATGAAATGGCAAATACAGACTGAGACAGACAGTCATCCACAACATCTGCTGCCTCCTGTTAGGAAGTTCTCCTTTCAGGTGACTTGCTATTTTGAAATCCCATTGTGGTCCATGAAAACATTTTAAGGCACTGGAATTTGATTTTAATTTAGTTGATTATATTTCATCATGTGTCTCAGAGGCATGTTGTCTTGATACCAATCGAGTGAACGTGTTAAAGGCACAGATTGATCACTGGTCCGTAATAAATTGAACAAATTGAAATGTAAAGAAATACAAGCTGTGCTTCCCATGTGAGTGTTTGGATTCTTTTCAAAAAACACGACTCGGGGCCGACAAAGAGAACAGATGTAATTACGTCTGTATCTGCCATTGTCACAATCATCATCTGTCCCCCGTTGTTTCACAAAAACAAACTAATTTGGACCGCCGCTTTAAGAAAATAACAGAGTCAGATAGAAAGAAAGCACCGTACAGTCACTGTAGGCCGATCATAACAGCATATAATGCATAACCACCGATTTTCCAAAGTGATTGAGATTATGTAGTTCAACGAAATCAATGAAACAAAATCAACTTCAAAACACAACTGTGGTGAAGTTTTTATGGCCACTTCAGAAGCACAAACGTCATCACCTTTGACATTCCTTCACTGTAGACAACAATTAAACCGACACAGAGTCCTCGGCATGTGCTCGCCCGTATTGCACAAACCTGCCCCAAACGTCGATGCATACTTAACACAAAATCAAAAACACAAATACACTTTTTGAAGGATCTGACTCATGCACTTTTTGTTCATCCGTGTATCGACTCACTAATTTTAGAATTAATGAAGACGCCGTTAATTACTGTTAATGAACCATAACTATTTAAGGTACTAGGTGATTACTTTTTAAATCATGTAGGTTTACACTGAAATAAAACAAAGGATGAAATGTAGTACAAAAGAAATAAGAAGAGTACAGGTCTTTGGTAAAACTGCAAAAAATGGGCTGTTGTCCATTAATGTTGTGGCATAGTCCTGCTGTTTACTCACTAAGAGGACATTCTGTAGAAATATCAGAACTGGACTCTGCTGTTTTTATCTTTTTGCACATCAGTCCTATACAATTATTTAAATTCTCTTCAAGGGTGAATTTTCCCTTTAGGATACATTTTTTGGACGACTTTAAGAACACCACTTTGGTTCACTTTTTAAGATTATCACACTAGACATCATTCACTAAATTGGCTTCACAGGCGAAACAAAAGAAACCAAAAGGATTCCTGTGAAATTAGCTGCACTGTACACTGTTATCCAGTGTATGAGGGGGAAGAAATCCAACACAAATAAATTCAATCAATTGAAAATCAAAGGGGGGATCTACAGCAGTACAGGTCTGTGACATCATTCTAAAGTGGTTTACAAAAGGACCCAAACTCCATGGATTTACAAATGAAGAATTCAACCAATCAAATTTGTTTTCTAAAATCTGAGCTGTGGATGCACAACATTCAAACATCTAAATGTTTAACAAGAAACTACATCAATACCTTTTCCAGTAGCAGCGAAGCTTGCAGAATTAATTAGCCTTTACGACACGAAATATAACTCAATACAAATATTCTGGCAGTGAGACACAGTGCGAACTTTTTTTCTTCTTTTTTCTTTTTTTATAGCTGGTTTATATATCGCAATAACATGCAATACCAGAAGTGTTTAGCCTGCCTTTAATGCTGTAAGATAATCATGAAAATGCTAAAATACCATAACTTCTCTGGATATTTTCCTCTGAGTTGCTTAGTTGTCATATATGTGAATGTAAACAATGCATTTTCCCCATATTTATAAGTAGCAAAAAGGTGTACCTTGAGATACATGATTTTCTATAGAATCTTAAAGCAAGAATAAAAAGATTTTTAACACAGTAGAAGGTCATTTCAATTACACAAACCGAAGCACAAATCCTATGCAAAATCCAAGTTAACTACGGAATTCTTCATTCGCAATACAACAAAACTAAGTAACTGAAATGTCTCAAAAGCTTTTTTTTTTAGATGTTGCTTTACAAATCCATGTGCCCTATGTTTGCATACTCCCAAATGTTAAATTGAAAAAACTAACTTTAAAGACTGAAGCTGCACCAAAAAAAGCACCACGACTGAGGAATGAGTGGGCGTTTCTAAGGGAGAGGGGCGGATCGTTTCTAGAGTTGTAGTCAGAACACAGGCACAGACAACGTCACTCATCTTCAACAGAAATACTCGACGGGATTGGGCCAAATACGATGGAAATTATTTAGATATACTGTATATACAAATAGTCATAAACATGTCTCTGCTTCTGCTAAGTTTAAAAAGACGTTAGGCAGAAACCTTCGCACAAGCTTTAACTACTTGTGTCTGCTCGGATGATTCTACACATGACCTTTTCAACTAAGGCACTTTAGAATTAGAGGCCGATATGTTTAGGCTAGATTCCTACAAAAATCACCATTTCAGGCTTTTAGCAAATACAATACATGCTTCTCCTAATGCCTAGGCTATATAAATCTCTACAAAACAAAAAACTAACTGATTGAAGAACAGCCTTAACATGTAGCATGTGCCTTACTGATATTACAGCTGCTGGTTATGCCTAAAATGCATTTTTCGTTAGCACTTATTTGATTGAAATTTTATAAATCTAACTATGAAAGTAGAAACTATGAAGTATTTTTTTTCTATTAAATCTTAATAATATGCAGAACCATGCCATGATTTAACCATAGGAAACATGAAATATGAAATATTCTAACAATGTTTCACAGTAGACACAAAAGCTTCAGATATTAGCTTATATAGAAAAAAAATATAGAGATCTAAAAAAAGACACAAAAGAATACCTACAAAGCAGCTTAAAGCAAATTTCTATATACCCTTTAATAAAGTCCCAAGTCATCAAAGTGCTTTAGTAAGAAATTTAAATTCTTCAGTAAGTTGGTCAAAATGATGATGTTTGACTGACTGCAGTAAAAACTAGATTTAGAGTTTGAGGTGTGTGGAAGGAGGAACACAGCAAAATGTTGACAGTCTTAATCTGATGAACACAGGAGCTAGATTCTTAACTTATACTGTTGTTTATTACTCATAGTCTTCAATGCAAGAGTCTGTACTTATTCTGTAAAATCTGTATGTTTGAAAACGACTTCTCATTTTTGCTCTGTTCCTCTTTAGGAAAATTAAAATCCACTTTGACTTTTGCTCATTTTATGTTCACCCTCATTCATGACTCGTCATTTTCCTTTAATTCTTTTAAGCATTTTTGCAGCGCGTTCTTTGTATTTTCAGGTCCCAAACTTTAATGCCTGCAGCACTGGGTTTAACTTCATCCATATATTATACTCTCTATCAGTACAATCACAAAATATAAACTTCTCGTTATTTTACTGGGTTGTTGTTTTAGATTAGACATACTGGTATATTTTATTAACTCGTGCCTTTTTATTGCTAGAGATTAACTTCTGTTTTCTAAAAAAAAAAGGTACAATGTCACCAGTGTACTATATTCCATTGCCTTAAAGCAAAATATCACATGATATTTATGACATGTTGGGATGAAATGGTGTCAGATTCACTCTGGGTGGACTCTTAAGTGCCTTTTGCCAGGACATGCCTGAAGCGCATAATCAGTTTCTAAGTGCAGTGCAGTTTGTGTAAACAGCTTCTTATATTCTGTGAAAGCAGTTTGGCTCTTTATAAATTTGTCTTCATGATCAGGATAAGAATTGCAGCACATTTATTGACACTCTAATTGGAGTGCATGCTTTGAAAACAGAGAGCTAGCAGGCTAACTGTGATAACATTCACATAAAATGAGCAAAATCCATCCGACCTGAACCCTGCCTTTCTTTAAATACTTTTTTTTTCTGTCAGTCAAACATCATTTTACTCTAAATGAATTAATTCACTGTCAAAAAGACATTGCTATTTATAAAATGTTATATCTATGAAACGTTTTTCAAAGGGCTAATTCTTTAAATAGTACCTTGAGTAATTCTACATCACTTCAACATTTTCACTCTACAGTAGGGACATTCTGTATAACTCGGCGCACATTTCTCACATAGTACATAATGTTGGCAAGGCTGCAGAACAATCATGCTTTTGGCAAACTATACATTTCTTTGACTGAAGCATATATATTACCTGTTGGGGGAGAAAAGAACGAGTATCAGCTGCAACTTAGGGAAACAGATCATGCAGGCTTCTCAGATATGCATGCTTGATGACAAAGCGTGGATCTGAATGATAGCCTCATAAACTGTTATTTTTTTGTTAACTTGCATACATGCTACTGATGAAATGCTGTGTGTGATCTAGTCTTTCTTACCCCGTCTATAAGGTCTAGGTCATTACGCAGCTGACTCTGGATGGAGTGGAGCTTTGACAAAGGGAGCTGCTCCAGCTCTCCGTAGCTACGAAGGAGAGGAGTTCCAGGGGTACGACAGAGTGCGTCAAAGTCCCCTTGGAGCTCTTTAAGTTTGCGGTCCGTCTCCTCCCATTTCTGTTCTGCCAGCTGACGCTCCGCCTCCGCTGTTTTTGCTTGTTCCTTTGCTTCATGGGCTTCCTTCTGGCAAGCTTCACAAGCCTGGAAACGAGTACAGGTGCAACGAGTTACACGACGAACGACACTTTGATACTCAAAAATGACAATCTGTTTAAAAACTCACTTGTTTGACCTGATGCCAGGCCTCCTCCCATTGTTTGATCTTCCTCTTGGCTTCGTCCAGCTCTCGGAAGAGGCGGGCCAGATCAGCGCTGCTGGTTGCCGAGGTTAGGCCGCTGAAAACTGGAGATGGACTCGGAGAGAAGCTGCCACTCACAAAGTCCCAAATGCTGGTAGCTCCTCCGTTCAATCCTGGGAGAGTGAGATGTGTTAAAATCAAAACATCAAGTAAAAAGTCATAAAAACTTTGACTCAGAAATGTCTGATCATTATAAAAAAAAAGGAAATGATAGCTTAAGATATGCAAAAACCTTTTTTGCAGAGCATGACTGTAAAAAAGTAAAATATATCAGAATAACTTCCATCTTTTAAGGTTCAAATCTCTATATTTTCAGCCAACAATGAGTGAAGTGTCTGATACTCACCCAAAGAATTCTGCGAGGAGGAGGTGGGTGTTCCCAGCATGCCATGCTCTTGCTTGGCTAACATGTTTGAAGACTGGTTTTGCTGCGATACCGTCCCAGACAGCAGGGACTGCGACAGGGACTGGGAGAGGGAGCTGAGAGGGGAGGTGGAGAGCGATGACGAGGAATTAAAAGAGGACGATCGAGCCAAGGAGCCAGGAATGTTCACAGGGGCTGATCCACCGAGCATCCTCTGACCTGCGGCAAAAATCAGACATTATGATCATTTTCTTTTTAAATAACATAAAAGCAAAACTCATGAGCAAATTTACGACTGGCACTCACCTGCCAGTCCCATACTGTTGTCTTGCTCCTCTAACTCCTTATCGAGAGATGCAACATTGATGTCACTGAAGTTGAGGTCCAGAGCAGATCCTGAGGGGAAACAAAACGCATCTGGCTGACATTTAACAACAAATTACAAAGCAGCTGTACCCAAGCTAACCAGTTAACATTTAACTCTAGATTCACATACCGATGACAGACTCCACGGTGTTGCTCCCTGGGTAAAAAGGAGTGGCTTTTGCATTCATTGTTGATAAGGTGGTGGGTGAAGAGCTATCTGAGCCGATGCTAGACGCTAAGCTGGATGTTATACTGGAGGTAAAGCTGGATGCCAAAGGGTTCACCGCAGAGAATACAGTGTTTTGTGTCTGGGGGACAAAAAGCATAAGTGAGTTTTTATTATCCTAAAGTTGTCGACCAATATATGTGTTGGGATTTTTTGTTGTTAAATTAGGCTGTTTGTGTTTCGTACCTGTTTTTCTTGGTCCATCAATTTATGATCCATCTGCCCCTTGTTCTTTATCTGAAAGTGTTAAAATTACAAACACGTTTTAATAATGTGCGTCTATAGATTGAGCTTTTTCAGACTGACACAAAATTCACACAGAAACTCAAAGTGATAAAATGAAAATGCCATGACAAATAAAGAGTGATAAATTAATGAACATGATTTAAAACAAGTGAAAAACTGAATGTAGAGGCTTTGGTTATCTGTTTTATCTCTTTATGCTAAAGCTAAGCAGAGCAGTACGTGTACCTGATCCTCACGTTCAAAGCCCGGAGCTTTAGGATAGTTAGACGTCAGAGATGAGGCACTGGATGTGGTGGACTCTGAACATAAACTACTGTTAGTTAAGGATTTGGGCCTGCAGATGGATCCCACTTGGGATAACAAACAGTCGCTTCCTGAGTTTGGAGTTACAGTTGAGCTATTAGAACATGAAACCTGAGAAAGAGAAGTGAATGTGGTCTTAATGAAAAACAGAAACGTAAACAAAAATCATACTGTTGTGAAGAGACTTGAGATTAATACCCAGCTGGGTTAAATACTTGATTCTGAGGATATGCATAGGGAGCAGGTGGTTATGTGAACTAGATTCCCTTTAAAGTGAGACAAAACCCCCCACCTATATCAGGGCTCTGCTCATCTTGTCATCTGACAAATAATGACTGGCTATTTTGCTCTTTCCTTTTCAATGTAATTGCCTCCATTTCTTTACATAATGTATGTTATGTAAAAAAGAGAAATAAATAGTGGCAATGGCAAAGCAAAGAATCAAAAACACTATAAAATGGGAGCACTGTACACATGCTGACATGTAGCGGTGATTTGATTTTGTCGAGCCTTAAAATCCAGCTTCACATCACTCTGATTATTTACCAATCAAGGGCCTGTCAAAGGTAAAACACAGAACCTACACTTCCTACTTGTCCGTTGCTACTGGTTGCGTTCAGGACAGAGTTTCCTCCGCTGTTCCACTCATTGACTGGACACTCAGAATACTGCTGAGAGCCCAGCTGTGACTGTGAACTGGACTGTATCACTGTGAGCAATGAGCTCATGGTCTCTTCTGTTGAGGGAATTCCTAAAAGCATGAACAGGAAAGATATTTAACCTTCACACAACAAGTAAACAGATAACATCAACCAGTAACATGCTCAATCTCACAAATCATCATCCTACAAATTCATCTTCCTTACTAATGTGGCACCATTTAAAAGAGAAACAAATCAACTTTCCATCAGCAGAAGACTTATTGCCAAGAAGGACTGTTCCAACAAAGATATGATCTACTGAACATACATTTGTTTACTTTTTGTGCTAAGTTTATACCATTTTGAGCCAACACAACCTAGATTTTAATTCTCTTCGTGAGCACTGAGAGTAGTTCCACAAACTTCCACTTACTTTCTACATGTGCAAATGCACAAAACGGTCCTCTGGGACAGTATCCAGTTTGTCGCATGTCATTGCATTTGGTAGATTTGTAGATCTGAGACAAAGAAAACAAACACAATCCAATGAGATGCAAAGTAATGTCTGCCCTAAGCAAAACTGTGAAGCTACAAAGCGTTTAAAGAAACAACAATACCTAATTGAAACCACAAACCGTCGATATGTGGATGATGACATTAAGGGTGACCCAGCAAATTTAAGGATGAAATACTTGATGTTTTAAATAATAAATTTACATAGAAACAACAAAATTCCAACTCTGAATGCAGCTCTCTCTGGACACTTCTCCATTTATTGTTCAACATCAGCCTCTTGATCCTTCTGGTTTCAGTCCTGAGATTTTGTTTTTCTCTCCTGAGCCCTTGTTGCGATTCAAACTCCCTGCATTTACAAACTTCTTTCTGTTGAATTTTGCTGGGTCGCCCTTTAGTTCACTGATTGATTACTGAAAAGGAGAGAACGTTCATTTCACTTCATTATTTCACCAAATCCACTCACCTCTGGGTGAAACTGCTGTTCAGTGCGAGAATGACAATACTGGCAACTATCTCCACTGTCACACTTTGAGGGCTCCCCCCATTCATCCCCGTGTTTCACGTTGGGACATGGAGTGGACCTGCATTCACAGAGTCAGAACCTTTAACTGGAATCACACAACTTGTTTCATCATGTTTCTTCCCTTTGAATCAACCACAGTTAGGCCTTACCTATACTTAAATTTCCTCGGATTCCGTCTGCGGTCTCTACTGTTGTGGTAGTGGGGGCAAGCGTAGCCTTGTCTGCATAGTCTTGGGGGCTTGGTGCACTGCTCTGTTTTATAGTTGGCTAAAACAAAGTTGGTGTCTGGAAGATAAGAGCGGGGCATTAATGTCGAGTTTGTACATTTGTATTACTAAATCACTTTACCATGAGGTTGGGGGTTAGTCACCTTGCCACCGAGGGTCTTCTGTGAGAGTTTTCTCAATCATAGCTTGGCTGGCTAACACACCTGGCTGCAGATCAGGAATACCTTCTCCAGATCCCAACTGTCCATTCTGAAGGGCTTCTTGTGCTTGGATCTCCCTGTGCAGAAAATCATGGTTAGATGATCATGCTAAGAAAAGAAGTCCCTCACAAACAACCAATCAGCATTCAATTTCATCATTTAAAATGCTATCTCTTTCAAATATACATCTGGAATTTAAAGTTTTTAAATAAAAATATTAAAACCGTCTTTAAGACAAGGGACACTAGTCACACCTGTGGGCGGGGGGCAGCAAGAAAGTGAAACAACATTTCACTTTTAACAAACACAAAATAGGCGTATTGAAGTGTTACTAAAATACAAATTTTAAAGAAAACAAAGTGTTTATAGTCAAGATGTTTCTGAATCCTGATCTCACTTTACCCTTTCCCATATTTCAGTGTCAGCTGACATGATGTCATGTTAATCAACAATCAGATGTCTGTATTTTGCTTTGAAGTCTTTAAATCACTCTCTTGAAAGCCTGTAAAGATGAAGCTGTATAACAGTAACTCCATTAAACACCAACAATAAAGTGATTCTGCTTATATTAGCTCTAAGTTGCTGTTTTGTTCGTGCTATTGTGAGTCTTCAGATTGAAAAGCTTGGCAGGGAAAACAGAGGCCACTATTTGCTTTGTATGTCACCTGATATCATAGACTGGAGGTCGGAGATCATGTGGCCCGTGAGCAAACGCACAGTGGAGGCCATTCTTCACACAGTGCCCTCGGGCGTCTGTCTCATGGATGCAAGTGCCAGTCTTGTAGTAGCGGAGATGGTACTTGCGTTCTGTGTCACCAGTGGTCCGATGTAAATAAGGACAGCTAATGAAGGAAATACACAACATTGAAACAATTCATCAGTTGATCTTTTTATGGCTTCTTAGATTAAAAGTTTTCCAGATTATCTGGCACACAATTGTATGAATGCAGAAACAGCCCTGCCTTAACTTTAAAGATGTTGAATGTGAACATAAAACATTACAAACATTCTTAATTTGAATGTTTATCATCATGTTTCACATTACGCAAGGAACAGACTAATACTGCACTGAATCTAACACAATGGTCTACACGAGTCATTATACAACCAAAGGAGAACTAATAAAAGAACACAAAGCTGTTCATGCAGCTGCACACATTTGTGTTCATTGAAAATTTGGCTGTTGTTTTTTTTCCCACACATCTGAATGACACATTTGCAATGCCTCCAGAAATGTATGGGTAATAAGCCTCTTCAAAAACCAATTTTCCTTTCCTTGAGTCGCAACAGTTGCTATAGCAACACATAAGGTCATACAGAAATAGCAGCACATGGCAGAGAAAGAACTGTAAGGGCTGCTGTACTCCTCTGTCTATTAGCATAATAATATGTCTGTTTCTCTAAGTCATGTATGAAGCTGCAGTTTAATATATGCCCTACTGTCAACATCTGTTGGAAGAACTGACAACTTTTATGTCACTGATAAGACGTTACTCCTTTAAAGCTGCAAGCCTTTCTCTTTAAGTTTGGAAGAGATTCACTTGCAGAGCCTTAATAAAACCTTTAATGTAACTTATAATAATAAAAAAGTGTCATTATGCCATAAATCTTGATGCAACAATCCACACAGTGATTTGCTGAAAATAACATCACAAACACAATGCCTGCAACAGCAAGAGTCACTGAAATTGTGTCTTTCCGTTGTTGTTGGCAAAGGGTATTAGGCACTTCTGATAATAAATCTGACCAATCACACTCTTCAAATGATAATAACCAAAACTTACTTCTCAAAACACTGTGCCACCAAATGAACTGCCGTCTCCATTGTAAACAATTTCACCACAAAATATCAGTCAATTTTAATGTGACACATGCTGTATCTGTACAAAGTACACACTATCTTCCACATTAAGCAATCATTGAGAAACAAAAGCGAAAAAAAGCCCTCATATTATAATGTGGTTATTTTAACATAAATTATATCCATATGGAATTATTTTTTTTTTTTCAGAGATTTTTTTTCCATTAAAATTTTTCCTGGGTTAATGATACACTGGGGGCAAATTTACTACCCACTGGGGGTATTAGAGGACAAAAATTTCCTCTATCAAAAACTGATAGACATAACTTTTTTTTTTTGGCTGAAATCTTTCAACCAACTTCAGACCTAATCAAATACACAAAATATTCCACTATTTTAATTCTCAAAATGCCCATTTAATTACATGATGTCACCATTTTAATCTTGCAAAATACACATAAAGTGAGTTATTTCGCATATAATAAATGTTGGCGGGCTGGAGAGTTTTTTTCTAGATCAGACTTAATTATAAATAATTATTATTATCATTATAAATAAGAATAAAATTGATTTTGATGCATTGTTTTTTTTATTAATTTACTTACTCCCTTTTTTCTTTTGTACTGTCAGATTCTTAATTATCTACTCTTCGAGGGTACCAAAAAACTGCTATAAAAACAACTGATTTTTTTTTTCTAAAAAAACAGTGACATCATGTAATCAAATCGGCATTAAAGGGGTTAAAAATGAGCAGGCTTCATAGTACGCAACAAAAAGACTATTTACAAAGCATCTGTGATGCTAAAGCTAAATACAAGCGCCATTTAATCCTTTCCAAAAACAATTGAGACACACTAAATATTTTTGCAATGCTAGTGAATCTCTACTAAAGTGTAAATGTGCGAACGTGTGTGTGTGTGCATGGTACATGGTCCTCCTTCACAACATGTCAACAAACCATTTGTCAGCAGCACAACAGCTGCACCATGATGCACTAGTTGAATGGATGTCAGTGACAGAACAAGGACTTACTCATCTCCATCGGGGCAAATGCCTGTGGTCTCGTCGTATTTCGTGCAGTAAACGTCGGGACTGTAATTAAAAGTTCCGTCTCTTCTTCTTATGGGTCGTCTTCGCCGCTGGTTGAGAAAATGCCAGTGAAAGCACGTAAAGGGTCTGTGCTGCGTACACTTGTGCTGAAGAAACAACGGGCACTGCTCGGTCCTGAACTCCTTCAAGTATCTGAAACAACGGTGGAAAACAAAAAAACCTGTCAAGGACTGTAATTTTAAATGATTAATGACAAAGACATGAGTCGAAGAGAAATATAAAAGTTACGACATAGTAATGTATCGTGTTTTGCAGCTAGTGTAGTAGCCTACTATGAATTTTAGGTCACTAGCGTTAGCTTACAATTCACAGAGCGAGCTACGTGAGTTTCACACGTAACACTTGTTGAAAGTCGCTGAGCGTACGTTTATAAATGTGCGTAGCAAGAGGGGAACTCAAAATAAGGCCGAGCTATTTACAAGCAGACTGGATAGCGAGTTCCAAGCTAATCGTTTAGCAGACCGAGTTGACGGTCTAACATTTAACCAATTATTCAAAACAATTCCTCAACTCTATCACTTAGTGTTAAACGATTGCGTTAACATTTATATTGTCAATAAATACATTTAAGGATTCCGAGTTTCCCACACTTGGGGTGATGTCGTTAGCGTGTAGTCGCTGCTTGCTATGCAACGTTAGGTAGTCACAAAGCCAGGAAAAGCACCATGTTTTTACACACACACGCGAGTTCAGGAATGCAAGAAATGCAAACGCGCATAAGTGCACGTGCACTTAACATTCAAAGCAACGGGCTATCGTGTTTTTTTTCTTTGCTGCAGCTTTACTCACGTATAGTGGGTAGGTTTCTCGGTTTGAGGGGACGCATTGGCCGCCGTTTTCGAAACCGACGGCATTTTCAGTCAAAACAATGAACAGCGCATGCGCCCAGTTCTGTTGCTCGCGTGCGTGCACGTCCGCCTGCACGCCAGCGCACTGCAAAAACTGACGCAGGGGGCGCTGATCAGCTTAGACACAAGTGCCTTTTCTTCTTACCTCTGTTAATTATCAAACCCCTTTAGAGGGGAGAGCTTTTATTGAAGGGTAATGCATTCAAAATATAGTTCCACCATCATGATAAAGACAAGGAAGATACTCTTTCTCCCTTTAAAAATTTTTTTTTAAAAAAATAATAATAATAAGGCAACAATTACTGCCTTTATTTTACAATTTAAAATGGTTATTTGTTTCTTTTGTTTTGAACCAACACAATAGATTTATGTAGCTTCTAAAAACGACATATTAGTTTATTAGTTCATTTTTATTTCTTATTTTTTTATTTTGCTTGTTGGAAATGAATACATTTACGTTTTATTTCTTTCCGTTGCTATTCTGTTCTGTTCTATTCTGAAAGGTTTCCTTTCACTTAGTGAAACAATAAAGTGCTTCTCCAGCTGATAAAATATAAAATGTAATGATATCCAAGGTTCCCCTCTAAGAAATAATACTTAATAAAGTGCTATACTCGGCATTTTAACTTATCATAAACTGCATATTTGTTTATTGCCAGTTTTGCAGGTTTTGAGTTAAGTTTCATTATCTGGGTATCTGAATATTATAATTTCATTGTGTGTGTGAAACACTCACTTTTAAAATGACCATAAGAGAAATTAACAGGCTAATTAATCCCATAATGATTATGCAGGAAGTAGCTTATTTGGGGTTTTAGAAGTTGTGTTTAAAAAATGTTGTGGTTTATTTCTACATAATTGAGTTTGCAGCAGAAATAGTTGACAAATGATCATCAGAACATAACAAATAAAGCTCCTGGTGTTTAAAATTTACCTAAAGGTGACCCCTTGACACCCCCTTTATTGCTTTAGCCTCATCATCTTTAAATGAACCCTAGTGGGTGTCGGGGGCATGAAATACTATTCCAATTCTGTATTTTTCCGCACCTATGTCCTTCAGACCACCTGAGTATGCCACTTTGTCCTTACAGTTAAAGTTTGTTCTGAGTACTTCAAAGTAGAATACAACAGGGATGAACTGCTTGATGATGTCTGCAGCATCAAGTCTGCACTTTCAGACGTCACATTCAGGGAAGCTAATCTACTCCATCCAGCCCCTTTTTCCTGTAAGGGATTTTAATTTACAAATGCAATTATATGTCTAATCCATTATGCAGCTGCTGAGGTCCACCAAGTGCACTGCCTTGTTATTATGCATGGACCCTGGACTATCCTGTTATAATTACTTTAGAAAGCTCCACCCAGACCTCAGTTGGCAGTTCCCTTTACCTTTCTTACATAAGGCCTTTATGAAGAAATACACTGTGCTTGGTCTGATCCACCTTGGAGTCAACTACATGTGCTTCAAAGGAAATTATTATTATTATGATGATTATTATTGCATTAAGTTGCTGTATCACAAGAGGTTGGTTGAACTTGAACTAGACTGGAAATAAAGTATTGAAAAGGACCACAACAAGCATTTAAAAACTGAAATCTAAGCGAGTGTTTGACTTATTTTCAGTTAAAAACATTTTTCAGACATTATAATATGGGCCACATTCACAATGTCTCATTTAAAGATATTAAAAGAAAAAAGGCACCTAAATTGCTTGGTAACAGTAAAAAGAGAAAATTCTATGAGGTAGGAAAAATGTACTTGTTTAGCTTTTTGTAAAAAGACATTGTTATTTTAAAAAACTAACAATTCAGGTGTTATTTTTGTATTTTAATATCTTGAACTTAGGCATCTTTCTGGACTTCTCGTTTAATGTAACTCATATTAAGTTAAATGAGACATTTTTTTAAATGAAAATAATAATGAAAGGTCTGCACAAAAACTGCAGGGTATTTAAAACATTTAAGTATTTTATTTGCTTTAGAAACCTTGCACAAACAAAGGCTACAATATTGAAACATCTACAGATAAAGCTGCAAAACTCCTCTTTTCTAGAAGTGCTTTGCGGGGTTTTGCAGTCACTAGAATCTTGCCAACCTTTCCCTCTTGTGCAATAGCCTTTTCTTTTTTCTAGTCACGGTGTTCACCTGTGTAGAGACGTTGTTTAAGACATTAATTTTTCGCTCTCATTCTCATAGCTTAATCCAGCCCAATCTCGAGGAAGTATTAAATGTTTGCAAGGGGGGAAAAGTCACACCCTTTTCCCCGTCTGTGACGTCAGCCACCAGAACCCTTTAACCTTACTCAGTAGTCTCAGCTGTACATACAGTGCACTGTCAACCTCTTCTCACAGCATCTGAAATCAGCGTGTGTTTGTGTGCCCGCTGTGTGTGATGTAAAGATGCCACTGTGTAGACCTTCTTGGGTCTTGTTGTTGCTGCTCTAATGCCTACATTTGTGCCTTCGCTGTATCCAGTTGAGCCATGTGTTGTTTAAAGATTCCAGTCACACATAATAGCATCAACATTAATAACACATGTATGTTGAAACCAAAGCTGACTTTTAAGATGAAAATTGTGAAAAGTTGCAAACTTTGAATGTATTCTGATGTATAAGCATCATGTATCACAACAAGTTTGCATTTTTGCAGACCTCTAATAAACACTGAAACAACCCTGAGCATCGCTTTCCCAGGCTGCAGGGACTGTTACAGCTGGAACAACACTTTGTGGTTTGGACTCCTGTTTTTTCCCAGTCACGCCATTATCTCTGGCTGCCTTATGCATAAACACAGCTCCGACAGCGCAGGCTGGCAATACACAGATATTAGAAATTGCTGTACAAACACCAGTTTGGGTGGAGTTTCCAGTACTGTTTTTGTCATTGCTGTTAATTGAATCAATCAAAGTGATTCTAAATCTTAACTTAATTATGTAAATTCAGGGAATATTCCATGAATCTTTATGTATTTAATACAAACTTGGGAACACATAACCCTTCTGACTCAAGAAATCAGTGAAATAGTGCAGGAAAACATTTTTATAATGTTTGCTCTGACTGATAAACATACTATCAGAGGCTATATAACTTTATGGCAGGTTATTAAACCTCTGCTTTCGAGCCTCAGAAAAAATCGAGAATGCTACACCCCAACGCTGTATCCTGGTAATCTGCATCACAATAACCTGTGATCTGTTCATTAACAAGTTTTTTGATTATTATTATTATTTTCAATCAAAAACAGATGAGCATTTTTTAAGTAATTATACTTCAGCAAATTAGAGGAAATGACCTCTGGTGACAATGAGTCCGGTATCAAAACATGTCTGATGTTACATGTTTGTTATAAGCACGTTCAACCTGCCAGCTGAAAAAAACACAAACCTGAAAAGCGCATAAATACACATTAGACATGAAAAATAGTTTGACACAGGCCAATGCATTTCAACTAGGGCTGGTCATTACCGTTTATCAGTGTCATGTTTAAGATGGGTGAGGACATAAGATTGAATCAGCCCAATGTTACCAACACTGAGCGATGGTGTGTTCACCTAGTTTGAACCCCTGCTGGCAAAACAACACCTGCCTCTTTGTCTGGCTAACGGGAACTGATGAGACGTACAGCCATCTTTAAAATGCGCCCTCATACTGCAAAAATTCAAATCTAAGAAAGTGATTATTTCTTATTTTGTTAAATACTCTTTAATTTGAGAAAATATGTGTCACATTTACCTTATCTGCCAGTGGGGTAAGACTTAAAGGGAATTTTTTTCCCACCCAATTGGCAATTCAGGCAATAAGATATTTTGTGGATTCAGTTTTTGCATTGCATTTATTCATGCGAGATAATAAATGAGACACCAGACTTTGGTGATTAATTCTAACAAAAGATGTGTGTTGAGGCTCTAAATTCTCCAAATGTGACCCCAACAAGAATAAATGCTAAGATATAAATTGTGCTGCTGCATCACCCTTGTAATACTTCAGAATATGTCCAAATTTATTTCAGATGTTGCGTGAATCTTTGAAAGATATGAAACAATTTTCCTCTTTTTCCATAGAACAAAAAACATTGGCTGACAGGCTAGAATCAAGAGGAAAACTAACATATCCCACTAGCTACACTGAAAAGTGAGTTACTGTGAGCTTATTACCCAGCCATGTCAAGTACCTGATTCTGATTGGTTTGAAATCCAGTGACAACAGTAAAGTGGTCCAACATGTCTGTTGACACTGAAAGCAAGCAGTCATTTCGTATTTTTTTTAAATATTATTTTTAATAAAACCTTTAATTTAGAAAATATTTAAATTTTTATTTCACAATGGACCAATCACAAGCAAGAAAAGAAAAAGAGAAAGGAAGTGATGGCCAAATTGTAGAAGGGAGGCATGAAACAGACACAAAAAGAACATCTCATGGCGTTAAGCAGACTTTGCTGAAGGTGAAAATGTTAAAGTTGTGTTAATTCAGTCCTCATTTTGAGATACCACTGGAAGTTAAAACTGGGATATTGTGCTTTTTGGGGGCTTTTTACTGTCCCTCTGGTCTCATATGAGCTTTAAATGATATTTAAAAAAAGAAAAAAAAATCCCTATTTTTCTTACACTGATGTTTTAGAAAACCCTTTTGCAGCCTCTGTCCTTTTCAGCCTCCTTTTTATTTCAGCTGCTGTCTCTTTAAGGCTTACCGCTCCACAAACCTCGCTCTCTCTTATTGGCCAGTCCCTTTGAGGCGTGTTGGGGGCAGAACTATGGCAGAAGTTCCTCATGTGATGAACTCATCATTTCAGAAAGTCTTATGGAGATCTCGTGAAAATCCAGTTCTTTCTTTTTTTTTTTCTTTTAGTAGAATGGACTATTTTTAGCAGTTAACAGACCGTTTAATGGTTTCTTTTGATGTGATCAAACACTGAAAACACAACAACAATGTAAATAAACATGAAATATCTTTAAGTACTGTATGTGCATTGTATTCTACTGTAAGATACACACATTGAGCTGTTTAAGTCCTTGTCTCAACGTACAAACTTAGTGCTTCTGTGTTTTTGTTCAGAAAGTGAGAAAGCTTGAGACCTAGCAAAAAGAGAAAGCTTCAAAACAGAAGAAGAAGAAAGCTGAGGTAATATTCAACTCTCAGTTGTATATCATTATGATATGAAGAAGTTCTAGCTCATTCTGTGGACTCAGCTTCAATGACAGTCACACCTCTGACACGTCGTTCCTGACAGAGAGGTGCAAATCCAGGCCGTGGTGGCAAAAGCGGTTCACCACGGACCAGCTGGCCTTCTGCTTTATGAAGAGCCGCAGCTTGTCTCTGAAGGTTTCTCCCAGAAAACTGTAGATGATGGGGTTGAGGCAGCTGTTAGAGAAAGCTGCTAGGTTAACGATGTGGCCCGTGAGCGGGTAGTCGTGCCACAGTGTGGTAGCAGTCCTCCGTGATGGGTCTGCTGTGCCCTGGAGCAGCTGGATGCTAATGAAGACGTTCTCTGGCAGCCAACAGATAAAGAACACCAGAACCACCACGACGATCATGCGCAGGGCTTTCTGCCGTCGTGGCCACAGGCCGCGGTGTTTCTGTGCTCTCATGAGGATCCGCCCAATTAGAGAGTAGCACAAACCGATGATGGAAAAGGGCACCAAAAAGCCAATCGTTACCTCCAGCCACTGGATCTCAAAGACGTTAGCGAAGCAGAAGTGTACCTCGCCCCTGTGCTGTGTCTGCACAATCGTGAAAGGGAGCAGCGTGGCCAAGATGGACGCCATCCAGATGAGGCCACAACTGAGCTTGGCGTGCTGCATAGTCCGCAGTGGGCTGCTGCTGATAGAGTTAGCCAAGGCGACATATCTGTCGAAGCTCATCCAAGTGAGGAAGAAGATGCTGCTGTACATGTTGACCTGCAGGAAAAGAGACATGAAGGTGCAGAGAACAGCGTAGTCGTAATATTTTTCATTCAGGTTGAAGACCTCGATGAGGGAATCTGCAACCAGGATGAGGTCAGCTACAGCGAGGTTGACGAAATAAAGGTCGGGGATGGTCATCTTCTCTCTGTGGTTCAGGTTCACCACGAGGATTAAGATGTTACCGATAAATCCAATAGGAAAGAGGAGGATGGTGTAGAGGCAGGACAGGAAGAGACCAATTATGTAAGAACTGGTGTTTTCAGTCAAATCTGTGTTGTTGTACGAAGTGTTCAGATGTTCTGAGCTGTTCACATAAATCCAGACTAGAGAGGTTGTCTCCACTTCCATACTGACTTTGGTTGGACTGTCTTGAATCAAAGGCCACATGTAAGTCACCTGTAGCATCTACATTATCAGACCCTGGTAGTTCCCACTGATGTGTCTTTAAAAGATAAATCATCTATGCAGACTTCAGGTGCCTTTAACACGACAGTCACGGATCATTTGACCCCATGATGAGATCAAGGTTAATCTACAAATAGATTCCAGACGCTAAACACAAGCTCCTCCATGTTTTTAAAATGTCTTTGGCCTCCGTAACCTGATGCCTCACATCATCCACGCTGTCCAAACTCCTGAGATTAGAGGTCGGACTTTTTTCTTCTTTTCTGAGTCATCTGACTCGAGCGCTGCTCCACGGGCATCTTTATTCAGCAAACCTCTGCCGGAGACGCTATTACTGTGACACCTGAGCTGCAGAGGAAACAAACAGACGATGACAGAGGATGAGGATGGAGCGAAAACTGGGGAAAATCATCTTGTGTGAAGATAAATGAGAATAACCAACAAGCAGGGTACTCAAAACATCCTCAAAATCTTAACATCAGGTTTGTTAAACATGCAACAACATGCACTTTGGTGAGATAGGAGAGGTGACAAATGACAGACACTTTAGGAGGCACATTAAAATTCAAGCTTCAGACTTAAACAGATGCATTGAAATCCTCCTCAGAAATCCTCAACCAATCCAAGCTCACGGGATCAAACTGGCGTGTCTTGACTTGTTGACTTTTAATTGCTGGGATGAAAACATATTTGTCATTAACATTTAACAAACCCTGCGTGAACCTTGGTGCTCTGAAGGCAGACTTTCTCTGATGATGGGAAGACTGTTTTCTGTTTGGCTAACATGAACTTGGCAACATTTACAAGCCTTGGGGTATTATTTCAGCCAGAGGAAACTGTCTGTAATATTAAAGTGTTCTTATTAGCAGTAGTCTTCACAGCAATACTGCAGCACATACAGGACATGCATGCAAGTGCAAAAAATACAACATAAATATATCAGTTTGAAAACACTTTATCTGTGACAGGATTCTTAAAAGTAGATCAAATGATGAGAAATGATCAGAGAAAAGTCTAAACTAGTTATCTTCTCTAGAAAACAGGAATTCATTTTTAAGAATTAAAAATGTTCCTCAATTTCTATCTGCATGTTTTGACTAGAATTAACATTAGAAGCAAGACAGAGATGATGACATATAAACAACTTATAATACAACTTATCACACAGCATGAGCGATTGCCCCATCCTCACTGAAAATTAAGAAAGAGTTAAGTAAGTTTGTGAACAACTTACACTACAATTATTGCTTTCACATGCTGCTGGAAGCAATTACAAACAAATATTCCATAGCCAGGAATAAGAGCAAAGATGCAGCACTTACTTTTAAAATCCTGCCTTTGCTTCTCCTCCATGGTCGTCCAGTACAGAAGTCAGACACAGACAGATTTGTAAATCCCATGTCCGGGCTTCCCTTCTGCACCACCTGCTGTTTGGCCCATCCCTGTTGTCTGCAGAGGAGAGGAAGGCGAAAGAGAGAGAGAGAGAGAGAGAGAGAGAGAGAGAGAGAGAGAGAGAGAGAGAGAGAGAGAGAGAGAGAGAGAGAGAGGGGCAAGACATGATCTGTCACCCGCGGTTTGTCAACATGCTTCGTCACATTCCCTCTCCTCTGCCTCTTTTCTCTTTGCCCAGTTTGTGATTCCAGGTGTCCGCCAAGCATCTGCAAAGATCCAGGAACTGAACCGGCTGGGGGCTGATTTTGACAAAGGAAAGTTTGGACAGCAAATAATTGCTGCGTGGAGTTTGCTTTCAACAGGTTGTGTTATCATGGGAACCACTTATATTTTTTGCTGTGTTTTTCTCCTTTTAGCTTTTAGTTAACAGATCCTTAAAAAGAAATTCAAATGACCTTTGAAAAATCCCCAACAGTTGAATTGATACCCAATCTGAAAAAGATTATTGCATTTATTTCTGAATACTTCATTTTTATAAGGCTCTGGGACAAATTGTGAACATTCAGTCTTAATAAGGAGGAACCAGAGCAGACTCTTGGCTCCTTCACATAGAATAACATTAGTATAATTTGAACTCATCCGCTGTATGCCATCATGCTGCTGCGCCTATGAGGAATTATCTCATGTTTACTAGAATGGGATGCATTAATAACTGCAGACATGCAATAGATTTTTATGATAATACCGGGCAGATTGCATCATATGAAAGTATAATTGTGCGACTAATTCATCTGAGGTAATACTTCTGATTGAATTAAGCAAGACCAAGCAGTTTACTTTGACATTTTTGCAGAAAAAAAAAAATAAATAAAGAGGCAGTTATTAAGAATTGTAGGACAGCAGAGGAGGAAAATGTCTCTGTTCCATGGCAACACCAGTTTTTAGCTAGCCTCCAAATGGCAGATTGTGACTCAGAGGTCCTCAGAAGGTGGGAAGGTCACTTCATCCATGGACAGCTAGAGGGGAGACAGGAGTCGAGTCTGGATGACTGCCTGGAGGTTTGGGCTTGCAGCTCTTTTGGCAGCACGGTGCACCAGCTTCAGGGCCCTGGCTGCGAGACAAACAGAAGGGAGAGAGGCTCAGGGGGAGCTTTACTACTGTACACACCTCAAGCTTTGACATAGTGGGGAAATGCAGGATTTACAGATGACAAAACTTCAGACTTCAGATGAACCGTACTGAGCCTTTGGTTAATAAACTGACCATATTCACATGGGGGCTATTTTGCTTTGAAACACACTCAGAGTTTGAAGCTGCAATGCTTTTTTACAAATAATCCAGTAATCTGACCATCATCATTTCAATGGTTGATAAAAAAAAAATTAAAAACAATCCAGGGACTGATAGAAAAGATATCCTCTAGTTGTTTCACTAAGACAGACAAATGGACTGAAAGCAATCTGCTGTCATGCAGTTATTTTTGTCTTGTGTCTGCTTGGTTTACAGACACAGAGTAACATTCATATTACAGACCTTTTGTTGTTTTGTAGCTTCCTTTAGCTTGCTAACACCATAATCCCATTTTAGCATTTATGAAATCAGCCACTTGTTGCACTTTTTTGACTTATGATTGATATGTATGCATGTAACTTAACAGTCATTATAAACCATACCACCCCCAAATTAACAATATCATACATATTAGGAATAAGAACACTAACTAACTGCACAACACACACTCTGACAGTATTCAGTCAGCTTGTGGTCTTTATTCTGTTGTGAACTGATTCACAATTGATGCAGAACGCTTAAAACGATTAAGACTGCAGATCCCTGAGTGACCACGTACTCATCTTTTCAGAAACAAAAAAAAACTTTTTTTCACAGAATTATGAAACAGATTTAAGAAAAGTTATAAAAGTACAATGTGCAAAAAGTTGTAGTAAGTGGAAAAAAATCTAATTCAAGTGCAGCTACTGGTACAAATCATCTTAACACAAATTGTTATTTATGTTTGGTAGATTATTTCTTTGTCATAACAAATGGCAATAAATCTTGTTGATTTTAAGGGACACCAGCTTGAAGGTGGTTTTTTGCATGAGCCCTGTCCAGATTTGTTGAAAGTGGCATGTCAGTTCTTAAAGCAGACACTTACAGACCACTGTGAAGGGCCACACGATCAGGTGCCTGATAGAAGAAGAGACAGCAGTCCTACGAGTCCGGGTCGCAGCCGGGCAGCACCACCAGAAGTTCTACCCTGGCAGTGAGCTTTCCAACAGTATAAGATTTATTGTCAAGAAGCATTCTTACAACCAATAAATAATCGACCAAACACAAATTCCCTTAGTTTTTGTGCTGAGTTTATCGATTAGAAGCATCAAACACGATGAGATGACGCTCGAAGATGACTTTATAATATTGTAGGTAGTCTGTTTAATGCATATTGTAAGATCATTTCCAAGCTTCATCTCATCCTGTTTGATGCTCCTAATCAAATCAGTAACTCACATATAGAAAAGTAAAGATGAAAACAAGACTGCTGCAAATCTACCTGTTGCTTTATCTTTCTTTGAGAGCAGGTTACACACACGTCTTTGAATAGATCTTTTCTGGTATAGCCAGGAGGTGGTCCAGCAGAGCAGTGGTGATGGTCTGAGGGAGGGAGTGAGTGAGGTTAGCGCAACAGCTGGCACAAAAAACTTGGGTTTGACAAGAGGGAAGACATCACAGGATAGTCTCTGTGGGGCAGGGAAAAAAGGATTTTTGATATAGCTGCTGAATGGAGAGAGAAGAAAGTCTAAGAGGTCAGCCACGGGAGATTTGTGCAATTTTCTCTCAGGTGGCTGGAATCTCAGTTATTCGGTTTGCATGACTTCACACAGATAAGGAAAAAAAAAGAGGGTGTAAAGGTTAGTCTTGTGGAAAGGTGCTTGAGACTGTCAGAGACTGTAAAATGAAGCAAGGACACAAGGCAGGTAAAGTTGGGTATGTTTCCTCTTACTGTGGCCAAAGTAGATCTCATGAATAAATGTGAGCACTTGACAAACAAAAGGTGCTTTGCAATGACATACAGTATGACCCATTTTTGGTCTTTTATATGGTCAGTTTTATGTTTAAAGAAGTGAAGCAAATAATCTCCAACTCCAATGTCCCCCCTCCAATTACATCCTTTTAATTACCCTTTACTGTCACTTGCAGAGGGTGAACAGACAGGATGCATTGCTTCTTTATGCCCACTTGGTGGCCCACTTGCACAGACATTAAGGAGCTGAAAATCTGACCTTCAAAAGATTTGGCTGGCTAAAAGAGAGACTAATGTTGTGATGACAGAAATAGTTCAGGATTTCTGGAATGAGAAGTGAGAACACTGCTACTTCCAAAGAAGCTAATGCTAAAATAAATAACAGTAATAACAATGAAAGCCCGATGTTTGCTTTGTTTTTGTTTTATTATTAAAATTTGGAACAAACTTCAGTAACTTAAAAAAATGATCATGAACAACAACTAAAAAAACAAAAGTAAAAAAAATTTGCCACTCAGTAACATCTGTCTAATGAAGCTAACAACATTGCCAGTGCTGCGAAGTTTAACTGCTTGTGGTCGGGGGGAGTGAAAGTGGGAGGTCTATAACAGGAGGGAGGGTACAAACCCCTCATCTGCCTCCACTTATCAGTCTGAGGTGCTGCTGGCTCCATCCAACATCTCCCACAGCCACAACCACAACCTCTGAGTGGAGCATCCTGCATGGCCCAGCTCCTCTGTACCGCTTCCAGGGCATGTCAGATATTGAGCTGATGTTGGGATTTCACTGTTAAAAATTCCCTGGTCCTATTTATGAAGAGGAGAAGCAACATACAGGACTTGCGAGAAATGATGGGTGTTTTTCTGTGATATGAAGAATTCAAGTATGTGACTCTTATTCTATTGATATGATTAAAGAGTCAATAAATTCTCTAAAAGTTTCTGTAGCTTTATTGCTGGGGTTTAATGGCTCTGAAGCATTCCTGGTTCACTTTCCAGAGAGTGTGCAAAAAATGCTGACCTCTTCCGTTAGATTTCTCTAAAATTATCAGTTTTGCAATCAAAATTTTATGTATTTTCTTAGGACTTGACACTTTTACTGCTCCAGATGTTTGGCAAGAGTTTTATTCTACTGCCCTCTTCCTGACTCTCCGGATCCCAGCGTGAGACAGATTTCTAAAACACAAACTGTAACCTGTCTCGTCTCCTTCTCCCCTTTCCATTCTGCAGCCTGATTTGACACACATTGAGAAAATCAACAGCGGTTGAGGAGAGTGTTCGTGTGTGGATGTGTGTAATCTGGTTGAGCGCCAGTTGAAACATTTTAAACCACAAGCCAAATGTTCTGGCTACATAGGTGGTCTGATCTGGATTGCTGTATGTGTGACTGAAGTTGACCCTCATGCTTTTGGTCTGGCTAAACCTCTAAAGAAGAAAAACAACTTTAAGGCTAATGTAGCGCATAAGAAGCGGTGCTAGGTCAGCTTTATGCTGTTTCCAGACACAAAGGTGAGCTTTTCCATTTTTTGCAGGAGGACTGGAGGAAAACTGGAGGAAACATACTCTAAATGGATAAAGAAAAGAGACTTACACCACTCATGTCTGTTCTTTCAATACAGCATAAGCAGACAGTTAGCCTAGCTTAATGCAAGGACAGTCGATGAGAATGACATATGTTCAAAAATTAAAACTGGGTCTACTAATTATGCAGTTTTGAAGAATTAGTTTTAAAACAATATAAAACTATGAGTGCTGCTAATTAACACCAATTTGGATACTTTTGGACGAGCGATTCCCTTGCCTGTAGCTTGACAGCTAATGCTAGCCAATAAAAAATGCTGGTTGCCAGCTCAGTTGGCAAAAGTTAAAGGAAAGCAGTATGAAACTGTTAAATTGGTCTGTCCTTTTGCCACTGTCTGTCTTTTCAGTGTTGGAGAGGTAAGGTTGTGAAAGAGAAAAAGGGAGCCTAACTACTAATGTCAGCTAATCAAGAATGCTGGCAACCTACAGCTCATGTTAGCATACAAAAAAGAGGAGTCTACATTTTTTAAAACTAAAAGATATTTGTCTGCCCGTCAACTGTTGGCCAGTCCGGCTTGCTTTTTTTTTTTTTGTCAGTAGTTATCAACTAATGTAAGCTAATAAAGGCAGTTAGCTTATAGCTTGCTAAAGCTACCTTAAAAAAGTAAGTGGTGCCCAATTTTTTTTATTAACTCTATTTTCTGCTGTTGGACGAATAGGGTCAGTTTTTATTTGTTACTAGCTTAATGTTAATGCTAGCTGACAAAAATGTTGGCAGTTTATTCAAAGTTACCCCACAGAAGGGGGTGGTCTCCATTTTTCTAAAACAGTCTGTTTGCTTGAAAGTCAATCAGCAGTTGGCCTGACATGCTTGCTTTTTATTTGTCACTAGCTTGACAAGTAATGCAAGCTAATTAAGGCAGTTAACGTATAACTTGCTACCTTACAGAAAAGATCACAGTCACTGTACCTATTTCCCAACTGTTAGGTTGTTACTTTGGTCAAAGCAAGTAGACAAGAAACAGTATTGCTTGGACAAGCATGCTAAAATAAAACTAGTAAAGCCATTAAAGTAAGAAAATCAGCTTTATCATTCAATGGTGACAACTTAACTGAAATGAACTTATCATTAAAAAAACAGCATTTCCAGAGTTATTCTCCATCATTAAGAGGAGTTATCCATCGTTGTTACTCAAACCTTTGCCGGTTCTATCAAAGTTTGTGACTAGAATGTTTGAATCATTTGTGACAATTTATCTCTAGCTTCAGCTTGCACTGACCAATCACAAGTGCCTTATATGATGACCTCATCATTTCAGCAAGTCTCATGATGATGAAGATCATGAAGATCTCTTGAAGATCTCTTGAAGACCTTGGGACCGCTACCTTTGATATGGCATCTTAAGCTGTAATTCCGATAGACGAAGATAACACATCAGATTTCCTTTTTTCAGCCACTACTTAGAGGGAGTAACAGTTCTCAGTGAGCAATTGCTATCAGATGTAACCTACACAACATTGTTATACAAGAAAAAGGCATCAGCGTTTGCCTGTCAGACCCACGGAAGACAAAACAATTCCCAGAATGCCAGGAATGTCGCCGTTTTCCCCAGTCTGAGTGGCGTGGTTGAAGGGTCTCGCCACAAGAAATCTGTTGTTAGCGGGAGGAGAGCTGTGGCATCCTTCCGCACTCCTACTGTCACTGCAGCTCGTGGGGGTGGAACCTCTACAACCTGCCCATCATCTTGACTGGGTCACATAATCACAGGGTTTAAGGGACAGAAAGTACAGTAGAGTGCTTTCTTTTGTTTTAACATGTCTCTTTCAAATCAGTGTTTTATTTATTTATTTGTATTTCAAGGGGCATTTTTAATGCTCAAATTTCAGATAAGACTGTTGTTTTCTATGGCAGATGGCATGGCAGGTGTTCTTGTCATCATTTGTTGGTTTTAAATGAGAAAAGGGGTAGTGATAGCCATGTCTTTTGGATAACGTTGCCCTTTTCAAAGAGCAATGTATCTTCCTGTGGATCTCTCAAATATACAATATACTTGCCTTCACAGTTGACTTCTGAAGTTTTGATGTGCAGCCTACTGAAGGGCATCTGTGGTTATTTCAAACACAACTGATTTCAGTAAATTAGCTGAAATGAGATTATGCCCCCCTCTTGGAATAATAAACAGAACTCCAACCAGGGCAGTCAGAGCTTTGGTGTGATGCAAGTCCAGTTTCATCAAACTTGATTCAACAGTGCAGTGTGTGAAGAGGCCATACGGGGTGATTTTTAATAATGACCTTTAGCAAATAGTTTATTTGGGGTGAGGGGAGAGATTTTAAAAAAAAGAATGTCTGCTGGAAGGCTTAAGCATGAGTGAAAGGAGAACTAATGAGATTTCACTGTTAAAGTGAGACACCTTCATGTATAACAACATATGGATGGTTAGAACTCTCATCACAAATCATCAGGAACACAAGAGTTATCACAATTTTTCTTTTATTTTGTGTAGGTACAGATCCAATCTGAAAGTTAAGTCTCTGCTATTTTATAACCAAAATAAGTTTATTGCATGTCTTCAAGTTGAATGTCAAAGGTACCTTCTGTGTGTACTGCTGTTCAGAACATTTTAGTTGAAGTTTTCGTTCAATTCATTGAGGGAACGGTGATCCCACTTATTGCCATCTCCTGCAGTGTTGCTCAAATCCGTCTATTAAACAGTCACAAGCTTTGCTCGTTTAAAACCACTTATCACATGACTGCATGCAGCTGGTGGCCGACTGGTTCTGAATGAACAGTCAGCTCTAGGACTTTGAACTGATTTCAAATAAAGACTAACTGTGTCACTAACTGTGTCACATACAAGCCTGTTTATGGGGCAGCCCAAAATGTAAACACACAGCTTCAGTTGAAAACAAACAGTACTTCTGGGTGACTGATTGTAGATACACATTATGTGGATGGGGCTATGCAGGGCAAATGAAACAGACGTTATCCCTATAGCATGAGATAGTTCTGAATTACAGTTATCTTTGATATGATTACAAAAAATTACATGAAAATCATCAAAAATGTGTTAGTACATCAGGTAATCCTTCCAACATGGCAGGGAAAAATCAAGCACAAGATTTTGTTTAAAGTCAGTCAAATAGTTTTTTGAGGCAAACTACAGAGATAAGTTACTATTATTTATTACTGTTAACAGTGAAATATAACATGTTTCTCTTCAAATGAATGCCCCCCTCCCTCCCACCCACTCGTGTATCTGTTCACAGGATGATTAATAAACTGGCCCTCACATTCAGACAACAAATACAAAACAAACTGATGCATCAATGAAACAGACCTTCAGAATCAACATATGTGGAAGTAGGTTGTTTTATGCTCCTTTGCATACAATGAAAGAATTTTAATGAATCCGAGCAGCACTACGAAACAAAATGCATCTAATGCACTTTTTTTTTTTTTGATGGTTTCTCAGTGAGGCTTCATATCTCCATGGACAAAACATCCCTACTACTCTAAAAGTGCTTGTACAATTCCAGGAATGTACATGCCACCTCCTCAGGGCCTCTGTGCGACCCTGTGGGGACTTCACTGACCTTGTGTGAGGCTCTCCACGCAGAAATCCTGCAGAGGCACGGCTTCATAAATCTCATACGGGGCTGACGCGCTCACTGAGGTGATTCCTACAGAGCGGTTTTGCTTACGGTCAACTGGTGATGTGATTTCTTGGAAGATCACAAGAGGTATACTGGTTATGTCTGAACCCTGAATACGAGTGTAACAGAGGGAATCTGTGTAGATTTGTGTGTGGATGACGTGTTGTGAAGCTTATAAAATATGCAAGATTAATCTCTTTTAGATCAAAACTTTAGAAGTGAAATGAGAACATGTCTCTGTTCCAGTACATGCATCCAGCTTCAGGACAGTATCGGTATAAGAGCAAAAATAGCTTTTGAAATCAGGCTACAGTTTCTGTAAGGAGTCCTCTAACATAGCACTCGAATATTCACATCAACATCAAGGAGTCACCTCTAACACGTTCATGTAGAAGGACAAAAATCTGTCTTTTCATTCAAGTTGAATAGAATATCTTGGTGTAACTTGATTATTTAAAGTCTATGCTCTCTGCTTGTTCTCGTTAAGTGAAAGCATCATGCGTCATTCGTAAATGATTCTTTTTAGATTGAAAATGTATCTAGCAGCATATTTATACTCTACAGTGAAATGTAGGCAGTCAAGCATTAGTCAAACTTGCACACTGTCAGCAGATTATTCAAAACACATCAAAGAGGAGGCACCCACTGCAAAGCCGTGATGCCAAGAAATCCCCTGTTCCAAGGATACTTGACTGAATGTCTGTGTGACTCACTGGGTGAGCTATCAGCTGATTGTGCCAAGTGACCACACTCAAACTTGAAGAGTCTTAGTGGAGAGCTTCACTGTGTGACATAAAATAACAGCACTTAGTGGTTTCTTTTTTGCTTGATTTGTCCTCCCTCTCTCTGCAGAGCTGGAAAGATCAGATCAAGATCTGGAAGGTGACAGGAAATTCCACAGTCAGCTACGTCGCTCTTAACACAGTCCAGAGTGCAGAGAGAGCCCGCTCAGATACTGGCTCTACAGGAGGGGGGAAATAAGTGCCGGCTGGGCTAAGAGGTTAGAAAAGGGGGGAGAGGAGAAGGAGGAGGAGCGTTTGCAATCCCCCTAAGAGCAGGTCTCACGTCACCACTTGCTGCACTGTCGAGCGTTCATGAGAGCAGGACTGGTCTCTGCAGTGCAGCCTCCTGAGCAGCCGCTGAAGCTTGCTGGAGAAGTTTTTGTTCATCTGCCTGTACATGAGAGGCATCGCGAAGCTGCTGGAGAAAGCAAGCAGTTTAGACACGCATCTCAGGAAGTAATAGGTAGGTAAGTAATGTGCGTTGCTAATATACCCTGGTGCACCGGCTACAGTGTGTACAAGCAGGGTCATGTAGAACGGGGTCCACAGTATGAACTGCATACAGACTGAGGCCAGCAGCAGCCTGTGGATAGAAGGGTCCAAGCGGGCTGAGTCCTGATCCAGAGGTGTTGACTCCTTCCTGATGCGCAAAATGAGCACAAAGGCGTAAAGAACGGCCACAGCTGGAACCACGTAGCCGATGAACATCATGATGGCATCAGCCGCTTCCTTATTCTGCATTTTGGAGCACTCGACCATCTTCGTAGAGATGTGGTTACACACGTAGAAGAGCAGCGAAGAGAAACTGGTGAGCACCGCCCCGCCCCAGATGAACCCACACACATGTTTGGTGTTGTACACGCTGGACATGTATGTGCGAGGGAGCGCTCGCTCTATGTAGTAGTCCAGACTCAGCAGCGTGGTGGAGTACATGATGACCAGCGAGGAGATGTTGAAGAGAATGAGCAGAGTGATGTAGACCTCGTTGTTGTACTCCCACACATGCCAGCGCGTGAACGTGGAGCTCAGCAGCTCCACGGGCGCCACCACGTTGAGCACGAGTCCTGCGATGGCCATGTTGACGAAATAAACATCCGGCATGGTCATGGACACCTTGTTGGAGAGGTTGACCACGACCAGCAGGATGTTGTAGCAGAGCCCCAGGGGGAAGCACACCAGGAGGTAGATGAGGGAGAAGATGGACAGGATGAGGCCGTAGTCCTGGCAGAGCCGGAAGTCCAAGCTGCTGTCCGTCTCATTGTAAACCATGCAGATCCACATCGCTGGGCTCTCACACAGGTCCAGACTCTCAACAGGTCCACTGTGGGCAGAGCGAGAGGAAACAGAGTTCATCAGAACACTCATTCTCCAGTTGGATCATGGATGCACTTTAAATAATCAATTTAAAAACTTTGTCCAGTCTAGAGAAGAGCTGGGTACCAATCAAAAATTTTCAACACCTGTACCGATACCAATACCTTCACTTCGATACCGGTTCTTAAACAACACTTTTTTTGATACCAATTTTATCATAACAATTCTAACAAAAATAAAATTATATCAGTTACAGGTCAGTATAGACTGAACACACTGTAAATGTTTATAACTATAAATAAACTTTCTTCTGTTGATTCTTTTTTTTATGTCTAAATATCACCCTCCTCCTTTATCTGCGCTTTTGACTAATAAAAGTGACCCCAAGGAGACGAACATCAGCACGATTTATTTGCACCCAGTCGTCTGCTCTGACTGCAGCTTGGAGGGACTGCTACGTGTGAAGAGTCTGCCTATGAGTGTTTTAGATAAGGGGAGATCATTACACGCTTTCACTCCGTCCCCAAACTCCAGAAAAGTTACTAGATTTGTCGCTTTTTTAAAAAGTTTCTAGGAGGGGTCTGAGAAGTCAATAAATATAGCGACAGTTGGCAACACTGTCCTGCATAATGCTAACACATGTAACGTTACAGTCAATCACTGGTGGCCTTATCAGATCTTGAGAAAGATGAGGCATAAATGATACTCAGAACTGCCAAAACATTTTGGTCGGTGCTATGGAAGAATTAAAGTTTGGTACCCAGCCCTGGGCTAGAGATGCAAATTAAGATTGGCATTTTATGGTTTAGGTTGAGAAAAGATTCAGATCTAATATTTAGTCTCAGAGGATAAAGGTTTCTGCTAAAACCTTGAGCAATCCCTGGTTGTTAAAGTTTAACTAACCCAAACCAACAACAGAGTTTGTAGTTGTGACATTGCCCATGTGCAGATTTCAGCTCCTCTGTCATCACTTTGTGCTGGCAGGAGAAGCAGGCGAGGCCATGACACAAAAACACGTCGGCCATGGAATGCCTATTATGCACTGTGTAACACTGTTAATTTCACTTCACTGCATCTGACTGGCTGAAAACAAACGCCACACAATATGTTTCATTTGCTGGCTCAGCTTCAAATCTCGCCACTCCTGTTTGAAAGCCGTCCCGACTGCAGACAGTTTTTAATGCCTGTGCAAGTTTCTTTTTTTCTTTTCCCTTTTCACTTTTAACACAGCTGAGCAGTCAGATCAAGAAAAACACTTCAGCAGCCAGACACTTTACAGACTGCTGTGAGTGGAGCACATGCACCTTCTGTTCAGGTTACTGGAACATGGATGGGGGCTGGGCACTCACTGATGGGTAGATTTATAAAGAGTGAAATGTGACGCAGGTTCTGGCTGAGGGTCGGTGAGGACTTGGTCAGGGGTTGGAGTTCAGGGCAAGGTCAGGGAAAACGATCATGCACATGTCGGGAGTGGTTGTGAAGAAGGCTGGTCATATTGTGGTAATTACTGTCTCAGGTCATTTTTAATATTGAGGGATGAAAATCTGATGGAGGAAAAGGGGGCTGGTAAGACCATAAAACATTTCACTGTTTATTTCCCTTGTAAATCTGCTGAGTTGTTCCCACGTCTGGCTTTTCTTCCAAAGCTCCTTTAAAAGGAATAATCATCCAAATTGCAAACAAACATTTCAAAAAAACAACAACAAAACAAATCTGACCGAGATCTCCCCCCCGTGAAATCCAAAGTGCATGAGGTCTGTTTTGTTTTCAGGAGGATGAGTAACAATGCCAGTAAAGGGGAAGCGTTCCTCTCTCTCTTCTCTTACGTAACATCACAACAGAGGGCCTGTTTTGGCTTTAAGCCTCAGACGCATATACACACACTCACACACACACATGAACACACACAGGCTCAGTCCCTCGTCTGTACTAATCCAATTGGTTATAATGAGACTATAGTGGAGGCTGGAGCACCAGAGCAGCACTGGAGCAGGATCAGGGCGAGGAAAGTGTAAAGTTACCCAAATAGGATAGCGGTCAGGCCTTTTGTGAACACGGTGACTCATTTACTACAACAGGCCTTCAGTATATAATTAGCGGAGGTCCTTTCATGGAGATTTTTCCCAACTTTGATGTAGAATGTAAGAAGTTCTCGCCCCTCACTCATCCAATGATAACTTAAGGAGAAAATGACTTGAAGAGGAGCTGCTGATAATTAAAGAGGAGTGCTGTGCATTAAGCTTTGCCTGTCCCCATTCATTAGCACCTGCTTTATTCAGACATATGAGCCACCTTTTCATTACCACATTACCTCCCTGTGCAGACTGTGATGGCTGCAGGATACTGACATGTCTGCCTTATAATGGAGCAGTGCTGCACCTTTAGTCCAACTGCAATGAGATGTGCAATTATATAACACCACCCCCCCTAAAAAAAATGTGATTTGAACTGCTAAGAGCGCACACGTGTCTGCAAACACCACAGCGCCTCCTCCACCCATCAGCTGCTCTGACTCCATGTGGATGAAATCTAAAAAACAACAACTTAGTTTCATCTTGACCCAAACACTCCGACTGACACACCTTCCATATGTTTTGTCTTACTCAGTTTTCTTAAGACCCCTTTACAACTTGCGTCATCATACAGATGATCACACGTTTTGGCAAAGGAAGTGGTGTTCGGTTCCATTCATTCAGAAGAGTTTGTGCGCTTTCTTTCTTTTTTTTTTTTTCCCTTTTTTTCTCTGAATTAAAACTGTAAGCAGCCTAAAAATGTCTGGTAGTTCTGTTGTCAGCTGTCAGAAATGGCAGAGTCAATTTCTATCATTATATAATGTAAAATAAACCTGATCTGATTTGGCTTCAATGACAAACTAAAGCATTTTAAAGAGCCGCACGGCTCACGGTCTCCAGTTAACAGGGTCACACTTTACACTGAAACACCAGTGAGGTCATCTTGCTGGGAAGGTACTAAGATTGTGACGGTCTCATGGTATATCACGCTTTATTTGTTTATTTTTTCATGCACAGGTCAAACCATTAGTTTCCTACTTGTATAGTTCTATTCGCACAGGATTAGTGTTACTGATGTTTCTGACTGAAAAACGCTGCACAGACCCACTTTGCTTTATGGGCAGCAGCTCACTCGGCAGAAGAAGCAGAAGAAGACGTCCACACCCAGCGTCAGTCTAACAAACTATTTTAATTCCAAGTCTTCAAAAAGGCAACATAGGTCACCTTGTTTTTTACCATAACATGCAGCTCCACAGTCTGCAGCAAAGCTTCTCATCCTTTCTCTCTTTGCACTCTGAGACAAGGGGTCAGTGCCAACCTGTTGCACGCAGACAGAGAGAGAGACTCCAAATCATATTTTAGACCACGTGTTTTTAGACTTCTCAGGTTATGGAGCTGTCTGAATATTTGGCTGTGGTTTGTTTTATTTGGTGATATCGTGATCATGTTCGCTTAGTAACCCATGTTCTGCTGTGAGGGTTTGTACGTGTCCAGTGCTGATACACATACTGACACACACATGCGCACATGGAACCAAGAGTCAAACGCCACAGTGAAGAGTGACGGGGTAATAATATGAGACATGACAGTATATTGTAGATCTGAAAAGCCATACTGTCATGAAGTAGGCCAACAGTATACCGTGGATATCGGTATGACACCCAGCACTATGAAGTGTGAAATTCTAAATCAGCTTTTGTGTTGTGTAGTTAAAGAAAAAGTAAGTTTGATCAAGGATACTGATATACTTGATGTTAGTATCCAATATATTTCAGGTTCACAATAAAACTAGAGTATGATCAAAGTCTTACCTATGTTTATTAGCAATCCAAAAATACAACATCAGAATTATTCAGATCTATCTGGGGCAGCTGTCTGTCTGTCTGTCTGGATGTAGTTTTCTGGCTCATTTATTTATTTTCTTGTGTGCTCGTCTTTGGCTCGGCATGGTTTTAGATTTCTTGACACAAGTTTATGCCTTGATATTAAACGGTCTGTATATGTCTCTGCTCGACCCTGCTTCACCCACCGTTTAATATCTTGTAAACATTAAATGACTTCCAACGCAGCGTCCTTGAGACCCCTCTCACATCCAGCCACAGAAACGTCACGCTGGAAAGATGCAACTTTGGGAAAATTTTGAGGCTTTTGCTTGTCCTGAGGTTTTCCAGAATTTTTCTGGTGTCCAAATGTGAAAAGGGCTTGAGAGAGGAGTTTGCAGTAATGTTAAGGAGAGGCAGAACCAAAGCAGAAAAACACACCTTTACTACAGTACATACTTAATCTCAGCCCGTGCTGTCTGCATCACTTTACTTTGTGCAACTTCTCCTCTGGAGCTGTGAGAGTCAGGCCACTGTGGCTCTGCACATTCTGCCAACAGCAAACAACAATGAAATCTCTACTTTTCCACTCAGCTAAGCGACAAACAGGCGAGGTGAAAAAAAGTGTACGCAGAGTCTGTGTCTTTGGCCTTGTGTTGAATGAGCTGTGTCTGTTTACATTCTGAGTGAAGAGCAGCATTTCATGTTGAGTGCATTTCTGGTAAAGCAGCTGACGGAGGTGAGGCTGGAGTTGAGGGAAGGTCACTGTAGGACCAGGAGGTAGCTTTTGGGAGGAAGAGTAAATGTTTTAGGTCTCCCAGTTATCTGGGCACATACTTTCTTTCTATGGCACTCTTGATCATTTATTACCGTCCTCAGATGACAGCAGATGGCTCCAGGTTTGAGTCACAATCTACGGTTTGTTCTTTCCATCTGCTCTCCACACAGAACAACTTCTCTGCTGCAACTCCTGTTGCTGTATACAGATGGAAACATCAGATGATGTTACTATGATGAAAATCAGAAACCACCGAACCACTAGTGGTGAGTGGATCGATCTAAAATATATATATATATATATATATATATATATATATATATAATCGATACCAACACTAGGATAAGTATCAATCAATACTTGTGTGTTGAGATCAATTCTCAAGTTTCACTTTCTCTTCTCTATGTTCGCTCTACCCATCCCCCTCCTCTCCAGCTCCACTGTGAGTGTTGCCGCTCAGTCGTGGCACTCAGACGCTCACTATTGCTCTGTATGATGGCAGAAAGGAGCTTCTTTTGGTGTTTTTTACAGCTGCAGACCAAAATACTGCAAGCTGTGATGTTTTCAGAAAACAAATGAGGTTCTGCGGCAACAGCACAAACTTATATAAACATCTAAAAACACACTATAAAGAGAACTTTGAGCTGCAAAGTGAACAGAGGGAGGAAAATAATCCCCAAACTCTCAACCTTAACCACAGAGACAAAATTCACAGAGTCCTTTCAGCATGACAAACAAAATACAGGTAGTTGATTTATAGAAGTGAAAGTAAGATTGAAGACAGGGTTGGTAGTCATGGAAAACTAGCATGAGTTTGAATGTAGCATCTCAGGACTCCGTTTAGCCCCCACCTTCCCACACTGGGACCTCCTCCAAAGTGTAATAAGTCATCATAGTAATTGTAGAAAACTAATTATATATATAGACTCCTGAGACAGTCGTATAATATATTTAGCTGGTTAAGAAATCTGAGTGAACTGTTTTACTGGAACTGAAAACACTGAACTGCATATAGGTATAAATGTCATATACAGAAAGTGCTAAATGAATTTATTAATGCCCACCCAGTGTAAGTTGTTTGCCACTGCTGCCCTGAATCATCAGTACATGATTATATTATTATTATACATAATAATACTAGTGATATTCGTATATATAAACAGAAACATCAGTTTTAGTGGCTGTTAGTTACTCTCGATTTATTTCAACAAGCTGCTTTTCTTTCTAAAAAGTGTCGGTACCTGAACTGATATTGGCAATACTGGCCCTGTATTTACTCAGTATCAGATCAATATCAAATTTTGCAGTATTGCACACTACTACAAACCACCAACACCTCCTAAACTTAACACAAAACTTTTCTGAGTTGACTTTTTTTTCAGGCTATTCAGAACATTCACTGCATTCTCATGGACAATGATCTTGTCGCCAATCTAATACATTTTAATCTATTGCTACAAGTTGGTACACATGAATTTAAACCAGGGTTTATGTAAGATCCAGCAGCTCACTGTAAAGATGCCAAACCTGAAATGACACGACTGAGCTCAAGTAAAAACATAAAGAATAATCCCTGTTATGTGTGTCTCTTTCATGGCTTAGGCTGCAGCCGCAGACTTAGGTAAGCCCCCTCTGAACTTCTTGCCCTGCTCTGTGTCAAGAGTGGTTACGTTAAATATTCCCAGAGGGGGGGCTGGCCCTGCTTCAGCATGCTTCAGCCCCACCAAACATGATCCCGTAGCAGTGACGCCCACGTGCTTGACGTCTCAGCATTTTGAAGCCAGATCTCTCGCGCTGATGGGAATAGTGTGACATGCTGGGCCCACACCCCTCATATTCCCTTACTGGAATTTACTGCCGCTTCTCAGAAAAGAAGTAAAGAGAGTGATGTCACATGATTCACTGCTCGTGTCAGTCTGCACCAGCGTGCTGCGCAGCAGCAACAGAAAATACCACAAGAGGAAAGTGAGACTAAATGACGCACATCTACACATGTTGTGACTGCGCAGCAGTGTCAGAGGTGGAGATTAACACCATGACACTTGACGCACAGAATCTTCTTATAATTATCTGTCATTTAGAGGTCAGGGGCCATTGTTCTGGAACTCTTTCACTCAAGTAAAGCTCTGCACCTTTTCTGGTTTTACTCATTCCTCAGCTGCCTATTATTCTTGGAAAGTGGCCCATTAACTGAAGGCATTAATAAGAGATCTGACTTCAGGTGCATGCTAATGCTACAAAACATATTTTAAATTAAAATATCCAAGCTTTCAGACGGGATTTAAATACCTGACATAGACTTCATTTCTGTGGAAGCATTTTACATAATTCTACTGAAATAATGATTAGTTTTGAAAGAAATGAGTAACAGGAATTAATTTGTGTCTTTGTTGGCAAGACAACCGAACATACAGATCAATCAGCTTCCTTCCTGTGCTTCCTGTTAATCTGTGAATACACAAACTTGGACTTCAAATCTTGAAAAAACTTTAGATTTGCTTTTGAGAAACCCTAATTCAAGTTCAAGTGTAACAGAACCTCTGGTCAAGCACAGGTCACAGTCAGTCTCGACAGCTTCCTCAGACTCTTTTCACCAACATGTTGAACTGTGACAGGAATCAACAAAGTCAGAGTTCAGTCTTAAGCACAAAGCAGGCTTACTTCCCTTAAGCCACAGCACACATGCCCATGTCTCATTCGGTCACATGGATGAAGTTGAGGACGTCAAGTGGAAAGGCTAAATCTCAAGATGTGTTGAATTTGCTGAGCACTTATTTATTCAAGCAGAAATAACTTGGCTGGATGTGAAATATAGTCAGGTGGATGTGTGGGCCATAAAGAGAGACTGAGGAAGTCATCTGTTTATTATTCATTTAGAAATTAAACCTTGATTAGCTGTGATTTTTAGTATTATCTGAGTGTCTTTATCGATTAAAAGTTGCATACTTAACAGACCAACAATAACCAACAATCCCATTACCTTTATGTACCAATGACAGATGTCAACAAGATGTGTTGTTATTCCACAACTCAGAAACTACACTTTGCTCCTTCTGCAACTGAGGGAGCTTTTAACTTAAAAGGTTTTTGATCAAACTGATAATACTTCTTCCAGCCCCTAAGCAAACAGATCCCGTGAGAAACATCCTCAGGTGTTGTTTACCGATAATTAACGAGTCGTTAAATCCGTGAAGCTACTACAGCGGTAGGAAAACAGTGCAGTCTCCATCCCCGTGTCTATTTGTTATTGCGGACATTGTGTCTCTCCATCACACTTGACTGCACAGATCAAAGCGTGGATAGCTGTCACGGCTTCACCATTATCCTGCCGTTTCTGCTGCTATTGTTGGCATAAATAAAGCTAAGTTGCTCACTCACACCTAGCCACCTTTAACGGGACGACAGAACTTTTTAACCGCCATAATGTGATCATTCAAGAACAAAATATCACGTTAACTGGTTAAAATCAAATGTAAGAGAGGGAAAAACTCACCAGAAACGTAAAGCTTTGGGTTTCACCTACGGAGGCATAGGGTTTGGATGAAGCATTTCCTCTACCATTTCTCGGTCGTTTCATTTGACAAACACACGTCCAAAATACGCACTTCGGCTCTCCTCGCGCGCTTATAAAGCCTAAAAGCAGAAAAAACAACCGTCTTACTGCACGTCGGTAGAAACGGTCATCCTCTATCAACTTTTCGGACTAGGCTTGTTCTGAAAAGGGGCTGTCCGTTTCTGACTTTACTACTGCTGGAGTGCTGCTGAGCCCCACACTGTGTACACACGTGACCCTCCCCCACTGGCTCCTCGCTCTGCTCTCTTGCCTCTGCTGCTCTTCGCTCGCGAGGCCCGGACGGCTGTGCTGTTCTCTGATTGGCCGGGCAGCTGGGAGGTGGGGCGCGAGGGGATACTGAGGGGAACACACACATTCAGGCACACACGTACAAAATCGAACAATAACTCTACAGGTAAACAAAATAAAAGAGAAATATCATAAGCCAAAAAAGTATCTGTGTCCAAACCGAAGTGGTAACTTAGAATTTAGGATGAATAATGACACATAATTTTGGGGGAAATGTGTCAGGTTCAGTTGAAGGTAGAGGAAACACAAAAAGATGAACTGAGGCAGAAGTGCCTTCTAATATCACCACATGTTCATAAAAATGAGGCAAAATTCCCTCCATTTGATAAAATATAGTCCCTTTTCTATTGCCAGTTTAGGGCTGAACTGTTACACCTGCACTGCCACCAAAATGAATGACATTGAGACATCATTGTAGAACAAAGTTGTTTTTGCTGAGCCATCAAGGCAGACTGTAAAAAAAACTGCAAAATTGATCAGCTCTATGTTTTCATGTGTGAGAAATATGCTTTTTGTTTAAAAGCAGTATCTCTCATTCATGCAAAGACCTTCTGACACATTGCAGTTCTTCAATTCCACCATTACTAAACCCTGTTATTTACACACTGAAGCCTGGAATGATGTAATATTAGAGTGTCTGTTGTTTCACAACATATTGCAGCACACTTGTTAGATGAAGGGTGAGCACACAATAGGAGATCTACATAGTACACATCAACTCAGACACACACTGCCGAGATGAGATGTTTCACATTGCTACAATCTTCCCTATCATTCCACCAGTGAGAGAGGATAAGAAGTGAAACACCTTTGCAATTCCACCTCTGTGCATTGTAGACAAGGTGTGGAGAGCTTGTAAGAGTGGTGTAAATTTCCAGCCTTGAAAGAGCTCTCTGCAAGTGCAGCTCTGCATAAAACCTCACACTATGGTACTAGCATTTTGTCATTGAGTAAATCAATGTAAATGTGCATAGGGTGTAAGCACTGCAGCAGAATATCAGTGTGAAAGAGACTTGTAGTGAAGCTAGAGTTACAAGTAAGACAAATTCTACAAAAACATCACCATACACAATTCTTGCCCTTTCTTTTATCATTCTGGCTGTGTCCCTCGGGCAGCCTGTGCCCGCCAATGAGTCTGCATCTGCTGCAAGGATATGTCCTATTTTCTCCCATCCGTCTTAGACCTAAATAAAGTTGTCATGCAAATCTGTCTGTTTTTATCACTGTGATCTCACCTCCGTACAGATCTGCTCCCAAAGCAATTTCAATGTAAGTGATGGGGGAAATAGAACTCAGTGTTTCTTGTCTAAATGAGGCTCCAGTATTTCCTGTTACGTTATCATCAAGTCTCTTAAGTATTCAGTCACTTCAGAGCAAAATCCCCTTTCAGTGTTTTTTACCCACCCTCTGCACCCGATTGTCTGGGGGGAATTTTTTACTGAAGGGAATGTAAGCTTGGAAGATATTTTGATATATCAAACTCAGACTGATGAAGGTTAGCTTCAGATGAACTGGATTTAGTCCATGTAACTTTCATTGAAAATGCATTAAGAGAAGCTCCGTTCATGACCAGTGCACACAAAGGGACGATTACAACAAGTAAATCCTGTTCCAGAAAGAAAACTAATATGACTGCATCTCCAAAGACTAAATAAGGCATTTCTGTTCCTATGAATATGGGGAAAATTTCCAGTAAGGCAGAGGAGATTATCACTTTGGGAGGTATACTGTATAAAGTACAGTCAGTCAAAAGGATGAATCGCTTGTGTGTGTTCTGTTGAATGGAGTCTTTAATTAAGCATCTGAAGTTTTCTAAGAAGATTAAGGATTAAGCTGTACATTCTTCACTGCTTATAGCACATAATCCTGACATTGAGAACAATGCTTTACCGCAAATGATTCTAAATAGGTCTTGTTTACATTTATACTTTTGCTACGGTGAACTACTCCCACAGACCCATGATGTCTTCATACATATGCATGCACATCCTGGCTATGATGTATTGTACCCATCAATAGAAGAGTTTGCAATTGTACAATACTGAGTTAAAACAGTTTCAATGCTTTGTTACTCCAGCTTCCTCCCACAGTCAGAAAACATGCTCATCAGGTTTATTGATGATTCTAAATTGCCCGTAGGTGGGAGTGTGTGCATGAAAAGTTGTCCGTTTCTTTGAGTCAGCCCTGTGATTGGCAGCTGACCAGTCCAGGGTGCACCTCATCATCGGTGACCCTGAACAGGATAAGCAGTATAGAAGATGAATGAATGAATGATGCCATACACTCATATTTCGGGCCACAAAGACATGTTGAAATCCTTACAGGCCTGTTCTACATGGTGTTTGATGAGATTTTAAGATAGCAAAAGACTTCTTAAGGTTTATTTCAGATGTGACCAGAGTCTAGGAAATCTATTTTTATCACTGCTAAGATCATTCCATGGGCTTGAGATAACATACAGCATTGAAACATATGGTCCTAACCATTGCTTTCTTTACTGATCCTTTCCTTAATTTCCTGCTCAGCACCTGAGGGGCAGCCGACTCAAGCAACAAAGCCCTGAAAGTGAGACTCTGCTTCCAGGCTCGATTAACACTGTGGACTTCAGCTATTTCATTAGACGCTTTAGGATCGTCTCCATGCCCACGTCAGCTCTCTTCACAGGAACTGGATTAGTCTTAGGCCTGCAATAAAAATGAGAAACAGTGATGAAAGATTTCTGGAGCGAACAGTTTCAAAGCAGAGTACCTTGCTATGGCTGTGTGAGCACCCTTGAGTTTCAGATACATAAGTCGCTTGTACCACTGTGGAAGAACTGAAAGAAATAATAAAAAGGAATGATTAAAGAGCAGCATATCTCACTGATCTCATGTTCAAGCATCTGCCTAACCAGAGTCGTGTTCACTCTGATAAATCCTGACCTTTCTAATAGACTATAACTTACATGTTCCCTGGTTGTAGACATCAATGGATCTAATCAGCCAAAAGTGGGCAACTCTGTCCCCTTAATGTGTCGACGGGAGCCACATTCTCTCCTAAGGGTTAAGAAATACATATTCCAAGACAAAAAAAGTGGTTTGTAATATATCAGGAGATCAGCGTGGTGGGAACACACAATCTTTCCGTTGACATGTGCTATAGTGATTACTTATGCAAGACAGAGGACTGCATCTCACGAGTGAGTCTTGAATGTCAAGTACTTTGCTTTCCACAGCTGCATGGTTGATGGAGCCAAATCAGAAGCAGGCAAGGTAAGAAAGGGATGGAGAGATATTCAGCATGCACTTACCATAATATTACTGTTGTGATTACAAAAACACCTTTACCCACTTAGGAGCGCAGGCAAAAATGCTTAATGGTTGTATGACATGTGTAGGAGTATCACAGGCTAACTGGAGCTCTTATGCTTATGGGATTTGAGTGAGGATAGCAGCTTTGCACTATTGGCGAGTCCCTGAGATTTCTGCAAAAAATTTGCTTCTGGATGGGGAAAAGGGTTCTTAAAGTTTTTGAAATGATCAGACCTGTCACCATTCACAAAACACAGTGGTCACTGAAGGATACCAAAGTTTCATTCATGCAGCTCATACTACAAGGTTTTTAATATCACTAAAGATAATAAATGATGACAGATCACACAAATACCCATCATATCACCATTTTTCTTTTTCTGGAGGTTAGCAGAGATGTAACGTTTCCAATTAACAAAGGAGATGAAAAAATAAACAACTTGGTTTTATCTAAAAAGGAGATTATGTTACATAAATTCCCACCAAGAGCAGACTCTTCATCATTTCGAGTCTTAGTCATGTGTGCGAAAGTTAAGTGTTAATGCAATAATCTCTAACATACTGCAGAGTTCCACAGCATTAATCAGATTATATCGAGCATATATATTCATCCAGATTACCGTTTCCTTGTGTGATGTGTAAAAGACTCACATTATAATAGATAAACTCTTGATTTTCTGTTGCAGTGCTGAGCGAATGCTGATTACTGGTTTGCATGCCAGTCTCTTTAATGTGTTTCTTAAGTGCAGCGAGGGAGAAAGTGAGTGTTGGTGTTAACAGCAGAATGGACTGTGGCTTTGGAGGACTAAATCACAGTTTATCCCCAATCAGGCTCTGAAATCTGTTCCTATTCTTGGAAGCCTCAGCACCACAGTGAGGCTCCGCTCTACATTTACTTTCCCCCTAAAGACATTAGGCTGCATGACGACATACGGCTTGTTTACATATGAAAATCTATGCCCAGCCTCAGTTGGGCCGCGATGCATGTCAGCTGTTTGCTCTGACACAGATGGTCACAGACATGTAATGTGAGTCAAATGGTAATGATTAAACCAAAGTGTCTGTGGACATATTTGAATCCTGGATTATATCAGATTAAATTAAATCATGTCTTTTCTTACAGAGAGCTACCAGAATACCACTGCTGTTACTGTGCTAACTAACTATACCCATAACCACTCACGGCTGAGGACACACCCCTATGACGGTGACTTTTAAATTATTTTTTATGAGGAGAATTACATGCACATAAACAGAAGCGCACTGTGCAGCCTGGCAGTGCAGTGCATGCTGAGCACATGCCTTTAAGCTCAGAGGCCTGGGAGTGCACATTAAGCTCATTAAGTCTGTGGTGGAGATTATGTACTGTTGCAGACCAGGCACCGGAGTCCAGTGGCTGGGGTGTCTCCTCATTTTCAGACAACAGGAAAGAATTAGATGGATGAGGGTGGGTGAGGTCGGCTCAGTCACTGCAACTTCTCTAATCAATCTATCAGTCGAGGTGCCTTTTGAATAATATGAGTCATCCTGTTGGGGTATAACTGAAAATATGAATTTGAATAATAGAAAAGCTATCCCAGATAAAATGCATTATGTGAATCCACACACGTCCTCTACTAAAGCAGATAACAAGGTCAATGCATGCAAAATATTTGTAATCTGCAACAGAGCAGAGATAAGAATAAAGCTCCCCTGATAATCCAGAACAAGTTCAAAACAAAAACAGCAGCATGAACTCTGCAGCTTGATTTTTTTGTTTTGCTATCATGGCTGATTTGGTATCACAGTGAGTGCCGCCATCCTGTCTGACACTTTCCTGGAAAAAGCTTCCCACGAAGCAAGATGCACGTCATTTTGTTTAATTTTCTGTGATTGGAAAAGAAAACACAATTAGGAATCTGATATAGCTAAACTGTGGACTTGATAAGACAATGTGCATTTGCCGGTAGATACGTTACAGGAGACAGACAGGAGTGAAATGTCAAATTCATCTTCAAAAATCTTTTGACTTTTGCTTTCCCTACATGATGCATCAACCTTTGTGCTTTTCAAGTCCATAAATGTCATGAATGGTGGTGCTTTTTGCTTTGTTCTAGCCCACAGGCCCCTATTTAATTAACACTACAGCAATATCCCTTGGCAGAAGATGACAAATAGTGATTCTACTTTACTGCAATTTCCTACCTTCTGCTTACAAACAGCTATTACTATAAATAATAACTTTGAGCATGCCTTAAAATCACCATATACATAGAACTTTTCATTAAGTAGTGGCATTTTCCTGTGGTGTGCCTCAAGGCTCTTATATGGGTCCCTTTTAGTTGTTTTCTTGTTCATACCAACCTTCAACAGAGAAGGATCACTTATTTGCTCCACATTACCATTTCTAAAACCCAAACAAATCTAGTGAACCTTTTTTATTGCTGTGTTTAAAATGACTGCATTCATTCAGACATTTAACACAGCTTCCTAATGCATTTGTTCATTCATACACTCATAGCAGGAAGCGACCAGTCCCCTTCAGTGGGCTGTCCCACAAACACTATGTAACCTTAGTCGTCTTATTGCGTAAATCATGTGTGACCCTGACCGTGCTCACATCAGCATGTAGATATAATGATCTCCTGCAGTACATAACTCCGGAGAGGCCTGCATAGCTCTGCAACATTCCTGGAGTAAGTAAAGAGGACAGTTAGTGTTATGGTTGTGGGTGTGTATTATAAAGGGGTGTGTGCAGAGTAACTGAGGTGGTGCAGAAAAAAACATGCAGACAGCTGTTTCCACCCATAGCTCTGCTGTTAGCATGTCCCCGGCCCAAGAATGAGTGCTGACCTCAGGTCAACCTTGTAATGTATCCTTTTCAATAACATCCACCTCAGCCGTATGCTTTAACAGTAGTGTTATGACACGTTCCCTAGATTCTTTCTGCATCTGTCAAGGGAAATCTAATTGCTGCCTTATGTCACTGAAAAGGGGTGCAGATCAGGTCATTACACTTTAACACAACCCAGGATATTGAGGTTACCTTCATTTGGGATTTAATAGTCTCTTTATCGTGTGCTATAACAACTGACAAATTGGTCACCACTTTTATGCTATAGAGGAATCACCTGTGAGCACCCAACTAAGAAATACACAGTCTTTGTTGAATGTTTTGGACATACCATCCATGTTTCGGTTTCATAAAAGGTCTAACAAAGGCTAACAAAACACAAGTGTTGGCTGTTTCTTTAATGGTAAATGATGTAATCCAGGGGTTAGATTTTGAAGATTTGAGTCTGTCACTTCGTTCCTCACCATCTTTGGGTACTTTGTGCAAGAAGTGGCTATTTTTGTAAGTAAGGGTGTAACCATCAACTGTAGACAACATGTTCGCTGTCTCCTCAAGTAAAGATTTCTGAAATGAAGTTTCGAAGCCCAACGATTGCACCTATCAGTCAATTCGGCCACAAGCCTTCACAACCTTACCTGAACTGAGAGAAATAAAGTGTTTGCTAAGTTATAGTTGTACAGTTATGGACGCTCACTCTTTCTGTCATCCACTGTTTGATGCTTTAATCTAATTGCATTATCATCTGCTTCAGTCACCGGACTTGTCAAACATTCACAGATGTGGTTTTGAGGTCTCATCTCAAGTCTTTTACAGAGAAATTATTGCATAATTGAGCAATAAATAGCCATAGTCATTCTTCCTTACATGGGGGTCAAGTCACATTACACTGCTGCTGAGTCTGGTGAGTCTATGAAAATGCTTGTGTGCTTAATCTAGTAAAGAATTTACTGGTTTAAAACACATTTATTGTCCCAGTCTTGTTTTTTTTCTTCTTTTTTCAAATGCCTAATTATAAACATTAAAAGGACAGTACTTTTTGTAGTTCCACAAAGGCATCTTTTGTCATCATCTTGAACCAAAGCCAGCTCATGGACATGTGCTTGGGGACCATATGTCTGTTTTTTATGGTCTCTTCCTGTCAGGGATGAAGGGGGAGTGACAGGCCAGAGGGGGATCTGTCCAGGGCCCCCAGAATCCCCGCCTCATGGGCCCCCTTCTCCGTCCTGCTGTAGCCATAAGCCAAGATTATTCCACTGTTTTGTTCCACCAGATGCAGCAGCGCCACTGGATGGGCACTGTCTGGCCCTGATGAGCAGATCTAAGAGGGATTAGTGAGCTGTTGTGGTGGATCGGCAAGAACAGTGGGAGGCTGTCCACACACAGCTGTGTGTTTGTGTGTTTCATAATGCTCTGGCCTCTGGCCTGTCTCTAGCTTTGGCTCCAGCTCTGAACCACCTTTCCCTCCCACTGACCTCTCAGTTCAGGGAGCGCTCGGACTACAGACAGCAGGAACTCTGAAATTTCTGGAACGGCATAAAAGCTTTCAGGAAACATGATTCTCCCTGAAGGATTGTGGGAGAGAAGAGCTCAGACAGACGCACTGCATTCTCTGAAAGTGTTGTCTTTTTTCAGAAGTAACTATTGTTTTACTTCTTTACAGCTCCAAGAACATTTGAGGCAATTATCAGCAGAAAGTTGCTGGAAGAAAAATTCAGGAGAAAAGATAGAAGCCACTAATTTATGACCATAATAAGTGTTGAACAATCAATATTTGTCATGCTTGGAACAAATTTAAAACCCACTGATGAGAAAATATTGTAGAAACTCCTGAATCTGTCAGTAAATTGCTGAATATGGTTTGTTCCAAAAATAGATCTTCAGAAGACCTTCTGAAATGAAGTCATCACTTTAGGATCCCTTAACAAGTTCATTACATGTTGTGGAAATGGGCCTCAGACACCAAGATTTGCACATAGCTCTACCCGCGACAGGCTTCTATCCAGAGCACTGGCCAATCAGAGAGGAGTTTGTGTTTCATGGGGCCTTAAAGAGACGGCAGCTAAAATTTCAGACAGAGGCCTGAAGAAGGGTTTTCCAAAACACCAGCGTGAGAAAAATATGCTGAAATATAGTTAAGCTACTATGAGGGTACCAGAGGGACAAAATAAACCCTTGGAAAACAAAACAAAACAGCCCACAACACCCCCTCTTTAAGCCACTTCCTGTCTGTATTGCTTTGTATTACACTATAAGAATAATATGGCCTTTCTTGTCTTCACATGTGTTGATTAGTTGATTATGTTAACAAACACACAACAGTTTACTCAGTACGTCACAGAGTAAAAATGACTTAACTGCCAAATTGAATTTAGCTCCTCCAGTGTCCTTGGTCATACTCCAAGTCTCCATAGCAGCTACTGTCAGATGGTGACAGTTTCTATTTACGTAAAACAATCTGAGGACAAAGAGTTGGTGGAAAAAGCCTGATGATAAATGTCTCTTGGAAAGAAATGTCTGAACTTACCAGCATTGAAAAAATAAAGGGTGTTGAGAAACATAAAATACTGTGCTATGTTTATAACAGGCTTTGTAGGTCTTGGGGAATCAAATAAATCATATTTTATACTGAAAGGTACGGGATGTGTTTTTTATTTTTGTGAATTAGTGTTCTCAAGTTAGAAGAATGTGAAATGGATTTTGTTTGTCAGTCTTGGGGGACTCAGTCAAAAGCAATCAGGCGTTTTAAACTTTAAAACAGAAAAAAAGGATTATTAATTTTTTAAAAAAGTGATTTAAGTTTATTTGGAATGACCAATCTACGAAGTCTCTTCTCTTTTACGTTTGATTAAATGTTTCCAAATAGACGCTTTAATGTATGATCACAGAGGCACATTCTAGCAGAAACTGTTCTTCAACGCTGCACAATCTGGCCTCTTCTTTGACCTGGAGTTTATTTTCGTTGTTTTGTTTTTTTGACCAGGCCACATTGTTTTCTCCACTTTTCTCTCTAGGACTTTCCCAACAAATTAAAAAGTAAAGCTGTCTCTCCAAACCTTTTTTTTCTAGAAGGCAGTAGTTTGCACACAACATGGATAACAACTGTTTGCATTCTGTGTCTCTTTCCTCTCACTCTCTGTGTGTGCCTGTGTGTTTGATGTCGCGGTTTGGCCGTCCTCTAAAGCCTTCATTTCAGAGCGGTTACTTTGGGCCTCATTTTGACTCACTGGCTGTCTGCCTACACCCTGTGGTCTACCATCCACTACAGCAACTACCCATGTGTGTGTGTGTGTGTGTATGTGTGTGTGTGTGTATGTGCTGTATTTGTTTTTGCACACAAGTATTGAACATTCTTCTGCCATACATTGTTTTGATCTGTCTGAAAAAATAGGCCTGTTTAGTCTGGAAATGGTGGCGAACCTTATAGAAGAGCTGCTGGCTTTGAGCCACCAGTCAGCTGATTGTTTTTCTGCTCCACTCATCATGCAGAAACATACTGTATACAGCCTTCCTCTAATAGGCCTATTAATACAAGGACAGGGAGCGTGTATAAAATATGCTCATTACTTTTAATGAAACCCATCATTATTAATCTACATCAGAGCCACAGTAAATTTTGCAGACTCAGAATGGATGTGTAGAACTTCCCACACTGCCTTTCAAGAGAGGATGTGCCAGAATCCCCTTTTGCTTGCTGTAGCTGCAAAACGAGGGACTTGTGCACAAGGAATGATGACTGGAGTAACTCTTTTCTTTGTCCTGTACAGCATGCTGAGTTGCACTAATAACTCAGAAGCTGTGGGGGCATTGTGTAAAAGTAATTGGAAACAAACATAACATATTGTGCCCAAAGAAAAAGGACAAATCGTCAGTGAGAAGCCACCCTCGCCAACTACATTGCGCCATCATCTGAATCAGAAGCTCCAACTACAAACTTAGATTTTGGAAAACACTAAAAAAGTTGTGAACATAATTTCATTTCCTTTATCTGATTTTCCTGAATGAAATTCAGTGGAGTGTGCTGGCATTGAGAATAGCAACTGTTTCTGGTTAAAAGAAGAAATTATCTTGGTTCATTTTTCTTGCTGTGTTGCCAAAGAGACTGATCTCTACGGAGATACTTCTTGAAAAGCTTGAAAACGTAATAAAAATCTAAGCCTGTTGAGGGAAAGAATTACAGCCAAGCAACAGTTTGTGTTATGGCTATCAAATCAAAATACTATTTAAAAGTTTGTCATTAAGACCAAGTAAAAAAAATCTTTCAAGCTCCTAGCATTTGTATAACTAACATTAGCTGCATAAACTCTTGAGATGAATTTAGGATTTGAGCATTAGTTTGTAAAAATATCTTACTTACGTCCCAAAAAGACATACAGTCCTTATTTTTCCTGGGTTTTTTGTGTTGTGAAATGTATTGTAGTTTGGTAAGTCTTATTAAGTTTCACAAGATGAATCATTTCCATTCCCTCGCGTTTTGTGAAATTATATTTTGCCTTTTTGAAACGTCACTGTAGGTTGTAAAAAAAATGCTCAGTGTTGCATCTCCAACTATTAGAGCCAAGAGTCAGAGACAAACTGTCTGGACAAACAGAAAGGAAGTGGACAAGTGTCAGGATCCCTTTGACTGGAGAACAAAGAGCACATGGACCTCTGCGTTTGACTCTGCAATCGAGTTTGCATGGCTGTTTGAGCAACTCGCTCTGAGTTAGGCCAGGCCCTCTGGAGTGTGGAGAATTGAATTGGTGTGGATGTTTGTACAAGGGAACAGAAGACAGCAGGGGAGGAAATGCTAATGACCTTTATGGGCAATAAACTGGACATATATCTCTAGGTTAATAGATGCACATGACCCTTGGGGCGATTTTGTTACACTCAGGAATCTGAGCGAACGTTTGGGGAAACCTGACGTCAAAAGGTCTTTTAGAGAGCTCATGAAGCAGAGAAAAGAAAACACATAAATTTCCAAGTAAGCAGTCTGATCTTGAACTATTCTTCAGTTTCAGGAACCGGAACGTCTCTGCTTCACCTTAAAAAAACTGTCCACACCAAATAACGCCCCAAGTTCACCTTCATCAGACTCTCAGTGGCCTGCGTTTGGCTTTTTTATATTACCCCTTCCGAATGCTTCCCATTGTCTGTGTTATTTGTGTTAAAAAAACCCCCCAAACAATCAACAATAAGAAAAAAATAATACTGGTCTTTTCAGTATCTCCTAGTCATTGACCTGTAGGGGGTTGTGTGTTTAAACATTTGTAGCTCTTTGGGATGTCTTTTGTGGCCTGCCGTGAGGACAGTTTCCAGCAGTCTTCAGGTTAGAAGCTTTGCTGGTGTTCCTCAACACCCGAAAGCCTCTGCCTTTGGCAGGCCTCTGGTTTGGTCTTGGGGCCCCTAAGTTAGATAACATGGTGACTGATAAGGCCTGTTTTCAGGCTGAACTAGTCACAGAAGTTCCTTCCTTGAAAAGCTCAAAGTTAGTCTAGAAACAGTTGACAGATAATAGAAAAGGTAAGTGTGTTAGAATTTAATTACTGTGCATTTGTGTTTTGAATGTTAAAAAAATGATTTTCCAGTACTAGACAGGGGCTAACTTCTCATTCTCAGATGTTCTGATATGCTTTGCAGCTCATCAGATGATACAACAAACAGAACTAGCTAGCCAGCAACAAACACCAGATTCGTTACATGAGCTTTAAATATATTCAAATAAGGATCTGTGACAAAGGGGGTGAGCCCTGTCTGTTTCCATAGACTACTAGTCACTTGAGCTATAAACATTACATCACATTACTCTTAAGTTATTTGTTTTGCAAAGACTTCTGCTTTTGTAACATTGCAGCACTTACTATCCCAGGTTTGTTTGTGTTAGCGGTAAGTTACAGTTTACTTCAAATAAGTAATTTAAAGCACACATTCAGTCTTTAGTTGTCACAGTCAACTTTATTTAATCCTAGGTTCACATATAATCATGAAATGTTTCTTTTTCCATACTTACCTTTTGTTTTTTTCTGTTTAGTATGCAGCATGGCGCCCAACAGCTTAAAGGAGCTGGCCCAGCACTTCCTGGGTATTTAAAGAATTGGTAGGGCATACCAGTTGTAAGGGGGTTTCCTTATTTTCCATTGATTTTGGGAAAACACTTTTTTCCCGTTTGCATTTTATTCATTTACATTTATAAGTTTAAGTTAATTTGAAAGTTTTAGTCTTCTGTTTAACTGTAATGTAGTAGTGATTCCATGTGAGCTGTGTCCGACTCAACTGTCCTCAGCTGCTGCCAATTCTGTAATTGGGTAGTCTTTAAAGAAGTATGCTTTACAGGGGGAGAGGAGGCCGGGCCGCCTCTAACACGTGCCTTATTCTGAATTTGATTATGATTTAGTTAGCCTTACTTTTCTTTACATTTGAGTTTGTCTAGTGAGTTGACACATATCCTAAAAAAAACCCCACTGTAAATAAATGCAAACTTCTGGGAAAAGATGTCTGCAGTGTTGCCTTCCTGCCACCTTCTTTGACATTTGAGCAAAACTATTCTACAGGATCCAGCTTTAAAAATAACAAATGTTTTGTATATTGTTGTTACAGCCTGGCAAATATTACTAGCTCAGCCATCGTAGCTCAGAACCAAAAAACATGACTGATAGAGTGATATAGAGGTAGTGATACAGGGAGAGGATGTGTACTAGTAGTCGAAAGCTGAATCCTGCCCACTTAGGCAGTATGCTGTATGTATTGTTTGCAGTCATGCAGACAGGCCCCAGTGTTTTTCTTCCCCTCTCCCTCTCGTCTTCAGCACGGTAAATGTTCCTGACATCTGCTGATGTCAGTTCGTGATTTGCTCTCCTTCCATTTAATCACCCAGGCAGGGTTCTATGTGGCAGCTATGTTGTGTTGTTGAACTACAAATGACGTCCACATGTGCTGTATTCAAAACACACTATATTATGTTCTTGTTGTGGTTAAGGCTCATGTTGTAGCTTCACCACCAGATCAGACAAAAACCACAATTTCTGTTGGATTTATCTATCTACACCCTTGTGGTGTACCAAATGGCAGCTAGCAGGGGATCTAGCTTCAACCAGCCATTTGAAGGAAATAGAGCCGCAGAAGAGGACCACATGTCTTGCAGTCACACTAGGTATAAATTGGATGTACATGTTTATACAGAAACAGCTTGAGTTGTGATTTTCAAAGTACATGAAATACATCAAAGGCATTTCCCCAGCTGTGCACTACAGTGTGCTGCTGTATTTATGTAACCTCCGCTCTGTACATCAAACTCATTTCTCAGACTGTGGAAAAAGACTTGTTTCTGCCCGTCTAACAGGTGTGATAAGATATGGAAAAAAAAAATCAAATGACACATTTAATAGCAGAATAAGTGTGTGTGAGGGTGATGGTGGATTAATTCTTCCATGACCACTCACAATATCCAAGCTGTCTCAAGCTACACTTGGCTGTCTTTTACATAACCAGCTTCAAATGCTCATAATCCACATTCCTGCGCCAATGTTCCCATGAAGTTCAAAGAGTGCTCTATCCCTTTGGGTTATTCTATGTACTGCAGAGCTGACAGAATATGAAACTACATGCACACAAGCTCCATTGATGTCTTACTGATGCAAGTTATCTGGCTGATTGGCTAAATGAGATCTGTCCATACAGTAAGAAGCTAAATGGTGAGTACTGTGTACCAAAAGTGGAACTGAAACGTGTGTTGAATGCATGATTTGTCACAAGCTGGAACAGTTGGTGCAACAATTGGGACGATTGACAACAATTTCTTTGGCATATAAAAGAAACTAAGGAGGACAAAAGATGTGAAAACAGTTAATAAAAATTAACCTGCATTCAGGCTGGATGAGTTTATGCCCAAGTGTTCCAAAAAGATTAATCATTAGAATCTTCACAAAATACAAAAAACATGCGTCTCTGGTGTGGTGATATAAATCAATGCTGGCTGCATGGATCATTTTGATGCATCATGTTGATTGATCCTTAAGTTAAAATTGCAGTATTATAAGAGAGAGGAAGCAGATGAGGTGAAGTACCATCATCTTTCAAGCCTCACGTCTTTCTTGTGTGTTGAAAAAGTTAGTTTATGACAATGAAATGAGTACAATTTGGAAAATATGTGCTTTTTGATGGTAGGAACTTTTCCCAAGGAACCATGAACCAGGAACCATTTGAGGAACTCTGCGCTTTTCAGCTGCAGAAGCCCTGAAGCTGAACACAAGGTACGTGCTTTAGCTGCTTCTAGGTGTTCCAGCCCTTCTTGCCTCAAAGCCTTGAGTTGCCCTCCCTTTTCTTGACTGAAAGAATTTACTTGTAGTTCCTTGTAGTAGCTGAAGACCCATCGAGACAGTTTCCACGTGTTTCCACGTTTGTGCGGAAAGCATCATCAGCCCTTTAGGTGCTCTGCCCTTATAAGTACTGCTGATGGATTTCTTAGCTCTTCTTGCAAAACAACAGTTGTCTCTTCCACTGTCATCCACCAAATGCTGTACCATTTTCAAACCATTTATCCCAAACCTCTCAGCATCAAATATATGAAATTATCTCCCCCAATGTCCTCGAATTTTGCTTATCCCTGTTTACTTTCTCCCACCCTTTCCTGTCATTAACTCTAGGCCGTCTACCTCTGTTTTTGCCCACACTTCCTCTCTGGATGGTCTTAGTACTCTCCACATGTCCTCCTGCTGTGCCACTCCCTCAGTGACAGGGTTACTGGACATCAGCCAACTGACTCAAATGACTTATCAAGAGGTACTGATCAATGCAGTGACTGTCCTTCCTCCCCCGATGCCTTTAAAAGCCTTTGACTGTTAATACTTTCTGCCAGCCACAAGGGCAAACCTGCAGCTTTGCTCTGATCCTTGTTATGATGTTGTTGTTTGGAGTTCTTCCTCTAGAGAATAGGTCCACACCACTTTCCTCCACTGAATCACTGTGACAATGATCAGTCTTGTCCGCTGCACAATAGCTGAGTAATCTTCCACCTAGGGTTTTCGACCAGGAAAGTTGTCAGTAAACAGGTTCCATTTGCAATAATTTAGAGCAGTAAAGTTGACTAAATAACCCCCCCACCCATGCTAACAGGCCTTTGTGTCATATGGCATTTGTCTTTTTCTAACTTCTAGTCTGGAGGTGTTGGGCAATGACTTGCACTGCTTCTCTTCACTTGACTTTAGGCTGCAGTGGAATTGCATGCAACAGGAACCATTTAGTTCCTTAAAGAGAAGTTCCCAGAACTAAAAGTTTCTGGTACCTCTGGTTGAAGAGCACACGATGAAAAATGAAAAACAGTGTTTTTTTTCATCATTATTGTTATTATTCTGATTTCTTCCAATCCCCATACATGATACTGACTAAACTTGAGGGAATCCCAAGTGTGCATGAAACGCTTTAGTTGTGGTATCCCACTTATCATTTTTAGGGCATGCGTCATTTGTTATTAGCATGTTTCAATACATCCCAAAAACCATCAAGCTCAAGTTTGCTTTGTTTCTATTCAGGAACTGGAAATGTATTGCAGTGCAACCTTAAACATTTTCTCTTGAGTAAGATTCATATATTGAGGAACAAGACCAATCCAAAAACATACATGTGTATTGTAGGTACAGGAAAAAAAACAGAAGCAAAGCCACAATAGTTTGAAGAGGTAGAACCTCTGGAGTACTCCAAAATGCAGAAGCACCAAAATCAGAGCAGAGCAAAAAGTGGACTTTTTCCCTAAGCTTTCATTATCCCACAAAGTGCAGTTTGTATCTGACATTCCTCACTGATGTATTTGAAACACTCTTTCACCACAGAATGTTTCTGCTATCATAATGAAGCAGCTGATCTGTGCACTCAAAGATGACGGGTAAACACGTTTGCTCTGCTGTTTTTCAGAGTGGTGCTGTCAGCATGGAGCTGTGCACCTCCCTCTCTCTCTATGTCCTGTTCCACTGTGGGCCTTTCAGCTGCCCCTCTCTGGGCCCCCGTCCTTTCCGAAGCCCTCCTACTTTCCATTGTTCCCCTGTTTGGTGTTTTGTTTGAGGGCTTCCCTTATCAGATGTACAGGCTCCAACTTTCCTATTTATAAACATCTTAGATATCGACAATTCTGACTTTCCCTGTGTTGCAAATTTGAACGCAGTCAGCAGAGCTTATCATCCATTTGATTCCCTTACATTTCACCATCTTTCCCTGCTTTCCCATGTTTATTGGCCTTTTTAATGCATTGTGGGAGGTAAAGCTGAGGTGGCTGCCCTCGTCTGGAAGCCCTTTTTTATTTATGAGAGGTCCAGGTTCACCACACAGGATTTTCAACAGACATCCAGACAACATCTTTTGAGCGTAATCCATTGTCCTTCTGTTCCTCATGTGCACATTATTTATGTATTTAAGGTGGTATTGGGGGGATGAGAGGTGTGAGGTCACACAGAGGTGGGATTCTGTGTTTATAGCTGACACATGGAGGACCAGGGGTAGTTTCAGCCAGCCACAAGGGTGTCATTACACAGTTTTTCTTACATCAGCCACATTTCCCTCACACCCCAAAAACACATGACTGCAGTGAAAACAAAGAACACGCCTGCTCTGTCTAGAAACACACATACACACACACTCACATACATGGACTGATCGCTTGAAAAGTGTCACCACAGAGTCCTCCTGTGTTTGTCTGGGTGACATCTTGAACTCCCTCTGCTGCTGCAGCTGTGCAGGAGAACCAGACCTTGGGCTTAACCGGGCTTGTATAAGAAAAGCCTGAATAAATGCACAGGCCTCCTTGTGCTTTCAATCAGATAAGAGTAAGTAGAGGGAGCAGGCATGGACTTCCCTGAGCATTCCTCTGCTGCTGCACACAAGGCTGCTTTTGTCAGTCCTCCATATCTGTGGCCTCTTATTCTATTGGCAATGGAGGCTGAATGCTGTTTATTAGATGTAGAAGCCTTTTAGTCACTTGTTCCTGACTGGATCACACAGAAAGATGATGTGATTAGAGTCCACATCTACAGTATGTGGTCGGCCACCCAGCTGCAGTATGTAGTATGAACTAGCATTGAGATAGCAGAAGGCCAATCCCTGCGTCTGCATGCTTTGTTCTATGCATGCACAGGTTGTTTGAGCCTCTCCATGTTGACTGTGATCATTTGTTTAGTGGTTAGAATTCTGCTATTTTACAGTAAATCATTCAGCTGAGTCTAACCTAGGTTACAAACCCTTAAGTTAGATAATTGTGTGCAATTCAGTTCAGGTGTCTCGGGTTAACTGTGTACAGAGAACAAAGCATGCAGACGCAGGGACTCACCTGCATCTACAATTCTACAATTTCATTTAGCAGAAATTGTAGAATTCACAGTGGTCATGCCATGCTGAACTAAAACTAAATTGAATCTGAGCTGTGCAAACTGAAATTAAGGAATATACAGAGTTAAATTTTCAGTAATCTGCAGTATTCTCAGCCTATAGTCGTGCCACCATTGAATGGTGGTTTGGGAAATGTTTTAAAGGCATGATATGCAATCCCACCAAGCGACCAAGGGCTTGGAGTCCATATTGTTTCAGCATGGAGACTGTCCCGAACAAATGTTTCGATACATGTTACTGTGATATTGACACAGAAACATTGCCCTACCCTAGCTGCCTCCTCTCTCTCATCTATACCAGAGTATTTGGGATTGAGAGAGCACAGATAATCCCCTACATGTATGAATAGCCAGTCATGAAAATATCAGAGCCTCTGTGTCTTGAAGTCATCTCCAAAAGTCAGGAGTTCATTCATATGCAAAAAGAGCTGCAGTGAGATGCAAAATGAGCTACACACAGACATACCTTTACACATTTAATCCAAACTTACTTTGGAAAGTAGCACATGGATAATCATTGCACCAGCAGACAGACTAAGCTTTATCAGATCAAGTGCATTCACCCACACACATAGACACACAGACTCCAACACACACATACACACAGCTTCCCTTTTGCTCCAGTCCTAGAAACACCCCATGGTTGTTACGCAACAGCAAAATCCTGTAGTTTGCCCCAGAATGCACTTCTCTCTTTGAAGTGAGGAGTGATGGGTTAAAGGCATGTTGGGAAGAAGCCCTGCTGTGTAGCCATGCAGTCTGTCTGTTCATTCATCTGTTTATTGATCTCGACTGAAAATCTTTCTTCTGCTGCTTTTTTATACGTGACCCAAGAAGGAGCAGATGTCTGGTGGCAGATAAAAAATGTCTGTCTTGATTTAACTTAAGCTAAAAAAGAAAAAAAGGAATCCCAAGTATCATCCTGAACAGTCAAATATCTAAGTATTAAAAAATGGAGACTTCCAACATGTGTCATTGAGCCTTATTAAATGTTAAGAGAGACTACCACTTCCAAAATGCTTGTGTTGCATTACATTTACATTGCAGAGTATTTATAGAATAATTTGTGTAATCAATCTCGGTCCATGTGGTGCAGTGGCTGGATTACAGTTTGGTATACACACTTTAGAGAGTCATACATCAAACTCTGCACGCAGCTGAATCCAGTAAACAAGCCATTAGACGTAATTGTACATTATTTATGGTAGGTCTAATTCCTGGAGAAAAGAAATGCCAGCGTAATGACATCAGATATTAATGGGATGGAAACAGTTTAATCTACCAGCCAGACCTCAGGAGTGCAGCAATGTTAAGGGAAATAGTTTTTCCACAGTGTTTTGGTTTTAAGAGTGAAAGATTTGGCTTCATCGCACAGAAATCGGCAGTTTACTTACACTGAGAAGTTTAGGTTTGACACTTTTGCACAGATGTCATTGAAAAATAAAGAAAAGGGGTAAAAATGAGGTAAAGAGGAAGGCCTTTAGCATCTTTGCTGACAAAGATAAGCAAAACTTGTAAGTTTAATAACCTTCAAACATAATCAAGTACTAGTTAGATAAATGAGCTAGTCAGACCCAAGTTGTTGTTTTTTTAAACAGTTTGTCAAATTTAGAATAATAGTACTAATGAATACATCATCTTAGGAAGTGCTTTTGTCTTATTTTTAGTAAAAATGTCTTTGTAGACTTAATATGAGCTTCATTCACCAGAGCAGTCCAGAAACATGTCTCATTTAAAGATATTTAAAGACAAAAATCAGCTCTGAATTGTTTGTAACAAGTAAAAATATCTGCCAGTGGAGTAAGTGAAAGTTTCTTGTATTTAGACATTATTCTAAACTTGACAAGTAAATTTTTATTGCTCCATTGGCAGATTTTTGTACTTGTTGCAGGTAATTCAGACCTTATTTTTGTCTTTTAATATCTTGAAATAAGACATGTTCCTGGACTTATCTGTTGAATGTGACTCATATCAAGTATAATACGGAAATTCTTACTTTAAATAAGACAAAAACAAACTTGCTTGGATGTCAGTTTTTGCAGTGTGAACAAGTTGCCCTCCCTTCCCCGTGGCCAGATTGTTAAAAAAAAAACAAACAAAAAAAAAAACATTTCAATGCACACGCTAAAGTGACCGCTTGGCTGATAAAATATAATGCGTTTTAAGTGCTTTTTTCTAATTTTTGCCCCTGCCCATCAAAAAGTCTGTGCATGCCCCTGGCCAGCATTATGTCTGTCAAACAATGGGTGAATGCGCTTATGGGAAATGGTGTCCTCTCACTGGAAAAACACTGTTTCTAACCACAGGTGTCACTGCAGTCAATACCAAATGAATCATCCTATCAGAGCCTTTAATGACCCATTTAGACCAGATGCAATATTTACGCTTTTATACCTTTGAAGCTGGATGTGGATGTGTTATTTTTTAACAGCCAGCTTTTTGACAACTGGGATGAGATGACTGACACATTACTATCTTAAAGGGATAAATACATAAATGTTGCATCTGGTCTGTTTACTGACAGCAGACACGAATTCATGAGGAAATATTCCAATTTGGTGAGATTCTCTGTAACAACATTACACCCATGTTTTACAGTTCACTTGTTCTGCTGCCATGTCAACAAATCCTGGTATTTTTTTTTTCATTTTTTGAAAGACAGTCAGATCATTTAGACAAAAAGTGTCTGCCATGTTTTTAAGTAGAAGCCAGTTCTTAGTATAGGATGAGACAATGCTGGTGTTGCCATACAGCAGGCATCTGGATTGAGTTTAACCCCAGTAGGGCTGAAGTCCCAAGCAGATGGTGCTCTCCAAACAAGTAACACGACTCTGATTAGAACCAGAGGGGGCGGAGCTTCCATTTACGTGCGCTCTCCTTTTGCAAGCTTGTCAGAGGGCGAGTTTTAATAACATGTACCTCTGGGAGAAGAGAGGCTCCACACGGCTCTGTGGTCAGGACAGGGGAAGCTTCATTTACTGTGAAAGTTGGTGTTGATTGAGCCTAAGAGTCTTGTTTCTGTTAAAGTAAAAAAAAAAAAAAAAGTTTCATCTGAAATAATTTAGGTCCACTGAGTTGAATATAGACAACTGATTTGTTTGCAAAAAATTTGGACCAGATGGTGTTTTGAAAACAGTTCAGTAGAAGTAAAACATCATTAAGCTCACCAGTGAGAGAGTGAGATGTCTCCTCGGTGCGAGCTGGGATACACACTCACAATATTCCCTCACTGTGTTCCCTCAGTTGCTGAGTATTAGTTTCTTGGATCCTTTGCAAAGAAAGGTGGGGGGCGCTCTGAGTTACTGTTTTGCTGGGATACAGGATGGCAGGTTTCCTTGAAAAGCTCACCACATGATGTCCACATGATACAAAAACACGCTGCAGAGCGAACTCTCAGAGTGCCGCAGAGTTTATTGGCTTTTAGAGCCGATGAGAGCAGACTGTGAGTGCTGGCAGCTGCCATGGTGGTCCAGGAGACTCAATGGTGACATCTACAAGGATTTGAGCAGACTTTGGAGGCTAAGTGTGGGATTTTGGCCAAAGTTGACGAGATGTAGAGGTTTTTGGCAGTTTGGCTCGTATGGTTTGTTTTGCGGCCAAATGTTACCTTAAATCGTTTGGCTCTGCGTACAGTGACTATTTTTTTTTCCATCTGAATGCAACAGCATCAAACAAAGACAAGACCCATCACTGCAGATAGGAGACAGATGATTATTATTATTTTATTCTATATGTAACTGCCTCTGTGAATAAAATATTAGTGTACAAAATTGCAATGTATCGTATCGTATTCTTTTTATTTTAATTTACATTTTGCACATCATCCCAAGACTTTTGGATTTAATACAAGAGACTTTATAAAATAGATCAAGAAAAGTGAATTTAGGAACCTTAGCTCAAGGAGAGCCTGGACATCAGGGCAATGTCTTAAAAAACAACCTCTGGAAATGATGACTGACACTTAGACGAGAACTGAAACAAAACTTGAGACACTAGACAAATAAGTACAACATGTAGAACTGAGAACCTGACTAGTTCAAAACTAGAAATAAGCAGTGGGCTGGCAGGAAAATTCTAAATGTTTTGGTGGAAATTTTCAAAGTTTGTGTTCACTCATGAATCCTATTCTTCAAATATTTGGGAGTTTTCAGGAGTTCTCTCTAGTGTTGCCAGATTTAGGTATTTTTCCACCCAATAGGACAGCTCTGGGTTGGCTTTAATGGGTTCAAATTGGACTTGGCTTGATTAGCTTTACTATTACAACTTTTTGTAATGTAATCATTTAACAGGACATTCAAGACATTCTATCAGTAGCATCAAAAGCTCTTAAACATTCCAATCGGTTGTAATTTCTCACCCGCTCTGATAAAATATCTTGCTCGTTGCCAAATAGGGTCAGTGGGCTCTCAGGGTTAAAGTCAAGATCACAGGCGACAGCGAAACAAAACATGGGACAGCTGAGCCAGTTGTGCAACATCATGTGCCTGGACCGAGTGGTTGGACAACGTTTTAACAGCTGCTCCTGTCCTATAAAAACAAGTTAAAAGTGCCAGCACCCCCCCACTTCCCGCATGCACTGTGCACAGCCCTGCTGATGTCCTGCTGGAGGGGGCAGAGCTTTGGTGTCAGGCCACACAGAGGCTTTGTCAGAGAAAGCTGATGTGACTTATGTGGAGGTCTGGGGGGCATGAGAGACTGTTCTTGGACTCGCATAATGTACCCACAGGCCCCGTGATCACAGAGAGCTCTCTTACAATTTGTGTTGCTTACCCGTGTTCCTTCTCCAGAGGACTCGTTGGATCGTTCCCACAGCCTCCATGTGAGGGTCAGGTTGGGAGGAAGACAAGAGTGCTACATACAGCTGTACCTCCCAGCCAGAGAACTTTGACTTTAGACACTTTGAATCAACTGCAATGGAAATTTTCCTCCCTTGGACGCATTTTTCAAGTAGCATGAAAAATGGTGTTCTTCTATCTCCTATCTTAATTTAACTTTTTGACTGAGTTCTTGGAATCTACATGAAATCCCTCTAAAAAAAAGAAAAAAAAAATGTGTGGCTATTGTGGAATTCAATCATTCCAAAGGAAAAAGTATGAGATACATAATAATTTCAGAGGATAACGTTTTTTTTTTTTTTTGTTTTCAGCCTAACAAAGGCCTTTTGAAATGATTTATCAACTACGGTGGAATCCAGACGAGCACTTCAGTGGGGTTATTTTCGTACACCACTGGTTAGTGTGACCCATAATGTGTGCTGACTCATCTGTCAACATAACTGAGAATTTACACCAAAAACAAGCAGCCCCTTTTCCAGTACTTGCTCTCATTTGAAGGAATATTTGCAGCCAGCACTAAAACATCGAAGGAGCAAGCGGGAAAACACACTGTGCTGAAGTTTCCTGCATAAATCATAACACTGGCTTCTAAAAGGTGCAGCAGTGGTCAGGGTACAGAATGTGTCGAACAAAGTTCAGGAAGTGTGAAAAGTCTGCTGACCTCGAAGTGAACCAGGAGATTTTTATCCCTGGCAACTGGTCACATTCTCCCTTTTTCACCGCTGGTGGCCATGGATACAGTCGTCTTTGTTAGTTAGTGACCATCAAAGACTTCAAAGAGAGTGCTGTTAACACTTTGGCTTCCGAGCTGACCACTTGACCCTCAAACGACCTGCTTGTGGAGGGCTGTGATAGGAAATGAACTAAAGATTAGTCTGACCGCAGTCAGTCAGGGGGAGTAACAAAGAGCTTCACGTCAGAGGTTATTAGCCTTTGCAGCACAGAGAAAAGAATACACAAAGATAAATGCTAGGGTGGTGGTCCTTCACATTCAATTATTACTGACTTTGGGTGGTGTGGCTGCTACTTTGAAGAGTTCAGACTTTGTCTTGGTTATTTTTTTGTGCCTTTGAAAAGGGCAGCAGCGACAAGGCAGAAATAGTAACAGGGCTGAACAGCTTTGGTCAAAATGTCATGTTTAATGTCAGTGGGGTCACTGATGCAGTGGTGAGCATGCTTTGATTACCAGTGAACACAAGTCTATTCCCTCTGCTACCAGGTTCACCTTTTGGGACCTTTACAATGCTTGCATGTAATTAAAGCAGATATAGATTTCTGTTAAGGAGAGGAGGACGTTTTTTGAAGAGGTTTAGGGTGAGGCTTTTGTCACAGCCGGCTCAATAACAGGAATAGTTTGAAAATCCGAACCTGAATTTATTACAACAAATAATCAAATAAAGCAATTACATTAAAGGAAACCAAATGTTGACAAAGCAACCCAGCAAAAGTAAAACTGAGGTGGAGAACGGAGACAATGTGGAGCAGGATCCCTCAGCCTCACCTTCCAAACTCCCACCTGAAGGCATCGATAAGCCTGATACTTCAGAGTGTGAAAACTGCCTCTGACTGGTGGATGACACTCAGTTGAATATCTTTTGTACATTCATTTACTTTTCTATTTATTAGTTGTAATCTTGCTCAGGTCACCAAAACTGTTAAAATCGACACTGCTTTAGAAAAAGACAGTAGTTGCTTGTGTTTTGGTGATCGACTAATGTGTTGAAAAGTGAATGCAGTGACTGCTAAATCAAAGCCAGATTCTTTGAATGATATATCTTCACAGTTTTCCTCAAAGTCTGCCATATTTCTGTGCCAAATTTAAACAGGGTGAAAGAAATAAGACAGGGCAGATTTGGTATTGCACAAACTTGTTAGGGTATTAATCTTTAGGAATTCATCCAGACTAATCTCCCTTTAAAAAATTAAATATATTGAAATATATTTTGTGACAGTCCCTCATTTTTTCAGTATCGTAGTCCACGGTTTTAGAAATCATGCATTTTGAAGACATTAGCATTCACAGCTCCCTTTTAAGCCAAAAAGTTTCCTGCTGCAAATAAAATTTTAGTAGTATGTGATGTATATAAAGTCGGCCTCACTATATGGCAGCATGAGTGTGCGTAGGCTCAGTGCTTTTAGGTGAGGTAGGGGTTCATTGCAACTCCTGCAGCCAAGTCAGGACCAGTTAGTCTCCCCCTACACACATAAAACAAACTGCCAAGAGAAAATAGTGCGACAGCTAAAACACTTTCCACAGACAAAGAATTAAAGCAGGAGTGGAATCTACTTCAAGTTCTGTAATCACTGTAAACACATGCATGCAGGGGTAACTCCAAAGCGGGGGCCCCTTGGGTGCATCAAAACCAAAGAATGACAATACAAACTTGAGGCAATAATGCTCCTTTTAATTTTTGCTATTGTGTGAACACATCCTGTATATAGGTCTTTTTTTTCTGTTGCAGAAAAAGGCAGGGATGTTTGTTTAAGTCTGGCCCCAATGAAGGAGCCACAGTTAGCATGCTCGCTGAACTGAGAGGACAAAAGGAGGATTCATGTGGACATGCCCTGCCACAACCATGTTTTCTTCAGAAGGCTCTGCGGAGAAGCAATTCTGCTTTCATTTAAGTCCCAAATAAAATCAAACTGTTATGTCGGCTATAGCCTCCATTGTTTCCTCTTGTCTGTACTTCTTTTTTTTTTCTCTTTTTTTGCTGAACCTCCCTTCCAGTGGTGACTCAGCCATTCATGGTCTACCTCAAAGAGTCGGCATTCACAAAAAGGATGTTTAATTGTTCCATTGTTGGAGAGTTAACTATGACATGATAATTGTACACTGGAAAAGTTTAAAAGTCGCATTGTGGTAAGTGATGCTTGAATGAAAACCGTCACTCATGCCATGACTTACAGCTCACACTGTAAATAATCTTTGACCAGCTCTGCAGTTAAATGTAGAAACACAATGAGGACAATTTCATATGAACATGAACACAGATGACACCATCTTTGTAACAGTAGTAGAAGAAAGTGGTACCAGTTATTTGAGGCTGTATTTGCGCTGTAAACAGATGTAGAAAAAGAAGAGGGGAGTGATTGTTGTTTGCGTTAGAGTGTGTTTTGACAGACGGTTCGATGGCAGAGACTGGACACATGGAGGTTCATCATGGATCACAGCTGCTTTTTGTCCTCAAAGGCCACCATTGCCTTAAAAAATAGGAGGGATGAGCAAAGGATGGTACAAATGGTTTGAATACAAATGTTAATTTTCTGAAAGTATATGTAAACTAGAAGTTCAAGTTTTGGAATCAAATCAACAGACAGTGACCCATGTTTGGATTTCCCCTGCCATAGAGGAGAATATTACAAAACTTTAACTATGGAGGAAGACCCCGAGCACTCACCACTTTTGCATTGGGATTAATCTAATAAGAAGTCATCCAGGCTTTTGTCACCTTATCATCAGGTACATGTAAGACCTGGAGCACAAACTCGCTCAGTCAGTCAGAACAGTGATCTGCTGACACTGCTCTGTGTGAACTAAGAGTGATTCTGTGCTCGGTTCTGTCAGAAAGCACGGGGGTGTCTCTGGCTTTGGCCCAAGCACTGTCCCCATTGCATTCCACTGAGGCAAGCTGTCTAATGTTATCTCAGCTCACTTGGACCGAGGCCCCTGAAGCCACAAAGGACTCGCTGTGCCGGCCTCTCCTCACCCCGCACCTCATCATATTCACTGAGACGAGAGGCCAAGTTCAGAGGTGATTATGCTGACGCAGCGGTGTCAAAGGATGCACCTGCACATGACACCTGTCATCCACAGGTCCCTCTTTGAATCCCTCTTCATGAGGTGCCTCACTTTGTTCTCATGAAAATGGCGTTAGCAGACTTTTTCCATGTGGAACATCTAATGAACCCTAACTTTAGATGGTTCTTTGGGAATCCATCAAACGCCAGTTTCTTGTATTCCTTGGTAGAAACTGTCTGAAACTCAAAAACAACCCTGCATGCATGTTAGCACATGATATGTTGAATCAACAGCCCCTCCAGGTAAACACGAATGTATCAGGTGGAGTTTCCCCGACTTCACAGCAAAGCAGCACAGTGCCACGTCAGGGACTCTGCAGGTGTGTAATCTTAAATCTTAGAAGAGAGGAGGAGTGTCTGTGTGGGGGGGCTCCGGGTTCAGCTGTTACACTTGGAGGGGGGCGGGGTGGGCTCTGTAGCGTAACATTACCATGCGGGGGGATTAGGGTTGTTTGAGGGGAGATAAGATGCAGCAGGATCAGAGCGCTGTTAAATGTATCTGCCAGAGCCGGCACAGGAGCAGCAGCGATGGAGAGACTCTGCCAACATTCCACGGGATCAACACCAGCTGACAGCTCCCACCTCTTTGCCCTGGCTGCCAAAAGGCTAAAGGATATCAGATAAGGGAAGCACCACAAACCACTCAGACCCTGGGTATCACTAAAAAGTTGTTTCCTCATTTGGGGAGTTAAGTTATTACAGGTGGAGATATCTGAAATTGAAGGGACCATTTGAAGCAGGAGAAAACAAGGAGGAAGATTTTGATTTAGGAAGGCGTCTCATGATACTTTGGGAACCACTGTTTTAGGGCCACTACTGTCAAAGAAGTCTACTGTGGTAACTTTGGAAACATCGGTCATAATCAGGGACATTGTCAGCTGTTGGCTAATGCTGCTAAGTCATTGTGCAAATCCACTTTATCTGGTATCTGAAAGTCACAAACCTGCATTTGGCCTTACAGTTATCTGTATACAGAGACAGTGCAGCTCCAGTCTGAGATGGATCAGATACACATGTTCCTGTCTCCTTGAATACTTGAGACTGTAGCGTACTCTGACATCCTAAACTACGCTGAATTATTAGCTATCGGCTTATTAGATAGACGTAGCAACCAGAGGTGGCTCCAGAAGAATATTTATAGGGTGGCAGGACATTTTTGAGTGGTAGCAAAATGACAGAAGTCTATGTGCTAAATTAATTTAAGAAGAAATAGACAGACAATTTAATGTAACTTGCACTCGGGTGCTTTTCATTCGCAATACTTTATACAAAACTTAAAACATGTTTCCTGGTGTTGAAATGCAATATGAACATATTTTTTCTTTAAAATAAATCTGTCTGTGCTCTGCGTTTATTTAGCCCATATTTCTGCATGTTACCGTAAAGCTTATGGATACAGACCACATGGAACAGTTCCTCCGGAAAACCATGGGGGCAGTGTTGCTGTTACTACCCAATATGTAGCTCTGTTGAGACACAAAGAAGAAATTAAAAATGTTTGCAATTTTGGAGAGGAACTTGCTGCTTCATTTTTGTCTTTTAAGCAAAAGGTACATTAGCATTGTCTCCTCCACAGCTGCATGTTTTTTTTTTTTTTCAGTTTGTTGTTGTCGTAAACACTCTTTCCACTCCGTGCTGTCCCCCCTGGTTGATGTATTGGTTAAGAGCAATGCCAACATAAAAGGCACATGGATATATGTGAGCAGAGACGATAACATCATTTAAAACGGACCTATACATTTTTGTATGTAAAAGGAGTGTAAATGAGTCTTAAGGTGGCAAGGCTGTGTTTTAGGGTTGCAGCCAATACCGTCCCTATAGATCTGCCTCTGATAGCAACCTCAGAAATGATAAATACTGAGCACATTAGTGATCTACACCTAGTATTTCTATATTTTTGTAGAAAGGTATATTTTAAATATTGATTTGGTATCTCTTTTACCCGTACAACATGGTAATTAAAGATAAAGAAAGATAAAAGAAGAAAGAAAGACATTTAAGTGTACTTATGTGTATATCTATTGTGTACAGGTATTTGCTGCCATAATATGCTGGATATACTGTAAATTTGTAAGACATCAGACATACATAATGTTTTTAGTAATATAGGAGACAACATTTATGGTTGGCCCCCTGTAACCATGGCAGCAATATGAGGAAACACAACCGGATTGGCTAATGTCTTCCCATCAGCGGAGCTGGATGAGCCTGCAACATGAGTGAGTGTCATAAATACACTGGATCAGGAGTACATGCATACCAAAACCAAGACGCTCATCAAAGGATTTTTAAATTTACGAGGACATCTAGTGGTGATAAACAGAAGCCCAAAGTCAAACTCTTTCTGTATGAGAAGTATTATCCTGAAGACACTCTTTGTCTACAAAGGTAGACATGGAGGGTAAGGACTGACTTCAGGGCATGATGCCCCCTTCCCACCTGGGCCAGTTCGATATCCATCATTCATCCCCAGGCTGCTAATTTCAAACCTGACTAGGAAACAGAGGAGTAGCGGCACTTGCAGATACTCTACAACCTTCTCAGAGCGTGGACAGCGAAGTGATTGTGTCAGGGGTCCTCTGGCCCTAATATCTCACACAAGGCAAAATGAACACACAGAGTTTCTTTGTAGTTAAGGGTACTTTGGTGCGACAGGAAGTGTTTGATCTGAAGGTATCTGAGGTGTATAAAAGGTCGGGGGAAGATGACAGTGACAAGTTTTTATCTGGCGAATGATGACATTTTAGGGGAAATAATGTGGCCTATTACAAATAAAGTATAACCTCATGTCAGGGAAGATAAAACACTCAAATTTAAATACAGTCTTTATTCAAGTCAAAGACATCTCCCAAAGGTATAATCCAACAAACAGCAACACAGGCATTTGCAATTCAAGACAAATAAATCACTGTTACAATTACAAATTGAAGAAGTTTTGCCTTTTGAAGATACATTTCACGAGCTGTTGCCTTTAAATTTAGACAGGAGACGACAAACCAAATACTCAATTCAACAATATTTTCTGAAACATAAATGAAATATGTCCAGGTCAGCACTAACAATTATGAAACTAACGCTATTCTGATAATTCACAGTATGAGATCTTCTGCCATGTTTCCAGACCCAAAAGTTGTCTTTTTTCATCATAGCTATAAAATCTCTCTTATAATATTGTAGATTTCACAAAACGCTTAAGACTGAAATACTTTATTTAAATTTAAACATCACCAGAATAAGTTAATTTACTCAGCTAATACATACAGGATGCCCTCTTAAGGCAAGATAAGGACATTTTTTTATAATATGACTGAACATAGAGAAAAGTATTTAATGGTGAAGACACTGGGAGGAAATTATTCAAGCTGTCCCTGTGAGATTTCATTTGACTTACAGCTTAGGTAAAAATCTGTAAACGTTGTCTCAAAGCTTTATTTTGGTCCCTATATAAACTCTTTCATAGACTTGCTTTATATGAATATATAAAATATCTTGTGAACAAAATTGAGGTTGTTTCTTATGTAAACATGTGACCACTATGCCTGGTTTTTAATGTTAGGCTGAGAAAATGTAACTTTAACACTGATAATGGAAAATATTTCCATCAATTAACCCATTAACTTTTCCAAAATCAAACTCAAGTTCGTCTGCTTCCCTTTTAACATCATTGAAAGTGTTCATTAACAGAATTCTGCTTGCAACACCTTCAAAAAGGAAACAAAAGAAACACGAAGGCAAGCAGATGGGCTGAAAGGACTCCCCGCTCCTTTAAAGTAAGGCAGGAATCTGGAACGCCTGAACAGTTGCTGTAAATGCTGCACACTCTCCAGGCATGGATGTGTGGTTTTTTTTTTTTTTTTTTTTTGTGTTCCATCCTCACAGCTCCACAGGGTAACAACAAAGCACTCCACAAGCAGCTACTGTTAAGTTACATCACTATCAAAATGCTGTCGGTGTGAACATTTTGGTGCTAAGTTTTTGCTACTTGCTGCAGTGTTTTTTTTTTTTTTTTTTTTTTATTTATCTATTTTTTTCCCGTACTACACAAGTGTTAATATTTGTGATCCTGTTTAAATGACGACATTCATTAACAGCTTCTGAAGGCCTAAGTGCGTTACGACATGCAAAGATTAAGTCAAAATCATGGTACCCGTTTCTTTTTGTTCACTGTTTTTGAGATGCAAAAAAGAGCGACATTTCACTGCCCCATCTTGTTATATTTAAACGTCATATTAACTTTAATTCACATGAGGTAATTCTCTTACAGGATAAAAATACTATTCCTTTTTCAAGATTGCTAATTACCAAACCCTTTTTTATTTCAAAGTTTGTATAATTTACCACTCAGTAAAGGCCATAGACTGTATAAAACAGATGGACATCATGAGAGCTCTCCAAAAGTGAAGCAAAAACATTGGTGATTATAGGCCATCAAAGCCTGCCTGTTATATATAGTTTCTCAAACAAGTTTTCTGTCATTATTACTAATTTTCATCATGCATATTTATGCCATGCACTTAACTTTTTCTGAGAGGTCAAGGGCTGTAAAATCTAGAATACAGACCACATCAGAATGACAGAATAGTTTTTCAGGGGTCTTCTAGAGTTAAAACTATTTTTTATCTTTTAACTCACTGGCTGCTAGCCATTTTTAAAACAAGAGCCACATACTTCTTTTAGAGCATTTTTGATATTTTGTTCTATGACAATATAAACACTACAACTACCAAAAGAAAGAGTAGACACTCTTCTTTCATCTGGAAAAAGAACGTTTGTTTGTACCCTTTACTGTTCTTTAATGATCAGCAGAAGAACAGAGGCTGGTTTCGACAAAAAATGGAAAGAACAAGCTTTGATTCGTTTTAGCCCTCGTCTCTGAAGCTCTGTCCTTCCATCGTCTCCCTGATCTCTGTTGTCTTTTCTCACAATCACGACACTTTCTCTGTTCTAGTGTGAGCTGCCTGAACCTGTCCGACTTGCAAGGTTTTGTCATTGTCTTTCTGTCATCCTGCATCTTTCTCTCATTATCTATGCTGATCTCTCATCCAAAGAGATGGACTGACCCTACAGGGGTCAGTTCATCTCTTTGAAAAACATAATTGATGTCTATTGACGTCATTGAGCATCAACAGTTGTAATCGAGCTGACATCAAGAGATGTCAATGGCAGTGATTGAGTTAAATAGCTGTATGAGACCCTGACAAGTTATCAGTTATTTAACACATTCAAAAAACAGATTATTTACTCCATGAGGCTGGTCCTCAAGCTGACAGCCCAGGTTTAAATCCATCTTGCCAAATCCAACCCCTTCAAAAAAGTTTATCCAGATGTTACGCCATGATTGACAGCTCAGCTGAAAAATGCAGCTCCTGCAGTGTGGTATGCCCCAGAGCTTCACTTTTCATCAGCAGGAGATACTAAGGACATATTGTCCATCCATACATTTATATGGTCAATGGTGGCCAGACATTAAACTGGCCTTTCCCTGTTGGGATCAATTTTAATTATGGATTTATGTGACCAGTTTGATTAATAATGATTACCCTCAGTCTAGCTAACGAGGACATGGGTGACCCACATTAACCTTGTTAGTGAGAGCTGAGTGTGCTCACACAGCTGACTCTATTTAAGCTCGTTAAACTCGGGCTTTTGTATTCAACAAGTATAACTATTGATCAACATTCAATTCAGACTATGTACAGAAATCCTGGCCTTGATGCTTGCTACAAAAATATTAGCATGCTAAGTCAATGCTACAACCGAAGTATTGGCTACTACATTATTCAATCATTGGCAGTTTTTCTGCATGACTATTTCTTATCCTTCCAATTATGATCAATGGATTCCTAATCCCTATGCTTATTATTAAAGTACTATTTTCAGTTACAGGCATAGCCTTGGAGGACCAAAGAGAGCTTTTGTTAAATTATGCTGCTCAGACCAACAAGGGCTACTACCGGCATACTTACCCCTTAGGTATAATTATGTTACTGCACAGGTTCATTATGCTTTCCTTTTTCTTTTCCCTAAGAGATGAAGCCTCTCACTGAAGTTCAAACTCAAATTTTAGTCTGTAAAAAGCCTGTGATGACCTCGCACCAAATTATAGTCTGGAGAAGAGAGGCTTTGCTGTTTCTGCTGGCTATTTCTAAACGCTACATGAGCTCATTAACTGCAATTAGCTGGGTTTCACCTAACAAATGTTTTTGAAGCTCAACCATCTGGACACAAGACCACCCAGCATGTAACACATTTTGTTATCTTTGGGGACAACAGGGTGCTTTTTCTCCTGTCCAATTACCAGAAATCAGGGTGCCCTGGTGTATTCCCTCAACCATGAAAGTATGAATGGATGTAAATAACACCAACTTGGTCCCCATGGAGGAGAAGTAGAGCGTTGGAGAAACACTTCATCTCACAAACTAAACAGAAATTGAATTCTATAAATAAAGTTCTAAATTCTATAAATAACTTAGTTATTTAGTGTAAAAACTAACAGCTATGCTAATATCAATTCTTATAAAGGTATTAATGCTGTTTAGTCAAACATTAAGGTTTATAAGGCTCATTTTAGTTATATCTGGGGTCATATGTGGGACAGTTTTTACTTTAACGCTACAACAGGCTAGCCTTGAGAAGTTTTTGTAAGTTTTCGTAAGCCTTGCTAACAAGCAGCTAACTGAAGTTAGCTTTAACCAACCTCCGCACTTTAATTTTTACTTTAAATTTAAAGTGTGCCACAAGGAAGATGTATTATTATCATTTCAAGAAAGGAGAGCCCTGTTCACCTTATAAAGATTACACTAAAATGTTCCTTTAATTTTATACTACAGCTACAACACTGTTTAGGCTCAATTGCTAGCATAGTGATTAGGAGTTAATTAACTGTGAAGCCAACAAAATTATTTCAGATTACTTGAGGCATTAAAAAAGTCAGTTTCTCTTTAACTTCTCTCTAGATGAACCTGTCATTGACTCATTTTCGGCTTTTGCAAATGACAGAGAGGATTTGTTTCTGTCTGCACGCTAAGTTTGTACAATTCTTAATTAGCACGCTGCAGACAATGCTGTCACACCAATTTCTGCAGAGATGTTGACTCGAGGCTGTGAGACAACCCGGAAGAACTGAATTGAAAGAAATTGTCTTGCCACCACATGATTTTTGGCCTCTTCAGTGACCCATTAGGAGCTTCGTGAAGAGCAATCAGAAAAGCCAAATGAACCTGCGCTGTATTGTGTCGCCTCAGGGAAGCGGATGGTAGCAGCTGTCTGACTCACTGTATTCCCCAAAGCTATGTCTTGTAGTATTTTTTCTTTTAACTGCTTGTTACTTTGCTTCTGTATGACCAAGAAAATCCCATGGGATCATCCTAAAAATGCTTTTAATGCAAACTATTTTAGAGTATTTAAAAAAAAATGAAATTTATGAGTGAACCCTTGCAACTAATGAGCATTTATGAGGTATACTTTCAGACTTTGACTTAAAACTATAGGATACATAAGCTACTCCCACAAAATATTTCTGTTATGTTAAATCTATCATATCAAAGATCATACAACAAATATAACAGTTACTTGGTTACAAAAAATATAGACTAGTTACATTCAGGATAAACTATTAAGTTTTAAAATATAGTTTGACTGTGACAGATTCAGGTGGCACAGTGACAGGATGTTCATCCATAGTGATAAGCGTCATTATTTCGTTTTTTAAACAATAACATTTAAAAAAAAAAAATCAAATATTGTTAACATTGTACCAGTTCAAAAGCACATGTCACAAGATGTGGTCGGCGAACATTATTACAGGCAGCGCTGACAGATTTCTACTCCTCTTCCATTGACTTCTCAATCTCCTTCAGCCTGCGGACAAACTCCTGAGCCTCTCTGTCTCCAATGCGGGCTTCCAGCATCCTCATGATTGGCTTCTCTGGAGGGGAGAGCAAACAGATGAGAGTAGTTCCTGCACCTGACACAAATATCTCTAGATTGAATGGCTTTTCATGTCGTATTGCAGAAGTAATTGGAAACCCACACCTATACCCCTAAATCTCCCAGGAAGCTGGTATTATGTTTGTGTGAAACAAAGAAAAAAAAAATGATACAGCCAGGAGCTGTGATGTACCACTGGGTTTACTGCGAGACAAGTGAAGGATGACAGGCTGGACGCTTTTGCCGGCCGCTGAGGCGTTGGGCCTCCCAGGCCAGCAGAAGTCGCTGAGAGGAGCCACGGCCTCACCGGCGAAGTCGTTGGTGGAGAGCCAGTCATAGTCCATCACAGTGAAGGTCAAACAGGCGTACCTGTGTCTGTACTCCTTAGGACTGACATGGCTGGAAGACGAACCTGTGTGTTATATTCTGCACCCTGGTCTTTAGATAAATCGTATTATGTTTCTGTAAATAGTGCTAAATCTTAAAGCATCTCTGTAAATACAGAAAAGGAGAAGAACTCACAAGTAAAAGAGTTCATCAAAAACTGGATGAAGCGTCTTGAGTTTGACTTGAGTGCGTTGACTCTTGGCCAAAGGGAACAGATGGTGAGGACAGAGCTCCACAATGACAAACGGGTCACTCAGACCTGAGAAGTCGCAGAAATAGTGACTCAGAAATCAGCTTTAAAATACAACTCTGTGTGTCACGCTGACTGTTTTTACCATTAGCATCCAGTGCCATTATATCGGCAGCGTGCAGAATCTCCACCGTCAGCCTCTGCTCTGGTGCATCATAGTAGCACTTCACACTGATCCGACCATAACGGGTGTGTTTAAGTGTTTTCTGAAACATTTCATAAAGTTAATCAGAAGATAAAGAAACACTAACAGGAATTTAGTTAGAGCACACCGTAAAAAGCACTGCAGATTTGGATTATCCTCGTTTGAAACACACATTTCAGTTTCCAAATTAAAAAGGTTGCACAGACGGACAGCAACTTGTTTTTCAAGCATCCAAGAGACAACAGATTTTCAATCAGGGTAAAACACAAGGCGACAGAGTGTCCTGCTGTCCAATCAATACATTTCTGTCCACTTTACAGCCAAAATGAAATTGTCAGCCCAGGGAGCTGCAACACACCTGCAGGGAAATCTTCTCCAGATAGTACTGTTCAATCAGCTCAAATGAGGAACATTTGTTCAGCCTGAGCTCCTCATCCAGGGCCTACAGCAGGGTCAGTATGTATGTTAGAAAGGGGGAATATAATCATAAATCACCTGAATAATGAAATTATTTTCAAGAGGTCTTACCTTGTAGTCTCCGCTCTTCATATCTTCCAATGAAAGACCCTCTCCTTTCGCATGGAAAAACTGCAGCAGAGTCTAAAGAGAGCGATGAAATTACAAAGCTTTTATGAAACGTAACACATCAGCTTGGAATCATAACAGGAAGTGGTGGTAAAATAGAAACGTGTATTACAGCGTGCCATATTTTCCATCCACGAGGTGCGCTCTTTGCATCTGTACAATTATCTGTTGGCTTGAGAAAGATTTAATTTGTGCTTATGTTTGCACCACATCCAGCACTGTACGCAGCACTGATTAAAGGCTGGTGATGACAGTCGAGATAGAAATGAATACAAAGAAGACTAAAGAGGCATCCCATTAAAATCTGGACACACCCCCTTAATCGCACTGATTGGCAAAAGCATTCTGTATCTGCTTTCAGTAAGGAAACAATGAAAACGGGTAAAACGATAATTATCTGTGAGCAGTCGGAGAGTGATCTGTTAGCATGTACATGTGGACAAAAATCACAAGACATTTGTGTTATTTTTTTTTAATTTTGTGGGTTTTTTTATTACATTACATTACATGACATTAGGTTTGCTATTTCCCTTCATGAAATTACACGGGAATAACTGTAATATTTCAAAGTAAAAAGAGTTCAGTATCAGAAAGCTATTTAAGATTTAGTCTTAGTCTTTAAATAAAAATGTCTCTTAGTTTTATTCACATTTAAGTCTTTTTTTTTACCCTATATGTGAATGTGCAGTAAACCTTCCAATTGAGACGTCACATACACACCCTGTATGGTGATTTAATTTTGTGATCATAGAAAAAAATGGACGTCATCTCGTTTGGCTCAAACTGAGGTCACCACAAAAACTGCTCCCCCTGGTGACTGGCTGCAGTACAAGTCAAAAACTCCGCCTCTCCATTCATTCCGGATGGGATGTGGTCAAACTTTAAAAAATTAATACACCTCGAAGAAATGTTTCTCACATCCGTATGCTGTGGTGATATGAAGATATCATTGGGCTGCATTGTGTTCAAGTCCTCTTTTTTCTGAAATGTTTCTTTTTCATTTGTTATTAGAGGTTAAAAACAGGGTTTCAAGTCTCGTTTAACGATGATTGACAGCTGCTGTTCTTGTGTAGCTTTTTCAGGAAGAATAAAATACATCAGGAAGAGGAATTAAGAATATATCAGACTGTCGAAAAAAAAAAAAAAAATTCTCACCCGCTTCCACTCAGATTTTCCCAGAGTTCCTCGTAACTCTCTACTGTGCAGACTCTGGCTGCATGATGGCAGCTCCCGTGACAAAGGTTTTTTGGCTTCAAAACCGTGCAATGGTAAAAGGCGGAGCCACACTGTCCGTTCTATATACAGTCTATGTTTGTGATCACTCACCTCTACGGTGTACTGGAAGCGGTTGTAGAACTCCACCTGAACACCTCTGTTTTCTGCGACTGCATCCAGGATCATGCGCAGCAGCAGCTCCCACATGCTTTGGAGAACTCTGCGAGATTGAAACAAGTTTGTATTATTCAGCACTTTCAGTTATGCCCCTGTGCCCTCACTTAGCCTTAACACAGATAATAGCTTGATGATGAGTTCGAGGGCAGAATATCTCTGAGTGGTCACAGCTCTCTCCTTGTTCAAGCAATTCATCAAAACTGATCAAGAGGATAAGAATAACTGAGTCCTGTGGTGTGGTGAGACGTAAGTATGAGCTTGTGTTGATCCCTGAGTGTCATAAGCATCAGTTATTCAAGGTCACTGATTTGCATTAATGGCAAAAAATAGACCAGACAGGAGCTCAACGGGGAAAATTTTAAGATGTATCATACAGTCCTCCTTGAATTTTCATATCAGGAACTGATTATTTTTATTTGAGAGTCAACTGTTTGCTATTTTATCTGTATGCTAAAATAGGAAGTAGACTGAACATGGGGTCCCTCACAATTGTGCCAAATAATTGAAATGTCCCGATTTATACGTCAATATTACACTGAAAATGCTTTTTTAAATAAATGTAAGAAAAAAATGAAAAAACCTTTGGAAAAAAATCCTGGTTTACCAGTTTCAGTTTTCCTGATGTGCACTATATTGCATGTTTTAAAATGCCTCCTCATACCCGCTCTCACATACACACTCCTGAACTTCTTTTGAGATTTCAAGAACCTCTACCCCTGAAATTTCCAAAAGTTGCGTCTTCACACATCTTTCACAGCATGAAGTCTTCCCTGTTGGTCGAGGGGGGCGGAGATGAGTCATGAAAGGCATGGCCTGACATCTAAAGCAAGCTGAGAATGCCACAGAGTAATGTTTCCGACATGACGACAGACAAAGCAACAGAGATATACGCTATGATGACAGATTTGCATTTTTGTTATCGTTGTGTGAAATTGTGCAGACATTCTATCTCTTCTTGTCTTCTTGTCTTGTCTTCTTCAGACCCAGATGTTTTTATCCATTCTATTAGGCCGATTTTCCAAACCGTGTGAGACCACACATGTAAGGACAGCTCTGATCAGTTTTTAACATCACTATCCTAAACAAACACACAACACCAGACAGTTTTTGAAGGCTGGTGGACCACACACTTGGACCACACACTTAACAGTTTCACAGCAGTGATTTCAAACACATGCGTGTTCAAACATGACACTCTGACAAATAATCAGTTACAACAAGCCTCAAATCAAACATGCTACCAAAGGCGTGGTAAGAAGAGTGCTGGGTAAAATCTGAGTTGTTTGTGAGGACACCTGCTTAACCTAAAGACTTTGGGACCTTTGTGATTAGTTAACCCTATAATGTCAAAAGTATCATATTTGATACATGAGTTTCATAGAAGGCTCCAGCCACCCACGACCCTGAACAGGATGAGCAGGACAATGAATAATGAAAATGTATTATTCCCACTTGAGGATTATCAAAATACAGGCGGCCAAAGTTGTATTTTGGCCCTTTTCAAAATAGCTACTCTCAAGAAATCATCTACACCTTTTTTTTTTTTTCTAGAAAGGCATTGCTAGTTTTTCAAAAAGGTGCATTAAGAGTAATGTCTAAATTGTATTTACAGGCATTTTCTGCACTGAAAGAATGCAAAGTAACCAAAAATTGTACTAAAAAAGTTGCAAAAACCACCAAAAGTTATATATATATATATATATATATATATATATATATATATATATATATATATATATATATATATATATATATATATATATATATATATATATATAAAGGGGGGAAACAGTAAATGAGGTCTCTTTTTGTGTTTTTCAAACAGGAGGAATTGTATGCTTACCTCATATTATCTAACAGTATGAATAATAATAATAATAATAATAATAATCATCATCATCATCATCATCATCATCATCATCATTGTAATTATCAGCACTTTTTAAGACACTTAAGGTTACTTTACCAATGCAACAATAATAAAACAGATGGTATGTCAGACTAAACAATGTCCCAGTCAAATAAAACAGTAGACAATGTAGAGGAAAACAAATACACACAAAAAAAGACTCATTTTGTGATTACAATAAATTTTCTGCATCTTGTTCCTGTTGTTTTTTATAAACTTGTTTTGTAATTTAGCTACGATTATTTTTTTTTTCTTATCATCATTTGCACAGACACACCAGATGGAAACTAACTGTCAGGCAGATAGTGCCACAGTATTTATCAAGACTAAACGTTTAAATAAATGTTTATTGTCTCTGTGAAAAAAGAAGAAAAATAAAGCCGCATTACTGGCGTAGAGGAGGTAATAATTACCTGGTCAGATTCTCCTTCACAAGGTTTTCAGTGAGGGTGCCCACAGTGTCTTGTAAGTACTTCATTAGTGGGGAAACAGCCTGAAAGAAGGTTACATCACCACGTGTCACATAATTAGCACTCCAGCTTCAGATACACAAACACTGATAGGAGAGTGAACGGTGCAGAAAACCACTACAGTGCCTTACGTCATCGTTTTTAATGGAGTCTGGAGACAGGCTGATGTGCTGGATGTACCTCCGCAGCTCTGGCAGCATCTGCACAGAAACATGTGTATGCAGGTTAGTATGATTACAAGAAGAATCAAATGCAGGCAAAGGAAGTTCAAAAACTGTCGAACTGTATTTGTGTTTGTGCATGTTTGAAGTATTTAAACAGGAAAGAGCGGAGTACATGGGTTCCCAATGGTGGACAATTGGCTGACAGCTTCATGTGCATTTTCTGTGTTGGTACTCGTGCTGGATGGAAGGCACCTTGTCAGTGAAGAGTGCAGTGAGTCGTTTGGCTTCTCTCTGCAGGTCCAGGTCCATGTTAAACAGCTGCCCGTTCAGCGCCTTGTAAACCTGCTCCTTCCCCTCCACCCCACAGGACTCCTCCATGGCCCGCTCCACACCCTGCCAGTCCAGGTCACGAGGCAGATGACCCAGGAATACGCGCACATGCTCCGTGTCATTCAGGGCGATGCAGAACTACAAGGCAGTGAAGAAGAGAAACAGAGGGCAGAGGTGGGGAAACAAAGAAGCAAAAGAAGCAAAGTAATAGAGACGTGAAGAAACGGGGTTCAGGTGTGAATGATTGATGATGACAAGAGGCAACTGCTTCATCTTTTTTTTTATTTGAGTGTGAACATATCTGATCTCCTGCTGAGCCCTTTGTGTTGCCAGGGAGAACACTTGGTGACATTTACTTCCAACGTCACCGCGCCCACCCTCAGCTCTGTCTCGCTACAGGCGTTACCTGCACTGTGAAGCTCTTATGATCACGGCCCAGCTGGTTCATCTCAATCTTGCGAGTTATCATCTCTGAGTAGCTCACAGCCTCACTGCAGAAATTCTGTGACGGATAAAATACGATTATTTAAGTTTTCAGTCATTCCTTTCCTTTGAGAGGAAACTACTCATCTCATAGGTGCATGCTCAAGGTCCGCTCAGTCGTGCTTCTTTGTGTGTGCAGGAGTGTGCTGAGTGGCTCTGAAGGCGGTACTCACGTCTGTCAATCGGGTGATAAAGATGAAGGCCCCTGCAGAGTCAGGCCAGGCCAGCTGGAGCCAGATCTCACGCACCTGGCTGAAGCATTTTGTCACTTCCACTGCTGAGGAGCTGTGTTTGGCCTGCTGCACAGTCTCCAGCTGATCTCAGCACACAGACAAACACATCATGGAACATGTTAAAGAAAACAAGAAACATGTATTTATGTTAAATCAAATACTTGACTCCAGTAGTATTTATTTCTGTTTTTATCCCAGTGTGGAAGCCTCTCACCTTATCTGTTTCTACAGCTATACGAATCCTGTCACAGGACCTGTCATGGATGATCTGCAGCCACTTGTGAATCGAGGACTTGAACCAGTTATGAAAGCCTGTGAGGGCTAACATTTTCGCATCCCTGTTTGAGAGGAACACTTTTAAAACTCCATAAAGCTGCATCTCCTTGCTGACATTTCAAAAGCATAACAACTCTGGCACTTTTTAAAGCTGTGAGTTATTAGACTGGTGAACCCACTTGAGAGGAAGGAAGTCCCGAAAGCCTTTGAGGATTTTCAAGGACATGTAGAGCTCAAAGATGGTCTCTCCCATCGCTTGAGTCAGTCTGGAGCTCTCCTGCTCCAGAGTCCCACAGACCCGCTCCATCGCCACGTTGACATCATCTGCTACCTGAAGAGCAAAAGGTTTAGAGTCGTTTGAAGAAGCCATATCAAAGCCAGCAGCAAAAACACATTCCACATCCTTTGAAAAACCAACCTGTTTCTCCAGCTGCCTGTACGAAATGCTGAAAAAATCGACTTTGACTGCACTGTGGGGGGATGAAAAATAAAAGAAGTCAAACAGCTTAACACTAATCAGTGCTTCTTGTTTACTGGAGGTGTTGAGCACCTGTTTTTACCTGTAGAAGAGTTTGTTGTAGATGTTCTGGGCTCTCTGCACATCTGCAATAACAGCATCAACCACCTGAACCAGCTTCTTTAACTGATCTTCCAGAGTCTGCAAATCAATACACAATGAACAACACATTGATTTCAAATCTGAGTAAAGCACAGTCGAAAAATATAATACATCAGGATTGTAAACGGGTATGAACTCACGCTGTCCTCTGGTTCATACTGCCCAATTAAGCTCTCATACCACTCTGAACTCCCTTTCTGTTGAAGGAAAGACAAGAACAGGAGAGGATTAGGATTATTTAACGTGTTTACCAAGCCTTCTGACATTAGCAAGAAACTAAAACCAAACAGCAATGCTTTGGATGCATTCTTTTGATTTAAAGGAGGGGTATTTTTCTTGTTTTAGGCTTCATACTGTCCCTCTGGTACTCTTGTAGCAGCTTCACATGACTTATGGCTCAATGATATTCCAGCTTCAAACTGGAACACTTCTAGCTGCTGTCTCTTTAAGGCTTCCGCTCCACAATTCCCTCTTTCCTCTGTTACTCCTTTTCCATTGAAAGAACCATGTACTTGTTTGCTAGTGCTTCGTTAGTTTGTTCTTCTGAAGAGCTGGTTCAGTTTTCCATCAGCAAGGAGCCAAGTTGGAGACACGTCACTTGGTCACTGTAAAACATCAGTACATCATTGCATACGTAGCCTTTTACCCAAGGATATCTGCGCCATATGGAGGCCCACAAAGCAACAATGGATGCACTGCTGCTTCAATTTTGCCTCCATTTCAAGTTTTGAATGTGAAGCTCCGAAAAAATAACATGACTCGTTCTGCAACTTTTCTTTTTAAAAATGTCTGTTTTCCACCACTGATTGTTGGTCACATTAACCCCGCCCCCAGCCACTGACGTAGTTGGTGCTTTGCTCTTGGTTGGTAAGTTGGTGCTTGGTAGGCTACGGTTTTTAGCACCTGGAGCTGGTATGATTGGCCAGCCCTATGGAGGCCTGTTGGGTGTAGAGCTATGGGCACACCATAATGTTTGAGGTCCGCCCTCCAGTTAGGACATCCTTATGCGAGGACCTCATCATTTCAGCCAGTCTCATCGAGAGCTCATAAATATCCTGTTATTACTAGATTCAATAATTTTGAACTGCTTACAGACAGATTCAGGGATTTCTACAACAGGTGAATATGTAGCACTTTGAAAGTTTGCACGTTTAGTAGAACATCCAGCGTTGTTACTTTATATCTGTGTTTAAAATATGAAAGCATAATACCCCTCTAAAAGAGCAGCTTCTTGAACTAAAAGCTCCATAAAGCACCTCTTTATTAAGGTCCCTTCTCCTAATGCATCCTAGTAGTCAAAAACCTACTTGTTTCCTCTCCTACCTTCTTACCTTGACAGCAGTAGTGATGTCCAAATGCAGCTCATTCCGGAGAGGACATACAGTCTTAAACGCTCTCATGTTTTGTATGTAACCAATCCCCCTAGCATGCAGACATGGAAAAAAAAATCCATTTAACACAACAACGCTGCTTTCAAGTCACATAAATGCCATTTTCACATTTTACACCTACACACGATCTCCAGAATTAAATAAGAATGAAATATAATATCTTAATTCAGTCCACTTTAATAGCAAGCAGGATTCTGCATTATCTCTGCAGGAGAGGACGGGTGCACTTTAGCTGTTAGGTGAGTCATTGTGTGTGAGTGTGTGTGAAACAGTTAGTGTGTTTCTGAAGCATATAAAAGACCTCCTTTGAGATGTTTATCACCAGGCAGTGCCAGACTTCAATTAAAAATAAACTCTCCTCCAAAATAGTGCAACATAACAACATAAAGGTCATTATTTCACAGGTTTCACTGGCTGGTGTTATTGTGGAACAGACTCATTACTTTGGTGCATTACTTTCTTTTTGTGCGTGCAAGAATAACCTTAACTCAAGGCCAAATAAGGGTGACCTCCCTGAGTCTGTTCATCACTTTTATAGCAGCAGTCCTTGAGTACAGATATACTAAATGTCTAAAAATCAGTGCATGGATTTCACTTTTGCCCTCTGTACAAATCCATGTCTGCAAAGGAGAGATGTTCATGAGTTGGTGTATTCTTAAAGCAAAAAGTTCCATACTTCATTATTTATATGTAAGAATCAATGACAGAAGTTGTTCAGTTATTTTCACAAGTGATCATTTCAATTATAATTTGTCAGGAACTTCTTTTTGAAATGAGTAATGAGCGATGGTAATAATATTTCTCTGTGAGTAGGGAGCACCAACGCTGCCTCCTCCACAGAGTGTGACTGGCTGCCTGAGGTTTCTGTGTCTGTTGGGGTGAGATGTTGACAGTGTACCAGGTATGGGTGCCACAGGTGACGTGATGTGATGGTGGTGTGACTTTACCTCAGCATGAGCTCGTAGCGTGTAATGGCAGCGGCGCTGGTGCAGGGGAAAACCTGACGCATGTTCTTCATCAGGCACAGGCAGTGCTCTGTGTACAGCCTGAAGCTGTCTGACAGCTGCCTCTCCTGGACACAGGAAGGGCCCTCAGTTATAGCTTCAAGTACACCGGCTGGGAGACATTTTTGGCTGGACCAAAAACCTTGATGTATGTCAGTGAAGAGCTGAGCTAATGAGGTGACTGTTTCTAGATGATGAAAGACTTTGTCTTTCTTTTCTTTCTTTTTCTTTTTGGTATGAGCACCTACCAGGTCTCCTCTCACAGCAATGGGGTCCCACTCTGCATCGATGGTCCTCAGGAGGCGCAGCAGCAGGGAGTAGCACACCCTCTGAGTCCTGTGGTGGCTGCTGTAGCACTGCCAGCGACTGCGATTAAAAACAAAATGTGCCATTTAAAAAAAAACCCTAAAAAACTAAACGATTCTTAAGCTTTTAGGTTTGATTTAATCAATCTGATTCCTCCAGTTTACTCACATAATGGCTTGCTGCAGAGGTGAGAGATCAGTTTGCACAGCATGGTGAGTCAGTACAGTCCATGCTGCAGGACAAACCTGCCCGTTCCAGTTGTAGGGCTCTCTCTTTAAACAGATGAGGTAGATGGATGTATTATTTAATTATAACAACAAAGGGAGGAATTAACATGTATAAAGGTTTGCTTAGTACACTCTAAAAAAAAAACTGTGGCTCCAACTTAAATCTGTTGTTTCAGCTGGTAACACAAATTGTTCAAGTTCATTAATAACTGTTTTATGTTGGACTGAAATAATTGGTTTAAGTCACATGTGCTTTAGTAATTTGATTGATTTCAAATCATCACCTTGAATACATCCAACTCCAACTCTTTCCATTTTTTTCAATAAAGTCAGAATCAAATGTTATTATATATACTATGTTTTTTTACCCTGCCTACTGCAGTGTCAGATGCCATTAAACTTTTTTTAAAATTAATTTTAATGAATCTGAACTCTTTCACTCCTGCACTTTTTAATTGTTTTATTCTTCTGTACAGCGCTATCCTTCAAAGACAAATAAAGCTGCCTTGCCTTCCAGTCATACAAAACACAACTGAGCAATCATCTCAAAAAGCAAAAAAGAAAAAAGCAAATGATTTAATGATTAAAACAGTTTTTTGAAAAAGCTGTTCTATGAGTTACTTCTCTAAAGATCCCGAGTGGCTTCAAAGTTTAATGACGTTTGCTTTGGAAAGAAAATGTGGAAGAACATCACCTTTACATGAATGTGCTCATATTCCATGATCTGATTCAGCAGCTTCTTGTGGATGGAAACGTTTGAATCTTTCCTGGACAAATCGGTGTCTCTCTAAAAAACAGAAATGATCATCTAAAGTCATAGTTTTTCACATCATCTACTGTATCCTGAATCCCTGTCTCATGGTGCACACCTGGCTGGTGAAGAGCTTCATCAAGAGGTGACACTCTCCTTGAACTTTAGATGTACTTGATCGGGGTTCTAGCTTAAACCAGGTGTCGTAGCCCACGACTGGTATCTCCTGCAGAAAGACAATGCGAGCTACTTCCTCAAAAAGCAAACTACTTCCTCTTTAAAGTTCCATTAAAAAATATTATGTTTCAGTGCTCACATTCAAAGGGATGTTAATGCATCCAAGAAAGTCGTCTGCGTTCTCTTCAGAGCCTGATGATGCAGATCCATTAGCACGCACTGACTTAGCAATCTGTTTGAAATACCTAACAAGAAAACAGAACACAGGGGACTTCACGATTCCGTCTTTAATTTCCTCTTGAGAGCTGTTAGCTAACAGTTTTCATTTTCAAGCACTCAGCTAAAACCTTTTATTCAATAAGACAAACATTAACAGAATTTCTTTTACCTCCCCATGCCTCGCAGTCCGCTGACTTCATTGAGCTTTTTGCAGGCCTCCGCAACAGACACGTCGTCATCGTGATCCCTGAAGGGAGATTGAAATTCAGAGCATTGCTCATTATTGTTTCAGAGAAATTATGTAATCCAAATTCTAATAAAGCCGTTTTTAGGCATATTCGTAAGATATTAAATGCTGCTCTACTGTTTCGTAGGATGTTCTTATTTCTATATTAAAACGAAAACAATGTTTTTGTCTATTCAGGCTGTTGCCTTTTCTGTGTGCTTCATGGTGGATCTCATAAAACAAACACAATGTTATGATGACTGCAAACATACAGGAACTGAGGTGTAACAATCATACCATATGTCAAGATGTAAGAGGTCATTGTGGACATCGTCTATTTCACTGAAAAAAAAGAAGAAGAAGCAAAAGTACAAACTGAATTTTCATCTCCATGATAACTAAGTGATAACAAACATATTGTTTCAGATCCTTAAGCTCAGCTTCCATTATTAACAGCTGTGGATGAAACACACAACACTTGGGAATGTATCACATGACACCAAGCTTCTTTAGTAAAAGTCAAACTGCTGTACTCACAACACAAAGTGCTCGTCCCACACTGGGTTCAGAGTCTCTGGTTTGACCTCGGTCACCTGGATACTCCTGGCGGGTAACACCTCTTTCGTACTGGAGCGCTTCTCAAGCTTCTCCTTTCTCTTCCTGAAGCTGAACTTTCTCTCCTTTTTGTCGTCCAGTTCTTGTGGACTTTGCCCCCCCAGGATTCCCAGCATGCAGTAGGGGTCGCTGTATCCTGAAAGGCCCAATTATGGGGGGTTAATTAAGGGGTAAAATATCTTTTTATCAAGGCTCTCATGACCAAGGAATGAGTGGACCAAAGAAAAAATTCCCAGCACTGTTACTTTATTTATTAATTTGTTTGTTTGTTTATTTGTTTAGTTATTTTTAGTTTTGGTTGTTTTTTTTTGTTTTTTTTTTGGGGGGGGGGGCATGATTTCCTGATTTTTCACTAATTCTATATCCTTACTATAGGGTCTGCCAATGATACCTTTTTCCATTTTATGAGACGCACGTGGAATAGTAAAATAAGAGTACTTCTCTTTGCCATGTATAGTATTGTTGTACTTCAACATATTTTGATGAGAAGCATTTTTTATTAGGTATAACATATCAGGCAAAATATACCCAACGTACATGATGGTGTTACTAATTGTCATGTTATTGTTCTAGGGTTGAGGAAATTTTATCACTAAAATGTATCAGGGGAACTCCTCGTGGATAAATAAAAAGTATGTGGTTCAAACCATTGCAGAGTTTTCCCTGGGTAACTAACATGACTGCTTAACCCGTTAAGAAGCACGTTTATTGCAGGTTAATAATGCACCACTTAAACCTCCTCAGGACTGCGTGTTTGCTAAAAACAGCTCTGCTAGCACAGAAGAACACGAAAGTATTAATCTCAAAACAACAATCGTTCAGTGATGCAGGCAATTCAAGCCGACGATTTAACTCATTGTGAATTGTGAGAGTTGATGTGGCAGATATGGTGCTAAATGTGACGAAGGACTCATTATAGATGTGCATTGTGTACATACAGCAGCTGTGTTGAGATTTCCACTTAGCAGTTTCATGAAAATAGCCTCATGTGCAGCCCAAACCTTTCCCCTCTCCCTCAGTAAAGAAATCTTTTTCATATCCTGAATAGTAACACCCATACTGCATATAAGGGTCCACATCATTCAGTTGCTATATGGTGCTCATTATTTCTGAATACCAATTTCATGCGCTGTTCAAGGATATAATGACATTCCTCATGATGTCACAGACAGCAGAGAGCAGGGTGAAACTATTCTACCAATAATGAATTGTATCACTACTTCACATTAAACCTCATCTATCCTGAATACCCACAATGCTGTGAAGAGCTGGGGACTGAAGTGTGTGAAGTTAGCTTAGGGGAAATAAATCATTTGACAATTTATCAGGCGTGACCGATAGAATTCCTTTCTGCTCCTTAAGAAGGAACATTTCACAGAACTCTTTTGAATCTCGACATATTAAGGTAACACAGTGCTTGAGAAGTCTTACCGTTTGCATCCTTGGCCATCAGGTTCTTTGCTTTCATGACGGACACTCTCAAAGAAAACGTCGCTCTCTGACAAAAGAGAATGAAAGAAAACAATTTCCAAGCTGTTTGGTAAAAAAAATGTAATTGAATGTGATCAAGGTTAAGCTTCATGTGCGTTTTCTTAACTTGAGTCTACTGTATCTGAAAGAAATAAAAATCCTGTCTGTTGAATGAAAACACAAAAAAGCTCCATTATGTGTATCTGAGTCATAGGGTGGAAAACTCGATGTTAAACCACAGGCAAAACAACTTCCAAATGACAAAAAGTTTAACTGTGGGCACAGCATGTGAGCAGCACTCGATCATCAGGTATGTAAAAGGCCCCTGACAGTCGATTTGAAGTCAAAACTCTGACTCCTAAGTGGTCTGGAGGTCTTTCATCTCACAGCTATCCAAAGGCAGCAGTAGCACTCCAGCTGTGGCTCCACAGGTCAGGTTTTCTCCTTAATACTTCTGCACCGCTCTAACTTTTAGCATGAGAAAATGTTGTAAAAGCACTAAAGCAACATCTTAAGCTTCACAGCCAAAGATCTAGGAAAGGCTCTACATTTGCACTTTGTGATCCATGTCAGGTTCATTCTGTAATGTTGTTTATTAAAGAGGGGGTATAATGCTTTCCTATATTCCACACATGGACAAAATCACAATGCTGGACATGTCTGCTGAATGAGTGCAGATTTCAAACAGCCTCATAAGCACATGTTGTAGAGATCCCTAGATCTGTCTGTAAACTGCTCATAATGGTTCGTTCTGAAAATAGCATAAGCTCTGCCCCTGACAGACATCCAGAGGGGCTGGCCAATCAGAGGAAAATGGGTCTGTGGAGTGGAGAGCCTTAAAGGGACAACAGCTAAAACAAAATGTTTTAGATAGATGCTGAAGTGAAGATTTTTTGGGGGATTTCCCTACCCCCTCTTTAACTAGAGAATATTAGGATAAAACATGTATATGTCTTCACTTTGCAGATTTTGTCTTGTAATGCTGGGATTGTATTTCTTGACAAACAAACAAAAAAAAATCACATTTTAATTTCTCCTAACAGTCAAATGTGTCACTTGTGAATGTTCACTGTAGATGACATAAAGAACAACTGTTCCTTTGGTTTGTACTCACATTCTGGTGAAACCTACCCCCTCAAACTGTTTCAGGTGTTAAAATCAACAATAAAGGAATTGTCAATCTAGCTGCTTGAATGCCTTTTGCTTTTCAGTCTGTTTCATAACCGCTTAAAAGCTCCTCGCAGGGGGTTTGAATGCAGACCAGAGTTGGCACAAACAGCCAGATGACTCTAAAACTGACTGAATTATACAACTTAAACCTTTCCTCAAAAACTAAACAAGGCTTACTGAAAAAACTGACAAAAAGGTAACAAAATAGGAAACACAGGTCTGAACTGTATGTATTCAAAGTTGTTGATAAAAATGGATAACTACCTTTATAAAATAGCCTAATTGTTGCAATTACAGATATGCTTAAAAATATATATTAAAAAATCTTAATCAAACACTAAGCCTGAGCTTTTCCCCTTTAATACATTGCTACAAATTAATTATTTTTATTATTATTATTTTTAATCTGTGACATTCTCACTGTTCTTAAATGTACCAGACCCAAGCTATGAGCTCCTTCATACTGCACTTTATCCAGCATAAGAAAGTTCCCTCATTCACAGCCTTTAAAAGTGACAGTGTTTGTTGCAATTGCAGAATGAAGAGCGACTCATGGGCATTACGTCTCACCTTGGCCTCAAGCACCTTTTGGAGAATGATCTCATGTTCTTCTTCCTCCATATCAAAGACCTTCGAGAAACACTCAGACAGTTATAAAATGATTAGGGATGCACGATATATCAACATTAATATCGGTCTGTCATTTTTTAACATATCGGGTAAGTAAAACTGGGCCCATGTTTAAATCCATCTAGTTGTGTTATATTCATCTAGTTTGTGTTTGTGTCGGGAGGGGGTTGCCATGATGTTGAAAGACATCAAAAAATCAGTTTGCATGATTATAAGTCTGAAAATTTTTATCATCTCAACATACAGTATATTGATATCGGAATATTGGTATCAGCCAAAATTTCCATATCAGTCCATCCCTAAAGATGGTAATTAAATAGATAGAATTATAGATAGACTTCAGCACAAAATTTGAGGTAATTAGGAGCATTTTAGCTTAAATTTGAAGAAAACAAACAAACAAAAACAAACAAACAAACAAACAAACAACAACAACAAAAAACATTAAAAAAAGAGACAACTGCTGACATGGCATCATCTAACTGAATGTTATACCACAGCTGAATATCAGCACACATTGTGACTGAGCCTTGATGTTCAATCAGCTTTGAGCCAAGAGCATCTGTTCACATTTTGACAGCCTGCTCACCACCAGTAACACAACAAACAACACAACAGTAACACCTTGCATGAGCAGCAGTATTACTAACAGTGATTTGATAAAGCTCTACAGCAGGCTGTTGTTCAGTGATGGATAAATATGTAAAAAAAAAAAGAAGAAGTTTCCTGTACTGTCACTTGCATTTAATAAGGTTTCTCCTTCTTGTTTAAATTCTTGCTTGTGTTGTACGTCGCATTGGACAAAAGCGTCTGCTAAATGAAATTGTAGATTGTAGATTGTTACTTTTTGTCTCTACAGATGAATTTTCAATGTAAACTTTCCTTAAAGTTGTTTAAGAAAATTTTATTTTTTGGGGCTTTTTATGCCTTTTTTTTTAGAGAGGACGGGATGATGGATAGAAGAGGAAACAGGGTGAGAGTGAGGAGTGCCATGTGGGTCAGAGACCCCACAGCAACAGTTTAACAGCTTTAAAAGAAAATGGACATCACCCTATTTCCCATAAAGTTAGGTTATTTGAAGATATGGCAATAAAGAGCAGAAAAAGTTTCATGTTAGAAGGATAGATGGATACCTTTCGAAGATAAGCAAACAGCTCTTCATCACTTTTCACATGTTCTGGTTGAGGTACTCCCACTCGGTTGACCACAGTGTACACAGCCTCCTCATAAAGCAGGTCCAGCTACATGAAAACACACTTCACTTAATAACAAGCCTTGTGTTCCTTTCCCTTCATGCGTTCTGCTCGGCTGCACATCAAAAGCTGAGATTAAAAAGAAAAAAAAGGCCTTCACTGTGTTCTGTTTTTCTGTGACTTTTTTTAGAATTTGGTCCCCGCTGAAATTGGATGGGAACAGAACTGACGCACCTCTGTCCTGCTGATTCTGTCGAGGATGAAAGACTGGTCCACATGTTCCTGGGGGGGCGGCACCGTGCAGGCCCCTCTCTGGCTCTGTGAGAGGACACAAGCACTTAATCCAAAACAAAAACTACCTTAAGATTTTACTGAACAATAAAAATGTAGTGGAACTTGTTTTTTATATGACTTTACATGAAACATCCTGTGGTGATTCACATTGACTACATGTGTGTGGAGTGCTTCCAGTCTCCAGCCCTGCCCTCTGTGTTGGGCAGCTCCTTCTGTTTCCTGCGGCTCCTGCTCACCAGGGACTCATCAGATTCATTAGCAGCTGCTCTTAGGCTCAGCTAGACTAAGGACAGGCGCCAGAGTACTCCTGCTGCTAAAGTGGTACACCAGCTGAACCCTTGCGCCAGGTGTCTCGAGTTTCTTGTCATTCTACAAGTTTTCCATCGTGTCTAACCCCCGTTGTCCTTTTGTTTCAGCGCCTCCTCAAGCCTCCTGCCTCACAGCCCAACTTCAGGCCCGCTGCCACACTCACTCTCAGATTCTGTCCTTCTCCTGCACTCTCTGGATCACAGCTTCATTCCTGGACTCTGGATTCATTCATTATCTCTGCACTTTGTTCAATAAATCCCCTTAAAGTGCTTCCTGTGCCTTCATTTTGCTTTTGGCTCCAGTTCTATCAAACCGTCACACATCCTTCATTAAACATGGTGTAAAGTGATTCAACACACCAAAGCATTTCCTGTAGCCTAAGCTAACTGTGACTAACCCTTCCAAATAGATAAATCAAGCACAGTTTTGATATCTTACTGTAACAGAGAAGAAGAAAAGAGGACCATATATAAATCCAGACATCTGGCCTTTGATATTTTTTTCCACAAATAAAAAACAAAACAAAACCTTGAATTTTCTGGAATAAGAGGAAAATGTGACAACGAATCCATCCACTACATTTTTGGTTCAAAGCTACTTCATCCGTTATCAGCAGTGAACTGCTGCTAATTACAACATTCTCCTCTCTTTGTCCTAAAAATCCATTTCTTACAGCAATGTGGATGAAAAAACATCAAACAGCTCCCTGCAAAGATGTGAATACAGTATGATTGCCTTGTTAGCATGGCAGCAGGAGGAGCTGTACATTGCCAATTACAGCAGCTTGCCACAGCTGAGCTGCAGTCCTCCCAGCGCCCTACTCAACCCCGGCCCTTCTGTCCACGAACATCACACTGGTCACAACAGAGGAATGAGTAGCAGCAGTGAGGAGTCGCGGCTCCAAAAACATGCATCAGATGTGAAACAGATGGTAAGGTGGAAGGTTAGCGGAGGGTTACCTCAGCCTGGGCGGCCTGTAGCATGTTCTCCTGTTTCTGCAAGATGGCATTGACGCGCTCAAAGAACTCCACGCTCTCCTCAGAAACCCTGCCAGATGAAGAAACAGGTTGAAAATTTGTCTCTAAAGTAGACGTAAGATTCTGAGGATATAGTAACTCGTGGGGAAGAATTTGTGATGATAGGATTTAATTGTGGAGCTAGACTTCACAATCTGTTTCAAATTTCTGTGTTCAGGATTTAATGGGCGGATCAGAAGTCATAACCGTGTTGCATCACGGGGCCATCATTAGTATAACACCGCCTCGCTGCCGACGGTGGCGGTCAGCCATATCCACCTTTATCCACCATAGTTCATAGCGGTTGCCAGTTCCGCTCTTCTGGTTGAACGTTCTGTTTACATCGCCATGGAAACCATAAAGCTGATGATGTTAGCCTAGCTGTCATACCAGCTCTAATAACCAGCTTTTAAAAGCAAGAAAGTGACAAAATGAACAAAATATATTATTTTTTTTAAATTTGGCTCAGTGGTCAGTGACACGTTTCTGCAGTCTGACAAACTCACAACACAAATTTATTGCTGCTTTACACGGACTTAAGAGTTTATTATTTGGATGCATTAAGTTATAATTGGATGACTCTGTTATGGGAGCTTGCTCTCCTTCCACGTGCGTGTGGAATGCCAAAGCCTGAGTTTGGGCACACCTCCGCTCTCTTTTCATGTGCATATATGAAAAGACAAGGAAGGGAGAGATGCAGCAAAGACACCCAGAGGACAGAATAAGCTCTAAATGTCTTTCTAATGTAACTTAAGCTAGGATATGTTTGGATGCTAACATTAGCTGCTGTGCAAAGATTACTATGCAGTTAAACTGTAAAGTGGCTCTAAATGCCACAATTAATCTACTTTGATACTTCACATGAATCAGATGACAGAATGAAATACAGCAGCTCAACATTAAATCAACATTTACGCTCTCAGCGCTCGGCGTGACATCAGGGGATCTGAGTGAATATGGTGTACAGTGGGAAGATTACTCTACATCCGGACTGCAAATGTGGACAATCTGTTCTGTTTACATGCTGAACTACTGGGCTCCATCACCTGTAGTTTAGTGCCTAACTAAATTAGCTTTTGCACACTGAGTCATCTTGTGCACCTAAAAGCAAAGCAGGGGGACACCAAAGCTCCCACCAAGGGAACAGGTCTGCACTCTGCATGAAGCATGTTAATCTGTGATGATGAGCTGGGCTTCGTGCAAAATGCAAATGATGTTTTCTGTTTCCTCCAGGTGTGAATAAAACCCCGAACTCCTGCCAGCCTCAGTTGTCATGGTGATACATGGCACATTCAGGGGGTTGAGGAGGGGAGGGAGGGCCGGCTGAACACCTTGGGAATCCCCTCCACCACTTCCCCAAATCTCTCAGCGGGCACCTTCCTCCTGGCTTGTATGGAAATCAGCAGAGCAGACAGCAGCTCTGATGTGAGGTGTAGCGGCACCGTCGGGGAACTGCCATGCTGTCTGCCTGTAACTCCACGACAACCCCCTCAGCACCTCCCAGCTTCCATCTTCTTCCTCATCCTCCCAGCCATCCCCTGTCACATTATGCAGAAGAGCAGTCCACAGAGGCCCCCGTCATGCTCCTTTATTAGCGTCATCACATCGCAGCAGGCGTATGGCAGCCCATCCCAGCACCCACTGACTCTCACCATGGTGGGAGAGCCGGAGTCAAACCCCTGAGGTATTGATGAGGACTAATGGCAGCCGTGCTGGGAGACATGTTTAGTTTTACAGCGGCATCCAATCCTGCGCATCTTGAAAGGCAGATGTACTTGGATGAAATCTAGAGTGGGATCTTGTAGTAATGCCTAACTAAGTGTTTAATACAGTTTACTTTTCAGTAAAGTGTCTCCTCTAGGGAAAATAATTCCACACTAAACACCTCTACAGGTGTTTGATGGTGAAACTGCAGCAAACAATTTTTATGACCTTTAACTCAACAACACAAAAGATTACACAAAGACACAACGCAAAACAGCAATACAGCACAATACTATATAATACCACAGAATAGAATAGAATAGAATAGAATAGAATAGAATAGAATAGAATAGAATAGAGGTGTCAGTTGTCTGGCATAAAAATCACTGCTCTCATCTGTTTCCAGCAGTGCACTCCAATCTGCGCCTTCAAAGGAGTCCCCAACAACCTCACCAGCCTCAGGTGTCCATTTCCTGACTGTGAGGGTAGTTGCAGGCTGCCTCAGTACACAGAGCCGATGCTTTGTAGCGAATCATAAGAGCTGACTCCCACTAAGTGAAAGCCGGCTCCCAAGTTTTTTCCTTTGGTTGCTCAACTTTGTTTTGATTAACAGCATGGTAGCCATGCAGCCAATGACATGCAAGATTGAAAACCCTAACGACTTTCAGGAACTAGGCCAATGACTCTGCAAACAACTCCATGTGACTTTATGGTAGACTGACAAGCGACAGGTCTGGTTTATACTACTGCATGGGATTGATGTTGTAGCCTCTGCCATTGGTCTGCGTAGCCTCTTTCTGAGGTGGAAGCCTCAGAAAGAGGCTGCGTAGCTTGCCGTGCGCCTCTTTTGCAAGCCCTGTTTCCTCTATTTGCAACATTACCAGAATTACCACGGAATTGTCAGCTGTACATGTCTCCTCTCTCTTCTTTTCCTTATAGCAGTTGATGTTTGCGATACGACAACATGTAAAAGCTTCAGTATGACATAATTTGCTTGAAATTACTGTGAAAAAGCAAGCAGAAAAGGTAGCAGGACTGGAAAAGGACAATCTGCCTATGGTATAGACCTCACTGCCCTCTTGTGTTTTGGAGGCGTATTGCAGAGAGACTCAGACATATCAACGCAGAAGTGTGCAATGCTCACATCTGCATCAGTCACAATGGCTTAGGGTCATTTAAGAAGTAAAAACCAGACTGGGGCTTGTATTTTCAAGCTCTGTACATCAGTCAGTCTAAAAATGAAGAAATCTTTCGGAGGAGAGGCGAAACGCCTCAAGAACTCTACCAAGTCCATTTGCTTTTATTGGATCAGGCTCAGAACTGTCACGTTTCTGAGATGTAAATCTTATTTGACACAGCTCCTCAGTCAGCCTTTGAAAGGTAAAACCCACAAACCAAGCCTTCAATCTTCCCAAACAAAGCCCGCTCCTCTGACAAGTCACGGAGGCTTTGTTTCCTGGAGCTTACAGTTTCCATTTGCACATATACGACAAATAAGCCTCGTTTGATTGTGATACTTGTGAGACTCTCAATTCTTTCTGCATCTATTTTCAATCATCCAGGGCTTTCTCATATCCACAAATCTGTCTCCTCTTCTGTCAGTCACACAGCTTGAGGATTTGTCCAGACAGTCTGGGAGCTTTTTGTTTTGAGCTTTGAGACGACATGTTTACGAGCAGAAATAATTCCCCAAAAGATTCAAATCAAGTCAACTCTGATTTGTTACATCGGAAGACAAAAAAAAAAAAGAAAAAAGAATCTGATATCTTTTAACCTTTCCCTGGCTTTTGCTCATACACACACACACACACACACACACACACACACACACACACACACACACACACACACACACACACACACACACACACACACACAAACACACACATACTCACACAGCAGTGGAATAACAAACTGATTTTATGTTGCTAGGAAACAGGTCCTTTTTTATACTGTCATTTTATTCTAATTTGTTTCCCGATTTCATTCAATTCTAATTTCCTGTCTGAGGAGTAAATCAGAAGGAAGACATAAATAACAGCTGGAACACTCTGAACTTCGTCCATCTCCCAGAATCTGTGTTTAAACATGACTAATGAAGGCAAATGAACATGACTAATGAAGGTTACAGCATCCCACCCTTCATACTTTGATATAATGTGGCAGTGCAAGCCCAGGCATCACTGTTGTCTGTGGATTGAAAAACAAAGTGACATCTCTGCATTCTAATAAAATGAGATGACTTTTTAATCACTCTCAGACCGGTTGTCGGAGCATAAAATCCGCCCGCCGCTCCTATCAAAAACAAGGATCCCCCTCTTTAACGCTACACTCACTGCTCTTTGTTTTATTACACACTTGATTAGCAGCAAAACGTTACAGCTGGAAAGGCTCCAACGTGGAGATGTGTTTGCAGCAGGTGTGATACAATCTTTCAACTCAATAACCTGCGAAACAGCAATCTCCCTGCTACAATGGATGGCATCGAGAGCAGCAGCCTGGTGTGAAATAACCTCCACATCGGGTCTTCTTGGGGGCTTCACAATTGTGTTTCATGGTTTCTGCTTCCTTACTGTGCAGGTCAATAACTGACGTAGGCTTTAATAAAAAAAAAAAGAAAAAAAAAAGCAAAGGGCAGCACTAACTCTCTCTTAAGCCCTCACATGATTATAAAATGCAGGACAGATAACATCCATGCAGAAAAGCTCTGATTTACGTCTCTTTTATTTTATTTCTTATAGAATTCACATCAACCCCAGCTGAAAAGAAACTACTCTTGTTAGAAAGTGGCAGTCACAGCCTCAAAAGAACTGTGTGTGTCAGGGCTTCCTTTTGTAAAAGAATGACTTTGAAAAAGTGACAGAACAATAAACAATGAGCCAATCCAAAAAATGTTGATGTAGCCAAAGTCTAATATAGCTTATCCCTCTGAGCTCTGTTGTTTAAAAAATCTATTAAAACTGAACAAACGATCAATATTTTTTTGTGGAGGTTGAAGAAAATTGCTTGCTTCAAGCCATCAAGACATAAACTATCACAGAGGCAAAAACACTCACAGAGATCTTTACTCCAGAGGTCAAAACTAGGTTGCATCAGCTATGCATGCTGAATGTAATTTCTAATTTAGGAGGTTAGAGTTTACACGCTAACATTTTATAGGTTGCATCAGCTCATATAGTTCCATCACAGTTAAGTTACATCTTAAAGAGCGGGTATAATGTGACCCAGATCTGCATGAGACTTGCTGAAATGAAATCATTGCACACAGATCTCCTAACTGGTTCATGACTCTTTGGGGCAGTAGGCCTCAAACATCAAGGTCCAGGTCTTCAAAGGGCAGGCCAATCAGAGGGAAGGGGGTTTGTGGAGCAGGGGTTCTAAAAGAGACAGTAGCTAAAAAAAAAAAAAAAAAAATCAAAAAGTGTATTTCTTAAACACCAGTGAAAGAGAAATACTTTTTTTTGTTTGTTTTTGAGCTGAGACAGCCACTGTTTCTTTGAAGATCTGAAGATCATCTGTATATCGTGCGTGTGCTTAAACCATTCAGCCAATGGTGCGTTGATTGTGTTTTTGTTGCATAACTTTTGCTCAGAGTCAGAATTACATTATCTAGCAGTTTGGGGGAATTACAACACCATAAATAGAATTATATTGCACAGAACAGTTTAAAAAAATTCACCTTTAATCTAGTTTATATAGAATTCATTGTCCCTGTACCAAAATCAAGATACAAACAGCCTTATCTTTTAAATATGTTGCATGTTGATAAATAAATTTTGTAATTGCATGACTTCAAAGGTCTCTTTAAATCCCATTTAAGTAGATTGTCTTCTTTTAATTAATTGAACAATGAGATCTTAATATATTGACACTGGGGAGTCAAATTCATTACAGGCAGAGCAGTCAGCTCACATTTAAAAACACCCAGAGCTGTTGACAGACAGTGAAATAACAAACAATAATAAGTACAAAATGCAAATTAATTATATATCCCCATGGGCTTGTGCTGTAGAAGACCCGGTCAAGCTCATCTCAGTGTCTTCAGCACTACAAGCAGCTCATTGAGGTAAAAGCATCATTTGCTCAACTTAATTAAAGGTTCATCTCAAATATGCCGTAACTGATCAGTCGAGAGTGCTCCGGGGTCAACAACTGGGGACAGAGCAGCCCAGATGCACCTAGCCTCATTTGCAAATTCTCAATTAAAGAGAAGGATCAGAAAGGGCAGCAGCAGAAACGGTGTGAACGAATTACAAAGATCAACAGCCTGCCTCTAATGATGAGCACTCCGGGTGTGCGCACATCTCCACAGAAGGCAGCAACACCAGGGAGCTGGCATGGGAGACGAGGAAGAGGTGAGATACTGACAGATCAGATCCCTCTTTAATGAATGAGAAAAATATGCTCCCACTAGAACACACTTTGGATTGAACAAGGTTATAAATAGATTGTGTTATGAGAGAGAGAAATCAATACAATAAAGACAGCATTAAAAATCTTCAAAGGACGTCTTTGGATCTTTTAGAAAACAACATCTGAGGTTATCTTCCCTGTTAAAAATAGACTTGGTCGTCATTACGAGTAGAAGTTCACACAGCAGCAGCACCAGCCTGTGTTTAGGTTGCTATAGAAACCTCAGGTTCATACTATTACTTCTGACTTCAGATAAAGCTTCAAAACAAGTCAGAAAAAAAAGATTTTACCTGTGCCACTTGATTAGTTGCTATGTGACAGGTAGGAGAGAAATAAAACAAAACAAAACAAAAAAAACACACTAGATGTTCAAAGGGAGGAAGAAAGAAATAAAGCTTGGACACAAACAGACAAGAACAAGATAAAAATCCACAAAAATCCAGTTTATTCTTCACAACTAACAGCATAGGACAGAAATGATATAACAGTACGATGTGTGATTAGACTAACAAACAGTACATGAATACAGTATAGACCACAATGACAGAGGGACATTTACATACACACATACATATTAACAATATTTACACAAATCAGAACATAAAACGACAGACAGCAGTGAGCAACCTTCTTTTGACATATAAAGGTTTTTCATTTTCTTGAAATGATAAAAAACTGTAAGTTTCATGTGCTGAGATAAAACATCCGTTATTACTAACTGTGTACATTATAGAATTATGGTTTATGTTATTAATATGTGTGCAGCTTTAAATGTTTAGTCAAGTCTTGAAACATTACTAAACAATATATCTGATGTCCAAGTTTTTAAGAACCTATTTACAATCAATAACTGGCTTTAACATCAGTCTTTACGCAGATGATATCCTATATTATTCTGCAGACTAAACAGCTCAGCTTTGCTTTGATGTTGCTGAAGATAAATTTCTCAAAAAAAAATCTGTTCTTCAGACTAAAAAAACAATCATTTAGTCAAGTGCAAGTGAAATATCCATGGACGGAATTAACATTAAAAGAACTACAGGAAAAAATACAGGAATAAATGAAAGGAGAAGGAGAGGAGCAAAATACTGAAGTGTCCACGAGAGGTTGGCTATAAACACCAAGAACCCTTATCAGCTCACATATTTAAAAACAGACTCTCACATTCTGGCTTTTTTTTCCCCGCAGAAATCTATGATCAAAGCAGAAACTTGTCATACTTCTGTGATCAAAATTAGAATTCTGAGAAAGAAAATAATTCTGATTAAACTTCAGTTATTGAATTAAAAAGTATATATTCAGAGTTTAATTATTCATTTATATAATTAATTTATATAATTAATATAATTTGTATGATTAATTTAAGAAAAGTGTTATTACTGCTTATATACTATAAGCATATGATACTATATACTGCTTTTTTTTGTCCAAGCAAAATCTTTTCTTTTCTTAATGATAAAAATGATAAAATCCTGGTGGATTCTTCATTTATTTCATATTCTTATAGAATACAAAAATATATTTTAGTAATTTGTCTTTAAATAAAAATTGAGGACATTGAGAGAAAGGTTTTCCTCTACTTTTAGACAGCGTATTGGTACAAATGTGATGTTATTGCATGTTGTTGCCTCATATGCAGCAGACAGAACAGAAATACATCGATTAACACAAGTTCTAACACAATACATAAACATATAAAACACACACACACATCTGAACCCAAGGACACAAATGTCATTATGAATCCAAACACATCCAAAAACTAAGGTATGCATATATTTGTTCTCCAGTTTTCAAATGCAGCTCAGTAGCTTTGACTTTCAGATCAAAAACGGCTGCAATGTTGCACCACTTAGGTGCAGTCATATGTAGCATACACAAGAGGCAATCTGAAGTACAAGAAAGGAGCATTTGTGATCCGAGTCAGAACCTGCCTGTGCATGTAATAGTGAGCTTGATGTGTCCTTTGGGGGTGAAGCAGCCTGCGCACAGCTCACAGGAAGTCACAACTCTGGAATAAAATGCCAACCGCATTAAAACACTGTGTTGACAAGAAATGATGACCTGTGGCTTCAGCTGGACAGCAAGTGTAAATCAAACGAGAAAGAGACATGAATTATTGCTTGTGCTGCTGTTTTCCAGAGGCTGTCATTATCTTACCTTCTCATTTCTGCAGCAACACTGACTGCAAGTCAGTTTTCTTTAATAAGAACTGCTTTTATTGAAGCCCTGCTTATTTGCAAAAAAGAAAATATTAACCCTACCTGGGAACAATGTTTCTAAATTCAGTGATATATTAGCATCCTGCCTTCTGACGCAGTAGGCAGTCAAAGGCTGGATTTCATCTCACAGAATTGTGTGTCTCACCTGCGAGGTAAGGGCTCAGAAGGACAGTGTGTGAGGGGGCTGCCAGGGGTGCCTGGAGCCTCCCTGCGGCTCCTCAGTGACTGGCTCCTCTGCACCTGCCTCAGGACACTACTTTTCAGGTCCAGCAGTGTCGTCATGATGTTTCACTGTTGGAACAAACACAGACAGCAAGAAATTGTCACTTTTCAAACACCACTTGCAGGTGATAAAAGAGATATAAATGATTCCGGGTACGCTTCAAAGAGTGGTTGCTGCCTTGGGACTGGATGATAGGGACACAATATTAAAAGCGTAAGCTACTACAGAGGGGTTTAAGTAGAAGTTGTGGCATGATGATGGCCAGAAAAAGAGACATTTTTATTCAAAAAGTAGTCCAACAGTAAAAGAAAGTTAAAGCTCCTGTTGGGAACCTTTAGTTTGAGTCCATTCTGTAGCGACCAGTGGAAGAAATACGAATGCAAAAACTGCTTTTCAAAGGCATAACTCATTCTGCTGTCTTCTCACAGAGAAGAAATCACTCATTGTAAATCTAAGAAAATAAACAAGACTTGTTTCAGCAGCATGCACTAACTCACTTCCTCTGACACTGACCCTGTGGCAGGGCTCTAAACACTAAAAACCACAATGAGGGAAGTAATTACTGTTGTCACTGATGGACGTCTATTTTTAAAGGACAGGTGGAGGCATTAATATTTATTTTAGTTGGTTCAATAACCAGCTAATTGCTCCCCACAAACTTTTATTAGAATGCATTCAAACTACCCAATTTTTTTAGTTTGTTAAAATGAGTCTTTCTCAGAGCCATTTATTGTTAAAGTCAACTTTAATTTTAATATCTTGTCATAATGTAAAGAGCACTCGGTGCTGCCCTTGTCCACAAAAGAGATAAACATTTAGGTTTCTCATCCACCTGCCAGTTAATCTGTCTATGTATCAAATGCTTGGCTGGTTCATCCATCCATTATTCCATTCATTATCCATTGGTCAATCAATCCTTCCACCAAACCATCCGTTTAACCATTTGGCTATTAATCATTCTATCAATACGTGTGTCCATGTCCAAACATCCATCCACCTATCCACATCCATTAGTTTATCCACTAGTCCATCCATCCATCCGTCCATCCATCCATCCATCCATCCATCCATCCATCCATCCATCCATCCATCCATCCATCAATTGGTCCACACATCTTTCCACCCAACCATCCACTCATTGGTCCATCACCATTCATCCATTCATCCAGTGGTCCATCAATCCTCCCATCCCCCCAACTTGTCCCTACATTTTTTAACCAATTCATTCACTTATCCACTGGTCTCTCCATCAATTCATCCATCCATCCATCCATTTGATTTTAAAGAACTGATTTTAAAGAACAAGCACCCATAACACTGCTAGAGACATGCTGGGATGCACAGCAATGACAAGAAGGCTAATGGCTATTGGTGAAGGATCATAAATCTCAAGGTTTAATATATAAGTGTCGCAAATCAAATCATTTTCAGATCAGCCACAATAAAACACAGAAGACTACACTGTAATCACATCATTTTGGTAAATATACAAAGTATTGCACAAGTCTTTGCATTCCACTCATATTTTTCAAGCTTATTTTTTTTTCATTATGTAGCCTTACTTTGCTAAAACTCCAATGATTAAATACATGCTGGCATTCAAACTGGACCCCCTTTCGACTAAGTGTTTCAAAAATCAGACTAGAACAGTATGTAATATGAAATGCTGCAATATTTCAATAATTACATTTGTTACCCCCAACTAAGGACATTTACATAACTAATGTAAAAGAGAAATCCTGCAGTGCAGCAATAATCAAAAACAAGATGCTTCTCACATTTTTCTTACAAACTAAAACACGGAGCCTGTGTTTCAAGACTTCATCTTCAGTTATCAGACTGAATGCACCACAGCATGGCATGGTTTGTGTTATATGGTGAAGTTTTGACAGCAGGCTTTGAGGCACTGTTGTCACTAAGGTACTGATTGTTGTAACACACAACCACAAGCTGATATCGGTATATTAACTTCACATTCCGTGAAAGAAGAGAGAAAAGTTGAAGCTCTGTTTGATACAAAGTAGTCAAAAACTCTGAGATATCAACACTTGAGAACATTTTCTCTTTGTGTGCATAACTCTTATCACTTTGTTAAAGCAAACTTGAACTGTCTTCACATTTGTGTAGCAGATCCTGTGGCACAGAGACACTGCTTTCATGCTTTTATTTTTATCTATTTTTAGCTTGAGGTTAAACAACTGTTACATATCCAACCTTAAACTTACTTCAATACCTGGTTTTGTAGCAGCCACTATTCAAACCTGTTCTCTTTGTGTTTCTAAAGTCATTGCTGTTACACCTGTGATCACTGACCTTCAGAGTAATAGAAAAAAAGTCTGCTGTGTATCTTTTAATTAAGACTACTCAGTTATTCATTGGTAGTGAATTTCTATAGACGAGGATAGTTTCGTTTAATCGATGTGAGGATGTGATTCAAACTGTGGCTGTCTTTAACATACAACCAACAAAAGCACACAATCACAGCTATTTTTCACCATCAGAGGAAATGAACTGTTGAGCAGCTGAAATCCTGGACCAAGCTTAAATGGACCAACATTTTGCTTTATAACTGGTCTCTTTAAACTATTTTAATCAAAATTTAACACTGTCTTAAAATTATTTTGGAATCGTGTTTGTAAAATGGCAAGCTTTAGGTTTTATTCAGAGTAAATCCTTTTAATCTCCCCTGTAGGTAGGCCATCTAAAAATACCAAAAGTTCAATATCGATTTTGGTCACTGAACCCTCACAGGAACAGAATACATTTATTGGTCGTCACAATTCCAGGTACAGCAGAACAGTTCAAGCTGCTGTGGCTGCTGGGCAGGCTATGTTTCTGAAAACCACTCATTTGAAGGAGGAAAAAAAATGAAAATGATCTAATTGCAAGTCCATTAGCATACGCATGTCTTGATACGACAGGAAAACACTAAGGAATACTTGCACATCTGCCTAGCAACTGAGGAACAGAAAAAAGGACAAATCAAAGAGATGCTTTAAAAGCATCCAATCACTTTCATCCCTGTGTGTCCAATTTACTGCACTTCACTGTGATGTGTGGTCCCCGTAAGCTTTGATACGCTGGTTCCACCTGGGAGTCTTTTGTGTGCCTCCAAAAGTCAGTGAAGAAGGCAGAGACAGAACACCAAAAATCAAAAAAGAATGACAAGGACACAAGAGGGAGGGTTTGATTGATGGAGTGAAGTTGTTTCAGACAGCCAGACTCTCCTTTCACTGGTTGACAGACAGTCTCTACATCTGTGTGAATAAAAAGCAATGAACTGCAGGACGGGATCTTGTTCTGATTTCAAGTCTGCAAAGACACAATAATCGTGGCTGCTAAAGTAGAAGGAAAGCAGCTGATTATGCTTTTGGACAGGCAGCCCATTTCACAAGCAGGGTTGTTTTTTGTCTCTGGATGGCAGAGCTGAAGGTTGCCTGTTTGAAATTTTAGTACTTACTCCAAATGGATCCAGAAAATGAAACATATTTGCCTGGATGACCACTATCACTCAGCATGCAGTCAGCAATCCTGCTACCAGAAATGCGACGAGACATTCACGGTACAGTGTTGCACCACTGGCTGAGCCAAAGGACAGTATGCTATCGATCCAGGGGGGTTGACACCTGTTATCCACTTGGAGTTTCCACACTTGCTCGATTCGACTGAAGTGTCAATACTCCATTTCTGTCAGATTTTATCAATGTGTCATTTCCAGAAATAGTCAGAATCCCCCCTCTCCTTTTTTTCCTACCTCCAGTACCGGTACCAAAAACATCACCTGCAGGGTTAAGGTGTTACACTGATTTTCTGTCAGTGTGATAAATTTACAGAAAAACACTTCTTATAAGCAGAGCAGCACATCTTGTGGTACATTATTATTACTAAGACACAGCCACTGCGGGAAGCTGGAGGAACCTTTGATGGATTTCTTCTTGCTTGCTCCTTAAATGTCAGGGCTGAAAGTCTCCTGCTCTTTGGGTTTGACTGCAGCTCAGAGTTGTTGATGAGTTCTGCTGTCAATCTCTCGAGTAGCTCCACTGAAAATGTGCCAGAATTTTAAGGCATAATGGTGAAGTTTTAAAACATTTATCCATCCAATAGCGTGCTTCAAAAAAGAAGCAGAGAATCGCTGTAATTAGGTTCCCTCAGCTGACATGTCTGGATTACTAAGGAAGGGCATTTCAGGCCAAAACACTACACAATAAATGCTGGCATCTATTTGACAATTATATAACTTTCAGATCAACCAGCAGATTTAAAATACACCCTGACATTAACTGTAATTATGTGGTGTTTACTGTTAGGTGAATAAATATATTTTGTGGTTCCTAAAGTGAGGGTTGGGACCCCATGGAGGTTGTTAAATGCTTTCCAAAATCATTTTTTTTTACAGCTGAAAATTTCATCCATTATTGTACATTTTACACATAACCAACAGTTATATTTTCCACATAGAAACATGCAAACAGTCTGCACAGTGGTGCTGCAGCCTCACAGCAAGAAGGTCAACCTGGGTTCTACCAGTGGGCCTTTCTGTGTGGAGTTTGTATGTTCTCCTCGTGTACGCATGGCTTCCTCCCACAGTCCAACTCTCGCCCTAACACAGCTGGGATAGGCTCCAGCCACCCAGGACCCTGAACAAGGTAAGTGGTATAGAAGATGGATGGATGAATAAACATGCAAACAAAATTCCTGAGAGCTGACAAGCCAGGACAACGATGGTATCAGTGGGGGGATATTAAGTAACCTCTGGAATAAGTGCACATATGTTGACTGATTTCCAAATGATCAGTTAGATTAAGTGTCTTAGGTATCTTATCTTAGTATCTTCAGTTTTGTTTCTCAAATTACACAGAGAGTATAACTGGTTTATCTCTTAAACACACCTGAGTTTAACTGCAATCTTTCCGTATGCAGGGGCCAAGGTTGACACCAGCAGCTGAAAATCAGAGACCTTGATAGAACGTGTTACTGTCACATTTGATTTCTATTAAATAGTGTTACACTGTTTTGCTGAGAAGCTGGGATACCTGAGGCTTGTTGTCTCTGTGGTGGTGAACTCTTGAATTGTTTTTTCATACTTCACACTCAGGTGTCACAGAAAAAGAAATGGAGTGCCTTCCTATCAGATCCACTACATGTTGACTGGAGAGCATGGACTGTTGACAGTAACAGACACCTCAGAGCAGCTGTCTCCCAGGTGAACCCGTTTCAATTCCAGGAGTGGATTTCTCCCAGCTGGAATTCACTCTGTCTCAGCCGTCAACCCGTGGTAAAAGGAGCGGGCTTGTCGTTGATGGTGCGCCTGCTAGCTGCCAAGGAAACACTTTCAAAGCCAAGTAAATGCCTATCTCGTTACATCTGTGCCGAAGTCGTGCCAGGGAAACAATTGCTCACCAGTGTTTCTCCTATGAGAGCCAATGAGCCCAGCAGCCAAAGGCACCTTGCTGATAGGGATGGAGTGTCTCTATGGTAACAGCAAAGGAAAAGGAGCTGCTAAATGGAATTCAACAAGGAATGTAAAAAAGACCCCCCCCCCCCCCCATGTTAAAAAGTGCTCACCTTAATGCAGTGAAGCACAGAGAGCCATAACAGAGCGCTTTGGGTTTTTTTTTCCTCTAACCCTACCTACTCTGTTCAGACACTTATTAAAACACACTCCCCGTAGATTCTTGGGTAATGTTCTTACTTCTCCTCCTGTTTGTTCAAGAACTCATGCTTGAGACAGAGGAGAACAAAAAGTATGTAGAGTCTCATGTTGCAAGGATTACAATATTTTGTGAACAAATTAGCAGCTTTAATCTGACACTTAACGATTCGTCCTTGTGTGGATTTCAGCAAAACACCTTTTCAAGGCACTTCCCCTTTTTCTGTTCAACACTTTCCCTAAAGTGCCTGTTCTAACCTGAAAGTGCCTACCTTTAGTATTAAGTGTAACAAATAAGTGGCACATGGAGAAGAGGGAGACAGAAGAGAGGAGGGATTGTGATCTCCTACTTACCAGATGTGATGTGCTGGCAAAGCCTTCGCAGAGAAAATTAGAATCTGTTGGCAGGGGTCTGATTGTTTGGTTTCTATTTGGTTCTGTAGTTTTAACTGCCTCGACCAATCATATATTAGCTGTTTTTTTTTTTTTTGCAGGATCAAAAAAGTCAAAAAAGTGAAATATAATGACACTGACAGTTTTTTTGTAAAAGAATCAGACAAGGAGAGTACAATTCGACCTCCATATAACTCTACACTAAATTACTGGTATATAGCTATCTACACATTTGTATCTGAGGTCTAAATCATAAGCATGACTGTCATAACTTCTAAGGCGAAACCAAGCACCTCATCAGTGGCCACAAATGTCTTTATGTGACAGCCCCCTACAGACATATAGGCTAAATGGATCACTCTGAAATAAATAAAATAAATAAATAAATCAATAAATAAATAAATAGACGAAAAAACTCACCAGATAACATGAGAAAATTAACTTGTTGTTGTACCATTTTTACAGCGTTCCTGGTATAGTACAAGCCCCTGTTGCCTTTTTGCATGGTTTTTCTATGGGGTTTATTGGCCATATTTGGTCATATACTTCCTGGTTGTAGGGTCCTTAAAGTTTGCAAGTCAGCTCACCTGAATCGTCTCTTTCATGAGCTGCCCTGCTGCTATTCACACAGCTCACTGTGTTGCTCACTTCTCTAAATGTGATTGATCCTTACTGTACACACCAGCACTGCTGTTAAAGCCAAGTTATAGCAAAGAGAGAGAAAAGGTATCACAAAAGTCAGGTCATTGCAGGGGAAAAAACACCTCAGCCCCTTCTTATTATTTCAAAACAGCAGTATGGGAGAGAAAATGGACCCTGAAGTAATTTAACTTAGGTGCTATAGTATAATTGGCAAGCCGCTACAGTGAGATCACTCGGCATGCTCTAGTGAAATCCGACCATAGACTGTGTGGTTTAAGAGATAGCCACACTAACAGCCGATTAAGAAACAGGAAGAGGAGAGAAACCAGCATATGATGGAGAGAAGGAGAGGGGAGCAGCAGATGATGAGAGGCAACAGTGCAGACATGACACCGTATAAACTCGCAGCCATCTGGTAACATAAATGAATGTTGATTATTTCGGACTGTAAACATTGCATGTTTAATGACAGCAGGTATGCATCTAAAGGACACATCATATTAATTAAGATTATGAAAACCTGTATTTTGAATGTGAAAAAAAGGGTTGCTAGGAGTGTATCAGAATAGATGATGAGCAGGTTTATTTATAATTATGGCTCAAACACTGTAAAATGGTGCAGTATTAGGATTAATGCAATACAATATATCATAATATAGTATACATAAGCCCAAATATGGAGGACTTAAAATGCCCCCAAACCCACTGAACTAGTCACAAAAATTAGAGCTCAGAAAGTTTTTTTTTCAGGTTTTACTTGCAAAAAGCTTGCACAATAGCGCCCTCCAAAACTATAAAAATTATTCCCCATGTCTGTTTGACATGATCATGATGATCATATTGATCAGACCATGATCTACAACAAAAAGGGTGGAGGTGTACACAAATCAGAGTTGGTATTGTTTTGGTAATCTAAGGTACATATTCGATTAAAGGGTGCATCCGTGGCAATGTGTCAAAATTTGATGTCTCGCCATGAAACAGGAAGTCACTGTAACTCTTTCATACTGTATTCCATATTCTCCAGATTTCATAAACATGACATGGGTCCCTTTTGAAAGTGTGTATGCTCATTTCTCTACTACTACAAGTCATAGAGTCAGGCTCTGGGAATACATGGTATAACTGTCATGAGCAATATCCTAACTGTTCCAAATTTAACACATTTCATCATGGTTACTCTCATGAACAGTTCTAAACATGCTGTAAATCATAGCTGCATCTTTAATGATCTATAATAAACATTCCTGCAGTACAACACATAGTATAGCTCATGTTGATTATAGCACAGTAATAGCTTTCCCACAGGGAAGCCTGTTGCACATCCCATTGCTGCAACTGGCTCCAAGGTGCACAACGGTGCAAGGACCCATTCATCACTGCTTGTGGCTTTAATTAACATTTAGGTCTGTCATGTAATTTGAATTTACTCCCTTCAATTGCAACCTAGACACGTTATTTTTGCACAAGCCACCCCTGTTAACAAGCTTTCCAATGGACTGACTGTGATGAAGTGCAGAAATCAATATGATGTGTTCTGTATGCACCTGTAGATAACACATCATGCCAAAGAGGCATACAGCATTCCCAAGAGCTCCTAATGTCTGTGTTGTCAGCAGTCACCTCTGCTTTTAAATTGATTGCCGGAGAAAAATTTCTGGAATTGACAGGTTGTGAGCTTTTGTATAGTGTGTCTGTCTGCTTCACTGCCAGGCAGAAGAAATCACTGAAAGGCATGCACACCATGAAATACTTAAACAATGACACAAATCTTGGCTTTTTATCACACAAATAATGCCTCCTTTGTTACTCTGAAAACACTCGACTCCAGCAGCAGCAAAGTTGTCAGAATCAGCCGGCACTGAGTCTTTTATACTGAAGCAATAAGCACGACTGTAGTATACATAAAAACATCAATCTGCTTCTACACACAAATGGTGCTCACACACACACACACACACACACACACACACACACGCATAGACACATAGACACAATATAATTAATGGAGTGTAACTGAAAAGAACTACTGATGATTTTGCAGCACTTACAACCTTTTTTTGATGTCTTAGGAAGCTACTTTTTTAAAGCCAGCTTTTTCAGCAATGACAGCAGATCTGCCTCATTATAATAAGAGCTAATGATTAATAAATGACCAATGGAGGGATAATGATTTGTCTGGAGTGGAGTTATGACCTGCACCAGGCAGCTCCTTCAGAAGAAGAGCGAGCTGTGCTGAAAGGCTTCATTTCTGCACATTTCCCCAGGCATCTTTTTGTTATTAGGCTGCAGCCTCATGGAGAATAATCCAACCCCGTGTTTTTTATTACCCATTTAATCTGATGCACATTCAATTAGTGTGAATATTAAAAGCGCAGGTGAATTAAAAGGCGCAGAATGGCTGTTGATGAAGGAATCATTTGAGCTGAGTTGTGTAAATGTGCTAAGAGCTCACTTCACAAACATCAACATTGATCCAGCACAGTACGAGGGCTCAGCAAGCTGGTCAAGGGGTTCAAATCACTTCAGGATCCAGAGGTCTAGACCTGTCTGTGGTACCATGACAGAAACATCTGGAAATGTTGGCGAACAAAACCAAAATGTGTAAAAAAGTTCTTTAAAGATGATGGAGTAAAGCAAACTTTGTGCTGTATCTTCATGCTGTGATGCTGCACTTCTCTCTCTCTCTCTCTCTCTCTCTCTCTCTCTCTCTCTGTTTGAGTCTTGATGGGCGTGGGGCGTTTCAAGCTTTTGAAACGTACACTGTATTTGTATCTGCTTTATCACAACACCTTAAGGTTAGCACCTTATTATTATGTAACGTTTGTCAGACTTCTCTGTCTGGTTTCCAGCAGAGACAAGTTGAGCTACTGACCAGGTTTTACAGTGATGTGTTTCGGATCTTTAAAACGACCAGAAAAGGGAATAATTAGCTCGAGTAGAAGAAAAGTGGAGCATTTATAATGTCTGATGAAACAAAAACTAGTTCTACTGTGACAGATGAGCAAATTATCCCTTAAAAAATTCATCGTATATTCCACCAACATCCCATTTTCATTGATGCTCTGGTATAATTTTGGCATCAGGAGAACTTTATATTAGCCCATATACTCGTTTTGAATTATTCTTAACTACAGGAAAATTATGATCAACAGGTGACAATAAACTAACCAGGGCGAGTCAGTAAATCTAACACAGGTTTTTACTTTAGTTTTTTTTTTTTTTTATTTTATTTTAGACATAAAAAGAGGGGTTTTACGCTCTTTAATGATATATTTAGAAAAAAAAATCCAGTTTACCTGTGTCTCTTGACAGTTTTCCAGTGTTTTCTGCAGCTGCGTGTGTCAGAGTTCCTGTGGATCAAAGCTGAGTACTCTGCAGCAGGTCGCAGGCGGTCCTCCGAGAGCGTGACGCAGTCAACTTCGCTGAAAACAACGTTTGAATATTTTTCTTGACATAGACGACAGACAAAAGCTCATTTTGGTCGTTGGGAATGCTTTCCTGAGCTCACGCTCCGCCGATGCTCAGCCAAATATGGCCATAGGAAGTGTATCGATACTTCACTGACCTCGACTCCCGTCGGAAATGGCGGTGTTTAGAGATGACCACGAAGACCCTTGAGGAGGTGAGGGCAAGTGCAAGAGGGGGAATTGGGATTTTTATAAAGTCTGAGTTATGACACAAAGTGGGCACAAAGTGGGCGTGGCTGTGGGCCAAATTGGTTGTTACAGCAATGCACGTGTTGCTTAAATGGCGAATTCTTCGCTCTTTCGATGGTGTTTCATAATCCTACTGTTTCCTTACTTTAATTGTTTCACATCTTTTTTCTTTTTTTACAGGACACTTGCTTAAGTAAACTTGATAATTTTTTATTTATTTTTCATCTTAAACGTAGCACACCACAACAATTAATTGTCATGACTTAGTCTGTACAGGGGCACAAGAACACATTATCATGGGATTGTTGTTTGAAAAAAGCACATTAAAGACGACGCAAAATGCGAAGTTTTTTTAAAAAAAATTATATAAATAAATTATAATCATTTCTGAGGGATTTTGTTCTGCATTGTATTGAGAGCACAACAGATCAGTATTAACAACTTTAATATCTAACTTAACTCTTCGTCACATTCTTGCTAGAAGTAAATGTAGAGAGGGGCGATGTTAAGAATCTACTCAGTGAAACAAAACAAAAAATCCAAAAATGCACTTTATACTTCTTTGAGAACAACAATGTAATGTTTTATTCTCGATTTCCATGCTCTATATTGTTTTTTTTTTCCACCAGAGGCGCTTGAATTAAATGAAAAGTGGGAGTTTCCGGTGTGTCCCTGAAGGCATCATTTGACTGTTGCTGAGGGACATCGCCGAGAAAAATCCTTTCAGTGACGGAGGGAGTTCAGCTGTCAGTCAAACGGGGACTCGTGTACTTTTACTTTGCTCACTTCAATGAGCTCCTCCACTCCTTTAATGTCAAGGGGGAAAAAAGGTCACTTAAAGGAAGTCGATATCAGCCAGACAATCAGGAAACCAAGAAGTCACAACAGACCCTGGAAAAAGACTGAAAATGTAAATAATAGGGGGAATAAAGTGAATAAATTAACATAATTTTCACAGTATGTCACCATGAAACTACTGTTTTACCGCCTGTAGCTGCTTTGCTTGGTGTCCTTTTTTTCCATTAAAGCAACAGTCATGCAGCTTTTGTACTTTGAATTATTGCACACAAATAACACATCTGGTATTTTCGAAGAAGGTTTTCTTTTCTATGAAAAACTGACTTGAAAAGACTGATTACTCAGAATCCTGTTATTTGACCATATAATACCCATCATGCCATGGTTGCCAGTTGTTTGGCATTTTAAAACATCCTCACAAACAACAGGGAAATATCAGCATGAATACATGTGAACCTTTGTTTTCTAGAGATTAATAAAAGATCAAGGACATGATTAGAACTGGATTTCCTAATGATTCTTATTCTTGATCTCCTCCTGGCATTAAGACCTCATGTCATACCATGTTCAGTTAGTGACATTGCTGCAGTATTATTTACCACACAAGCAAATAAGCAGCTGACAAACAACAATCTGGAGTCCCTAGAATCAGAGGACATGATGTTTTTTTTTTTCTCCCCCCACTCTTCTGTGTGCACATAAGGACACATGAGTGTTAGGGCATATACATGGATGCTTAAAATAGCCACAGGAACATTAATTATACGCCTGTAGGGGGAGAGGTGATTCTCTCTTACGCACAGAAATCATATCACACATGACCATTGTAACGGGAGCAGCCGCTGTATCAAAGCATAGGTCTGACTATCTACCAATAGAACCCTTCATCAAAGTCAGAGCTTGTCAGCATCCTGCAATTAGGAGTTTCCCTATCACTGTTTAGCTCCTTAAAGAGCTCAGTCTGAAGCTTTCATCATGTTCTGAAATGATAAAAAAAAAAAAAAAATCCCTGCTGAGAAACCAGGATGGTTTAACAAGCAGTTTTGGAGCCTGTGAATGTGGAAAGGCAATTCGACAGCATTTTGTCAGTATGCTGAGCAAACACTGGGGCATTTAAGATGATAATAGCTGCAGTTCAGCAGTCAAAAGTAACACACCCCCTGTTTTCCAGCTTAAAGAAATAAACACTTGACTCTCAAGTGGGTTAGGATTGGATAATTGCTCCTGCTATGCGCTTCTTTCGTTTCTTTGTTGTTTTCTAACCAATGTGTGCTCAAAAGGAACATTTCCCCATGACTCATAGTATAGGGGCTTTCTGAGGTGAGAACAGATGAGTAAGTGATGCAAAAAAGATTAAATACACATTAAACCAACCTAACAAGGGGGAAAACAAAAGATAAACTCCTCTCTGATTTGATCTGTTATGACATCATTTCAAAATGGCAGCAGAGTTGAGCAGATGCCTTTCCTGGGTGATAGGACACATGTGACCCTTGTTTCCATGGACACATCATTAGAGAAGTTCCCCCGCTGGCCTGCTCAAAGTGTTGACATATGAAGGTTTTAGTTAAAACCAATAAAAAAAGAAAAAAAAAAAAGAAAAATGACAGCGAGCACTCATTAGAATGTAAGTGGAGTGGTAATGGAGCAGTTATTAGAAATCTATTGTAAATCAGGGATCTTGTTTTCTTTTTTCAGGTAATTTTTTTTTCCTTTGGTGGCTGAAATACGTTGAAGATTATAGATCCAATCAGTGTCAAATGGTCAAACTTTCTTACCTTCAATTTCCACTCTAGTCTTGATTTACTGAGTCATACAATGCTTACTTCCTTTTTGTGGTCTTTTTTTCATTAGCATCACTGTGAGAATTTCTCTATGTGCCACCAACCTCCTTACTTCCTCACGTTATCATCTGTCAATGCATGAGTTTGCAGTTATTCACACAGCTAATCCTGCCAGTAGTGCTTTTTAAAGTCACTGGAAGCTCCATAAAGAGCATGGTACATTGATTACTTCCCAGTCACAGGATTTACATTGTTTACTGCTCATATTATAAGTCAATGGTGCAGCACATTCTGCTGACGATGACACAGTTAGAAAGCAGCTTGTCTTCAGTGTTCTAACCAAGCAAACTTGCAGAATAGCTGCAATGTTCAGGTGACACAGAAGTCAGTTTGTTCAGATAGGAGCTGCAAGATGCTTCTCTAAATGGTACAAGGCAGCAGCACATACAGTGTGGCCATGAAAACATGATGAACATGGGGTTTGACATGCATGTACAGCCACCAAGTGGTGAGTGGTGTGTATGTGCTGTACTCTCAGTGACAAGTGACTATCGCTCAAACATTACAAATTAGCATGAAATACTCAAGAATACTACATGAGATGTTTTTATATGTTATTGATCTTGTTTTTGAGTGCTTCACAAAATAACAACAGGAAACAAAACAGAACAAAAACTCTGGAAGTATATAATTACATAAAATTATATAAAATATGAGCAACTATCAGTGTTACTTGCAGCTCCTTCAGATCCCTCTATTGGTGAGAAAACAAGCAGCTAATCAGCACTCAGCAGCACAAAACAACTGTCAACTCAAAAACCAAAACCTGTCATTCCCTGAAAAGTTGCAGTGTTGTTACTGACAGCGGCTCAGTTTCTCCTGACACACACAGACTCCCCCGACCAAGTCTGATAAATCAAACAGTGACACAGCAGCTACATGGGATGTCTAAAAGACATTATGTACATAGTTAGATCCATTGCACTAACAAGTCTTCCTTCTTCAAACTACCTTACTTTATTGAGGATTTTCATTTACTTTATCACCTGTTTTCTATTTCTACATTCATATCAGCTGAAGGCCCAATGCAGCATCCCTAATAAAGCTGAACACACTACAGCATCAATAGAATGTTCTAGCTTGAAGTGCAAAATCGTTCACATTTACTACATTCAGAATCATTAAAGTCAACAGTAGATGTCCTTCCTCATTGTTTTCAAGGTATAACCAGCTCCTGAATAGAGGAGGAGATGATTCATACTGTTGAAAATACTTACACTGAATTAACTTCTGACTCATAATGTTTTTATTCTCATCATCTTGAATTCCTTTACTTTCACACTCTACTACCTTCATACCTCATAACCATATCACTGTACATACAACACTCAAATCAGTGAAATGAGGAACTCGGTGTTTAATGTGTCTGCAAATTTGGACACTGTCCATTTTCATTGATTTTCTCTTAAAGGGTAAGAAGACAATAGACAAAGACATCTATCACATTGTTCTAGTTTTCCTTATAATCAATTCTGGTTGTTTTACATTGCTCTTTTGTCTTGGGCATATTGACTCTCAGATGTATTTGTGTCCTTTTTGAAAAGCCCAGCTTTTGTGAAGGTTCATTTATGCAAAAGATTTTTGAGAATACAAAATGAAAAAATGTTATAAGATAGAATGCAATATAATACAAAACAATACAAGATCTTGTTTTGTACAGGATAAAATATGATTGGAATGAATTTTATTTTTTTACCCCAAAGAAATATTTATTAGCTGTTTGCACTATAACAACAATAAAACAAATTAAAACAAAAATGCAAACAAAATTTTCCCTATCAGAAAGGATTCTTAGGAAAAAAAACATATAACCCTTAAAAAAAAAGACCCATTTGATTAAGTATCGTTGTAAAGAAGTAGGGTTTGCACAAATAACCTTCTCCTCCCTCGTTGCTGCTCTCTTTCCAGTCCAGTAGATGGCAGTAATATAGCAGTGACCCATTGAACCAGATGCCAACACAAACAAGACGAAAACGAAGAAGAAGAAGTAAAAGGATTCTGCTCTTTTGGTATCTTAACCCGAGTGTGGCTTCATAAATGTGACAAATACAAGGTTGACCAAGATTAGGACACTCTGTCTACTTTAACGGCTTTCACCTGCGAAGCATGGCGGACTACCAGTATCTGCAGCTCAGCGACAGATCGGCCGTAAAGGGCTGTTGTTGTGTTTGTTGCTCTTGTTGTTATTGTAGCTAGCGCTAACGTTAGCTGAATTAGCTGATACTGCTGTCTTCGCTCTCAGCGTAACCGACGTTGATTCATTGCAGCGGGGCTCTAAACCGCATAAACAAGGGAACTCTGGAGCAAGTTGCAGGCTGAAACATCCGAGCACCGCAATGATTATGCTCCACTTTTGTACTTATTACGTAAGTACGCATTGCCAGTATTTTAGACAAGGTTTTGTTTTACGGTTTTCTTACATTAATTGACAATTAAAATTTAAAGGTTATACATTATACATCCAAAGTAACATGCTATTACTAGCTAAGGTAAGCTAATAAACCGTTAGCTGTCATCAAGCTGTAACGTTAACTAAATGGGGTTTGTGCTGCCTACATTTACAAAAATGGAGCAGCAGACAGCAGCCAGTCCGCTGGCTCTGCCTCCCCACAACACATCTGTCTGAGTTGTACGTCTGTGAAAGAGAAACCATGTCTTGCAAAGCCGCAACGAAGGACAAGAAGTCGAGCTTCAGCAAGAAGCTGTTCAGACGGGGCTCTGTGCGCTCTGTGGGCAGTTTTATGAGCAGAGTCTTGAGGACTCTCACAGCGTTATCCCACTTTGGATCTGAAGTGCAGTCAGAGGAAGACAAAGATGATGGAGGCTTTTCCACCTTCAAATCTGGGAGTAAAGATATACCCATGGATGATGGAGACCTGGGGGGTTTTCTGTCCGGAGAGAGGATTCCTGGAGTGTCAGGTCTCAAAAACCACGGCAATACCTGCTTCATGAATGCAATTCTACAATGCCTGAGCAACACCGAACTCTTCGCTGAGTACCTCGTCTTGGAGCACTACAAAGATGAGGAACTGGATGAGGACAAACCAAAGACTAATGGGGTTCATCTGCAGAAGAAGTGTCCTCTGGGTAAAGGAGAGGTTACAGAGCAACTGTCAGGACTTGTGCGGGCTTTATGGACGTTCGAATATACTCCCCAACATAGCAGAGATTTTAAGGTAAATCCATCAACTGGTGTGGAATCTGAAGTAAATGCTACAGATATCAGCACTCTGAAGTATGAACCTCTGAAAAGTTACTGTATGCTTTTTTCACATTTCTTTTCTGCAGAATGCTGTGTCAAAAAATGCCACCCAGTTCAAAGGGCATGCTCAACACGATGCTCAAGAGTTTCTGCTGTGGCTGCTGGACAGAGTACATGAGGACCTCAACACATCCAACCCCGGCAGCAGGCCCTTTATTAAGGTGAAATATGATATTTTGTTTCATCGCATTATTTCCATGTGTTCAAGTTACTCTTTCACACTTCTGTCTGACCATTGAGCTACATTCACATCCAGCTAAACCAGGCTTGCCTGGTCTTGTTCCTCTGTACCAGACAATAACAAGAGGATATGAGGGATTTTATAAGGGGTTATATAAACCCTGATGGACTGGATTGTGACGTATCAATCAGACTAATAGAACCTGTTTTCATGTGTTCAGCCACCTATTGAAGAGGATGACCAAAGCTTAGAGGGGCCCTCTCCTCCCCTCTCTGCTGGCTCATTTGTACAAGAACTGTTCCAGGCGCAGTACAGGTGTGTTTAATGTCTTGTTAAAGTGTTTTGTTCTTCCAGTTTACTGGGCTTCTCACATATTTATGAAGATAATACATTTTTCTCCTTTACAGGTCCTCTCTTACTTGCCCACATTGCCAAAAGCAAAGCAATACTTTTGATCCCTTCCTCTGCATTTCCTTACCGATCCCACTGCCGCACACACGGTAAGCGCTCGCTCTATGCACCTCCATGACTTATTATTACTGTTTCACAAGGTAAAGTTACTGCTTTTGCACAACCACAGTTTTACATGTGCAACCCAAAATTTAAGTTGTTCTGGAGCACCCACTCTTCCAGGGTGTGTGAAAGCCCTTCAAAGTTCGAACTGTGCATGTTTGTTTGACAAGTTTATAAGATCCTGGAGCAAATGTCACAGAAGAAGGAATGTAGTCTAGTGAGCTAGGAGTGAGAGGGGTGGTTGGGGGTGTTAAAAAGAGGCAAACAAGTGTGGGAGGATTTGCAAGTTCAAATTTTTGAACCAAAACAAATGTTATGTTCTGTCTTTAGTAGAGCCTAACTGATATGGGACTTTTGGGGCGGATGCCTAAACCAATATTTGGGACTTAAAATAAAACAATATCCACTATATTGTCCGAAAACATATATATCAGCTGATATATTAAATAAGAACATTGTTATACAGAGGATATATACCGTACATGAACACAAATTCTTAAAACACCCAAAATATGATTGAAGACAAAGAAGCAGAACACTAATATATTAAACTAAGGAACTTCAATTAGTAAGACAGTCAACATAAGGACTGTAAATCCATTTATTTCACAAAGATGCAACTTACTCAACTTATAAACTGTATAATAGGCTTATATTAGGCAATGTTAGACATGGAATTAACAGTTGCGTAAATCTTTATCTTAGTCAGATAATTTACACAACTTAAAAATTCTCTAGATCCCAAACCCGCCTGGGGATTAAAAAAAAAACAAAACTTATTTTTAAATGACTTGTGACAGAGCGACAGAACCTCCACACAGCAAAAAAGATAATACAGGGGTTTAATTGGTGATACGCTATAACTGGCCCAATAAACCGGTCAGGCTCTTGTCTTACATTGAGATTTAAGACCCTAGATTACAAGTTGGGAGGAAAAGCAAGTTTCACACAAGTTAGATCATGAATTTGACGGAGGAGTGATCTCTGCTTGCTTTTTAAATCAGAATCAGAAAACTTTGTCTGCTGTGACTGAAATTGTCTTCGACATGGCTCTGTACAATTAAAATACAGAACAACCTTACACCCATACATACATACATGTTTTCCTAAAAGGACAAAGTATAAGACACAAGGTCTAAAAGCAGTGTTAAAAACCTAAAATGTATTTAAAACCTTCACAGCAGTGGGATTAAAGGAGCTCTTATCAGTGTTTTTCCTGTCAGCAGGGCCCTTTAGCGGCGTCCTGATGGTAGTCGCTGGAATGAACTGTGCAGGGGGGGGTTGAATCCTTTGTTAAAGCATGTTTTTCATCTGTTCATGTTTTTTTTCTACAAGGCCCCTATATGTGACAGTGGTCTACCAGGGGAAGTACTCTCACTGTATGAGGATCGGAGTCGCTGTTCCCCTCAACAGCACCGTCTACCGTCTCAGAGATGCTGTGTCACGTGAGACCAAGATCCCCATGGACCAGGTGCTATTCCTGTCTGTGTCAGCTCAGGGTCTGACACAGTGAGGCTATGTTACAGTCACACAGTGTTCAAGCTCACTGATCCAAACCATGTTTGTTAGTCTGATTTTTTAAACGTGGGTTTTAACTGAGATGACCGACATTTAAAAGAATTCAAATGAGCTTAAGATAAATATGAACAGTCGTTAATCTTGTTTTGCTCTTTTCAGTTCGTTTTGACTGAGATGTATTATGACGGTTTTCATCGCTCATTTTGTGATGACGACGATGATCTTGACATCATTCAAGAGAGTGATTCCATATTTGCCTTTGAGACACCTGAGACCTTCAAACTGGAAAACATACGCACAAAAAGAGGTGTGTTTCGATTTTCCTCTGTGATTTTTCTGCCTAATATAACAGAATTTCATTTATGATGACTTGTTTGTACCTTTAACAGGAAGTCTTCTGGCAAACTTGAATCATAACAACTTGAAGTACGGGACAGAAATCAGCAGGACTCCGTCTTTCATGCAGGGAGCCATGACTCCTTTAACAGCATCCCCTAATAAAAACCTGGGACCAGAAAAAATGATCCTTTTGGTGTGTAACCGGGCTTGTACTGGACATCAAGGGAAGAGGTACTAGATTTTTTTGTGCTAAATTCTTAAATGTGCTATTTTTCTTTTCTGGACGCTTCACTCAGAAATCAGTAACACTTAACAAATATATTTTTGCGTATGTTTTTTCAGATTTGGCCTCCCCTTTGTACTGTACATGGAGCGCACTGTGACCTGGGATGCTCTTCAGAAAGAGATCCTGGAGAAAATGCGTCATCTGCTCAGGCCTGGCGTTTACATTCAGGTAGTCAAACGTTCAAGCATTTTGGAAAAGAACTGGGAAAAAATTGATCTCAGGAATATATTACACATTCATTCTGTATCTCATGTTGTGGATTTAAAAAAAAAAATAAAATAAAAATTGATTTAAAGAGCAAAAAGAAAGAAAAGAAAATGCAGAAAAAGAAGGTTAAAATATGTTAAAACAGATTTTAAAATATAAGTGTGAAAGTCAAGGGGCGGAGTTGTGCAAGAAAATGATATGTTTAAATATTCTAAGTAAAAGCAGCTGTAAGAAGGTGAGTCTTCAACATGGATTTAAAGGAAAAGCAAAGACCTGATATTTTCTTGAAGTTTGTGCCAGATATTTGAAGTAACAGTGCTGTTTATCCATACTTAACCTGTGCAAAATTTTAAACAGCTACATATTCATATGTTTTATAAGTTCCAAACCTGTTTTTACACTGCTTGAAAACAGTTTCTTTTTAAGCATGACATTTGGCAAGTTCTTTATGAGATCTTTATGATACTTGCTGAAATGATGAGGCCAAAAGGATCTCATAATTGTTGGAGGAGTGGGTCCTCAAACACCATGTTTTTGGCAACAAGCCATCAGAGGGAAGGAGATTTGTAAGGTTGGAGCCCTACAAGAGCCCTTAAGAGTTAATAGCTTATAACAAAGAATCTCAGACAGAGGCTTAAATAAGGATTGCCATAAACACCAGTTTGAGAAAAATACATTTTTTTTTACCATTAATTCATGTACAGCTACTACAGCAGTACTAAAGAGAAAGAATTCAGTGTAAAACTTCATGATACCCTGTCTTTAACAGAAGTCTCAGATGTTCACTAACTACCCCTTGTTTGTAATCCAAATGCACTAATCTCACAGAAACACTAAAAATAGTGTCTCTCTGTAGGTTGGACCTTTCAGTCTCCGGGTAGTTGGCGTTGTTGGTATCACCTACCTCCTTCCTCAAGACGAGCGACCACTGTGTCATCCCACTGTGGACAGGTCAGTTCATCTGTTTTATACAGAATCTGTTCACAGCTTATTAAAGCAGATGCATTCAAAGATATTAACCGTGTTGATGAATATAATCATACATTTGATGGAGTAGTAAAAGCTAACTTTGACTCTGCATGTAGAGCTAAGGTTAAAGTGTGTCGTGACATTGGTTCCAAAACTTACACACAGCTGTTTAAATCATGTGTCAGTCCCATTTTAGATTATAGTGCTGGGGTTATTGAAAGCAGTCCAACAAGGAAGTCGTTCAGAACAGAGCTGTGCACAATTTTTTTGGGTGTGCATAAAAACAGCCTAAACTTAGATTATTATATTGGCACATAGAATTATCCCTTTTTCCACATCTGATGGAAATAGACTGCAGTATGCAAGATGGAAACTTTCTGGTGCTGAACACAGTGACTAAAATCATCTAAACTAACAAACTGCCGTCTTTCACAAATCTGGTGCAAGTCCTCTCCAAGCCGCTCACGTTAAGAAAACAAAGTGTAAAGCAGCTAGTTATACCTGTAAGACCAGCTACATTAAAACTGTGCCGCTTCTTTTCATCTAGCTTTACATGGATACTGAAGAAAATATTTGGAAGATGAAGCGAGCCAGGTTGAAATCAAAGCAAACATGCTTTTCAGTGTTTTGGTGTTGGGTTGAGGTCAAAATTACATCTGTTTTATCCTTCTAATCTTCCCGTTACACACATGCCTCATCAGCTGTGTTTCTCACAGGCTCTCTGAAGTGGCATGCCTCAACATGCTTGTGACCGTTTGTGAAATGCCAGTTTTGCACGTTTGGCTCGTCACCTAGATGTGTTTGCAAATGGTAAAACAAGTTATAGTCATGTTGCTTTACATATCTGGTTCTGTTACTACCGAGTTTGTTAAAAAAAGTGCTTTAGTTTTCATTTACAACACAACAAGCCATCCTTGTTACTCAACTTAAAGCTCCTGTGAGGAGTTTTTAGATGGTATGAAAGTCATGTTGATGCCTCTTTATGACCAAAAAAGTAAAGAAGAGTGACGCATAGATGACTTTGTATTTTTGTAAATCGTGCTTTGTTTCTTTTTGTATTTCTCTGTCAGTATCTTTGTGTTTTTGCAGCTGCCTGTCTTGACCAGGTCTCTCTTGAAAAAGAGGATTTTAATCTCAATGGACTAACCTAGTTAAATAAAGGTTAAAAAAAATCTCAGAAACCTCTGGTAGGGGGTAGGAGTTAGATTAAGTGATGAACTGCTCGATGCTGATGCAGTCTTCTCCGACAAGGCAAAGGTTTTTGAAGCCTTGTTTATCTGATTATTTGAGAGAGTGGGATGCATTTTTATACATGCCAAGCATGAAATTAGACAAACCAAAAGTTCCTCATAGGAGCTTAAATCCTCTCTAATTGTTTATTTTTTTAAAGGTCATTACCCCAGAGCAAACTTACCTCATGATGACTTTATTGGTTTCTTTCTTCTTTTGTTTCCACTACAGAGCATATAAGTCCTGTGGACAAGGGGGGCCCCCACATGTGAAGATCGTGGTGGAGTGGGACAAAGAGACCAAGGACTAGTGAGTGAAAAAGTCCAAATCTGGTGATGTTCTTTGGTTTGTTTTACACGTTTTTGCTCTGATCTCTAAGGAACTATTTACTGGGTTTATTGATGGTAGTTTGTCAGACGCGCACACGTTTCAGTGTGTTGACACTGATCAACAGTTTTCTACTCTCAGAGAGATCTGGCAGATAGAGCTCTGCTGAAAGTGAGGCAGCAGCTCACTGAACTAATGGTGTCAGTCTGTGTTGTACAGGATAACCTCAAACATTAGAAGGGCTCACGTAATTCTTATGAAAACACACTCGACCGATCTGTTTCTAATAAGTTGTAATTAAGTTAAACTGGAAACAGTTGTGTTAAAGTAAACATCAGAGTCTTGGGGTTCCACCTATGCAGTCAGCAGCACGTCTGCCCTTATTCCTTCACTTGAACTAATTACTGTGTCATGTTTAATACACACAAACACGAACACTTGTGGTTTCCTCAGCCGGAAATCATGGATATCATGACAAATTGATTACATTTCTGTCTATTTTTTACATGTAAAGTTACATTTTCAGTCCTCTTTAAATTGTGTGCTGTTTATTTTGAATGGTGGTGTTAGTACAGCTGATTTGTACCACTTTGCAGTGATGGGGAGGGATGACCGCTCAGACTATATCGAATATTTCAGAGTCAGAATTACATCCCAGTAGGTCTCATGATCCTCACTTGACTACTTCTCTTGTTTGAATGGGCACCTTTGCTTCATGTTCCCACAGTCTGTTTGGACACACTGAGGAGGAGTACATTCCTGATGCTGAGAGTGTGTATCTGCACAGGGAACAACATCATCAGCCGCAGGCCTGCACTCTCGCTCAGTGCTTCCATCTCTACACAAAAGAGGAGCAGGTAACATCTTAACCTCATATTCAGACACACATACTAAGTTTCTGCATGTCAGTAGTTTGACATTAAAAAATATATCCAAGCGTCTCCTGGGCACAGAGAAACGGTCAGTATATTTAAAAGTGGAACCTCGAAAGTTGTCTCCACCCTGCTGGTTTATTATTCCTCTGCTCAAGTTCAAAAAGCCTTTTCACTCGGCGTGTTTCACCCTGAGTTTCCCTCCTAATGCTATGTTTGGAATAGAACTTGCACAGATATACACTGTGGTTTGACTTGCCTGGGATTGCTGTGGAGGAGAACAGAAAGAAGGGAGAGAAAAGTTCAGGGCCTCTTCCTGCGCGAGGCCTCTTTTATAAGCAGTGTGGTTGGAGCTTGTCCTTGATGGCTGCTGCATTGACTGTGTGTGTGTGTGTGCATGTGTGTGTGTTTCAGCTGGCCCCAGACGATGCCTGGCGCTGTCCCCACTGCAAGCAGCTGCAGCAGGGACGCATCAAGCTCAGCCTATGGACACTGCCGGACGTGCTTATACTACATCTGAAGAGGTTCAGACAGGTACTCCAGCCCCTCATTCTTCTTCTGAACCTTATACTTTGTTGGCATCAGCGTCAGCAGTGAAAAAAAGGGTCACACTGTGTTTAAGGAAGTCATCTTTTGTATTCTGTGGAGCTGGTTTAAGAAGGTAACTTCTAATTAAAGACTGGAGCAAGTGTGTGCTTTTCAAGAAATCTCACACAAACTGAGACACCACAAGTTAATTATATCAAGGTTAGCTTTTAGTCATCTGTTTTCACACACCGTAAAATAAACAGTAACTCCAGGAGAGGTCACATGAGGCTGCTTATCAACCCAGTAAGTAAACCCAGAGCTCTCATCTTATGAACAATCACTAAAATAAACAAGGCTGCAGGCAGGAGGTCATCACATTTTATAAACTCAGTGCAAACTGAGAAATTAAAAATGGATGAAGTTTCAATTTTAATCTCAGAAAAACAACACTGACCGTGTGAATGTGTAAATTCAGGCTTCAAAATCTCCATCAGGAGTGCACAATGCATCCAAAGTGACTCTTGTTTATTCCCGTAAATTATGTGTTGCTCAGATTTATTCATGTGGTGGATGTGACAGTTTCTAGACATGTGACCTCAGCTGCAGCCCTAACAGTATCAAACAGAGGGGTATGGAACAAAAATTATGAAATTTTAAACTAAAGTGCAGAGGATGTCTAATTTTATATCTTATAAGTTCAGTTAGTACAAGGCTTTAGTGCTTCATCAGTCTCATTTTACTCTCCCTGCAGTACCCCTTTAGAAGTTTTATATGATTAACGGTAAAAATAATAATAAAAAAAAATTAGTCTATTTTTCCACTCTGGTGTTTTAGAAAACCCTTATTTCAGGCTCTGTCTGGCACCTCATTTTTTTTAGCTGCTGTCTCTTTAAGGCTCCATGCCCCACAAACTCCTTCCCTCTTATTAGCCAGCCCTCTGGAGGCTTGACAGGAGCAGAGGTATGGTCAGACCTTGGTGTTTGAGGTCCACCCCCGCCATGAATCAGTTTGGAGATCTTATGTGATGACCTCATCATTTCAACAAGTTAAGATCTAAAGTAGCTTTAATGCTATGCTAAGAAATGGACTGCTTCACAGTACAGATCTGTTGGTTCCAGCTTATAATTGCAATCATCTTGTGGTAGCAAGTAAAACAGGCTTTCGTTAACGGGGTTTGTTATACAAACACTAGCTGCCTTTCCATTACAATTTTTCAAACAAACAAAACATTGAATGGAAATCAGCTCCACCTCCGCCCCTTCCCAGGGACTTCTGGTAGAGGATTACAGCCAAGGAGGTGTGTCAGTTATTCACATCCGGTAACGTGTTTTTGCGATAAAGGTGTTTCCATTACACTTGTGAGATAAATTTCTGAAAAACCACCAAATGAGAGCATAAAAACTTGATATTTAAATTTGAGTTTGTTTAGTTTTTTTCCAATATTTCGGTTTTACACAATTCTAGGTTTAATGGAAACGCAGCTACTGATGATTTTCCTCGTGTTTCTGTAGGAAGGAGACCGAAGAGTGAAGATGCAGAACATGGTGAAGTTTCCCCTCATGGGCATGGACATGGCGCCACATGTGGTGAAGAGAAGCCAGAGCAGCTGGAGTTTACCCTCCCACTGGTCACCATGGAGGCGGCCTTATGGCCTTGGGAGAAACCCTGACGACTACCTGTACGACCTGTACGCTGTGTGCAACCATCACGGGAACATGCACGGGGGCCATTACACAGGTAACACAGTAGAAACGTGTTTCAGTATTAAATAGTGATCCTGCTTCTTGATACTGATCCATTGCTCCCTTTGCTTCACCTCCACAGCCTACTGCAAGAACTCCATAGATGGTCAGTGGTACTGCTTTGATGACAGCGAGGTTGCACCGATAGCTGATGACGACGTGTGTCAGCAAACAGCCTACATACTTTTCTACCAGCGGAGGACAGCTATTCCCTCCTGGTCAGCTAACAGCTCAGTGGCAGGTCAGTATTATTTTGTGTAACTTCTTGATCTTTTACTGCGACAAAGGCACCTCAGAAAGTTCTGATTTGAGGTTAATACTCAAAATAAATTCATACTGATTTAAAGAAAGGGTATTATGCTTTCTAAAGTTACAATGCTGAACAAAGAAACCATCCTTCACTTGCCTTCAAAGCTGCTTTTTTTTATATCATCTTTTCCCAGGATCCACCAGTTCATCTCTGTGTGACCACTGGGTCAACAGGTTGCCTGGCAGTAGGCCTGCTAGCTTAGCCTCTGGCGCCTCATCCAGACGCACCTCTCTGGCTTCACTGGCTGAGTCGGTGGAGTTTCCAGGAGAACGCAGTGAAGACGATGGTGAGATCATTTTTTTTTTTCACTCTCATAACTGATGATGCTCCAAAAGGATGTCTGTGCACCAAACACAAAGCATGCTATTGCTTAAATATTTGTTTTTCTTGCCAATATTACAGGAAATAAATTGATTTGATTTCTGAGTCATTTTTAGGCACAATTTTCAGTCATCTTTCTTTGGCAGAAAAACGTAAAAATTTTGTTGTTAAATGTACAAAATGTAAATTCTGTCTCAAATGTTTTCCTTTCAGGAGGGTTTTCTGTCCGCCCTTTTGTGAGGAGCATCCAGCGACAGAGCTTGTCCTCCAGGTCGTCCATTGCCAGCCCTTTAGCCTTCAGCGACAGCGGGATAAAGCCTTCTTGGTCTCTGTCAACAAAGCTGCAAATGAGATCAAACTCGCCCTCACGCTTCTCCCTCGACTCCCGATGTTCTCCTCCTCTGGAGAGGATCGGAGAGGCATGTGATGACAAAGTTTCCACCTCCTGTTTCGGCAGCTACAGCAGACACGAGCGCTACTTTGGCAGCAGGACCCCTCTGTCCATGATGGAGAGCAACTTCAGCGAGCAGGACAACAGTAAAAGGTTCCTGGACATGATGTACTGCAGGGCTCCCACGCCAGTGGACAAGAAGAGCACGAAAAATGAGCCAACTGAAAACAATAACCAGATCACAGCTATAGACCAAAACATTTTACCCTCCCAAGCTACTCCCTCCAAAGAACAGAAACGCAAGAGCAGCATCGGAGGATTCACCTCGAAGGCAGACAGCTCCACAAAGAGTTCCAGCAAAGTGGAGCCAGAAAAATCCTCCAAAAAACGTTTGTGCTCAACTCATAAGACCTCCAGCACTGAAACGTCTTCCGGTACTCCTGTGAAAGGCAAAAAGATGAGCAATACAAAAGAGAAGGGTGTAAATGCCAAGAAAAGTCCATCTACACCCAGTGGAACCCCCTCCAAAACAAAGGAGGCAGCCAAACCTCAGGAGGGGACGCCACAACACAAGCAATGTGTCCGCTCCACACCTCAGTCCTCAGCGTCCCCCTCTCCAACCGCAAAGAAGAACCCCAGCGTGGCCGACAAAACGACTGCCAGTAGCCGAAAAAAGATGGTCGAGAGGAGCTACAGCAGAGATTCTATGCACACAAGCCCCCTGGTGGACAATCTCAGGGGTTCGGTCGCTCGCGCCTCACTGTCAAGAAGTGGGGAATGCAACCGGACTGAGAGAAGATTTGTGAGGAGCTCCAGCAGCAGCTCTTCTGTCACCAGCCTGCGCTCCCCCAGTATCTCCACCAGGGACTTACAGCGCAGCAGCAAAACTGAGGAAAAAGGGTTATCGTTCTTCAAGAGCGCTCTCCGACAAAGGGAAAGCCGCCGGTCAGCTGACTTGGGCAAAAGCTCCCTGCTTGCCAAAAAGGCCTCAGAGAGGACGAGTAAGCAGGATGGACAAGCCAAGGACGGGGGGAGCGATAACAGCAAAGCGGGGGATGCTGGGTCTTCAAATTCGTCTTCAGAGACTCACATAGCTGAGACAAAGTCAAAGGAGTCTTCCAAGCCCCCCAGCTCCCTCAGCCGCACTCTGCTAAACGTCGGCAGATCCAAGTCTTCCATTTCTGAAGTAAGTCTCAAGTCTCCCACGAATGGGAAGAAGCCGCTCGAAAGGATGGCGTCTTCCCAAAAGCTGTCATCCAGCATGCAATCTCCTGCACGTAAAACACAGAGGCCTCAATGATACATCCATACTCGTAACATCCAATATGGAACATAATGCAGCTATTTTCTTTGTGCCTAAGTTTAAATGAGCGCCACATGTATCTGTTAGGAGACATTTCGTGATTATACGGTTTTGTTCACAAACTGTGAGGCTGAATATCAGCAGCCAGCTTTGAGTAATTTTGAGTTAAAGTGGATAAAAGAAAGACCTGTCCATCTTTGTCATAATAGACGCCTGGTACGCTGCCAAATCTAGCTTTTATTGTTTCAGATTACAGAGTTGAGCATTAGAGATGACTTTGATGAGAGTGGAGGGTGATCGCATCCTGACATTTGATGTTTTCTGGCACGCACGATGAATGAGCACCCATACGCGTTCAGACTGTACGACAGCTGGCAGAATCCTCGCATCTATTTGTCTTCCCTCCAGCCAAATGCTTGTTAAATCTGCATTTCTGCAAACAGGAAGTTAGAGTGCTTCAAGAATATCCACAATTATGTCGAACATACACATCTAAGGAAAGTCAAGAGCTGGCTGCTTGTAAAAGCTCTCAACAGCAGTGAAAACAAAACCAGAAAATCCAAAAAATGTCACTGAACAGATCCTGAATCTGAGCTGACACGCTCAAACAACGCACACACACACGAAAGAGTTTCATTCCCAAATAACTGCGGCTAAGTGTTAGTTGTAGTTTGCATTGATTGTCTTTAGTAAAAGCTAAAAACGTTCTTTTAAATGATTCCTCTGCGGTTCTCATATTTTATACGGCTTGGGTAATATAAGGGTTTTTAATCTGAAGACATAAGTACATGTAGCGATAAGGGATTTCACATTGAGAGCATAAAGATCGTTTCCAGGCAGGAAAGAAAAAAACAAAAGATGCTGTAAAACGTCTGTTTCTGAACATTAGTGTAAATAATCACACAGGTGATAACAGGAACAGGACTAAAACAGGTCTGCTTTGTTAAACTTTATTTTTCTTTAGAGATTTTTGGATAGAAATGTATTTTATGAAACGCTTCTTAAAGGTGGAGTACTTTTTTCTTGAGGTGATGGTGAGTTTTGGGATGAAACCCTTTAAAATCAAAGACTATAAATACAGATGTATAAACGTGTCCGTGCAGATATTGACAAAGTCGATAGTGTAAGAACTACTCTTTTCCATGAGCAAGATGAAAATGATCTTAAAGCGCCTTTCAGAACTGTCAATACTGTACATGGAAACGAGTAATTGCCTTTGGCAACATCGTAGTCTACTACTGTATGCATCACTGAGTAGGAATGTGGTATGGTTTGCACTTTGTACAGATATAGTAGTTTTCTTTAACCCAGAACGAGCATATAAATATATAAATACATGGTAACTTAAAGTACTGATCTCATTTGTAATGTCTTCATGATTTCAGACGTGTTATTTAGTGGTGTGAACGGGCCTTAGACTTGAAATGGTAAAAGGGTACACTCATCTCAATGTTTCAGGGGCCAAAAACAAAAGCAAAAAAAGGCCCCCTTTATTACACCTGGTGCTGTAACAGATCGATGCTTCTCAGCCAACAGAATACTTTCAGAACTGTGACCACACTTGTCGGCAGCGTTTCTCCTAACCTGTGGTACCTCATGGGAGAACACAACACTTCCACCATGTTTCTGTCTCCACTGGGCTGAAAGTCAAACTTAATGAGCCATTTAATTCATCTAGAACTACATTTATTAAAGTGATGTCTAAGTATGAATATGTCGGCTGGGTTTTACGCATGGTGTATTTAAAGCAGGAGCAGTTAGCTTGCTGGTGTCATCCTAAAAGAATCAGCTTAACGAACAAATGCAATATTCATACATTAGATACCAGCGCGGTGTGAGGAAGAGTTAGGGTTATTGAATGAATGTGTCGCCCTATTTGAATCCAAGCATTAGTAAGTTTTTACTTTACACATTTCCTCTTAGCTGTTTCTCTGTAGCATCTACCAGGTTTACATCAGTTCTCAGATGGTTTCAAAGGAAGAACCACTCACTTTAAAATTACATTATAACGTTATTTAAATGGCCTGAGAGGGGTTTGAGTTCAAATTCTTCCTTTCTGTCTCAATGTTTAAAAAAGGGTCCAGTTTAATTACTCAATGAAACAACGAGGAAACTTCTGAGCATCTCTCAATGGAAACTCCTGAATTTTACCAATCAATGTTTATTGATGCCAAATCCCCTACACAGAAACCATGTTGATGTTTTGTTGTAATTTCAAACCAAAGTTCTAGAATTATTTCCCTGTGTTTTGAAGTCAGAGTCTGAGGACTTTCTTTTCTTTCCCTCCAAATGCCAGTCAGCAATAAAAAGCTAAATACTCCCCTCACTGGAAATAGTACCGCGGCTACATTTCCCAAACCCTCCTTGGCCGTTAAAATAACACACTGCTGTTTCAAAGTGGTGGTCTTTCTTTTGCTGCTCTTTTCTACTCTTCATTCTGATCTATCAGGAACCTATGCATGGCACTTTGGATCAAAGCAGGACAATTTTTATCTCACTTTGGCTTTCACCTGCCTCTTTTAAAGTCTGTATGTTTGTTATTGTGGCTAGTGTGCATTATTGAGCTGGATCATGCTGTTACACGTTTGTCTGTCCATCCGTACCTTAATAAGGTCATGGATTAATTCATACATGTAGCTGAAATGGAATGCATCGGGGGTGTGAGGCCAAGATAAGCGACATCAATTTCTCTTTTTATTTAACATGATTACCTGAGATTTTGACTGAAATTTATCTCGACATAGCTGTGGCCTGTTTCCTTTTTCTCTTCATTCTCAATTGTAGAGGAGATGTTTGTAAAATCTCAAGTGCATGATTTTGGAGACAATATCAGCCCATCAATAACCAAGGAGCTAACTTATTCATCCATCAAACTTAAAAATATTCTGAACTACCCATTCAAAAAAGATGTCAAAAAGAAGAGAAAATGAAACACCATTCTTTTGCACCCCAGCTTACCTCACTGCATTTTTTTGTCTCTTTATTTCTCGTCAATGTACAGATCTGAGAATGATTAAGGAATGCAGTATTGCATGAAAACGCTAATGCATGTATTTCAGTAACTATGCAAGCCGCTAACGTAGAACGCAGAGCATGGCTGGTATATTCCATCGCTTAATTTGCACACCATTCAACTATTTAGACGTAGTGAATTACGGAGTACTTCATCTGTATCTAAAACAAAAGCATTACTCTAGAAAAACGCCTGTAAAAAAGTCGATAACATGCTTTTAGCAGTTTACCATCAGCGCTAAAATTTTGTATGTTTTTTCTAATGATTGAATTCTGCTGATCTGCGCTCTCTGGGTGCTCCTACCAAACATGGTAGGTCTTTGTTTTGGATGAGATGTTAAATATTTACAGTTGTACACCAGCAGAGACAACACTAAAATTATTATGTCTTTGTTCTTCCATTTATGTGTGTGTATGTATGTGTGTGTGAAAAAGCGTTCCATTAATCGTGAAAACAGTTTGTGAGCCCCCGTTTGAATTCTCTCTGCTGCATCGAAAATGTAGCTCATCGTATATAAAAGCAACTACAAAACATATAAATATATATATAAAAATATAAACATCAACGCTAAATGCAATAAGGAAAGATAGTACATTTGTAGTTTTATATAACAGTAAGTTATGAACAATGGCATTAAAATGTAAACGTTCAGTCGATACTTTTGTATTCTGTCATTCATTTTAAACATGTGAATTTTATTATTTTATATACAAAACAGAGAACTTCAAAACCCACTTTAGAAGTGTCTGCTCGTTTCCGATAACGTCATCAGTTACTAAACTCGTTGAAGTCTCCCTGCAGAAGTTTACTAAGCTTACAAAATGCTGAGCCCAGTTATTGTTGTGACACAGTTGTTACATTTTATAGTCGAAAAAATGTCCGCTGATAAATTCATCAATGATATCCTCTGCACGTTTCTGTGCAGGCGTTTTACCACTGAGTCAAGGTAACCACTGAAACTCACTGATGCTCTTAAAGGACGTCCTTTTCACTTTTTGTTTAGTTTCTGGACTCCCTCTGAAAACATTTCCCACATTACGAACATGAAACTAATGTTTTTGAAGCCTTAAGCCAAAATAATTGTACCGAAAGATTTTTCTTTGACGTTACAAGAACCAAGGAGCTGTTCTGAATGAATGTCATAAGTCTCATTCACATTTTTTTATGCTAACATAGAACACTATGATTATTAAGAAATAGCAGATTTACTTATAATTTTTCTAAACACATTGTTTGTATAATGTTTGTGAAATACAACATGTTGTGTTCATTCTGAGTCTTAATGTATTCACTTTAACCCAATTCATGTGATTATTTACATTGTCTGGATTGGCCTTTTTTTTTTTTTTTCTTTTTTTTTTTGACCAAAAAAAGCAAAGCCTTTATTCCAGCTTTTGCCTCTTTTTTTGTGTCTCTTTTATTTGTGCTTCGACATTCAGTAGTTTTAAACAAGTTTCTTCGACTGTGTCAAAGTCTTCTACATTAATTTATTCCTTTTTTATCACCATTTATGCACTTTTTATGTTGTTTTTTATTTCTCCAAAAAGACAAATGTGTATATACGTTGTTGGTTTACCCATGCAAGTACAAAAAGAAAAAATCTGATTAAAAATATTGAAACAGTTGTGGTGTTGTGGGTTTGTTTTGGGTTGTGTTGTCGGACTGTGTTTGAGCACTAGATGGCGCTTTTCTCTAACAAACAGCCTCTTTATGTAACTCCCGTACAGCACAGGTTTTACTTCAGTGGACTATAGAGACTCACTGATGAGAGATTAAAATAATGAGATTTGGTTGAAATTTTCGTAGCATTGATTGTGTCAGCACTTACATCTGCAAAATTCTCGTCATTTAGTCTCTGTGGAAGTGTTTTTATCTTATTTAAGCTGTTACAAATTTCACAGTGGCAGCATTAACTGCTGTTTTTTAATCAAAGATCCAGCTTCCATCCCCTTTAAATCCACATGGGACGGAAAGCAAGTGCCCAAATCTCTTCCTCCTTGTCTGGCTGCAGCGGAAACTGTATTATCTGACACCTCAAGGCTGTGCAATACATGAGCAGCTACAAATTTTTGGGCAGGATTATTATTTCAAGCTACTCCAGATTTGAGAGGGTTCTGGGATGTGCAGATGCCAGCAGGTCTGATATCAGTTTTTTTTTTCCTAAGAGAGGTGTCCACTTTTTCTTTACACCTATGGCTAAAGAGGGAAAAACTTTGTTAGACATCATTTTGAAGTCTTCCTTGCCTTCAGTAACTAGCAAAACTTTGTCAAAGTAATCCATGACAAGGACAAAGCAAAATCAAATGATAGTGTGTGAAAGCAAAGCAGCATAACCACATATACAGAAAATACAGATAAATCAGATTGGTGTGGTGTGACATGGAGGTAATCAGCCCAGGTTGCTTTGATAGTGGCCTTCAGCTCGTCTGCGTTACTGGGTCTGGTGTCTTTCATCTTTCTCTTGACCATACCTCAAAGATCCTGTCTTGGGCTTCAGGTTCGATGAGTGCACTGGCCAGTTAAGCAGCATATCATGGTCATTTAACCAGCTGTTGGTTCTTTTGGCAGTGTGGACAGGTGCCACATCCTTTAAATGAAATTGGCATCCCCTGAAAGTTGTCAGAAGAGGAAAGCATTTATCTACCAAGAGTAATCCCAGAAAGGGAAACTGGTGGACCAGTGAGGTTGTCCGATACCACAACTCCAACTCAAGTCCCTGAAAAAATCTTGTTGGTTCTGGTAGAAAGGTGTTTACATTCAGGTCTTTTCTGACCTCCAGACCACCTTCATTCCTTGTCCAGTTCGGATGATCACATAAACTTCCCAATTGGGATGACTAAAAGCACCTTCAATTGGGAGTTTTATGTGATCATCCAAACTGGACCATGGCACAAAGAAAGAAGGTGGTCTGTAGGAACATAGTGCTATAGTGGATTAAAGTTTGAACAACTACTAAAGCAACTCCCCATCATCCCTCTCACTGCTTCTCTCCACGTGCCGTCTTTGAGGCCTTTGCGCCCAGCTACTGTTTGGGTCGATTTGATTGGCATCAGCCTTCTGGCCATCTCTTGGCTGAGCTCCACCATCATTTGAAATATCCTTGTTAGGCGCAGAACGCCACTCACTCTCATTCTCTGCTGCTTTTAAACACAGTCAAAGCAGTCCTCTCTCATGATAATATCAGTCCCCCGCGGTACAGTGGAGTTACTTTAGCAATTCGCCAGTGGTTTTATCTCCTTTGTCTCCTCCTTTGACCCCACCCAAGAGAGTGCAGGAGAATCAATAATTATTGATCTCAGCAGGCAAGAGGAGGCGGTTGGAATTCAAGGGAGGAACAAGGCGAAGACAGAGACGGAGAGGTACGAGCAGAGAGGTGGGAGACCCTTAGCATAATATGCATGTGCTAGCACGGCTAAAGGTCACCAACATGGACCTGTCTATAGCAGCAGATTATGAAGTGTGTAGGCCTTCAGAGCAATGGTAGAATAGAGAGTTGGACCACAAGTGAGGTAGAGATCATTTTCGATCATTATGTTGGAGGCAATCTTCCTGTAGCAAGGCAAGAGGAGGACTGAGTGCATGAAAACAGCAAGATCTAGCTGTGTGCTGACATGTTAAACCTGCTGCTCCCCTATCAGCATTAATTTATCACGTTTCTCCTTGTAGCAGTCAATTAGCTGCCTGTTCTCCACTATCTACCGCTGAGCTTCATTCCACATTCACCCTCACACTGCCTGTGTTTGTTTTCCCTTTTCTCCCCGAGACCACTCAATCAACCTTCACAGGCTAACGTTCAAAGCAGGACAAGACAGAAACAGACTTCTGCTACCGAGAGGGAGGGTCGCTGGGGTTTGGTACAGCGTAGAGATTGACAGTTGAGGTCCCTTCCCCCAGGCGGGTCGGCTGTCGGACAGAACGAGCAGTGATCCCAGGGCTGGAGGATGAGAGGCTGTGTATCCTTTAGGGAAGAGTGTGTGAGTGCATGTGTGAGGCAGTGCCTTCCCATCATGAGTATCTGCAGACTTCGATCCAAGCACCTGAGGATCCATCAATGGCTCGACTGGTGAAAATTCAAAGAAAATAGGACTCTGCTTTTTTGTTTGCTTTACTGAATTTTTATTATTCTCTTCTGTCATTTCCTTTCCCTCTTTATCTCATCTTTCAGACAAAGCAAATACACCAAGATTAGCTCACAGAGAGATCGTCACTCTTACTGATTTGATCAAAGCATCCAGAACAGTGAGTTGATTTTAATATAGATGTGCACCCCCATGGACGTCCAATCAGAACTTAGTCATGGTGGTACACAGGTTTTTTCCTCTGTTATGAAAACAAAAAAAGAGGGATTTGTTCAGTATCCCAATAGCGATTTTGGAAGTTGATACTTAAGCTCATACTCCACTTTGAGGTGTGTGTGGTTGTTAGGTGTGTTTTCTGAAGGAAGTGCATGCATCTACAACCCCGATTCCAATGAATTTTGGATGTTGTGTAAAATGTAAATAAAAACAGAATACAATGAATTGTAAATCCTGTTAAACCTATATTCACTTGAATACACTACAGAGATGAGATGTTTAATTTTCAGACTGAAAAACAATCTTTTTTTTTATTATTATTATTTTCATATATTCACTCATTTTTAATTTGATGCCTGCAGCACATTCCAAAAAAGCTGGGACAGGGGCAACAAAAAACTGGGAAAACTAAGGAATGTTCAAAAACACCTGTTTGGAACATTCCATGGGTTAACAGGATAATTGGAAACAGGTGAGTGTCATTACTGGGTATAAAAGGAGCATCCCTGAAAGACTCAGTCATTCACAAGCAAGGATGAAGTGAACTTTGTGAACAACTACATTAACAAATAGTCCAACAGTTTAAGAACAATGATTCTCCACATACCATTGCAAGGAATTTTTGGATTTCATCATCTACAGCCCATAATATCATCAAAAGATTCAGAAAATCTGGAGAAATCTCTGCATGCAAGAAGCAAGGCCAAAAATCAGGCAGCACTGCATTAAAAACCAACATCATTGTGTAAAGGATATTACCACGTGGGCTCAGGAACACTTCAGAAAACCGTTGTCAGTTAACACAGTTCATCACTACATCTACAAGTGCAAGTTCAAACTCTACTATACAAAGCCAAAGACATATATCAACAACACCCAGAAACACCACTGGCTTCTCTGGACCCGAGCTCATCTGAGATGGACTGATGCAAAGTGGAAAAGTGTGCTGTGGTCTGACGAGTCCACAAACATAATTTTTGGAAACCATGGACATCGTGTCCACCAGGCCAAAGAGGAAAAGGACAATCTGGATTGTTATCAGCACAGAGTTCAAAATCCAGCATCTGTGATGGTATGGGGGTGTGTTAGTGCCCATGGCATGGCTAACTTGACCATCTGTGAAGGCTCCATTAATGCTGAAAGGTACAAGTCTGTCCTGCTTATTTCAGCAAGATAATGCCAAGACACATTCTGCACGTGTTACAACAGCGTGGCTTTGTAGTAAAAGAGTGCAGGTACTTGACTGACCTGCCTGCAGACCAGACCTGTCTCCCATTGTAAATGTGTGGCACATTATGAAGCACAAAATATAACAATGGAGACCCCCAGACTGTTGAGCTGTTGATCAAAAAATCTTTTGATCATCCAGAACTAAGTGGCTCAGAAGTAGGCCAAGTTATAACTGAGGCAGAGTTATGACCATTATTTTAAGATAATGGTTATCAGTGCAGAAGAGCAGCTTAAAAACTGTGACTAAACTGAAATATGGTGTCAGTGAGTATAATATCTGAAGATGGTGAGCCCAAAAAAACTGTCTGTCAGGGAAAAGCTTATCGCGGTACTCAAAGTGGTCACTGAGTGTGAGCAAGCAACTGAAAAATGAATCAAAGGCATGTATAGTAGTGACTTTCTTTAAGAAGTCTTTGTAAATGTGGATACAAATCAGAGTTAGGTACTTCTAAGGCCATTAAAACAAGAAGAAATAGAGATCGTGGCCGTTTTTTAACATAACAAGAGGGTGAAACAACATAATTGACGAAGAGGGACTTAGAACGGTCACATCTGGCAGTAAAATCTGCGTCACTGCTCTGTTAAGAAGAAAACAGACCCAGTGGTTGGTAAACAGGGATAATGGGCATACAAGCTCACTACACCTGGCACTCAAAGAGCTGCTAAGCTTCACCTAAAGTTACTGCGCTGCAATTTCCCACCATCAGACACCTGTTTGATTGTTTACGAAGACGAAAGCAGAGTCCAAACTTTCAAAGACAGATACGCACTCAGCACTTGCCTATTAAATACTAAACACCTCATTTTACAAGTCATGTATCTGAGAGTAGTTGGACCTTTGCCATCACAAGAATATTTTACTGCTTTAAAAAATGCATATCCACATTCTGCAAAGAGACCTCCATATTATGAGATTAACAGGCAATAAGAAGGGGAAAACTCTGCATGAACCGTTTTATATTAAGCTTTTCTACTGGCACAAAAGCCTTGCAGGATCCATATTTTAAAGCTCCAGCACTCATGAATCCCTTTTTATCATGATACATGGTTTCATGAGCACAGCAGCTAATAAGGATTTAAAACCAGATGCCCCCATAAGCCATTTCAGCATTATTTATTTATGAATGAATTTTCTCCAACTGTGCTAATATGTCCCCTGGCTTAAGGAAATGGTCTTATGTATTTGTTAGGCTTGCTCTGGGATTTTTTATTACCTGTCGTATCTCTAAAAGTATCACTTTATCATTCGGTGTTATTTCTGTTCCCCTTTAACCTCCTTTCCCTCACAACACAGTCGTGAAACACTAAACCTTACAGGGGGTAAAAGTTGTGCCTCCACATAAATGATCTCATTTTGAGTTGCTGCATTTTAAAACCTGAAATGGAGATTTGATGGTGTACATTTGGAAACAAATGTTATATATTGCATACGAAGGCCAGTGGGGACATGAGGAGTGCCCAGTATCTGAATCTGCATTTATTATTAAAAAAAAAGAGCATCATTCATATTTGAATCCATTTCCGAATAAATAAACTTTTGTTAAATATCATAAAAAACAATATAAATGTGCAGTTGCTGTTCTCCAATAAGCTATCATTATTATTGGCTTGTCTAAAACCCCTTTGAGGTAGTTACTCTTGATCTATCTTGGTAAAGACCAGGTCCTTTATTTGTACCAGGCTTTTATATGAAGCAGGCTTATATTTAAGACCTTTATATTAAATTATCTTTAAGTGAGAAGTAAAATGAATCATACTTTAGTACAAAAACTGTGTGCCAGTGCTGTTAGCGTATAGTTAAAAGAGCCATTATACATTCATTTGGAACAAAATATTCTCCTTCATATGAAATTAGTCTTACAGCTAAAGAAAAATAAAATGTACCCACACCAGCACAAACAGCCCCAAGCGGTTTTAGTGAAATATTAACTGTCTGCTGAGAATCTGTTGAGAATTGCAAGTCTTTCCAGGTCTGTCCTCTGACGGAGAAGAAAACTTTAAAAATGTCTATCTGTTGGATTTAAGTTGAAAAATCTAAACTGATAGGCTCCAAAGAGGGGTAATGTGCTTTTTTTAAAGGCTTTACACCGTCCCTCTGGTGTCCCCATAGAAGCTTTACAGCTCAAAAAATAAATAAATAAAATAAATCCTATTTTTCTCACACTGGTGTTTTAGAAAACCCTTATTTCAGCCTCTGTCAGAAACGCAGCTGCTGTCACTTTAAGACTTCCCATTCCACAAATCCCCATCTTTCTGATTAGCCAGCTTTCTGTAGGCCTGTTGGGGAAAGAGCTATGGGCATACCTTGGTGTTGGAGGCCCATCCCTTAAACTCCAACGAGTCATGAACCTGTTATGAAGATCCTTTGGTGACAACATCATCATTTCAGCAAGTCTAATGAAACTCTCATGTTGTTTTAGAACTGACTCTTTTGAGCAGCTTACAGACTGATTAAGGGATTTATTTCTAAACAAGTGAGCATCCAGCATTATTACTTCAAATCCATGTTTAAAATATGGTAATGCATCATACCTCCTCTTTAATGAAACAGCCTCAAGCAGAAAAATCCGATTAGTTTACATAGAAAAGTCAAGTCTTTCTGGATAAAAAGCTCATTGTTTCTGAACACATATGTTACCAAAGTAGAAACACACTTCGGTGCATCTTCATTCACTCCTGAGACATCCCTCCAGACGCGCATCCAAAGTGAGCTTGATGGTTAGCCTGTCAAAGAGCAGGCTAGCACTGCTGTATGACTTCCCATGGTTATAAGCAGAAAAACACACACAACACAATAATAACACTGAACTCTTACTGAATGATCTAGAACGATCAAAAAAAGCCCGATTCTCCCATAATCCACCTTGATGGAAACCCCCCCCTGGATGAGCAGTCCGCGCTCTATCTCTCCTCCCTCTCCTCTTGTCTTCCTGCCACATCAGTAGGGAAGGTTTACTCACTATGCCTGGTGATCACCTCTTATTTGACATCTTTTTACTTCATCCTTAAAGTAAACATTTTTAAGCATTTCTATGAATTTAAGATTTAAAAACCTATCCAAGACTCAGCACCAGTCCAGGTAACGGCTATATAACATTTAAAAAAAAAAAAAAAAAAATCATAATGTTGCGCCGAAGCATCTCCACGTCTTTATGACCCTGATGTGAATGCAGTATTCCCCTTATATCCCAATCCATCCAGCTAAAAGAGAGACCTTAAAACACTTTGAAGGGGATTCATCATTACTTCACTTCAGCACTACATTTACACTCTTAAAAAGAGAGAACATGTTCAGGACTTCTTTAATCTGCAAAACTGCCTCTGCTGAAGTGTGTTTGCTGCTTTAATGTGGACCAAAGTGTCGTCCTTATGGGATCTCTGCATCTCCCTCAGTTTTTACACAAGCTTGAGAACACTTGCGCCGTCTTTGAGAGATGTCAACAGCTGGAGCGCTTTAACCTTTATGTAACATCTCCCATGCAAAAGATTTTCCAACAGTGAGCATTATAAAACAAGAACTGCACTGGAGATCGTGTCAGTGATATCGCTGTAAGTCCCTGTCACCTAATGGCCTTGTGTCATGTTCATGAGAAGGAAAGGAAACAACCTTTCTCAGCGCTCGGTTAATTAACAGCAAGCAGAGGCCCCATCACACTCTGAAGACTGTCCTCTCCACCAATGAGAATAATAATGAAGCCAGGAGAATGAATTATAGATCATGCTATGGACTCTGAAGGATAATATGAGCGCGTTAGCACGTTGTATTTGGTGACCATTTAGAGGCACTTTTGCTGCTTTCATTGCCCACAGAAACTGACTAATAAGAGCGCTCACGATGCTGTAATGAGTCAGCCAAGCGTTGGCTTTAACCAGAGCGACACCCTTTGCCAGAGCCCTGCTGCCTCTGCATTTATGTGTGTGTGTGTGTGTGTGTGTGTGTGTGTGTGTGTGTGTGTGTGTGTGTGTGTTTTCTATAAAGCTCTCCTTCAATTCCCTAAAGTCTCAGTCTGTTCTTTCAAACAGCTTTTATTCTGCGATAAGCTGAATTGTTAATTCAGATTCTTTAAAAAGCTTAAATTTTGCCATCTCATTGCGAGGATTTCTTGCGACATAGATCCTAGGAGGGAGAAATGCATGATTAAAGGACACACGGTTCAGTTTAAAAGAAACATGTACGACATGAAAGAGAATTTCAAATTTGGAGTTTCTTTCATGGTTTAGGGGTTTTGAAACATTTCGTCCCTGGTGATTAGTAATGTATTACCTCTCATTCTAAAAGATCTCTGACCTGAATATGACAGCTTTTATCTTCCCCACTGAGCCGCAGTGTCCTAAAGAGTTCATTTAGCTGTTGGGATGAGATGAGATGGAGCCCTCAAGAGCGGGGGAAATATTCACCGTGGTTAGCTTCTTATATGGTTGGAAATGTCAGCAGTGACTTTGAGGCGAGCAGTTTAAGTCTCCCTCCATAATTATGATGTAAGGAAACGTTAATGAATAAAATATAAAACTGCGCCTTGTGTGTGTAAACTTGCGGAGGCTCGCAGCAACTCATGAGGGTCTTAAAACTCTTATTTTCATGCATTTTTAAATAGGGCAAAAATAAAGAGACACGGAAAGAAAACAAAGCAGAATGAACTCCCACAAAAAGTCTTTACATGTTATGCAGAGGCAATTTAGAGCAATTTATTGTGGCTGGAATCCAGCAGCCCTCCTCCAGCACCTCTTTTATTTTCATAGAAGATCCTGTGACAGTAATGAATCATAGTTAAGAGCATACTGCAGTGTAAGCTCACAGTTTATCAAACAGTCAGCAGCTCATTGCTTTTGATCCTTGGGAACGTCATTGTAATAGATTACAGTCCAGCGTGTTGATAGCTCTTCGACCAATCCTTCGCTGGAATCCTACATTGCATACTGGAGATTTCCACGCACGCGGGCAGGCTCAGAGGACGACAACAGCAACAACAACAACAACTAGCAAATGTACCCGAGGAGCCTTTCTTTGGATTGTGAATACAGTGACCTTGCCTCATGTTATCCTTGTGAGTGTTGAGTTCTAGTGCTGAAGGCAGGAGTTTAATCATTACATTCTTTTGTCTCAGGGACAGGTGCGCTCTGACATCCGGGTGAAGGACAAGATATGTTTGGGGAGACTTATCAGCTCTCACACAGGAGCAGAACGCTTTCAGCTTCCAGCTTGGGCATCATTTATCATCAGATGATTGATATTTTTATCTGGGGCGAACATGGGGTCATTCTTTTTGAATTCCTCTCTGTATCAGACATTGACGTCGTAGCAATGAGACAGGATAGGATGATGTTGCTGATCAGGGTGCATAATAAGTATGGGTAAGATTTGCAACCCTGAAAATAAAGCCATGGAGATATTGTTGGTAAAGAATGGAATAGGAGAAATGTTGTACAGGCATCATGAGGTTCTCCAAGCTAAGTACCTTTTATACCATTCATGCCTCATTATAGAAAGTGAATAGAAAGGGACGTGAACAAAATGTACAAGGGTTATGCTGCTGTGGCATTTTTTTTTATTAATCATTTTTCTTGAAAATGCTCCCTTGAACCATCAGAACTTGGTTTTCTGATCATGTGTGCTGTACTGATATTTCATCATATGGCATCAAATCTATGGAAGACACTTTGATCGGTTTGTTGATTAGTTTGTTCAATGTCAGAGTGATTGGTCTGTGTGTGTTTTGGATCTGTGTATAAATGATCTGTCAATTTTAAGATCTTAGTCCTGAGTTTAACACGTAGAGATCAGTTGCTGGATAGAGGAACAGAGCTATCAAATGTGAGGATGAACATCTGATTTTAGGACGTTGGCAGCAGCGGTCTTCCTGTCTTCACCCCACAGGGAACCAGAGTAATGTTCGGCTAAAATGTGGTTGAAAAATATTCAAATTTTGGATCACATGTTCTTCGTCGATCTTGCTTCACCCTCAATGACCTCAAAGACCTCAGATATCTACAGTGGTACAGAAAAGGGGGAACACTTTGGTGTCTATAGCTACTGGGAATGTAAGAACTTGATTCCTTTCTAATGCTTGTTGCATTTTTGTTTGCAAAATTTCCTTGAATGGTTAACAAATTTGCAGCGGACAGAGCGATGGGTGACTTTTTGTATCTTGGCAATATTAAGTGCCAGAAATAAGCGCTCTAAAACTGAGATTGTGGGCACTGAAGGGTAAAACAAAAGCGTTTGCATTTGTTATCTAGGTTTGTATCATGTTTGCACTTTTTTAGGATCTGCTGCACATTTGCTTTCATTACCTATAACACACTGTTGGTTTCTCCAATTGAAAATCTTTTGCTTCTGTTAAAAATAATCTGTTTAAAAATAATCAAAATAACATTTACATTTGCACCAATTATTGTACCCCATGTGCGCAAGCACGGCTTTGCAGAGGTCGACATACAGTATTTGACTTAGGGGAATCTATAACAGCTTTTTATGGGGGCAAACATTTACACCAACAGTGTTCTTACCGAGGCTTTCTTTATTTCTAAATGGTCCCACATTATGAAATGAAACCTTTAATAAACAATTGATTTACGCCTCGTTTCGCCTTGATAACGACCATCTGAGCCATTTCTCTGCAGAACTGAATGTATTAAAACTGTGTCACATTCTGGCATGTGTGAAACTGTTTAGGAGCACGTTGCAGCCACCAGCTGTCCATCAACCATGCGCGGTGTGAGAATCAAACATGAAAAAAGTGTTTCACAGATTGAAAAGAACAGCATGCAGGAATGGATGTTGAACAATGAGATCTTTTTATTGCATAACATACAAGATGCTCAGTTTTCCTCTACTGATGTGCACTGCCAGGGATGATGTGGCTGAGCTCATCCATACCGGTCAAAGCCTCTCCTCTAATACGGAGGGGCTTTGATGGAGATACTGAAACTGCAACAAAGAAAAGTCAGCAGCCAGTGTAGTCTCTGGATAACTTGGCTGAGGCGGGGAAATAAAACATGAAACAAGAGCATTTCTGTTTTAGGGGAAGAACTAGTGCTGCTACTTGTGAAACATAAACTTCGGAGTCACAACTGTGAGTTTTAGCAAGTTTGTGAATAGGCACACCCCCATCAGCCACTTAAAGGTAGGGTTGGTAATCAGATTTAGGTACACTTTTTGTTATACTGGTTAAAATGATCTTTATGTCCCGATGGCAATCAATGCATGCTGTGTCTTTGAAACAGAGTGAAAAATATTCCGCTGTCTGCAGCAGGATTAAACCTGGGAAAACACCAACCAATCATAGTGTTTGGCACCCAATTTGTTAAACCAATCAAATCTCAGCCCGCCTCCTGCGCGTACAATTAGTCTGCATGCACTAGCCCTGATTCAGTGCAAATGGACCAAATGGATGGTAAATGGACCAGTACTTATATAGCGCTTTTCTAGTCTTCCCATGACCATGATGGATCCAAGTACGCTGGAGAGTGGCAGAAGAACGATAACTGGTAACGTAGTGCAAACAAAAACGATGTGCTGAGGACCGGTTTGAGTCTGTGGTTTTGAATCAGTCACGATCATATGATCGTGTTTCACAATGTTCGTGCATGTGAGGAGATGCTACTTTCAAATTCATGCTAGTTTTCTATGACTACCATCCATGCCTTTAATTAGGTTGCAAGTATGTAATCAGCCAATCACATGGCAGCAACTCAGTGCATTCAGACATATAGAGTGGGTGAAGTTCGAACTGAGTATCAAAAAAGGTGATTTAAGTGACTTTGACTGTGACATGGTTTTTGGTCTGAGTATTTGACTAACTGCTGATCTACTGGGATTTACACCCAGAGCCATCTCTTGGGTTTCCAGAGAATGGTCTGAATAAAAGAGGAAATATCCAGTGAGCAGCACTTCTCTGGGCCAAAATACCTTGTTGATGCAAGAGGTCAGAGGAGAATGGATAGACTGTCTGAAGATGACAGAGAAGCAACAGTAACAGTAAAACCAACGACACCTTAAAGTAGAAGACCACACCAGGGATGAGCCTTGGTTTTTGCTGCCAGGTTCAGATGGTGGGGTCACAATTTGATGTGAACAACATGAAAACATGGATCCAACCTGCCTTGTATCAACGGTTCCCCTTTGGGATGTGGTGGAACATGAGATTTGAATCATGGTTGTGCAGCCGACAAATCTGCAGCAGCCGTGTAAGGCTATGTGAATATGGACCAAACGTAGCATGGGAGCTAACGGCAATAGGGTGCAACACACAGGGTAAGAGAAATCCAAACATGAAGGATGAATGCTAATGCATGGTCAGCATGCCAAAATATAGGACTTGCTTTATCAATGTAGTCAGAAACATGGCAAGTAATTGCTCGTGTCATGTCTAAAACTGGTTTCCACTATCCTAAGTGAAAAAAAAAAATTACTAGGGATCAATCACCTCAGGTATAAAGGATCTGAATACATCTCACACTGACATAACAGGTAATTGCTGCATCTTTTCAGTTACAGCAAATGCGCACAGTTGGTGGAATGCTGTCACTTATGCGTAGATACTCTAAGTATGTATCAGACCTGTCAGATCCAGATGTGCCTCACATCACATCACACCAGAGGCTGATGCATATTGTCTCTCTGTGCGTAATGACTGATTAGAAAGATAAGAGAAAACTTCCCCACCTGGCATGCAATAAAAGCTGCTTTATTAAGTGTCATCATATCCCAAGACCCTTCTGCCAGGTATTATCAAGCCCCCCGAATGCAGCAAGACAGTCAATCCCACCCCTGCTGTGCTCAGCATAAGGATATGTGGGAGCAATCTAAAAAGCTGCTCCGCTAACTGAGACAGAGCATCCATAGAGCTCCGTTCCTGGGAGCATATAATTTCCCATTTCAGCATATTGGCCTGTTCTGTAATTAATCTTAATTTCAGGGCAGGAGGTGGCAGGGGAGGGTGTTATATGTGCTTCAGAGATTGGTTTTCCGTCAGTGTGGACCTGAATTCCTGTCTTTTAATAAAGAAGAAAAGAGGGAATTGAGCACAATCGCCTGCCACGTACGGAAAGTGAAGAGGCCGTAGGAATGATTTGCCGCATCTTTTGGGATTCTGGTGCATGAGAAAGTGGAAATAAGTTTGGATAACATATTATGCTGGCTTCCTGGCTATCAGACTCCTCCATAGGCGATGATTATAAAGCTGTATTTAGTCTTTTTAAGTGTAGTTTATTGTGTCATAAATCACCACTGGTTGTATTAAATTGTTTCCCCAGAGAAAACACAGGAAAATACTTGAAACAGAGGTGTACACTCACTGCTTTATGATTATCACAGCAACACAGGCCTGAAAGCACCTTTTTCATTATAACATGGCAGGAAGAAGAATCATCACAATGTTTCTATCGGACAGTTTGGCTCATGTGCAAAATTACCGATGCATCACTCTTAATAATATAATACAATGTACAACATTGAATCCACTTTAACTATCATTTGCATTACTACTGTTCCTTATAAATAATTCAAGTTACTATTAATGTTATTACTTATCTTTATATTAGTTATTATTATTGTTTTATGTAAGGGAACATTATTTTTCTTGAAAAGCTTAAATTTATCAATATTACAATGTTTTATAGTTCATCGTGATTGCCGGTTTTGCTCTTCTGGTTGAACATTCTGTTTACATCAACATTGAAACCACAAAGTGGCTGATGTTAGCCTAGCTGTCATACCCACTCCGAAAAATGGCTTTTAAAAGCAAAAAAAGTGACGTTTGATGTTTTAAAAAAATGTTTACACTGAGCCCTGTCTAGCGTTAATGATTTCACACAAGTTGTTTGGGGCTAGCTTGCTGGTGGTAGCAACAAGAAATCAATAACCGCAACACCCATCAGCTTCTGAAGAAACAGGTGGATAGCCTCATTTCTCAAGACTGGGGGATTTCCATCTGTATCACATAGGGATGGGCTTTTCATCCATCTTTAAATACACTCATTGATTTAACTGTCATTCATTTTAATAACTACAATACTGAGTGCCATATTTGCTCAATAATCCTGGTGATGAAATTTCTTTCAGGATTCATAAAGTTCCACCTTTTCTATTTTTTTTGTTTACTCTCCTTGTTAGAAAAGCAGATGTTTGTGTCATTTTTGATCGGTCAGACTTAGCTTTCTGTTACAGTATTTAAAGCTAAATCAGGCCGTTAATATCAGAGGAGACAGCTGTTTACATTTGAAAAAGAAAGAACAAGGCAAAGTAAAGTCAGACTCTGCAGCTTAGACCGGTATGGCTGCCCATGGTAATACAGTATCTATTTTCTGTTCACAGGCAGAAGCCTAATAGATGAAATGTGGAATGAAATATGGCTGCGAGCTCAGGGACTGAAGTCAAATTGGTATTTATGTTTAATTGTGGCAATTTATTTATTCAAATGTGCGAAAGAACACAGCGTGCCGTAGGAATTCCCGTCAGGTATTTTTAACGACCCTGAGCTAAGAGGGTGCAAAAGAATGCTAATGAGGGCCGGGTGGTAAATACACTGAAATCACACTTTAAAACTGTTTTTATACATTAGGAAAGACTGCTGGGATTTTCTTTTAGATTGAATATGGAATCAGTTGCTCAGTCGTAAGCCTGTCTGAGGCCAGCTCTTCTTGTTCTGCCTCACTCTGAATAATGAACGTGTTTTTAAATTTCACAAAGATAATTATGCTGATCCTGGCACAAGATGACTGCTTCTTGTTCTCCGACTTCTTCCCAAAGTCTCGAGTTCAAGCTGGAAATCCTAGCAACATGTTTAAAATATCAAGTGCACTCGCTGTAATGGGGCATATTTGCATTGATGGACTCGCTGTTATTTCTCTCGGGTGATATGCAGGATATGTCGCGTGGGATGTATTAACTTTTCACCTCGCTCTGTCTCTTTCCGCCTCTTCTTCCCTCCCTCCTTCTTTCATCCCTCATCCGCAGTTGTCAGCTGATTTGACACCATCTCTTAAGTCGCTGTGGATCTTGGAAAATATTCCTCGCTCAGCAGCTACAGATGAACTGATCCTCACACTTTGCTGCTGTGCAGAGGATGGGTGAGTATGTCAGATACCTATACCATTATACACACACACACACACACACACACACACACACACACACACACACACACACACACACACACACACACACACACACACTTGGCATAAAACAACACTGCATGAGCAAAAATAAAAAATAAAAAAGTTTGACAAATAATAGAAAACGCCTGTTCTCCTGCTCGACTTAAACAAGAAAACCTTTCTTGTCAGAGAATCAAACTTTCATCATCTTTTTTCGTCAAAGTGAGTCTAACTCCATCAAAAGAGACTTAAAAAACAGCCAGGGCAACGTCAGGGCTGAGGTTTGCAGCTTTAGAGTTTAAAACTGATCTGAGATGTTTTAGTATTTATTATCAGCACTGACACACAGAAACATTTAGAAACTATGTCATGATGTCTCAGGAATGATACTCATGTTATTTGTAAGAGGTTAGATTTATTTTGAAATGTTCAAAAGGAAGTTACAATAAAGTTATTTACCTGGTGTCATGTAACCTGTTGGACCATTGACCCAAGTGTGCCACCCGTGCCTTAGCCGGAGAAGCTACACATTCAAAAATGGTAATAAAGACTGGTTTAGTTCACTTTAGGAAAGTTTAAATTTAGTTATGTTTAATGGACATATGTTTAGTTTTCAGAGTAGGGAAGTTTGGTGAGTTAAGGTTATATTTTATGAGGTTTGTTTAGTTTAGGTTTTAGTTAAGTTTACTTTAGTTAAGTTTAGTGAAGCTTAGATTTTGTAAGGTTTACTGAAGTTTCCCGGTCAGGCTAAGCCTGAATGGTGGACATGGGTCTATCCTGTCCCCTGTCGAGGCCTATCCTCTCTATCCTGGGAACACCACCTGCAGGACGAGCAATAGAATTCTGATGCATTTTGAATTGGGCAGTAGTCAAAGGTGGAGGCCTTGGCGGCCTAATCCCCGGTTATGGAAACTAGCTTTTTGGAGAGGGTTCGAAGCACGGACATCCAGGGCTCAGAGTAGAGCTGCTGCTCCTCCACATCGAGAGGATCCGGATGAGGTGGTTCAGGCATCTAGTGAGGATGCCTCATGCACACCTCCCTGGGAGTTGTTTCGGGCATGTCCATCTGGGAGGAGACCTCTAGGTAGACCCAGGACACAATGGAGAGATTATATCTCTCAGAAGGCCTTGGAATGCCCCAGTATCCCCCCAGAGGAGCTGTTGGAAGTTGCCAGAGAAAGAGGTCATTCGTCTTCACAGATAACATTGTGCCCCTGCAACCCGGATTTGGATAAGCAGCGGAAGATGGATGGATGGATGGTGTTTTTCTTTTTTTTGGCCCTAGAGTGTTTTTTTTTCTTAGAATTTGGAAAAATGTACAACAATTTTTTTAGCGCTCATGCTTAATTAAGAATAAACTTTATCAAGAAATGGGACTGGCTTCAGAAGGGAAAATATATTTTAAAGATTTCCACCCAAAAATGTGTAAGCCAGAATTTGTTGGTATTAACATGAAAAATTGGGAGAAAATCAGGAGAAGTTACAAATTGGGAGTTCAGTGGGAGATTTCCTATCAAGTTAGGAGCTGCATTTCACCAGTCAAACTAGCTTTTTGAAGAAATCCTGCGATCCTGTTGAAAGTGTAAATAAAATGTGTCCCCTCCGATTTGTCTTCAGAATAAACTTTCAGTTTTGGCATTCCACTACAGCATATGGAAGGGCAGGGAGTGCCTAGAACACAGATAACACACAGATAATGAATTCTTTTTGAAGAGAGTGGATCTAACGGAAGTGCGGCTAAGTCATTATTTCCAATGTAGCATCCACCAACTTTCGGACGCAGTTTAGTCAAAGTCAAGGTTTTCATACAGTGACCAAATTTCCCCTCATACACCAGACTCTGCTGTAGAATCTATATTTTCATATTAAAGAGAGGGGAAATGTCTTAGTTGACAGAACTGTTTAACAGAAACAGAAATGATTGCAGGAGAAAGAGTGACTTCTGCCTTCGGTCCTTTGCTGCATGCCATCCTCACATTGTGCACATTTTGACCACAGAGCAACATTAGCTCCCTGTGATCTTGTAGGTACATAGGATTTATGCCTTTTATTGGAATCCTGCACAGTTTTCACACAACAGGTGGCTGATGTGTGGTACAAACCTCACACTGAAGCTGTCAATCATTTAGGTTAATAATGATTATTATTTGCCAAACACAGTAAGAAACAGACTACACCGCTTTCAGTCTGTCTCTCTAATAAATCATAAAACGTGGAATTACCTCTACAAATCCTGTTTTAAAGAAAATATAATAAGACATGTACTCTTGATGAAAAATTACCCCCCAACACTTCGATTAAGTTGCTCCCCTCAGGGTTTTTTTTTCCAGCCTGTTTTTAGTTGCAGTCTGACAGGGCCGAGGCGATGTTACACTTGATTGTTTCTGGGGGCAGTGGCCCGTCCGCCTTCGCTCCATGCCCAGCCAACAAACAGCGTGTCACTTGGACATGTTATTCACCAGACTGTTGCTATTCTGTAACACCAGACTGGAGTGCAGTGGACCAAGCTTTCATAATAACAGTTCTACAAAATGAACGTCTCGGTTATTTTTCTGCTGTCAAATGAAATAAAGGCATTTTGTCTCATCACTGCTGTACAGAATAATCTGTGAAACATTCTTTAAAATTGAACATAAGACAAGCATCATATTCATAATAAGAATTGGGATAATGATGTTTGTGATGTGCACACTGTTTTTGTACTACCTCTGCCCACATGTAGCCTGAAGCAGCAGTCAAACAATTTCACTGTCATTGGCCTAAACGATGCTCCTGAGTCTGAGTCTGTTTGAAGGTTTTGGCAGTCAGGAATAAAATGAGGACGATGACAACAGTCACATATAATTTATTTATTCATATTCAAAATGGTTTATTTGTAGACTGTTTAAATAATGGACATAGTCTGCATGACTTCACGCATTTGTTTTGTCGCCCAACAATGGCATTGGCCACATTGGAAATGCTGATCTCAGCTGCCAACTTGGACAACTTGACCACCTGTCAGTCAGCTCAGTCAGGCCCCTGATTGTGCAAATAAATCCACAAGTCTTAGTCTTAGTATAATCCTAACACAAAAACACTCAGTGTTCATTGAAACATGGGACCAAGTTGAACTTCCTGTGTTTTTGGAGCCTGCCTCTGGAGGACACTTAAGGAACTGCATTGTTGTTGTTTTTTTTCCCAATTTGGGCACTTGAGGCACTTTGAGGGCCTGGTTCACTAAAGTGAGTCAGCATGTTTAAATTTTTCAGTGACCAAAACATTGATTCCACCCTGTGGTGACATTACACATAATAAAGCCCGATTTAAAAAAAAATCTTTAAAATGAACTTCTTACATTTTGGTAGTTCACTCCAGAATGTATGCTGGATATAAACTGTGGAACTTTTTTTATACATTCATAAAAAAGCCTCAAATAAATAAATAAATAAATAAGAATAAAATAGAATAGAATAAAATAGAATAAAATAGAATAAAATAGAATAGTGACTTAAAGTTGTTGTTAATTAATTAAATAAGTACTTTGATCTTCACACAACCACATGACTTTAGGTTATAAATCATTCATGTTCAGAAAGGCTAAATGAGGGATTAAAACAAAGGAGGATCAACGTATCAAAGTTTTGGCAAACAAAACTGAGGTCTGTTATTGTTAAGCACACTGCTGGATTAGAGTCTCATTAATTCTAAAACATGCTGCTGGAATCGCTCTCTCGCTTGTCTCTTTTGTGGTCGACTCTAGCTGATATCTGAAGTGAAAAATAACTCCACTAATGAAGATAAAACCATTTCAAGGCCCATTGGCTGTGTGCTAATTTACCAAAGACTGAATGAGTAGGAGGTTAATCAAGAGATTTCAAATCTCACTTCAATACAATGCAACTATGATGCTAGAAATGCTTCAGTGTTGCTCGTTTTGCTGGGCAATTAAACACAATCATGACCATTAGCCTTAGGAGAACGCTAATTCAAATAAGGTTGAATGTAGTTTAAAACATAATGGTTGCAATTAGGAAACATTCATCATTTTTATTAGAATGAAAAGTTTGTTTTTCTTGGAACTGAATTTCTTTCTATAAAATGACCCTGGATATTGAAATTATTAACAGTGACAAGCTCTGTGAGGGTCACATTTCTGCTTTTATGTGATTGATGTCTGAATTTTTCCAACAAGAAATATCGACACAATTATACAGCAAATTAGAAGAGAAAATAATTGATAAAAAGAAGTAATTATTTCCTTTATTGGTTGAAGCTTTTTAAAATGTCCTTCTACTTTTCTGGATATCGAGATTAGTATGGTGGCTAAAGCCCAAGCACCAGTAATGATCAGTCAGTATTGTCCTTGCAGCTCGTCATGGGCTCTCCCTCCTGCTGGCAGTAAAGGGTGCCACAGATTTTGAGAGAGATACACTGCTTTAAAGAAAAAAAACCTAACACATAATGTTCATCATGCATGCTGCAAGCCACAGCACTTGTGCAATCAGAAGTGTGAAGCTTGTGCAAATGAGCAGCTTGTGTGTGGCTGGTGAGCAGTCAGAGAGCTGCGATCTGAATCCCAGAGCCGAGCCATCTGATTGTTCCTGCAGGCCAAATGTGTGTGACACATAAATATTCAATTACAGATAGAAACATGGCAGTTTCAGCAGATCTGCATCTGCTAGATATTGATTTTAAACCAAAGACCCATCCTTTTTGTGCCCATAAAGCGCACATGAAAAATCTTATGCCATGTCTCAGATTTTAATATTCTTTTCGATGCTTAAAGGGGTGAAATGATAAGACAGTCTTTGTATCTGAGCGCTCAGATGGAGACATTTTCATTCACATCAAATAAAAGTGTTTGGTGCACATACTGTTGGGTGGATATACAGCCTCTCCAGCCTGTCCTGTTTCCTGAACATGAAGAGCACTGATTCCAAACCAGGCAGGGAGTTTTTTGGTTTCCAGACATGAGGCGGCTCAAGGTCCTGCTTGTTCTTTCCCGCCTGTGAATGAAATCAAATCTGAAGGTCAAAGGTTAACTCAAAGCGCAGACTCGGCTGGTCTCTGCAGGGGTCGCTCGCTCTGAACTTGAGGACCTCTGTGGAGGAACCAGCCTTCTTCTTTGAAGTGAGTGAAGTCTGACCCCTTCAGAACTGTTTCTGATGCTTCTATAAATCACTCACTGGCCCTTGTCCAGGCCTATGCTGCAGAGGACCACACTTCATCATTGACAACAAACAGCTTGAGCATAATGGCTGTAACAAGTTTGGAGACTTGGACCGGTCGAAAGAAGAGGAAAAGGAAGCCGCTGAAGTGTTGTTTGTCAAGCTTGGCCCACAGCACATACACTGACCTTTAGCCTCTCAGCTGAACACTCAGCTTAACTTGACTTCGCTGCCGCTCTCCCTGCCTTGGTCTTTTTTTGTATTCACATCAAAGATAGTGACGGTGTGCTCTCCCCATTTCAGACTTTGTTTTTCAACATGTGGAAAGGCAGGGAGCTCCAAGAACCAAATATGTTTATTTATATTTTTTCTGTGTTGTTTATCGTGTCTATTTATCTAAAATTTAGATCCCCGCTTCTCCACATCCACAGCCATTCCCTCATTTGCTATAGTAGTGTTGCAGGAGAGCTGAACGTCTTTAATGGCCGTCTTACGTTTAGCAAGGATATGACTTACGTGATAGGAAGCAATAGTTGCAGCCTTACGCTGGGTCTTCGGTTTGGTGTATATTGACCGCCGTACTGCAAGCTGTGCTTTCAAATCCCACACTTTAATGGCGTTTTTGCAGGGAAGTCCGTCTCATAGCTCCAGTGTACTGTTTTAAAATGCTGCTCCAGATTCCCTTTCTTTGCCAATGCCAGTGTTGCATTGCAGGTCAAACAAACAAACAGACTTTGAATTAGAATCCAGGGTGAAAATGTTCAGTCTTGGTGGGTTTTATCTGAGCCATGTTAACACTTAGGAGTGCATAACCGTTCCCATCGCAAGCTGCTAGCTACTGTTGACAGCTGTCAACTGCCTGTCACGCAGGTCACGCAGTATCATAGGTTAAACGTCACCAACTTTTTGCTTTTTTTTTAATATTTTTTTTTTGTGGACATGTTTAAGAGACTGATGGGATGCACTTATCCAACACAATGCATAACTACAACAAAAAAACAAAAAGAAAAAATACAGTTACACATAAAAAAAACAACAACATTTTTTTTCCTACACCTCTCGTGGTCGACTTGGGATCCTGATCTAAATGCTTTGATAATGTTAACTCACCTGTTTTCACAAAAAGAACTTGCAGTAAGTTTAAGTGATCTAAAATCAAAACTTCTGAAGAAAATGTGAAAGAAAAATATAGTTGGTGCAATAACGAGATGTAGTATCTATTAGAATGAAAACAACTCTGGCTTCTTGCAGAGAAAGTTAAGCTGGGGGACAAAGTTACTCCTGAAGAACTTCTGTTCACTTTGCCGTTTTCACACCATACATTTGTTCTCTCACACAATGCTCTGAAATAACTTTCCCCGCCACAATCCCACCATCACACGGAGCAGTGTGAGATTGATTTACAGAATTAACTTACTCTTCCCGTCGTTGAATTAAACACACTTGCAGCTGTAATTGTTTGGTGAGAGCTGAAGAAAGCTCTGTGGAATGAGAGTGTGAGTCACTTTTTCTTTTTTTTTTTTTTTTTTTATTGCTGAGCTTCCTGAGTGTAAGGGGTTCTAAAATACTTCTGAATTCACGGATGTCATTGCTAAAAAGCCTGTAAGATGTCTAGTTGATGCTTCTAGATTAGCTTTTTTCCAATTGCCCATGATCATGATTCTCTTGGTAGTTTTAGAAGAATTATGAGCTGAGACACTGCAGAGCAAGTATTGACCCAACAAGGAAAAGGGCTCATAGTCTTCCTTGATTAGCTTCGCTACCTAAACTCCTTTTAAATTCATGCCGGCCTGAAAAGCCTATTTTAACCATCACCATAACTATAAAATTCTGTTCTAAACAACACAGCAAAGAGTTTATTCAACGCTTGTTTTTCTTTTAAAATAAAGATAACTTTGGTTTGAATTACATGACTAAACTTTGATTGATTGCTTGATTGAAGTGTATCCGCCAATATCTATCAAACTGATTGGATTTACACACCGTCTGGGACTGTTTCCATCTGCTCAGGAAATTGCTCAGTATTTGAAGGAAAGCAGATACTGTATCGTCAAGAGGTGGTGGTTCTGCATCTTTCTCAGCATTGATATTACCGTCACACACTTCATGACAGCTTGTTTGAAATGTTTCTGAGGGATGCCTGAAGCATAAATATTCTTTGAAGAGCACAGATCAATTGTCTGAAATGATCAAAAACTACAGTGCTGCGCTGATTTCCTTTGAAGTTGCAGGCAGTTCTGCTGAAGGCTCCTGATTTCAAACATTGCTGATTCAGTGACATTTCATAACCTCTACAGTGTGTTATCACGCTCTTATCTATTTTGAATATGACAGCCAAGCACAGGGATGGCATCTTACAAACACAGCACAGTTCAATGGCTTATGAAACACTTTTATTTTGATGTCACTCAGAAAAAAAATAATGGACTTTGAATGTTTTTTTTAATCTTTTATTTTACATCAATTTAATAATTTTCTGCAGTATAACCCAAGGATACAACATCTTTGTTTGATGGTGTCTGAGAGTATTCTCCAACAAGCTGTATGATTCTTTCTGATCTTTGAATAGCATGGCATTACTGCCTCAAAAAGTAGACAAGCTATGTGCACACCAACCTATATGCCATTTTTACCAATCATTAAAATCTCAGTCTTTGAAATAATTTTCTGACTTAGTCAGTGCAAATTAATATTTACATCACTTCTCTGTTAAAGAGTGTTTGGCTGCAGTTTGGAAACATCCACAAATGTCAGGCATCAGCAGCATCATTAACATTGATTATAGCTTCCTTACACGAGGAGAGGAGGTAAGCAGTCGCAGGGCGTGCTTTGGTAGGAAATGGATCTTAAGGAGAGTGTACATAATCAGGTCTTTGGATCTTGAGTAACAGCTTGATGTTGTGTATTATGACCAGCTGGGGCTTCCATAGGTCACTGGTGTGCATGAAATTTGTGGGACGTTACCTTCTGTTGATGTTAGTTGCCATGCTGATGTAACACGCACCTGTGTAGTTCAGCTAATAAACAATACAAATGTTCGATGTACAAGTCATAATTACAGTTAAACTAATGTTAAGGACATGCTAGGTTGATTATCAGCCAACCTGCTTGAGATTCATGCAGAACTTTGGAGATTTAAACCCCCCAGATATGCAGAGGGATAAATAAAGTATTTATGATCCTGATTTCCTGGTAAAAGAACCAAAAAATAGTACCAAATTGACTGAATACTGTTGTTAAATGTAGGGTCTTTATCTGAACTGATCATTTAAATGTGGTCTTGTCTCCTGGGATGCTTCATTGAGGATGTTTTCTTTTTTTTTTAATGCGTCTGTGAACTGAGGAATTGTAATGTCAGTGTTTTACTTCATAACACCTTATTATGCAGAGTTTAAACGTGGAGTGTTATGTGTGACTGAGTTGGCAGGTTGACTCAAGGTCACCAAATGAAGAAATTCCACCCGCAGCCTGTTTAAAAAGCAGGATAAAACACAGTGTGAAATATGGTTTACTCAGGCTTTCAGGCTGAAAAGTGTTTCATTATAATCTGCTCTAAACGGAGCCTGTATGTTAAATTGCAGCTCCCGTTGTTCTACCAGGGTCCCTCTCTCTTTGGATGCTTATCAGGCCCTGGGTGCAGCCGAATGTGTGACCTTTACATGATGAACCACGTGGGGCCACAGTCCTGACATATCATTTTGTCTTGGGAGTCTTTGGCAAAGAGGCTCAACTCTCCTCAGTGCAAGAATGCATGACATTGCAGTGAGTTCTGGGGGGGTTTGAAAGGCCACTATCCATTTTCAGAACATTTAACAAGCAGCTAGCACCGACTGTGTTTGCTTGGCACCATGAATCAAAGCTGTTCACTCACCTCATCCCCCTTTATTTGCTCTAATGTGTTTCTAGCTTGAAAAAAAAAGAAAAGGAGTAAACATTTTTTTATTTCTTTGCCTGGTTCCACTTTCTTTTGTCAGCGCCCTTTTTTCCTATACCATTTCTGTGAAAGTACAATGAATCTCACCTGTGTGTGCAAATGTTCTTCTTCTTTCCAATTATCTAGAGATGCACTGAATGTAGAAATAAGGGCCAACGTAATGTGCATGGTTACAGTTCCTATGAGTCTCAAACTAATGTATTTGTATTGCAGTTTTCAAGAGATCTTTCTCAGAGATGGTGTAAAATGCTTTTACCTGTGACCATGACAACAAAGCAGAGCTTGTCCAGCAGGTTATTTCATCTCCCTTGTGTTTCCCAGACCTTTGATTACCCCAACGTGTTGCACCTGTGTCTCGTTATCCCCACTGTGTGTAATTCGGCTCCCTCCTGTAGGGGAATTAATTGACTCTTAAGTTGTTTTGTACACCAGAGGCTGTACAAAAAAAAAAAAAGAAAAAAAGAAAAAGAAAATGGACGTAGCATTTGGGACATCACCCATTCCATTTGTTTCCGATGCAGAAACAAATGGTTTCCTTATTTATGGGGCACAAAAAAGGCAGTTTTTAAATTAATGATCCAAAAGTTTGGTTTATTTACATGGCTGTGAATCATCTTACCAACTAAGCAGCCAAAGCAGCAGATGAGCATCTGGTTAGCATGCATTCATAAAGTTTGGTGCCTGCCAAGCACAGAGGGAATCAACACGGAAGAATAGGGGAAAATCACTTTTTATTACCTAGCATCTTTTGTGTAAGTTTTGTCTTCTATTTATTCATCACTGCCGGCAATCGGCATGTGAATCTGCTCAACTTCTGTCTTTTAATTTTGAGTGCTGTCAGTTAACAACTGAAGTAGTACATGAGCACATCGATACAGAAATGAATTTTAAACAGGGCACCATCTGCACCCCTTTAAAATGATAACGCTTCTTTGACAAAAAAAAGTACAGCTAGGGTAAGCCTTCAAGCTTCTGACTTCTTTGAATTTAATTTTCTTCCCAAACTAACTTCCACTTCCTCTCTTAAAAGCAGCCAAAAAATAACCTTGCATGCCTTATATCTTTTTAAGTTAACAACGGTAACGTCAATTACATAATTCCAGCTTCGATATCCTTTAACAGGCTCAGGTCTCCTGTGTAGTCTTTGGATTTTGAGGTGCCGAAAGAACATCCTCCTGTTCTCTTGCTGCCAGGTGCAGCACCCAAGTCATTCATTTTGAGTGAGAGGAAAACAAGTTCGGAAACCTTCTGTTTGAGCTCCTTGAAGATGTGTGGAAGCGTTGGCGCGTCTAAAAGAAAACGACATTCGCTTCAAAGTCAAGCGGTGATCTCCTTCTGTGTCAAAGCACCAGCAGACTTCAGCGAACAGAAAAATCAGCAGCATACTTGTTTGCTGCCTTTTTCAATGTAAGTCATCTCTTGGTAGTTACAAATATCTCGGGCACTTAAAACGTATGCAAATTTAACACTAGATTGTTACATCATGAGAAACCTTTTTTTTCTATCTCAGGGAAATCCAATGCAAAGAGGATGTTTCCTGTTTCTTCTTGTATGATATTCATTTAGCTATACGCACTGTAACTGACCAAGTCCTGAACCACTGATTACAGCTTTGATCTTAGAATCAATTCTTTCCTTTCTCTGAAGGTAAAAATAAACCCATGTCTCTTTCGAGCAGCCCTTTGGTAACCTCCATCCTTTCTATCATTTGTTTCTTTGATTTCTGTGTATGAAGCGGAACCCTGTACATGAACATCAGACTATATATTGAAAGACTGGGTTCAATGATTCACTAGTCAAAGAACTTTGATACTGAAGGATACAAACACTTCAGTATAGCGCTTCCAATGTACAATCTATCTAAATCTGGCGGTAAAACTTGTCATACATTCGATAGTGTCTACAAAAGCTATTAAAGAGGGGCTATTGCGCTTTTTTTCAGGCTTTATACGATCCCTGTTACCCCTGTAGAAGCTTCACATGTTTTGCAGATAAGAAATAAAATCCCTATTTTTCTCACACTGGTGTATTAGAAAAAATCTCCTTAGTCTTTTTAAGCATACCCACTCCACAAACCCCTTCCCTCTCATTGGCAAGCCCTCAGGGGCAGCACTGTATGTAGACCTTGGTGTTTGAGGCCCATTCCTACAACGTGTCATGAACCAGTTTGGAGATCCTTATGTGCTGACCTCATTATTTCATGAGCATTGTTACTTTATATCCATGTTTTACATATGGGAAAGCAGAATACCCCCTCTTTAAGATGTGTCCACTTTGCCAACAGAACAGATGAGCATTGAAATGTCTCTAAAGTTTATTCATTAGATTATTTGTGCACCTTTCAAGTAATTTAGATGATAATTAATACACTTGGACAAGAGTACAATTTAAATTTCAGTATGCAATTTTCTTCAGTTCAAACAATAAATAACAGACTGCTTTTGGTGTTGTATTGAAGTTGCATTATGAAACAGATGGAAAACAACAGTGATGCATCTCTTGTCTATAATACTGTGGGAAATTATTAGATTAGAGTCCATGCAGAAAAATAAATATTGGTTCAGTAATATAGCTGTAGGCAGTGGTTCTTTAATCGAAATATTTCTTTAAGTTTTTCTATCTCAAGTTCTTTCTTATTGACATATTAAAAAGTCACTACTCAACTCCAGCCTTATTTTTTTTCCCCAACCTTTCTCACGAAATCACCCTGAGGTGCCTTAGACTGAGTTTCTTTACTGTGCCAGTCTTCATTAAATTAAGCTGTTTTTTGCTTTCTTAACTTCTCAGGAATATATTTTATACAGCGTTTGATTATTTATTAACTTCCCTAAAGTTAAAACAGATTTTTCTTCTTCATTTTTTAACATGCTGTTTTGGTGGATACTTGAGTCTTTCATTTCCCCTAAATTATTCCAAACATGGTGTTAAAGTTCATAAAGCTGCATCACAACAAGTTGGAATATAATGGAAAAAAAATCCTTTGGTTGCAAAGCTTCAACTTAACAACCTTGCTCAAATTTTTTTCTAACCGAGTCGTACCTCTTGTCTACTTTTGGGTCCTTTAATTATAAAACCTGCCAGCTAGCCATCTGTTTTTAATTTCTGTACCCATCTATCTATCACTTTGTCAATTAATACACCTTTTGGAAATAGATTTCTGGAGCAGCACATGTTGGAAACATGTGAGTACTTGAACTCTTGAACAAATTAAATCACGTGCAAACTCAGTGATGGTTAAGAGTGTGAAGTATTCAAATCAAACCTTTGTGACTTGTATACATTTTTCTTGTATAAATTAAGTATTGATGTCTGTGTTTTCTTTCACGTTGAAAAAATCAGTACAGAAACACGCCTTTTTCTTTCACCTGAAAACCTCCAGCCTCAGTCTGTGAAACCCTGTGATGAAGAGTCAGACATCTGGCTGGAGCGAGACACAAATATCTTGAAATATTTAATGTGTTGAAGGCTGCTGTGAAGGGAGAGAGAGCAAGAGACAAGACAAGAGGAGTCTGACTGACACTGAATGAATGCGCCTATTTTCTCTGAAAGCATGAAAGTGATGATACAATGGAAATGCTTTGATAAGTCTCATTACAATGATCCAGAGCCAGTGTGATTGCAAAGAGCTACGCGACAATCTATGATAATTTACCTCCATCTCCGGCAGGCAGAAGCAATCTCAGCGCCTATGCATTTGCTCTGATTCTTGTCTCCTGTTCTCCAAAGTAAAGCCATTAGTTCCACATTTACAGAGATTTTTTTTTAACAAGAATGATTTGCCTTTTTTTTTTTTTTTTTTTTTTTGAAAATGCCTTCACATTAACAGTCAATGAGGCATTATATCAGCTGAGCACGTCCTCCATCCGTGTTTATGGCAGTGATGGCATTTTATTCACACCCCAAAAAACAATCACGACAGCTTTATGGTTCCATTTCATTAGAGATGCCTTCATAAATCCCAGCCTAACATTAATAATTACAACTGAATAAGCAACACAAGCATACAGTATTGATCAAAAAGCCAAAGAGAAGCATTGACTTGAATTACTATGGGAGTGGGAGATGTTAAAAATACTACAACTTTTTGCAATTTTTTTTTTCTTTTTTAAAGGAAAATATAAACTCAAGGTAATAAGAGTTAGAAACAAGCCTCTCTCTTCAGATTACCAACGTCTTTAGCTCCTCTCCACACATATTTATTTCAACCTCATCATGGGAAAGAAAAAGTTTCATATTTTATCCAAGAGGTCTGGGTGCTGTGGGATTCAGCATTAATGACAAAAGTAGTGAAAGTTAAGACAAGTGGTGGTCACTGGCTAAGCTTCCTATGCTCCCTGAGCTCTCCTGAACACGCCGTTGGGCACATTTCCTCAGCTGAGTAAGGAGCTAATTATCCAAGTCACAGAGTTAGACTGACTGTATATATTAGGGTCCAGGAGAGGGTGTCTGAATCAGAGAGGAAGTCAATTCAGCTTACAGGACTGCACCTAAAGAGCCCCAGTGGAAAAGAAGGGGTATAAAGTAGTAACAAATATTTAAAGTGGATGGCAGAGAGTAGTACTCTGCCAAGCCTTTTCCTCTGACAGCATCTAAGTGATGATAACGGAAAAACTTTTAAGTGTTACTTCAATAAAGCAGGTCTGTAGGATTGAAAGGTTGTTCAGTTGGATCACGTTTTAAAGTAATACTATGAGAGGGCTTATCAGACGCCCCAAATCCATCATGTTCATATGACGGACCTTTGAACCTTGAATGTGATGTTAGAAAAAAAAGCTATTGCAGTATGAGTATGCAAGCCATTCATTAGAATCAGTGTTGGGAATGACAGTGTTAAAAACAACAGCGTTACTAACACTGACATTGTTTTCAGGTAATCTAGTTAGTTACTATTTTAAATGTTACAATGTTGTTGCCGTTACTGAAAGTGAAATGTGTGTTATTATGCACGGATATCTAACAGCTGTTATCCAACCTGAGGTCTGTACTACGAAGCTGAATTTTCTCTTATCGAGGTAACTTTAGGATTAACCCTGGATTTTCGGTTCTACGAAGCTGGTTCATGTCTTACTGGGATGAATCATCGTGGTAACATGCTGAATGGCTAACCTGCTCCAGAGCAGGTTAAGATCTAGATAAGAGATCCATGCTCCTCCATGGTAAAGTAAGCTGCTCTGCGGGGTTTCTCCTGTTTCTCCATGTTTGTGATTGGTCAGGTGCTGCGGACTCCTCCTCTTTTATGTGAGTGCGAGACTGGAACTACCCTGGATTCACTGAGTGAGTTGGTATCCAGCTTCATACTGCTCACCAGGATTGAGAATATCTCATTAAGTCAACCCAGGTAATGAGAGAAAACCCGGATGTGTTAATCCAGCTTCGTAGTTCAGGCGTCTGACTTGTTCATTCAGGCACAGGGCGAGAGCTGCAAATAAAATGAGCTTTTTTTCCCACCTCGTTGTCCATCTTTGGTGAGGGGGGAGGGGCAACAGACACATAGGTAGTGACGATTGGCTAAAGGTAGAGTATAATTTCATGGTTAGTCAACCAGTGAGTTCAGGTTGGTGGATGTTGCTGTTACAAACCTCAGCATGCCACAAAACAGCCACACAAAAGAACTACATACAACAATGGTGAGTCTTGAGTGGTTTGCTGAGTTAAAACAGATGTTTTTAGGATGGAAATACAGACACTACTTCAACATCATTAATCAAATAGGCAAGAACATACATGTGAAGAGTATGTTATGTCCTAAAGCAAAACCCGCTCAAAAATCTGAATTCTTTTACATATTTTAATTTTTTTAAATATTTTATTTCTTTTCAACTTTTTAGGGAAAAACTGATCAACAAGTACTTACAGTTGCCCAACACTGATTAATATAATAAGAAAAAACTTTACAGCTCACTAGAGAAGGGAATTTTTAGCACAAGTTTTAAAGCTTAACATCAGGTAGTTAGCTTAGCTTCACCCTGCTTTGTAATTAATAAATAAATGAATAAATAAATAAATAAATAAATAAACTCCAACAGGCACTTCTCAAAACGACATTAATCTACACTTTGTATCACACATTTAATTTTAATGACAGACAAAGCGCAGCAACGCTTTGTTTTCTACACAGTGTTGGGAACTTGATCACTTCTGGTCCCAACCAGGGACCCACTACTGTTCCTGTCAACAAACTTTTTTCTTAAAGACGAGATACAAGCTGTCAAAGAACATGATTTAAATATTGTAACTATTGTTGGAAAGAGAGAGAGAGAGAGATGGTGAAAAAAAAAGGATCACTTCCTTTAAATAGCGACTTATAGATGCTTTCAAGCCACAATGGATATATTTTTCTGGTTTGCAAAAGAACGATGTGATGCAAATCCCTGCCTGCATGTGTAACAATATGTTTGATGCCCCTGTGGGCAGCCACCAACCAACAAGCTGACCGCTTCTGTTCCCAGAAGCCAGTATGCATCCTCCACCACGCTGCCTAATTAGCCGACTGGTGCCTGGAGACGGATTCTAAACTTGACCTTTGTGAAGGTAAGGCAAGCAGCACATGTTCAACAGACCAGAGGAAATGAGATTGGGGGGAAAGGTTTCCACTGTGGTTCGTAGAGTGTGTGTAAATACAGTGGGTGTTCATGTGCAGCTCTGCTATTCCAGAGGATGCACAATTTCTTTAATGTGAATCTTTTCATTAGTGTGACACCATTTGTGAGAAAGCGTCACAGAGAGAGCAGTGACACTTCCTTCAAAAACACAAACACACACAAACACACACACACACACACACACAGTTTTTTCTCCTCAGAGAATGTAAATGAAGATTTTTGGTTCATTTAGAGAACAGCTTGAGGTTTGATACGCAACGATAGAAGTTGATCCTGGAGAAACCTCAGGGAATGGTGACATAATGAAGAGGCGCAATGATGCAGGTAGAGGTTTGCTCACATGCCATTTTGGTATTTAATGAGATTTCCTCTGGAGGGGTTTCTGGCTGCCAAGTGTAAAATCAGCTAAAGGGAAGTCAGCTCCTCTCATTGTCCACTGGAAAAAGGAACATCCTCATTATCCTCCACTGCTTTACCTTATTACAGGGGACAGGAAGATGTCTGGATTCAGACCCTTCAACAGTCGGCAAAGAAAGGGCTCTTCTTGGAGAAATTATACAATCAAGTAAGAAACAAGCTTACTATAACAGCTGCCTTTACATATAGATGTTATATAATAAAATACACATTTCTTAATAATATATTCAAGCTTTTTGGTTAGTAATGCTTTTTTTTTTTTTTTTTTTCTAATAGTCAACCTGCTTTCTGGGACGCAGTCCATTTCCAGCTCTTTTTCTTCCGCTGTCGTCTCCACAATACAGAGATTACAGACAGGTTTGTAAAGTGGTTGAAGTTTCAGGGTTAGAGCTGCAGTAGAATTTCAATCACTTTTCAAGGCAGGAATTATATATATATATATATATATAAAGAAAAAGAAAGAAAGAAAAGAAAAGAAAACCTCTACAGTTTTACAGTCAATGAAAAGAGGTCACAAAAACACAGACCTGAATGCAGCCTCATTATTTTGCGTCATTTAAATTTGAGAAAAGAAAAGTACTTCATGGTAATTGATTTTATTGTGTACTGTTAGACGTTTCTGATGAGAGGTGGAGGTTTTTTCCCTCGAGTCTTTAAAAGTTTGTGACATTTACAGCAGCTTCCGTGGTATTTACGTTGAAGGTTAGAATGGTCAGTCCAACAGCTTGTAGTTGTCCAGAGAACGAGTCCTTCCTTTATAATGAGACGCTGATACATTATACACATGAATGAACACTGTGTTTTTATTACCAAGGCTGCACACCCTACAGGTGTAGACTGCCTTCACTTCTGCAAGGAAGCATAAAAAATTCATGGGAACAAGGGTTCAGGGTAAGAGAAGTTTTTCTCTCTGCAGCGAGTCTTTCTGGTTCACTGGAGACAACATTTAAAAGTAGTTTATATTTTTATTCCGGTTCCGATTTTGTTCCTTTCCATTTGAAGAGAAAAATAAAATATTTCTTTTGTTTACTTTGCTGTAAAGACATCTTCCTTTTCACCAGCTGCATTCAATCTGCAGATCTTGCATGAAAGAGTTTCAAGAAAAGTTTGTATTAAAATCAGTAACTCAGTCGCAGATATTCAATAATACTTCAGCCAATAAGTTTTAATAGTTGTATCGAAAGTGGCTGAAAGCAGGGATAGGACATCAAAGTATTCTTTCAGTATCATGTAGTGGCAGCGGTAAGTGATTTTTTTTTTTTCTCAGTGCCATGTCATGGTGCCCAAAGCATTCCTTGGCAAAGTTATAATTAACTAAGCTGAGATAAACTAAGGCTTATTGCTTCAACTGGCACGTCTGCTGTTGTCTCACTCAGTCGCAGGCAGCTGCAGACAGCTTTGGCGGGTTTATCAAATTCTTATGGAGAATATCACAGAGTTTAAATACACACATGCCTACTGCAAAAGTGGAGTTGTGACGCAGGTGAATATCTCATTTCCTAATTTGAAAGGTCACATTATCACAACTTTGCACATAAGTCTAAGTGTAACTGGATAAAAGTGCTCCACGCACAGTCCTGCAGTGGTAAATTAACTAATGATAACGTCACACCTGTGGTTGAAGCATAGACTGGATAATTCATGGACGTAGTCTCCATGACGTCACATTTCTGTTTCTGAAAAGGATTTCTGAAGTGAAACAGCCGGCGCGGCCATATTGGAAATGATGCAGGCTGTGAGTCTCCACAGTAACAGCCATAGGACGCCTCACAGTCACGTGATCCCAGCTGTGCCTCTGATTGGACGAACTGGCGATCTTAATATTGTCGAATCTGCCGAGTTAGAAAAAAATTCACCCCCGTGGCTTGGTGTGTTTGTGACTTCTGGTACTTCCGGAGCCAGCCTCAAGCGGGCACTCGAGGAACAGCAGACTTTAGCACTTCTGCATTTTCTCGTATTTTTAGACTGAAGGTTGCTGCTTGGGTTGAAGTCACTCTTTTACTGTTATCAAAGCAATCTGTTGTGGATGTTTCATCCACTCTGCTGAGTTTATCTTTACATAGATAGTACCAACAATTCTTAATAGAAAATAATATAAAAGTAAAAGGTTTTGCCATAGCCTCTCTTTGCAAAGTATACATCTTGACCGTCGGGCCAGACCTGCACCTGTTTGTTTCATTTTTGTAAGTCACTGTTCAGATCCTGGTCATATCAACAAAAAGAGCTTCAAACTTCCCTCCTGCTTCTTTTCCTGCAACAAACAAATATGTGCAGTGTAAGCAAAAATCACTCAGTGTGTCAGTGCCTTTGAAGCTGATCAGAGACCTGATATAAGAAGAGCACCTCGGAGTAATTAGTCTTTGTAATTAATTGAATATTAAGCCGAGAAGCAACATGCCCGTGCTAGCAGTTTCAGCAGTTTTGTAAGGTCATGTTAAAGTGAGTTCACAACGAAAGTCAAATCTAAAGCCGTATTCATACAGGACACAAATATTACCATGGGACTTCATTTGAAATAACTGCAGAGGTGTGCTAATCTCAGATCTTTAATCTGTCTACCCTGCGTTTGCTGCCATATTTCGCGGGAGACAGATAGGTCCAGCATAAATTAGCATCTCATCAGTTTGATGTTATATTTTTCCTGTATTTTTTTCCCCCTCTCACTTTTTGGGGGTTGTCTGCTTTTTGTGTTGAGAATATTGGCGCCTTCACTGGAAATTATTAATGACAACTCCGATTGCCTTCAGGGTGCAAATTTAAGAGGTTAATCTAGCTGCTTGGCATGGAGGCCCATTTAGAAAGCACGATCACATCCATCAGGAGAGGAATTTAAATGAATGAGAAAGTTAATGAGATCAATGACATGCATGGCAGCATTTGGTTTGGGGAGCTTTATCTTTTAACAGACTCCATACAAAACATTTTTGTCATGGTATGTTATATATTCTTTCAAAATTAGCTTGGAGATGGGAGAAAATGTGATGTTCAAATTAGCAGGTAAACCTCAATTTCTGTGAGGTCTGTGTATAACTGCAAGGCCTGTAAGCTAATCCTTTAGCATGTTAAATGTTTTTACATACAATTTGTTTTTACTTTCTATTTAAAACACACAATGGCAACAGGTTTTATCAGTGTGGGTGAAGGAAACTCCTAGATTAGTTCACTGCGCTTGTAGTGCCAGATCACATACTGGTTATATTAGGAGGACACAAATACACCATAAATCAGGGGAATGCATAATCCATTGAATAGAAGAAAACACAACAGATTAGCTTGTACTTAAATTTTAGGGTTGAAGAAAATCCAGAAAATTTCTCAGGTGAAATTTTAAATTTTACCTTTTATTTAGGTGATCACAACAGAAATACAACAAATAAAGAACCTTTTATCAAAGTCTCTCAATAAAGCTCATCTCAGTTACAGTACATTTGCTCAGTTCATTTGTCACCATGAACTTTTAATAAATTTCACTGCAGAATAATTTGAAAGCTGATTTTATTATTCATTTGACATTTTGCTGCGACTTTCCGTTTGAGAGCTCATTTTAGCGGTAAAGACAGTGGTTCTCTTTGAGCTGAAGAATAAATAAATAAGCAATCTAGGCAATGAATAGTCAAGCAATGTTATTAATGCAGCTGTTGTGAATGAGTGACAAGACGGTGTTGAGTCAGTTGCTGATTGATAACTCCGCTAATGAACTGATGCTGGTTGTTAAATTCAGAGCTATGTGTTTTGTGAAGAAACATGGATCTTGTGTATAATTCCTCAAAGAAATGGCACTTCAACATGGTGTGAACCACTGATATATATATATATATTTCAACATCTGAAAGGTATATTTTTCTATTTTGATTTAGTCAATGTATATGTTTATCTCACTAAACTCTTTACTTAAACTGATTTAACATTTTGCTGATGATACCCTCATTTATATTTCACATGTCCAAAGGCAGAATGTTTCTCTTTCTTTTAGTCCCATTTGAAGTCCTTTCCCACAGTTTCATAAAACTTGATATTAAATGGCCTGTAAAACTCCTGCAGCTGCTCTATAACCTCCTGCTCAATCTGTACGTGAGTTCTACCTTTGGATTTGCCGAGGCAGCGTGGTTGGCTGCTGCTCTCCGGCTTCTTCAAACAGGGAAAGCCTTTGGTTCGATTAAAGTAGAAGTGCTTATCCGTGATTATTCGTTTGAGTCCTAAAAAGTCCTGAACTCGTCCCATTTCTCCAGCTGGGTCAGTGATCAGCCGTTCCCCGCTCACAAAGTGCATCTGTGATGGGCGGAAGTACTGTAGCCAGTTCTCCAGGTGCAGAATATACATCCCGATCCGAATGGCGTTCCAGGAAGAATCGACAAGCCCCAGACTTCTGTTCTTAAAGGCCAATTCTTCAAATGTAGGAATGTCAGGCTTTTTGGAGAGAGTCTGCGTGTAGTCGGAGATAGCTCTTGTGACAGGGTTACGCACCACAACTATCAGCTTAGTCTCCTGGGACATGCTGGAGATGCGTCTGGGCGCCTCTCTGGTGACAAAGTAGCTGGGGGTCTTCTCTAATGTGATCTGGCTGTCGAGTGTTCGTGGCATCAGTCCCCTTAAGAAAGAAACAGAAGAAGAAAAAACAAATGGATGAGTCAGTAAGACTTGTTATTTTCCTGTCCTGGAGCATTTCAACACCCTAGTCTAATACAACTTTAGTTTTTCACTGGTGACAGCGAGAGAGAAATTTGGTTTGGGTTTGTCAATACACATCCTCAATGGTCACAAAGGATCTGTATTAAACACAGTCTTGAGTACAATAAATCACATTTCTAAAAGAAAAACCAAGTAAAAGAAAAGAACAAAAACTTGATGATATATGACTTAAAAAAACAAAACTATATTTTTATATTTTATATTTTTATAACTAAAGTGATACTACAAAAATGTTATCAATTCGTCACTCGTCAACCCCACAACAACAGTGGATAATTCTCTGCAGCAAAGCAATGTCGGGACAACCTGAACGAATTCATAATATGAAATTGAAAGAACTTTGGCACATTTCACCTCTACCTGTTAACACTGTGGCAATAAAATGCTAGTTTTCACTTTTTTTAATCATAAATCAATTTTTCTTATAAATGAAATATAGTTGATTAATGATTTGTGTCTATTTAATGTAATATATAAATAAATTATCAATAATTAATAATAACCAATGTCATATTTCATGTTGTCTTTGTATTTAGTAGGTAATAAACAGTATAATGTATTGCAAGAGGGTTATTATGCAAAATATAATCTTAACAAGGTGAGCAAGGCTGACATAAACCACCCGTTCACTATACCATGTTAATTCAAATTATGTTAATTCAGATATTTATTTGTTTGTTTTTTTTAAGATTCTCTTAACTTGATTACAACCTAACATACATAAAACCTGTTTATTTTGTGCAGTACAATAATTTCTATGCTGCTGTAATTTTTCAATTTTTTGCTGCTGTAGATACATGGCTGTGTAGAATGTCTCCATGAAAGGAGACCTACAAGATCGTCCTGAATTAAAGAACAAATTCAAGTAGTTAAACACTAATTTAAACATAACTATGAATATTATATTCCAGTCCTTTCAAGTCTGCTCTGCTAAATGCCACTAAATTCCTCACACTGCACCTTTAAACCATGCCTGTTATGTCTTGTTTGCACAAGTTGAGCAGGCGCAACAGTCCCTGTGTGCAGCATGCCTAGATTATCATGTCTTAGAAATTCATTTGCGACTGCAGTTTTTATAATCTCCACATGCATCATAACCATCACTATTCTGTTATGAAAATGACTCAGCAAACAAAGAGGCACATGACCGTTTGTGTCACATTTCTCATGAAAGATTTCATCCCCAGAGGAATATGTCATTCTGTTATGGCACTTCTGGTTCACGAAAGTTGATTGATGATTGCTTGATGCTGGTGGTCGAGAGGAGAAATGTCTCCATGATTCAGAGCAGCCACACTTTTGCTTCCCCAGATAAATGCATCTGAAGTTCTGTGGGTATGATTTTTTTTCCATTATGATTTGAGACAATATATTTCCTGGATTTCTCTACTTCACAGCTTGTGAGCTGGATTTTTAGATATGTTCCTACTAAGTTGGATGGTTAAATAGCATTCTGTTTTCATCATAACTGTTTGGAAGCTTCGATTAAAACCTAACCTTTCTCAAAGTTTTCTTTCCAAAGGTAGAGTTGGCATAGGTTACCTCTGAAGTCTTGAAAATATTGATCCATTTAGCTTTATTTATGAATCCTGAGCTGTTGGCTCGGGTGCCTAAGGGCGCCAGCGACTATTAATCTTTTATGAGAACAGCACCTTTTCAAGCAAACAGCTTTCCTACACAGTACAACTTGCAGGTTTTTTTCCCCCTGCAGAACGTAAACATCTTTGTATGCTGAAGAAACTGCCTTCATTATATGGCCTGTCACTTCTGCACATTTCCACCATCCTCAGAGAGGAAGATTGTGAAGATGAGATGAGCTCGTGTGTGCTGGTTCAAATCTGCAACTTGTCAAATGATGGCAAAACTGCTGTGACAGTGAGAACATGTACAGTTAAAGGTCACAGATGGTTCTGCTCAAAATAGTATTTAAATGAGTGGGAGCTCCTGACAGTACAACTGTAAACTGCACTTTTCTGTAGGAAAAACATATTTTCACACCATAGTGTGAGAACACTGGGAATGAGGAGTTTCTAAAAGGAAATTAAGAGTAGATGTGAAATGATTCACTGACGCTGACTTCTGTTTTCTGCATCCAGGCAATAACAAAAACCACAGTGAGCCTGTCCGTCAGAGCAAGTTACAACATGTCCTGACTTACCTTGAGCTATTGATTTTTACAACTGTTCCATTTGTTTCCTCCCAGTGAGGCTCAGGGAAGAAGAAAATAAGACAACTTTTACAAAGAGGTGAAGAAGAAACCTTACAACTGACAGGTTTAGGGGGATCCACTGGTACCACAAGGACGCATGGACAATATCAATGTAGTCCTTTTCCCCCAGGTAGACCTGATTGTTTCTAGGATACTTCAACTATTTCAAAGTTCTGTACATCCATTACAACATCTTCTAGTAAATCAACTTGTTTGTATCTCAAGTAAGTCAGTGTGTGATGAGCAGGTGATCATGCAAATTAGAATCCTTTCATGGAGGACAAATCACCAAACAGGGTGGGGTGGGGGGGGGGGGGGGGGGGTTCTTATCTCACCATAACAGTGTTCTATTTTGCATGATCACCAGCTCACCATACATTGGCCCTTAAGCTGACGACACACTAGACCAGTGGTTCTCAGCTGGTGTGGCTTCAGGACCCGCCATCCTCTAATAATGACATGCTGCAACCTAAATTGAGGGAAAAAGCCATTTTTCAGATTTATTTAGAAAAAGATGTTGCAGTTTGACCCTGTGATGGTGCAGAATATCACAGTACACAGCCACATAAAAAAAACGACAATGACAAACCAAAGCGACCAGCAGGTGGCGATGCTAGAGAGATATATTATATTATTAGTATGAAAATACTGTGAAATACAGCATTACAATGCCACTTAATGTTAAAGGCACAGTTGATAGTCATGGGAAACTAGCATGAATTTGAATGTAGCATCTCCTCAGGACTCCGTTTAGCCCTGCCCTCCCACACTCGGAGCTCATCCAAAATGATGCCTCCTCATGATCATATGGTCGTGACTAATTCAAAACCACAGACTCAAACTGGTCCTCAGCACACAGTTTTTGTTTGCACTACGTGACCAGTAATCAGGGTATAGGTAGTTTTTCTGCCATTCTCCAACTTACTTAGATCTCTCTTGGTTATGCGCATTGGATCAAGGCTAGTGCACACCGGGGAAATGTATGGGACGGACGGGATTTGATTGGTTTAACAAACTGGCTGCCAAACGCTAGGATTGGCTGGTGTTTTCCCAGGTTTACTCCTGCAGTAGAGAGTGGATATTTTACACTCCAATTTAGAAACACATCATGGATTGATTGTCATCAGGACATACAGATCCTTTTAACCAGCATAACATAAAGTATATCTAAATCTGTATCTTAAGTGTATCTACCAACACTACCTTAAATGAGTGTGAACAGATAAGGCACTCTGCTTCAAAATAAAAGCACAGGATTTTTGTCTAAGCATTTTCTATTGCCACAGCCTGGAGGAAATGGGTTCAAAACCCACCCTTTCAGAACTACTGCACCAGATGGTTTGGTTGAAGCCAGATTTAGAGCTTGATTAAGCAATCAGGGAGCGTGACCTGATCTGGGGCTTGTTGTAAATGATTACCCGTCCAGATAATCCTCCAGTGTGTTTTTGTCATAAGACTATTTTACTGCTCCCAACTGCATCAGAGTCCCTCTGATCCGAAATTCAAAATTAATTAAAAAAACAAAAACTTAAACATGATTGATATTTACATTTCCTAGTCAGACTGCCTCCGAGGGAATACTGGCAATAACCACTGAGAGGCGCAGACTGGGGAGTGTAATCAGCTGGATGTCGCAGCAAGCGCTAAAAACTACCTGGTTGATTGTGTGATCACCAAACAAACAGGTTACCTATATACTGTACAGACATAAACAGATAGGCCGCTTTAATAGGCTGAACATGGCTTTGCATGGTATTTCCATTGCGCACACTGTGCTCCAGCACTGCAAATTCGCACACTATCAACTAATCTGCTGCAAAACCTGAGAGAAATGTTGTATGATGAAGAATTGATTCACAGATGTTTGTCTATTCGAAGGGTTTTTTTTCTTTTGTTTTGTTTTCCTTGTGTGCAACAACAGAAAGTCAAAGAGCTACCCAGATAAACAGAGATTTTAGTCTCTGCTTTGATCACTCATTTTAGCTTAAAGCTACGTCTGCTGAGTGCAGAAAGTGAAACACTAAAAGACAATGAAGCAGCTCTTAAAAAATACGTAATGCCTGTGATTTACCAACTCAATTCTTTCCTAACCCAAAAACATGGCAGCAGCATCCCTAGTTAAGTTTAATCTATTTTTTATATCTCTCTATTTGTTATCAAGATAGCTGAGCTCAGACTGACGGGGAACATGTGATACCTCAGGCAGGTGTCTGAACCTACCAGCAGGATTTTTTCTTCTCCTGATGCCCCAGAGAAAGTACCAGCACTGAATCTGAAATGAGGAGATAAAACTGGGGGTCTCTGTGGCAGAGGGTAGTGGTGTCCTTTTACTAAAAAGCTTGTCAGTCCTTGCTCGGTCGTGATTATTTGCAGTGAGAAAATCTACATGATTGTAATTCCTAACGAGTCGCCAGGAGGATACTCACTCTGAAACTTTAGCATCTTTAAAAAGCATGCACGAATCAGTGGGGTGGGGGTGGGGGGGTGGGGGCGCCTCAAAATGCACATTAGTGTGAGCAGCTTGTCTCTTTTTTTTTTCTGAGACGTTCAGAAGTGACACATGCACAGACACACATACCTTGATTAAGTGACATTTGAGCGAAGTGCTCTGATTGATTACCGCCTTTCGCTCAGAGTCAACACTCAATCCTTTGGGGTAATTCACAGTTTACTTCACGATTCTTGATGAAACTTTGAGTCAGGTTGTATTACAGGCTCGGCTCTGACATTTTAATCACTCTGAGAAAATTGGACGATCTGCTCAAAATAAGGGGAAACTGTCCTCTGGTTGGGCACATCTGGTTTATAATTAGTGCAAAAAAATGGTACATTTATTTCTTTAAGGCAGGGGTGGGCAACTAATTTTTTATGAGAGGCCACATGAGGAAACCTGAACTGTGTCAGAGGGCCACGCCAGCAATAACATGAACTTGCTCTGCTCAATATAACATTTTTACCTTTAGAAAATGCACTTACTTATATTTTGATTAGCTACTACTGGTAACCAGCAAGATAAGGATATTCTGTATGTATGTAAATATGTGAAACTGTGGTGTAGGTCAAATAGGAAAATACTCCTTTAAAAGTCATAGCAATCATAGCATTAGTGTTGCATTTCATTTTAGCTTGTTAGTCTCCACAAACACTGAAAAACCTTATAACAGCTTGAAACAAACAAAAAATAAGATAAATAATAACTTGAATGTTTTTCACTTCATTTTACCTTTTCAGTGAGAAAAGTTTAGCCTTTCTTGTGCTTGAACAAGTATATTAAAATCTGGATGAATTTCTGAGATGGCTGTGCTAAGGGCATCATCAGTCAGTATGTTTACATGCATCTTGAGAAATCAGACTATGAGCTTAGTCAGCGCAAGATCGGACTATTAACATGCATAGTCAGACCAAGAATGGACTGAGTATAGCTCGATGGAAACACGTAGATAATGTGATTGTTGTAGGACTGTGGTTGGGTTTAGCAGGACACGGCAGGTCTCGGTGTTCAGCGCAAGCTAATTTTATCAGGAAGTGATGGAGGATTTGTATTTGATTTGTTGAATTTCATCGCTTGTCCCTTTTCACATGCAGGGGCTCACACGCGCAGACGCGTCCGTACAGAAATAATGCAAATGTCATGCTTTTCAAAATAAAAGCAACACAGGTTTATTGTGTGTGCAACATAAATATTTTTTTATTTTTATTCGAATTTAAGACCGAGGGCCAGACAGGGATGCCCAAAGGGCCGGATGTGGTCTGCGGGCCGTATTTTTCCCATGTCTCCTTCAAATGAATGTTGTCCTAACATGACCTCTAATTCTGGCTTTCACAAAATGTTTTTCTGATTGCTCCAGCAATTCAATATTTCATATCTAGCAGAAATGGAATCAGCCTGGCTGGTTTAAATAAAGCTATCAGGGTTACATTCTGTGGACCTGTCTGCAGGTTTTATCATCCATTCAAAGCACACTTGGTACAACAAGGAAATTTCTGTGTCAACATTTTATCTAACATCTTTTTGCTGTTTTCGATCCTTGATAAACTGTATATTTAGTACATATTTTGCTAATTTATCTATATCAACCATGACATATAAGAGAGAGACTGAAAAGAAGAGTCATCCTTCTTCGTCTCTGATCTACAGGTAGTTTTTAATGACTGTCGCTCTTTCTTCTGTTCACCCTTTTATTAATGAGCCGCAAAATGCTACAGCAGGCTGCATGTAGGTGCGACCCTGAAAGAACCTGCTGGCTGTCTCGCATAACGCTTTATCTCTGTCAGCGGTTAGAGTCAGGAGTTCACTCCGAGTTCCCTCTGGACCCTGCTATATTATTACGAAGGCATAAGCCACAAACATGGACGTCTTTACTCCAAAGTCCAAAGGAATCCCCATTAAAGCTGGATACACCGTTCTCCTGCAGTGTGCAGCTCCACTGGGAGAACATACTGCTCTTTTTTTTTTTTTTTAACATCAGAACGAATACAGCACCACGAGTTCTGACTTATAACACTGAAGGTACAATTTGTTCCCTTAAAGTTGAAGTATTTCTCAACATCTGACATATTTATAAGAAATAATCTGTGTAATAATTCATATAACTATAGGGAGCTACTTGACACTGATCAGTTGTTCTGCAGTGCTTAGACTCAACTTCCCATGAGGTCCTAAAGTTTTTGCCCATTTATCTGCAATATTTAATTAACTGACTTAAATCTTTCACAGGCCTGATTTGAATAATCTTCCCTGGACTTCAGGCAGCAGTGAAAACACAGACAACTACAACAAAAAGTTCCTGGTACCCGTGGTTGGAAAGTGCCTTTTGAGTTACGTCTTCTAGAAGCGAAGAGCACTGATGGTTTGTGTGATTATTCATCGTACAAATTCAGCTCAGTCCAGTAGTTTTATAGGCTTTGGTTACTGGAAGGAAGATGCTTCAAAATATTTTTATTCACCAGCTGTAGTTGCTTGAAGCCAAACGGGAGAAGGCCTCACATTGCTGCAGTTTGTTTGTCCTCCCTTCTGTTGCACCCCTCATTTTTTTTAATCTCACCAGCCACCAGTGGTGTAACTACTTCATCACAAACTAAAATCCACCAAAGCAGAAGATTTCAATTAACAGAGCGCAAACCTGAACCTGCTGACACAAGCTCATGAAAAAGTGGACTTTTAATATAGTCCATTCATTAAAGAGGGGGTATTGTCTGTTTTTTAAAGCTTCACTGTCCCTCTGGTACCCCCGTTATAGCTTTACATGATTTACAGCTTAAGAATCCCTGTTTATGTATCACTAGAGATTTAGTAAACCATTACTTCAGCTTGAAACACTTTATTTTAGCTGCTGTCTCTTTAAGGCTTCCCACGCCACAAACCCCCTTCCCTCTGATTGGCCAGCCCTCTTGAGGCCTCTCAGGAGCTGAGCTATGGCCAGACCTTGGTGTCTGAGCCCCGTCCATCCAATTTGACAAAAATCAGTTAGGAGATCCTTGTGTGATGACATCATTATTTCAGCAGATCTTATGCTATTTTGTAGAACCAACCGTTTTGAGCCGTTTTCAAATGGATTCAAGGATTTCTACAGCATATAAATATGCAACAGTTTGAAAATTGTTGCTTTATATTTATGTTGAATAAATGGGAAAGCAACATACCCCCTCTTTAAGCTTTTAAATGGAAGACTGAGTAACATCATCACAGTCTGAAACACATCCCCTCCCCTCTGCCTTCACAGCTGCAAATAACACTGAATATATATACAACCAAATGGTGCAAAAAGCTGCATCACCCTCAGGTATGTGCAGGATTTTCCTCCACAGTGTGAAGACAATTAAAACATGAACACGGCAGACTGCTTAGCTTCAGATGAGTGAGTCTTTTTAAACAACTTCAACTTTGCAAAGAGCAGCTCAGGTTCATCAGGGATGCAGAGCGCTGAAAAAGGTAAAGGTCAGCTCTGGATCATCTCATCGTGAACAATCAATGGACTCCGAATTTATTACTGTCAGTTCACTGTGGGTTGAACTTATAACAGAATGTTGCACAGTGTGAATTCAAGAGAAGCTCATTGCAATTGTTAGCAAAAACAAAATTATTATGCAAAAAGGATACAAGTGCAGAATCCAAGTTACGTGACAAGAGGAAAGGAATCCTATCTCCATACAATAAATTAATCAAGATGTATCACCAATAAGAGTTTCAAGAGTTTAATTGATTGGGATTTAATGACTGTGAAGGTTCTAAGCCTCCCGTTAGACTACAAATATTTGTTATTAAAAAGCAGTGCACATTACCAACATGCAGACCCAAAGACAGATCACTGGGATGCTTGAATCAAAGGATCCATGATTTGCAGTGCTTGTTTGGTCTCTGAGGTAATTTAACAACAAACTAGTAACACCGTAAATTATAAGAACAGTTTCCCCGGCTCTGGTTGTTTGTGTTCGTTTGATAAGCAGCATACAGATGAACTGGGGTCACAGTCTTTGGTCAGATGATGCCAACACACAATAATGAAAAGATTAGAGGAATACGCTTTGGTTTATAATGCTATCTTCAGACAATATCATCAACAAATTTTTACCGTCTTCTCCTCACGGTGCCTTTAACCCCTACAGGAAAACACATTAGTGGCAAGAGAAGACATTTAAAGCAGGGGTATCATGCTTTCCCATATTTCAGATTTGGGTATAAAATAACACGGGATGTCCATACTAAACATGTGCATATTTTCATATGGTGTAAAAATCTTTGAAACTGTCTGTAAACGGCTAAAGATATTCTGTTTTGAAATAATAGACCAAGATCTTTTCGAGACTTGCTGTGATGATGAGGTCCATATATAGGGATATCCTAGCTGGTTCAACGCTGGAGAGGCAGGCCTCAGAAAAAAAGGACTACCCATAGCTCGGCTATCAACTGGCCTCAAGAGTGCTGGCCAATCAGAAGGAAGGGGGTTTGTAGAGTGGGGATCCTTAAAGGAACAGCAGCTAAAATTAAAAGGCTGAAATATGGGTTAAGTCTTAAACACAAGTGTGAGAGTATTCAGGATTTTTTTTAGCTGTAAATCATGAAATGTTACTACAAGGATAATCAAGGGAAAGTTTTAAGTTTAAAACCACAATACCCCCTCTATAAATTGATCCCCAATGGAGTCACCACCACTGCTGAATTCACAAAGATTGAGAAGAAAGATAAATTTTAGCACTTAAACTAAACTAAACTTAGTTTGATTTATTAATATCTTTTTCTTATTTTTAAAAACAAACTTTGTGAAATCACATAAAGCACTTATCCTGAAATGTCTATAAAAACCAAACAACACACTGACTTTCCCCCTCCAGTAAAACATATCACCGGTTCAGGCTGACTTTGCAGCGAATGTGTCCTCACGCTGCATGAATCTCATAATATCTGTGCCACCGCCCTTCCTAAAAATGGCATCTTTCTCCAGCTCTCTGGTTATGATGGCACATATCCAGACTGCAGTGGAGAGGCTGCTCCATTATTAAAGTATCACTCACTCAGATTACAGCTGTGATGACATGTGATCATTAATCACCAGAAACAGAGACCCTGCTGCTGTGAAAGTCGATCAAGAGTTAACAAAGAGCGGTCCAAAGGATTACAGAAATCCTGTGACCAATACAGCCAGGTGAGGAACAGAGGGGAATGACAATCAGAGAAGTACCAGAGTTATTTTTGTAATTTAATAGAAGACAAATTGGTTGAAAATAGAAAACTGGCCAAGCTTCATGTCTTGATGTAAAGCAGTGGCCATGAGGCCTGCCCTCAGCCAAACGGCTTCAAAGTAGGACAATACAGTTCTGTGATGGTGTGAAAAAAATTTGCATAATGTATTTAACCTTGAACCAGAACCCATTTAATCGCTGTCATTTCAACACTAGGCTCGTGTATCTTTGAAATAACAATTATTCATGGTTTGGAGTGCAGAGAGAAATGACTGACACTTGCTCTCCTTGAACAATAAACGAGTTGAATTGAGCTGAGCAACGAGCTGTCACATTAACATGTGGAAGGGAGGAAGTATGCATGGACGCTTATATGAAACACTGAGATAGAAGCCTCTGGAATGACTGACAGAGGCGTCTCAGCTGATGGTTGTTGCTTTTTTTCCCTTCAATTTGGGATAAAAGTTTGTTGAACTTAAAAGGAATCATGATGCCTTGATCAAAGATGATGGTGCACTTTCACAGCAGCACCTTAACTAACATGCACAGAAATTTCTTGAATTTTGACCAACTCTGGAGCTCTATGAAGCTCTTTCTGGGCATACAGTTTAGCCTCCAGCAATGTGACAGTCAAGGGTATTTCTAAATTGAGAGCAGACGGTCCACACACCTTAAGTAGAATTTTTCTTCAGTTAGTTGGTGGAAAAGTACAAAAGGACAGAATAAGTGGAGACTCAGGAGGAAAAGCTCAGACAAAACCTGATCTCTGGCCAGAGGGGAGGGGATGACAACCTCTAAGTGTGAGTTAAGGATCCGGACCGATGGAGTCATCACTTCAGGCTCTGAATCTCCCAAAGATGCATATTCACACCTATTTTGTGGTTCTTTTGATAATAATTATGAATCATTTATAGAGAGATCTAAGTGCTTTAATGGTATTCCATTATCATCTCTTTTATTATGTAGTCTTCATTATGTAGTAATCCATGTTTTGTGTTGTATTCTTTTATTTTTGTGTAGTTTTCTTAGTTAAGTCTAAAGTGTTTACAGTTTTATTTTGTAGTTCTTGTCCGGTGTGTCTGGTTTAGTTTCACTTCCAGTCCCTGTTTACCTCCACTTTGATTTGCTTCACCTGTGCCCCGTCTACACACCTGTTGCTCGTTAACCAGTGTGTATTTAGTCTCCATGTAGTATCAGCACTGTTCATCACAAAAAATACATGAGATGCAGTCAAAGTGCTTTACAGAGCTTGAAAGCTAAAAGACATGAAAACAATAAAAGAATTGAAGCTGATTTTTTTCTGACACTTTCTGAAAAGTCCCCACACAAGCACACATGGGTCCACCAGGTCAGTCAAGTATAAGGGGGCAGTACCATTTACCTACCTGTATATTTACAGCTGCACTAAACAGGCAGCAACTTAAGAGATGCCAGCACTGGAGTACTGGGCTCATATTTGTATGATCCTATAACTTTAACTCATCAAAAAAGTGAAGGGCAAAAAAAGAATAAAAGATTACATTATCTGACCCAGTTTTGCAAGGGGAACATCAGAGGACCAAGGACAGAACCCTGAGGAATCCCATACCTTACAGCACAAGACTCAGAGAAAATGTTGTTAGATAAAACCCCACCAGGATCTTTTTGACAGGTAAGATCTGGACCAACGACGATTAAATAATACTTTATCTTGACTGATCAAAACCCCATTACAACACTGATTAATTCTGAATTTCAAAATCGAGGACAACTTGATCTTATGTTACACTAAATCAAATAATAATCATGCACATTTTAGATCTGCCTGTTGACACTGTGATAAAAACATTACAAAACAACAAAAATTAAAGATTGTGTTTTTTTGGCATACTGACAAGAGCTGACTGGGTCTCAAGCTAAATGTTAACATCCGCTTGCTAATGTGATAGAAAAAAAATAGCATTGTTGTAGGATGCTAGAATGCTAATATTTGGCACTTGTCACCCTTCAAAAAGTGAAGTTGCTTGGTTATGTTCCAATAGAGAAAAGTTTTAAAACAAAGAAATTGGGTAAAATTAAAAGAAATCAACGTTGGGGGAACTTAAATGTGTGCAACAAAGTTTGTTGAAATACATGTTGTGCTTTTTAAGACATTTAAGTGATGGACTGACCGGCAAACAAATTTCTCTCTCCTGGCTGTAGTTAAAAGTTTTACTTAAGATTTACTTTTCATTGTGGATGTATTGCATGCATGTCAACAATATTTTTAACTGATTTATTCTACAACATAATTTAAAAAGCCCCATCTGTCCACGTTTGAGATCAGCCTCATTTGGGGAAACATCTTAAAAAGAAATGTTTGGTAATTAATGTTAACCACGGCATGTCTCTGTGCTGCACTGAAATGAAGACAGCTCATTAATAATGCAGAGTAGCGCCTTACCATCCCCCGCTGTATAACGTGCAGTTTTCTGTGTTAAATGAGAACCATCTAACTTTCTGTCCTCATCAACCTTTCTGATGATACTGTTCCTCAGCTCCCTGCCTCCCCAAGCCAATTAATGTGGACCAAGAGAATATTTGTAGCTGCAGCCTCTCAAACAATTTCAACCCTTCTCAGAGAATCTACTGGAAGTGCTTCTGACTCCTGTGAAATCAATAGATCTGAGATGCCCTTTTAAGTCCTGATAGTATTTGGTGACGTGTTTCTGTTTGATCTTTATGATTCTGCGGAGAACAGGGGGAAAAAGTAGCAAGAGAAGTGGGAGGAAATAAGTGGCAGTGAGACGAGTGCTCTATCGTGTCCTGTATGGTTGTGTGGACACATGCGCTGAATAAATGAGGCCATGCGTGCGTTCTGTTCAAGAGACGCAGTAATGAACACTGCACCATTTTTCTTCTCAGCGAAAATGATCTGTCAAACGCTTAATGTAACAGGACACACTGCGCAGAGCGAGCAGCCAGGACACTGGAACTGACGGTTAATTGGGTGTCACACGTTGTATGTTTCTGTTGGTGTTACAGTTAGCAGCTGCTAGGAATAAGTCAAAAAGAAGTTTGGATTGTATCACAAATGAAGCTTTTCCCTCTCTTTAGAAACACTATGGAGAGTTTTAAGAGATTTTTTTTAAGACCTCATAAGATCACAGGTTCAAACTCCCAAGAGTCAGATTTGTCCCTCACCTTCCTTCTCTTTTTTTTAATATATATATTTTTTGGGGCATTGATGCCTTTATTTAGAGGACAGGACAGTGGATAGACGAGGAAACAGGGTGAGAGAGTGGGGAGTGACATGCAGGAAAGTACCCACAGGTCGGACTTGAACCCCGGCCGCCCGTGTATATGGAGCACAACCTTAACCACTAGGCCATCTGCACTCCCTCTCTTCCTTAACTTAAACAAAGACTGTACAAACATTTTGTAACATGAATCCATTATTGTGTTGGTGATACCAGCATGTTCCAATAAATTGCTGACAAATACAACTTTGACTTTGCTGATGCACATCATTTTGACAGGAAACTGTTTCTTAGTCTTTTTTAGACACCATCAGTGATGTAGAGGGATTACTTAAATTATAGTTCTGCCACATTTCACAGAAAACTGTCAAAGGAAAGTTTTATACAAAGGAAGTTGGAGATTTCTGGCCTGTCAGGTTAGATAATTATAAAAGTGAGACTTTCTGACAAAATAATCTCTGAAGCTAAAAGTTAAGCCTGAGTTATGACACCTAACTTTATAGACAAAATATAGAGATTAGAACAATGTTTCCGTCCAAAATATACGACTGCAGTTTGAAAAAAAAAAAAAATGAGGTGCACTAGTGCAAGGGTTCCCAAACTTTTCAGCTTGATACACCCAAAATAGTGATGATGGAGACAGGCCATAGGAGTACGCAAATCAGCCAATCCAAAAACAAACAGACTTGAACATAACAAAAAAAGCTTAAAATACTTAATTTAGCTGATTGGTTGTCAGTCAGATTATATATGTACACATATTGTCTTTTCTGAATTTATCTGCTGCCTGGTTCAGTCACCTTGGGGAACTTGTAGCAACAAAGAAATTAAGAAAACAAATTAAATTTTTTCTGATTTTTGCATTATTTTAGATCAAATTCATCCCTATTTTTGTTTAAATTTAACAAACATAGATCAAATATGCAATTATAAATAGTTTTTGTTTTACGAGGCATTTCATGACTCCCCTGTTGGTGTTCAGTTTGAAATGTATAAGCTTTTATATAAACTGTTAGTCCATCACTATTCCTTTGTTTCATGTTGTCTTTCTTATGTTGTTTATTGTGTGCTGGTCCATGTTTTGTGTTTTATTCTTTGGTTGTCTAGTCTTCTCTGTTTTATCTTGTAGTTCTTGTCCTTGTGTCTGGTTTTGTTTTACCATCTCTCCCTGTTTCCCTTCACTTTGATTAGCTTCACCTGTGTCCTGCCTGCACACCTGTGGCTCGTTAGCCAGCGTGTATTTATTCTTTAGTCCCTGCCTTTCATGTCTCCAGTGTGCTTTTGTGTTTTCTTTTCTCTTGTATCGGACCAGTGACACCTGCTAATAAACAAAAGCTCCTTCAAATCACAATAGAGAGAATGAAAAGGTTTCAGGTAGAGTGGTAGAGTTGTCATCTCTCAATCGGAAGGTCGAGGGTTCGATCCCAGCTCCTGCAGTCACCCCAAATTTCTTCCAGTGTTGGTCAGTGGTGTGTGGATGAAAATGCTAACTAAAACAGAAGTAACTAAACAGAATTCTTTACCATCAGTGTGTGAACGTGGTGTGGACTGATGAAAGAGGCTGCAGGTGTGAAATCGCTTTGAGTGGTCAGAAAGATTAGAAAAGCACAATATAAGTACTGGTCCAATTACCATTTAGATTATAAATAAACAGTTTTACAAGGGTTAACAGAGAAACTTCACCACCAGTCTTTCTGAAGAAAAGATCAGTGAGTCACTCTTGTGGACAAAAGGCAAAATCCTTGAACCAGCCCTGATCAAGGTCACTAATAAACCTCCATGTCCAAATTAATTACTCACATTAATATCAAATTAGTCACTGGCAGTTTTCGTAATCTATTAATCATTAGCGTCATTTAATAATCAGTGACTAAAACTGCTCATTACACACTTGGAATAATAACGAAGTGCATTCCTTTAGATTGTTAGACTTCTTATTTCCTCTAAAGGCTTTCGAGGTTCAGGTTTCTTTTGTTTTCTGTTAGATTTATGTCTCATCTATGAATGTCCCAAAATTATTGTAGTTTGTCTGATGACTTGATTGGTTATTGGAACCCGGAGGTTGAAGATTTTGTATCATAAAAAAAGATGTAGGGTTGCTGACCAAGGAAGATAATCCTTATCAAGAAAAATGTACTGCAGAAGAAGATACAATTCCAATTCAAGATTATGTGCAAAAAAAAAAAAAAAGTAAAAGCAGAAATGCAAAGAAATTGGAGATGCGGAATGTATTATGCTTGACATCCTCCTCAAACTTCTCATGTCCTCATTGTGTCCTCACCATAACCATGTTACAGTCAGATTCAGACTCTGCTGGCAGCAGAAATTTTAATGTTATGTATGCAGTTGTGTATATTTGTGTGTGTTTCTATCACTTCACTCATTTTGGACTTTTATGTTATTTCAAATTTGCATCGTTTCAGGATGTGCAGCATGTTTCTTCTGCAGAGATCATTTGGCTGCCTTAGGTTGATCAACAAAATATTGATGAATATATGAATAAAATATATATACCTGTACTTAAACCTGCAGGATATATTGATTACTTGTGCAGGAGCAGAGCCACACCTTGTACAAGCACATTACGTTCCTCCATATAGAGAAAAAAGTGACAGTTTATCAAAATGAAAAGACACTAAATGTGACGTGTTTCCATCGACTCTCACGTTGTGACAGATAATCACTGCACGCTGGTCTAATACGATCAACATCATTTAGTCACTTGACAGGTTGAATAATAAGTTTATTCAAACCAGTCTTTGTATCAGCAGTATTGCTAAAGTGTTAATTTTGAGTGTATGAACTGTCAGCTGTTGAGATGTGTAATGTTCCAGTTTTGTAATTTACTGCGAGGGACAACATGTCCAAAGACAAATCCACGTTTCAAAGAGGTTGGGACAGAGACAACAGGACACTAAAAAAGCTGTTTTATACAAAAAGAAAGAAAAGGAAAAGACCTGATTAATTAGGTTAACTGAAACAATTTAGTAACATGGCTGGGTATAAAAAGGGCACTCCAGAGAGCTTAAGTCTCTCAGAAATAAAGATTGGAAGAGGCTAACTACCCTGTGAGAGACTGCCTGTGCAAATAGTCCAGCCATTTCAGAGTAATGTTCCTCAGGCTCAAAGACTTAAAAAAAAAACAATTATCTACAGCACATAATATATTTAAAAGATCAAGAGAATCACAAATCTCTGTGCAAAATGGGACGAGGCCAAAATAAATCATTTTAGCAAGTCTCATGAAGATCATTTTCAGAATGGACTGTTCTTGGCAAGGGGCAATATCTGGTTAAAAAAATTAAGCCTGTATGGGAGTGAATTTTTGTCTCACTCAGTGGTTTATCAGAAGGCACAGCTCACACGACTGACAGGTGTAGCACCCCTATAGCTGTTCGTGACGAGGCTTAAAGCCCGCCTCTTGAGTTGTGGTCCTTGCTGATGATTGGCTTAATTACTCTGATCAGGAACAGATTAGTGACATCATGGAAACCACTTAGATGTGTTATACAGTATTACACATTCAGGGATTTCTGAAAATCTGCGCTTGTTTCATATGGACATCCAGAATTGTTACTTTTTATTCATGTTTAAATTATGGGAACATACAATAATGGAATTATGCTGGAGACATACCAGCCTGCTTTAAAATAACACACATCCTCCATGTTCCTTCAAAACCTGTGACAACAGGACTCTGTGGCTAAATGCCATCACCCTAACAAGCTTTAGCACCTTACGGACCTTACAGATCCAGGCTGGGCCCTCTGCTGTTTGTCTATAGACCTGGTCCTCCACCTATTCCACCAGCATCTGGACTCAACAGGAAGTGACACTAGGTTCCTGGGTGTAAACAGGACAAACTCTCTCTGCTGAATGTAGCTGCCTCCACCTGGAAGTGGATCAAGTTTTCCTGTTTGACAGAAAGTAGCGTGATAAGCTGGGAAAACATGTCTCTAGCACCAGCAACCATCAGCACAGGCTCCCTCTCCTCAAGGCTTCTTCCTGAACACCAGCAGCTGCATCTCTAGTCACCGATCTGTCAAGCTCCTGAAGTTTGTAAATAATGCCACCTCATTGGACTCATCTCTGGAGTCTGGTGACCTGATGCAGTGAAAACAACATGGAGTTTGATGATTGTCATAGATTAAAAAATGACCATCATCACCCTGGACTTCAAGTTCCAACATCAGCTCCCTCATCAAACATGTATGGCAGAGAACGTACTTCCTGTGGCAGTTGAAAAAAAAAAAATTAACCGGGTGCACTTGTCGGCTATGCCTCAACCACTGCTGGGGTTAAGATCAGGCTGCAGCTGATCATTCGCACTGAAGAGAAGGTGAACGCATGCATCCTGCGACCCCGCTCACCTAGGACACAGACTTTCTGAAATCCTTCCCTCAGGCAAGAGGCTGCAGTCTGTCAGGACTAAAAACCTGACGCCACAAGAACTGTTTCTTCACCTCAGCAACAGATCTAAAGAACATCAACCCGTCCCCAGTCCACCACCTGACACAGACCCTCATGCTGTCACTCAACTTCACTCTAACACTGAGGTTAGAAATCAGACTTCTCTGTTACTGTAACACACACTGGACTCAGCAATTATTGCACTGACTTCTTATTCTTGAACTGCTAAATTTTGTTACTTAATCATGTATTTCAATGTTTGTTTTTCTACGTCTGTTCCTGTCTTTTTATTCTGTATTTATTGTTTAGGCACCAAAACATAGCGTCACAAACCCACTTCTGATTCTGACTGCAATTGCAAAGAGAGCTTAGAAACACACACATTTTTAAGTGAGTGTTGAATCGAAAACAGCCGACCAGGTGGAGCGATCTTATGTCTCATATTAATCAATTTTGCAACATTATGTCTTCAGGTTTGTGATTGTGTGGGTGCAGGATATTGTCTTAGATTTGCATGAGAACACTTGTCACTCACTTATCAATCTCAATTACTTTTCTTTGTCTATTTTTTAGACTAAATTAGCCAAAAAACAGAAAAAGATTGTATGTATTTTCTTGTATTTTGCGAAAGAAAAGGTGGTGTGCTGCCTTCAGACTAGAGTGGGCTTCATGTTCTGGGAAGTATTTCTTTTCACTCTGTTCCCCTCCTGCAGGAAAAGCCATGGGAAGCTTTGACTGGAAAGCTCGAGGCATCTCCTACAATGAAACCAGTGAACCATGTCATGAGTGCAACACTTAAAGTCAGTTTTGCAATGATCTGCATGATTCCTGGGGAGAGAAACCGTAGAATTTGAATTTCAATGTAGAAAAATTAGAAATCAAGACAAGTAGCATGACTTTTCTCAGAGATCTGACTCATCAGGGGAACATTTATGTGCTCCTGCAGCCTGTTAGAAACAGCGAGGCTTTGAACTCATTCCTCATCAGCCTCACGGAGCTGTCCGTTCAGCACCCCGGTGAGAAAACAGCATCGTTCAAACAAGAAGACTAAGACCTGAAAATCTTAATGTTGGTATTCCATTCAAAGAGGTTTTCAAGAGTGTTTGCGTGAGACTGTGGAGCCACCACACACAAACACACAAACAGATGTGGTTTCTCTCTGCGCACAAAGCGCAGCCAATTGTAGCCATAAAAACGAACTACGGACTTCAAACTTTAGTTAAATTTTCATACAGCTGAGAAGCGCACAAGGCTGTTAGATTCATACTCGTGAGAAGACGTCTTACAAGAAAATTTTGGCTTTGATGACATCTCACATCATAAAAGTCGCGTGCCCAAGAAAACACGGACTGCACTGAGGAGTTAAAAAAAGACGCACAAGCAAAACTCTTACCAGGAAACATTACAGTACAGATGAATGGAACAATGGATCATGTTTTCCCTCACCTGTACCAGTCCAGTCCTCTGTCATAGTTCCTGTCAAAAAAGTGCGGTTCTGTTCCAAGCGCGCGCACATCTGGATGTATCCGGATGAACTCCAGCACCGCCCGCGTGCCTCCTTTCTTCACCCCGACTATCAACGCATTAGGCAGCTTCTTATTCCCGTATTTCTGCGCCACACTCATGTTCCTCAACTTCATGTCACTCCCAGACGAGTCAGAAGCCTTGCTTTGCTCGCGGGCATCACTCAATCCTCGCTGGGTAGCGGACACATCCAGAGCGGACCTGACTTCCAGCGAAGCGCAATTGTCCAATTGTCTCTCAAGAAGTTTCTTCCCTCCCGCGTTCTTGCTCGGCGGGCATCTTTTCCCCTCGTAACCCTGATTTGTCATGATTGTGCCGCGGCAGAAAATAATACTGTAGCATAAATAGGTGAAGGACAGTGACACAGTGAATATGAAGGCGAGTCTGGCGCTGAATCTGTTGGTAGATGAGAGGAACCTATGTGCCATGTCTCCATGGGTTCAACGCGCTGCATGATTTTCCATCGGTGTCTTCCTCCCCTCTTGGTCTGCAGTCGGAGTCTGGTAACAATAAAGGTTGTAAAGTCAGACAGGCTGGAATATGAGGGTAGGGGTGGCTTCTCGGAGGCATCAACTGCGCGTAAGTGCCTTTTTTTCTTTTCATAGGCTGCCTAAAGGTGCGAGAAACTTGGGCAGACTGTGATTACAGCACCCCAAAGAGACTAAATGAGCCAGTCTGCATTTCAACAAGTTTTTCCTCAGTTAGAGGACAGTAATTTAGATTAGTCACTTCCTTTAAACGAATCTCAGAAGAACTGAGCGTCCATCTTATCGTTTTTCAGTCCAAGTCCGACGCGTCCTCAGAGTCCTTAAAAGTCTCTCAAGCGCGATTGTCCTCTCGTCTGTGACGGGATTGCGATGCTCAATCCACGTTTCCGTTTTATAATGAAGTTGTGGAGATAAACGCTCCTAGGATGACGGCTATAAATATTTAATCTACCCTCTGACGTCATGGGAAGATCATAATTCTATATGCGTTTTGTCTTTTAAAGGAACATCCTAAATTTTATAGGTTACATCTGAATTTCCACCAACGCTCCAGCGTGGCATCAGTTTTAAAGTTTTTACTGAACAGTCGACATTTGCTGTTAAATATATTAACAATATGTGATTTTCTAGAGGAGTTCAGCTCAACGTGTTGAAAGCAGCTGTCAACACGCGCTCATCTACTTTTTGCAACATGTTTCCTTCTGCTCTCCTAACAGTACACGTCATCAAGGCTGTGCATCCAGGCAGTGTTCAGTTTGAGCGCAGCATCTGCAGCCACTCAAAGTCAAGCTCACACTTGATCCCGTGTTGCCATAGTGCGAGCTGAATGCAGGGATAAAAACTTTTCAGCCATATCAATCATATGATAAGACGAATTCATTATCATGTCCTTGAAAAGCAATCGCAATATTCAGGATGTTGTGAGAAAACAATCTGAAGTATTAGTATAGTCATACTGTTCATGAAGACATCGTGAATAGAGAAATGTACCAAACCGAAACCGCCTTTTGTACCAGGCTGTAATCATGTTTATTTCAGCTGTAAAGATTTGCATTTTACATAAATAAATTACCTTCTTTTCTTCCCCAGATCTATTCCAGATTAACAAATAAAGAATAAAAAGTTTTTAAAAAATGTTAAAAACATTGACAAAGCCTGCAGATAACTGAAACATGTCAAGTTTGAGGGACCACCCCTGAGCTAAGCATACAGGTGCAGCTTAATGTCAGGGGGAAACCACAACAAACGCTGGCAGAGCACAAATAACTACCAACCTGTGGATAAAACTTAATCAACAAAGTTAACAACAGCCCTTTTTAACATTTTGGAACAATCCTGTCCAAAGAACATCCTCAGGTTAACAAGTTGTGCCTGGTTTCTTACGATTGCAGAGAGTTTCATGCACACAGGACCTGTATGGGCAAAATTGTGAGATAGCTATATTCCTCCGCTTTCAGTCCACCAAAGAACAAGTTCAGAGGCAAATTTGGCCTTCAGAGAGTAGAGTCCGTGTTATTCGCCATGCAGCTTTGAACATGTTCAACTTAACACATGTTCAAAAGTTCCTCCTGCATCCTCTCTTCTCCCAATCCATGGCTGGCAGTACTGACTTCAAGCTGTAATTAAATCTCTCAGCCAGGTTTCCGTGTGGCTTGGGAGACGCTGTTTTTCAGTTTGCAGTGCCAGAGCACTTTGACACCTGTCTCAACAACCAGTGCGTGAATACCCTGCCTTTATATTGACTTTTCTTCAGGAGGAATGGTGAGATTTCAAAGCAAAGTCAAGAAAAAAATCACTGCTGCATTTTTGACACATTGCAGCAGGCAAAAGATTTCCATTGAAGGGAAAAAGTTACAAATTAAAAACCACAAACAATAATTTTAGTAATTTTAAGACATCTGAGCAGCAGAGGGTTTAAAACAAAAACATGAGTAAGGCAATGGTAAGTTATGCATTCAGAGGGGGCCTACATAGATAGCCCCAAAGTGCCAGAACATGTTTCAAAACTTAGGCCCACTTAGTGTCCCCAACAAGCCTGGAACACTTCTCTATCATTGGTCACGTCTGTTATCTTGGATTATGTATTTCGGACCTTGCACTGTGATATATTTGCAATGATTTTTTTTTCAGTAAATGCTGTATTTGTTCATATTGTTTTGGTCTGTGTGGTTCTGCATCTGCATAATTTTTAGATTGCAGCCCAGTTTTCCCATTAAACATCTTTTAGGCAGCTCTTTTGTTCACTGATTTTTCCCTATTAAACCAGTTTAGCAGGTATTAGCACACATCTTAAGGCTTTGAACCAAAGTATATTCTTTTTACTCACAACCTCTGGCTTTTTCCAGGTAAACAGGCAATTCAGCCTCAATTCATTCCTCATGGTTGCATCTGAAAAAAAACAACAATAACTTTCTCACAGGTCTTGTCAGTATGTTTTAAGTGATGACCCTGCAGCTGCTACTTCAAGACCAGTAATAGAGCCTCAAGGTGAGGGTAGATTTTCAGCATAACACACAACATATTTTGAACAGATTATAATACCTCAGCTCATTTTTCCTGACTTTTTGTTGTTTAACACTTAGAGTATGGAATGCATAGCTGCACTGAAGACCTTTCAAAGCTTTCTTCTTCACTATCTTGAAATGCTGAAGGTGCATTTTTGAAAACAAGTGACATTTTTGGCATTCATTTGTTCACATATGTGGCTGTTAACTCAGACCTACAGTACATACAAAACAGAAAGGAGTTACAGCAGGTGTTCACCTAGACTGTTAACTTTGTTGTCTCGAGGACGACCAATTGACTTATTTTTTCATGTCAGTGTTGCAGATACCCTGCAAAGGTGTTTCTCAACAGTTCCCGCTTGACTGCCAAGCCTTTCATGCTACTTCAAAATTTGATGAGTTCCATTTGAAGGCAGCTTAAAGACTATCCAGAGAGTCAAACCAAGGTGGGTCAAACAAGACAAAGGTGAAACGGAATAGGGTAAGGTACACAATCACTAAGGCAACAAGACAGGAAGTAAAATTGGACCTGGCACACAGAAGCAAGGTCTCGAAATAAAACAGGAAATATGGGTATCAATTGACAAAACACATGGAGAAAGAAAAAAAATAAAGTTAACTAGAACAGGAGTAACAAATGACTGTGAGAAACCGGGAGACAGACAATACAAGAAAAACAAGATAAGAGGTAAAACACAAAACAGGAGATAAGGAATAAAGTAGGAAGGAAGTACAAAGCTAGAGATTGTCTTCCTGCTTTACCAACAAACTGAAGGAAGGCTTGGTCAGGCTTTCTGTTTATCCCAGGCTGTTTGAGGAAATAAGCATAATAATAATAACAATAATAACGATAATAACAATAATCACCATCATCATCATAAATTAAAGGGGGTATTTGTTAGAACAGGTAATCGCAATTATCTTCTTTCAAAGGAGCTGAAAAAAATGTGTTGATTGTGCTCTTTTTAACAAAATCTATCATTAGAGAAATGATGTCCTCCCTCTCCTTTCTCCTAGAGAAAAATAACCATAAACTAAATAGATAAAATGAAGGATTGTCTGAATATTAAACTGTATCTCACGGATTTCTGTTCAAGGCCAAAATTAAGAAACAACAACCAGTGTCTGTTTTTTTTTTTTTTTTTTTGTGTTGTTTTTTTTAAACTAAAGAAGTGCTTCTCCTCAGTGCTCCACAGTGCTCCGGCAGGGATTTTCTTCCAGAAAGACAAAAACTATGGACACAATGTCCTGAGTTTCTGTTTCTATTCCCCTTCCCAAAGGATTGGACAGGTTGATTGACAGATATAGAGGTGAATCTGTGGATCTGTCAGTGAAGACTTCAACAGGCAGAAAAACTTAGCTGTGTATCTCAGCCTCATTATCTCTATTCAAAGAGGGGTTTTTTTAGGCTATTGGGACATAATTAGGTAACTGTCCATCTTGAGGATTTTAAGTTGAGTCTTTGGACCTTCATTATAGATTTAAGATATAAGAAGTTGTCTTTCTCTGTGTACCTTTGTGACAACTGGTTACTCTATTCACTGTCCTCCCTCACCTATCTTATTCAAGGTATAAAAGCCCCCAAAAATAACTTAAAAAATGAATAAATAACATTGCTAGAGATTGCTGCAGCGCAGACAGAAGACGTCTTAAAAAAAGGGTTACACACGTTCCCATATTTTCAACATGAATATAAAGTAATGCTGATAACTGTATTTAACATGTTCAGATTTTCAAACAGCAACATATACATATGTTATAGAAATGCATGAAATGCTGTGAAAACTATCCATTCTAAAAATCGCACAAGAGCTTCATGAGACTCGCTAAAATTATGAGGTCATGACATGAGGATCTCCTCACTAGTCTGTGATGCGTGGGAGCAGGCCTCAAACATCAAGGTCTGCCCATAGTTCTGAGGGCTGGCCAATCACAGGGAAGGGCTAAAATGAAGAGTTTCAGACAGAGGCGTAAATAAGAGTTTTTATAAAACATCAGTTTGACAAAAATGGGATTTTTTGAGCTGCAAATCTTGTAAAGCTATTATTAGTTTTTCTTCCTGTTTAAATTCTTGTTTGTTTTGTACAAAAGCGTCTGCTATATGAAACTGCAGAATTGCAGAATTGTATTTGGGTACCAAAGGGACAGTATAAAGTCAAAAAATGAATGAATGAATGAATGAACCTGTGTTATCAAACACAGGTTACTGTGTGTGTCTGTATATTTCATACTTGCTTAAAGCTTCAGATACCTCATTTACCTGCTCTCCAGAAAACTAGGCCACACACAGTCTCTGCACACATGATTGTGATTCATGTTCTGCTTTAAATAAACCTGATGCTGTTGTAACACCTTTATTTTGATGTTAATAAATATTTTGTATATGTTTTTAAACAATGGACAAAACCCACACTACTAAAGTCAATGAAAAATGTTTTTCCATTCCCAAATTATTTGTTCTGCTACCTGGTAGCAAGTGCGCTTAATGTGTAGCTTCGAATAAAAGAACATGATGAGTCAAAAAGATTTCAACCACTGGACGTCTTGTTTACAACTAGCTTTTCATCCTGTCGTCTGCTGTGGTTGTTGCTGTGAAGCTGCCTCATTTTGACATAAGGCATGTAGAAGTGAAGTAACTCAGTGCAAAGCTTTGTGCCAGAATACCCTTGCTGCTTCAAGGCAAACTGCTCTGTAAAAAAGATGATGCACAAAAGTGAAAGAAGCTGCTATTCTAAGGGATCATTATGATAAAAGTTAACTTGTACTGTATTAGCCAAAAGGGGAAAGCAGAAGAGGTGCGGGGAGGTTAAAGTGAAATCACTTTAATAAAGAAGCTGAGCATACCTTGGCTTTGCTCTAAATCTGGGTTACTTAAGGACAGATGCTCCAGTGCTCATGAAAGAAGCATCTAAAAAATTACAATAAATACAGGACTTAAAGAGGGGGTATTGTGCTTTCTCATGTAGTAAATATGGATATAAAGATGCAGATTTTCAAACTGCTACATATTCATATGTTGTATAAATCCCAGAATCTGTCTGGAAACTGAAAAGTCAATTAGCACAAGAATTAAAATATTAGCACAAGATTTGTTAAAATCATGAGGTCATGATGTAACAATTTCCCAACTGTCATGATTCTTTGGATGGGCGGGCCTCAAACACCAAAACCTTCTCATAGCTCTGTCCTTGACATGCCTCCAGAGGGCTAGCCAATCAGAGAGAAGGGGGTTTGAGGAACATGGCGCCTTAAAGACACAGTAGCTAAAAGGAAGTATTTCTGACGGATGTTTCCAGGGGATCTTTTTCTCAGCAGTTTAAGAATTCAAAGAATAAAGCTGAACATAGAATTTGAGCAATGTGCAGTTATATTCTGAGGAGGTGAGCATCAGGCTATGTTTGTTGGCTTCTGCATAAGTAAAAAGCACCACAGACCTACCATGGCGTTGAGTCAACACAGCGTTACAAACGAAGCTTTTAGTGGACTTACTGCTTTTACAGTAACCTCACATAGGGACTCTCTACTGGTATACTCATAAGAAAATAAAGCTTTCAGCCCTCACTCCACACACAGACAAGCACCCAGAAAAACTCATTCTCCTACTTAAATTCCACTCACATGAACAGGAGGTGCTGAACAAGCCTTTCCTGAGCACTTCCCACAACATTTATACTCGTGGACATCACTGCACCTGTCTGCCCTCAGTTTCCTTACACACTGAAAGATGAACTTCTGTACTGCAGTGCTGCTTCCTAGGAGGCTGTCTGGGGTAAGGGGAGTATTGTGAGTGAAAAAGCTTTGGGTTTTCATGTTGGAAAACAGTGGGATCACTTGTGCACCGAAAAACCATGATGTTCTAACGCCACTTTAATCCTGCCTTTCCTAGCTGGGAAGTTCAAAGTTTGGAAAGTTTTCATATTATGTTTAAATGTGCAGCAAGTGAAAGAAGTGAATATTATACAGCTTCTGTCTGATGTGTGTAGGTAGCCCAGAAACTGTTCCTATTAAGTAGATGCCTCTATACAATGTGGAAGTTTGCCAGGCAGCAACTTTCCTAAAAATGTGACATTTGTAGGGCAGCATCCTGACTTTTATGCAGGAGATCCTACAGCACTGCAAACAAAAAAAGATCCATGTGCTTTATTTTCTACGGATGCTATCTTCTTCTATAGCACATCATCATACCAACATAGAAATCGAAAGCACAACTTCAAACAGAAGATTTCTTACTGACCAATGCGACTCCACACCAATTAGCCTCATCTAGTAGCGTAATACTATGCTAATGCTGCTACACTGCCAGCTGTGCCCAGCTGCAGCTCATGTCTCCAACAGAGGATGTTGTTCTAGGGGATTCAAATAATCTCTTCCTTTTAAGACGATATAAACTTCAGAGAGAAAACAACCTTGCCGAGCTTCAGCACAGCAGCGCAGCAAAGCGCCCCGTGGCAATGAAACACCTTCCCTTTCTTCTCACCGTCGTCCTAACTTGCCAAGGATATCAGGATATCTCACTTTTTCATTTACTTTCTCGCTATTTAGAGATTGCAGGATTAAAGATACAAGAGCTTGACAGCATTAAGTTATTCCACCCACTCCACATGGAAAACCTGACATAGGGCTCAATTAGGCAGCACACTGTCAGCTGTAGATGAACTTGAAAAAGATCTAGTGTAAGGACAGAAACTATTGTTTCTTTTTGGGGAAAGTTTGACAGACATGATGAGAAGTAGATCTGATTCTACAGTAAAATGTGTCATCTTTATTTGTGGTTAACACCCACTCAGTTTTCCCTCCAGATCCCTTTCTGTAGGTGGCAATTCAGGTAGTGACTTGTCTCCTCACCGTCCTCATATGACCTAAAAAATTCTTCAGAGATGGAGCATGTCATAGAAGAAGAGAATAGATAGCTTGATAACAACACAAATCATACACAATCATTTAACATGATAAACAAAATGTTTCTGGAAAAATATCCCCCCTTTTTATTTTGTTTGAGAACACGAAGGGTTAATATTAAAGAGGGGCTATTGTGCTTTCCCATATATATATTTTTAATGAATTCAAAGTAACAATGCAGGGTGTTGTTGGTAAACAAGTGCAGATTTTCAAGCTGCTACTTATTCATATGTAATAGATAATCCCAGAATCTGTCTATTAACTACTCAAAATGGTCCGTTCTATAAATAGCTCAAGATCTTCATGAGAATGTCTGAAATTATGAGATCATCTCTTAAGGCTCTCCAAACTGTTTTTGACAGTTTGGGCCTCAAACACCATAGCTCTGTTCCAGACAGGCCTACAAAGCTGGCCAATCAGAGGGAAGCAGGGTTTGTGGAGTGGAGAGCCTTAACCCTTTAAACTCTACAGCCTCATTTCAACCAAGTTTAGTTCGGCTCATCTCGGTACACACATTTTGTTGCGATTCCTTTGACTAAAACCGGGACAGGTCCCCAAATTACTGGCCTGTGCCGTCCCACTTTTTTGTACCCTTCTGTTGGGGTGCCAGACATACCAGTCCAACCCCAGAACCAGCCAGAAACACTGCAGTTCATTGACTGGTTGAAAAAATTGTCACTTTCCAGGTGACTGTGGTAATAAAGAACAACACAGAACCCTGTCATGTTTAAATAAAGTCCTTTGTATCTGCTGTGGAGGACTCGGGATTGCTGGAGCTGAAACAAAGCAAGATCACAGTGGAGCTGAGGAGGCGGAGCCAGTGTAAGTTCACAAATTAACAAGAATTGAAACCTACTGGCTCCAAAATGGAATGGAGATGGACTCAATATGGATCTGGAGGAATTTCCAACTATTTATGAAAATAAAAAGTTTTTATGCATTACAGCAAAAAAAAAAAAAAATGTGTAAGGCTTGAGTCACCCAGGTGTACAGCAGACTGTTGCAAAGAAGCTTAATTAGTCACATTCATCCTGCCTCTGACTTTGCAGAGAGCCAGTCGGAGTTTAGAGTCAAGGGTAACAAGTGGAACTTTTTGAGTTGCTCTGAGACTGGACTAATGTTTTCTGGGAGAACAAATAAGTATTCATGGAGTTCATTTCCCTCCAGTGAATGCATTACACAGTATCATACTCCTACTGAACAAAGGAAGCTCATCAAACTGTCGAGGCAGGGACAGAGATGTGGGCTGTTGTAAATCAGATGGTCTTATTGCTCCTTCAGCAGAGGAGTGAGAGTCGAAGAATTTTCCTCCCCTGCTGTCAGTCACACCCGCACACTTCCAGGAATGTAACTCAACCACTGGACAGACGGAATAAAACACTGACGGGGCATTCAAATGAAGTGATTTTTTCCATCAGCACACCTCTATTACAGGAGCCAGTACATGTAATATCAGAGCGACACATGCAGGTTGGTGTCCAGCACGTAGGTGTTTAATGGAAGGAAAATGACACTTACTTGTCAACACGGTTTATGAAAATTCCTGTAAGATTTATTACCAATTTGAGACTATTTGATTACACTTCTATCACCTAATAAACAACACGTCTGGATCTTTCTCTGTGCTCAGTGGAAGGGAGGATCAGTTTAGTCTCAATTTAAAAAGATGATTGGAAATGCCAACCCATGTGTGCATTGAAATTATATTACTTTGCTTGAAAATAATAAAAGTAGTAAAGTCCCCCAATCCTGGAACTGTCCATTTAGCAAAACACAGAAAGAGTGTATTTGGTAAAGACGACACCAGAGGACATATACAGTGTTGGGTTCAGTCGTGGGTTTGTTTTGTAGCAAAAGGAGACACTTTGTTCCCAGAGGCGGATCAACATTTTGAATTACAAAGGCTTCGACTGTGAAACTTGCAGCGTGATGAACTACAGTTCAGAAAATCAGCATCAGATATCAGATTTATTTTTAGCAATTTCTACTAATTGTGCTTCTTTTCTCTGTGTTGGTATTCATCTCCTTCCTCTGCCGGTGTGTTTTTGGTTGCGGATCCACTGAGAAAAGACAACAAGAACAAAAGTCAAGCACTAACTAAAGGCCATTGAACAGCAGGTACCCTCTCTCTCCCCACAGCTGCAGTGTCAGCTAATTGCTGCTGACATTTTAACCGTGTTGTTTCGATCAAAAGCGTTCGGATGCATAGCTTTCTTTTGTTTCTTCACAAAAGGGGGATGTGGTTCAGAAATGCCATCCTCTTTGCCATTTACTGAGCATGTTCGGGGGGTAAAAATGTCTCATTATCTCACAGTCTGCTCTGACAAGTACGGTGCAGTTTCTTGAGTACAGCAAATATATCTGATCCTCTTGCAGGGAGGGTAAAGTCAACATCGGCAGATCTGCCTGTCAGGTAAGGGAGATACTTAACTGTCAGGAGGAATCACAGAATTCAAATTAGTTTCAAATCAATGAAACAAAGACACCTAAGGAAGAGGGACCTGCACTTTAGTTTGAGAATTCATTCATTCTGGCTTTTGATTGGTTATAGCATAGATTGTAAATGGCATGATGTCACCCATTTGTTTTCAATGCAGAGTTTTAAAACCCATCTTCAGCAGGTGTCATATTGAAAAATCTTCGCTCTACCTAAATTGTACAAGTTAGGATGAAGACGCAACCTCTGTACATGAGAAATGAAACCCATGTGGATATGAAAGCTGTAGTTTTTCAGGATTCTATTGATGCCAACTTAGCCACTTTGTAGCTAAGTAGTAGTTTAGCAAGTTGTCAACCCTTCCGACAAATCTAACGACGTTTTCTGGACTTTGGAGACTCTGACATGAAAGCACATATTGATTTTACTCTTCTCAATGAGCGGAGTAAGATCGATTCCCCCATTTCAAAAAACTCACTTGTTCATGCAGCAGTTCCTCCCAGCTGCAGCCAGAGCAGGCGACTATATGCTAATGGAGATGATTGTCAGCAGCATAGATAGGAGTTTGTCAGCCTATCAGCTGCTAACTGGTTGCCATTAAAATTAACAAACTAATGTGTATCTTACGGGTAGGCTACAGCTAGGCTGACAAACTCCTATTTATCCAATTGCTTCAGCTAAGATAAGGTAACGTAAATGTAGGTTAACCTCAACTTTGCAATGTAATATGAATTCATTTTAGTATTGCTCTGGCCAGCCTCTCAGCTGCTAACCCACAGATGAGAGGTCATATACAGCTACACTCAGGGGCTGGAAGCTCTTTTAGGCTGAAATCAAGACAAACACATTATTAATTAATCCGTTATCATGAGAAAACAATCTTTGTTATGTCAAGAAAACAAAACAAAACAAAACAAAAATAATTGGTTATAATGGGAAAACGATCGTTGTTATATGGAGATAACGAAACAATAAGTCGTTATCACAAGATAACAGTGCATGAAAAAAAAAGAAAAATCCATGGCCGTTCACGTCTTCCGTACTTAACATATGCAGTATGAGTATTTTTACTCACTTTTTGTCTCCCGTAAAGTAATTCTACTCTCCCACAGTGTGCATGACTGTTAAATGCAAGTGGCCAATTGTGCAAATTGGGCAACAACATCATTTATCGTCTTTTAGGACAACCAATAGCTACTTTCCTAACTGAGGAGTTGGTAATACTACAGAACATTCATTAAAATGTTTAAAGCCAGGTTTAAAAAACAATAATAACCTAAACAGCAGATTTCTGGATCACACACAGACTCTTGAGGCCAAATTCTTACATTAATTTGCATTTAAAAAAATAATAATAAATAATAAAAATAAAAAAATGGTACCTTAATGTCTGTATTTTGTTGAGGGAAGAAATTTTGCATAACATATGGGAAACTTTTAAAACTGGAAAAATAAAATCCAAATGATATTTTTGTTTATTTCTTTGATATAGTTGTTTATTTCTTTTGGAGTTGCATTGTATCAGAGGGAAACTGATCATTTTTCATTGACTGAAGTCCACAATAATGCAACTACTCTCTGATGACAGACAGTTGTCGCTAAACAGGTCAAACTCTTCGCTAAAAATAAAACAAATTTGCTGCAAGAACTACTGTTTTATTTGGGTCCCAGTGACAAAGACAAAGATCTTCTTCAGCGGGTGATTGATCCTTGCGTATAGAAGGCAACACCTCTGTCTCTGTCGGCTAAATGCAACAAGAGTCGATTGATGGCTATGAAGTGGATTTCGATGTCTTTTCACTTGCTCTCAGATTTGTTTTCTTTGATTGCATCTCCACAGATTCTTTATTCTGGATGGCTGGCACCCTGCGGGAAACACAAGCAGGGAGAAGCTAATCCCTGCTGTTATTCAGAAGCTCAACAACGCTGAATCCAAACAAAATGAGAACTGTCCCTCAGAGGCACCTGGTATCGCAGAACAAACTTGGAGTTGGAAACAGCAGAAAGGACAGATAATGACTCTGACACAACAAGTTTCTATCAACAAACAAACTTACAGAGATTGTTTAGTGTGGGGAATAAATTGAAATCCCCCTTCACGGCTCCTGGATGAGCTCATGTCTATTAAACAAATAAATAAACTCATTTAATCCCATCTTTAACGTCAAAGTCAGAACAAGTGCTGCCACAAATATGTCAGATCTGTTAATTTCAGTTCAGTAAAATAAGATACCACCTGTTTCAGACATCCCACATTTCAGTTTGAGCCCTCTCTTTAAGGCCTGAAGACATAATTAACAGTGACAATAATGGATGCAAATGTCCTGAGGCGAATTATGTCCAACAGAGATGAGAATATTTAATTTGATGATATTCTGCTTGAAGCCAAACTGTGGAGTGTTTAATTTTCACACAGGCTGATGTGACCACATGCTCGGAATATTATGCAGAGCATTTATGAGGTCTCAACTCTTTCCAATCAAGCAGACTCTCCAAAGCAGCATACAGAGCAGGAACAGAGGGGAAAAAATCAAATGTGTCCAAAATATTAAATTTATAAATGAGAAAGAAAGCTTAACAGTTTGTGTTTTATGGGACTGCAGAGGGGTTATTTCTTCTAGATAAACTTTGTATATATTTTTGTTTCCAAAAGCACTGAAAGGAGTTACTCTGCTTTTTCACTCTTTGATAAAATCTGTTGGTTTTTTTTCCTGAGATGAAAATGAGCGCTCTGTAGAGAACCCAACCCCATTATGCCCTCTACTGGTTTAGTCTAGCAGTCTACCACACACTGTAATTCCTCAAGTCCCCAAAATCCTGTCACAGATTGGACAGATGGTCAGTTAGGGCCAGCACACTGAGGTTTCTAGTGGGGCCCCTCCCAAGTCTGTCACTTTTTATTCAAGTTTGGTGAAAAGTTCATGTTCGAACTCTAATTACCGGTTCGAAATGTCGGCTGCATCATGGAGATGCAAGCCTACATCAAGGAGACGCCTCTGTTTGCAGACAGTTTGTTCTTGTTGGCAGGTAATATCATCACAGTCAGCTCCTGTATCACAAACATCCACCATGCTAGCTCCCATCGTGCAACATATTCCTCGTTCAAGACACTTCTTTAGCTTTTTAAAATAAAATTGTAACATGAAATAGACAGTCCCCACCTCATCCCTTTTAATTTATCTGTAGTTTCAGTTTCCTTCATCCTCTCTAGTTGTAGTTTTTACTATTATTTTGTGAGCCAGCTCTCTTGTGCTCTTGTACTGCTGGTTTGTGAAGTGGTTCCTGTTTTATTTTGTTGTTCTTGGTCATGGTGCCTCGTGCCTTCTTATACTTGTTGCCTTTGTTTCCCTCCACTTTGATTGCACCTCGTTAGCTTCACCTGTGTCCTGTGTTTGCACCTGTTGCTCGTTAGCCAGAGTGTAATTAGTCTCCGTGCGGTCATGTTACATACACATAATATACGTATAGGTAAATTAGGAAGTTAATTCATGATTGTTTTAAAATGCATCGACTATTGAAATTTTCCTTTTCATATCTCGGCATGTCCTTTTTTCTCCAGATGTCTCTGGCCTGATTTGCCTAATCTTCACACAAAGAATCAGTGGAGATGCAAACAATCATGAGCCACAGGAAACACTGAGTTCCCAGAGGAGCAGTTCCTTCACCTATGAAGTCAATACAGATGTTGGGAAAGTCCAGTGAGATTTGTAAAAGTGAGTCACAAGCATGTTATGAACATGTAATGAGTCAGAAATAAGGTACAAATTTTAGAGAGATATTAATAATGAAGCATAGACTCCTCTAACAGCACAGTGTAACAGTGTTTCCTCCATATCCTACTTTGTTACTGAAAGATGAATTCTAAAAGTTACCCGACACTGGCTCCCCCTCCAGCCCGCTCACACTTCTTTGAGCAGAACTTTTGATTTCCCGGAGAAGTTTTTGCACTTTTTTCAGTCACGCCTCAGCGTATGAGCTCCGTGAGTGCACGGGGAAGCACAGCTCTGCTCTGCTTGCTCTGTGAATAAAAGAAGTACATCCTCAGCTTACAGCTTCTATTTTAGAAGGTGTTTGTAAAAGAGAAGTTAACATGTTGACTCAGAGATGTCTTAACCAAACAACCCTGTTGAGATGTAACATTCAGCACCGCACAAATTCACAAATTGTACCTGGGGGGGCACAAACTGACCTAAAACGTGACCACATTCTTCTGAAACTCTGACCCTAAATGAAGTTTAGTTTTTTTATTTATTATATTTTTAACCATACAGTATACTTATCTGGTAAAGCAACAATAAATTAGAATTTCCCCTCCTCAAAGAAGCACAGATCATTTGGTATTACACTCACAAACACCAGCATGTTAACGTGGATTCCATTTGGATCTTCGGACCACTAAACCATATCCATTATTGAAGCGTGAGGGAGAATTTTTAGAGCACTCTGAGTGTCTACCATATTCATAATTTATATTTAAATCCTTCATGGGCCTCCCTACATATTCCGATCTCATTTACTGTCATCCGTGCAGTCTCGCCGCCTTTATCCTCCAGGAATCTGGTCTCAATTAATGTTCTTATGAAGATTTGGGTGAGGATTTAAAGGGAGAGCTGCCTGGCAATGACCATGGAAACAAAAGGGAAAGAGACAGATATTAATTTTACTGTCCATGATTGGTTTCTGCACCTCCCTTTTAAAAATCTTTGGGTGGTGATGTTGCTTTATAGGACTTAGTATCTTATGTAAGCTGTAGGACTGATGCATAAATATTTCATTTAAACAAATTGATTGTTGCAAATACTGATGGAGGTGTTCAATTTTATGCCTAGTTTGTCTTTCACAGAGGGCTGACTCTGCATCCACAGTGCTCTCACACCGCCGAGGGGGAAACTGCACACAGCCAGGGTCTGTCAGACGAGATAGTGTTGCAACCGCACAGAGGGATACAAAAAAAAAAAAAAAATGGTGTTTGGAGGGGGAGAGAGAGAGAACTTCAATCATTCATCACCTCTTCCAACGCCAGAGTCACAGAGGTGAAGATTCAGAATACAAAAAAAAAAACAAGATTCAGGGGTGGTGAGAGTGCAGAAACAGACGGGGTTGTTTTCAAGGTGATTTGTCATAGTTTTTGGACAGCGGACAGAAGTATAAAGTGCTACAATTTGCCCCGGGAAAGGTCTTTGAAAAAAACCCATGAGATCAGAAGTGAGGGATTCATTACCACTTCTGCGTTTGTTTTGTCTCTAAAGCACTTGTTCTGCTGTTTTCATGCCAAGATAAAAGTAAAGGCCTCGAGTGAACAAGAAACTCTAAAGTAAAAGCTACAAAAGTAAATTGAAAAACGGAGTAAAATTGAAAAATGTGAACTAAGGAGTCCCTGTGAGTTATAATAGAAAAATAAATCACAACAAAGTTTATCAGATGGTCAGCAAAGGTAGGAACTACACCAGCAGACTGATCTACGCTCAGCTTTCTGCTGCTTTGAAGCTCATTTTCATTTCAAGGTCTCTGTTGTCTCAGCTGCAGCTTGTTGTGTGTATGCGTGTACAGGTTTGCTCCTCGACCCATTTGCCTCTTGTTAGCAGCTGTACTGCACATCAGTGTTATAAATAAATCATTTAACAAAAGCAAACGTTGTACAGCAGATTTATTTATGATCATGTCCACACCTCGGAGCTTTGCTGGAAGAAGACGTCTCTGCGAAGTAGAGCCGAGTGGTGACGCAGCCAGGCTGGCACTTCTTCTCAGAGATGACCTGGCAGAACCAAAGTCACGTCTCTCAAAGAATTAAAAGATGAACTGACTCAGCAAACAAAACCTAAAGACAAAGTGAAGAGGATTCTGCTGCTCTGAGCTGATAAACCAGCCCTGCAGAATTGCCTCCTCTTGTCGGGCTCAACAAGAAGCAGACTGTGAAGCCTCCGACGAGGGCCTGATTTCCATTTCAGTATTACTGAGATATAGAGTGAGCGCATCTTGTGTTCTTATTTATTTTCCTTAGAACTACTAAAAAGCCCTCCGACCATAATGTCATAAAAAAATCACATTTAACTTTGTAAAAATAAAAAAGTATCCTCCGTCTCTGGCATCAGCGTGTCTGTACGTGATGCTCTGCAATACTCCCCCTAAACACTTGTTGGCAGTGTGATTTCTGTACAAGTCAGATCAGCTGCTCCTGCTCCTGCTACATTCTCTGCTTGCTAGTCCTGAACGTAGACTGTATAATTAATGGACGTAGTCTCCGCGACGTCACCCATCTGTTTCTGAAACAGACTTTTGAAGCAAAACAGCCGGCGCGGCCATATTGGAAATGAGGCAGGCTGCAAGTCTCCACAGTGACAACCATAGGACGCCCCACAGTCACGTGATCTGAGCTGTGCCTCTGATTGGATGAACTGACAATCTTAATATTGTCAAATCTGCAGAGTTAGAAAAAAATTCACCCCCCCTACAGTGCGTGCTGTTAGCAAAATTAGCGATTCAGATGGGAGACATTCTTTGTACCAGGCAGTAAATGTGCTTATTTTGGCTGTGAAAACGACTTTTTTTGGCTTGGTGTGTGCGTGACTTACTGTAATTCTGGAGCCAGCCTCAAGCAGACACTCGAGGAACAGCAGACTTTAGCACTTCCACATTGTCTCATATTTTCAGACTGGAGGTTGCCGCTTGGTCCTGAAGCAACTCTGGGTATATGAGCTGACAAATATTGCTGCTGAATGTGTGATGACAGATATTATATTTAAAAAAAATGTGTGTATATATAAAGAGACAGAGACCATTTAATAAAAGCTGTTGCATCTCCATCCAAAAACAACTGTTACATTTCAAGAAAAGGCAGCAGAGGCATTGACATTGGCCTTCAAGGATATCAGAAACAGGACGAGCTAAATCCCTCACCTCAAAGGAATGCAGCCAGCTTTGCGTTCATAAACACAGAGCAACCTGGGGACTAAAATGCAAGGTTGGCTGTAGAACCAACAATGCTGCAAACTAAGTGAAAGCCTGCAGGGACCTTCTCCAGGAAGGAGATAGAAGAGCAGTGAGCCCATTGCTCTTCAGCATGCAGAGGTTAATGTGAGGTTAATGTTCATCAGTGGGTGGAATATGGGATACGTGCACAGTTTACCGCACACGCCCTGAAGGCTGCAGGATAAAGTAAGCACTTAAAGAAGACAATAAAGTGCTGATTGTAGACTAAAACCTGCTGTTCCCATGTTGTGCATCATCCTTCATGTTAGGCCTTGAATATGATGCATGTTGTTGATGTTGCCACAAAGAAACTGCTCTGCACTACAAGAGGTCGCACCTTGTGCTGGGTAAACATGAGTTTACAGCACACAAGCATGATTTACATTACAGCAAAACCACAACAAGAGCAAGCACAGGAATCTCCTCAGTAATCTGTGTTTAACTCTTCTCTCTCTGGGGAATATACTGCATATTATCAGTGCTACACTTTCCTCTTTAAAGCGAGAGTGAAGTGCATGTGAATGAAGTTCCACACACGACCCTCAAACCGAGCACACTTGATGTCCTCGTACACTGACTGAATTACAGTTTCTCTATTCCCTATCTTAGCCAAGCTGAACACATCCTGTTTGAAGGGGATGACAACCAAGAGGCTCCAGATGATGGAGCTGACACATCCAAGGAGCGAGGCTGTGATGTTCCTGAACTGAAGCTTGAATTTTTGCCACACTGTCAGTTGAAGAGTGCTTATGAAGTGAGTTGAAGGAACTTAAACTCAGACGACTGTGCACTTCCTTATTTGTAACCAAGCTGAGAGTGTAGAAACACTGTAGACCTAATGAGAGCGTTAATCTCTCAGTTTGTATCGTTCATCCTTTGCTTAATTTAATAATTCATCAAACAATATCTGAACATTAAGCTGATGCAGGTTGCAAGGTTGCTGAATGAACATGATTTACTGCTCAAAACAAAACCCTCATTTTCTTACACTAGTGTTTTCGAAAACCCTGTCTGAAACACTTATTTGAGCTGCTGTCTCTTTAAGGCTCCCCTCCACAGACCCCTTTCACTCTGATTGGCTAGACCTCGAGAAGACAGATCTATAGGCAGAGGTGTTGGAGAAGTGCCACTCCAATGTGTATCAAAGTGGCCAGGGAACCCTTATGAAATTATCTAACATTTCAGGAAGTCTCATGAAGATTGCGTGAAGTTCCTGTGCCATTTTTAGAACAGAGTTTCGAGCTGTTTACAGACGGATTCTGAGTTTCGAAAGAGCTGTCAATTCAAAAATCAGAACACATTTAATATGAGCATCTAGCATTGCTACTTTGTATCCATGTTTAAAAAATGGGAAAGCATAATAGCCCCTCTTTAAGTGCTGGTTCTCATACTAGCTGCTGTTACCCCACAGCTATGTAGTAATAAAAAAGGAAGACCAACCTGATTCTTGCTGCCACCGGGTTAAAAAAAAAAGAAGAAGCAAAAGCTGCTTAAGTGAACTCAAAACTCGAAATATAAACTGACTCGGCTTCACAGTGTTTGTTGTCCTACACTTGGCGGGTTGGCACCTGATCACCCTGGTAAACAGTGAGTTGCTTTTATCCTAAGATTACAGTAAAGCAAAGATTACCTTCACTCCACCAGAGTGTCAGAAACATGACTTGACTTTGGTGGTTCTGTTTGCTTTAGCTAAACAAGGACGGTGAGATGTCAACATGCAGAAAGCGGGGTTACTCATGACAGAGGATGTATGGAGAAAACTTTTATCTTTGTTTACTGCTGCAGATGGCAAACTTGACATTTACAGTCTCTGGAACGCTCTATCTCCAGTGCAGACAAACCTGTCAGTTTCACACCAGAGTGGGTGGGTGAGCGATCAAAACAACAGAGGCTGAGAAACAACCTGGTACCAGAATCTGTGGGCACTTGATGGCAATGTTACACAAACATGCCTGTAAATGATTCATAAAGTAACTGTTTCATATCTCTGACACAAGGAACATGAGCAGGAAGAATAGTATTTATATTTATGAGCTGATAAATCCAATCTCATACGATCATCAAAAACAATGAAACCACCACTTGACTTTACTGCGGTTTTGAAGTGAGTTTGTTTGAGTCAGTATATTAAGAGTTTTAGTCTCAAATGGTGCCATTCAGCTCATTCCTCTCTGTGAGAAACTACTGGGAGAAACAGCACGCAGGTTATGCAACAGTTTTCTGGAATCTCTTGAATCAAATGTACTCTTCCATGTTAGCATTTAGCATTTAAATGGCTTCATTTTTTAACACCCATGACTCAAGGCATAAAGGTGTCAAACATCCATTTGTATCGTTCTATTAATTAGGTGATCTATCCACCTGTTTCTTCAGAAGCCTATGAGTGTTGACTTCCGCCTGTGATTATCAACTTCCGGTTGTTGCTGCTGGCAAGCTAGCTCAAAACAACTCGCATAAAATCATTAAGGCTCGACATGGCTCCGATTTTTGTTCATTTTGTTGCTTTCTTGCTATTACAGTTAGGCTAACATCATCGGCTTTGTGGTCTCCATGGCAATGCAAACCAGCAACTGCTAGGAACTATGGGTAGTCAGGAAAAAGATGGATAGATCTTGGGGTATTTTTCATTTGTTTAGTTTTCAAAAACAAGTCTTTTTAGACCCGTGGTGACGTTTAAAAGTAACTTTGCAGCTTGGGCTGCATGGTGGCGCAGTGGTTAGTGCTGTTGCCTAACAGCAAGAAGGTTAGCATTTCAAGTCCTGGTTCGGGTAAGGTGGTGGGCCTTTCTGTGTGGAGTTTGCATGTTCTCCCTGTGCATGTGTGGGTTCTCTCCAGGTACTGATACAGTCCAAAAACCTGCTCATTAGGTTAACTGGTGATTCTAAATTGCCTGTAAGAGTGATGGTGCACATGAAAGGTTGTCTGTCTGTGTGTGTCAGCCCTGTGATTAACTGGAGACCAGTCCAGGGTGTACCCTGCCTCTCACCCTAAAACAGCCGTTTCAAATCTAAAACTTGTCACTGGTGATGTCCAGATGTTGTAACATGGTTTGTGTGAGTCTTTATGCTTCTTTTGCATATTTCAAAAGGGAATATTTACCTTAAAGTGAATGATTTTTTTATGCAAGGAGAGAAATTCTTGATATATGTGTTCTATCTGCATTCACTCTAAAGCAGTTGTACCCAGGGACAAAGATGTCACTCACTAAGGACAGTCAGTAGTAAAGTAGAATCTCACACACAGACAGTCATACACAGACATGTTTTTATCTCCTTTGTTGTTGTAGTGAGTGCACACATGGCAACACGTTCTGAATTTGCATTAAGTAGGTTTCATGTTTTTGTTTATATGTATGGTTTGATGGCAGATATATTTTTGGGAAAGATCATTTGAATTATGATATGATATGTGTTTATCTACTTTAAGACTTCCTGTTAATTTGATCGTTTGTGGTTAATTAGTGCAGTTGATCTCCAGGCGAAGGGGCTAAGCACTTAAATGCCTCTGACCAACATAGCTATCAAGGGTAGTGGAGTCTGAGAGTGGTCGCATTTGTTCTGTTTGATTCCTGAGACCTTGTTTTTGCACAGTTTTTGTGAATAGAAGCACAACCTTTATTTTTGCAACTCAAGCCAGAACCCATTGTTGTGTTGTTTTTCTGTGGACCCATTTTGTAACATACCCATAGTGATTCTTACACTTAAGGTGCTGGTAATTTTAGATATTCTTAGCATAGCATTTTTGAGCAGAAACCTCAGAAACATGCACGGCGCTCAGGGAAGAACAGGTTAACAGTGGATATAACAGCATATCCTCAGCACTATGCTGACAAATTGTATCACCAAGTGGAGGAACTTGGCAGCAGGAAGAGGAGGGGGCCGAGAAATGAGCCTGGGGGTTTTCCACTGATGTCTGCTAAGAACTGCAATTATTCTTTTGCCGTGTAAATCTTATTTTTGCAATTCTTTCAAGTATTACAGTATTTCAAGTAAACATGTTCACATCTTGAGAGTGTACATGCACAGAATTCTTCCCACACTGCTCAGTTTGAAGCAGACAATAGCCTCAAGCAAAAACTGTCAGTCCTCAGTTTTACTCTTCTGTCATTTTTTAATACAATATCTGACAATTATAGGACTGTTTTGGTGTCGAAAAAGATTAATTTTTCACAGGGAGCATGTCGCTCAGGTGAAACACATTCTGCTTTGTAATGCAGGCTGCAGAGGTTGAGAGAAGATGGAGGGCAAAAGAGCAGAGAAGGAGTTTGGAAAGCAGAGTGCAGGAGCAGCACCACAGACAGCTGAGAGTCAGTGGTGCTAATGTGGGGTCTGAGTGTGTAACCTCACTCTCAGTGCGCTCTGATTAAAGAATGATTTATAGGCCTGCTGGAGAGCCCGCTCAGCAATCCGTCTCCTCAATGAGATTTTTTTTTTCCTTTAGAGGGGGTTTGGTAAATCAAGCCATCTCTGAGAGGATCCTGGGTGGACAATGTCAATGTGTTACTGAGAGGGAGCCATTAAATGCTATCATCATGATGGCATGAGGGGGCTCACAGGTGCATACAGACAGGTGTTTGTCACGGACTGTGTTGGCCTTGACTGATTCAGAGGAATGAATCAGCCCACGCAGACATTACCACATCTATCACTCCAACAGACTGATCTTCAGAGTTATCTTAGCCTCTACTTTGTTAACTTTTATGTGCTAAGTTTTGAGATGAGTTTGATGATCACATGTTTGGATATAATTCTTTCACCTTGTACTTTAAATATTATCATTAATAGAAAATTTAGTTTAAGGGCCTGTGTCCACTAAAAGCTTTTTTTGCACATGAAGCATCTACAACCTAAATGTCAGTGTGGCAGTGCTGCAAAGGTTGAACTCCTTTTTTTTTTTTTTTTTTTTTTTTTTTTTTTTTTTTACTGAGAACACAGCATCATAAAATCACCAAACCACCTCGCTCTGAACATGCTGAACTGCATTGGTTTTGTACAGAAAATAGGAACAAAGTTGCTGTCAGTGGACACAGGCCCTTATTGTACTGTTCTCATTTACTGAACTTTGTGTGTCTGTTAAGTGTGTGTGCTAGCATGCTAAAAATTCAAAATTAGCATCAAACAGTTGAGGATGATGTAAGCCATTTAGATGTGTGACCTATTGTGGGTTTTTTTTAAAGAATTACAAGTTTTTAGACTTCTTCATTGACTTTATTTTTCATACTCCAAGGTTGCAACAAAATCTGTAGAAATAAAACACTCTCATGGTGTTCGATGATTTAAACCTCTCCTTAAGTTGAAATAACTGTGCTGCAGAAATTGGTGTTAATATTGTGGCTGCCATAGCATCTAATAAAAGGACACCTGCAATAATAATGCTTTAATTTTAAAAACGGTTGAGACACTGAAGTACATTTTTTCCAGGAATAAAAGGCACCAAAACTAATTCTTGGCATCCACATCAGGATAAAAAAAAAAAACTAACCTCTGGTCTAAGGATTTTCACACAGCAACAGAATGATGGCAGCTCTTCTTCAGATGAGAAGTCACTGCAGAGTTCACCAGACACACCAATCAATCTTTAACAAATCCTCCCCAGACTGAATCTTATCTATCAAATGGTGCCATGAAGCCATTTGTTCCAAAGCCTGCTGCATGAAAAGCGCTTTAAATCCCTGCTGTTGTGGTCATGAGTCATGACACAAACACACCTTGTTGTTAGCTGTACTGTAAAGTTTGTTATGACTCCGTTTCACAGTATGAACACTCAGCTTCCTGGTTTATGACTATGCTGCACTGGAGTTCGTATTTCACTGCAGAGACCTTTTTATTAAGCGAAGCACACAACTGCTCCGTGTGATGTTTCCCAATTATGTCTTTGTTTACCCAATTACATTAATTAGAACGCTCTGTATTTACATAACCCAGAACAAATAAGCCATTGAGCTAAACCCATTATTAAGCCTCTAGGAAAACAATTACTCTATCTACTGGTGCCACTGTTATAATGTAACTATATTTCAGGGCATTCTGATAAATAACATGATTCTATTACTAAAGATTAAGGAGCTCAAATTAGAGTACATGAAATATCAAACAACAAAGATTACACTAATTTTGGAATATTTACCTCACTGTTAAAAAACAAAGCCCACAATGTGCAGTTCTATGCATCTGTGTAGCTGTTTCTTGTGCATCATGCTTTTGCCAGGTTGAGTCAGCAGTCCGTCCAGATACTTGTATGGAACTTAAAGAGGAGGTATTGTTATAAGGCTTTATACTGCCCCTTAGGGCCCCAAAAGTAGCTTGACATAAAAATCACTTTTTTTAAATCTCTTACTGGTGTTTTAGAATAGAAAAAATATAATTTCAGCCTCTCTCTGCCGTCTCTTTAATAAACCCCCATATTTCTGATTGGTCAGTCCTCTGGAGACCTGTGGGGTGCAGAGCTATGGGCAGACTTTAGTGTTTGAGTCCCTTCAACATGTCATAAACCAATGAGGACTTGACCTCATCATTGCGGCAAGTCTCCTAAAGGTAAGGTTAAGATCTTGAATGGACGACTTTGAGCAGTTTACAGACAGTTTCAGGGATTTCTACAACACATGAATAAGTAGCAGTTTGAAAATCTGCTCACATTTAGTATGAGCACACAGCATTGTTAATTTACATTCATGTTTGAAATGTGGGAAAGCAAACTACCCCCTCTTTAAGATCAGCTCTACAGATCAAACTATTCCACTGAATGTCCTTCAACCCTGATGTATTCCTTCATAACTCATCAAACCAAAATATATATCACTATAGCTGCAGCATTCATGCATAACTGTCTGTCCTTCAATAAAAAAAATATAGCCAGACATGCCAATGTGACAAAGTCTTTGATCCAGTCAATAACAATGCAAACAAAGCCAGCACAGGGCGAACAAAGATGTTCCCACCGTGTGCCTTACTGTGTTTTCAGATTTGGCCTTTAACAATGTGGCCCACGTACCAAGCTAACCTACCTGAATAACAGTTATTAACTTGGGCAGACGGCTTGCTCATCATTATGGCACAAGGAGAGGGCAAGCGGTGAATACTTGAAGGTGCTTAACAGTCACAGAACACCGTATTTTTCTCTGCTGATTAGCCTACGAAGAGCAGAGCAGAACAGTGATGATTATGTCTGAAGATGACCGAGGCCCCGTGCTGGAAGAGCAGTGAGTCTGAGCATAATAAAATAATGTTTACCACTTTTTTCCCTTGTTGCATATTTCAGCAGAAAGATGCTACCCTTCACCATCACACTGAGGCTGTTTGTCTTTGACAAAGAACTTCTCAGAATGTGAAACTACAAGTTTCAACACACCTGCACTGCAAAATCTCATTCTCGAAACATACATTGTTGAGAATTAATCATAGATTTTTCCAGAGGAGGTGTTTGTTGCTTCTTTGTAGCAGCTGTCTCACAAAAAATTGTAATTTTCACATTAAAGCTGTCTCTACTAGTGACCTTTTTGCATTTGCTCTGTATGCTATTACACTCAATCAAGAAAGGTCAGCAGTTGACGTGGGCTCCATGCAGAAATATCTTCTTTATATTGCTAGGGCTGTTTTTACATCTGTGTTTGCTTTTCTGCACATGACTTTACATCACATTCAGTGTCTTCAAATATTAAATGCTATTTGGGAAAAACATGTTTTTCATCATGGAATTTTGTAGAGTTACTGTGCAATTCAATTTTCTAAGTTGTTTTCTAATTGTTTGATGAACTAACTTGTGAAAGTGGTGTTACTGTCTCCCTGATGGCATTTAAATTAATTAGATTTAAGTTTATAAATTATTACTCAGAGCTTTTGCTAATTTGCACCACCATTTCTTCATATGCCAAATCATATTGTACAGAAATTATGATGAGTTCTCCAAACAGCTCCAGACAGGGACAGGGTCTGTTCTGTACAGAGTTTGGAAAGGGAGCCACCTGATGGGCAAACTATGAATTTCCTTTGAATGGACCTGCCGATTAAAGTGAATGGCAGTATAAATCAGGAGCGCTCATCCTCATCGTCTGTTAAATAATCCAATCACAAGGACAAATACATGATCCTGTGACTGACAGGGGACTTGGAAAAAAAAAAAAAAGAAAATGTGTGATAGTGATGTGGTTCATGACAGAAAAAAGGCCACGAGGGCCTAAATGCCTAAATTATATTCATTACTGCAACATGTTCTGTAGATGCTGAGATGAATTCAGAAGACTAAACGTGTTTGGATGATCTGAATATAACAGTGGTACCTGAAAGTGTGATCCTCTGATTTAAATTTCTATATTCCATGACTTTTTTGTTTGTTTGTTTACTGAAGGTCTGTTGTACCTGTCATAGTGGATTTTATCCAAATGATCTGTTGATTAACACTCTTAAATTTGGACAGTGAGAGTCAGGTTTTTTCAACCTTAACAAACTTTATCCAAAGTTTGTAGTTTGGGCCCTCTATTTTATCATAATTATTATTATTATTATTATTATTATTATTATTATTATTATTATTATTATTATTATTATTATTACAATAATAATAACAACAGCTGTAAAAAAACACACACACAAAGTAACTTAGAGCATTCATACATTTAAAGCTGTTCTAAATAGGTGAGTTTTTGTGTTGTCCTGACATCGAATTAAAGCACTTCATGATGCTGGATAGTTTTTTGTTTTGTTTTTATTATTGATGTCATGAAGATGTCTTGGTGTGATGGTTAATCTGTATATTTCTGGTGTATAATTATTGGGGCTTTAACTGGGTTCCTGTCTAATATATGTGTACATAACCTTAACCCTAACTTGTTTATAATGTAATAGAACATGTTTGTTTGTTTTAAATTAAATGTTCTTTGGGTTCTGTTTCATACACCGGAAATATTTTGTACACTCATCAGAACTGAGGTGATGAAGAGGAACTTTTGTCATACAGGGACATCTAGTGTGTGATTAAGGTTAGTACATCAAAATGAGAGCATAGTTTCTATGTATCCTAATATACCATGTGATTGTTATCCTATGAGCTACATGTATGCTTGATTAAGATTTTTGTTTTTTATAAGCTCCTGCTCCACCACAGTCTCTGACTTTAACGGTCTATGATACTAAAGTTATTAAACTATTTTGTTTTATTTCATTTAAATCAACTTGTGTTCTTGTTTTTTCTGTATTAATGTGATAAAAAATAGAACATTTTCAAAATGTTCTAATGTTTTCAGGATGCTCTTATGAACACCTGCAAAAAGCTGGCCATTTAGTTTACCTATAGCAGCACAGCTCATGTACATATGATCTCACCGGCTTACAGTCACCATCAAAGCTAAAAGATATCATTAAATATTTTTTAATGATTTTAAGTAAAAAAAGGCTGACCACGTGTTGCAAGAGCAGTTTAATAGAAGGCAGTAAAAAAACTGTGAAAATAAATAAAAAAAATGTTCTAACTTGTAAAAAAAAAAAAAGAAAAAAAAAATCAGGCTTTGCAAAATATCAAAAACTCAGGAACTGAGTAGTTACAGTGTTAATGTGCTGAAGTTTCTTTACAATAGTGCAATATAAAAGATACAGTGGTGGGCAACAGTAATAGCTACAGTTAATACAAATTTTCCACAACCAGAGAGACGGACACATGCGTCTGGAGTGCTTTTTGATTTGATCCAAAGGAGATCATCACACTTTGAACACATCACTGTGTGTGGGCGACATCCTGGCAGAGAGCAGTGCTTCTGTCCAACATCTCATGTGACTGCAGTGCATTACAACAAAATTTCACAGTTTAAAAACACGGTTAAAGATCCCCTTCTGGAATATTCCACTTTTTTACTGCTACGTCCAAACTGAGGTTTGACAGGATGATGTTTTCACCGAGTTCCCATGACTACGGACGGGCTGATAAATGTGATAACAAGAGCAAAAAGGAATGTCAGTTTTTTGGTCTGTCGTAAGAAAAGAAAAGAAAAAAAATCAGGATTCTTAGCTAAGTGAGGCTGGCAGTGACTAACTGTGAGAAATGTGTCAACTTCCTGAAGCTGTTTTTGTGCACTTTGTTGCTGTCCAGTTTACTTAGCCTTAACAGTCCACTCTACGCAGACTGGACCTACTGTAGGAGTTTCTGTAAGACAGAAGAGATAAAAATAACATTCAATATCATTTCAAACTTTTTGATTTCTTTTTCCAAAAAAAAAGTAGCGGATGTCAAAAGCAGCTTAATGCAACGTCTGAAGTTACCGCTGTGTTTGCGTTGTCTGAGCTGGCAGCGTCCTGTACAGCTGGGGGATCTTGCGGTTGATAAGAGGACCCAAAGCTTCTTTCAGCTTATTGTAGTTCCTCTCCAGCTCTCTGTGGTACTCCTTCTGATCTGGTCCAATCAGGCTTTTGTTCTTCCTCAAAGCATCTTCACACCTGGATGCCGAAAACAGAGGAAACACAAAAAGCTGGGATTTATGTGAAAAGATTATAGTAACAGCATTTATCTGGGTTTTGGGGGGTTTCATTGACCTTTTGGTGAAGTCTTTAAAGCACAAGCGCAGTTTGTTGTGATGGCGAAACAGCTTTGGGTCAACAGGAATGTCAGAAAGGAAAACTTGTGCCACCTCAAGAGGGCCCTGTGGAGGACAGAAGGAATGACAACGTAAAAGATCTGACCCCTGATCTCCGGAGGGGATTAGTATGCCGTTTTGACTCTGAAAGCATAAAGAGTCTCAAAAGGCACCTGGTTGACCGTGGTGCCCACACAGCCCTGCAGGACCATCTGCAGCATCTTTGAGTCTGCAGGGTCTTGGTTTGTGGCGAAGGCAAGCTCCTGAGTCTTCTTCTGCATGTCCTCAATGGCCACTTCCATGGGGACAAGAATGATCTACAGATCCAAAGAAATCAAAAGACGTTAAATTTTCCCTTTCATGCACAACTTTCTCAGAGCTGACTCATTTTTCACGCACCTCCTCCTTGTGGATCACATTGATGCGTGTCTTGATGTACGGGAAGGCGTGAGATGTTGTCAGAATGGTTTTGCGCTTGTACTGCTCGTTGAGATCGCCATGAGCTCGGCCGTCCAGTGTGAAGGGAGTGCAGTACATGAAGGTCCGCAGGTTGTAGTTCTTGTCAAAGTAGGTGATCCTTTCTTTGAGCTCATACGTGTCGAAGAAAGGTTCTACATATGTGATCTGGAGGTAGGCCTGAAGAGGTAAAAACACTCATCAGATCATTAAATCCTTTTTACAAACTAAGACAGCATTAAATAAATAGTGAGTGCAGTATAATGAATGAATCATGTTACCTTGTTTGGATCCAGTTTGTTTTTGTCCACTGGGTTGGAGTCCTTTATAATTTCAACCACATCATCCCCAAATCTCTCTGAGTAGAACTCCTGCGAAACAAAAAATTATTTTAGAGACAAAAAATATCTTTTTTTACACTTTTAAAAGTATAAGGACTTGCTGTTTACATGCCTCAAGTCTGTGGGAGATCTCAGCCAGTTTGGTGATTGACGGCTCCTTGTAGACGAACTCTTGCTCATCCAGGTCTCCAAAGCGGCAGCCGTAGAAACCCACTCGAAAGTAGGTTCCAAACATTCTCTGATTCCTTTAGACGGGAAGAAAAATGAGTAAAATTGAGCTAGACTAGCATTTAAGTGAAGGGGAAAATGAGGTGTGTGCTGCTGAGTTGCTTATTAAATTAAAAAAAAAAAGTTTTGTAGCTTCTGAAGCTTCAAAACAAATATTGTATCACTCACCGGTAACAAGCCGTTTAAAAAGAAGAGAAAAGACCAAACAGGAGGGAGAGAATACATGTCAGTAAAACAAAATGATTGCTGAACTTCATCAGGTAGGAATGTTATCAAAGACAAATAAGCTCATTTACCTCCCATCCTGAACTCTGCAAAAGAAAAAACAGATTTTTTTTAGAACAAATCAAGAACATGACATCAGCTGTGCCTGTAAATGCAGGAGATCCTTATTATCAAAGAGTCAACTCACTTGGTTGTAAACTTTGTTGAAGGCATCTTGTAGCTTCCCGTGGACAGTAGCTAGCTTTTTGAAGTCCCTGTTAGCTTCATGGATGGGCAGGAGAATCTTGTAAACTTCATTGATGGCCTCATACATGGCAGCCTGAGGTTTGAAGACAACAGGAAGCAGTTTTTTTAAATAACCACCCGATGACTTCACGCGTCTTCAGCCATCGATACAGGCACGTAGGCTGTCAGGTCTGTTTTGTAGTCTGCTGGTTTTCAGTTCAGGAAAATGGAATTAAAGCTTGATGGTGTTTTTTATAATGTTACACTTTATCATAAATGTACAAAGAGACTGCCTGATTGAGCATTTTATATAAATGAATCAGTGGTGAAAATACAGATAGATCAGACAGATCAGTTACATTAAAGGTAAAGAAAACAAACACAAAAATAAATAAATAGAATGAAACAAAGAGAGAGAAAAGTTTTCATACTTCAGCGAGGAGTTCTTTTAACTGTATTTTTTTGTGTGTGTGTTTTGGTCCTTTCATTAATTTTCAGAGGTTTAAGATACATTTTAAATTCAGTTAGAAAAAAACACATTCAGGGAGAGATTTCAGGGTCCTAAGGGAGAGGGTTGAATTCAAATATTGATAATATTAAAGCAGAATCATCATATTTGATTCTTAATCTTACACCAAAAGTTATATAGTTTATTGAAAATAAATCTCAATCGGATTGCCTTTTTATTTTTACAGCTTATGGAAAAAATACTTCCATATAATCCACATTTGGTTTAAAAAAGTTAATTAGTGCTTTATTTGGGCTTTAATGAATTTGTAGCAGTAAAAAACGCTTTAAAGACAAGAGGTTAGAACATTTAACTGTGTTTCTTTCGTGTCACTTCACTGTTTTTCTCTCAGACCTTCTAAAAGCTTGTTGTTTTGCAGTTTTATACTGACTCATTCCACTAGGTGGCGGTAATTCACCTAAACCTGAGAGCCACCTGCATAGATAAACAGCATATCACTGTGCGTTGTGGGAAACAGTATGACACATACTGAGAAATTTTCTGGATCAGTAGGACATCCAGGAGTTTTTGACATGCAGCAGATTTTGCAAGTTTTGACATAATGAACACCAGCCAAATCAGTAGGAACTGCTGGTGTAGTAGGCATTTCGTAAAACAGCCACAGTCTTTCAATATATCTTGAAATGAGAGTGGTACCATGTTAAATGAGGCCGCTGCTTGCTCCAGGAGGCCCACCAGTCCAGACTCGCTGAAATATTTTCCAGCACAAATCCCCTCCTCCTCTGGAGACAGGATGTCATCGGATATAGCCGACTCCTCCAGGACATTGGATGAAATATTCTGATGGGAAGCAGCGATGTCACAACAAATGTCGGATATTTATTTTCAACATTTGAGTCTTGAGCCCTCCACTTCCTGTGACTGAGAAATACCTGATAAAATATTCTGTACTGACCTGGAAGGTGACACAGCCGATTGGCAGGTAGCGACAATCCTCCAGCATGTTGAGGTATTCTGCCACCAGAGCGGCACTGTGGACCAGACAGTGGGCGGCTTCAGCGTGGTTTCCTCGCTCGCTGTGTTTTCCTGCCATGTTCTGGAGCCATGTCAGACGCAAGTCAGGGGAGTTCTGGTAGCCCTTTGCAATCCTGGAAAAAAAAGTGAGTATTAGAGTTTTATTTTTTAATGGAGCTGTTCAATTTGTGTGCTTAACCTACAAATACACAGCACAGTACCTGTACATAAGGTCAATGAGCATCTCTGGATCCTGCTGGTGCTCCTTCATCTTGACAGTGTCCGTCAGGATCATGTGCAAGTTGAACACCAGGTCTTGGACCTGCAGTTTTTTAAGAAGCATAATTTTCTTTTCAGCTGTTTTCTTCTCTTGGAAACTCCTGCTGGGTCAAAAGGCTGACACATACCTGCTCAGGGAAAGGCGTGTCACGCAGCTCCAGGTCCTCCTCGGCGTACGTCAGGATGGTCTTGAGCGAGTGACGAAGATGCTCTTCGTTGAAGTTTTGTGACATTCCAACAAGCGATGAGAGGGACATCGTTACCTGCATCTTCACTCGTGCAAAGTTCTGGTCACCGGAGAGAATGAGGACAGGTTTGAAACCACATCACAACCACCAAAACAAAGAAGACATGAAAAGCTGACAGCATCTAGACTCACATTTCCAATCTCAAAGTTCTGCCTCATGAGCAGATACAGGGACGCAGAGGCGTGACTTCTGACAGAACCAACACTACTGCTGCAGTGACGCAGAAGGCGTAGGCACAGGTCGGCACAAAGCTCCGTGTCCTCTTCAAACAGCATCTCAGGAAACTGACACACAAAAAGACTCTCAACTTGTGTTTAAAAACATTAAGCTGCATTATTTTAGATGGATTGTCAATAAACAACTAAATCCATGAAATGTTACAGAGCTGTTGTATTTCTGTACCTTGAAGACCAAAGCTCTTTGTGTAGTGAAGCAGTGCTGCAGGAAGAGGGCGCTCTGGTTCCCTGCCATGCTGTGGAGCAGCACTCTCAGAACTCCACCCAGAACACTTTCCTTAAGCTCAGACGCCACCACGGTCTGAAAGAAACACACACATCACATTAAATTACACACTCAAGATGGACACTAATGTGTATGAACAACACACAGAGGAATTCCTTTCATTTTCTTCACCTTGACGACTATCTCCAGTGTGTCCAGTACAATCAGAGAAGCCTCAGTAGCTAAGTTTCCATCCACCACTGACTCCTGCTCCATCTCAGCCTTCGTCCTGTAAGAAGTATCATGTGTATCACTGTTGAATGTAGCTTATTTATGCTTCCAGTTTTGGCAAACATGGGGTTAAACACGAGTAAAGAAAAAACACCCTCCTCCGTCCAGAGCAAGGAGCTTACTTGTCGACTCTGTCTGTATTCTGCCTCCAGTGAGTGACATTTTTCCTCCATCTCACATTCTCCTGGCTGCCGTATGGACTCCTCTCTGGAAAAGTCAAATTGAAATTACTGTGAAGAAAAAAACTCTTAATGACTGTCGAAGCGCTTTTCTTTTCTCTCCGGCTTCTCACCTCTGTGGCGGCGGACCATCTCCTGACGAGCCCCGATGGTTCCAAGAATGGCCTCCTCCAGTCGTGCTTTCATGTCCTGAGACTTTTTAAAGGTTAAGCTGTTGATTCTCTCCAACGCTTTCTTCCCCTGAGAACATAATTAACAATCAGAGGAAAGATAAAAAAATGAACGAGGAACATGGAAAAGAAAGACTTCGCTTTGGCATGGCAAAGTTAAAACGTGATAAAAAAAAGTGAGCAGAAGTGCTTTGTTTTTTTTTTTATACCTTGTATTCAAAACAGGAGACACAGAGATGCAGCAGATCCAGCAGCCGGTTGATCTGCAGTACAGACAAATCAGACAACCAGCGTTCCACAAGGCCAGCATCTGCGTTCTTCAGCACCCACAGGAAGCACACCAGCAGAGTCCGGCTACACTCGGCAGACAGAGAGCTGGACTGGCGCCCGGCCTGGTGAAAACAAACATATAAACACAACAAAGGCCCTTTTAATGCTCCTCGCTGCTAAATAAGTGTTTATAGATCACAGAGTCACCTATGGGCTAAGAGGAGCAGTTATAGCTGTTAAAAAAGGAGACACATGTCTGATTGTTTGCACACACAGACTGTCTGACGAACTCCCACACAGGCACATCTGTGACCTGTCAATCTTTGAGGCTTGAGGGAACAGCCTGACCTCTGCTGTTATCACTCACCACAGTGGGCAGGGTGAACGAGTTGGCTTTGGCGTGCGGTAGAGGGGAGCCAGCGATTGCCATGGCAACAGACTGACTGATAATGTTGCCACTGTCTGGGTCAGCATCATCAGCGTGGGCAGAGGCATGGCGGACCCTCGCAGGCGAGGAGTCTACAAAGAAATAAGTACGCGCTCTCAGGTGCAATCACACTGGAGAGAACCTCCAACGTGTGTAGGAGGAGGATACGTAAACAAGTCAAGTTGCAAATGTTTTTTTAACTAACCGGAAAAGTCGTGGAGCTGATGCAGGGTTTCCATGACGATGGGAAGCAGGGGAAGGTAAAGCTGGGCGATGTGGGCTCTGACCTGAGGGTCCGTGTAGCGGGGATCTGCATCATGGCTGCACAGCAGGGAGTGAACGGCACTTATGGCCTTTTTGTGAAGGAAGAAAACGCTGTGGGCGCAGAAGAGATGTTGACAAGAGGTCAGTTTATGTCATATTATATCAAAAATTCAAACTCCAGCGCACTGAAAGATGACTGTAGTTCATGCTGACCCTTCTCCATCAGGGTCGAGGATGAGTGAGAGCTCTGTGAGCAGCAGGCCTGACAGAAAGTGCTGCTGCCGGAAAGGGACGGAGAGCTCAAACATAGTGGCCACGCCTTGGTCCTGCACCATGCTGGAAAACGCTGAACTCTGTGGATACAAAACAAACAAAGAGGCGTGAAGATGAAATCAGAGGCCTTAAAATGATTTGAATCATTTAAAGGTGTTGTGTCTGCTACCTGCGAGGTGGTGGAGGAGGTGGAGGGAGACGGAGAAGCCGGAGGACTGAGAGTGGAGCACGGCAGATTGAGCATGACGTAGTGCTCGTGGCTGCAGATGATGCGGGTGAAATCCATCCTCAGCGCACTCAGAGAGCTGGGGTTCTGTGCTGTGTGAAGCTTGTTAGCGATCTGTTGAGCACACGTGTTTAGTTGAGATGGTTTGAATGAGAACTGAATGTTAAAAACAGTGACAGGGATCAGCTGGCACCTGTTTGTAGTAGGTGCGGAGCAGGTTGAACACAAAGCCCCGGTCCATGAGAGACAGCAGGTCATTGAGGAAGAAGGCCAGACTGCTGTTTAATCTTTCCACAAGCTCCACATCCTGACGGAGAGAGAGAGAGAGAGAGAGCGAGAGAGATAGAGAATAAGTACAAATAAGACAGAACAACTTTCTGTTGGGAGAAGAAACCAACCACTTAAAGCTCGTCATCTTTTATGAGTCCTGGTTCTGTTGATTGAAAAGTAAACTGACTCTCAGCCGTTTTCATCCAAGGGATGCTTGTGTTGCTTTACGTCTCTGTGTACCTTGTGGTATCGACTGGCAATATCTGCACTGATGGCACACACAAGCGCGGCAATGTCGTCCACGAAGCGGTCCGGGAAACGCTGGCGCCTTGGAATGTCTAGTTTAGAGGTCAGGAATAAATGATGAGCCATGCTCTTTGTCTGGAGGAAAGAAAAGAAAAAACACAACCAGTGAAACGCTGAGCACCCCATCACAGTAACACTCCAGATTCTATTCAGCTTCTCAAGGTTTGTCTTTTTTTAAAAAATGGTGTAAAATCGCTGCATGAAGACACACTCACCATAAGCTGGAAGAAAAACCAGGCCTGTTGCAGCGCTGCTTCTCTCACCGTGCTGGTGCTCACCACCCACTGCAGCGCCAGCTCTTCATGGAGCAGCTACATGCGAACGAACATGGAGTAAAGTTAACCTTACATTACAGGGCACTTCAAAACACTAAAGTATAAACATTAAACACTGGATTTGTTTCAATGAGGCTAAAAAAAGTTCACAAGTTTGCTGGTTGTTCATTCCCTTGTAGAGATAAAACATCTTTATATAAAATAAAGTTTTATAGCATGACTTATCAGGTGATTATCTTTTAATTTGACACATTTCTTAGTACCTCTGCCAGGAGAAATGTCAGTGACTCAACGTCATTTTCATATTTTCACACCAACTTACAGAAAAACACAACAGTTAAATATCACGAACGGTGATGAATGTTAATGACACACACGGTTAGTTTTGAAAGGACATCACGATGTGTTTATTTATCTTCTAAAAAGGCAAGATGCCACTTCAACAGTACGTTACAGTGGACGTCACTTTTACCTTCTTAGCAATCTGCCTTGTGGGAACAGAAAACAAGGCCACGCTGTCCAGGTAGGCAGACATGCGATTGCAGCTGTGGTCGTGTGCCTGACATGAGGTGATGGTGGCGTGAACACAGAAATGAGGACAAAAATGAGGTGAAAAGGAGTGAACGGAAATGGATGAGTGGCAAGAGGACTCTGTGAATCCCCGAGGTGGAAGGCTGGTAGGAAACCTGACATGCACCAGGCGGAAGTTATGTCTCCAAGAGACGACACTTATGGTTGATTGTGCAGCAGTGAAAGGATGGATTGTCAAAGACGAGATGTAACAAGGTGTGATGGGTTAGAGGAGAAAGACCCGATTCAGTCTATGAGGAACGAGACAAGAAATGATCCTCACAAGATGATCAGAGATGAGGAAGTGAAGGTGTGAAGGAGGAGAGGGAGGAGAAGAGGGCAGAGAGGGATTCGGCACCTGCTTGAGATCACAGCTGGAGTTGGGATTCCGGCGTAGGACAGATCTTGAGCCGCCAGGAGCATAAGCAGAGTTTACCCAGGAGTGGGAGCGGTCAATGCCCTGCCATGAGCCACCAGAAACACACACAACCACACAAACACAACCACACAAACGCAGCAAGAGGCAAGGGCACAGTGAGCAGGGAAGGTAATCACCACAGGAAGGATTATTTAAAGATACATCTGGAAAGAAGTAAAGTAAGGAAGGAGGGAGGACACAGTGGAGATTGAATCAGCAAAGGAAGTAGGAAAAGGAAGCATAAAGGAACGACTACTGCACGGTTTGCAACACAAGGAACAGAGAGACAGCGTAATGCTTCACTGATCAGCAGCTTTTACCTGGTGGTGTTCAAAATGATTTAGTTTAACAAGGCTGGAATCAATATTTAAACAACAGAAGAATTGATGCTTGAATAAATGAAAATCACAAACCAATTGTAAATTAAATAATCACCAAATTTGCTAATCTATGAAATATACCTACTCTTTAGCTGAAAACAGGGTGATTCTCTACTTTTCAAAGAACTTAGAAAATATAAAAAACACATGAAGTGCAGCAAAAGATGAATGAAAAGCAGGGGTATGTCACCTTGCTCCCGATGATCCTCTGCACCTCCTCATCAGGAGAAACTGGTGTGCTCGCAAGATCAGGGTTTGAGTTGCTGATGCTCTTAGAGCGGGCCAGATGCAGGCTGCTCGGGCGGGCTGTTGCTCTTGACAAGGTGGCATACTGCATCGGCATCTCAAAGGACTGCCCAGCTTCTTATGGAAGAGTAAAGAGAGAAACGTCACACTCTCAATATTCACAATACCCACGTCCTATCAATCAAACCATGACTGACTGTGGTGTGAAACGCGCAGGTTCGGTTCAGTGCAGTTTGGTGACTCACCTGCTGGTGGCGGTGCTGGCTCTGCAGTTGGCAAGCGGAAGCAGTAGTGGATGTAGGATGCAAGTAGGTTGTTGCGGCCGTGCTGGTCCTGATTGCCCTCCAAGTTCTTGTGGATCTGGTTGACGAGTAAAGCCATGGCTTCAAATGAGGTCCTGCCTAGATTCACTGTTGATAAACAGAGAGTTAGACAGACATTAAATTATCGTTTCACGAAAAAACAAACGTAAATGTTCTTTGTTTCTACAACGTCTATTTAAAGTATGTTTGTTTTGCCTTGGAATGAGATTTCCTATTCAAATCTCCAGCACAGTCTCGCTTACCAATTTGTCCTGCGATGACCGGTGGGTAGACAATGAGCTGAATGAGCTTGTTGAGCAGCTGATGCAGGAACCTGACACACGTGTCCAGCAGAGCCCCCCTCAGCGCTGCCATGCTGGCCTTCAGCTCCCCCTCCATGTTCGCTTCGGAGATGATGACATCCTTCAGACGGAAGGGGAAGGAGTACTCCTCCAGAACATACACCAGAGTGAAGAACTTGTCCAGGTGGGGGTCCTGGAGTTATCACAGAGGGAGTAATAAGTATCACTTCAATAGAAGCCTGTGTCATAGCTGGGATTTGAACAGACTTTTAATCTTCTGACATAACGAAGCAATGTTTAAACAATTTTTGATTTCTTTATCGTGGTTTGAAGTTCACAACCACTAACAGAAGTACATTCAGGAATAAAACCACTAAGTTAAGCCCAATATATTATCTTAAGTTGAAGGTAGCACAAGAAAAGGTTGAAACAACAGTCTAAAAACATGTTTGTGTACCTGAGTGTGCACTGAGGACACCGCTGTCACCTCCACATTGAACACCCCTTTGTGATTATCCACCCACTTCATACCTGGGAGCTGAACCTGTCAGAGTGACATTCAACAGATTTAACATGCAGTCACACCTCAAAGTGGAAGGCAATGGCAGGGAAAACGATATCCACACAGTGTCTCTTCACACTTACGTCAGGGGTGAGCACAGAGTAGCTCGGGGGAGGCTTTTCCACCGAGACAGGCAGACTGAAGGAGCCGGTGCGCAGTCGGCCATGCTGCATCAGTGGGATCCACTACAATCAGAGAGAGACACGCGATCTCTTATCGATGTCAGGACAACAGAGGTAGCGATCAAACGGAAAGCGGTGTGTAGGTGGGTGTATGAAACGTGTGCCAGCTGAAGGTTTAAACTCACTGTGTAGCCCACAGGGGTCTCCAGAGGAGTGTTCTGTTTGGGCTGGCAGCTGATGTGATAGAAGGTGAACAGCAGATGGTGGTTGTCTGTCAGATTGGCGGGAATCTTCATCTTCATCTCCTCATAGAACTCAGGAGACCTGTTGAGTAAGAGTTCAGGATAATATTTAGGGTCTGAAAAAGGAAAGACAGATGGGACGCAGGGTTGGCGAGGCTTACTTGTTGTGGTAGATGACAGGAGTGTATGCGTCTCTCGTGAACTCAGCACAACTCGACTTCCCGAAGATGACCTGGTTGAACAGCACAGAATAAATAAAATGATTTATGGCCAAGAAGAGGAAGAGAGTTGATGTAATTAAAGACCTCATTTTTGTCTTTAAATGTCTTGAAATAAGACGTGTTTCTGAACTTGTCGGCTGAATGTGGCTCATATCAATTATAATAAGATAATATTTAATAAAAAAAAAAGATTCAAGTTTTGCAGTGAGTCAGTTAATCTAACCATTTCTGGTAAAGATACAATCCTTAATTTACAAAGAGGTTTTTAAATCATGTGTAATGAACAGGCGAATTTGTGAACGTGAGACTGTTTTAAGATCACTTCTAAAGTCCTCGTGGTGCCTTTAATGTTAAATAAACAAAAGATAATGAGGTCAAACAGGAGCAGTTTGCTGCAGCTCTCTAAACCTTACTTGACTTTCTCTCTCTAGAGTGGAAAAAAAAAGCTCTTTGAAGAAGTTCTCTCTTCCAAGAAAGGAATATCGTATTTCAGTGCCTCGAGCACTTCTTTGTAACTGAAATTTCATTTTCCTGAGAACATCGCAGACACATCACCACATAATCCATTCGCAGTGGCTCACCGGCAAAGCTTGACTGGGATCCTCTCCTGCCATGAACTGAACCTTCACAGCAATGTTCCTCACCGAGCCCTGACGGCTGCTGAAGTTCAGACTTTGAGGGTAAACGTAAAGCAGGTTTCTGAGAGAGAGGAGAAATAATGCAGGACAAAAACAAAATGAGAATGAGAGCGAGGGGACGAGGACAAAAAAAAGGAGCTCAAAAGAGTGAATGAGTTCAGAATGAAAGTGATGTTTCACAAACCACTCATGTTTTCAACATTAACTAAGAATATCCTACTCCGTTTTTTCATGACTCAGTTCTGGCAACATACAAAAGCATAAACCGTTTGTATCCCTTCCAAAATAAAAGATAAGAGTGTCATGTGCGCACATGGAGAGAATGTGCCCCAGCACTGGCTTTACTTTGTAACATTACCTTCTATCCAAGACAAACACTCGGGGTTACAGTTGGTCATATTCTGTAACATCTGATTTATACAGACAACTGTGACGCACTACAAAAATCACCTGATCATGACAGATTTGAAATATGTACTGCTCATATCATGCTGCTTAAGCATTGTTTGTGTGAAAGGGTGTTTGATGCATCTGTATGTATGTCACATTTGTTTGTGACCTACATGACAAAACAGAACCTCAGGGGTTAAACATCAAGGCAAGGTCACCGAGAGTAAAGGCCACGGAGAAGACCTGGGATCGAACCACAGCTTGGCTAATGTTTTACTACGGTGTTGCATGTACAATATAAGGCGGTCCAACCACACTGGAAGTCTGTCATCCTCCAGTTTTCTTCTGATGATGCTCACTCTGCACAGCTGTGAGGGACAAATGCAGCCGTTTCCACCGTCCTTTATGATTTGTGAGATTTTATATCAAACGTTTTGAGCGGCTGAACTGCTGGAAGACTGTGACTGTTTTGATGAAGATGATCTGGAGTGTGTGCCTGCTCTGTTTTGCCGGAGCTCTGAGAGCAGTCCGAGCAGGTCCACTGAGGAACAATGCAAAGATGGAAGAGATGGCTGCACCAGAGGAAGAAGTCAGAGTGCTCATGTTTGGTGTCGTACAGTTCAGTGAATCCCTGAATCATGTCTATGAGACCACAGGGACAAAGATAGCCAAGATAAGCCAGACACTGAGGAGCCACGGCGAGACTCTGCAAAAGCTGGGGCGGCTGACTGAGGAGGCGGCAGAGGTGGAGAAGCAGATGAAGGAAGTGATACACTTGCTACAGGTAAGAAAACACAGAAGTATGTAAACAGTGGATTCCACATGTGCTTTGAATGGCTGTTTTAAATCAAGAGGCAACAGCTGAGGATTACAATCAAATGTAGAACTAAAAGCAGGAACATGCAGAAGCAGAGCCACGTATCTAAAACCCCCATCAGAGTAAACGTCTGTGCTTATCAGCCTTCAGCTGAGGGGAAAAAAAAGAGCAACAGACCAAACAAAGCAGCTCTTTGCTACTTCACAGCAAAACTATTTCTGCTTTAACATCTTTAAAATAAGACGCCATGCTTGGATTTCTCCTTCTGCAAGACCCATACACCCAATCTGATCTCTCATCTCACTGTGTGAGTGAGTGAAGGCTGCATCAGAAAGCTTCAGAGAGCACTGCAGAAAAGGCAGCTGCCAGCTGCACCGAGCTCTTTGTTGGGGAAGAGGATAACACGCGCAGATGCTCTTTTGACAGGCCCAGATGGTCATGCAGCAGGCTGAGACCAAGAAGACGAACGACTGGCTGACTGATATAGAGCAGGAAGAGGTGGAGCTGAAGACAAAGGTGGAGAGGTTGGAGATGCATCTCAAAAACTCGGTACCCACCGGCATCAAAGAGCTGAAGGTAACTGAAAGATGTCACTACAGAAACGACTTCCAGACAGAGGACGCACGGTGAAGCTGTCACGGCAGTTTCAGCTTTTAATTAAAGAAAATATGAAGGTTTGAAAGACGTAAACCGTGCTGTGTTTCAGGAGAGAGCAGATGAGGTGACCAGCGTCCTGAAAGGTTTACAACATTTGACCGAGTTCCAAAAAGAGACCATCGAAACCCAGAACGAGAAGCTCTCCAAACTCTTTCAGATGGTGAGTCGTTTGTTGCTGTAAACATTTTTTTTTTATTTTAATTTCATTATATCAACTGTTTTGTATTTTTTCTTCCAGAGTGGCATGCCTGTTTAAATTCCACCACAGTCTCTCAGATGACTCTGTATCACAGCCGATCATCACCACTATCCACATCACTGCACTCCTCTCCACTTCTGCAAGAAATCTACTTTGTTTTATTGCTAAAACTTTTTTTTTGTATTGAAAGTATTACTCATTTGTACTCAACTGTGTTGCCGTTGTGGCTCTCTGTTTTGCTGCATCTTTTGTTTGTCTTGTCTGATATTTGCATCTGTTTATTATTTACCTCAAACGTTTTAAATTATCTTAAATTGTAAACACTGCCTTGTGTTATTTATTAGCACGTATGCAGAAGGAACGACATTTTTAATCGTGAATGTTTTCCAAAAATGTTCATAAAACTGCTCTTAAACTCAAATTTCAGTACCTGCTGTCTTTTTTTCCCCATAAAACTTCCTTCTAATGAAAGAAGGTAGGATGTCACCATCTGTGTGTGACAGGTGAGCACTCACCTGTAGGTGGTGTGAGGTGTGTACACGTAGCGAGCAGGGAACTCAAGGACGTCTTTGGTCGGGCGAACACGCAGGTCTGGGTACGGCTTCACATGTAGCAGCTCTGGTGACAAACAGTAATGAGGTAAGTCCGGAGCTGGAGAGATGTCGATCTTCAACTGGGCTGAAAGACAAAAGAAGACAAGGATACTGAAAACCTCACCTCCAAAAAATGGAAGCCACAAATCAACTGCATTTGTTCACATGTAAGATTAAACTATCATTTACCCGTGACAGGCCTCAGTCGTCGCAGAACAGAGGACGGTCTGCGCATATCTGCCAGAAACTTGTAGAGGTCCTCGTCACTCAGTCTGTCCCCTTCCTGCAGGAACACAAACAGAAGAGAGTGTCATGAATTACTAAAGATATGAAAACAGTTCAAAAAGCAGACTCTACAGCACATACACTACAAAAAAACCTGAAATCTTAGGAAGTGCTTTTGTCTTATATTCAGTAAAAATGTCTTTTTAGACTTAATATGAGCCTCATTCACCAGAGCAGTCCAGAAACATGTCTCATTTAAAGATATTTAAGGACAAAAATCAGCTCTGAATTGTTTGTAACAAGTAAAAAAAAATCTGCCAGTGGAGTAAGTGAAAGTTTCTTGTATTTAGACATTATTAAGTTGAAATGCTGTTACAGCATTTCAACTTATTGTTATTCGACTTTATTATTAAACTTCTTCTTCTTATTCTTCCGTACGTTTTTCGGCACGTTTCACAGCCTTCAAATTACAACGGATTTACACGAAAAAAAATTATGCAGTGTATCATGTTCAGGAGATTATGGCTTGTATTTTTCACAGCTATAGCAGTTATACTTTTTACAAAAAAAAATATTTTATGCAGATTTTTTTGTATTGCAGTCAATGGGAGATTTCAGCAGCTCAGCAAAAACCTTCTACAACTTTCACATTAAACAGATTCAGCATACTTCATACTACAGACTTCATTCTTACTTCAAAATGTTCACAGATCTTTCACAGATTTTTTGAGATCTTCAGCAGTCTCCTGTCTTCAACGGTTTTTCAGATAATACAGCTTAAGCAACACAAAGTTTTCAGCTTTTCCTCAAAAAACTCAGATTTAACAGTGCGTGACATCATCAGTCAGAGTGAAGCAGCAGCAGATTACACAGAAAAATCTTCCCGAACAAATTGCTCGTAGGACCACAAATTTCACTCTAGAGTCATAAAAATGGCATCAAAATGTTCCCTGACTCCTCCTGCTTCTAATAAAACTGCATTTGGTGGCAAAAATTGTACCCTTTGGTCAGTAGGTGGCCAAATCCTGGAGAAAGTCTGATTTTCCAGCCACAGAGGTCCATTCAATTTCTATTCATCCCCCATTCATATGTAACCACTTTTTAAAAAACTGTTTTAAATACTTTCTCTTGGCCCTACATATAAAAATTTGACATTGACAAATTCCTCCGGCCGTCTGGATTCCTACGGTGTGCTCGGTTTTCTGGTAGCTATAACGGGTTGGCCACAGCGAGCATTTGTTCGGACCATGTCCAAAACCCCAAAATCCTGCCTGAGAGCAGCAGTCACAAAGAAGTGACAGTTAAACTCAGCAGCTGTCCTTTGAAGTCCCATCACCATGGAAACCATGCAGCTGTTTATAATTAGCAATCAAAACATTCCCTGACAGACACATTCATGTTAATCTGCCTCATCAGCCAGTACACAGTCACAGGGAGAACTACTGAAACAAGAACAAACTCACTCCTGCACAGCCACACGCACACACACGCACACACACATGCACACACAAACACGCACACACACACATACACACACATACTGTCTGTCTCTCTCTCTATTCACCACTGATGGCTAAATACAACCATATCTTTTCAGGGGAGTTGTATTTGTACTTGTAGTTTTCCTCACACGTTGCAACCTCAAGTACTTTTTGACTCAAATAACTTTATTTAAACAATGTATTGGAGGAATGGAGGAATCCTCCAGTTCTGCTTTAAACTTTCTTTACTTAAAGATTATCAGGCTTCTGCATACTTCTGCTTACAGACTTTATTCTTTCTTCCAAATGTTCTCAGATCTTTAAACAATTTTGTCATTTTCAGCCTTTTGCTCTCTTCAACAGTTGTTTAGATAATACAGCTGAAGCAACACAGTTTTCAGCCATTTTTCTTTCACATGTTATACATTTTCAGGTTTCTTCAGCTGCTTAAGCAATTTTTATTTTACATTTACCATTTTAAGCTGTTTCACAGCTTTAAACAATTTATATTCCACATGTTCCACATTTTTAATTTTTTTTCACCTGCTTAAGCAATTTTTATTTCACATTCAACATTTACAGCTTTCTTTCACAGCTTTAGACTTTTTTTTTTCAACATTTTCTCCTTTTTTCAGTTTTCTTCTGCAGCATCAGCATTTCAACGCATTTTCTTCAGGAAATGCAATCTTTCTAGTTCTAAACACTATTCTAAATTATTCTAAAACCTTATTTTTGTCTTTTAATATCTTGAAATAAGACACGTTCCTGGACTTGTCTGTTGAATGTGGCTCATATCAAGTATAATGAGGTAATTCTTACTTTAAATAAGACAAAAACACAATTGCTTAGATGTCAGTTTTTGCAGTGCACTAAAGTTGTGACGAAGCAAACTGAAGGTGAAATCTGATCTCATCCCACAGTCAGAGATGCATCCTGACTCTCTTTGTTTTGAAGCTCCAGATAAAACAGATATATGGGTGGAATTATCGGGTAAATTATGAATCTCTCTGGAGCACATAAACTGCTTTGTGGTCTTAATGATAATGATGATAACAATACATTTTATTTAAATAAGGAGGTGGGCCATGTGAAGCAATTCAAAGAGAATAAGCATGTCTGAACAGATGAGTTTCAGTTTGGATTTGAAGATGGGCAGGGTGGCAGAGTTACGGAAGTCAGATGGCAGTGAGTTCCAGAGTTGGGCAACTGAAAGTTCTGCTTCCCAGAGTGCAAAGACGGGCAGTGGGCACATTGAGATGGAGGGAGGAGGAAGATCTTCAAAAGGTCTCACAGATTCTGACCTGTTTGAAGAAGTTGGTGACGGTCAACGTCGCAGGACGGAAAGTTGCAAAGTTACACATGTCATCCCCAACGCTCATCCGCTCAAACCCCTTCTTCTTTCTCTCATTCCATGTCCCGTGACCTTTGCGCTCTGAAAGAAGGAGAAATCAATATTAGACAGGCATATCTGCGAATGCTATTTTTGAACTGCTTTGTCACGACAGACACAGACAGCTGAGGACTATCTGTTTGTGCATGTTTGTATATATATGTCCCAATTACCAGAGTCAGAGTCAGGGTCTGAGCGGTCCAGGCCTCCCACACTGCTGACGATGTTAAGAAGGTGAATGGCCGTCCAAGCAAAAGGCATGCGAAAACGCCCGAGACGACTACATGACTGCTCGGCCTGCAGACGAAGCTTCTCCAGCTTCTCTTTGTGCTGGGGAAAAAAAAGCAGACCAGATATGATTACATAAGGTAAAAGAGGCTTAAAAGGTTCCAGATGAACCCAATGATTGGTAAATATTGCAGCTTTCCAGACAGGTTGGGAAATGCTTTTGACCAGACAGTAAAGGGGTCTCATGTGCATGCTGGTTGTTGGCCCATCGTGTTGCAATAGTTCAAAACCCTTTTTTTTTTTAAATTTCTTACCTTAGTGGAATCAGACTCTTTCATGACCATGTATGGTTCACAGCATTCTCCAATGTCTCCTTGCTGCAGGACTTTCTCAAGCTGTAACGCAAGTAAATTATTATTATTTTTCACACATTTAAGCATCTGCATGTGTTTTTATACTTTGTATCACTGTTAGTTCAGTTTTAAGCTGCATCCGAATAAAGACCGGGTTTAAAGCATTTTCTTCTGTACCTTGATAACCAAGAAGATATCAGCTGAAGGGTATGTGATGGAGAAAATGGCCGAACGAGCCATTGTGGAGATGGCTGTGTGAGGTGTGTGGGGTTTTAGCAACCCTTTCATCTGATCCGAGTTCAGGTCAAAGTAGAAGTTCTCAGAGATCTGAAGAGAGAAGAGGAAATTAAGATAAGCGGGAAACAATAGAAGGAAGGGAAAGAAACATGATAATGGAAATGCACGTCAAGGGATCTTAATTCAGTTTTGACTCGATGATCTCAGCAGCAAGACCACTAAGAGCTTTCTGAGACAACAGAGATTCAATTAGTTGAGCATGAGCTCAGCATTACGTATGTGCTCATACAGTAAGAGTCATGAGGAGAAAACTCACTTGGATCTAGAACAATAACATACCTTCTTCTTTTCTTTGACATCATAAAGGGCGAGTGTCCCAAATATTGGCTCAATCTCTATTTCAAACCTGAAAAGAGAGCATTATGGGTATTTCTGATGCTGAAAGAGCATGTGAACATAGAAACTTCAGCTGTTCTACTTCAAATGTTACTCACTTCAGAGACAGACACTTCACCATTATCCTTTGGCCGCAGTGTTCTTTGGGTACTTCAATGACAGAGCATCTCTCCACAGCTTCATCCTGCCACACAGACAACAGAGCCATGTACTACACACACACGCACGCACACATAACATTTACACAGATGCCATGGAAACGTCGCTACAAAGAAAGAGACAGTGTGTACTCAGATTTAAAGAAAGACAGATGGAGAGGCACAGAGGAAAGAAGGGAAACAGTTTGGTAGCTGGCTGGGTCTGCAGACATTATGGACGGCCATTCTTAAATCTTAAATTCTTTATTTTGCGTTGCTTTAATCTTTTATTTGTTTTTATTCTTCAGATGTTTTCCTCTCCTTTATTTGGTGATGGTTTTTAGCTTATTATATGCTGTTGTACTCTTCCACTCCTCCTCACATTTCTCTTTTAGTTCTATTTCTTTTTACTTTGTTTTTATTTTGTAAAGCACTTTGTAACATTGTTTTAAAAAGTGCTATATAAATTATTAAGTATTAATTAAGTATTTTCATTATTATTATTACTTTACAGGAACACTCAATAATGTTGCTAAGCTGAACGAACTGCAGCTTTGTTTGCCAATACTTGAGGCTCTTCCTCAGCATTTTAGGACTGGTCCTTAAAATGTAGCTGTAAGACTAGCTTTAGCTTTGTGAAACAGAGCCAGTGCTCAATTTTCTTCAGGCTTACTTCATAGAAAGGAAGCAAACAGAACTTCTCAGGGACAAACCTCATCAGGAGGAGGGTACAGACCCAGCAGGTCAGTGTGGCGCCCCTGTAACCGAGCCTCCGTATTGCGGTGGTCCATGTCCTCTGCAGCTGTTCGTTCCAGCACGGACGGCAGGAGAGCATCTGGAGAGGAGTTCTTTAGGTCAAAGATACTGGAGGCCCAGCTTCCCCGAGGAGTCTCATCCAGGCTGACTGACCGCCGCTTTGCGTCATCCTGAGCCAAGTCAAAGTGAGAAAGAAGGTTGAGATCATGTGTTTTCACCTTCAAGCAGGTGTGTAACCCTGAAGAGCTCACAGCAGATGTTTGGGAGAACAATATCTTGCAGATAGCAGATGCATCAAACATGATTCATACAGACACTGTGTAATGGATAATGGATAAACTGTATCGAACTGCTATTACTCATCTCTGAAACCAGTTTTACTGTCCATCGCTTTTCTTCTCTTGTTCAGAAATCGCATTATGGTCGTTCAAAAAGCATTCATAAGCTTTCAAGCCACAGTGGCAAAACTGTAAGTGGATCAATAAAATGTGGCAAGTGAACCCAAAGTAACCGAAAGGTCGCTCAGGTTTGGACATCAGCTACCTGGTCATCCTGCCGCTCAGCAGCAGCAGCCTCATCGAGCTCAAAGGTCTGTTTGACAAGCCCGCGCTGCCTCTCCCGCTGTCGCTCTGAGTTGTGAGGGGTACACATGGTGCTGTAGCGCTGATATCTTGATGAAAATGAAAAACAGTGTCCCAGTAATTTAAGTGTCAGTCATGTTAACTGTGAACAGGAGAAAGTGGTGCTTATGAAGAATGTTAATTTAACTGCTACCACAGCTGATAGCACTTACTTTCTCTGAATAATGAGCCAGTCATCAGTGTAGACAGCCAGGGCATCCCTCACTCTGGGATCCAGTGAGCTACATAGTGAACACATAACACATGAATAATTAAGCCAACATACATGTAATATGCATGTCTGTTCAGTGTCACAAAGACAAAGGCTTTGTTCCTGTCTGCGCCCACGTTATATGTTATTACAGTTACCTTTCTTTCTGTTTCAGAGGTAATGTGAGGACTAAATGAGGATGTGTGTGTTACAGTGTGAAGGTTGTGTCGCTCATCGGCAGCTTGACTCACTCCTCTTCCTCAGGCAATGGGGGCTCCAGCGTGGCACACTCTTTATCCTGGTGGAGGAGCTCCAGGTCATCCTGGGGGAACTCCATTAGCTGTCTGAGAGGGCCGGGCTCCACCCCGGGAGCGTGACTGCTCACATACTCCTCAAAGTCCACAGGCTCGACCACCTCCGTCAAGGGCAACTGTCAGTCAGCATTAAAAAATGATGTATCAGTATCTAAAACACCGTCATGATCTTTAAATCTAATGTGATCAGGATGATGAACAAGGTACAGGAAACAGAGGAGACGGGATGCCATTAGTAAGAGCAGACAGGAGACAAATAAAACATGCATGATTCAAAACAACAGCGGTGGATGTAAAGGAATAGAGGAGGGCATTTATTTTGAAAAACAAGCTTCATTTTTTTACTTTAATAAAAGTTAAAATTAACTCATTGGGTGTCTGCAGATGTCAATTCTGTAAATCAAAGCGGTGTGCTCTTTGGATGAGAATTCAGCAGAGATATGAGAAGAAGATGTGAGATGAGACAGACATGGCGAAGACGTTGCAAGTCGGAAAAGTTCAGGCAGCTCACATTCGAACAGAGAATGTGTCTCGGTAATTCGGAGAGAGAATGTGGAAGGATCGCGAGAAAAGACGACGGAGATCACCGAGAGGTTCGAAGGATGGAGCTCCAAAGACGAGCACTATCGTAAAAAGTGTGTTTTCTCCGTTTTTGTCAAAAACAGGAAGCGAGATGAAAGAAAAAGGTCTACTCTATCTTTAGGTAATTTTGGAGCTTAGAAAACAATACTCTGTGGGTCTTGAAAGATCAGTAAAAATGTTCTTAAAATGGTTGGCAGCGAATGAGTTTAAGACAACGTCTTCATACTGAGTTTTACGTTATCAGTGAACAACAGAATAAAAACTGTTTTTCAGGCTCCTGTTCTCAGGATTTTTTCTACAGTTAAGTCGAATCATTCCTCCAAATTATGCCCACCATCATCTTTGGAATGTAACGACACATATTTCCAAAACTAAGCATCTATTACGTAACTCACCTTTATTTTTGCTGAGCATGCTTCCATTCAGAAACATACCCTGATACCCTGAGCAGTAACAGGTGTATCATGTTTCAAAACCATCTCTTTTCACGCCCGCACATTCCTTTGACAGACTTCATTAACCTAATTCAGCTACACCCATGAATATACAAACTGGTTAGCTGGATCTTTAAACCTCCTGTCCTGTAAGAAGGTTTAAACTCAGGGTGACTCACCGGATGGTGTGGCCGTTTCTTGGTCAGCTGTGGAGAGCCATAGTCTCTGGAAACTTGTTTTCTGACCTCTGCAGCAACCGTCCTGAACAGGAGATCAAAAAAAGACACAAAGAAGAGCACATAAGAACAAATTTACAGACGTAGAAAAGATGATGATTCAAATAATACAGTGATTAATTTGGCTTTTGAGTTTGTCTTTATTCAGTTTTAGTCCAGTGTTTGAAAAATGCACTAAAGTATGGATCAAAGAAGTTGTGAAACTTGCCAGAAATTGAATGGATCTACAAGAGAAATCGGTCAATCTATCACTGCTCATTTCCACTTCAGATTCTTTGCTAAAAGTCTTGGATAAGTTAACAGCTTCTGGTACTAATGCTAATGCTGAAGGTCAGCAGCTGTTCCGAACTGGAACTGTAGCAGATCTCACGGAGAGGTGACGAGCTGGCTTCTGGGAGCAGGCACAGAGCCAGAGCTCTGTCCGTGGCCTCAATGGACTAACGGCAAATGGGAGGCTTAAGGAGAGACAAAGTGGGGAAAAAAAGAAAAACAATCTCTCACAGAGACAGCAAGCAGCTGCTACCCTAGAACCACAGAATGACTCTTTCTTTCTTTCATATACACAGCTGCAACGACTTTATCGCTTACAGTACCATGGCTGTAAAGATTACACAGCTTTCTGCAAAAAGTGACAACCACCCCTGACTCCAAAATGTAAACTCTTTAACTTTGATGAATTATTTAAAAAAGCCTTTTCCACCCATATATACTTTCTATAAGTAATACCGTCAACACATCTGGGAGATTTTTTTGCAGCTCTTTGCACCTTAATCTGAAACAGGAAAAAGGAAAGCTATCGACTGCAAGGGCAATAGCCAGAACACCCTTTCCCACCCTTTCCTGCATCCGGCACTGAACAATAGTCTAAGGAGAGGAACGACAGGACTTGGGGGAATGATGTGGGTGACTTTTCAATGGAGCAAATACCTCTACTTGATGATATTGGTAATCAACAGGAATGTTAACAAAAAGCACAAAACCACTGATTAAAAAAAGAGTAAACCCTTAAAGTCTAACATGTTTTAAAACCACTTTAAAGAGGTGATTTCTTGCAAAATCTTCAATCTGTGTGCTTTTTACCTGGTGGCGCATGAATGGCTTGGATATGCCACATTGAAATTACAATTACATGTTCTAAACAGACTGAGTGCTGTGATGCAAAAATAGCTTTGAACAAAATTAACGTTTGGTAGAGATCCAGTTATTACAAGATCTGCTGGAGTAAACAGGAGGTAGCTACTTTCTGCAAATTCTTCCACACACACCAGTGTTGTTACAGTATGTTACTAAAAAAAAATCAGATGCACATGCATTCACAGTTTCTCGTCAAGTGTGAGAATAATCAGAAACAAGTTTAAGAGTCCATGCTGTGCAAATACAGTGCAACCTTTTTTAAAGAAGAGGGAAAACCAGTTTACAACATGTGGAAACAGGTTGCTACAACAATGCTGCGAGGCGTTCACACGGTAAAAGAACAAAACAGCTTAATGGATATCACATGTTACAAATTCAAAGACAGTTCGTCATTGTTATTCCCATAAGACATATTATAGTTATTAGATTAGCCCTCAGCTTGTCATTGTTAAACCGGGGTAGCTAAAATCTATGCTTACCACAATGCGCTCGAGATGGTACGATAACGTATGTTATCAGACAAGATATTGGATTCTTCAAGGTGTGTAATGTGAATTAAATTGGCACAAACTATTTAAAATACACATATCTTATTCCAGAGGTGTACAGTAGGGTTTAAACCGACCACTATTTGGTCACTAATACCTTACAAATCCTAGCATGCTGTGGCTATAAACCGTCTGTCCAGCAGGTCACTCTCGCGCAGCACAACTGTAGTTGTTAAACGATAACTTCTGCTCAGGTCTTACCGGTTGATTTTATGAGCAAACGCCCTCCTCTCGCTCGCTGTAGATGTCATTTCTTGTCCCCATGTAAAGAGGTTCTTCAAAGTCAGACTGAAAGTATTATTCTGCTCCCCAGCTTCGGTTTGTCCCGACTTCTTGTGTTGGGTTGGGGACTCCTTCAGACCGCTTCCTTCTCAACGCCGGACTGTGCATGGATCCCTCCTTGATCCTCCTAGCGGTTGGGAGCTGAAACGTAGCCATCAGTATCAGGCTAGCAGTGGCTAATACGATAACATCCGGTAGACTATCAATATAAAATCAACGCGACTTCATTTAAACAGTTTTTTCTTCTTTTAAGGAACACGAAGCCAAATATAATTATTTCACATTCATCACCCCATCTATGTGATTAAAAGGTTGCATCTTTCGAGAATGATTTTATCTAATTATGTTGAGGTGACGTGAAGTTTCTTTTAACTTCCGGTCTCATTGTTCCTTCAGAACTCGTAGCAGCTTGTACTTGGAAGCTACATCCACCATCTGTGCATGCTGAAACCTCACCTGACCGGTTTACAGCAACCCGATAGGGGCGCATATCCACCTTAGTCAAGGCTTCACTGGTTTCATTTCTGTTTAAAATTTAGGAAGTAGGCCAAAAAAACAACAACTTTTAAACCCTTTAGTGTTTTCACAATGCCATGCTTAAGGGATTTCTGCATTTTTATTCAAAATATTATCAAATATCATCATTTATTTATTTTACAGCAAAGCTAATACACTTATGACACAACAAATGTTTTATCTAAATTGAGCAGTGCCTGATATGTTTTCCCCTAACTGCAGTTCGCATGGGTCCAAATCTTCCTCATCTGGTGTCATCAAGAAGAAGAAACGCACAATAGCAGCACCAAGAGGACTGCATGAACTGATTCATGTCCACAAGGTGCGTTTAATTGAGGCTTCACCAGCAGGTGGGGCTGTTCACCATGATTGGAGGAAAAAGAAAGCCTTGCCTCTTCAGTGATTGTTTAAGATTCAGTCCTCAAATTTGACCTCTAAAAGGATATGGGGAAGAGCTACTGCTTTGTTTACAGGCCTATTGCTTCACAGTGACTGAGAGTTATAAAAGAAAACCAAAGGATGAAATATATTACAGAACTTAACAATTAGATACCAGAGTATGTGCAGGATCCTTTCAGGTGGGTAAACACATATGTGTAAGGCCTTTTCTCAGTCTCCTTGAATCCCTGAGGAATGATATTAACTAAAGCTAACTAATGGAGAACTTGTCAGTCTGCTGCAATGAAATGTCTACAACTCCCACCCCTCTGTCTGCACTCTATGCCCTCATAGCCCTGTACAGAACTGATATAGCAATGCTCACTGCCCCCCCCCCCCCTTCCTTCACTCCTGCTACCCCACAGTCATCTTATTCAGCACCATGGAGAGCTGCTGCAGGTACTTGGGTTTTTGCACTGTGAGATGGCTGATGAATGGCTTGTATTGTTTAAAAGGGATGTGAAAAATGGAGAGGATAGGTGGAGGTAAAAGCTAACCTTGCATGACAGAGACTGTGCAAGGACAGACATCTCAGGGGTATGTGTTCATGCATGGAGCAGCAGAGAGAGCAGCATTAAAGCTCACAGCAGGCGCAAGTCTGTGGCCCATAAATGCTGCTAATGAAAATAAATGAATCCATCTACACCGTACACCGGCACTCTTCTATCACAATGAAAAAACGAATGTGTTTTTTTTCTCTGCTGCCCTGAGGTTCAGCAAATTCTAATTTATTGTGCAATGGTGCTTACCATAATTGATTGTTTTAATAATAAAATATGATATATGACTCCCCATGGCATTAGTAAGCAAATATATCTCACATCTACACAGCTCTCCAGGCACAGTCTTTTTCTTAAATTTTACTATTTTCATTTATATTTATTCATTCATTCAGAAAATGTTCTGTATGTTGGTGTGCTGTTTCAGTGTCCTCATATAGTAAGAAAACCTTCTTACTTAAAGGGGATTGAAGCTCTCCCTGCTTTATCCCTCTGTCCACACCTTCCCTGCCTTTCTGTTCATCGAAGGCTTTCAATTCTTAGATCGGCACTATTGTTTGAGCGCCCAGCCCCCATGGCAGTGTGAGCCCCCACCACCACCACCACCACCACCACCATCACTGCTGTGTTACCAAAGAACAAAAGAGAGAGTGTCAGACACCACCCACTAGATCTCTTTCACACCAGAGCCCCCACCTCAGTTCCAGATGGGGTTGCCTTTTTTCAGGGTTTCTCTCAACCCCAAGAGTCCTCCAAAATGGAGTCCCCCTCCCCCTGGAGCCCACTACTCAGCTGCTCGTCATCCACCTGCTCCGTCGCCACGCGCCCATGGCCAGGGCACGTCCCCTCTCTATCCCGGCCCACCAGGGAGTCCTATTAGAATCATTAACCACATTTTTTTTTCTTTACTGGGGTCTGCTTTCAGGATTTTACTCCAAAAGCAGTAAAAACTTGAATAACATTAACCCCAAAGAAAGAAGGACAAAATGTGAACTAGTCTTTGTATTAAAGCATTAAACATCCACAAAGAAAAAATAAACAAGCAGTAGCTGTTTCAAGAGCCACAATATTCCAAACATGAAGTGGTATCACAAATGAGCAAGTAATTGCACTGGGCCATTAGTCTGATCTTAAAACAGGATGCATGGAGGACTTACACCAGACTGATTATTGTAATCAATAATGTTAATTCTAATCTGTATCCTGGGGTAATGTCAAATACAAGAGGCAGGCAGATGCTCATTTGTTTCCTCGCTCTCAAAGCATCAACATGTAGCATCTTCAGGAGCATCTCTACTTTAACCTCCACCCCTGTGTTGACCTTTCCCCTCCAGGGACAGAGAGCGAGGAGCAGCAACAGGACACATCTGCCAGGAGACAGCTGTTAAGACTCCCAATGCTGATCCTACTGTCGGGGTTAGGAGGAGGGTGAGGCAATAATTGCTCAATCACAGCAAAATCTGCCTAATTGCTACAAAACACACAAATGTACACCGCTTAGCTCTCACCCCTCCTCCAGCAACAAAAAGTTAAATTGAGCTAATCACGCAGATGAAATCTGTGTTGCAGTTCTGTGCAGGTTTACTCATAAACTGTAAAGACACAGCTGAATATATCTTCTACAGCAACGCATATGCTCTGGCACCAGTATGCACAGCCACACTTTCTCCTCTGCCTACATTACATGCATGGCTGCTTGCTATCCTGTCACTCACTACGCAAGATTTATGGAAATATTTCCTTCCAGCTCCACTCAGAGCAGACAGTGCACCGAGCATACTGTTATTACTCTGCTCCATGCTGGAATATATGCAGATATATGCATTTTATGTGTTTATGACTTCTAAACAGCACTTGCTGAAGACTTTACAGGTTCTGTGCTGCAAGAAACGACTACACCCCCAATACATTTACCACCACCCCCATCCCACCACCATCCTCCAGTCCCTAAGGGTTCAAGCACCCAAATCAATTGAAAGAAAGAAGAGTGCACCGTGGTCCTCCCCCTACATCTGTCAGGGAGGGAAAGCAGGAGGGGCTGCACTCATGGGCCGTACAGGGGAACAATATCACTCCATCTGTCACAAACCGTTTCATCTCTAATGGGATGAAATATAGCTCACAAATACATCTACCTCTATATCATCTACGTGTATTAGCTTACCGCTGCCCAAGCCTGTACCAATTCCCAGAAGCATACGCAGTGGCTTTCTGTCTCATATTATGGTCCTCCCACCAGCCAGCACTCTCCAACCACCTTGCAAATTATGCTTTTAAGCCAAACAGCATGCAAGAAGACATTTTTCCACTTTACACAGTGAAGCAGAAAATGAAAGACTAGCAAGTAACAGAATTTGCATGTAAAAAGTTTCAGACTGAATGTGCAAAGTAGCGACCCGGAAAACTCAATGAGAGTAAAAGCACATATTGTATTTAGAGGGAATACTGGAAAAAAAGTAAGATGCAATCTGTTAATAACCAGAAAGCTCTTTCATATTCAAATAGTACTGCTGTGTTTGGAGGATGGGTGTGGCCAGTTGATTCTTCTTGCCTCCTGAGCTGTCGTGGCTTTGTGCTTTCCACGATCCCATTTGCTCTATCGAGTTATGCTATCCGACTGGTCATCATTCACTGCTGAGGACGCTCTGACATCCCCTACAATACGCTGCTGTACAACAAAACAAAGGTAGAGGAGAGATCCAGTAAGCTGTAGAAACAGCACAAAGCGGCCTGCCTGTTTACTAGAAGCAGGAATGAAAAACAAAAACCAATATCCCCAAGAGCCATCATGCATCTCTCTGAGCAGCAGGTAGAGCTGCAATCTCAGTCATTCATATTTAATTCCACAAGAGTTTCCGGCCAGACTAATGTGCTATTGATTTCAAGTCTCTTATTACTGAAGCTGGGGAGGGCCATGAGGGTGAGAGAGCTGGACTTCAGGGAGTGAGAGTAAGGGATTGAAAGAGAAGCGGCTGAGAAATAAAAGATGGAGGGGAAGAAAATAGAGTGTGATGGCTAAAACAGTGAGTTTTCCTCGAGGACATTATCATATTCCATTTGGGCCTGTGTCAAATAATCCTGCCTTCCACTGTCAAGCAACTAGAGAACAAATTCTACATGAAAGCACCATGAGAGCGTTCCAGGTTGAGGCACGGCATGCGTTTTATATTATTTATTGTTCATTAAAAGTCAGGCCGTTCCGGAAGCTAAAAACAGCTCAGCTAAACAGGAGCAGGCATACTTACACCTTGTCTATTTGTTTTATGTCTGTCACTTGTGTGTGTGTGTGTGTGTGTGTGTTTTTTATGCCACACAGAAAGTGAGCAGCAGGAAAAGCAGCGAGAAAAAAAAAACAAAGAGAATGTCTAAGAGCTTGTGTATTTAAGGTTTCTCCCCAGATACCAACTCAGACAGGACAAAATGAAAGATTAATAACTATGGCTTTATATTTAAAAAGGTTTGGAGTAAAACATGGTCTCTTCAAAGGAAGTTAGTCCTTTTTCAGCCAACCTAGAGCCACATGACCACTGGGCTTACACAGATTATGTAAAAATGTAAAGCTCAATGCATATTCTAATTATTAAGATGAAAAAAAAAAGAAGCTCAGCCTGAAAAGGTTAACACAGCTCATTGTCCACTGACTTCACACAAAGAAAACATACTGTAGATAACCGTTCACAGAAAATTAAAAAGGCACATGGAAAGCAGAATATAATCCATAAATAAAAAGATGACAAGAGCGTCTACTTCAGAGACCTCCTCCCACCAGCCTGTCTACTCTAATAATAGCCCAGAGACAACAAATCCAGACAGACAGAGGGAGAGAAAGATATAGAGAGAAAGAGAGGCGAGAGACAGAGAGAAAGAAGTAAACCCATCAGGGAGTCTACAAGAAAATTGCCAAATAATACATAAAGGGTTGAATTAGGCCACTTGCCATTATCAACAAATGTCCTTTAAAAAAAAAAAGAGGCTAATTTAATTTTGGATCTTTTCCTAAAAGCAATAACTGCCACAAATCCCTGAAATGCCAAGAGCCAGGCTGAGAAGAGAGACCACTGAATTAACCAGACCTGAGGCTGAATCATCCAACCCATCCCCCAGATACACTGTCATAGTGTCACTCGCTCGCTCTCCCTCTCCCTCCCCTCCTCTCATCTTCCCTTCTCCCTCTCTCTCTCTCTCTCTCTGTCTCTCACACACACATGAGGCCACTACCTTACCGCAGGGCAATGGCAACAGGCATTCATTTTGACGTAATACTACAGAAAGATAGACTTAAGAAACAGGAAAAAGCTAGGCCAGGAAATTCAGACCTTAGGGGGTTTGCATTTTACAAACCGAGGTTCCATTCTATTTTTGCCATTAAGTGTTCAAACTAATACACCTCTAATTCACACACAGCTAGTGTAAACAAAACACATCTATAAAATATAAATGTGTTTTCTGCACCTTGTCTTATATCTTCCACTTTACTTGCATATATGATAGTAGCGCTAAGTATGTACACTGTGTGGGCTCATGAGCTTCAAAATCAGTGAACTCATTTTTGTAAATGCTTAGAGTTCATCCCTCTGGCACCGAGGAGCATTCCGTGGTACGCCAAGACAAACGCACAACTGCACCGAGACTCCTAATCAGCACTGGTGGAGGATGCTTCAACAATAAGAAAATAATCAGCAGAATAACAAAAAGGCTTTTAAGCAAAAGCAATGCTTGATCACTTGATTCAGTAATGCACAATGGGCGCTTCAAATGCCCTCTTACCCACAGGGAGGATTCAGCTGCAGTGCTACTAACCAGGGCTCTAATGAGGGGCCACAATTAAGCCCATTTATTCACATTAAGTGTGAACTATAAGTGGGGCTGCAGTCAGTTGACAGACCTCGGTGCCTTTGTGTTACAAGAGCCGCTTTTATACAGCAAACAAAGATGGAAAAAACACAAGCACCTAATGAGTGAATCTAGCCATCTCTTAGACCTTCATACAAAACAGCAGAAACACACACACACACAAGTGTGTGCATGCACACATAAAAACACACTCTTCCTCCCTCTCTTACAAACTGACTCAAAGGCTCCAACGCATCCGGGCTGAGTTGAGTCACTGCTTGACAGAGTGGTGGGGGCGGGGTTAAGAAAGACTGACAGTGGGGGTCCATCTCTATCCTCTTATTAACGCTTAACGAGTGCTTTCCTCATGCAATATTCATCTTCACTAATATCATCCAAGCTCTGAGCCGAGCTTGCTACTTATGTAAGGCAATTATGTAAAATATCAGACAGGGCCCATGTACCAAATCTGACTGGAAGAGAGCTGCAGGACACTGACGGAAAAAGAGAGGGGGTATTTGAGAGTGACTAGGAAGGATGGACTGAGAGGTGGGAGAAACAAAAAGAGAAACACAGTAGGAGGGAATGAGCTGTGTTCTTTCATCATCTGCATACAGGCTCATCTCCGTCCACAAATCTCAGAAATAGATGGTCAGCGTCAATGATGCAAAGAATTTTCCGCCTTACGCCAGCAGTCCTTCAAGCCAGGGATGTCTAAGAACTCCTCAAGGTCAGCTCAGGAGAGCAGAGCAGAAAAACTGACTGTCGTTACAGGAGGACTCCCATCAGCAGTTGTCACTGACTGACATAAAACAAACGAGAGATGTTAACTCTAAACAAAGCACCACCTCTGCTGGCTATCTCTGCTCCTCAAACGAACAGCAACTCTGGACTCACACGCATATAAACAAACATACACTGATTTACGCACACTTGCACGCGCACCCACCCCCCCGGGTCAAGGCCCTACAGGGGTCTGCACAGAAATAGGTCATTTGTCACACATGATGTCCCGGGGCAGGGGATGCATTATAGATGAGCCCAAACAGCATGTCTCAGTGAGCACTCACCACACAGCTAGACACAGGAGGGAGCAGCAGGAGGTGGGCAGGGAGGGATGAGAACTCTTCAGGAAGAGGAAACAGGAATGTCGTAAAGTCAGACAAAAATCACTGCTGGCTGCATTTCTGTTGACAGAGCAGAGAAAAGAGAATAGAGCAGAACCTGATGGCCAAACCTTTCACAACTTTTTACTATGTGGACATGCGTTTATTCATGGAGTATCTAATTTGTTATTCTCATGTCTGCACCTGACCCTATAGCCAGCCATCTGCCTCGCATGAGAGGTGCAGAAATCATCCACTCATTATTCCAGATTTAATGCTTTGTTTCCAGCCACAATCCACACCCAATTATTGCAATATTTTGTGTCCTCTCACAGTGCTTTAAGTCAGCGCTTAACAACGGAGAACGCAGGCGCAGAAAGTCTGCCTATCTACACTCTAAAACCGCTTTTATGTGCAAAGACAAAGGCCGAAGGAGTGAATTTGTTTGCTGTGGCTTTAACCAGGCCTAAATGGAGAATAAGTGAGAAAGAAAAGGGCTGCGCTGAGAGAGAAGGGAGTGCAAAGTGTGGGGAAAGAGAGAGACAAGTCTGCTGTCTTCTGCTGCACCCATCTGTTCTGAAAGTGCAGGTGGAGCCCTATTCACTCCGCTCTGCATGTGTGTGTGAAGAGGGGGGCAGGAAGAAAGGAAGGGCAGCGAGAAAAAGGGAGTGGAGAGATGGAAGGGCAGGGATGGAAGAGGGAGGGTGGCAGGGAAGGAGGGGAGGGGGGAGGAGGGGGGCTCTTGGTGATCTCTCCTGAAGGGGATAATGGGAGAGGAGAGCATTGCAATGGCTGCCATGTAGTACCCTCCCTGCACAATTAGCCAATCAGCAGCGTGCTCCGCCAGCCAGGAGGAGGCATAAAAGAAGAACATTGCAGCAGAGGCACAGAAGGAGACTGCGAGAGGAGCAGGGAATTACACATAAAAACAGCCGAACCAGAACACCCTCCCCTGGACACACCCTGCTGAGGATCACTGCTTCTCTTTTTTCTGAACCATCGCCCACGCCACTCGGAGAGAACACTCTCCCTCATCATCATCCAGTAGAAAACCCCTTTCTCCTCCTTTTCATCCTATAGAGGACACCTACAATCTCAGAGGACTGAGATTCCCTGGCGAAGATTGTATTTTTTTCCTTTTTTTCTTTTTTTTTCTTTTAATTTGGACTCCTGACAGAACATTAAGGCCATATAATAAAAAAGGGCCGAAGAGCAAACAGAGACTCATCCGTCAGCTTCAAGACCCGTGCTAAGAAGGACCTAGATTTCATTCATTGTACGTCAAGAATGGTTACTGTACGTATGACTCTATTTCTCTTATATTTGTACAGAGGATGTTAGAGGAGCATGCCAGTGTTTTATTTCAGTGTCTGCATTTGTTGTGCACAACAAATCATGTACACATGTGATGTAGCCATACACAGATTGACATCACATCTTACTGATCCATCTTTAGAGGAGACTACAATAACAAACACAGCTTCATGGCAATGTGCACAAGCCAAAACACAGTGAAGCCTTTGTAATCGCATGCTGTGCTCTTCCAGTAAGCAGTGCGTCTTATTTTAATAAGATTAACAATCGATAGTGGCAATTAGTAATCTCATGCTGAGTGATGCGACATGCCGGCTGCGTTTTAGCCCGCAGTCACCAGCGATGGATAAAGTCTTTATCCTGCCATTTTAGATGGCACAGCATTTACGTTTTTGTATCACAGCCACTCCGATTGCCTCAATGTCGCAGCTTTGATTACATTGCCTACAAGATGCAGGCGTCAACATAAAGGAATCCCGCAGGATTCCAGCGATGGAGTGATGGAGAGTGAGAACAGCGACGAGGCGCTGGCTTCACATGGGGGGAGGATTCGCTTTCTTTGCCTGCTGCAGCACAGGGATGCTGGAGACGGTTCTCCGAGACAAAACATGATGCCTCGGAGGCTGTGGGCCCATCCAGCAAGGCAAAGGAAAAAAGGGTCGAGTCACTCCGGGAGGGGTGGGGGGTGGGGGGGAATTACGCATCCATCGGTTTGCATTGAATCAGACTAGGACCAAATTCCTCAGGGTTCTCGTTGCGATGCAACCGAGTAAATGGGCTGGAAACCACAGAGGCCGCAACAGTAAGGACACGCACGGATATCTCCATTTTAAGCGAATTCACATCGTGTACAGTACAAGATGGCCATGCGCTGCGCTGGTCGTATAAAAGGAGATGGAAGCGGTTATAAATTAGCTTCGCTCTGAGCAGACGGCCGGATTTTGGGCGTGTCTCTGGTGGACGTGAGCACCAAATGAGGGCCTTGAAGCCTCAAAGGCCTCCTCCGATTTACCTCTTGACATGCCCTGATGTGCACGGCAGACCAATTAAGACCAGACGCGTTTGCATCCAATTGTAGAAGTCAGGATTAAAATAAGCGAGCAAAACCTGATTCAGCCTGGCTGCTGCCCGATCCAATCTCAAACACGTGCAAGAGTAAAATACGGTCTTCGTAATAAAGACAAATATTTCAGTAGACTCAGGGAAATTAAAATTATAATTCAAAGCTGTGATTTAATCCACAGGTAATGAATGTCAGGGAGTTCAGTCTATGATTAGTCTAATAGTAGGAAAACAAACTTAATTATTTAACACTTTGGAACAGGATGTGAGAAAGGGAGTCGCTCCATGAACAACTTTCACATCCAGTTTCTCTCGATTTTACACGGACAAAAAATGGCTTCGGAAAAAAAATTGTGCATAGTGAAGGTGGACAGCACGCTGTTTCATCATCTCTGAGGCTGGAGCTGTCCACTCGACACATTTCAAAATCCAATTTTAGTCTCTCTTTGTTGTGTATTACCTATTGTCCCCTGCATGCCTCGACAGAATCACACGGACAGAGACGGCTCCCCTCCACATGGTCCGCAGTCCTCCATGCCTGTACCGCAGTGCCAAGCAAATAAAAGCGTTGAGTCAGATAACCTATCCAAGGCACTTACACAATTCAAGGACAAGGGCAGCCAAGGCCTTCACTGTAAACCTTCTCTTAAACAGCTTTTGGATGTAAATTTAAAAACATAGAGTCAGTCTGGAATTTAATGTGAGCAGTCAAAGAACATTTTAGTCACATGTGAAGCATACAGTGATTAACAGGTTTGATGTCGTGCTGTATTCTTTACAGTTAAGACATGACCTGTCTATATGAGATGTTAAATGCAATTATGTTATGTAAGCAGTGATTTGGCTCCTGTTGCCAATGACTTCATGTAATTATCAGCAACAAATATAAAGCCTGTTGGGAAGAAAGAGGCTGACTGTACCATCTATCCTCAGTTTGCACAGCAATCTTAAGGGATGCTTTGTACAAACATGGTTGAAGAAACATTTTAATCACTATATTGCACAATAATTAATTTTAGAGGCATAGACTAGAGAATTCTTTCTGTAAAATCCTTCACTTGTGGTCATGTCTCTTATAAGACAGATTCTCTGACCAGTTTAACTATATCTCCAAATATAAGACTCGTATTTTGATAGGAAAAAAAGAAAAAGAAAACGATCGTTATCACCAAACAGATAGTATTACTGATGTTTTTTTTTCTTTTTACTTATCATGGTGTTTTTGAATCGTAGCTGGCAACTGTAACAGTCATTGTTCCCGGAGAGTCCTGCAGCCCGTGGCCACGACACAAAGCGCCACTGTTTACATTAATATTCATAGTGCTGCCATAGCCTCTGCGAGGGAGAAGAGGAGGAACGGGTGGCTCTTTTGTTTGGTCCTTTCAATACGTTTATTCAGCAAAAAGGCGCTCCCGTTCATGAATGCCTGCACAGCTCACAAGTCTTGGCTTTTATATATATATTTAAGAGAGGACAAAATAGGAGAAACGAAGAATTCAGGGGGGTTTGGTCCTGCGTCCAAATATTAAAATCATAGTTTTCTGGGATTAATTAGTGGATTGTTCGGGTTAATTATTTTTTAAGTCAAAAAGTAATGAAATAAAGCGTCTCGTGGTCTTTGCTCGAATCCACAGGCCTCTCTGGCCTCAAATGAGACCGTCCGAAGGCCACTCCCTTTTTCAGCACGCTGGAGAGCGCCCCGCATGCTACAAGGACTTGCAGGACAGATTTGTCTCCTCGAGCCTTTGACGTTGTCGGCTTCTATCTTATCAAAGCAGCACATGCGAGTCAGAGAGCTGAAATCTTTTAGAAATCTTTTCTTCCCGGTCTGTGAGGCGGAGACAGAGCCTGGGTGCATGGCTGACATGAGGTGTGACTCCTGTCGTCCTGTTGTTTTACAGCTGCCACCATGATCCCTTAAGCTGCAGAGAGTGTGGCTAATGCCCTTTGTTCGGGATAATCCTGTAATCTGTGTTATTTAGGAGGCTCATTTACACTTCACCCTTGCTTTCAGTTTTAATTCAGGCCTTTCAGAAAAAAAATCTTAATGTGAAGCATTTCAACGTGGACAAGAGACAAGGTTATTTATTTAAAGGAGTCATCGTCCTATAGAGGTAAAAAGAACATGTTTCTTTTAGGTCAAACTTTTCTTTATCTTAATTGATGATAAGCATGGTCTAAACAGAGGAAAATACATCAAAATATTGAATTTAAATCTACTTTTTACCTTATTTCCCACATGTATATCAAACAACATGACAGTGACCTTCTCATCTCTCATATTTCTTGTTCCTGCATAACGTGGCAAATATCATGTTATGACTGAACTGGTTAGCAATAATTCTTTTGTACTGTATAGCCTGCAGTGCTGCATTTGGAGCAGAAATAATTTGGGAAAGCATCAGAGGATAGAGAACACTGCCTGCATTTACATTTAGTCGTCTAATGCTTGTGTGTTTTATAATTTAATTGTGTACAGTGTAGGTGGTACGTGTGCTTGGCAGTGGAGGCAAGGCTCTTGTTTGCGTGCAAGTCTGGGTTCATGTGTTTGGCAGAGGAGGCAGGGCTCTTGTTTGCGTGCAAGTCTGCAACCATGTGTGGGCGATGCTGATGCAGTGCATTAAATATTAAGGGAGATCTCACAGAACCCCAAAATAGAAATAGTGCTACCCTAACTGCTGGAATTAAAAAGAAGAGCTTTGAAAGATTATTTGTAAGGCGTGTTTTTGTTGTCATCAGATACTTTCCAAGAAATGTGTTCAGAGAGAGCTTAATAAGCAACAAAGACCTTGGCCAGATGCAGGAAGTCATGGTTACAAGGTTCCCATGAAGTGAGCGTCTTTATTGTCTCCAGTAGTGGACAATGTCTGGAGCCTAAGGCTGGAGAAGATCTATAATTAGGGATTGAGATTATGTCTGCTTTTGCAGGCTTTCTTCGAGCATCACAATGATTTAATGTCTCTCCATGTCATAGTAATTGGGTTATGTCAAACCAAACTCCGGACTGTATAATTTTTGTTGTTGGTATACAAAATGAAATATGACAGCCCAAAGATAAACTAGTCTGCTTTGATTTCTATCTTTCCTTTTTGTTTCAAAGATCTTCATAGCATGCTGTCCTCCTCTATTTCTGTATAAAAATCTTAGTTGCTGCTTGTGTCAGCCAATTTCAGTGCCCAGCCCTTACTCAGTTGGTCTCTGAATTATATAACTTCACTGTGTTCACTGGGGATGTGTGTTCTGCCATGCTGAGGGTTATTTCAGCTGGCGAGTCAAATTTGCCCTAATATGTTCCCTTTTTTCATCCCTTCAAAATGCTTTTGTCATATTCGGGACACTTTCACTTGCTCATATTTCTGTTAGTCAGACGTATCACATCATAAGTCAACATCCAAAGAAGTTTGATGTTACCTGCTTTATTCCACCATTCTTTGTCAGCTCGTATTAATTGTGTCTCAATTTTTAACATCACGAAGGAGACAGTAAGCAGGTATTTCAGCCCTGCATCAAAACCCTCAGTCGGAAGTTTGCTATCTATGCTGCACTGTCTTTGTGCGTAGCTGTGTGTTTGAAGCATTTTATTTTTAGGCTGTTTTGACTCCGTCACTGTGCTCCCTTTCCCCTTGTCATCATCAGTTTGACTTTCGATATGTCTTGCTTCTGCAGAGCCACATAATGTTAACGCAGGAAGGGAAAATGTCTGACCTGTTTGGGAGCTCCTAATAAGCATAGATGCAAACACACACTTAGCCTTAAGTAAGAAAGCCATTAGAAACAATGTAGTCTTTCAGGGGCTGTTACCTGGGCAACCTGAGTGGAGATAAGGCTAAAAGCAAAAAGCAGGTTACAGAGACGAGGGGAAAGGCAGGCTAGACAAACCCATTTGCAGATGCTGGAAGAAAAAACAGAACAAATAAAATGGCATGTTAATTTAAAGGGAAATAAAAAAAAAATCACTAAAATAAAGCAGGTATTGAAAGAAAAGACATGAGGAGCAGTGACTAAAATGCACTGACAGAAACTCTGCCTGTGCATCAACAATTTTCATTCTCTCTGACATCCTTCCTCGGTCTCTTATAAGTAAAAAATACTCGAGGAAGCATGAAATTTTAACCTTTTAAGGTAAAAAAAAAAAAAAAAAATACAGCTGATTTAGGTCTATTATAGTCCAAAGGTTCATCTGAGCTGAAATGACAAGTACAAATTTCAGTTTTCGGTAATATTCGTTTTCAATTCATCAGGAAATTCCCTGAATAAGAAATCTGAATAATTCTAAAGGTTCATGATTATGTCTCCGCGTTGCTGCAGAGGGGACCCATTTAGCCTTTTTTTCGTCACACCCAGCAGCCAGAGATCTGAAACAGCTCATACCCACAATCTGACACAATTTACATTTTGGCAAACCGAGCCTTCACACTGTTTATCCAAACACCTAACTCATTTGTTCGTGAAGGAAGGAATACCGGAACCAAACTGTCTACTGTAAAATACAACACCAGTGCACACACACGTGCTTGTGTGTGTGCAGGTTGATTTGGTGAACACCACTAAACATGCATACATACATCCCTGATCACTTTACTTTCTGCAATTAGCAAAACAATCAGATGAATGTTGTTTTATTATTGTATCTAATGCTGACATTTCAAGTGGCATGTTAAATTTCAACAGTTCATTGGAAGAGTTGCAGGTTTTCAAGGACAAACTCTTTGCCACAACACTGCAACCAGTTAATCTCGGAATTATATGTCCTTTGTTTACCTGCAGGCAGACAGTCTGCAGTGATTTTCCACTGGAAATAATGATCCAGAGAGAGAAGGAGGCGTTAGGTGTGAGGGAAGGGAAAGTGGAGCAGGAAGTTTTGTTTCTGACCACACAGATGCTCCTCAAGGGTTCCCTGTGGATCAATTTAAGCTACACAGTTTTAGACAGGAGATCTGGAAACTATAGCCTGCACTAACCCAGCGTCTGTCCACTCACAAATAAATGTCAGTTGACCACACAGTAATATTAACAAGGAGTCAGAGGAGCAGAGGCTCAAATAATGCAGCAAAAACTCAATCTTCCACCTCCACTCTCTTTGTCTCTTATTTTTACCACTGCCTTCCGAGTTCCACCATCACCATTATCTGTCCCTGTGTAATGATGTAATGGTGTTTGACCCTGGAAGAGAGTGGGGGGAGGGGAGGAGTAAGGAAAAAGGACTGTGACATCTGCAGGACCAGAGGCACAGAGCTGGGGCGGAGGAAATATGGGGTGAAAGTGGGGGAGGGGAGATGATAAATCAGACGTTGCATCCATCTCCATTTTAGCAATGCTGATTCCTGACCTTTCCCTCTGACGATGACAGAGTGCACAGTCCGTCTCGGGTCTGGTTCCTGAGCATGAATTAAACATGTTAAATATCAGCGTGTGCGCATCTATACAGCTCTATAGCAGCGGTGTCCTCTGTGTCTCTTTGTGAGTTATGAATCTAACCCCACCCTCTTCCTCAGCAGATAATCAGCACCATGGAAACCCAGGTGTCCAACGGTCCCAGCGGAACCAGTCTGCCAAACGGTCCAGTCATTAGCACCAACGGCTCCACAGACGACAGCAAAACCAACCTGATCGTCAACTATCTGCCTCAGAACATGACCCAGGAGGAGTTTAAAAGTTTGTTTGGTAGCATCGGAGAGATTGAGTCCTGCAAGCTAGTCAGAGACAAGATAACAGGTATAATATTCTATCTGTGTGGATGAAAAAAAACCCATCACAAACACAGTTGGTTTGAAAATCCCTGACACAGCTTTGTCTCTTTGTCTTCAGGTCAGAGTTTAGGATATGGCTTTGTAAATTATGTGGATCCAAATGATGCAGATAAAGCCATCAACACACTCAATGGTCTCAAACTGCAGACAAAAACAATCAAGGTGAGTAACACTTCCAACATCTGTCATATTGCTTTTTTGTAAAATTCTTGATGTTCTGCTAGACAAAAGAAAGGAAGTGGGGATTTATTCAAGGGGGGGCCGCTGAGTGGTGGTGGCAGACGTGACAGAGGGAGAGGAGGAAAATGGGGAGGAGGCAGAAAGGGAGCAGAGGCTAGAACAAAGAGAGTGAGAGCAGCGGTGAAAAGAGAAGGAGAGTGGAGGTCAGAAAGCAAGGGGCGGACAGCATGCAGAGGTTATTGTGATGGAAATGTAATTAGGGAGCCTGACTGTGGTGCACAAGGGTCAGTCCAGGTTACCCCATCTGCCTCCAGTCGAGGCTAATTAGGGGGGTTCTTTGTCCTAAAATCAGATGGGGAAAAACCGGGGGGATCTTATTTAACACTACATCCTTCCACCCCCTAGACCTGATCAAAGATCAAAGATTTTGACTAACTGCAGATGGAGAAATCAAATTTGTGGAAGGACAGAGCAGGTGATTTACCAACAGCTGTCGATAAGTGGGGGGAGTAATTCTGACTGACAGACAATCAAACAACAAGCAACTAGAAGGAGGAAGCAAGAAAATTATTGTTTTAAATATCTAATAATCATTCTAAAAATGATTGAATGCCTCACCCAAGAGGACAAGTTTTATTACAATAATATGATGTACCACTAATGCTGATATAAACCTATTAGAAATCCTTTCACCATTAAAATAGTGCATCTGGTCAAAAGTTTTTCTTTTTTTTTTGTTTTGGGGAAAAAAAAGCTTTAACAGACATGGTTTAAGTTGTGAGGGAGGGGGAAGCAGTGGAAGGGTAGGGGGTAGCTCAGGGAGCAGAATGCCAATGACAGGATTAGAGGCCATATGGGCTTCAGGCACCATCTGTACTGTGGGAGCGACAGGGAGAGGGTTAATTATAGGGCAGCCTCTGCTCCCCTGAACACAGCAACTCCCCCCTGATTCATCCAGAACACCCTAATCACTGCAACACACAACCCTCCTGCTCATACAGTCTGTCTGTGTACACAAAAGACACTGGTGCTTGGTGCTGATGGATGAAATCCTAACACCTGTATTCATTTGACAGATAATATCCAACTCATTTAAATTCAAATCACAGCTTTCTTTGTGCTGGTTCATTCAGCAAACTCTTAATCTGACATTTAAGAAAAAAAAACTGATTGTGTTAACAATTTATTTACATTCAAAAAATATTCTGTTGGTGTTTTGAGTAGTCATGGACCATGCAAGTCTTGTGATGCCTGTACATTGTTTGCTGTTTGCCAGTTGAGCTGCTCTCCCCAAGAGGATAGAGACAAAGGAAAGAGGAAGGGCAGGGAGGGCAGATCAGCCTATCTCAGACAACACTCACTCTGTCTCTACATCACACACAAACACAGCACTGCTAACACAGAACTGCTAACAATGCACTGAACTGGATTATCAACCACGAATGTGCTCACATGCTCCTGTCAACACCACAACAAGAATATATTCAGGATCCCCCCGCCCAGATCCCCACAGCCGATCAGATATTCCTCTGCAGCACTAGATTTCAAATGTTGTGGAAAGTAGACCAACAGAAAACCATAGGGATACAAACACAGACGCACCAAAAATGGCCATGTACTAATTAAGTCACCAGTGAATTTAGGAAAATGCATCAACATAGGATGATGTTTCTGAGTGCAAAACAGGGCAGGGCCTGTTGATTTATGATTTGTATCAGTTTGGGTAAGGCTTACGGTCATCATGTTTCTGTTACATTGTCACTGTAGCTGAGTGAACTTAGAGACACTGATTAAGTCCACAGATAGCAGAGAGACAGCTGGGACTGGGATGGTGAATGGAAAGAAATCCCAAGTCTTGCTCAAGCCTGTTTGTTATGAACTTGTTTTGGAACTCAATGGGGTTAAATCAGGTCTTCATGACTTCTCATTCAAACCAATGTTTTGTCAATTTTTCGAGTGAACTCCAACCATTCACTGACATATTAAATGCGTGTGTCATAGGTATCATATGCTCGACCAAGCTCGGCATCAATTCGTGATGCAAACCTATACGTGAGTGGACTCCCCAAAACCATGAGCCAGAAGGACATGGAACAGTTGTTCTCCCAATATGGTCGCATCATCACATCCCGTATTCTAGTGGACCAGGTCACAGGTATAGCCTTATTTGACTTTCTTATGCTGTCACTAAAGCAACAATACCCTACATTTGATAAGACTTTCAGACTGAAGCAGTCCATGATGCCAAGGTAGTAACATTGTTTTGCTTTCTTATTCGGAGCAGGCATATCACGAGGAGTTGGCTTCATCCGGTTTGACAAGCGAAATGAAGCAGAGGAGGCCATCAAAGGTCTGAACGGACAGAAGCCTTTAGGTGCCGCAGAGCCAATCACTGTCAAATTCGCCAACAACCCCAGCCAGAAGACAGGCCAGGCCTTACTGACTCAGCTGTACCAGACAGCTGCCCGGCGCTACACGGGGCCCCTGCACCACCAGACTCAGCGTTTCAGGTACTGAACCTTAACCGCACTCAACAAAGTCAAGTCTCGGAAAGTTGTTTTTTTAAGTTTAACTAAGAAGAAAATCAAATAAAGTGGCACACCTCGAAAAACTTCTTATGTGATACATGTTTTATGAAAATTTGTGACTGCAAACATTAAAAGAACACTCCCTGTCTATATCAACACATCCAATTAGTACGCTGTTCCTTTAAGCAAAATCATTGCTTGACCGTATAGAAGGAATAGGCAATATTGCATTGTCCCTCCTTCTCACTCTCTCTTTCTGACTTTCTTTTAAACTGCAGCATGATCCCTTCACTTGGAAAGGGACCAGATCCAAATAACAGCTCAAAACCAATGTAAGAGACCAGATTTGATTTTTCCAAATGCAATAAGAAAACAAAAGCTAAATATAATCCTCAAAGTGTGCCTATCCTGCATAGGCATTGTAACTATCCAAACATAGGCAATGCAAGATGTTGAACTATCAAGAAACTGAGGTTTGAAAGTCAGTGGTGTCATGTACTAAAACATTAAATGAATCTCACAAATAATTGTAGATAGCCTCTCAGGTTTGAAAGCTAAGTCTATCCATATTAACATTTATTATAATTAGATGATAAGAGCACCAGTGATGCTGCATTTGTATGTCCTTCACTTAAAATATTTAAGGGGAATTGAATTTGAAGCTTAAACAGCAACAATTTCCTCAATTGTAACTACCAGCTGAGACCCATATTCACAGAATTATTTTATTCTGCATCAGTTTTGAGGTTGGATGGTTTGGGACTGCGTTTGCAGTAAAGGATGCCCTCTGGAGGCCAGCTGGTGAAGGAGCAGCATGTTAACTGAACGCCCCCCTTCCTTGTAGATCTTATAACTAACTAATTCATCCCCTTCATTCTCCCTCTTGCGTTGCAGACTCGACAATTTACTAAACGCCAGCTACGGAGTCAAGAGGTAAATGACAAAGGTGTACTTTCAAAAGCATCCATGCCAAAATTAAACCTCAAACAAAGTGCCTGGAATACCACCTGCTGACTTCATCTCCAAATCAGATAAAATGGCCATTATTCTTAATGCCCACTGCCCGATAAAGCCATGTTACAGAAATAGCCCAGACAACAAAATACTCCCAGTAACTGCAATTAGCAATGACATAGCCTCCCAACAGCAGGGTATTCTGGCATGGCTTTGTTTAACCTTTTCGTTTTTTTGTTTTGAATTAATAGAAATAAGTTCTATGTATTTATTTATGAACTAACATTATCAGTTTCAGTTGCTTTAATGTTCCCTTTTTTTCACCAGCATGGACATACCAGATTCCGTTTACGTCTCCTCTGTTTGCTCCAGTTTGTGTATGATTTGATTCTGATTTGCTTTTCATCCCTCTCTAGGTTTCTGTGTTTTGTTCAATACTGTGATTTTTGTTGAACATTGTGAATCGTGTGTTTAATTCTTCCATAGGCTTTGGTCAGCCGAGAAAATATGCACAATGTGTGGGTGGGTGGGTGTGTGTGTCAGGGAACGTGGTGCCATTTTGTACAGAAACAGGTAGTTTTGGAGCGACTGTGGTGCCCACACATATGTATCTATTTATCGTACAGCAGAGGGGATGAAGAGGGGCCCCCCAACTTCCATTCCCAACTACAGTCTTTATTTTTCTCACTGAGATCATGACCATAAGAGACAGTATAGATCAGTGAATGCTGTGCTGAACTTCAGAATGACACCCATGGTAGTTCTCCTGCTCTCTTCCCCAGATTCTCCCCCATCACTATTGACAGCATGACCAGCCTGGCCGGAGTCAACCTCACTGGTCCCACTGGAGCCGGCTGGTGCATCTTTGTATACAACCTGTCCCCTGAGGCTGATGAGAGCGTCCTGTGGCAGCTCTTTGGGCCCTTTGGCGCTGTCACCAATGTCAAGGTCATCCGTGACTTCACCACCAACAAATGTAAGGGCTTTGGCTTTGTCACCATGACCAATTACGACGAAGCGGCCATGGCTATCGCCAGCCTCAATGGCTACCGCCTGGGTGACCGTGTGCTGCAGGTTTCCTTCAAGACCAGCAAGCAGCACAAGGCCTGAGAGAGAGGCTGCTGGCACCAGCTCCTTTGACCTGCAGGGAGAGCCACCTGAGCTCCCTCTGCCATCACTCTACATGGGCCTGGACTGAGTCTCTCTCTGACGCATTCTCACACAAATTCATAGTATATTATCCTAAACATACACATGCAGACACACACGAACACAAACACACACACACATACACACAACCGAACTTATCCATACACGAGCATTACGAGTCAGAGTTTCAAACAAACACACTAGTGGAGTTTTTCTTTTCTCTTTACACAACATGCTAGTCCTTCCCTATATTTGCCTGGATTGAATTAGAAGGGGTACGTAGCTGGTTTGTTGGGTAGGGGCAAGAGCTATCTATTTAGGAGACAGTTTAACGAATGTGACAGAGAATGTGTACTGAGTGCTTTGATTGAATTCAGGCAAATGATAACAACTGATGAACAAATCGATCAAAAATTTAAATGATAGAATATGTGCAATTTACCTAAACTCTTACCCCACCATCTCTCCAATTATCTTGCTGGAGAGGATGTAGTCACTTTTTTACACTTGGGCATTTTGAATCAGCGATTTTTTTAGATCAAAGAAAATGAAATTAAAAAACAGTGTTCTCTTATATACATCTATTAAAAATATAACTATATATTCAATATTTAAGGTGGTTATAATAGCCGAGTATGTAAGCATTTTCTAGAAACTTTGACTACTGTTTCCTGACCTTCATTAGGTGGTGCCTAGCGATACGGCAGATTCTCTACCCTATGTGAGCTTGTTAGCTCAGACCCAGTTAGATTTAGGTCAACCAATGAATACTGGTCACTGAGAAGAGTAGTCTGAAGGCCATCAGAATCACTCTTTCCCTCACAGTCTCACACCAAACAACACCGTAGTACACTTATGTTTCACACAAACACAGATCAAAGTCTAGGAGATATATAAATATTTAGTCCACAGAAAAAAAAGTATCTGTATTTCTTCTGATCTATCTTCTGGATGGAATCTACACAAGCAGACTGTCTGTAAACTTAGAGCAGAGTGGCGGTGCTCACTTGGTTTCAATGTTCATTAGTAATTCTCTGGTGGGCAGGGGCACGATGAGTGCAAAGGGAAACCTTCTCACTCTAACAGCCACAGCCAAAGAAAAATACCGGTGTTTTTTTTCCTTTCCTTTTGCACCATTTCTTTACTGCATGTGGGTTCTGGATTCTCCACAAGCTGATTTAATTGGCTGGATGTGTCAGCCAGAATTGGGGTGATATCTCCTCTTTTATCAACCCTTCCCACTGACTGAACAACCAGCTCACAGGTCTGTAGAGAAATGAACACGGATGAGCAAAAACGCTAAAGCACCGGTGTTATTCTGCAGTCTAGTGAACAGATAGAGTTTAAACTGTACCATTCAGTGGAACATATTTAACTCACAAAGATCAGACAAAGAGAACTTCGGTTCCAAATAACAGAAGATATAAACTGACTTAGGAGTCAGGTGTGTGAGGGATGATATCTGGCAATGTTAAAATGATCACCTTTCCTTTAAGAAGAGAAAGATTCTCACTTCCTTCAGCTTTGCCAAATGTTCCACATTTTTATTTTAAAACCCTTTACTCCTTAAAGCTTCCTGAAAACTTTAAACTCCTGCCCTCTCAAAAGATGACTGTACAACATCAAGCCCTCAAATTAGTGTCACGATTAAACTTCTGTTTACAGCAGAATGATGTTTATTTATTTGCTTCAGATCTGTTTGGCCCAACCACAAAAATAGTATCTCCCAAAATATCCCCAACCCAACTGCATGAAAATTATTTATGGCACTCTTGATGAAACATTAATGCCAACCTGTCGAGTTGAATGTCTGTTAAAGACCAGACCTAGATTAACCACGGGGAGAGCTAATGTCGAACAATATCAAGACATTTGCACAAGTTATAGATTAAATAAGGTCAAGTATATCAAGACATTTTTGCTTTTGCTTTTTCTAAATGACGCTGTGTTAGCCAAAGAGGACGATCTCTTTGAAAGGATTACATTAGAGATAAATCTATTTTTATACATACAAAGGAACAAGACCTTGTGCTGAATTTTTACAGATTCTTAAGCTTGGAAAAATTGGGACATCGCATGGCTTTATTTTAAACCCTCTGATCTTTGCAGAGCAAGGGGGAATGAGCACGCGGTGTATGGGTGGGGATTTCGGGAGGGGGCGAAGGAACATTGTATCTCGTACCAACTTAACTGTTCAACCATATCGAAACAACTGAAACAAACTGAATTGATTTGATGTAAAAGAAAAAAAAACATTGAAAGTTGGGTGTAACCTGACAGACATCTGTACTTCTGAGTGCATAGACACACTCACATCTCTTGTCCTGAAGTTGTGTACAGTGCTGCTTTAATGATGGTGCAGTGAAGTGAAGTTCTTTGACTTGAGAATCCCAGACAAAGCTGCAGTGAGACTGGCTCATTGCCCAGCTGAGGAAAAAAACTGAATAGCTGCTTGCAAACAAAAAGGTAAAACTCCAATTCAAACAGTGATGCAGATTCACAACGAGCTTAAAGCATGATTCTTTATAATTAGATAGAATTGATTTTTGCCAAAGAATTGCTTTGCAAGTCAGAAGGATAAATTAAGACAAACTATATAATTCCCTGTGTAATTGCTGTACAAATCTGTTATTTATTGAAACAGGACCCTCTCTAATTTCCGTTATCATTACTTTTTAATATCTCAGTTGCACACATCAGTTTGCATTTGCGACTCCTAACACCACTAAACTAAATCCTAAAAATCATATAGTCGTGAGCAATCCTATTTGCACACATCATGCAGACACCGAATGACAAAAAAAGGCATATCAAACAAAAGAAAATCTGATGTTCACCTCTTGACGAAAGAAACAAATTGTACACATCCTTCTAATGTATTCCCCCTGACATTTATATCATCTGCTTTGTCTTGTGACCAATTTAATCCTTTAAAAGCGTTAACATTGCACACCTTACTCTGGCATCTTTTGATCTGACTCATGCTGTTTCATTCCCTAAATACCCTGAATAACAGTTGCTTTTGTGTTCAGAGCAGGCCACAGAAAAAGGACCAATCTAGCTATTTTGGGTCGAGCAATTTGCAAGAGAGAGCACCATAGGACTGAGTACTTGGTGAGACCAGGGATAGATGTTGGAAACAACCGAGAGAACAGGCCATGTTGAACTGCAGCTGGAGTTGTTTACCCAGCCATGTCCGATGTAGTACAGTCAACCCACAGACCAAACCCACAGACCAAAACCCACAGCCTGAAATGACCCTTCATACACAGCCTTTACAAAGACCTACAGCTGATGAACAGTAGAAAGCCAAGGACCATGGCAGGAAACAGTACTACACTGCTTGAGCAACAATAACAATAATCGTTTAAAAAGACAAAAAAACTTTCCTATGGAACAGTAAGTGCAATGTGCTTTGTTTTTATATTGACTGATTACAAATGATATATATTTTTAAAAAAAGAAATTAAATGTCACACTTGAAAGGTTTGCGGAATAGCGAAAGGAACAAAAAGTTTGGACAAAAACATTCAAACGAAACAGACTCATACAGAAAATCCAACAAGCAATGAGAGCTCTGTTCTAGAAATTTCCATAACCACTTCCTCAGCCCCGGATTCGTGCTCTGACCATGCAAGCTCAAACAAAAAGCATATTTGGCTAACTTCAAAGAGCAATTCAACGACCTTGAAGGGAATACTGTCTAATATATCATCAGTTTTAGCCCATGTCGATTTCAAATATCATTTTTTCCTGTAATTTATTGATTTCATTTACATATCAAGACTCACTTGTTAAATTAACGTATTTGTGTCGTTGATGTTGCCATAGAGAACACACATGGGTCAAAGATCTTTTTATTTCTTTGTTGTTTTTTTCTTTTTCTTTTTTTTTTTTTTTTTGGTTGCACTGATTGGATACAGGTCATTTTTCTTCCATTATTTAATTAGTTGCAGTTTTTACAGTGTATGCAGATTTTAGACTTAGTTAGATTTTTTTCTTTCAATCAAACTGTGTTCAATTGTGTTTGTAAAAGTCTGTGGTAGCTTTTGTTGCAACATAAAATAATTTAAACAGAAAAAATTCAAAATAGCGCCAACAAACTTGTATCATTTGGGCGACTTTAAGCTTGTAGTTTTAACTTATTGTTAACTTAAAAACTATTTATTATGATTATTATTATTGCCTCGTATAAAGTATGTTTTGTGTATATTTATGGTTTATTTCATTATATTTGCAAGTTTAAAAGATTTTAAGTTTGCCAAAATTGTGGTTACACCATTTTGTTTCTTAAAAAGGGGGACAAATAGAAAAACAGCTTTAGAAGTACGATTTGGAAACGTTCTCCATAGTCAAAGAATGCACTGCTATATTTACCTAATTGAAGTGTATAAACATACATGCTGTGTGCTAGATGTTATGCCTTTACTGCCTGTGTTCTGTTTGTCTTGTTAAATGAATATCTTTTAATTATTTAATCTAATCACAGTCTTGTTTTTTCAACCACTCTGAGCCCCTGAGACACGGGACAGCCCCTGTAGCCAGGCTTCGGCCAGAGGGGGGTGTCCCAGGTTTGAAACACTCTCAAGAAGCTTTCCTGTCGAAGCTGATGGTTCCTTGTTCCTAAAAATAAATATACAATAGGGGTTCTTTCTCTGTAAGAGCATTGGATACTAAGACCATCTAGATCGGTGTTGAACCAATTGATCCTATTGACAGAAAATTTCCTTAAGTGGTGAGACATTTGAGGATTCCGCCAAGAGCTCTGGCAAAACATAACAGAGATAAAAAAAAGGCTACAGGAAGGCTTTCTTGGGAGTCTCTAGGGTAGTAAAGGGGTGAGTGGTCCTTCTGTTTCTCAACCAACTGTATTTTGTGTCTATTTATTTAGAAGAGGGGACGCAGTAACTTAGTGATGTTTTTCTTACATTTTCCTGGAATGGTAGAACAAATCAAAGGTGAAAATGATCAAAACAGTTCCACTGACACCAACGTCAGTGAAAGAAATACAAAAATCTCATACTTGACCTACGACCAAATGAACAATGATCAAATTTAACAAAGAAAAAAAAACCTTTCAGTTTAGTCTAGGATATTTATTACTGGGATTTCAGCTGAAGACGCTTGAAGACTTTTTCATGGAATTGTTTAATTATTTGTACTTTACATGCCAGAAAAAAATAAAAGTTACAAATACTGAGTGAGACGCTTTTTATTGACTGTCCAAGCAACATTACAGCATTACTACCTTCTCTTATTTTATGGTTAAAAATGTCAAACAGACTTAGAACAGAGCTAATGATCATTAAATTCTTTTCCTACATTGAATAAAAATGGTGTAAGTTGTCTTTTGACACCACTGGGGATTTTTTTTTTCAGGTTTAGTTATACTGTAACAGCTCTTACTGGACAAGTTCGGAATATGATAAAATGAACTTTATTTAGAGAAAACAATGGAATGTCTACATTTGTTACATTTAAGAGACACAGCAAAACAGGTCACAGTGGAATTTCGACGTGTGGACTCATTGTCATTTCCCTCCTTCTTCCTTGATTGTTGACGGACACCCATTGCGTGGTGTCTAATTGCGTGGCAACTTCATGTCGCTGCAGTGACTGTGGCCCCTTGGGAAAAACCTGCAAGAGCAAAGGTATACATGTTTATTTCAACAGCTTGTTTGCTGAGGTCATGACTTTCTAGCTGTTAAAGCAAACAACAGTTTAGTTGAAATTAATCCCTGTAGGTTTAATTTCCATGAAGTAAGCTTTTGCACCTGTGATGCACCCAATAAGGAATCAGCATTAATAACTTGTTTAAGATGTGCTGATTTAAGTCATAGAAACATTAAATAATGCATAATTACAGCAGCCTCTAATAAAACTTTATTCCAAGAGAAGCTACACCAGAAATCTACTTATTAAGACAAACAGGGCCAGGCCAAACAGGAAAGATTACAAAATCTCTGTGCATACATTAGCCTTGACCATGGCAACAAATTCAAGGATGAACTATTTTTTATAAGTTTAGAGTAAAGCAGTCTGTAATAAATGATGAACACATTACTGCACCAGAAAGAAAAGATTCAAACATTGCAGACAATTTATAAAGGAAACACAGCAGCTGAGAGCATTTAACTCACCAAATACTGAAGCATTTAATCCTTAATCCTCTATGAACGTCTATGAACCTATGATGAACTCAAATGAGGGGGCCATTACCTTGTTCTTGATGCTGTCCTGTTTGTCTTCTAAAGGGATGCTGTGACTGCTTCCTTCATAACAAAGCGCTCCGTTTTTACAGCTCTGACTGTCACAGGTTTGGGCGCTTTCTTAAAATGATTGATCGTGCAGCACATTAGTACTCAGAATCCTCGCTGTTCTACTATAGCGTGGCCTACATTCAAATCCTAACTGGGAGACGTTATGGTCCTGCGTCAGACACAACGGTATGAGCCACATCTGATATGAACAAGATTACTTTAATTCAAGTTTAAATGTGATTTACTCACAGTTAATGTTGATCTATAGCTCGGAGTGATCATGAGACCCCGAATCAAAGCTGGGGGGCTCCTGGCAGACAGCAGGGGTGATGAACTCCATCAGATACTCGCAGCGACTGGGCTCCGAAGTTGACGTCACAACTGTCTCCTTTCCACACGTTAACTTTACCTGACAGACAAGAGTATCTGTTATTCATCCTGCGTCCAATTAGGAAATACACGTCAGGCGAGGGATAAAACATAAAGACGAAAACTCACCGTAGTGGATCTGTTAGGGCCCTGCCAGCACCCTGTTCCGTGTTCATACTTCATAACAGAGTAAATGTCGTTTTCTGGACCTGCCCATTTTCCCCATGTTCTGCAAAAAAAATGGGTAATGGGTAAAAAAGCGGGGACAAAAAGAAACGTAACACGAAAGGAAAAAGATTTCAGATTTCCTACCCCAGGTTTGTTTCTGATCCACCATACTTTGGTTTCTGGGATACTCTATGGAATGGGCAGAGCTTGTAGATGTACCTGAAAAAAAAGAATTTGTCAAATAAGTGGGAAATTAAAACAAAAAATGATTCATAATCAAAAGACAATCTTTTCAGTGTCAGAGTGTATACATACTCGCCAGTAGACAGCTCATAACACTGGTCATAAAGGTGGGCAAACTCTGCATGAGGTCCGAAGTCAAAGGAGATTTCCTTTTCTAGGTTTCTGCCATAAAAAAAAACAGAATATCGATATTTTGATCTTTTTGTTTGATGATATTCAACTCAAAAACTGTTATTTAAAAGCTGCAGCAGCACTGGTAAAAGTCTTCATTCTTAGCTTTAGTACTTACTTGATCTGGTCGTCTACTTCACGGAGAGCTCTCTCAGCCTCATCAAACTCGTCCCTGGCCTTCTGAGCAGCTGAGAAACAAAAACACAGTAAATTCCCTCAAAACAAGTACACATAATAAGATGTGCTCACAGAGTTACATATGTCTAAGTCTAAGCAAATCTGGGTTCCTTTTCCGAGACAAGCAAGCTCATCTCTGAAACATAAAATCTGCTTCACTTCCCTGAAAAATAAAAATGAGTGTTGAGTTCAAAGATAGCACATTAAAATTCAAACCAGTAGGTATCCAGTCAAATCTCTGCTTTCTTGCTGATAATTTACAGCATGAGTCACTAACTCATTGCCGAGGACAGGCTGAGTCACTCTTTTTCATCCACACACTCACCATCAATGAGGCTCTGCGTTTCTTGGTCATAGGGTGGCATAGTCCCCTCATCGTCTTCATCCTTCTTTTCCTGGGTCTGTGTTGAGGGAGGGCTCTGTGTGTCAAACACAGACAAGAGTGACTCACACTCCTAAACTTCAGAATCACACAGCAGACGTTTGATGGAGAAATTCAACGGGCTTGCCTTGTAGTCTCCCTCGTCTGGGTCTTCTTCATCGTCATCCTCGTCGTCATCCTCTTCGTCCTCTGGGATGTCGTCATCAGGGTACTGCTCAGAGTCATTGTCAGAGTCCTTCCGCTCCGGCGGTGGAGTCTCCACCGGCGGCGGGGTGTCTGGGCTGGCCTGGTACCAAAGGAGTTACACCTTTAGAGAAGTGAAGGGTTTAAAATTGAAGTTCACTTGAGGAAGACTCAGGTTCTTACCTCTGAGATGTATTTGTCTTTGATGTTACTCCAGATGGACTCAAATGCTTCTGTGTCAACTTTGTCCAGTCCTCCCAACAGTCCCTGTGCAAACCAAACACAAGAGATCAGACTATTAAAATACATGTAAACAAGCTTAGCTGGACCGAATACGGACTGAACATAGCTTATTTTACACATCTAGATAAAGCGGCTGCTATCAGGGTAAGGTTGGATTTTGCAGGATTCAGATGACCAGGCACATAGATAAATAAAACATGAAGAGCTACAGCTGCATCCATCTCAGTCATCGTCGTTAGAATGTTGTTTTTTCTTCGGCTGAACCGAAACTAGTTCAATACACACACATAGGACACAGCGCCGCCCATCGAAGCAGAGTGAGATGTTCTCGGCCAGATGTCCAATTCTCTTTCCTGCATGTATATGCAGAAAACACTACACCCCCCCCACTGTGACTCTACAATCAAGCTATGACCTTACCGAGACTGCTGCATGCATGTAAACGCACTGAGTGTAACAGGAAAGACAACACTTACCTGAGCCTCTACTTCTGTGAATGAAGCATCTGAGTCTGGGTCAAGCTCAGAGTGGGACAGAAGCTCAGCCACTGAGACACTGAAACAAACAGAGATACATTATCCACAACTCCAGCTTCATAATAACCATCAGCCAAAGAACACAAATGAATGAAAAGAATGTAGTAAATTTTGGAAAAGACAATCTCCAGTCTTGAAGATGTTTGTAACCCTGCTGTGAGCATTACTTTTGATTTCTAATTCACTACAGACCAATAAAAACTGTAATACTTCTTCTTTCACTGTTTTATATATTTCTTTGTTATCATTAAGAGATCTGGAAGATGCTGACACTCACAGGCCATCTGAATCATCATCAAGCTCAAGGAAAACACTAGCCATCCTTGCTTTGTCCTTCGCCTGTCGAATCACAGCTTTTTCATCTGAAAGAAAAACAGTATGTGTAATATTATCCAGGCATTTTAGACAAAACGGATGCATAGATTATAAATGCCAACTGTTATGTGATGCTGTGTACAGACAGTAGATGGCGATAATCTTCTACAGTTGAACTTACCTTCCCAGGCCTTGAGATGGCGCTCTTTGGCTTCTTTCTCTGGCTGCTCTGCAGTTTCCTTTGCAGTTCTCAGAGTCTCCACCTTCTCCTCCAGCTCTTTCTTACCGTCTTGAACACTTGCAAGTTTGGTCTGTTGTAGCAAAAAAAAAAAAAAAAAAATTTTCAATATAAGACCAATACAAAAATGAACAATAACGCAACCAAAGAGGGTCTCATTTATCACCACTTTATGAGGAAACAAAGGAACGGTTACATGAGTACTACAAAAATTTGTCATTAAAGATGCTGTAAGAACTGAAAATGAATAAAGTAAGATCGGCAACAGGTAGTCCCCCATAACTTTGCCTGGAATCTGTCATTACTCTGGAAGTATCTGCAGACTTTAAATTCCATTCATAAAATTTAAGATCCAATGGTTAATGTAGACACATTCTAATGTTTCAAATAAATATTCATCATCTCTGTAATAGCTGTAATAATGATTTATACCTTCAATTTTGAATGTGACACAGACTCATACAAAAGTATTCTTTTACCTTCTTGTCCTCTAGGCCTTTCTTTGCCTCCTGAATAAGTTGTTTCTTAAGCAGAAAGCCCTCCTTAGCAATTTCTGCCAACTTCTGCAGGCTCTCCTTCTCTTTGCGTCCCAGTTCCCTGCAATCACAAAGCATAGGATTCATCGTCAAAACAACATCAGAAACCTTCTATGCATGCAATCAAATGTACAGAACCTACGATAAGGTTCATAACCCCAGAAAATCCCTACCTGCATGTATTCTGGCAGGCTGCACCACTGTTGTACTCATCGGTTGTGTCACAGCAGTCTGCACAGGAAAAACAGGGTTTAAGAAGAAGAATGAAGAACTGCCTGAACAACTCTCATTTTAGATAATCAGTAATCGATTTAGGAATCATACCACAAATGCCATCATTAATGCGAGAGGATGGGATGAAGGCTGGTCGGTAGCCTGCATTGGTGCAGTGGAAGCTGCCGTTGGGACAAGCAGCAGTGCCTAAGACAGAAAATAAAAAATTAAATATAAATGATTAGAAGAACACTGAAAGAGATTTAGTTTTCAGCAAGTATTTTAGCTGTTATACTTCCCCTTTTAAAGATATACAGCACTGGTGGGGTCAAAGCATACCAGTTGTACTCACCTGGCTCATCAGAGCCGTCCTGGCAGTCACAGTAGTCATCATTCACTCTGTCAAAGGGGATAGTGCGAGAGCCATCCAGACAAGTGAAGGGTTTGTCCTCCTCATAAAACTGACGTTCTGTTAAAGTTAACCGGAAAATAAATCAGTCAGTACAGCAACAAATATAAACTGGATTGTTAAATTTACGGATACGTCGTGTTAGCTGTATTATAGAAATACATGCGTACTTGATAGAGGGACACCGCGAGGGCGTTGAACTTCCACCGCTGAGACTCCCACAACCAGGAGCAGAGGCAGAAGCAGGAGGTACTGCTGGGTCATTTTAATGTGGCTGGAGTAGCTCCTGAGTCGATGAGTTAAGCAAGAGTAAGCTGGACAGGAAACACAACAGAACATTTGTTGATGAACTAAATCGTAAAAACTCCAAGCAGCCCGTAACCTGTGTTGTAAAATTTAGAACTGACAAAACGAAATAAACTATGCACACTTCTTTCCCTATCTGTGACACGTATGTCGACATAATTCTGCGATTTCTTGTCAGTTAGTCGTAAGCTACGTTCATGCTAACCATGCTAACAAGCTAGTTAAGCTAAAGGGCTAGCTGAGAGAAGACTTTGAACCATGGAGTAAATATCAAAAAGCAAGTGTGCACACATCATAGCTAAAAGTCATTATTCACTCGGCATTAAAAGTTAATTTTAGACAACCTTCAGAAAACATATTTTCTTTTTCATTTAAGGAACAACCTAACAGATAATCATTACCGGCTTCATACACCTCTGATGAATGCTGTGTATGACACTACGCATGCGTACATCTCCATACTGCTCTGTCATGTCCCACTGTGATTGGACAATTCTACAGTAGGCCCTTCTGATTGGTGGAGGACCGTGGCATCCGTCTCAAAGCCCTATACATTTGAGGATGCAGCCATCTCATGACAGCGAGAGACAGGTGCGGATTCTCTTCACCTTAAATGCTTTTTTTCCCCTCAAAACATAATGTTCTTTCTGTATTGTAATTGGCATGGAACCAAAAACCTTGAAGAAAAGTCCAAACATTCTCTACCAATGTTCTATTTTTCATAAATGTATAGCTGGTGTTATCGTTAGACCATCATAAAAATGATAAACATTATTAAACAGCACTTTTCAAAACAAGGTTACAATGTGCTTTGCAAAATAAAAATAAGCAATGTAAGAGAAATGTGAGGGCAAGATAGAAACCAAAAGAAAAAAAAAACCTAACAAAACAAACATTTTAAAATGGCTAAAGAAAACCCTGTCAGATAAAAGGAAATAAAACATAAGAAAAATAAATACAAAAAAAGATTAAAAGTTTGAACAACAAAAGATAAAAGATGTAAAATTCTGCCTGAAAAAGAATTAAAGCAATGTTTTGAGAACTGAAGCATCTCCTGTGAAACCACATTGATAAAAATCTGATTTATCTCTCCTCAGGTGGTTCCAGAGGGTGGGAGCTCTGACAGAAAAGGCCCGGTCACCTTTGGTCTTCAGCCTTGATTTTGGGACAGCAAGCAGAGCCTCAGCTGAGAATCTCTGGTTATGACTCAACATGGACTTAAAATATCAGAAATATAATTGGGAGCAAGTCAACAATTAAATCTTAAAATCAGTTTGAAAATTTATGGTGTGCCAGGCCTTATGAGGAGTCATGCTGCTGTGTTTTGAACTAGCTGTAACCTGCTGGTTTAAACTTGTGTACAGACAGTTACAGTCGTCCAAACACAGGAGAAAATGAAAGCATTAGTATGTGCCAGACTATACAATTCTACAACAAAAAAATGACAATGTTAATGAATTTAATATAAAAATCTTACTTTATTTGTATTTTTAACACACTTTACAGTACTGAACAGTGAAATAAAAGAAAAATATACCGATATACTATAATATTGTTTTATATATAGATGTTTGCTTATTAAATGCATTTATTCACAAAATGACACCTCAGCTCTGTTAAGAGGAAAAACTTTCATAAAAATAATATAATAAAAAATAACTTGGACACATTTTACACATTACAGCAAGATCATTTACAAATATTACAATCATTTCATTTTGTTTTTTTCCCTTGTATAATCTTTCTTACTTGTGAACAAACACATGTATTAAAGCCCAGAGAGTTATTCACAGAGGGAATCAGTCTGCGACAAAATAACTTGACTGCAACCTGATAGTAACCAGCTAATTTGGTCACCATTGGACGGACATTTAGGCTATCAGGCTAATGAATAAAAGTTACTAAGAAAAAGAGATGGAGTTAGTACCAGAAATGGCCACGATGGATAAGGACACATTAATTTCCTTTGTTCCTGTCACATCTTATGTGACGTCATTGGCTTATATCTGACCTTATCAGTCAAATATCTTTAATCTCACATGGACTATTAATTGAAAATGTGTTTTTTTTTTTTTCTTTGTTTGTTCCTCCAGAAAAGAGGTTAACGTTTACTACTGAATGATGATTGTTTGTGATTTGGCCAAATGAAATGTAATCAAGTGGTTACTGCCAATGACCAAACCACCAGCAGAAACTGCACACTACCTGAAAATCACTGTCTGCCACAAAACCTGGTGAAATAAAGTGCTCGTACACATATATATTTATATATCTGATTTAAACATTAAAGGTGGACATTTAGAATAGTGACAGTTTAAGCACAAGTGACCAAGAACATAATCAGAGAAGTAAGAAGGTGGGGTTGTGGCCTGCAGTGTTTCTGTGGTTCACTGAACAACCTTCAGTGGTTATTTGTCAAATCATTTTTACTTGGATAAATTTTTAATTTACAATCCAATATTACATTATGTACAACAGTGGTAATGCTTATAGCTATATCATCAATACTTGATTTATTTTCCAGACCATCCACCAGAATGATATAAAAATAAACTGTCCACAAACTGTTCAAAGAAAACACTTACCATGGTTTTCTTTTAATCATTTAAAAACAATGGCAGCAATCAATCAGTTGAATAATTTCTTATTAAGAAACAATTGCTACAGTATTGTGTTTGTATGGCAATTAAATATTAATGTTTTTTATAGCTTATGGTATTACAAGAAGCCACAAAAAACAAAGCAACATCATGAAAGTAAAAGGCCGATGCATATGGGAATCTTTTATCGAAGTAACTGCAATAGTATTCCTGAATTCCCATTACCAATATAAAAGCCTGTGTGTCGGCCCCACAGCTCCACTCCATCCTGCAATGGAGCAACTCAAACACACAGGCCTCTGGTGCACCGAGCTGTGGTGTCTTCAGATAAACCCAGTTACTGACCTGCAGGAACTTGCTCTTACCTTCAAAACAACCACACCCATGTTTTTTTTTTTTTTAAGTATTAATATTATTCCTATTTTTTTACCCTGTGAAAATCAAACACCTAAACAAACTGTGACCTGTTTAAGCTGTGCTAATCGAATCCTGAACACCGTTCAACAAGATGTGGTGGTATGCCAGTGAGGGAACAATGACACGCATGACGACAGCTTGAGCGTCCTGCTCTATCTCTCTCTCTCTCTCTCTCTCTCTTTCTGACTTCTTTTGGTTATTTATTCGTTTACTCAGGGCCACCGGGCCAACAAGCAAACAAAAACATACACGCATCAAATCCACCATGTCAATAAGTCACTGTCTGGACATACTCTAACAGAGAACACCTCTCTTTTTAATTCCTCTGCTTGCCTCAGAGTAGCTGTCAGATAGTCATTTTACCGCCATGATTAAAAAACAACACATTCTTTTTGTTGGTCTCAGCAAAGCAATAACTTGACTTATTGGGTGCAATGTTTTCCATTTCTCCTTCAAATGCAATGCTGGATACATTGTGTACGGACACACTGATACTCACAGAAATAAGCGTACGGACTCGATATAAATATACTAGGATATCTATTATACATCTTATAAATCTACATACTGGCAGGTATGTTTCCTGCATCTCACATTAAGGCAAAAAAGCATCAAAAGTAACAAGGATGATTAGGGACTGCCAGACCACCTTTTGGCCAAGTCTCACTTCTATCCCCTGACATTCTGCCTCCCTGATATTCTTATTTTCCTTCAGATCAAATCAAACTTCCACAGTTTCTCATCCCTTGCTTTGGCGAAAATTGTTGTATATGAGGAGACATAAACACACAGTGCAAGAAGGTGTGACGTGGTGAGTGAGAATTTGTTCTGCTGATGAAATAAATCTGTACCCCTTCAACATATTTAGCTAATAGAAAAGAGGCAAAAACTATGCTTCAAAGCATCACATGGCTTATTCTCTGAAAGTTTAAAAAATCATTCTAATAAGAAAGAACAAAAGCTGAAAAAGAGTCCACTGGTGGTTGTGTTGGCGGGTAGTGATTGCTCTGCATCTAGAGTTCTGAGTTATTATATTACCAGAAGAGCAACAAAGGAAGACTTACAGCTTAAAACATGTCACCACAGAAACTGTACGTGTGAGATACTCACCACAATATCATGGACAGCAAAGAGATCGTTTACAAGAGACAATCAAAAATGATAACAAAATCAGACACTCCAGTCCCACAATGCATTGCTTCACTCCAGCTCCGTTCAGGAAGCTGGTGTTTCAGAAAGGCACAGAGCCATCTTGCACCAGTAGCACTCTCCTCGTAAAGGGAAAAGGGGTTTGGGACCACGTGGCCCCCTTCATCACATCATCCTTCGACATCTTCCTCTCTCCTCCTCCGACTCTGTGGATAATCTTATTTTTCTTTCCGACAGAAATGGAAAAAAAAAAGTCACTCAGACGTGTAGCTTTTCTGAGGAGAACAGTTTCTGTTGAGGTTCTAACAAACATGAATTACTAATACTGACTGAACACTAGTTAATACTCCATTGAGAGATGGCTTTTTCCAAGGAGATTCATAACATGATCAATGGCCCTCTTGTTAATGCACACATAAAAACATAACCTCAAGTGTGAGTGTGTGATTGTGTGTGTTCTTGATGGTGCATCCTGTGCATTTGCAAAAACAAGGGATCCAATCATAAAGCATGACTGAGGCATGTGTTCTATGACTTACCTCTACTCTGTTATTGTGTGTCACTTGATGTGTGTTTATGTGTGTGCATCCCAGTCCCATAGTGCTACACTGTCTCCAGTTGCCCATCTTTGATTCTCTCCTAAATTCCTCTTGTCTAAAGTTCACTGTGAAATCAGTCAAAGGACTTCTCCTCACTCCAAATCTACAGTTGCTGTGTAATCACCTTCTCTTTGAGCGATTTTAATTTATTCCCTTTTTGAAAAATATATTTAAAGGTCTGCATTGTCTTTGCAGTCTTATTTGTTCTTGGTTTGGCCATTGAAAGGATGAACAATATAATGTGTGCAAGTGAAGAGGGAGATACAGAAGCAGAACTCATGTATCTTCGGCTTGTGAAGAAGAATCTTCCTCTTCCTCTACAGGACTTGTGTCAGAAAGTCTCTCCTTTTCAGATCTCACCTCTAGCCCAGTTTTAAGCTCCTCCTCTGGCTCCTCCTCCACCTCCTCCTCCTCCATTGCCACCTCATCTTCCTCCTCTATAATGTCCTCGTTTTCCTCCTCTGCCATTGTGTCTTCTTCTTCCTCTTTTTTACCCTCCTCCTCCTCCTCCTCTTCCTCCTCCTCCCCCTGACTGCAGTCTTGTTCCACATGATTCAGCGTTGGCTTGTCATCCTCGTCTTCCTGCTCTCTCGGAGAGCTATCTTCGAGGGTGAGTTCAAACTGAAACTTGTCAAGTAGCTCCTTATCCTGGCCCACAGGAGGAGGGGAGGGGCTCTGTGGAATAGTGCTCTGGTACCAGTCCCTGTTGTCCTCTAGCGTGTCCAAGATGTCCTGGGCATCTGGGTGCACAAGGTCCCCCCACGTCTCCCACAGCGGGTGGACAATGTAGTCAATGAAACCCACCTGCAATCCATCAAAAACAGCATGATTGACACCGTCAGAGATTTTCATCTCACCCCCCACATTATTAGCATTAAAAATGTACGAGGATGACTGCTGTGATCAGAGATGTCAGATCACTCTCTACAATGTCATTATCACCCCACCTACAGCATCAGAGCAGCTCATTTACCTGGCTCTTTTCCACAGATGCGGTGTGTTTATCGCACATGGGACTGATCTCCATCCCTCGCTCTCTCTCCTTATCTCCCTGTCTGAAGAACTCCTCCATAATTCTTTCTGTCCATTGTCGATACACCGCCAGGGGTTTTGTAGGATTGCTCAGGTCAGCACAGTGCACCATGTTCCTCAACACCTGCAAAACACACAGACGCAGGTCACACACTGTGTGTTAACACTGCAACAGTTAGCAGCACTGAGTTCAGATCATCTGTCTTTACTTTCCTCTGTCCCAGCAGACATCTGAAGAGTAATGATCTCAAAAACAACTTAAAGCAGTTAAAGAAAGGTAACGCAAAACCGGATGTGATTACACCTTTTAAGCTGATTAAATCCACTGTTTCTTTTCCTTGAATTAGTTGCCAGTTAAACTACAAATTGTTTTCTTCCTCCTGTGAACCAGGCAAACACATCCCAGACTTTTTTCTTTTTATCAAAAAAAAAAAAACCTGATCCTAATTCATTCATTCCTTCTCATATTTTTTTAAAACTATTTTAGAAAATGTGTTTGTCTTATTTAAAAAGATCAAAACAATCCTCTGATGTATTATGATATAAAAGTCAGTCACACAATGGATATTAATGAAAAAAAAAAAGCCATTTTACTGCCTGATTTAAAAAAAAAAAATGGTTTTGGTCAGAGTAATCTTGAGATTTGCATTTTCATTAGCCCAAAACTTCCACTACAACAAAACAGTTGTTTGCTGTTTCTATTTCATACATCTCTACAGCCCCTCATTTTAATGTTATTGGCCCATATGATTAAACAGCAAGTTATTGTCCTGGGATTTTTAAGTGAAGGACCAGATGTGTTGATAAGGCAATGCTATTGCTTCTCTTTCTGTTTGAAAGTTGTTTGGTAGGTGTTTTCAAATGCTTTAAAATGTATCTTGTATTGATATATTGAAAACCAATCATGGGTAACCCATCCTCTACCTCTGGCCTTAAGCAAACATATTTGTACAGTTGTGAACAGGTCTGGTGGAGCATCCTTTTTACATCCTTTAGTATGAGACATTGGAATCTCAGGGCAAACACCTCCAGATTGTATTTTCCTTTATTGCTGTGATCTGTTATGGATTTACATGCCTTACTAGTCTTTTTAGTTGACACTCAGATCAGATTAAAAATATATCTGCACAGTTTAAACCATATCTGATGACTTAATTTTACATTTTTTACAAAAAAAAAAAAAAAAGTAAAAAAGGATGCACTCACAAGTTCAACAGCTCTTGTAACCATGCCAACACTGACATGTTTGGCTGAAAGTCGCCAGTTAAAATAGTCACTTTTAACACCAAACACCGGTTGCACCAAAATGGCAGTAAGAGGTGCTGCAGCTGCTAACAGTGTTATTTCTGTTTTAAGATCGCTAACCCATCTGAATGAATGGGGCAAATGCTTCAACTTCATGAAGACGTAGGTTATGAAATCTTGTCAGTGAGAAACTTACAGCAGAAAGAGATTCTAAGGCCAACTTTGCTAACATAAAGCCTAGCATCTTTTATTTGTTCTGTCTCCGCTAAACAGAAACATTGTTCAGTAAAGCATCTGAACTATCATCCCAAGACACATGCAACCATCAGGCAACACAGGTCCAACTCTGTATGCGTCAGCTCAAAACAATGAACAAAATACCACCAGATATCAAACCCTTGCTGCAGCTTGATGTCCCCTCTCTCCACTTTCTGTCTCTCTTTACAGTAGATATCAGAAGATGTCCATCAAATTCACCTGAGCCTTCTGACATGAAAGATTCCTATCAGTTTCTTTATGTAAATTTCACAACACTCAAAGTAACATATCTATTATTTTCTTAAAGCAATAGGTTTTTATTACTGTAAGATTTCAGTGATTCCTCCTTGAGAAACAGTTTAACTACAAGTTTAAAACTGCAGCTGTTTTACATGAGGTTAAACAAATGTAATCCTAGGACACCACCATCAGCTCTAGACCTGAAATAACAATCTGAGCCTGTACATGGAAAAAGCAACATCTTTTAGAGGTTCTGTCTTGTTGCCAACAAAGATTTCATCGTAGCTTTTATTGTTACCAAGTCACATCCATTGGCTGAAGCTATGTTCTGCAGTTCCCAAACAGAATGAAGTCACTCAGTGAGCAGACGCAGACACAAAGCAGCTCAGAAATATCACTTAATATCAATCCTTTCTGATTCTGTGGTTGGTAGCTCTTGGCATGACAGTTTGCAGGAAGAATAAGCATGAAACAAAATGTTTATGTGTTGATCAAATGAAAACTTTAGCCTGCTTTTTGATAAACTACATGAAACTGAACATTTTTAATTGAAGGTAACGATACACAAGGGGAACTGGATCCTTCTTCGACAGGCTTTGTAAAATAGATGAATGAAATGTCACAAATTTTAACTGCTATCGTCATTCTGCCACCTCTGTGCCAATGCCTGGATTGCAGGACAGGATCCAGTTTTAAAATATCCTCCATATTGTCTTGCTTACCAATTTAGCAAGCAAGCAGAGGCTAATGTTTCCCATTTCTGTAACAATGCAGGGGTAACCTTAGAGTAAAAATTAAACCATTGCAGCACAGAGCACACACAGCCAAGACACACAGTCCCAGTATTTCCATTATCACAATGTAACACCCACAACATGACATGACATTTTAAAGAGAAGACTTCCCTGTAAGTTATGACAAGGTCATACCTGTCACATGAGAGCCACGTGCTGAGCAGGGACAGCAGTTTGATGAAAGAGTATAAATCAGCCTTTAACCCTGCCCTGCGACCTCTCTGTCAGCTCAAGCCAAAGTTATGTTTACATCAAATCAGCGACCTGCTACCGTCATAGTTATGTTCGGTTCTACAGCAGCAGGCAAATGATAACATCTGTCAAATGCTGAAATTCAACCGTGGTACACTGAACTCAAGCTGACATCTTACCTGTATCCGGTCAGTGTAATGGTCAAGCAGCAATACTCCAGAACTTGTCACTTTCTTAGTTTCTACCATTGTCTTGAGGTCTGCCAGTAAACTCATGTGTTTGGACATATCCGTTGCCAAAACCTAGAGAGAGATCGCATGCATTAGCAAACAGTTTTAAGGAAAGAGAGAGTAAATCATCGTCATGATGAAGAAGCAATGTTTTGATGAGACTCACCATATCAATGACAAGTTTTCTCAGACTCTGTCTTTGCCTTTTGCTGAGGTTCTGGAAGATGTCACAGTTGTCCTCATGCAGCAGCTTGAAGCCTACAGCTAAGTGATGGTTCTCCAACACAGACTCGTCATTATACATCAGGGCAAGCTCTGAGTCTGAGGGAAAAATACAAAAAGTAAATGCATCATGTCATCAGTTCAAGGATGCCTCCAGCATCAGCATTAACTAAGTCTCAGGTACGACCCCGGTTCCAATGAATTTGGGATGTTGTGTAAAACGTAAACAAAAACAGAACACAATGATTTGCAAATCCTCTTTAACCCACTTGAATACAAAGACAATATATTTATTGTTCAAAGTGTTAAAGTTAGTTTTTTTGTGTTTTTCTTTTTTTTGTAAACATTCACTAAATATTTACAAAAAACATGGAACGTTGAGGAATGCTCAAAAATCACTTGTTTAGAACATTCCTCATGTATTGGAAACAGTTGAGTGTCATGATTGGGTATTAAAGGAGCATAGCTCGAAAGGATCAGTTGTTCACAAGCAGGGATAGGGCGAGGTTCACCACTTTGTGAACAACTGCATGAGCAAATAGTCCAACAGTTAAAGAACAATGTTTCTCAACATCTCAACGCACAATCGCAAGGAATTTTGGGTTTTCATCTTCTACAGTCCATAATATCATCAAAACATTCAGAGAATCTGGAGAAATCTCTGCATGTAATCAGCAAGGCCAAAAACCAACACTGAATGCCCGTGACCTTCAATCCCTCCGACAGCACTGCATTAAGAACTGACATCATTGTGTAAAGGATATTACCTCATGGGCTCAGGAACACTTCAGAAAACCATTGTCAATTAACTCAGTTCATCATTACATCTACAAGTGCAAGATCAAACTCTACTATGCAAAGCCAAAGACATATATCAACAACACCCAGAAACACCGCCGGCTTCTCTGGACCCGAGCTCATCTGAGATGGACTAATGCAAAGTGGAAAAGTGAGCTGTGGTCTGATGAGTCCACATTTCAAATTGTTTTTGGAAATTTTGGACGTTGTGTCCTCCGGGCCAAAGAGGAAAAGCACAATCCTGATTGGATGTGATGGTATGGGGGTGTGTTAGTGCCCATGGCATGGCTAACTTGACCATCTGTGAAGGCTCCATTAATGCTGAAAGGTACATACAGGTTTTGGAGCAACATGCTGCCATCCAAGCCACGTCTTTTTCAGGGACGTCCCTGCTTATTTCAGCAAGACAATGCCAAGACACATTCTGCACTAATACAACAGCGTGGCTTTGTAGTAAAAGAGTGCAGGTACTAGACTGGCTTGCCTGCAGTCCAGACCTGTCTCCCATTGAAAATGTGTGGCGCATTATGAAGCACAAAATATAACAATGGAGACCCCCGGACTGTTGATCAAATGAAGTTGTACATCAAGCAAGAATGGTAAAGAATTCCACCTCCAAAGCTTTAACAAGTGTCCTTCATTCACAAACACTTATTGAGTGTTGTTAAATGGAAAGGTGATGGAGCACAGTGGTAAACATGATCCTGTCCCAGCTCTTTTGGAACATGTTGCAGAAATCAAATTCAGAATGAGTGAATATTTGCAAAAAAAAAAAACAATAAAGTTTATCAGTTTGAACAATAAACATGGTCTTTGTAGTGTAATCAATTAAATATAGATTTAAAGGGATTTGTAATCTATTGTATTCTGTTTTATTTACGTTTTACACAACGTCCCAACTTCCTTGGAATTGAGGTTGTACATTAAATCTATTTCACAAAGGTTTGAGCTCTAAAAAGTTATTCTGAAACAGTGAGGCTTAGCTACCTGCTCTACCAAACTCTTTTTATAAACAGCCAAATGGTGTACCATGTGTCCTTTCCTCTATACTCAACCCTTTCATTTCTTGTTATTTTAATACTGTTCAATTGTCTCCTGATCTTTTCTGTGACTCACTAGTGTTTATGAGGAACTGGTTAGACACTCCAGGGTGGTCCACATCATGGATGGCAGCAGCAAATAACGCAGCAAGTATCTCAAGATCGGTAAACACAGCCTTACAGAGAGAAATGAAAGAGAGAAGAGAGAGGTGCAGTCTTAGAAAAGTGCCTCACGATTGGTAAAGACTGCATGTATTAAGAAGAGTATCGATGAAGTGATATTTACATCTAGAGCCGGCGTCGATAGCAGAACATGAGTAGACTGAGTGACATCTGCAGCGTGGAGGCTATTGTGGTAGGCCACATTGGCATGGTAGTGGTCCTCCAGGGTCATCACATAGGTGACAAATGTATCCACAGGGATCCGAAAGGTCTTCAGTAGATCTCGTTCCTGCAGCAGAGAAAGTAATTCAGAGTCATGGACATTAATCATTTGGTTTAATACAGTCCAGATTAAATGACTGGTCAAGTGATTTGTTGATTGAAGCTGCGTCTCTCACCTGGAAGATGGCAAACATTATGCAGCTGAGGGGTCGATTATTCGAGAACTCTGCCACACGAAAGATATTAAGGCCCCACTTGTTCAAGTCGTTCAGCTCCTGAAGGCACAACACGTGACATGAAGGAACATCACTAAGACAGTCGGCTTAGTTTTACCAATCTCATTTCCAAAGCGGCATGTCACCACAGATTTTTTTAATATCAAAAATGTTCTATGCCAAATTAAAGCTGTGTTGCATCATGGGACCTGTAGCATACGACATGTGGCCCAGTGTAAGGCTGAGTATTCAGTAGTATACCAGGTGGTGCTAACAGAGGAATCAGTCTCTCCTCTATAGCAACATTTTTAGCTGATGAGATGTTTAAGGGGGGCATTAGAATTCATAGTTATAGTCAAACGTGTTTTCCCACCAGCACTGTTTTTCACATGGCAGCATTCAGGTACAGGCATCACATGGAACCAACCCCAGACATGTGAAGACATATTCACCCTGGCTAATGAATCCTCATGTTCAGTCTTCACGCCGAAGCGAGGCATGGTGGAGTTGGAAAGGCTGGAACTGTGCGTGAGCTTCTTCACACCACTGATGTGACACATTGGCTTCTCTCGCTCCCTCAAAGTCGGAGATGGGATCTCCACCTCGTTCTGCTTGTCTGGAGGGAGAAGAGTCAGGGGTCAGCTTGAGATGTGTGTGCTGTGTTGTTACACAAGGCTTTGCTACATGAAAGCATGGCGGGTTTGCTTCACCTAGAAAGGTAGTGGAGATGTATTCTGACACCTGGTTCCCTGAGCGACTCATCTCTGACAAATGGGACAGCTCCCGGTTCAGCATCCTCTTAAACTGATGGGAGACAGAAGCAGAACGTGGGTGAATTATCGATACAAAGAAGAAGCATAAAAGTCTCCACAAACGTCTGGACACCTGCAGAACGATGAAGGTTGAGATTCTACAGAACAACACAACATTCATTTGAGTCAAACATGATGGAATAAATTATCCTCCTCAATCTAGCTTCATTCACTAAAGGATGAGAGAATCAAGGATGAATCATGCCTCCTCTTTTTGAGAACATACTGTTCAATAAAACAATTCTCTGTTCTTTTATTTTGATTGCCATTTATTTAAATGCTACAGCAATCTGAAGTCTTTATGCATATCATTTTCTGGATACATCCACTGTGGTCGTCATGAAAAATCTGACTGCAGGTCCTTGCAGTATAGGCACAAATGTGATTAAGTGAAAATCCCTGCAGACAGAAGATGCTGTTCTTCGTTTTGTGTACGTTTTTAAAGAAACGTTGTGCTTGGAGGCTCAGAAGCCACACAAGTGATGTAAAGGTACAATGCGATTCGGACGAGACCCCTCAGTCTGTGTCCTACTGACTGATCTTTCACACATAACAATCTCCATGGCAACCCGAGCGGTTGCCGTGGCAACTGCCTCCTCATAGTCAGTCCTTCAGCTTGATGTGAGAGCAGTGGCTGCTTGGGTGACAATCTGACGGAGTAGGCAGGTGTCTCTGACCTTTACCAAGGTCAACCCTCCCTTCCCGTGCTTTCTTCTTCTCCTCATCTCTCTGTTTTTGAGATCTGCTCCTCCCTCTCTCCTGAGGTAAACAACACTCCCAGCCCAAAGCCTCTCCTGCCGAACTCACCGTCTTGCCTTCCTCCTATTTCACACACGTCATGCATTCCCACCATCTTTACCTCTTCTTTTAACTCCCCTTTTAAACCCATTTTATCCGGGCTAGCCTTTCTGTACAGACAGAACAAACTAATAGGTAGGCTGACAGAAAACATTTGATGGCTAGAACCAGTCTACAGGAGTCCCAAAACCAAGTCCAGCAGCCTCTTCTCCCCCTTCTCTTGTTCTTTCCTTTCCTAATAATGTAAAGCTGAGTCATAGCTGCCAACCAACACTTTCAGTGTCGGTCCGAGTGCCAGAACAAACAACACTCTCCCTCAAACACTGACTAATGAACATGCATGCTAACTTCTGAACGTATGAAGGACAGTGTGGCTTTTATTTAACTCTTTGCTCAGGACAACAAACTACTTCAGCATACTTGTAGCTGAATAACTTACATGTGGCCCTCTTCTGAGCTTTCACCTGTGTCATGATAAAAAAAAACAGATGCACTGATGTATCAAATGTCAACAATACCTTTAGAGGAAGCAGAAAACCAGAATTTAATTGATGACACATTAAAATGATTACTAATCTACTGCAAAACAACACATAATGTAACCATGTGTCTTTGTAAATGTTTCGTGTTGGCAAACCTGAGAACTAAAGACACAAACAGAAACATCTCCTCAGTCCTGGAACAAAAAGCATTCTCTATCAACAACAATACACTTCCTTGAGTTTCTATCGAGTCCAGCCTCGAGTAGCACAAGAGAAAGCCAGTGGGAAGTGGGACGCAGATGTGGAGGATGGAAACTGACGTGATGTGACACTGCAACATACCTGCAGCTAAATTAGTTCTCAGAAATTGCAAAGAGCTGGTTCTTATAGTTTAATCATTCTGAAGGATTCTCTCAGGACAGGGATGTAGACCAGGTATGGAAGGATTGAGAGGGATATTGTCTTTTTGTTTACAGTGCTGCTGCGATGGGGAAACACTGAGCAGAGTTAATAAACTCTGTGGTTTTGTTACGGCCTCCCTTCAAGAATTCACATATTAATTATGTACAGGAAGACTCTCAGCACACACATATTTCAAAAAGCCAACGTCTGACCAACGAAAGCTCATTTCTAACCTGAATTAGTTGGTGTAGATTATGAACTAGTCTCTACGAGTCACTGTGACATGTTCCCTCTTAAATTTACAAACTGACTCCATTATTGTTGGCACAAAAACAGACAAGAACATGAATTTTTAATGCATGCACAAATGTGACAAGAAGCTGGCAATAACTGAGGAGTAAACAGGAATTATCCAATATGGCCCCCTCCAGGCCTTATTGCCCTCTTCAGGCTCCCCGAGTCCTACCTGGTCCCACCAACCGATGAGCCAGGGCCTGGAGCAGGTCTCACAGAACAGGTCAACAAAGGGGGTCCTGCGCTCTGCTGCCGTCCCACCCCCCTCCAGAACCCCTCCAGCAGCCGCACCAAGGTCCAGCTCTGCCCCTGCCCTCCCCTGCAGGGGACTGTAGCTGGAGGAGCGGGGCAGCCTGTAGCCCCCTGGTACGGGCGAGGGGCAGGGGGATGGCGCAGGGTCAATGGCCTCCACCACACCCATGTTTAGGGTGACAGAGGTTCTGGGCCGATGGCACAGGCAGGTGGTGCGATAGTGGAGCGGGGTGGGCACACTGCGGGTGCCCCAGTGGCATGAGGGCGTCGTCAGGGTGTGCGGGGAGAGGCCACAACCGGTTAAGCCGGGACACTCCAGAGTGACGGCTGCCCCGAGAGGGGATGGAGGAACAGGGGGAGGGGGTGAGGGTAGGGGCTGCTGTCGGAGACAGTCCTTGCCTACATGCAGCACCCCAAATCAGGCCACCCAGTCAGTCCAGAGTCAGGCTCCAGCCTCAATGATGTCTGAAGATGAGGTCCCCCTGACAGGCAGACCAGGAGCCCCCTGGATCCGGCTGCTGTGGAGACTACATCTTATCCCATTTGTTGAGCAGACTGACCCAAATGCACAGTCACTGAAGGGTAGGGGTGGATGAGAGCCAAAGAGGGAAGATGGAGGGAAACAGAGGAAGCGAGGGACCGTCTGAAGGGCACAGGAAGGACCCGATGAAGGAGATGAGTGGCAGTGTGAGAGATATGTAAACGAAGAAATGATGTCGGTGGAGCTGAGCTGCTTGACAAACAGCGATAAAATATTTAGGTGATGGAGGTGAGAGGGATGGAGTGATGGTGGTGACAGGACAGAAAGATGACCGTAGAATCGAATGATGGAGGTAAGGGGAGCTTGAATGGCAGCTGAAACATCGGGATGGAGGGAGGTAGAGACAGATGATAGTAGCAAGAGAAAACACAGGATGGAGAGGATGAGAGGGGGAGTGAGAGAGAGTCAGAGAGGGATGCGAGCAGGCCTGTAGCAGACGATCAGGCTGAAGAATCAAACCAGAGCTGTGGTCTGGAAAAACAGGCTCCCTCTCTCTGCGTCGACTGCCCCTCCCCCACGGTACGGATCCACAGGCCTGACCCAGTCCTACCAGTACATCAGCCTGCTTCTGTCGTTTCACAGCGATCCCAGCAGTCCACAGCCACTCCACACTCAGTCAGGCTAGCTCTGCAGCCCAGTCCCCTTCTCCGAGTCAATCCATGCCTCAGCTGCTGTCCAAAATGCCAGAGGTCTAATCCTGCCGCTTCAGGCTGCCGTTCCTCCTCCAATGCTCTGCTTCTTGCACCATTTCCCTGGATGCTGTAGACAGCTCTCGCAAGCTAATCAGGCAGTGTGGCTGCAGGCGCATGCATGTGTGTGTGTGTGTGTGTGTGTGCTTGCTTCTGCTCACTGCCTGAGTGCGCATGTGCAGCAAGACAGCATGTAAGTCTGTTGAGAATATGTGTGTGAGTGAGGGTGTGAGTAAGAGTGAGAGACTGAGTGGGAATATTCATGTGCACCTCCATGTTGGCACAGAGCAGAGGATTTCTGTAGCTTAGCTGAATCTGCTTCATGCAGCAACGTATTCTGAGGGATATTTTTTATAACACACAGAGTATGCACACACAAATGTGGATGATGTCCTTGAAACGTACCCTTGTTCAATCCTTCCCCTTAAATCATAACCCTGACAGGCAATTAACCCTGAGAACCTTGCTATTTATCAAAAGTGAAGAGCAACATGGGAGAAATTGTGGAATAAAACAAACATGATACTGTGCCTTTAAGACACAGCACTACTAAAGAAGCATCGCCTCCGTTTCATTGGTTGTTGCCCAAACCACATGGCTCGTGGTCAGAGATGCAAGCCAATAGCTAAAAGGGAAGGGCAGACCCTGCTGCTGTTCGATAGCAACCAAGGTTACAGCAGAGACATCAGCTCCAGGGCCCCCTCCCTCTCATGTCCCCCCCGTACCCACAGAGTGTCACCCTTCCTCCCTTCTCTCTCTCCTACAAATATAAGCGTGTGTATCTTTAAGAAAGCTGCTGCCAGTGTGTGTAGATGCAGTAATGCAAATGCACATCAGGATGCTCCATAACCGGGTAATGTCGTGTGCAGGTGCAGACAGGGAGCACTCACCCAGTCATGATTGAGATGTGTTTGTTTGGTGAACGTGCAGTAAAAATCCAGAGAAAGGCTGTACAGCTAACTCTCTTTGACCTAAATAAATACACTCAAAATAAAAGAGGAAACACCTTGAACATTAACTCAATCTACTACTGTAAGAAGCTTATGAGATACTTTAACAATATCATGTGGAGTCATGTGAATAGTGTTGGAGAAGATATTAAAGTTTCTCAAGCATTTTTTTCTCAATGTTTGATTCTTTACCTTATTAATGGTAAAGCTCCTTTTTTGTGTCATCAGGTGTGCTACATATTTTTCAACCAAGAAGTCCAACACTGTACCAGGTTAATGTCAAAGTAGGGAGACACTGAAAGTATAGGCGAACATGTTTGTTTGCACACCTTGTTGGAGGCCATCTCGCTAACTGAGCGGTGTGTCTGAATGGTCTCCAGCTGATCCAGACACCAGTCCAGTTCCTCCAGAGTCTCCCGAGCCATCTGCTGGTATGTCTCCTCTGGGAAGGACAAACACAACGGGAGAGATTTTCACACATTGAGTACACAGAGGAACAGTCAAAGTAGAGCACAGAGCGAAATTCTGTGCTGAGAAAAAGCTACAAACAACAACTACATCCAAGTTTTTTTTTTTTGTTAGTGTTGTCTGATGCAGTGACATGTTTTACAGAGGCGTAATAAATCTAAATACTGCAGGAATGAAATACACTTCTCCTGTTGCTTTTGACATAGCTGTACTTCCATGTAAGATTCAAAGGGAAGAAGAAGAAGAAGAAGAAGAAGAAGAAGAAGAAGAAGAAGAAGAAGAAGAAGAAGAAGAAGAAGAAGAAGAAGAAGAAGAAGAAGAAGAAGAAGAAGAAGAAGAAGATATTTGGTAACATAAATTAAGAACCCCCAACTATTAGGCATATTCTAATCTGTGCTGATCTGCAGTTTCACTGCTGATGATGCACTTAAGGAGTGAGGAAGCCTTAGTGTGTCCTTAAAGCCGTGTGAGGGGACTGTGGGGCTCTTTGCACTAAGAGTTTTAATTAGCAAGCAGCATACCAGAGAGTGTAGCTTGGGGAACAGTGGGTTGGCTTGTCACTGGTGACCTCCTGTGGACAAACACAGCATTACATCAGAGGGGGAAGCACACTGCTGCCCCCTGGTGGGGCTCAACATGCACTCAAGAGTACATCACGAGGCAACAAAAGGCAAGGCTTAAGAGGAGGTATGAATATTTCCGGGGTTTTTTTTAAATAATTATTATATGCATTAATATGCCTTCAGAAAGGTGAACATGTCTATGTTAAAAAGCCATTTGATAAAATAATGTCACTGTAATGTTTGAATAGAAAACTCTCAGTGTTATGTTAAATATTCTAAAGATAAGGCCTTGGCTCTGCTCAAGTTCTGAGTATTTTTTTTTATTATTATTATTATTTCAGGTAAAAACAAAGTGCATAATTAAAGATGCTGTTAATTCTGTTGCATAGCTTTATGTGCTGCAGTGATATGAAGCTGAAAGCCTGCCAACTCGAGCTCCTTCTCTCTACCAGAGAGTAATTTTAGTGTTATTGACTGTCTCCATCGTCTGGGTACAGAGTCAGGGACACACATTCAAGGCATGTTTTTTTTTTTCTTTGCTCTCTGTCCTCATCCAGCAAGTTGGAGGGACGCCAAATAATGCAGATCATACTTTCCTTGAGCATACTTTAATAACTATAAACTGTTTAATAATATTGGCATTTTTTTTTCCTCTGGGAGCAAGGACATCAGAAAACACACACTGCAGACAGCAAGCAGTCGTGACAAGTGTAAGTGGGGGGGAAAGGGTGTTTGACAGCATGATACTGACTTGTTAGTGGGTGTTGTGACATTGGCGAGGATGGTGAAGTTGCTTCTTACGGTTCGGAGGCTGGCCAACACCTGGGGGACGCATGGATGGACAGCGTAGGAGGGACAAAGGAAGGCAAAAGGGGGAGGTGGAGAGAGGGTAGAAGTTCACTACACTAATTAGACACCTTTTCTTGTCATTTACAGCAATTAATCATGTCAGACGAGGAGCACGGTGGAACATACCTGAGCGAAAGGGGTGACAATCATGTCTTCGGCGTGTCTGCAGGACAAAAACATGACAATAAAAGAGATGAAAGTGAGTGTGATGAGCAGCCGAGGTGTCTGGTATTGATGTTGATATGAGAGGCTGTGTCTGGGCGGCATGTTTGCAAAGCACCTGAGTAGACTTAAGCAGAGAAACAGGACTGAAATCAATATGGAAGATTTTGGGTGGTTAAAACAAGCCAGAAGACAGATCACAGCAGCTAACGATAAGAGATTCATTATGATTTCATTAGCATAATGGCTGCATAATTACAAGAACAACCAATACTGTGCTGATTAGGATAATGTGCCACCACTGTTGTGTGTATGTGAGGGGGACACTGCAGGTTTTCACATCCACTATGCTGTGTGATGAATCCAGGATGATGGCTTCACGCTTACCCCTCACTGTTGATGGAGGAGTTGCGTGACATGGTTTTGGGCGATGTGTCGTAGTCCGAATCAGAGCGGTAGAGGAAGGACTCCCTGCGCTGGCTCTGGGGGAAAGAAGGGTGGAGCACCAACCCAGGACTCGCCTGCGAATCCATGGGACTGCGGCCTGGTGAGGGACCATTCTCTGAATCGAAGCTGAAGGTTTAGAGAGGAGAGAGGGGGGAAAGAGTGCCGTACATGTGTTAATCTTAGGGCCTCTGTTATCTCAAAGTGACGTCAAAGACAAGAGCAAGATCTTCCCAAAAAAAACACTCTAAAACAAGCGAGGACATCCGTCCTCCTTTGGGGTTTTATGGTTTCCTGGGAAAGTTGAAGAAAGAAAGATGTGACAGATGCAGCTGTGTGTGTTTGCGGTGCCAGAATGCCCTCAGAATCACACTTTACTGACACATGAAGTATCTCAAAGTGCATATCTGAGGGCCAAAGCTGTCTGTCTCCAGACCTGAGTGATAGAAGTTTGGATTCAGTCCTCTTCGGGGACTCATAACAGAATTAAACCAGAATAAATCCATTTAAATGCATAGATAGTGCTGATATGTGCTATTAGCATGCATCACCCATCCGAATAAAAGTAACAAAGTGGATACCGCTACCATAACAACTCACAGGAGAAAAAAAAGAAGAAGAAAAAATCTTCTTTTTGACCTTTACAGTCAGAGCAAATCAGTGTGTCTCTATAAATTTGGAGCAAAACAGTGTCAGGCCATCACCACCATGAAAAGCATTAAATCCAAAACACACAGCTAAAAGTAATCTGCCACATCCATAGTCGAAGGACACGTTTTTTAGGATGCACTTGTCTTTTTTCTACTAATACGAACAGTCAGAAGTATGAATGCCCAAAGAAAAATCAAGATACTCTGACAAAAACAAATGAAACTGATGCTCAGATTTTAGTCAGTTTTAGCTGAAATAGGTTTGAGGCGTTTGTTATTAAATTAATGGGTTAAACAGCTACAAACCAGCACATCTCTATGCAGCATTATAAATCTGTAACTGACACTTTCAGGTTGCAGTCGAATGTAGAGAGGACAAGTACAGACAGAGGAGCAGGTTTCAGTGTAGCTGCAGCATCTATTTTTAATGTGGGATAACTTTCATCTCAACAACACCCTCCCAAACTTCTCAAACTACAGCAGGAGACTCAGTTGTTTACGGTTTTCAGTTTGAGCTCTTAGAATTAAAATAATAATAAAAAAATAACAGTGTGAGGTGTTATATTTTAAGAATTCATGTCTTGAGCTGGCCAACGAGACGCCCTTCCTCTCTCCGGAAGGCTTCATGAATATGCTAACAGATTAAATGAACATTACACAAGTTGTCACATTAAAAACATGAACCAGGGGGACCCTCTGAAAGCTGCATGCTCCAGTCTCATTTTTCCTCTTTACTCAAAGAGGGATTCAAAGACTTCACTAACCTGAAGTCTCATCCATCTGACTAAAGGTACATGAGAGTGTGCATGAAATATGTCACCTTGAAGTCTTCTTGAGGGAGTAGCATTATAAATGTTTTCATGTTGAGACCCCATTTAATGATTCCAGAGCGCTTCAAATCCCTGGAGCTGATTCATAAATAGAAAAGAGATGATTCAGTGCGCACTGGGTCAAACTTATTAAGTGGTCTGTTGCGAAACTTTACCTGTAAATACAATGTGAAGAGCGTCTGCGCTCCTGTATACTGCGGTTCAATTTCAGACGCCGAAACAGAGCAGAGCCCCCGTGTCCCCGAGACTGATCGCCCGGTGACAAAGGTGAGGTGAGAGAATCCGCAGGAGGTGGCCCCTCAGGGCTCTCCCACAACCTCATCTGGCGCGTCAGCTTCCTCTGACTCATCGCTGCCAGCTCTGGCCCTGGTGAAGCCGAGCAGTTAAAGATAACTCCCCCAGCCTCCACTTAAAACTGGCTGTCTTCCACCTACGCAGTCCCCCTTGTGAACTTTTTAATGCGCCGCCAAACGTCTCAGAGGCAGAGCGGCTCAGGCAGACAGCACCTGCCGTACAGGGCCCAAAGCCCTCAACAGAGAGCGAGGTTTAAAAGCAGGGCCTGATCCTCCTTTTAGTCTGTTTGTTTCTGATGCCCGGGGAGTCAAAGTGCATCGACATGCATATCCTGCATTCCGTGATCCTCAGACCCCCAAAGCTCAACCTCCAGCTCACCCCCTCTCACATCCACAGTTTGTTTCCTGGATTTGATCAGGCCTTTTTAATCCGTGCCTGTGCAGGTTTGTCTGTTCCTAAGTCAGTTTCCCAGACAGTTTCCAAGAGAAGAACTCTTCTTATATTTCACCACATCAGCTCCTCTTCAGTTCCACACAGCTGGCCCAAACTGGACCTGTGTCCTCATCCGGTCTTCAGGTCTGGCATCCTCAACCTTCCCTCCACACGGGCTGAAAAAAACAACCATGAGACCAGCGTTGATCTCTATTAGTTCCTAATTTGTCAGCCTCTCACCCTTCACGTTGTATCTGTTACTTCTCTTCTCCTCCCCCCGCCTCCCTCCTGCAAGCATGTGTTCTCACAATCCTTATCTCACAGCACACAGTTCCTCTGCAGCAACAGGAAGGCTGATCAGAAAGAGTCGCATACAACAGTCTCTAAGAGAGCAGCACACAGAGTCTGTGTAATGAGGATTTCAAGGGAAGATAAAAAAAACAACCCAGAAAAGGAGGCAAAAAGAGAGGAGGAAGGCAGGAAAGGGGTTGATTCATACCCCTGTGTAAATGTTTACATGTTCCACTAAAGAGCATGCGAGGTGTGCGCCCAAAACAGTTTGTATTTTGACATCAACAGCCGTGCTGTAAACAGCACTTTCCTTGGCCTTTATACGTGAGCAGCCCAGTGCTTCTTTAACATCCTACATGAGCAACAATTAGACCATGAAATAGCTTTCAAACAAGGAGCATTGGGTCAACCAGAACTAATCCAGTGATGACACCCGGGATAGCAATGTTAGACGGCCTCCAGCAGGATTTCTTTTTACACTTAGATGGTCACGTAACAGGCTACATCTTAAAGTGCTGTTTGTTCGTTTTGGCTGCAGTGTTTACAAAATTAAGTCGGCGCTTTCAGGTTTGCTTTTAGCATAGTTATTGATTAATTTCTGACACTTAATAGTCAGGAAGTTGATTAACATCTTTCTAACTACCTCATTAACCTCTGAATCACCAACTCAGTACAAACAACACTAATGCAAAAGTAGGAACTTCCTCTATTTAAGACTGAAAGAGAGAAGTGGTGTGCGAGTGTTGCATCAAGATTTTGCAGTAATATCTTAACGCGCTCCTCTAATGTTGCACTTTCTGACTCTTAGAGATGTTATCTATGACTTTATGATGCTACTTTTTTAAGACTTTACATCAAAGAGATCTGTTATATATTTATTTAAAACTTCATTAAAGCAGAGACACTGTGTAAAATGTTGATTAAAAACAGAATTTGATGGTTTGTAATCATTTAGAGGCTATATTTAAATGATAATGGTATGAAACCACACATCAGATGTGTCCCATTTGATTGTTCTATGAAAAATGCTTGGGGAATCGAAAATCGGTTCATATTAAAGAGAGGGATCAATTCATCCGTCCTAAAAATAGCACAAGATATTCTCCAGACTTGCTTAAATGGTGAGGTCATCACATAAAGGTATTCTCATTAATTTCTGAAATGTTTGAAGGGTGGGCCTCAAACACCAAGGTCTGTCTATAGCTTGCCCCTTACAGGCCTGTGGAGGGCTGGCCAATCAGAATGAAGGGGGTTTGTGCAGTAAGGAGCCTTAAAGAGACAACATCTAAAATTAAGTGTTGACAACAGAGGCAGAAAATACTGTTCTCTAAAACCCCAGTGTGAGTAAAATTGGAAACTTTTATTCATGTAAAGCTACAGTGGGGGTACCAGAGGGATAGTATTAATCATAAAAAAACACTTTACCCCCTCTTTAAGGATTCAGTTACACATTTTCAATCTGAAAAGTGAGAACATTGAGCTTTAGGATTGATCAACCAGTTAGTTAACCTTTCAATCCGAAATGCTTTTTCCTATTGACACTTTGCTGCTCATTTTTCTTTCTTTCTTTCTTTCTTTCTTTCTTTCTTTCTTTCTTTCTTTCTTTCTTTCTTTCTTTCTTTTTTTGTGCTGGAGAAAGTTATTAGTTTTTTGTTGTTTTTTTATGTTTTAAAAAAACATTAATTAAATACAAGACAAATCTTGTAACAGAGGCAAACATCCCAATAGGCCAAAATGTGTCTTTTAAAATAACATTGCTAAAAAAAAAAAAAAAAAAAAACCTTCCCTGAGTCGTGGGAAAGTCATTTTACACATTTATTCCACAGACGATGTTTAATGAGTTCTTATACAATGACCGTCAACTTCAGAGCAAAAGCTCAGTCCAGGCTAATTGTTTCAGGTTGTTGTGGGAATAAAAAAATAATCATTTCTATGTCTGACGTTAGGAATAAAAGAAAAGCAGATACTACTGCACAGCATCAGTGATCCTCAATTGGGCTGAAATCTTTAACCTCATCTCGTCTTAATGGAAAACTTACACCAAACACTGTTGTTGTTGGCAGCAGAGCTAACCTTTAGTCAGTGTTTGGAATACAAATCGGACAATTGAAATTGTGCCCATGTGTGTGTGTGTGTGTGTGTGTGTGTGTGTGTGTGTGTGTGTGTGTGTGTATGTGTGTGTGTGTGTGTGTGTGTGTGTAGGTGTGTGTGTGTGAGAGAGAGACAGAGAGCAGAGAGAGTGTGTGTGAGAGACAGAGAGAAACAGAGGAGAGATAGTGCGTGTTGGCACATCCCTTTGACAACGAGCATTTTTGTGTTTATTTGTTACCGTCTTGAGACACAAAGAGGAGAGATATACCGACTTTGTGTCAGAATCTGAATACACACTCCACACATACCAAATGAGAGCACAAATGAGTCGGCTTGTGTGCAGTGTCTGTTTTTCCTCTCTGCAAAAGCAGCTTGTGAAAAAAAAAGAAGAAGAAGTGGAAGAAGCCAGCAAAAACCTGCTGCAAGAATTCAGTGTTCCACCTCTCAGCAAGCATCTTAAAGCCAAGCACAGGGAAGAACACAACACAGATAAGATGCCTCGCCGAGCTGTTTCCTCCTCAACTCCTGTCGACCACAAAACGAGGAGAAGGAAAGGAGGGACCCAGAAGAAAGGATGAACTACTGAATGTGGACTATTGTTTGTTTATGACACAGAGGATGGGTAGCGCAGCTTTTCTTGGAGAGTCACTTCTGAAAAGACCTCACTTTCATCGCCGCTCAGAGACAGTCTTTGGAAAAATGTCAAGACTTCTAATTCACATGACAGTTACTATTGAAACCACCGGAGAACTGATGAAGAGACAATTATTCTGTCCTCTATTAAATACAGAGTCCCAGCTCAATAATAGCTGCTATAACCTCTCAAAGTGACTCATACACACACACGTGGACTCATACACACACTCACATGTGGATACACGCTGGCAGAAACACACCCCCATTTTGCTCTTAAGCACACACACACACAGCTGAGCATTAACTCAGAAAGCTCTTTTGTTTTTAACTCAAACACGATGAAAAGACAAACTAGATGAATGTACGCACGCGCACACGCGCTGTGCACGGGGTGATTATGAGCCGGGCTGTGGGCAGCTCTCTTGGTTTCATTATGTGAAAGCAGAGCCCCTGAAGTGTATCACTGTGGACAATGACATGATGATCAGAGGTTTCAGAGGGACAGGGATTTGTGCCAGCTGAGTGACTCCTTCTTATGGAAGATAACAAACCGTCTCTGTCAGGCCGGAGTGGAGCACATTAAAGCTGCTGCCTCTCATGTAGCCTCACTACCTGCACTGCCTCATTCTGTTCATCTCACTGCGGTGTGTAGACGCACGCAACTGACGAATCTGTAACCATGGACATGTTAACAACTCCAGCATCCTCAGCTGAATGATGGTCTACCCTTGAACTCAGGGCTTTATTGATCACTCGTGTTACTGTTGCTTCAAAGCATGCCACCAGCTAAAACTCTGGGTAGGTGTATGAAAAAAATAACACCCTGGTAAAATTCTGTTTTTCAGCCCTTGTAACTTAACTGCAGGAATTACTAACAAGGAGCTTATCATGTAAATTGAGTCACAAATTTGAGCTAGAATTAAAATCAAGCATACGAGATATTCAAATAAGACCAACCTGTGAGCAAGGTACCAACAAATTGAAGATAAAAGACATTAAAGTGAGTGCGTACTGGACAGATTCAGTGTGAACAAGTATGCGCCCATCGCTACATGATGCAACGTGAGCTGACACAATGCAATGTGATATCTGATGCTCCTCTCCTGTTGGAACAAGGCTCAATATTCACTCTTGTTGTCAGCTTTCTCACACTTGCTGGTGGAAACATCACAGTGGTGTTCTTCATTCCCAAAACCTGAGTATTGCTCCGAGAGATATAACACCATCTCCTACAAGCATGCATGTCCTCTCCGATAAAGCTGCCAGGAGTTGTTAAAGCTGAGACAGATTTCATGGTGAGCAGGTGATTGGCACACTCCTCACTGTCCTGATTTGCCTCTTAAAGAAAAGAAGAAGAAAAAAAAAACCCTGCCACAGGCTTTCCACTGTTTAAACTGAAGTCACACTATCAGATAATAATCCTCCACTTGCTTACAGCGTCGCCACAGTCACGTTTAGTGACAAACCCGTTACTCCATGATCACACCTCAAGTGACTTTCAGCATCAAGATGAAAAAGATAACAGTCTCAGAGAGAACCGGTTGAAATGTGCTCCAACATTTCACTATGAATAGATGGACAGCAAAGCGTTTTTCAAATCACTTGTGCACCTTGTGTAATTGGTGGAAAACCAATCTCGGAACCCCTCAGCTATCATTTTCTGATAAGCCACCGAGAGCTAGCGCTGATTTTTCTCTACCTTTGGTTGTTCTGATATGCCGCCAGGGAACTCTGGGTCAAGACTTCTTTTCTGTGCACTTGTTCAGCGACTTGAGTTCAGACAGAGAGACCACGACCGTGACCAGATCGTCAAATGCCAAATTGCTGTCAGATAATAATCCCAGATTGCATTATAGCGATGCACTTCACCTCATATGCTTTCAGCTGTTTTCCTGTATCAAGCGATGACCGCTGAAATGCCAGAGCACGACGCTACTCTGACTACAAAAGGAAACCAAAATGCTTGATCCTGGAAAAGCTTTTACCTCTGATGGGTTTTTAGAGCGCGCAGAAAAACAACCAACACAGGTCACTCCACAATAGCGGTTGGTGATCAAAGTGATCCATTTTTTATCTCTGAAATACAATATGAATCTGAAATCTTTGATACATGTTTGATGTGGTACTCACTCGATATCACTCTGAATTTGAAATTAAGCCACAGAACAAAAAAACTGCTCCGCTTTTTCCTTATATTTACTTTGTAGGTATTTCAGGATGATGCAACGTGCATCTTTTTGCTTCTGTATATCCCTGCATGAATCATCATTTTTATCACAAGCTGTACTCAAGCGACTGTATACCATGAATAAATCTTACTGTAGTAAGAGAGTTACTTGGTCGATCATTAGTAAACTTAATGACAGGACCGTGTGTCTTCCTGGGAAAGTTCTGACCTCAAAAGGTTAGCGACGTGAATAGCATAGCCCTCTGTTTCACTCGCTGCATTCCAATAAGGAGAGGACCATCTCTGCCTGAGCCATCTCTGCACATTACCTGAAGCACTTTTGCAGAATTTTTTGAACACTAGGTGTGACTTGGAGCAATTTTCCAGGCAGATTTATAATCTGTGTTGAAGTGTGTTGATAGCACCCTTTAGATTTCAGGGGTTGCTGGAGGCTACTCCTGGAATCTGGTTGGCCGCCCTGCCTGGCCACCCCCAGCAGAGCTGTCAATCACTTTGTCTGCCAGAAGTTTCAAACTTTAAACCTCATTGACTTTTAGAAGACCACCTTTTTTTGATGATTTTACACCATACAATGTGTATTATTTTTGGTAAATGAAATAGTTACATAAATAATTCCTAAGTCCACCATTTTTATTCCAATCTATGTTTGGCAATGAAAAATAGATTACTTTCAGTGTGCAACCCTTCCTGGCGCCTGGCAAAAAATCTAGGCATCCCCCTGGTTGTGTTTATACCAAATGCAAATTACATCAGTCCCACAAGTGAGTGACACGTGAAGTCAATGCAAAGACAGCGCTTCATCAACATAGAAAGCTCCTCTGTGAGCTTAACGATGCCTGCGATTCTTAGTATTTGTCAATATAAAGAGAAACTATTTACTTATTTTACCCATAACCATGTTCTGTATGAACCCTGGCTGACTGTATTGGACCTCTGTAGGATGTAAAGAATCTGCATTGTTGGGGCTTTTCATTTGATGGTTCCACATCTACATGTCTTCATATCAAACATGTTACACCACTCTTGTTTGCTGTAAAATCCTTGAAAACAAAACAATTTGTGCCGTCTCTTTAATCTTTTTGGCAGGAACCACGGTGCTTCACCCCAGATCTGGATGATCTGAATGGATTCACTATTTTCTTCCAGGATTACTCATCATGGTGCCAGCCCTTTAGTAGCTGCAGAATATCAACAGAGCGACTTTAATTGTCACACTAAGAACTGGCAGTCTTGACTGGACTCTCGTACATCCTTTCCAACCCTGATAGCTTCATTATTAGTTCTGTTCTGTTTTATTTTCCTTTGCTTTCCTGAAAATTATAAAAGGTCTGTTATTTTACAGCATTTCTCTATTCTCAACCACCACTCAACAGGCTTCTGCATTCACGTGCAGAGTACTAAGCAATCAACACTGTTGACAGTAATCTGATCCATACACACAGCTGAGCAGTTTCAGGTTCAGCGTCCTGCCTCAGGACACTCCTGCATGTGGTTTCAGGGCCTGTGATCCAGCCACCACTTCTCTGTTTACAAGACTCTCTCCCTTAGGGTGCAAAGCAGGGCACAAGACAGCTTTTTGATACCTGGATTACAGACTGAAGGATCCCATTCTGGAAGAATCATGAAAGCTTTGTCAGATTGCCCTGGAGACCCCTCCTTGTTTAAATAATTCCTTTTATTGTCAAATCCCCAAATACTTACTGTCGTGATAGAACATCCATTCAAAATGTTTTAAAGACCCCAGTTTTTAGTTTGTGTAACTTTTATAAATGGAGAAGAGGCTACTGAGTACATGTGGTCCATAAATCTGTGAGTCTAAGAGGTTCAGCTCAGTGAGCTAACCTGAACTACTCTGTGGTCAGGGGTTGGTGCTGTCTTAGACACACAGGTCACATGTCCCTGGAGATTCTGTGGTCTTGAGTTATTTGTGGGCTGCATGCTAACTGACTGGAGGCCGATGGACTAGTTTGTATCTCCTCTCTTCAGATTTCGGTCGAGATCTATTTTAGCTTTTGCAGAATGACTTGGTGCTTTATTTCGTCCCCTATTCTTCATTGAAACCCTGCCGAATGTATCAAATTTGATACATGAGTTTTAAAGACCTCTATCTCATCAACATGACAAATATTTTTCATTTAAAACCTGTTAAAATAAATAAATAAATAAATAAATAAATAAATAAATAAATAAATAAATAAATAAATAAATGATAAAAGTTTTCTACCCCTTTGAAGATTATCATTCCAATACTTTTCTAAAAAGTTGCTCTTAGGAAATTATCCACTAACTTTTTTTTTTTTTTCCAGGAAAATCATTACTAGTTTTCAAGAAGTTGTGGTAGGAGTAACATCTAAATTATTGTATCTCTTTTTTTTAAAAAAAGAAGTCTTTTCTGCAGTGGAAGAACGAATATCTACTAAAAAACTTTACTAAAAAAAAAGTCGCTAAAACTGCTAATGTAAAAAATATGACACAAAAAAATATATTATAAACAAAATGATGTTGCAGTATTTTATGTGGATTTTGTTAAAAAAAAAAGTCAATTAACATCTCAGTTTAAAAAAAATAGAATTTTCTAGTTAATTTTTTAATAATATCTTTCATACTTGGTTTTTTGGCTTTCTTATTCCTCCGTAGAGTTTTGTCTGGACTTTTGACTGGGTTGTGAACTTCTGATGAGGCCTTTCAGAGTCGGAGCAAACATCCTCTCTGTCAAGCACAACACTCATTCTTTGTGTCACTGCTTCACAGTCAAAATCTCCATTTCTGCCAGCCTTTGCTTCATTAGTCATTTTAAAAACGTTCCCTGTCACTGCCCCACAGGCCTCAATTAGATGTCTCCTCACAGTGGATCAACTGAGGTTATCTCTTAATTTCCACCTAGGTGTCAGTGAGGCTGTCCTTTCCTCTCTTTAGTGTGTCTGTCAGAGCTGCAATTTCGGCTGTCAACAGTGTCAAGCTTCAGCTGCTCGACGGGCTTCAGTCTTCCATTCTGTGAGCCTCCTCCTTTAGACATGCCGGCATCTTCTCCTTGAGATTTCTTTAAAACAGGTCAAAGCAGAGATGTTTGTCTATTTAACAAATCCATCATGCATCTGCCATTTAATATGTCTCCACTCTTCTGAGGTATGTTTCTGAGAGTTCACCTTTAACTATGACATCACATTTCCTATAAACAACAAGACGGAGAGGATGTGGAATCTGGATGTGGAATCTGAACCTGTCTGCAAGACTATCTCATTTTTCAGGGCATGGTTTAAAAAGAACATAAGTGGTGCTTTAGCTCTTGCTGGATCCACAGAGCGAACACACAGCAAGAAAAACACAATTCAATTAAAATTAATTGGATTTTTTTGGGATGACGTGGTTTGTGTTGCCTGAGCAGAATTACAATAATGGCATTGTTATGAAATGGTAATATGAAAAGCAGAATGAACTGGCTCAATACAGTAAGAGAGATAATTAAAAAGACAAACAAAATGCACAATATGTATAGCAGGGAAAAAAAAGGATGTTGTTGTGTGAGGAATCTGGTAACAAAAGAGGTGCTTTCATTTATGTATCTGTTTGTGGTGACAGAGAGAGACAGTAACATATACAGAGACCAGCACTGCACATTTGCATAATTTGACTTCTTCTCGGCATCCAATTTTACCGTCCTTTAGCATCAGCATGAAATAAAAGAGCCAAAACATTTAATTTCAACAGCACTTCTTGGCTTTTTTTTTTTTTTTTTTAATTATTTATCTTTTAACGTAATACATATATTTTAAATTTCAAGCATAATTCAACCCATTCAGTTCAATCACAGTATAATAATAGTATTGTAATGCTATGACATTGCTGTATTTCCTCAGACTGGAACGCTCAATATAACTGTGGATCTATAACAGTTTGTTGAGCAGGGAAGAATTTAAGTGCACTCTGCTTATGCAGCACTTTTTTCTCGCTTCTCCACTAATTTTTTTTTTAACCCTGATAAATCCCATAAACTGTTGAAATATTTTGTAGTGTAATCAAAGTTAATTTCATGCACAATGTGAAGCTCTGTGCACTCATAATGAGTCTCCTGAGTGAAATGAGAGAATGAGACCAGAGCGTGCTTTTCCTCCTGCAATGAAAGCACAAACTTTGTATTTTTCTAAAGTAATAGAATAAGCACACCTTATAAAAAGAAAAACTATAGAATATGAATCAACAAAGCAGGCTTCATCAGCATGTTGGACCACACTGGAGGATATAAACAACTCATTTTGCATGAGAGAGATGTGATCTGACTCAGAGAATGTGAAGCTCATTCATCACATGAGCACTAGCTGTAACATTAGGATGAAATGTGTTTCAGCAGAGAAATCATATACAACAGCATTACTGCAGTAATACTGTTGTTATTAAATGTGTGCAGTGCATTCTTCGACAAGGAGTGGGACAAAATGTTAACATGGCAAAATTACAATTATTGATACTCTGGTATCAACAAATGATACTCTGATTAAATAATTCAGCAGTCTTAACAGGTTTCCCTGCTAGTTTGACTCACCGCTTCACTGCTTTATGGTCTCTCCTGGTGGAGCTCACGACATAAATGAGGGTAATGGGAGCACAAGTTAATTTGCTGAAGAAGCATTTGACAGCAGGTTAATAGAAGAAGAGAACTGCAGGATAGTGTCAGGCAGTGTTGAAAGAAGTGAAGACACAGAGAAAAAGTTACTACAGCTCTTTAAGATGAGGTGAGAGGAAACATGGATGATGCACTGAAGTCTGATTAGAGCTGCACTCACCTGCAGTGGAGTTCTAAGTGACAATTACTGCCTGTTTTACGCACTCACTATTGAGACAAGAATTCCTGTGTGCCGTTGTAATAAATCATTATTGTATTGTATCATATAATTTAGTCATACCATTGGAAGTTGTTCTTTATTTAGCAAGTTCTATACTCTCATGACCACTCAAAGCACGTTGTACTACACTGAAAGCACAACACTAGGGGTCCTTTAAAGGTTAAATGTCTTGGCCGAAAAAACTTAAGTATGTGGATAGCAGCTCAGTGAACATCTTGGTTCAAAACTTTGGTTTGAGAAGCAACCAACCAACCAAGTCATGTCATGTCATGTCATGTCATGTCATGTCATGTCATGTCATGTCATGTCATGTCATGTCATATCATATCATATCATATCATATCATATCATATCGAACTGTGTATATTATCATATCATATCATTTCATATCATATCATATCAGTCTATTATCACTGTCCTGAATTTCCCAGTCTATTCTATTCTATTCTATTCTATTCTATTCTATTCTATTCTATTCTATTCTATTCTACTCCATGTCCTACATTATAATATCATAAATTATCACACATTATCATATACATTCTTAAATATTTTATCTTTTCTTATCATTCTTGTAGCATCAAATCATTTTATCATATATCTTATCATATCATCTATTTGTATCCAGCTGTATCATATAAAATGGTATCACATATTCTCATTTATTGCATTGTATCATAAAGTATCTATTGTATAGTAAATTAAATTGTATCATAATGTGTAATAATGTATCAAGTATTACATTGCGTAATGTTCTATTATATCGTCAACATTGTATCAGTTTTATATTGTATCTTATTGCATAGTAAAGTGTCTCATTTTTTTCATATCACATTGCATCATGTGGTGTCTTGCATTGCAGTGTATTGTAGCATGTAGGACAGTTTTTTTTTTCTATTGTATCATGTCAAATGTTGCATTGTATTATCTTTTAGAATATTGCATCATGTTGTTGTTTCATACTGTATCATATCAAGTTGTATTATATCATGTCATAGCAGTTCACATCTTATCATATTATGTTGTATTGTATCCTATATGATGTTGTGTTATGTCCAAGCAGCAACCTCCTGCCAATGCAGTCTTGGCTTGAAACTGGCTCAAAACACATTCACACTAATTGAAAAGAATAAAAAAAAGATTATTACAGCAAAAATAATCATAATTAAAGTCTGGCATGAAGACTGACTTCACTTTCCAACTGCACATACTGAACGGGGGATACATTTTCTCACAACTCAGCACTTTAGAGGACATTAAGATCATGAGTTTGCCCAGTCAAGAGGCACAGCTCACCTGACAGGCAGACGGGTATGTTGTAGCTGTCAGTAAGGAGGCTGGCTCTTTACTTCACAAGACCTCAGCAGCTAGGTTGAGTTTAATATTTGGCCTCCATCAATGACAGGCTTCAAAACTCAAAAACAGATGGATGACATGACATAAACAACCTCCATACAGTCTGTAGTTGTGTTGGAACGTACCATATTGTATATGTGTGTCATACCTTCTGATTCTCACCCTACTTCAAACAAAAATTCATTGTTTTGGGAATAAGCCAGGAAAAATTGGGTTTTCTATTCCAGCACTTCATTTTCTGCCTCCTCTGCTCTCACTACTTCAACACTAAGGAGAGCTTGATATTGTGTCATTAGTACGGCAGGCTTCAAAGAGCTGTGGAGCCCCAAGTCAATGCAGCGATTAGTTTAATTAAACCTATAAGTCTACATGACAGTGTAGAGGAGATTTACATACATCCCTCCATTGACCCTCTCTTACCATCGATTATTCACTAATGATCACCACCAGGATGCCTCTAGCTGGAAGAGCCACTGCAACATCAGCGTTTTCCCTGTCTGGTTGGTGTCAGCTCTCTTTTCCCTCCATCGCACCGTTTGCGCTGCTGTTAATCAGGCCTCTCTGAGGGGATGAAGCGCCCCTCATTCATTTAAGCTACATCAAAAAAGAAATAAATTAGAAACACCCCGTCATTTCATTCCCCCGCCCCTTTTTTTTCTTTTTTCTCCCATGTTCACTAAGTTAATGATTAACCTGCCTGAGTCCATCACCCTCTCTCTCTCTCTCTCATGCACACACATACAAACACACTCGCTGTCCATACTCTCAGCTTCAGTGGAGAATGACAGTTATTTCCTGCCCCCGCTTCCTTCCCTGCCAAGCAAGCACAGATGCTTATTTCCACTTGCAATTTAAACCCCCCTCTCTTCACTTCCACTACACCCCCCACCCACCCATGAGCTGTGCATCACCCGGGCATTTAGCACCTGGCTGATTGCTACCAATGTGGGGGTGGAAGTAAGGGGAGTTGAAGGGAAGAAAAGTGGGGACTTGCGAATTGGGAGGGGGTGTTACTTTTATAGGCTGACCATATAATCACAGCTGTTCTCCAATGCGGCGCTCAATTCATCAGAGGATCGATCAAGGAGGACCTCTCATGATGGGGGATGCCTCGAGGGCAGCAGACCCATAAACACATCTCAAATGACATGTCCAGAGCAGGCTTCCCCTCTCCCTTTGCCTCAACCCAGCCTTTGCTCCTCACACGCAGTGACAAGACAGAGGGGAAGAGAGAGAGAGAGGGGGAGAGAGAGAGAGGGAGACACGCTCAGGCCTGCTTCCATTTTAATGTGGACCTTTACAGCACAGTGCACTGGAAGCTGAAGCTCTGAAGAGAAAGAGCGGGCGTCATGCAACAGAGGCAAAAAGACAGCATCTGGCCAGTGGAGCATCACAGAGCCAGGATGAGAATAATGCAGTGACATATGTGGTGGAGGGGGAAACTGAAAGCCGGATACTGGAGCAGGAATAAACAGCTGCAGAGCTGTGAAAGGCTGGTCAGTGGTTGTGCTGTTAAGCCTGTTCTGTTAGAAACTAGCAATTTAAAAAAATACAATTAAACATGATCACATAAACCTGATTTGTGTCCCTTATGAACATACATATATGTTAACATTTGTTCATATTTGTTTTTTGAGAGTAATGAGTCTACGTATTCACATTTTAGCGGCCTTGACCTCTCCTTGGTTCTGCCCCAGTACTTTGTCGGTCCCCTATAAACCCCCCCAAACCGTCTACTCCATGAATAGGCTTTCCCACCCTCTCATCTCTCTGCTGTGGTCAGATCACAGAGCTGGGGATTACAGCAGATTATCCTGCCCACAGGATCACCAACCTCACTCTGGGCAGCCAGACACACAGGACTTCTGAGAGAGCAGCCCACATTGCCTTTCAGGAAGACCCCAGAGACGCTGGCCACATTCAGCCACCTGGCAAATGCCACAGGGAAGAGATTTATTTAATGGGCTACACTAGACAGGATAATCATCTTTTATTCTGCACAGCAACAGGAACTCCACTCTATGAAAGGAGCCTTCTAATCTATTAATGCACCGATCAAAGTAATTTCCTCCTGAAGTCAATTATTCACAATGAACTAATAGCAGATTTTTTTTTACACCTGAGGAATTCATGATCCAGCACTCTGCGGATTGTTTCACACTCTATATTCACTGAAAGCCACCAGAGGCGTGTGTCACTCATCGTCACTGTCAGCACATCTTTATGAACACTCACAGCATTCTCTCCTCAGGTAGAGACGACCATCAGGTTCTGTCAGCGCCGCGTCTACTTCACGGGACTTCAGCTCTGTTGAGACGCAGCTTTGGGACGTGGATTTGTAATCAATAGGCAGTGGAAGTATGCAGCATAAGAAATGAAAAAGTGAAGTGTGAAAGTGTTGATGTGGTGATTGTATGGTGGCCCCGGAGGTCAACTGTACAATCAAATCATGAAAATGAAAAAAAAAGAAAAAAAAAAAATTTCAGAAAACACAAAAACCGAACAGACATTTCACAAAATGCAAAAAGAAATAAAAAATAATGATATTAATAAATAGTCTAAATATTTGTTAAATCTTTTTTGTTTAACATGAGATGTTTTTGGTCCTTTGTAAAAATAAATAAATAAATTACAGAGTAGTTTTTCTTTATGCAACATGACACATTTTGCATTTTATGAAATGTCTTGGACTTTTGACGGAAAATTTTTGCTCTTCATCAATATCCTTTTTCACTGAAATCTTTTGGTTTGTGACACATTTTGCTTTAATTATTTATTTATTTCTTGCATTTTCCTCATAGGTTTTGTCAAGGCCATAGCAGGGGCGTTGCGGGGCCCTGTGAAGAATTTGAAATGCAAGGCCCTGCTCTTTTACTTGGATGCACAATTACACATGAATAAGTTTCACACGGACACAGCTTATAGTTTTACTGCACACATTATCCAGCTGAAAATCATATATAACTAATAACAATTAAAAAAAAGAATAAAGCAGGATTTCAGGTGTGACGCCCTGTGTGGGTGCAAAGTTCACACAGTCCATGCTACAGCTCTGGGTCTTCTATTTCTTGACAAAATTTTGGGGGTTGAGCTTTTTTTTTTTTTTTTTTTTTTTTGGTGTGTAAAATCTTTTCTAGTTTTATAAAATGTATATGCATTTTACCTCATGGGCCACCGTATAATATCCACACAAAGTCCACCTGGTGTGGAAATTGAATTAGATGTTAAAATCTGGCACTTGGTTGCATCCAAACATCACTTGAGGAGTTATTCCAAACAGAAATATTTGTCATCTCATGTTGTCAGCTAGCTTGCTAGCCTTTACCACAGAATGCTGCTGCACAAATCACGTTGAAGGCGCAACTGATGTAAGCAAGGGGCTTTATCTGGAGCTGAAAAACTTAATTCATCGGTTTGTAAAAAGTACAGGTTGTTGAACACTCCAGTCAGCAGGAAATAGTGAAAAAGAAATGGATAGAAAAGAAGCTGGAAATGATCAGTGGACATTAAGCCAAAGATATTGGAGTGGTCTGTGGTCACACACAAGCTCTCTGGCCCTGCACCAAATAGACATTTTGATTTAGTTGGTGTACTGTTCTCAGTTTAAGTGGCAGCCTTTTCACTATCCATTATTAGTGCACTCCGTCTTGTACATTTCTTGCACAGATATGGTTCCACACTCTCCCTCTACCTCCTTGAGCTTGTGTTCAGAATAATTTGCCAGAAAAGACATGAACAGTAAGGCTGAAGATTTATTTTTGGCTGTGATGATGGAGAGAGGAAATTCTGGTTGTCATGTGGACTTTACACCTTAACCATCTCTGACTGCAGAGCTGATGCAACAAGCCACAGAAATGATGTCTATATCTCATGTTTACCTCTTTTTTTCCCTGTCATAAATACCCCTGGCAATTAAGGGGACATGAAGTGAGATGGTAATCTTACAAACTGTCGTTAAAATTAATATTTCAATGCTTGTTCCTTGCTGTCTTTCCATGTAGTTCTCTTCGAGGCGTGCACTTCATCCATTTCTCCTTCATGCTTGTTTTCAGGTTGTTTTGCCTCGAGTCTGGTCTCTGGGAACTCAAACGGACACTCAGCCAGGCTGACTATAGAAGGCTGACCTGGTCTGCCATCGTCTTTTTACTAATTGATCATTAAACCAAATGCCTTCTCTGTAAGTCTCGGATTGCTTCCGGATGAAGAGCCTAAACTTGGACAAGAAAAGAGCAACGAATCTTTGATCAAAACACCTCCAACAAACCTGAGAGCAGGAGGGCACCTCTGCAACCTCACAGTCTTCCTTGGAGCAAAGCCAAGGCAATAAAAAAACAAACCTCTTTCAAACTTTGCTGTGTCTTCGCACGGTGTTTACTGGTGTCCTCTGAACTTTTGCAACATCAGAAGCAGAGGGCAACAAGATCACGGGAACATGTATTATTTTTTACTTCTCTTTCATCCATCAGTCTCTCATCCTGTCAGAGGCCTTTTCTCTTCCTCTGTTTAGATTATGCCCACACACGATTGATGATTAATGACAACTTTTTAGATAACACAAGAGAATTGTTTCTTCCTCTCTTTGGTTTTCAGCCTCCTTGGTGCTGCCTTATATGTAAATCCCCTCTTTGAGACCCCAGGGGCTGTTTAGTGTAAAGGTAAGCACTCGAGAACCACCCGTCTGTTTTCCAGACATCAGGGGGAGAATCCGTCACTGTGTTCCCCTCAGAATGCACCTCGTAGGTTTACACTGCAGGAGCTCCGCTGTGTTTCTCCTCTATTCTGCTGTTGTGGAGACTGAGGCTGGGCTAAACAGATGGATCATCTGACACAGAGAGCCATCCTGAGAGATGACAGATGGGGAGACATGTTCAATTGGTGCTTTGTTTAGGTTCCTGCCACTCACGCCTTGATAAATTAGGAGTTGGGAGAGGGACTCCTCTGCGCAGGGGGAATTACTGCTCTGCAGTGGCGCGAGCAATACAATGATATTGATTTGCTTTTGATGTTTAATGGAGTTTTGTCAGAGAGGAGATGCAAGCAGTCGGGCGGGGGGGTGATGGAATGAAGGAAATGTGGGGTCACGAGATGAAAGCAGTATCTCGCTGAATTCGGCTTAATGAACTGAATTTTAATGGCGCTGACCAGCCAGCTTTATTAGAAAGTGGAAGAAGGCTCTTACAAAACCTAATTAGTGCACACTGTTGAGAAGAGACAATCACAAAAGGAAAAGGCTGAGGGGAGCTGGACACACAGCCATGCTGGGAAAACAGCGATAATACTGGCTACTGTACCAACAAATACACACACACACATATATATTTATATATATAAACTTCCCTTCCCGGCAAGCCTATAGGAAGGTGTATTTTTAGTGCATAACCCTATCTCTGAGATGGCGCTCTGAACTCCCTCTCTGCAGGCTGGGGCTGCTGGACCTCTTTTATTTTAATCCAGACTAAAGTGAGATGAAGAGAGAGGAGCGTGAGTCATCCAGAGATACCTTTGTGTCACTGTAGCTGTGTTTCTCCTCACTATCTCACTCACCTCACTATCTCTGCCTCTATCTATCTGAAAACATCCGCCACTTCTCTGTAATTTCACTTTCTGTCATATTTAATCCAGTCTAGGAGTGAAATGCAGACTAATAAATCGTCTTGGCATGGATTCGTCATACATATTGCCCGGCACAATGATGCTTGGCCGCATATTACTCCAGAATGATAGATAATTACTGCTATAATGTGGTGCAAAAACAAACGCTGGGCAGGGGAGCAGCAGAGTGAGAAAGCGTACAAGGTTGATACAAACACGCAGAGAAACGGTCCATTTGGCTCGGCGCTCTGAATTGTCCTGTTATGCATTCATGATGCGGGAGACTGAAAGGGAGCGTGCAGGAGAATTGCTTGGCTCTTCTTGGTTTGAGTGTGTTGTCCATCATGTTGGCGCTCCTGGCAGCAGCACAGAGAGAGCACGTGATTTTTAAGAGTGCTTCAGTTGAAAGTAAGCGCCAGTAAAACTTAGACGAATGCTCAGAGTTGAGTTTTAAGACCTTTTTTTACTTTTATTTTATTTTTTTTTTTCAAAATTAAATAATGAAATGGGAGTGAGAAAAAAAAATCAGCTACAGATTCTTCAAAGTGTCTCAAAGAAAAAAAAATTATAATTATATCAAATAAGCTATGTTTACATTGACACCTTTTATTATCTACTCATTAATTTTGTACATTAAAGAGTCTACAAAAAGGAATAGTATTATCACTTCTACCAATCAACCAGTAAAAAGCTGAGTGTTTCATGTTAGGGTGAAATACATTCATGGTGATAAAAAGGGACAATTAGCCACACTGTTCTGTAATTATATTGCTGTTAACCAGGAGAGCCAAGTTACAAAGAGAGCAATAAGAAAATCAATGTGATCATCCTAGATAGCACTTAGATGTCATTAGTGCAGAGAAGGCTGGATCATCTGAGTGGATTCATTTGTCCTGAAGCTGCCTGAGGCCGTTGCCTTGCAGCGGGGCAGTGAATGTGACATGCTCGTCTGATGAGTCAATCTGCGTGTGTCATTCCTACTCGTATGTCATTCAGTACTCGTCCGTCCCTCATACTCTCCCGCTTTTTTAAGCACGAGCACAATATTTTTATGCAGAAAAACAGTTCACCAGTTCAAGTGTGGCCTTCCTGTCTTGGCTTATTTTTCTCTTCTTTTTTTTTTCATCAGCTTGAATGTTTTGTAGCATCTGTGTGCTTCGTAGCCAGGTGACCAACAGTTGCTGCCTGAATATTTACACATGCTGTTTTTTTTTTTCCCAAAGTGAAAGTATTTTGCTTTTACTTGGATGCATTAATGTGTCCTGTTTTTTTGTCCATCATTCTTGTTTCTGATCAATGAAGGAGATTAATGTCATATTTTCTATATGTGGACCAGAGGATAAATTACCCCAAAAATGTATTTCTCTGACTGAATCTTCAAATCAATAACTAAAAGATCAAAAGCCTGTCTGTCAGGAAGCAGATGTTCTATCACTCTGTGGTCACCAGCACTCTTTTCTACGCTGCAGTGAACCGGAGCAGCAGACTGAAGGCAGCTGACGTTAACAGACTCAACAAGCTCATCAGGAGAGCTGGCTCTGTCCTGGTGGGTGAGCTGGAGGCTTTCATGGAGGTGTCAGAGAGGAAGATGCTCAGCATTATAGACAACACCTCTCACCCCCTGCACTTCACAGTGACTTCCTGTCTGAGCACCTTTAGTGGTAGACTGAGACCACAGGCGGTCCTTCCTACCTGTGACCATCAGACTCTGCAACTTGTCTCCTTTTTGCAGGAAGGACACATAACAATCAGACAATCAAATAGACTCATGTGCAGTTTACACAAGAACGGTTTTCAAATGAAACGCAAAAGTATTGTTGGGTTTCAGCCTCTTGTTTAGCCAACTCAACATTTTTAAAAAGCAGCAGGCCACTTTCCTTGTGGGAACTTTTAATTGTCATTCACAAACCGGACAACAACAACATTTCAATGGCGGACTACAGTGTTCTGCTCGTGCTGCTGAATCTGCTGACTGCCTTCCAACAAAATGTGCATCTGTTGCTCCACTTCTGCACTCAGATAAGACTCATTTATAAATGCCAGACGATCAGCCCACCTTTTCTTCAGTGGTGGGCCTCCAAAAGACTCTTTAGTTATATCGCCACCTACAGGTCTGATACTACAACGTTTTCAGTCCCTCAGCATTTCCATGTAAACGCAGACTTTTCTAAGTGAAACGTTGTCATGTAAACAGAGCTTCAGACTAGCACAATAGCAATCAGCAAAGCAATTTATGTGCCACATCTATAGCTATTTGTGTTGGTGTCACTCATGTGCAACAGTTTATCATTTATTGGTTTTAACATATGCAATAGTTTCACTCATCTCTAACATCATTATTACCCAACTTTTTTTCCTCATCTGTTCACTCTCATTTATTCATCTTTGACACTATTTCCTGCTTTTGCATTTCACTCCAACATGTTGTCAATCTGACACTTTGTATTATGTGTCTATTTTTTAATAGACACATTGCTCTTGTATCTGTTTTGGGTTTTTTTTCCACACATTGGAAACATTGAATCATTGAATCCCTACCCCGTTTTAAATCCAGAGCCAAAAATCATCTATTCCAACCTGCAGTCTCTCTTTAATTTCACAAATCCTTTTTAACCTGGTGTCACTTACGCTTGTTGTTTTAATTATTTTCAAACAAAATGTATTATTATTGTTATTATTATTATTATTATTATTATTATTATTATTATTATTATTATTATTATTATTATTATTATTATGATGATGATGTGTTGTGTAACCTATTGTGATTTACATACTTAATAACAGTTTGTGTTTTGTTTTTGTTTTTTTTACCGACACTAACTTTGAATTTTGTATTTTGTACTCTGGCAACTCGTTTTCCTTCAGGATTAATAAAGTGGAACTTATCTTATCTTATCTTATCTTATCTTATCTTATCTTATCTTATCTTATCTTATCTTGATATAAAGGATACATCATTTGATCCATCTTGCTATCACATCCATCAGTCTTGACACGGATCAAATTGACATTCATATCGACAATTCCCTGTGTGTCCCCACCATCCAAATGTTTGCTCAGTTGTGTTGCTTATTTAGAGGACAGATGGCGGTAGAAGTCACAGGGAAGCGACTAACAACACATCACTGAACATTTAGCACACATAATAACTTAGAAGTTTAATTAGCACAAGCTACTGAATGCTAACACTAGTTTAACTAAGCTATCACTGTTCTGAGCTGTGTGTGTTTGACGGACAGTCATTACTTCTTCACATGTGCTCAGACACACAGAGGAGGCTTAAAGAGGTTTCATTTTATCATATATTGACTTGTCCAGCGGCAGCCACAGACTAATGAGGAACTAAAGGATTAAAATGGAAAAATAAATTCTATGACCCTGTCCATCACAATGATAGACAGCAGAAAAGTGTAATGCTACCTCTGACAGACACAACAGCCAGAGATACATAACACTTATTTTAACAGGCAGAGAACTGTGTAAACCTTGGGAGCCCTTACTGCAAGAAAAAATGAAGGGGGAAGAAGCTGTGATGGGGAACTGATGTCTGTGCGTCGTGCCTGGAAAAGCAGCCAGGGTCTAGCAGACCGTTCAAAAACGTCAGAGTCTGGGAATATGGGCTGTGAGACTCAGCAGTATGTCCAAACAGAATGCATGTCTCCCACTCCGTATTTCCCCAGACACTTTCCATTCCACGACAAAAAAAGACACTCAGACACAGAAGTTAAGCCACAAAAGCATTCCCACTACCAGTCACTCAGGTCTGGATTCAACAATACTGAAGCACAAGCCGTGTGCACTGCGGTAAACTCTCACTTTTCCACTGGCAGCGGTAGATGAGTCTCACATCAAGAAGGTGGAAACTGCTGAAAAAGTCAGTGAGAAAAGGGGAGAATTCGAGACAACTTCGAGCCAGAGGTAGGAGCTTTGTGACAGCATGGAAATTATGGTGACACGTAACACTTTACCATTATGATGAACACATCTTCAGGAGATGCCCTGCGGGAGGCAAAACAGGAGCGCTAGACACATACTCACACAAGTCTTTCACATTTGGATCACATAATGTTCCTACACGGGCTCAATGTAGCACGCAGCAGCAGCCACACTCAATATCTTTCCTATACATATTGAAAATACAGAATGGAAACTGAAATAAAGCTCAATAAAACACTGGAAGCTGAGGCTGGTTTGGTTTAATCTCATTACACCGAGAGCCTCAGGCTTCTCTCCCCTATTTATAGCTGCAGAGAGGGAGGAGGGCTGGCCTCCGTGTGCACAACAGTACTGGCTCGTGGAACTACGGTCCCGAATGGCAGGGGACATGACCAATCACAGGCAGGTCTTGCACCAATTTCGTGTGACAAATTACACAATTTTCCATGATCTGTAAAGACAACCACCATCTTTCTTTTCTCCCCGACACATGCGCGTTTCTCCTGGTGCCACATTTCTGTTCCTCGCTGCTTTTTTTTTTTTATCATTGCACCTTCTCCCCGGTGTCGGCTCCCCTCATCCAACCTGTTTGATGCAGAAGCAATTGGCTTTGTGTTTGTCACTCCTTTAAAGCAGACGGTTATGATGTGCTGGAAGAAGCGTCTTCTTTTACCGCTGAGATAAAACCACAATGCACCGACAGTATTTTCTGCTACTCAAACTGAGGATTGGGACGGGTGTTGTGAAATTGCTGTTACTCTTCAAGATGTGTGTTGATGGTGTTCTATTGCAAGCCTACTGGAAGATAAGAGACACTCTAAAAATTTCATGACTTTTTTTTACTGTCAATGCTGGGACTGCACCAGCAACTTTGCAGGTTCTTAGAAAAGATCGACAACAGAGAGGAGAAAACTTTGGATACAGGCTGCACACGTGCATAAAATTCACCAGTGAGACGACAAAATCATCCCCTTGAACACTCTCACAAGAAACGAGACGGAGATAAAGCCAGACTGCTCACTGGTGTTAATTATTTTACCATTGTTGGATCTAAAATACAACTACTGGTCTGTTTCAGTTTTCCCAGCCTCCTCCTGTATTTCATTACAAATCTATTCTAGGCGAGGGGTATGAATGGAGGATGATTGTTAAAGCCTACAGCTGTGGGTTTGTTACAGATACATAAAATTAGAATTAGCCTCATTTGTCCAGTCAAGCTACAGTTTTCCATTTACCTCTGACAGTCCAGACTCAACCTAAACAAATGAAATCCATGGCTCCATTATTTAATTTCCTTTAGAAAAACATTGTTTTATGCATAAAACTCCTGAAAACTTCAAGAAAATTCTTTTGGTGTGTGAACACAAACAGCTAAAACTTCCTCCCAGCTACACTCTGACTTTTACCTGGAAGCCTCCTGTTACAAACTCAGCAAAACACAACAGGTAACGAATATAATAACCTGGAAGGGAATGTTGTTAATGCGGAACATTCACTGCAAGCAAACAGTGAAGGGAAACCTGAAATAGCAGCATGCAACAAAACAAAAACTAACAAGGTTTTGAAAACAAAAGGATCCTGGAGATACTTGCACACCTCTCTGCCTGCATGTCACATGAAAAAAAAAATCAACAAGCTCACAAGCAACTTTGGAAAGCCATAAAGTTAGAGGTTGTGAGAATTTGAGGTAATTCCTAAAATCTAGCAAATATTTCCAGGAGTGCATGTGTGAATGAGCATTCTGTCTGATGCACAGAGTCAGTGGAAGCTTGATTAGAAGCTTGTTCTTCTCTTCTCTGACTTTTTATATATTTACTTGTTTGCTTTCTATGGTTTAACCCTCAAAAGTCTGACCAGTCAAAAAATAGCCAGAAAAAAAATATTTTTTGAAACTGAGATGTATATTGATTTTTTTAGTAACGTCATACATTTATAGTAAATATGCATCCATATAGTACAAAAAAATAATTACTTTTTAAAAAATGAGTAACACTAATATGTTATTCTGACCTTAACTTTTTGAAAAATTAGAAAATATTTTCCTGAAATAAAGTGTATAGATAATTTCCTGAGAACACCCATTTCGGAAAAAGGGCCAAAATACAACTTCAGCTGCCTGTAGTGTAATGATAATCCTCAAAGGGGTACTTTTTTTTTTTCTTTTTTCAATGGAAAAAATATCATGTTGATGAGTTGGAGGTCTTTGAAACTCATTAATTAAATATGAAACATCTGACAAAAGAAGGTTAACAGTTTAATCGGAGCTCATCTTCATCCTAACTTAGTGCCTAAGAATAGCGGCTGTCATTTGCTGAATAAATAGTGAAGCCCCTTAAGGCTAATATTTTAATTTGTTATACGGGGATGTATAAACAAAACTGATGTAACTTGACTCTGTAAGATTTCCTGTTTTGCTCTGTGTCTGTAAGTGTGTTATTTTGTTCAGTGGAGCAAAAACGGTGTCAGAATCTTTGTATGTTCTTAAATGTTTAGTCCATGAAGCTTTTTATTGTGAGAAAAAGTTAACTTTGTAATGTAACTATAAGTAAATATATTACAACAATGAAAATTGGTGTTAAAGAAGATCACTCCGTTGCTTCTGAAAGTGGTGCTCATGGGAAGCTGTGTCTTTATCCTGTAAAAAATACTACCAACTCCAGCCAGAGGTGTCACTGCACTCAAAGCTAACAGATCGTCCTCACAGCGCCTTTAATATTAGTGTTACCACATCAGTATGTGAAATTTAAGCGTGAACTACTATGAAATACAGCCACAGTCTGCCCTTTTGCTTCTGATTTGGGTTAAACATCACAAGGAATGTAGATTACCTGGATATCATTCTTTCATTGTGAAGGTGACCTTTAAAGCTAGAAATCTGCCGAGTGAGGTCACAGTGACCACGAGACTCAAATCAGTCCATCCCTCAGACCGACTGGACATTTGTGCCCTTTTTCAAGAATCGTCCTCGAGGCATCCCTGAGATTTCATGTTCAATGGGACGGACTGACAAGAAACAGAGAGCCTCTGGCTGTGGATACCATGTGCGCAGAGGCATAAAAAACATGCAATCTTCAAAAACATCAAGCTCCTGAAAAGTGGAGCATCAAATGAAAATACCACACTCATCCCTCAGGCCAGTCTTTTTTTTCTTCCCCTCCTCTCCTCTGCCCTCCAACAGCCTGAATGTTGATTTTTAATGTGTGAACATGAACATGACCTGCAAGGAACGGGCCCGCTGGTCTGACAAGGCAGGTTATGCTCACACAATAGATGCAGCAGAGGTCAGGAGAAGGGGCAGCGGTTCTTCGACTAATAGAGGAAACAGATTTGTGTATCAGCCTGAACACAACACCTTGGCTGGATATGAATCTTACGCCGCTTCATGAATTATGTAAGGCTTAAAGCGCTCCCACAGACCGTGCTGTAGCTGTGCTGATTGTCTCTGTTTTTCTATATTCTTGTGTGTTCTTGCGTTTCTGAACCGCTTGCTGGCTGTGACTTTGAGAGAAGAGACAAGGTTAAAGCGTTCGTAAGCACAAGCTACATCTGGTATCAACATATATAAACAGAATCATTGCAGGAGAGAAACTGAGTGTAGCGCTTGGCATGTATGTGAGCGCATATGGAAAATAAAGATGACTTGGATGTTGGTGAAAGGGAGAGATTTTGTGGGAAGAATTACCTGCTTTTCTACAGGCTGAACACATTTTCCCAACATTGACTGAATCTTGAATTATTTATAACCACTTTGTCATAAAGCCATAAAGAAAAGCCTTCTTTTGTGAGCTGACTCACACGTTCAAGGGGTGATAGAAATGTAAAAAGTACATTTACAAAATCAGGATTCATCTTGACATTTTCAGATGCTTTATTCTCCTTTATTGAAACATTCCACTATGTCTATTTGTCAGCGCTACAAAAAAGGATTTTACCCAGTAAGCAAGGCGGGAAACTGCGGAGCTGCTGTCAGAACTCCACCAGGTAAGAGCTAAGCTGTCGACATACCATTATGAAGGCAGGAATGTAACTTGTACTGTGTGGTTGTATCGATTTCACCCAGGTTAAAGAGTGGAGAGAAACAGCTCTGAGATATGCTGACACAGCACAAGGCTCCCTCCACAAGTTTAAATGACAAAGCAGTTTTGCCAGCTGATCTGGTTTATGCCTCCCAAGTAAGCCCGCTGTGATATATTTAGTGACAGATTTTTGGAAAGGCCTTTTACTTTTATTATTTTGATGGCATCTGAATATTATCTGCTGTTGTTTGCAGCATTTTTTCACCAATTAAACTCACTCAACAACAGCAGAGCTGAGTCAGACCAAGACTGGGGAACAGAAAAACATTCCCCCTCTGTATTTCTGTCTGAGGCGCTCTCCTTGTCTGTCAACACTTTTTTTTTTTTATTGTTTCATACTGTGAATGGAATAAAAATGAAGGTCTGAGTAAAGCGTTGGTAGGATTCTCAGGAAATGGGCTTCAGTGTAAAATGAGGAAGTCACTAACAAGGTAAGCTGCCTCTGATGCCATCTGTCCCTCAACTCTCTCATGACAATCCAGTGATGCTGACATTCTGCCAATACGTTGGGCTGAAGAATTGTCCCAGGGCGGGAAGTCAGAGTGATGGTTGTGAGTCCAACTGCGCTCGTTCATCCTTGTGGTGGGCTCCTGATAGGAGCTAAGCTCTCCCTCTCTGTCACCTGATGTGCCCTCTGTTAGTTTGACAGGTCTCTCAACCTGACAGGTGTACACTATGTGTTCTTTCTGCTCTGCTGCGTATTTACATGTGTGTGTGTGCCGCGCACACATGCAGCTGACAGAGAGTTTGTCAGTCTCAGTCATTCAGACACATCTGTGTTAAGACAGCAGCCTTAAGCACCTTTCAGAAGAGTTTTACCCTTAATGGTGTCAATATGCGCCGCAGCATCACTCACAGCTGGCTGTTTCTCAGCTATCCTGTCTCACCCATTCAGATGCAACATGGACACTACATTTCCCATCAAGTCTCTCATGTGTGCGGAAACCTCACAGAAGGAGATCCGTATTAGAGTTTCTCAAGCAGAGCTGTTTGCTGAAAGGTGAAAGACTACCACTTATTTGGAAATTAAGTACACGGCACATTTTGACATTTAGATTCTCCAGAGAGTCAGCAGTGGTTAAGAATGGGTGACTCCATCACACTTAAAAGGTTTTTCCTTTTAGTTTCCTCTCAGCTCTTACGGGCTTGAAGAATAAATTACTGATACAGATGCCGGAAGAAGAAAAATGAACCCAGTAAAAGTTTATTCACAAGTGTGTAATTTTTCCTCACTGTAAAACTGTTTTCCTTCAAACAGACCACTCTTTGATGCGCAGGTCTGAGCCGTCTCGTTCTTTTTTCCCCCAGCTTTGTGATGAAGATGTTTGTGTCTGCTGTGCCCTTGATGTCTGTGATGATTTCAAGAAACGGTTCGAGCATGAAGAATGAAAAATTGCGTCATTGTAGAATACCTTAAAGGGGGGGGGGGATATAGGACGAGACGAGGCACAGCTCACTGTCAGTGGTGGGCAGCCCATTTCACTGGAGATGTGAGGGTTGGAGATTCAGATATGGCCTCGAGGGGGGACAGATTCTCTCTGCAAGCCGCCGATGATGTCAGTAGACAAGAGACGGCGAGTGGGATGATATGATAGATTAATGACGGATATACTGTGTGCTTACCGCCACTGTAAGCAAGAACAAGACCGTCAGAGAGATTCTCAGAAACTGCAGGGAGGCAGCAAGACGGGCGACACAACAGAGAGACAAAACAGAGAGCAGAAATAGAGACGGAATCAATACACACCATTCACAGTGGGGTGAAATGAAGCACTGAGAGGGTAGCAGATTAAAAAGGGATAAATGTGGTTATCAGAGACTGTAATTTTTATGGACAAAAGAGGGATTCAAGCGATGTAATTAGATAAGAAGGGATACAAAATGGCCAGCATGAGGACTATTCTAATCACGCTGGACATCTTGAAAGAGGCAGAGAAAATGAGACATAGTGGACTGTGGCGAAAATCTCTATGACTGATTCACTGGGGATGAACAGGTTATTAAAGGAAAAGAAGAAAGAGGAAGCAAGAAAGAGAAAATGTAAGCACGCTGGTTGCACCAAACTGGGAGATATTAGTGGGGAACAGGTGGACTTGTTGTGCAGTTAGGACTTCTTTGATGCCGTGGCTCATTTTGCGTCCTCCAGCTGGGATCCCTGCCCATCCCCAGTAGTCAGAAAACAGAAAAACAAATGACCAGTGTATCACCACTTTAAGAGGATTCAGCGTGAAATTAATTAACACGCAAAGACGCCAAGCGATTCACGAAGTAAAGCGACTGTGCCAAACGTGGTTTCCAGTGGCCTGAGTAAGAGCCTGTGGAGTACCCTGATGAGACACAGTGATGAGCAGAGCACAAATACAAAGAGGGACCAGAAAGGAGAGCCATACAGGGTAAAAATAAATAAATTAATTAATTTAAAAAATATATAAAAAATACACATTTGGTGTCATTGCTAAAAGATCTCACTGGGATTTCACCTGAGGTCTCACGGATTAGCCAACCAGCAGCAAGCACCGTTCCAGTACATGAACTGCCTCCAGATACTAATTAGTGCTGAAAGTGGAGAGAAAGTGAAATGTATTCACAGACAAGTGCAATCTCAAGCTTAAACAGATGGTTGCACGACACAAACGAGATAAGCGGTCTATTACTTAACGCTATTAAAACACATTTGTTGGGATAACTCCTAAATGCGCTCTGCATGATACTTTGTTCACAGTTCAGAAACGTGATATCAACAGCAAAATACAGCTGTTGTTGTAATTAACTGAAGCCGCTCCTCATTAGGAGCTAAATAATTATGGCAGCCGGCCAGTCGGGCAGACAAAAGAGCAGCGGCAGCTTACAAATCAGTCCTGGATCCCAGCTTGGGGAAAAAAGGTGTAAAGAATGCATGAAGGGAAGGTGAGACGGCAAGGGAGGGAGATGTGGTTTGAAACTGTTGCAGAGGACTGTGATTAAAGCAGCGGCACATAACATTTCTCCACCAGAGGTATTAATATTCACTTTCCTCCTCATAAACATACAAGTCAGGCTGCACATCCAAAGGGATCTGCTACATACTGACACATTATGAAGTCAAGCCCATTAAGTGCCTGTAGGCTCAGCCTTTTCTTTTTTCTTCTTTTTTTTTTTTTTTTTTTTTTTGGTAAATGAAATCTATTCTACAAATGTACAAAACAAGTAACCATAGCAACAGAGTTGTGGGAAGAGCCGTTACTCGTTCAGTGTCAGTCATTCATTTTCATGTTAGAACTTCCCAGAGCGCATGAAGCATGGGACCTGATGACTGATATGCTCATATTAGCATCCACTGACAAAAGAGACCAGGGGCGGGAAGAGGAGGCAGACTGACACTCTGAGGAGAAGCTGATTGCCACAAAGACTGCCATTTTGTGGGATAAAGCATCGAGACAAAAATAGACAGTCGCAGGCAATGATTCTTCAAACAATTATGAGAAACAACACCCAGAATCCCTCTTGTATGCGATCCATCCCTCGACTGGAGACTGTTAGGAGTGTTTTGTTTTCAAAAGCGAGGGAATCAATTACAGTACCGGGACACGCTGGTTCCTTTCTGAATCTTGTTTGAAACTATTCCACCGGCCACCCTGGGACACATTGATCTTTAAACCAGGGGATGAGGTCTTGGCTGGGTCTCCAGTGATTGAATGCTTTGCTTCCTTGAGAGACTAAGGTCATGTGCTGGGTCGATCAGCACCCAACCAATCCTGGACAATTAATTTGAAGCTGCCAAACAACAAAGTCACTTCATGTTCCTGAGTTAATGAACTCACTCTTTTTATTATTGTGGTGGTGGTTATGTTTCCCACAATAAAAAAAACTAAAGGCTTAGTGATAGACGAATGAATGAGCTTGGCCCGGCATAAAATTCATGCACCCAAACTCAAACATCACTGAAATAAGTCCAAAGAAAGCCAACTGATGGTGTTGACCTTTTGAGAGCAAAAACCCAATTGGACAAGTTCCCATCAGCCTGCTTGTATAACCTCCCTCAGCTGATTGCCACCAGCTGAGGAAAATCATCACAGGTGTTGGTGTTGGTGATGATGAGGCAACATGTGGACCGGATTTGGATCTCTTTCCAAACAAAACATAACATGGCAAAAGCATGCTGAAGTTCAAAAACTTTGCCTGAATTCACATCCAAAACCATGAGAAGAAAGTACTCACTTTAAGCCCAAGAACCAGATGAATCAGCGAGCTGTTTTATGTACTCTGGCAGATATGACAGGCTGCCTTCGGGCACATTTCTGCCCTCTTTGGTGTAGCCAATCACAACCGTTCATCAAAAATGGCCTGACATGCCTTCAGCATAATGACCATACAGAGCAGACTTGTTGAAGCATTTTGAAAACAAACAATATGGCTGCCTCTTCTCTCATGGAGTCAAACATGCAGTTATCAAATTTACGTTGATTTCAGCTCCATCTATTATCAAGCAGAAGAGGTGGCATCAAATTTGAGTTGGTTTTCAGTCCATAAGAAACGGGCTCGGGCCCAGAGAAGTCACCGGTGTCTCTTGATTATGTTTACAGATTCTAAACTCTGTGCATGCAGCCATGACATGTGTTCACAGACATTTTTTTTTGGAAGGGATTTTGTGCTCATGCAGTGAGTTCCACTACAGAGTCATGTCTGACTTTAATGTAGCTGCAGTTTGACGCAGGGTCTAAACATCGCAGATATCCAGAAATGACTTTAAACCTTGGATCCTCCTTCTTTGTGTTCTGTAGATGTAGAAGATTAGACAATATTTTTTTTCCATTTCCAACAGTTGAAATGTTAACTTGGTTTTTTAGTTAAATATGGAGTTTTAACAATGCAGAAAGCATCAAAACTGCCTCATGTCAATCACTATGTTTATGCTCTATTCCAAGCTACAAGCTACAACAGTTTAAATGTTGGAGTTAGCTGCCTGGCTAAGCATTTGACTCCTGTGTCACACTTTGTTTTGTGCTTATCCATCTGCACCAGGAGATGTTTTGGTCTGCGCCTGTCAGTAATGCTTCTTGATAATTAAAGCTTAACGGAGTCCTCGCTAATTCGTGTACACATCTGTTAACTGATGTCAGGTTTAATTCTTGCGCAAACTGCTTGAAACCGACGACTCGGGAGCATTGTGGATGTAAGACATTCTTTAGGGCAAGTTCTACTTAATGCCTGTCGTTTTCTTTTTCCTCAAGATTTAGAGAGTTAATACACCCAGGGGCTCAGTGCATGTACATATGAGCCTTTGGATAACTCATGAGAGAATGTGAACGTACTTTATTTATCTCCTCAAGGCCTGCTAAATGCTACTTTAGCCTTCAGCTACAAGCACAGATCCACATGTATGTTTATAAAGCCTGAAAACTGAGTTCGGAGATGAAGCCTCTGATAGGAAGCTTCCTTTAACTGGATGTTTAGAGGCTGAACGTTCAGTTTATAAGGACAGAATAAAAATAAGAGCACAACAGAAATCCCTCTGGCGTCCTGCTGATAAGAAGACAGATCAAACAAGGCCTTCTGCAATCCATACAGGCTAGAGGTTAGGCTAGATGCTAACCTGTATATAGCCCACTCTATACACACACATACTCACAATATACACACACCGTGATACACTATGAACACATGACACATATTTATCCACCAGCCTTCATTCCTCCAAACACCCTCCTTCCTGACCAGAAGCATCCTTGGATCGTACACATCACCTCATGGATTTGCTGAGCCACACACACACACATACACACACACACACATCCACTTACACACACATAGTGTGAGCCAGCTCGGTTTGCTCACAGCACTGGGCCCGTCGGAATGAAATTATCTCTCTCTCTCTCTCTCTCTCTCTCTCTCTCTCTCTCTCTCTCTCTCTTCTCTCGGCCCTCTCATGGTTTGCCGCCCACTGAAAGAGAAGGGCAGGCAGAGCCAGTCCCGATACACTGAAGCTTGGACTGCCTCAGAGCGTGTCCGGAGGACTAAAAAACAAATCAGCCCTTCCTACAGTCAGCTGGAGTTGGCCCTTCTCCCAGGGGCCTGCCGGGGAGGCCGTCTGTGGCATTTAAAAAAATGTAAGACAGAAAACAAATAATAACAGGAGTAGAAAAAAACAAGATCTCATCAGTTCCCGCGAGACCGAGTTGATTCTCAGCAGCGTTATTAGTCTAATAATCCGCCTGGTTAATGTGTTGCTCATTGGAAAGAAGCCCTTTTGGATGTAGTTGTGACTGGAAGGTGTAGAGGGACATCTGAGGGAGACAGAATGCAAACCAACTCTTTGGCTTGTTGGAGCTTGAGGAGGACTTTGGGTTCCACGAAGGACCAAATGGAAGAGGGAAAAGCAGAATTTAAAGCCATGATTACAACAGAGACTCACAGTTCTGTCACAACAACAGCAAACTTGAGTCCCATTCAGCTTTCATGCCTTTCCCAAGATGCCCTGCTTTTGATTTGAAGTGATAGAAAACCAGGTGTGGCATTTATGTGTCTCTTTAAGAGGATAAATGCAGCCATTGTTGAGTAATCGTATCAAAACTGTATCGTTCCATGACTCACTTAATGAAATGCCTTTAATCTAATCTGCATGATTAACATGCATGGTGTAATTTAATTAAAGTGCTGGAAGAGTTGTTAGCTGGTGGATTTTAAGCTTCATAGAACTCTGCTGCCGTGTTGGTCTCCGGTTTAAGTCGTCGTCCTCTTTCTAATGCAGGGATTCTTTTTCACTGTCGTATCTGATCACAGAGCTGTGGCTGCTGAAAGGAGACTGTCAGAAACCGTGTGTGTGAAAGCCCTGTAACACTTGAGAGGTGTGTCACATACAGGGGTTGGAGAAATCAATCTAGCATCTACCTTTTCAAGCACGCTTGGGGGTCAGAGGTCAACACAACACCCTGAAAAAGCGGGCACATATGTGACAGGAGGGTTAAACATGTGTTTCTAAGCCCTCTGGGCCAAACGCCTCACTCTGCAAACAATCGGATAAAGGCTCTGAGTTTGGTGCGCATGAACGCAATATCTTAGTGTTTCACGCTCGAACGCACCCAATAGACCTTTGGTGCCATTAAAACGACTCGCCTTGCGTCTCTTATCAACTGCGTGGAACATGTGGACCCTCTGCAAAATGTTACTGGTATTTGCAGAAGCTGCTCCTGCTTTGAGTGGGCGGACTGGTTTGCGCTTCATACCCATCTGACACAGTCTATCCAAAGACGCATAACGCATCAGCACCGAAAACCCACGCGTCCCGCCTCCCGGTAAAAAAGCGCTTCATTTCAGTTAACCCTTCAGGCACACTGCGTTATTACGCACTCATTAAAATGCACCCCTCCTCCCTCCCAGTTTACGCATATGCCTTGTGGGCTGTCATGGGCTATTATTGGGATGTTTGGAATGCATACGGCTCTCGCCTACCGTTTATTCCCGACACAATTTCCAATGGATGTGTTTGTGGTCCCGTGGAAGGAGGATGGCCAGGACATCCGAGACTTTTTCAGCCCTGGTCTGTCGCTCGTATCCACGGCGTCGGAGCGCTCCATGTGCCGGTGGTGATGCCGGTCGGTGTCGGAGTAGCCCCGGTGTTTGATTTTGATCGGGGTCCGGGGTTGCCTCCAGAGATGCTGCGGAGGCTTCAGAGTCGCCTGTCCTTCCCGGGGAACCGGGAGCGACAGTGACAGGCTCTTCTTCGAGCATGGTGGTGGTTCCATCATAGTGCAAAAAAACGATAAAAAATGAAGATCCCCTTTACTTATTGATTAAATGCTATGGCTGTATTCGTTTATTTCAAGCACAGAACCTCTCATGTCCCTCTCCGCCACTTGATCTTTGAGCGAACAAATCAAAGTGACCAAGTCCAGCACAGCGCAAATCTGAATCTTGTTTTTTTCTGAATAACATCAAAAACTGTCACAGTGTTAATCTTACAAGTTACCCAAAAATGTTAATGTCATTGTTTTCTGTGGTTATCGGTTTTAGTTTAGCCCAGAATCTCCGCTCTGCCGTGATCCTCAGCAGTCCTGCCTTTTGGTGGTGAGACACCGGTCCTGCTGCTGCCCCTGAAGTTTGACGCCTCGTCGCCCATAGCGCACAACCGGATGACTGTATTTATTCTGGAGAATTTATTGCTTTTTATCAGCCACTTATTGCAGAGACACACAGATCGCCGGCGCTGGCTTCTATGTGTGTGTGTGGTGCTGTGGGATTATTGCTGCCCGGATTTCTTTCAGCTGAGCTGAAATTTCCAAGCAATTTCCATAAAAGTACTCCAGTCTATCACGGCTCATGTGGAGCTACGGCATCCCTGCGCGCGCGCACACACAGTAGAAGTCTCCCGTAATTCCTCCATGGAGATTTCTGATCCAGTGATTTTCATAAATTGTTAAAACAGACTCAATAAGCATCCCTTCTCAATAAACCTGGATGATGTGATGAATGGTTGGACATGTCCAAAAGCCACATGCGATCCCTTTGTTCCTTGCAGTCCAGGGTTCCTTCTCAGAACGCATCATAAAGAGACATAAATTGATAATGTAGTCATTCTGTTCAGTGTGGGCCGTTATCTTCCCATCCTCATATTTGCTGGAGTTCGACGACAAACATTGGCTTCACCACAGCGCTCTTTCTCTCCCTCCCTCCTCCCTCCCTCTCTCTCTCTCTCTCTCCCTATCCTTCTCTCTCTCTCTCTCTCTCTCAAGTCCAGTCTATATGGTGGTTGGTTGGTTGTTGTTCTCCTCGGTGATTTGTCAGCACTGGAGGGTTTTTGAACCTTTTATGCACTCATCCATTATGTTTTGCCCCACGCCTGGGTTCACTGCTGCATTTCTTTGACAGAGAACAAACAGGGAAAAATTGCTCAAATGATGTCAGCGAGGCTCATGAGATCAGGCATGACATCTAAAACGCTGCTGTTGATCTTTTTTTTTTTTTTTTTCGACTTACTTTGCAGCTAAAAGTTGTCACATTGACTTAGTGGACCACGTGTGAGAAGAACATCTTCCTCTGTCAAATCCGGGTCCTTCCAGTCCAGTCCACTCCCTGGTGTCCCTGCTGCCTGGTGTCTTTTGACAAGGTGCAAAAGTAAAAACTATCCAGTTACTTAGGTAGAGGGAACATTGCAAGGTAGAAAGGCTTTATTCCCATCAGGGCCACCACGGCTAATGGAGCTGTAAAACACTCTGAAAGAAAAGTGACTTTGGAAACAAAACGCTGACCTCTGCAAATCTTAACTTCAGTGTTTTTACAGAAAAAAAAAGTCTCCCACTTGATGACAAACCACGTTTCACTCCATCTGATAATGAATTGGGTTGAGATCACACTTGTCGTCTGCCGCTGAATCTCGTTCACCATAATTAGTGTACATGAAATATCCGCCAGCCATCTCAATGCCTTCGAGGTTGCTGTTTTGTATTTCTGTACCATTCCTTCAATAATTACACTAATATTGTTGTGATTGATGCAAACAACAACCAAGTGACAGATGTTAGTGACTCTATTGTCTGTCTGAATGAGTTATCAGGGAGGTCTCAAGTGGATTTCTGTTGACAGAACCAGAAGTTACATTTTAAGAAACAGACATTCTTCAAGCTGTCAAATTACTGGATATTTGTGCTTAAGTTGATCCAACCCACAGATTTTCAGCTGTTTGACTCTGCACATAAAATCCAGTTTGTTCTTTTTATAGATGTCGAACACCTGAATCAGTGTGTCAACAGGCAGCAGATGGGGTCCACTCTCTGCGCAGCTCAGTGACATTTCAGGTGCGTCTGCAGATGCATCTCAGGGGTTTGTAGCTGAACACGAGCACCTGATTATGCAAGCATTCTTTCCCTGAATCAGCGACCCAATTTAAGATGAAAAGTGTCTGCTCTTTTAAAGCGTGGAGTTTGTGTATGGTGAAACGAGACAGTGCTGCTGGGGTTAGATGAGGCTGCTAGAAAAGATCCCTACCAGACATGTCCCATTAACACGACCCACCAGGAAGCGCCATGTCAGACGGGCTCATTACGGCCGGAGCCTCAGTTGATTTCAAGTGCCTTTAGATTTCCTGTGACAAGACATCTGGGCTGCACTGCTTGCTGTGAGTGATGACCCTGACACAGATAAGAAACTAAAAACAGACAGACGGATGTTTGGATGGAGTAAACTGCAGAAAAAAATGCTGTTGCTTCTTTCCCTGCCAACTCAGTCTAAATGTTCTCAGGAGGGATGCTCTGAAACGTCTGAGTGGTTGGACTGACAGCTAAAATAGAACATCTTGGTGCCAAAAAAAAATTTGCTCTGATATTTAAAAACGATTTATGGACGCGTGGATTTCAAGCATTTGATTTTCAGCACAGGCTTTGCATTAAAAAGTCTCACATAAGAAAGTATGAAAATTGACCCAATAAAATGTCACCACACTCTGTTATGACTTTGACAGGAGGCGCTGTTGAGATACTCGATGGAAGTTTGCCAAGATCCCTCTCCATCCAGTGCTGTGTGGCTGAATTAAACCACAGGGAGAAGCAACCTCAGGCGGGTCAAGCCCATTAGCTGCAGGCCACCCGGGACTCACAGCTGCCACCCCGCTTTCTGTCTCCAGCACGCAGCAGCAGTGGTAAAACGGCGGTAGTGCCACTAAGAATTAACTAAAAATCCAGTTTCCTCTAGGTCCTTTTACGACACTCCTTTATTTCTCCCCAGGGGTAGCTCCCCCTCTCTGGTAGATTACAAGAGAAGAGCAGTACGTGATCAGAAAGAAATGCAGAGCATTATCTGGAGACACACAGCAATGTTGAAAATGTCACCATATAAGCTGTGTTCTGACAATAAATCTTCCTGATCTTTTTTGTTAACCCTCATTTATCTCATAGCTGTATGGATCAAAAAGACTGGACACGGGGATTAAACCCTGAGTATGTTTGTTTTTTTTCTGGGATGCAATGAGCAGCACAGTCTCAGAGGGATGCTCTCTATCTCTGTTGTAATTATTGGCTAAAGAAATCGACTGACACTCTGCAAACTTGTTCCCTGTTGTCTCCATGCTTTTTTTTTCACTCCTTTCTTCTTCATTTATTTGTCTCCAGTTTGAAAAAAAAAAAAGTGTTCTTTGATCGCGTCCTGCTGTCTGTGTTACAGAACAGGAACAAATAACACACTGCCTGCAGGGTTTGTGTGTTTGTTGTTGAAAGGATACAAGTGAGGACATCAAGCAGCTGAAGATGATCTGAGAGAGGTTACTGATGGATGGAGATGGAAGTTTCAGAACCAGCAAATTAGTCGTTTTTCTAATTAAAGGTATTTTATGTCAGTTTTTTCTTATCTTATTCGTGAGGATTCAGGATAGCATAAATCAAAACTTTCAGGAAGCTTCAAGTACACAAGATGAGACAAAGCATGCACAAATGTGCCCACTTTGAAGTCAAAATGTGCATTAACCCTAACCCTAACCATAATCTTGACCCTAACCCTCGTGGGAACCAACCAACACGCACTAAAGTGCCCTTTTGAGCACCAAAATTCATCCAAAGTTCCTTCTTGAAAACCAAACATGCTAAAGTTCCCTCATGAGAGCCAAAACATGCACCAAAACACCCTCTCGGGTGCCAAAATGAGCATTAATCCTGACCCTAACCATAATCTTGACCCTAACCTTCTTGGGTCCCAAAATGCATGCTTGAGTTCCCTCTTAGAAGCCAAAAAGCACCAAAGTGCCCACTTGGGAGCCAAAACACGCATTAACCCTAACCCTGACCATAACATCAAACCTCACCCTCTTGGGATCTGAAAACACATGCTAAAGTGCTCTCCTGGTTGGCAAAAACATGCACTATATGTCCATTTTTTTTCTTTTCACCCCTGACCTTCAAAAAGTTTTTGCACAGTCAAAGTGATTTCTGGGAAATATTTCTACCTCAGGCAAATTCAAGGCCTGGAAGACAAATGATTGAATAAAACACACCATCAGCTAAAAAGTTACATTTCCCTCTGTATTCAAACATACATGGAGATGAAGGAAACCTGTGTGACAATGAGAGAGCAGACTAAACAGACATCAGTGATCTTTTAAAAGAAGTTCAAACAGATTTCACCAACACCGGGCAAGCTCTCATCTGATATTCCATTACTGACCCCAGAATATTAATTCAGCTCTCAAATTCAGCCTGTTCCTACCGAAGCACTCCTGTCTTGACCTAATGGCCCTAAAAATATCACACTCTCCTTTTGTGCTCGAGAGTAAAATTCTTTCCACACAGCTCCCATTTGGACAGCAGCCTTTAAAGAAAAGCAGCCTCAGCAGCCTTTAAACCGAGGCTGAGCTGCTGAAACTTGGCGACAGCACGTCCAGAGGCATTGCAGCAGCCCAGGCACAACAGAAAAGCATTAATTATGTTGTCTGCTTCTTTCAAAGCCGGGACAGGGCTGGTGTTAGAAGTGTTTTTTCAGCTCAACTGGAAAAAGGATATCCCTTTTGACTTGTTGTGTTTAAATAGATAAAATATGCCAAGAAGATAAGAAGAGGAAATGTTATGTGGATTGGTGTGTTGGGACTACTTTCTGTTTATTTCTGTGAGAGCCAGAGTCACCATCTTGACAGGTAGCATTGATTCAACACAGCTTTGTCGTCTTATTTCTTTTTATTTCCCAGAGAAATATGTGACAAAGTGCAGGTTGGGCCAGAACTAAACTCTCGGTTTCTTGTCAAGAACATCTCAAAATGTCAACTCAAACTCTCACTTAAGACCATCATCTTCAACTTCTCACATAAACTGTCGCATTCCCGGAAAACCAATAAATGTTAAAAGGATAAATGTCAACTGTTGACCTGGAAAAATGGGATGAAATGATTCAGGTTTGCTTGAGACGTTTGTTTTGTAAGGTTCGCTCATGTGGAGCATCATTCAATGCCGCTTATGTACGAGCTGTGATGTTATTCTCTTCTCTGATACCACACGAAATAAATCTGCAGTTGTGTTTCAACTCCAAACGACAATCTTTTCTCAGGGCAGCTGGACTAAAGAACACTCAGCTCTGTCTCCTTGAGAGAAAATTGTGAGTTGTAGAGCACGGCTTTAGAAATGAAGACAAAAAAAAAGAGGAGAAGCTGTCTGAAACTGGATGAAGGAAAATGTGGAAATCACTGTATTTTGTCATGTGAAGACGAAACAATAGGGCTTTATTAAAAAGCTATTCTGGGTTCATAATAAGCCAAGAAACACCCTGAAAGAGCAACTCAGGGCGGTTTATGAGAATCACAGTTTGTAGTATTGTTTCTCAGGGAAATATTCAGGCCATCAGAATAAAAAGCAGACTTTTCAGAAGAGTTCAAGTACCTCGCATGGGAGACCTCATCGGAACGATTTCGGCACTCTTGAACATGATTCAGGAGCTTGTGCAGAATGTGAATAAGCACACAAAGACTTCTGCAGCAGTTATTTGTCATTTATTTGGTTCTTGCGAAAGATTTTTGCTTTCATTTCTAAAAACCTTGACCGAACGAAAAAGAAAGTACGCCCACGAGCGCTTTTATTAAACACCCTGGCTTTCGGTGACACAACCTTGCTCTGCTCAAAACCTCAACCGAAACAAGAATGCAGACAGGAGGAATGAATTTTTTTTTTTTCCTGTGAAAGCACATTTTGAATCCTTTCCTTAATTATTCAGAGTGATTCCCAACAGTACCAGTAATTGAATATAAAATGACACTGGAGGGGTAATGAATGTTAACATGTTCTTTTCTGGCTAAAGTATCCCTTTAATGACAGAAAATGTGTGATGGTGACAAATCCTTGTGCATTAATGAGGCATTTTCATTCATTTTAATGTTCCTTAAATAGGAAACGTAATGGAAGTGGGGAAAGGGTGGAGGATGAAGTGAGCGCTGACCACAGAGGGGACCGGAGCGCTCCTTTGTGGTGTGCAGAAAAAAAAAATGTTCCTCTCTTGAGCTGCACACTCCATTTCACGGGCATCTGATTTATTATGACCGGCCTCACCAAACGGCTCTGCACGTTATACATTCATATTGTGAGGGATAATTGAAATGCCAAGCAGTTGTACTTACTCAGGAGAGACGTGCACGCTGTGGAAAATGACCATGTGTGCACGATTCTTGCCATTTAGATATGAAAGTTGTTGGAGTAGGAGTGTGCTGAAGATGAAATGTGGCTTCGAATGAGCTGGATTACAGCAAACAGCCAATCACTGAAGGCATCGAGCTTTGCATGCCAAGCAGAGAGAGCATGAGAGGCCAGACAGGCTGCCTCTGGCCCACACGGAGGCTACACATTGGGCGTCAGGGATGCTGGGAAACGGATCCACTTTCTGCCATGAAATAGTAATCCACTGCTCTTTCCTGACAGTGAGCAATAGTCTGGCAGCCAATGGGATTGTGTGTGTGGCTGCATGTGTGTTGAAGCTTGTGTGTACACCTATGTAAGACAATGAGAGAGAAATGGAAACGCAGCAGAACATAGACGTGTGAGAAACAGGCATGTTCACACGTGATTGAGTTAATATGTGCAACAGGGCTATCGGGTCATACTCATGAAACGTTCAAAGGCTCCCTGAAATAACTTCTGTTGGTTTTTTCAGTGTGGAGGTGCAGCTGTGGGGGTGGACAGTCCTTCTGTCCACGCTGTGTGTGCATCAGCGTAAACACTCACACTCCTGCTGATTAATGTTGGAGTGTGGAGCTGCAGAATCCTCCACGCACCGAGCAGCACGATCATTCAGAAGAGACTCCGGGACACGCTCGCAAGCAGCTGAGCGAGCAAACACTTTCTGTCTCATCTTAACCGAAAGTGTTTTTGCACCAAACCAATCAGACTTTACCGATTCGTGAGCCCGCTGTGAGGCAGGGGGAGGGGTGAGATGGGAAAGGATGTAATGGTGCACCAGTGGAGCACAGTTTGACTTGAGGGACAAGCTGAGGACCAGCGAGACCTCAAATGGTCGGATAAGTAGATTTCAGAGCTTCTGAAAACTTCTGCTAATGACATCTGTGAGCTCTGATGGTAACTAGAGCCAGGGATCAAGTGTCGCAATGACCACAAGATTGTTCCCTGTGTGCCGCTGCAGTACACCAGGACTGCTGTGGAATACATTAATGATGGAGGGAGAGATCTATCAGAAAGCTGCTTTACAACTGGTCATATCAAGCTTTCAAAAGAACAGAATCCATGATTAAAAAGTAGCCTCTTGAAATCCTTCATCCCTAAATCTGTCTCATTTCTTAATGCATCTTTGATCTGTTGGCACTGACATGAGTGTGATGTGAACGTGGTCGTCAATATGCTGCTGTGAATCTTTTGCATTTGTTTGTTTTTTAGCCCTTAATTACTCGAATTGTTCAGATTGTTCCTAAGGCAGGGTAAACTGCAAACTGATTTGCCCTTTGGGATTTAATAAAGTTGTCTGAATCTGAATAGTAGTGGGTGAAATAACTCCCTTGTGTGCACACATTATCTTCTGACAAGTTATCTTGTGCGCACAAGTTCATGAAGCAACAATAAAATTAAAAATAATCCTCTTGTGAGCACAATAACTTTTTCCTCATAAGAGTTACGCAAAAGTTATCTTGTGCCCAGAATATTATTAACTTGAGTGAACAAAATAATTATGTTGTGCTTGTAAGATCTTGTAAAATACATTTATTGTGGACAAAAGATAACGCAGTATGATTGTACTGGATGCAGAGGTCTTGTGGTTATTATCTTGTGCACACATAGTGCGATATGAAGAAAAAACAAGCTAGTTATCTTGTGTACACTGTTCAACTATCTTGTCCGTACAAGTTATCATCTTGTGTGCTGAAGTGATCTTTCGTCAAGGACTTATCTTAAGCACATAAGTTAATAAAGTAACAATAAAAGCAATAACTAAAGTATCAATCCTCTAACCGGATATTTTAGGTTACACAAGATAAACTAGTTCCTTCAAGTCTTGTAGACACACATTATTATTATCCACCTTTGGCAGAATATTCTTGTATCAACAAAATAATTATGTTGTGCTTCTAAGATCCTTGTGTTCACAGTCAGTTTGTTCTGGACATGTGACGAGTGGCATATTTCTACTAGATTATTGTCTCGTGTGCACAGGTTGTTATCTTGTTGGAAGCAAATCTGCCGGTGGCCATATTGGAAATGAGGTGGGCTTTGAGTCTCCACAGTAGCAGCCATAGGGCACCCGTCAGTCACCTGAGCTGAGCTGTTCCTCTGATTGGGCGAACTGGCATTCTTAATATTGTCCAAACTGCCAAGTTAGAATTAAATCACCCCCTGTACAATGTGTGCCATTAGCAAAATTAACGATTCAAACAGGAGCCATTTTTTGTACCATTGTATTTCTGTTGTTTATTTGGCTTGGTGATTTGTGACTTCCGATACTTCCCTACGGGCCAGACTCAAGCGGACACTCGTCGAACTGCAGATTCTAGCACTTGCACATTGTCTCATATTTTCAGACCTGAGGTTGCTACTTGCTAATAATAGGTGTGTGCATCACTTTTAAGCGCCCTCTGGAAACTCTTCCGTTGTGTTGCGATCTATTAGCAGCATATTTTTCTAATGTGTTGTGTTGTGGTCTTTGCAGTGTGTTTTCTAAACGCTGTGCAGGTGTTGTCAGATTGGTGAAGACGTTTTCTTGATGTGCATGTGTTTTGTCCTTTTGCATGTGTTCTCGTAAGCTGCCGTGCAGTGAGCTCTCAGGGCCACCGTACCGAAGTGTCCTTCTGTCAAAGACTTATCTCGAGCAAACAAGTTAATAAAGTAACAATAAATTCAATGATTAAAGAATCTGTTTTACAAAAAAAGTTATTATCTTGGTTAAACAAGATAGTACTTGTTACCACAAGTTACTATCATATGATGGGTGGGTACAAATTGTCTACCTTTGTGCAGAATATTGTTGTCTTGCGAGAACAAAATAATTATGTTGCTCTTCTAGATTTTGTGTGTTGTGGACACAAGATGTGCACACAGTAAAGTCACAAGAAAACAACTTGTTCCCATAAGATAATTACTTTTGCACAAGAAAATAAAGTAATGAACCAAAGTTTGCTTTTCTGTAGTAATTAATGACTTTGTCTTTTCTACCATAGTTTAAAGATTAACTTGAAGTACTGGTTGGAGATACTGAAAAAGGGGTTTCTTAGATGGCAATGTTTGTTTTTGAGTGTTGAGATGGTAGATGTTGGTTGGAAGAGATCACTGCAGCATGAGAAACAAGGACAAAACACTTTTTCAGAGTGTTTTTGAGGTTTCTCCTCTCTTTAGGCAAGACTGCTTTTAGTATGAAGCTCTGCTTACTGGAGGATTTAGTTAGGTCACAGTCATTGTCCTTGTCTGGGTTACATTTACATGCTTGAGATGTTTCAGGGGGAAAAAAATGAAGACTGAATTAAATAGGACTGATGAATACATGCAGCTCAAAAGAAAGAGAGTTTACATTTAGTTCCTGAGTATCTCATCATTTTGGATCTCTGCTCTGATGTTTGGTGCATCATAACAAAAAGACTGCATGGAGACACACTGCTTTAATCTCCATTATCTCAGTGATATACAGTTACACAGACGTTCGTCTGGAAGAAGAGGAAAATAAAAGGGTGTAACAATACCTGAGCTTATTTCAGGGGGATGAGGGTTCATGTTGGGGCTTGGAATTGAAATCCCTGCCGTAATATAATCTTGTTTGGTGTTCAAGTAGGAGCACAGCTCAGGCTGAGTGGCTTTCTCCCCTCTCTTCAAGTAGAAAGCAGACCAGCAGCTTTCTGCTGGGCTATCTAGATGTTCTCCTCTTTTATAGACTGTTTGTCACTGCGGGGAGTGGGCTGCTTTCTATGACTAATCCTGCTATAAACGGCTCTTGTGACATCCTCTATTTGGTTACATTTGTTGCTGCCTTGCTGAAATACAGCTGTAATAAATCATGGCACATGTGAATTAAGTATGCATCTTGTATGTAAATCCCAGTGAAACTATATTTAAATGCCTGGTTTTCTTATTCGGAGCACATAGGCGGTAAAGAATGAGGGGGTAGATACAGTTACAGAGCTTTAAAACACGTAGAAAGGTAGACAGGTAGTTTTAGAGGTTTAGTTTTCTGCTCGTAAGTTGTGATAAATGATGCCTGCAGTTATCTTCACCAGAGTCGGTCCTCCTGCTGCTGTGTGTTTGGAAAAATCGCAGGTTCAGCAGCATTCAGAAGCATTCAGCAGCAACTGTGCGGGATGACTGTGTGGGTGGAAATATGAAAGGCAGAAATCTAAATGTGTCTGACACAGCGTCAACAGAGCCTCTGTGGATCTCTCTGAGAACTCTGGGTAGACTGGCTGCAGGTATATGAGCATAATTCAGGGGTGCATGGAGCATTACAGACCGCTCTGGCAGAATCAAAGCCAGCAGCTTGGAAAAACAGATTGATTTAACATCAGAAGGTTTTAAAAATGACCCTTCAGTGTTAAATTAGCATTGTCCTTTAACAGCAGTCGAATGAAACCAGAACACCTTCAAAGTGAGTCGTTTCTTTTTTGCTTGCAGGGAACGCCACAAACAACTTAAGTGTTTAAAGGGTGAGTTATTTCCAACCAGGGTACTACAGCTGTGTTTTCCCCAAAAGGGGGAAAGCTCCATCCACAGCTCAGTTTCTCAGGGCTCGCTGGGACCACAAAAATAACATTCAATCAAAACCTTTGGTTCTGATGGCAGCCAAGAGAGTAAGAAGAGCTCTCTTTGTCGCCTCTCGCCTCCTCGCACCTTCGTCTGAAGGTTGACAGGCTGTAATGCAAAAGGCGTAGTGCTGCCACACAGCTTATCTCCAGGGTAGTCCACTAAAAGCTCAATTTCTACCTGATAAAAGCTGCACTGACGTGTTGTTACCTTAAGGGTTCAAACACAGAGAGTGAAAACACACTGAAGCAGGCATTCAAAATAATTCCTTTTAATCTAATCCAAATGTCATCATAGCGTGCGTCACATCCAAAGTGAAACACAACTTTATTCACCTCTCAGATCAACATATTTGTTTCCTACAGTTGTTTTTCCATCTCAGGCAACCTTTATCAGCCTCTCCAGCTGACATATGACTTTGTTGTTAAGCAATTACTCATCAGTGGGCACAAACCATCCTCGCAGGAGAGATGAATTGCTTAACATTCATGCAGGTCACATTCACGGCAATGATAAGCTTACACCCTCAGTTTCTCCCTGATAACATTCAGTCACTGAAGTCAGGAGATAAACGTGCAGTGTGTCTGCTCAGGCAGGTTAATTAACAATTTTGTGGCATTATAAACATAATAAAACCCTTAAACTGTTTTCAACTAATCCTCTCCTAGTTTTTTTTCATATTCTGCAGAAATTTACAATATCCTGAGACAAGAATACATGATGCCTCTTTGTCTATTATTTATGTCACAAAGAGTGTTCAAAATGTTGGATGTCAATTCAAAACACAGGTAACATTTCAAACTGTAAAGCTAACATGTTGACGTAATCCCTGAGGCATGTTCAGAAAATCACATGAGAACTAACGAGATCAACACAAGATTAGCTGAAATTATGACATCACCAATTGGTGACATCACAACCAGACCTTAAAAAGGGCAAAATTGTCATTTTGAAAAGAGGTTTTTATATTATTATTATTATTGTTGTCTGGTAACAGTGGAGGAGGCTTCCAGAATGCATGGTTCTGGGATGCTTTGAAGTTTAAAGCCCAATCTGAGAGACGCACAAGTCTTTTGAGCTGTAAAACATGTGAAGTTATAACCGAGGTGTTAGAAGGATGACATAAAGCTTCAAAATTAGCATAATAATCCATCTTTAAAGCTTATTGAATTAAACCCTGAAGCCAAGTACACACCCAGGAGTTTATTAGCAGCTTTTTGGACGTATTCTCTTGTTTATTTGATAATCTCTCTGTGTTGCACCCACAACTCAAGTTCTGTCTTCAAGAGTGCTTTATTTCTCACTTTACCGGTTATTGGTGCAGTGATAGAAATCAGCTCAGTCCTGGTTCTTTATGTGAAACATGCTGAAAATGGGCCTCATTTCACACTCTGACTTCTCCAACTCAACTCAAACATGCCAGCTTATTCACTGCTGTAAAGGCAGGCGATTGGCAGGGTGGAAACAGTGTGGAAAGGTGAAAAAGCAGCAGGGGTGTGTACAGCCCTGGGAGGGTGTCAAGAAAAGTTAATTCAGAAATTGTGGGAAGCTTCATATGGGGTGGACTGAGGCTGGTATTGCTGCATCAAGAGCAATATTTTTATTGAAAGAGGCTGCAACCAGGGGCGGCGTTATGGGCCATCCCAGGCCCACCCCCTTTTCAATCGACCCACTTTAGAAAGAAAACTGTTAAATTTTGTTTTGAGATGCTCTGTCTATAAATTGAGCAATCTTTTTAAGCCTGTTGAAAAAAAAGCAATTAAATGGTGTCATGGGACATTCAGCCATATGTTTTACAGGCAGGACAGGAGATTGATTTCCAGAAAGATTGTAGATTTTTTGGTCTTTTATTTCACCAAGGTTGATGTCCCGGCTCTAATAGCCTAATAAATGAAAAGCCATAGCAGTGCAGCCCACTGGTGATTTAGAGCGCTACTCTTTGGTCAGTACCATGGAGAGCGATCACAGGTAGATCTGTCCGATGCATAAAATCATTATAAAAATGCAATCAAATATTAAAGGAGCAAAAAGCAACCAAATCAGCTTTTTAACCACATAAAGTAACAGTAGCATATCGGTCATCCGTTTTTATTAATTTAAATAATAAAAACTGTAAAGACCCTAAATCTGAACAGAATTTCCCATTTCTGGCATTTCGAAGTGAGCTGAAAAGTTTCTTGAGGTAACCTGGGCTTCAATAACACGTCAGCAGTGCCATAAGTCGTCCACCGCTAAACCCCCCTGCCTTGATGCAGTTATTGATGGTAGAGGAGCCCAGGGCAAGTATTGAGTGAATAAAGAAACAGTTCTGAGAAGTTGGATTTTCTGTTCATTTTTTCTTCTTTTCAATCTTAAAATTATTGCTGTTAGCCCCCAAAATGTGAACACGGCTTTCGTCTAAATCTTCTGTGAATTAAAAAGGACCCGCACAGAACAGCATGGGTTTAAATAACATTTACTTGCTCACATCTCACACATACAGAGACAACCATGGCGGTACAGATGAGAAGATGGCAGATTAAATCAAATCAATTTAAGTGGATGACTGTGATGTACAGCTGCATCTCTTTGTCCATACACAACATGAGCAGTCTGCTGCAGCACCACTCTTTGTCACATCAACGGGCAGCAAAAAAAATAAAAATAAAAAACATGAGGAGCAGCAAATTCATTCAAAACACCGGACCAAAGGCAGGTATGATTAAGAAAACAAATAATTTGGACTGGGAAAAAAAAAAAAAACCTTTACTAATTACACAGCAAATAACACAGAAATGCTTAATTCAGAAGGAAGCCAACACAGGGCAGGATGATGTCACAGAAAACACTGGTAAGGCTCAAGTGTAGCTGCATTTCTGAGCAGAAGTCAGAGGTAATTGAGTTTTCACAATCAAACTGTCAACAGATAATGATTTAAAAAAAAAATGAAGAAGAAAAAGAAAAAACTGGACAGTTGTGTCACCTGCCACTAGCTTCCTTTAACCCCACACAGACTGAACTCCCACCACTGCTGTAAACTGAACACAGACTGTGCCCGTCGCTCTAGCTGCCGACTACCCGCCTAAAGAAGCAAACTCAACCCAGAGTCAAGCCTCTGTGCCTGAGGAGAGATGGTTAATGTTCCTGTATTCACCATCTGTTAGCAGCTAAAGAGACGACGGTGCACATCCACCACCCCATCCGATCAACTCAACAGTCCAGGTGTGGTGTCTGGACTCTCAGAAGACATTCAAGATTGATCTCTGAAAACTGAACTCAAACAAACACGGAAAATATTCAACAAATGAAAAACAGTGACACGAGACTGGACGACAGCACCTCATGGAAGTGAATAGTCTAGGATTGAGGATTGTGACCCGTGCCCTCCAAGTGCATCACTAGACAACCAGTGCAGAGAACGGACTCGGTTAACACTTCAGAGGGTGTGGCTTTAAAGACCGTTAACGTGGAACAGGTAAGTCGGGCAGAACTGCTGAAAAAAACTTCACCGTCAAAACGTTAAGACGCGTCCATGCAGCTGTCATTGGTGGATGGAAAGCTGCATGTTAAGCAATGAGAAGAGGCCTGAACCAAAGAGGAGTCCAACAGCTAAACCTGTGGAAAGAAGAGGGAGACAAAAAAACCCCACAAAAAACGACACATAACACAAACAACTGAACTTTTTACAGGAAATACAAAGGCTCAAAAAAACAACAGAGCCTTCAAAGTATAGCTTGTTTTTACACTAAGTTCTTTAGCCTGATATTGCAGACATCACTTAAGTAAGTCATCAAACAAATAGCAGCCTCAAGCTGCCACTAAAAAACTGGCCAAACTAGATGTAGCTCTGCGGACACCACACTCAACATTGGGATTAAAAAACGCTTAGAGAAAAGACTTCATTAGCTAATTAACCATTTTTTTCCTCACTGTACAAGTTTTTCAACAAGAGATTAAAAGTTTAAAAAAGGGAAAAATTAAAAACTTATTTTTACCAACACACTAAAAATCATATATATATATATACACACACACACACACACACTCACACAATAACAGAAAAAAACAACCACCAAGAATCTCCAAGGAGTAACACAACCATCCAAATAGCAACAGGCTGCACTCCCCAGCGCCCTCCAGGGGTCACTCACAGAAGTACACCGGAGACAAATCCAAAGACCAACCAGCTTAGAAAGTTCATTTGAGGAGGCCAAAGGAGATGCTTTTGTGTCCTGGCTGTTCATGGCTACTCGTATACGAGGAGGCGTTTAACTTTGACTAGAAAATACGCTTTCTTTTCAGGTAGGAGTCTGCGTAGTGGCCCCCGAGGCCCTGGGAGTGCTGGCCCACATAGCTGCCCTCAGGGCTCGGCTCTGGAGATGGGATCAGGCGGGAGAACACTCGCTTGTGGCTGCCAATCGGTGTCTGCAAGTAAAGAGCGGCTCATTGTCAAAGCAAAAAAATATGTTTATGTACACGTCTTTCAACAAGGCCGTCAAATTATTAATATTTAAATCACAATTAATTCTATGAAAAATACCTGTAAAAATATTGCTCGCTTATATTTAGGCGTAACAACAAAATTGCACATTACCTTCACAGTGTTCCCCAGACCTGGGGGGTAGTTGGCACTATGGCTAACAGGAGGCATTCCCACAGCCTGAGGGAGAAGAAGCAACTCTCAGTGACCCAGACCTCTTCAACAGAGGCTCATGCACTCACCGCTCTCCATTAATTATTGAACACGGGGTTATTCCTGGATCCTGACCCTTCACTCTAATCTCTTTCAAACACCGCCTTGATGTTTGCACACTGACAAGCAATCAATAGCTTGAAACAAAAACAGAAGGTAATTGGAGAAAGATATAAAAAAGTCTCGAAAAAAAGCAAAGCTTTGGGGCTCACCCTGTTGAGATGGGTGGCAGGGACACTGCTGTTGTTTGAGGCCTCGGGTCCAGAGCTGAAATAAGACATGGGCGGGCTGGGAGGGAAACCGAAGTGAGAAAACCGCTCACTGAACTCAGCTTGACGAGAAAGCTGCAGACAGGAAGAAAAAAAAGAGCGTGATCATTTTTCTGGGATTGAAGTGGAAACTCACTCACCCATGTCGTCATAAAGAGGAGAGGATACGCGTTTTGTAATCTTGACAGGTTTGCCTGAGCCGACTCTACATGTTCGCTCAACATTACCTGATGGCCAAATCCTGCCAATGCTCCCGAATCAATGTTCTCCTGCTGTTCATATGAGTGGGACATATTATCCTGAGGAGGAAAAAAGGATGAGTGATGGGTTTGTTGTTGTTTTAGCTCCCATTGTAGCAGCTTTTGCAGTAATGAGCAGACGGGCAGTTCCCCGTACTGTTGAATTAACAGAGTGATGTGAGGAAAAGCAGAGGACAAATGGAGTTTACCTGGTGGAGAGGAGGATATTCTAGGGTGCAGGAGTCCTGGTAGCGCAGGCTGTAGTTTGGCTGGATGCTCTGGTGCGTGTGCTGGTTGGACACATTACTGAGGGTTGGCCTCTTCCTGTAGGGGTGAGGTCTGCAGCTTCCTCCTGCGAAGAGGAGGGCAATTACATGTTACATTGATGTCTGAGCCGACTATTTAAGCTGATGCAGCAACTGAAGCAGACTCCGGCTGGGAACGCTGAAATCAAAAAAGTACAGAAAAATCATAATTAAAAATCAAAGCTCACCTGAGGGAAAGCCATTGTTGACGCTGAGAAAGGCACTCTGGGGATGGTTCACATCTTTCGGAGGATCACCGAGAATAGAGACCTTACAGAGAGAGGACAGCGGATTTATCTTTGCCAAAGGGAGAGGGGGAAAACTCATTTACATCCGGATACAAAGCTGGACAAAGTGAAATCAAAGGGAGTTATGTTATGGAACTGACTGCAGAGCTCACCCCTTGTGCTGTGAAGCCATCTGCTCCTATCATCCCCCCCATCAGAGGCAGGGAGATGCCCTGCAGGGTGGGAGAGGAAGTCTGTGGGAAGGTGCAAGCTGCTGTTGGAGACTCCTGCTCCCTTATCAGGGCTCTGCCAAGTGGCATCGGCTTTAGGGGGTTCAGGGGATCCGTCTGAAGGCCTAGACCACCTGTGGGGAGTGACACACAGGGCGGACTAAAATTTGAACTAATAAAATATAGTTTGGCGGCTGAGTTCATGCACATGAAACTAAATAACATGAAACACTTATTTTAAAGGAAGAGCCGCAATTTATTGGGAATTAGAGCCACAGATGTTTCACCAAGTCACACTCTGCATGTTATCACTGAGGTTAAAAAGGAACTACTGCTGGAGTTAACGGATGCCAAACCTTGGGGCAGGTCTCCGAGCAGATGTACTCCCTGCTGGACGGGCAGAGCAGCCAGAGGATTCTCCCCGATGAGTCCTGCCTGCTGGCCAAAGGAGAGAGGAGAGTTCAGTGTCATGAAAGGGTCACACAGTCTGGCTACAAAACGGCTCAACTGACTGAGAACCGAGGCTTACTCACCACGTTAGTTTATGCCCTCACAGAACAAGATTATTACACTTTTTGTGTGCAAACAAAAAAAGAAGTGCAACCACAATACTGCAGAGCAACACTCCAGAAGAACACTTCAAAAACACACAGAAATATACCTCACACTCATCTACAGAGCTTACCTACCAGGGCCCTACCTTTTTATAGCCAACCAAATAAAAAGAGCCAGATTCACTCACTCTGCTGTCTCGCAGACGGAGACGACAGAGCCAAACAAAAAACACCATTTTCACTCACACAAGGAACAAGAGGGTTCTCTTTATTGTGCAGCACCTGAGCCCACAGGAGATGATTTCCCAGAAAGGCTTGCTAATGGTCGAGATGGAAGGAGCAGGAGAGGATGAATCAAAAGAGGCTCAGCAGCTGAGGCTGCACACATGTGAGAAGGTGCTTGAAGAGGTGGACATACCTGATGGGCCTTGGCCTGGTTCTGAAGGAGCAGCTGGAGCAGGGCAGCGGAGAGGGCGGGGTTGGCCAGCAAGGGCATCGTAGGAGCGGCACCCAGGAGACCTGCACACAGGGAGAACATTAATATCCAGAAGAAATCCTGAATCATTTATCGACAGGTGCTCTGATCTGCTTACCTTGTTTGTTTCCCTGTGACAGTGGGTTGAGCAGCATCTTTAGAGTGGCCGGGTTATTGAGACCTGTCAGTATCTGCATGGCCGTGGGGTCAGGGAGAAGACCTTTACCTCTGTTCACAGCCTGGAAGGGAGAGGGATGGAGGAAAGTTAAACAAAAAATATTTTTTAAAGATCAATAAACCACCTGAGAGTGTGGTGCATGGATTTGACTGATGTACCATTGTTTGGGCAGCAATCAGAGCAGCCAGCATGCTTCTTCCAGGAGGGCCGGGGGCACAGAAGGACACCCTGATGTGCGTCCCACCCAGCAGCCTGCCATCAGTCAGCCGCTGCACCTCTTCGGCCATCTCAGCTGTAGCAAAATCCAACACCGCAAATCGCCGGAAACTTCCATCTTGTCCCTGAGCTAGCTGTGGAGAGGAAGAAAACCCCTCACGGTTAGCTACAGTTCTGAATTTTCAATAACACTCGAGGGATGATAAGCAACTGGTTGAATGAGACCTCCAGCTCACTGTATGTTGGGATTCTCTGAGAAACCACTGCACTGCAGCAGATTCACTGGAATCTGGAGACAAAGTTTTATAGCCCCCTGCATCAAGCATCATTACTCCACTAGATGGAAACTTTTAGAATAAACAGGCACTCACTTATTAGCCTCTTGAAATATATCAAAATAAATATTTATGCTTCAGTATTTTCTGGATGTAGGAAGAAAGCATCCACAAACAAGGATTGCTAAACTGACTAGTCGCTACATGTGGCCTCCGTGTTTATGATGTCACAGCCTTCTGCATCTCATAAAATAAGTCGTTGGTAGCTCGCCTGTTTCCTGTGAAGCATCACATGATCCTGAGACATCACTGCTTTTTGCTCAGGATTCTGAAAAACCCTGAAACCAGCAGAAAAAGGACCATTCTGTGTGTCATGCTCAAAGGGTATCCCCCTCACTCATTCCAGAAACAGCGGCTGAATGACACCACCTGGGGGAGTCAGGAGGTCGTCGCCATAGAAACCTGCAATGCTCACTACTATAGAAACTTTTAGTTGGCAGAATCTGGGGCAAAGGTCAAACGGTACTAATATGTAAAGCCGTAACATGGAATGATTCTTGCCATGCTTCAGTGTTCATGCCCCAAGTTTACAAAAGTACAATCTCCATCAGCATCAGGGAGCTGCAAATCAAAACACAGCTGCAAGAAGAAACCACAACAGAGGTCCAATGAGGAAGTGTAACCACGTTGAATGGCTTAAAATGAAATCCTTGATTTTTTCCACACAAACCTTGTTAATGATTTTATCAATTCAGCTTTCTTTGTTATAAAGCTACAAATGACTGACAAAATGAAATAAAATCAGCCCTTTATTGTGATCTTAACCACCATATAAAGTACATTTTGGGCTACTTTAAGACCTATAATGCTAATTTAGAGTTCACTATGGTTGGTTCTTTCTTGGAGGTCACACATCAAGTTTATGCTCAAAGTTAACGCTTATTTTCTTCTCATTTTCAGTACTTTAAGTGTCATTTACAAGATCCGATTTTAAATCTCAATCTGAAACACTTCATTTCAGCCACTGTTTCTTTAAAAGGAGATTTACATAATGGTCTCACATAGTGATCTTTGTTTTCTGTGCTATTAACTGCAGCTTCATCCGTGCAGCTCTTGGAGTCCAAGACAAATTTCCCTAAGGGGACAATAAAGTGAATCATATCGTATCTCATCTCGTTGAATTCTCAAGTGACTTTTAGAACGAGGCATTCAGAGCAGGCTGCAGCCCCTTCCTGCAATTACTCCAACATACGTTAATGTGACCCCCATTTTAAAGCCAATATCAAATAACTTAACGTTTCTTTTGAGGAAAAAAGAATTTGCACACCACCTCTTTAATGATGGCAGCCGTGTCACAGCCGTTTGTATTTTTATAAGAACTACATCAGGAGGAGGGTGTAAACTCTGGGAACCCAAGAGCAGCAGTGGAGAATATTGAAGGGATTCATTTTTCTTTAAGTATCCTTGAGCACAAAAATGATTTGAAAGTTAGAAGTTAAGTACAGCAACAAAACTGCAACTAACAGCTGTTTTCATCAAGTAATGTCCATCTGTGGAAGTACGTAGTTATGTCACCCACAGGCTTCTGAAAAAACAGGTGGATAAGGGGAACAATCTACTGGAAAGACAAACTCTGAATACAGAAAATATTAAAGATGTTTTTCGGATCTTTGCATGTAAACAAGCACAGTTTGAAGAGCACAAGACTGTTGTTTTTTCTGACAGTTGACCATAAAATAAAGCTCTAATAGGTTCAGATTCAATGTGCTTTGTTATTCATTATGCTTGGTGTTAGAACACTATCTGAGCGACTGATTGTTCCTGAGAATTTTCAGTGTTTGTGTGTGTGGTGACATTGACCTGGCAAAATACTGGCGCATGAGTGTCAGCCAGGGCATTACGGAGGTCCTGGGCCGTCAGCAGGCTCGGGGGCAGGCGATCCACACACAGGCATTTGGAGTGCAGCAGTGGGTAAGTCAAGGAGCCAACCTCGGTCCAGTGAACATACAACATGCGGGAGCCCAGCTGTTTTCCTAACAGCTCCGACTTGGCCCTGGCAGCAGAGTCCTTCTTCATGTACTCCACAAAGCCGTAGCCTTTGGAGTGGCCTGTAGAGGCGCTGTACACCAGGAAGCAGCGCTCCAAGTTACCGAAGGGTCGCACCAACTCCTCAAACTGCTGCTGAGTGAACGCGCAGGGCAGGTTGGCGATGCACAGAAGAGCGTCTGTTGGCTGCAGCTGCACGGATATCTCCCTGTCCCTGAGCACATGCTGGTGGAACTCTTTGATGGCACACTGCGCCTGTTCCCCATTGAGCAGTGTCACAAATGCTGAGGGTGCAGAGAAAGAGAGGGAGGAAGAGAGACAACAAAGACAATTTAGTGAAGTGAGGGAGTGAATCAGTGATTGTTAAGAGAAAACTCTTATGTTTCACAGCAGGGCTCAGGTGGTTGTGACACCATTTCTTTTTTAGCAGGTCTGATAAGAGGCAATGCTGATGGCACACTGACACATCACAGCAGCTTTAAACCATCCCATTAATGGGACCAATAATGGCTGAAAAATGAAAGCATTTTATCTGACTTTTTAAATCCTTTTGACACCCACTAATAGAATATCTACCAACATGACAAGACTGTTTGATATAAATGCGACTCTAGCACACCTGTCATTCCTGTAACAAATATCCTAACACCATCATCCATACTTTGAAAGAGAGGCAGAGGGATTGATGTATCTAAGTAGAAAATAAAATATAACTACATTTCAACCAAAAGCAAGTCTTAATGTGACTGGTTAAACAGGTGATACAAGAAAAGTTCTTAATTTATTCTGGCTCATGCAGTAAATTGTGTCCTTATCAGCTCTTTCTGGCTAAATAGGAGTCAAAGCACACTGAATTCATTAGTTGAAGCTGAAGTGTCTGGTTTTGTGGTCTGAATGTCTGGTCCCTTAAATAGATTATTCTGGAAGCTGATCTTTAAAGCATTGTGGGTAGACAATTGTTTCCCTGAATTAAAAAGCAGTTTATATCGCAGGGCAAACAAGGATGATCCAACACCCTTGGGATTATAAAAAAATTGTTTAATTGTTTGAGGTGCAGACAGGGGTTGCCTTGATGCATACCAATTTATGCTTTTGTGATGCGAGAGCATTTTCCTGAGTAAATATGCCTAATAGTCAACAAAACAAACTCAAGAATAGTCGATGACATCAATGTGTTTGTTCTTAATACACAAGAATACACATGGTATTAAAAAAACGTGTGCTAAATTAGATTTCCCTTGCCTGAAATCTGTCAGGTAAATTCTTTCTTCTTTCTTTAAGTTTGTAAAGACATTTTGAACAGGCTACATAACTCTTGCCAGTTTTTTGAACCCCAAACAAGTAATTTAATACTAAATCAGCTGCGCCCTAAATCTACTCCAGAGAGTTTTTCATGTGTCATATTTTTCAGTCAACTTCTAGTAATCAAATTTAACACTTATTCAATCGCGTTTGATTTGCAAACAACAACTAATGTCAAATAAGGTAGAATTCAGTAAGACCAACCTGTGCCTTTGTATTTGTCGACAAAACAGTACTTCAAGTCATAGTTGCCCAGCAGCTCATGGACCTCCTGTAAATAAAAAAAATGATTACATATGGACATCTTTTTTCATTGCTCAGTCATCACAATGTTAAATGGGATGTGGAAATTTATGTATTTCAAAAGTAACATCTTTTGTCTTCATTTCTAATAACCCTCGTTGATCTTAGCTAATTGGACAATTAACTAATTCATGCCGAGTGGGAAACAGGCAACAAGTTCACCTGTGGGGGGTTGGGAGTGAAATAGCTCACTCATTGTTGTAAGAGAAATTGTTCTGTGCTGCTTTTGACCAGTCACTACCGAATGGTGATGCTGTCTAGCATTTTCTGAAACGTTTTGTCCACACACCTTCCATCTTTTGTTATATTGCAACTCACATCTCGAATCCCCCTACACCCCCATGTGAACAATGGTACCGCCCGTAGGCCCACCGCTCCCCATGTGTCAGGCACGTTCCAAAAAAAACCGTGGCATCATGTGTAAATCACTGTCTGCATGACATAGCGAAACGCCAGTTGAAATGCTTAAAAAAATCCTTAACATATTCCCACTTTACATAATGCTGTCAAATCGGGGCAAAACTCGCCTTAATTTATGCCCCGATGCTTGCGAGATGAAAAAATTGTTAAGATACTAAAAAATGATGCTTACGAGGCCAGGCTCGCAGGTCATACAGGCCACAGATGACCATTATTGACAGTTAACTGACCAGCTGGAAGTTCACCATAGCGGTGTTTGTCGGGTGAAACAAAGCTTTTAATCCATATCAATGCTGTTTGGTATATGCTGCGACTTTTTTAACACCAGTCAAAAGACAGTTGTTGAAATATTCAACCACAATGTAAAACAAAGTTGAGCAAGCGAGCATGCTAAACCATTTGTAGCATGGCAGGCTACAGAGCTAGGCTAGAGTTAGCCTGACGATGCTGTCAATCAAACTCATCCAGCTCTCTGAAACTTTATAAAGGGTTGTTTTAGTCATACCTGATTGCTAACGTCGGATGGCAAGTTTTTAATTATAATTTTTCTACGGTTGTAAAACTCCCGGCGAGTTCTCTCCAAGCGGCTCTCTATCTCTTCGGGGCTCACTGATGTAAGGTCTTCATCGACCCTCCGCTGACACTCGCGTTCCGACGTTAAGTCCTCTTCGCTGGACTCGAGCTCGGGACGTCGGTGGCCTCCACGCATCCAGTTTTCGTGGTCTGCGGCGGTGTCGTAGTTTTCGTGGAGCGGACGAGGGGCAAAATTGAGCCCTGTGTCTGTGTTTTCATCTATGGTAGCAGAGCTAACAGACACCGCGGCCGCCATCACTCAGTTTGGTGGAAGTTTTATTGGTGTGAGAGGAGAGTCGGGTTTGAGCAGTTTAAACAATACACACATGGCCCCTGCGCCGCTTCTCATTGGACGAGAGGAGGACGCATCCTTAGACGACGTAACGTACGGCGAGGGCGGAGCCACGGCTGCTGTTTACACTCTGGTGTGAAACCAAAGTGTGAAGTTAGACAAATGACAAAATGAATGAATATGAGAATTTTTTTCCGCGACTATGAACGGACGGACTTTATACGCAGTTATCGTGTGAAGTATATTTCTTGTGTGGATCATACATTTAAGTTTGAGCTGTTAATATGGTTAGACTACAGGAAAACACATTTTGAATGAAAGAAACTCTACGATTACTATAATAATACGATAAATAAACAGTATTGATAATAAAAACAATACTGTTTTAAAGGCGAAAGTTAAAAGGATCCTTGCGTTTTAAATGTTAACAAATCTGTAATTCAACAAGTATACCTTCTTGTTTGTTTTCTATGATAGAATCAATTTTTTTAGACTTATTTTACAACCACTACAGTTAGGGTAGGGAATGCTGAGTTTTTTCTGGCTGTCAAAAGACAGAATTGATGGTTTTATTAATAAAAGTTAACAGCCAAAATTACATTTTACACAAGCAAACTCTAAAACATACTTAAATAACTGTGTGACTGTTGGCCTTTTTCAAGAAAAACTCAGACACGTCTGAGTTTAGCCACATACAATTTCTGTCAATATTCCACAAAAATGTCACTAAGTGTTTAAGTTACTTGGGAGTGCTATATCGGATGTTGTGGTGTTACATATATGATGTTTGGAAACACAAAGCTATAAATTTTGTAAAAATATTCAAAGGCTTTTTGAAAGGTGCAGATCTGTTTAAGTATTTATTTACACTTCACTGTCCTTGAGGCTTATAAAAATAAAACCCAAATAAAACACAGGATCAAAAAATCATTAATTTAGAAATATAAACTCAAAGTAAAGGAAAGTATTCTTTCAGGCACAGTTATACAGAAAACAGGAGCTTAGAAAATAAAAAGTTTATACCCAACCCTGGTTAATTCATCAGCCAAGAATCAAAGAGACTGAGTTTTTGTTAACACCATATATGATACAAAAGCACTTTTCTTGTGGCAAAAACCAACAGTGAAAGATGACTGTTTAATGGAGGCAGCTTGCAACCACATTTTGGCTGCCCTGAATTTATATATGATTGCTACTGCGGCAAAGTGATGACATGCTGACATGCATATCTGTCTGATCAGCAAATATGAGCCTGAGAGTTTGAGTTGGACTGCCAGCCATACTTTTCACGAACAGCCTCAAACTTCTGGATGAGACTTTTGAAGGATGGTCGTTCTGCAGGCTCTGCAGCCCAGCACTGCTCCATTATAATCTTCACCTGTTGACAACAGAAATACAAAAAACATCACTCATCACATTATGTGGAAAAAGTGATTTTATTCAAACTGCATGTAATTTTACCTCATGTGGGCATTCCTTCGGACAAGGCAATCTGCGCTGTTTTTCCAACAGTTTTATGAGAACCACTGCTGTCATCTGTTCCTGCATATCCTCCATCATTTCAAAGAATTTCTACAATCAAACAAAAAATATATATATATGTACTGTGCACTGAGACTGATATTTTTGTTTTTCTACTCGTCTCAGATTGATATTTGAAATTTCCACATACTGTTGGAGGGCTTTGACGGGGATCACAGCGGTTCATGATCTCATATAAAGTGACCCCAAAGGACCAAATGTCAGAAGAGAAAGAAAATTTACTTTCTTTCAGGCACTCAATGGCATACCTGTGCAGCACAAATATATAGTTCAGTGACAAAAGTCACGAAGCAAAGCATTTCATAATACCGTCTAATGCCGCATGAACTCACCAGAACACCGGGCTATCCCCATCCTCACGGACACGATAGTAGATCTCACCTTCTGGGATGTGTTTGGTCAAGCCAAAGTCTCCAATCTTTACCAAACTGTCATTTTCAACCAAGACATTTCGTGCAGCCAGGTCTCGATGGATGTATCTTTTAAAGTGCAAGTAGTCCATTCCCTTATGAGGAAACAGCAGAAACTCCTTCATCAGTGATATTCTCAACAGAATTAACATTTACAGAAAATCCTCAAAACTTTAAATCAGTTTCACAGTTGTTGCAGAAAACAGTTTGTGGAGTGATTATTTCGATTTATTTATTTGATTATTGAAAGATAACATTGGAGCATATCCGTGTTTGGTTATCTGCCCAAAGCATAAAGTAAACAATGTTATCAGGTGTATTGTCAAGTCAAGCAGAGATGCAGATGATACACACAAACTCTACTCACCTGACAGATCTGCTGGGCAAACATGAGGCACTGAGGCACACCAAGCTTACGTTTGGGAAGGTAATCTCGCAGACTCCCCAAAGGAAGGTACTCCATAATGAGCTGCACCACTTGTCCTCCTGTCAACAGAGAGAGCAAAATGCATTCAATCCTTAGATTTACACCACTCTTTGGAAGCAACAGTGGTCTAAGCAGTGGCTCGCAGCATGCTGTCTGTTGAAAGCCCAAAATATTGACATACAACAGAAGAAGAGCTGCACTCGGAATAGATTTTCAATATCTACAGAGGGACAGCAGGGAACAAGAACCCATTCTTGAATCACCCACTGAGTGCTGCAAGTTAGACGGGCATTGAGCAAGTGCTCATTTGCAGACAGTGTAAATGTCAATAAACATACAGAGAAAAGCAGGTGACAGCTGAGGACTCACCAAGCTCAGAGCAGCAGCCCTTGTACTTAACAATGTTGCTGTGATCGAGGGACTTCAGGATCTCAATCTCCTTCATCCAGCCATCAGGTACCTGGCCGTTTTCCTGTTTTAAAGCCTTGACTGCCACACGTTCTCCTGTCCCATCATTGGCAGGGTCATACAGGTACAGAGTCACCTTTCCAAAGTGCCCCTGAAGATAGAATGATGATATCAGTATTACTCTATAACATGTACAAAAAAGAGAAAGTGCTAGAGTACTAGCAATAATTATGTTGTTTATTCTCACCTCTCCTAAGACCCGCATCTTTTTCAGGTAGCGTTTATGGAAAACACTATGGTCCGGCGCAGGAAGAGTTTCACCTGGCGAAATGTCAGGATCTGAAATGCAATGAGATGGATTTAAAGAAAAACAAATCATGTTTAACTGTTGATGATCAAACCATTATTGTTTTGTCTTTAATATATCTATTTCTGTTCTTTTGATACCTTAAGTGTCTTTGAGTGTTTTGAAAAGCACTGTTTAAATAAAATTTACAATAGTGTTTGTGCAACAACCTACTTTTGATCATGATCTCTGTGAGCTTTCTGAGTACAGTGCGGAACGAAGGCCTCTCCACTGGCTCGTAGGACAAACACATGCGAATGAAGCTTGCCAGCTCTTGGGAGGACGGTACACCCAGTCGTCCCTTTTGCTTATAAAAGCGCTCTTTCTGTTTAAGTGAAACAGTTTCAATTGATTCAAACTTGGATGAACAAAACAGGTTGAATTTGTGTGCTTTTGGAAGAGAAATTCAGCACATACCTCAGACAATGAGCTGCCACTCATGGGGAGATCACCGTTGTTGCAGATTTCAAGCAGTGTGACACCAAAGCTCCACTGGTCTGAAGCAGTGCCAGTGACAGCACCACTGTCAACACACTCAGGAGCAATCCACGGGATACGCTCCAATCGCTCTGCAGTAAAATTGACATAAAATGACTGCAATCCAATTACAAAAACTTCTTCACCAAGGAAATATTCCCTTCATTAAGAATGCACATAAAATACTAGCAGCCCCAAAAGAGTTTAAAGATCATGAAGCAACATCTCTGCTCTTCATTGCCATGGTAGACCCAAAGGACTTAAAAGCAGTGTAAGAAGGGTTATGTATTCTACCTCAGACTACTGAAACATTTTGAGATTAAATGTCAGACAACAGGAAATAAGTCACCAGAAGTGGTCGAGTGAAAAGTTCCTGTTTCCTGTATCTGATTAAATTCAGGCCCAAAAGCACACAAAAGACATAAAAGACCCGAACAGCTACATTTGGAGGCTTTCTTATATAACTACAGACCTTCTCGTGTAAGGACACTCATGGTGATTCCTGGGTCACTCAACTTGACGAAAGGAGTAGTGCCTTCCTCGAGACCACGTCTTGCCACCAGAATGTTCTTGCTGCAGACGTTTCCATGAACAAGGCGTTTGGTCTCCTAAAATGATGAGGATGAAACTGGAGTCACTTTTTTAATTCAATATGTGTTAAAAGTCACTATAATACACTGAAATCATTCTGCCGTCCCATTGCTTGACTTAGCTTCACTCACTTTGAATATGACTTCACTGCATTATCATCCATCAAGCAGTACATTAACTTACGAGATAACTCAGGGCGGTGGCAAGTTGTTTTGCAACAATCAGTTTCCACTGAGGAGTCACTGATGCCTTTTCTTTGCGCAAGAAAACATCCAAAGGCCCGTACTCCACATATTCCTCCACCATGATGACTGCAAAGAAAAGGCAAATCAGAGAGTTTGTGTGTCCAGTGGTGCTAAAAGTGAAATGTAAACAGACAGCATCCCTTCTGAAACAAACATGGGTAAATGTGGTTTTGGATTTGTTCTGTGGTTCCCTTGGTGCCGCAGACATAAATAAAACAGTGAACACTTTTAGTGAGAGGAAAATAGAAGAGTAACCTAAGTGTGCTTACTTTCAGATCCTCTGACTGACACACCATGAACAAACACCAGGTGACTGTGGGACACCTGGCTCATGAGACTTGCAGTTTCAAAGAAAGCCTGCAACATGAATAAACAGAAAACAACATCTATCAGATCCATGAGTGTCGAGATATATTTCTATCTGATTAAGTTCAAGATGACACCATCATCTTTGTTGCTATTAAAGAACTTACAAACGCAATATCTCTATGGCTCTGATCTAGGATCTTCAGCACCACTTGTATCCCTTTTTGGTGAGCAGAGTTGTTGTTGAACTCATCCTCCTCCTCCTCATCGTCTCGTCCTTCTTGCACCATCAGACGTCCTGAGTAGATGTTAGTTCTGGTCCCTCGGCCCAAATGCTGTTGCTGTGCACGAACACAAAGCAGAAGACCAGCGTGAGAACAAAATGATAATCAGTTAGAGCAGCTCAGGTCGTCAAGTAGGTCTCATTACCTGTGCGAAGTCTCCTTCCTTGATCTGATGGAAGCGCAGCTCTGTCACGCTCAGGGGTAAGGAGCTGCTGTGACCACGGTGATCGATACCTTCTCTCAGCACTAAGAGGTTGGAACACTCTAAATCACAGAGACAACACATGTAAACACTTCAATATTTCAATATAAAGCCATTAAAACATGTTCGGTATAAAAAAATCAGCTAAATATGAACCTGCTTGTCTTGGAAAACAGCATTTCTTGACTGTAAAGCTGTCCGAACCAGACTTCAGCACAAGGGTTTTGAGGCTCTCTGTGAGCTCCTTCAAACTGGAGAATTCTCTGTCCCAGCCCTCCAAACAGAACATCGAACCCTTGAGCTGAATCCGAAACTGCTTCAGGCTTGGCGTAGATCCATTCTATGATCCAAAAGTAAAGTAAAACAAACAGTGTCAGAAAATGTTTCACATTGCTGCAGTGAAACAGTCCCCAGAAAAAAAGCATGGGTTTTATTTACCTCATTTTTGTTCAGGACAGCCAGGATGATGCGCCGAAAGTCGAGAGCACTCCAGCGTACAAGGAAAACACCCTCCTCTGCTGCCTCCTTTTTCAGCTTCTGCAGCACGAAATCATCGCTGGAAACAAACCAGAGTTGTGACGTAACAACACCCCTCGTTCCTTTGTAGCCTGTATGTGCATGTGTAAGAGAAGAGAACTCACTGCAGAGGTCCGTGCAGTCCATTCGCTTCACTCAGCACCACCCTTGGGGGAGCCACTTCATGACAAAGATAGTGGTGGGCGTCTGCAGTCAGCCGGTAGTATCCATCTAGGAGAGAGATGAAGGAACGGGCCTCTTGGCTGGAGTTCATCTGAACCTCCTACATACACAGAAACACCGCTAGCTTACAATCAGAGCTTCCACCAACAGACACATACACATTTAAAACATAAAATGTGCCCTTAGCATACCAAAACTAAAAGCTTCTGCACTGATTAACATGTAGAATGTGAAAAAAATGAAAATATGTGCATACATGCATACTGTGTAGTATAATGAGGCACTTTAAAGACGATGGAATGACTGATGTACAGTGTATCAATTATCCTAATCCGTCAAAAGCACATTAACCAATCGAATTAATGCACTGCAGCTTTTACATGAAGGGATAAACGAGCACTCTCACCAAGCAGTGGTTGTCCTGAGTGCTAATGCACACATTAGCTCCAGCGATGGCTATGTGAGTTATTTCTGGGAAGTCGCAAAAAAACGTTAATTTATTGGAAGAGTTTGCATTCTGTTGGCTGGACGTTTGATTCTTTTTCCTCGCGTAGTCTGCACAGTCATTCCGGAGGTAGGAGTTTGCCTGGGCCTAGGTAGAAATACAGAACGGACAAAATCACTGCATGCAAAAATACAAAGCATGCCACAAAGTTAGACCATCACAAGATTCAAATAGCTTTTTGACAAACCTTCTGACCAGACACCTTCCTCCACTGTATCCCCTTGGTGCCAGAGACCCTTATTTCATGTGTGATGGGAGCGGTGAAGTTGTCTTTTGCTGTTCCCTGCGCATGGGTTGTGATGGAGTAAGAGCTACTTCCATCCCCTTCCTTTCTCAGTTCCAGGCTGCATACAGGGAATGTCTCAGTGCCAAATTGCGGGGCCAAGTGTTCAAGTGTGGAGATGTACTTGTACATGATCTTTTGGGCACCCAACAAGCCCTTTGCCACAGTGTGCTGCTGGAATTTCTGCACAAAATCAGCAAACACTCGACGGATCCTGAATTTTGTCAAGAAGTTGTCTTTGGAAATGTGTTTTGCAAAAGATTTTGGAATGCAGCGCAGAAAGCTGTAAAAAATAAAAACAAAAAAAGGTAAATAATGTAAACCCCAAGGCGAGTAGTTTGGTTAAATCAAGTGAAGCTCTGATGATCCAGAGATGCTGTAATGTAACTCTAAAAATGGGCAAGTTAAATCAATAACTTTTTTTTATAATTTTTTGGTTTGGCTTTCCAGACAATTAAGCAAAAAAAAGCTTCAAAACCCACACACAGATGCACATACCTGTCTTTTTGGACAACCTCTTGAAGACTACAGTCTGCGTGTATCGCCTGATGCGAGAGGTGAAGTACAGCCATCCCCAAACTCTCATTTTTGAAGCGACATAATTCTTCCTCTGACATAGCATCCTCCATCGGGACTGCTTCATTCACAAATTCATGTTTAGCCTTTTGAAAACACAAGAGGCAGATAGGTTCAGTAAGTAACTCTTGTCTGCATTCAATTAATACGGTCATGATATCATTCATAAGTATAAACCAAACCTGGGAGAATAAGTACTCCAAGGACGTCATATCAAAGAGTGGAGAACCCCCCTGAACTGTTCCAGCTCTGAGGATGTAGCGAGATACAGTTGGTTCCTTCTCGGTCATTCCGTGCCAGTTACAGAAGTAAAACCTTGGAAGAGGGAAAAGAGAAAATGAAAGTGGAAATGTGCAGTAAGGTCCATCTGCATAAGAGGAGTAAACATGAAACATTACTCAATATTTAAACGACAAACATTTTTCTTTCTCAGCTGCTTCAGTGGGTGTTGCATTACTTTTTTTTCCACCATTATGTTGTTAATAGACAAAACACTACAACAAACAGTGTAAGAAAAACACAGACTCACCTCATACAAAAGTGAAGTACAAGGCTGGTGTTGTCGTCCGGACTGAAAACATGGTTCGGACTGTACCAGGAGCATGTTTGTGTATCGTACAAAGCAAATAGCACATGGCACAGAGGAGTTATCCCTGTGGAATATGCATTGAGGTTACACACATGCCATTAGTGGGCATATTTACCACATGGATATAACCTGAATGCTTTCATTGGTCCATTGGTCAAGGTTGTCAGTCTTACCAACGGCCTCGGCAGCTGAAATGCACAGGTCCTCTGCTGTGACTTCTCCACTGGTGTGGGACAGATATTTTTCCCCATCCTTCGTCCAGAAGAGTAATACATGGATGCCCTGACCTTGAGGGGGTTCACTTAGGCTGAGATGTGCCCTTTGTCTTGAACGCTTGGACCACCCACCCCGAGACATGGTGTGAATAGCCAGATAACTGACACGCAGAAGAAAAAAAGGAAGACTTTACTGCAAAACATAATCTATGGCTGTTGTTCAGCTATTGCATTGGGAAACACATTGTCAACTAAAAAATAAATCAATATTCAAAAGTGACTTTTACAGAACCATATTTTGCTTTGCCAGATATAAATGAATATAATAGTTAGAAAACAAAAATAAAATGATATAAAAGACATTAATAACATAAATTTAGCAGCATGTTATCAAGTTTTTAATCAAATTATATAAAAACAGCGGACTTCCGGGGTTGGCAGTCTTATTTGATGTTTACATCGACTGCACTCCTCACATTCAAATACAGCCCTACAGATACTTTAAACGAGTATTAAATATTTATTAAAAGCGTGTCGAGTGACCAAAAACATGAGCCTTACACAATTCGTTGTGAACCGGATGCCAAACAAATATGAAGACTATTAAAATCATTTCAAATCATGAATAATAAAAAAAAGGTATTTTACCGTTTATCGGTGAGCTCTCTAAGTCACAACATGAAAAATGGGAAACGCGATGATTTCATGTCGTTCCTCTTTTCATTATGTACGTAGCGTACTTCCCCTTCAGACAGACGTTCGTCTTCTTTCGGACTATCAGAGAAACGATTAACAGGACCCGACAGCTACAGCGGCAACATGGTCGGTAACTCCCTCCTGGCGTACGCACGTACACAGAGGCACGCAAGAGGGGCCGACCCTTTCAGAATAAAAGTCAACCATGGGAAAGAAAAGACAATGTAACCGCTGAATGTTAGTAAGATAAAAAAAATCGGGTTATTTTAATGCAAATAACTGCTCAAAAGTGATTGTGAAAATTTTCTTCTCTAAATGTCAGCCCTTGATTCTAGCATTAGTAGGCATCACCACTGACAGTCAATTACTTTTACGGAATTCGATCATCAGTTGCTGGATCCTACTTTCACATGAATCAAACTAAGAACTTTTCACCTTCATCGTGCACAGGTCGCGATGCTTTATATACTCGTGGCTTACTTTATATAAAATCCTTGCTGTAAAGTTGGGTCACTGAATTTATAATAGTCTTTGTGGCAGAAACAATTGAGGTTTCCACCACAAATAAGTTAGTTTTATGACAGCCATCGTGTCGCTGATTCATAAAGAAGAAGCGCCTACACTTTTGAATGAAAAGGTCTATCTAGTGTTCATCTTGACACGTGGGGCTGTTGTTCATCACTTTCCTCTGTAATGTAGACATATGAAAGGTACTGTGGACAGCTAACACTCAGACAGGTGATATAAAATCGAAATTCGTGCCAGTATTACATTTTTATGAGCCCTTAGGCTTTTTGTCGAGTAATTCTTACTAATCCGTCTCTAGCAGGATAGTCAACTTCACATCTGAATGAGCAGTGTATCTCCTCATTATTTATTTCTTCAAAATCTACTGTTAAATCAAGCTCCTTTTAGACTACTTTCAAAATAAAAGCATCAAAAGTGAAACTATTTGCTTCAACCACACCTATCAAGCCTTCTCCTGTGGATTTCCTTTTTCAAGTCTGACCACCTCGTGGGTGCTTAAAGGAATTACTGTGAGGGCCTGCATACTTTAGGGGTTGATTTTTAATTTTGGTTTTAGATTTTGTAACATGCAGGAAAACAGTCTGTGTTGTGGAAGATGTAGGACACAGGAGCTAAGGTCCAGTCTCTGGAACCCACCGGCTTTGACTCCTTCACAAACCTCAGCTGTATGTGAGCTGTTGTTGTAATCTAAAGACGATGACAGCAAGGTTTCGTTAGCCACCAGTACACAGGCCACCACTTACTTTTCCATGTAATGAGAACCAGGCAGCGCCATCATGTTAAAGGCCGTTACTTCATCCATGCTGGTTACAGTTCAGTACAGTGATTTTCCTTTTCAAAGAGCTTTATGAGGTTTTTGTTTTTCTTAAAATAAATTAGGATCAGAACTTCAATCTTATCCAACAATGACCAAAATTTGACTTTTTTCCACTCATGGGAAAATTTTTGGTTGTTTGTATTTCTTCATACGACTCACAAACCCCTTGAGCAATGTTAACCCTGGGATGCAGCTTTGGTCCCCTTGTTAATCTGTCGAAAACAACTTGTTTTTTCCCCTTTGCATAACTTTTGAACGACTCATAGAAAAAACTCAACAGGCTATCTCATCTCATGCTGAATACCTCGGCAAAAAAAAATCCATTCTGACTTTTATTTCATCCATTTTTCTTTCAGGTTTCACTTCTAGTTAAAATGTAAATTCAGAGTTGTCCATACTCAGTCTGCAGTCTGAATTATATTTTTAACGACCCTGCTTCATTATTAATCCCATGCATAGATGCACTTGCTCCTGATCAACGATTCTTTTCTTGTGACTCTCATTTCTGACCTCTAAACATTGATTTGTGAAACATGACACCTCCACCTTGAGTTCATTGACATAAACACAGCACCCTGTTCTTGAGCAGCTGGATACAATTCAATCTTTAGTTGAGCAGATTTGTAGAAAAAGTCATCGGTTGTGGAGAAATAACCAAGTTAACACATTGGTTACTAATAGCACTGAAAGGCCAACAAAAATCTTTTATCCCTAAACAGTAAAAAGGGGAAAATTATACTTTTAACCAAAAATGTATAGATATTTTTCAACTACAACACAAATGAAGACTGAAGGCATGCGTTCACATAACCTTCCACACAATTTAACAGGTGTATACAAATAAATGAAGAATACAGCTTCTGTGATGTTGCAAAAAGTAAAACACCTTAAAACACAAGCAGATCTTTCAACTCAATCAGCAGTTAATGATGGAGAATATTTGTGCAGTTAGGTAAATGCTAAACCTCTAAGCCTCAGCTAAATACTCAGGAGAAGATGCTTCGTTGTTCCTTGCTTGGCAAATACAATGACTAAGTACATTTTCAGAAGCAACGAATCACATGATCAGTGGTGGTCATTCCTTCTTTGTTTCTTCCTGCTCTTGCTTCACCTCCTCGTAAGTAGCATCGTCCTCTTTTTCATCCCCATCGTCCGTCCTGGAGTTTGGGACCCAGAGGCCAGAGTCTATACACCTCTTCATATGAGTCTTTGCCTCCTGTACGGTGTTAAAAGAGAGAGAGAGAAATACAAAGAGGAATCATATAGCCAAATTACAACTTGCTGTAGACTTTCATTTCAGGTCTTAATAAAGAAACTTACAGTGGGGTCCATTTTACTAATAACATCTTGTAACATTCCAATGTCCTTATCATCGAAGCATTTCTGCATCTCCTGCAATAAGAGCACATTGAGTGAGGCATTTTAAACTAACAAAGACATGAAAGAAAAAGCCTCAGGGCTGTAACGAATGAAAGACTTACTGGAGGGAGGCTCTCATACACATCCACGGGGTCCAGCCCTCCAGGCCCTAAACGCTTCTGTCGCTCCTCTTCTTCATATTCTTTCATGGCCTTTTCTATGCGGATCTTCGCTCTGCCTCGAACCCGCTCCTTGAATGATTCCAGCTCATCGTTGAAGGCATCCTGATACTGCTGATCTGCTGTCTGTGAGGGGACACATCATGAGCCAGGGTTAAATTTTCACAATAATCTTTTAAGGTGGTTCTGTTTTTATGTTTGTTTGCTACGTGAAGTAAAACTGAATTCTAGAACCAGTGAAACATGCCAGCTTTAACCATCAGTGATCAACACTGTGGGGAGAGCCCAAGTGGGATAGAAATATGAAAGATCAAAAATACTGTATTTAAGATGGTGTTCAACCATCTTGTGTGTGATTTGACTAAAAAATTTAAATACAAGTTTGGTAGGCGCAAAAAGGTAAAGCTGAACACTAACAAGGACAAGATAAAGAGGAGGTGGTCACAAGCCATGAATGAAAAGCAGGCTGGGGATTTCCTGAATATAGAGTGAGAGAACACCACCTCATCTTTATTAGCACACAACCTCAGATCTCCATCCTCTGAATATTCCCCTGAAATGGTACAAAGTAATCTTATTACATTGTGTGTGATTCAAACATGGTTAATTTACCTTAATCTTGGCAAAAAATTGCCGAAAGCAACCTCGTGGGTCCACCTTGAGACTCTTTGCCAACTCAAGAATGAACTGCATGACGATGGTCTGATGAGCCACCTGCTCCATCAACGCATGTTTCTACAAATAAAAAAGAGGAAATGTTAAGAACTTGTACACAACTGCGAAATTTAACAGCTTTGACTCTACAAGAAATTGTGGTAAATATGGAGGATCATAAAGTTATATTCTACAACAGTAACAGTACCGTTATCTAAACTGTCAATATACTGTGTGTAATATAAGGAATACAAGTGAATTAAGACTAAAGTGTTAATTCTCATTCTGTTTTGTGTTGTTTACCTCCTCAACCTCAAGGTCAATACACATGATGACCAGGTAGTTTGCGGTCTCTTCACATACTAGATGAGAGTTGTCAGAGAGGTACTTCTGGCTGTCATCCCAACGTCGCAACATGCCTGCAGATCAGATAGCAATGATGAAAAAATACAGATCAACAAACACTATCACTTCATAACATCCAGTAAATAACCATGATGAATGACTGAGTTATTCTTACCAAAGTGTTTAATCTCCTTCTCATATTTCTCCACAAATGTTTTATGCTTTTGCTCCTTCTGTTCTTCAGTTTCTTCCAGGTTCTCAGGGGCTTTATTGACAATGCTCTATAAAGGACAGAGAGTTGCAAAACATTTACACAGAATACAACCCATTTAATAACTTTTTCTTCCAGTCAATGTTATCAAGTGGACATCTGTAACTACCTCACCTTGCTAAATCCATCCTTGCTGAGGGTGTCAACATTCCAAGGCATCTTCTTCTCTTCCCGCTTGTGTTCCTCTGTCTTCTTCTCCCACTCTCGTTCCTCTTTTTTCAGCTTTTTCTCCTCAGCCTGGGCTTTGCTTAGTTCTGCTTTGGCATCATCCGTGTTGGAAATACTCAGTTGTTTTACCCTCTTCTGTACATCTGCCAGCTTACGCCGGGTTTCACAGAGGGTCTTGTCCATCTCTTCACCTTTTTTCTGAAAGTCTTCCATCCGCTCCACACGAGCCTGGAGTACAAATACTGTAACATCAGTAATAATCACAGACACAATGACATGTCTACCACAGTTTTGCAGTTCTGCCAACACAACGAATATTGATATTTGACATCACAGATCTTAGAAAAGCCCTGTCTCACAATATCGTACAGTAGTTTCCATCCAAACAAAAATATCGATCAAATTAAAGTTAAATGTTATATTAAAAGTACCTAATTTGACAGTTAGCAATTGCAAACAGCACCTGAAGACATAAGCAGCTATCGGTAGTGATTTAGATGCAACTTAAACAACCGTTTAAAATCTGTACCTGGTGTCTCCATCTGAAGAGGCTAGGTGTGTCGATGTTAGGGTGGGTGTCATCTTCGTCATCTGACACCTCAATATGGTCCCAAACACTGTAATCTATCCTGGACATTGTGCCAGCAAGAACCCCAACAACGCGAGCGCCGTTAGCTTGGTGTATGACTCGGCTAACTTAGTGGGCTAAACGAAGCCAACCCGTTTCCTCTATTATAAACACATTCAAGTCAAGAACGTTGCACTTTCTATGGATGTGTTTTTGCGCTGAAGTTGCAGACTTGAAATGTTTGACGAAAATAAACGAGGCTTACACACCCAGAAAGGACTAGCGTGAAACTGCTACAGAATTCTAGAAAGAACTGCTGCTGCAAATTTCCGTTTGACGTCAGCGCGTAGCTGCGTCACCCATACGTACGTTACGGCACCGGATGGAGAAAACTAATAATAATAATAATAATAATAATAATAATAATAATAATAATAATAATAATAATAATAAACTTTTTACATCTGCATTTAAATGTGCACATGCCATGACAACGAGTTTCGTTAATCCATTTAGAACAGTAAAACTCTGTTTTTCCAGTAATTTATTCTTAACCAAAATTTTATGTCTGGAAAAAAAGAACAATCACACATTTTCAGAAAAGAGAAGGTTTAATTCTACATTTTTGGAAGTTCACCTTTAATCTTCGGACCGTGACATAAACAACGTCAAGGCAAACATAAGTTGCTCTCCACATATTTCACTTAATATTTAAGCAGAGATAATACTAAATTGCTGTACATGGTATTATCATTTTTCGTTAATTACAACTTCCTATGTCTAGTGCAAGTTATTCATAAATATCTCTTAGGGTGTTAAAGGGAGGAATAATCAGTTAGGGGAATAATAATTTAAAAAAAAAAACCTCATGGTTGTGCGGTACCTTCTACCAAGACAATGTGGGTTTTAATTGCTCAGTGACATGCTCAGACACGTGCTACATGTTTGATAAGAGGGACCTGATGATAACAAATAACACTTCAGAGTTCAAGGAACCTCCCTTAGTTAAACATCATATTTCACAAACTTTACATCAGAGCCCGTTTTCGACATCATATTGACGAAATATCTCTGTCGGTAGCTCCTCTGACGCATCCTCTCAGTCATGTGTTGCTCTTGCTCTCAGAGGGTTTGGAGTCCCTAAATCCGGAGCAGCAGATGGAGTTTCCGACATGTGTCTCACAGCAGCGCCGCATCTGCCTGATGACATCCTCACACATACTCTCTATGTATTTGTTAGCTGTAGAAAAAGAACCGCATTAGCTTGTTGCTTGACTCAATTTCGCTTTAACAAGATTAAAAGGCACCTATGTGAGGGTTTGTGTACCTTGTAAACACGTCTGAATTGCACATGCTTGTTTTTGACACGGGTCTTTCTGTGGCATACCTGAAACAAAACATATGTGTACAACGTTGAAAAGATGTTCTCAAGGGGTTAGCAGACACACATCAGGTACCGAAACGGAAAAGTACATGAAACGAAACCTGACCTTTAAATTAAAATGTCAGGGGAGCAGAGGAGGGCTAGGTAAGATCGTCATAAGAGGATAACTGATAACGCTACTTCCTTAGCATCAGGCAGTGTTTTGATCACGTGACATCCTGACAGCGAATCAAATGATCAAATAATCCTGCTCCAGTTGCAACAGCGACATCCAGTGGGTGCACGTCATTGTGTAACGGTCAGATGGTAAATTCCACTCACAGCAGGCTCAAGACAAGGAGAACAAAAGCTTATTTAGTTAATAGAAGAAAATATGTGGAGCAATCTTTTTTCCACTTTATTCATAAAGACAGGCAGTTGAGAAACTTGATATTTACAACAATGACCTGTTGATCCTAAACAGTCTGTATTAAAATAGCAGTATATATTAATATGTTAATATAATAAAAACTTTATAAAGGCTGGCTACGTTTGTACGTTTTACATGATGATTTGGTTAATACAAAAGTTAGTCCCACAAAAATATAAATTAGATAGGGTTTCAAAGGAAAGGCATACAACGTTGACATCCACCTTTGATCTCTCTCACAGACCACATTCAAGTTAAAACATAGATGAGTATCACACCTACTACTTAGAGCTTCAATTTTAAGGAGATTTATTTATGCCTTGCACTTTTTTATACTTTCTATCCTTCATAAATATTGTTTGAGCCATGAATGCACAGTCATCTGTGTCCTCTCAGCTGGAGCATTAAAGTCTCCGTGGTCGAACTGATTATCCAATATGGTCATCAGGTTCCCTCTCAAGAGCTCCTTTTTCAAACACCTGAGTAAAAGCAAAAGAAGATGCTGATTAATGTACACTGTATGGAGACAATGAGAGCATGTGCACTTCATTTTTCAGTGCTACCTTTGGTCATAGCCTTGATGATGAACTGTTTGCTCTTCTTCTCCAGCCTGTTGGAGGCAGTACAGGTGTAGGTCCCTGGGTTCAGTGAGGAGGAGGTCAGAACTGCTTCATTCTCTGTACTTCCCTGTACGGGATGGGGGAACTGCCAGCTGTACACAGGTGCAGGATTTCCTGTGGCAGTGCAGTTCAAGGTCAATTCAGTCCCCTCTATAAGGTCCAAAACTTCTGACTCAGGACTGAGGAATGCTGGAGAAACTACAACAAAAAATCTCAGGTATTACATGTTTAACATGACCAAACAACATGAGAGCTCCTGATAAAATCTTTATCTGTTATACTTACAGTATACAGATGCATTCAGAGGCTCTGAGGTCACAGTGGGAGGTGGTTTTGGTCCTTCTGGTCCAAGTTCCAGTTCAGCCACACATCTGTACTGGACTCCATTCTCATCTTTTGTAGGAGTGATCAAGAGGATGGAAGACACTTGGACAGGTGAGGAAGATGTGAGGTCAGAGAAGGAGTGGTTGTAAACCTCAGTCTGCCCTCGGTACCACCTCAGGGTAAGGTACTGTACTGGTGCAATGTTCTGAACCTCACAGAGCAGCTGGTACTCTTTCCCTTCCACCATGGGACCAGTATGGTTCGCAGGTCTGATGGAGACACTGTCTGGGGTTTCTATGGAAGTAGACACAAAGCTCGTGTCATTCAAACAAGTTAATCAGAGGGACTTTTGGAAACTAAAACTGGACTTACTGTAAAGAACAAGGTTGAGTTTCTCCTCACACTGCCTCGGGGCTGTGAAAAACACCCCATAGCAGATGGGCTCCTCTATCCAATCAATGAGGCTGTCCACCTTCCACTGGACGGACAAGTCCTGCTGAGTGTGTGTAGCACTGATGGCGGATTCCCAGCCAAGGACACGGACCGGGCGAGCAGCTTCACAGGTGACTGACACTGGCTCCCCAAAGCCCACCACTACCCGGGAGGGCTTGATGATGAGGGAGCAACCTTCCCCTGACACTAAGACATACAGATCAAGTAATAATCAATAATGTCATCACCACCTTCTGTCCTCTTCCTGTGCTTTAGTACATGTAACATATTATGTAACGCTGTTGCAGCACATTCAGGGAAGTTACACAGCAGACGAAATGGGATGTTTCTGGGTATTGATTACAGTTTGCAATCTTACTATTGATTATTTAATCAGTTAAAGCAGCAGAAAGTTGAAACTTTAAAGGCCTGCAGTACTAAAGAGTGAGACACCGTTGAACTGGTCAAAACTGATTTATCCAAACACGCATTTCAGAGCAAACAGTATATTTAATGAAACCCACACTAGTTACTGTGTCACTTCTGCAAAAAAATCCTCTAAAGCTTCAAATAACTTGTATTTGCAGTAATCTTGTGCGCGCGCGCGCGCGTGTGTGTGTGTGTTAGCATGTAATTTAGTTTAAACCAGCGGTACTTTGATGAGACAACTTGAACATGGAAATAATCTATAAACGTTTACATTTAGCATATTTTCGCCGAGGAGATATGCTGTTATCTTATGCTGCGTTGTCTTTCATCTCCACACCGCTGTTCCAAGATGAATAGCCTCCTTTAGGAAATAGTATCTACAGTCCAACAAAGTGCAAGAAAAAACATGTCGTCAAAGACGTCTTACCTGAGTAGAACGCGCAGAACGTCAGAATCCATGGAAGAAATGTGGGCTCCATGATACTTTCTGTACCGATTCGTCGGTAAAGTGGTGAGGGAAAGAAATCTCCAACTTGAACAAACTTGGCAACTCTGAAGGGAACTATGTTGGAACAAAAGGGCCCCCTTCAAACCCAGCTGACTTTGGGGGGTGGGGGGTAAGAGGGGAGAGAGGGAAATTTAACAGGTGGCAGGCCTGTGAAAAACACGGTCCAATCTTTTGCACTGCAACGGTTTAAGACTTAGCAGGAAATTGGAGGCCTATTATCCTATTAGCAAAAGTGAATATAATGCAGTAGCAAAGGGTAGAATGGAAATACATTAGTGGCTCATTTATGGTGTTTTCCATGTTCAGCATTTTAAATATTTGAGTTTGAGTAGAACAAAATGTGGATTACAAATTCAAACATAAAAAGTTAACAATTTGGGGGGAAAAAAGTCATAAAATAGAGCTTCAAATCTAATACATTTGAAAGTATTTTTATTTTTGATTTTATTTTATTTCAGCCCAAACTGGTATGAATTTGTTCGCATGTACATGTGCCTTTATCATGCTCTCTACATTTCAGCCATCCACATTACATATTTCACTTTTGATTTAACACTTTTATCTCCCTGTCAAACCATGACTGCCTGCACAAAAGTCTGTTTTCACTTTTGCCTGCACGCTCGTCTCCTATTGCTCCTGAACTCTTTGCTTTTGTGAATCCCAGCAGGCAGGAGTGTTGTGGTTGTGCAGCGTTAAGCTTTTTAGACTCCCACTGTGACCAGAATGCTACACAGCATATCCACTCTGACACAACCGCAGCAAAGTGAACAACTAATCAGACGCTTTTGGTGGATTTCTGAAGAGCCCAGCCAGGAATCTTGTATTACAGATTGCAGTACATGCTTGCTTTACTTTTTATATTCTGCTTCTTCAAGGACTCCAGAGAAATATGTTAAGCTCGGGTGTCTTTTAATAAAACTTCCTTTTTTCCCACTCTATGACAAATTGAGCTCAGCCAGATATTTGCCTTGCCAGGTTGTTATAGTTACTCAGTTAGATCATAAACAAACAGTGCAATGGAAGAAACATTTCCTGGAAATGACAGAGACTGACGAGAAGGAGTGTTATTTTAAAAAGTTTATGTTAGCAGCCATAGGGGGGATAACAAATGCTCTTCTTTACATTGAGTTTGTTCAGTACTTATTAGTATGGCAGTCTCGGCACGGTATCATGTAGGCTACATTGAATAAGGGAGGGAGAAGGGGAGGAGTGGTGGAGACAAAAGTTGGCAGTGAAACAAAACAGTCATGAAAGACATTGGTTTGACTTTGCCTCAATCAGTATTCCGCCTAAGGATGATCGAGAATCTGCATTAATTAAACAGATAATGTATACAAACAAGCAGCAAAGGCACACAACATATTAGGTTATTTTCTATGAAGTGTCTTACCTCTTTTATTTCTTTTCACAACAGTGGTTTACAAACAATGATCAGATTTCTAGACAGAATGAAACTCGAACGTGAACTGGTGGCTCATTGTCGGTTCATTCCAATAAAAAAAAAATTAAAAAAAACGTTATCTATCGTATAAAACTGTTGCTAAATCTCAGAAATGGCGGAAGGAGTGTTTTCAGTGCAAATTTTTAACATTCAAAGCTGTATTGGTGCATAAAAACACAAAAGAATTTTTGTTTTGTTTGCTCTACAAAAGTATTTTACAGAGTATGAAATATGTGAAATGTTTACATTAAAAAATGAAAAAAAAAATTAATCCAACGATGTATCCCAAAGCTTAAGTGTTAATGTTTCACTTTAAAAGTTTTATTTCTTGGAAGGTTTTATTGAAAATGTACAGAATGAGTATGTGACTGTGTCAGTTATTGTTGGGGAATGGATTTTAAAGTAGAACCATGAAGTAATACTTTTTATACAGTTTCTCTCCAGTTTCAGGTCTAAAAATAGACTTTTTTACTCTAGCATGCTGCTACTAACTAGCCCTTAATTACATGTAGATTTCACCACAGCGCTCTAAGCTCTGCTATCACAGTGTCTTTTTACTATTACACTGGACCTCATTACAGTGCAATATTGTTGTCCCTGCAGATGATTAATACAGTGTGGGTTATGGCACTGCAGAAGGATCAGAAGCACAGCAGCACTATTTTACCTTTAAGTACCTCTGATGCTGGTTCAGTGACAGGACTATGGCCCATAGCTGTGCTGCTGCGCATTTCACATTGCAGAATTGGTGTAATGCAGGCATTACAGTACCGATCTGAACAGACTATGTCAGGGATCTTAATGTCAAAATGCACGCCACCATTGTGAAACTGTGAAGCCCAAACATGTAGAGCTCCTCCTACTGCACAGCTGGAGTATAGGAAATAAATCCTACTCCCTTTGTTTAAACAGCTTGAGCAAGAGTCAAAACAAGAAACTAAAAAACGACTATATTTAAGTAATGAATGTATGAAACTTAGATAGAAGTTTAGGAGTACTACGTAAAACTTTCCATGAGATCATTGAGTTTGTTGTTGCGCTGTATAACTATGAGGTCTATCAGTGTCTGAAATAAAGTGCAGTCTGAAGTTTCTGAAGGCAAAACAAACATTGAAAGCTGTCTTGTATAAACAATCTCTCCACAAGTTATACATGAGTATGTATTCAAGAGATCAGGGTGTGGCTTTTTCATTTTAGGACACAGTTGTCTGCAGGGACGCACTCACCTCTAGCGTATTAATAAGACGTGCTCCACATAAAGTTTGATTTCACTTTTTTTCCCCATAGTTAGCAGTTTTTGCAGCACAATTTCCTCTGAACTGGACTCATTGTGGTCAAATGCAGACACCATATGTTGATGAAAGGCCACCACAGTTAAAAAATGAAAACTGTTCCCCGTACAACAGACATGGTGTCCATATCAATATACAGATAATGGTCCAAATCCAGTATGATCCTATTAGGGTATCAACTTGTGGGTCAAATACAGAACATTTTATCCCTGTCCTGTTTAAGGCTTGTGATATAGTCTATCATTCAAACCAATGTCTTCAGAATGGGTTTAAATGGCAGTATCATTCTGTCACTTTGCTACTGTACAACAAATTTACCAGGTACAATGTTGAAAATTAACACATTAAGTAATTAATATGCAGGACATAAAATCAAAACAGTGTGCTCAAGGAAGCTAAAAAACTCAGTCAAGAAAGAGCGTTAAGCATTCAAAGGCTGCGGCAGTTAATATGTTCACATGCACCAAAGAAACCCTGCTGCAGTCAGATTTATTGTCAGAGACATAACTCCAGATGAGAAAAACACATTTCCTCCACAAGTTATGTGCATGTAAATGTATTTTTGTTAATATTCTACTTTTTGTCTGTTTTTTGTAAAAACAGCCTATAAGGCGAGATATTTCAAAGCACCAGAAACCAAGCACACCTGATGCTCATCCATGCTCAGCAAATGAGCATGCAGACAAGACCATGCCCCTGAGCTTTTAAAAGAAAAGAGACCAGTTTGTTTCTCCAAGCACAAAAAAAAGCCATGCAAAGTTCAGTAATAAAAAAATCAGTTTCATACAAGTCCAGAAGAGGTCGGTTTTCCTTTGAGATAACTGCTTTTGTTGAAAGCAAATTTGCCGTCAGGTTTCACGAAAAAAAGACCGGCAACAACAAGCAGGACTCCCAGGGACACAAATCCTCCAACCAAGGCTGCAAAGGTTGTGCGGTTCCCTGTGGGAGGAGGGAGTTTTTGTTAAATTTTCTCTCAGTTCACCTGCTCTGGTCTTTAAACAGGAGGTTTCTTCTGCTTGTGATAAACGACACATCCAAGAAAAAAGATTATAACAAAGAACACAGCCACTAAAATCCCAGCAGTGGTCCCAGGATGACTACCTGATGGAGAACAACAGCATGATGAATCATTGAATGATTTACACAGCAAGACATCAAGTTAAATCTGGCATGAAGAAAAATGTAAGGACTTAAGAAATCTTACTTCTTGCTTCGGTTACAGTGAAGAACTTAGTCGCGGTGCCCTGGGTGTTGGATGCGGTGCATTTATATGTCCCCGGAACCTGAAAGGGTGAAGTCAAAATGGGCTGGTCTTCATTTTGAATGTTGTCCTCCTCTTGTATGTTTTGTGGGGAATGCCAGCTGTATTTTGGTGAAGGGTTTCCTGTTGCTGTGCAGTTCAAATTCATCTCTCTACCATCTGGGATTTCATGCGTCTCATTTACAGGATCCATGAAAGTGGGTGGGTCTAAGGATTTGTATATTAAACACAGACATATACAGAGAGAAAACAGGGAAGATATTTAAAATACAGTGAAAGAGAGGTAAACAACAACCTCCATTCACATTGTATCTAAAGACTGTTATTGTTCATTAAAGATAGCATTAAATACTCACACAGTACAACAGCTTCCACGTATGCCGGGGCTATATGGGGGGCTACTCCCGGACCAAAGTCCAGCTTTGGTTTACACCAGATCCGAGCTCCATTGTGCTCTCTACGGACCGTCAGCTTTAGGACAGATGACTTGTTGACAGGAGTATTAGTGTTATCTTCAAACTCCTCAGTGAACTCTTTTTCATCATTAATGTACCAAAGCACTGTGAGGTTTCTCACTGGAGCAACATTGACAATGTCACAGCGTACACTATAATTCTGGTCAGATTCCATCCGGCCTTTGAGCTCAGAAATGGAGACACTTGGTGTTTCTATAAAGACAAAAAAAAGGATTTAAAAACTTATTAAAGTTAGCATTAGCATTATTTATCACTTGAAAGTCAAAATTTGCCTGTTTAGCATGATCAGATACCACAGATGTGTACTTACCGTAGACTGTGACTGGTAGTACTTTCAAGCACTGATAATCATTGGGCTCATTGATGTAGCATTTTGGTTCTATGATCCATTGTGTGACCGAGTCAATTTTTAAGTCCACAGAAGTGACCCCCATTGTGAGTTGAGTGGATCCTAATGGAGACTCCCAGCCCATTCCCTCCGTCTGGTTGGACAATGTTTTGCAGTTGGCTGACAAAGGATCTCCAAATCTCACCAGAAATGCTGGAGGGTCCATCTCAACGGGACAGGAGGAACTCACAGGCTGTCCTGCAAGTGTAAAGTGGTTCTTAGATCTAGTAATTCACAACAGTACTGGTCATCAAACCTTTCAGATAAGAAACAAGATTCATTTTTTAAAGTATCAAATATCATTTGCACTAACAATATTTACTACCCTTCTTTCTACTATTTGACAAGCAATGTTTGTTATTCCAGTAACACTGAAATGAGGACAAAAAAAACTTTTTGTTGACTGCAAATTATTAACTTGTGTGTTTATTTTTTCTCCTGTCTCATTTGGAACTCTGAGGCATACAACTTTATTTCAATGTAGAATGACACACCTAGTCTTGTTTTAACATTTTTAAAAAGCTATCTTAACTTTTTTTTTTTTTTAGTTTTGTGGGGACTTTGAAAAACATTTTAGAAACTGAAAGTGAATTATTAAATTACTTTTAAAAAAAAAACGTAAATATTTCTTAAATTTGGCTTAGGTTTAAACTAACATTAGATGGTTCATTTACCCAATGGCTTTGATCAACTTCCCCCTAACTTGGGGCAAGTTGAGCAACAGTTGCACTTTATTTTTAGGGCCCTTTGTCCTAAAAGCTTTTTTTTTTCAATAGAGGAAAAAAAAAGAAATAGATTATTTGTTTTAAGTGTACTCCTGTCTAATTTTGTCGCCAGAGGGCCACCTCAGTAACAGCTGATTCATTTTATTTCTCCACTCTTCCCAATCTATGGTGTTCTTTTGAAGAAAATAGTTAAGCAATGGGCGTAGGCCAGTAGTGTACTGCAGCGTCCATGCTCTCTCACCAAACAATAACGAAACCAACATGTAACACAGGTAGGTTAACATTAAATAAAAGCAAACACGTTACCTGAGCATGCAAACAAGCCGATGAACACGAGGAACCACATACTGATTTCAAAGGTGTGCCACTATGTCAGACTTTACATCCGGAAAAACTAACAGTCCAAACTTATTTCCAAATCCGCGTCCTTCTTTACCGACTGCTTCCTTTCTCTTTCAATAAAAACTCCCAAACAGTAAACCTATCCATGTGCTGCATTAGGATGTTCCTCGGAAACTCCCCTCCTTGTAAAGCGCACAGGCACGTCAGACAGATGCAATGCACACCGTGCCTGAGGCAAACTCAGCCAGTCCTCTTTACAGACCAACACAGGGGCTGGGCTGTACGTGTAGCTTAAACGATTGGTTGCCATTACCATTTTTTACATCAATGTGACCGGAAACAGCAACTTGTTAGTCTTGCGTAAAGACTGAGGTAAGTGGTAAAGTTAAAGTTGGAATGCAGCCTACGATTTCATTGCAGTTGGACAGCGTGCACTCCCCAAATATTACATCCACAAATCACCCTGAACAGAGTCTGTTCATCATGTATTGCCAACGCCAAAAAGATTATCCAGACAGTGAAAAACAACAAAAAAATAAATAAATAAACAATCTCCAATATCCTCTGTAAGGGCAGGCTGTGGTACCTGTTGTACTGGAGTTACCCATGCGGTCGCAGTATTTCCAACAGCACTGAAAGGCACCATAGCGTATACAGTACGAGGTGGTACATAGTACCCTCTACCGGCTGCTTACTCGCCGCAATCTAAACAAACGGTGAAACTTTTCACCTGAAATAAGTCCACTCACTTAAAAAAAAAAAAAATCGTTGTTTTTTTTGTATTTGTTTCTGTAGATCAAACGTGTGTTAGACAGTTCGATATAAGGGCTGGTGTAGCTTGAGTTTATGTCAACTTTATAAATAAAGCTGTGAAGACTGCAGGACATTTTTTTATCCAAAGATAAAATTAAAAAATCCCCATATTAAAACATTTTTCATAGATTTCTACCTTTAGTTGGATTTACCAAGCAAGGGAAAATTTATTACCATTAATAAAAGCAATGTATTATTATTATTGTACTGCATCATTATTAGTTCTGGTCTGACTTGTATGCACATCAGATGGAATCAAGCTAACTTATAAGGTCTCAATAATGAAACAATAAGATTGAAAAACCCACACTTTTATTTCTGAAATACAGTTTAACACCAAACAAATATTTACAGCCGTATTCACAAATGTGTTTCATTGTTTTCATGTGCCAATACTCTGTGAAGTCCTCTAATCATTCCCAACATTTAGAAAAAAAACATCTCTGCAGTCCATTTTCCATAATAAGTAGATCAATCGTTACAGTTTTATTTAAATAAATATCATTTGCATTTACACAAAATATATTCCTCAATATACAGTTCTGATGGGCAAAATGCCTGCAGTCATTCATACAAAAGCAATGAACTTTGGTACACAACAGTGTGACCCCATGAGGCCAAATCCTGGCACAGTATGGCAAAGGGAAAGGCGTAAAGTAGGCTACAAACTCTAAAACAAGTGCAGAATGTCTTATAGAGCCAGGAAGAATAGGAACATTAGGCTCAGTGGAAAGAATGTGAAGCAAAAATGTCCACACATTTGGCAAAAGCTGGTGTCATTTTCACAGATACAGCATCACACTTTCAGAGACTGATAAGCAGAGGAAGGAAAATAGTGCACTTCCATTAGCGTGACTGATAAAACCAACAGCAGCCTCAGAATGACTGCTGGGCTTTCTCTGTAAAGCAACAACCAGTGAATATCTGAGCTACAGTGAATTTAAAAATGACATAACAAATTCCCTTTGAGATGATTAAAAACATGAAAACAATCGCCAGCTTTTTTTTAAAGTCAGGGCCATTTTTTTGCTTCTCATCTTCTTTCTATCCAGTGAAAACAGGTTAAATCCAGTAGTTAATCTGAAATTTCAAGCCTCGTATGCTCAATTTTACGATAAAATCACTCAACAATAAGGAAAAAAAAAAAGATAAGTGACAAAACAGATGTTCTAATGTCAGGATGTGTGATGGCTAACAGATGTCCGATGAGTGAGCTGGCTGAGTCGCATTCACAGTTTTTAAACACTTTTGTTGCTGTTGGCTGTGAGATGCAGCTCCTTCAGAGTGACTGGCTCCCTGTTCTCTGCTATGACAGCGTGGTCATAGGAAACTGCAGGTCCCATCCGTTGTGTGCTACATTGCCATTGTGGGTGCTAAGTTTGGGATTTTTGAGACTGTAGCGCCGCATTTTGGTGTTCTTGTAGTAGATTGAGTAGAAGAAGACGAATATGATTGAGATGGCAATGACTGTGACAGCCACAAATCCAGCTATGAGGGGAAGGTAGTCCTCTACAATGAAACCAGACAACATAACAATTAGCATTTAGAAAAAGCAACTGAATTAAAAGCCTAGATCTGGACTCACTGGTGGGGAACACTGGACATCTAAAAAAGATCTATTAAGGCCTGCACATTGTCTTCAAAACAGTTAAGAGTAGTGTTCAAATAAAAAGTGTTGTTACCTTTTAATATCACTTCAACCTCGTAGTAGATGGAGTCCACTTCATTGGTTGCAGTGCAGTTGTAGACGCCTGCCTCAGACACGGTTAACTTGTTTTCCGACTCATGGGGCACTTTGTCTGGGCTGTAGAGCCACACAATAACCGGAGGTGGGTAACCATCTGCCTCACAAACCAGATCCTCTGGGTAACCGCTGAACACTGGGACTCTCTTAGCAAGTTTCGTGGTATTGATCACAGGTTTATCTGTTGAGAAGAATTACAAACAGAGCAGCAGAGGTCAAAGGATGTGTGACTGGACTGTCTTACCAAAATATTCCTGACTTAATCTTTCTGTTATGGATGGATACTGGATGGATAATCACTTAATGTCAGAGTCTATAGCAAATGTGATCTTACAGTGGACAGTGATGTTGAGGGTGTTGGAAGTCATGCTGGGCACTGGCAGAGGCCCTTCAGGTCCAAGGTCCAACTGAGCCTCACATCTAAGCTCTGCTCCATTGTGCGTTCGGTTCAGAGTGATGCTGATGATAGACGACACATTCAGCGGGGACCGGGTGACACTTGTGTCACAGGTCGTGTTGTTCTCAGGGCAGCCGGTCACTCGCATTGAGCCTGTTGAAGAGTGATAAACAGGAACAGACAAAAATGTAGGCTGTGTATAAAACGGTACTTCCTGTTGTTGTTCCATTTCAATGCTAAGGATGATGATGGTGAAGCAACCTTTGCTTTTTACTCTGATCTGTCAACGTTTACACTCAGGTTAGCAAAATAAGCACTTTTAAATTGTTGATGAGCATGAGTACCATGTCTCAATGTTGTGTCTTTTATCAGGGTGTGACATTCTTTGTGCTGATGACTTGACTTGTCAGTTACTGAGTCAAAACTAAAAGGATTCACTGCATTTTCTGATCTTTAGCACTTTGAAAGGAGACAAAAACATGGCTTCTTAGAGGTTTTGGAGATCCCCTTGATTTCAAAGAAAAGGTACGATTTGAGTAAAAACAAACAACTCCCACCTTTGAGTGGTCTGATGGTTTCATTCCCTCTATACCATCGCACTGCCAGGTTTCGTGCAGGAGCAATGTTGGTAATATCACACTGAAGCTGGAACTCTTTGTCCTCCACTACTGAGCTCATAGCACCAACAGTACGGATGGAGACACTGTCTGGGGTTTCTGGAGACAAGATTTTAAATGGTGAAACAACAGAGCTCAAAAACAAAAAAAAGGGGGGGGGGGGTAAAGATTGTGAGTGCAAGTAAGTAAAAGTCTAAAATACATACTGTAAAGAGTAAAGTTTAAACGTTTTTGGCACAATCCTATGCCCTGAAAATTCCCAACACAAACAGGCCTGAGGTCCCAGTCTTTGTGGGTGTCAACAGTCCAACTTGTGTTTGTCTTCAAGCCCTGCTGGTCCTGCCAATATATTTCTTTGACGTTGCTGGAGTTGGTTGTTGGCTTGCATGTTGCTTTCTTGCTTCCCTCTTGGTACTGTATCAGCACCCTGTCTGGAGTTATTTCAATGGGGCATTCTTGTTTGGCACCTGTGGAAAGTTTGAGAGTGGGTGAGATTGTTATTGCAGTCCAAGTCTACACATATCCACTAGCTTATCACAACATTTCTTCCTCCAGTGCTGGAGTGAAATACTGTTGAACAAAAGTCTCAGGAAGCAAGAGGAAAGGGCTCAGGAAGGATGTACCCCTCCCTTAAAGAAGTCTGCTCTTACTGCCCACCACTCTTTGTGTTCAGATTTACTCTGTACACCCATATCAAGAGCTTTCCCGTTAGTAAAGTAAGTCAGGGTGATAGTCTTATCATTCACTGTGTACAAAGACATTCTTCCAAATATTCCGTCATAACTTGTACCAAGTAGTTACTAATTTCCCAGCCTATAATTAGAAATCCCCCTTTCAATATTTGAGTAAAAAAAAAAGAAAAATAACCCCCTCCTCGCTACAGTGTTTCTTTAATTTAACTCGTTCTTGTCACTCAGTAGTTTAAATAAATGGATTAAAAGAAAGGAAACACTTTTAGTTCTTAGAAAAATCCATGAACGCCGTTTCTATACATGCAGGAAACAATGATAACCGGCTGAGGGTGGCATAACTTACTCAGTCCTGTCCCGTTAGAAAGCCGCAGCACCTCTAAAGTTATAAAGACCGATAGGAGACGAAGATATAGTCTTTCATCCATTTAAAAAGAAGCTTCGAAGTTTTTCCAACAGCTTCTTCTGTTTCACTGAGCGAGTCCAAAGGGTTTGTCGGCTTCCCCTCAGCGGAGTTGGACGAAACAGCGGCGAATTGTTGACGTTTAAGGAGAAAGCTAAGCTAAGCTATGGCTCCAGGCACCGTAGCGCTCCCACCTCTACATCCACGGAGAGGAAACCGAACATGCCCCCCCTTTCCTCACCCAACATGGAAACACACGCACGCGCGAGGCATTCGCACCCACTGTGTCTATAAATGTCTCTAAACTTGCTGTTCAATTTAAATTCAAGACAGTAACAGCACAGGCTTGTAGTTGGATTTTCCAGAAGAAGTCTCAGCCTGTCATTGCCAGGAGTAAACTAGGAGTAAATTATAAAGGGGAAATATAACAGCCTACTTATCCCAATTTAGCATTCAGCTTTAGAGCCCACAGACTGAAAAGAGAAGTAAGAAAGTACTATAAAACAATAATAAACAATAATAGGAGAGTCTTTAAAAACAAACCCTATTAAACAATAAGTAGTGCAGCCTGACTTTTTTTTTTTTTACTTTTTAAGCTGCTCAAACTAGGGCACTTACTGTTCACTGCAAGTTATTTTCACTTGCTGAGTTTTAAATTCTTAGTTTTAGACATGTTAGATTTATAACCTTGTTTTAAAAGTTTTCTTGTGCAAGTGCCTTCTCCAGCAAAGCAAATACTCAATCGATGAAAAGAAAAGCCTACAGCCACGAAAACTGTGTAGCAGAGCAATTCTCCATGCAAAGAAAACTTACAGTCACCTTGTCCTTTAAATGGTTGAGAAAAAAATGCTGTGATTGTGATGCAAAGACTCTCAAGGGACGTTAAAAGGGGCTGTGAGGACAATCTCTCATGAGCACTTGCAAACACTGACTCTTGCCAATGCCTGTTTGTTTTAAAGCAAATGAAGGGAGATCAGATCTTCATTTTAACATCACATTTCATTGTGCAAGATAACTTTTTACAGAATAAAACACAACAAGTTAATGTATTTATTTGTAGTTACTTAGTGCTATTGTTTGGGGGAAAAAAAACACCAAAAAGCCTTTGTAAATTTAGTTTGTACTGTAGTTTAGTAGTAAAGTGCTCTGAGACGTGTCTGTATGTTAACGAATCCTCATTAAGTCCTTCCAGTGCTCGTCCACCAAGCAGAGCAAATGTAACCTCACTCTTCATTTTATTGATAGACTCTCAAGTTTGAATGGGATGCTGAGTTGGAATTGACACTACAATAAATAGTTTAGCCTGTGTTTTAGCCTTTAGCCTGTGCTCTGTCACTCTCCTGTTTAGCTTTTCTTTTGCTCTTCTGTGATTTTTCTTTCTAACTGTTATATACCAGTGTCCTCCATTACTTCAAAATTAGTCCAAGAAATTATTTTCAGGGACGACATGCTGTAAATCAATCTGGTCTGACCCAACCTGGAAGCTGAGAAATAGTATTTATAACCCACTTTGGTGCTGAGAATCTCATTTTAAGTTGTGGTTCAGATCAGGCATATATTTAGAAATGAGACTTTTTCAAGATCACTTAGAAAGTCCTCACAGGGAGTTTAAATTAAAGCAGCATATGGTGATAAATGCCAAGTGGATGTTGAAAAAGAATACTTATCAAGGTCAAAGTATGAACTATGAACTACAGTCACTTCTGACCCAGAATAACGCAGTGGTCACTTCCAATATGCTACACTTGGGGCTTCATAATGTGTGTTTTGCATTAAGTATTTGATACGACTATGCTCATCCTGATGATGCTATAATAATATAATAGACTGACTTTGTTCTCCAGCAGAGTTATTTTTACACATTTCCCTTACCTTTCACCGTGACTCTGGCTGTCTTTGAGACCCGTCCTATGGCATTCCAGCTATGACATCTGTAAAGTCCCATGTTGTATGCGGTAGAACTATGGATGAGCAGATGGGACACTCCATCCTCGTTTTTCTCCTCCACATTGTCAGCACGGTAATAATCCCAGGAATATTTTGGCCGTGGGTTTCCCGTGGAGGAGCACTTGAGCCGCACTGTAGAACCAACATCAACTTCAGAGTCTTCAAGCTCAACTATTGGTGAAGGAGGATCTGTGAGGCAACAATTTGAACAAAGTGAGTCCGAGCAAAACAAAATACTGAACAAGTTGTAGAAGAAACTTTATCAAAATAACTTACATAGGACAGTAATATCCAATGACAAGTTGACACTTGAGAGTTTGTTTGAAGCTGTGATAATGTACTGCCCTGCATCTCTTCTTGTTAGGTTATCTGGAAGGTCCACCTCCTCGCCGTCTTTGAACCAGAAGATCTCAGGTTCAGGGAAGCCCTCAACAGAGCAGGTGAGGTTGTGAGGGGAGTACTCCAACGCAGTGTAAGTGCTTTGGCATGATAGCTCTGGTCCATCTGAGAGTATATAAATAGTATAGTATGAGAAGATAGTTTCACATAGTACAGATTTATAAAAATGATACAAGACACGGACCGACGAGTCTGTGTAGGAAATACATCTGCTAGGTATGTTAAAAAAAAATACAAAACAAAAAGAAATGGATTAGAAACTTACAAAAGACAAGAACCTCGACTTCCTCTTTGAGAGCAGAAGCACCCTCAGCTTCAACTACATACAGTCCTGAGTTCTCTCGGCTCAGATGGATGGTTGGGTCTACTGGGTGCCCATCTTTCATCCATATGACCAAAGGGGTGGGATTTCCTGTCACCTGACATTTCTCCTCTAAGGTTTCTCCTTCCAAAAAACCCTCGGCAGAACAATGCAGCTCTGGTCCATCTTAAAAAAAAAAAAAAGAGAAACAAAAATCACAAAAAAAGACCAGCAATAACAATATGGGTACAAGAATCAATTTAAATATTGACATCATCACCTTTTTAAACGGGATTTGATTTAATGCCAAGATAGTTAAAAGTTGTTATAATATGGTATCATAATGTAAGTTTTTTCTTGCTTGGCTCATACTTACAGTGAACTGTGATGTTGTACTCCTTTGAGGACACACTAAATTGCAGATCCTTTGGGCCCAGGTCCAAATGAGCCTCACATCTAAGAGCAACCCCATTATCTAGTCTTGTTGCCTTAAAGCTGAGGACAGATGTCTGGTTCACTGGTTCTCTACTTGGATTTTCAAAGGTCTGTGTCTTGAGAAGCTCGTCTCCTTTGTACCACTTCACTGTGAGATTCTGAACAGGTGCAACGTTGGGGATGTCACATGTGAAGTCATATTCCTCTAATTCGTTCACATCACCCTCCCAAGCGCTGTCGGAGATGATATTAATGATGTCAGGCAATGCTGGAAAAAAAGTCGATGTTATTAGAATCAGTCTAAGAATGAATCTGTTTTGTTTAAAAGAAGAAAAAGAAAATGACTCACTGTAAACAACAACTTCTGGGGTTTGGGTGCACTGTTCAATGGTGCTGTTGTCAAGTGGAGTAATGAAGCATGAGGGTGAAATAGACCAGTGTGTCAAACTGTCTAAACTCCAGGTAAGGTGGTTGACCGGTTGTAAACCTGTGGCTCCGTGTGTCACCTCCCAACCAATGCCTTCAAACTGGGTTTCTGATGTGCTGCAGTTGATTGAGACTGGGTCTCCATATCTCACCACGACACTGGGAGGGCTCAACTTCAGGGGACAGGAGGAATCTGCACCTACAGCGTGGGAGTGCAGCAGCGTGGGTTAGTGCAACAATAGAAACATTTAATTACAGCTGTCCTTCTGAGGATGAGCAACAACTACCGCCCACATGAGTTTAAGTGTGTTACACTGATTTCTAGTTCGAGGCGAATCAAGAGAATGAAAAGTTCTGTGTTTGTCGATAGCTGGAGAAGAAGTGTTTTTTTAATTTGGACTTACCAAACTGTATCGAAACTGTGTAAAGAGTCACACTTTCAGTTGTCACGTGCACATTGTGTACACAAGAAGCCAAAGCTTATCAGTACACAGTGAGGAGAACATGTTGTTCAGTGATTTAAAAACTGCTACAACCACTTTTCCTTCCATGTGCTGCCACGAGTCCTTTCCTGAACTGATCCTCCTACAAAAGTCTGTCACTTCTCTAAAACGCCTGACTAACAAAGGTGATAAAAGTGAACTTGAGCAGTGTCTTCTGTGAAAGGTTGTAATGTGTACTAAATAGCCTTTCACATATGGTTAGGACCTAGGGTCCTTGTGATTGAACACTTCTAAAAATAAAGAAATTAAAGCAAGATTTAAAACTTCAGGTGTTAAATTCACAAAGCACAGTGACCAGACACATCTGACATCTGGGAAGTTTGCACCAAGTTTAGAAATTATGACTGTGGGTGAATCATCGATATTGTATTATCTTCAAATCTCTTCAAAATCTAGGAAAAAGAAGCTTCTGGTCTCATTGCTGATCATGTTGTACTGCTCTCTTCTGGTTAAAACAAAGTTCTGCACCTTTAAAAGCCATCTGATGGTTTTACCTTCCACTATTTAACCTTAAAGAGAACCATATGTCTGCTTCACAAAGCTAGAGCTCATTCAGCCTTTCTGATATGTGTATTAAAACTGAAAAAAATTCAAATTTTATTCCCCCCTTTGAGAAATACACAACAAAACTTTCATTATTTATGTCATTTAAGCGAAAGGCAAAACCGACAACAAAGATGAAAAATTAGAAAGTGAGAAGCACTTACCTGCCACACTGAGGAGGAACCCCACAAAGAGTGGAATAAAGGACACACTCTCAATCATTTGATTTGTTTACTCATCTGATTAGCACAATGTCTCTTCTGTGTCTTATTCCAACTCTGCTCTGTGACTCTGTCGAGCTGTCCCGATCCGAGAGAAAGCAAAGACTTGCATTCAGAGGAGAGGGACGGTGGAGAAGTACAGCCAACACACTGGTACACATGCTCTCCAAGCCCATCCCTCCATTCTCTCTCTCTCTCTCTCTCTCTCTCTCTCTCTCTCTCTCTCTCTCTCTCTCTCTCTCTCTCTCTCCCACACATGTACTTTCTTTTGTGTGGGATATTTCTGTACAGTCTGATATTTAACTCTTTGTGATGGAAATAAAAAACAAACTTAAAACATGATGGTAAAAAGCAAGTGATTGAATCTTAGCGCCTGTTTTAAACTGTTGTTTTAACCTCCAAAAATAATTATATTCTGAATTTTTCCAGTGAACAAATAAATGTCCATCATTTTACAGACGTTTTAGGCAAAAAGGAAGTGGCTTGTATATTCTGTAGACCCCTCCTCTATTTATTTGTCAGAATGACTCTTAAAATGACTCTTACACTGAACTATATCTTATAATGACCTGACCTATCTTTTAAATAATCAAGTCATTTCATTACAGATGTAACTTCTGGTTGCACATTGTTTACTTTCTAGAAATAAAACAATGATACTAAATGAAACAAATTCAATGTCAGTGGTTTTATCAGTCTCCTTCGTTTCTTAAGCCTGCCAAGCTGTCAAAAAATGTTTTGAATGCAAGGCTGCATTTTGCCCACACTTGTTAAGGTCACCAGTGCACAGATTAACACCCACACACCCTAGACAGATTGAGGCTGAGCGTTTGCAGCTCCACCAGCGCCATGTTCTCATATTTGAGAGAGAATGTTTTAACACCAGGAAAAAACAACAACACTGTTGGTAGTTTTCCTGTATTAATCATCTTTCAGAAATGAGACATGGCTTACATAAGTGTGTTTTGTCATGATGTTGATTGGTTGATTGATTGATTGGTTGAAGAAATCTGGAGGATAGTGCGATTAGGTGGTAAAACTAGTTGTAAAGCTCCTGTGAGGAGCTTTACACTGGTTATGAAAGAGATTTGGAATCAACAGTGATGGGAACACCAGCAACTGAAAATGTCTGTGCTTAATTTTTTTTTAATCCATGATGCCGTGCTAGTATGCTGTGGATTCACTCGTTCATATTACACACAGGTTAACTGTTATTCCTCCTCCAGAACAGGGGCCACATTTTAACACTTCTCCTCTTCTTCATTTGTAATCAGTGGGAGCATTTTCCTGCTGCTGTTTAAAGGGGAAACTTGACAACCTGAAAGCACTCAGGTTCCACTGTTTCCTGTAATGGAATCAGTAGACAGAATGCGACAGGAGGCACTTGGGTGAACATTGAAAAATCAGGTACTTTTTGAGCTTGTGTTGGCATGTAAATGCATTTCAATGGGAAAAAAAGAATAATATATTTACTTGTTTTGTAAGTTATGGGTGATGTAATGACTTGGCTCTTTCCTGGAGAAAAGCAGGTTCTTGGACACTGAACCAGACCTGGCACCAAAATCATCAAAAATGTAGAGGTACTGCTTTGTCCACTAGGGGCACCATAATCAACACAAACAGAAAATTTCAAACAGAAGCTTTAACACAGTCCAGAAAAATAAATGAATTAGAAAATAATAAAAAAAATAAATAAAATCATCATATCACTGAAATTCAATGTTATAAGATAAATATATTTTATTTCATTTAGTAGATTACTCAATTTCAGTTCTCTCTCTTTTTCTTTCTTTTCTATTAGATAACCAGTTGACTTCCTCAGATCATTTTTATATCACTTACAGCTTCTCTGATTTTCAGGAACATTGTTACATGACTGTGGAATTTCCACAGTACACAGCATTTAGTCACATCCTGTTTTTAACTGTTTCAGGTTTCAGGAGTGCAGGATTTTCCAGGACACGCTTAACACGAGTTCCTTGAAACAGGGAACATTTCCCCTCATGCATCGCTGGAATTGCTGAGGAGATTCTGATAATGACTCACATTAGGATAATGGCTTTGTGGGGGATGTACCTTTTACCATCCCACATAACAAATCTTTTTGCTTTAGTAGGAGGGCACAGAGCAGACAGTGGAATGTCATCCTCCCTGAGATGCTGTGACCCAGAGATAGTAAAAATAAAGCAGGGAATGATACTTGTGGCGTAGATGTGGGAAGTGAGAGTGCTGAGAATGCACAGCTGCACGCAGCAAGGCATCTTTAATCCGGTCGGGGTGAAAGGTTATTCCACCGGTTCTTTGGATGGGAGCAGAAGGAGATGAGAGAGGAAGATAGGCAATGAGGGAGGCCTTGAGAGGCAAACCAGGGGCTTTAGTTAAAACAACAAGCATTAAGATTCCAGTCATGCTGCTGAATCACTCCCAATTCACAAGAAAAAGAGAGAGAGAAAAAAAGCACTACTCTTCACTCTCCACTTTCACTGCAGGAGATGAACACGCTCAGTCATATCAGTCTCAAAACGTTGCTTTTGAATTTTTAATAAGTTGTCATTGGTCGTCTGCCAGTAGTTTCACTCTCATCTCTTGACAAGGGGTCTTTGTTTCCCAGAAACAGTATCAGAGGAACTGAAAACAAAGAGTGCTGCCAAACTGCTATCAAACTTTTCGAAAGTGTGTTTGACTTCATATGAGGTTATCAGCCTGCAGTGTGATCACAGTCAGCATTATTTTCCTCTGTTTCCTTTGCAAAGAACCCTGCCCGGGTTATTAAAAAGAATTTCCAGCCTTTTTGATTTTCTGTCATCAGATGTTTTTACAGGTCAGTCAATGTAAAACCAACTGTTTGAGAAACGTCAGATTCTGGGATATAAAAGGGAAATCCATTTTTAGCTGTTTGAGATGTTAACACAGCAGATACTGACTCAAGCAGACACCAAGGTTACATCTGTTGAAGCAGTGTCTTCATACCCAAAATTAAAGACTCATTCATTTTGCTACAGATGACAGTTATCTTTGTCTATCCTCAGCATCCTGCTGTTCAACAGAAGAGGGAGGCCATGTTATGGAAATTCCCTCCCAAAATGATAAAGGAACTGAAAATAATGGGAAAAACCATGACAGAGAAAGGTCAAATCACCTCATTTTTCTGATATATTTTCTGTGGAGCTTGTAACTCATTTCATGCTCGACAGTCATGCTGCTGAGTAGTAACATTATGCCAGGAGGATGAATAAAACTTCAACCTTTGTCTGGCAACAAGGAGGAAACAGCTGTAAGAGTTTCACTTGACTATATGTGTGAAAGAATGTGTGCACGTCAGCACCATCCAGAGATTAATGAGCTGTTTGGACACTGATAGTGGGACCTTTTACTTTCAGAGATAAGATCAGTGTCAGCTTTGGTGACCAGATGCTTCTCTTCCCAACCTCTGCATCTGTGTTACACAACTGTGTTCTATCAACTAGAAAACGGAGTGTAACATGAGTGACATTCACAGTACAACAATCTAAGTGTTGTTCATTTACAAACTGAAACCAAGCTTACTGTAATGTGATCATGGAAACTGCAGGACTTTAACAGAGGTCCCTCTGTGTCCACGCATTCCTTGTGTCTCTGCTTGCATCTTGAAGCGTCTGCCTTTGTCTGGTGATAGAAAAAATATGCTGTTGCTGGAGTGGCCGACCAGAAACAATAGACAGGATTCTTGTATTACTGAGAAATATTTTTCATGTCAGAGCATTTGATAAACTGTGTGACGATTAGAACAAAAAGTTTGGATTTTTCACCTGGTTTAAAACGATGATTTCCTTCTTACACCGCTCTAACCCATTCCAGATTGGAAACCTCAGTGGGGTCATTTGTCTTTGGATGTAAATTTAGGTTGAAGGAAGCAACAATGGCTTTTCCATAATGTCTGATGCTATACTCACACTTCCAACTAAGTGATCGTGCTACACACCAGGATATTGTGTAAGAGATTGTGCTGCGAAGGACCAGATCCTCCCTAAACAATCAGCCATTAAACGGAGCAGAGGTCAGATCTGGTATGTGTAAGTGCTTGTGAGAGGAATACCATGAAAATGTACAATGTATCTGATTTCATGCAGTCTCCACAGAGGCCAGTATATTCCAGATGCTATCCGACTTGATCCATCATGTCTGCACTCAAACACCTTCTACAATGTGAATCTGCTGTTTTTGATTCTATTCTCTTTCTCTCTGTTTTTGACTCTATCCCTCTCCCATGTATCTTTCTTTCCCACTTAGGTCATACTGTCTATGATGTCACCACTTTATTCTGAAGAGTTTTGAAGCTTACTGACTGTGGTCACCATGTTGACTCAACCTAACTTGCTATTGACTTAGCATGATGCAAAGAGGTGGAGTTGAGACAGGCCTTAAGCATCTCCTGCTAACAGCTGGGGGAGAACGGGGTTAGTTGTCGCACTTTTTACTCTAGTGTGAATTTCTCATCCTCAGTAACATCTTTCAGTTGTCATTCCTACATCAAATTGAAGCTTAAGGTGTTGTATCCATCTCATTTCCCAACTCATTGTAATAAAGAGGTAATTGACAATCAAAGAGCCTCTGACACATTTTGACAACCAACCCCATCACTGGGATGGCTGCAACCCTAACTGTAATTTCTTGCTAGCATCAAAGCTAACAACCATGTAACAACTAGTTAGCTAGCTATTAGCAATCTAAACTTTAGCTTTGCCTTCACTCTTTTTAAGGGCAACAATTGTTCTTTTCCAAACCCATTGCGTAAAAGCAGAGAAAAACAATACTGAAGAGCCTAATATTTAAAATTTGGCATGATAAACACAAAAAGTACTCTCACCTCAAGTTCAGCTGTCTTACTCCAGAGAAGACTTCACAGGTGAGCTCTGATCCCAGTTTTGTAAATTACCATACAACAATTTGAAGGACAGGGCCCTCTGGTGGTGAGATATGAGTGTGACAACCAACCAGTCTGACAAACAACATGATTTTCCCTGACTGAATGGCCTCCATTTTTTTTAACCAGACTGTAAACATGTTTAATTTTGCTGTAAAGATGGATTCCATTGAATGATTGTACATGTAGTACCAGTGCCTTTGCTGCTATCTTCAAGTGGACACTTGAGGAACTGCAGGTTTTAGTTTTTATCCTATAACTGCAAACAAAGTGTCTTCTTGTATTCATGGACTGTTTAATACATGGACGTAGCTTCTGTGACATCACCCATTTGTTTATTGATACAGAGCTTTGAAGCTCATATTCTACCAAAGCCATAATGAAAATGCTGAACTCAAAATAGCTTTGTTTGAGTTTGGATGAAACAAAGAGGCAGGCCTTCAGCCTCTTCGCAGACAGCTGCAAGATGCCCGCATGTCAGTCAAGTCAGCCATGCCCTTACACGAAAAAAGTCGTTAGTTTATAACGTCCAAAATAATTGGTCATGAAACAACAACAACAACAACAACACCAACAACAACAACAACAACAAAATCAATTAAACTGCTACTTTGCCATATTTTATGGCAAAATCAAAGTAGGTCTAATGGACAAAACAAAATTTGGCTGATTAGTTGTGCGTCAAAGAACCAGAAGAGTTATTACAGCTCATACTAAGGGGGAAATAAATGTATAGACCAAATCTGATAGCAGTCAATCAATACTTGTTGGCGTTTAACACAAAAACATAGACTTTAGCCTACAGCTGGCATCATACGAGGGGCAAGATGAGGGCGAAAGTCAGAGTAAATATTTTTGCCAAATTTATTGACTGTATTCCAAAGACAGATTTGAAAAAATAAAATCACCTGTATGGTTTAATGACATTTCTGACTTGCCTGAGACCATACAGGAAAATCCCAGCCAGCAACACCCATGCTCCTCCAGTCACAAATTCCTATCATCACTCAAAAGTTGTTCCAATTCAAACTTTTCCTGTCTATAAACTTTAAAGAGAATAACATTCGATGAAACAATCTGAAATTGAAAGTGCAAGTGTATGACTGATGCAGGAAGCAGATAACCAATAAACAGGACATTCTGTAACTCGGGCAAACAATTGAATGTTCAAAACAGAAAGAGAAAGAGTTTTTAAAGTCGGCGTGAGGGGTGTTGCCATGCGGAAGAAGGGTCTGAGACTGGAAGTGTCTTTTCCTGATCTCATTTATTTTCTAATGACTTCCTGCTCTGCTCACTGGGCGCCTCATGTGGTGCATCCCCTGTCCTGTGTTTGTCAGTTCCTTATTGTGCTACATCTGTTTTCTTACAACAACCATTACACTGCCCTGATGACTTTCCTTCACCTTTGCTTATTAAAAAAAAAAAAACACATCCTGTAGCTTGAGCGTGCCATGACTAGATTTGAATCCTTGACAGTGTGAAGCAATCCAAAAACCTTTCCTTGACTTAAGATATTTTTCTTTTTCACAGGGCCACATCCCATCCTTTTCATGGCTGTACTTTCTCTCTGCTCCTTTCTTTCGTGCTCCTTTTAAATGCAACGGCCCTCTTCAGTTGGAAATGAAGGCGTGTTAGTCCTCTGGGCTATTGAGAGTCTCAGCTGAGACTTAAGGTCTCCTTTCACAATGATTACTTTGTTTTGTTGTACTGTTTGGTGAAAGGAAGCTCACTCCTGTCCAGCTGAGTCACAGGAGAAGGCCTCTCCAAGATCAACCTGCCCCCGTCCCCTTCAATGATCGGATTCATCCAGAATCTACAAGCTTGTGGGGGAGGATGAGTCAGAGGATGTGGCACATATTCTACTACTCGAACTCGCAGATAATTAAAAGTTACATTTTACTTTTGAACAATACTGCTGGTTTCCACAAATCATGCATGACTTGACTCAGGAAAATCCGTTTTACCTCCCTTTTATTTCTCCTTCAGTGAAACATCAGAACTGTCAAAAAAGAAAAAAGTCCCTTGAGACGAGTCCTGCCCAGTCTCACTCGAACAGCACAGATGTAAGCTGACAGTGGGTTTCAGGTCCACCAACAGAGGGGGGCTCTTACTCTGTGCGATGGTCCCTGGAGAGGATCCTCGGGCTGCAACATAGATCTTTGACATCATTGCCATGTGGGAACGCTTAGGGGCTGCATGGTGGGGAAAAGACAAAAAGGACAGAATCTCCTCCAGTTTTCTCCTCATTTTTGTTTTTCCCTCACCGTCAACATCTGCTCATTGGGAAATACACAAGCATCTGATTTTATTTATCAGGAAATGGTGAGAAAACTGGCGTTGTGTGGGGCTTTAAAAGATGATGTCATGCATTTTGGGGAGTAGTAAACTGTAAATATTTTTCCAGATGAACGGCAGAGGACCTTATGCATCATCTGGGTGTGATTTCTCTGTTGAAAAGTATCCCAAAGCCTCTGAAGGGAGAAATCCAAACATAAGGAATGTTTGGTTTGACGGCTCTTTGTTCAGAACATGGACCTTGGCCTGCCTTACAACTTACTGCATGACAGTCACTGATCTCTGGCTCCCCCACATGTTGATTACAGGAAAGTGATCCTAAAGTCAGTTAAACCAGGAAAGGACTGAACTTCAAAAACATTATTTTTAATGTTGACCTGTAATAGAAGAGATATAAGTAACAACACTTCACTTTTTTTACGGCACATTTTTTTTTTTCTTCTCTCAGAGGAGGCAATCCCAAATCCTTCCTCTGAGTATCATGAGTCTCCACTAGATGGCACCACAGTGTTAAATCTAGCAGAAACTCCCTCCAATGCAAAGGAGTCGGAGTGAAATCTGTGGTGCAGATGAGGCCCTGAGTGAAGGTGGTGGAAGGGGCTGCTGGAAACAGCAGGATATCATATGGATTTGGGGAAACCTCAGCTTTGGCAACCACAGCGACCACATACGCTCACTCCGAGGCCGTAACAAAAGCCCTGCAGTGAAACCCAATTAGCAAGGTCAAAACCTGCTAACTCGAACAGCGGGATCCCTGTTAGTCAGATTTAATTTGACTGACCATTATTAATGATGGGTGGGAAAAACGATCACATGGTGCATGGTGCTCAGAGGCACACATGTACACAGCTTTAGCGTTTGTGCATGTTCTCCTGTAGTCATCAGAGACTTAAATATAAACCACTTCTGTTTCAAAGCAACCTTTGAACACACAGAACAGGAAATGTGATTCAAAGGCAGAATTTGTGACAGTCGTTTCATCTCTCTGCCACAGTTTTAAGTGACGCGTCAGCAATCTTTGGTTGATCTCGTGGTTTATTTTCATGTTGTTATTCACAGCTCTCTTGAATACACCTGCTCCATATTCAGAACATTTTTAACTTTCCTTCTTCTTTTTGTGGCAAACAGCTGTGCCCCAGCCTGCTGCGTAGCTGTTACAGACATTAACGGTTATGTTGTGGTGGGTTAAACCACAAAACTGACAATTCCTCATACGTTTGAAATGGTAACAGCGTAATCCTCTGTTTGTAGGAACTTTAAACACGGAGATAGTCTGTCTTTCTGTGGTTTTAATTTGAACTTGTTTGTTTTGGGCTGTCTCCAGCATGTGCTGCAGATGGACACTTTCTCACAGAGCCCCTGAGCCTGGAGCTTTTTTCCTACTCTTCTCTGGCGCACTCTGTGCTTCTTTGGGTTGTCTGAGGGCTGAACCCGGGCCTGAGTGGGTTCTCTGGCATGGTCAAAATGTTGTTGTGTAATTTCACTGTGTGTCCCCTCGCTCCAGCCAAGCTAATATATCTCACAGGTCATTTTTTGCTATGTCCTAAGGTGCCAAAACAACTGGCAAAACCTCAAAGCCATTTTTTGGCCGGAATCGTGTGATGGAGTGTTTCATTTCACCTTCCAACCCACCACAAAACTCCACTCAGAAAATAATCAGCAGTAAATTTCAGATTCTGCAGCAGCCAGATGAGATCCTTCTCCGTCTTTAAGATGAGATTAGCATTTTAAAAAACACACCCAGAGGGACTGTGAGTCACTGGGATGCCAAAGGGGGTTTTAGTGTCAGTACTGTGAAACATATAGGGCTCTAATGATCGACCTTTAACAGATTAATAGAGCACAGCTTGAACATAAATCTGAGACTGTGGCATGCGCTCATTTAGAAGAGGTCATGGGGAGGGAGAAGATGGTAACATAAGCTAACCTCTGAGAGTTAGCATTGATTTTATTTTGCTAGAAGCTCTGCTAGCAAACATGGAAAAGAAAGAAAAGAAGTTGATCAGGAGAAGCTGTAACAAGACACCCAACCCCAGGATGAAGTCAGATGAAACCTTATAGTTTGTACCACCAGCTGCGAACAACTTTGTTATCCTGTTTTTGAGGCACTCCTCCTTTCTTTTAATGTTATCAGGATGTCTTTTAAAGCCACACCCGGGTTCCTCATGCCGCTTTTCATTTGAAACCCCGCTGATCGGTGCAAAGAGAAGACAGATCAGCGATTACCCCGTGAAAGGGAAAGGATGCCGACATCTTTTTGTAGGCTCAGCAGGAGCTTCAAAGGTCTCCTGACCTCCTCCACCACCAACCGGTCGACCCCACCCTTCCCCCCTCAGAGGCCTCCTGAGCACCATTAACACTACAAGAGAGGCACACCGACTTCCACGGTTTGCTGAGGCTGGAGAGTACAGTATCTCCACATCTGGAAGGCATTATGATGCTGCTGCTGCTGCCTGAGGGTGAAGCATGGAGGACGATGACGAGAGGGTGACTGTGTGTGTTTTGACCAGGCTGTGTGTGTGTGTGTTTTATAGGGAATGACTTAATTACTTTCTTTAGTGGGAGTTCGGGTATGAAGCCGTGACCTCTTGAGAAATGGAGTTGAGTAAGGGTGCCATGGGGAAGTCAAAACAGAGATGAGGGGTGATACAGTGTGTGTGTGCACAGAAAGAGTGCTGTATGGCGCTTTGTTCGTACAGCTCGTTTGAAGAGTGGTTCTTTCACTGAGCGGCAGGATGTAGAGCTTTGGCAACAGAGCAGCTCCATCCGAGTGTAGCCTAAAACAAGTTGGCTTTGTATGTGCGATCGCCATCCTGCCCCTCCCTTCCTTCCCCGCTTCCTAACCTCGTACCTATGAGGGCCGCAGCCTCGGGCAGGGCTGCACCAGGTGCTCCCCCCTTCTTCCTCACCGCAACCAGGTCCTGCTGCTTTCAGGGAGCAGAAGTTACCTCACAGCAACCTGACCTTCACCAGCAGCAAAGGCAGCGCGCTCTTTAATCAGGAGCTCTCTGACATCAGCCAGCAGCTAGCGAGAGGCCGGCCAGCTGACAGCGAGCAGCATGTGATACCACAAGCTACACATTCCTTTCAGGAGGAAAAAAGAAAAACACAAGACCTGCCCTTTTGAGCGAAAATACTTCATTGTGACAGGCCGACAGCTGTTTAGAAAGCTCAACAGACAATCATCTGGCTTATTGAAGGCCTCATTTTCTTGGTCATAAAAGAGGCCAGCCTCAGGGTGCTGTAGTGCATTCTGGCATTTGGAGTCCTGATCTCTATCTGAACCCACACATTAACATACAGAGTCAGATTTAGAGTCGTGCGCCCGCCTTGGATTTCAATTACAAACTGACGCATACGTAATTAATGAAAAACAGAAAGTTCACTCAGACGGGAACATTCTCAGCCATTTTGTGAGATTTTCCTGGCGGTGTTGCTTTCACACCCCCACCCCCTTCATATTTTTTTTTTTTTCTTTCGAGCTGAGTCCTCTCCATAACATGCACACACGCTGTGCTCAGCCAGCAGCCTCAGGCTCAGCAGAGACAGCACTGGACCTTTTCCCCCCATCCTCCCCCCTCTCTCCTGCTCTCTCTCCACCCCGTATCAACCTGTCAGCCTCCCATCCAACCTCGCTTCGCATCCCATCTCTGCTCTGTGCCATGGCTCGCCATCAGTCGGCTGTTATTGAGCAGGCTTTTTTTTTTTTTTTACAGACCCTCCCTCCGAGACCGGTGACCTCATCAAGCCGCAGGAAGTCAGAGGGTTCAAGTTCCTCCTGCGAGAGTAGTCCCACACATCTCTGCACATTTGACTCCAGAGGAGAGAGAGAGCTGAGGAGGCCACAGGGGCCACGGGGGTGTGGAGTTCCCTCACTTTCTGGTTTCTCACTATCAGACCCTGCCACATCATCAGAATCATCATATGATCAGGATGGCTTTAGCATTAGCTTCTCAGGGAGGAGAACAATCTCATCCAGGTGTCTCTACTTCCCCGGCTCCAAACTGCTGCGACGTGGCAGCGGAACAATGTGGAGGAAAGAGATCAGATTGGGAAGGAAGGGAGCAAAGAGGAGGGGGTTTTTGACAAATGACAAAAGCAGTTATATATTTAACCATTTGTGGACAAAGCGATGATGTGTATACGACCATTAATGGACAAAGACAGGCCTGTTCCCTCTTTACATCAGGGAGAGTTCATTCATTCCAAACGTCAGAGACACACACATACACACACTCTAACATTGGTGGCTGTTCCCTGAAGCGGGTCAATGACCTTAACTGTGTGTCAGCCAAAATTTCAACGCATGACATCATTGGAGAGATAAACCGATGCAGATTCAACGGCCTTTTCTGGTAACGCCCACCTGGTCTTATGAGGGCAAGGGTGGTGATATTTTTATTTCTTGGTTTTAAAGCAAAAAAAATCAAAGCAGCACATCATCTATTAGAGTTCTTGGTAATGTCATCTCTCTGTTTGATTTTTTTTTTTTTTTTGGTGTAAAGTATTGATCTATGTCTTTTTTAGGGCAGTGTGCAGTCGATCAATAAAGCTCCAATCAAATGTATCCTGAAGCTATCATGCAAAGGTTAACAAAAGCACATAGAGATTATAAAGAAGAAAAAAAAAAAAAAAAAAAGACAGTACATCTCGCCCGGTATGACCATGCACGTCAAGTTGTAAACACACTTGAGCTTAATTTCTTTCACAGTAAGTACACACCTCCCACTCCTGACCTTTTTCAAGCAGCCAGGATTGAGTGAGTTGCAACACGTTTGTTACCGGCAGGTCTCGCTTTGTGCTGACTCCACAGAAAATCACTTCAGTTCCAGAGGGCTGCGCCTGGGCTTGGCCACTCCTGGCATGCACGGAACAAAGACGCAAACCCTGCCAGAAGGCCCATAGCACTTCCACTGAGAAGGAGAAATATAGAGAAGCCCAGAGGGGAACACAAGACCAGACAGAAATCTAATGGAGGGGGCTTCATGTGAAAAGACTCTGAGCTGGGCAGCAGCTCAGCTCGGCTCATCATGGATTTTTTTTTTTTCTTTTAGCTGAAGGCGAACATTGACGAGTTTGTGCCCAGATGTGTGGGAGGGAGACAGAGCTGAGCAGAGTTTGTGAATTCATTCCAACACTTCAGACACGGTCCATTCTCCCTGATAAATCTGCCGTACTTCCAGGCACTCGGCGTCAGTGACTCGATCACTGGTTCCAGCTTGCCTAAATAATGAGCTTTTAAGCCTTCAAAGCAGTGCTTGTACATACAGACCTCGGCTGTAGGGTGAGAAGCAGTAAAAGAAACATAAGGAAGCGTTAACACACATTTTTTATCACAAACTTATCTTACAGGAAAAAGAATGTGGCGATAAAGCGATGCAGCTCAAACATCACCACATGCCTGTGAGGCCCGCTGTCACCAGGCCGGACCACAAGCAGCCCTCTCTGCAGCAGACAGGCGGTCAATGTGGAGGATCTATGTCTTTTAAGAGCCTTTTCTCCCCTCTAGCTGATGCTGTGCCAATATTCATACTACAGTGAAACAGAACATTCAGAGAGACAGCAGAGAGACTGGGAGGACATTCAGTGATAAACTCTGAACCCTGACAATGAGAACATTCAGTCTGTGCAGGCAGGGACGAGCCGCTCTGAGCTGCAGCTTCAGGATGCTTTCACAGTCTGACAGAGATCTTATTATACTGTTATTTGTACGCCTAAGGAATATGAAACAGAGTTAAACAAAATTGACTGGTTTAAACAATAATGTAGCCTTAAAAACGTCACTATTTGACCTATTTTGCCTTTTTTAGCCTTGAATTTAGGTTGGTCGTTTGTTTTGTTCTGTTTTATTTTGCAGTTGTAGTGTTTGTAGGAAACATATTTGGATACAGAGATGGAGCAGGATTATGGGGTTTGGAGACACAGCAGCACAGTAATCAAAAAAAATATTTCAGCACTTGAATAAGTTATCTGACCTTAAAATTTCCTTCAGAAAAACATTTTATTTATGTCAGTTGCCAAATTCCGCAAAGTTACAAGAAGCTTGAGGATTCACATGTGACAGAGTGTGGTCGGTAAACACGAGCAGGATGCTGCTGTCATCATTCATGATGGCGAAATCAATTGCAGAGTGTTATTTCATCTTGCGTTTAATTGTTGCAGAAGCACAAGCAGGAACTGGACACACACTCAATGAGATATGGACACACACACACACACAGAGCTGTTACATCCGAGAAGCAACGTCTGGCCTTGAGAAATGAAGGTAATGAGGGGTGTCCACTTCCCATAATATGAAAGCATCAAGTAACTGGAATCTCATTGGTTAAAAATCTGTAGCAAAAGCCTCTTGGACAGCCAAATCACATTCAGATTTCTTTGTCAGTCGAGCCATCTATGCGTTGCTCCCTATCCCTCAAGCCTCATGCTATTATCTCCCACTGGCCCCTGTGTTTATGATCTGTTCATAAAACAAAGCAAATGTTTAAAGACAACGCCAGTCTCTCATGCACTACTGCTGCTAAACGTACTGTGTGAATAGGACTGGCCCTGCTGAATGCACAGAGTGTGCTGTAATAGCAGTATTGCCAACTCCTTAGAAAGAAAAGTTGCTATTGGCTGTCCCAAGGTTTCTAAATGACGCAATCATCTAATTATCTTTACTATTTACAGCCTGGTACAAAGAATGTCTCCCGTCTGAATCGCTAATTTCACGGCACAGCTCAGATCACGTGACTGTGGAGCGTCCTATGGTTGTCTACAGTTCACGCATAACACTGAGGAGTGACATGCAAGAACGGACTGCAGGTCAGACTCAAAGGTGACCTAACTGCGAGGCCATCCTGGCACTCTGAAACCCTCCCGGTTTTTAGAGCCAAAGAAGTGTACTGTACTTGAGTGCAGTCTGAAGCACTCATCAAATGAACTGGACTTTAAGGGCAGAACATGCTTGGTCCAGCTTGTGCTGTGTGAATGTGCCTCTGAACAGAAGTTCTACAAAAGTTCTTCAAAAGACCAACAAGATAAATCAGTAAAAGTGTTCAGTTTCATGACTGATTTAGCCACGAAAAGTTAGCATACAAAAAAGCAGCAACAGACAATGTTGAAAAAATGAATCCAACTTTAAAGTGCAAAAAAATGCAGAACATGAGTGACTTATTGAAGCCACACAATTCCCTCATAAAACTGGTGTAAAAAAAATAAATGTTGTTACTGTGAATATGTTGGCAGTGTGGTTAAAAGACATTTTAAAGACATGAGGAATGTTTCCAATATGGCGACCGCCATTAAACACTTTCAAAATGCTGCTGCAGAAGCCAACAGGTGACATCCCTCAGACTACACTGTCTATGCATACAACCACCTGCATCCACCTGTCACTCAAAGCTGCCACACCCTAATTTTACACAATCAAAAATAGTATGCAAAGAAAAGTTTTAAAATAAATTCATTATATTATAGTTAACATACACATAAAAATAGGCTTTATTTATTTATTTGTGTGGGTTTTTTTTTTAAAAGGAAAAAAGTTTTTATTCCAGGTAAAGTTGGAAAAATTGATTGAAGGGCTCGTGGGAATCCACCTGCCTGAACTTCTGACACCAGCTGCATTTTTAATCCCAGATGTTGACGCTTTTAAAACTTTTGATCAGATAAACAGAAAAGGGAGTCTCCAAATGAGCCAATGGAAAACTTTGTGCTAATGTGTGAAGAAAACATGAAGGAGAGAAGATAAGTCGAGAGGAGAAAGACAGAGGAAGCATGTGAAAGTGAGAGAAAGCGTGTCTGTGGAGATAAGTGCGGGGTCACTGGAGTCTGGCTGCCTGAGGGTCGAGCAGGTCAGCGCTGATGTAGAGACGTCATGAACCGTGGCTGTGTGGGAAAACTGGGCAAATGAGCGGGGAATATTTTCAGGTCTGTTTGGGATAATTGAAGTGCGTCCTTCAGCTGGAGTGTGCGTCGGCAGAGCGCTGGTCATACAGAGAAGAGGAGAAGTCGAGAAGAGAAGGAGAAAAAGACGGGATATGGTCCTTGAGCAGGTCTGGTTCCCATTAGACTGGAGGCCCGGGGTCGGTTTGTTTGTACAGGCAGAACGTCCCAAAGGAGTACAGAGGCAGCCTGATGTTGCTCCTCCCAAACGGGCCACCATCGGGGGAGTATCAGCTGCAGTGTTTCACTCTCTCTCCCTTCTGCACTCTTCCCCTCTCTTCATCCCTCCTTCCCTTATGGAACAAAGTCCAAACGGGTCCTCTAAACTGTTTACGGATGTTCTTTGTTTATGTGCTGTTCATGAGAGCAGTGCCGAGAGGTCCTGTCAGAGTCCTCGGCCCTGCTGTCCTTAAATCTGAGCCATGTGATGAATACGACAGTCACATGAGAACCTAACCCTGGGTATTAATCAGCTCTGCGTCTAATGGGCATGCACAGACAGGTCTATCACTCACATGGGTTGGGCGGCAGCGCTGCAGTCACACACTCCTTTTAGGCATAAACACAGGCCGATCAATAAAAAGGCTTTCCACTACCAGAGAAAAACTCTTCTTGCGTAATTTTTCCATTAGTGTGTTGTGTCATGGAACATTTTCTCTGCATAATTCTGCTCTGTCTCTGTCAGTGTTTTCTTTAATTTTTGCAGCATGAGCTCCACTCCTGCAGCCCCCCTGCGGGACTTTAGGGTCAACTTTTTCACTGCTGTGCTCTCTATAAAAACACAGTCAGGGGATAGAAGTCAGTCTGACTTGAGTGGCACCGTCCTTGTGGATTGCAGGTCATAAAACTCCAACGACAGCACGGCCACATGCAGAAACACTAACAGGTAAATAAAGCTGGGAGACTGATTGAAGCAGCATGACTTTGACGCCACTGTGCTGTGACAGACAGGGCCGTAAAGATCTGAGTGCACAGTGAGTTACCTAAAGTGGGACCCTGTTGGGATTGTTGTAAAACGCTGAGGAAGTCCTCCTCTAGCGCTCTGCGCTGCATTAAAGCAGTCGGAGGAGTCTGGAGGACCTGGAGGGGGTCGAGGAAAGGGAAGGGGATGATGTTTCTCCCTCAGTGCTCTGCAGGGAGCGCCTGGGAGGGGAACTGTGATTTATGGAAGCCAGAACTTTGCAGCAACTTTTCCAGGAATTCTGGGAGGGGGCTGAGAAAGGGTTAAGGGGGCAAGAGTGGTCCGAGGCCAGGTTGAGATCAATATTTCACTGAGGCTCCTAAATCAATCCAACTCATGAGCCCAGACAAAGCTGATGAACAATCTGTCGCCTCTTCCTGCACTTTGATTTGACTCAGAACCTCTTTAAGTCCCTGCAGGTTAAAGTTGTGCTGTTTTCTCCAACGTGGGGTTCTAAAATTGGACTATGGTATTGGATCTAAAAGAGGTCTGGTTGGAAATCATTGGGTAATAAAAGAAGTCACCCAAAAAACAAAGTTTAAGCAGAGTGCTGGATCTGTTTTCAACACAGAAAGTATAATCACTGCAAGATAAATCATAGTAATGGTCTTACTTGTGTGGGACTGAAGTAGTGGCTGAATTGATGGTGATTTTCTGTTTGTTGGTGCAGCATCAAAGAAAAATCTTAAGTCTGGATCAGTGACACCATTCAAACACACACACACACAAACCTGCGGTCTTGTTGCAGCTTCCCCATTAGAAGAAGGTCTAAATCAATCTGTTTTTGGTTAGCAAGATTTCGAGCAGTCACTCGAGGATCCGTGAGAGAGCTGTTAATTGGAGCCACATCCGTTATCCAGCAGCGATATCCGTCACTTTCATGACAAAATCTCTGTTGTTGCCAAACTCTGCTTTTTAATGGCCGATCATTTACACAAGCACCAACACAAGCACAGCTCTGACCGCACATTTCCCATCATCCCACCCTCCCTGCCTGGAGGAATAAGTCTGCATAGCTTCTTCAAGGCGGATGTGACTGATATCAGACGTGTTCGGTAATTAGAAAATGATGCAGCCGTCTCTCTCTCTCTCTCTCTCTCTCTCTCTCTCTCTCTCTCTCTCTCTCTCTCTCTCTCTCTCTCTCTCTCTCTCTCTCTTTTTTTTGTCTCCATCACCTCGCTGACTTTTATCTCTAATGGCGTGACTCACAGATCACCGGGCAGAACTAACCAGCTGGCAGGCAGCAGCATGAGCGAACAGTCAGTGTGTTGTGAAAATCTCACCAACAGATGTGTGTATCCAGGGCTGACTGATCCTCTGACACGAACGCTCCTTGGAAGTGATGCATTGAGAAATGGTATAGAGGGAGGCACACTTTAGTCATTATTGCTCATCTTGGACTGCAGAAGGGAAAACATGACTGCTGGATGTCATTAGCAAGAAGAAGGAGTGATTATTGGGATGAAGTGGAGCCAGACTGTGGAATCTGGAGCTGTGTTTGATTATCTTGCATTGTATTTCTGGAGCAGTGCTTTTAATGCCTTTCTCCTTACAGCTCTGAGTAACTTTCCTTTAAGTGTGGAAGTTATTGCAGTCTTGGCTGTGGGTGAGATGTCATTTTGAACTCGATTGGACGGGACCAGTGAGATCACCATGCAATTAGAGTACAGCTGTATCAATATCACCAGCCTCTCTGGGCCCCAGCGTGATTTTCCATCCCCACCTTCTACACTCTACCCCTTCATGGACGGCCTGAATGAGTCTCAATCTGTATGATCCTTACCTGTACTTAAATTCTTTACAATAAGCTTGTTATTGCTACTGTAGAGCTCTTAATTTGGCATTTGCATTTCATAGCATGAGGTTACCAGATGCCAAAAAAAGCTCAGGGGATGACTCAGACTCCCTGTCGACACTCACATGCAGTGTATGAGTTAATACTTGTTTGTTTTGATTGCCTGGTAATACAAAAGATCATCATCATCATTAAAGGTTTATAAAAGTACAGAGCGTTTTATCCAGCATCGCTTTTACTGTAGTTAAACGTTAAAGAATCTTGAATTGAAAAGTTGACATTCATTTGACTGTGATTATTACCACACACAAGGCTCTACGTGTATGGAAAATTCTGAAGTATCAGCAGCCAAACAGAGGCTGACTAACGGCAAAAGAGGAAGAAACCATCCTGCTAGCATGCAAAGATATAATGACGCAATTTGAGCTGCTCCTTAAACTTTTCTCCGTGTTGTTATAATTCCACATGAGTCAAAGTCAAGCGAAGGTGGAGCCGCTCTAGTTTCGTGGGGTGGGATTTTGTCAGCGCGACCTTGGCTGAGAGAGGTCTGAGAGACTGGAGGTGTTCCAGCTGCAGCCGATAATAAACACCGGGGGAGGGAAGTGAGACGATGATGGGAAGAATGTGTGCCGTGTGCTGATCAAAGCGACACTTCCCGGGTGGCGTGTGGAGCTTGGCTACAGCAGAGGCAGCCGTGTGCAGCCATTAAAGCTGAATGTGTTTCTGTCCGGTTCAAAGGTAACTTGGAATAACAAAAAATCAAACCCACAATTAAATCATTGTTGTATATGCTATGAAACATCATCTACCTGTCCTTTAAAACTTTACCGAGCTAAGGAGTTGAAATCATCCGTTTGAGGCCTTGAGCGCACTGTATTTTCAAAAACTGATACCCCCCTCATTTGTTTTTAGAAATACTTTCGTTCACACCTTATTGTTTACAAAATAAAAATCATCCACACGTAACCGGGTAAATCCACCAATATGTGTGGCTTTAAGCACGCCAAACCCATGCATGGCAGCTTTTTTCAGACATGAAACCTGTGCCAGCCAATCAGAATGAACCCTCATCATTCTGTCTCTTCCGCCAGAGATTCAAACATGGCGCTGAGCTCTTTTGTTTGGACCGACAAAGAGGTCAAATTACTTTTAAATGTAGTTTCTGAGTATAAACTTTACAAACACAAGAAAAGCCAACACACCCGCAGCGTTCTTGCTTGCCATAAACAGACGATGCCGTATGTGACACCAGTGGATTTTTTGTTGCAAGCTGTAACATTTGAGAACCAAAAACTCTCTGTTGTTTTCCAAAATCTTCAGATCTCACATCAGTTCTTCAGTGATGTGAAACTGCAGTTTCATGTGGATGACAGGCTTAAATGTATAAAAATAAATGCAGTTACCCAGATACCCTGCTTCGTGTGGACATGGCCTCAGTCAGTCTGACAACCAAAAAATGTGCGAATTTGTCATGGTCACTGCTGAAACTCCAGTCACTCATGTCTGCGTGATTGTCTGGGCCACATCCAGGCCAGGTCTTGGTCATGCTCATTGTGTGTTTATGTGTGTCCATGTGTGCTCCAGGCTGTATCAGGAGAGTGTGAGATTTAGACCCCTGCTGCTCTCCTGCAATCTCTCCTCACACTCTTTGTCTTTTCTCTCTCTCTTTCTTTTTTTTTTGTTCTACATTCTCCCCCTTCAACAACATCACTCTGACTGGTTAGATTTAACTGAGGGCACAGAGAGGAGTGCAGGTCATGCGAATGGCTGGTACGAGCAGCTGGATTAAAGTGACGGCCTGACTGGGATCCTTCTTATCTGATGACCCTCAACATTGACCCCAGTGGTGGAGTGGCCGCCTTCCTTTGGGAAACTGAAGATAACTTCATGCTTGAGGAGACAAATGCGCACCTTTCTGACACATTTGTTTGCCCACACACACTTTTGTAAACACACTTTACAAACAAACACTGACCGCTTTGCCTCAAGCTGAAGGAACATTGAAATCACCTCCCCGAGTCTGGCCTCCCCGTCTCAGACGCACAAAATGCTAGCTTCTTCAGGCAAGATTCCAATAGGTGCACGCTTGACTTGGTAGCGGAAAGCTTATTTTACCCTCTGTTGACCAACTTCACTTCATTTCCTTCCCTTCCCTGCCTATACACATCCATCTTTTCCCTTTTTAACTCCTTTACCGCTCCACTTCACGGTCTCCCTTTCCTTGATAAATCTTCTGAGGCGTTTTGAATGTGCAGAATGGATAGACAGGTGGCTTTTTTCAGCTGAGTGATTGCTGTGCAACATCTGGGCTCTAACTCTCGCCTCGACCGCAACAAGCACACAGCACTTTCTGAAACCTAACAGCACTGAGGTCAAAGAATGAGAGCAGATTGTAAAGCTTTTGCAGCTGTGACGGAGCAGCAAACAGCTACCTTTAACAGTCTCAAGAGCTGTATTCACACATGCACAAAAATCCTGCATTTGTGAACTGAAATAGATCTTCACCTCTGCTTCAATCAAAATCTTTGGATACAGCCCAGCTATTGAATTTCTCTAAGATATCAGGCTGAGAACACTGCAGAACATTCATGAACATGGGTGATGCTGGTTATCATGCTAACCCTGTAGAGAGAGACACAGTATCATTCCACATGTGAAGCTGAAGAAGAATCATCCTCATGTTTCAAACAGCAGAGATATCTGCACATCTGTTTGCACGCAGCAGATATAAATGCAACACCTACAATCATAGCGCACATCTCTGTTGCTGTGTCTACTATCATGCTGTAAACATTCCACTCTGGCTTTCATATCGTACTTTTAGTCGATGCCCTACCTTCTGAGACTCATCAGCCTCCATCGTCCAATAGGAAGCCTCCATGCTGTGGGACATGTCTGAAAAAGCCACCTTGGGTGTAACATCAGCTGTGCCTTCGTTTATACAACATTAATCCTAAAATCATCTTAACAACCAAGTTGTGAAACAATTCACCTCCTGTGAGCCGTTTGACAAATAAGCTACTCAGAACAAAGTATAGTCCATACCCAAGCACGCTTCAACCCAGTGTGACCACTCCGTACAGTACTCTTATTTGGCTTTGACACACTGTGAAGAGGTGTGCTTCAGAGCAAGCAAAAGTACACATACCTGCTAAGGACATGATATATAATCACTGCGATAGCTCGTCTCGACACGTATTTTCAAACAAATTCAGGGGTGTTAGAGGGCTGTGTCTAAGGGGCAACATCAAGTAGAGAAAAATGAAGCCTATGTGGAAGTACCAAAAGTTGCTGGCCATTGAGAATCTGCTAGAGGCAGGCAGCAGAAAGACCGGGAGTCACGTACACACCAAACCAAAAAAAAACAACAAAAAAACAAAAAACAGACTTTTACAGCATTAATACACATATTTACAGCCTTGTTAAAAAAAACGCCTTCAGTCTGAAATGCTACTTTTGCTATTAGCACACACTGTATGGGCCTAAATTTTTTTCAAACTCAGCGGTTTATAAGATATTAGGATTACGAGTTTGTCCAATCAGAAGTTCAGCTCACATGACTGACGGGCGTCCTATAGCAGTTAGAGAGGGAGCTCAACATCCGCATCATATCCAAGATGGCCCTGTCCAAGGACTGGCTTCATTTCACTCTACCAGGAACAGACAGGTGACGTAGTGGAGACAACGCCCATATTCTATACAGTCTATGGCTGTGTTGGACCAAAACGACTTAACATAAGCCAAAAAGTAACTTGCTGTAGCCATGTTCTTTGTGAGACCATGCTTCTTGTAAAGAGTCGTATTACGATGTGATGATGTACAAGAGGCAATCAAGCTTAAGTCTGGTTCATATTGGAGTAGTCTGGAGTCCAGTCTGAAAATATGAGACAATGCGGAAGTGCTAAAGTCTGCTGTTCCTTGAGTGTCCGCTTGAGGCTGGCTCCGGAAGTACCGGAAGTCACGTACACACCAAGCCAAAAAAAAAGCTGTTGGATCGCTAATTTTGCTAACGTCACGCACTGTACGGGGGTGAGGCACAGAGGCACAGCTCGGATCACGTGACTGTGGGGCGTCCTATGGCTGTTACTGTGGAGACTCACAGTCTGCCTCATTTCCAATATGGCCACACCGGCCGTTTTGCTTCAAAAGTCCGTTTCAGAAACAGACGGGTGACGTCCCGGAGACTACGTCCATTAATTTTACAGTCTATGGTGACTACAGGTCATACCAGAAAGCAGGGGAATGGCGCTGCGGTGGGGGGTCAGTCGGGTAAAGCTCTGAAAATTTCAGAATTAATGAGTTTGCAATTTAAAAAAAAAAAAAATAGCAATCTTACATAGGTGTTGACCCTGTCTGCAACAGTTGGTAGCATCACCAATCTGGATTATTGTGTGATTATTCTAAAAACTAAAAAAATAACTAAGATTATCCACTTCCCCTATGAGTAAAACACTCACTGACTTCATTAAACTCTACTTGAGCCACACAAAAAAAACTATCCCTTTAAATAAGTGTGATACTCTAAGCAAACAGTTATAAACACCAATGTCTGTTTGTGAATCACTTGCCATGCATGAGCATCAGCACATGTGTACATGCAAACATGTGGCTAACCTCTTGAACTTACTTTCTGGTCAATGAATTAGTAAGAAATGTCAGGGTTAGGTTTCTTTGTAGATGCTGTTGATGGCTGCCATATGGTTTCAGGTCAAAACAGCAGATTTTACCTCTGCCCTTTGTGATGCCTCGGAGGATTAAATGACAGGGAATATATCCATGGTGTTGCTGAGCGCTGAACTGAGGCCTTTATGCTGCTTGAGCACCTCAAAGGAGACACTTCCCTGACCACGAAATGACTGTTTGACCACAGAGCTTGCATCAGCTCCGCTGTGACGGCTCCCGCTGCAGTAGGAAACACACGCTCTCTGTGCTAATGTGGATGGAATAGACTCTGAGGAGTGATGTGTGGATTCAAATGTGTTTTGCTTAGGGTACTTCAGCAAGGCTCTGCAAACACAGCTCTAATCTGCAGGAAGCCACAAAAGTTATGACTCTTCCACCCACATCCAAACATGTAGGACCCCCTCACTTTACCATCTACTAACACTTTACTCCACAGTGGGCCACTGATACACAAGCATGGTGTGAGGAGTTCACAGGTTGGGTCAGAAGTGGACCATGGGAACAGTCTCTCTAAGCCTTACTGTAAAAATACAGTAACTCTATACTCCTGTGAGAAATGACTCGGTGAATGGTGGAGTGATGAAAACGAGAACATATGTTATATAAACTTTGCACAAAACAAGCCAAGATTGTACAATAGAACAACACAAACAATGCATGCAAAATCACGAGTCGTGATTGTTTTTCATGAATCCCTGCTACGAGGTCGATATTTCCTCTGTGTGGGAAGAGAGTGCAATGATTCAGCCATTTTTCAGCAGATCAAATGTAGAAGTACTCGAGATCTTTTGTGCTGTGGAAAAAGAAAAACCAGCTCAGATGCATCTGAGATAAGCAGTAAGGTAACACTGCGGGTCTCACAGAGAGTGAATGCAGGGCGGACAGATTTCATCTTAAACCTGTGAACAGCAGACACATGTGGCACAGCCAGCACTTAAGCCGACTGTTTGGAGTGCAAAGGGAGATAAGCCACCCTGACTCCAGGCAGCACTTGTGCTGTTTGGGGTTGACTGGAAACCAAATCTCTACAGCCACCAGCACTGTCTGCTTCAATTAAGTGTCCGCTCCGTGCCCTAGATTAACCATTGTAATGATTTAAACAATGCAGCAGAGCTTTGTTTCATCAGTGTTTCCTGTGGCAAGCCCTGTTGAGGAAATAAAGATGCATTTTCATCGTGTGTGGTCCAGCTTTGTGTGACTGAAGTGGAGCACGCTCATGAAACCTGTGATGTCCGGTGTTAACATCTCCGATCTAAGCGTGAAAGAGCATGCATCTGGTCACGTTACACGGATTAGCGGTGACAAAAAAGCCTCTCAGATGCAAACTGTGCACATTTACTTCTCCATTTTAAGTGAGAGCAGAGTCTGCAGAGAGTCACATTTTAGGATCACATCAGACTTGAACAACTTTGATGCACATGACCTATAGAACATTCTCGGCGCTAAAAATACATAAGTGACTTCGTTCAGAGCATCTGTGCAGAAAAGAGGAAGATTTGTTTCCACTGTGACTTTTTCCTTTATGTCTGGGAGGCTTTAATGTGTGGACGAGGAAGTGGTGGGAGATCTTTCTCTTTCTAAACACTTTCTGTGTGTCTGCTTTTATTTCTTCATGTCAGCTTTAAGATCTGTGCACAACAAGCTCAAGTGATTCATTCCATGAGAAGAGCGAGCAGACAGCAGCGTGTTCGTTGCCCTTATTTCATATATGACATATTGACAGCTGCATCGGCTCCATGTTCTATAGACGTAAACAAAGGATGGAAAGTCCCGTATCTCATGCACACAGAGCCTGAGAATAGCCTGGGCTCAAAGTTAATGTCATCCCCAGTGTAATCCTGTGGCTAAAAGTAGGAACAGGGAATATTTATCTGTTCTTCTGAGAACGGTTTTCCTTTTTTGGATCTGTGTTCTATTAAAAAATAATCTATTAAGAAGATGAATAATCCATGTAGTGCAAAGTCTTCTGTACACAGATTTGACACCCAACCCACTTTCTGTTGTTGCGCTTATCAAGATGCTCATTGTTCCACTTCTGCAGAGTTCAAATGGAGTTCAAGAAACCACAGCAGCCAAAATGCACTGAGTTAAAGAGGGCTTTTTTTAGTCATTGCAAAGGTGAAGTAAGAAATTACTCATTTTGATTTGTCTGTGGGTTGCATTGGAAGATTTTACCTGTTTCGTTTTTTGAGTAATGCTTGTACAAAAAATGAGGCTCGTGTTGGCGGTAAGTGTGGCTCAAAAAGTGAAAACAGAGAGAAACAGCTTGATTACTCAGGGTGTCAAATTCACCTGTGAAGCTCAGTTCCTGTTCATTTACTTTATATAATGCTGGTAATAATGCAAGAAGCTTTATAGGGACTGTTTCATTGTCAGGAGGTTAAGCATTAAGACTGTAGAAAGTATCAGCAAAAACAGAATCTGACGGTTTTTAAAGAATCCAAAACCTGCGTTTGGTTGGAAACAGTGTGAAGAAATCATATCAAATACTGAGGCAGAAGATTTTGATTGTTTCATGGAAAACATATCAGATCAGAGGCGTGTTAACACTCTGTAAACATTTAGGGACCCAGAGGATAACTTTTTGGAGTTTTGAAAGTGTAAAGTTATTAACTGTTCAACAGTTTGTGGTCTCCTTTGACAGCACCAAATGCTTTCTTAACCAAGTAAAGTCTGAGCAATCAAATAATGACCAGGAAATTTTAATTTTTTGGAACTGAGATGTTTTGGTTAAGTGTTTAGTAAACATGTATTCTTTCAGTGCAGAAAATACTTATTTTAAAAATAATGATTAATCATGTTGGTGAAATAGAGGTCTTTTTAAACTCTTGTATCAAAGATGATACGTTTGGCATTTTGGGTAAAGGTGATTATGGACACCTGGAATCTTCTTTTAAGGATATATGCTGCTGAAATATGTTCAAAATGCAGTTTGACATCCTCTTCCAGATTGACTTTTGAGTGTTGATTCTTTAGACCTCTGGGCAGTTTTTCCCTCCACCTCAGTCCATCATCACTGGTGTTTCTAGAACATGTCTGCATATGGTTTCTTGGTACACTTTATATCTGCGTCTGTGGCTGCAGTGTTCACAGAGAGTCACTTTTGGGTATAATTCAGTGATTTCCACCACAGAGTCATGTCTGTTTTTTAACACGGTCTGACAGTCATCATCCTTTTTCAGACATTGGCTTTTTCTTTTGGACTGAAATTTTTCCAGATTCTCTGAATTTTATGCTAAATTGTTAAACTATTTGCTCACGCGGTCCCTCACAGATTACTGAACCTCTTTCTTCTCTCCAGGCTTCTTTATCAAGCCTTGGATTTCAGCAGAGATTATATGAATCTCCCATTTCCGCATTTCTTGTCATTTGTGTATGCTAGCTTTGAGTTTGTGCAAATAGCACTTAATTAAAAAAAACAACAAAACCTTCATGCTGACACCAACTGCGCTGAGAGATGAAAGTCCACTCTAGGCGGCAGTCGAGGTGGTGGATGATCAAACAAAACGAGACTTTCACTGAGAAGACTGGACTTTCAGGTTCCTGGTGAAACCAAAAGTAAACGTTGAGTCATTATTTGTACCCACACTGTGATGCCCTTCTCCAAACTTGAGCAGATAGCTTTGATGCCCTGCTTTAAGCAAGCACGGTCTTAAAGCAGGGGTATATGAGTCTGTATAGGGTGGTGTTGAGGTAAGTTTAGGATGTAGTCTGAACAATCAGCTGAGCTGAGCATTGAATGATCAGAGACACATAGGGGTCAAATATCCTCTAATCTAAACTACACATTAATGTAAGTCTGTGCATGTGTGCACAGTACATAAAGTACTTATGCATGCATGCATAACACGTCTACTCTGATGAGGAAGTGACTTGGTTGATTATTTTTCTTTCGATAACAGAGCTGGTTTCACAAGATGGCAAAACAATAATATTCTTGGCACATCTTGTTGTGGCACAATAGCTTCGACTCACGAGAAGCATTGTGTATGTGTGGGGCACATCCACCAACATATGTAGTAATCTTCCTGCTAATAACAGCTGCCAGATGTGCAGAGTCCCCGGGGCCCGTGCACATTCTCACAGACAATGGAATGCTTGTGAGGAGCCCCAACAGGAAGTGAGGTCAGGGCTCTTGACCCCTCCCCTTAAAGCTTAGTGAGAGATAGCAGCTTTAGTGGAGCAGCTCCTGGAAGAGTCCCATCATAAACGCACTATGACAGTGAGAGGTCAGTCTATAAAGTTTGTCTACACACTCTTTACACACCTCTGGTCACACCTCCCAGCGCTTTACAAAACAAGAGAAGACGGCTGCAGCCGTTAACACTGTCTTCATCTCCTGAGATTGCAGGTTGAGACGTTGTGGTAACATTAACAGAAGTATTGCAAAGCTGATGTTTTTTATTTTGAAGTTCTCCTTTTTTCTTCTTTGGAGAGCTCTTTCCTCACATCAGCTGCTGCTGCTGTTGCTGCTGCGGGGGCGGTTAAGGATGAGTGTGTTGAGAGCGGATTGCACAATCTTGATCCTTTCTCCAAAGCATCAGCAGACACGACATGAGTCAAATCAGCTGAAACTGTTTACTAGAGACCAAACATACACTTTGAGCCTATGGGAGGGGGGGGGGGGGGGTCTTATGTGAGCTCACGCAGGTAGACAGTATGATGAGTGGAGAGGTGCTTTCCCTGTGTGGTAAGCTCAACGTCACTCAACCTGGTGGCAGTCAAGCCAAAAATAAAAACCAAAGTGAGTCTGAAACACCACTTCCTGTCTTCAACTGCACGCATCTTTAACTCTGATTCCCACAGGTCCTGAAAATTTGATCAGCACAGGAGTCGGGATCTCCTGGATGTTTAGTGACACAACTTAAAAAAGCTATAACAACATTACTTAGCCTCTTCTTATCACAGACGCATGACATCACAGCCACTGGGGATGACTTTGGCTCTCAGAGTAATGACTGTGAAGACATTATTACCTCCTCTGGGGCTGGAAAGAGGCTCTTTCACTGCAGCCAGCACCTGCCCTCCTGTATGTCTCGCCACAGACCTGATGACTCACCAGACCTGACTTACCTTTAGCTCATCATCACTACACATTTATGCAGATATTTAAAGGAAAAAGGAAACCACAACACAGACTACAAGAGTGGAAACAAAAAATGTCAGAAATTTCACTGTGAGTCTTCTCTGACGTAGACTGTCAAAAAGGGACTCTTCTCTTAAGGAAAACTAAGCCAACATGGGTGAAAAGTTTGGATTCTGCTTCTGGGATCTGTGAGAAGAGAGGAAGTAAAGAGGGGGAACATCTGGACTTCATTTGTGAGCTCCAGAGTGAGCAAAAGCTCCAGAAATAGGCTTAAAGCGTATTTTCCAAATTAATTGCCGCTCACAAACCCACACCATTGTTACATTTAGACACAGACACTCGAGACTCTTTTAGGTTATATGACGTTGCCATACACTCTCAGTCTCGTGTGTGTGGGTGTGCGTTTATGCATGTGTGTGTGTGTGACCGCGTACTGTGCGCGCGCTTCCCTGACGCTCCACAGCCCCGTGGAGCTGTTGTTCTCAGAGAGCAGCAGGACAAGCAGACGGAGTGTTGGATTAGAGCGACAAAAGAGAAAGTGCGAGTTCCTTCGTTCTTTCTTTTCTTTTTTCCTTCTTTCAAAAAAAAGTCTTCTTTGTGTCTTCCCGCTCCTTGCTCTTTGGGATCGTGGTGCTTTTCGGGGGTTATCTGTGTAGGGTTTCCGCGGAGGCGCACAGACCGGTATGGATTTACCAGTGACGAGACAAGACACGCCGCGTAGCCCTGCACGAAAGTTTTGATTGTCATCGTTGCTCTCCCCAAACCCGGATCAGAGGAAAGCGCCGAACTTTGACGCAGCATTTGTGGAAATCTGGTGGCCACATGTGAGACACATATTTTTCAGAGCGTCTTTTCGCTGCTCTCTACTTTTTCTCTCATGGGGTAAGTAATGGCACCTTCTCAAAACATTGTGTGTGACAGTTTGCATGTGCTTAACAAAAGGCCTAATGTCTCTGTATGCTACGACTGTAAATGCAACTCACTGAAACATAAATTGGTCATCTGTTGGGCGCATGGACATTAAAACTTTCTTTACGCACAAAATTTCGAAATGCTCCTTTAACCCAAAAACGTACAATGACAGCAACATGGCTCATATGAAGCAACACGCCACTTCTGCACTTTAACTTGCCAAAAAACAGAAACACTCCTGCAACACACACATGCTCACAGTGTACGTGTGTGTATTTGGATTGTGTGTGGCAGCTGCGTTTGCTAAACAGTGTGTGTTTTAATGAATAACACTGTGTGGCGTTAAATATTAACACACAGGGCTACAGCTGTCGATCATACAGCAGGGGTCAGTGCACTTTGCTGCATCATATGTTGTGTGTTGGGCTGTTGTTGGGGGCCAGAGATGAGCCGCGTGCACCCCGTGCGCGTCCTCGCAGGGGGGCCTCCACAGACGTTCACACACACAGTTTCTTGGAGCCGTTGCGCAGCCTGCTGTGTACCCCCCCGCGCTGACCCCTCCGATGTTGTTGGGGCTTGTTCATCCGTCACTCTAAAGAAGGCATTGTATTGAAAGGATGTATTAATAAGACAAAAGCCTCCATTATCCCCCACGTACCGGAGTTAATCTGGAGGGGCTGGAGATGTGCTTCACACAGGGAGCTTCTAACACACTGCAGTATATTGTTGTCAGATTTATGTGCAAAGCATATCAGGACACTGTAATAACTGTTTGCATTCCTATTTATTACTTTTATATCTGAATCAAGTGACTAATAACGTTTTATGGACTTTATGGTGGTTTTGGACACAGGCAGGACTTCCGCCTGTGCAATCTGTTGTCTGCCTTGTATTACATTTCCTTATCAAGTCTTATAAAGAGAGACAGACAGAAACAGAGTGTTGCTTCAGTGCTTTAGAAAGACTATCCCCTAACAGAGAGGGGAAACAGAGGTGTCAGGAGTCCAGTCATGCGGTATCCTGTTGTGGGAGAATCCCCAAATCACAGCAGATAAGATGATAAGGTTGAGGAACTAATGTTTATTGCCCAGATAAAATCCCCCATCCGTCACTCTTCATCCTGTGGTTGGTCTGGTTCGCTCTGCGCAGAGCTGCGGCTCATTAGCAAGGCTGCCTGAAACTGTAAAGTGAGGCATTATCTCAAGCACCAGGCGAGGTCACGGGGCGAGAAACCGAGCTTTCCAATGCACACGGATGCTGCAAAGCCTGTTGCATTAAGGCCGGCAAACACCTTGACGAGATAACATCAGGAGCAGGGGGTTTGCAGAGGAAGCACGCTCAGCAGCATTGTGAGAGGATGATCAAGTGTTGAAGGCCCTGTCAGCAGCTTCATTGATACTGGTGTTGTGCACGAGCTGCTTGCTTTGTTTGAGCGCACAGGAGCTCATGGACCCAGGTGCTTTCACCAGCTTGTCTTGAGACGGGGCATGATGCAGCCAGTTGGCCGTCTGCTTTAGGCCAGCGTGCGCGCATGGCTCATTGCACCGGGACAACACCCGCCACCCGACCAAGCCTCGTCGCTGCCAGCTTTCTTCACACACTTTGCCATCCTTTCCCTGGGTGAGGGTAACCCCAGGGTGCTTATGAATGCTGCTAATTTATTAGCCTGACACTTCAAAACCCAAAGTACACACAACCTCTCACTGAGCACACATGGTAGAAGCGTGTAAAGAACTTGAAACGCATCACTCTTATTATATAGACGGTCTTGGATCAGCAGTCCATGACATCATGAGTTCAAGACGCTGCTGACCCAGGTCAGTGTGCTTCAGTGGCTCTGTTTCCCTCCACACAGGCGATGACGCCTGTAATCAGACCCCTCTCAATGGGGACTGCCGGGGGTAGCGTGAGAAGAGAAGACAAATAGATGAGTCGAATAAATAAATAGATGTACAAGTGCGTGGAGAGATAAATAAATTCATGGTAACTCAGCTGTGGGAACTGGATTTGCGTGCTTTTTTTCTTAATGGAGCGGGTCACTGTAAGGGTTGAAGGTGGAGATGGGTGGTGGGTGGGTGGTGTCGATCCCAGAAGGATGCTCGGGTTTCAGCTCAGGCCTGAGAGCGGGTTGCTAAAAGGAAGCTGTGAGAAGGCTTTTCCTTTGGGAGCCTGACTTCTCTTTTGTTGTTTATACTCACCACTTTATTCAGGCAGATCGGAGGGGTAACAACACAGAGAGATCAGAGGAGGAGTGACTTGCCAGAGGCTACCTTGCTCTTACCTGGTTAAATGAAACCAGTCAGTTGTGTATACACTGTGTAAAAAAAAGAATAGGATCACAGAGGGAAGTGTATACGTTTATACACTGCTCTTGGGCTTTTCTCTGTGGTAAGAGGAGTTTTCTGCAGACGGCCATCTGGGTTCTACAGGCTCAGAGTTCTAGCTGGTACTCCCCCTTAGTCTGAAAAACACTTTTCCTTGGGTGTGGCAGCTGGAGCAAAATAAACACCTTCTGTTCGCAAGCTGCTGAAGCGCAAGTCACAACACACAGCTGACAGCATGTAGCTTTATGATTCACAGCCAAGAGCTAGGAGTGCCTGAGATCAGGGGAATAAATATGGCGTCTTCTGCTTTAACCCATTTTTGACACGTAATTTAGAACAGGACGTCACTAAAGACTTTGTTTGCTCTTGCACACTTACCTGCTCTATCTGTCTTTTCAGAAAAAGCTCTCAGGGTTGCAATCGGATGCTGTCAGGGCTGTGAGGACGGTTGTATAAACATTTACATGAGCTGATATTTCTGGGGAGAAAAGAGCAGCGTCGGGCTTTTTAAGGAAGGTGTTTTAAGCAATGAAAGAATCCATTAGCTTTAAGGTCTCCTGTTACATTCCTTTTCCACTTGAAGGACTTGGACAAACTATGAGACCCCCCATGACCAGGCGCTGATGCTTGTATCAGCATGCCAGGATTTCCTGACGCCTACTGGGGTGTGGATAAGACCGGTTGTCTTCTTACATGTTTCAGGCTTGGACCAGCTCCTGTTCTAAAACGCTGCCAGTTGGAAGTAAAGCTGCGGATGGTTTTCAGGGGGTCTGACTGGCGTTTCTGACTGTGCTGTTGTCTATCTCAGAGACAACAAGAGTAAGATTTAGTGCAAGGGTTTTTTTTGGTTTTGGTGGTAGCTTTGAATTGGATCAGAGAGTGATCTATGAAAGCTCTGTGCTGTCTGTTCTAATCGGTGTGGTCATGTCGTGGTTTCCTGATCCTGGTCAATCTCAGTGCCCTTTCTCCCTCTCTCTGTCTTTTTTTCTCTCTCTCTCTCTCTCCCTCTGGGAGCAGGTAAGCATTAAGATGCAGAGGATCTGGCAGTCTCATCCTCCTTCTCCTCATCTCTCTTCCTCTCTCTTGGAAGCCTTTGTTATCCGGTAAGCTTTGTTTGGGCAGCTGCAAAACTCTGCAGGATTACTCCAACACCCCACCTCCACATCCAGGAGTCGACTGGAGACAATTTTCTTGGATTTCAGATCTCCCTGTTCAGCCAGTGAGAGCCTGTTGAATCCATTCAGTTTCCTCCTAATGAGCTTTTTTAAAGCTTTTTCCTGTGGCTGACGAACTTAAAGGCCCTGTTGGAACTCTCCAAGTGATCTTGAAAAAGTCTCACTTCTAGATATACGCCTGATCGTAATCCACAACTTAAAATGAGATTATCAGCACCAATAGAGATTATTTCTAAATGCTGTTTCTCAGCTTCCTGATCGGGTTGGACAGGACTGAATTGATTTACGGCACATTGACAACAGCAGGCCAGCTGACAAAGTTAAGTTGTGAGAACAAAGATCTGTTTTCCCTCTGCTGGAAACGATTTCTGGGATTCATTTTGTCGTGATGGTGGACACTGGAGCTGAACTGTTTGACAGAAAAAGGGAAAAAGGTAGAGTGGATGGTAGGTAGAGCTAAAGGCTAAACCACAAGCTAAAGGCTAAACCACAAGCCAAGCTGTTTGTGATGTTGATTCCAGCCCACATGCAGCAGTTATTCTGCAGTGATCTGTTCAAACTTGAGAGCCTGTCAATAAAATGAAGATTGAAGTTACGTTAGCTCTGCTTGGCAGATGAGCAGGACGTAAGGATTAACTAACGCTACATCTTAGCCTACGGATACATCTCACAGCACCAGGCTGCCAGCAGCGTTAAATATAGCCGGCTACTAAACTACAGAACAAACCTTCAAAGTTTGCTTGTTGTCACGTTTCAAACAACAGCGCTGCGTAACTGTTGTCTCGAACAAAGAAAAGTAACGTTAAAGAGATGATCCGATCTCCATTTGAGTCATGTCATCACGACAGTGTGCACAGGATTCCAGCCAGAAGGTGTCGCTGCAATCCACTTCAAACAGACAGTCCTCACAGTCTCTTTAAAAATGAAGCAGAATAGCTGTGATTTTGTAAAAAAAAGGATCTATTAAACGTGTTTATCCAGTCAAGGCCTCAGCTTTAGTCTCTCTGGGCTTAAGGACAGGATGGAATTAACCTCCAGTCAAACACAAGCCGGGTCATGATACAGGCCAGACTGCTCCATCCCAGCAGACAGATTGCGTTAAAATAGATTCTGTTTACTTTAAACTAATACGACTGCAGCTCGAACATGTCTGTTTCAGATGAGCTATGTCTCAATCAAAGTCAAGTAGCAGTTACCCTCCGAGAAGCTGCACAGAGACGATCCTCACTTTCTGACCTGTTTGTTATTTCTGCGAAAATATCCCTTGGCAAACAGCTCTCCCAAAAGCTTGCTTAAGACTCAGTGCAGCTGCACAAAAGCCAGAGAGTTTTCTGTGGGGCCTTTTCTTTTTAAAAAGTTTTATTTGTGTTGAGTTGCCAGGAAGTAAAGCAGACATAGTATCCCTCCAAAAATCTCTAACATTAAATACTCTTGGGTCTCTTTCCATGCACTGGTCTTTAAATGCAGGTTGTAACTCTGCTGGCGCTGCGTGGAGATTTCATGTCGTTTAAGATACGGTGGAGAGGCAGATTGATGCTGGCATCACTCGAGTTTTTTCAAGATATTAATTTTCTCTTCAAAGAAGGAAAATCTTAAATTGTATGAAATACCGAGAGGGGACTGTGGACTGTGTGGACACAACACTGCTCCCTCTCCAGGCAACCATGTTTTTCTCCAACAACAGAGCCATGTTTAATGGACCTGTGTTTGCCAGAGGAGTCTGGAGCTGTTTCGCTAAAGCTGGACCGTGTGGCGAGATGGAGGGCCTCCATCAATTTATCACGTTATCGAGGTACACTAAGCAGAAGCAATCAGGACGGCTTGTGTGTAGATGGTATCGTTTTCCGTTGCCCAGTGTGTTCTTAGCGTGTTGTCCCATGACTGTGAGGATCGCTGCATTGAAAATCACTGGAACATCAGTGGAACCAATGCTAAAGCCTCAGCTATCAACACACACACACACACACACACACACACTGCACGCACAAATGTTGTCATGTCTCGTGTTCCCTGGCACGCCAAGCAACAAATAACCACAAGCTCTCTCACGGCAACCGCACAGTTTCCCAGTGGAGGAGCAGAACATGAGAAGGGGTGGAGTTCAAGGTTTGAGAGAACAGAGCAGAATGGAAAATGGAGTCAGGACAATGGAGACCTAAAGGAGGGTTCAAAGCCTTTCATTAGGGGAGAGCTCATTGTGAGGACAAGAACATGGAAGGTGTGAGAGGGGGCCAGATGAGCTGAAACTTGAATCAAGCGATCAGACCTGTGGTTTCTGACGTAGGCCAGCCAGACCTGATCTCTCACTTTGCACTGCATCACACCGTGTACGTATTCTGCATCTGCAAAGACTCCATGTGGTTAACACCTCCACATCTCTGTGCAAGCAAAGACTCAGCCAAACATTTTTCATGTTATGCGGTTTTCCACTTTTCTATGCAAAACATAAATTCTGAGAATGCTATGTGACATTTCAAGCTGAATCGATCTCAGATTGGTTTGCACATGCATGCACACTCTCACAGTGTATCAAAGGATAATGATCCTTTTTTTTTCATCCTTAATGCTCCATAAAAAGTTACCCACAGACTGGAGATCTGAGAAAGTAGTTTCTTGGTGCAAAGTTTCCTGACCGGAGAGCTGATAGCACACTATGTGCTTTAATGAAGTCTTTAATAGACCACTGTAAGAACATGTCTGCCCCAGATGTGTGCTAAATAAATCCTTCTTGATGTGCATTTAATCACCTCTTTGTGGCCTTGTCTTTTGATCTCTGTGGTAAAGTCTTAAATATACGAGCAGAGGAGGGGGTGTTCGAGTGGGGACGTTGTGGCTCTGTAAATCAGAGCGTAGCATGAAAGGAAAATATGCTAAATAGAGCGATACAGAAACATGAATAATTTGGAATAACTAAAGTTGACAGGAATGGTCTGAGGGTGAAGGTATTACAGTAATTGCCTCTCAGGCGCCACCCTTGGGGATCCCCCACCCCCCAATGGGAGAGACTGAGATTGAGGAGGAGGAGGGGGGTGTTTGGTGTCTGCTAGTTATGCGGGTTATGGCTCCTGAGGCAGCATGATGCCCTTCTTTACGTCGCGCTTTGTCTCCACTCTTCTCACAGACGCAACGAAACAGTTGCTGCATATAAATTAAGGCAAAGTCAGAAGTAAAGTTTTTTAAAACAAAAAACAGTCAGAGAGGAACAGAAAACTAGACAGCACACTTTGAGGAGTCAAAATGAAACATTAAGAACTCTTTGTTCCTGACTGAGCCGTGATGACAGACCAGACCCCTCAGAAGAGGCTGTACCCAAACTGTCAAAGTCTTTGACGAGCGAAAGGGTAATCCCTAATTATATGATGAAACCCTGCGTATTGGGGACACCCACCCCTCTAATATCTTGCGGCTTATAGACCTGCTAACGAAGCATGGCTGTGTTAGCAGCCTGTAATAACAGACAAAGAGAGGGGAAGGTTAAGTGCAACAATTAAACCTCCAGCACAGTGGATAAAAAAGGGGGAACTGTTTAATCTGTCGGTTTAGAGAACTTGTTGTCTCTCATCTAACGCCATCATGATATCACGACACAGGTTCAAACCAAAACAGACACTTCTTTTTTTTAGTACAAAAAAAAAGGATGTGATTCGTATGTCTGTGACACATCTCTTTGCCAAGTGAAACTGTTGTTCCCTCAGTTGAGTTCCTCTCTCAGATAGAAACTGGGAGATAAAAGCCTCCATCTCGTATCTCTCAGTCTGCTCTGCAGGAGGACCGAGCAAGTTACAGCGTGACGCTTTGCCAGGCTCTCTCCAGTTTCTCTCTTTCTTGTAAAACTTGGTAAATTTATGAGCTGCTGGTGTTCCAAAACGACTGATCCTGCAGAGATACTGGAGTCTTTCTCGCTCTCAGTAAAATCAGCCCACGCATTCGTCCCCAGAGTACAAGGCCTGCACACACTGTGAGATAGGAGTGCCAGAGTGTGTCAGATGTTCTGTCTCTTAAGAATTTAAACTTTGTGTTTGTTGAAGTATTTGTTAATATCTAAAAATAGATTAAGAGAAACAAAAGATAAAGCATGTTCAGCATGCAGAAGACTTCACAGCCTGGTTCTTCAGTGGAGGGTCGAGCCAAGCAGCAGCAAATAAACGTCTTTGCTGGTTAGCAGACAAGGAAGTTGAGGTTGCCCACGCTTTGAAGCTTAGTTTGACCTCAAACACTAGCATGTTTGTCTTCATCGTCACCGTTGGGCAACAGCGTTATCAGAGCTTGTTGGCAACACGACAGGAACAGATACCTGAGCTCAAGATAAGCTCAGGTAGTCATGACTTTCCAACTCTGCTGTTTTGACCTTACACTGGAGATGCTGCCAGACAAGAATCGCTTCAGTTTTTATTTAGTCTGTGTGATGAACAAGGTCACTCTGCAGCCCAGGATTTTGCTGGGTTACGTCACAGCACCAGCATGATTCATCCCTGAACTCTGTTGCATTGATACTGGAAACATTGACCACAGATGATCGATAATGCTGCTGTGCTGATTAGAAAAGATTCCAGAAACAGAGCCTTAGGGCTGAGTGATGGACGAGGCGACGGGTTGATGTGCAGCCTCCTGCCAAAACACAATGACTATCATCGCCTTTTCTGTGGTTGCACGGTATGACTGCGTGGACCTGCACAGTGCCTCACAGTTACGAGAATCACTGAGCCCATTTTGGCCAATCACAGAACCAAACATACGCAGATATGTCTTATTAACCCAGAAACATAACCAGTCACAGGAAACAGCTCATCCTCATCCTGCATGCTCCACAGCCTCCAACCTGAGCCTTAACCCCATTACCTCTTTTCACACATAAACAAAATTCCTTAAAATTATCCGAAACTACCTGTGATTGGTATGTATGGACACAAACAGCTGAGTTTTACAACCTAAATTCACCTGGAATTTTCCCTGCCAGCCCCCTCGTGTCACTGTGGGGCCAAGTGAGCTCATGTAGCAGAAAATCTTCTCTCTAAATTCACTGAGTGGGTTAAAGTGCAGGGAGGAAGTGAGCTGGTCTCTTGATGTAAATATGTGACTGTGACTTGTGTTTGGCCTGGTTTGGCTGCTTGGTTGAAAAAAAAAAAAGAATCTAAGTATGAAACTTTTATGTAAGATTCCAGGAGGGGTGTATCTAAGGACACCAAAAGACCACACTCTGTGAAATAACACTGCCATTGCAGAAACACTTTATATCACACCACTACTGTCTTTATGAGCATTGTTGGAAATGTATGAGCAGGTTTTGGTTCATCAAATAACAACCACAGGTGTCAAGCGCCTTGATTTTGGTTTGACATATGCACCAGAGGAACCGAGTAGCATATATAGTATCAATGGGAAACATGATTTGATAGAACTTAATTTATTGATTGATTGATTGATTGATTGATTGATTGATTGATTGATTGATACATGACTTTCAAATACCTCTATCTCATCACTATGATAAATAAGTGCATTAAGAATGCATATTTTTGAAAAAATCATCAAATGTGTCAAATATAAGACAAAATATATATCATGAACAATATGATATATAAAATATTTTTATGTGGATTTAATTGAAAGTAGGGCTCAACTGATATATTGGCCGGTAGATTAAATCCACCAATTATTGCCCTTTTTTAAAATAATCATAATCGGCAGGAGTTCTGCTGATAAACGGCTGATTATAGCCCTTTGTAGTGCCTTTCTGCATGCTTTTACACAATTACAAAATTTCTCTCTGTTGTAAAGTTAAAAGAAAAATACTAAAGGTACAAAGTATTGTAAAATGTTCTGCCTGTAATTCATATCTTTGTTATTGTCAGCATTAAGTGACCAAAAAAGAAGTTGCTTTATTTATTATATATTTCTAAAATGAATCAGCTGATTAATCAGTTATCAGATCTTTATTTCTGCCAAATATCGGAATTGGCATTGGCCTCAAAAAATCCATATTGGTCTGGCCCTAGTTAGAAGAGTTTACTTAAAACATCTCAGTTCCAAAAGAAATAATAATTTTCTGGCTGTCTTTTGATGGGTCAGGCTTTATAGGGTTAGTGTTCTAAAACAAGAAAGAAAAGTAAAAATAAAGGACAAATGGGTTTACTCTTTGATAAGTTTGTTAATTACAATACACCACGACTCTGTGCCGTCTATATGACATCATGAAGATCTCTCCTCATGACTCTCTCCCCTCCAACAGGGAGAGCTTTTATGAAAATAAAGGCCCTGAATGTCCTAAAATCATCCAACAAATGTCAGGAGTCAGTGCATGAAGGTGTTACAAAGTATGAGAAGAGAAGAGATGAGAGTGTTCTTTGTTCTTTCAGCATGCACGCTTTGGTTTAATCATTTCCCTTTAAATGCTTCTGCGGTAGCTGCCTGATAGAAATAGTTGGTGAGTGTTTTCTACTGTGTGTCTGACATGTTAACACTTGACTGTTGAAATGTTCTTGCTACATTTCAATACGTTGCACAAGGAATTTTCAAAGCTCTTCAACTGCACTTCCATCTTATGTGATCCCATCCACACCTCAGCGACTGTACAATCGCTTTTAAAGTTGCTGGTCTTTATGGTTGCAACACACACACACACACACTCAAAGATGTTAAATATTCACCGATGCCACTGTTAACCTGTGTGAAACTGAGCAGTGAAAATTCAACAGAGGGGATTCTCTTGAAGAAAGACAAACTACAACGTCAGACAGGAAGTCATTAAGTCTCCTTAAAATAGATCACGTGCATGATTTTATTTGTCACAGCGAACCTGTGTGTACTCTGCTCACACTTGGACATACACACACAGTAGCTTGTGAGTGTGAAGAGCAGATGGTGAAAGATGTGTTGCAGGATCTCTCAGACCACAGCCTGCTCACCGGCTGATTCTTCAGCGTTACCAAATAGGAAAAAACATTTTATAGCAAACATGAAAAGCCTCAGATGTAAACTGTCCAAGCACACTATTAGTCGCTGGACTTTCTCAGCTAAAATGTTTGCAGGAGATTGAAGTGTGAAAATGTGTGTGCACATGCAAACACTGACAGACAGACATGCTGTCTCAGCGGTTGGGAGCTCCGCTTCTCTCTTAAGTGCTCTCCCCCCAGAGAAAGTGGATCCAGGTTTAAGTGGAGTGTCACAGGTGGCAGGTGGTGTCATTGGGGGGCGTTGCCTTGGTTTTTGGTGAGCAGACACTTTGCTAATTGGGGCTTATCAGGTGTTTCAGGGAGAGAACACCTGAGGCGTTCGTGCAGCCCTCTGCCCCTCGATGCAGAGAGGAGCTCCGTCTGTTGTGAGGATGTGGAGGAAACAAGAGTCAGTTTTCAGCACATTCATTGTTTGGATAATAGAATCCTGTCTGTATATGCAGGATTTTGCAATGACTGATGGTTTTGATGGTTTCATGTATATGTGGGAAAACCAGTGAAAATCACATAGATCGCATGTGGGAACAATACCACACGAGCATCTCAGTGCTGTCTGTCAAATGGTGTGAAATGTGTGCAGTATTGGAGCCGAAACTGCTCGCTTGAGCTCTCTGATAGGATATCCTGTCTCAGGTGACTGTCTCTTGTTTGGCGGCCTTTTGTCTGCTGGGAGCTCATTTGAACCCACCCGTCAACAGTTGTTTCTTTCATCACCCTCACAGACTGTGCCTGAGCCTCGCCGTGAAATCCAGACAGGATATTTTGCTATTTGTGTTTCTGTAAACTCTCTGCGGTGTTACTAAGAGGACAATGCTTGTCCGTCATCTCTGTACTTTTAGTCATACTAAGCAAACATACACGTCTTTTAACATGTCATTACAAAATACTGTTCAATTTACGAACAGTATAAGTAGCATCAGCCTACTTAAATTAGCCAAAACAGCAGAATCCAGAGTTAATGCTCCACATTCAGATCCACAACCACGTTTCAAAACATACTGACAGTCTGCAAATTATTTAAATTCTATATTTAATAAAAAAAAATATTGCAAAGACTATAAATCAAATGCTTGAGATGAACATTTTTTTAATGAAAATTTAAGCTCACTTTAAACGTTTTTGTCACATTTTAGTTTCATGATGCGTGAGATGTTTCCAGTGGGTGACACTTTATCCTCAGCTTAATATTTGTGCTGAATTATTCAGACTTTTTCCTGAAAGTTATTGTCTGAATAGTTGCACCAAAACCTGAATATGCTTCCTTGCAAGAATGATACTCAGCCAGATGTGTAAACTACCCGTGCTGTAGGCCCTGATGCACCACTCGCTCTGCTGCCTTTTTGACGGTGTGCTGATAAGAAGCGGAGCAGAGGATGCCGTGTCCGTGACTTCTACAAAGAAACTCAAGTTTTGATTCATTTTATCACAGGAAAGTTTCCTGCTTCCTCTTGGTTTAAGTCACATACATACATGTTTTCAAATAGTTTCCCCTTTGCATGATACCAAAGAACTATCATTGTAAATGTTGAACTGTTTGCTCACGCAGTTTCTCACACAGTAACATCTGAGAGCAACTGTCTCTTCAGAAGGCCTTTTTATATTTATGTTACTAGCCCATCCCCAATTAAACTATAGTTGAGAGTTTGAGATGTTTGAATTTTTTTGTTTCCTTTTTTATTTTGTAATCCGAATCTAAATTAGGCATATTTTTTTAAGAAAAAAAACAAGATCATTTTCTTGTTTTAACAAATAAGTTGTCCTTACACTGTTTATGAAACATGCTATAGAGAATTATTCTGTTTTTATCATATATTTATAAATATCTAAATATATACATAAAAATAGGATAAAATGAAGAGATCTTGTGTGCAAGTAAAAAATATAAACATTTGAATAAATATATAAAAATACAAGTGCAGACGAGGTAAAACTAAGGTAGCCAAAACATTTTGCACTGCAGTCCAGTTTTTTAGGGGGAACTCGGGTTACATATTGAAATAAATATTCAGAGGGCATGCAAGAATTCCAAGTGTGTGTGTGAATAAACTCAGATGTACAGAAGATGCATAAAACCTCTGGTGATTTAAAATAATGATAACATGTTTGGTAGAAATTTGCTTTTCTCCTCTAACACACACTGCATTACAAACCCCTTGGTGCAAGATTTCTCTGTTGATAAACTGAAGTAGTCATTAAAGGTTTGGGTTGCTGTTCCCGTCCATGTGTGTCAGACAGGAAAGGAGTCGTTCGTGACACGGTGTGACATTTCTGACATTGTGTTTTGTCTGCTGTGGATGTGCGACAGGGATGTCTGGGTCGAACGCAGGGCACAACTTTGACGATGTGTCGAAAGGGGAGGGCTTACAAAGCAGGAAGTCTCCTGTTGACCAATCACCTTGGAAACCTCTGAATGGCACACGGCAGGTGGAGGTGTAGGGCAGGGCGACGAGACGGTGCTGTAGGCAAACCAGCCCGGCAGGTTTCATACACACAGAGAAATCCCTTGATGACAGACGCCAAGGTCTGCAGGTGACAGGAGGACCTCGAGTGCACACAGCACATGAGAGGGACCAGTTTTGAGAGAAGCAGGCGGAGCGGAGAGACAGAAATAGGATGAGACAAAGAAAACTTGAGCCTTCTTACTGAAGAGGGCTGCAGGATGTGGAGATAAAGAGCTGCTCGTTGGCTGACTTCTCCGATATTAAAGTCAATATAAAATGCAATAATATGACATAATGCAATAATATGACATAATGCAATAACGCTAGTGCAGCTGGCACACGTGCTCAGCCTCAAGCCTCCCATTTGTGTCCATTAATGGAGCTAAAACAGATTAGCAGGGTCGGGGGCAAGCCGTCCTGTGGCAGAGGTTCAGATAAGGGAAGGCTTAACTGTAAATACATATCTGCTGTGATACAGACACAGCAGCCCAATGGAAGTGTGCTGTCCTTTTATTAAGGCTGAAGGGCTCCACACTGAAGGAGACTATTGTTCTTTGTTCCTGCTCAAGGAAACAGTGTGCTGGTTATCGCTGGCAACCAATAAGAGCTCTGTGTGTGTGAGCTGTCTGCAGAGGGTTGCTGCATTACTCCATGACCATCACAATTAGCTGTTTGTGTGTAGGGAGATAACTATCAGAGCACGCGCAGAATGAAATCTTGTGCTGTGCTGTGCGTCACATTGATTCATTTGTGTGTGTGTGTTCGTGTGCGTGTGTGGACGTCACAGCGGAGTCTCAGATTCCTGCCTTTGTGTCCAGATGCCGTTCCACATGCATGCTCTCCATCTGCCTTTGTCTCAATCCCTCTCCATCCTTCAGTCTCCCGGGCTTTGAGTCGGAGTTCAGTTTAACGTGGAAGAGCTTCAGCCCCAGTTTCCACTTAAGGTTTTTTAGTTCAGAGCTGCTGTGAAGACAAGAGGTTGAAGCATCGGTGTTCAGTTACCTCTGGAGCTGGTCTGCTGAGGGATCCTGTTACTTCTGACAGGTTTAAGACACCAGCGCTGCCTCTAATTGGATTTCCAGAGCCTCAAACTTTTCTTGCTTTGAGCCACTTGACTGCAGCAAATTTACTTAGATCCAGTTTGTTTCTCCAAGAAAATGATCCTCGAAGAAATCTGAAGCCACGTTAGTGGTTCACAAAGCTTTTTTGGAATTGTTTTCTTTAATATAAAATTTTACTCCTTATTATTGTAAAGGTTTTCCGCAATGGTTTCACACTAGTAAGCTAGTTTATATATTCTGTCATTGGATCCATGAGATGTTGTAACACATGCTTTTAAAGCACTGTAATGTCGTTGTGTTTGCAGGGATGATTCTAAACAGGCCTCGGTTTATCACACAGACTATCCAAAGACAACGTGACATCTTTTTGGCTCATGAAGCACCACAGCAAAGATTCATGCAGCTTTTTCTCACTTAGCGTCCACACTCTCTGTGTATCTGCTTGATTGGCTGTCTGTCAGCTGGTCAGAAGAGAGGCAGAGGCAGGGCGAAGAAGTCTGACTGATCCACGAGCTATGCAGAAGTTTCAAGAGGTAGTTCAGTGGAGTGGAATGGTTCGCTCCCCACAACAATGCTGTGTGTTGACAACAGAGTGCTCGGACAGGGTTAGTGGAATGTCCCCTTCAGACTGCAAGCGCATGCAGCTCATTGTGTAAGTGCAGCACACTGAGGATTGATTCTTATACTCGAATATGATCCCTGCCTGCACCAGTTAATAGCTTTTTTTTTCAAACATTATAATAAAACTTCCCCTATTACCCAACAGAGAATTTTCCACTTAGATCACAACAGGCTGCTGTCTGTGTGGGTGTCCAGAGTAAGCATTGTATTCACACGCAATGTACACATCCTTTTGTTTTTAGTCTTTATGAAGGTGTGAATTTAGTCAGTTTCCTCAGACGGAGATCATGTTGTTGCCTGGTAACTTTGTTATGCTAAGACTCTAAAAATGATTGTTTGCTTGTCATTGCCTGTTTTTTTAAAAACTGAACTGAGTCAGTAATCATAGCTTCCTCTTCTTTCTGTGTCTGCAGGTGACCCACATTGAGCTCTGTAGACGTAACAGCAGGACCGGGCGGCCTCCCTCCAGCCTGGGTCCTCTTCCTGTCCTTCACTCAAAGGCGATGATTATCAGCAGAGATAATCTGCACATCTTCACTGTGTGAATGAATCTTTGCCGTAAAGCCACTGTGCTCTGCCACCCCGTCACCATGAAGAGCAAGTATTCGCAGTACTACAATCGGAGCCTCATCCACCACTACTACGCCTACGCGAAGAACATGACCCCTCAGGAGCTGGATGGACACATAGAGCGCAAGAAAGAGCTCACAAGCCTAAACATTGTCATCGTCGTCCTCTGCACCATCATCATCCTGGAGAATCTGCTCGTCCTGATTGCTGTCTGCCGCAATAAGAAGTTCCACTCCGCCATGTTTTTTTTCATTGGCAATCTGGCGTTCTCTGACCTGCTGGCAGGCTCGGCTTACATAGCTAACATTTTTCTGTCAGGATCAAAGACCTTTGAGCTGGTGCCTGTGCAGTGGTTTATTCGGGAGGGCACAGCGTTCATCGCTCTGGCAGCATCAGTCTTCAGCTTGCTGGCAATAGCGATAGAGCGCTACTCTGCTATCACCAAGGTCAAGGTGTATGGCTCTACAAAAACGTGCCGCATGTTTCTTCTAATCGGGGCGTGCTGGGTCACCTCAATCCTGCTCGGGGGACTTCCTATCATCGGCTGGAACTGCATCTATGACCTACCTGAATGCTCGGCTGTTTTGCCGCTCTACTCAAAGAGATACATCCTCTTTGTTGTGACTATTTTCAGCCTCATACTACTTTCTATTGTCATCCTCTATGTGAGGATCTATTTGATTGTACGCTCCAGCCACCAGGAGGCAACCAACTCACCGGCCTATGCCCTTTTGAAAACTGTCACCATAGTGCTGGGTGTCTTCATCATGTGCTGGCTGCCTGCTTTCACCATCCTCCTCTTAGATTCATCCTGTAGCATACAGTTCTGCCCAATTCTTTCCAAAGCAGAAATGTTTTTTGGTTTTGCCACTCTAAACTCAGCACTTAACCCTGTGATATACACGCTGCGCAGTAAGGACATGAGAAAGGAGTTTCTGCGAGTGTTGTGCTGCTGGGGGGTGCTGCAAAGCGGGCGGCCAGCTGACCGTTGTTTGGTCCCTCTTAAGAGCTCCAGCTCTCTGGAGCATTGCACCAACAAGCATGAACAACAGACCATACCTATCATGCAAAACTGTACAACATGTGTCTGATTCAGTGCAAAATCATCCGAGTGTGTGTGTGTATGTGTGTGTGTGTGTGTGAGAGAGAGAGAGAGCGAGAGAGAGAGAGAGAGAGAGGAGCGGCTGTGATGAGACAGAGAGATGTGAAAAAAAAAGAAGATGCAAGCACACGTTGGACTGAGCTGCCTGTAAAGGCTGTGACACAGCTGTCCATTGAGATACATTCTACAATTCAGACATTTCTCAAGGCAATCAGAATGAGTGAGTTCTTAATCAGCCTTCAGTCCGTTCACCCATGCAGTGGGTGTGAAATCCAAATGTTTCAAGTGGAAACCAAATCCACAGTTGAGAACTTTAAGAAATGTGAAAAAAGCTTTTTCAAAGGTACCCTCATGAACTAATATGGAGCTGAAAACCATTTCCATGCATATTCCTCTGGTCCCTTTTCCTTTCTACTATGTAAATCTGTATCAAAAGCCAAAACAATGAAACATACAAGGCATGTTATCAAGTTTAAGGTGAGTTTTGGGTCTTTCGAGAACCAAATCAATGCAAAGCTCACAAAGTCTGACTCACTTGAGAGGCTGTCTTTTATAAGATTTAACCACATTATTCTCCTCCACTGATATATGTATACATTAGGCCTACAGATGTATCATGCAGAGCTAGATACATTGATCAACTTTATTCAGCACTGCACTCCAAATAAGCCAAATAACTACTCCCTAAACCAGGGCTATATATTCCCTGTATAACCTCTCTTAATCTAATTGATTAACTTCAAAAACATACATAATCTGCATACATGTAATGCATGAATTCTAACTTATTTGTAAGCTCTGATGTGTATATTATACTCCAGCTTCAGCTTCCATCAATAACACCCCTTTCCTCGTTTGTGGTCACAATCTGTCCTTCTCGCTTTTACTGTTGTCTTTTGTATCTTAATAGTTTCCTTCGAGGAAGGCCTAATCAAGAAAGCACATTTCCTGAAGTGAGTTGGCACTGATGGATCCGACTTAATGACAGCTGTCCAGCAGCTTTGACAAATGGGACTAATGTCCCAACAGTGTTGTAGCAACACAGCAGCAATGTGCTGTCTCTGTGTGCGCCTTCCTCTTTGGGAATAAGGCTGAATGTACGTATGAAGTGTTTGGGGCAGGCGCTCCTTTGTTGACAGTATTATTGGTCATCATTTTTGAATTACCAATTCATTGACGAGCAGAGATGAACAGGTCAGGGCACTTTCACTGTGAAGTCTTACATAGCAACATGAACAAGAATTATTTGTGATCCTTCTGGTCTAATTTGCTGGCCATATGCCACGTGCAGCTAAAGACGTAAATACGTCTCATATTTCCAAAGACCCCCTGCCTTCCCTACAAAAAGGGGAGAAGATCCGGTTTCTGTCCTCCTGGGAGGTTAGCTCCATCCTCATTCTGACATCCCTCAACATGCAACTTCCTTTAACCATAGGAAGTCCTGTTTCTCGTAGTCCGGTTCCTGTTGTTCAGGATCAGACTAACCTTCTTCCTGTAGACAAACATTTGAGAACTCTTCTCTCCTTCAGTATTTTCATATTGACTTTTACATTTAGATGGCCAAGTAGAAATGGTGAAAAGCACTTTGGCAGCTTCATTAATGTTTGTTTTCCCCATTTTTTTCTGATGGAGAGACACTTTTAATTTGTGTATCTATCACTTCATTGTGTTGCCTGACTCTGTGATATTTTTATAATGAATACATGAAATAACTATATGTTTGTAAGTATCTATGTAATTTGTAAAATGTGTATAATATGTGTGAAATGTCTTGTGTGCAATAGCCTTTTGTGTCCTGTAGCACGCTGCCTGTGTTAAATTGGTACAATCTGAAACACTAATGTAGGTACATAGACATTTTGTTAATTGCATTCCCTTTTTATAAAATAAATGAAAAAACAAAATAATCCATTTTGTGTGATCGAATTCTTGGCTGTAAGCAAACTGGATTGCAGATGTTCCTTGCCTGTAGGTTTAAGATGTCTTCAATCTGCCAGCATCTGAAAAGGATTCAAAACAGATTTTAATCAAACATTCACTGACGAGGCGAAAATTGCACTAGTTTCAACACGAAAGCCTGAAATGTTATATTTTGAATATTACTTGGCGATCGATCAATGCTTTCTTACCTAATAAGTTGTTAACTTGCCCAAAGGCTAAAGCAAGACAAGACTATGATGGGAAAGTGGGCAGAGGACAGGGAGGGTGAAAATAGGGTGTGGTAAGAAAAATGTCTTTTTTGTAAGATAGTTCGTCTGAGAAAAAACATAAAAGAACGTCCCAGGAGATGTGTTTCAGCCAAGGGGGAGACTTGGGATGAGGGGAGGGGCTGACTTATAGTGGCCTTGGGAGAGTTGGGCCTGTTTCCTGTCAGACGTCCAGGATTCCTGGGTGGGAACACTGGCTGAATCAGCCCCAGGAGGCTGCTGGGAAGTCTGCCAGGTCTTTCCAGTGCCCTGCAGGATATGACATCAGACTCAGAAACCTGTAGGTGAAGTAGTATATACAAATAACTTTAAAGTCAGAACACAAGATTGTAGAAGGTTTGTTCGGAGAACAAAAAACTTCTAGAAATGGTTAAGAACACATAAAAGTATACTTTTACTGAAACATTGCACATTCATATCCATTATTAATGCACAGACAGCAAACACATGGACGTATACAAGCATTGTAGCCTTACAGTAAAAATCCTAACTATTTTATAAATGTATGTCTATAGCCTGAGAGCTGATGGTAGGTTGGACTCATGCAAATATGAAACTTCAGAAATTTTCAGTCATGACAGCCTCAAGGATCAGGCCCCTTTTCACTGATGTCATGGTGCCACCTATTGGTTAGAATGGCATACAGCAATATTTGATAGCTTTTCCAAATAAAGTCTTTAGAACTATGGTCCTTCATAAAATCAAACCATTAAATGTTTGGGGTTTTTTTTAGCTGCTTTGAAAAGTGAGACGGCAGAAGAGCACCACTTCGGACCAGAGTACTAAAATTACATCACAACGACTGAGTGAAACGAGTGATTTACTGCTTCAACTTGCGTCAACAGGAATCGTGTAACAGTGAATACGAGCAAATTATTTTTTCCTTCAAAAACAAAGTGTATACCTGTAAAACTCCGACATGTAAAATTGTGGCCAGTTTTACTCAATGCCCATTAGTAAATATTATTCCGAGTGCTTCCGCCTGGTCAGTTGTCTATCAAGTCTGGCTAAAAAACAGGGGTGTATTGCACTGATTATTTATTTATTAAAAGCCACATTACGATAAAATTATATCAAGATTACAATCGTATATATGCTCTTTAAGTTATTATTTAAGAGAAACATGTATAGTAGAAAAAATACGTGAATTCAGGTAGCAAATGTAACGTTAATGATTATACGTTTTACCCGTGGATCAACGTAGTGGTACAGTCCACAACACCCGGGTTTCCGCGCGAAAAGACGGCCCGCGCGCCCGAATTGCTTATAGCATCCTCTGCAAGAATCCGCAGACAACACAGGCACTCTGCAGTCACTCAGCCACGGCGGGTTTAACAGTGTTTTAACCGATTTTAAAGCTGTTTTATCTCTTGTCTCTTACGTTTAGCTAGCTGTTTACCATGCCATCAAGGACTTCCCTGTTTTTACCAGAGGATGTGAGGAAAAGGTACGGTGGTAAAATGAATGCTAATAATGTCCATATTATTTAGTAAGCGTGTAGCTTGCTGTAGTTGTGACAGAGAAGAACAAAGTGTAACCCGTTAACGCTCCTGTTCTTGACCTGCACGGTATAACGTGAGCGAACCCACCACATTGTTTTCATTGTGTTCCCAGCAGCTGTGGCTAGCGTTAGCTTGTTGCCACTTGACAGTCAATACACAGTTAATGTTAGCTCCCTGTTAAGGTTAGCATTGTAGCTCGCAGCCTGTCAATGGATGGAGCAGCGTGTGAGATTTGGCGCCACTCGGGAAGTTTTTCCTTGCCATCTCACCTCTGTGATTGGATCCAGTTGTGTCTCAAGAGGGACATGTGCTCGAAGATAATACTTTAAACTGTCACCTTTATGTGCTCTTAACGTAACATTTTGACGTGTGTACACAGGCTGCAGGTGTTGGATAAAGCTGGATCTTCAGACGAGGTGGGTTTTGTCCAACTGCATTTCAAAGTCAGCAAACACTCAACGGTTTTACTCCTCTTGATGTGTAAAGTTTACTAATGACTGCTGTGATTGAGGTGTCAGGTAATATTAAAGGGAAACGATATTCAAACTATCCATTACTGCTTACAGGGAAGTTCCAACCTGTGAAAATATCTGTGAAATCGGTTCAAAATGAGCATCTGATAATGCATTTACATAATGAGTCTGACATTTGCTGCATGATGTAAGATTAATAAACTGTCAACACCACAACAGTTTCACTACATTAAAGTTTCAAGAAAGATCAGAGTCATCAAATCTGGATGCTGCCACCTCAAAGAGAAGGGTTCTTGGTGTGAAACAACCAACTTACACACAAATGAATAAGCGTCTTGAAAAAGCATGCTCATTTCAGTGCAATGTGGAAAAGGCCAATATAATTGAAAATAAAGCCATAGCTCTTATTTGTGCATGTTCTTTTATTTAATTTCTGATCTTTAGTATTTTCTCTTGGCAAAGTAAGATTTGTCCTCATCATTAGATCTTGTTTCTTTGATGTCGTTTCAGGATCATGTGAAAGAAAAGCTCAAGTTGGTTCAGGACTTCCTCCATGTTGATGCTCAGGACCAGTTGACCAGCCTTGAGGAAAAAATGAAAAATTCAGAGATCACTATGGTTTGTTTGCTTGTTTTAAGGTGACCATTAAGAATGAGAATTATTTGTAGATCCTGATCTGTTTTTCATTTGTGTCTCCTGTTTGCCTTTTGCTGTCCTCAGGAGGGCTACATATCTCAAGTCAAAGCCCTGCTGGGAAAAGAGCTTTCCCTAGAAAACGGCTCACACGTTGATGGCGTTGAGCAGAATGGAAAAACGAATGGCTTCACAAATGGTTCCCACAAAGATGAGGATGGTGAAGATGTGGCAATGGAGGTACCAGAGGAAGAGGAGGCTTTGAAATCACCAACTGCCTCCAAAGGGAAGGGTGGACGCAAGAGCAAGTCTAATTCAGACACACCAAGTAATTTTGAGACTCTTCGTCACATATTCACCTCTGAACATTCAGATCAAATGACACAACTCATGAAAGTCCTTCTCTTTCTTTAGCTAGTACCAGGGTTACAAGAAATGGCGGGAAACAACCCACCATCATGTCAATGTTCTCCAAAGTGTGAGTAGTTAAACATCAGCATTTGTTGACTAGATATGAAAATTCTACTTCAATTTTAAGTTTTATTTTGAAGTTTCTTCATCCTGTGTGTCATTCAATCTGTTTTGCAGTCAAAAGCGCAAGTCAGAAGACTTGAACGGAGAAGCTACTAACGGACAAACAGAAGCAAAGAAAGAGGAAGATGAGGCTGAAGAGGTGACTCTTTCTCGTGATCCAGTGATTTCTTTAAAATAAGTGTCACAGCTTTCACTGTCGGGTAAATAACACTTAGCTTTCATTGTATGTTGTAGTCTCGGGAGGAAAAGCGTCTTAAAGTGGACCCTGATGAAAAGTAAGTTTTGTTCGGTGCTCTCACCAGAAAATCATAGTTTTTGCTCACTCTTTTAAACATACTTTTCTTTTCACAGTCCTGCTCCAAACGAATCAAAGAGTGAGATTATGAAGCCAGTTGCAAAGGTGAGGGTTGAGGTTGTTTAGCTTCACGTTAAGAAGATACCAACAGAGGCTCAGTTCTTCTTGAGCGTGTTATGCACAATGAGAATGGTGTTGGCGTCATATGAGCTACATTGTTTTGATTGGAATAGGATGAAGATTATTTTATATAAGGTGAATGGATAAAGTGATAAACTACTGTTGATGTCAAATATTGTTTTTCCTTTTAGACCCCGCCCCCAAAATGTCAAGACTGCCGGCAGTACTTGGATGACTCGGATCTCAAGTTTTTTCAAGGGGATCCTGACAATGCGGTGAGAAGTTTGTCACTTGATGCAGCTTGTGTTGCTTCTTATTTTGGCAACCCTGTAAAAATGTTAAATGTTGTTGTTTTACAGGCACAAACCCAGAACTTCCTGTCCTCACACATTTTTTAAAATTATTTTACAGTTTAATGTTTTTGCTTTTTAACCTTGCAGTTTTAATGTCATTCCTTGTAATTACTAAACAAATTCAAGAGCTCTAACTGTTTCATTTTCCTCTTCAGCTGGATGAACCAGAAATGCTGACTGATGAACGCCTCTCCCTGTTTGACTCAAACGAAGATGGGTTTGAAAGCTATGAGGATCTGCCGCAGCACAAGATCACAAACTTCAGGTCAGTGAGTCCACATAATCCTCTTTTTGCCAGGAGCAAACCTGTCATAAGATTTTATTTATGCCACGAGGGGTTTTATCAGTCAAAGTGTGAACTCTTAATGTTTTTTCTTGCAGTGTTTATGACAAGCGTGGCCATCTTTGTCCGTTTGACTCTGGACTGATTGAGAAGAATGTGGAGCTCTACTTCAGCTGCGTGGTTAAACCAATTTATGATGACAACCCCTGCTTGGATGGTACGAATCCTCAATTTAAATCAAAGAAACCAAGTCTTGATGTAGTTCCAGCACTTGTATGGCTCATTTTCTTTCTGTGTTTTTTCCTTCCTGAAGGAGGCGTACCCGCAAAGAAGCTCGGACCCATCAATGCCTGGTGGATCACTGGTTTTGATGGTGGAGAGAAAGCTTTGATTGGTTTCACTACAGGTAGCTGCTGTTCCAAACTTCCTCTGATATCACACCGTGCCCTGTGTTTGATATACTCATGGGTGGTTTCTATCCTTCAGCTTTTGCTGATTACATCTTAATGCACTCGAGCGATGAGTATGCACCGATCTTTGCGCTGATGCAGGAGAAGATCTACATGAGCAAGATTGTGGTGGAATTCCTGCAGAAGAATCGAGATGCCACTTATGAGGACCTTCTGAATAAGATTGAGGTGAGGGTTAACATTATTGATGGCACAAACTTAAATCTTTCTTAACATACTGACTGGAACTTCCTGCGATGACACTTTTCTAAGTAGTTCTTCAAAAGTTAACACATGATGGCACCATGTGACACTGTTCATAAACCACACAGGATGCAAACGTTGACCCTGAATTTCCCTGGATTCTGTGATGTGGGATCAGGTTTCATGTTCAAACGATGCCCTGATGCTGATCAGCTCTCCATTTGTCTGCCATTAGACCACCGTTCCTCCTGCAGGGCTGAACTTCAACTGCTTCACTGAAGACACACTGCTGCGCCACGCTCAGTTTGTGGTGGAGCAGGTGGAGAGCTACGACGAGGCCGGGGACTCGGACGAGCAGCCCATCATCGTCACCCCCTGCATGAGGGACCTGATCAAGCTTGCTGGAGTCACTTTAGGAAAAAGGTAGCCTTATGCTTAAAGACAACCCTGTGAATGAGATTTGTCAGCCAGAGCTAGTTATAAAAAAAAAAGAACGAAACACTTGAGCTCTTTGTTAAAATGCCACCTGTTGTTGTTTTCAGAACACGAGTCCACCGACTCTTGCCTTTTTGTAATTCCATTCAATAACACACATGCAGCCTTCTTTAGGTATTCAGTAAAATACAAACATGAGCTGTGTTTGCGCTGCATATTTTACCTGAATGAAAATATCCCAAAATACTTGAGGAATTTGTCAGCTATCCTCTTTTTTTTTTTTTTCTTTGGATTCCTTTTTGTCTGCCCTTGCTCTTTGTTTTCCCTGATGTCTAACATTCCTTTGACATTTCCTAATGCAGCATGCTGCTGTACTGGTAGGTAGGCCTTGTTGTGAATGCATCATTAGCTTGTATGGTGGTGTGTTAGTGTCATGCCAGAGTTCTATTTATTTACATATCAGGATGGGGGGTGGATTTACTAAAGACGACCTTTCAGAAAAGTTCATTTTGAATTCTCAGCATTTATTTTTTGGGTATTTAAGAGATTAAAGGTAAGTTCTGTAAATTGAATAATTTTTTCAAAAGAAGGTAAAAGGACTGAAAAGGTCAAATAAAGGAGAATGAGTGAGTGCACCAAGTTTAAAACTCGGCACCCAAAGTAGGAGACGCTTTAAAACTGTCAAACCTGCTTTAATGTCATTCTCTGGTTTTGTTTACTGGCTCTAACCCCTGTGGAGACCACTTAAACTTTCATCAATAACTAACATGACGGAGAAAGACATTGGGGTGAGAAGTTTGAGCTGAACAAAACGTTCGGGACAAACTTGATCAGACAGGAGCTCTGCATCGTACACGTCCCCTGTGTCCGTTTGCTTCTGTTTGCTTGTTTCTTTTGTTGCATGGCCTGATGCTGTGGTGTGTTGAAAGGCCGGAGGCTTCATAATGCCATCGCTCAACATATCGTCAGGTGTTTGTGCCAAGACCAGCGGACGCCTCCTCTAAATACAAACCGTGTTCTGTTGACAGGAGAGCCGCCAGAAGACAGGCCATCCGTCACCCCACAAAAATCGAGAAAGACAGCAAGGGGCCGACCAAAGCCACGACTACAAAACTGGTTCACCAGATCTTTGACACCTTCTTCTCTGATCAGATCGAGCAGAATGGTAAAGAGGGAGGTGCAGTCAAAAGACAGCGGTGTGGTGTCTGTGAGGTGAGTGGGGTTTGTTTTAAAGGACACTCAGCTCTGTTAAGACTTTGATTCAACCTGATGAGCAAGAAGCTGAAATCACCCCCCCCTTTTTTTTTTCTTTTCTTCAGGTTTGTCAATCTCCCGATTGTGGCAAGTGCGCAGCCTGTAAGGACATGATCAAATTTGGAGGAAGTGGAAAAAGCAAGCAGGCTTGTAAGCAGAGAAGGTGAGCAGCACATCTGAGTGGCTGCAGGTTTCTTCAATTGGCAACAGTCAGATAAAATCAAGCAGTCTGGAAGTTTGTGGTCAACCTGTCAGCCTGTCGGTCAGCTGCAAGTTTTACTTTATCAAACCCACAATCCTCTGTTTAGGTGCCCTAACCTTGCAGTAAAAGAGGCCGAAGATGATGAGATCGTTGAAGAGGAAGATGTTCCAGTGGAGAAAGCCAAAAAGGTTTCACAAGCCAAGAGGAAGAAGCAGAGCCAGTGCAAGCTCACGTGGATCGGAGAGTCTATTCAGGTCTGCTTTCTTCTTCTCCTCTCATTCTTAAAACCTCGGGAGAATCGGTGTTAATGAAGCATCTTTGTTTCAGACTGAGGGGAAGAAGCAGTACTACAGGAGGGTCTGCGTCAATGATGAAGAGCTGGAGGTTGGTGACTGTGTCTCTGTTTCATCAGAGGATCCGAGCATCCCTCTCTATTTGGCGAGGTATGACGTTTTTAGTCTTGGTAACATCTTGTCTTTGTGGCTTGTAAATATCTAACGATGAACTCCTCCACAGGATCACGTCTCTGTGGGAAGAACCCAGTGGAAAGATGTTCCACGCCCACTGGTTCATGCGTGGTACCTGCACAGTGCTGGGGGAGTCCTCTGACCCGCTGGAGCTGGTCATCGTCGATGAGTGTGAAGACATGCAGCTCAACTACGTGCAAGGCAAAGTGAACGTCACGTACAAGGCCCCGTCCAATAACTGGTTCATGGAGGTAAGTGAACTAAGCAGCATGTGATTGTATTATGTTCCATCAAACCTCTTCTTGACTCCATCTTTTCTGTATCTCAGGGTGGTAAAGATGAGGACATCAAAGTCATCGAGGATGATGGGAAGAGTTTCTTCTATCAGTTCTGGTATGACACTGATTTCGCCCGCTTTGTGACGCCTCCCAAGACGACTCAATCAGATGACTGCAAATTCAAGTAAGAACCATCAACACGTGTGTTTATGTTTCACATATGGCATGTTCTCCGTCATGAACCACGTTGGGTATGCTTCGGTTTTCTTTCAGGTTCTGCGGCAGCTGTGTTAGAACTAAAGAGCGAGCAGACAAAGAGAAACCCTGTGTGTTTGAACCCCTGGAGGACCAAGACAGCGACTCCAAAGCCCTGTATGCTTTGGCTTGCTTTAAGGGGCAGCAGTTCAAGGTTGGAGACAGTGTCTACCTGCCTCCAGATGCTTTTAATTTCAGGTGAGGAAGCAAACACAAAGTATCTCTTTAAACTCAACTTCTATTACAAAAATCTAAACGTCTCCTCCTGTGTTTCTGATGTCTAGTGTGAAGCCAGCAAGTCCAGTGAAGCGCTCCCACAGGAAGGATGACGTGGATGAGGACTTGTACCCAGAGTATTACAGAAAATCTTCAGACTACATCAAAGGGTCAAACCTGGACGCCCCGGAGCCTTTCCGCATCGGACGCATCAAGGAGATCTTCTGTCACAGGCGCAGCAACGGAAAACCTGACCTCACGGAGGTCAAACTGCGGCTCTACAAGTTCTACAGGTACAGATGTGACTGTGTTGGTCATCTTTCAAGAGTTTTGTGATTATTTCTCAGAATTTAACTCCATCTTTTTTTGTTTTGTTTTTTTCCTTTTCCATCAGACCTGAGAACACTCACAAAGGTGTCAAAGCCAGTTACCACACAGACATCAATCAGCTGTACTGGAGCGATGAGGAGGTGACCGTCAGCATGTCCGAGGTGCTCGGTCGTTGTCAGGTGGAATACGGAGAAGACCTGAATGAATCAGTTCAGGATTACTCCAGTGGTGGACCTGACCGCTTCTACTTCCTGGAGGTAGGATTTTTAATAATCAAAGATGAAGTCAGTGACTTTTCTTCACATGACGGCCTGAGCTCCCTCCTGTAGTTTTTATTTATTCTTGTACACGTTTTTCGCAGGCCTATAGTGCAAAAACCAAAAGCTTTGAAGACCCTCCGAATAACGCTCGCTCTGCTGCCCACAAAGGCAAAGGAAAGGGAAAAGGAAAAGGTAAATGTGAACAAGGTTTCCTTAATGAATTTTCCAATTGCTCACTGGAAACCCCTTTTTGATGTTTGAATTATTATTCATTTTTATTTTATTTTTTTCCAAGGTAAAGGCAAAGGGAAGGCGTCCTCTACACAGGAACCACAGGACTCTCAGTCTGATCCTCAGACACTTAAAGTTCCCAAATATCGCACACTGGATGTGTTCTCAGGCTGTGGTGGACTCTCTGAAGGTTTCCACCAGGCTGGTAAATAAATGCTCATTCGATGTCAGTTCACAACTCAACATTTGATTGTTGTATCCAACAATAAAAACCTGACCGCTGGTCTTCTTCAGGTATCTCTGAGACTCTGTGGGCCATAGAGATGTGGGAGCCCGCAGCACAGGCCTTCAGGCTCAACAACCCTGGCACCACAGTCTTCACCGAGGACTGCAACATCCTGCTCAAGCTGGTCATGTCCGGAGAGAAGACCAACTCTCTGGGTCAGAAGCTGCCCCAGAAGGGGGACGTGGAGATGCTGTGTGGAGGACCTCCCTGCCAAGGCTTCAGCGGGATGAACCGCTTCAACTCGCGCACTTACTCTGCATTCAAGAACTCACTGGTGGTCTCTTATCTCAGGTTGGTGTAAATAAGATCAAAGTGTCCTGCTGTAGAGACCACACGGTGCATATATAAAGAACTTTCTTCTCTTGCAGTTATTGTGATTACTACAGACCAAAGTTCTTCCTTCTTGAGAATGTGAGGAACTTCGTCTCATTTAAAAGCTCCATGGTCCTCAAGCTGACTCTACGCTGTCTTGTGCGCATGGGCTACCAGTGCACCTTTGGTGTTCTGCAGGTGAGTCTGAGTAAACTGGCGTTTATACACCTCCACGTGTGGCTCTGTTCCTTTTTTAGGTTTAATCCTGGGTCACACGTCTTTATCTGTCAGAAAAATGTTCCACCATTTATTTTTGTAGTCTTAGAGTCACACAGCTGTTCACACAGGCTGATAGAGTACAGAGTGGGTTTTTTTGTGTGTGTGATTGAAGTTGACCCCTCTAACACGCCTCCTTTGTTCCCCTCCTGCTCAGGCCGGGCAGTACGGTGTTGCTCAGACCCGGCGCAGGGCCATCATCCTCGCCGCTGCACCTGGAGAGGAGCTGCCTCGCTACCCTGAGCCTCTGCACGTGTTCGCCCCCAGAGCCTGTTCCCTGAGTGTCGTGGTGGATGAAAAGAAATACGTCAGCAATGTCACACGGTAATGCAAACGTCCTCTTTTTGTAATTCTGATTCGCAGAGCCTGTGGCTTCACTCTCTTTCATCTTCAACAGGGGCAACGGAGGGATTTACAGAACCATCACCGTCAGGGACACCATGTCTGACTTGCCAGAGATTCGCAACGGTGCTGCTGCCTTAGAGATCTCCTACAACGGGGAGCCTCAGTCTTGGTTCCAGCGACAGATCAGAGGCACACAGTATCAACCAATCCTGAGAGATCACATCTGCAAGGTGACTTGTGCCGGACACTCACAGGATGTAAATGTGTTCATGAATAATCTTCTCTGATTGAAGATTGTAACAAACGTTTCGTCCCTCGTCAGGACATGAGTGCTCTGGTCGAGGGTCGTATGCGTCACATCCCCTTGGCTCCAGGCTCAGACTGGAGGGATCTGCCCAACATGGAGGTTCGACTGAAAGACGGCACCATGACCAAGAAGCTGCGGTACACACACCCCGACAAAAAGAACGGGCGCAGCAGCACCGGTGCTCTCAGAGGTGTTTGCACTTGTGCAGGAGGTACGCAGGATGAGTTTTCTCCTCAAGTACCAGAACTAAAAGCTTTAACATGTAGTTCTGATTCAGCTCTGATTTCGTTTGATGTTTCAGGGAAGCCATGCGACCCTGCAGACCGGCAGTTCAACACCCTCATCCCTTGGTGTCTGCCCCACACCGGAAACCGTCACAACCACTGGGCTGGACTCTACGGCAGACTGGAATGGGACGGTTTCTTCAGCACAACTGTCACCAATCCTGAACCGATGGGCAAGCAGGTGCAGGAACTTTTTTTTTTAACCCGTCTGCTCAGATTAACCACATTTAGCATCATGACAGCTTCAGTTACAGATTTCCTCTGTTTGAATCTTGACGGTTTTATTTTCAGGGCCGCGTTCTGCATCCTGAGCAGCACAGAGTGGTCAGTGTGAGGGAATGTGCTCGCTCTCAGGGATTTCCTGATACGTACCGCTTCTTTGGAAATGTCCTGGACAAACACAGACAGGTACGACCTTTTAAACTTCAAGTCAAGGTTGATGAAATCTGTAGAGTTTATTTCTTACCCATTTGATATGCAAAAACAAGCTTTAAAGCTGACATTTCTGTTATTCTCAATATAATCCTAACTGCTCCCAGTGTACACTGTCAGATATTTAAATAAAACTTTTGTTTCTGTCAGGTTGGAAACGCTGTGCCTCCTCCTCTGTCCCGAGCCATCGGCTTGGAGATTAAAAAGTGTGTCCTGGAGAGAATTAAGGAAGAACAAGCACCAGGTAACTGTCTGAAGATTTCTGCTGTATAAAATTCCTCATGAATGTGCATGAGATGACTTTTTTTTTTTTTTAACCAATGTGCTTTTTTTCTCCCCCATCACAGAAAATGTCAAACAGGAGAAGATGGAGGTCTCTGATTAGTGTCCCTGAATCTGTTCCACAAAGCCCTGATGTTCACGTGTAGAGCAATCATTCCTGTAAAATAAGCTGGCTTTCAACCGTCACTAAGTGGCCACCATGGATATTCTGTGCAGTGCCATTTCATTCCATGTGTATTTAAAATCTGTTTTTAATGTACTTTTCATCATAATGTTGGAAAATGCCCACTCAGTGTGGGACAAATTGTATGTAGTTTTAAAATGTTTCAAATAAAGCTCTTATGAATTACAACTGACTGATGTTAAACTGTGTTGAAACTGGCAGTTTGAATTTAAAGGTTACTTCAGTATAAACCTGAGCTCTGAGCACTCCCAGATTATCAACCAGGACTAATTACTCACATGCGAAACTAATGAACCAGGATTTTAATTCTTGAATATATTCATCACATCTGGGTTTATAAATTCAAATTTAAAACCTGTTTTCATGCGATAGCAAACAGGTTTTTTTTATGTCAGTGATCAGTGTGACATCATGTTCAGCTAACACTTCATGTCTGTTCCCCTGCACAACCGTAATGAATGAAAGGCTGCAGACGGCACCGCTGCACTAAAAACAGATGGCACAACTGAACATAGATTGTGGTCCTCGTTCATTTTACTGGTAAATGTTCCTAAGCCAAAGTTCGCCTTAATGTCCAGTCCTGCCTTTAAATTTCTTTCATGTTTTCTGTACTTTTTTGCCAGTATGGAAGTGAAATGGGTCTTCAAATAAACTCATCATGGTCTTAAAATGATAAAAAAAAAGTCTTAAATTTGACTTGTTGGAACCTGCAGATACTGTTTGAATTCAAATGTGGTTTCAAAAACATTTTGAACAATTATCTCAAAATCATCCTTTGAGTTCCAACCACAAAGTTCATTTTCTATAAAGAATTGATTTTATAAAAGAAATTAATTACAAATCAACTGTTCTTTGTACTTTTTCATTCTCCATTATTGAAAATGTGGCAAAGTAGATCATGACTTCAGATGTAGGAATTTAACTTAATTTGTTTTTTTTTTTCCTTTCTGCTTTTATACACATGATTGAAATGTTATACTCAGGATCTGTGCTCAGAGTATTTGAATCCAACAGGACTTAACAGTGGAGTTAGACACCAGAATAGCTCTAAAACAGGAGACTTTGAGGCTCTGTCAGGAGGATAAATGTCTGTTAATCCTACAAAGAGCAGAAGAAATGGTAGCAACACTGATTCTCTTTATTTAGGTAACAACCATATTTTATTACAACAATAAAATCTGGCAGCATCCTGGAATATTTTCTTGTGAAGTCCTCAGTTGTTTGAAGGTCTGCAAAGAGAAAACAATCACTTTATTAGCTGCATGAATATTGCGTGCTGTCACTTAATTCAGAAAACTGAAGATCACTTACTTTGCCCATTCAACATTGAGAATAAGATGATCGTATCCGAATCCTGAAACTCCGGCGATGGCTCTGGCTGCATCCTCACGGCGGTGAAAGCTGATGAAGGCAAATCCCTGAAGAAACAAAACGGACTCAGCTGCGTCATGCTGTGCTCTTGGGAGTTTCTATGCAACAATTCTTTGGAATGCCAGCAACTCAACAGTTCTAGTTTGATAAATACAGACAAAGATGAAACAGTGAATTTATCTCCAGTGTAAAAACTGGCACTGACCTTTGACTGGCCCGTGTTCTTGTCTTTGGCCAGATAGATCCTCGAAATGGAGCCGAAAGGTCTGAAGAGCTCCTGCAAGTCTGTCTCACGAGTGTCCTCAGACAGATTGGTCACACGGATGGTAGCATTGTCATCAGCTGTGAAGTGCAAACAGAAGATTTAGACTGAGTGATTATCTCAGGTCTGTTATGAAAAGTCAGCCGTTACACAAACTTACACCCACCTCTGCGGTTAGGCTGCATGGACTCCCCTCTGCGAGTGCCTCCATCCCTCAGACTTGGGGGCACATACTTTCCAGTCTTGTTCTGGACTGGTGCAGCAGGCTCTGGTTCCACTGATTCAAAAGAGGAAACATCAGTCATTGCTTTAGGAGCAGCAAACCAACACACATAACAAACCACAAATCTAAATCTGATAGCATGAAAGGAGGTCTGATGGTACCAGAGCCGGCAGGCTTCTCTTTGTCTGCGGTGGAGAGTCCAAGCTGTTCGGCCAGCTCCTTCTGCATGGGGCCTAGGGTGTCCTTGTATGGACAGCGGGTGGTCCAATGGTCACCTTTACAAATACGACAAGACACGATCTTCTGTCCTTTCAGCTTATTCATAGGATCCTCATCCTGGTCTTGGGCGTTCAAGTCCTGAGAGAGGAGAGGTAAGGTACCAAGTTACAAACTAAACCAAGCAAATCACAAAAATATCCCAGATTAATCAAGATTATATTTTACATTAGAAAATACGTCTGCACAGATCTGACGCTCACCTCTTTGCTAGAGATGAAAGTCATATAGACGTCATCGCTGACTGTGGTGGTGGCAACGTTCGGACCCGGTGCATCAAACTCAGAGTTTCCAAACTTCTTCCAGTTCTGAAATTTCAGTGAAATAGAACATAAAGCATCTATCTTAACTTCTGTTCTCAGAGTGAATGTGTTTCTGGCTTCATTCAACACTGACCTTTCTCCTGGCAACAGCTTTGGAGGCTTTTCTTATCTCAATCTTGAAAGTTCGCACAATCTGTGAGCAAGAGAGCAGAAAGTGTAAATTAAACCTAATTTCACATGAATGTGTAACAGAACATACAGTCTAATTTCACAACACATGACGTATAGAAATATCACGAAACCAACAGTCTGAGTTGAGCTTAGGAGAATACTGCCTCTACAAACTTCAGATGTTATAAAGTAGTTTTAAGGGGTGAAGACAGTTTTTCAAACTACAGATAAATTATTATCAGCAAACTTCGTACTCCTTTAATTACCTTGAACTTCTTTCCATCATCATCAATTTTATATTCTGTGATAGTTTTTATGTTTCCTTTGATGGTTTCCTTGGGGGGTGGTAGTGTGCCTGTAAAATGACAGAAGACAATTACTTCGTGTGACGATCATCACTAGGTTTTCTTGGACTGTCAACATTATTCAAGTTGCGTCACTGTACATCTCATCTGTGCAGCACATCAGTTTTAATTTCATCCCTAATAACTTGGTTATGTTGATGGAAATAAAAAACTGTTAATGTCTGATACAGTGGCTCATTGAAAGGCATCTATACATTAAAGTAGGATGAAAGACCGTTATAGTGCTAGCTGGTCAGCTAGCACGAAGCTGTCACTACTGACGTCACTGACAACAGACCAGCACATATGTTGCTACGATGTTTCATTTTCTAATCGATATTCAATCCAAGTCACATACTGTTTGACCCATGCTTTAGTAAACTAAATTATCTCTATCATCTCAGGACGATAGATTTTTAACTGGATGGATGAACTGGACAACCACGTGGAAGTGAAAGCCGCCCAACCGGCCTCCTCCTCGGGACTGATGATACACTAGAAGTAAGCTAAGCTAACTGCGCTAACAGGAAAACTCTTTACCTTCATCTCCTTCTTCCTCGACCTGATCTGCCCAGCTGGGCTTGGAGCTGGAGGGGAAGAATGATAAGCAGTATTAAGTCTTTAAAATAATTATATAAAGAGTAAATAACATTTGATGTTTAAAATAAAACTCACTCGTCGTATTCGATCGACGGCATCTTCGCGGCTGGCCCCCGGAACGTAGAGATCGGAACAGCGCGAGCCGAGCCAAAGCATTACCATAAACACTTCCGGGATATTAATTTCAGATTAAAAGTATAACGTTTGATGACATATCAAACTTAAAAACGAGACTCATAATTTCTGCAGTTCTAATTGTATAAAAATAACCGCAGTGTACAAATATAGTATTTTTTTGGACAAGCGATGCAATTATTTTCAATTTATTTTGAAAAATTGCAAAAATTTTATGTTTCCGGCTTTACAGAACTAACTAACATGTGAACATTATCAAAGCATAAAAAATGTTTCTAACAACCTGATTAACAGGTTGACAGATTTTGATTTAATTTCTATACAACTTCCACATATTCAATGATGCACCTTTTCATTATAAATACTGTAATACTGATTTTTAAAAAGGATATATAAAAAGAGGCTTCATCGTTATCAGCTGCTTGTATTAATCATAACAGGTGTGGCTGTGTCTAAACCGCTGAGGTTAACCACTGTGATAAATCATCAAGATGCAGTGCGATTCATTCTGCCTTTACATGCACAGTGACAGTCATGGCCAGATGAGAGGAAGAGAGTAGAACAAAAAACTTTGTATATTTGAAAAAAATAATAATAATCAGATGTGTCACAAATCTGTGATTTATTTGAAGTTATCTGCAGCATGGACATTTTGAAAATCACTTCCTCAAACACCAACCACTTGCATCTGTTCCTCTATCTGATATTTTGTGTAAAGTCTTTTACATCACATTGATTTTTTTTTTTTTTTATCAGATAAGGTATGTTCTTTGATAAAAAAAAAAAAAAATTAGTGCTTTTTTTGTTAACGTAGCGTAGAATAAAAGTGCCCTGGTCATTTACCTTGATATGATTTAAAGTAATGAGACAGCCATTAAGATGAGCAAACAAGAAATCTTAAAACACATGTTTTAATGTCAAAGTTAGCACAATAACAATTTTCATTTAAAGTAAAAACAAATCAATGACATTTGAGCAAGACTTCCTGTATTAATTACAATCTGTCTTTGAACTAAAATCTGCACAACTGCAATGGCAGTGATTTTATTTACAGAAAAGCTCCCTGTTCTACTGCTTTACTCCTCCCTGGTAGTCATCCTCTTGGCTTTTTCCACAGCAAGCTACTCTTATACTGTCAAACACGGCCATGTAAAGGATTGGATGGATACACATGTTTAGGGTTGCCAGTCCCTTTGACACTTGATACATGCTGTACACCCAGCAGACCGAGTTGTTGGGATATTTGGTTTTCCGATACAATTGATAGTTCTGAAAGACATGGTAAGGCACAAAGGAAAAGACATACAGCACGAGGACTGATGAGACCAGCAGGGCTACCTTGCGTTTCTCCAGTGTTGTTATACTGGCATTCCTCCAAACCACCCTAATAATGACACAGTAAGAAATCAAAGTGACCAAAAAAGGAAGCAGAAATCCAAACACACTAAGAAAGATTCTGTGAGTGACAAGAGGGTTTTCTTTCTCTAAAGGCTTTTCACAAAAAGACACACACAGAGTATTGTTATTGTACTTATTGGTACAAACTGAAGCAAATTTCAACACTGGGCAGGAAATGGCTCCTACAACAATCCAGATGATGACGCTGACAGCCTTAGCGTGGGCAGGCCTTATGTGGGATCGGGTAAAGAAGGGACACACAAGGGCGACACATCTGTTCACACTTATCGCCATGACGAAGAAGATGCTCACGTACAGGTTGCAGGTGAAAAGAAACCTTTCAATCTTGCACGCTAAGTCCCCAAACAGCCAGTGTTTTTCAAGCGAGTAGTAGACAATCAGCAGAGGCAGAGTCAGGACGTACAGCAGGTCACTTATTGCCAGGTTGCAAGAAAGGACAACTCCAGTGTGCCAGTTTTTTCTCTCTCTGACCACCAGCAGCCACAGAGCAAACAGGTTCCCAACTAGGGCGATGACCAACTCAATGCCGTACATTGATGGCAGCAGGGAGATCTGAAACTTCTCACATTCGGAGAAATTGTGTACCATCTTGCTCTCAGCTGAAGGGTGTTGTTTTCATGTACTTTAAACTGTTCAATAAATGTAAATCAGTGTATGGTAAGAAATTCCATCATTCCAATGAATATATCACTTTAGTTCAGACACAAGTACAAGTACACTTCATAGCTGATTTATGTGGTTGGGTGTAGGAAATTAGGAAAGTCATTTTGTGAGAGAAAAATGTCATTTCATTAAATAAAAAAGACAAATACATATATAGATTTAATTAAAAACAACATGTTAAAGTATTTATTCTATGCAGATAAAAAGTAAGACAGAAAAGTTCGTGAGAATAAGTAAAAATCAGCTTACCCAGAAGCAGACTTGCAGTGCACTGTGCTATAAGGTGAGAGTTCGGGTCAGGGGCTCATTTCCTGCGATGTATGTAAATGACGTGTGAGAAAAAACAGTCTCGAGAATCATGATTGTCTTTGTGAGGAATGTTAGAAACACGAAGGACTGATCTAACGGAAAAGTCACTTCCTCTTCACCCCCTGCATAAATTTCACAATTTAAAGAACCAATGAGGACACTGCGTTGCCATCACGGGACAAGTGTTGGCAAAAGAGCTGGGGGTAAACGGGTCACAGTTTACATCATGGATGTGATTAAATGTCTTTATCATCAGTGTTCATATATTTCACATCATATCGGCACAGTGTGTGTCTGGATCACATCACAAACAATCAGCAACTCAGAGCATCAGTACAGGACTCTTAGTTTCATACTCTGCTTCATCTGACTCCCACAGACCTTGATCTTCATTATCAGTGGAGGGTGGTGGCTATCAAAATACAGATACTGCCAAACCAGTGTCATATTGTGTTTTTAACACACACAAAAGGGGAAAAAAGCAAAGCAATAACATAATGTGAGTTTGCTTCTGATAAATCTCAGAAAATTCTAAGAGTGCAAATTATGGACGTGAGTATCATTTCTAAGTAACTTCGTGCAAACGGTAATTAAAACAAATCTCGAATATCTGATATTATACAAATAATGAAAAAGATGAATGTATCAAAAGTCTGGTGACTTGGTGTGATAAGTTATTACTAAAGAGATGATCAACTTTGGATTTTTTTGTTGTCTTAATCGTTGTTAATATGACTTTAGTCAACTGAAAAGTAGTTCAAGTAGTTGTCCATAATTACTTCTACGGTTTTTTAGTTTTGGTTTTTTTTTTTTTTTAATCCAAAGACCGGTGAACGTTTATAAACTTCGAAAAGTTTATATTTTTTTGTAAAAAAAAAAAAAAAAAAAAAAAACACGATTTTTACGCCTCATCAATTATGCGTGCGTGAAACGTGAATAAATCTTGTATCTTAGAATTCAAATTCGACATCTTAACAATGCGTTTCAGATATTTACGCGCATTAAACGCCAAAACTTGGCGCCTGTACACGTTTCCTCGCACAAAACGATCATTTCTCAGCAGCGCGTGCTCAGCTAAAATGAACAAAGAAATTATTCCTTACAAACTCCAGGTTATAACCTAAAATGTATTTTTTTAATGGAACCAAAAGATTAAGGATGTAAAATAAATGCATAATATATACATAGATAAATAGTCAGTCTAGCTCTTTATCCCTTTTTTCCACTTTAGTAACATCTGATCAGTTTATTCACCGTTACTCACCTGTTTGATTGAACAGCCCACATCAGTCCGCGCGGCTATGATATATGTAGTGAATAATGTGTGTGTTACAGAGGCTGCGGAAACGTAAAGATTGTTAACTAACCCGGAAGTTCAGGTAAGGTGCAAACCAGTAGCGTGCATTCCTTACCTTGAAAACACAACACATGACTCGACTTGTTCCACCACACTCGTTTATACAGGGTTGGTTTTATTTTGAGAAAAGGTCAATGAAATACCCACTGGAGTTTTAGTTCCAACAACTTCCTCCTGAAATAAGTGTCCATCTATCCTAAATAAAGAAAGTTATGAAGTATATAAAAATATTCTAATAATTTTACACAGCCCAGAAAACTGGAAGCATTGACAATAATGTAATGGTTCTCTGGACTGGTAGCTTCAAACTGTTTATTGAACATGTACAATAAATGTCAACATTTACTCAGTCTGAAATGATAGCACATTTATTCTCTTCCACCCTTCAGCTGACTTTCAATCAGCACCCCTTCACTGCTCAGCTCACAGATTGAGGCCTCAGCAGCAGACGGTTGCCTGCTGCCCTCTGCTGCTCCAGCACAAAAACACATTCAACAAGAGTCCAGAAAGAAGAGCTCAATCTCAGCCTTTTCCCTTCCTCTGTTTGAAGCCTTGCTTTGCAGCTGCCCCTCCTTTCTTCTTGAAGCTTGGCTTTCCTTTCTGACCTCGAGATTTGAAAGGTTTGCTCTTGTTTTTCTTCCCTTCAAATTTGTTTTTGCCACCAAATTTCTCCCCACCAGCTTTCTTTGCTGCAAATGTCTTTCCTTTGAATACCTTTCCTCCAGGCTTTTTCTTTCCAAATGCTTTCTCCCCATCCTTAGGTTTCTTCCACCTTTTCTCTGTATTGTCTCTGTGAGTTCTTTCACTGTTTTTCTTTGGAGATTTTGAATCCCCGTCTTTTCTTGCTTCACCTTTGGACAGCCTCCGCTTTTTGGCAGATCCACCAGTCTTGTCTGAGCTTGACTTCTTCTTGGCAGAAGGAAACATGTCTGCACAGAAAAAAAATTTTCAGTCAATAACCGTTTTTAAAGAAGGCCTTGGAGCATGTTGACTTAGTCTAAAGTCATGCACAGAATCTGCTTTCACCTTCATCTGGCTCCTCTCCTACAGCCTGTCGGTAGTACTCCACCTCGTCGTCTGACTCAACAGCAGCAGCCTGATCCTCCTGCATGCCAGGATCCTCCACCTCACTGTCCTCTTCAGCCTCCTCAGCATGTTTCCTCTTAATGCCTGCCAGACTCTTTTTCCTGTTCAAAGTAGAGCAAAAAATTCATTTACACTTCACGCTTCTAAAAAAGAAAACATACTGCAGAGAATTGTGTCGTTGAAAGATCAAATTACTTGTTCTCTTCTTTTTTCTCCTTCTTCAGAGCAACATTCTGCTCCTGCTTCTTCTTGCGGTCCTGTTTCTCTTGCAGCTGCGCCTCCTTCCTGTTCAGTATCTCCTGGATCTCCTCCTCAGTCTTGGAAACTGGAAAATAGAGAAAAAAAAATCAAATTAAAGATCATCTGTACCAGATGAGCAGCTAACAGTTTCTTTCTCTTTTTGGTGTATCAGTAAGCGTTTACTTTTAAAGCGAAATCATAGCTTTCATACAGATTTTGTCATCAGGTACACCAGGAGACATGATTTAGAAAAGATTAATGAAGACAGAAGTGACTCACTGATGGCGTGATAGAGGACGTTCCCCTCTCCCATGCCTTCTTGTATTTTTGTCAACTGCAGAGTCATACGAGGACCAATCTGCAATAAGCACAGTGTTACCGTTTAGTCATCCTCACTTAGTTACAGCACTGTTTTAAGTTACACCACCTTAAAACACTCACTTCAGTCAGACGGACCGCACTCTGCTGGGACGCCATGTTGCCTCGGCCAGAGTAGACCTGAGGGAGCTCCGTTATGTTGTGCTCCCCGTCTTGTTCTGCTTCACTCTCTGAAAGGTTGGCCCCCCTCAGGGTTGAAAAGGAACATAATCACTCAAACATTCTGAGTCCTGCAGGAGCCACAGCTTCAGCAACAGTTGTGAGTTAAAATTGTCCCTTCACAAGATCCTTACTTCATCAGCAGCTCACTGATGTCCTCAAGCTTGCTCATGTTGGGGAACTTCTCCTGCATTAGCTTCTTGACCCCGCGGCTCATGCCCACTGGGACCACCTTGAGGCTGCTACAGGATGGAAACATGATCGTAGGAGTCAGTGTGACATTTTATCCAAGAGTAACAGATATAAAGTCATAGTGTGGAGGCTCATCAGTGCGTTTACTTTGAACAAGCATCACTGGACAATCAAGTTACATTCTGTCATCATCTGAGCCCAGACACACGCCTGTCTCTTGTACCCTTAAGTCTTACAAAACAACACTTTTTACTTCATTTTACTACTAATGACTAATAATGTTATTACTTTACTTACTAATGTCGCAGTTCAATTTCCTGGGACGCTGGGTTATAATTCACCAGCACACACCTCTTGATATGATTGAGGCTCACCTGGGGAAGCAGACAACAACATGTCATTTCCAACTAAATCTCACATTAAACTCTGAACTACCCGAGTCAAGGATTTAAACAAAATCAGAAAGCGTTTACTTTTATAAAATCTTCAAAGGAAATCTCAGAAGACTATACTTTCATCATGTCAGCAGCTGAGCTGCAAATCCTTAGAAAAGCAAATTAAGAACAAGGATAAAAAAAACGCACCTTGTGCACATTTATTGAAGGAAACATGTTTTGAAACATGGTAGCCATCAGTTTGACATGCATGCCATCAGATCCAAAGTTGTTGAGGATGAGTAGTGGATGATGTGTGAACTGCTGATCGTGCATCCTGTGTTTCTTCAATGATGAAACCACGTCTTTGACAAGAGAGTACTGTAGACAGGAAAAATACAGACAGCTTTTCAAAAGTGAGAATGATTTTTTTAAGTAAGATTTGACCTGAAGAGCGTGGGCACATCAGTGCGTTTACTTTGAAAACATCACTTACAGTCAAATAAGAAATTGTCATCACATGAGCCCAGCTTTCAATTACTCTGGTGCTCCTGATCTCTCATTTACCTTTAAAACTTTGAAGTGTAGCATGGGACCTTTAGGGAGTCGAGCAAGTCTCTAAAAATAAAAGGTTGATGTTTTTGGTTAAATAATGGTACATGAGAAAAACGCAATCAAACCAGATGACAGTTTGCTAAAGTTGTGATCTGAACCCACCATGTTCAGACTGCTGGGGGTCTTGCTGAAGATCATAAAGTGTGTCACTCCCAGTGGTCCTGCGATAGCCACGAAGTCTTTCAGTACATTCTTTTTTCTAATCTGAAAAAAAGAAACCAACCAACACAAACAACTCAGAATTACTGAGAGACAAACAGCATATTAGAACGAAACTCAGCTCAATAGCATTCATTAAGAGGCAAATCTGAACGTTAAGATCACATATCTCGCGTGCACTACTTTTATTTTTCATAGGTTTCTGTATTCAACCTGACCTTTAGAGTCTCTGCTGTGTATGGCATCATGATTCTCCGCACATCTTGGATAAGTTGACCCACGTTTTTTCCAATCTGACCCCGATGAAACACGAAAGAGTGGGGGATAACCCCGTACGTCTCCTCGGCCACATGGTTGGCTTGCGCTCGGGCTTTCTTCTGGTTCTTGGTCTTAAAAGACATTCATATACATTAAATTGTCATTTTGACGAACATAAAATATTATTCATCCTGATGCAAAGTTATTAGTTCTCCGCAGAACAACTCTTCAGAGAAGATGCTAATGTGTTAGCATAGGCCGGTACTCACCTTAGATTTCCCCATGATTTACCGGAATGAAGGAAGCGAGATTTTTAACTTCGCAGTCACCCTGTTTACACTATAATCCCGCTATCAATAACAACAAACTTTTCATTATGACAGACATTTGTATTCTACAACGCGCTGAACGACTAAACTACAACAGCATCACGACGGTTTCCACATGGACCCCACACCAGACCGCCGTGTGTTACTTGCTAACATGTCCGGGCTGCACATGTTGACCGGTACATATTCCTCTCATGGCGTTTCGATAGTTCCGACTTGCTGTTGCAATGCTGCCCTCCACAGTCTTTGAAATGTAATTTCATCCCGGGCTTACAAGCTTGCAACAGCCTGCATAAAATTCACACTCTAGTAAGATTTGATGTTTTTAAGAGTTCAAAACTGAGTACTTCAGTAAACATCATACTAATATCATTTGAATAAAAAAAAAACCTAGGGTGCTGAACTTAACTCACAAAGTGTGCATAGCTTCCAAACAGACAAAAAACAAAAAGATAATTTACTGATTTATACAAGCACTTTATCACATTATAATCTTTAAAAGGAAATTCGGGCATCACTTTTTTACATTAAATCCTCTTGGGGTATTCAGGGATCATTATGTTTAAAGGAAACCTGAACTGTGAGTATCAGGAATTGAAAAAAGGTGTGTTTTAAAAGTTTTAAAGGGGGCCTCTTGCCCCTCAAACAGCATAAGTCCACCACTAATTCCATAGACAGATAGAACGCATCACGTCGAGCTTGTTACTTGCTGAAATATCGTTCTAATCTAGACTTCTGCAATGTTTCAACTGTGAAGGCTCATATCATAACTAGTTGTGATTATTTCCAAAGTCTCAATTTTTTTGAGTAATCTTATGTTGTTACCATAAAACAGACATGTATTCATACACTTAATACTGAAACCATAAGAGAATGGAAACATGGTCATCTGTTTTTTTTTTTTTTTTTTTTTTTTACAAGGAAACACAAACTAAGGAAACTGCGAACAACGCAATTCTAGGAACCACAAAGAACACTTACATTTTGGGTGTGGTGCTGTTTGAAAAGCTGCACTTCCACCCTCTTATTGGAAGATCCTCCTCTTTTTGTAGGGCTAACACAGAAGAACACGATTAAAGGCACCTACGACAGTTCTGTTTCATGAGGTGTGCCGTTCACATTTTTAATCTGGATCTCAAACAAGGTGCCCAGGTCCATGTGCATTCTACGCACGGCCTGGAGCACTGAATAAAACACAACAGGAAATTCACATTTAAAGACAGATTGTTGCAGAATATGCTGGCTGTCTTCATGGCCGGGAACATTTAAGAACATGTTTTAAGATTTTGAAGTGCAACAATGAGGCAACTGCTTTTCATCCAAAAAAATGCATTATTAACAATAAACAATAAACATTATTAAACAAATCTCAGGCCATTTCATTACATGGGTATGTTAATATCACTTAAGTACTTATTATTGTAATTTTTTTAAATTGAATTTTGAATTTAAGAGCTTTACTGGTAAACATGTTTATTCCAGATTCCATGACTTTAACTAAAGTAAAAATCAGCAGTACTTGAAACTTCCTGAAATAAAACCCTGAGTTTAGCCATGCAAGCCTTTCAAGTCAGTTTATCTGAATCAAACCATCTCTTTAATTTTATTTATTCATTTTCAACAGTAGCCAACAATTTTCCCAAGTTTTTTTCCAACAGCAAAGTTAATTTGTATCATGTGCAAATGATATGTGTGTGTATTTGGGATTTAACAAATACTACTGATATACAAAATAAACATAAGTGTCCCCAACACTGAGCCTTGGGGAACCCCACATTCTACTGTCAGTGGTTCTGATTTAACCTGTGACATTTTTTACAGTGTTTTCTGTTGTGTAGATTACTGACTAGACAGAAGAATGGCCAAACAACTATCTAAATGAGTGAAAACTGTCTGCTGTCCTTTGCAAGAGAAATAAAAACCCCAAAACATACTATTTAGAGCTGTAAGTCTAATGCTTCTCTAATACTGTAAAAGCTGCCAGCTTCAGTCCTAGTATAACTGATTCATTTGATAACTACAGGTCAGTTTCTGGCAGGATGCGGTCTGAGGCAGAAGAGCAGGTTGCATACAGAAGGAGGAGACATCCTGGCATTCCTGCACTAAGCAGCCAACTAAACAAGTACTGGGAGGCGGTGCATTTGGACAGTTTGTTATTAGTTGTCTTCTTTTCCTTCAGAGACCCTGAGACAGACCCACAGGAGAGAGGGCAGAGTCAAGTAGCTGTTGAAACTTGGGTGTCACACTTTTTTTTCTTTGGGAGATCACAAGAAATCACATTGAAATTTGGAGAAAGAAGCCACTTCTGACTCTTTGGGATCATTGAGTATGTGATTATTTTTTAAATGAGTTTGTCATCTATTTAACATCAGGACATCCACTGAGTTGCAGCTACACTCTGCAGAAGAACAAAGGGTTCCCATCTGCTGCTGAAGTAAGTTCTGAGCTTTGAAGGATACTTTGTAATATATTCAGTTCTGCTTGGTTAAAGAATTCCTAAGAAATATTTGTTATCTTTAGATATAGTTTATTGTGTACCAGTGTTGTGTTTCAGTGAGGTTGGAAGTGTTGGTGGAGATATTTGTAACCCATGTCAATATTGACCTGTATGGCTGCGTGTGTTTATGGTGTTGACCGTGGTTGTTGTGGCTGGATTTGAAGCCTACTCTTCTATTGACTGAGAGAGTTGTGTGTTGATTTTGGCTGGGTGGTGTTGACTGGTGTCCCATCAGTGTTGACCTGCTAATAAATTCCAGCCAGGTGGAAAAGTTTGAACTTTTACTTTGAAGGAAACATCTGGTGACAGTTTCCAAAGTTTATGTTTTTGCTCCACCTTTTGTCATCATAGTACCATTTCCAGTTTTTTTTTAATATCTTCTCCTCTTCTACCTCTGTTAGGTTCTCACAAGTTAAACACATCCATGGAGAAGACACTGACAGCTGGCCTGTGTCTTTTCATAACGCTCTGTCTGATCATGCCAGAGGCTAGAGGACAGAAAGAAGGTGCTTATGGAGGAGACACTCAGAAACGCTCGTTTAGATCCTCAGATTCAAAAGCAGGCCGTTGCTCCTACACCTTCATTGTCCCGCAACAGAAACTGACCGGCGCTCTGTGTTTAAACACACAGTCTTCAACCACTAACCACTCAGAGGTGGCAGCACTGCGAGTGGAGCTCAAACGGCAGCAGGAGCAGATGGAGAAACTCAGGAGCCAGCTGGAGCAGGAGGGGTCTCTTGCAATGGAAGTTCGGGCCCTGCGTAAAGAGAGCAGCAACATGAACGCCCGCATTGCACAGCTCTATGCCCAGCTTCTGCATGAAGTCATGCAAAAGAAAGACCAGGTTTTGGAGCAGCGAAGGGTGGAGAACCTCCTCTTAAATGCAACAACACAGGTAAGCAGAGAGTTCTTAATGTTTTATTCATGCAAAGTTGAGAGTATCTAATTTATAATCAAACTCATCTGTATGCCTGATGCTGTGACATGTCAGGCCTTGCAGGTGTCAAGTAACTACAGGGAGCTGGAGAAGAAATATGGAGCCCTCACCTCCATGCTGAGTTCCCAGAACCAGTTTATAGCACGTCTGGAGAAGCAGTGCCAGTGCAGGGACTCCGCCCAGTCCTCCCTGGTAGGGAGCAAACTGCATGGTGCATTGTAATACTGAGTTTTCATACAACAGCTGATAATGCTGTGTTATTTTTGTATTTGCCTGGACAGGTGACGACTGAACCACCACAGAGCCAGCCAAACCTACATCCAAATTACAGCTCTGACGCCAACGAAATGACCAATGATGTTCAAAGGGACCAAAGTGCTCCACCACCACAGAAGGAAAAAGCTGCAAATTTCCTCTCCAGCACTACAGTTAGCACTCCTACGGATCTTCCTTTCATTAGCTTCCCTGTCACAAAGACTCCAGGTAAAACACTCTTCAGCAGCAAGTACTTGATGAGACTTGTTTATAAACGCATCCATCCTCCGCCAGAGTTATTTAGCTGATCTGATAAGCAGAAGCTGAAGGAGTCAGTGACCTGCTGGCTGGAGCTTTATCGCTCTGGGAACTCCTAAACAGTGTCAGAAGCAACTCACAGCTCTTATCAGAACACAGAACCAGGGCTTTAAATGACCCCACTGCAGCAAACTTGCACAACTTTAATATTTAATTATAAAACAGATAATTTCAGCGGTCCCTCTGACAAGTCAGCAGAACTCCACTGACTGCGATGTGTGTGTCACTTCCTTAAAGGTCATACATTACAACATCTCAGTGGTGTAAACATGACTGAGGATTAAAAAAATGCTTATCAGGGAAGACTATTACCATTTTTCAGACCTCTTTCATCATTTTATCACTGTGGCATGAGATACAGAACTTACATACGTTAAATTCCTCAGCTCTGCAAAGATAAACTGGAGTTGAGTTTAGGATGGTCCTGACATGCGGAATTCAAAATTTTCTATGGACTTATAGATGGTGCTGTGTTTAAATTTATTGTAAGGCAGCTGGAGGGAAAAAAAAATAGATCTTTAGAAGCCAGCAAATCACTTTAGAAATATTGCAATGGAATGAAAACCCATTTACTAGTTGAGAGATTTAAGAGTCCTTTGAATCCATAAAAAAGTCTTAATTTATATGATCAAAGAAGAGGTCTGAAAAAAGGGATGTCACTTTGGCTGAAGCATTTTTAAAAATTAATAAATGTCCACCGACAATTAATGTCTACAGAATTTATTTTTATCTTTTGTGGATTTGATGAGCAAATCTGTCAAAATCTTTTAGAATATGAGCGTTAAAAATGATTATACACAAACACACACACACACACACACACACACACACACACACACACACACAAACACACACACACACACACACACACACACACATATTATTTGTAAAGACCTTAAACTTATAAATCCACTCCAACCACTGGCATCATAGTAGATCAATTGATCGAGTCAAAGTTTCCAACATGACAACCACTGACAGACTTTAAAACTCTGCTTCTTGAGCAAATGGGTGATGTCACAAAGATTATGTGGACAGAAAAAGAAAGGAGAAGGACGTGAGTAGTTGCAAGTTAAAGGAAACTTTGCATCAAGATGAAAAATACAGGAATTTGTTGGTAGAAACAAAACAAATTATTAGACAAGTTAAGAAAAGTTTTTTTAAAGCTTGGTATACATTATATGTATATCAATATGGACATGCCATTACATACACCCTTATGGTTTTAAGTGTAGTTTCTTCTGATCAGCTGAATCTGTTGTAGTTTTTCCTTTTGTTGGTTTTAAAGACTAAAAAATAGAATTAACTTAAATAATGTGCAGCAACCCTGAGATCCATCTTGTTGAAAAAACATTCAAAGCATAACAGTAGCAACAATCACAGATCAATACAAAACCTAGTGCCAAAGAATTCAATTCAATATGCATTACAAGAAAAAAAAAAGTATGTGAATATGGCTTCATGGAATCTTCACTCTTGTCTGCGCCTCTTGGTTCAGGGCCGTGGAGGGACTGTCAGCATGTTCTCGAATCAGGTGAGACCACTAGTGGGATTTACCTCCTGCGTCCACAGAGTGCCAACCGCCTCCTGCAGGCCTGGTGTGAGCAGAGTCAGGCTCAGGGAGGCTGGACGGTCATCCAGAGGAGACAGGACGGGTCGGTGAACTTCTTCAGGACTTGGGAGCAGTACAAGGTGATTCAACTTGAAAAGTCAGCAAAACAGCCTGCAGACTGTACGAAAGATTCGTACGTACTCAGGGAAGAGTAAGTGATATTTGTCTATTAGAGCCTCCATCCAGTAGGTTTTGAAATGTTTTGAGGGAAAAATGAGCTGATGCACTGGAGGTAAAGTCAGACAGATGTATCCACAAGAACAAGATCAATGTACACAATTCCACCTGATTAAATCTGAAACTTGGATAATTCATTCTGGATCAAAGCAGTAGATCAGTGACAATGCAGAAGCTGATTTTAGCTGCTAATATGGCTAAAAACTAAGAAATTTGTGGAAATGACTCCATTAACTGAGCCATGATTTATATATTAATCTGGCATCGATGTGTTTTTCAGCAAGGTTTTGGAAACCTGGACGGAGAGTACTGGCTTGGCCTGGAACACCTCTACTGGATAACTCAACAGGCTCAGTATAAGCTGCGTGTGGCCCTGGAGGACTGGCAAGGCCGACAAGTGTATGCTGAATATGACAGTTTCCATCTGGAACCAGAAAGTGACTGGTACCGGCTGCGGTTAGGACAATATCAAGGCACCGCTGGGGATTCTCTGTCATGGCACAACAATAAAGCCTTCACAACTCTGGATCGAGACAAGGACAGCTACACAGGTCTGCTAAAGCCCTACTTGGTTCACTTTGTAAACTCACTGTTTGTATAGACTGTCTCTTCTGATAAACAGGTCCTCTGTTATGTTCCAGGGAACTGTGCTCATTACCAAAAGGGAGGCTGGTGGTACCACATGTGTGCGCACTCCAATCTGAATGGTGTGTGGTATCGAGGTGGACACTACCGCAGCCGCTATCAGGACGGGGTCTACTGGGCAGAGTTCCACGGAGGGTCCTACTCTCTCAAACGAGTTTCCTTGATGATCAAGCCGACATAATATGGTTTTATTATGGACATCATGTAAGAACAAGAATGCACTGAAGTCAATTGCAGTGCAAACCCCTGTACAGAAGATTAATTCCACATTTTTTTACAAACTAGAGGCAAAGAAAGTGCCAGGGACAGGACATTTACTTTTCTTATGTCCCACCAGTAAAGAATGGGATTCAAATGAAGCACCGTCTTGCTGGAAAATAGTGTTTTAAAAGCCTTTCATTTTCATGGAGTTATTATTTCTGTTTCAAACACAGATCAGGCCACTGAAAATGGTAAATTCGTGCTTTGTTGCTGCTGATGGTGAAAGTCCACATTAACACTATTGTGTGTTTTATATTGATAATTAGTATCTAACATGACTGTATGGCTGTTTCAACACCATAACCCAACTGTACCACATGGAAGATCAATTTTAAGTAACTTTTTTAAATTCATTTCCTTTTGCATCATGATTTTAAAAAGGGGACATATTCAGGTTGTCAGTGGGCTGCATCCTGCCCACAGGTTACGAGTTGTCTTTACATATTGACTCCAGTCTAGTTCATGTCTACAAAGTGGAAACAATCCAACATGCACTGTTTTGACATGTTTGCCTGTTTTTAGAGATCTGTTTTCATTTTGCTGTGTACTTTTCAATAAATAACGCCAATAAGCTCATGTTTGATAGAGTTTATAAATAACTACAGACACATTACTTCACAAAGGATGGGGGAGTGCATTATCTGCAGTTTCTACACAACAGGCCAACTGTAGTGATGCCATAGTTCCGTTTTGCTTTCCTGTTTCACCAGGGGCGTGGAATTTCCCCTCTGTAAGTACTTTACTCTCTCTGAGCTTATTTAACAGTCAGCAGCAGGTAATTATCATCATCAGGTCTGAACCAGGATTAATCCGATCCCGCCACTTAAGCTGGACATCTGCTGGACAATCCTGAAACACACCTTGCCTCTGTAATCTGTCGCCATCCTCACGCGTGCTTTTCCAGCATGCAGCCTCTCAGGACCCTGGGCCCTCTCATGCTCATGATATTACTGTGTGGTGAGTGATGAAGATGCTTTACAGTAGCTATGCGGGAGATTTAAATGTAAATACACTTTATTTTGAGCTGTGCCTTGGAATAAAACATCAGTATGCTGAGGTAGTTTCCATGCGTGCCAACTGATGCATCAGCTCAAGGGGTTAGCAACGGTGCTAAGCATTCGAAAACGTTCCTTAGATTATTATACTTTAGTCAAGAATCAAATTCCTTTGGGTAAGATTTTATTAAATAATGAAAGAGGAATACTGCAATGGGACATGCAGGGAGGCTTTGACTTTTTAAGCTGGTTGAAAGGATTTGAAGACAAAAAAAAAAGAAAAGAGAGATAACATTAGTCACGGAACAGGTGTGGTAGCTGTCACGATGCCGGTTTGAAAAAAGAAAAAAAGAGGGAAGAAGCAGCACGCTTGCTATGACAGATGTGTGAACCACTCCTTCGGCTTTAGATGTTGCTTTGCGTTGGGGGTGGGTGGGTGGGGGGAGGGGTGCATGACTTTGGTATTTTTTTAAAGCATAAAAATTATTAGAATATAGTTCTTGTCTGTAAAACAGGCCTGGTGAAAGAAAGAATACAAACACTGTCCATCATACTGAATGTCTTTGAGTAAAATTCTGACAGAGATCCTAACCTATTTGTCTGTCAGTCTAAATTCTCTCTCTACCATCAAAGAAAGAAAAAAAGAGTTATTGTAAATTTCTGATGATCATTGAACAGGAAGATTGTTTTATAAAAGATTACTATTTGATAGTCTAATGTGTAATTTTGCTCTAACTGATCTACTCGAGAACAAGTCGTTCCAAGTGTAACATGCATCATTAGGGCTGTGAGCCAACAGAGGGCAGTAAAGTCCTTTTAACCACAAAGATGTTTTATTTTATCCATCAACAGATGCAGACAGCCCATGCCCCGCTGAACTCAACCCTCTCACCCTGGATCCTCCTGTGGTTATAGGAGAACAAGGAGAGTCAGTGGAGGTTAACTGCAGCAGTACGTTGGTGGATCATTATGGGATGTACTGGAGAGTTGGAAAGAAAAACTCTGATTTTGAGGACGACCGAAGTTACATCCCTCAGCTTCTTACACTTTCAGACTGGAACACAAAAGCGGAGTGCAGAATACAGCTGGATGAAAAATCTGAATGCAGCAAAGAACTGGAAATCATAATGTACAGTAAGTGAAGGTGTAAATGATGCATTTGGAGAACAAAACAGTTACAACGATTACAGCCACAACAGATGATTGACTGTTATTTAAAATAATCTCTCAAACTTTTTGATTTTTTTACTCCTCTATATATCTGTTGCCTTCAGTTGCAAGAAAACACTCATTGTGCATTTTTATGACACTTCATTGACATAATGGAATTAGTGACAATATACGTCACTGACTCAAATACATTGCTTAATTTGGCAGAGAACCCTACTGTGTCCATGTTCGCCACCAAGTATTTCCCTGAATTGGTGGAAGGGATGCTCTACGAGCTGCAGTGTGATATTGAGGCTGCTCCAATTCAAAACCTCACAGTGAAGTGGTACAAAGACAAAAAAATCATCAAGACCGACACCTTCACCAACACCACCAGGACACCAGTAGACGAGTCTTCCATTTTGAAGGTCAACCTCAGCAGAGAAGACAACGGGGCGCAGTTTCAGTGTGAAGCTCAGCTGGACTTGGAGCCACATGGAGTCAAAACTCCTGTTATTTCTACAGTGCATCATGTTTCTGTTATGTGTAAGTAAACTTTTTGTTGTTCCCAGAGAAAGAGGCTTTTATATAATTTTCTTTATCGTGCTAATCTTTGCTTGCATAAATTGCAATATTTTTCTCTTTAGATGCCCCCATATTCAAGGTGAACAGCTCAGGTGATTATTACTTTTTGAAAGAGGGTGTCAATACCACCCTGAACTGTGAAGCTGAGGGAAACCCTCCTCCTGTCTTTAACTGGACTCGGGATGGAGTTAGTTTGACGGAGAAGACGGATCACCTGAACCTCACTCAAGTAGAAAACAGCGCAATCTACAACTGCACAGCTTACAATCATCTAGGAGGCATAACTAAGTGGATGAATGTTCAGGTGATAAAAACTGCTAAGCCAGCAGCCCCGGCAGCCATGACCACCCCTCAGGCATCAACAACAGCTGCCCCTGAGACACCAACACCAACCTATGCCGAGTCAACCACGGCTGTCCCTGAGACTCCGACACCAACCTACGCCGAGTCTACCACGGCTGTCCCTGAGACTCTGACACCAACCTACATTAAGACAACTGCTGGAGGTGAACTACAGACATGAACGCGTGTCTATCATAGAAGTGAGTGACGCAGACTGAACATTTTGCCTTGTGTTGCAGGTTGCCCCCTTGTATTAACACCGCCTGAGATTGTGGTGAAGTATGGGGATCCAGCTTCAGTTAACTGCAGCACTTCAGCCCCAGATGCTGATATAATGGGCTGGGAGGCGACAATAGGAGGCACATTGAGTCCGCCGCCTACAGTCACCTGGAGTGTTGATAAACTGCAAATGTGGGCCATAAAAGCTAAGTGCTTCCTTACTAGATCAAACAATGAGCAATGCACTGTGATGCCCAGGGTCACTCTTTACAGTGAGTACCTCAGGCTTTACTGTTCTTATCTTCCACCTTCACCTCATAATACACACATTTGTTGAACCTCTTTCCAATCACTCATCTTACTTTGCTGTACAGAGACTCCTGACATTGTGTCAGTGTCTGCAGTAGATCCTGGACCAATTCTGGAAGGCAAGGACTTGGTGCTGACTTGTGATGTCATCCACGTGGCTCCCAAGCAGAACCTCAAACTGAAGTGGTACAGAGGTGATGAAATTGTGGATGTCAAAACATTTAATGACACCACTATGACTCCAGTTAATGTTTCCTCCCCCCTGAGAGTCACTTCGAGGAGAGATTATAACGGGGCAGCGTTCAAATGCATGGCCGAGCTGCACTTTGGACCAGAAGTCCCAGCCCCAGTCCCTACCGTGACCTCATCACCTTTCATAGCAGATGTGCGCTGTAAGTTTTTCATTTGACTTTAAAACATATTGTCTTTTAAAAAGAAAAAAGCTGCTAAACAACCCTGCTAGAATGACTGTTGTTCATTTTTGCTCATTTTCAGAAGTGCATAAGCTACTGATCCATGCATGTTCTTGCAGCTGATACTTATTTTGGATTAAGACTAACTTACAAACCCTCCTCTTCACAGATTCTCCTGTGTTTGAGCAGAAAAGTTCCATTGTAGAGGTGAACGCCGGTGAAAATGTGACTCTTCACTGCAGTGCAGGTGGCAACCCTCCCCCAAAGATCCACTGGAAGTACCTCCTTGCTGTGAATGTGAAGGAGACCACTGGGGGGCGCCACAGGAATATCACCATCATAGAAGCCACGTCTACCAACGCTGGTGTTTACATCTGTAATGCCACGAATGATATTGGGGCTGTGACAAGATCTGTCACAGTTATAATAACACGTGAGTGCACAACATCTGGACATTTGTATCAATAGTCATGTTGATATAGTGTCCACGGGTTGCATTTATGTTATCAAGAAGTGAGGAGAAAACTTTACATTTAGGCTGTTGTGTTTTTCTGTCTTGCAGAGAAAATCAGTTCTGGCCCTTCATGGTTCTTATGGGCTTTACTGATCCTCTGTGTGGTCGTCTTACTCACCATCCTGCTGATCATTCTTCACAACCGCCGGAAAAAAAATGGACAATATAGTTTTGTTTCAAGCAGTGCCACGGACAATATCCCAATGAGTGATAAGCCTGAAGCATAGAATGCTGGATTTTAGTCTTGGGACTGAGAACGCAGACATGCTGTGTGCCCTGCATGGCAAGAGTTGCCTGTAAATTTTGTAACTTTGGATAACTACCAATCCAAGTTCACAGCAATGTGGAAAATAACAAAATCACCATTTTTCCCCCACAAAAATATCAGGAGAGCCATGTTCAGAATAAGAGCTCTTATTTGCCACTCCGTACTGACAAAGCAGGTCAATCATTATTATAAATATAATACGAATAATAATATTGGTATTTTATATGGCATTTATAGTAGTTCCTGAAGTCTATCTTAAATTTAAATCTTTTTAAATACACAATATTGTAAATTTGTTGTGCATTGTGCATTTGGAAAGCTATGTTGTTTCCTGTACATACTTGACGCTGCTTATATGATTTTCCACTGCGTATCTTGACTCTTTTCAGCTCCTGCATTTGTTTTCTATTGAAATTTGGTGTTGACAAGCACATCCAACAAAACACGGTTGTGCAGCTACTTAATAAACAGTTTAAAAAAAGTTAACTGCAGTTACTCAAAAAAATTGGTTGTTGGTAAAGAGAGGTCACCAGGTCAAACCAGTTTTCCACCAGGTATATACAAAATGGAACTATATATATATATATATATATATATATATATATATATATATATATATATATATATATATATATATATATATATATATATATATAATTTTTACTCTTTTTTTTTTACCTGGCGGGAACAGGCTTCCATAGAATTCATGATACATGACAACAGTAGTTAATGTCAGCATAAGCTCTTGTTCGATAATAGCCTCGATTAAACCTTACGGGTGTTGTACTTTGAGATTTTTCCTTTTTTCTTTTTGAGCTAGTAGAGCAAAATATGGCCAAACATTTAAAGTAATGGTAAAGAACTTTCGAGATGTAGCAACACGGTGCCCTGAAAAACGTTGCCTGCGGTTTAGGACGCTGGCCCTTTAAGATTTAGGATTTGGGAGTGACGCGGATATGAAAGCTAGTTTATCCCTCTTTCCTTCGGTATGAAAATTATTTAAACAAACTCTACCGACAACTGCCAGCACAAGTTAATTAGCAAATCAAGATGCCAATATTTGTCGTTGGTTAAAGAAATTTTCAGCAGAGTGTGTGGTGGTCTCGACAGATTTATCACCTCAGGATTATAGTAGCTGGCAGGGCCATCCTCCTTCGAGCTGCTGCTGCTGCTGCTGCTGGGATAACTTTGGAGAAGTTCTTTGTATTCGGGGGAGTCACACAGCTTTGTCAACAAGCTGAATATGGACTGGGGCACAGAGCTTTGGGTGAGTCTGTCATTTTGCCCCTTTTTGAAGTCATCCTTTTTGTTTCCAGGATGGCAGCAATGCGGCTACTTAGACCAAATCTGGTACCGTTTAGCGTCCTGTTTGCGGAGCAGAAATGAGGGCAGAAACGCTGACTCTGGAGCTGCAAGACGGTGCGTTCAGGAGCACGATCCCGTTTTCTGGAAGTTCTTATCACTAGTTGAAACAAAGAGTTGGCTCGCTGGAGCTCTTTGCAAATATGTTGCTCCTGTGATAAGAGAAACGCTGTCAGCCGTCGGTTCATGTTTGCACATTGAGTGTTTTTGCTTTGTTTGGGTCATACTGAAGAGATTTTCCATGTTGTAAAGGGTTGTACAAAGAGCACGAGGCAGTTATTTAAATTCTAAACTAATTTCAGATACAGATGTGTGTTTATATTATTCAGAATCAGGGAATGTGTGACTTTGTGACGCGCGGCTCTGAATATTGATAATCATTGTTTTTTCAGCAGTGTGAACCTTTACAATAAAAAGTGATGGCAGGTCAAACTTGTGTCACCATGCTATTTTGTCTGGACACAGTAGACTTCAAAGTCGTGTTAAGGGCGCAGGAGTGAGTTGAACCCAGTAGGATGTTTCACTGTTTACAGTCTGGCACTCCTTGCTACCATAGAGATGAAATCATCTGCCCTGAAACAAGCTTTATCAATGATTACTGAATGCATCATGTGTCCACCTGATTCTTTTTGCCCTGGATGTTTACCCAGCACACAGGAAGCAGATTTTAAAGATCTTGACTTTGGCTCGACAGTTTTAATAAATACTGTGAGACACTTCATGGCTGTAAGGCAACCAACAGTTCCTACTAATAACTGACAGATCTTATGTGCCATTGCACTGAACCGTCATGATAAAGCTACGTTTGCAACACCCACTCGTCTGCTTTCAGGAAACCTGGAGAAGGAAAATGGAGCACTGCAAAGTGAGGATAGCAAGGTTGTGACCTGATTTCCGAGTCCCCCCTGTAGGCCTCTTCGCCTGTCCCTTTTCAATCCTACATGCCGGTGCAACAGCCTAATTAGTTTTGCCCTACTTTGATGAGTTAGAGGAAAATCTGTACCCCATTATTAATCAGAGGCTCCATCTGCAGAGCCATCTTCCCTGTGTACCCAGTGGAGTTGTTTTAACAGCCTCACAGAAGCCCTAGATTTCTGAAATATTAATGATTTATTTAACTGTTTTCTAAAAGTTGTTGCACTGTAAATTTATTTACCGCAAGCCTCACCTGTCTGGTTAGACAAAGCTTTAAGGTGTAATTGGTTGTGGTAATGTTTGGCTTGAGAGTCATCCCCGGGGCAAAGTCAGCCCTATGGCATCTGTCCCCTGATTGTCGTTAATCCAGGAGCTATTTTAAGGCACAAGTTTGTAGAGTGCAAAGACAGTGTCTAGGTATTGGCTGTGATTGTGAGTGTTGCCAGGCCAGACCTGAGATCACTGGGGCACGTCTGGTCTGGCAGGGCTGGGTCTCTCCCTCTTTTTCTAGAAGACGGGGGTGACTCAGGGCTTAAATATCTACCCATGCCTTGTTGGTTGATGACTTTCAGTGTTACTCCTTGGGAAGTTATGTTTCATTCACGAGATGCCAGGAATCTTGCTGGAAGCATTAAAAGATTAAGTGCATCTTTGCATGTTTTTGTTCTTGATGAGAACTCTGAAACATTACTTCATGTCCTAAGACATGAAATAGGCTATTATATGATTTCAAGAGCAGATTTTTATCACTGAGCAAAAGTGTTGAAAGGGGGGAAGGTGAGAAAATGCTTCTGACAGCACTTAATCTTCAACAGAACCAGGAAAAGTGACTCAAAATGTTTCTGAAAACCAGCAGAATTCAAATGTGGGTTGGTACAGATACGACTGTGACTGTGGCGTTTGGATCTAACTGGGACAATGTTGTTTTCTCTCAAGCTGTCACAGTTAAGTAAAGAATGTTTAGATTGCTTTTTTTTTAATGCCAGAACAAGGAGCGCAGATTAAGGGGTCATCCAAGGCTCACTCTTGTGACTTAGAGTTCATGTTGACTTTTTTCCTCCTTCTTCAGGAACATCTTTGAAGTTCTGTTTTGAGTCAAATGCTTCTGCTGGAAAATTTGTATCTTCTGTGTGGTAACGTCTGTACTGAATAAAGTTACATCAAAAGTATCTCCAAGAGTTTGATCAGTGAGGTCAAAACACCAAACAGTAGCGTTCTCCTCCTCCCTACATCACTCATAATCCCATGGCGTGTTGTATTTGTAAGGCTATTTTACTGTTGTGAAAAGAAACAGCAGGACCACAATCCATTATAAAGAAATGCATTTTTTAAGCTTGGTGTGAAAATTGTAGACTCAATAGTGGATAAAAAAAACACATTTGGCACCACACTGTGACACCAGTGTGTGGACATGGTGTGATACAGCCATTTACAACTACATTTGTATATAAAAAGAGAGCGTCAGCCAAAGTTTTTCAGTATTAAGTTAAAAAGAAGAGGATGAATGAATAACAGGCTCATTAAAAGCAATCCAAAAAAAAATATGTGATGGACAAATCGAATTAATTAGAGACACCAACTGATGGTTAGAGCTCTAAAGAAAGGCATCAGGATATGTTTTTATTGCTGCAGTGATGTGACTTTATGTCCTTCTCATGTACGGCTCAATTTATAAGGTGAGTTTGAATTATTTAAAGGGGGGGAGTTTTTCTAATTATTTTCCTTCTCTTAAAAAGAAATCTCAATAATAATCAATACTAATTCTCATGCGCTGACTGATCAGCTGTCCAGAACCCTAATTGTGCTATTAATAGATCTATCTTCGCAGAATGCATGTATAGATAGTTTCCCACACCTTAAATATGATGTGACACATGAAGAAAAAGAGACATTTAAGGTAGGGATGCACTGATACGATCCTGGTATCAGGGATTAACCAGATCGAGCCCCTCAAGGCTGGATCAGGTAAAGTCTGATCCTTGGTGCCAATCTAGGCAACCAGCTCTATGCCTTTTTTATTGTACTGGCGCTTTTGTATTTTTTGCTCTATTTTGTTTCTTCCTTTACAGTACGTGGTTACAAAAAGTTGTGTAACACAGTTTGCACTGGAACATTTTTTGCTGCATTACTGGTCTACAGAGTATGAAACTTTACTATTGAATGTTAATTTCTGTAAGTTCTAAATCATTGGTTTTACCAAACTGTGATAAACATTTAAACACTTTATAGTTTAAATAAATATCAACTTCAATAATTCCAGATCTCATTTTTTGCCTTTTACCCAAAACATTACCGGTCTTATCCCACAGTAGGGCATGCAGGTTATTATTTAAAGTATCAGATCTGGATCGGGAACGGTCGATACCCAAAGCCTAGATATCGGTATCAGGACCAGAAAAGATGGATCGGTGCATCCCTGATTTAAAGTCGCCAGAGATCTTTAAGTCTAATGTATCAGCCCCTCCTGTTACGGTAATGCAGTGTTTGACGGCCAACTTCTTACCATCTCAAGATCCCTTTTTTTTTTTTTTTTTTTTTTTTTTTTTCCAAATTCATCATCCGACACATTTTAACATGTTACTGCCAGTTGCACTGAAGCTCCTGTGATTTTTATTACTGCAGCAGTTAAAGCAATGTTTTATACAACCAGCTGTGGTTAACACCTCTCACTCTTATATCACTCTTTACTGAATCACCTGTTACTGGGTTTTTGATCTCTGCTAACTGAGTCTTAGATTCTGTGTTCTGGAGAGTTCTGTTGAATTAGATGTTGAAAATGGAAACCTACACAACAAAATCTGCTCAAAAGAGCAAGTAGCTCCTTTAACCTTCTTCACTTACATGCCAAATATGAGAAACGTTCTCTTATATGAATGAAGCTGTTGTTAAAAGCAGTGTAGGATATCAAAACACCCTCCAGCTGTAAAAGCTATTATTATTTCAGTTTGGTAATGAATGAGTCAAAATGAATCCATTCATTGGTTACATTTTTTTGGTTTGGAGATGGATTCCAGACCCCTTTTCTTTATCTGTGTTACAAAGTCAGAAGCTAATCTTTGTCCCATTCTTCAGCTCTTGTCTTCTTTGTTTCACCTAAAGGCTATGAAGGGTTCATTACAACAAGGCCAAACTCGTCAGGAATCCCCTTTCCATCAAAACCCCCCTCCTCAAGTTGGCCCCAAAGAAAGCTCAGGGGAATTGTTTTGATTGTAGAGTCAGAGAGGATTGCTGCACACTCCTAACAGACTTGTCTGAGCTTGAAGGTGTCATAAAGTGCCTACCAAATGAGGAACTAAGGAGAATGAGGAACATGATATCCCTCCTTCATAGTCTTGTATTGTAAAAGCAAATTTAGCCGCATTGTGAAAGAGGTCACTGGATCAAAGTTAGATTAAGCTCATTTTTTATACTTTACTGTACAAAAAAAATCTCCCTCAGGATCCTTTGATTTAAATCATGTTTTTTTAAAGAGTGCAACATCTTGTCATGTGTCTTTAAACTGTTTCCTGTATGGACGTAGTGGACACCAGATGCAGAAGTGAACTCATAATGAGAGAGTTGTCTTATGTCTTCCTTATTCGTCTCCCTTTCTCCAGGATCAGTATGACATCATTGAGAAGCACACGCAGTCGGGCCTGGAACTGGTGGAGAAGTATGTGAAGTTTGTAAAAGAGAGGACGGAGATCGAGCAAAACTATGCCAAACAGTTAAGGTAAGTCGAGCTCTCGTCACCTCAAAGTGTTGCTGCGTCTGTGTGTGTTTATGTGTTTGTGTCCATGTTTAAAGGCTGGTTATGAAATGTGTGTGGAGTCTTATGATGACTCTGGGACAGAATCAAACTTGTCTCAGAAACACTGGCCTCATTCTCCAGCTGCTGTGTGCTCTCTCTCGCTCTCCCCCTTTCTCTTTTCCTCGCTCTCTCTCTCTCTCCACTCATCCATAGTGCTCGCTCTCTCCCAGTTGTGTCCCAGTGTGCAGGCCCACATCTGGTGCAGGGCTGCTGAGCTTCGCTGGAGAGGAGAGGAAGTGGGAGCAGACTGGCACATGATAGACAGGAAGTGGTTAGAGGCAGAGGGAAAGAATGGAGAACAGCTATTTCATGAAGTTCATAGCAGGCTTTGATTTGAATCCTCTTGTTAAAAAAGTCAGTGGATGAGTGAAAATAATCCATTTGTTGAGCTCTCTTATCCATAGATCTGTGTGTTTGCTGTCCTCAGGAACCTTTCAAAGAAATATAATCTCAAACGAAGCAGCAAAGAGGAACCAGAGTGCAGGTGAGCAAATCTGGGCTTCGCCATGAGGCCTTTTCTACAGAAACGGAAACATTTTGTGGTGCTGTAATAAGTGAAGCAGCAGCTGCTTATTGTGACCTGCAAATAAGAGCCAAATAACAGCTAAAAGTGAATGTCCTTCATGCTGTGGCTTGGGGCTCCTGTTTAGATGCTGCTGAGAGGAAACAGGAACAAGGAAGTCACAAGCCCTTCATTATGATTTGCCTCCTCTGTCAGCTTGTGTGTGTGTGTCATCTTATCAGTGGTCCCATCGCTGTATCGTGATCGCTCCACCCTTTCCTCTCTCTCTCTCTCCTCCTCTGCAACGGTAGGTTGTCCAGCTACCAGTCCTTTTTGGAAATCCTGAACGAGATGAACGACTACGCCGGGCAGCGAGAGCTTATCGCTGAGAACATGATGATGAACATTTGCATTGATCTCACCAAGTACCTGCAAGAGATCAAGCAGGAGAGAAAGATGGTAAATAGAATAACTGACTGCCTGACACAATACTGTGTTTTTCCCCCACCTTTGCAGCATTGCTTTTATCAAATCAAATCAAATCTAATATTTTAACCTAAAACTGATGAGAGGAGTTGATAACTGGTTATGTAATAGATTGAAATCAGCCAGAAAAGAAGAGAACTACAGCAACAAGATGGTTTGGGTGACTGAGACAGCCTTTTTTTATTATACAGTGGTACCTCGACCTGTGAGTGTCCCAACTAATGATTTTTTCAAGATACGAGCCGTCTCTGGGCCAGTTATTTGATTTTAGTTGAGAGCTGAAATTCAGGTTATAACCCAGCTTCAAATACCCTAACCCTGACGCAGTGAACACCGCAACATCCTCCCATGTCTCATTTTATGGCTTCAAGGGTTTTGCTCGCAATGGACGCATCAGAGTCGTGCTCATCATCATTTGTCATTGCAGTTATTTTGCAAAACTTTATTCAAAAGAACCACTTGGAAAAAGTTGGAGCTGGTCATGAGACGGCGCTGTTTAATGGCGCTTGCCAAACTCAAATTGGAAACATTCTGAAAGGGAGGATGAAACAGACCTCAATGGACAGGTTTTTAATCGAAAACAGATACAAGTGAGGAAAGCAAGGGGAAAAAGGCAAAAATCAGTGAATAAGATTCAAGTCCTTTGATCAAGTCTTTTGATCTCTGAGGTAAATGTTAAATACTCTGAAAAAAAAACTGTTTGTTGCAGTACGTTCTATTATATTGTGTTTTCACACAATAGTCGTTATTAATAAGTACATTTTTCTTATTTAAAAAACGTAACAAAAATAATTGTAGTGATAAATCAATGGATTTATGGCATTTTAATTATTTTTAATGGGGAAAATTGGTTTGATGTACGAGTAATTTGAGCTGCGAGCTCCATCACGCAACGAATTAAACTTGTAAGCCAAGGCACCACTGAACACAGCAAATATCCACAATGAATGAGTTGCTTGACCTTTACTGGAGAGCAGGATGTGAATTTTTTGCAGAAAATGCTTTGAACGCCTTTATCAAGCAGCAGCTCCCCAGTTGAAGAGTATAAAGTAGGCGTGAAGCTGGCTGCAGAAACGCCAGAAACCAAAGACAAGCCAATTCAAAAAAGCCGATCATTACAGCAAAAATGAACACGTTTACAGCCTGGATCATGAAAACACTTAATAGATCATTTCTGTAACGGCTCACACCGAGGAGGGAAATTTTCAGCTTTTTCCATGTTGTCGATGAAAGGCTTCAAAGCTACAGCTATCTTATACTGTCATGTTTCTTTAGTAGCACAGAATGGAAACTGTGCACCAGTTAGAAAATGAGGAGGAAAGTTGTTGTGGGCAGAAGGATTTGTATCAAAAATAGAAACTTGACAAATGGAGGCTCGTACTCATCATACGTCACAAGAGCTTCTTATTTCCACACAACCTTACCACATACCTTTAAACACACCTTGGTCCGACTCTTTCAAAAGAAACTTGTCAAAAAGAAGCTTTTTAGATATATTGTGGAGAAAAAACAGCAAATTCTCTCATCTGGAAGCTCAGAACTTTTATTTATTTTTTCGCTTTACTCTCTTGATCCTTTTTTATTTCGTCACTTGATTCAAAGATGAGTTGCTGAAGCTGTAAAGCTACTGATGTTCCTCTACCAGATGCCTGAACACACACAGAACATGATGTCTGTGTTGTGTGTACAACACACACTACAGAGAAGAGTGTTAAGGGTGAGGGAGGAAGAGACTGAGACTGAGGAGGAGTAGAGATCTCACTGTTGTGGAAGGAAGGAAGCCGTGCTTTGCGTCTCCAGAGGGAAGTTTGGTCTGAACGTGGTGTGCCAGTTCTCTATGTGGAATGAATTGGCTGAGTCCCACCGGGTTGCAGAACACTGCAGCCGTGCACAGACTCTTAGTGCAGACGTGATGTCTCAAACCGACACGCTGGTATTTGTTTTCTTGTCTGTAACGCTGTGTGGCTTTTGGAGGTCATTGTTTATTCTCTCTGTCTCCCTCCTCTCTCTCTTTTTGTCTGTCATCTGACCCCTCCTCCTCTCACTCACTCGGTCTATTTTTATGAATGTCTGCAGTATCTGATGGAGGCCAAGAAAGCTCAGCAGAGTCTGGAGAGCACCTACAAGCAGCTCGACAGTGTAAGTCATTGAATGCGGTTGGTCAGGTGGCTATATTTAACTAAAGTAAAAACAGCTGGACAGAGTGGAAGCACTCTCTTATTTTTAACTCCTGACATGTTTCCAAGAGCTGTTTGGTTATGATTGGAAATGTAACGGAGCCAGCATTCCCAAACTTCTTAATCCGTCTCTCTGGAAAGACCGTGAAAAAAAAAAAAAAAAGCCCACGCTGTTCAAACCAGGAGAGCCTCCTCATATTTCATTCATGCAATGATCTCACGTAGCTGAATGAACTCAACTGGTTCCCTCATGTTTTCTTCCTGCACGTTAGAGTAAGAAGCGCTTTGAGAGGGAGTGGAGAGAAGCAGAGCGTGCAGCGCTGTACGCTGAGAAGACCGATCAAGACATCAACGCCACAAAGGCAGACGTTGAAAAAGTAAGACGGGGTGGGAAAGTAAATATATGTATTTAAGACGAATCACCATGAGCATAAGTAGATCAGACTCACCTGGCTAACATGTTGTGTGTGTGTACCTGTGTGTGCTTGTGTGTATGTGGTTCCAGGCTAAACAGCAGGCTCATATGAGAGCACACATAGCGGAGGATTGTAAGAACGACTACGCCGCTCAGCTTCAGAAGTTCAACAAGGAGCAGAACCAGTTCTATTTCAGTGATATGCCGCTCATATTTAATGTAAGTTAAATTGTTTTAATTATTTTGTTAAATAGAAATCAGACATTAATAACTGGTATTACTGAGGCACTTTTTTAGGTCTCGTTCTGGTTTGTGTGTTCCCTTTTCAGACGCTTAAGTCTGGCTTTAAAATTTAGTGAAAACATGATAAATACATTTCAGCATTATAAATAACTTCCCTCTAGAATGCTAAATGTTAATGCACATTGTGTTGTGGTCTCTAAATGATGAACCGTCTCAGCCTTATTAATGGCCGTGTCTGAAAAGTTGCTGTTGTGTGTTTTCTAGAAACTGCAGGATCTGGATGAGAGACGAGTACGGAAGCTGGGGCATGGCTACATCCTGTTTTCAGATACGGAGAAGCATGTGATGCCAATCATCGGCAAGTGCCTGGAAGGCATCACTAAAGCCGGCGCTAACGTTAATGAGAGGAATGTGAGTCGGTCTCAGAGAATGTAAAACTAAGTTTCAAAGAGCAGCATGTCTTTGTGAAAACTCTTCATCCGTCGACTGATTTTTATCCATATTTGTTTCTAATGAAGGACTCCATGGTTGTAATAGAGCAGAACAAGTCCGGCTTTGAACGTCCAGGGGATTTGGAGTTTGAGGATTACAGTCAAGGCATCAACAGGGCGTCATCCGACAGCAGCCTGGGCACACCTAAAGGCCCCATGGAGCTCCTGTCAAAAAACAGGAGCAAAAACTTTTGGCTTTTCAGCAAGAGGAGTAAGGTAGGGAATCAAACATGAAGCTTCTTTTTGCGTAGTGATAACCATTCAGTTAAGGCATCAGCAAGTAGTGATAAACTGAGGCAGATTTAAGAATCTTCAGGTGGGCTGTAGGTGACAGTGTGTGAGCTGCAGAGGCAGCAGGCAGGGCCAGCAGATCCCCTCTACAGAGAACGCTCATGATAGAGCTGTGACTGTGACTCTGCACACACATACACAACCTTTTCGTGCATGAACCTCTCTCATTGTACTCTACATGAACTGAAATGCACCCCACCACTTCTAGAACAGGTCCTTGCATGACTCTGCCTCCCACCTCCCTCCAACCACACATGCACACACACTCACACACACACACAAACACAAACGCGCTCCCTCTCTCGCTGCAGTATGGTTTCCAATAGGTCATCTGGCAGTCAGCATTCTGCTGTGCTTGTGCTTTCATCAGCACAGAGCCTGAACAACATTGAATTTTCCTATACAGGCATCCACAAACACACTGCTGCCATTATACTTCCCCAGAAACTAGCTTCATGTCTGTCATCACAACAACATCTTTGTATGGACGATCAGGATGCCACTGAGTTTACCAGGTCAGAAAAACTGGATCAGGTTGAACCACACATTTAGGATTTTTGGGTTCTAGAGAGCTTTACTTCACCATAAATCAAAGATTGTATCTCTGAGGTCCAAACTGTAACCGTTGATATGAGAAGCTGACCACCAAGCAGCTAGCGCGCCCCCTCCTCCCGCCCTAGCTCTGAATGATCCCTTCTTTCTTCCCTTGCAGTGTTTGCTTGTTCTGCGGCTCTCTTCTCTCTGCATGTCTTGCTGGCTGTGCTTGGCTGTGCACCCTTTCTGTTTTGTGTGTATATGTGTGTTTGTGTGTGTGTGGCACACTGCTCTGTGTCATCAGTCATGCTCTCCCAATTAGGCCTGTAGAAGTATGAATAGGGGGCTGGCTATACCAGCCTTGGTGAGCTTTTGGTTTATGTCTGGGCCCTTAAACATTCTGGCTCCTAACTGCCCTCCTCTACTTAGGTTCTCATAACTCTTTGGGAAAAGTAGCACCTAGCCAGTTGATGTTCACGTAATGATAGTGCTGTACTTCCAGCTCTTACTATTTACTCAAAAGACCCTGCTGTAGCTGTTTTAGACCCTCCTTGTCAAAGACTAGTCATCAGCCCTTGTAATTTAGCTAATAGAGCCCATCCCCCATGTTCCCACAAAGACTTCCAACTGAAACTAATATTTTACGTAAGTTACCTCAAGGCATGTTTCTAACTCAACCTCTTTCTAAAAGGTCATTTGGGGCACATATGAAGCTCCTGTCACCACCTTCATGCACATATGACACTCTGGCAATTACAAGGGCTATTTATAACAACTGCACCGTGTACGCCTCAGTATTTAATCTATATAGGTCAGAGTCTGCGGAGCATAGGTTTGATCCTACTGAGCCACTCGGATTCAGCTTGAGGAATGTGTTTTTCTTGATAACTTGGCTCTTGTTTTCAAAGTTTGTGCCAATGCATTCGTCATTTATGGGAACTATTTTTTGTGATAATGTTTATTCTTAACACACAGGAATGCCGCCACCAAAACAGATGGATAAAAAAAGCTTTGTAGAGTGTGAGGGCTGTTCTACAGAAGAAAAACAATATCTATATATAAATATGTATATATTTCAGAATAAGGATGTGCATAAGAAGCAGTATGTTTTATGTTTGTATCTTTTGTGTAAAAACAAAGTTAAAAAAGCACTGTGTGCAGAAAGTAGCTCCTGAATATAGCTTGTGTTTACAGTAAACAGGTGGGCAGACACTTTCACTCGCTTGTTTTCATTCAAGGTGTGAAGTAATGATATTCTGAGGGTCATATTATCACTTATTGCACAAGTTTTAAAAGTTTCATTGCATTGATTTTAAAGCTGTTATAAATGAATTTGATCTCTGAGAGTCAGGCTGTTAAAGTTAAAATTTGACCCCTTTGAGCAAACTCCAGCTGCCCACTTTGGTTCACTCCACCCCTCGACCTGTCTGCAGGTGTTAGGCTGCTGTGTGCTGCTGGTGTTGCACCTCTGATGGTTGCTTGCAGGTTTTTATTTGTTGATGGGGACAAAAGAAACCAAAGCGTGTTTCTGCTTTCGTGCTCTCTGAGGTCATGCTCCGGGCGTCGCTCCAGTGTTGTCTTCCTGGCTTTGTGGTGTGCTTCAAGGTGTTGATGGTGTTTTTTTTTTCCTTCCCCTTTTTCACCTTGTCGTCTTCCCCCCGTCTCCCCCTTCTCTCTTTATTTCTTAAAAAAAAAAAAAAAAAAACAACCCTCCCCACCCCTCTCTCCTCTTGTCCTGTACACTCTGTACACCCCCTCTGCTCTGCATACCTCATGCTCGGGTGCTGGTGCTTTGGTGTCACCCCTCCCCAGCTCTCCCCCTCTGTGCTTCCACCTTTTTCCACACCCCCTGCCCCCTCGCCTGCTAATGGACCCCCTTCCCCAAAGTTTGGCCGGGACCCCCTGTCCTACTGTTTGAAGGAGATCAATAAGACAGTCAAACCCAGAATCTCTTCCTTCCGGACCCTCAGGAGATCGGTGAGTCACATGAGGAAAGGTTTGGGTGCCAGTAGACCTCCACTCATTTGGGCCTTCACACCATCCTTTGTTCCCACCTTAGAGGACAGTCATTAACATCATCAATCTCAAGTAGCAACCACTGCACCCTTTACAACTACTTTTTCTGATTTACTTCATATTCATACATGTTGTAGACGTGTTAGAATTCCTTTTAGGGAAACAAAGAGCACAATAATGAATGGTATGAAATATTTCAATACCCTGTTTTTTTTCCCTCAGAAATTTACTCCTGAGAGAATCCTGGTAATATAAACATCAAGCTGGTGTTTGGGTGACACAGGGACAAAAAACCTGCCACCTCCTCAGTACAACTTCATCTTATCCAATTTGAATAACTGTTCAGAGTAACGGTGTGTGGCACAATGCTGAGTCAACTCTGAGTTTGTATTGAGGAGGTGGCCACCTGGTGGTGGAAGGGGTCACTGCTCAGGGGCGTGTGAGGAATCTCAACAACCCTTTACCCAGTTAAATTTAAAAGTCTGGTTTTCTCTGTCTTGGGTCACACTGTTACATCAAGATTTATTTATTGTTTAAAACTTTTTTTTAAAAAATGCAGGTAGATTGTGCTATACTGTATTTTTGTTGGTGGTTGGTGGATTTGGGTTCAGCTCATTGTCAAACACAAACAGGCTTTGCCTCAAGCTTGACGAATGTGTAACTCGAAGATTTGAAACCACAGTTTGTTCCGTTAAGCGTCGTCCTTTGAGCTGAACTCAAACAGCAGGCTTGGTGCCTACCCCTCCTGAGGTGTGTGTCTCTGGTGCCATGGTTACTGTGGTCATGTGTGAGCTGAAGTTCAGTTTTAACCCACCCATCCGGTGAACTCTTGCAGCCAACAGTGACAGAAGATTTCGGCCATCTTCCTCCAGAGCAGCGCAGGAAAAGGTTACAACAGAGACTGGAGGAAATTTGCAAAGAACTGCAGAAGGAAGTGGATCAGAGGTGTGTGTTTGTGTGTGTGTGAGTTTATCTGCTGGCGTATTAATAACCATCTCAGTTAGAAGTGGGGATATAATATTCCTGCAGTGCACATTACTGTGTGCATAACTGCAGGGTGTCTGTGTGTGTGCGAGTGTTTTGAATTGTTTACACAGCCCTGAGGTCTGCAGGGAACCAATTTCTACTGAAAGTCACTTTCCCCCTCCCTCCACTTCACCCCCGCCTCCCCTTGTTTCTCTCTCATGTGTGCAGCGAGGCCCTGGGGAAGATGAAAGATGTTTATGAGAAAAATCCTCAGATGGGAGACCCTGCTAGTTTGGCATCCCAGATCAACCAGACATCCCAAAATATTGAGCGGCTCAGAGGAGAGCTTAACAAATACGAGGTAATCCCAGCTTCTGTTTTCTATCGGTCTTATGAATTCATAAGTGTCATAGGTGTCAGCGGTGACATTATTATGAATTTTTGTTTAATCTATCTGTGAAGTAACTTGTGTGTCACTTTTTTTAACCTTTTTCTCTCTGGCTCTCTCATTCAGACGTGGCTAGCTGAGGCAGGAGGTCGAGGGGACACACTGCGATATAAAACACACACATTCAACAACAACGGATCTCATGACGCACACAGGTAGTCGATGGAAAATCGGAATGATAGACCTACATGGAACTGGTTCTGTTCTACAAATGGAGCCGTTTTTTTCCTCTCCTCAGCCCTGATGGAGCACACTCAGATGAAAGCACGACTGATCCTTCCCAGGCCATCTACGCCGAGTTCGATGATGACTTTGAGGACGAGGAGCTTACTGCTCCTATCGGGAAATGCACAGCCATGTACAACTTCCCCGGTATGTCACAAGTTTTTTTCTCTTCTTTTAGAGCAAGTTAACTCTATAGACGAGGACATGTTAAAAATTGATGAAGATGGAGACTGGTTTCCTCTACAAGGCAGCTATCTCCCCTGATACGAGAGGTCTCTCTATGAATTCAACTCATGAAAAGATGATCTACTCATGTTGGTGTGTGATGTGTTTTTCCAAGATATAAACTTTTGACTTCCCACAGTCAGGTGCTTGGAGAGTCAGAGCACAGGGATGGTTTTGACACTTGTGTCTTTTGCTTCTTTAGGTGCCAGTGAGGGGACCATCTCTATGCAGGAGGGAGAGGTACTGGCTGTGGTGGAGGAAGACAAAGGAGACGGCTGGACTCGGGTCCGAAGGAACAATGGAGATGAAGGCTACATACCTACGTCTTACGTCACCATCGCTCTTAATGAATGAAACATTTTTGGGACAAGAGAAGAAGAAATGATCACCTCGCCATACTGGATACACTTCTTCTGATGGGACCAATCATAAGAAAGCCAGGGCACTATGCGCAGGACCACTGGTGTATCCAAAAGGGGATCCAAATAAGGTGCCTCAATGTTTGAGGGAGAGGCCCCAGGTGGGCGCAGGAAGGGAGCTAACGGTGTGTGTTCCTTACGGCCTCCAGACATTATTGTTATCCTAGTTACACACATAAGCCAGCTAAAGCACAAGGTTGATTTACTTGGTTGCATTCATTTTCTGGTTTTTGTTCAAAAGTGTTGCACGGATTTTAGGCACCGTGATGGTACGAGTGCTCGTCCCTCAGCCTAATAAGGAAATTCCTCCCAGATGTGAGACATAACAAGGAAGCAAAGGAAGAAGACGAGTGCTGCTGACATCTTTACACCGAGTGTTTATACCTCTGAGAATGTTAACACTCCTGTTTACCCTTTCCAGCTAAAATCTGCCCTGCTCTGACTCACAGCATCACTCAATCTGAAATATAGGACCTGCAGTTGCCGGCTCAAGTGTGCCACTTTCTAATCTTACTCGCACTTGTGAAGATTTAAAGCACCGTCACCGCGCTCATGGTTGACTTTAAAAATCTTACGTGTCCCAAGGGATGAATGAGGTTTCGTTGGCGACAGCTCTTCCTTCAGGATCGATCTCATTTAAACAACACTCCAATATTCAGACAATCACAGAAATATGAGTAATCTTTTTCATTTTCAACTACAGCAGTAATAAGGATATAACAGTAGTTTTTTTTTTTTATAGTAAGAAGCTAAAAATTGTACTAAGAATAATTTATTACAAATGTGTATGTTTTTATAAATAAAAGTTTCAGGTTTGAGAAAAGTTGTACTTTATATTAAGGATGTTCTCACTTTGCTCTTTGCCCTTGCACACAGAGTGGACCGTCTGTTTCCACAAAAGGGAGTAAATAATGCAAACATATAGTGTGATACCTTAAGACTATTTTATTTATGTAATAAATAATATATATATTTAGCTACCACATCACCACTATTGTCTTATCAAAATTCTAAACATTCAAATAAAGACTGTTACATAGTGAGAGAAAACTAAAATCTCTAATTATGTTGCTAATGTCATTTCCTCTGCGTTAAATACCGATCTACTCAGTGTTGATCCTGTTGATTCACATCCTGTTTGTTTGTATGTATGTTTTTAATGACGCCATGTGTCTTTGGTGCCTTTCTGGTTAAAAGCATTTTCGTACATACCATTTTTGCATGCATTTTTTTTTAATTGTTAATAAACATAGGACACATTTCAAAACTAGATGTGGCAATTTAATTTCTGAAAAAATAAATATTTTAAACACAATGTCTTTAATTGAATTTTGCATGATTTCTGGATGAACTTTGTGGAACTATTGTCGATAAATCAAACGTCATGTTTGATGCATCAAAGCAGCAGCCTTCGGTCTGGAGAATGAAGCTGACGCAGAGGTGATATCACTGCAGTCTCTTGAGAGTTGGAGGCTGGCTTCGGCAGCATCAGAAACGATTCATACACTTCTTTCTTTTTTCCCCCATTTTTTTTTTTTTATTATTGTTTTCACATATCAGTGACAGTTCCATTTAGAATCATCTGTACAGAATGTTCTTCTTTTTTATATATAACCAACAACAACAAATCAAAGAAAAGGTAAAAGAATAAATAGAATAATGAAAGGGAAAAAAACATACACAAACAACCTTGAGGCCCTCCCCTGGCACGCATCCCTTTTCTTCTCAAAAGGAAAAAAAAATAGATAAACTTATCAAATAAATCAAATTTGACAACAATAGAAACTAAGTTGTTTATTTTAAAAAATTAAAAAGATGCCAAGAACAGGTTCCAAGTTTTTCCAAAGGTCTTTTCAGATCCAGACAAAGTCAGTCTAATTTTATTCAGTTGGAGAACTACACACACACTTTTTTTTCTGTATAACTCATTAAGACAGACTTTCAACTTGTGCATAAGTGAGGTCATGGCTGACTTGACTGACAGGCAGGAACACTGCCTTCTCTCCACCTCTTTGCTTGTAGTTAGGTTGTTTAAAGTTAGGTATGGTCATCTTTTTGTTTGTCAAGCTGAATTAGATGGAACCAGCATGTTACCTAACAAAAGTGCACTTAATAATTCTCATTCAACCTCATTTCAAAATAATTTACTATTTTCTTCTTGTGTATCCTCTAATGTGAGCCTTGTTTAGGTTTAAATGCTTACTCTATCCTCCTTTAACCTCTGTCTGTCTTGTGACTTGATCCGTGTTAAGCCAATGAGAGCTTGTACTGATGAAGAATGCAATTACTTTCCAGTTAGAGCAAATCTTTTTCTTTCACATGTCCTACTTTTGCACAGGCATCAGTTTCAAATGAAGCTGGAAACATTCAAATATTTGATGAAGTTGTTTATTGTTTCATTGTAAATCTTTGAATGCGCACCAAGCTAACTTGGCAGTTGTGTGCACAGAAAAAGCATAAATTTCACAGGACTTTTTTTCTCCATGGCTTTGAAGCTGTTTAAGGTGTCATGAAGAAACACACAGAGAGTTTAAAAGTAAGAGCTGTCAATACATCAATATTTGGCTGATAGCTTATAAAACTGATAATGACAATTTTTTTTATCATTTATTATATTCCAATAATGTTTTATCAGAGGAAAAACAGCCAATAGAACTGAATTTTATTTACTTACTGACAAACCTCTTTCATTCCGACACACTAGGTGGCGATATGCAGCACCTACAGAGAAGAACGAGCGTAGCCGTAAAATTCGGAGAGTGAAAACTACTTCTTTAGTTTCAAAGAGGGGCCGCTTTGGAATTTCAGAGATAAGAAAATAGAAAGAAGAAAATATAGACAGTGCAATAAGGACGTAGTTTCAGTGACGTCTCCCTTTCTGTTTTTAATACGGAGTTCTGAAGCAAATCGAACTTCCTCACTAACATCTTGTGCCTGCTTGTCAGTCAGGTGAGCTGTGTCCCTGAACGGGCAAATTTCTGATCATAATATCTGATAGAAAAAAATTACCCCCTGTGCAATAATGTGATAAGCTTCTCAGGGTGAAATCATTTTGTACCAGGCTGTAAATATGCTTATTGTGGATGTTAAAATCGTCTTTTCGGGTTGGTGTGTATTTGATTTCCGGTACTTCCGGAGCCGCCATCAAGCGGACACTCATCGAACTGCACTTTTTAGCACTTCTGCATCGCTTCATATTTTTAGACCAGAGGTTACAGCTTTAATTTTCTTCTCCTGGTTTATTAAATAGAATGTAACCTGAATTTCACACTCTGGTGGAGGAGGAGGCGGTATGCACCTATAAAAACGAGGGTTGTGATTCAAAATAAATTGCTCTCACAAACATAATGTGTAAATTAATACACTTTGCTAACTAAATCCCAGCCAAAATAACAACAACTGTGCCAAACTGCACGTTTTGAAATGCAAAATTGTGAGAATAAATTGTCAATACACTTATTGAGATGACCCATATCATCACATAACAATACTGGCTCAAAAAAATCATTGTTTCCCTAATTATTACTTCCATTTTTCACTGCTTTTGATATTTCACTTCTGATTTTTTTTTAAAAAAATATCAGTACTGTGTGTTTGCTCATTAACGCCAAAGCTTGGTTACTGATTGTTCTTCCAAAGCATCCTAATATCTACTGTAAAACACAGGGATGATGCTTGAGAATCAGTCAACATAAGCTTTATAGTTTTACTCCCACAAAAAAAAGTCCCCATCTTTTCAAGGTGCCAAGAGAAAGAATAAGCTCAAGTCTGTGACTGATCACAGCATGTGCAGGTGACTTTCAGTAGGAGGCACTGTTGCATAATTTCTTAAGGAACATGAATACATCTGCCTTCACTCTCCCGTCTGTATAATTGTGTTTTCAAAATAGGCCATACATTTGCATACCTGATTAAATTGGGCTGGCTTCAAAAACCATACTGTCTTTAATGAGTGATTAAATATTCACAAATTAGCATGCCCCTCTCTTTCATATTTATTGATGACAGCAGATAAAGTCAATTACAACAGAGGTGAAATACGAGCTTCAGTGAAAATAATTCTTTCGTTTCTCCTGTTTTCCTGGAATTCATAAATCTTTGCTGTGAAACGCAGATGCAGGAGAACCCAGCAGTGCTGTGCTGTGGCAAAGCCTGGCTGGACAAATGACAGGAATCAGATCATCATTAGTATGCAAAGCCTTTAGTCTCAAGATGCGTTAAAGGTCAGACTTTCAATAAGGCAACTGGACCCAGCCAACATCCTGTGCCTGCCACAGCTGGGAGACAGCACCGCATCCGGCACCTTGGCTCAGCCTGGTGGGGCATTAAAGGGGAAATACACACCATCCAACTGTAGTAACATCATGAGATGGTGTCACTAGAAAACAACTTGCTTGGAGATTTGCACCCACTCCGAGAAATACAATATATCAATCAAATATTTACAGATTTCAATGAGAGATTTTCAGCAACCAACTTAAACATTGTTTATCGCTCACTTCATGACAGGGATACGATGGAGCAGCTTTAGTGGTTCTAACATCCTGAATCTGTGAAGATCCATTAGCAGGAAGAAGTAAGTATTGATGCTTTTAAAGAGGACATCTGCTTTACTCCTTTCTCTTGTTCTTACATTGGATTACATTTTTTTTAATAAGGCCAGACTATTACTGTGTATCTTGAGGCCACTGGGGCAAAAATATAGAAAGGACTTCATTTTCCTCTTCTGTGTGGGGAATTCATTAAACAAGTTGTAGCACTCATGGCTTTTTTTGTGAATGGATACTTATAGTAAGAATAGCAAGGTGAAATGAGCCATAGTCATTTATAAGGGTTTAAAAAAATTAATGATGACTGAGTTTTTTTTTTTCTTGTTTGAAAATGAGAGCATGTTCCGTGAGCTTTTAGGAAGTAACGTCACACAAAACTGTAGCATTAAAGGCAAAGCTTGAATTCGTGTTGGAAACATGGGGCTAAGGCAACCGGGTGATGGTTTGTGTGTCCAACACCTGAGGTGAATCTGCTTTTGGATGTAAGAGGTTGTTGATCTGCAGGCAGTACCAAAATTTCGCTTATTGTCTTTGTTTGGTTTCAGTGTGTTTACACGTCTCTTTTTATTCTCAAACCAAAGATTTTAGGTTGCTCACGGTGTTCACCTTCAACTTAACTGACCCAATTCAGGGTCTCTTCACGCCTCTATTATGATAGATTTACTTGTGAGTGACGACCTGTTGATCACGAACAATCCTTCAGGCTAGTAGTACTGACACAAATAGAGTCATCTTGTGGCAGAGATTCAGTAGCTGTTTCTCTAAGCAATGTGCACATCTCCATTTATTATTGCAGGTGCTGCTGAGATACAAAAAGAGCAATTATATCGCTGCCTACTGCACCACTGGTGATTAAAGATTTAAGATCTAGATCCTCCAGCACTTGCTGCAGGAAAAAAAAAGGGCAGAGATTGAGGCAAACCTTTAAAGTTTTCAGCTGCTCTGAGTGGTCCTATAGCTCATAATATCACCAGACCATTAATAAGATCAGTAGGGCGATCTCTGAATTATTAATCTTTCAGGTTCAGAGATTTCCTACTCATCTGCTTTGTGATACGTGTGATGCAACTTATGAATAAACAATCAACTTCTGGAGCTGCTTTCATGTAACTTCATTGTAGGTTTAAAAATAAAAGTCCCCCAGATTAATCGTTGCCTCGTGTTCAGTCCTGCGGCGAAGCTCGAGGCTTATTTTCTGTGTTTACTGCCTCTGTTTTCTTATAACTTACCATTCAGCACCAATTCATACCTACAGCATAAGTAGAATTCTACATGAATGCAAAGAACCAGCACCAAAAAAAGTGTTTTAATATTGCTACCAGGGCTGTATTCAGATTTAAAGGGTAGTAGCAGCGCCACATGAAAGAAAATCTGTACAGTCTCTCGAAAACTATTAAATAAGACTGGTTCATTCTCGTATCTGAGACACCAAATCCCAAATTGATTGAACTTTCTAATAAAGAAACATGATTTAAGAAACCCAACAGAGGAAATAAGCTGCCTCCTTGAGTATTTCATTCACATCAGTTTGCTGCAGGCCATTAAAGCAATAATTTCTCTTCTCGGTACTTGACTTCACAGGCAACAAAGGCTGAGATTTAACTCAAAGAGGCTCATCTCCTCCTTTTGTGTTTGTGAAACAAAAAAGAAAACAGAAATCTGACTTATTTTGGCTTGAACATGTGGGTTTTTGTTGGTTGTTTGTCTGTGGGCCTTAAATGTGTTCAGAATTCAGCAAGAGCGAAACGTGATTAAGCTGGTACCAGACTTTTAGGGTTAATATGGGTTACCCTACAACCAAATGTATGATTTTTTGTAATGGATTTCCAGTTACCACAATCGTAAATGACCTGACAGGTGAAGATTATGATCTCAGCTTTATATTTGAGGATGAAATGGTTTTGCTTAAATCATAATGTGTCGTAAACTTGAGTTAAGGTGAACTGTTTCAAGCAATCCACTTAAATCAGACAGCCAGAGTTGTACTCATCTTTTATATGGCTCAGAACATTTCTTCTCATGCACTGGAGATGCAAAATTTTAACCTTACTGGTTAATATTTCATTTCTCTGCACACATTTTCACTTGATATTAAGGAATCCCATAGGTTGTAATTATAATGAAATTCGACGCTGAAATTACAAGAGAGTAAGTAATAAATATGAGATGATTTAACTTTTTACTTTATTATAACTTTCTGTCTCATTTATGACTTACTCAGTTACAGCTTACATTGTTTTTTATGATAAGGATATTTCCTGCAGTTTTTCAGTTCTTTTCCTCCAAACAATCTTTTTTTATTTTCAATTATCAAGTCAAGTAATTTTCTTAGTGTAGTGTTAAATTATTATGCTGATTCTGCACGATATTAGGAAAAAACGACATTGCAATATTTTTGTTTCCAGCGATGTATAACATATTTTTTAAAGTTTGCTGCCTCACTCTGTTCAGCTGAATTCTCCCCGACTGTCCCTGAAATTATGATAACAGACTCTCTCCTAATTGCCTCTTTCTCTCCATCTGCCTCTGTGAACACTATTTGTGTTTGCAAAGAGTCTGTAAGAAATTAATGAAATTTCCAGAATAAGCACAGTGCATTTTGTGAAGGTGGTCCACCCTGGAAAGAGGAAAAGAACGATTCCTGCAGGAAGCCAAGCAAACTTTAAACAAGGGATTAATTCGACATTAAACTATGACTGTTTCAAGTTTGATGGCAGCTCATGAAATCGTGGGAAAGAGGACGCGTGAAATAAACAATAAGATGAACTATCAGAAGATCTAAACTTGGATCTCAAAACCAAACTGTGAGCCTGTTCTGACTACAGACAGAGTTGAACACACAAATCTGGAAGTAAATATGCACCATATGTGATATTAACTAAAAGCAAACTGTCAGATTGTCAAAATCCGTCATGCTCTTCTCACGTTCACCTCGACCCCTCACACTTTACATCGCTCTGCCCGACCCTGATAACAGCAGGTGAGATGACAGAGCACAAAGAAGGAGATCAAACTGTGCAGTTTGTTGCTCATAACAACAAAATCTATAAATTGATGCTCATTTAGATCTATTAGTAATGTGATTGGGTGTAGACAGGTTACATGAAACTTAAATGAAAGGCTCAAATATATTTTTCGGCTCCATATTTTTTCTTAACATCACATAACTCGTGATTCGCGCACCGCGATGACTAATAATTGGCTAATAATTTAGTACCATGTTTTAGTGCTGATACTGATACTTTTTTTTTTTTTTAGCATGGCAGCAATATGTTCCCGTAGACAGAACTTATTTATTACTTTATTATTCTCCTCAAGTAACACATTTATTGTTTTCTTTTTTTTCTTTCAAATGTATCTGAGGAATTAGCCCGGTCAGTGGCTCTGTGTACTGGATAGCTTCAATTTAAGTGGAGAAGTTTTTGAGTTTAGTGGCAATGATAACAATTGTAAGCAACAGTCAGCTGGAATTTCAAAGGGCACAGAGGTAATTTTGTGATATAGTTCCAGTTTGGTTATTTTTAGGCACCAAACTGGCACACAACTTTTTAAACATGGTACCTACCTGGATTACCTTGTTGTGTATGTAACACTCATATCCTATCAAGCTCTTGGTTTCACTCAGGCTCTGATTTTTTCTCTTCTGGTTAGAAGTATTTCATTTTATTCATGGTTACATCTGTGCACTCTTCACACGTCACTCCACTCAAACAACCAGCCGTAGCCACAAACCAGAGGACAGCATGTAAAGGAGCTGAAAATACCTACTATAGAATACTTCAAAGCATTTATCACCATCTAAGTGGTCATATTTGACAAGATGGGATTGGGAACGTGTGCATGAAGCCCTTTCTCTGGGAACAGAATTAATAGAGTAGAGTAAGTCAGCAGAGAGAGAGGCTTTTGTCACTGATATCTGAATTAAAGTAATTTAAGCTTCAGAATATTTTGAACTGTGCAACAGGTTTATTGAGCTATAAGATGAACAAAAGGGATCATCTCCTGACATATTTAAGTATGGCAGGCTCCATTAGAAACTCCATTAAGACACTGTGATGTACTTAGTGGATATGTGTGTACAGGGTTCAGGTTCTACATGCAAATACGAGAGATTAACTAAAGGAGGTGATCTGACCAACAAGAGCTTTGAACGTTTGTACTTATTCATCAGATAAATGGATTAGGACTGCTACAGTGAAGTGCAGGTTTTTAAGAATAGTTTAGATCATTTAACTTTGCTCTTGTTTTTCTTGTTTCTGTCAATTATTAATGTGTTTAAAAGTTTGGCTCTATTTTTCTTTGGGAATTATTCTGGGAAATGTCATCAGAAGAATGCAAATTTGGTTCTCACAACCCAAATTCAGTGAAAGCAACAGCACTCAAAAAAGATCTCCTGTCTCTCTGTGTTAGCCTACCTCAATATAACTTTGTGAGCAGCAGGAATATCCTACCCGTGGGATATTATATAAACTTTGTACAGGCGCCTGTTTGAATTTGTTCTGGTGATAACCAAGCCCAAGATAGAGGAAGTGATGTATTTATTAGTTTCTGTCCTGATTTGACCCGTTTGGATGTGTAGACTCTGGGCTGTGCTGTGTTATTTAGATGTTAAGCTAATTAATGGCTGTGTTTGATTCAGGTTTGGAACTGTCAGGGTTGTGGTTCTGTCTAGGACTGGGTTGTCCCAATCCTGCTGAAGGAGATGGGATTTATATTTGGCGTGAAAGGGGGTGCTGTCTGGGAAGCTCAGTTAGGGGCAAGTGAAGCTAATGAGCTGTTTTCGCTGAATTTAAATGCAGGCTGCCAAAATGTGTGTGTTCCCTTTGTCTGTTTCCCAGAAAGTCTCTGTGATTTAATGCTCATGGCTTGGGGAAATACCGACAGATAGTCAGTATTTCAGAAGACACAGTCAGTGCTCTGTGTTTGGGTCCTAATATCTAAAAACTTACTTGTTCTGTCTTTACGGTAGTGTTATGTCCTTTATCTCTTGGTTGTTTCATAAAGTGAATCATGTTGTGTTAACTAGGGGTGTCCCGATACAACCTTTTCACTTCCAATACAATACTGACATTGCAGCCTTGACTACTGGCCGATACCGATATCGATCCGATATGATATCAGCACAAACGGTGTGACGTTCAGCTCTATTTGTAGGTCTTAAAGACTTGAATAAGCCATGGAAGTTTAAATGTATTCATCTTCCCCAGATCTGTGCCAACATGGCTCAAGTTTTGCACTCAGCTGTAACATCTTTTTCAGACTTTAACAAAAAATGCTGTCACACAGCCAACATCACTCCTACTTTTTGATCCTTTGTTAGCACCTTAGCACACGCTGGTGTTGTGATCAGGTTTGCTGTGCGTGCTGGATCCAGGTGCTGCTTGACAGAAGTGCTGGAGCAGAGTCTGGAATGGACTGCCTGTATCGGAGTGCTTATATCGGTGACTTTAGATCCAGGCTGATATATTCCGATGTTAGTTTTTTTGTTGATATCGGGCCGATATCCAATATTAATATCAGATTGGGTCACCCCTAGTGTTAACAGTATTTTTGTCCTGTAAATGGAGATATGAGTCAAGAACAAGACATAACAAGAATTGAAATTTAAGCCTGAACAGAGGCCCAAAGGTTTTAGCTCTGTAAGTGTTTGCTACAGTTTCTAATCTTTGGTCTAAAACTTTAAAAACAGGACAAAAACTCAAATCGGTATATTTTAACAACTTATAACCATCTTTTTTAGGCTAGTCAAAATGCAAAGTTGCATTTAACTGACTGGGAAATCAGTCGCTTTGAACATCCTCAGTATTTATAGATGCATTTCTTCTTCAACCCCATCAAATCCTTCAAAAGAGGTTCCATCTTCCCTGTTTGTATGATTTCTAAATGTAGTGTAAAGACTTAGCTGGGAATGCATGAGATCTGTGTCCGTTCTGTCTCCACTCTGCTGTGTTTTGCTGCATGTTCAGTCTGGCACATAGCAGAAAAACCAGACAGACAACCTCGGCTGGGCTCTGCTCGTATTGTCAGTTTGTTGTTATAGTCAAGCTAAAAACGACCAGGTTGTTGTGTGATTTCTTTTATTTTGAAAGTCCCCAGATGTCTTAATGTGGTTTTAGTGCATGACTTCCTTTCCTTCTTGTTCTGTTTACAAAACAATGTGTTGTTGCTCCGTCATTCAGCAGAAGGACTGTACTGGAGACACATCTGATCTATTTTGGCCATAAAACATATTTGTTAATCAGAATAAAGCCTTTATTTTTTTGAAAAGTAATTTCATGGACCACTTTTGCCTTTTTTGGATAGGACAGTTAAAGAGCAACAGGAAATGTGGGGAGCAGAGAGTGGGGGAAATCGTGCAGCAAATGGTCAAGGCAGGGAGTCAAATGAGCGATCGCTGCAATGAGGGCTATTGCCTCTGTTTATGGGACGTGCACCTAAATGGCTAGTCCAACAGCGCTTCAAATAAATCCTTTGGGACATTCACAGAATCGAATACGCCAAAAATAGCAGAGAATGAAGCTGCTCCTCCTGCCTTTTCCTGAAGTAAATATAAAACACAATCCTTCTTTGATTGTAATAAATGAATCATATAAAGATACAGACAACGCTTCTGGATCATCCACTTTGGATGTCTGTTTTTTTTTTTGAGGCATTCAGCAATCTAGAGGTTTGATTTTTGAGTCTCTAACTAAAAATTATTATTATTTGTTAATACAATATCTCTATCTATACCACACCAAAACCAGTAACTTATCATGTCACCTTTATCGCAATGCAACATTATCAGTGGGGTAAAACTAGCCCGTCTCATGACCGTCTAAACCCAGATCACGTTACCTGTTAGTGGGTGAACAATCCAACACATGGTGAATTCTGCTTCATAATGACAGGAAGAGCCGGCTCAGTGGTAGAGTTGTCGTCTCTAAATCGAAAGGTCGAAGATTTGATCCCAGCTCCTGCATTCACATGCTGAAGTGTCCTTCACCACGACCCTGAACCCCAAATTTCTCCCACTGTTTGTCAGCGGTGTGTGGGTGGGCATGAGCGGTTCAGATAAAACTAATGGAACCTAATGAGCTCTTTCTATCATCAGTGTGTGAATGTGGTGTGGCTGGGTGAAAGAAACCAGCAGTGCAAAGCGTTTGAGTGGTCAAAGCGACTAAAAAAAAGCGCTATATAAGTGCTGGTCCATTTTACCATTTTACATTTTCATGATCTTGTTTACAGCCAGAAATTTCATGCTGACCAGCCAATTATTGCAATAATTAATGATCCATGTAAACAGCGCTGCAGTGGCTCTGAGTGGGCTGCTCAACAAGATCTAGGTCAAGTAGCAACAAGTGGTGTTTACGCAATCTGACCTTTGCCCTCCATTTAACGTGCAACCATCAGGCCCTTGTCTCAAAGAATTTATAGTAATGACCGTCCTCTAAATGAGGCTATTTATCTTTTGGTAGCTTTCTCTCTTCCGAATTGCCAAGTATCTGGTGTTAGAAGCAATAAGTGCGTTAATGAAGGGAGAGATTGGCTGTTGAGTTCAAATATTAACCATGGAACATCAATTCTTCTCCAGTATTGCTTTATTATCTAGACAGTTTGGATAGATGTAGAATAAAGATGACTAACTCTTGTGGGTGCTTCTTCTTCATTCAAGGCTCTCAGACCCTCGCCATCGTTCTTATGATAATTACAAGTAATAAATGCCAAAAATGAGTTGTGGCTCTGTATTCAGAATTTTTATGTTCACATTTCTGCAATAAACGTTATTTTATAATGTTCTGCATCAAAAGATAACAAGGATGAAAAAAACAAGATGCAGAACATGCTCTAACTGTGACATCTGCCTGCCACAGTTTTAGAAGGAGAGCAGCAAAGCCACGGGGCAGTTTAGAGAAAAAGGTAAATCAGAGCAAAGATGTGCAGTTTATCTCTCCGCTTGTCTGCATGCTTCCCCGCCACGGGGGATGAATGAGCTTCTTTAAATAGCTCTGATTAATTAGAGGTTTTAATTGGAAGGGTGTCTGCGGCTGCCTCTCTCTCTCCTCCACTCATTAAGGGGAGTGGTGCCCATGTCAAAAGGACACCTGGCATGGCTGACTCGACACCACCAGAGGCTGCGCTCAGCTTCTCCTGCATCGACGTGACAGAAGCCTCAACCGTCGCTGCATTCTTTTGTGTCGGTGTCGCTGACATTGCTGCAGGTGCCTGTGCCGCATTTCAAGCCCCGACTCTGCTTTTCTCCCGTCTCTGTTCTTTCTACTCGGTTGCATCATCGCTCATTTCCTCTGTGGAGTGGGTGATTAACTCTCTTTATATCTCACATCTCTCTCGGGTCGGTTTGTTTATTGCATTGTTTTGCGTCACTTTGGGCCTCACTCAGAGTTCTTCTATTAACACAACTTATGAATGATTTCTTGTCCCACTACAGCTTCATTCAGTCAGAGAACTGTGATCCCACTCTGTTTTCTCTGACTTCCTGGTGAACTGCTACCCATTAGTTTTCCTCTGTGAGGGTGTTCTAAAGCCATGGGACAGAGCAAGAGCTATCTCAAGTGAACCAGAACTTTAGACTTGCAGCCTCCCTTTATTGTAACAGAACTTGAATCAAACAAAGACACAAAAAAACAGAATGGAAAAAGAAACATTCTTATGGTCATGCCAGTTATTTCTTATCTTACTGATTTATGTGTACATGTTCAATGTTTGGAGAAGTTTAGATAAAGTTATTTGATGTTAAAACGATGATTGATGACAGCTCTATTGTGGGCACATTCAACATTCATGACGGCAGTGTTTCTCAAATTGTTTCAGACCAAGGACCACTTATTCCCCACAAAAAAATGTCACAGACCACCCACCAAGCTAAATAGCCCTGGAACAACAGCCTGGATAAGCAACTGCTGTATGCACTGCACGAACGTTAGCTTCCACGGTCTCCACAATGCTCACTGCAGCTGAATCATCTTGCTGCTGCACTTTCTCCTCGCAAGTGTCAGAGGTTTTGTCTTCCTTGTTTGATTCTCTTTTTATTGTCCCTGTCGTATGCCATTGATACATTATTTTGCTTGCAGACTCATTAGTGAAGTAACATTAGTGTGACCATTGTTTCTGGGGGGGGGGTGGGGGGGTGGGGGGGGGGGGGGGGGGGGTGGGGGGGGTTGGTTGGTTGGTTGGTTCAAAGAAACTTTTGTGAGTGTTGTCTTTTTTTTTCCACGGTGGACCACTAATAGGTTCTGATGGACCACTAGTGGTCCGTGAACCACAATTTGAGAAACACTGCATTACAGGATTGGTCAAGTTTTTCTCCAAACTGAGGTCTTTGACATTTTAGACTCATGTATTCATATCTACATTAGGAAACAGAGGCAACGTGTTGCCAACCACACTCTGAAAAATGGAAGATAATTTTTGTTATAGTTGTTGAACTAAAACAAAGTTGGCGATGAACAAAAAAATTTCCAAGTACTGTAAATTTTTCAGCAAAATCTGTCATATTAACTCTGTGGAGGTACGCAGCAGAAAACGGAACATCAAAAGAGTAGTAGTAGTAGTTTTAAAGTTTACACTTCAGAAATGTTTTCAATATTTAAGTTTCGGTTATTTTATTAGTTTAAGTGAATAATAACTTTGAACACCAGGACTGCAGCTCCACCAAACAGATCAATTTGACAACCCCGGTGTTTTATGTCACCGCTCATCAATGTGGTATTTTGGCTTCACTTGTCACAAAGTAGGGAGATCACACACAGAGTCACTGAATAAATCACGCAGCTGTTCTGTTACCGCATTCAAAGCGCGTCTTCTCATAACCCCTCCTCTCTGTGGTTCATGATTGTGAGCCTTCTCCTCCGCCACAAGTAAACAAGATTAATCATGAAGAGCCGGTCATTGACTGTGATTTGTTTCTGAACGGTCTTACAGAAGTGGGGGACAGTTTGTGTTTCATCAAGTTTTATCAGCTTGTTCTTTTTGTATTTAGACTCACTCACATATTCAGTAACTGAAGTCAAGTACAAATGGTATACAGTCATTTCATTTCACCGACTTAATTTAAAGTAGACGTGCTCTTTGCCATTCTGTAACAGCCACTTGGCTTAGTGAGTGACATTGCACGGCCTTTCCCACCTTCTGCAGCCTGCTTGAGTATGCACCGTGGCCGCCAGTGATTGATGAGTGGGCAAGGGGAGAAGAAATCTATCCCCAGGTTACAGCATGGTCCTGGTGATGGATGGCTCCTTAGAGGTCTTAGCAGAACTGATGGGTCATGGGCCTCTGAGAGCCCAGAGCTGGGAGTCAGAACAGGCCGGGGAAGGAAGGATGTGAACGCAGATACAGAGGTAGGGGTATTCAGGGTAAAAGCATTAGGTGTGTGTATTTTTATCTGTAAAAAAGTAGAAAATAAACTACTTCTGTGAAGGCGAGCTTGTTTATGGTTTGCTCCACATACAGTAGCAACACATGCCAGAAATAGCTTATGCAACTTGCACTCAGGTAACTTAATTTTTCAAAGTTGAGTCTTCCAGGCAGAAGCAGTAAATATTCCCCTGATTTGCTGAACAAAACCAGTAAACATGGCGCTAACTTTTCCCATTCATAAAGTTGATTGATGGGAACTTGTGGGTGTAATGCATAGATGTGGTCAAGGGGATATCTGAGAGGCACAGCTCAGGGAACAAATCTAATTTAAAAACATTACTTATAGAGCTAGAGTTGTCACTAAAAAAAAACGAGAGAGAATCAATGACATTCCGGCGTACTGTGGTGGAATATTGCCTCATTGCTGGTTGGCTTACCCTCTCCTTCCTACACATTGTTTTGCATTCTCGTCTGGTTTGAGATTAAAGTCAATGTGCTATTTTAGTGTGCATGACAGCTTGAATGTCAACATCACACCCAACAAGGTTTTTGTATGGGAGACAGACTGCGGCTGCTGTAATCTGTTGGTGTGCCACCTTTCTGGGAGACATATTTGATCCTCCACCCGCGGTGAATTAACTGAAAATCAATCACAATGATGCACATGGAGCATGGAGAAACTGACAGAAAATAATATAATCTGTGTTTTTTATTATCACAGAGGAAGCAGGGGACGCTCCTGAGGGCTGCCAGTGATTTTCAGGGAAATATCCTCTCTGACGGGTTTAGCCCTGTGTGCATAGACAGCTCCTATTAGGCTCGGCCTTTTGATACAAACTTCCGTTAGAAACAAGCAATAAATACTTATGCATTGGCCTTATGCAAAAGTGATCATCAGCTATTCTCTCAATGCAGCAAATATGGTAATGAAACTATCTAGAAACTTTGTAATATTCTTTTCTCCTCCCTAGGCTGTTGGGAGAGATTCATGACGGTATCTCTGCACAACAGCAAACTTGGCCTGCTTTCATGCGGCCATAAAAGGTGGGAAAAATGGCTTCCTTTATGACCATACCCTGTTTTTTATTCAGATATGAGTAAGCCCATCTCACACTCTTGTGCAACACATGATGCCTCCCATGCACAGACAAAAAGAAATAAAAGGAAAAGCACCTGTCATTTGTGCTTCGTCGGTGCCAGAGGTCCACTCTGAGGCAATTTACCACCCTGTACTATCCACTGGGGTGGGCTGCAGTAGTGATAAATTGGCATGGATTAAATGTCAACCCTGGAGCAGATTCACTCTCACCGGAGCTGCAGTGAATCTGCTAGTATGAGAATGGGTCACACAAATTGGTGCAGGCTTCATGCTCAGCACATTATCTTCATGCATGTGAGACAGATTGACAGACTGGCTGACTGACAGAGCCGCAAATCAGATATGAAGGTACACAGTAAGTCTTAGGGAACCTAATAAACACCTATGTGAGTTTTTTGGGGATAATTCATCCTGCCCAGTCCATTTATATAGAACCAACTTTTGATATTTGTGTCATATAAAAACTGCACTTTTTCAAAAAGTTCTCAGTGAAGTCAAACATTGATGCCAGCCTGGCTTATAATAACTCATTCTGTTCCTCTTAAAGGTGTTGGAAAGGGCTGAGGTGACTGCTCTGTTATGTTTAATGCACTTAACACAAACCTGTGTCTTTATGGGTGGGACTTTGACCTCTAATGTTAGACTTTTCCTTTTTAGTTAGCACACTGAATCCTGGGAGCTGGTGTTCTTCTAGGATTTAATCAGAGTGACCCTAAGTGCAACTTTGGCATGCTTACACAACTTCACACATGCTTGGCATTGCACATGGGTATTTTCTTGCAGCTGCATGGCTATGGGAACCCATTTCATTAAACGCTGACTCTGTGGTCTGACACTTGGCAGCTGAAACCAAGTACAGTTTGGCATCTGTGCCTGTTTACATCTGGATAGTAGAGCATGATGGCATTATAGCAGTAGTTACTCATGTCAGATTTGTAGTTCTTGATTTCTAAACTTTGGAATTGGAATTTTTTTAACAAGTGGTGGGTCATCCCTGGCTAGCTCGTCATACTGATGATGCTAATTCAGCAGCTAGCTCTCAGAATCACTTATTCATATCTATGGAGCAGCAAGAGATTGCATCAGCAACATATGGATGTATGGATGTACTTCGGATACAATCTATTGGGAATGAAGGAAATTTCCATGATGTGTACCAAATACAGAGTGCGTACAGTGAAAGCAAAGCATTCAGGGAGCACTGTTAATGCCTTAGCTCACATCATACACAAGCATGTGGAGTTTGAAGAAGTTGCTGCAGTGTACATGGCATCAATGAAAGAGTATTCACCACAGCTAGAGATAATCTGACTGCTCAGCTAAGCAGTTCGACTCGAGAGCATGCAACTCTGGCAGTCAGTAACAACAAGAGAGTTTCAAATAAATTTAAATCAAGACTATATTTTTCAAACTGAATCATGGTCTCAAGATTCAGTGTATCAGATTTACAGTCTAGTGTCTCTCGGCTCAAACTGAGGTCTTCACAAAAAACTGCTCCCCCTGGTGACTGGCTGCAGTATAGGCCAAAAACTCTGCCTCTCCATTCATTCCAGATGGGCTGTGGTCAAACTAAAAAAAATGAATACACCTCATAGAAATGCTTCTCACATCCGTATGCAGTGGTGATATGAAGATAATGTAAGGTTGTATTGTCTTCAAGTCTTCCTTTTTTATCTGAAAATTTTATTTTTCATTAGTTATTAGACGTTAAAAACTGGGTTTTACGTCTCGTTTCATTACAATTGACAGCTGCCGTTCTTGTGTCGTTTTTTTCAGGAGTAGTAAAATATGTAAGAAGGAGATTTAAGAAGAGATTAGACTGTCTAAAGAAAAAAAAAAAGAAGACTAGACAACTAGACTCTGGCTGCACAATGGCAGCTCCTGTGACAGGAGTTTTCTGGATTCAAAACCGCACAATGGTAAAAAGCAGAGCTGCGGCATACATTCTATATACAGTCTATGAAGCCTACTAGCAAAAATGACAATGGTGAATCACTCAGTTCACTAAATTTCGTGGTGGATGCAAGGCGATACTTGAACAGAATTGCTGTTGTAGTTTCAGTAGGTGAAGAATTCTGGGAAAACATGCCTGCTTTATGGCATTCTTAAAATAAACGTATCAAGATTTCAATTGATCTTAAACTTGCCTCGTAGTAAAAGAGTCTCAGTTGGGAATATGCTTATTAAAGCAGATGAAATTCCTCACAGTACAAGTACAGTTTGCATTACATCATATCACTGTGATGAATGTAGTTTAACGAACTACTGTCAGCCATGTTTTTGCCTTATTGTGGTAAATTGACTCAATAGATGAAATTGCTTAGGGCTTCAGTTGTGGTGAATTATCTTTGTCACATCATGTACAGTGGAGCGGTTTTCCTGCAGTTACATCTGAATTATGTCCTCACATCAGCTGGATCTGCAGTGTGGTGGTGGTGTTCAGTAAATCAGAAAGAATTGAATAAGCACTGTTTGGGATTGCAGAAACTCACTCTGTTTTGAGCTTTGTTTCAACCAAATCAGAGCTAAGTTGAGCTCTGGTAAGCTTAACGGAAAGCGTGGAAGAGAATTTTATGTGCTGGTGTGTGAGTGCAGGTTTTAGGAGCACTGCTCCTGCTCGTTCACCCAAGGGCTGAATGATTTCCCATGTGAACAGCAATTAAACAGAAGTCTTTGGTGAAGGAATCAGAACAAATCCCACAATGTGAGAACCTAGCCGTGCCATGTTTTTACAACCCTAGGCCGGCATAGTAGGTGCTTCTTGAGGACCTGGTCCCTCTTTTCCTTATATCAACTTGTAAAGATATTTCTTTTGCATCTTTTCTTCTGTCTGATTGCTTTAAGTGTCTGTGATTTGACTTACAAGCACTCTGGCCCCCTTTTGGCAAGTTCATATTCGTATTTTAATTCAACAGAGACTTCTGTACTGTGCCGGTTCAACAAGCAACCGCTGAATTCACTAATTGGCTTCGCTGTTCGAATGTACTATGCTCTCTCACCTCTGGTCAGACCCCAAGACATGCTGCTATTCCATTACCATGCTCAGCCACAAGTGTGCAGTGACGCATAATACATACAGAAAGGACAAGATGTACGGTCGCCCAGAGGCTCAAAGAACCATTACTACTCTTTAAAAAAAAAACCAAACAAACATTGAAACCAACTTAACATAACTGAGGATTGATCATTCAGCTCACATGCTTCCACCTGCCTCACACGTTACTGCTCTTCCACATCCTCAACCTTCTTTTTTTTTTTTTTTTTTGGCCCAGCATGTGCTCAATTAGAGGTGAGACGGTGAGGATGCTACTGAATGCAGATGTAGCTCGCAGTTGGAATGAAACAGTACTGTAGCGTACGCATCAGACTTTTTTTTATTAGCTGTAGAAGACAGGCCTGCACGGGCCTGGGGATGGCTGGTTTGCCTGGCAGGCAACCAGGCCAAGAGATGAGGGCTTTGGATGTAACAAGCTGGACTAAATGGCTGCACTTGTCCTATCCCTGCCACACACACTCCATCTCTTACTCTCGCCATCACTCTGTTCAGTCTCTGATGGATGACTGCCCAGAATGAAGTTGTTACTGGGAATCAGGGTTGGGGGGTTCTGATGTAAACTCTTGTTTAAAACAAGGGAGGAGGGTTGTTTTTTCCTCCCTAATGACCTCAGAGAGCAATCATAAAATACATCAAGCAAAAATTACTTGGCAAGCTAGGCATTGAAAATACTAAAAATCTCATTGTTACGGTTTTGAAGTCACAAAGTAACATCAGTGAGCTTCGTCACACTCTGCTCCACCAACCTTTGTCAGCTTTCTTTCTCAGCAGTGATGCCGCAGACACCTGTCAACAGCTACTTAGTTCCTCTGGATGGGCAGCAGATTTATCATTCACCTGCCTCCTCAGCGCTGCCTGCTTGACTCCGATGATGTGAAGTGCACCCAGCCCTCATTTGGCAGCAAACCAGAAAAAGGTACTGCAGCAGCAGAGACGTTCCATTGAGGTGGCTGGTAATTGATGTATGGCTTCAGCCATGTTAGGGCTGTGTAGTGAAGAGGAGGGAAGCAATTTGTGGCTCGGCTAGGGGCCCTCTCAGCAGCTTCAGTAAGCACTCCAATTTCCCTTTCATTCTGCCCAGCGCTTTTGTCTGAGGATAAACGGCAAGCTGTGAATTTCCACGGATCACATGGACCCGCTTTTACTCACACACTCATGGATGGATTGAGCTTTTTGGCCTCTTCAAAGACTGTTTTCAAGGCAGAGTGAATATGAGTGGATTCCTTACTTCTGATCCGTGAGCAGGACACACGATGTGCACACAGCAGAGAGTCAAGCGAGTGATGTGTTTGGGTTTTTAGCTGAGGATTGATTGAGAGGCTGTTTGGGTTTGACAGAAGAAGGGCGGAGAATGGGTTGGTTGCATTTTTTTGGCTTTGAGCTGCATAGTGAAGTGCTCCCATGTGTGCCTCTGTATAAATATTCATCTGCATCAACAGTTGAAACACTTTCATCTATCTGCATTTCCAGTTTCAGAAAATAGATCATTCCTGAGTCGTGAACAGAATAACAGTGTTGGCAGAAGGATTAACTTTGTTGGAGTCATTTCTTTTGTGTTTATTACTTGAGTAGTTTACGACAGTCTATTAATCAGAAGAAAGGGACACGGAGGCACATGAGCTAGATAGATCAAAAACACTATTGGACATTAACCAAGGTCTGATGGTGAGTGGATTTTATGTAGGTTACCAGCTGTAGCCACTAAGTTCTGACTATACCTGAATGAGGGATGCTACAGATTACTAGACCAGCAGCAGGTCTTGTCTGAGGATAAGAAGGTTAGGTATTGAAGTCCACCCTGGCAAGGTATGGATCCTTGAATCTTTTATTTATTTATGGTCAAACCTGGTTAACTGAGGTTGGATAAAGACTCATTCAATAACACAGCTGCAAATGTCGCTGGTGTTTCAGTGTTAAGTGTGACCCTGTTAACTGGTGACACGTTTGGCTGAGTCTCCAGTTACTATGGTCACTATTAACTTCAAAACATTGGTTGCTCTGTAACGGTCAGAACTTGATAGAATTTGACCCCATGGCATGGTAGTGTTCTCTCTGACAACTGACCACAGAACAACCAGACATTTTTGTGCTGCTTAGTTTAATTTAATGTTCAAAGAACGCTGACTCAGCTGAATGAATGGAGCTAAACACTGCTTCCATGTCCAAATGCGTGTGCGTCTTTATAATGACGTAGGTTTTGAAGGGGTCTGTAAACTTGTGTGCCAGTGCGTGTCTGTGTGAGACAGATGACATGCACAATGGCAGAAATGTCATGCATTTTGATAACTGACAGACCACCCACTAACATCTCTTTAACCTAAACTCACAAACGTCTTCTTGAGTTTTACTCATCAAAGAGCCATGTTTAGCTCGTCACTGTCTCATAATCATCATGAAAAAAAGGGGTGTCAACAAAATAATTTTGTCATCGTCATCATTGATGAAAACAACACTGAATCTATCACAGGACCCACTGCTGGAATTCTCAGATAATAAAGCCAGCGCTGCCCCTCTTCCACTCTCCAGTGCTGCTGATGCAAGAAGAAGACACAGACCTCACAAAGACTTCATGGAGAGAGATGTTGACCCACATTAATGTGTAATATAAAGAAGAAACTCGGCAGGAGCAGCTAGATGTGGCATCTTGTTTGGACTTCGGGTCTGAGATAAATGGAAACAAAACCCTGGGTCAAGGACAGTGTGACCTCAGAGACAATGGTCTGAAAAGAGCTGTAGCACTGATTTGTTACTTTTCCATGACTTGTCCAGTATGCCTGAAAGCTCCACATCACAGTCTCTGGTTGCGAGTGGCAACATCATCAGCTTCAGGGTCTCCTCTCAAGCATGCAGCTTATTGGAAAGAAGCCAGATTTTAAAGTAATGATAAAATCAACCTCATCCTTGTTGAGGGATGGGTATTGATACGATATTTTTAAGATGAGATAAGAGATAAGATAAGATACAGTGTGTGTATGGAGCTGTCCCACCTCCACTCTACTGTTTGTTTAATAAAGTAATAGAGGGAGGAATAAACGAGAGTTTGTACTTATTTCATCAGGGCAGGTGTGCATATTGCTGGGCAGCACCATAACTTTTTTTAATACCAGTGCCGTCATCAGTTTCGCTTATATATCCGATTCTTTATCAGATTCTTCCCGTGAATTTCCTGTGTACAGAAAGTAGGCTCAACAGGTTTTTCTGTGTTAACATTTTATTGAGTTTATAGGTAAATAAATGACATGACACTACGGGTATTTAACACTGTGCATCAGAGTATTTTTTAACATTTAGGTGGCGTTGCTACCCTTGAATGATATCACAAAATTGCACAAACTGCACTTTGCATTTGTTAGCGTCCTTTTTGGTGAAGTGAAGCCAAGCTTTTGATTGGTTCGATCTCTTCGTCATTGTCTTGGAAATTCTGCTGCTGACTGACGGGTGTGATCAACGTGTGGCACGTCACGTGACGTCAACGTAAGGTCTGGCCGCTCCGGCATGATGTAAAGAATCAACAAGGGAACTGTTAAACCTAAAGGCTAATGATGTTGATGGATCAAACCATTTCTAATCGATTCTGAACAGAAACCGGTCATCGATACCCATCCCTATCTTTGTCCTTTGAGCTATGATGAAATATTCTTTCTCACTGTTGCTAAGAAGAGTTTATTTCTTGAAAAGGTCTTTGAAACAAAATGCTGTTTTTTTGATATTTGTTACCAGTTTCGTCAGGCTGTTAAAAATAATTGGGCTGATACTTCAACATTTCAGTGTGCATTTCTATCACTCAGGGAGTGAGTGTTTAGCTGCTTCGTAATTCTCCCATCTTTGATTCATATTCAGTAGTGTTGAATGTTTCTCTAAGGACTGGATAATATAATGTCACATTAAAAAGGTTAGTAATTTAAATCAGCTGTAATCAACATGAACCTTTACCATCAACTGAGCAAGAGACAGACCTGTGGACACAGGCAATGTAGAAGGCAATGCAAGCGATGCACATGTTTTACTACTTATTGTTATTAATATCGTACAATGATCGAGATTTGTTGTTGGAATGTATGACAGGCTTTTTATTGTTCATTTGGGCCACCAGAATGTTCTTTTGGCCATTTTAGAGTCATGTGTCAAGCAGGGAAAGTGATAAAACGTTGTGGTCCATCTCCAGAGAAGTTTGATTTTCACAACTTTAGAGGGACGCCTCTGCTTCATGACCACCAACGAGAAAACTTCAACATAAATAGGCTATCATCTTTCCAGGAATAATGAGTTTTCCTAATGTTCACATAAAATTACAATTTAATGACCTAATTTACAAATGCAGCCGACATGAAACTTAAATTATCCACCACTGCATTGAGCTGTTTACTTTGCAATCTTGTGATTGGAAACTGAAATATGAAATTTTTAATTGATTAAGATTAGTCTTGTCGGCCTTTTACATGAATAAACTTGGTTAACTAAAATCTCCTGAACAGTGTTTTCTCTGCTGAATACAGTATGGGTTTATGGTTTCTCTGCATCTGATGGTTACTGTGATGAACAGCCCTGTCAGGTTTTATCTGCTATGCTCAATATCCAGTCATTGCGAGGAAATTAAACACGCCTGTCTGTTTGTGTTTCCTGTGAGGTCAATCTTGTTACAACAAACAGGGAGGGGCATTTCCCCCCACACTCTGTGCTTGTCTCATACACATGTTGAAGCTTCTGCAATTAAAATGCCACTTCCTTAATGTGAAAATCATGTTCTGCTCACTATCTGCTGCTCCTTAAAGATATTTAAAGGTCTAAAACTGGTTGAAGAATCAGATAAAAATTGTCCCAATGACTAGAAAAAATATAAAACCTGAACCTTTGGTCTGTTCCAGCTTTACTCTGGTATGTCTGGTCATTTGCTGTTTTGCATTTATACAGGTTTTGTTTGCTGCTTCCATGGTAATACTCTCCACTCATTTCTGGCAGTGGTTTCCGTGGTGATACTGCCCTTGTCTGTGCTCATGCAGAAGTATATAGAAGCTAATGTTGAGTTCAGTAAGGAGGGGAGCTCTGAGGCCCTGGGGGCTGGAGCTGCTGTCTAATGGCCTGACTGAAATTACGTGAATTATTGTAGTTCATTTGAAAAACCTCTTGACATTAATTAAACAACCTTCTGCTGGGTATAACTCCTGATTATCACATAAATTAATCCATAAACCCATATGCAAATGTATCTCTTCAAGCCTTTGGTTTCTTAAAAGCTTAGTTTGGAGAGTCGTCTCCTTCCTCTACATCATTTATGATGCATGAGTCAGTCTGTATCAGTCGGGATCAAAATTAATGTTTTCCTGCTATCTTTACACTGTCCTAAGCCTCCTCTTTCTTGGGGACATACCAAATCTAGCATTAAACATGAATGTATTATAAACTCCTTTTAAATGGTGAATGGGCATGCCCATATTCAGCAACTCACATATTTACGTTTAGCATTCAAGAAAGACGCAAAGTGTGCAGTTTCATATTTAAAATGTAGAAACTACGTATGCAAAATAGTACAAGTAGGAAAAAAAACAACATCAAAACGTGACAGTTTGCAATACAGAAAGAACACCTCTTTGTTCACACCTTAAAGGACAAGAAGCTACTGATTTTATGCTTTGTATGATTCTCAATTTGTCAATATTTTAGCTTCATAGAATTATATACCCAATTTTTCAACTCACTCTCCTTTTTTTCTTTTATTTAATCTGAAAACCATTGCATCTTTGGTGGCTGCTCACTAAATACAATAAAAACCACTAAAATTACATGTTTATCCGTTCCGTACAAAGATATATAGGGTGTTAAAATGGCAGCCACTCCTAATGTATAATTGAAAGGCTAATTTTAAAGAAGCTGTGAGGACTATCTGGAAAAACTTGTGTTTTTCTGGGATAAAGACTCTGTTTCCCATGAGCTTGCAACCACTGTCATGAGGATGTGACTCTTGCCAAGGCTTGTGTTCGTTTATGAGATCTTGTTTTGAGATTTTTTTGAAGTCAGTAATTTTAGAATATTCTGATGTTTCATATTTGAGTGAAAGGAAGAGAAACAACCCTTTATCGCTCATGGTCTGAAATGTTAAACAGCCACTTAGCTGCGGTTTTTCTGATCACAGGTGTTCACATTTGGGACCTACCGAGGACCTTCCATTTGCTTGCTGGTTTTCCTCCAGCCCTCTCTGTTTGGAATCACTGAGCTGAGTGCAGGTGTTGATGCCAGGTTTGCCCACCCGCTGTCTGTCTGCTCTTGCTTTTTATCACGGGTCTTTTGAATATGCAGGGGCTGTTAAGCAGACTTGTACTTCTGGTCGCCGCAGAGCCCAAGAGCTGCTCAGGGAGTCATAAAGGACCAGACGGGAGGAGAAGCTGAATAGCAATGGATGAGTGCAGCAAGGGGGCCTCTGAGCTAGCAAGTGTGTGTCTGTGTGTGTGTATGTGTGAGCTATTGTGATGTGCATAATAACTCCATTCGCTCACCAGTGGCCCTGAATGTCTGAGAAGTCACCACAAATCCTCATTTTTGCAGACAAAGCACAATGCCAAGAGGGAAAAATGAGTTTTATTTTAAGATTTGTCTTATTCAAAAGATTACATTCCCCTCCATCTTGGGTGACTGCACTCTGCTCGGTTATCAAGCCGCACTGACAATATGTGGAGACTGTCGCCCAATTTTACAGCCTGAATTCTAATGCACTGTTATGTTGGCACCTTCCTCTTACTCTGAGTTTGTGCCTGGGTTTAAATCACCTGGACCAAAAAGTGGTTTCATTCTATATCGATATATTTTTTATCCAGCCCAGCCTGAACTTTAAGACAGTTCCATTCTACCAAAATGTAATCCTTCTGTTCTTACTTCATGGTCTCATCCAAAACCCACTCAGTATGTGTGCACAGCTTGATTTTTTTTTTTAAAGTTCTTTGTAAAATCTAAAACATGGCTTATATCTTTGTATATTTTCAAGTTGTCACATCACATTCTATAAGCTCTATTTTGCAACATATCTACCTTCATACTATTTAGTAACCACACCTCTGTAACCTCTGAACCTCTGTTACCATGGCAGCGGGAGTGACCTTATAAACAGTGGGGACAGACTGTCGTCTTTTCACCCAGAGATTTTTTCTTCTCCCTTGTTGCACTCATCCATTGTTAGTAATGTGTTGGTTTCACATTATTTTTCCCGACTCTCTGTCCACCATATGGAGCGTGCTCATCTCTGTGTGTGTGCTCGAACATGTTTGTGTGTCCGTACTGAACTTTGCCGCACACGATACAGAGAGCAGAGAGTGGAGAGTTATGAACATGTGACGATGTAGAGACAGAAAGAACAGCCCGCCATGTGAGCGGGATAAATAACAAGACTTATTAGTCTGTTAAATAAAAGAAGGTACAGACCTGATCTAAAAGAGAGGTAGCCTTAAGTTGCTTCTGCTTTGATCTGGCGCTATATGGAAATAAAAAGAAAATTAAAATGTTTTGATCTCAAGATCTTATTAAAAGATATGTTATAAGAAATATTTTAATGCCCCTGCATTTTTTTTCTAATTTATACAAAGAAAAGAACAAAGGAAAACATAATTATTCATATACAGGATAAACTAATGAGAAATGTAAGAAAAACTATAATAAGACTTGTAAGTACTCACTTTATTCTTTTGGTGTGTGTGTGTGTGTGTGTGTGTGTGTGTGCGTGTGCGTGTGCGTGTGCATGTGTGTGTGTGCGTGTGTGTGTCGGGGTGGAGGGTGCCTTGTTACACTCACGTAGGGGAGGCTCCAGGGAAAAAAGGTTGGCAACCACTGCTCTAAACCATCACAGCCATAAACAAACAACTGTGGTTAGCAGTTACTTTAAAATCTGGTGTATAACACATATTTTAAACACCTTTTTTTAAGTACTGAGGTACAAGTTACAAAAAGACGTTGAGAAAACACTTCTTTTGCATGTACAGGTGAGATCAGCAAAGCAATGCAATGTATCACTGTGTCAACAGCTGTTTGTCGGAATCACAAACAGAGCGCTAGTCACCAGAAGTTTAATGTTTTGATTTTGAGGACGATGTTGGAGATTTTCCTGATGAATTATCAAAAAAATTTACAGAACCCAGGATCCAGTTTGCAGCCTCTTGCTGGTTTTATACTAACCTAGACAGACAGACCCAGAACAAACTTTTCTCTACTTTTTGTAGCCTTTCAGCGACGTCATTGTTTTCTGTCTCCTAGTTCATCACTAATAATCACTTATAGTGATGAACCACCATCAAATTATGAGCAATCCCTCACTCTGCTTAGACTTTCTTATCTGACTGGAACATGCCTGTTTTGCAAAGTTTCCTTTCTGATTGCGAGGAACCTGAACTGCCAAACTTTCACAAATATTATTTTGAAGCAGGCTGACCTGGGTTATCTGGTTCCTGTCAGCTACTGATCTGCTACCACGACATGACGCTGATTGAGAAAATGCCAAGAATGTAGAGAGCTGTTTTAAAGGCAAAGGATGGCTTCTGTGAAGAATATAAAATTGATATGGATTCACTCAGCCGGCGTTTGAACATGGATTAAAACAAATGCACCACGTGTTCCGGATGGAATGTATTATTAGCGACTATGGAAATACATTTGGAGTTCTTGGTGATGTAGTGACTTGAAAAACTCGTCTGAATAGTTAAATAAATAAATGCTGCAAAACAGCAGCAGCTCAGTCTGGACCGGGATGCCAGGCCTTTTTTTTTTATGTAATTGCGTGGCATGCATGAGTCAGCATTTAGCTGGCTCTCTGTTAACAATTTACAGCACCGCTTTTCTGCTGGCTCTTACTTTCTCCCCCTCCTCTGGCCCTTGCTTTATTCCTCCTCCCTTTTGAAAATATATAAATGGCTACTTTGAAACAAATGCACACACATAAAGTCTGATCCCTGTGTGTGTGTATTCATAAGAAGCTGTGTATTTGTATTTTTCTTACTGTCCTCAGCATCCATAATGGCACTCCTCACTCCTACAAAGGGAAAAGAAACACACACACACCGTTTTGTCCTCATCTTTGAGCACAAACGTTGTATAAACCCAGTCTGCCAGCTCCAGGTAGCCAAAACCCTTTTTTGTTAGTTTTCATCCTGTGTTTACCTGATATTTGTTCACATTATTCTCACTACAAAGAGGACAGTGGCTGATATTTCAGCATCCAGCTATGGCACCTGTGTGAAATCGAAAATGTTTTATTTTCTTTGTTTTGACACATTTTGAACTGCATTCAGGCTGTGACAGAAACACAACACTGCTTTTTTTTTAGATGCATGTTTTTGTGCAAAACCAGTTGGATATTGCCCCAGCAAGCATAAAACTGTAAAATAAACTACCTCTGGCCTTCAGCAGAAGAATTCAGCTTTTATGACGGAGAGCAAACTCAATGCAGAACCATAAATCTTTGTACTTTAGTGTTTTAAGGCTTCTTGCTTACATGTTTTATTCTCTCACAGAGGCTTCTGAGGGAACATTGTATTCATAGTCCTACTTGCGCTCTTGATGTGTTATAAAGAGAAACCAATCGATCCTTGCTCTGCATCAAAGCAAACAGTTAAAGAGTAATTGAACAAGTTCCCCCCAGACTAAGACAAATGAGTCTCATCTCTGAGCGACTGGACTTGTTGCTGCCTTGCCCTTCACTTCCTTACATTCTCTCTTCCTCTTTCCTTATTATTCCCTCCCTTCAAGCCAAATTGAAATTCAAATAAGCCTCAGTGGCTCTACAACAAATGATGCACCCCTGGCCAAATCATCTTGTTGATACTTTTGAAGCACACATAATAAATGTGGAGATGAGATTAAATAGAATTTTAAACATCACACATTTGCAGGTCTCGAAGTTGAAGCTGGAGGTTCATTTCTGCTAATTTGTCTCACTATTCCCCGTTGACATCACAGCTGAAGCTGCCACAAGTTGTTTAGCGAGAGTGTGGAAGTCCATTGCTTTCGAGCTGAGGGAGCCCAGCCGTAAATATACTAGATGTCTGTTTTTATTTTTAATAATAGTCCTTGAAAACGGGGATTAGTGGTCTCGTATCAGTGCATCTTGGAGAGAGGTGATGTTCGATACCACTGATTTCCTTACTGACACTGATTGTAAAAACTGGACTGATTGTAAATAATAATAGATATATTGTACAGATAAAATGTTATTTTTTTAATCCATTTTTTCTAGTATATATTTTTCTAAGTTCACCACGGCTTTTTTATCACAATTTCTCTGTATAATTTTATGACACCTAGTCCATGGTACTCACTTTAAATTCTCTAGGCTTCTTTGCCTGTGACATTAAGCGTGTATTTATTTTGTTACTTATTTCCGTAACATATTTATTAATTTTCACAACTCCAGCAGCAGCAGCAGTGCTCAGCGCCGCTTAAAGCTCCACATTTTCTCCCTCTGAACCTGGATAGTTCCTGCCCTGCGGCACTGATGGACTCAGCCAGAGACGTCTGTCTTGCCCTAGCAGCAGCACCTGACACTGCCCTCCTCCTCTGTCAGCCTCATCATCAATTCCTCGTACTCTGTGTTGTGGCTTCAGGTCTTGAGGTGTTTCACAAGGTTTGTTGTGTTGCCACAACTCCTGACTGCTTTTTCCACATACATCCCACACCACGTCTTGGCTCCGGTTACGCTCTATCATTGTGTGTACTGACTCACTGAGCAGCATGCTGCTGCGCTTACACATTACGCACTTACCCTAGGCGGAAGAAAAAGTAGTTCCCACCAACTGCACGTCATTTGGACAAGATCTCAATAGTTAAGTTACTTTCTGTATTCCTGTAATTGATATATTACCTACCTAGTATTGATATTTCAGTACATCGCTACTGGAGAGATCTCAGTTAGCAGTTGGAAAAATAAGGCACCTTTAATTTCCCTTTTTTATTTGTGTATTGGAGGCCAAAGTTAGAAAAAAATCATTTTAAAGGTTCAGAGAGTCTCTTTAAATTAATTCTTTTTCATTTATCATTAGTGAAGCTCACCACATTTTGTTTTATTCAATGTTTTTTTTTGTTGTTGTATAGTTTTACCTGTACTTGTTGAAACTATTCGCAATGCTTTTTGATCCATTTCACATTTCCTTTTTTATTAATTTCACAGCTCTTTTTTTTTCCTCACACAAAGAAAGAGCATCTGAAATTGTTTGAAAGTATGACTCAGTGCGTTTTGTTGGCATGTGTTCTCCTCAGTGTTGGAGTAACCTGACGTGAATGGCAGGAACAGGACAGCTGGGAGGTTAATTAAATCTGTGGAGTCCTAAAGTGCACATGCACTGATCACTTCCTACAGGAGCAGCTTCTGTATTTCTCTGCTACTCTGGACTTTTATCAGGATGTGTGCATTCCTACTAACTTATATAAGGCTATATTATATGTACAGAAAGTGGGGCAGAAGCTATTTAAAGAGGCCATGGTAATTAAAGCTTTGTCTATAATTAGAGATGAGAGTTTGAGGCGGTCTACTCCTATAGTATCTGTGATGATGTGCTAAGTTTCTCGTTGCAGATCTTAGCACTGCGAAGGAAACAGCAGTTAAAGAACTTCAAATATCAAATGGAAAAAAAACTCCTTTTGATCTCACCTTTTTTCTCTCTCTTTTACACTAAAGGTGTGATTTTAACAAGTCAAAAACAAATAAGTCATCCACACCCACATTACTGATCCAGTCCATATGCCGTCCAGTTTTCCTGAGTTTTCTAAATGGGTTTTTAATTGCAGCAGCATGCAATCTGTGAGAACGCCCCCCCCTCCATTAATGATGAATGATGATATCCAGAGATCAAAAACAAGATTGTTTTTTTCACCTCATTGTTCTTTATGCGATTATTCAAGACGGCCTTTGTTTTCAGCGGTGCCTGTCCTAATACTGTCACCTCTTTTTAAGTGTGTGGGAGACAGAGTGGTGATTAAATGGCTTGTTTCACTTTATGAAGTGGCAGTTTTTGGAAAGACCTCCGTGTGGAACAAAGATCAGGATACAGGATGACCTCAATCTCTCACTCATCATGAGAGCTCCTCATCCACGTTTCGCTTTGCACGTCACTCAGATGGATGTTTGTGTCTCCTGTCCCACATGGATGTGTGCGTACTTTCCCTCATGTATGTGAAGGGCAGATTAAATGTTCCATAGCTCTCACGCCCTTCTTAACATGCACACACATGAACAAGAAGTCACAAGATACTCTGGCATGTCAGTGTAGAATAATGTCAAACTAAATGTGATGTAAGTTATGTCTTAATGACAGCCACATGTTAATTACACATCACGTGTACAGCAGCTGTGAACCCTATTTCATGCATGGATGTGCACATGCAAGACATATGTACAGGGAGCATGTGCCGTGTGCTCCTCTGGTTTCGCCTCCTGCTGTGGCTCTGTCAGCTGCTGTCAGGTGCTGCGTTTTGGTGCAGTGGAGGGTTGTAAGAGAGCGGGGAACCTGCTGAGGATGTGTTTGAGTGCTCTCTGGCTGTCTTTCTTCTTTCTTAGTACACACCCTCAGAATGGCAGGTCTTCGATGAGACTCCTTCCTATTTTGCCTCCCACTCCTTTGCCCCCATACTCCCCTCGTCTTTCTCTTCTCCCCTCCTGTTGTGCATGAAAGAGCCCCATTTCTGCCTCTACTCCCCACTTTGGCCTCTTTTTTTCTTCTTCTGTCAGGCAGTGAGACGCAAGTTCAGCCTCAAAGCGGTGACCCATAGAAGGGTTGCTGCATTTCTGACAACATTAAAGAGCAAACAAGGCAGTCAGTCAGAGAGCTGGCCAGGCAGGGGTGAAGTAGGGTGCTGAGAGTCACGAATATGGGAGAAGATGACAAGGCAAGCAGGAAGGGTGGGGGCATGAGGTGAAAGGTAGGTGGATGAGAGAAACCTGTACAGCGTGTTTGGTTCTACAAGGCTGTTGAGTTGTTTCTCTTGAAGTCTGCTTCTAAAGCTCCAGAGATTCTCTTCAGAGTGACACTGTAAGAGATGTTGGCTGTCTCGCATCTTCTTAGTCTCTCTCTTTATTTTTTTTTTCCCTCTCTTGCAAGAAGTAGGAACACTCTGTGCTGAATAATCAGGACCGTTTGGAGTTCTGCAGACATCAGAGCAGTGTTCTGGGTGTTGGAAATGAACTGTGTTCTGATGGGAAATGAAACATGCTTCTCTTTACCAAATTAAACAGTTCATTCTAAAACAAACTCCTTTGTACTCTTTCATTATTCTGGTGTTAAGATTTTTTTTAAAGATAAAGGACACCAGATATGAAACCGCCGACTGACTCTTTACGTCCACATGCATCTGTAGACAGAGGCTGAGTTTTTGAATTGACCTAAATCAGCAGACTCTATATGATATGATTCAGTTCCATGGTGTTTGATTATGATCCTGCCTTTGCTTCGAAACACTCAAATCATTTCATCACTCGCTCTTTTCTCGCTCAGCTGCTCATCAAGACCTCTTCATCCTGATCTCGTCTCTGGGTTTATTTATTTTTTTTTTAGTGCAGATGGATTTGCTGGTGAAACAAATGAGTTGTTTACATTCACACAGCTGGTCTCTATATTGCTACCTTGAGTTCAGTCTCTCACTTGCGTTGAACCCTGTGTGTGTGTGTGCTGTCTGACAAAGTCTCACAAACTATTGATCTGCCAACCACAGAATTACCCTTAGCTGCATGTTTTATGCAGGGACAAGAAAGCAGGGGACTATCTGTCCACAGCTTCTGTTTGCATTCTGTTGAAACTCAAACTTCCCCTGAGGTATTTACCTCTTACTGAGGCTGCACAATTAAGGCCAAACTGATAATCACCTCAGATTTAAGGCATTTATTTTACCGTTTATTGAAAAAACACATCAACATCCTGCAACGAGAACACTTGGCTGATAACTTCTTATTCATAATTTATTTTGTTACATTTGCTTTTCCAGCCATGTACTGATGCTCAGCTCACTGATGTTCATTAAAGCTGTCGTTTTGTACTCGCTGCTTATTTGTCCCTCTTCCCTCTTACTGCTTTGCTCTGGATGGTTTTCTACCTTCAGTTTTGGATCCTAATTTGGATGACTTTATAAAACAAACTGCTGATGAATCATGTCAACAGAGTGGGCACATACAGGTTAAGAAAAGAGGAGAAGCAGGAAGTTAAATAGGGTGATACTGTTTTCAATTTACAGCCACACACCGGAGAGTCTCCCTCCTTTAAAGGTCAATGATTAATGGCAATCATTTCACTTTTTAAGTGTGGGCAGGTCTACCTTGTTGACTATTGATTAAAACCAGAAGTCAGCCCAATTTTTGTTTTGAGACTATTCTGGATTCCCTACAAGAGTCTCCGATTAGAGGGTGTGTGGTGGTTCAAATTCCTGGTTCAGACTTTGCTTTCTTATGAGGAGTTTGCATGTTCTCCTCATGCGCATGGGTTCCCTCCAGGATCTCCGGCTCACTCTCACAGACTGGTCACTTTAAATTGCCCGTAGGTGTGTGTGAATGGTTGTCTTGCCTTTATGTTTGCCCTGTGATAGTCTGGTGACCTGTTCAGAGTGTACCCTGTCTTGCGCCCAATTACAGCTGGGATAGGCTCCAGCCTCCCAGCGACCCCGAGAGGGAACGGCAGTAAAGATAATGGATGGATTTCTAATTATGTGTTCCTTCTAATCTGTTCAGCAACACAGCTCCCATATCAGTCATCATGAAACTTTTGCTCCCTCAGACGTATTCTGTCACCGTAAGCAATAAATGTTGTCCAGGCTATGATACACATCCAGCCAACAAGTTAATCAATTTTTAAAGTCACTTAATCATCATATCCGTTCGTCATTTTATCAGATAAAGGATTTAAGTCACGTCTGGACTTCAAATAGAGGCGTTAGAACGAGGACAGAAAAGGACAGTTCACCTTGTAGCAGCAGCTTGAGTAAAACAGTAAAGGTGGATTCACCCCTGGGTTGTTTGAAGAGTTGTTCTTAAACAGAGGGCATTTCCCTTCTTGGCTCATAACATTTGGACAGATGTGAACCCAGCGACTGCACTCTGATTCAGAACAAAACTAACAAGCTGAGATCGCTCTGAAAAAGTGGTCTCAGCTGGCTTTTCAATCCAAATCTGGAGCAGTTTGTTTGCAGTGAGAGTGTAACAAACACAACAACCACAACAAACCGCTGCTCGACCAATCACTATGAGCTTTGTGAAGCAGGTCTCAACTCTTGTTTTTTTCTGACCACTGACAAATATTTCGGGATAAACTGATTAAAGGCGTCTGTCTTTTTTTAATCCAACAGCTGATGAGAAATCATTTTAATACTGAATTATTTTGGCTCTGATGCCACAGCGAGCAGCGCCTCTCTGTCTGCAGTCACTACTTTGTCTCCAGTATTGTCCCACCCACAGCACCATCTGATTGGTTACACGCAGAGCCACAGCTCTTATTGGTGTATCTAAATCAAGGGTCCCCAAACTTTTTCCTGGGAGGGCCACATAACTTTTCCCTTCTCTGATGGGGTCAGTTTGTAACAGAAAAGTGTTACGTTTAGGCAGGGGTGCCTAAATGTAAACATTTATTATTCTCCAGAAAGCCACACATAACCAAATATTAATAACCCTTTCGAGGATCTTCACAGAAAAAAGTCAGGAAATGAATAATAACACTATTAATGAAATAAAAAACACTTTTTATGAAATAAATAATAACCAAATAACCCTCTCTGGGATCTTCACAGAAAAAAGTCAGGAAATAAATAACACTATTTCAGAAATAAAATCACACTGATAGGGGCACAGACTGCGAAAGGGTGTAATAGAATGTCATGTTCTATGCGTGTATTAGTCTCGATCGCATGGACAGACTGAAAAAAAAAAAATCGTAATGGGTCTCTGGTATTGTTTTCAGGGGGCTGAGCCAAATGTGGAGGCCCGCAGGCCGTAGTTTAGGGACCACTGATCTAAATTTTCAGTTAACTTTATAAAGGATGCTGCTGAACCTGGAAACTCCCTGCACTTTTTGTTTTTGTTTGAACTTAAAATAAAGATAAGTGAAAGAAAAAAATAGCATTTCAGTTAAAGTGAAATTCTGAGATGTTTAGGAAACATACGCTCAAAGGCATTTAAACAAAGTTAAGTGTTAGAGTTTGTGTTATTCAAAATTCTGACACCAATACTTTCACTTTACTCCAAATGAATATTGGCTCCAAATATCAATTATCAGCCTCCTTGACTATTAACAATTGGTTATGTTTTTCATGTCTGCCAGTATTTGACAAACATGTTCATCTTCCTAAAAGACGAGGAGGCACTGTGGTGGTAGGTTCACTTGCAAACATTAGGTAGCACCCAGTGCAACCAGTATGCATAATCTCAGAGCTCCAGTGAAAAAAAACAAACAAAAAAAGAGCTCCATTAATCGTTCACTCAGCGCCAGCGTAAAACAATGGACTGAATAATGGAGTGTTCATCATTTCAGCAGTACAACCCTGATTTGCACCACTGCTGCTAATGCTTTGTTTTAATTAAGTCACAATGGCAACCCTCAAAGCCATTTCATCTAAAGGATCATTACACCAATTAAATGAATGCCAAATGTTTGAGCTTCTCTCAGACTGTTTATCTGTGTTCGGATTTGAAGTGAAGTTACTCTAAAATTAGAGTTCCAATACATGGCCCCATCCTGGCTATGTTTGCTCTAAGTAGGCAGAGGAAGCTAGCTTTACATCTTTTATTTAGCTCCAGGACTGTGGGTGTCCACAGGCGTCCCAGAGTCAATTTTAGGTTGCTGTTTCGTATTCTTTGTCCATTCCTTAGTTCTCCTTGTTTATGCTCCTTTCTCTCTCTCTGTGTGTCTCCCTCTCCCTCTGCTTCAGAGGGTGGTCTTTGTCGCTTGGTTCCTCTGCTGCAGTGGGTATGATGTTTGATCCACTCAGTGGCCTGTATGTGTACAGCTCCTACTCTGCTCTGAAAGTCAAGCGCACACTGATATGAATAATTAAAGCGTAGGGGAAGGCTGATTTTTCTCCTTTACAGAACCCGACATCCCAATAGTCTTCGCCTGTTTGTTTGAATGCAACAGCTTTACTGAATCTGTTTGTGAGTTTGTTCTCTGATGTTCCTCCCTTCGCTCCCTCTCGACATCAGCTGGAGTGTAATCACCGGATGGAATAACAGTGTCAGGAAATTAAGATTTTCTGACACATCTCGCTAACCTGCGAGTTTCCCACCCCTGCTGACAACCATCAGCTGACGCTCTCCCTCTCTTTTTCATGTTTACGCTCCCTCACTCCTCCACCTTCTCCTCCGATGAGATTGAGGAAAGGGCAAGAGGAGCCGGGGAGTGATATGAAATGTTCTGATTGCGCTTGGACTCCTGTGTCCTTAAGGAAATTGAATTGACCGGCGGTTATGTCTCAATACAGTGAGCTCACTGACCTCCTCCACCTCGCTCTTATCAGCCGAGCCCCAGACTCAGCCAGGCTGTGTCGCCAGGCCGGCTCGTCACCACTCACATCTGCCAGTGCGTGCAGAGACTGTGGGGACGCAGTTCCATTTGAAATTTATGCCTCAGAGGAGCAAGTCCCTGTATTAGAAATCCAAGTTATCACTGTGGCAGAAAAAGCACGCTCTAAGGACTCGAGAGGAGCTATCGGCTATTTTGTTCTTCCACTTTTCCTCACTAGTCTTCACTCAATTACACTTATGAGTCCACTTCACTTCCATTGAAATTCTCTTCTTTCCTGCTCTCCTCTTATCCTCTCACAACCATGACTCCTGAACCCCTCATCTTTCTTTCTTTCTTTCTTTCTTTCTTTCTTTCTTTCTTTCTTTCTTTCTTTCTTTCTTTCTTTCTTTCTTTCTTTTTCTTCGCTCCTGCTTCACTTGCCTCTGCTTGCATGCTGCTCGATTGTTTCTATGCCTGCTCTTCTTCATCTTTCCCTCCGTTGCACTTCAATGCAGGATTGTAAACTCAAAGCACATAATTGCTCCCTGTGGTCTCGTGATTTTCAAGTAATTGCTATAACGATGCTCTCTGGTTTGCTAATGTCCCTCTACTCTTGTCTTTGCCCAAGGTCACTTCACATACAAATAAAAGAAGGCAGGCCAAACAAACAATTAAGTTGTTCCCAAACATTGCTGGGGAAGAAACCTTTACTACTCCCCTTTTATCTGTTCATCTGCCCTGATGAAGTCAGTTGTTTTCATTATCTTGGAAGATGTTTTGAGGATTTTTTTTGTGTGAGTATATGTCTGTATTTTTAGGTGTCTTGTTGTTCCATAATGTTCATTAACATGCAGATAGTTGCTCTGAGCACAGCAAATATCAGATGAAGTGAGTCTTTCTGTTTTTGATCCACTCTTGAATTTAACCCTTTAAGCCCTGGTCTCTTTTTTTAGGTCTCTGTTAGAAAAATGACAGACCCAAATTGAACAGAGTATATCTGCATCTACAAGGTCTATTCATCATTCTGGTGTCATAATAAAGGGAACACTTATGAAATTTATTCAGAGGTGTCAGTATTTGTATTGACGTTACTGGCTCAGAGTAATAACTCAGGTATTACTCAAACAAACAGAAAGTTTGGTGGAAGTACGACTTGATGGAGTTTGTAGCCGGAATCTGATTTGCAATGTGACTATTTTTGTAAATGACTATTTATTCCTTTGAATGCTTTCCTTTGAACGTACAATAATCTGCCAAGTTGATTTCCAACTTGCCTCTAGTTTGCTCAATGGTGTTCAGGTCTAGACTCATTTTCAGTGATTCCTTTTTTACAACTCCAATTACAACGGATATGGGATGTTGTTTAAAATGTAAAAAAAAAAAAAAATTGCAAAACTTATTTAACCTATATTCAGTTGACTGTATGACCAAGACAAGATATTAATTGTTTTTTAAATTATCACTCATTTTGAATTCGATGCCTGCAACACGTTCTTAAACTGTTGGACTGTTTGCTTACGCAGTTGTTCACAAAGTGGTGAACCTCGCCCCTTCCTTGCTTGTGAATGACTGAGCCTTTTGGGGGTGCTCTTTTATACCCAATCATGACACTCATTGGTTTCCATTTAACCTGTTCACCTGTGGAATGTTCCAAACAGTTGTTTTTGAGCATTCCTCAACTTTCGTAGTCTTTCGTTGCCCCTGTCCTTGCATTTTTGGAAGGTGTTGCAGGCATCAAATTCAAAATAAGTGAATATTTGCAAAAAAAAAAAAGTTTATCAGTTGAACAATAATGGTCTTTGGGGATTTGCAAATCATTGTGTTTTGTTTTATTTACGTTTTACACAATGTCTCAACTTCACTGGAATTGGGGTTGTAGTCGGAAAATGACCCAAATCTCCTTATGATGCCTCTATTCTATGGTATATAGAGCAAAGTAATGACTCAGTAGGTATTTCATTTGTTTTTGGGGTATTTTAATGGTCATTCCAACAAAAACAACTGACTCTTGAATATGCCAAGTGTTCTCATAATTTTGGGCATCGTTGTATGAAGTATATCTTGTGGTAAAACTGTTCAAACTAAGACTCACCAGACCACAACACTTAATACCAAATTTCCTTTGTCTATATCTTGTTTTCTTTTGCAAACTTTAGCCATTAGACACTTTTTTTTCTTTGCTGCTATTCTGCCAATGTGCTTCTTGATGACTTCTTGAAGACACTAGTTCACTGTGGTATTCATCTCTTGCGACGTCTTTCTTCAGTCCTTAAGAGAATTTTTAAATTCCTCACATCTGTCTGAGAGTTTCTTTTTCCTGAGTTTCCCCTTTTGGTTCTGGTGTGAAGTGGCGGCATTATGAAAGTATAAAGTCTACTTTACAGTGCCTGGACTGTATCTCAAGTCCTTGGCTGGGCAGTGGTAACTCCATCCAGCATCAAAAAGAGCCTTTCTTCCCCTACTCGATTGTTCCTTGCTCACCTTAGCCTTGTTCAAAGAGAAATGTGCTTCAAGACTACTTCTAAAGGCTTTCAATTTATACCAATGGTAGTGCCGCCTCAGTGACAAAACCCTGATGTTACCAATCTCTTAAAGAGCGAGATAGGCCTTGTACATTTGAAAGAATCACATAGCTGTGTCCTAAGACTCTTGCATCATCATCAATTTAAACACAACAACGCCTGAAAATGATTACACAAGTAATCATAAGCTTCTGATTTTGGCTACCGCTATAGATTTACAGTTTTTGTAATTTATTAGATACTAGAACAACAAAACAACAGCATCATGATATCAGCAGAATGCTGTATGTCAGCAACTCTTAACGCCATTTAATTTTCACAATCGCACGTACTGGCAGGTCGTTTTCTTCCTCTTAGAACTTTGCAGTTGCATCTTTTTCAAATTTAAAAAAGTCAAAAGTGTTGGTATGATTCTTTCTGCTTATGGTTTAAGATATTTTGTAGCAATCTACTACCCACAGATTCATTCACCAGCTCTGCTGCTGTTGCCTGGATTGCAGGAGATGGCTGAGTCTCAGTCGCTCCCCTGGCTGCTCTCACATCTGTGCTCTGTCATTATTCACCCACTGACAAGATCAGCCTCAGACAGGAAGTTACATTTAGCCCACAGTGTCCAGGACTGAAATGTGCCTTTTTTATGGGGATTGATTTTATATGATGTGGGAGAAGCAATCACCGATGTCTCCAGGTTTTAAACTCTCGAGGCAAGTCGAGTGTTGGAACATTAGTCTGATATTGCAAAATGTCGACCTTACAAGCCTTTATTCTTTTAGATTTGAACCTGAGATGATTCACAAGAAGGAAAAACGCAACAAGAGAGCAGACAGCATTAACATTCACACTGCTTACATTTGTCAGCTTGGCTCCTTTTAAAGTTAGGATTCAATCAGTCGTCTGCATCATCCAAAACTCAAGTTTCAGCTTAAAAGGGAATTGAAAATAAAAAACAAAATGATAATGGATCATTCTTACTTACATTGTCTGGATGAACTCAAGTTTGTGTGTGTTTGTGTGTCCGTATGAGACTCCCAGCAGCAGCTCAGTGATTTGACAGAGCTGCCCCTCAGAGACTGCAGCATTTTGGCTGCTGTGTGACATCACCTGTTGCTGTTACTGCAACATCTTGATCATGCCATCCCAGAGTGCAGCAGTGCATGGAGCGGCAGACAAGATGAAATTGGGCCGGCGAGGAGAGGATATGGAGATCCTGGTCCCTCTGCGTCCTGCATTGCTCTGGTGATGGACAACTCTGTAAGTGTCTGTGACTGCAGAGCGGGTTGGCCTGACAGAGGGGTGGCGGTGCCACCGGAACAGCCTCCCCCGCCTCCTCCTTCTCCTCCTCCTCCCCCGCCTCCTCCTCCTCCTCCGCCTTTCTCTGATGAATGTAAAATTGATAAAGGCTCATTAATATGTGCAGATAAAGGGAAAACCCAATGACTACCTCAGCAGCTCCTGATGCTTGTTTTGAGGAAATTAATTTAATAACTGGTTCAGTAAAGTGCCCCGCACACAGCCTCAGCTTCAATTTGCATATTAATGTAGCACAGTGCATGCAGCGTGGAATGTTTATGGACGGGTGGGGCTGAGGCGACTGTTTTTAATTACCTTTACTTTGGAGGTGACAAGGGTGGGGTCCTGTTGCATATCATACAAGGCAAGAAAAGTCAGCATTTCCCTGTTGGACTCTCTAATGCTCTTGAATATTTATTGAAAGGGTACTTTAGAGCTCCAGCTCACCCAAAGGGACTAGTGTGATTTTTTTTTTCCTTTTCTAATGCAAGTTGGAGAAAAATAATAACTGCAATACAAACCCTCCCTTATGGATTTCTTTCTGCATCGATTCTAGTTTGAGGCTTGGTGCTTTCCCACATAAATTAACGTGTAAACTCTTAAGAAATTTCGAGCCCCGATATGTTTTAATGTCTGTGCAAAGTGTAGTGAAATCGTCTTCTGGGTGTGTGGGCATGATAAAGATGAATGCTGCGTTCAAGGCAGAATATGTATTCTATGCATATGAATTAAACAACAGCTTTCCAGGAGCGATGTGAGCACACACATGGCTCAACCTGGAGCAAAATCCTGAGCGCACAAGAGAGAGAGGAAGAGAGAGAAACAATAAGAGGGTAAGAGCCATATAATAGGTGTTTGAAGCTGCCGTTAAATATACCTGAGCTACTGCAAAAGTAATATCAGCTCAAGAGTGGAGGGAGGGTTTGACAAAACTTGTAATTAATTTTAATACTTTTCATTTCTTGAAGAAGTAATAGATTTACTACTGCTCTGATGATGTGAGATAAAGAAATTTAATCAAACTCCAGCCCACGCTTCTATTCTTAGCATAGCTGAGAACAGATGCAGAGTGAAGCAAGTGTAACATATAGACGCTCCGACGATTATAGTTTCGTATAGTTCTTAAAAACAATGGAAGCAACTAAAATGTTTATGATTTTGCATCTAACACCCTTCATGATGTGTTTTTATGTTACCGGTTGTTCTGTTTCATTGTGTACCTGTGTGTGATAACTGTTGGTGCTCTGCTGTTGACTCAGTACAGCTGATCTGACATGAAGTCATCTGTAATCATCTGCTCAGGCAGGTGTGAATTAGCTACAGCAGGCTCTATTGACAGTCGGTGCAGCAGGTTTTTGTGCTGTCTGTTCCTCAACAACAGACACCGATTATTAGTGAGGGTAAAAGAAAACAAGGATTTATTTTTCCTGTCAGCTCTGTGTAATAAACTATAGCACTTGGTTAGGCCTCAGGTTAGTTATTCAGACCAAAATTGTTTTTAAACTAGGCTGAAAAAATGTCTATTTTTTGCAGTTAAATAGATGTTATTAATTGGTGTGTATATGGTTTTCTCGGGCTTCCACAGTCAGACCCATAGACTGTTAAAAAAGATTGACGTCATCTCGCACGGCTCAAACTGAGGTCACCACAAAAACTGCCCCCTCTGGTGGCTGGCTGCAGTACAAGACAAAAACTCCACCTCTCTTTTCGTTCCAGATGGGCTGTGGTCAAACTTTAAAAAATTATTACACCTCGTTGAAATGTTTCTCACATCCGTATGCTGTGGGGATATTTAGATATTACTGGGCTGCATTGTGTTCAGGTCCCTTTTTTCGGAAATGTTTCTTATTTATTAGGTATAAGAGGTTAAAATCAGGGTTTTACGTCTCTTCTAACGATGACTGACAGCTGCCGTTCATGTGTAGTTTTTTCAGGAATAATAAAATACATCAGGAAGGACAGCTAAGGAGAGATTAGATGGTGTAAATAAAAAAATACATTATTTTTGTCAGCCGTTTCGACTCAGATTTTCCTAGAGTTCCTTGTTGGTCTCTAAAGCGCAGACTCTGGCTGCATAATGGCGGCTCCTGTGATGGAGGTTTTTTGGCTTCAAAACTGTTCAGTGGTAAAAGGCGGGGCCACGCTGTCCATTCTATATACAGTCTATGGTCAGACCCAATTGGACACTTACGAAACTGCAGTTTTTTAATTTTCAAGATTATTGCTGCTTAATTGTCCTGTTAGTTCTCCTTTTCCTGGGAACGCTGTGGAAGTATTTTTATAGGTGTGACTCTTCTATCTTGCTGCAATTAGTCTTTAGTTTTGTTAGGACTGAACTTTAGTTCTGGAAAGCGGGCTCCTTCTGTTGCCCTCTACATGCACACCGCCCCTGGTGTTTTCTGACAGCCGGCTTTTTTCTCTCCCCTTTGAGAACTTCCTCATATTGACTCAGAACTGAGAAAGGACAGAGGAAGAGGGAGGACCCCTCTCTTCTGAGAGCTCTCCTGATCTCTTTTGATCTTCAAGGCAGAGAGAACAATGTCTTGTCTCCATGACATACAAAGGAAAGGGTCTGTGATCCGTCGGTCTTCCCACATAACCAGGGTTTCACTTTGTCTGTCACCCTATCAAAGCCCAATCACTTCTGTATCCAGAACTTTCCAATGTTTGCAGTAATGAGAGATTCTTATGGTCCATGGCTTTTTGAATCCTGATATCAATCGGTAAAACCTTCTACATTGTGAGTACAGATTAATTATAGAGGAACATGGACCTGGAAGTGTAGCTGTTATTGTTATGCTTTTTATTTTACCCAGCTAGTGGCACAATCTCTCCGTATTTCTACGTCAGGTCCATGATCTGTGATTTGCCTCCACATCACTCAGGGAAGTGAAACTGAGGGCGCTCCACTGTAGTCCATAATAAGTCATAGTGATGATAAGACAGACATTAATTTGTTTAGCTTGTGCTTATTATTGTTATTATTATTATTATTATTATTATTATTATTATTATTATTATTATTTTGTTTATCTGTTTTTTTGCCCCGTATCAAAGACTCCAGTCCGCAGTCGAGTTCTTTTTTTCAGCTGATAACCAAAAGAACTGCAAAGAAGTCAACATGCTCATGATTAAAGTTTTATTTCACTGTGTCACGGACTTGTTCTCCGCACTGCGCCTCATGCAGCTCTCCCTTTGAGCGTTTGCATCTCCATGTTTTTTTTTCCTCCTCGTCTTTTTGCGGCGGATAAGTCAAGTGAAAGAAAACGACAGAGGGGGGGAAAAGAGTGATGACAGATATTCTATCTTACAGGCGTTTGTGTTGGACGAGTCAGCCGCTATTTTCAACCTCCCACAATTCACTGAGCGGAGGCAGAGTGAGAGAGTCCCTGATATCCCTCATATGGCTTGATGTTTTAAGTCATGGAGTATAACTGGAAAGACCACTTTTAATATGAATACAGTGAATTTGATGTGTTGTGTTGAAAGGGTTTAGTTACTCACTGTAGACCTTAGTTAATAGTTGAGCTCTAAATTGAAACCTAAATTACACTTCAGCTATAAAACAAAGTTGGAGCTCAGCTTTAGGTCCCAACAGATAATACAAGGAGCATCAGAATGATGCAGAATTTTTTGTGTAGTCTTTTTGTGACTTCACTGTTTTAATATTCCTGGATAGTTAGACTCAGGTAAATCTGGTCCTCAAACGGCTCAGTCTTCAGTCACAGCAGACCCACCAAAAGCATTGGAGATACACAGATTTTTAATTAGAAACTGTTTTTGAAATTACTTGGTGTTTTCTTTCAGGGAAAAGGTCTGGCTGTATTGTTTGGCCTCTTCAAAAACTCAGGAATGCGGAACATAAACGGGTCATTTGAGACTTGGTTTGTAAAATTGCCAGACACTCGAGCTGTTGTTCATGCATTTCTAAAACGGAGAGGTGTGGTGGTAGGGGGTGGTGGAGATGGGCCTCAGAAAATGTGGGTTCACTTCAGGTCATTTCCATTCATTATTCCAACCACCTACTTTAAACTGTGTCTATTCCCCAGTTTTGGCCGTGCAGAGTGTGATATGTTTTGGAGAACAATGGAGACAAATACAAACTCTGCCCATCCTCTGCAATCAAATATTAACTCTGTTAAGTTCCATCAATAAACTACGAGTTTATTTTAAAGCTGGAGGAAGAGTATCTGAAGGCTATCATGAGACAAACTTGAGAACTTATGTTTGCCAAGGGAAAACATACAGTATGTCACCACCCACACGGGTGAACCTTAGCAGCACTGAGTATCGATAAGTCCAACAACACACACATGGAGATCAATTTGTCAAGAGGATTAAGTTTTTAGATTTCCAGTGCAATCCACGACATGGCTTCAATGCACTAATGCACTGAAGCCATGTGTAGGTGGAGTGTAAGAGAAGACAGCTGGAAAGAGCGCCAATGGATCTCTTGGTGGGAGACTTAATGCAGTGAAATGTCTGTGAGGCTCAGCTGAACGTATCCCCGTGGATTTAGTCTGTGAGCGTGCAGGCTCTCTCTCAGCAGAGCATCAGTCTCAAAGAAGTAACTGGCTAACAGATCTTTTTAAAATCACTTTCAAGTGGCCTTAATTAGAGCGAGGTCAAAGGTCACCCCACAATGAAATGAAATTGATGAAACTTTCAAAGATTTTTTTGCACAGCCACCCAAACAGATTGATTTTCCGCAATCTCTTACATCACTGTGCAATACCTCTGTGTTCCCTTGCAAGATGTTGTGTTTTTGTGCAATAGATTTGCCGTCACCTCTGGTCTATACAGAAAGGCTTCAGGATTATGCATTATTAAGTCGACAGCAGCTGAACTACTGTGACTGCAACAGATCTGTCATATCTGGTAGGAGCCCCGCAGGTTAAGGTCTCATGTAGCTTTACAATCCTTTCTTTGCTGAGCTTAACAGAAGCAGCGCAAAGCAATGACTGCACTGCTAAAACTGTGATGAATAATAATACTATTCAAAGAGTGTGAACTTTGAAAATAACACTTTCATTAATGGAGCCACAAAAGCAGGGCTGTTTCTCTAGAGTCTCATCTCCTGCCGTAGGACCTCATTGTCCTCATCATTACCACAGTGTTATAGCAACATTTAGAGAAGAAGGAAAGTGCCTCCCGTCTTGTGCAATCTTTTTCTCAGAAAGTAATCAGTAAAAAAAAAAAAAAAAAGTGCTACGTGGGGAATGACAAGATGCTTGCTGCCACACATTACATTCAAAATTAATGCCATGCAGGGCAACGTGTCCATTTGAAACAATCCACCTCAGCTGCTCCTTGTGCCTTCCTTCAGTCAGCTAGCGTACGCTAACGTTTCCACGTTTTCAGATTTGTTATTTAAGTTTGCATTCAAAAGCTGCAGGGTCAATCCAGGACAGAAACGGTTTCTTTAATGAAAACCGCATACACTGAATGGTGTAAATAACTCTCGGGAGAGCAGTTCCAGATGAAATGCACCAAGAGTAAGGGCAAAGTAAGAGTTCCTAAGTGGTAGGGATAAAGAAAATGTGATTGATGCTGTTTTAAATCTTTGCTTTCTCTTTCTGCAAATGAATGCATTTGCTTTGCTAAAAAGCTGAAAACGTGTGAGTCATAAAAGCAGGAAAAGCTGAAAGGAGTGTGAGTAAAAAGAAATGCAACCGCTCTCTCTCTCTCTCTCTCTCTCTCTCTCTCTCTCTCTCTCTCTCTCTCTCTCTCTCTCTCTCTCTCTCTCTCTCTCTCTCAGTTTTTCTTCTTCCTCACCTCTGTCACCAGCCCTCTGTCTCTGAATGATGAAGTTCTGAAAATATTTGACTCAGGTTCTGGCTTTTCCACTTTTATTGCTAACCTTTGAAATGGAATAATTTCAATATGGACACTTTGTCGTTTTATGACAATAGTTCTAAATAATGGCTCCAGTTAAGCAGTGAACTGAAACCAGTTCTTCCTCTCTCAAACCAAGACTTGACAACCATATAAACCCCAATGGCATAGTTTCCTTTACTGTAATTTTTGATGATGATATAAAAACTAGTTTCTCCATCTGAAAGTTCATTTTTTGTACTATTTGCACATTGTACTGATTCACGTTTTCTTCAACATGCAGTGAAGAGTTCGGGAAGACATCGGGAAGCTAAGAAATAGCAGTTAGAAATAACCTAAATTGGGGCTGATAATCTCATTTTAAATTGTGGATTAAGATCAGGCATACAGCTAGATAATAAGACTTTTTCAAGATCACTTAGAAGGTTCTAACAGTCCCTTTTAAAAAAAAACCAAAAAGTTTTAGCTATGAGTTGTGTTTTCCAGTAAAAATAAAGTCTCATACTTTCTCACTTGCTTCCTCTTTCTTCTAAATATTTGGGGGCAGCAGTGATATATAGGCACAAAAAAAGCACCCTGCATTCCAGACAATGGCAAAAGAGTTGGTAGGTGTATCTCTAAGTTAAAGACACGATTGATAGTCATAGAAAACTAGCATGAATTTGAATGTAGCATCTCCTCCGGACTCGTTTAGCCCCCACCCTCCCACAAGTGGAGCTCATCAAAAACGACGCCCCCACTGACATGCACGTGTGCCACTGATTCGCAATCATATGATCGTAACTGATTCAAAACCACAGACTCAAACTGGTCCTCTGTGCATAGTTTTTGTTTGCACTACATTACCAGTAATCGGGGTATAGGTAGTTTTTCTGCTGTTCTCCAGCGTACTTGGATCCCTCTTGGTTGTGCATGTTGAATCAGGGCAGAACAGCAGGACAGGATTTGATTGGTTTAACAAACTGGATGCCAAACGCTAGGATTGGTTGGTGTTTTCCAAGGTTTACTCCTGCTGTAGACAGCAGCTATTTTTCGCTCTATTTTAAGAACACAACATGCACTGATTGCCATCGGGACATAAAGATCATTGTAACTAGAGTAACAAAAAGTGTATCTAAATCTGATAACCAACACTGCCTTTAACTTACCCTTCCAAGAAACTTAAACCTTAAACGGTAGTGATAATGGCAACAGTGTTTAAAGTTCAGAGCTTTGCTCCATTTGGGTGTGTCAATTGAAGGCTCAGAGAAGGGAAGTAGAATGAGGACAAAATGTTGACATAAGCATTCCTGCAAAAGCTCTGTGATCCTTGTTTAACATCCACTTCAATGAAAATGTCACGTTTAATGATTATTGTTTAAGCACGCTGATGCTTTAACTAGAGCGTAAAATGAAATGTTCAATTTGGTGTTTGTGTGCTGCACGATGGCAGGTTAGAATTAGTTGCTGCTGAAGTGTTACCAATTCTGGAGGGACTTTTTTCTGCCCATACAGTATTTGTAAATGAATCAAATTGTTCTAAAATCAATATTAAATGTAAATACATTTGTGACTTTTGAAGGCGGAATCCTTCAAAAGCATAAAAGTTGTCCCTTAAATACTCAATCATTTTTAGATTAAACCATAAATAACTAAAAATTAGTGATAAGAGAAGCTGCCATACATAAACTACTATATTTTAGACCAGTTATTGACAATCAGTGATGTTGGATCTGCTTTTTAATATGACACGTCAACACAGTCCCTGTGGTGTAAATAGCTCATAAGACCTTGAACACTGAGCTGGTTTATTTTTACTTATGTTGACTTATCTCAGTTATGGGACTGTCATATTTTAGTGTCCTGACCCATCTTCTTCACCAGGGCATCATAGATAAGCCAGCATCTCTGCCTCCAGCAGCACCTTTCTTTAATTACAGAAAGAGGGGAGAGATCCAGGAGAGCGTGCAGTTGGATGCTTTATGGTAAATCTTAACGGCCCCGGCGATGTGTGCCATGCAGGACATCAGGGTTGTAAAACTGAATCACCCACGGTTGCAGCCCAGAATGATTCAACTTTACTGTCCTTCACAAAACAGCACCTAATGAGATTAGGGATGTGCATGCTGAATCAATGGAAGCTCAAAAAACACAATTAAAGTTCAAATTAATGAGTAAGATTCTCGGTAGAGTTAAGCGAAGTAAAATCACCTGCTCCCTCGCTGCTCTGCTCTCCCATCTCCACTCCACAGCACAATTCATCCTGAGTTCAAAGATGAATAGAAAATGTGGAAGGAAACAAGGAAACTCAGTGCGAGCTATGATTAACCATGAAGAGGCAAACTTTCTCCTTCAAAGCTCTGTTCAGCCGGTTTCTGTGTCATCTCAAAGAGCTGGAAGTTGAGAAAAAGGTTTGATTGTGAATCTGGAAGAGTGGAGTTGTTGTTCTCTGTGTGGCTCAGGTTACGATTAATGAAGGGAACTTTTCAGACACATGAAACAAGGATGGGACCATTTGTTGTGGATTAAAGGACTGAGCATGTATAGCTTGATCAAAGCGGACCGACTGCACAGACACACACAAACACACATGCAGATATAATAGTATTTCCATTAAAGTAAACCTTGTTCCTGAGGAAGACTGCATGATTAAAGAACTGGCTTGGCTTCTTAATCCTTGAGTCCTGCCTGTGAGGCTCACAAAACCCTTTGCACTCAATCAAACTGCTTCCGTTGCTGCCATATCTGCACTCAGTCAGTTCGAGTGCATGTGAGAATGCACGCTTACAGCCACTTAAAGTAAATCATGCCTTATATGCGGCTCTGTGGTATGTTGTTCCTTTGCAGGTCCCTACACTAATGCAGGCTCCTCAGGCGGAGAGATTTCTGTAGGTTAATACACCCTCCAAATACAAAATTCTCCATTGAACACTTATTATTCAGGCCGGCTTTAATTTTAAAGTTGGTCCCCGTAGTTTTCTTCAGGGATTCAAACTTTGCAGCAAGGAAAAGTTCTGCTGAAGTCACTGGGGGTCTGTCGGGTGAAGTCCTATAGTTGCAGTTTCTTTCACATTTGATGAACAGTGTAAGGCTGAACTTTTACTTTTAACCACTACTTTATCTTTTTTAATACAAAGTAGCTCATGTATAACAGCATGCTGTTGCACACTTTGCCAAGAACAGTTATTTATGACCTCTTTACTATTCTCTGCAGCTGCAGAAAGTAGATTAGTGATGTCTTGGCAACCAGAGCTTGTATAAGCAAGGTCTGACTTTTTAATTACATTCTCAGAGTAATCTGCTTCAAATTATTACTACTTTTTTTAATCCAAATATCAGCTTTGAAGTGCTTATTTTGTGAAATACTGTATTATTTTATGATAGAAAAACCAGTTACACATGAAGACAAGGGGCATGAACAAAATGTCTAATCTGTGTCAAAGTGCGCAGTTGTTTCGAGATAATTTCATGACTCATTGACATCGAATGATCTCCAGCTAATAGAAGGATATTTGCATTTGGTTGCTTTTCTGTTTCTTACTGGTCTTGTATGTGTTCAACTGATGTCACCACGAACAGTAAAATACAGAAGACGAGAACAGCCATGGACTTTTCTTTTTTTTTGTCTTGATTTCAACCTACAGGAGCTGCCATGATGGGCTTCCAGCCACTGGGTGTAGCTGTAGCCTACCGGTAAGTTACACTTAAGTTTGTTTACTTTGGGGACTACCCGTTAGCAGGCTGGCCCAAAGCACTATGAAATAAAGTAATAAACATTTAATTACATCTCACATTATGTTGCAAAGTTGAGGTTTGCCTACATTTATGTTACCTTAGCTTAGCTGAAACAGCTGGATAGCCAGGAGTTTGCCAGTCTCTCATCTGATCTTTGTTATATTGTGATAATGGAAAAAAATAATTCATTATTACAAGAAAACGATGTTTGTTATATTGAGATAACAGTGCATAAAAAAGATAAGTCCCTGGCTGTTCTTGTCTTCCATAGTAAACAATATCGCCTTCCAACCTGTTTTTTCCAAAGTGATGACTGGCCTGCTGTCAGTTGCAGGCGGTGTAGTTAACCTCTTTTATTCAGATTTATTATGACTCTGAAGAATTTTGTAATGCTGTTGCTGGCTGACATCAGTCTGATTGGCTGATTAAAGCCAATACTCAGAGTACCCGGGTGATTATTTTGTTCAATTTGTACCCATTACTTTTGATTTGTCACTTGAGATGGCTTGGAAGTGGTGTCGTTATCTTCCATGAACCTGGCAGCAGAAGGATGCTGTATGGACTCAACTATTGTGTACAGATAGTACAGATTTGAGGAGGATTGCCAAAAGTGGAAATTCAAGTACCTCAGAGTCTTTTTCACGAGAGAGTAAAACGGATACAGGCTTGAAAAAGAGCCCACTGTTTCTCTCTTCAGTCCCATGTGACTAATATATTTGCTAACAGCTTGCAGTCTTTTGTCCCTGAATGAGAAGCGTTGGATGTGTGCTTTTAGTTGATGATCCAACATTGTCACCCTTGTTATAATGACACAGGGCTCAAATGAGTTAAATGTATTAAATTAATGGAATTAATTGTTGGAAGGTTGAATATACTGTATGTTGTGTTGGAGCTGTAGCACAGCCACCTTCTAGTATTAAGGGCTTTAGCTCCTGCTGATGAGGACTACTGCTGGGTGTAAATGAGCACAGATGACAATTAGCATCTTGTAGCATGTCACTGTTCAGTGTATTTTAATAAATTTCTATGAAGGCTGAAACCAGAACAATGTTTTAACAGCACGGGGATGTGGACGGTAACTTGAAAAGAGGACCTAAAGCTGGGGCTGCTAGCTCTGCTAACATTAGCCACACTTAGCACTTCAAATTAAAGCAAAACCTGATGAATATTCTGGTGGATCAGGTGTATTTCCCATTATTAAGCATAATTATGGCCTTTGATGCATATGAGTGTAAGAGGCCTTCCATTGGGGGGGGGGGGGTGGGGGTGGGGGGGTTAGATCTGATTATTTAACCATGTTGAGATTGCTGCAAACTGCTGACTGAGACCCACACAGCAGGAGCTCAGATGAAAACACAGCCTCCATCATGGCTAAAATCTGTTGTACTGGACTGTTTTGCAGATAAAGCTCCAATCTGTGAGAATGTGACTTACACACCGCATGCACCAACTCAGTGATTCATCATTTTCAATCCTCTGTTTCTCTCTGGAGTTGATCTTGAGCAAAGAAGACACATTAAGGGCTGCAGACTGACAAGAAGGCCTTTGCTGGAGATGATCCCCACTGACACAGACATTGATGCAATTTTAACATGGGGCCACACAGGAATTTGATGCAGTCTGTCAAGCATACAGTCTTAACTGTTATTACAGCATCACACACTAGCCCTTGACCTGCATTAGCTGGCACAACAGCGTACTCAGTGGTGCTCATGGAGCTAATGTTTGCCTCTCCAGTGCTGGAGGCAATGGTAACAATGCTGGCAGCAAACACTCAAAGTAATTGATTTTTTTTATGGAGAAAAAAGTCAGGACAACTTTTGTTTTCCTTTCTGCTATACTTTGTAATATCTTTGCACTCCTCTTTATTCTCTTTTTAACGGTTACTGCAAAATAGATTTCTTAAATGGGAAAGCATAACAAGATCCTTGAGCGAGCAGAAGAGGGAGAATAATATTTCTGCTTTTATTGGGACTAAATGTGTTTTTGTTGCAGCAAGTTCAAAAGGATGAAAAATATTTTTATTTCCATTTAGAGCCCTTTTTTTTTTTTGGTCTGAAATTTGAAGAATGTTATTGAATGCCGAGATGTGCTGGGTACATTTTTACGAGTGGATGCTGCCTCTACTGTCACTTTATGATTCAATATGTCTGATCATAGAAATGTGATTATTTGTGAGCATCTGTTATATCACACATGCTTTCTGGTCAAGGGGAAAAGTAGCAAACTGTAAAGTAAAAATCCATTCAGTCAAATCATTTCTGACAGAGTCTGAGAACAAGCTCCAAGACAGCAAGAGCGACTTGTTTCTAATTTCTTTCAGCTCTTGATACATGCACACTTTCTTTAAGTAACTGAAAACTTCCACATCTGAACATCCACACATTCCCTCTGCTCTAAACTGCACTGCTGACACTGTTTGATACTCTGTATTGTTGTGTACTATACTGTGCTTTAAATGCCAGGTTCTGCTGTGTATGAACTCATCGGGCTTCTCTTCAGCGCGGCACTTTATTGATAGAAAGGTCATCCAGAATAAAAACGGATCACCATGGTTACGCAGGGAGAGGAAAGTGGATCATCCTTTCCTATTCTGTCTTCCGTTTGGAGCTCTGTTCCTGCAAAGAATGGCTGCACCCTCCCTCGCTTTGTGAATGAAAGGAGTGAAATGGCAGCACAGTGGGCTGCCGTCTAAAGAGGTGCCCTCTGGATAGCAAAGAACGTCTGATTCAGAATTTATTTTCAGAAAGTAATAAAAGATAGCAATATTAGATGTGTAAATTGAGACTATTTAATGAGTAATATCAGGCTTTACATTTTGAGTTTGAACATTTCTCAGCATAGAGCTGAATGGAGAAAGTGGAGCTGTGTGCGACTAACAAGATTAAAGCCAATTGGAGCTTGTCGAGCAACAGCCACCGTGACACCTCATTTCTCTCCTCAAACATAAATACTTTCAAAATTCCTTTTAAATTTCTCCCCCGTTTTACGTCTCAGCCCTTTGCACTGCCACCTGTTCCTTTTACCCAATATTTTGCTTTCACTTTCAGTTCACCTTGTAAAACTTAATGCAAGCCACGGCTGTTGCAGTTCAATTTACCACTCTTTGAGTGTGTGTAAAGATGCTTTTTTCTTCCACAGAAGCCCAAGCCCTTGCTTGACTGGAAAGAATTTGATGAAATGGTTTCGAAGGTATGGTCTAATGCAGCCCTCAAGATTGAATTGTCAGTATTCACATACTGTCACCTCATTCTTTTATTATCGAGACTTTTAGTTTCAGCCACCCACATGGTACCATTGAAGCTGATATTTTCAGTTTATTTATTGTGCATTTTCATTTGTAAGGCGTTTTGTTCTGTGTGGAAAAAGCTGATTTGTCAAACCTTTCTTTTTGTTTCCATCAAGCAGGGGCTGAAAGAAAACTCTAAAATAAAATGACACCTTTTCTTTTTACCTTTCCTGTAAGCCGCACTGACCTCAGGGTACACACACTGAGTCTGAAGATATTGTCTAGAAACAGCACAGCGGCTTTCTCCTTTGTTGCACAAAACAGCTGCGTTTAAATGAGAGAATAAAATTCAAAGTCATAAATGGTAAAGATTGATATTTTATTTCTCATCACAAATAAAAAGAACCATGCTTACTCATCACAAAAAGAAAAAAAGAGAAGCGTTCAGTCCTTGTATCTTTACCGACATCGCTGTCGGTGTGTTTTTTCAGAATGTGAATAATAGCACTCTATGAAGATTGAAATTCTTTAAAAAATCCAAGCCTTTGCCCACAAACCGAAGCCCCCAATCCCACAACCTCCCACTGTCTGTTCCCACCTCTACGTGTCTTATTAACCCCTCCCCAACCAATGATCACAGCATTATTTGAGTGAGTCCCTCTGAAGCTCTCAGTCCCCAGAAGTCTTAATAACCTGGAACAGTGTGACATTGTAGAGCACCTGGTGTCCGTTGTTCCATGTGTACAGGACCCTCTCTCTGGGGTTGTAGTCCATCATGGAGATGTGGGAGTACTGATTGTGGAATGGGATGTCTGTGTATTCATAGCTTGATGTGTTGGTGTAGTAGGCAAAGTAGATTTTGGCACCGGCCAGGTGGGAATTGGTGACGTAAAGGGTGCCACAGATCATGAATGACTCTCCAGCACTGCGTTTGGGAAAGCCTGTGTCCCAAGTCTGCAACACCTCCAGACTCATAGGCTCCAGACGACTGATGACAATGTTCCCAGCATTGGGGATGGTGGTGTAAACGGCCCACAGGCCATTCTCATCTGCCATGAGGTCGATGTCGGAGGAGCCGCCCCAGGAGTAGGGAAAGGTGTTGTTGTAGCCGGCCCCACTCAGGCTGCGCTGTACCAACACACTTCGAGAGCGGAAGTGGTACTTGATGATGATGTTACTCTGGTACTTGTTGTAGTACAGTGAGCCGTTGTAGACCACGTGACCAGTGCCTGCCCAGGGATGAGGCAGCAAGTGCTGCACAAAGTTCTGGCCTTTCATGAAATCATTCATTGTGCGGTACTCCAGGACACGGCGTCCTTTGAAGTAACCATCCATAGACCAAACCTGTGTGGAGAGGAAAAATGAGCCCACTTAGAAAGACAAGACTACTTACGACAAGACAAATTTGACTCCCTATTACTGGAATTAATTTACAATTCTATAAATTTGAATATAGCACAAACAATGGATCTACTGTATTTGATATTACTTGTCTATGTCTTGCAAATTCAGGACAATAATCACCAAGGGGTTAATAAATATATGATAAAAAAACTGTAGTTTATGGAGAACATCACTGTTACTTGACACATTACTCTTAGAGCATTGTTTTATTTTCAGCCTGCAGTGATGCCTTTAGTAAAGTAAGGAAAATATGTGTATGTGTTGAAACACAGCTTGTTTAAGTGTGAGCGCATGCCCTCCTGCATTTCTGCATACTTGACTGCGTGTGCAGGACTATTGATCTTCCCCGCGTGTGGGAATGGAGACGTTGCCTGTACCTCGCAGTCAGCCACTGCTCTGCTCTCTGCCCTCTCCAGTCCACATTTACAGAAAATCAATCCATTTAGCAGCTCTCTTTTTCCTCAAGCACTCTCAGCGGATCTCTCCACTGACATTGCCCCTCTCCGGCTGCTTCCCCATCTCCATCCTTCAGGGCTCCCATCGAGGCACAGTTCAGCTTTTAATTAATTCTATTGAATTGCAGTTGGCATAGATATTTATTTTGTCTTTAACATTTCAAGAAGAGCTTTGCTAAGATGTAGCGCTCAGTTGCCTCATTCACCACCAATCTTTTACCTCTTCCTCTCTCTTCTGCCTCTTGCCTCCACTCCCAGTATAGACCAGCCCAGTGGAGGTAGAGGAAGGGTATGAGGGGAGTTTGGGATGGAGCGGTATTGCAGCTGAATTATCAAGAAGGGAAGATTATGAAGCATTAGGCATTGTTTTTCCTATGCTGGCTAAATGACTCCCCAGAGTGAAGCAACGAACAGGAGCTGAGCCAGGCCAAATCCTCTCTACCGTGTTTTCTTTTTTTCTGTTTGGCTCCTCAGCGACAACGATGTTTCCCAAATATCATTATCATGATTGGTGCGGGGGTTTATATGATAGCCTTGATGTATCCAGCTATTAATACCAGCAGTGATTGATTTTAAGGGTCCACTGTTATAACAGCAAGTCGGATGATTAAAGACAAAGATCAGGGCATTCAATCACATAAATTGACCTTTTCTGTAGGCAAAATATATTAGACCTGTGGGGGATAAAAAAGGGCCATCATTTGCTTTCCTGTTGAAGTTCATCAGTTTGCATTCCCCAACAGATTGTAGACGACGATAGATCACTCCAAATCGTCCATCTCAGTCACTCCTCCACTGCTCCTTTTGTTTATTTTTCTTGGTGTCTTTCCCTTGCTTCTTACTGTGTATCTGTCCGTATAAAACCATGTGCTATTTTCTAATCAATTGAAGCCATTAACTGTATTGTCAGGTCTAGAACATCTCGACACACTTTTAGTAATTACCCAAGTGATTTAGAAAACTTTGTCCCAAACAACTCATTTATTCCTTCATGATGATGAAGTGATTAATCAGCTCAAGTTGTAGTGACAGAGGAAGACAAGGAAGGGGACGCTATCCATCAGTGACTCAGTTTTGCATCCCTTTTGCATCTCTCTCCCTCTTGCTGGAAAACAGTCCATCAGTCACTGAAGTATCTCGACAGCATTGCTGCTTGGAATATTTTCTCTCATTTAGCACCTAACTAAGTTTGGATGAATATTGACAATAACATATTGTTCTTATCCCCTGGATTTGTTGAAGGACAAATCTTAAACTTGAAACAGAGGGGACTTACTCTGTTGTCTGAGCTGGGGATCATAGTATCGGTCATCCAGGAGCCAAACCTCGATCCTGATGCACGCACTGTGATTGGATTACTGACACCAGTCAGCTTCCCGCATCCTGTAGGTCAAAGAGGAAAAAGTTAGACTTCATGAAAAAAGTACACAGTAATGTTGGCATGTTCTAATTGTGTAGCTAAGAAATCAAAAAAGAAACGCACAGAAACAGATTTTTATCTTCAGAAAACAGCTCATGCTGATCCAGGGTGTTCCACAAGGCAATGTTTTAGGCCCTCTGTCCAACTAAGAGCTTCTATCATTATTTCTTTTTGATTGTATTCTATTTTATCACTTTAGAACACCATAGCTCATAGCATTCACTTATTTTTTAAATAATAAATCATAGAGTTAGATTCGTAGAGTATATAAGAGGGTATTCATTTGGTTTCCAAATCATGACTTTGGTAAGAAATTCTTTGCAGCTATAATTGGTGGTCAACCAATGGCAGTTTTTCAAAGGCAGATGCTGATAATCAGGGAACGGGTTTTCTATTGGCTGCGACATAATGCCAATAACGTGGTCGTTTTATTGCATTTTTAGAAGAAAAAATATCAAAAATATTTTTAAAAATTGCTCACGCAGACTGTGATCTGATATGTATGGATATTTTAGCCGGTTACATGTTTTCTGACAGATTTTTAACCATCTCATGGAATAGAAAAATTCACTGGGTCATGCTTCGAGTTTCAATATTAGTTGTGAATTCTTTTATTGGCCTCATGAGCACAGGCCTCATTAATCGGCCCGACCATTAAATTACTCATCACTAATGTTTATATTGACTTTTTTCAGTTTGGAAATGCAAAATGATGAATTTCAAACATGATTAAACAAAAATTAGTAAGAATTGTCATTTGAAATTCAGTGATTAAATACGATTAAGAAAAGAAAAATAGTTTATATTTCAGGATGTGTTGATTGAAAATGGATGCCACAGTATAAAGAATGATTTTCAAGCTCATATTTTTCTTGTTGAAATGAGCATTCTTTTGAATGATCACTTGGGATAATTTGGTCCCTGGTTTTTCTTTCAAAAGTATGAGATCATTTGCGCGCATATCATTAATAACCTGTAGGCTTAAAGTAGCCTCAGACTCTATCAGTATGAAGTTATCATCTCACTTGAAATCATCAGCTGAAGCAAACATATTCTTTATGAATATAATCAAATGTTCATTTTTGCTTTTTTAGCCATTTTCCTAATTTATGTAAATAATTTGAGCACTGATAACGGGAAATGTTTTTTTACACCAACTTGTGAGTCTTTATTTCATACCTAGTTTCTGCATGCAGGAGTGGAGCCTGGTTTCCAGAAGCAGGACTCTTTGACGCAGCTCCTCGTAGTCATAGGCCCCCATCTCTTCTTGGATGGCCATCAGAACCAAGGACAGATTCCTCACCTCCTCCCGAAGTCGAAGGATCATCTTGGCATCAGCCTTGTATTGTTCCAGCACTGGCAGCAGGGGGAGCAACTCTGTCACCTTGTTTTTTAATTCCTAGGATAGTTGCAGAGAAAGACATAGAATGAGTTGGGGGGGAATCAATCCCCGGGGGGGAATCAAACTGATTCTGTGCAGAGCAGTGTTTGAGGGCAGAGGAGCCAGCCAGTCAATCTTTAGTTGTTACTTCTGGTTTGTGGATAATCTCTCAATCAGGGGCTCGTGTGGAGCTGGGTGCTGGTTCTTGGTGTTTGACATGTTAGAGCCCAGATTTGAAGTGACATCAAAAGTACTGTGCAAAATGTAATTTACTTTGATGTCTTCCTTAAATTATTCCTATTCACTCTGAAAAACAGTGGTTTATTTTCAGATATTATTATTCTTTTCTTTCTTCAGAAGGTTTCTTTTCTTGAACAAGGAAAAGTTTCAGCTGCAGTATTTCTTTCTATATTGATCTAACTGCTGCCCATTTGTTTCAATTGTGTTGGCTCCTTGCGTGATCCAAAAGTAGCTATTTATTTTCATTTACTGTCCTCTAAAAGGATTGGAAAGCCTCCGTATTTGTACATTATTTTCAATTTGATCAAATGCAAGCCTGTTTAGCGTCTGTGCTGGCGTGAATTGTTATATTCTACCCACAGTAAAGTACATTGTACCGCTGAGCTGGGCGTAAACTTGTTCTGTGAGATGTTTCTTTTTGTTTACAAGTGGAAAAGAACAATGTGTCCTTAGATTGGTGCACAGGGAGCAGCAGGAGAGCCAGGCTGCCTGCTTGGAAGGTAGAAAAGAGAAAAAGGTGTATCAATAAAGTGTAGCCACCACAGGAGGGGCTGTTTCCTTCGTGTTAAGGTTTATCGTAAATCTGGTGATGGAGCAGCTCTCAGCCTCGTGGCGCCACATCATAAATCTCATTTTCCCCTTTTCAAGCTGCGAAAATTCGGTCTCGTTAATCTCCCACGCTTTGCCATTGGCAACTTTGAGCTGCAAACATTCATCAGGAAACCTGCTCTGGTCATTCCTGATTTTCTAAATACGTCTCTCCCCATCTTTATTGGATTGCAGATCTGCATTTTGAAAAGTCCTGAGATTTAATGTTCACTTTTCTGCAAAGTTACGTTCAAATGTTCTTCTGATGTTCCGGCTTATTTTCAAAAACATCCTCATCACCTCACGTGGAGTTGTTTTCACAACATGAACTGAAAGCAAAACAGCTCTTTGTGCTTGTCCCACTACAAGACAACAGCCCAGCTGTGAAGCACTCTCACTATTTATCAATGTGTCTTTTAATCAAGCTATTTTATGGCCCGTCTAATATCTGTGTGAGTATGAGAGATGTGGAGAAAGCAGGGGCCAGACAGCTTGCTGACAGGAAGACAAAAAGGCCCACAGATAATGGCAGCTGAGCCTCAGCTTGTAGAGAGATAGGGAAGAGATAAATGTGAATATATGTGCCTGATATCTAAGAGCAGTCACAAGAATGTTAAGTATATCTTTGGGTGAGGAAGGAGGGAGGAAATGATGTAGAAAGAGCACAGAATTTGAAAAAAAAAAATCTCTTCTGGCTCTTCGAGGTCCAGAAGTTTAAATATTCAGGAGCGTGTGTTAGCAGAAATATTCCCTGCACATGAGTAAGATAGTCTTAGAATTCCATTTGTGTACTTCAGCTGAAGCAGTTTATCAAAAGTCACACAAAATTTTATTGTCTGTGAACAGCCAAAGAGATTGCAATGCACTCTGGCAAAGTTTGTGAGTGTACTGCGAGCAGAGCCACATCTAATGGTATCTACATTCACTCAACAATAATAAACACTCTCACCACTGTACCAGAAGTGACAGACAGCAAATTACCTGAAAGCCCTTTGGATTGAGACTGCGGGGATTTTCTGAGGCCACCTTCAGCTTTCCGTCCACCACTTTCATCAGGCTCTCTGTGTTTCTCACATACTGAAGATCTCTGTATGTACGCAGGTCCAGCACCTCCATCGATTGGCTGATGTTTTGTACCTGTCACACATGCACAGACGTATAAATATAAACACACGCACTAAACCCTGAAGACATGTATTAAAATATTTTGCTTTTAATATGATTTGTGTTTTCATCTCACGGGAACGGATATTCATCGCAGAGCCTGAAAAGCAAGCTCCTGTGATACACTGGCTTAGCTAAATTTCAGCCTTAGTATCATGTCAGTCAGTGTTGAAGTCATCTCACATTATTTGCGACTTAACTGTTAATTAAATGCTTTAAGCTCCCACCCAGCATGAAGAAAGACGGCTAGGTAGGACAAATAAAAAAAACTAGGATGTCCACTATACTGCTTAGGCAAAGCCTTTAAGAAAAAAAAAAAAGAAAAACTCATTATGTTTAATAAACGTGTTGTTAAAAAAGTGCGGCGCAAAGCATAAAGGCAACATTGTAATAGGGCGGCTATTTCTCAGTCAAAGGAAACTGAACACCAAATTGCTTCTTGCGACATATGAATGAGTATAAATGGGATCAGTACTGGTGGGCATTTAGTACAGCAGCCTCCTCCATCTCTGTGTAAATGGGTGAATGGGACATTTAGTGTGAAAGCCTTTTGAGTGGTCAGAAGTGGGGATGTGCTGAAGCGTCTATTCACATTTCCTTGTCATTAAAAGTAATTTAAAATTCAATTCACACACTACTCTATAGGCAAGAAAACAGTTAATTAAGTAACAACATGGCTCAGAACAGAATGACAGGGTCTGCTACTGATGATGGCGAATTGGTTTGCCCAGTGTGAGAAGTTGGCAAAACTAGCACAATCAACCTTTGGTTGTCCTTGAGTGCATGTGGGCCTGATCTGATTATGCGTTGCTGTTATCTACCAGTTAAAGAGACTTTATCTCCTCTGTCTATATCAAAAAACCATGCGATGAAATGACGTGTCATCTGTGCTTGTTTACATAGCTGTAGTACATTTTAACTGAGCTACAGCTCTGGTAAGTACATGGTATAATTAAGACAAAAAGCCATAAAAATTACATACCTAGAATTTTTTTCTTTTTGTGTCACATCTGACACCCCTTGCCAGAAGACCAAAAAGCACAATACAGGTAAACAACATTTGAAGTCCTTTTAAATGAAAAAAAAAAGAGGAGAAAGGGCAATAAAAAAACAAAACAAAGGTGTTGGGGGCTTTGAAAACAGCCCAAAATCATTAGGATGTTGCATAAAAACTGAATACATTACAAATTATATAAAAAAAAGTCAACAAAGTCAAGTTACTGCATTTACATCCTTTGAACAGAAGGGTAGTAGGCGATCAGTTTCACAAAGAAAGTGAACCCAAATTGTCTGAACATTCAAACAATAAAGCAAACAGAATAAATCTCATGAGAAGCAAACATGTCAAGTAGGTGTTTATTGAATCTCAGCTCTCGGAGGAGTCAGGTCTGCACTGTGTTTAATTTTTACTAGGTACTCAGCTTGCTCACTCTTTGACAGCCCACTCTGTAGCTGCATAACCAGCCTACTGTTTCATACACCCACTCATCTCCTGCACATCGCCCTGAACTGGCTAGAAATCTTTTGAACATTGACAAATGTTGCACGGCTGTTGGGGCATACAGGAGCCTCACGTGTGCATATGTCCGATCACCCACACAAATACACGCTCGCCCACACAGACACGAGCTGCTGAAATTCCACAAAGTTATTTATTCGTATCACTCCTAACAAAACAAAAACAGTCTGAACTCTCATCGGTCACAGTTTGGCTTTAAGTCTGTTTTGCACCAAATGCCTTGCTTGCCTACTCTTTGATAGCCCACTCAATTACTTTGTGTCCAAGCCTACTGTTTCGTACGCCCAGCTCTTCTCCCACATGCTTCATGAACTTGCCAGGAAATATTTGGTCAGAGAATGTTTTCTACACCAATTAAATAGAACTCGACAGAAGTACATATGGAGCAGTTGAAGGAAGGTGTTACAGTGAACTCCTCCATCAGACTGGAGTCGAAACAGATGCAGGTCCCCTCCCCTCCACCCCCCTACTTGGCTGTCATGTCAGTCTGGACTCGCTGAATTCTCTGAACCATGATAACTAATCTACGAAAAACAAGGTTTCATGCTGTCCTCTGGTCTTTTCAGATGCTCCCCACCCTCACACTTCCAAGAATCCAATCAGTCACAGGTATGTCTGCCTCATGTCCAATGTAATGACTCACTCTGTACCAAATACTCAAGTGTGTTTGTGTGTTTCAGCGCCCGGCTGTGCCCTCCTGTCTCATTTTATCCTTTCACTCCTCAGACACTCAGACAGAGAGGTCAGAAAGAGATGAGGTGTCCGAACTCTATGCTGACAGTTTTCTTACACCACTGTCCTTCAGGGTAGGCTCTGCTGTGAATATCTTTTTAGCTGTGTTTGTAGAAAACTGAATAGAGGCCTAAGCACAGTGCAACTTTAAATTCTACAAGCATAGGTCATTTTAGACATTATTAGTGTCACCTTGGCTTTCTCTGTCAGGAAGAACCCTTGTGTTCCTGGCTTGCTCCACTTCTCTTCATGCTCTTGGGTTCAAATTAGGATGCCTAAGCAGGCACGCTGCGATTATGTGAGCAAACACACGGACCGAAACGTCGTCTTTTAACTTGTGTGCAGCTAAAACCTCTCTGACCCCTGCTGTCCTCATTAGGCTGAACTGTGGACTGTATTTGATGGGAACGCTGACAACTGGTGTCTTACAAGTGGTGTGCAGGCACAGAGAGTAAACAACGATTAAAGAAATACAATGCAGCAAAATAAAATGTGGAGCTGAAACTAGTGTTGGAAATCTGTCTGTCTTTAGACTAAACACCAACGAGTACATGGTGAGAGGTGTGTGTCACATGGTTTATCTGTCTTTTTTTACTTTAACCATATTAAGTTGCACCATTAACTTTTTTTTATTTTGTTTCTTTCATCATCACTGTTGGCATTTCAGTGAGGAATTCTTTAAAATAATTGTTTATTTTATTTAATTTTTGTGTGTGTGTGTGTTTGGTCCTTTCATTATTTCCAATGGTTTAAACTACATTTAAATTCATGTAGAGAAACAACACATTATTGGGGGAAATGTCAGAGTCCTGTTTTATGAATCAAACATTTGGACAGGCATAGAATTATATTACAGCAGATGGTTACTTCCTCTTTACAGACAAGAAGTGAGAAGCTTTAGCAGCAGTTTCTTTCTCATCACTTTACTTCTATCTCACAGACCATCTAATGCTAGTGTTGTATTGTAGCCGTAATGCTGACTTGTTCCAGTAGGTGGCAGTAATGCACCTAAACCTGAGTTTAGCGCCGTGCATTGTGGGAAACAGAATTCCAGGTAGAACGGTCCGATGCATACTGTGAAATTTTCCTGGATCGCTAGAGCATCCAATTTTTGGCATACTGCAGATTTTGCAAGTTTTCACATACAACATTCTAAATTTTTACCAAATCAGTACGTACTGCTAGTATAGTAGGCAAATTTAAAAATGGCCAAAGGGGCCATATTATAAATGAGGTGGGCTGTGAGTCTCCACACTAACAGCTACAGGGTGCCCACCTGTCAATCAGTTGAGCTGTGATTAGGCGAACTCGCATTCTTAACATCGTCTTAACTGCTGTGTTAGAAAAGAATTCCCCCCTGTACAATGTTTTCCATTAAAGAAATTAGCTGTTCAAACAGGAGACATTTTTTGTACCAGGCTGTAAACATATAAACATGTTTATTTCTGCTGTGAAAATAGTTTTTTTTGGGTTGGTGTGTATGTGCCAGCCTCAAGTGAACACTCAATGAACTGCAGATTTTAGCACTTCTAAATATCTCATATTTTTAGACACAGAGATTTAGCCAGAAAAATAATCTTTAAACTTGTGTCACCCAGTGGCTTCATGATGGAAACATTTTTGTCTCATCATCATCTCGTCAATAAAACACATCAGAGTTTTTCTGGGTCAAAATTAAACTAGGTAGACTGTTTTTTTCATAAATGATATCTAAGATTTGTTTCAGAAATAAGTCATAAGAAGGGAGGGTTACAATAAACTTGCAGTTTCTGTTGTTTTTGGTGCCCCCTGTGGTCATACCCATTTTTTGCTAATTTTATCCTGTACAAGAGTAGTTTTTCAAATTCCCCCTGATCTCTTCTAACAGTTAAATTTATCCCTCATTAAGTCTTTTAGCTGATCATATACAAATGGTAACATCAACAAGGTGCAGTTTGTCTCTTACCCCCTGCATCCACCCTCTGCCCATGTTTTATACATTGAATATAACTTGACAGAGATCGCCACTCTTCTTCTTGATTCTCTTGTTTACTTTTTAGGTCATAATGAGTCATCACTATCATTTTCTGTCTGTTCTTTTAACTGCTACAAATGTGTCACTGGAGCTTTAACTGATCGGTGAATGCTGAAGAGGAGGTTAGAGATCTTCTGGGGAACCACAAGAAACAGCTGACAACACGTTTAACCTTCTGGAAAAATAAACATGAGCATGTGACTTACTTTTCCCCCCTGTGCCATAAACATGTCAAACCTTTCAGAAAAGATTGACACATCCAAATAGAGCACATAACAGCTCCAACAAAGACATGCAGTGCGTATTTACCTTCCTGCAAATACTGTATCTCAGTGAAGGTAACCACTTTCTCTGAAACGCTGCAGGAATATGCCCGCTCTGCTGGAATTTTCCTTTAAAGTGTGTGTGAGTGTGGATTTTGTCTGTGAGAGTGTGTGCTTGAAAGAGCAGCAGACAGAGACTGTCAGGGGAAAAGGCAAACTTCAATGAGAATGAATACAGTATGTGAATTCAGGTGTCTCATTGATCTGCCAGGACCTCAGAGCCTATTCAGCATCTCAATTTACCACCACCTCTCCTCACTAGACCACATCAACGTCAGCCCTGCTGCCTCACCCAAATTATTCTGTATCTCTGCTCCCAAAGCTTTCATTTGTTCTGTGGATCCTCGCACATAAACTAATGTGCTGGTTTTGAGTGTCCATGAGCTGCCATGGCCCATTAAGCAACAAAAGCTTCTGAGCACCATTTCTACATTTTCATTTAGCGATGAACAAGCAGAGAAGAGTGGAAGTTGCAGATGCATTTCCGGAAAATTGCTCATTTATGCTGATGCAGTTGTGAGCGAAAAGCAGCTGTGGACCTTTTGTTGTGGGGATCTTTTCATGCCTATAAAGTCTCACCTCTGATCTGTGTTTATTGTGCTGGAGTGCGTGTGTGTTCGTGCACAGGACACCGGCAGAAAATTACATTTGCATACTCTGCAGTGCTCCGGGTCAATAACACTTTACTCAGTGTATATAAAACATAGATTTATTGTCTGCCTGTGCAACACTGTTTGCTTGCCCCCGTCTGTGCACACTTGAAGCTTTTGTGTTTGTACATGTTTTTATAATGCTTTAATTTATTTGCCTGTCATACATGACACGGGTTCTCATAAAGAGCGTCGACGGGTATTTTTTTTTACTTGCAGAGGAATAATAGATGATCACAAGGGTGAGAAAACTGAGAGGGTGCAGGACTTACCGTGCCACCATACAAACAAAGCACCGCCTCTTTTTTTGATTCGACAAACTTGAACTCATCGATTGATTTCACCGAATTATACCTGGTACGATAAGCCGTGACTTCCACATTTCAGCAGACCTTGCCTGTACTTTTTCCTCCCCGCTCTCTAGAGTTTGAAAAATCAGGATGAGCTAATGTAAGACACTGAAGGGAATTTTCAGGAAAATTTCCAGCAAGTGTGTAGGCGAGGGGAATGACGATGACGCATCAGGCGTGAACCCATGAGAGTGCCAGGTAGCAGTGTGAACAAAGCTGAGGAAAGATGTCTGCGGATTGGTCTGTTTGCATAAATCATTGATGCAAAAACTGTCAACATAATGACAACCTCGGTTGTTTAGTCACCTTCGTGTAGTGTAAACAGTTTAATGTGGCTCTCTCAGAGTGCTTTTGGTGTCACATCCTGGCTACAGGGACTTATCTACCACCCCCAGCACAGCACCTCCCTTTTCCAAGAGGGAGAGCTTCAAACTGTGAGGGACAAGTGTGAATAAGCAGTATCGAAATTTAGATTAAAAATAATTCAGATTACACAACAGTCATTAAAAGTTGACTCATCTTTCACAGATGGCTGGCAAGTGACACACCACAGAGACCTCTACCACCGTAACACCGTTATTCAGTGTTTGGAAACCTTCAGACTTCATTAGGTAAGTGTGAACATCCTGCTCATATTCAGTTTCAAATGAAAGTGTTTGCAAAGTGTACAGCCTCATGCTAAAAGGCTACAAGCACAAAGAGAAAGCTGCCACATTAGCCTCCTGCTTTGCGTCGTTATCAAGAAATCTAAAGTTTGACTAGCGATGGACGATTATTTCCATCCACATGACTGATCAACTTGTTGAAAAGAAGTAGGATTGTTAACTTCGGCAGCCTGCGTTCGACAGACGGTGCCAGACACGGGCGCAGCGCAGTGCAGCGTGACTGTTTGTGTGTCTGCGTGGGCTACAGTCGTGTCTCAGAGTGAGTGAGAGTGTTATTGACAGCTGTCACCTTCTCCATGAGCTGGCGGAGCTGCCTGCTGCGTGGGTCGCGGTTACACATGTTCTGGGCTGGTGCGACCACGGTACAGATACACTTCCCATCTGCGTCCTGTGCTGAGCTGTAGATCTGCCAGCCCTCCTCCGGGCTCGGGTACAAAGCCTGCAGAAACACAGACATATATAACTTAGACCAGGAGAAGAGACTGGTAGCTTCTGTCGTCTGTTGTTTATCAGTGTTGCCACAGAGCAGGATTTTCTAAGAGCATGAGGGCAGAAAAGTGAAATCTGTCTGCATGTAGCAACGGTTATCTCGAAAATGTTCAACCCTGTAGAAAATATTTTGTAGCGTTCAGAGGAAAAAGTATTCTTTAATGCATTTCATATTATGATTAGCTGAGCCCATTCTGTCACTATATTTCATCTGCAGTTATACTTTCTCTTTGGAATTCTCTTCTTCTCTTGAAAGCCTGTCAAACGTTTCTCTTCTCCAAAACAATTAATCGCCATTGATCCCACAAACTACTCCAAAAACATTCACAGTTTCATTTCAGTATCGGCGAGAGAGCCACATAAAGAGAGACAGCCAGACTAAAGAGTAGCAGGAGTGAAGCTCACATCAGTAAAGACAGAGAAAATGAGGCAAAGAGATTGGGGATAGAAGAGTCAGAGGGAGAAAATGGGCTGAAATGAGAGCAGATTAAGATAAGACAAGATCACTGGTGGAAAATAGACAAAGGGCTGAAAAAGACGACAGAGATAGACTTAGATCTTGATGAAAGATGAAGAAAGACAAAGACAAATGCGAGGGAAGTGGGGATTTCAAGAAAAGAGGAAGAAAGAGGGATCAGGCTAGGTTGTGGGAAAGCAGAGCATCTAATAAGTTTGGACACAGAGCGGAAATGAAGCCGTTCGGGATCAATAATGTGGCCCGTTACCAGTGGAGGAGGGGCGAGGCTGAAAGGGCGGATGTTTCGCTGCGACTAATCCAATCAAAAGTGCTGTGCGCTTGCAAGAAACACGCGCATGTACACACAGTTTTAAAGGCCTTGCTTGGACAAGCCATTCATTCACAGCATCTACACACACTCAGCACATAAAGCAAAATGTAATGAAGAAAGGAGCAGCTCTTTTAGTGATAGAATTAAAGAGCCATCCACATAACAGGAGGAGAGAAGACAGGGTATAGAATCGTGTGTCTCGCCTCTCCTTCTCTGTGTTTTGCTTCTCGTCTTCATGGGCCGGGGGATCAGATTAAAACGTCTTTGGGGATGGGGGGGGTGTGTGTGATTGGAGTGTAAAGTAGCAGCCACCCTGCAAGCCAATGTGCTCACTGTCACATCTTGTCATTCCTCCCAGCCCCTAGGTACTCCACCCTCCCTCTCTCTCTCTCTCCTTCCTCTCCTGCTCTCTACCTCTTTGCTGCCCTCCCTCCTTCCTCCCTCACACTCCCAGAGTGAATGAATTTTAAATCTGTTCTGCTCCAAATGAACCGTGGCAAACAGACAACAGCTCCGTGAGCAACACTTAGATATACAATCACATCACATTGTTTTCAGATTTGTGTTTCAGTGTATTCAAAGTGTTTTAAATCGACCCCAGATCGTCCAAAATGAATGTATCAAAGTTTAATTAACCTTTTTCTATTCAGGGAATATTACACAGACATATATTCGTAATATTTTGGTTGGACCAAATGTCCTCTGTGCACATAAATGACTCACAGTGGACCTCACTGGCTCATTGGCTTAATTACCACTCCTCTATTCTTAATATTGACGCATATTTGTGAGTCAGTGGGCAGCCTTCTGCAGAGGCCTGCGTCGCTTCCTCAGTCAGCACCTTCTTATTGTTGAGGGAATCCAGCGTCAGAGGAATTTTAGGTTGGGGTGGACGATGGAGGCCAGAGTTGAAGCTAAGACGAAACAAAACAGACAAATCACCGCAGCAAAACCTCCTTCAGTTTCTTTCAACTCCAAAACTCTTTCAGTTCCATCTCGTCCTGCCAACGCCTGAGGAGGAGATTCTTATATGCTGTCTGCTTTTCTATCTGTGGCTCACTCACTGTCTGTGTGAGTGCTCAAGTCGGTCTGTGATCGATATCTCGATGCAACATCTGCTCATGAACATGAACAGATGAAGTAAATAGATTTAAACCTGTGTTAATGATGCATTTAAGTCGCACATCCCCCAAGAGGGTTTTCCCCGCAGCTACTCATTGCTAACTATGAATGTGTGCGTGAAGAGGGGGGAGAGATTGTGATTCCACAGCATGGTACTCTGGCTTCGCATTACAGCTGATTTCCTGCAGTGTTAACAGGTGCAGGTTAGCTCCCCTCAAACAGCACAATCCACTTCAGTTACTCACTTTGAGGTTATGCACGGCCTCCTGTTTTCAATAAGATTACCTCATATCCATACATGTGTGGGCTGTCTGCCCACGCACCAGATATTCACTTTTGGTTAAAAAAGATCCCTGCGATGAGAGCAGAAGTGTGCATCAATATTTTATAAGTGCTATCAGCTTGAGAGCAAGCCACAGTTGGACGTCGCACGCTTTCATTTTGGTTAGTGTCATAAGTCAGTGAGGTTATATTGGAGGTGTGTCAAAGACATTATCATAATACCTTCTTCTTCCTCCTTCTTCATTATACAACGTCTTCAAACTCATGCTGCGCTCCTCATGTGCTCTTTCCAAGCCGGGGAGTTCTCACAGCAACCGATCCTCTCCCCTCTTCATTAATGTTTCATAAATGCTGGGCTGAAATTAAGAGCTTATTTGAATCAGTTCCAATTTCATTACCACCCACCTATCCATTCTGCGCTAACTTCCCTGTTTTCATAGCAGTAACAGGCTCTATAGGAAGCTGGAGGGAAGTGCATTTCTTTAATGCAAATTTTTGGTCCCTATACACTTTGTGCCTGAGCGATTGCACAGATAACCACATCTCAGCTCCCATAAACAACCCGTCTCTTGGTGCAAGTAGTAAACCGGAATATGTTTTTGAATCTTGGCTTATTTATGTAGAAGAATAAAGACTCTTCCCTTCAGGGAAGGCTGGGTCATTGACAGTGGGTCATTGACAGTGGGTCATTGACAGTGGGTCATTGACAGTGGGTCATTCTGAAAAGTGGCTACACCATGTAGTCAAAAGACATCTCATTAGTGCAGGAAAAATACGACCCTCAGCTGCCAAATTTACAGCGCAGTGAAATGAATAAATGGTATTTAAATATTGAAAGCAGGTTAAGAGTGATTAAGTAACTTGTGCCATCAATACCATGCTATCAATGACAGCTAGCAGGGAGCTCTTCAGGTCTGTGAGATCCTCCACTCCGAGCCAGCTGTGGCTTCAAGAGAGATGAGATTTACTGTCGACTCCTGCGGAAATTCAACCATTAGATGTGAAGGATGAAATAGAATATGTAAGCGCCCGATTCAAAGCTGTCACAGTCATGGCTGCCGTGCTAAAGCCCATTAAGAAAGAAGACAGCAGCAATGAAAACAACAGAAGACGGCAGAAGGCAAAGAGAGATGAAAAATCAATTGAGCTTGCATGTTAAAGCAAAAATTGCTCTTTTAAGATTTCTGGCTTGCCTCTTTTGCATCACCCCAGGGTTCCCTCGGTTCCCATGACATCACGTGCAAAAGCCTGGTCCTGTGAAGTCCCACTGTCTTCTACTGGCATGTCTTACTAACACAAACTCTCACTGTCCCAATAACAAAAAATTCATGAAGTGGGAGCACCTAATGCACTGATAAGTGGAAAAGGAAGAGTTGTGGTTTGAGAAAAGGCTGACAGGGAAAGAAAAATGGCTCTAATTTGCTCTGTCTTGGTTCGAATAGTGCCCAGTCACGATATTGAATGACAACTTGAGTTAAAGGGATGAAAAGGAGAATAGATGTGAAGGTGCAGTCATTACTAAGCTAAAAAGTAACAAAAAAAGTGGTATTCCAACATCCTTCCTCCATTACTCGTATGCTGCAGAAAAAAAGAGATCTGAAAAATAAAATTGTGAGTCACATCAGATTTTTCCCTTCCATACAAACATTGGACTTTTTTTTTCACTTTTTTCAGTTTAAATCATTCCAGACATACTGTTGGTTTCATCACTCTGATGTTTTAGCTGTCAGACAAAAATGTATCAAAGATTTTTCTGTTAGACAAACATGAAAACATTTCTAGACAACTTCTTTATTTGTGTTTTGCAGTGATGTCACTGTTTTTTTCAGGATATCATGTAACCAAGCTTGAGCAATGGAGAGAAATAGTAAAAGCTAAAGAAAAACAAAACCTTGAGTCTGAGTTGAGTCTCAAGTCTCGGATGTGCGGGCCCAAGTCAAGTCTTTGAGAGTTGAGTCTTTTTGGCTGGTGTCTGAGATGCTGCACCACCAAAAGATTGCAGCACTCTATCTGTGCAGCAATTAGCATAGCATTTTCCTCGGCAGAATCTGGACTCTTTGCTGAACATAACATTCTTTCATGTTCGTGTTGCAGTGCACTTTGCAAACACCAGTGCAAATGCTTTGGTTGCTAACATTACCATAGCTTGCTAACACAACATAAGAGTTAATCACTGTATGATCTTTGAAAGAAAGATGCATAATCCATTGCGTCCTTTTGTCCTGGTATTGACTACAGCTGAATGAGGGCACGGTCACACTAGCCAACCATACCGTGCTTAAGCACGCTTCAGCCCTGAAGTCCAGTTTGTTTGGCCAGTGTGACCACAAGTGTACCGTGCTCAGGCACCACACTTGGCATGCTTCAGAGAGATGTGCTTTGGCACAGTACACTTGATGGACTGCTCCTCTCGACAGTTATTTTAAAGAATAGCAGGAGCGTTAGAGGGCTGTGATAGATCAGAACGACTTCACATGAGCCAAAAAGTCACTGAAGTCGTAGCCATGTTCTCTGTGTCTCACTGTGCTGACTCTGAGGAGGCCACGCTTGTTGTAAATGGACACTTCATGGTGATCTAGATTGACCATGCGTGTCCCTAAGGTCTGGTTTATGTTGGAGTAGTGTGATTGCAAGCCGTACTGGCCAGCAGGAGAACGATGCTATGGGGGGGGACTCAATCGTGCTTGAGTATGGCATGGTTTGGATGGCCAATGTGACCGCACCCTAAGACATAGACGCACAAACAGGCAATTAATAGTGTTGGGCTTCGCTCCAAATGGTATAAATTAAATAAAAACTGAATTAAAATAACTGAACATAAACATTAAAACATTAAATATACACGTCTGAGTCCCCCCTCTGTAGCTTTTGAGTTCAAATGAAGTCAATACTCAAGTACAAGTCTGAGTCATCAGTGCAAGAGTCTAATGTTGTAGTTCTGGAGTCCAGGACCCTCACACCAACACTGCACTCCAGTACTGTTTCATATGAAATGAGACATCTGACAACACAAATGTGCACAGATGGGACTGAGCTCGAGGCCAGACAAATAATCCAGTCGTCATTTTAATGGGGGCAGAGGCTTATAACATGGGGATTTATAGTTTCAGGACAACCATGTCGAAATCAATCAAGCCACCTTGTGCCATTACCAGAGTGCTTCCTCACTCTTTTGTTGTTAATGATTAACAAAGTTTGAAGTGATCGTCCAATTAGACACTGGAAGCTTCGGGTATCACTGTCTAGAGTAGCAGGATGAACTTCCTCTGGCGTTTCATTACACCGACCCCGGAGCTGGCTTGCTGCTGTAAAGCCAGAGCTAAATGAGATCATAAATCTACAGCTCCCAACTTTATGAGCATGACGGGAAGTCTATTATAACTTTCATAAGCAGCAGGCAGAAGGAGCAAACAGGCAGAAGCCGGCACAGGTTCTCGTGAGATATGGAAGAGAGCTGACCGCTGGCTAGACCGTGAGCTGAACTTGCCATCGCATCTGAGACGCTGCTTTACCACAGAGGACGGACAGTGCAAGCGCTGGGAGAGGGAGATAAAGTTGTAAAGAGAGCGAGTAAGAAACAATGTGAGAATGAAGGGGACGTCAAGGTGAGATAGTCTGGGAGTAAAACAAAGTGAGAGGTAGTAATGATAAAATCTCTCTTCCCTCTGCCTCCATCTGCAATGCCAACTTTGTTGATCAAAGTTTTACCGTTTCTCTCTCTCTCTCCCCCCTCCTCTCTGTCAGGGTTTTGTGCCAGGCATTAAATGCTCTCTCTACTTGTCCTCAGCAAAGCAGCAACATCTGTCCCTGCTACACAGAGCTGAGTTCTATCTATACTATAGCCAAACAATCAGATCTCATTTTTCAAATTTACTGTATCTCCCTGTAATTGCCCACACACAAACAAACATGCACTCCACGCCTTCTGTACAAATGAACAATCAGTCAAACCTCAATGCACAGGCCAGCTGCTGCCCTTCAAAACAAAACTCAATGAGGACTCTTGCCGGGGTCCCAGGTTTCTCCTCCACCCAAAGAAAAGCCATTAACACAATCAGTGCTGCCTGGTTGCCAGTCAATAATATGAGTCATAAACTCATCATTCCCCTTTACCTCGCTGCCTCCTTTTCCCTCCCTGCTGACTCCCCATCACTCCTGCGACTGCCCCCCCTCCTGTGAAGTCCTCTTCGCTTCCCAACAGCAGCTCACGACATCTAATCCAGATCACATTTGAATGACAGCGGGGGTAGGATGACGCTTCAAAGGGTCTCAGTTACGCATTCACAGGCTGTTGACGGAAACGACTCTGAACTATGCTGAGCACGTACAAGTGAGCACCCACAACTTCATCCCCTTTTTTGTTGGAGCAGGCTGCGAGCACAGTGCCAGGTGCCCCGGAGAAAATGTATTTGGCATCTGCTCTGCTGTTACAAGGGTAAAAGACAGCTTCATTGTGGTTAAGTTAGGTGGGGGAGGGGGAGAGAGTGGCAGGGTGGCTAATGTGAGAAAATACTGCATAAACTGTGAGAACACAGCCAGAGACTCATCAAAGGAAAATATGGATTGCATAGGTGTGTGAATAAGAAGATCAGATTGCCCTAGAGAGACAAAGCAATGATTCTGTTAAAGTTCAGCTAGTTTGAAAATTGCACTCTCATCACGGCAAATGAACCATGTCAAAAGCCTGACTACAGGCCCAAAGAGTTTGGGATCGATACAGCTTTGTGCTCAGGCGATCTTATAATTATCTAATGTATCAGAACAATTTGAAATTACTTTACAAGATTAACTTTCACTGAGATTCTGGCTGTGCACAGTGCTTAACACTGGGTAGTAGAGGACACCTGTCAGGCCCTGAACTCAAATAAACTCCAAAGAACACAGCACCATAAACATAAAAAACAAAGTGCTCGAATAAAAATCTGCAGCAGTGTTTAATCTTTAATCCATAGCCAAGAATCAATCTTTACAATCTGCTTTATTGGAACGCACAGTGAGTGTGATAAAGTTAACAGTCTCACACCACGACGGACAGAGGCTGAGTGACCTCAATCAGATCCAGAGTCTCGGCTCTGCATGTGCCGCCATTTGTTGTTCCATGCTCCCTTTTGATGGTGAGAATAATTTCTTCAGTCCTTTGCCTCACAACTTTCTTATTTTAGATATCAAAGGGAGAGTCACTCATCAAACACACACGTACACACACACTCTCATTACCATCATGTCATTTCGTGCAACAGGACTTTTCTATCGCATCTAGAAAGAAAAGCATGTTTATGAAAAATAACAAGAAGCTGTGTTCAGTGTTTAGCTTTGATGGATTTATTTATTCTTTTTATAGCATGAAAATCAACTCAAAGTGGAATATGTTCTGTTGCTGTTGCACAGTTTGCCTTGGTCAACTGTTTTTGTCGAGTTATGTAATCTTATTTACAACTATTGGCTGTTTTCTGACCGAGTATTTGAGAGTGATGGTGAACTTTCTGGTGTCTCCATGGGTTAGAGATAACAGACTTTTGTCCTCCACATGGACTGCTTTTCCTGTGTACATCGATAGCTGCTGCTTCTCATACCAGAGGGCTTAATGCAAACTTTTCCAGTGTTTTGTTTAACTTTAGCTTGCAGAGCTGTCAGACAAAGAAAGGCTGCTTATACACGATGCATGATATGAACTTCTTATGAGCAGTACGTCCAACATGTATGCACAGATGGCTCGGCTCCAGGAGAGCTCAGCTTCCAGGCTGGTAAAGCACTCACTGAGAAATTGACTACATCTTCCATAAACACTGATTGAAGATTAACACAGAATGTGGAAGCGTTCCTTGTGCAGCACTCTGAATTCACTATACACACACACACAGTAAACCAGAGGATGGAAAAGTATGGCTGCAATCAATATTGTTGTTTTTTATATTTTTCTCATTTTCTAGGATCTTACTAAATTATTAAATGGATTACAGAGAGATACACCAGAATGTATCCCAGCTAAATGCACAAATAAAAGCTGTTACTCTGGTAGTTTGCAAGTTGTAAACAAATCCAGCATCACTTGTGAAACTTCTGTCCAACGTCGTGTCTAAAATGTTTATTCATGTTATTTTTAACCCTTGGTTAATCTTTGAAAATGTTGTTGAAAAGGCACACAGGGCTACTTATTTTCTGCTTCAGGAGTATCTGTAGAAGCCAACAGCTTACAAAGCAGAATTATTCATAATCCTGCCTGCTTTGACCACTGTGTGAGACGTCAACAAAGGCTGCAGTCCTCATTGGGAAAACAAAACCGTAACTTTTCAGGTGGTCTATTGAAAATTGTGAGTGTTAAAAAACTGTCTGTGAATTTGTGTCTTTAGCTAAGTTATAATCTTAATTACTGACTGTTGGTGTCATAGCTGATTTTTGAGCTGTCACATGTGAACCTCCACTAAGGATCTGAAGGACTGAGTATAGATATCTTGGTATTTGGTTAGATCAAAAAATCACCTTCAAATTTCATATTGATTCCCTGGCCAGAAAATTTAGACAAAAAAAAATGGGTTTCTCTACAGGAACAAAAGTTACTTCCTGTTGCAAAGTAGGAAACGTGTTATTGAAGCTGTCTTTTTATCTGTTTTAGATTATGGTGATATTGTTTATCGAAATGCCTCCGCCTCTACTCTGAAACCCCTGGACTCTGTTTATCACTCAGCCCTCAAATTTATTACTGGTGATGGTTACTCCACTCACCTTTGCTCTTTATAAGAAAAAGTGGGCTGTGCACCCCTGAATGTAAGACGTGACTGGCGCTGGTTCTTATTCATTTATAAAACCTTACTTGGTAAAATGCCTTCATACATCACGTCTCTGTTAAACCAATCTCATAATCAATATCCAACAAGATCCAGTAATCTCAAGATGCTTGAAGTTCCACGGGTGAACACCGTTTTGGACGAACTGCTTTTGGCTTTTCTGCTGCTTTCACTTGTAACATTTACAACAAACATTTAAACTACAAGCACTTGTGACTGTTGGTCAGTTTAGAACAATGATAATGAATTGTGCTGCTTTCAAATGTAACTGTTTTTAATTGTGTTCTTGTTCTTTGTACTCTCAACATCATTGAAAATGAGGGAACGCCCTCAGTGTTTTTTTCAAGATTAAATAAAGGTTGAATGAATTGCTAAGTTTCCCTCATTTTCAGGTAATATGTTTGTAAAATTATAAAATGGTTTTCAGTTTTTTTGAATTCTCGTAATGTGACGTTTACAGTCCATTAGTTCTTCTTCTTTCCTTTGACCACACTGTTTAACCACCAGATCCACGCATGTTTTACAATTGCCGGGTCTCCTGCTCATTAAGGAACACCGTTCTGCACTATCCAGATGTGTACATGCATCTGGGCAGTGTTGTGCTCACTGTCATGGCAGAGAAGCTCATGTAAACTCAGTCAGCTGTACTCTGTGATCAGCTGGTTCAAAGACAGACACAGAGAGCAAGTGAGGCAGACTTTGCAAATGGCTTCAGAGAATATGGGATGCTGCATGCTCGGGTGCAAGGGTGCTGGGGTGTGGAGCCGCCATGCAATAGTCAGTGGCAAACTTGCACCGTGGTGTCATAAGATTAGAGCTCTAAACATTGTGAGACTCGTGACTGGGTCTGAGAACATCACAGGAAGATGTCTCATTAATAGTGATGGTGTTTTGAGGCGAGGTTTCACATTAAAATATAATTCCCTGCCATTGTTTCCAAGAGGAGATTATTTCAGACAAGATGTTTTCCATCACTTTTAAGCTGTTATAATCCTAGCACCATCAAACTAGCTCATCAGTATAGATGAAACTTTGATGAACTTCAATAGCGACAATTTCCTTTACTGGCTGTGAATAAGAGCTACCTCAAGAAAACATCCTCTCATTATTGGATGTAATGTTCATCCTTTTGAAATGGAAATCATGCTTCTCCAGTCATAAGTCTGGGATTGACAAATGCTGCTTTGTTTTATATTCTTGACCCTGAGCGAGATACACAGGCAGGGAAAATAAATGAATGGATTATTGGATGTTTCAGTTTCAAAGGAAAAGTGTGCGTTCAGTAGGATTTCAGAGTTTAGTTGTGTAAATACTTCAAACAGGCTTTATGTTCTGACATGAGTTCCAAGGTTGTAATATGATTAAGCTTTGATGTGCTCGAAACGGCGTACTGGGATGTACACATATTGTTTGAAAGATAAAGAAAAACTATTAGGACCAGAAAACTCTGAGCTTCATTCTTGACATTTTCACAAAGGCGACAGAGTTAACCTCGGTTCCACATCTCTCTGCGACATAAACCACCAATAAGGAGGCAAACGATTGTTTTTTTTAACAAACTATCTGAATTATGAAACCTCACTTCAAACAGATGGACCTTTACCCCTGAGACAAGAATGCCAGCGCACACTCAGAGTACATATTTAAACACACAAACAAACACATACACACACATTTCCAGATGGTCACAGTTCTCTTGGGATGTTCAGTTTTACCCGATCGTTTTCACAGACCAAGGCATTTTTCCTAATGGGAAAGGTGCCATGAAAGAACACACTCAGGATGGAGGCAAAGTGCTTATTAATTATCTAATTCATTAGCCAGCCTCTTATTTCTAACTGACAGGTGCACTAAGAGAGAGGCACTCATGGAACTTGTACATTTCTACATGTGTGTGTTAGAAATATGAAAACAGTGACTGTAAACAAGAGGAAAAATTTACTAAACACCTTTCTATACATACCACCTCTCTTTATATGGCTGGAGTTACTTCATGAGTGGACTAAAGGATTCAGATTCAGACAGAGTGGACAGAACAAAAAAAAAAAAAGGCATTCTCAACCTCCTCGGTTTTCCCATCACCTTTGAATCCAAGTACCATCCTTTCCAGCCTGGAGGTGAGTGACAGATGGGATCAGTCTGCACATCACTCAATAACACTCCCTACCTCCCGTCACCCTGGCAAACATATGATTTACCACAGCCGTCCACAGTGCGTCTTCGACCTCTCATCGCTCATATTCAGAAGCCAACAAATCAGCCTCAGAACACTTAATATGACTCATGCAGGAACATGTGCGTCAGTCATGTTTAGTTAAAATATTGCTCTCACATGCGTGTCTGCACCTCCGTCCCCTGTCTCTTATAACGCCACTTTTGTTGTTAAAAAAATAAAACCAGACCAACTCACATGCCCTCACTCTTTTCTCTGTCTGTCTTTAATCTGCCTCTCTGATCTTCTTTTGTACGTTCAAAGCATGAATGAACACATTCAGTGCACTCTCACTAAGAAAAGAGAAAAGAAAGTCTTACGCACGCTGACAATCCTTTCCGAGGTGCCCCCTCTGGAAATAGTAGTCCCGTTGAGTCCCACCAGAGAGGGCAGGGTTTGAGACATCCAGTTGGTCACCATGGCCATGGTGCTGAGCACCGCCCCGATCTTTAGCATTGGAACGCTCATGTTTGCTTTCTGTGGGGCCCTGGCGCAAATGGCCCTACAGTCAGCCCTGCCCTGCCCTGCCCTGGACCTCAGCACCAGTCAACCCCTCTGCTCCAGACAGCCTCGGCAGGGAAATGGTCAGTCAAAATCTGCCTCAGCCCGAGCAGCAGCAGATCCCCCCAGAGCCTGTGGATCACAGCTAGCACACTCACTCAGCACTGGCTCAGTCAAAGGACAGCCAAAGAGCGCTAAGCGGAGAGCGGCTCACATCCAACAGCATCACCCTGGAATCTTCCCTCCCAGAGTGACTGCCTCTGCCTCACCCCCTCCCTCTCTCTCACTCACTCTTTTCCTCTCTTTATCCCTCACCCACCCTCTCTCTCTCTCTCTCTCTCTCTCTCTCTCTCTCTCCCTCTCTCCTCTCTTCCTCAAGATGCAGAGCTGCGCATTGGCTGCCTCTCCGTCTCATCCCCTCCCCAATCAGCCTCCGCTCTGTTCTTGCCAGCCCTGTTTTGCATGCATGTTTCCATTCTTTTCCTTTCCTCTGTCTGCCTTTGACATTTGGCTGTCCTTTCATGACTCACATCTTGTTGTGTATGAGAGAACACATTTCTGAGGCGTAGAGATCAGAGGCAGAGACTGATTTCTGAGGGCTGATCTCTGCTCCGTGTTATGTGACATGTGAGTGCTCAGGGCAACTGAGGCGCTGAAGATGCTCTTGCATCCTCAGCACATTGTCTGTACCGAGTGAAGGACTAATATGAAGGATGGTTAGATGAGATATCAGGTCGGCCAGAGGCTCAGGATGGGAGACAGAGGCAGGTGGCGTAGTGAGACATTAATGTGGGAGAGATCCAGGTGCTTCTGCCCATGGCTGCTTCTGACAGCTTGTCTGTCATTCTGCTTCATGTTGACATCTCTGAAATCAGGCTGTTGCTTGCACTTCCACAGTATCTTACTAACTCCAGTCTGCCTCAGGCAAAACCGTACCACTGAAATAGCTTACAACGTTTTCTTGACAGTTACTGCATTGAAAGCTACTGACGCTCTGAAGTATCACACAAGAGCAGATTAAGAAAGCAAATAAGCAGATAAAGAGGAACATTTCATTTTCATAAGGATGAAGTGGTTGTGTGTTGCATCAAAGACACGATTACAGCTAGAATCGAAAACAGATTCATTAAACTTAGAGAGCCCCTCTTCTTCCATCGCTCAGACAGCGTGCCTTCCTTTAATAAAAGGGGATTACATGTTGTTTTTCTAGAGTTACATTTTCAACACGTTTGTACTGCTGCATTTCACACCGCTTCCAAGGCGGCGTCACATATTTGGCATGATGTCAACTCAGAAACAACTGCTCGAATCTGGTTTAGGTTCATCGCAGGACAGCTTTATGTGTTCTGAAGTTTCTATCGATTTTGTGGAAGTGAGGTATGTATTTTGTTCTAAATCATAGCTGTCAGGGCTTTTCTCTGCCCTCTATACAATTTAGCAAGAAGCAATAAGGTGGCATGTGAATTGAAGGGTGTCTCAAACTGCCTTTTGACACCTCTCCTCCCAAAAATTGACGGCAAGATACCAGACGGCAGCCAGTGTCGTTTTCACACCCTAAATAGCCGTGCATAAAAATGACAGAAGGGCCTTCTCTGACAAATCGGCCCGGTCATCTCTATTTCTTGCTTGCACCCCGATCTGCTGACTTATTCACTTTGTCAGCCTTGCATGCCCTCCATCACACACACACACACACACACACACACACACACACACACACACACACACACACACACACACACACACACTGATTGGGTGAATGATACAGGCTCCTCTGTGTGGGGTTGGACTGAGGAGTGATATGAGAAGAGACAGCTTCTGAGCTCCGTCCAAAAAAACGTTCAGCACTCTTCAGCTCACCTGCTGGCTCCCTCATCGGGCTCGCTTGTGTTGTTGCCTCCATTTTTGCAGCAAGACTGCCCCCCTGTGGTCAGTAGGGAGACTGCACCATGTCCCAATGTTTTTAATGAGCACTGGTGATTTTTGTTTGCCACTTCATGGGGATGTGTCAGAGAGATGTAGTGTTTCCTGCTGTTTTACAGTTTACAGTTATGAGTTTATTTTTTGTTGTTGTTTTTTTTCTTTTTTTGCGCATAAAAAATGTAGCAAGAAAAAAAAAATCATAGAAATACGCACACATGAGCACACTGCTGCAGGGTTTTGCAAGTGTCAGTGAAAGTGCCTGGTGCTAAATGACAATAAAATCATTTTCATCTTTCAAAACTTGACATGCATTTCATGATTTACCTCATAATCCAGTTTAGTCTGCGGCTACACAAATCAATCAAACCAGTTAGCAGACCAATGCATTTGATATGCCCATAAATTTTTTAGTAAAGTTGATCCTTATACAGTGTTAATGTTGAAGCTTTTGAACCAGGAAGTCTATATTTTATATACCAAGCTGTGTATCTCCACTCTTGCAGCTTTTGAAGAGGATGCAGTTATCAACATGTTCACATGGTGGCAGCAAAGATTCAAGCATGAATCCAAACACCTTTTACCTTTGTGTCTGTATTTACCTGCTCTCCCACACAGCGTGACTGCAAAGGCAACACGGTACAGAGGGAAAAAAGCTTCCGAGTGAAAAAGAAAATCATTCAAATTTGTGCTTATTGATGCAAAATGTTGGACAATTAAAGAGCCCAGGAGGCTCTTGAACGGCTGAGGCTGCAGTGCAAATATTTCCCTCTAATTGTTTTCGAACATGGCTTTTGAATTCTAATGCTGTGGCTCTGATTTGAACAACTTTGCCTCTAAATTTGTTTAATAATGCCAAGACAACACATTAAATGCAAAGCATGAAACATAATATGGTGATTCACAAACTTTATCCAACACTCGTGAGGATCGCGCACAACACAACGCTTACGCTACGAATCCTGTCCTCTTTTTAAATCAGGATCTCAGCTTGAATAATGGTTTTTCTTCATCTTCACAGAGTAAGAACAGAAATTATGGATGATGGTGGAGGCGCTGCCTCACTCTTTATGTATTGCTCTCCTAATGATCACAGAATAATAACTGTCTGATCTCGAAATAACTCAGACTGTCTGGTAGTGATCGTTAAATAAGCAAATGCTGAATTCTGATATGATGTTTATTTGCAGTCAGCAGGCAGGAAGCAGTCTGAAGCAGTTACAGGCAATGTGTGTGTTAATATTAGGTACACATTCTTATTTTATGAAGACAAAACATCACTGGCTAACAGTGCTGCCATCAGAAACTCCCACTTCTTATATTCTCTCAGAGGTGGTCACCTGATTCGGTTGTTATTATCTCATGTTTACTTTAGCTGTGCGGAGTGGAGTGGAGTGCACCAGCACTCTTTCAACTTAAAATTCCTCTCACTGATTAAAGGTCAAATGGCATCTTTTGTAAAAGTGAAGGACCAGATAAAGGAGGAGAATAATGGGTGTGATGAGAACAGTCTGCCATACCTCAAAGAATCTGCGGCTCTGCCAATCATCCGTCCAATCACACAGTCTGCTGGCAGAACAAGCTTTCATTAAATATTAGCCAGAGAGGAAGTTGGCCATTTAACCTGTATTAATTTAATCCTTTTTGATTAATTTTCACAGCACTGCCTTGGAGTTTCTTCTCTAATTATTGGCCAGCCTCTCTTTTGCTGCTTCTCTGCTGCATCATTATCTTTAATTCTCTCTTGCTTTTCCTTTGTTCTCATTCTCGGTGAATCTTATTTAGCCTTTAACTCTGCTCACTCCCACTCGCTCTGTGGTCCCTTGCCCCTTTGGCAATGAGGAAAAATGACATTGTAACGTGTTTCTCCTCACGCCTGCATGTGCTTCAGCTTGTACCGTCTCTGTCTTGAGCTGTAACTGTTGATACATGTTTCAGTGCATGCTAGACTTAGACATGCAACAGAAACCTGTAGAGTAAGTAGCAGCACTGTTGAGCATCTTCATGCACATACAGACACGCAGACACAGCTTTGTGCTTAACATATACTTCTAAATTAAATACACTCTGCTCCTTGCCCGTGGGTTTGCTCTATAAAGGGCATTTTTAATCAGTTCAAATGGTGAAAATCCCCACCAACTGAGGAAATGGACGCATTCGTGCACAGCACACCCATGGATGGCAGTAGAGCGTTGCAAAGCCCTGAGGTCACAGGGACAAGCTCCGGGTGAGATAACAACACAGGGTGGGGGGGAGCAGGCAGCACCGAAAACTGGCCATGTTTCCACTGAAACGAGCACATAACCAGCTACGGATCCACAGCTGAAATTACACCTCAGCTAATTACACAGACCTCCCTTCATAATGATGCAGAGCTGTTATGACTGAGGCAGCCGAGCCGCACACAAAGCGAGCCCCCGCCTGAGCTCGGAAAGATGCTGCCGTCATCTGGTTCTAAGAATACTGGCTATTTTTCTGAGTCATAATTCATTAATTAGATGATGGACATGGAGGCCCACTGCCTTCTAAATATATCAAGATCAAAATCAGCTTAAACAAAGCGTGACCCTATTACCATGGCAACAATTAAAATGACATAAATAGGCTGTACCCCAGGGTTCAGGCAGGCAGACAGTGGTGCGCTTTCAACATGGAGTGTTTAATCTATTAACGGCTCCTGTGGGGCTTTGATGAAGGAAACTCATCTGGGCTTTTACATTTTATAGTCGCAAGTGAGGCCACAAGAGGACTATCAAGTACACATGCTTTGACCCAGCTTGCCTAAAGACAAAACATTCGATTGAACTTTAAATATTCAGTAGTCGGAGCAGTGAACATTTACGACAAATGAAGTAGGATCTCTATCTTACTGAGGGAGCCAGTTTATAAATCAAGACATGATTAATGCTGGTGACATTAGACTGTTACAAGAAGAGGCCCATGGTAATAACTTCAGCCAAGAGAATTACAAGAGGTCTGTTTTTTCATGTGCATCTGATGCATCTATTGTGTGTGTTTTTCAATCCCTCTCCATATTTTTGTCCACTTGCATGAGCCAGGCTTTCCCTCCACTGAGCTGTGAAATGTCCACAACACCCGCTAATGGCAGTTGCTACAGTGTTGTGTGAAAGGCCCGGTAGAGCAGTGACATGCACATACTGTACGGTATCTCGGTCACTGTTGTAGGGAACAAAAGTAGCAAAACAGCACCAGCGCCCGAGGCTCGGCCCAATAGTGCTTAAGCACAATAATGGCTGTTAACAGGTGCGAGTCTGTGCTTCCAGTGGGAACATGTAAGAAAGAAAATCAATATGGTAAGTGTGTGTGCCCGGCTGTATTGACTCTAACACACCTACAATATACACTGTAGTGAGTCCATCTTTTGTCTTTACTGTGAAGCCTGTCTAATCCGCCCACACTGGAGATGAGTAGATGTAAGACTGCAGGTCTGAGACGAGGACCTTTGACCTTCAGAGCCGTCAATCCATCTTTAAATCTCTATATGAATGTCGTGGATTCTTTAGAGGATTACATTATGAAAATTTTGCAACTATCTGTTCTTCCAATGACCCACCAACCAGAGGGACGGATAAGTTCTAAAGGATTTCACTGCTATACTGTCTCTGAGGACATACTGTACGGAGAAGTTGCAGTTCAGTGTTCTTGTCCTTTGAAGCTTTATGAATATTTTGCCTGAACCTGCATTCAAATTGTATTCGTGGAAGGATTGATTGCCTCTGATTGTTCCCTTGATTACAATCTCAACAGCCCATGGGAGCTTATACATTATTATTGGTAGGGTATTTGATATGTATGAATGGCGTATGGTTGAATATCTGATTGCTCAATCAGGCACATGCAGGGAGCCACATTTTGTTCGAGGCTCACTAAAGAAAAGGCTCGATCAAAGCAACGGATAAGAACGACATGCAGCAGCAATCAGCTGCCATGCATTCTGCAGCACAGCATGTCTCCATCCACTGTTCTGCTCCTACTCATGCCAACATCACCCGCTAAATACGTCTCAGTGCAGCACTTCCTGTGCTGGATGTGCCCAGTCGGATTGCCCACACATACACACACACACACACACACACCGAGGCACTCACCCATCAGCACATGCTTACAGTTACACATTCAAACACATTCAATTACTGATCATTTTCTGGCTCTATGACCTGATCGGCACTGACCAACAAAGCCCAGCCTTTCCTGGATTCAGCAGCAGAAAGCAAGTGCCACATCCTGACCCTTCCTCCCACCCTGCTAAACATTCTGTGTGTGTCGGGAAAGCTATTCCTGTAAATGGAGTAATTACTGACAGCAAATTGGGAGGCTTCAGTCCAGCAGAAAGGTATCTGAGGCTCAAAGAAAGCATACTAATTGAGAATGCTCCCTTATTCAGTGCATCCTTCGGTACACTCGGGGTACTGGTACAGTCCCTATCACCTAGAATAATTACGTTTTTGCATCCAGATGGTAACTTGTCTTCAACGGAGCACCGGCGACTAAGATTCTTTAAATTCTGATGCAGCACTACTGATAAACTCATCTTCTTCTGTATGCTAATATTTACAAGTCGGTTTAATACCCCAATATAGAGCATCGCTGCTGCTGCTGCTGATGAGAGCAGTTTTAGATCTGCCTCTGAACCGCTGCTGCTGCTGCTGCTGAGCGCCGTTTCATTGTTTTATTACCCTGCTAGCAAAGTGCTTTGTTTCATTTAAAATTTATTCATCTATTTCTGCAGAGGAGCTCCGAGCTGATCCTCAGTGCTCAGGCCCTTTTACATTGTAGATGGCTTAAGTGACAACTGGGTCATTGTTTTTGTTTGTTATTTTGATCGTCACCAAACCACAGAGCAAAGATATCACTGTGATTGACTCATCACCGAGGTGGGTCCACAGGAGGAAAATAAGTGAAGAATAAAGAAAGAGACAGACTATAGAAGTGACTAATGTTTAGGGGAGGTAAAGAGAAAGGAGGAGAGAAGAGAAAAGAGCGGCTGATGTGTTTTAAACTCCCCGAGGTGATGAATTTACATCTTGTCTGTTTTCTGCCACGTCTGCAGCAGCGAAACTAACAGGACCAGAGAGGATTGGTGCGATCCTGCCAATTATAGTCAGTTTGACTGAGAGCAGGCGGCAGAAAATTTTCTAAAAACAAACAAAACCAAACAAAACAAACAAAAAGCCTTATTGCTGTGTTCTCGACATGGTCAGAAGTAAACAATAACCATCAGCTGTAAGTGCATATTAGTCATAAAGAGAGCGAAGCAGCCTGCAGTCTTGTGTCCAGCTTCTTTGTCTGAGCTCATACTGCAGCCTCCATTTGTATCCTCTGTCTTTAGGTCATTAATGCTCAGAGAAGCTGTAACATTTAATTAGGGACACATTATTAGTATAACCCAGGCTCAGTGTGCATTGGAGAGAAATCCCAAAACAGCCTCTAACTCAATATTACATTTACAGCCAAATGGAGTTCTGGGTAAAAAAAGGTTAGAAGAAACTTGTAGAAAAGCAAATTAGCTTGTCACTGTGTGCTTTAATGGGGGTTTGCCTTGCTGCCGGAGAGAGAAAAAACATATTATTAGTATTAATAAGCAGTCTTGTGTTAACTTGTGTTCTTTGTACCTTCCACTAACAGCCTGCTGATGATTCCACACAAATAATCTTCAAAGTCTCTGCTGCATTGTCAAAACGGAGGCACCACTGATCCACGCAGTGATTATAAAAACAATCACTGACAGTGTCAACAAAGCAGAGAAAATGAGTATTCAGAGCAGACATGAGAAGGCTGTACGTTGAATATTTTAAAGGGCTAATATTCTGCAGAGTTATCCGAGTATGAGATGTCGACGGAAGGAAGGAAGGAGGAGGTGAGCCTGATGGTTAAGAGTGACCGTAGAGCCTGATGCTTCACCGCATGGGGGATGTATCGAATCATTGGACAGAAGCTTGTGGCGACAAATGCAACGTTCAGCAAATACAAAACAACAAACTGTATGGGGGGAATGTTGGGACGTGCACATCTTCGCTCTCCGGCCAAATGTGGAGTATAATTTTGTGTCATTTTGTTTTGCTTTGAACGAGCCTCCCTGCAGGAAATAAGTCCATTTAAACATTGTCGTATAATCGTGAAGTGCTGCACTCCATAGTGGGGAGACGTAAGTAAGAGTGCATTGATTTGGATGCGATTGGTCACAGTATAGAGAAGGTAAAGTAAGTTTTCATGCATGATTATCGTCAGAAGTGAACTCATATTAACATGTCTGGTAAGCTGCAAGAATTTTGATGTTGATCAAACGAAGCACCATCTTTGGGCTATAGGCAGGCAGCTCGAGCTGTATGATTAACATGTCCCCTCAGTCAGGCAGTCAATTTCAGCTGCAAGATATCCAGTCTCTACCTCACCTAAAACCCCAGCCCCACTATCACTCAGCATCCACCTGCAGGCTTCACCGAGAAGGTTCCAGATACCATCTCATCACTCCTCAAATGTTGCATGTAAAAATAAAACTACAAGCAGTGTTCAAACCCATTATAATGTGAGCTGAGACTAAAGAGAGGTGTGTAAAGCAGTTAGCTCTTTGTGATGTCTTCATCGGTGGAAAGCACAAAATCAATCAATTTGACTTCTTACACTTGGAAGAGCTTGGAACTGAGAAAACTGAAATGTATGAAATGTCTGTTCTTTTAGAATACGACACTGTAGCTTACAAATATCATCTCTTCTGCAGAAGTCTTTCATACTTGCAAACAGATGTATTCTTTGCATGCTAGCAGCCCAGCTCCGCTCAGGTTGTGGAACTAGCCCTGTGAATAATCAGCTAATCAAAGAACAATCTGTGTAATCCTATGAAACACTTCTTGCTTATAGCTTTTTACTACTGCTTGCATCTTGTTCCGCTTTCAATTGAAGCAATATCACCGATCTAAGTCGTTCTGTTGAAACAAAACACTGTGATGATGGTTGACACTCCATAAAGGCCTCTTGCTGCTTCCTGAATCACAGCCACACTGTAATTCATTTTCAGCAACACTCCTCACGTGTGATATTGCTTCAGGAATTTTTCCTGACAACATATTTATTTACTTCTCTGCCAACATAGGTGTTTTTACCATACAGTTCATGTATGTTACAAATTGTCTGAATAGATTGGAGACTTCAGGTTTTATTAGAATGTGGCTCTTTATAGCCCCGTTTCCACCGAGTGGTCCGGTGTGGATTAGTACTATTTGCTATGGGTCAGATCAGTAAAGCCTGATCCTGTTTGCATTTCCACAGCTAACCGTGCCCTTCTTGTTGGGCGCCATGTAAGCCGGATGCTGATAGCCGCGTCAGCTATGTAATAGCTAGCATGACACTGTGTACCCACACAGTAAACTGCTTAGTGATGCTATTTTCCAAACAAAAAGAAAGTTCAGGAAGTCGACTGGAGGTCGAAGAGTTATGTGTTGTTCTTCATTATCGGGATGTGAAGATTCTTTCGACCAATCAACGGACTGCAGTGTTTCTAGCTCCACCTTCAGGGGTCGGATCTGTATGTCTGGCACCCCAACAGAAGGTGGGCCAGCATGGGTCGGTAATTTGAGGACCTGTCCCTAACTCAGTCAAAGGAAACGCCACGACATGCCATGCTGAGAAGAAATTGGTGTGAATGGATCTTATGTCTGTATAACAAAAACATCTGTCTTTATTAAAAAGTAAAATTAATGTTCATTTTTTCACTTTCCATTTTGTCACTTTTCTTGCTTCTTCCTTCTATTTTAACTTCATATTAGGTTATGCAACAAATTTCCAGGCAAAATTCTTTAATGTGAAACCTGGTTTGCAATATTCTTTTTTCTGTAAACCTCCAAAAAAAAAAAAAAAAAAAAGAATCTCTGTATCTCACTTTAAACAGTCTGCCTGTATCTCTTCTGCCGAAGCAGGATGCTGTGGCTCACTCTTCACTCATAGCACGACACAGATCTTCGGAGCTTAATGATGATATTTTTGAGTGCAGCCCAGGAGATATATCAGAAAGGCCACCCCTTGCATTAATATTCCATGCAGCATGTAAAGGGGACGGGAGATGATTTTTTTTTCCCTGAAGGAAGTGCTTCCTTTGCTAATCGTAACCATAAATATTTCCTAGTTTGTCTTCATGGCAGTCTGTGACTCCGCTGCTTGTTTCCCTTGGGACACATGATCGTCACAATTCCCTGAATGCCTCGGGGATGAGATGGACAGGACTCTACCAAAAAAATGAGATCCTACGGCATAATGGCATAAAACATATCAGAAGTTATTATCAGATAGAATCTCATTCTGATTCCCTCACTTATTTGAATTTTAATGGGACACATGCAAAGGTCCACTTCTGCAAATTTCCTCGCTGAAGTTCTTATTTTCACGTCACTTCACAGGATCCACTAATTTTACCCACACAGAGTTACTCCTCATCTCATATTATTCACTATCAGGAACGCGGGTCTCTCTGTTGAAATGTCTGAATTCCATCAAGATCTGATTCAATCTGATTAGTAAAGATATAAGTCGAAAGCAGCAGATATCTATCCAGAACATGCAGAGTCAAAATGCCTAATAAAATAGCCGTCCTCCTCCTCCCTGAAGGTCTCTGCAGCAGCACCCTGCGTGCTGTTCCCCTCACTGAGAGGAGTAAGATGAGAGCTAGGCCTGAGAGGGCCAACAGCCCGAGGCATTAGAGCTTAAAGAGAGAGAGAGACCTCTTCTGAATACCTATTCATCACATCACCATTAGTGTGGCTGAAGCACTCAGCTCTGCTGCTCAAAAATGCAGCCAGGATCACCGCTTCAGATCCTGTAACATAAACTGACAGAAACAGCAGATCCAACCTGAAACTGCTTCTTTTCTAATCTATCTGCTCATCCACAAGCTTATAAACTCACTTTAAGATAAACAAGTGTGGACTCTAATCATCATGAGAGCAGGTTTTTATCAGAGCATGACGTTACACCCCCCCACCACCGCAGAAACGCCACTCTACATCACTTTCTTCTCTCATCTTGTCTGTCATCATCTTTTTTTTTTCCCCTGCTGCCTTCTCTTGCCAGAGCGACAGGATGCACATGCCGTTGTTCTGTCATAGTCATGGCCATATTGATTAAGCAACGTGGGGCTAATTAAAGACAATCTGCAAGGAGTGTCAGAGCCAGTAAAGAGGAAGAAATCATGGTGACAGAGCAACGGGCCTCTCATTATTATTCTCTATTCGGTTCGGATGGCAGAGATAATCGCCCTGCAGGCACAGTCAGGAGACAGTCTCACTGTCTGTTTCTCCTTCTTCCATCCTCTGCTACAGTCTCTCTCTTTTTTTTTCATCATTTCCCACTACCTCACCACTTTGTGTTCTTCTCTCTTGCTCTCTCACTCACTCACTCTCTCAGTCATGTTGGCCCTCTCATCTACTCCACTGGGCATTAATTCAGCATCCACATCCCCTCACTTTGTACTCTGACACTTACCACTAACCTAGATCACTACAGCATCTGCTTATTACAGCAGCCCTCCTCGGTGTGTATGTGTTTGCCAGTGAATGCCTGTTTATTCATACACTTATGCGCTGTACGTGTGTTATCGGCACTGAGGTAACATCTTCTGTGCTGTTTTTCAGCGCGATGATTGAAAAACTACCAAACTTGATGTAGGATGGAACGCATTTTGGAGCAGATCCAGTTGACCTGTTGAACTCCAGATATACGGTTTGTTTGTAGTGGTTGCACTTGCAGATTTGGATGATCATTGAAATTGAACTATTGGCCTTGGCAGAGTTGTGAGAGTCCTTCTGGTTTTTAATGTACATAAAGCTTTTGTAATATAGAGAAAACTGTATGCATCAATGCTGTGCTGAAACTTTTGTTGCATTTAGCTTCACATTCAGTATGTGTACCCTCTGCGAAGTCTTAAACATAAACTAAAGTCGTCTCTTTCTGCAGTTTACAAGAAATAAATTCTGTTCTCTGACTGTATAAACTGTGGACGTAGTCTCTGCAACGTCACCCGTCTGTTCCTGATACAGTCAAATGAAGCCAATCCTTGGACAGAGCCATCTTGGATTTGACACGGATGTTGAGCTTCCTTTCTAACAGCTATAGGATGCCCACCAGTCACGTGAGCTGAGCTGAGCCCCTGATTGGACAAACTTGTAATCCTATTATCTTCTAAACCGCTGAGTTAGAAAAAAATTCACCTCCATACAGTGTGTGCCGATAGTGAAATAAGCCTTTCAGACCCAAGTTGTTTTTTTAACCAGGCTGTAAAAAATTTTGTTTTTGTCTTGGTGTGTTTGTGACTTGGGTCTTTAAGCAGTCAAACTCTCGCGGATCCTCGATGAACAGCAACTTTTAGCACTTCCACACAGGCTCCATTTTTCTCTACCAGATGTTGCCCCTTGGTAAATAATCAAAGAGCTTTATGAGTAATTGAATCATGGTCATGCTGAAAAGACTTTTTAAGCCCCCTTTGTTAAAAGCTCCTTTGCAGCTAATAAGCTTATCTGAATTTGAGCCTTGTGATCTATGAAACATTAACGCAAAAGTCAGCGTGTTTCATCATTTTCCTCCAATTTTGTGTAATCCATCAAGGCTAGATCCAGTTCCTCTCAGAGAGTGTCATCAATACTTCAGATCCCATTTCATATTTCTCTTTCATATCACACACACAGTGAGTTCCCAATTAGCAGCGTTAGGACGTATCGGGGCTTTAAGTTGGGGTTGTTATTTGAGTTGTGGTGTTGACATCCCGTGTTACACCTTACTATGTCTCTGTGTGTTTTTTTAGACTTGGAAGAAGTCCCAGGGGTTTAGAATCAGGCAGCATAATGTAATGTAAGCTGCTGTTCCCTCCACTGAGCATCTTGTTATCTCTCCTCTCCTACATGTAGTGTCTCTATCAAAGGACCTCTCTCTCCCCTGCTCATCGTGGGGCTGCAGGGAGCAGCTCTGCCAGCCTGCTTGATATGCAGCCGTGTCTGGTGGCTGCTGGGCTCCCACGCCTCCCTGACTGGAGCCTTTAAGCCTTGGCGCAGTCAGAGAGAGAGCCTCCCTCATCAATGGCCCTACTGAGTGGCAGTGACAGTGCCACGTGGAAAACACATCGATTAAATGGTTCCTCTTGCCACCCGCCTCTGCTGTGCCGCATAGCTCTCATCCTTCATCCTCCGAAATGAAAACTCTGCAATTGAGTTTGCTTTTAAAATGGGAGGCGATGTCGCCACACTCGCACACGGCGGTGAGGAGAGGCTTCTCTGGAATAAAGTTAGCGAGGATCATGTGAAACGGGGAGCAGAAGGAGACAAAGTAGAGACAAAGAAACCAAAGAGAAAGAAAAAGGCGTTGTGCATTGTGAGGAATTCTACTAAGATTTGCAGACACTTTTTGATCACGTCTCCTTCAATGTCAAATCCTGCTACGGCTTTCAGCTCTGCAACAGGAATGTGAGCAGTTTGTAATTAAGTCAGGCTTTCGAAGAGCAAACCAAGCTGTGCATAAAATTCCTTTCTAATAATTAAACATCAAACTCAAAAAAAAAAAAAAAAAAAAAATCCCAGAAGAGTTGTATGGTGTCCAGCTTTTTTGATCAGGCAGGTGGAGGCAGAATCTGTGTGTGGCGCATGAGAATGCATAACACTCTCTGATACGGGATGTGTGTCTTCTGATAAAAGCCAAAGAGATGTGAAGAGCACTGTTCAAGTAGCAGCTTGCCCAATCTGCTCAGTCTTATGAAAGCTTTTGTATCAGAGCGGGAAGTGGAGCTCTAGGCGCAACAGCCATATTTATATTCCAATCTTCTACACAGAAACCCACATTGCCAGGCTCATAAAAGATTCATCGAGCTGGGGAAAGCAAGGTCATGCAGAAAACTGGTCAGAGGGTGCATGCTGCAATGCAAAAAAAAAAATAAAAAAAAAGAGCAGATGGATGCAAAAAAAGTGATTGGGTGAGTCCCATGGTGGCAGTGACAGAGGTTACATGTATAGTCACCCCTTATTGCCTGCACATGTCCTGCATCGACCACATGATCGAGCTTGTCTGCGCTGGAATTGTCAGCTGTCACTCACGCGTTTAACCCTCGACAGGCTGAAGAGCATCAGCCGTGTTTGTTGGAGTCGATTTAAAGCGTTTGGCTCTTTGTCTGTCCTGGATGCCGTAGCTGACATGTTTGTGAACTAGAGAGCAAAGGGGAGGCAGAAAGGGAGACAAAAACAATGTGTGTGTGAAAGAGAGACTGCGTGTGCGCGTGCACGTCCCGGGTGTTGTCAGAGAAATGTCACTCTTGCTTAGAGTCACAGACTTAAACCTCTGGGAGTCCTGCACCCTCCAGCACACTCACACTGAAGCAAAGAGAGAAAGTGGGGGAGAGAATGTGATATGGGGATGATATTCATCCCACCAGTCAAGCTGATCCTTCAATTCACTGTTGACAGCAAGAATACAAATAACATCCTGTAGAATCTGAGCAAGCAGAGCAGTTTCAGAAATATTTATGCACTGATTAAAAAATGTGAAATATTCTGTGTGAAAGTGTAAAGGTGAAAGATTCAATATTTCACACTCAGAGGACATATTTAAATCTACTTTTCCATCCTCCCACATGGAAAGAGAAAAAAGTCAGTCCTTGAGCATACAGCTGGCTGCTGGTTGGCTGCCAGGGTTACCACTCCTGTTCAAATCAGAAAGATCCATATTTAGTGCTCGCTCCCAAAAGACCTCAAAGACCTTTCTAATGACAGTTATGAGCTGCCCTGGAGTCAGCCAGCTCACTCCATGGGAAAGCTAATGTTCATTTTAGGCCAGCCGACCGCTGGGTTTGCAAGAAGACAGAAAACAGTAACAGAGGTCATACGGAGCCCCCGCAGCCCCCGAGCACACATAGTGGCCTGTCTGTGCCTCTAAATGAATAAGTGGTCATTTCAAACTGGACTGGAGATTTATTTGTTTTTTTGTTGTTCTGTTTAGCAAAGCATTTATGCCATCGTTGAAAAAAATTGCAAGAATTATTATTGTGAAGGGTTTCAACAACAGATAAGTTAAACAGGCCCATCTGCTGTATGAGTTAAAAGCTTACAGAACCAAAAACATTATGCTCAGCATGTGTGTGTTTTATCGTAACGTCTATCAGCGGGGAGTCTGGAGAGTGAGTGTACAGTCCTTAATAGCCTGCAGAATAATTGTGCTGCATAGATTATCAGTTATATCCAGCACGGAAAGTTTAATGCTGTTTGTATTTTTTAAGTTCTGAGCGCTCTTTTTTTTTTTTTTGCACATTTCAAATAAAGTAGATTGGCATGTTTGCACTCATACACAAATGTGCCGTTTCATTTTGAGACGGTAAGAGCTTGCTGACACTCCCTCTCTTCCTCGGGGAGCGTGGCCCTGACAGGGATACCAGTCTGACAGTCAGGCTGCTGACCTCACACACTTTTTCTACCCGGCGTTCCATCTGTTAACCAATTACCACGCTGACTGCTGCCTGCCTCTGTGCCTCGCTGCAGTAGTAAAATCAGTCACCCATTTCACCCCGGACCACTTGGTGGAAAAAAAAAAAAAAAAAAAAAAAGCTCACTGCCATCATCACACGCTAATATCACCCCCGTGTGAGTCATTATAAACCACATTTAGAAAACTGACCCAGAAACAGGTAGAGCATCATCAGAAAGCAAGCCACATACACACCTCCTTATCCGTTAAAAAAAACTAATTTGTTAACCACTCCTCTCACAAACTCTAATGTTTAAAAATGCAGCATTGACTCAATCAGACTCTAACCAATTAAAAAAATGCATATCAGTCATTCTTTACCTTCCCTAAATAAAAGGTTTTATTCTTCTTTTCTCCCAACATTTAGAAGGGACGCTTCATAGCGTCCTGTCCCTTTGTGGAAAAATAGGGACAGGACACACACACTCACTCACTCACACACACCCCCAAACACAAGAAGCCTCTGATGATGAAGCAGAGGGCTACATGAAAGCACATCAAACATTAAGATGAGAGTGAACAGCGGACAGCACAAAGGCTCAACAGCTCTCTGAGCTCCAGCCTCCTCCTTTAAGCAGCGCCTCTTTTATGAAACAAATCTCTTTACAGTTGTAAGTTTCTGAGTCACACAATGTGGTATCATTATCGAGCGCTGATTCCAGCTCTGGCCTAATCAGTCATAACACAAACACATACTATTCAATCTCTTTAAGCAGCCGCGACACATAATGCAACTTCATTATCTGAGGCTGATTGTGAAGCAGCACCTTTGTATATTAATGGGGAGTGCGGAGGTGGACTCACCCACATGGTGCTAGACATGATTGTAAGCGACAGACCGTGGACACAAAAAGAAGGTTATGTGGGTTATCTTATTTGACAGAGCAGCGAACACGAGAGCGCTGGGCTTATACATAAACATATATTATATGATGGGCTTCAAATAATCACTTGATGATTCAATGTCATATTCCCAGCAAAGTAAGTAATGTGCTCATTTTCTCCTATATCAGACAAGCACTGAGCCTGTTGTAGCATAGCAAGGTGATTTTGCCGGTTGAGTGTGTGTCTCTGTGTCTCGCTGGCTGATTTACGCCCCCTGCTACAGCAGCTTTTCATTTGTTTAATTCTCTGGGTGGAGGTTAGACTTCTGCTTGGCAGGGCACACTCTGTCCACTCCACACCTCCTACTGTCCTTCCTCTCTGAAAGTCTGAAGCATGGACTCTCATCTCAATCCTCCACATTTATGAAAGTTAGGCTCACATGAGGTACTGAAAATCTTTTGAGTTATTGTTAAAGCTTTAATGAGTTTGACAGTTTCCCACAGATTGATGTGTTACAGATTTTTGGCGTGGTGACAGTCACTGAAATTTGCCATAATTGGGTCGATTACGCTCACATCTGGGAGGGCTTTCATTGCGAGAAAGCTGCTTTTCTAGCTGGATCGGCACCAGCAAAAGAGATTTTTGACCAAAGTGTCCCTGCCAGGTCTGCGGACTGCTTAAAGCCGTCTTGATTGGACATAAGCCGTTCCTCTCTCATGACTCTGACTGAGTGTAAGTCTGCCCTTGCTGTCCTGACATGTTGACTCGCTACAGATAGCATTTTAGCATTTGGCCAGCTAACTGCTTTACATTATTTTGTCTGCTTGTTTTTCTGAAGTAGTCTTGTGATTACTGTTATTATATGTCAGATTTTTAACTAATACTGACACAAAGCAACGTAAGCCTGCTCGGCAGCGGAAAGCTTCTAGCTCATTCACTCAGATCAATAAAACCATCTCAGCTCAGTGACACTTATATTACAGCACTAAAGTACTGTATAATTGCCTCAATGTAAATAAACTGAATGTTGTGCCAAATGATGTTTTAAACTGTGTGATTTACAAGTGCTCTTTCTTTTACAGTACTCGTCTTTTCGCTATAAATCGACTTCAGCAGGGCGAGTTTCAGGTTCAATCATCGCACCATTCCAGAATGAAAAAAACACAACCTAACAAGCTTCTAAATGTTGGCGTGTTCAGACTGATTGTTTATCTTGATTCCTGGTGAGAGAAGGGATCTAGTAAATTACTGGAAAATCCAGCCAATTGCTTGCACAGGGTTCTGTCTCCCTCTTACAGAATGACAAGCAATTAGGTTTTCTCCCCCACTGCACCCGCTGTTTGAGCAGAAAAACACCAAAGCAAGTGTTCGTTCTACTCTCCATCACTTACAGCCAGGCCAGTGTTGGAGAAGTCAAGGCCCAGACAACTTGAACGGATAACTTTAGTTCCCTCCTGGGACCACTTCCTCGATAAAACGCCTCCAGATCTGAATGTAAGTCTTACACATATAGGAACGAGTCTTTATTGTTGCATTTCACGGTAAAATGGTCAGCAAAAAAATAAATGAAATAAAAAATCCATTATCTCTTGAAACAACATTATTGCACTTTCACACTCAGATTCAAGGGAACATGGGTCAATGACGTTCTGATGTTTTTTACTGTGTGGCTTCATTTCTCACAGCAGATGAGATTCTGTTTGAGGGTACTCAGGAGATATAAATGAAGTCTCATATCCATCATATTTTCACACTTTATGGGACAGCTTTGAATTCCATCTGCTTATTAAAAATCATCAGACCTGACTGTCCACTGAAACAGAATAAAATCAAAACTGGTGCCTTTTTACAATCACGCAAAATAAGATGATCATCAGCGTAAACATACACTTTTTTTTGTGATTTTTTTTTTTAATATCCGTAACCAGTGGCAGAGTAAGATACACCTCGCTGCTGTACAAGCATTTTTTGCTCCCTCTTGGCAAAATTGTCCAACATTTGGTTATAAAAAACAAAGGAAAGGTGGGATTTTTTTAGTTAAGAGCACCTCTTACTTTAAAAACCCACGAACAACTAAACAACCTCCTCAGATGTGCTTTTAAATTGTTGTATAAAGAAAATAATTTATTACTTGTTTACAAAATTAATTCTGCATCAAATCAAATTCTAAACTATCAAACCATCACGGAATAAACTCACGAGTTGCTCACAGGGTTCAAGCAACAAACTGAGCTTCCTGGGTTTCTCTAAGGAAAACTTGCAAGAGGTGCTCTGAGATAAATTAACCATAGAAAAAGAAATGCAATTTGGAACACAACCAGAAAGTACATTGCTCATTACGTGATCCAACGCTCTCTCTCTCTTTCTTTCCCTCCCTGTCTCTCTCTCCCTCATCACAGGCCAAATTTTATCATGCCATACTCAGCGCTTGTACCCCAGGCACACCTCAAATAGCACTGTTCATTGTTCTGTAAGAACAATCGCATGATAATCAGCCAATAACTGTGTTTTAAACTGTTTTCTTTTCACATAAAGACACATGAAGCTTAATCAGAAGGGAAAATAACTGTTTAAATACAATACTTAGTAATAAATGTTGGCTGCAGTAACATAGAGTGGTGTGGTCTGTTATTTTTATACTGCACCCTCAAACAGGCCAAGATGGTGCAATTATAATCTACGACAGACCATCGTGGCTGGGCTGGGAAACAAAGCCATGAGAAATTCTAAACATTTTTTTCTCTCAACTTATGTATCTTGACACCAAAATACCCATGATTCCATAAATAATATTTATTTTAATGTAACTCATTGTTTTGTATTGACATAATGGCTCTTGGAAATACTCCACTTCATGGAAGCTCAGACTCCTCCTTATGAAAGCTGAGCTTACTCTGCCTGAACCCTGCTTCACATTTTCCACATGCGTACGCATTTTCCAAAACATGTTGTTGAAAGAAAACTTTCATAGTTTCATACCTAAATCTTCTCTATGTGCAGATGCACGGTCCTCACATAACTGGCTGTTTTACAGCACATGTAAAATTCAGCTGTTCTGGGAAAGATACTAAAAATATAACATAAACAAAACTCATGACATAAGATGAACTTAAGTGAAATCCAGAGGTTGTCAAACTGCTTTTGAATATACCTTCATTATATGGTACATACGCTATAAAGGATAAGTTACCATAACTTCATATGAAATTCCCTTTTATATTTCAAACACTGTTACTGTAATACTCTTTGCAAAAGGAAATTATATCTGTATGTATATATACATATAAAAAAACTAGATTCAACCAACAGTTTCCTTTTTTCTGCTTGAATCGTCTACAGTCTTTATGTCCTGCAGCCTGAAAAAAGAGAAAAGAACATCACTTGTGCAGTATTCTGTGTGGTATAAGGCTGATAGGTACAATGAACTTATTACGCACACAGACATGTTCTGGTATCTCTTTGTTCTGTCATGCTTGGCTCTATGTGAGAAAAATAACAAGACATCAATAACATGTGCACCAAGGTCAAGCAGGTGTCCATTTGTATCTCTAACAGAGGAGACCCACGGGCTTTATGGGTACTGAACAAACACATGCAGTGAGAACAAGTGCATCTGTCTCATTAAAGCCCTCTAAATATTTCATAGCGGCCTGTGCTGAGACTGTGACTGAAATGTGCAGTATCATAACTATGCTCACAGGGAATGTTAGTCTCATTGCAAAAAATGCACGAGGAGTCATCAATTCTTTATGTTTGCTGTGCAGTCTTTGAGCGTTGGTTGGCGTCATATTTTTTTTTCCTTTAGCCCTTTAAATATTTCATGCAAACACTTACAACAAATTGTCCCCCAAGGGCAATTACAGTGTGAACCCACTGAAGAAGGGGCTGAGATATGATTTAAAATCATTAGCTACATTTTCAGAGTCACATTTGTAAGTATTAGGCAGTGATATCCATTTCCTTTCATAAGCTGAAAAACACCACTATTTCTGCGCCAGTGTTTTCAGAAGGAAAAATTATTTTATCCACAACTCATAGGCTTGAATTTTTATTTGATTAAGATTAAAAGTCTGCTTCTTTTCAGTGCGTAGAAATGTCAGTGTCAAGAGATAAATTACATTCGAAGGATGCTTAAGAGGTTCAATGCATCTTTATAGTCTTATTCCATTGTATGCAAGGATGTAGAGAGTGTGACTGATACATTAGAGCCCTGTGGGGTATTTTATCTTATCTCTTGGCTCTCAAAATGAACCTAGATGGTATTCCTTAAACACCATCTGTACTGTTCATACTTACTACTTTGACCCCTGACAAAGGTGGATGGTACCAACTGTTCCCCATCATTGTGTATCCTATTGAAAAAAAACATAACGCAGCTTCCCTTTCTGTTAAAGGTCAAGTGCACTGCCCACCTGCTCTGTGGGAACAGAAAAGACAACACTAATACATGCTTAAAATACTGACTATGGTAGTTCAATGATAATAATGGCCATGATAATACATCAATGTTCAACTAGTCCTGAGTCTGGTAGATTTGGAACGATCGGACGCATCTTTTATCGTATTTAACATAAAGAGCTCTGTGTAACAGACTCCTCAAAGGTTGTGAAATTAAAATATATGGTCATTGAATTTACTGATATTGGCTGCAGCAAGCTGTTTTATTAAGTGGCCAGGCATGAAAAATATGGCCTGTGAAACTCTTAGTGTAGAGGAAAGTCCCCAAAGACAAACTGTGGAGGCACTGTATCCCACTAGCTGTGATTCATCATTTCTTCACCCTTTAATTTTAAAAAAAAGATGTTATACCTTTCATCCGTCTCATTCTTAATGTTTGCTATCAGGAGGCCCTGTGGACCGTCTGGTGGCCTCCTCCAAACAGTGACACTTGGAGCTGTCTGTGGTGCTATATTGGCTCAGACCTCTGCTTTTAACCAAAGACGCTGTCCGTGGTCCTGAATTTTTCCTGTATGGATTTAGAGGGGCCACAAGCTTCTGCTAAACATAAAGATCACTGGCTATCAAATACTTTACCCCAAAACACAGGAAATATATCCTTTTTATCATCAGGCTTGATACTTCCCAAGCTGCTGTGGCTTATGTTGAACACTGTCTGCGACTGACCAGCTGAACCCCTCCAAGTTCAAATGCTCCTGCTTTCACTGAAAGCTTTTCTGGGTCAAATAATTTACCGTCCTTCACTTCAATTTACAACTGTCACATCAAAGCTCGTCATTTTTACCAAAGGGACACGGCTTACCTCGAGGGTTATGCACAACAGCACGACAAACACTCTCTCACACACACGTCACACATCTCCAGAATTCAACCATTTGTCGGCGCGGGTTTGGTAACACTTCTAATTACGCATGGTTTGTATTCACAGCCACGGATCACATAGGCTGTAAACAAACTGTCAGTGCTGCCGTTCAATCACTGCACACTTATTTTAGAGGGATAGAGGGAGAGTTTCTGAGGGAGCCTCTGGACCCCTCTGTCAGAAACGGAGGGAAAGATCGGGAATTAAACACATCAGAGCCCTCAGAAATCTGCCCTGTCACAATAGCACATCCTCTCCTTTTGTTTTGAGACATCGTTTGTTCTAACAGGACGATCAGCTCTCATTTCACTCATTCTCTAAATTGTGTGGGTTCATTTACCGCAATATAACAACCGCCAACCACAGCCATACTTACTGCCACAGCTTCCAAGAACTTTCTATCTTTTCCTCTCCTTTACCCCTTCCCTCCAGCTCGCTGCGTTACATCCTGCCAGACCTCAGCACAGTAGCAATTTTCCTGTTTAATGATGCAACATGCATTCAGTCTTTGCACAGACTTACCAACCTAGTTTCCTTCCTTTTAACAGTACAGCATCTTTCTTTTCAGGCTTTAAGTCCTGGTTAAATACTCTGTTTCTCTGTACTCGCTTTAAGCACAGCTTTAGGAACTTTTAGACAATGCTTATTCATTGCGTGCAAACGTTTGTGCCGGAGTCCTTACCTCACTAGGCATGACAGCTAACATCACAAGTAGGAACATGGCACTGAAGAGATGCATCCCAGTTGAAATGGTAGCGTCCCAGCCGATACCAGTCCCGCAGCTTTACCCCCGTTTTGGTCCTTACTGGGGCGGTTTCTCCGGATACAGCGGGATTTCTTTAACGCTTCGTCGGCTGTGCGCCACCAACCTCATCACCAGGACGCACGGCAGCCCTCACTGGCTCAGCAAAGCGACCAGCCGCGTTATATCTGTGGAGCATAGACTCTTCTGCGGGTAGCAAGAGCGAAAGGTGCGGATCTCCCAGTGCGGAGGGGAAAGCCCCCAGTTTGCTTAAATCGGGGTGAAGTGGACGTCCAGTGGTCTTCCTTTCGCTCTGTAAATTATCTTCCACCGCGCGAGAGGAGCGGAGGAAGGGCGCAGAGGTTGGAAGGTGACTGCTGTGCTTGCAAGGTGCCGACGCTAGGAGCAGCACGTCTGTGTGCAAGAAGCCCAGTCAAAGAAGTACCACTCTTTGACGCAGCCAAGCTTGGCCGTGCGCGCGTGATTGTGCGTGCGTGAGAGAGAGAGAGAGAGAGAGAGAGAGAGAGAGAGAGAGAGAGAGAGAGAGAGAGAGAGAGCCCTTCTTGCACTGACAATGGTCTAGCTGTACTGACTTAAAGACAGGATAGATAGATAGATAGATAGATAGATAGATAGATAGATAGATAGATAGATAGATAGATAGATAGATAGATAGATAGATAGATAGATAGATAGATAGATAGATAGATAGATAGTTGTGCTTGCAGGCAGGGACAAATGTCTCATCTACAATGACTGATACCTCCAGAAAGAGCTGACATTTAGCATTGATAATGTCTGTGAATATAATCTCTGAGTGTTGTAAAAGACCTAAAGAGTGACTGTCAGCTCGGCAGAATATCATCGATTCAGCACTGACAGCGGTCCCATTAAGAGATGCCAAATCAGAGAGATTCTCTTGGGTTTTGGGGAAATGATAAAAATTGTTCTTGCCCTGCTTACAATGAAGATAATGAATGTCATTAGCTAACAGAGATAATTAAATGATGGCTTGGCATTCTAATCAGTATTTTACTGAGCAGGTGTGGTCATGAATGAATAAACAGACTCTATCTTGATGCTGATATATTCAAGCATGTCCACATGAAGTGTATGACACTGGTTGAATATTGTTGGTCTAATTCCTCTGAATTATTGAGAACCATCCTGAATACAGTGTACGAAAGAGCATTGTAGGGCTCCAAGCTTGGCTTGAAAGCTCAGTTTTTTTAAAGATAAATGCACAACATAAAATCCGTGGAAGAAATCTGCAATGACTGACCCGTGTCGAGAAAAACCAACTAAGAAAACATAAAGTGACACTGTTGCCAGAAAGAAACGTGTATTCAGCCCTCCAATTCGGTTATGCTTTTCATTAATTTCAAAGGGATTCAGCAGCATAAGCACGGCCAAAGCAAACAGAATGCACTGTTTGGTGACAGCTGGCTGTTAATACACAGATTCTTAGGTTATTTGAAAGCGTCTGAGTAATGCTTGTGTTTACAAAGCAGGAGATACAGTTTGGGAACACAGTTTGTACTTCCATACGTGTTCAAGCCTTTGACTTGATCTGTATTTCTAAAAAAAAAACAAAGCAAAAAAACCCCACTTTGATCATAAAGTTACAGTTACAGAGGTAGTTTGTTTTTTTTAAAGACAGGTTTTATAGGGCAGGGCGTTCTGGTCGGCTACACTCTTTTGTTAAGAGACCAGCTGGTGACCTGGAACAGAAGCTGCAGACGGGTTGGACTTTACGTCATAATTCAGCAAATTTTGAGAAAGACTGACCAAAGCATTAATATCTGCACCAGTGCACTCTCTTTAGAAATTCTGCAGTGATTTACTATGCAGCCAGAAAGCCACTTTGGTTTAGCCGTGTTTAAACCCAACACAATGGCCTCCATGTTCCCCTGCTTGATCATCTCTTTGGGTTTGCAGAGACAAAAAAAACACAACCAAACAAAAACGTGTGGTTGTAAAAGTGCACCTTTTATTCACTGGAGAACAGAGAGAGCAGAGGCTTTATTGGTAACCAGAGAGCAGGAGGGTTGTCAAGTTATATCGTGATGCAGACATGTAGACTGTGAGCCTGTGCTCATGAACTCAGAGACTGTTTATCGTGGTAACAGCAGTAATTCAGGATAGAATTTGAGGGTACTGGCAGCCCATAAATGCTGCAGTCTGCATCTTTCACCATCCTGCCTTACTGGATTTCTAAATCTGTTTGAGAAATTCTTTAATTTGAAGAAATTAATCATAAAACCAGGAGAAACCAATGGAACATGTCTTAAGGCAGTTTTGGGGTTGTTATCAGTCGTAGTACCAACCAGCAGAATGTTTCCCTCCTCAAAACTCACCGTGCAATAAATTAAAAATCTATGCAGCCATTACTGACATTTAGCTGGAAATGATCTCAAACTTATACCAAAATTTTAACCATTAGAGCCCAAACTCAAGTTGATATGTTTATTTCAGCAGAGCTGAACAATGCACTGCAGGTAGTGTGTGTTGCTTCAGTGAAGCCGTGCCAAAGCAGCTTTCTGATGAGCTGTAGAAATCAAGTATAGTGTGCATTTGACTGGCTAGTTTCTCAACAAAGGGACCAAGCTCACAATCATCTTCACCAGAAATTCACATTTTCTTTTTATTTTTCTTTCTTTTCTTTTCTTTTTTTTTACCAAGAGCAGCACCGTCTAAACAAAGCGTGTTTATTTTATGTTTTTTTTGTTTTGTGGAGCAGTATTTCTTCCTCATGTTGTTTCTATTCCACTTTTCTTAAAGGTCAACATCACGATTTGTCATGGCTTTAACACCTACACCTGTGCGCTCAGTTAATAACAGATTCAGACAGCATTTGAGAGCAGACAGTCTGATGGTGTGTGTGTTTTCCATTCTCTGCCCTTGTATGGTTCAGCTGAGGCCTGACTCTCTCCACCCCTGCTGCTGCCCTCAGTGCCATGGTGCACAGCCCTCCATTTTCCCAGCAGGACAAACCACATGGAGGTGAAATGAGTTGCTGAGGGGCAGCGTATGATGGGGAGGTGTATCAGGAAGAACTAAGAATACAGGGATTACTTCTTGTTTTGAGTACCGCTCTTCCGTTGTACTGTACAGCCCTGGATCGTGCCTCTGCTTGGATACATACAGTAGGAGTTGAGGTTACGGAGAAGCCCAAGGCTGCCAGGGTGAGTAAAAGTGATGTTGAGTCACTTAAAGGGGTCAGAGTTCCAGTGTGTTTAATGGTCATGCTGAGGAGACTCAGTGCACTAGCACTCTCCTCCCTTCTCCACAGTTGCTTTCCTCCATCTCCAGACCCTGTCACTGTTTGGAGACTTGGTGCACTCAGAGAGCTAGGGGTATGTTTCTGAAGTAAATGCAAACAATCTAAAACCCATTTGTCAGAGATGCATATTTATTTTTCTCCTTTAATCCCAGAGTCATTCTAAGGAGGCCAAAAGGAAGGAGAAAATAGAGCCTTGGGGCTTCTGTGAGTCTTCACAGGCAGCAGTGTCTCTCTTTCTGTCACCTTATGTGTGACTGCACTGTGCCGAGCAGATGGGGCAATGAAATCATTGGATTTTCACATTTTCTCCAGTCTGGACTTTTCTCTGCCTCTCCAACGTCTCTATGTGGTTTCTCTCAGTGTTTTTAGATACCAACCTAACATCATGCATTCTCATTTTTGTGTGTGTGTGTGTGAATGAGTGACAGAGAGATAGAGGGCAAGCGAGAGCAAGAGAGTTTTTCTCTAATAGCCTACAGGCATTCTGCTTGTCAGAAAGTACAACCCGGCCAACATTCTGACATTTTTGGGGGATTTTAAATTTTCAGGAAGTGTTTTTTTTTTTTTTTCAAATGGTTAAAAAAAAAAAAGAAATTTACTTGCACTCCATGAAAGGGAGCTGTGGGAGAGCAGAGCCGCAGACAGAGGTACTCAGTGTTTTGCTCACTGTTATGATGAATATTTGGCACATGGATGGGCCCAATGAGAGAGTAGATTGTAGATCATCACGCAGACATACAGAGACACTCTGATTGGATTTTGTGTAGTCGGATGCTCTATCCATCACACAAACATTGAAACCTGTCTCATCACAGAACCTGTTGTTATTATTGATCTTCACAACGTTGCTGCTGCTGCTGCTGCCGCCGCCGCTGCTGCTGAATTATTATGCAATAGGACTGAATGACCATATGTTTCCTGAAAGTATCCACAAATCGAACTTTTTATTACCTTATCTACATTAGGTAATGCAGAGTGCCCACAGCAGGATGTTGACACAATGAGGCTCTCAGTCTGGCGTGTTTCTCAAACTCTCTGGACTGGCAGTTTATCAGACACAAACCCACTTCCCCACAACATGTGAATAAACATTCGGATGGAGAAGTGTTAACCCGTCCACTCCTGCAAACAGCACAGGGAGCTGAGCCAAGATAGAAGCTTTGTGCAAACACCACAACAGCAGCGTCTTAGTTATGCTTGCTAATGAAGGTCTAGTTGTCTCGTGTCATGTAAACATGAGCCAACAGCTCTGCAGTCGAAGTCTGTGATGTCTCTGTAACTGAAATCCTACCAAGGCTTTCACCCGCCGCCTGCTATGGTTCGAAAAAATAGTCGTTGTCAATTTAGACATTACAGAACTCAAGGGTTTGAAGCAGCAGCTGGAAGACATGACATGTCTTCTGTCTTGGCTGGATTAATGGAAAACAAACAAAGAAACTCACAATTAAATTTGTCTTTTTGAAGCTTTTCCTGTCAGATAAGACAAATAAAACAAGCCTGGTTTCCTTTAATTCATCAGAGGATGAGCCATATGTGTTTTAGATGGTCATACAGGATGAATTAGAGGTGGTGGAGCGCTCGCTGCCGTCAGGTCAAAAGGGTGAGAGGGCTCGGTTTCCATAGTAATATTACTCAGTGGTCGAGTGCCCGGATGGGAAGGTGTGAAATCCTCAATGGCTGCCTTAAGATGGAATTAAAGATGGCTTTTCACACCCTCTCCCAGGCTGTCTCACTTTACTACCTGTGTGTAACCAAGGCAACCAGGGCAAGGACAACTCAGGATCAGTTGGGGGTTTCAGCGCACAGGCCCCACCACGCATTGTGTCCACGCCTCACCGTAATTCAGCAAACATCATCAATCATAATCTAGAAGAAGTGCACGGCAGACCGCTCGTGTCGCTGTATCAGACACAGAACGCAGAAACATGAAGAAACGAGGGGAGGCGCAGACTGGCAGAAATGAGCTGCTCTGCCAAGAGTCCATCTTTTAAGTGAAGCCACCAAGCACGAACAGTCTCACACACACACACACACACACACAGTGGCCCATTGCTTTCTTAAAACATCCTTTCCCCCCTTCTGCTTTCTCTCCCTTTTTGTGTGTCACCCCCTGCTCCCCTCCTCTGACTATTTCTCCCAGAATGAGCAGCATGAAGATGCTCCCTGAGTTGTCCTCTGCAGACTAAATTTGTGTTTAATTGGATGAAAAGATGATGCATAATGCGAGAGGAAGGAAACATGAGGGAACCAAAGTCCATGTCGCCTGCAGCAAAAGAAACCAGCAGCTATTTGTTGTTGACATTTTTCTCCTCTGTTTTTTTTCTGCTCCATTGAAACAGCGGCAGCTTCATGTTTTTTCATGCATTTAGGGCTTTTTCTTACCCTCCATTGAGGTCCGTCTTTGGTGTAAAGTTCCCGAGCCTCACAATACTCCACACTCCACTGCCGCACACTCAAGAGTGAGTGTAAGTGGGATGGAGTACATGTGTTTGTGAGAGCAGCATTAAGGGGAGAAGTGATGGCAGAGCTAAAGGAGGGGAGCTTTGATGTTTGTCAATGTAAAAGCAGTAGATCCTGGGACGTGTTTACATCCATTCCAAGTAATCTGTAGTAACCCCAACGAATCCTCACGTGTAATCTAAAACGTATGTGCACATTGTCATTCTGAATTCTAAGATCAGCTTGAAAGAGGGGAAGAAAGAAAGGGAGAAACGTCGTATACAGTACATCCCCAATAAATCATTCATCTCTAAAGCCAGTAGTAATGAAATGAAATTGTAGTAGGCTCCATAACTCTGTAGCCAATAGGAGAGCAGATGAATTTCTTGTTTTATTTGTTTTATTTTTATTTTTTTTAATTTCATCTGCCAGACACCGAAATTTCCCTTCAGGGATTATAAAAATACATTCTATTCTGTTTGATTCTCTTCTTTTCTATTCTATCCATGCGAGTTGGGCTGGACGGTTGATCGATTTTGGCTTCTCACGATCATAAAAACATTATAATTGAGGAAAAATTATCCAAAACTTTTTTGCTGTTGTTTTTAATAAAGATTTCTGAAAAGACTTCAAAGAATAATTTGGGGTTTTTTCGATATTAGTGTATTTTGAGTGGTTTTTGCAACTTTACAGGAGTGCATGTAGATTGGGTAATGATTTTTATTTGTTGTTTTTTTTATTGCTATTATCCAATATGTTATTATTATTTTACTAGTTACTAATTTATTTTTGATTGTTATTGTTTGAAATCAATGATTAAATTGTGGTTATAAATCATTGATTTCAATGTCAATTGAAATAATCGTGATTGTTATATTTGTCATAATAATCCAGCCCAATGTGAGCTGTAGAGCTGAGAGCCTCATGCTCACCAGGAACACACCTTTTCTTTCATACAGCAGCTATTGTTAACAGTTCTGGCTATACTTTATCTCCCAGAAGCCATTTGGACCAGCAATTCCCAGCATGGCCGTCTGTGGTAGCTGGGAGATATTAACGTCCCCATGCTCTCATGTTTCCAGTTATATTTAAAAGATGAAACTACGACAGAGACCGAGAGGGAGAGTGGAAGAGATAAAGAGCGAGACACTAGTCGGATAAAAGAATGGTTTTACATAATTAAGCAGATAGAAGTGATTACAGCAGCTTATCCACAGAGCTCGAACTGCACACATTCAGCCTCATTATGAAGTTAAGGACTCCAAACTGTGGCTGATGGCTTAATTACAGTTCCACTGTGGAACAAATGCTTTCCAGTCATTATGGCAAATCACAAACCTTTTTCTGAACACACAAGCAGTCATCAGAGAAGACGCTTTGTGTTTTTCCATTGAGCTGTTTTTAATCTCTCTCTCTTCACTTTTCTTGTGTCTGTGTCCTTTCCTCAACTGCCTCCTTCTCATTTTCTGAACACTTCTGTGACCAGCTGCACAGAATAAGAGGGAGGGAGGGACTCGCGTTCTCATTTAAACTGTCTGTCTTTAACCTCACACTCCAAATCCTCACTAGGGCCTCTTTCACTCCTCTCTACTGTTAGTTATGTGGGGGTTGGAGGCTGAACTTGTCCCTCCAGTTTCCTCAGCGCTCTGCCAAGCTCCACAGAGGCCAGCCGGCAGGCAGCAGAGTGTGGACTCAGCACTTCTTCTCAGGAGTTAGTGTCTGAGGCCAGGCACGGGGGCTTTTATTCACCAGTCTGCTACTGCATTATTGAATCAGGGGACTGGCTCAAACCTGAAACCAGGCAGAAACGAGAGGCAACATGCAGATTTGATGAATCAATACATTGCAGAGAAGCAGTATGGAAAGCGAGCAGCAAAGGGACGCTGACGGGATTGGATCAGATAAGGACGCGACAATGAAAACCTTTTTTGTGCCTCAGCTGCTTACCTTCCACTTGCAGACCTATATATGTTGAAGGATACCTGTGGCACATATAATGCATATCACACTTAAAGACATGCACACGCAGAGCACACCAAGCTAGACTCCCTCCCCTAAAGGCCTTCATTAGATAAAAGGAAAACAGCTCTTTCCAGAGCTGCAGTGCAATTATTCAGTGTAGTCAAGCATGTCTCTGTGTGACAAAGCAAATTGCTTTTTCAGTTTGCTGTTCCTGATACAGATAGGGCTTTCAAAATCTGAGGGGAAGCCTCGCGCCACTGCTCCCGACGCTGCAAGAGATACCGGCAGTTATTTACCCCACCGTGTGCACTTGTGTTTACAGATGACTTTACCCATGCCTGTGTGCTGTATTTGTGTGCAGATAGGAGCGTTTTTTTTTTTTTGCTGTACATGGTGACAGTCAGTCACTTCTCTTCCTTTTTGCCTCTCAGTGAAATCTGCCTTGATTGATAGGCGTCACATGTGAAGTGTTGCGTTATGGTCCGTGTAGAAGAACTTGATGGCCTGTGAACTACTCGGATAATTGCACGAAGCAGAGTGAAAACAGACACCTGCCTGAATGTTGCTGTTTCTGCTGCACCATGCACCAGGCTTCCATTAAGTACTTGTAATGTTTGCAGCTGCAGCTCATTTTACCAACGCTGTTGATGATGAGATGTTTTCCAGACGGCTTGATTCAGGAACTTCATCCGTTCAATGATAATGACGAGGATGACATGTTATACTGCTTGTGGTGACGCTTTTTTTTTTCTCCTTCAGCTCAAATTGTTAGAACGTCTGAGTGATGAGCGGTTGTGTTTAAGGATTTAGGGATTGGAGACGGGAATTCATGTTCAACGTCTCAGAAGAAAGCGTTTTGTATGAAAGTGGCATGCAGGGACACACGACTACTTTCTCAGGTCTGGCAGATGATTATCCCTTCCGTCATGTTAGCTTGAGTGAGAGCGCCGTTCACGGCCACTGACTCCTTATTTATCTTATCCCTGCTCCCTCCAGTAGGGCCCCAATCAATATCCAGGGACTTGGAGCGAGAGAGGAAGACAGAGGACAAGTCATCTGGGAAGAGGCGGAGGGAGAGGGGCAAGAAAAAAAGAGAGAGAGAGAGAGAGAGAGAGAGAGGGCAGAGCAGAACATGGAGATTTATTTGTACTGCCTGTCGCTTTGTTGGCCACACATGGGGAGACAAATGCTCATGGGAAGCTTCAGGGATCTCCTCTGTGATTACAGAGCATGTCAATTGATTTTGTAATGATTTTCATTTCTGTGCAATATTTCCACGCTGTAGATTTGTCAGAAACAATCTTGGTTTATGAAGGCACTCACAAATTATTGGAATTGGAAAACGGAGCAATGAAAGGATGATATTGGAAAGCGTCTTTCTTGTTTTGTTTTCAAACTGTTACTCAATGGTTTGGTGTGTGACTTATGGCCTCTACAGCTCTAACTGCCCCCCCCCCCCCCCCCCCCCCCCCCCCGTTTTTTTTTTTTTTCTTTAACCCATTTTTGCTCCAAAAGAAATATTGATTGTCATCTACTATCCTGCCACCGAGGGACACCGTGGAATGTAGCTCCTGGCTATTCTGTTGCCATAGAGACCTGTTGTTGTCATGCCGACAAGCTAGCCAGGATGTAATGTGGAAAAAAGAATAAGGGATGAGAACAACTTTGCTGTGGAGTGGTAGGGTGGCAGTTTCTTTGAAAAGCAGTCACCTCTCTGGCTGTGAGTGCACATGTGCTCTGTGGAAGAGGGTTTGGAAGATGCATTCGTATTACCACATATTGAGTCGGCAAGCTGGCTCAGGATGAAAGGCACAGAAAAAGCCAGAGAGAGAGAGAGAGAGAGAGAGAGAGTGGAAAAGTCTGTCGAGGCAGAGGTTGAGGCTGTGTAAGGAAAAGCAAGAGAAAGAGATTTGGTGTGGAAAAACAGGGGTTTGGTGCTCTGGTTCCACTGAGCTCTTCCCGCTCTCTATAAAGCAGTCTGAAGAACCCTCTATGGGCACTTCAAAATACTCATGATTTATGCCCGTCAGTGCTGTCCATATGTGCCTGGAATATCTGATCAACTCCACTGATGTAGCTCTGCGCCTGCTCAGGGAGGGATGGAGGGAAGGAGGGAGCGAGAGGGGCAGATAACAAAAAACAAGGAATGGAGAGTACAAATAGAAAAGCCATGTTTGGGGCAAAGGAAAGAACAAAGGAAGAGCAAGAGAGGAAGCAGGGACAGAGGGGTGTATGGACATAGACTGACAATTGAGTGTGAGATGTTAGAATAGAGAGGCTAACAAACGGAGAGAGGGAATGAAGGACAGATAAAGGAGAAGTGAGGCTGAGCGGAGTTGTGCCCTGTGGAAGCCACTGACCACTCTAATTATCCTCGATTTTCTTCAAACAAGGCTCAGGCATTGTGAGTCGCCTCCCTGGGACACAACCCGCTCCTCATTTTCTCTGAGATTCAATTCCACTCGGCCATCCTCCTCTGTCTTTTACATATAAAACACTTTCTTCAATTATTCCTCTGACGTTCATATCTGTATTATTTGACGCCTTTGCCTATTCAGAGTGACTGCTCATTTCGCCCCACTCCAGTGTGACTAGAATCAATCCCAGGCTCATTCCAAGATAGGCACAGAGAGTGAATGTGTTTGTGTGTGTGTGTGTGTGTATGTGTGTATGTGTGTGTTTGTTGAGTATGATTGCAGAAAAGACATAGATGGAGATTATTGAAATAGACAGACCGGCAGAGTTGATATAATTCAGGAGGCTGCAGATGAACGTGAGTGTGTGTGTGTGTGTGTGTGTGTGTTCATGCAGTAGGAAGCTGGTTTGTTCGAGTGTGTTTCCTTTTAATGAAGGTGTCTTCAGCGTATGCTCACCTTGCTCTCTCTCCCGTGTCGGACGGCACGCTTTATTTGAGATCAAATGAGGCTACAATTACTCGGTGGATGCTTTTTTCCCCCTGATCGATTACAAACAAAAGAAGCATTCCATCAGAGGCTTTTAAGCAAGGGTGCTGCTGTATGAATTGTCATCCATAACATAAGGGCTCATTGTTACTCTGCTTTGAATCTCTCAAGAAATGAGAGTCGGAGAAAATCTGAAGAGTGTTTTTCAAATGGATGCTCTCTGCCCAAATCGACATTTAGCATAGAAAGTGAAATTAAAGAAAGGAGCCTTTATGTTACAACACCACTTTTCAAAGGAGGGTAGTTACTGGCAGCTATAAATGTCTAAAAATGTCTTCAGATGATATTATATGCATGTTTGCACATGAATATTTAAGCAACATCCCCCACTGTCGGAGGTGGGAACAGGCCTGTGCTGCGTATGATGAGTATGATTATGAGACATCTGCAGAACAGCAACCAGGGGAGATAACTCAGCGTTAAGTGTTTGAATTTATCACCAAATAGTTTAGGAATAAATTTACCAGCATTCGTTCTCATTATCAGAAGAAACAAACATGTTTACATCTTGTTGCTTTTTGTGCCGTAAAAAGGGAAAAGCTAATGTGAAATTCAAACAAATCAATTGATTAGTCACTTCACAGTTCTTACTTATATTCCACCAGTTCCTATTCAGACAAAGCCCAAAAACAACACTTGTGTCACATTGAAAGCAGACAACACTTAATTGTTGCAAAATTTCAAAAATTTTTCAAAGTTGGAAACTTTCCATGGGAATTTTCATAAATTAAGCAGAATTAATGGGAATTTCTTTTTATTTTCACTGCATTTACCCCGTCATATACATGTATGATTAATAAACAGTTTTTTTATGTGCAGACATGCATACAAACATATGAAATGCAATATTTCTAAATGACAATATGAATGAATTTGGGGAATTTTTCCTCATTGAGTCAAACTGTCATGAAGAAAGGCAAAAAAATTTGTCCTCGCTTGCCTTTAAAAATTATACACATTTTTACCTTGACCGAACTTCTAGACTCCAAACCCAGAAATGTGCCCTCAATAAGGGAGCTGTGGCTCAGTGGTAGAGTCATTGCCTCTCAATTGAAAGGTTGAGGGTTTGATCCCAGCTCCTGCAGTCATACATGTCGAAGTGTCCTTGAGCAAGACACTGAACCCCAAAATTGCTCCCAGTGTTGGTCAGTGGTGTGTGAATGCGTGTAAATGTATTGCATGGAATTGTTTGCCCATGTGATTCATGGTACGCAGTTAGATTTGCATTCAGACATGCTGTTTCAACTGAGATCATTTTTGAAAACTTTATTCAAGTTGATAATGAAAAAAAGGGAAAAAAATGGGAATCCTGTTAATTTTTAGAAAAAATAATTTAAGTTGACAGCAACAAAACCCTGAAAATTTCCAGTATTCCCGAGCTAAAATTCCAATGGAAATTTTCAGGTTACTGTCCTGAAATTTTACCGGAAATTTTATATTAATTATAATGATTATATCATTTTATATATTATAGTTCTATTAATTTTACATCTGTTGAGGTAGAAACATAGACATCCCATTTGAAAATCTTGGACGCCACATCCTCTGCTTTAAGGAGAGAAGAGCCAACCATGCCATGGGCATTTACACATACATGCTGGTATGGTGGGGAGGCATACATGCCTATGACATGGGTAGACCACTCATCTGGGAAGGCACCAGTAAAACTGACTGATGTTTACAGCTTGTAGAATAATGTGTGTTGTCATCCAGACGTTTTCAGGGAAGACTATGCCATATGGCTCTGTAATTGAGGAGTGTTGCCACCAACTGAAAACATTTGCAGTATCATGAAACAAAAAATAAACAAAAAGGAGACCCTGAGCTGCAAAACTGTATAATTAAGGCAAGGATGGGAGAACATTAACATTTTTTTCTAAAATCCACAAACCAACCTACGACCTGTTGCTCTGTTTTTCTTTCCTGCCTCACTGTCTCAGACACTTAAATTCACCTGGATGCTCCCTCTCTTTGGTGCCTATTTTTTATCATGGTTTTAAGTGAACAGCATGTTCACTCTCACTGCCAGCTCCTCTGTCTGCGTTTGAGCCCAGTGCATGTCCTGTTGCCAGTCCCTGTGACACATGGACATCTAAATAAAAGAGGGCCACATGGGTGTCCTGCTGAAGCCAAATGTCAGATGAGGTGCCAAGACTCAGTGACTTGAGCGCTCCGAAAAAGGAGTCAGCCTAAATGAGGATATTCAGGTATCAGATATTTGCTTTGTTTTGGTCTTAAACAATATGAATTTCATTGTCAAAGAAATACAGTTTCAACAGGAAATCTACTGAATTAATGTTAAAGGAGATAGCTTGTTTTTCTGAAGTTGTAGGCGCTACTTGTTGAGAGAAAGTGTATTGAGCAGAAGGGATATCACACAGCTGGACTCCTTTTATTTAGATGCTGCAAAACAGATGTAAAATCTAGGCTATCGGCCTCCACAGAGAGGGTGAGCTGTACCACATAATATAGCTTATGTTAAGGAAATCCAACCAAACACGGATAAGTGTAAGATTTTTTACTTTACTTTATTTTAAAGTAGATTTTCAGCGATAGCTTTGGTGTCAGAAAGCTCAGTTGTTCATCACTATTTTCAGACTCGACATCTGGGCCCTCCTGTTCTTCTGCCTGCAGCTCACTGATCTGCCAGTCAGGTCTGTCAGCCTCAAAAAAGACAAAACTACAACAAAACCAAAAGAAAAATATCGAATTCAACAGCAGTGATGACACAGTTAAATATGGGCATGAGAGGACATCTTTATGAACTAGAGGGGGAAACTGAGCAGCAAAAACAAACTCTGCACTCATTACTGTCAGCCAGATAATGATCAGCATTAAAGGCTTTAAATTATGCCAGACCGAGATGCACAAATATTAAAGTTCAAAATAAATCTGTGTGCTGCAAAAATCAACTCCCTTCTGTGCCAGCTCTCCATCCTCTTTTTAAACAAAGGGGCAGAGCCTGTCATTAATAAGTGTATCAGTCAATACAGTAAGTGCATTATCCTGTGGTTAACTCATTGGCTGCCAGACGTTTTTAGAGCGGAGAGCCTCATACTGCCAGCCGTTTTAGAGCATTTTGACCGATGTTTCAAGACCCACAGAATATTGTGTTCTATGACAATGCTAACACTGAAACTTCCAAAAGAAAGAGTAAGCACTCTTCTTTCATCAAGAAAAAATATGTTTCTACCCTTTTCTGTTCTTTATTAATCATCAGTCGAACATAGGCTGGTTTTTACCAAAAATACTTGTTTTTGACCAAAAAGAAAATAAAAGATGGTAAAAACGAGCATTTTAAGAAAGCACTTGTCTCCATAGCTCCATCCTTTGATCCTCTCTATGATCCCCATCGTCTTTTCTCACAATCGTGACAATCTTTCTCTCTGGACTGCCACAACTCATACTCTGTTCGAGTGTGAGCTGCCATAAATTGTGTATCTTAAAATGTTTAACCATTGTCTCTCTCTTAATCTTGCTTCTTATTATCATAATCTGTGCCGATCTCTCATCCAAAGAGAGCAATGCTGTCACCAGGGGTCAGTTTGTCAGTACACTAGTTTACAAGCCTATTATTAATGGACAAGCTCTGCCAGCCCTTCCTCAGCTTGCCCTGTTGAAAAACACAATCGATGTTTATAGACGTCAGTTGCAGCCAATGAGTTAATATACTCATAGTGAGAAGTGAAATTGGCTATCGGCTACTCTTTTTTTCTACATTTGGCCTGATTTTCTCAATCTGTGCACCCCTTGATGTAATGCAATGCCTTATTCAAATCAAAGCACTTCAAAAATGGTGTCCCGCAAGGGTCCATATTGGGCCCTATTCCTTTTGTGATCTCTGTTGATAACTTCTGTAAAAGTGTCAAAGAGGCAAAGTTCAACTTTTATACAGATGACACCCTCCTTTACACCTCAGCATCTTCTCTATTGTGTGCAGCTGACCATCTGCAAGCTGCTTTTTTAACTTAATTTTTTTTAATCATGAGAAAATAATACAGCTCAAAGATAACAACAATAGATCATCAATACATCTTAATTTTACAGTCGTGAAAAATACAGTCAGGTCACACTGTAGTGGTTCATTACGCCTTCAATGTTATGTACACATACCATTTTTTCCCAGTATTGAAAAAAGTTCCTACTCTTAGATTTAAGAGAAAGTCATTCTTTTCCATATTTTGAATTTGAGACACACTGTCAATCAAGTCAGTTTTTGTTGGAGGATTAGGTTGCAGCCATTTTAGTGTTACTGCCTTTTTACCAGCTGCTAATAAGATCTTTAATTGGTATTTATCCATCTTTGAAAGGTGGGCAGCAATGCTACCAAGATGGATTGTGGAGAATGAACTGTCAATCCCAACACCAAAAATGCAAGCTGCTTTAAATGCAGTTCAAAGAAATCTTTTTAAACTGAGGCTGGTTCTAAATGCCAACAAAACTAAAGCATGTATTTCTCTGTCTTAGAGGACAGTGGGAGATAAATGTCAGATCCTTACTCTCGCCAAATGAGGGGATTGAATGGGTCCATACTTTTAAATACCTGTGTTTTCTTCTGGATGAAAGCCTTTCTGTTAGTCATCACATCCAGAGCCGAACAGAAAACCTGAGGCTTTCTTTTACAGAAACAAAGGCAAAAAGAACTTATTCAAGCAACCTTTTATCTATACGTAATTTATGGTGATGTCCTATTACATTTGCCTCTCTGAAAGTGATGGACTCAGTTTGCCATGCCGCACTGTGTTTTGTCTCAGGTTTTGGATTCTGTGTTTTATTTATGCTCTTTAATGACTCCGTAGGTTGTCACTGGCTGCAACCTTCGGTCAAACAGACAGATTCCGTTTGTGGTTCCTCAGACTCGCTCTGACTTTGGTCAGAGTGCTTTCAGTGTTTTTGCTCCCTCGTCTTGGTCTGAGCTACAAGGCCATCTAAAACTGGATAATTTTGTTGTTTTGGATTATTTTAAAACCAGAACTAAGAATCATCTGATGAGCCTTGTTTTACAGCTGATTGCTGTTAATTTATACACTGATGTACTATTTATTTGTTGTTCTGTTGTTCGGTCTTGCCCTCTGTGTGAAACATTTTGTGCTGCTGTCTTGGCCAGAGCTTCCTTGTAAAAGAGATTTTTTTTATTTATGATAAAATAAAAGTTCACTGAAAAAAAACAGGCTTCCCTGTAAACGTGTTACCTGCGAAGTGATTTCATTAACTATTTGTCAGCTCTTACACTTCTTATTTAAAACACAGATTACCAGCCTGGTAGTCTTTTGCGTGCTATTGTAATAGATGCTTAGAAATAAAAAAGTTCAAATGAAATCAGCACATACAAATCAACACATTTCACACCATATTTCATGCATCAAGCGATGCCTTTGCCAGACTTCAAATCGAAGCTTCGCTGTGGAGGTAAGAGAACAACAGATTTCTGCACAGCTAATAACTGTCATCTTCACTGCAGAGTCTTCGCAGCTGCGGAGGATGATGATACAGATTTTTTTTTTTTTTTTTTTGCTGTACTATGCCATGTTTGATAAATGACTTGGATGTCATTGCTTTGTTGGTGGGGGATTTGGATGAGATTTCTGTTTTATTTGATGCTTCAAACAGATGCGCTGCTCACTTTGATTAAAAGCTTTCGTTCCAAGTGTTTGAGAAAAGGGAAAAATAAGGAGCTGGGTCTTGGAATCAACGGTCTCTTTTGTATATGTTGTGCAGTTTGCTATTTGTCGCTCAGCAAGTAGGATCATGTCAAGTCTGTCAGTAGCTTGTATCTGATATTACTGTAACATCTTTTACCCTCTGGGCCTGTACTCTCTCTTCTTAAAAGAAATTTATTTTTTCCATCACATCATTTTCTGACAACCTTTGATTTAAAGAAGAAATGGAAAATGTTTTTCAAATCAACATAGCAAATACCGTCTTTGTCAGTTGTTATTTACATTCCTCGGTTGCATCAAGCAGATATTATCCTCTTCAATAAGCTGCTGTACATCCAGCTGTATTTCCAGCCTGATTTCAAATCAATATGTTCACAGCGTGCAAAGATGAAACAGCCTCAACTGACATTCGGTCCTTTCAATTCTCTCACCGAATGAAATTTCAGATAGAGTTATTTTGGTGAGCGACACAACACGACACAATTATAAAAAGTAATGAAACACGCTTCTACCTACAGTAACTGGGTCACCTTGTATTTGTGTTTCAACTTTAAAGGTTGTCAGGATGAAATAGAGGCTCACAAAAGAGGTCTAGACAATTCTCAGCAATAGTTAAAATCCATTCAGAAACTGAGCATGAGTTCTTCTTTGGCACTGCCTTTGCCTTCATCGTTTGTACCCTTTTGCTCTCTGGGCCTCATTCAGAATTTACATCTGGCACTTGTTTCCATATTCAGTGAGGGGCCGGCCTCAGAGGGAGCAGTGTGAGCACAGAGGTAATAGGCACACCAGGCTCACGCTCACAGGGGGGAAAGATCAGATTGGCTCCCGCTCCACAGAAGACACCAGGGAACCAGATGAAGGAGATCGGATCTGTGTGTGCGCTGTTTACCGGTATATCTGCATGAGCTGTGTGTTTATGTGCGAATGTGTGTACACATAGGGGGAAGGACTTCTGTTCCAGTCTGCAGGCTGACAGACAGTCTCCTGGTTAATGAGCAGCTGTCGGACATCACTATTCATGAGTCCTGTCACTCACCTTCTCTCTCAAAGCACGGGCACCTGAAACCTTGAAACCCCCAGTCTCTCGTTAGCTCCGCAGCACACACCCACAGACACACAGACACACAGACACACACACAGCAATGCACAGTAACTCTTACACAAGCGTCCATTAATTCTACAACACAACCGTAGTGCTCTTACATGTGTTTAAAGATGTAAAATAATACACAACAGAGGAGCCAGGATCTTCAACAGAATAAAAATGTAGTTTGAAAAGAAAAAAAAAAGTTCAATCAGTACATGGCTGCACTTTCATCTGGTGCTGAAACAAGCATGCATGTGGGACCTCACTAAAAATGGCTGTTTGATGTGTCCTGGAGGAAATAGTCAGAGAAGCAAAGGTTTTTTTCTGAAGTCCCCTGTGTGTGTGTTGTGCTGTGTGGAACATTTCAGGAAATAAAACACCAGTTTGAAGACTTTTCCCAAAGATAAGAACCTTATATCAATATATTGGCCTTCTTGTCTGTCCTTGGAGTACCGACCAATCACGTATCAGCAGGCTCTGGTGAATGCAGAAACAACAGACCAAGTGAAGAGCAAAAGAAGGCAGGACAAACACCTCCATATTGGTATCCAGTATATGATAATGATGGTGGCTTTTTCACTTCCATAAACAGATACCTAAATGACAGTATATCTTAAAATCTGCTCTGTAAAATAATTTCAGCATTAGCAGCAAATGTGTTCCCTGCTGTGGTACCAAAGCCAATCGTTCTGAGACATCCCAACAGTTGAAAAGCAATCAGTTTGACCTCTTTTCAACAAACACTTGAAGTCACGTTGTATGGGAATGGGAATTTGTTTTGATGTCAAACAGTCAGATTCTAGATTGAACCGCTGCTTTGCTCACCACTCCTTATGGTGCTAAAGGCTCACTTCAACAAAAAACATGTTCAGAAATGTTTTTCAAATTCAGGTGACTCCACACTAATTCAAAAATACTTATCCAAACTAAGTCTTTTCTGCAAGCTATAGTAAGCAAAAACTGACACAACTTACCCCACTCTCCCCTACTACACACTGTATCTTTAAATTTTGCAGTGGAGACAGAAAAAACATGCAAAAAGACAAAACACAAGACAAAACATCTTCATCAATGCAAAAGGCAACACTTTCAAGTGTCCTCTAGAAACACTTTTGTTGTGTTGCGGTCTTTGCGGTGTGTTTTCTAAATGGCGCACTTGTGTTGTCAGATTGATGAAGATGTTTTCTGGATTTGTTTGTGTTTTGTCTTTTTGCTTGTGGTCTCTTAAGTTGCAGTGCTGTGAGCTTTCAGGGCCAACCTACTACACTCTCTTTGCCAATTTTCTGTTCTTTCCACTGTCCTCTCCTCAAAATAAAGGTTCTAAAACACCAATAATAACCAAAAAAAAAAAAAAAGAAGAAATTAACTGTGAGAAAATCACATGTAAAAAACTTTAAGAGTGACGCCTCTGTGCATCTTATTGTCTTCTGCTGATCTAAGAAATTACACGTGGTGTGTCTGTTGCACAGGATGATGAAGGGTTTCTTTTTTTGGTCTTCTTCATCGCTTTCATTTTTCAGTACCGGTGATTGACACTTTACTACACAGGGATTACTGGAAATCTCTTACAGGCATAAACCATCTTGACTTTCTAGAACAGACAACGATAGTTGATGGGTTCTGAGATGAAGCCCTGTACTGTCTAAACCTGAGCATCCTTTATCGTCGACTCAAGTATGAGACAGTGTTTCCATAGCAGTGCGCAGCAGATGGTCACAACCAAGCTGTGAATATCATCATAGAGTTTGAAGGGGAAAAGCATTCATGTAATAACAAAGAAATGTGAGTAGTGTCTGAAGATGTCTTTTTCATTTGCTCACAGTATCGTCCTCCACGTAAAGTCCTCCACATAATGATGGGGGCAAAGGGATGAGAGACACAGCACCATAATCTCCCTCATGGACACTGCCTCAGTCAAAGACAAATCAATGTTATTCTTAATCCAAGTCTAAAACATGATTATTTGTTATACAATGTGCCCCACTCTCTCCTTTATTACTTCTGTGCCAGAGAATTCACCCTCCACCATATCGAAGTGACTTATACACTCCTGTGTGACCACGAGAGCGTGTGAAAATGAAGTAAAGAGGGCTTACTTCTCCTTATCATCCAGTTAGATAGAGAAGAAATCTTCTCTGAAACGTTTCATCAAAATCAAGTGACTGTAGGAATAATTCCTGCTTTCGAATTCAGAATATTGCTTCGCGTCTCAGGTGGGATCTGAATTATTTAAGAGCAGCCGAGTCAGGCTCAATTTAACTCATTACTTCCAAACATATGAAAGCATTATTTAAACGCTGCGCCAACGTGGAGAGAGAAAAGGATGCACTTTATCCTGTCAGCAAGTCTATTGATTACTCCTGCTTATTCATTTTGCTGGTAAGTGCAATAATTTCATGACATTTTCAGTTTCGTCCAGCGGACAGGAAACATGTTGTCGCCCCTGTCACCACCGAGCTATGAGTTTCACCCTCCTCAGACTATAGACGACATATTTCGTCCATATCCTGAAGATAAAGTTAAAGCTTTGCACTAACAGTTCTTTCCTGGTCTGTCTCACAACAAGCTCTGCTTCCTCTGCAGCTCACCTCTGCCTTGCAAGATTTATGAGAAGTGTCCAGGTGCCCATGAAATGCTGCCACGTCTGATTCACTGTGATAGAATAACAACCGTGTCAGGAACCAATACAGGACAGGCTGCATTGATCATTCAGAGCTGGAGCAGGGGTTGGAGGAGGGGACCTAGGATGTCTTTGCATTCAGGTCCACGGACGAGAGCAGCCAGACTCATCGAGGTGAATGGAAACGATTAGTTTCCCTGGCTTTTCAGCCGAGGTCTTAGCCAGTGAACTCCCACAGCTGAATCACTCACTTTCTGCCTCCCTCTGCTTCCTTGTCTGATTTATGGGAAAAAATCATCTTTATTGAGCGATGGGGTCATGCAGCTTCCTCTCTCTCTCTCTCTTCTCTCTCTGGTTCTCGCTCTCTCTCTCTTTTACTCTCATCTCAAACAAATCAAAAACTCTCTCACACTCTCACATACTGTCATTGCACTAAATAGAGATCCCATGTGGTAATCCTTCCTGTGTGTCTGATCAGGGCTACGTTTGTTCATTAACACTCACTGCTTGAATTTAGAACAGCTGCACATGTTCAAATTGGCACGAGTGATTCACACATCACCGGTCTGTCTACTGAGTGTCTTTCTTTCTTTCTTCTCCTGCTCTCTCATTCTCAACCTCCCCATCCCCCATTTCTCTCTCCCACTGTGGTAAATAAGACACTACTGATTACTTTTGCTGTTGGGGAGAGCTTGCAGACAACTCATTCCTCCTTCTACAGAGGACTAAGTTAAGTGAGGATGGCATGGCAGTCGTGGTTGTGGTGGAGGATGCTGAGAGCTGCAGCAGACGGCAAATTAGGAGTGGGATGTTTGTGTGGTGGAGGTGGCAGGGGTGTTGTCAAGCTGTGCGTTTGAATTTGGGCTCTTGGCCTGCCTGGTAATCATCTGACACTCTCAAATACGCATGGACTCTCTTCAGAACAGCCACATGCTCTTTGTCCACTCCCCAAGGAGTATTCTATTGCTCTCTCCTTGCCTAGTCTAGTCTAGTCGTTTTTTTTTGTTTTTTTTTTACTTTTTTTTACTTACGTTAGCTTCGTTGAAATGTGCTTTTGATGGAAAGGCGTCTGTAGAAATGATTCCCCCCACTGTTCCGGAGATAAAGGAGCTGTGGATGGGACGTGGCAGGCGAGGATCTTGCATGCACACTAATAAGAACAGCCTCACTCAGCCACAAATGTTCATCTTTTCACACACACACACCCACACAAACATGTATGCAGGCCAATGCATCAAGAAACATGCCCAGCACAAGCTAGACATGATCCAAGTTATATCCTGCCACACATACAAAACAAGACTCTAAACTGAAAGCAGCTTGTGCACTCACACACATCAGTGGTGTGGAAAATAATGTACCGTTATCTGCTCTGACAGAACAACCGGGTTGAGGTTGGGATGTGTTCAGACGAAGGGAACCTCCCTGAACTAACTTTAACGTAGATATTCCCACTGCTTCTCACCGCTTAATCTGAACGTCTGTTTAATTTGCTCATTTCTCACTGTAGCATTGTGACACACTCAGCTTCATTACGATCAATGCCACACGAGGGGAGCTGAGGGCAAAGACGACTAAACAGAGAGTACATGAGGAAGACAAGACAGTCTGATGATCAACAAAGAAACATTTCACGATATTTCCAACTGCAGAATAATGAGACAGAAATGTGAGAAGAGCAGGAGAGAACAGAGGGAAGAGAACGGTTTGGTTTCCAATCTGCAGCATCTGAGGATCCTTCTGCCTGTCGCTTACACTAATGGACTGCTGAGCCTCAAAGTCGCTCATCATTCAAAGTGAAGACCAACAGCACTGTTTAAAGCAGAGTGACTTAAGGTTACACCAAACATTTTTACATCTGTACACTCAAGCTTTCAAAGTTGTGCCTATCCAACATGGACAATGTTCTCAAATGATGGTGCATCAGAATTAAATCCTTTTTAAATTAAATTCTACAATGAAATTCTGTGTGGAAAAAAAGCGTCTCTGATCTGGTGTTTACTCACTCAAGGTGCAGATCATACCTCTCGTTATTCCTCTATGGTGTAACCCACCACTCTGACATCAAAGTAAAGGACATGGAGGACAAGTGTCTGTTGGGGATTAGTAGCGTTCTTCGCAGTGCGAAGAAAAAGCACAGTGTTACTTGTGTGTGTGTGTGTGTGTGTGTGGTGGTGGGGGGGGGGGGGGGGGTTACAGGAGAGAAGGCGAAGTAGTGATTGTTTTGTTGGTGAAATAATTGTCTCATTTTATTTTCCAACAAGTTTGGTGCTGCTTTGTTGCTTCAAAGTGTTCTTGCCCAATTTCAGGTGAGAGACAAGGAAAAAATAAGAACCCTTTTTTTTTAACTGATTTACTTTTTCATTTTAAAAAGGTAGATATCCTTTTTAGGGATCAAGCCCAGATATACAATCTGGGGGTCTCTAGGGGTCTTATAACCAAGGATGTCTTCCAAAGACTGAGTAACACTATCCCAGAATGTTTGCAGTTTTACACACAGCCAGAAAATATGTGACTGATTGACATTCCACTGCCCACACTGTCTCCAACATTTCTTCTGAGTACCAAGTTGCTTATTTTTAATTTGGGGTGTGACAAAAAAACATATAACATTTTTCCACCCAAATTCCCTCCACCTCCTGGAACATGTGGATGACTGTTGTTTTTCACAAATAGAGTGCCACCCGCACTTTGACACAGTGATATTCTGTTCTAGTTCCCATTTAGTCTTAACATACCAAGTGTTGTTTCCCTTCTGTTTCTGTAGACTTCTATAAAGTTTAGAAACAATCTCTAAAGAAGTGCTTTTGTAAGCACCAATCAGAGTTTCAACCACCTCACTACTTTCATCTGGGATTTCTTTTCTTACTTCTGTCATAGAAATGTCTGAGTTGTAAATCTCTAAAAAGGTCCCCATTCTCAAGCTCAAATTCTTGTTTGAATTTCTCAGATGTTTTAAACTTTTTATTCTCTATGAGTGTATACATAGCTGTTACACCCTTTTGATTCCACTCAGCAAAGGTATAATCCATCACTGCAGGTTTAAATCTAAGGTTCTGAGAAGGCCATATCAGAATTTCACTCTCTCCTTTATATTTCTTAACATCTTCATGCCATATTTTCAGTGTACCTTCTAAAATAATATTATCCATTTTTTATCTGAGTATTCTTTTCCACCTTATCTCGCCTGAGGTTGAAACTGTAACACGTTCAGCTCAATATGTTTCCATCCAGATTGGTACTCCAGAGAGCACCAATACACAATGTATCTCATTTGGGCAGCGTAAAAGTATGCTTTAAGATTCGGGAGAGCTAAACCTCCTTTCTCCTTGTCAATCTGAAGCACCTTGAATTTTACTCGTGGCCTTTTACCAGTCCAGATAAACCGAGATATTTGTTTGTCCCACGTTGTAAACTGAGATTCTTGGATTCTGACTGGTAGTAAGAGGGAAAGATAAAGGAACCTTGGCAACACACAACACATTTTTACAACCTCTATTCTTGAGCTAAAGTCTGATACAAGTATAGACCATTTTGTCATATCCTTCTGTAGCTTATTATTTATGATGCTATAGTTTGCTTCACATAGATTATTCAGGTCCTAAGTGAGTAACTCTCCCAAATATGTTATTGACTTTGCTTCCCATTTTAAGTTATATTTTTGTCTGCTTAAATCGCTTGGTTTGTAATTCAGAGAAAATACTTGTGTTTTCATGAGGTTAAGTTTATAACCAGTTATCTTACTATAGTCATCTAAAATTGACATGAGTATGGGGAGAGCTGTATTTGGATCATGGAGATAAATAATCATGTCATCAGCAAATAATCCTATTCTATGTTCCTCACCTGCCATGTTGACACCCTTAAGTCCTTTGTTTTGTCCAATGGTTTGAACCAAAGGTTCTATAAACATTGCAAACAAGGAAGGACTACGACAGCAACCCTGACGAGTTAATCAGACAAAGACAAGCAGTCATTTCAGTTTGTTAAAAAATATTTTTTGAAGCTATACTTAAAAAGTTGTCTGTAGTCTGTGCATTCCTAAAAAAAGAAAGAAAAAAATGTATTGTTTGAAAACAGCCTTAATAGGGATTTTTTTGTTTTACAATTTTAAAATTTGGTTTGTTTGGGTTTTTTTTTTTATTTAAATCCTTCTAGTCTTTTCTTTTAAGCTGGGTTGAAGAAACATTACTGTTTTTCTCCAGCAGAGGGCGAAATGTTTTTATTTGACTATCCAGTAACATGATGTAAGAACCCCTGGTGTTAAATAAGGGAAGTAACATTACAAAAATCACCAGTATTGAAGAATTGCAATTTAAATCAAATTGGCACCCAAAAAACTGTTAAAGAATTGAATCTGGAGAAAAGCATGTTGTCCCAGCCCTAAGCCTCAAAGGGTTCAGCTCCAGTTTCCACCATCACTAAAAAATGACTCCCAGAAATCGTTTTCAGCAGAGGAAAACACAGATCTCTCTTCTCACTGCTAAACTTTGTGAGCTGGCGTGGTGTTGTCTTGAGACTTCGTAAATCAAAGCGGACCTGTCCTACCCAATCGTGAAGCTCAGAAATAGCATTTCGAAATAACCTCTATTGGTGCTGATAATCTCATTTTAAATTGTGGATTAGGGATATATATCAAGAAGTGAGACTTTTTCAAGATTACTTAGAAAGTCCTCATAGGGCCATTAATTTGAATCACTTTTTGGTTTTGCACAAAACTTTTAGAGATATCTCTCTAGAATCGTTGGATGCATGAATGTATATGTGTTTGTATGTAAAAAAAAAAACCTGACAAATCTAAGTAGCAGGGTCAGGGATCTCATTGTTCAAGCTAGTTTACCTCAGTGTGGTGCAAATTCCAAAAGATCTCCATATTTCACCACGCAGCTTTGAGGTGCATTCTTGCATACATCTCAGTCTAAGATTTTCATCTTCCATGACAAAATGTGTCCGTAACACCACCGCACTTGAGCTATGGAATAAAGGTTGAAGGAAATAGAAGACTTTGGAGACACAATGTCACAGACAGGGTGGGCACTTGAGATTGGAATGTGAGCTCAGGAAAAGGGCACAGAAGTGTTGAAATACTATATTGATAGTCAGACTGCTCCTCTGCTTGATCATTATTCTGAGGTAGTGGGAAACGATGACCTTTCCTGGTCAAGAGCTTAGTGTGGTTAAAATTCAATTGAGTGGAAGAGGGGGAAAAGGAGAAAAAAAAACAACATGGTAACCTTTATTCTGTCATTGAAGCTAACCTTGAACAACAGTCCCCGAAGGGGATCAGCGCCTTGTACTTAAATGTGGGAGAGAATAGGCTTTAGATAGTGTGTGTGTATGTGTTGTGTGCAAGCTTGAGTCTGTGTGAACAGAGCAAAAGCAATTATTGTGTGTTTGTGGTAGCAGCACTGATAAGTAGGCAGGGAGCGGGAGTGTGTGAGAGCGGGTATGATGAAATTGTTTTAAACACAAAGTCAGACACTGGTGAAAAATAAAGTTATCATTGAGACTTTTACCATTTCCTTTTGTCTTTTCTCTCTAACTCACATAAATATCCATAAGAAGAGCTCTTACTACATCCACCAGAGCACATCTCATCTCTCCCTGCTGCGTTTTTTTATCCTCAGACCAACCTCTTCTCTTGTTCTCATACTTTGTCTCCCCCCCGACTCTACCTGCCCCCCCTCCCCTCCTCCCCCACGAAGGCTGAAACAGACTTAATTGAAATAAATGAACTGGAGAGCAAATCAGAGTTGATTACATTGGCTGTGTGGGGATGCTGATTGGAAGCTTGTTGAGCGAATGTTGCAGAACTAGATTGTAATGAAGAGCCTTGTTTGTCTATTACACCCTGACTGGACTTCGAGGACGACTACATGCTCTTCTGGTTCTTAGTTTAAACCCGCCTACATGGTCCTTCAGAGGAAAACACAAACGGGATGATGGATTTCTTATTTGTTTTAATTCATTGGTCATTTTTTGACAGATGCATTTGTTTTGCATACAGGCAAATTGAAACTGCTCATAACGTCCTCAGAATAACTGTACACTATATAAAATTAGTACAACAAACACTATACACAGTAGGGGCGGCACAGGATGGGGCAGAGGGAGGCGGGTTAATGACAGGAACGCGTAAATACTGTGAAACAAATAGAACAGCAGGAGTTAGCTGAATTATGACAAGTGCTGGAATGACAGTCTACTGTTTGAGTTGGAGGATGGGGACGGAGCAGAGCAGTGAGAAATGTCATTTGCTTAAAGGAAATTCAGCATTAAAAGATTGTATACATTTGTTGTTTCAGTGACATTTCGTAGCTCTTTGGGTTTATTTGAAGCATTCATTTGAGCCAGTAGGCAGAAACAGACTGTGGTAATAATATCATCTAGAAGCAAATCCTGCAGCTGCTTTTTTAGAGTGAATAATAGAATAACACAGCACCAAACGGCAGCAGTGGTAATTTAAGAGGGATGTGAGGAGTAATTCTGTCATAGCTCTGCATTTTCAAATGGAAATTTAGATGCAGGAAATAAAAAAACCTCCAACCAATTCATAACGGATCAGATCTCAAATGTTTCCTGCTGACATGCAGTAACTCCAGTCTGGTTGCAGTAATTTGAAGGTTCACAGCTGTCTGTACTTGTTGAAAGCCGACTTACTGTTTAAAGCCAGTGGAACGGCGTAATGTGGATTCAGTTAAAGAATGGATTTTCCCTTTAAAGCTTTCAACAACATTGCTCTGAACCGTCCCTGCCCTCTTTTCACTGGCCCTGTGAAATTGGCACAATCAGCCAGAAGATGTGCAAAAAATAAAAAATAAAAAGAAAAAGCACAGTAGACTCGTCCCAAGCCTCTGAGGGGGTTTTGTGCTGCTGAAAGAGCAATAACCCTCTCCCTCTCTCGTCCTATAATCCTGCCCGCGGAGACACACAAACACAGTGACATAAAAAAAAACAGAATCATCTTTAGCACCACTGAAGAGCAAATCATGTCAAACGCACGGTCACATAATTCTGTTGAAATTCCAACATATGAAAAATAACGGAGAAAGAAAACCCTGTGAGTGGGTCAGAAAAGTGAACACAGGTTATGTCAGCAGTTAGAAAATGCTTTCAAGAGCTGCATGATGCGTCTCCTAGTATAAAGAACTGCTGAACATTTTTAATCAGCATGCTATTAATGCTTGACCTGAAACAGCCTTAACCTAGTTGCTGAGGTGTGTCACAGCGAGTATACACCACAGGAGGAAGGATGTTAGTCTAGCAGGACTGTAGTCCTTGGAAACATGGAGGGCACAAAAAGCACATTATCGTACTCAAGGAGGGAGGATGTCCAATAAAGGAAGCAACCTTATCCGTTCAAGTAAGTGTTAGGTTCAATAACTAGCTACGCCTGTGGAATACTAATCAACGTAATTCACCGAGCGAACTGCAGTTGAAGGGTAAAAAGGACAATTTATCATTCTGCACACAAGAAATTAATTACCTTGCTTGTGCGGAATTAATATGCTCTGCTAGTTCACAACTGCTGTGCATCTGTCATTAGGGTGAAATCTGAGCATGCAAATGAGTAAGACAACGTCTCTGATTCACTCAGCAGTGGGCTATCTACAACATTAGGTAGCAATTAGCTCATCCACAGTCCGATGAGTCGCACTGATCCCACAGCACAGAACAGCACACTGTTCTTTTTCTGCAATGGGACAGATGCAACTTGTGTTTGTCAAGTGGTGCAGTCCTTATTATTCTAGAGAATAGAGAACACACTCAAACAGTGGGATAAAAAAGACACTTAAATACAATTAAATACATCTAACTGGAAGTTTTCCCTTTGGTAAATGTGCTTTGTTCCCACTGTTGCGTGTCCTCGTTCTTGACATTCTTCTCACAGTTGTAAAGCCATAGAACCTATTTCACTGGCTGTGGAGGAGTCTGAATAACATTCCACAAACCAACCACACATAGGAACAGAATACAATAAATATTACTGCAGTTTAAGTCCAGTTTTTCTCACTAAACCTGCTGTCAAGGTCCACATTTTTTTGGTTCTTTTTTGGTGTGTTGTTAACCGCTGAAGCAAACTCGTCCAACTTGGAATCCAAATTTCTGGTTGCTGTTGCCAAAGTCTGCTGGAGCCACATCTATAATAGGCAGCAGCTCTGCCGAGGGCGAGTCGATCTCCAGAACTGTCCTTTCCTGACCTTTACGGGACTGAAAGAGAAAAATTAAACCCTTTGTTAGAATTTGCTCGGCTTAATTTGACCACAAGTGGCAATCCACTTATTACCAAAGTATCACCACAGGAGAACACATTGTGATGAGGCCAATTCTGATTGGCCTCGGCATAACCCTGCGCTGACCTGGCATCCATCATGCACTGCACTGATGAAGGGGCTCTTGGCTTGTGTCAGCTCCTCGTCGTTGCTGCCCCTGAAGCGGAGGGCGTGCTGGTATGAGCGCGTGGTGCTGTCAAACCAGCCTGCAGAGTTCTGGCAGGTGTAGGTGAAGCTCTGCTTGGCTGTGGCGCTGAGTAGTTTCAGGAAGGTCAGCTGAACTACATGTACGGGGTTTCCATCCCTATCATTGTAGGAGAACTGGACGACACAGACACAGGCGTTACATCAGAATAGAAATATATGATATTTCAATGCCACGAGTTTAAAAGAGAATATCTTTTAAATCACAGAAAATCTCTGAAAAAGTAATGCTGCATGAAAACTGATTTTCTCTGAAAGATTAAGTCCTCAAAAACATGCCTGAGCTGATAATCTGTCAAGGAAAAACACGAGATTTGAAATCTCTTAATAGTAGTTTACGTAAGCCAGGGTCACAAAGGCACGAAAGCTTTTCTTCGGAATGAAAACAGAGTAAATTAAGAGAAAAACTTCAAAGATTCAAGAGCTCAGAGTGATAAATTCAGGATATTGCAGCTGTGCTGGTAGCTCTGTGGTTATCTGTGAGGGTTATGAGACATCTGATCAGGTGCACATGAAAGACCGGTGCTCCGAGTGAGTGCGAGTCGATGAGACAGAGCTGCTTTATGTGAGTCATCCAGACTGCTGGCAGCATCAGAATCAGCTCTCTGTTTCGCACGCTTGAACAGATTTATACCGAAATATAAGATGCTCAAATTGACAAAATACATTCACATGTAGTCGTGTGCACAGGAATGGACACACACGTGAGCTCCCACCATTTAGAAATGCTGAATACTTAATCACACACATGCATATAGTTCAAACATTCACAATTAAGATGAGTAATGCAGCTAAAAACTGGCTGGCATTTGGAGCCACCTGAGAGAAATGGTTGGATGAAAGGAGTGTTTTTTTCTACCTGCTTTCCTTTCCTGTACTGGCTGTACCAGCTTCCTGGCTTCTCTTTGTTCCACGCTGCTAATTTCACCTATACACACAGCGGGGGAGAGAGGGAGGGGAGGGATGCTGAGTCAAATATAAGGCTGGAGGGATAGAGGGAGTGATCTGTGCTCTGATATGATATGATGAGGTTGGATTTGTAAAGGCTGACAGTGGGAGATTGGAGACTTACCATCTCAATCCTCTTGTCAGGATAGAGACATGTTTCTCCATCAGCTGTGAAGTTACAGTAGACCTTGATGGAGTCTCGATGACAACCCTGGTTAGGATCAATCCAGTAGTCCCCTTCAGAATGAGCAAAGAAAGGACATCAATCAAGCAGCACGTGTGGATAAAATGAAGACATCGAGGGTAACAAGATGATCGCATGCAGCTGGTGCTAATAAAAACTATGACACTCTGAGTCATTTGTATGGCGGCGATGGATGCATGGATGTTAAAATAGAAGAAGAGAAGTGTGTTAGCTTACCATCCTTAAAGCTGGGCTGGACCATCATGAGTTCCTTGCAGGACCGAGCAGGACTCTCAAAAGTTCCCAGGGGTCTCCTCATCACTTCAACGTCGTTTTTCATGGAAGAAAGGATGGCAAAGACTTCTTCCATTCCTTCAGCATCCTCCAGAGGCTGATCTCCCTGAGGACGCTCCTCCATATCCACATCCACATCCTCCTCCCTGGGCGGAGCTGCTCCTCTGTCCTTATCAGAGTGTCTGCGTTTCTTCCGTCTGCCCTCCCTGATGGGCAGGGGCTGGACCATTGTTGCAGGGAGTCCCTGAAGGGAGAATCAGAAAGGTGAGAAAGAGGATAAAGGTGGAGCTAGGAAGGCGTTGATTCAAATCACTAGCTGTACTCACCATGGGTCCTGGGGGGCCAGCAGGGCCTGGATCTCCTCTGGGACCAACAGAACCCTGGGGAGTAGAGAAAGACAAAACTTTGTGTCAAAAAGATCTCACCTGGAGCCCCTCTCACACCACTTGGCTAAATCCCAGCTTTACCCAGCAGATACTGCCAGCGCTTTATAGGATTATCCAGCTATGTGCATCAGCACTCTGTGGTCAAAGCCGTGGCTCTCAAGACACACTGTAGTGGTTTTCCTAACATCACACACACCAAAACCAAATCCTATTAAAAAAAAGCCCAATGGAAATAATCTTTCATAAGGGGAGCGTGGCTTCACAGCAGGCTTTTAGTTGCAAAGACACGCAGTAAACACCAAACAGCATTATGATTATGGAGCATGCTACATTTAAGCCAGCAAACCCACTTTTCCTCCCTTCTCCAGCATATGTTCCAAACAGCTGCTGAACAAGCTGAGGTGTGAGCGCAGCATTGGTAGTGTAAATTAGACAGATGACGAGACTCACCATTTCTCCCTTCGATCCTTTCTCACCAGCCGCACCCTAGAAATAAGGAGGAGGAAACAGAAAGCCAAACTTAGTACTCGAGTAAGAACTGCACAAAAGAATGACAGGGATGGAGATGTCCATATTTTGTTATCAAAGCTGTACCACTTACTGCCAGTCCAGGTGGTCCCAGTGGGCCAGTAGGGCCTTGTTGTCCAGGCGCACCCTTAATTTATGGACAAACATACGTCGTAAGTGAAAGACTGAAGCGTGTGTAGAAAAGAATCAGACTCATGATTTTGCAGGGATTCGTACCTCATCTCCTTTAGGCCCCTGTGTGCCCTGGTTCCCTGGCAGGCCTCTGTCTCCCTTCTCACCAGATTCTCCAGGGGGCCCAATTAGACCGATCAGCCCACCATGACCCTGCAGACAGAGACATGCTTCATGAATCGTTTGATTCAGAGTTGAAAGCGGGACAGTGAATTTCCTCTGTCGCAGGCTTAACACTTACTTTGTCTCCCTTATTTCCAGGGTCTCCTTTTAATCCTGCAAGTCCTGGTGGTCCCTGTTAACAGTGGCATGAGCATTAGTACAATTTAATCCTCTCTTTTATTTGGTGGGCTCTGTGAAAAGTCAAATATTAGACGCTTACTATTGGTCCTGGTGGTCCACTTTGTCCTGGTGGCCCGTTTAACCCTTGCTCCCCCTGAAAATAAAAGATAAGCAAGATAAAACTTAACAGCAGGCTTCAGCGTTGGTCAAACAGGATTAATGTGTTCTTTAAGAGGCTGTTGCTTCAGACTCTGCTGAGTTTCAGTATATAAGTGGCTAACGAAAGCTTCTGTGTCACAAAAGAGTTGATTTTTAGTTGCATACTTACACCAGGGCCTGGAATGCCACGAAAGCCTTCTGGGCCGGACCTTCCTGGGTGCCCCTGAGGTCCAACAGGGCCTGTCTTACCCACTGGACCCTGTGTACCTTGCGCCCCCTGGAGAGCGATGTTACCAACACGGATTAAACATTACACCGAAACAGAACATAAAAACACTTCATACAACAACAACAACGTGCTGGTCTGTACCTTGGCTCCCTTCATGCCCTGCTTCCCTTCTTTCCCTGCAGCTCCCACATGACCCTGTGATTGAGAGAGGCAATGATGCTGAGAAAATGACCACTTAACTACACGCGGACACAATTACTGTACAGTACAAGCACATGTATGCACACAGTATATACAAAATGTCAAGCCTACCCTCCTTCCAGGGGGACCTGAAGGACCTGGCTCCCCAGAGGCTCCTGCTGGTCCCTGTGCAGGACAAAATAAAGGGTTAAACAGAACCACAGATAGACTCACATCAACAGTCAGAAAGGAAGGAAGCACATCGCTCCTGGAGGACTCATCTAAGCAGAACAATCTTTACCAGTGTTGTGATCATTGCAATCCTGTGAGTGACAAAAAAAAGCCTTACTGCTTTTCCGGGTTCTCCATTGTCTCCTTTGGGTCCTGGTCCTCCATCCACACCCTAGATTAAAAATGTAGGGATTGAAAATGAAACAATAAATACTAAAGAATTATTTAAAAATCAAATAAAATCAAGTATTCTTACATTAACGCCAGCTTCTCCAGGTGGTCCCACATCCCCAGGGAAGCCAATAGGGCCCTATATTTACAAACAGGGAGTCAGTCAGCGTATATTTAAATAAATAAATAACTGGTATGACATTAAGATAGTGACTGCCAGAGCAAGTAAAACCCACTGATCCACACAGACAAGAGACTCACAGGGTGGCCTTTGGGTCCGTCCTCTCCTGGTGTTCCTCTGGTTCCTGGAGGCCCTGCTGCACCTGGAGGGCCAGTGTCACCCTTCTCCCCTACATCGCCTTTAGGACCCTGGGGTATAAGCATACGAAATAACAACCAATGAAAGAGTGACGAAAGAGAGAAAGGAAAGATGCTGACAACGTGACTTACAGGTTTTCCAGTCTCTCCGGATGATCCCGGGTTTCCAGCTTCTCCATCCTCACCCTGAGAGATAGAACGGATGTTCAACGACATGAAACGGTCACACACAGAAGAAAACATGACCATACCAATTTATGTGCACACTGACACACTGTGTAGTAGCTAACTGAAAATGCTGACCTTCTCTCCAACAATTCCTGGCTGGCCAACTCCTCCTGGCAGCCCAGGTGCACCCTGCAGCAGGGAGAGAGAGCAGCTTAAACCAAATATCATTAAACAAGGGTAGGTTTGAAATATTCATCCAATTCTTTTAGAATCAACTTCAAGGTGCAGCTTTTTCTGTGGCTGTTGTTTTTTCAGCACTCCTGCTCACAGAATGCTGTAAGTGGAACACAATAAACACAACACAAGAAAAATACAGAGTGTCAGGTTTGCTCAGTGGACGGTGTGTGTGTGTGTGTGTGTGTGTGTGTGTGTGTGTGTGAGTCACACTAGCGTGGGTGCTATTTCCCCTCACTCAATCATTTTGTTTTCTTGTGTCTGTGTGCATACATGTTGGTGTGCATGCATGTGTGTTTTTTCGTGTTTTTGGCTTTGTGTCTCAGTTGAAATGCAGGAAAAAGCACGTTTTATGCTCGAGTGCACAAACATGAGAGCTGAGTACAGTCACACACACACTACTACTGAGCTCCTGCTGTCAACTGCTTCTCTCACATCAGCCAGCTCTCTCTATTTTGCTCTTTCCCGCTATTTCTGTATCAGTCCATTTATGTGTACCACTGTCTCTACTCAGCTGTGTTTCCATGCGTCTTGTGATGGAGCTCTAGCGTGGCTCATACAGATTCTGCAGCCCGCTGCTGAATAATTGACCACTGTGAGAGACTGTAGAGAGACGGCCATTACTAGAGGTAAATATAACTGCCTCTGATGATAGTCTTTTACTCCTTAATGATTCATAGAGCAGTAAATATAACTCTCTTGGTGGGATTATATTCTTATACTCTTTAATAATTCAAGTCTCGAAGCCTGAGGAAGGTCTGTGGTGAGGCATGTTCATGATGAGGAGGCTGTGTACAAAGATATGAAGGTTTGGGAGTTCTTCGGCATCTTAAGTGTGAGGATTAGGTGTTGTTCACTTTGACGCTGGATAACACTCGGTATTGAATGTGCACAAAGCCTTTGATTCCAAAACTGATGCACCAACATGTTTTCTTTATGACTCACAAGGCATATACTGTAGCTGCAACTACTTGACAAGATCAGCAATTTGCTTTTCCCACAAACTGTGTGCAATAATGAATGAACAAATGTGAAAGTCTGTTTTTAAATATCTTTATTTGAATAAATAAGATTAGAAAATGGTCAGGACTAGAGATGAGTACTGATACCGGTTCCTGTTAGGAATAAATTAGAAATGGTTTGATCCATTGACATCATTAGCCTTTATGTTTAACAATTCACTCATCAATTCTTTACATTGTGTAGGAGCGACCAGGCCTTACGTCAACGTCACGTGACACGCCACACATCAATCATGCTCATTCATCAGCAGTAGAATTTAAAAAACTATGGCAGAGAGATCAAAGTGATCAAAAGCTTGCCAAATCCACTGACCAATTTCAGATTTCAGGGGGAATTGATAAAGAATCGGATTGATAAGCAAAATTGATTATGGCATCTGTATCAATAAAATCTTATCAATACCCATTCCTCATGATGACTAAGAGATATAAGAACTTATCAGGACCAGACTTAAACTAAACATTAAAACCAACCATGGCAGATAAAATTTTAGGAAAAAATAGGATGAAATGCAGTGTTTTTTTATGATATGAAAATTCTAAAACTTAAAAAAATGTTAATGCTGTTAATCCTGTTTGGAATCATCAAATCAAATCAAATTAGTGACACTTTTAAAATAAGTTTTTTATTTTTTTTTTTCTTTTTCAGGAAAGCTTTCAATAACTTTGCTAATAGGATTTGAATGAAATGTTTCTTAAATTAAAGGCTGTATTCAACCTGGTTGTGAAATTCTGTTTGAGCTTTTACTACCTGCTTTTGAGCTGGAAGCTGTCAGCTGTGCCCTCGCTGTTATATGCCTCAACAGTAGTGCTCAAATACACATCTCTGATAAAAAAAAAGAGAATAAAACTGTACCTCTCCACCAATGGACCCCTGAGGGCCTCTCGGGCCATGCTGTCCTGGAGGCCCCTGTGAAGAAAAATGAAATGTTTTCATTAGGATCCCAGCGCATACAACGAGGAAATACTGCATTAATAAAACACAGAATAACAAACTGAGTGTGAACTGGCGCTTTGCTGGTGCCTCCTATATTAAATGAAAGTTGGGATCAACCCACGCTGGATGGCTCATGCAATGGCCTGAGAATCTCTGATCATTATCCCACTGACATGATGAAGACACCCAGACAGGTCATTACCCTCAATATGACAGGGGCTCTGATTCTCTCACCCCTCTACCCCACCCCCACCTCACATATTCCCTCTTATTAATAAGAAACCTCTGGCTTGTGATGTGCGGGAGCATATTCTCTCAGCCACAGTGACGACATGTGATTTGACTTTTCTGTGCAGCTCAAAAGAGCACTGAGCAATTAATCCTAGCTGTGCTCGACTTGAGCTTCAGTTAAGAAGATGTTGAGCTGTGCTCTGAATTACTGAAGTCTTGGAGGGAATCTTGTGTTGTAAAGACAGAAACAGAAACACAGAGGGTCTGCCCAAAGAGAGACTGTGTGGGACTGGAGGAAACATATCCGTCTGGCAGAGAGATACTTGAGTATTAGAGGGGAGAATTCTGTGATCCGCAACGCTCTCACATGAATCAAACTTCCCCACTGAGTCCCCAGCATCTCTCCTCTTTTTCACTGCTTCCTTCCCTCTCTCTCTCTCTCTCTGTCTCTCTCTCTCTTTTGTGTTGGTTTCATTCCGATGCATTCCCTCCCTAATCTGGCTGCAGAGTAAAGGGGCTATAGAGAATCTTGTTGAGCGTGTGTTCATGGTTGACAGCGTTGTGAGATGACTGTCACAAAGGAGGATGCTCATTAGACAGCCAAGGCTGAGGCTAATCTGATTAGCAGCTGTCACACCGTCTTCCTGCTCACAATTAGCGCCCCGCCTTTTCCTTCCACTCCATTGCTCCACTGCCTCCTCTCTGTCACCCTCTCTCTCTCTTTTATTTTTTTTTCCTTTTTCTTCCTTTTACATACAGGACCACCCTTTTTTCTCAGGGATCGTCTAAGATGTGTTGAGATTGTGAAAAGGCTTTCTGTCTTTTCACACTCATTATATGGATGTTATTGTAGAAGATAATGAGATGACACAGTCAATACAGAGAGACACACTGTAGAGATATGAGAAACAGAATAAAGACACAAGAGAGTGTAAAAAAAAAAATCCATATTAAAAAAGGAAATGGAGGTTTGTTTTTTACATGCTTTGTTAACACAGCTGACAAGTTTTCCCAGCATTAACTGCCAAGGAGCTCTTACTTAACAGTTAACGTCCTTTGCTTTGACCTACAGGTCAGACCTCACCGAGTGTAACCATTGTTCAGCTGTTAATAGTGTCATTACAACATAACTTTGATTTGTCTGAACTTTATTAACGACATAAAATTAAATGTGCCTCTTCCAGTGCCCTGACATTTTCACACTGACTTGCTGGCACATCTCACAAGGAAACCTACCTGTAGTGGAGCATAACTAATTTTATAAGTCAAGCCATCGCTGCCATGGTTTGACATGTTAAGTGGTCTACTTTGGGAAACTCAGCTGCTGGCTAAACACAAAGAAGCTGCTCTCCTCATTTCCTTGACAGGTGGGCCTGATTGTCAGTAGCCTAGAGTTGTTCGAGTTATTACAAAGAAAACACTCCCTGGGCGGACTACCTAATTGTATTTATTCTAATTGGTTGATCTTGTGTTTTGTTGAAACGGTCTCACACAAGACTGGCCTTAATGATATTGAGAGTCATTAGGAACCAGAGGAAATTAGTGCCCCCCTCAAGTTCACTGCCTGGAGTTTGAGGTTTAAAAATGTGAGTGATTGTTGAGAGAAATAAAGGTTGTTGTAGGGATTTGAAAATCTTGTGAAATGGGCAACATCAACCGAACAGGCCGGTCTCTTCCATTTCCATAAAGTTTCTGTCACAAGTCACCGGTTGTTAACAACACAGTAATGCAAAGAAATGTAAGTTTAAAGAGTCTAAAATAACCAGAATAATATGCAAATACCCACCCAGACTGTAAAAAATGTCAGACTAGATCAAGACAAGTCAGAGTCATAGTAATAATGCAGTTAAGAGACATGAAAAGGAACATGAGTGGGCAGGAGAACTAAGACTGACACTGACCAAAGCAGTGGATCTGAGATGAGAGTTAAACAGGCCAATTTCACTGAGCAGTACTCACCATTGAGCCAACATGCCCACTCTCTCCCTTCTCCCCTGATGGACCTGGCATTCCCTACAAATGAAGACATGTTTTTTTAATGCTGTATCAGACAGGAAATAAAAAAAGACATTAATGTGAAATCAATGAAGACACAGACAGTTTTAAGTACAGCATTAATTTGTACCTGCAGTCCAGAAGGACCTGATGTCCCCTTAAAACCTCGTTGTCCTTCATCTCCTTTTTGTCCATTCATTCCCTGCTGCCCACGAGGGCCCGGCTCACCATCTGCGCCCTGGAATAATCAGAAACAGGTTGGCTCTGTCCCCATGAACAACTTAAGAAAACTTAATACAAATTAGAATGTTTTTAATTAATGTGCTGTTATATCTGGAACCTACTTGTAGTCCTGGTGGGCCCACAGGGCCTTGAATTCCAAGAGGTCCCGGAGGTCCCTAAAGAAGCAGAAGAACACTTACATGTGATAAAAGTACATTTGACCAGCACTTACAAAGCTCTTTATATTCTTTCTCACAGCTTAAAGTGCTTCACACTACTCATCACATTCAGGCCACATTCACACAATGATGGCAGAGGATGCTAAACATGGGGATCATCATAATTTGCCAATCTCATTTATGAACATTCTGACGTCAGGAGAAATTTGTGGTTCATTGTCTTGCTGAGTGACATTTAGGTATGTGACTGCAGTGTAAGGGATTGAACCAATAACCTTACAATTGGGAGACAACCCACTCTACCAGTGAGCCACTGCCAGCCCCTTACTGCTTGAGCATGCATTGTCCATGCAAACAGTTATCCCAGCAATTAATAACAAGCAGTTTGTCTCGTATTTCCTCCTGATAGTAGCTAATGATAAATTGAACACCAAATCCATACTCACAGATTCTCCTTTGTCTCCTTTGCTGCCTTTTTGTCCTGGTCCTCCTGTCTCTCCCTGAGAGGAAAGAAGTACACATGTGAACATATGCAGACACAACAGTTGCTAGATCAGCAAGCCCTTCACAGCAGTGCTGTAGTCCATGCTCAGTAAGTGTGTAACTACCTTGTCTCCATCCTCTCCTGGCGGCCCAAGTGGTCCTGCAGATCCTGGCAGTCCTACAGGTCCCATCTCACCATCATGCCCAGCTGGCCCCACAGGCCCCTTCTCTCCCTGGGGAACAGACAAGAAAACAGCTCACATCTTGCAAATGCTACAATACTTATTATCCTCATATAACAGCATGACACATTGATTAATGTATCACACCAGGACGGAAACCCAGGCCCAAGAAAGTGGGCTTGATCACATTCATATTTCTCCCTCCCTTGCTCCTTCTCCCTCTCCTGCTCTCTTTCTCATAATGACGTGTTCCAAAGCCAGAGCACATGTTGTTTATCACCCATTGGTGGGAGGTGATGGTACAGTATGTGTTAGTGCACCCTGTTGCTAAAGAGACAAAATTAACAATGTTGCATATCTTACAGGCTCTCCTTTCTCTCCCATTGGCCCAGCTGGACCCGTCCCACCAGGCCGTCCTGGCTGGCCAATAGCACCTGCTGGCCCGGCAGGTCCTCTCTCTCCTGGTGCACCCTGTGAATGGGAGGAGACAGAGAGGTGAGTTGGTCACATGGCTCACACTTTTATTTGATGTGGAGGTCACAATCACTGATCGCCATGGAAACAGCCTCCTCCTCGTATACTATGTATCATAGAAGCTGAAGAGGGATCATGGGGAATTATAATTTAAAATCTGACTTACAATGAGTCCTGCAATACCAGGTACACCCTCTCCTCCTTTCAGACCTGCAGGACCCTGCGCAGAGACACCAGGCATAAAAATCATTCACCATCAGCAAAAACTGAACCCTATGTACATTTGATTAGAGATGGTTAAGCTATGCACACTGAAGCGATTTAAGCAGAATTACAATTTCATGGCAAACTTTAAATTCTACAAGAGCCTGTTTTAATTTAAGATAAAGAAAAAAGGTTGGAAAGATGAATGGAGTTCTGTATTACCGTTGCACCCGGAGTGCCTCTGCTTCCTCTGAAGCCTTGGAGCCCAGCAGGGCCACTTTTTCCTGCAGCCCCTGGTGGACCAGGGTCTCCCTGGAAACGGCACATATGCACATATGTGATTAGAGTTAAGGCAAGGAGACAGCAGGCCCTTATACAGTCATAAATCACACCAACCAGCTGGTCATGCTAAGAAGGGAGCTTAATACACTCAACAGCGGTTTCCTCGGATAATTATTAGCAAATTAGATGATGGGATGAGACCCAGGAGATGAGATATGCAGGCACTGCTGAAAGAGTTATTGGGTGTTATCTAAGAAAACTGTGTTAAGGAAATGCTTGTAACTGGTTATCATTTCAGCACTATGATGAACACCACTCACCTTGGAACCCTCTTTTCCCGCTGATCCTGGTAATCCATGCTCACCCGGTGGTCCTGGTGAGCCTGGATGGCCTCTATCCCCGGTGGGCCCTGTCTCACCAGATTTACCCTGAAAATAACCATATTACACAATAACCAATATTAAACAGTTATTCCACAATATTCGATAAGGAACAAAAAGCTGGAGTGCAAACTTTTGACAGGAACAATGATTCAGGATCCAACAACATGAAATATTAACCCTTCGAACCCTGAGCTGATTTTTCACAGTCTTTGCTTTCATTTCAAGTGTTGGTCTTTTGTTCAGCATGAATTCATTAAATTGTTACTTGAGTTGTGTTTGCGACATGTATAAAAGGTTTAGAGAGGCTTGTAGTCTTGGGTTTGCTGTTTAATTTGATGTGCAAAATCATTATACTCTTTCATTAATAGTGCATTATTTCACACTGTGTTTGCAAAATGACTTCAAAGCCCCCCAAGTGGGGGACCTTTGGGCTCAAAGGGTTAAAGCTACTTTACTTTTTATGAGGGTTTTGTAAGAAATTAATTGCTTGAAATTTCCTTCCTCGATTTCATTCTGCAAACTTCCAACACACAGAACAAAAACCAGGAAGGAAGTTTTAAAGTAAATTCTGCTGACAAACTGTTGATTGGCTCAGAGGGGGGGGGGGGGGGCTCCTATTACCTGTGGTCCAACAACACCTGCAGGTCCAGGAGGTCCATTCTTGCCTTGGAAACCCTGTTGAATACAAATCAGTTTGATGATCCTCAATCAAGAGTTGAAGCAAAGTCAAAAGTTAGAAGATGAGAAAAGTGTTTTTAAATATTTGCATTCACTGCTAACAGTATGACCACGAGACATCACAGCGACTTTGACCTTTGAGGGCAACGTAGTTTATTCTGGAGTCAAAGTTTGCATGTACGGTCATGATGTTAAACATTTATAGAGTATCTCCAGTTGTTCTTGAGATACCACCTTCATAAGAACAGGACAGGGACTCTGGCTGGTAATGTGTTTTACGAGGTGACCATCTTTCGGTCTAAAAACTTCAAGACTTTATAGTTTCCTGTTTAAGATTCTAAAATGGTTTTCTCATAATAAGTGAATCATTTTTTGACATATGGCCAAAAACATTCTGGCAGGACCCATTTGTCCTTGACTTTGACAACAAAATTCAGAGTGGACACTCCTTGAGTCAAAGTCGTACTTTGTGCCAAATCTAAAGATAGTCCCTCAGACTGGATCAGAGACATTGTGTTCACAACACATGCTCATTGACGAACAAACAACCTCGCATCATAATACCACCTCTGATGTGTGTAATACATATAGCATAAAAATGCTCAAAGCAAATTTTAATGATGAATAAAAAAGACTCACTGGCTCCCCTCTCTGGCCTGGATGACCTGGTAATCCATCTTTTCCAGGCGGCCCCTGAAAGAGACACATTTTCTCTCAAACTGTGAACAATGATTAGAATTGGAAGCAGCTTTAAACCATGTAATGCAAACACTATGCAGCAGAACAAAGCTTGCTCACGTTAGGCCCCTTAGGTCCTGGTTCTCCGTGTCTTCCCAGTGGTCCTTGAGGACCCTTGAAAATGAAATTACTGGATGTCAAAGCACTTTCTTAAATTTTCTTATAGCTATGAAAATTTATCTAAAAACTTTCTTTTTTGTCAGGCATTTTTTCCAGGAAAAAAAGTGTCAGCATTAGGATTACCAGTTCTCCAGGCGATCCTGGGGGACCATCCTGTCCAGAAGAACCCTATCACAGAAGAGGCAGATGAAGAATATTAAAAACACAGTTTCTGAACCATTTCAACATTTTTAGCTTTCTCTTCGTCAGAAATTGTTTCGCTATCCCAAGATGCTCTTTGAGAGTGAGAACATAAACTGAAGCATCTCCTGCCAAACAGTAGCTTCTCACTGCACCAGATGGCCTGTCATCTCCAAGTGAACAGCAACAACCAGCTCCAAGTCGGTCGGCTCAGTCATCCATACTTTATGAGACAGCCAGGTGTGTGTTTATGTGAGGCTGACTGCAGGTGTATTTGTCTTTGTTTTTGTTTACATCGGGCTGTGTGGGTTTGTGTTTGTTTCTCACCTTTTCTCCAGGCTTTCCAGTGGGTCCCTTTGCTCCTCTGCCCCCCCGGGCTCCCTATTGGAAAACAAACAAGAGTCTGATTAGCACATGCATAACTCATCTGGAGGTGGAAGATAAACGTCTGGTGATGTGAAAACACTGCAGTGATGTAAGAGTCTGCCTCCCACACGATGCAGTGAACTGATAGTATCTAATTAGATCAGCCTGAAACAGCTTTCTACATGGAAGAAAACAGTGTTCAGGGGTATCACCGCTATGTGGACTTACATTAGGCCCTCTTTGGCCTCCAGTCCCAGGTTGACCAGCTGGACCCTGCAGTGTACAGGATAAAAATTATTCACTACTTCCATCAAGACAAGTTGATATTTTCAGGATGTGATGTGTGTTTCATTGTCACTATAGTTCTCACCCGTCGTCCTTTCTCTCCCATGACCCCGGGCATACCAACAAAGCCAAGAGATCCCTGCAGACACACATGGAGGTTATCAGCCTTCCATTCATCACCCAATACCCCAATCGTCTCATTAACGTATAATTAACTACTGTATCAAATTAAAGCAAATCTAATCCATGAGCCCAACACAGCTCTAAATACACCATTCATCAACATGTAATGAATTGATGTCACTAATGAACTATTAATAAAATAGCCTTTTTTGTAATAAGCCATTCATCATCCTTTATTTTTAATCAGACAGGAAACAGCCCAGGCAACGACACACATCTAGCCGGTTAAAGCCCTGCTACAGGAACCAGAAGACACATTAACTGATCATCATTGCTCATCAATGCTAAATCACCTTAGGACCCAGTCTTCCCGGGTATCCTGGCAATCCAGGCACGCCAAGTTTACCCTGCAGAGACACGGGCAGAATAAGAGAGGAGGAGGAGGAAATAAACCAGAGGAATATTAAAAACAACAGTGCATGAAAATCATTTAATTAGGACTTGTATGACTCACTGCTGAATATGCATGTGCTAATTCAGCGGGATATCTCTAACTTAATTTGTTTAAGGTTGACAAAAGATTAAATGCTTAAACATGCACACTTGTTCAGAGGCGGCTCTGTCTTGGGAATAGGGTGTAACTAGATGTAATAATTGTTGGGATTTAAAAATAAATGTGGATTGTATGTGGTGATTTATTTATTTATTTATTTATTTAAAAGCACATTATTGAAAAAAATAATAAGACATGGGAGATCTGCAGTAGCTGTACCCCTCTAATGGCTTGAGCATCATTATGCAGCCTGAGAAAAGCATTCTGCTCTTATTATCCCACCTATATGATTCCCTTTCCTCTCTTTATGCACCATAATCTTGTCCTATATTTCATTCTTTTATGATTGTACCTTCTCGCCAGCTATACCAATGGCTCCTGCTTCTCCCATGGATCCCGCTTGGCCCTTCAGCCCCTCAGGTCCATCTTCTCCACGAGGACCAGGAAGTCCAATATCCCCCTGAAAGAGAGAGTAGTAATGAAACATTAACTTTGATAGAAAAAAGTGATTAAAAAAATGGTTCCAGTGATTTATTTTTTTTTTTGAGCTCTTACTCTGTCTCCCTTGATGCCCATGTCACCTTTGAACCCGGGGAAGCCATCTTCTCCCTATGACATAATAATTCAATTCAGCTCACCACACTGTAATTATCTGTGAGACGAGGATGTCATAAAGAGCATCATACCAAGACATTAAAAAGAGTTGTGACATCCAATAAAAGCTTCTTAACAAGAAATGGCTTCATTGTATTGTAATCCATCAGCTGTTCAGTCTGAAAACAAGAAACAGTGGAGACTCACCTTCTCTCCTTTGCTCCCCTTCAGACCCCTCACTCCGTCTGCTCCCTAAAGTGGAAAAAAAGCCAAATTCAACAACAATCTAACATCACTGCTGAGCCAAGAAAAAACACTGGCAAGTAGTGCCAGAAACACCCCAACTTATCAAACTGAAATAATGTATCATTGTTTATTGATTTTCTTTTGACCTAACATTGTTCCATTATCACCCAAATATTGACCTCACTTTCATTTCCTACAAATGATGGCCAACAAAGCCAGACTTCCCCCCGAGGGACACTGAGCGCGACTATCAGATAAAACAACAGAAGTGTGAATGTGACAGAAACAAACACTATGCAGGCTGCCATTACACGACAGCTCCACTTCCATTCCATGATTTCAAAAACAGACGCAGCCGGAATGGACTGCTCCACACTTACAGCACACACACACACACACACACACACTGCTCTGCTGAATCTGACGCTTTTGTTCCTCCCATCTGTCACATGTTCCTCACTCTGTTGTTAGCAGTCCCCTTGAGAACCGAGGTGCTTTCCCTCCACCTGTCATCCGTCACTCAAAGACTCAAACAGCTTGTCCGTCACAGGTAAACATACACGCTGAATGAAAAGTGCAAGAGAATAAGCGTCCTAGTGGACACTACACCTGATATCATGTTTGTGACTCACCTTGACTCCACGGGTCCCTGGGTACCCGACAGGTCCCTGGGCACCTGGTAAACCCTGCATATAAAACAACAACATAAGCAAAACAGCTAGCATTTCCTTTTTTTATGTGCCTCGAGTCTTAGCATTAAGTGCAAGATGCTACTGGCTCTCATGAGCAAAAACACTTATAAAATGAAGATGATTGCACTTAAAAAATCCGATTAGCTACTACAGATACACTACATTATAGGAAACAGCATTACACTGCACTTCATTTCTTTTCTATAACCCTCATATAAACAGTTACCCACTTGAATGCCTTTCTCTCCAGTGGGGCCCTCTCTTCCTGGGTGACCCTGATAGAGAAAAACATGAAAGAGATTGACAAATCTCTTCTGTGAACTGATCATAATTGTATCATTCCTTTATGAAGACTTCTGACAACAACCCGTTAAAAAGAGAAAAACATCAGCAGCACTGAGACTGTGAACTATAAATATTGCAGCGTATTGAAGAACAGTACACAGAGCATCACAAGAAACTCATTTAAAACTATCAGACTAGACTGTGTGAACTCCGGGACATGAATATTTTTCTTGTATGAATATTTTTTATTATTTAACCCTTTAGCTCCGGATGTGTCGGCGCCAACACATTTGCGCCACTGCACTTTGAATGACCCTTGTTCATAAACGGTTTGCACAATCAGAAAAATTCTAATTGTTTGTGAAAGCTGAGATGTTGCTCTTTTGGATTATTCAAAAAATGCCAAAAAGAAGATCCCCCCCAGGTTATAAAACCCCTATGAGGTTTCTGCATGAGTTTGTGATCAATGGAGCATTTTTTTAAGTTCATCCTGTAAAATTTGTTATTCACATTCCATTGCGGTGTTTCTTCCTTCACTAAACCTCCAAAATCAAACTGTTTTTCTTCATTTAAAACTGTTTACTCTCATATAACATGCAGTAAATTGTAAATAACTCACAAATATTGATTTATTCCAGTATCCCATAAAAAATGTGCCAAAGCACTTACTCATAGGACATTTTCTGACCTTTTTATAGTAAAAAAAAAAAACAGTAATTTTGAGGCTCAGGTGTTGAAGGGTTAAACAGGCTGAAGATCATTCCTAACTCTCCATGCATAATCCCATACAGACTACAAAAAGCAAAGGTTGGTAAATTTGATCGCCTTGTTTTTATTTTGAAAGTTCTGCAATGGAGGGACTCCATCCTGTACTGGAGGTGCTGGCTGTCTCGGTCTAATTCTCTTCACAAAAATATTGATTAAGTCTCTGTTATTTCAGCGTATGACAACTATTTTATGCATTTATTAAATCAATTGTGGATTACTCTTCCTCTTATGGAGAAAGAAATATTTAAAAAAGAATAATTGATAAGCAATTTTTTGTTCTTTCTTCAAATACAGCTCGCACACAGTCGATCATGAATCCATGGATATGGAGCTATGATCTGCGTTCAGTTGTCCTGTTCTGAGTTGACTATTTATATGTGGATGGATACTCCACAGGCAGATGCATCGATGCATGGTGTGGTTTTGTGCGTGTTTGTGTTAATACATGCATGATTGTGTTTGTGTCTGTGTGCTTACAGTTGGGCCATCAATGCCTGGTAGTCCCTGCATGCCTTGCTTCCCCTGGGGACCCTGTGAAGGAGAAAAAAAAAATGAAGACAGGAGTCAATCTTGTAAATTCAGCTTTGACTTATTCTTAAAAGACCTCATTTCCCATGTTGTGCTCTTCTACTAAACACACTGCATTAATGACAGGGTTAGCTTTTTATTTCTTTTATCAGTCTTATCAACATCATGATGAGCACAGGCCAAGGCAGTCTCTGGCGTCTGATGTGCCTGTGTGTGTTTCTTGTGTATTGATTTCCTGTCCAGCCCTAACTCGTCTGAACAGGAGCCCGAAGTGCTCGGGTCGTACTCTGCAGCTCAGCGGACTTCCCCTGGGTGCGTGATGACAGGGGTCACAAGGTCACAGCTTTAATTCTGAAATTAAGTGAGAGTCATGCTACCTACCTTCTCTCCCGGCACTCCAATGGGACCCTGAGGACCAGGCAACCCCTGAACCAGAACAAAGCATCAATCAGGCTAAGTGTCACAAGAACAGGAGAAAGCTGGGAGCTGAGGTTTTACATGAGGCTTTGTGTTGGGAGTATTTGGTGAGTGTTAAATTAGAATAGATTAAAAGTCAGAGCATTTATCTTTGAGAAGGAGATGGATTAAGTTGCCAAAACTGAAAAGGTGATTACATCTTAAAATCTGATGAAAAATGAGTCTGACAAAGTTTCAAAGTAACATGTTGCTGCTGTTGGATGAAAGCTTTGATCCTTGAAAATACACTCTTTAGAAAGTAATCAGAACAACCTTGTATTCAGAACACACTTAGTGTCATGCCGTCACATTATTAAAAGGGTTTAATTCGTCTAAAAAGTCTGAATTTTCTTCAACCAAAAAAAGGGTTAGAAAACCTTCACTTCTCAAACTTTTTTAAAAAATTAAAATAATGTAACTGTGAGAGGAAGGTGACTGGTGCAAAGTGTGATGTGAGCTCTGTCTGGTGTTGGTAAAGTACCTGAACTCCTGGATTTCCCTGTTGGCCTGGGGCTCCAGTCTCTCCAGCCGGACCCTAAAAAACACAGAGACGCTGATAATCACAAACTGAACACGATTTTTAATGAACCATGACACCATCACACGACAGAGTACAGGTTAATTTGACTTTAGTTTTTCTCTGAGATTATTTTAAAAATTGCTTTCCACGTTTCATTTGATTTGACCACTTTGAGCACATTTTAGTCTTTGGAAGGCACTTTTGAAGTATATTCATGTGTTTATGTGGGTGGCAGCACTTACCACGTTGCCTTTTTGCCCTTGAGCTCCATCAGTTCCAGTTATACCCTAACCAGGAAATCAAATATAAAGGATGTCACAAAAATGTCTGACAGGGTGGAATTAGATTAAAAAGAGAGAGAGTTCAACAGCCCCCTGGATTATCCCCAGTGTCACACTGATGTTAAATTAAATAAAGACGCTTTAGTTGAGTTCAAATGACTTATGTCTCTGATTCTGTAATCAAGACATTGTTGACTCACCGGTTGGCCAGGTGGGCCAGGTGGCCCCCTTGGTCCGACAAGACCCCGAGAACCCTTGAGACAAAACACAGCAAATAGTCAGCATGGAGGCTGAATTCATGATGAGGTGAGGTGAGTGTGGAATACAAAATCATACACTAGAACCAAGGAGTGGGCTAAAAAAAAAACAGGTTGAGACGTAATATATTTTTGTGTATGTGGGCGCATCTGGTGTGTACGTGGTAGCCTCGGAGACTGCAAGCCTGTATTTGCGAGCTCTGTTTTTGTCAGCCTCCCTCTTTGTAGGCTGGCCAAGCCACCTGTTCCAAAGCCACATCTGTGATCTCCTGGGAAGTGATTGATATGGAAATATAATCATTCGGGCCAGGATTTTATCTCTCCCCTCTCTGGCTCCCTCTCTTCCCTCATTCCATCTCTCTTATCTCTCCCACCACCAACCAAATTTTAGTCTTGCGCTCGTCTCTCACTGTCTCATTTCTCCCATTGCTACCTCTCTCCCTTTAAAAACAGTCAACTCGTCTCCCTTCCTGTATCTTTGTAGTTAAACACTGCTTTTCCAACGAGTCTCAAGGCACTCTATTTCTTCCTGCAGTGGGTGATCCATTTGGAGGGACAGGAACCCCACTGAGCTTCAACCTCGCCTACTGGGAGAAAGATGGAGTGCGAGTCATAACCAATCAACCAGTGTTCACCCCACAGATACACAGAAAATAACAAATCTTAAGCTCTTTGTGGACACTCATAGATCCAAGGCTACATTGCTGGGAATATCTTTATGACAGGCTTTTGCACAGCGTACATGAGCATGCACGGTCATTGTTTATGTTTGTCTTCACCTGCTCCCACTGACCTTTTCTATCTTTATGCTGGGTTGAACGCTGTGCAGAATGCATTAATAAGGTTTGACCTTCCTGGATTCTATTTAGCTGTCATACATTGTTAAATATTTTGAAGTGCTTCGTTTGTGTTTGTGCAGTGTGGACTTTAGAAGTTGTACAAGTGTAAGTTCTTTTGTAAGACTTTGGCAGCAACTTCAGCTGGGGCTTAAATCCAGTGATCTCCCAAAATCCCCCTCGGGTTTCTCTCAGAAATCTTTTGTTTCTGTGATTTTACACTGAGGGTTTTGTGTAAGGATACTTTTAAAAATCCAATCCACTGACTTTATTCACTCATTTTTTTTAGTGTCTGTTCATTATGAAGGAGTATTGTATTCATCCAGATATGATACTCACTGGTTCGCCTGGTTGCCCTCTTGGCCCCACAGGACCATCAGATCCCTGAAATAACAAAGGGGGAAACAGATTCATCACTTGCACCCTTCCACATGGTCTCTAGGCGAGGAAACATTCATATCCCCTCAGACATAATCTGCGAAAATAGCTCATTAAAGAAATTTGCTGCCTGACAGATAAGGCTGAACTATCTTGGAGCAAAGACTAATAGACTGCTATCAGAACTTCCCCTCCTGCATGGGTTGATACCATCTTGACAGCGCTCGTATCTTTCATGTTTTCTATTCCATGTGAAGAATGCACTGATTTGCTTTCATGTCTTCGAAAAACTTTGACACGGGATGAGTTAGGAACAGTGCAGCAGATCAGAATTTTCAGGAATTTATGATTAATTTCCTTAAAGGCCTTTCTGATCCATGGTGCCTAACATCTGAATGATTAGCAGAACCAATTCAAAGAGCTACAACAGCTTTCTCTTTAAACCTTCAAAAATGCAACAGTAAGTACAACAAAGCCCTGCTGCAGCTCCTGTTTTCTTGTCCCAAGTAATGTACTGCTCACTCACCTTTTCTCCTGGCTCGCCAACAGGTCCATAAGGACCAGGCTTTCCTCTGTCCCCCTACAAGATAAAAGCATTAGCAACTAGCCTTGAGATATTTGGGACGTTTCTGTTTGCAGCAGAGAAATATCTGCCAGATGTTTTCTGTTATCAGCTGGCATCAGAGAAATCCCAACGATCAGCAAGATCACAATATGCAAATAAACATCTGCTGTATCATGTGTGCAAGGTTTTTATGCATGCTCTGCTGGTGTGTTAGTGGCTGAATGACTGTATTAATGTATTTTTTTTAGTCACCAAATTTAACTCACTCTGTGTCCCTTGTTTCCTGGGAGACCTGGCAAGCCGTCAAAACCCCTGTCACCCTGAAATGTAATAGAGAAGCAAGTGCATTAAAGCCCGAAGCCACACACATACGGTAATGTGTAAACATTAGCAGAATTGTAGTGAAAGTCTCCCCTGGCAGAACCTCCCATCTGCTCTGAGTCTGTGTCGGGGAGACAGGGCTTTCACATTAGCTGTAGGTCTGCTAAAATGCTGCTTTGACTGATAAAGACTCTGCTGTTCTGTCAGAGTTGGTATCAAGGGAGCCTGATTTATTTACTATGCTCTTCCTGCAGCTGTTAGGTATTGAGTTGCCTTGTCGTCAATACATATAATAAGCCGTGGGCTGCTGAAGACCCAAAGGCTTACGCTTGTGAAATGAAGTTTGACATCCAACAAGACCTTACTGCCTGTACATGTGGGTTAATGTTGTGTTCTTTAACACCAGAAACTTATTAAACATCAGCTTCATTTTTGAAAAAAATATGCAATTGTGCACAAATACTTTGCCAGAACAGGAAATCTCTGGGTTTCATGTGCTGATCATGTGATTCATGTATTAGTACTGTCCACCAGTGCAGTGACACAGTAAAGAGTTTACCTTAGCACCTGTTTCACCTGGAGCTCCACGACCTCCATCCACTCCTGCACGCCCCTATGAGAAGCACAGTCTTCTTTAAATAGGTTTTATTTATGTTCTGCTTTTCACACGATATACAGAAACAGGGATTCTCAGTGTTGACACTTGTAATACCCAAGATATCTCACCCTCTTTCCCTGCTTTCCATTAATTCCTGGAGGACCAGGCAACCCACGTGGCCCCTTGAGAGATAAAGAACAAGGAAAATGTGAAAAGGTGGAAGAAAAAGTGTGACAAAAAAATAACAATGTGATTACTACAGAGCTAGACTGTGATAAAAGAAAGTCTGTTCTTACGGGAGGGCCGCTGTCCCCGCTGCTTCCTTTGAGCCCACTGGAACCTGGAGCACCCTGCAGAATGAAAACAAGAATTCATTTGAGCATGACACCATGTAAAGGAGCTGTTTAACTTTTCAGTCAATAGCAGCATTAAACCAACAGATGTAAATGAGCTAACAGCAGATCATTTTAGAATTCTACTCACTTTTGCAACCCTGTAGTGATTTCGCAATCACAACAAATTGGACAAACTGAGCATGCATACTGATGAGATTAAGACGGGAAGAGGAGGGTAGAGGTTATGTCTGGTCAGGCTGAATGTGAAGTTGAGACAAATGTTGCAGGAGTGCAGGAGATGTGATGCAAATTGTGCAAAGGTCAGAGCATGTGTCTTACCAGCGGTCCAGGTCGCCCTGCGAGACCCATCGCACCTGGGGGCCCTTTTAGTGACAGCTGAAGTAAAACACAACATAGTGGTTTTTGTGCACTGGAAATGGGAACTTTGGAACTTTAATATATATATAAAATTGATCATCTCAAGAAGCAGGATCTACCTTGGTCTGTTGTAAGATAGCCTGAGCCTGAGCTTCGAGGGGAGACACCACTGGTCCTTTCTGGGAATCACCTCCATACTGGAACTGGAGTGAAAACAAAGAGGAATCAGACCCCGCTGCAGGAGTCCCAAAATGTAAATGAAGTTCAAGCACATAGCCCCCCCTTGTGGTCGTGCCACTACTCAACACTGGGAAAAGGTTTGCTGTGTGTGTGTGCGTGTGTCTGATTTTGAGAAAGCACGAGTGTAATATAAGATCTTACTGGTAGCATCAATAGTGTTCCTGGGGGACCTGGGATCCCATCAACTCCTGCAAGACCAGGACGTCCTGGGGGACCCTGAAAAGAGAGGACACAAAAAGGGATAAGCATCAGCTACAGTGTGAATGATGGTGTGTGTGAGTGTGTGTGAGTGATTGCCTGTATGTGTGTGTGAAAGAGAGATACAGAAACAGAGATAAATAAGAAGTGAGTGTCAGTGGGGAAAAAAGAGCTCCTCAGTCTTATCACTGTGAAAAATAACCTTTGCACTGCTTCAGCTTAGCACATCACAAACACACATAACCTTATCTTCTGTTTACATGCTGGAAAAATATAAATTCAGACGAGTCATGTGAGGTTGCATTGAGTCATAAAGATTGTAATCATCAGATTAGGGCTGATGTCATTTATAAAGAACTCTAAATGGTTTGATACGAATGTCTTTAAGTGATTAGATTTTATATAACATGCTCCATAAATCTAACATTTAAGCATCCTGAGGAGGCAATAAACAGAGTTCACATGATAGGCTTCAGTAAATAATACAGCATGAAAAAGAAGTGACATGTATGCTATTGCTACTAAAGAATTACATCACTGAAAGGCATCCCGTGTTCATACATTCTACACTGCAAAAAAACTGAAATCTTAGGAAGTGCTTTTGTCTTATTTTTAGTAAAAATGTCTTTTAGACTTAATATGAGCCTCAGTCACCAGACCAGTCCAGAAACATGTCTCATTTAAAGACATTTAAGGACAAAAATCAGCTCTGACTTGTTTGTAACAAGTAAAAAAAAATCTGCCAGTGGAGTAAGTGAAAGTTTCTTGTATTTAGACATTATTCTAAACTTGACAAGTAAATTTTTCTTACCCCACTGGCAGATTTGTTTTACTTGTTGCAGGTAATTCAGACCTTATTTTTGTCTTTTAATATCTTGAAATAAGACACGTTCCTGGAGTTGTCTGTTGAATGTGGCTCATATCAAGTATAATAAGGTAATTCTTACTTTAAATAAGACAAAAACACACTTGCTTAGATGTCAGTTTTTGCAGTGTATATGTAAACAAGAGAAACAGACACAGATTTTTTTAAATAATTTGTTTAAAATGGGCTGAATCTGGACTACACAGTGCTACTAAAAATGTCTAAATGATTTAAGAAGAGACTCCTCTGCAGAACAATACCATCGACATCTTTGCCAAACAGAACGACAAAAATCATCAACAACCTTCCGAGCATCTGTCATCTGTGGGCTCCTGCATGTGCGCATTGGAGTCGGTTCAATTTTGGTGAATCATGGACTCATACATTTTTGTGGAACAATCACACACAAGAGAAAAATCAGGTCAAGCATGTGTGAGTCAGCATCCGGCCCCAAAGTCCGGCAGGTTCACTTCAGGACTCAACCAGGACGTGTGATCCCACAGACAAGTTGGAGATTGAGGCTACAGTTAAATCTAAGCTGAAGGGTTAAACTGGGATTGAACTACCTCAGTGAATCCAAGACTATGCATACACTTACCACTTCACCAGGATCTCCCCTGGGTCCTGGAGGGCCTGTTGGTCCTGCTGGGCCTGCGAGCCCCTGTGAGGAAAACATTCACAGCAAAGAAAAAAAATCCTGAAGAGCATGCTTTTGTAGTTTTCCTCCTCATCAGATTCTAATCATCTAATAATGTCAGGGACCCGTCTGTCCATGTGGATTCAAACGGAATCGTGTTGCATTTCTCTTTCCTTTCAGACAGTGCTTGACTTACCTGTGGCCCTTGTATTCCTTGAGGTCCTTCCACTAATGTACCCTAGGACAAGCACAATGAAAGGCATGTACATCAGGAGACTATCAAACCATTTCCATAATCATATCAAAATCCATCAGACTACTCCTTCAGTGCCGCGAGCAGCTCACCGGCTCAATAATAGCTGGCTCTCCCTTCTGGCCTTTCTCTGCTCTGATGCCAGCCTGAGGAGGAGAAACACATGAATAGAACCACTCCACACACTCAATTGAAGAAATGATCATTCACTTGATATCAGTGTTCACCTCTCCATCCCACGTCTGCGCTCCTTCCCGCTCTGCAAAGTCAAAGCCATCCTCATAGATTTCATACTCCTCGTATGACGACTCTGTGTCATTCTTGTAATCTTCATATTCAAGAGTCTGTTAGGGAAAGAAAACCTCCATTAGTGACATCTTTAGCGAAGAGAAAAACAACCCCTGGGTGTTTGAGAGCTGAGGTGAGGACACTCGATGAATTTGCTTAAACCTACCTCATATTCAGTCACATTTGGACCCACTGTTACCGTGGAAACAGAGAGATCATCATAGAGGTCTGTATAAAGGTCATCTCCATACTCCTCCACCGCTGGCTTCTTCACTGGCTTGCTCTCCTGCGGGCCAATGAACAGGCGTAAATGAGTCACAGCAAAGGTTAACCAGGGGACACCGAGCATGTCTCATTAGCGCCCGGCGCTGACGAGTTAATGCACATTAAGTCATGTACAATATGAATGTTAGCATAACAGGTGGTTTCCAAAGGAAAGTGTTGATTATCCAGGCTACAGGTTGACAGGTGTGCGAGTTAATTGCAGCGCTGAATTGCCATTCGCTGATGGACTACAGCACATTTAAGTAGCCGCACAGCACAGACGGCGAGAGCTACATAAACAGCAGAAGCATGAAAATTAGTTGACTTTGTGAATAAGAGGAGTATAAACATGAAGGAGACAAACAAACAGTCTCTTTGGTGCAGCAAGGTAAAAATTGATGGCATATTCATGAGGCATATGTTGAATTATATTTAATCTCAACTGAACTCCAAACCTGAAACTCATTCAGAAAAACATGAACAGTCTTTACCATGCACAGCAAACTTTTCAAATATTGATTTGATTAGGATGGTGCTGGTTAGTGGTGGTGGCGGTAAGAAGATGAGAGGTGCTCTCTATGGTTAGGGGGTATTAAGGAGTGATCGGTTAGACCTGGGAGGGAGGCAGGAGGGGTCTGAAGTGGAGGGAATCTACAGATAAACATGTCTACCTCCTCTGTAACCTCTGAATCAGGCAATTCACTGGGCACCACTGTGGGGGTCTCGGTTGAAGAGTCGGGCTCATGTGTGGGCATCTCCACGTGCGCCTTGTCTTCAGAGGCTTCGCTCCGGGGGATGATTTCTAAGGTGCTTTTCATTTCCGGCATCTCTGTGGGCCTAAAAGGCTCTTGGGAGAGATACTCGGGCAGATTTGTGGACACCTTGAGGAAGCCATCTTCAAGAGCATCCTCCTCATGTTTTTTCTTCCTTGATCCTTTCTTGCCCTTGCCTTTGCGTTTGCCTTTTCCTTTCGAGCCTTTATCTCTCTTCTTTTTGTTCTTTTTGCCCTCTCTGTCCGTTTCAGAGTGCTCCTGTGGTTCACTAGGCTGGTCGCTTTGCATCAGGGCATCAGCACCAAGTTGAGTGTTCTTATATGAAAAAGGGAGTTCAGGATGAGGAAAGAACATAAACACGGTTTGAATGACAATATAAGAAAAGACGCAGTAAAATGATGCAAACGGGTCACATGATACTCTCACAGGGTTGAATACCTACTTAGGTTCCCACTGAGCTGTTAAAAACGTAAAGCAAACATGAAATGAGAAGGGACAAACAAATGTAGAGTTGTTTCCTTTTAGTCAAAGCAGGGGCCATATTTGTTTGTGGGGTCAAAGGTCACCTTGTCTTTGGTTCTACTGAGGTGCTAATTCTCAGTGTGTTTTGGCAAGTGACAAATACTGGCTGAGTCATCCTGCAGAGAGTTTCCCATTGCATGTCAGTGATACGACTATCCCTGTGCCTGAAAACGGCGCTGAGGGCCAAGTCTGTTAAAGACATCAGCGATGTGATTTAGATCCACTTGTAAACAAGGTCAGCGTGTAAGAGAGAATGATGGGAAGTAGGTCAGTGGGGGGGACAGATGTTAACATGGTCTGGATTCAGAGCTCATCGCTCAGCTGTTGTTATAAAATCCAGCTGGAGGACAATCCAAATGATTGCACGCTTCCATTAAGGAACCATCTCTGGGGGATAATCAATAGTCAGGGTGCACATAGTTGTGAGCAGACTCATCTTGCACATATATGAGCGTATGCATGTGGTTCATAAAAATTATGCAGATTTAAAACCTTATATCATTCTGTTTGAGCTTCCTGAAAGCACAACTATGCAAAAACACACATGCACATAAACACACACATCTCTTTTCCTCCTTCCTCCTTCCTATCACTTTCTTTCACACACAGCCATAGAAATCATTTATATCAATGACTGATTCAGTAACTTTATGAATGCCCTGAGGAAGCAGGAGGCTCATTATATTATGACAGAGTTATCGACTCTTCACTCTCAGAGTTTGTTTCTGTGTGTGTTCATCCTGAACCTGACCCTGAAAATGCTCCACTGTTGGCAGCATTTGAAAGAAGATGCTTCTCTTTTGACTGATGGCCTTTTCCTCCTTCATCTCAAGCCTCTTTTTTTTGCGAGCACTCAGCACACTTGCTCTGTACTCAGACCTCCTCTTGGCTGAGGCTGTTGTTGCTTGTAAATCATACAGGTCTCGAGGCATGTGCTGTAGGTCGGTGGCTGGCTCTGGTTGGCTGTGAAGGGGGTTCATATAAGCATTACGTAAAGAACAGGAGAATGTTTTAACATGAGCGCTAGAAATAGAAGCTCCTCGTGTTGCCTTAGACTTCCTTTAAAATGCAGAAGCTCCCAGGGGATCACTTAGTGACAAATAAGACTGAATTTAGATGTAGTGGCCTTTCTTAACCTTTGAGTTACCCAGAGCGATAACTCATAAGATGACCCAGTGAAGGAGATTTTGTGTGAATTTTATCTTGTAGGCATTGACTCATGGTGGCGGCAGCACTGACCTCCTGCAGCTCCAGGGCTACGCTGTTGTAGGGCAAAGCAGAGTCACAGTCTGGTATGTAGTCAGCACAGTAACTGGCGGCGGCTTGGGGATCCTTGAGAATCAGTAGTTGCTGAATATCTCCCTGAAATTACACGGAGACAGACAGAAGGACAAATAAGTGTCATGTTGCGCAGCCAGATATACAGGAAGATCTGAATTATCTCTCTGACAGAAACGTACAGCAGCTGCTGCTGCACTGTGAAAACACTTTTCAAGATCAGGAGACTAAACCTGCATTAATACACCTTTAACACCGCAGACACAGCGAGAACAACTAAACTGTCAGTCTACCATCACGTTAAGCAATCTGTAATACAGGAGCGTCATCAAACTGTCACCTCTGGTAAAAATCGCTATGGTCTACTGTGTTATTGTTTTCCCTTAACTGCAGGAGAGCTCTCATTGTGTTCATGAAACAGTCAAATAGCTCTCTCTCACCCCCTTGTCAGGACCTCTCACTTCCCATCCCACCCTGCAGGCACAGCCAGTGTGTACACACAAACATGCACAGAGACAGCACTGCTGCACCCTGCAGCACTCAGCCAAGGGCTTCTGTTAACCTTAATTGCCTTCCAGTGCACACCACTCCTGTCTTCTGTGCACATTATATCAATATGTAACAGGTACTGCATTATGTAAGCTGCTTATTTGATTACTTATGTATGAAGTGCTTATTGACGTATTTGCTTGTTTAAAAAAACAGTTTAAAAACATGTAAATGCATCCTTTATTTCTAAAAGATTAAATTATGAGACAAAAGACATCTTATAAAACATTTGTTTCCAAAATGAAGATATTTACGTAAAAAAAAAACACATGTAGAGATTAACTTGAGGTAAAAATAACTGCTGCAGTGCTCACTGACTGAGAAATGAGTCAGAAAGTAATTCAGTATAAACAAAATGCAGGCAGCCCCGCAGCACAGTGTTTGACAAGGTTTAGATTGGATTAGTGAAATGGATCTATGTAACTGACAGGCCACTGCAACATATTGCCGGGTGAAATGTTACTCAGGGACAGCCGTGCAATGATTTGGGATAAATCAAGTCTGATTAACTGCTGGATGTTGTGGTGATTATATTTCCATTGTAATCTCTTTAATTAGGCTTAAGTGGCCAGAGGTGAAGTAAATCAAAACACATTTTTCTCCCATACCCATCACCAGCTCAGAGGAAATCGACCCTTATCAGCCATGAATCTTAACGCAAAGTATGATTCAGCATGTGAGTGAAAAAGACTATGGAAAAATCATTTAGGCGATAATACATCAAAGATGAAAGGACTTTTTATCCACTTATCCTTTTTTTTTCTTCATTATTTCAGCCAAAAGCCAAATTAAATTATTGCACTTTAAGGTGACAGACAGAGAGAAAGAGCAAGAGAAAGGCAACGGGCAGTTAATCCAATCTAATTCAATCTCAATTTAAGATCAAAGCCAACACTTTCTCAGAGAAGTTTCCCACTTTTTCCCGCCCAGCAGGGGCTGGCCCCTCTGAAAGTTTTGCCCAAATTTATGTTTGCTGCTTTTTCTCATTAAGGACAAGGCGAGGGCATCTGAAGAGGACATACGAGGACATGATGAAAAGGAAAACACCTCAGCTGAATCCACAAAACTCACATATCCCTGCACGGGGTCATATGTTGGCAAAGAAGGATAACCTCTGTGACCTCTCCAGTGGTCTGGAATAAGGTGTGTGGGGCCAGCTAGCCATGGGTCATATAGCCTCACCAAATCACAACAGACTAGACCCATACATGGCATGCTGCATATTTATGTCCAATGCCTTAATCAGATAAAAACCTGTAAAAAAATGATGTCTGGCTTGTGTGAGTCACTACAACTGAAGGGGGAACAACCCTATAACAAAGTCACAGAGATGAAACAGATTTTTGATGCTTGTAGATTAATTCAAGTACAACAGATCCTGGCGACTAACCTGAAACATCTAAACAGCATCAGATACGAGTCATTACCAAGCAAAATGTGACTAAAAGGGGACGTGGCTGGTTTAATGGGAGCGTTTGATTTCTGTGGTAAATCAACGGGGTTGCCAAACAGTCAAATAAAGCAGCCCTTTAATGATTCGCTTGACAAGTTTCAACATGCCTGCAACAGCAAGCCAAAAACATTTTCTGTTTCCTGAATCAATCCAGACAGAAAGGGTCTGAATTTCCATACAAATAAACGCAGGGCTGGATCTTATCTAAGCAGTCAGGGTGTTGGAAGCACACACACACACACACACACACAGAAGCAGCACCACCAGACCTGAAGACAGTTTCAAGTTTGCTTTACTTCAGTTGAAAGCAGAGCGCCGAATTCAAACACCAAACTCTTGGAGACAATCTGGAAGCAATAGAGACATTAGGGGCTGACCACAGTCCCAAGGCTCCCACGCTGAGCTCCCACACTGGGAGGACTGGGCCGGAACACTGGCCTCTTCCCAAAGACCCAGGGCCTGGGAACAGAGGCCCAGAGGTCAGCCTGCTTAATCTCTCCCCCCTGGCACTGGCCTCACCCGAGGTGTACGACACTTGCTTGCTTGATGCTTAAATATAGACCCACACAGTGACATTTTTTATGCTGTGAATACAAACTGTAAATGCCTTTTTACATGAAGTGTATCAGTGGAACGCAAACGATTTGACATTTTCAAGATCTAGATATCCATATCCATCGTTTGGCTGTCTGTGATGCAAACCACAGACAATTAATTTGACTAAAGAATGGATCTCTTAAGGGTATCAGTATTCACCATAAATACAGCATCATCAGCATAACCCTTCACATATGATGAGGTATTAGAGCACAGGAATGTTTCTGGAGCAAGGCCAAAGATTAAATGGTCTTCGAGGGCTTCTGAAAAGGGGAATTTATTAGGCCTAAAAGGAGACACATTTCTCAACTGAAGTGGGATATAAAGTTATTTTAAATCCAGGCTGCCTGTCTGTAAGGGAAGGGGAGTGGAGAGTAACTGATAGCAGGAGAGCAGAAACAGAGGTTCACTCAGAGTATAGGGAAGGTAAAATGACAATGTGGACAAAGTTTACAAGGCAGTTATGGATGACACACGCAAAACCCAAAGGCAGTATAGGTGGTCATTCGTGAGTTTTGAGGACATCCATTGTTCTATCTGTTCAGTACAGGAGGCAGTGCTGAACCCCTCCCTGCGTACTTCCTTAGCTTCCTGTTGCAGACTGCAAGGTATTTGGGGAACACAGAGGTGAACAAGAGTTGGAAAGATGGTCATTTTTCTGAGCTTAGCTCTGAGCAACACCACTGTGCATCTTCTCTTTCCCTCATGCTCCATCGCTCAGCAGATGCAGAGCCCGAGGACATGGCAGGGAGGTGGCTTTAGCTGATCTCTATTTCATACTTTAAGAGGAATATGAGGGTCGCCTCAGTGGGACCGACAGCAGAGCTTGGGTTGCATACTTTTGCACAATTTACACAGAATGACTTATGACAAATATTACTGATGAGGAAAAGAGAGAATGACTGTTAGAGTTTGGACTTGGATCTTTTATTCTCCTCTTTTTTTCCAGCATTTCATATAAACAAGGACACATGTATTTACTGAACTGTTTGTCAGCTTTAAATAGCATCTTGACATTATTTTTTTTAAGCAGAAGAATTTGGAATAACTTCAGCAGTATCTGTACAACTTTCCCTTCAGAAGACAAAACACACACTTCAGTGTCAATCATATTCTCTCAGTCCAAATGCACAGCTGGCTGTTTATACTCCCACCAACACAGCTACAGCCAATAGATGTAAACAGACTGATCCAAAAAGCAAAGAGAATGTGTTTTCTGGGCTTTGCAGTGGAAATGAGGAGGTTGGGCATGTCTGAACAGAAATTTCCCTTCAGCTCACTCTGTCCCAAACGCCTTCTCTCCTCTGCTCTGCTTTGTTTCAGCAGGACTTGATTGACACGAGACCCCTGTTGCTTCTTGACCCCTTACTTTCATTTTAAATCTTCTCCTAAGCAGCTTAAAAGACAGGTGAGGGGAGTTTCCACCACATCACAAAGGACATTTTTACTCTGCTTTCTTCCCACTGTTTCACCCACACAAGCTTAAGTACTATGTTAAACTGTCCACATAAAGCAAGTGATGCAAGTTATAGAAGGAGCTCAGTCCAATTTTTCTGTTTTATGCTGCGTTTTTATCAAACTGTTTTTCAGCAATAAATATTTTATAAGTTCAAGATTCTGACATGAATCGTAAAAATTGTGGATATTAGCACCGCTTGGTTAAGATGCAGTATGAATTAGTTATCATATCTGATCAAACAGCTTTTCAAACCCTTTTACTCGACAAGTAATAAAAATTAAGCCAGAATTTGTCAAATCTGAAGCTGTTCAAGAACGACATGAACAGAGAAATAAATTCATAAAGCCCATCTTCAAATAGGAATGAAAGGAAGGCCATCAGGACGAACTCTACAGTGCCTTGTCAGATTATTTAGCCTGTAGCTATACTACACTGTTTGACAGATCTGGATGTGTTGACAAAGTTTGTAAAAGAAATAAAACACAAAAAGTCTGCAGGCTCAGACAACCTGGATCCTTATCTTTTAAAGCTGGAAGCTCATAACATTGCATTGCTTGTTCCTCCTATTTTTGGAAATAAATCTTTTATCCAATCCATACCCTGACATTTTGAAAGCTGTAAATGCTTGCTTAAAGGTGGAGATCCTTTGGAGTTAAACAAACATGGCCCAATTTCCAGACTCTCAGTCCTGGATAAGATCTTTGAAAGCCAGGTGAAGATGCAGTTGTAGCTTTTTCTACCAGATAAAAATATTTCCAGTGATTTTTTTTCAGTTTAGTCTTGAACTGGTAACACAACCTCTACTGCTGCTATGGTTGTTATGGATTTCAGTATCCTGTATGTAGAGCTTTCCCAGGCTTTTGACTCAGCTGCTAACCAAACTTAAGCTTGTTTTACGTTTTCAGGATGAGGGCGTCTGAGAAAAAATATACATCTATGCTGATGATAATGTCATTTACACACATGCTCTGACGTCTCTATGGAGTTTGGAGCACACTGAATATCATTTTGAGACTGCTGTGACATGTGACCATGTTGTGTTGTTTATACTGATTTTTGTAATGACTTTGATTTTTTGCAGCAGCTACCTCGGCTAGGTCTGTGCTGGTTTTTAACCTGAACCGGTCTTCCCAGTTCAATAGAAATAAAATTAAAGTTATGTATATATATATAAATTTCTTCTTTCAAAAAATGGAACATTTATGAGGCCAGAGGAAAACACACAAACTCTCTGAGGCTACCCATTATGACCTACCTGAAATACAGACTCATCCAGCAGCCGTGTCCCAAACACAGTGACCCCCTCTGTGCTGACCACAGCATCGTCCCCTCTCAACAGATCCAACGTCTCCACCTTCTGACAGTCCAAGTACAGGGTTACAGACTTATCCTGCACACTGTAGGCTATCCTGTGCCACCTGAAAGCACAAAAATGAACCCAAAAAAATTACAATCTGAGTATTTTGTGTCTGGAAAGTCTAATCCCTGTAATAGAAAAGGGACGTCTGACACCTCTTTCAAGTCAAGCAAAACAGAAGAGCCTTTGAGCCTGAGACTGTGGAGGATTGATTTCTTAACTCCTTTGATCAAGTCAAATCATTGCAGAAAGCTCTGGGAGAATCTTATTGCCTTCAAAATCAGTCAAGGTCAATACACGAGCTGAGCTGTATGAATAAGACTGCAACGATTAGAGGCCCGCCTCAGAATTCAAGGCTGTTTAAACGCACACTGGCAGAATTACAATAAGCTGGACAGAAATGTTGAGTCCGCGCTATTGAACACATAAAATAGTCTGCTGTCAAAGCAGCAAAGAGGGAGCTCTTTTATTACATTATCTGCTCTATAAAGAGAAGAGTTTGAGTCCCTCAAAACACTCACTTTCCATCAGCCAGGTTGATCCTCTTGAAAACTGGGTACATTTCCGGCGTGGGCTTCCCATGCTGGTCTTCATACAGGAAGACAGGCGAACGGCCCACTTCAAGCCCCAGCTGCTGCACCCCCTGGTCATCATAGACTGAGAGCAGGAAGAACTGGGAGCCTTTTTTAGCTCGCACTGTAGCCATCAATGAAAAATTTTCAGGGAATTTGGAATCTGGAGAGGAGAGGACAGATGCTGTTAAATCGTACAAGGGAAAGCACAGCAGGGAGCAGACATTTTTATAACATGCAGGCGCCACCCGCTGTCGGTGAGACCTGAGTTAAGATAATAATAATGAAAAATATTGCCCATGAATGCTACAAGAAGCCACGGGGAGGAGTGGAGGAAGTGCAAAGTCAAATATCCTCAGGTTTCGTTGAGAGCAGAATCCTTTGCAGAATGACACGTTTGAGTGCTTTTTTCAACCCTATTTTGAGAAATCCTTGAGTTTTTTTTTTATTGCTTTATGGGCCGAGATTTTGCTGTCTTGTAGGAGAAAAATCCACTACCTGGGAAGAGCTGTTTGGTGGGAGCACTGAGCTGGATCTTTTTATCAATCCTGTAGGCCAGGTCTGTCTCCTCCATGCCCTTCCGGCTGCTGCAGAGTCCAGCCTCCAGGGACACCCCATCCATGTTCTCTGACAGCTCTAACACTCGCAGAACATCAATAGGATCCGCTGAAATGAAAAGAAAGAAAAGATGAAGCATCTTCACATGGCTGCAGTGTTTTAGTGTAGTGAGTTAAACTCTTGAAGGTAAAACAAATGAGCTCTAAAAACACTGGTAACACACTTAAAGACGTCTCAATACCCTGCTTTGTCTCTGCTGGTGTTTCTAGCATGGTATGAAATATCATAAAGAACACTTATGATTGGGTGGTGCTGGGGGCAGATGGCAGCAGCATGCTGTTAGGCGAGTCAGTCTAACATTTAAACTTTGCCACTCTGACAGCACTTTGTTGTCTGGCTGGGTTAAGTGCCGGTTGTTACAGGGCTGAAGAGCAGGGTTTAGTGCGGCTGCGAGCCGCTCTTAAAGTGCGGAGGCTTCCTGCTTCCTCGGAGTCGGAAGAGACAAGCTCATCTGAGATGTGGCAGCAGGTGGTCAGGCTGCTGTGGGTGTTATTATAGGATAGGGCTGGTACACAGCCTAACCCATAATCCTACAGTAGTGCACCTGACAGCTGACACCTGCACACCTCTCACCCTGCAACAATATGTCTGCGTCACATTTGAGCATGTACTGGTATTAATAAGAAGTGATCTTATTATATTTTGAATTATCTTAGAGTTATTTTATGCATCTCTTGCAACAGATTGTCTGATCTTGTTAGTTGCCACAATGAGGTTTTCTTTTGTAAACAATATCAAATTATGCGTATAAGCTTTGCAACTGTTTCCCCTGCAGATATGAGGTTTCTCCCACTGTTGGCTCTCTCTCATTACAAAGAGCCTATGTTTTATTAGCAGTCTGCTGGTCGTGTTATTAGATGTTCTATTGATAAAGCGCTGCCACAAGCATTAGCCAGGATCATAGCTTTGTGCATAGCCGGTCTCCCACCAGCTGCTAGAGAGAGCCTGTTCACAGCAACTCAACACTTAGCATTCCAGGCATCTAAAATGAGGATCCTAAACTCCAATCACCTCTTGTAGCCCTTGCTGCTCATACAGAGTTCGCCTTTTATTCTCCTTGTTAATTAAACATGTGGACAGACTTTGTTTGCTGCCCAGACACTGCTTGCAGAAGCGCATAGTTTTACATTTTATGGTATCATTTCTTTGTACAGCAGAAGCTGTTTATTCAAGCAGCTTTGAGAGCTCACTCTCACAGACCCATAACACGGCAACCAGGCTGTAAATAGGTTAAGCTGTGAATTACAGCAGGGTTCCAACAATGGACACATTAGGTACAGATCTAAAGGTGTTTAAGACCTCAGGGCATACATTTTTCAATTCACAAAGACTCACGAGCAAGCTGTGGGAATCAAGTAACTACTGGAGCTGAATAACCTTCTGGATGTAGCATTAACTGATGGCACAAGTGGTTTTCACCCACACAAGGTGACTTAAGTACTTCTCAGATCTGCTACACCAAGTCTTCAGAGATATTTCACTTTAAAAATAACGGCGCTGACATTGACCCCGGCTTTTTGTATCTGCGTTAAGGGTAAAGTTACATCTTTTCAGGGAAGATTCACACTCACGTGTGATGAGATTGATAACTCTAGGTCTTTATCTGATGATTGGAAATGGGTTGTTAGTCAGTACGTTTACATGCAGCTTAAGAAATCAGACCAGGAGCTTAGTCAGCACCAGATCGGACTATTAAAATACATGTAAACAGCTTAGTCAGACCGAGAACGGACTAAGCGTAGCTTGATCGACACACCTTAATAATGCGGTTGCTATCGGATTGCGGTTAGATTCGGCAGGTCTTGGCACACCTCAGCTTTCAGCCGGAAGAGGAAGTAGTAGTCCGATTTCTGAAGTTGCATGTAAACATATTGAACAATAGCTTAGTTGGCCAGTAGAGTGAATGGATTGAAACGAAACTTATACTCATTTCAAACCAATCAAACAAGACATGCATGTCTATTATTTTTAAAGCTAAAGGCTTCATTTTTACCCAATAATCTTTTGATTTGCATCTGTATTTCCCTCAAAGGGCTTAAATCTTCACCTCAGTTCACTTTACACTCCAAAATCATGTCTGGGCCCTAATCCTTAATTTCTGGGTTTAATTGAACTGGAAAGAGTGTCTTTGTCTAATCCCATATGAGCTCTTTTAGCTTCTTTTAGGCCTTTTTCAATTCCTGACTCTAAATCAATTTCCTTTAGAGCAGCAAAGTTGAAAGTTTGTGTTTTAGTCAAAGGTCAGACACTGTCTCTCTCTTTTCCCGCTTGTGCTTATTCTCTCTTCCTCTCTATCTATCTTTCTAATTCTCTCTTCATCTCTCTCATGTCTCCTCGTGAACACAGAGGAAGAGAGGTCGTAAGGCAGTCATGTTTGGAACAATCTGAATAATGATCTGAATTAAAACAACATGGATCTAATGATGCAGGATTCTCGGGTTACTGTCAGTTCATCCAGAACAGCACCTGACCAAACTGCCTCAAAACACAACAACGGAAATATTTCTAAATTATTCACAGAGAATTCACAGAGTAGAATCCTGCTTAAATGACTGTCTTTTTAAACATGTGTTGCTCAATCCTAAATATGCTCCAGCCATGCATTGACAGGACAGAGTTGACCTATGACACTCTGAAGACAACAGAGAAAGACACTGGAAATGTGCAACAATGCCACAGGGTGAAATCTGAGAGAGCAGACATTCCTCTCAAAGAGAACAATTCACAACAAACTGCCAGTTAAACTTTTAGGGAAAATAGGCATCCCACACCCACGTGTGCAGAATAAACTGTTAAGAGATGAGTTTGGCAAGCAGAACTGGAAGAACGTGGGAACAATATGTTGGACTGAAGAGCGTGTAACCCTGAGAGCTCCAGCAGACACATAAGACGCCAGTTCAATGTGAGAATGACCCACATTAAATACAAGCAAGTTTCTGCAAAGTCCCCTGTATTTCATCATTTCAATACCACAACTCTTGATTCTGGCGTCAGGAGGAAAACCCCAGGCTAGTGGCAGTCAGCCATGCTAAGTCTGGATCCAGGCAGCAATCAATAAAATAAAGTTATCTGTTTCTTGCTCTGGAACCCTCTGAGTTTAGTCAGTTCATGAAGCCACTTTGCCTATCCTGAAGCACCGATGAGGGACTGTCTGAGCAGGCTCTGCTTGCATCTCATTAGGCTTTGTCGAAATCGTGACCTTATCTCATCTGTCAAATAGTGTAACCTGCACAGACAGATAGTAAGAGCCAATGAGCATTAAGCAGATAAACATCTTCAAGAGCAGCTACTGGGGAACAGAAATGACAAGCTACAACCTGGTTGTTTTTAGATGATCCTGTGCAGAAGGCTGTTTCTACAACTAAAAGATACGGCTTAACGTGTTTCAAATAGCATCATTGCATCTCCAGGGACTCATGACTCAGTTTTTTTCCATCCACAGCTAAAGGTCAAAAGCACAGGGGAAGTAGTCTGGCATCCAGAAAATTCACAGACATCCAGAAATATTTAGAGAAGCTAACGACTTCATGTGCAGGAGAGTAAAAGCATAAAGATCCCCTCACGGCTCATTTGTCTTTGTTTTCTGGGGAACTCTTTCCATATCTGCCCAGTAACAGTGCTGTCCATGTGTCAGGGAAAACAAAATCAGGCCACTACCCTTTGGAAATGGTACCAAACACTGGATCTGTTTATCTTCTCTGCATGTGTGACACTTGACACAGTCTCTCCATGCCTTGTGGTCAAACAGCTCAGTCATACATGAACATAATATATTCTCTGTGTTACTGGAGCAAATGTCTCAGAAGACATTCTGTATGACTCACACCACCTACACTCGGCCTGAAAAGGCTCTGCCTGAAAGTACCCCTCACACACACACACACGCACGCACCCACACAATGCTGGACTGTCAGAAAGTATTGCGTCTGGGAATTGGGGAATTTTAACAAGAAATAATGCCAAAATGAATCTGGGCAAAGAGAATTTCCCATAGTATCTTAGACCACACCCTGAGATGAGTCGAAAAGGAGCACAGACTTTAATACTTAACATTTCTGCTGGGGCGTATTTTATAGTAACTAAAACAGTAAAAGTATTACCAAGAATCATTTGTCAGATTGATTTAAATATAACAAGCTGTAAACCTGAAGCCCCAGTGCTACATCCAGAGGAAATACTTGAATAAATCCAGACACGGTTTCTCCCAGGCTCCATGAAGAATAGACTTAATCTAATTAGCAGTAAGCGTGACCTTTTGTCAGGGTCACTGCTGTTTGTGGACAAGAACACTATGAAGCAAGGAGAGCTAATACACACTCTGAACACATGAACGGCCAAATGAGACCAAAACGCTGTTTGAACAGTAAAACAGCATCTTCATCTGCCCTGGACAAAATCTCTCTCTGAATCACTGTGTTGTTTCGTTTGTCAAACACTTCACTCTGTTACTTGAAAACAGATGTTATTAAAACAGAGAGGATTGTGTTTGAAAGACTGAGGTACATTTACTGTAACACAGAGACAAAGGGATTTATTGGGATCAAAGCGTACAAGTCGAGAGACAGATACTCATTCTCTCACTGAATTTACTTTGTGGTTCGGTCTGCTTTCGGTTATCTCTGAGAGTTTAGGAGCAAGCCAAGTCAGCCGTTTCACAGGCAACCCCTGGGATTAGATTTAAACTTATTTTTATGGAGTTATTACAGGATATTAAGATATGAATATTATGATAGATAAAAAAAATCATATTGAAAGCACCCAACAGTGTTTCACATTGATTCTACAAACCATGTTCAGCATGTAATATTTATAATACCAACATTTAAATATTATCCTGCACCATGCATGAGAAGTATAAGAAGATGCAGACTTGCAAAAGCACACGAGACAGAGAATTCCGTTGGGAGTTTTCAGTGCAAATCTGCTCAAAAAGGGGGTTTTGGTCAGTGTGAGGGAGGACTGGAGCTGACATGACCTGCAACAGAAAATATTCAGGGTCTACTCAAAACAAGTCTAAATGTAAAGACACAGCAAAACTGTGCGCAAAGATTTCTCCCTCTTTTTTTATTTGCTGATTGTGTTTCATAATCAATACTTGTAACAAGGGTAGTAAAGAGTCATTGATCCAAATGGTTTATCAATCTAAACTGTAGAGTCTTAGCGTACCAGTCAGTAAACCCGTAGATCGGTAATAACATAATTAAAACCGTTTAAAGGCCCAGGTTAGACTAATTTACTGTGGTCTCACAGCCTATCCTTCATACTATGCTTTGCTTTTCAATCTCGTGAGTCAGTGTTTGTGACCTTTTCCCTTCTGTGAGACAAACATTAGCTCAGATAGCTAACCAATTAGCATTTGTTGAAGAAAACAACTTCTTCAGCAACTGCAGCAGTTCACAGTCTTCAAGTGTGATCTGCCATTGTATTGCTAAGGCTAAAATTTAACAGCCAACTTTCATGGTAAATACGTTAAAGATACACTTGAAAAAGCATTTTCCCCAAAGCAGAACTGTCAAAGTAAGAGACTGGAGAATGAGTGTGATAATCACTCTGAACTGAATCAAATCAAAGCTGTACATCCAATGAAGGCAAGCTACCAACCCCTACTTTCTATGATTTTTGGTGTTAAGTATTTGGATGGTGAATCCACTGACCAATGTGAATACATAGACATAGTGACATCACCCATTTGTTTTTGATATAGAGTTTTGAAACCAATTGTCTGCCTCCATATTGGAAACACTGAACTAAACCAAACTTTGTTTGAACTATGTCAGTCAAATCAGCCATGCCCTTACATGGGCAGGACTATTAAGTCCAATAACATTAAGAATAACATGCTATGGATAATTAACCCATCGTACAGTTCGTGCTGATAGAGGAATGAGCTTTTCAGACCAAAACCGTTTTTTGAACCAGGCTGTGTATGTGGTTTCCCTTGCTTCTAAAACCAGCCTCAAGTGAACACTTAAGGGACTGCAGGTTTTAGCACTTCCGCATTGGGATCATATTTTTAGACTGGAGGTTGCTGCTTGGTAGCTACTGCCCTGGCTAGTGGCAGGTGGCTGCGTTACAGCCAACATAAGAAATGAACAGGACTTTGGGCTATAAATTAATCATTTGTTTAACAGACTACTCATACTAGAGCCAACTAATGAGGGTGGCAACATTAAATCATTCAGTCGACACAATGTACACATCTTTAATTTGAATAACATTAACTGGCTCCACTGAATGACCAAATGTTTTCATTGAAAAATGATAATTAAACAGATTTACAGTCAGAGAGCTTGGTGAATTTGGGTTATTGTCTATATCCTGTCGGTCAAAGCTCACTGCGTGTCATCCTTTTGGTGTTGAAGCTGCAAGTTTCTACTGGAACTCGGCCACACACATCCTTCCAGTTCACATCAGAACCGCATTTTTCAATCTCCACAGTTTGTTCTGCTCATGTTTGTTCACAGCGTGATGAGCCAGCAGGCCAAAAGCTGCTTGGCCCACAGAGAAAACACCTGCCCCTCATGGCCCCTTACAGGGCAGGCACACCACAGAAACAGATACTTCTATACTTGTGAGGACACTCTTTGACTAACGCCCACTCCTTAACATATTTTCCACTGCACGCCTAAAACTGGCCATTAACCTTGTTTGACCCAGTTTCTTATTATTAAATTCCCATCAGGGGGTGGAGGAAGGGTTTGAAATTTCCTGATTTATGTTTAACATTATCAGGTGTGACACTAAAACACAAACAAACAACAGAACACACTTGACTTTTCATAAACCTGTGCAAAAAAAAAAAGAAAAAACACCACTGGTACAAAGGATAGAAACATGCAAGCATACACCTGACAACTGCCATTAAAGATTTATACCAAACCATCATTTAGTCCCTCAGACATCAAAACATGAGGTGTGTGTTATACAGGTATACACACGTGCTCCTTTTGAAGTCATGTCTCTTTGTGCTTCAGAGGGACAGAAATTCTTCACAGGATGTGGGCCTCTGTGTTAACAGCTTAGCCTCTATGCTAAGTGACACTTGGCAGGTTCAGAGATGTTGAAATATGAGCCAGGTCACCATGTCACAGAGGGTGGCAGATTGTTTTTTTACAGAGAGAATATTTTGGTAGTAAAGCTAACTCCTGTGACTTTTATTCTGGCGTATATGACCATGTGAGAGGTGATAAACTTTTCTGAGGCTCCTAAGACAACAAAGCTGATGAAATGCAAGGGGGAGAAGTCAGTTCCTCTGATGTCTGCTCATTGTGATTCTACATGAGGCATCTCACACAAGTCCTGAAAAGCTTTTTAGAGCTTCCAGTGATCAGAAACACAGAGCCATAAAAGCCCAGGGGGGGAAGAGTCATTGAGTTTATGGAAGCCAGATGTGAGTGGAATACTATAGATTGAAGTCCAGTGTCATGAATTGTTAAAGAATCAGTTCTTCAGACAAAAGAAAACTGTTCCTCTTATCAAAAACCTCAGAGGCAGTTTGATATGATACTAGCAGTGTCAGAATCTCAGGGAAAGACACAAGCATAACAAAAACAGACAATGTTTAATATGTCCAGTGAAGAAACAAAATCACAGAGAAGAGGAAAAAGCTTGGGCTTTAACAGGCGTAAAATTCCTCTTTTCATGTTCTGTATCCTGCGAAATTTGGCTGCTTTTTCATTTGTTTTCATTTGCCTGTAATTTGTTGCCAGATCAAAGGCGAACAAGGCTTGCCATCCTCCTTTGGGAGTCAGATGCAGGACTGGTGAAGAGGCTGGATCAAACGGTACCCAGTGAGGGGGCTGTATGCACCATTTCTCCCCTGTCACAGAACCAGTCAAGCATGAGGCACGGCATAAGACAGAGAAAAGGGATGATGTAAATGAAGAGATAAGGCAAATAGAATAAAAACAAATACTCCCTATTCCCAGGCTTTGAACACAACAGCAAAAAAAAAAAAAAATTAAAAAAATGGAAAGCTGTACGAAAATGTGTTGAGGCAAAAGAACAGAGGATTCTGACTGAAACTAACTGTGGACGCATGCAAGAATGTCTCACTTCCTGTCAGCAAACATGACTACAAAGTACTGTCTGATCTCTGCGGAACACACAGAAAGCATTTGGGAAAACATTCTTTCACTTTAATACACGCACACACACACACACATGCACACAAACTTTGAGGCACAGATGCTTTATCTACAATGTGCACATATCTGAGACCCCCGTATCAGCACCACCATATGTCATGCACTTTTAAATCATCTCAGCTTCTCACTTCACAGGCCCTCCTTAGAGCATCGGACACCAGGGCTGCTCTGTCACTTGAATGTGAGTGTGTCCTTTGGCTCACTTCCTCCTGCCATCGGCCAGAGAATTCCAACTAATCCTGCCAGCCATAAAGTGTGGAAAGCCATGAGTGAAAATGAAGCGTCTTTAAGCACTTTTTGGTGACCACAGGGTTAACTCCTGTTGTTGGGGCATGCAGCTCCATCAAGGGAGTCTCCAAACTGCAGCATCTGCAAGGAAATGATCTCCTGCCAGCTGAAGATAGTCAGGACACGACCACAGGGAATGAAACAAGTGTGGGTGACTGACATCAGTGGGCCAAATGAAATGCAGTATGTATGCTTAAAGTGGTTGTTACTGGCTAAACTTGGGGCAAGGAAGTCCTAATATGGCTGCAGCACTTGCTGAACAAGCAGGCAAATGTGGGACATGAGCAGACAGACACACACACACACAGCTGTTTGACAGAAGCCAGCTCTCTAGCTGCAGGTGGATCACAGAACAATGAGTCCAGTCACTCTGCTCCTTAAAGACACAGTAAGATTAAGTTACAACCATGTAAAATATGACCTGAGGTGGTCGCCTGCAATATAACGTGTAAAATATTAATGTGTGCCAGAATAATTACAATAAGGCAGTAAGAGTGTTAGTGCTAAGCGCCTTCACTTAAGACCTGTGCGAGCAGAGGGCACATTAAACAGATCCATGACAGGAATTTTAATCTACTCAGCTCGGTCAGTGTTCAGCCATTCACCTCTTTCTCAAGCCAACGCTAAACCTCTTCACAGTAAACCGACGCTGGTCACAAGCAAACTCAAACATGACATCACACATCTCCTGAGCTCGCTCCAAGTCCTCCGGCACACCTGACGCTGGAAGGACCCATTCAAACACTTACAGATATGCGCATTTGAAAATGAAATACAAGCTGGAGCAAGAAATTTGGAATCAATCTCGACATGCTCTTTGTGAAATGACAAGTATAACTTATAAGCATGCATTTATTAAAAGACCAAGTACATAAAATTGCACATAATTAGCTCTGTTCTTGGAGTTTTCTACAACTTCCAAAAGAGTTTTTGGCAGCTAACATTTTCTAATCTAGCCTGAAGCGAATCTGTAGGGCAAGTTTTAGCATCTCCGAAAGATCACAGATTCAGAGATCAGATATTTAAATTAAATGTACTGAGGAAAGAAGTTGGTTCGGTGTCGTGGTGTTGGGTCAAATAATGAATGTCAGTGCCCTTAAACTGAAGGGAACTCACTGGGGTCAGTGCATCATTGAATGTCGACATTTTTTTTTTTAACTTCAGTAGCTTTTAAACTTCTTAACGTGTGTTCAACAGGATACTTTACCTGTCTGTGCCGTCGTTACATGAAGCAAAATCAAAATAAAGAGCGGTGTTCTCCGGCGTGACCTGCTCCTTATTAAATGGTCCATCTTTACCAGAGGAGACCCCCCCTCTCTGCCTCCGCCACCAGAACGTTCTGCTGCACACGTTAAAAGAGCAGGAACTCAGCAGCCATGCGTGGAGAAAAGGAGAGAAGTCAGTTTTGTAGTAGCTCCACTTGCTTGATAGTTGGAGAAGTTTTGTTGTGTTGGCTCCTTTCAAATTCGCTCTTCTGTCCCTCTCATTCAATTTCTCCCTCTCTCTCTCACTCCCTCCTTCTGCTCTCCTCCTCCTCTGCCTCTTCCCTCCCATAGGACGCTGTCCTGGGCGCCTGCACAACACTATCCATCATAAATTACTTTTTACAACAGGAGATAATTTGTTAGGTCTTATCTCATTGAAGGGTCACTGCAGGATTGATTTACAGCATCACTTTGTTAACCTGTCAGTTTCATATTTTTTAATTTATTTATTTTAAACTGGTCGCCTGTAAAAAAAAAAAAATTATATAAAGCCATACAGGAGGCAAAGATGTGTGAACTAATTTGTGTATGACAGAATGGAAAATGTCAGGATATCAAATATACGAGGTGAAAATGATTTTTGAGTTGTTGTCTTTTAAAATTTAAAGCCTCAGCAGAGAGGGAAGATCAGAGGTTCAGCTAAACCCTTTGATGCCTGAGGGTGAATCCAGGCTTTGAACTTACACACAACACTTGATAAATACTGCTCATAATTACAACACCTCTGGACAGTTCATGGAGTAAGGTATTAGCAGGTTATCTGTGCCATCAGTCTAATGTCAGCCCAGCAGTGCCTGTTCAGGCTGACCGCTGAGGCTGCAGGCTGAATCACCTCAGGTCAAAGGTGTCTGGTTCAGGTTGCTGGCAATCAAGAGTATGCATTACTGCATAACCCTGGGTATAGTATAAGTTTGCAGGAAATGAAGAAGTTTTTAACACTCAGCTGCAAAAAAAGTCACTTACCTTTTAATACTGCTGGGAGTGTCGACCTGGGCTGGATGAATATAGTCTGGCCAGAAGACTAATTAATTCTACAAAGACTGTGATGTTCAGTTGAGGCATGTTCAGAGATAAAACTTCTGGAAACCTTTTCAAATTGAAAATTATCAAAGATAACGTTTCCAGAATCCAAGCTATAGCATGCCTTTGTACAGTGAGTGAGAGGGAGAGAGGAAACTCGCAGAATATGATCCAAGGGAGACGAGTCTCAATCCACATAAAGAAGAAGAAACGCATACATTTTCATGTGGCAATTAATGTTTAATATCCTAAGAGTCTCTTAATTCTTAGCCAAAACGCCCCCACACCACAGATGATTTATCTCTGACCACAAGACATCGACCACACCAATCCAAAACACATGCTTTATCATGTTAAATTTTAGCTCAGCGACATTAAAAGTGCTTCTACATTTTTAGAGCGAGGGACCAAGTAGGAATGTAAAAATAAAGGGAACATTTCCCAGGCTTTTAAGAAAGTAAAAACTGGGAGCACAAGTAGAAAAGTGATTTGATAGAAGATAAAAGATTTATGGAAATGAGAGATGGAGGGAGGTTTGACAGAAGCATTGAGATAAGTAGACGGATGGAGGTTGATCTGAAAGATAAACAGCAGACGCCCTGACCTCCCACCGTCTCCCTCCTCTACACCAGCTTAGCAGGCCTGAGTCAGGGCCGCATTCCAAGCAGCTTTTAGCAGATAGTTACTAAGAGTCCAGTGGGTAGTCTGAGCTCAGGGTGTGAAATATTTCCACAGCACGTGCTATGTACTTTTGTCCAACCACTGAACCTGTACCACATAATTATTCTTCAGTTTATAACCCAAATCTGACAGCAAACCAATGAAAGTGTCCTTTAACCAACATTATTTAAACCTAGATTATTAATGTCCCCTCATGTGACCATAAGGCACAGAAAAAATCCAATTAAAGTCGAATTACAGTCCTTTTTTTGTAGCTACTTGTGCCACTTTCATTAACTTAAAGGCTTTCAGGAATCACACGGATGATGATTACAGAAAGTTTGGGAGAACATTAATATAAGTTTATGTAAACATAAATATTGTGCTCAGCTTGGAGAATAAAGTCAGCTCATGCAGAGGTCTCCTTGTCTTTTGGTCAAACCTTACAAACCATCATACACTTTTCTGCACACACTGCAAATTCAAACTATGTGGGAGAGCAAAGTTACTTGATTACGCTTCATATGTGCTCTGACATGTATTTATGAATAAATGATGGATGACGATTGGCAGGGGATGAATCTGTTACTAGAAGAAGGAGGAAAGCTTTGAGGGTGGTTTGGTTCATCCCTCTGCTCATCCTTGAGTAAGTTTCAGTCTGACATATTTCTAGTCTTCAGAAAGACATAAATTATGCCTCTTTTTAAGTTGCAGTTATTATACAGACTTGTGTTATCACAGAACAAACAAGAGGATCCTCTCTCCCTCTGCAGGTCACTCTGGGCTGATAAATCATGCTGAATGTTTCTTATCGTTCAATCGCTGTCAGGGTGGAAAGTGAAGAGGAGTAATCTGTCAGTAAACCCTGTGAGACAAAGTGAAACCTCAATAATTCTCAAGAGGCGCTGATTTCAGATTAGAATCAGGCTTCAATCGAGTCCGTCTCCGTTCTGCTGCTTGTGTTGAAGAACAAGCCAGAACAGGACAACAGGCAAACTGTCTGCAAAAATATGCATGTGAAGTCTCGGAGGATGGAGGAAACCAACTCTTTCAGTTTGCCAAAATGTGATTTATGCATATTTTAGGGGGAAATACATTTCCCCCGAGCTGTCTCTATGATATCACCACCATCAAATCATTTCAGCTCTTACACCATCACTTTCTAACGGGTTGCAGCTTGTGATGTCATTTTGTTTTCTACTATGTGAAAAGTTTTGTGTCTTTCTCTCATTACCATATGGGATAAATTCAAGGATGAGCACATAAGATGATTGTGAATTATGCGTATGTGTACTTGTGTCAGGGTTATGAACGAGCCCTAGATAACTACTCCAGCTTTTTTTTTCCCAAGATATTTCCAGAAACATTAAACACCTGTCGTGTTACATAAAAGTAAAGCTTTGTGTCTCAGATCTAGGGTGAAAATCCAAGACATTTATGCAGGATGCTGTAAAATGTGGATTTTGTCGGTGACTTTAAACAACAAAGGATCTGACATCCTTTACCTTTAAAGAGCACAAATATAAAAGGCAGAAAACTCATGCGCCGAACAAATGCACAAATCGCTGGTGGGTGGAATTTGTAGGTTTGTCTGACAGAGGAAGAAAAACCTCCGTCTATTGAATCACCTCAAGAGAAATGTGACTGTACCACCCACTGACTGCTGATGATAGCATCTCTGCATATCATACTATGTTCTTACATAAGCGCTCTCTCTGAAACACACCCCGCGATAGATAAAAATCCATTTAGCATCAGGTACTCTGAGTAAGAATCCCTACAGCAAATGGGGGAAGAGTGAACACATCAGACAAGATTCTCTGCCTGCTCGGCATTTCATCATCACTGCTTATACCTCATCAGTTATGTTATTAGGACTTTAAAATGATCTGAAGGAGAGCCTGTATATAAACTGTGCAAAAAGGATGCAGAGCTGTAATTTCAGACATATTACTCTACACAGGCGGTTGCTAAAATTTGCTGCACTGATTGCCACACCAGGGATGTGAGCACGGGAAATGTGGAAATTTCCCCTTTTGCACCGGACCAGTGAAGGGATCTGCCAGTGTGGTGATAATTATAATACTTATAAATGACAGCAAACTAAGCTAATTAACATCTAAGGACCATGGCTGTTAATTTAACTGGTCAAACAAATAGACTAAATAAACTGAGCGAGGCACAACACTGAAGCCCCCCCCCCACCAACCCACCCACCCTCACTGTTACAAAACACCATGATTGCATTTTAATCTTTAAATAGCAGTGCAATGAGTTTGCAAACTGGTACTTTCAGGGGCTCTCGGGTAAATCCGAAAACGCTTCATAACAGCATTACTTTACACTTCCTGTGCATTGAATTTTGATGTAGTAAGTCCCCATACGTCCATCTTCTTGTAAACATGGTATGTAAATTTGAAGTTTTATGATGCCTCTAACAAAATAAAATGACTTTTGTTTGAAGAGTAGATGCATAACATTCAGATACACAAGGAACTTGAAAATAAGCGGGCTTTTGGCACCACTGTGACGAAGTGGACAACCCCATGGGAATCTAGTTAGCCTAGTTAGCCTAGCATATATAACACAACCATTTACTGTTTCTAAGTGGAATCGTTCATCATGTTTTGTCAGTTTGTTTCTGTTGATTAGTGACTATTTTTTAGACCTGGTTTAAACCCACTGTTTGAAAAATGCTGTCAACAGCCATGCGACTGAGAATGTATGAATGGTGCGTATCATGAAGAGCCCTGTAAAAGTTTCAAAGCATGTCATTCACATATGATCTTCAGTGTGACACCGCCTCCAAATCGCTGTCTGTGCACTGTTCATTGTGTGTGGTCTGCAGCTGCAGCAACATTTTTAACTCATGCAGCTCTTGGTACCCTCTTTTAGCGTTTTCCCTCAATTAGCACTCTTCCCAGTCTGCCTCAGAGCCCCTCGAACACTATCCCAGCTCACTCCTTTCCTTCACTCTTTGCACCCATTCTTTTTCTGATGTTGAGTCTCTCTCCCGCCTGCCGACCCCCAGCTACTCTTCCCCTTCATCCCTTTTATTCTCATGAAGTTTGCATTCCACACCTCCTCTGCAGACTACACACAAAAGAGCAGAAAGCACCACTCCTGACCTGTGGCAAACATTCCAGTCCTTTGGCCTTTTCTCGAAGCCAGAATCTCCCTTTTTGAGCAGTATCAGACGAAGATTTTAAAATACGCATTGGGTTAAATTCTTTGGAGAATAAAATTTTAAGTCGAAATGATTTATTGTACAACAGTCTCTCTATTTTACACACACACTCTCACACATATATGAACAGCTTTTAACTTAAACTTTAATCATGACAAGTGAAAACAGACATTGCTGGTTTAGACTCTATGGATCAATTTGGCCCAAGGCAAAGCTGTGGAAGATGCTCGGAGACGTCAGAAAGAGTGAAAGCTTTGAGGAAGGATGTTGTCAGACTGATTACTGTGTGGAGTGTTAGATACTGTAGGTGCAGTGGAGCAGGTGAAGAAGGGAAAGTCTCAGGTGAAAGGAGTAGAAGGTTAAAAAACAACATTTATGAAGCAGAGAAAGCACGCGGCACAGTGGAGCATGTCAGGACTTGTATTCCCCTCCTCTTTGTCACTTTCCTCACCCCTCCTGTGTCTGAGTGCTTCAATCTTCTGAAATTCCACAGCAGTAGCTCGAAGGCTGGTAGACATCACCGGCCACCCGCTGCCCCTCCTCATCTCCACCCACACCTGTCCACTTTCTCTGGAGGCACAAGAGAGAGCATGCCAGGAACAGCCCTGACCTTCCTGCGCTGAGTTTCTTTTCTCAGGTCATTTAACAGTTTTCTTTTCAGGCCACAGTTCAGCTGATCATAACAATAAGAATTCTTGTGCAGCAAAGATGCATGACCTTGACAGGTGTGAGGGGGCATCGTTGTGAAATCTTTAATCTAACGGTATATAAGTCATGACACTTTTCTTTCGATGTGTCTCTAGTTTTAAGGTTTAACTCTCCAGATTTTCAGACCAACTTGTTAAATTATTTCTAATAATGATATATCCACTCTTCAGAAAATCAATGGAGTCACCTACACCTCACCTGGTCTGAGTCAAAGGCATGGTCCTTTTCCTTCCTCTGCTCGGACCATAAAATTGCAAGAAGCAACAAAAATTAGGGGACATATGTGCTCAAAAACTCAAACACTGATGGTATACAGAATCAAACTTGCTTTTTTTATGATCTTGCTGAATTTTTCTAACTTTTCTGGTAAGTTGCTCGAGGTTTGTCAGGGAGATACCTCAAATCTGTCTTGTAGTTAAATATAGACGCTTCATTAATGTCACACTCCCAGTTTGGATTCAGAGCTACATTTTCTTTCAAGAACATTGTGCTTTGAAAATAAAATCATATTGTACACGTCTGCTTTCTAGTAAAAAAAAAACAACAAACGTTTAAAAGCTTTGCCGTTCAAAATAAGCAGACATCAGCTTTATGAAACGGTGGGAGGAAATTAGGCCTGAACTCTAAGCTGACAGTCTGCTCTCTGCTGTCAACATAACAGATAGTTTATCACCAGCAGTGATGATTGGGAGCCTGTGGAAGAGATTTTTCATTATGTATTCTCATATGCAGAGTTACAAAGTGCACGTATCATAAGACGGTTGTTCTCACTCCATAGCTGAACCTGTCACACAGTCTGCCTGCAGGTTTCTAGCTGACCTTCTGTGTATCACTCATTGTTAAAATGTGCCTATGGGAAACTCTCTCCTTCCAAAGTTCTGACAGATATGAATAGATGCACATGACGATGGAGACCTGTCTACAAGTAACCTCCGTTTACCCTCAGAGGAGCGAACAGATGTTCCCTCTGCTGGTCTGTGCCTGTGTGTTTGTAGATGTCCTCTTCCTACCTAACCTCTTGTCTTGTTAGTCTTGTGACCTTTATGCTTCACACTGTGTTAACTTGTTAAAAAGGAATGGGTTTATCAGGGTTGAGAAGCTTCTTGTAATGATTTTAAATGGTACAAGGAATAAAACCATAAGACCTGCCGTTTTAGTTCCAGATGTTTGAGAAATATACTTTATTAATTTGAGAGGGGGAAAAATCATAGGGATTCTATCGAAAGTCATGTAACGTCTTGAACTGCTTTTTTAAAATTCACACATTCTTGCCTGAGGAGCAGTATTTGGGTAACTGGAAACAGTAAAATTCGTAGTCTGTTTTCAAACCTTCCATAACTTGCATGTTGTTGCATCACATTTACAAACAAGCTGAAAAAGGGCAGACTCTGCAGGATTGCACCATGGCCTGTTATCTGAAAAAAAAAGCCAGTCTATTTTCAGAACTTATCAGAAGAACTTTGACCTCTTATATATCTGTCAACAACAGGCCCCACGTCACTGTAATGGTCACCTTTCTGACGGCTTCATTTTATATGATATTAATAAGGAACCTCAAACGGCTCCTCATACATTCGAGTTTCAGCTCATGTTTTGGACTACAGGGTTGGAATAACTAGAATTTTGATGGGACAGCAGACCTTGGGCAATACATGATGTTGATCAGTGCGCTGTTTACACCAGCAGATGGCAGTACAATACAGGGCAATAAAAGAAGTTAACAATGAACACAACCTTTCAAAATAAAGTTAGAACAGGTCAAAAAGTGGAAAATCAGTGGAAAATTGTGCACTTTGCTTGGCCTTAATCTTGGCAGTGAAAAACATAATACTATTACTATTACTATTACTAATAATAACAACAACAACAAAAAAAAAAATCAAAAAGCGTTTGTGATTCACAGATTAAACATCACCATTGATTTTTTTAAATGCAATGTTCTGTTTAAATAAATAAATCATCGTACAAATTTTGTTGAAAAAAAAAGGTTTAAAAAGTGAAACTATATCTCCAGAAACAAAAACATAACATGGTAGGAATAACATTAGTACTAAACAGTAAACTGCTAATAACAGTTTGACCACTGTGTGAATAAGTTTGTTGTGTGTCACCAGCCCTGAAATCAAGTAAGCACTGCCCCCTCGACATCACGCACGTGCGCGCATGCACGGCCACACACATTTTAAAGTAATTAAGTTCTTTTTCAGGGCAGGCGGTGCCCATGAATCTGATAATCTTGTCAGCAAGGGGTGTTTGTATGCCTCCTCTGTTTTTTGGTCGCTGATTTTATCGAACATGTGACTGCATTAGACGCTCACATGGCTGCGGTGGCTGCATGATCCGCTTTAGTTCTTTAAAGTCCGGTGATCGGTAGCTCCCTCGGCAGCGACCATCCAGAGCAGAGGACCGCTGAAAAACACAGCGCGTACCCGGACAAATCATGGCGAACAGCGGGCAGAAGGTTGTGCTGATCACTGGCTGCTCCTCCGGCATCGGGTTACGAATCGCCGTCACGCTGGCCAAAGATGAAAAGAAGCGTTACCATGGTAAATGGGCTTTCCTCTACATTCTTTTCTTGATCGGACCTATTACTTGCAAGTCTGCAATGGTGTGTGGGTCGCCTGAAAACCCGTTCCTTGTTTACTTTTCGCTGCAAAGCTCCGCTCTTGCACGCAGCCTCTTTTACGCACAATGTTCGGTTGAGTTTTATACGCAGCTCACTTCGTGTTTCAACAATATAAGCGAGCTAGTGTGGTGTCCATTGAATAAGCTAACCCTTGTGATATCGGATCCATATCCCTTTGTAAGGATTTGGGTTCAGTCTCTCCTTTGGCTCTACTATTATCATCTGAAAGCGCAGTTTCCAGGGAAGGGCTCTGCGAGGATGCCGCTTGCCAGGCGAAATCATAAAAGGAGTCTTGTCAGTTCTCTTTCAAGTGACTTCTCCGACACAAAGACCCCTTTTATCGTTGTGAATTGTAGACCGCCTGCTCCGGTTTAGTGCCGTGTCTAATGTGCCTATAGTTCCCTCACAGGGGCGAGTGTTGAAAGGGGGACAAAGTTTGAGACCTGTACAAGCGAGGGTTCACTCAGAAGCAGGGGCCTTGTTTGAAGTCTTCATTGGTGCACAGTGGAGTTAGGGTGTTCCACTTTGACACTGTTGGTTTGTGCGTCTTCTCTACTGCTTCTCAGCCATCATTAATGTCACTGAAGGAACTGAACATCCAAAGCATGTCATGGAGCATCAGACAGAATTAATCTGATCACCTTCCCACCCTGACCACTGCTCATAGTGTTTGTCGTAAATACAGAATTACATAATTGGATGAGGGCCTCCAGTTATAAAGTTAAGAGTGATAACTCCTTTCCACCGCTGTGCTGGGGTCTGATAACATTTTGTTAACTAACTAGAAAGATAACGGTTGTTAGATAAACCTTTGTTTTTAGGTCACAGAGATCTGATCAGATTAAATTTCATCATATAGAAGAGTAAAAACAAACAGGCTAGCTGTCCTCTCAACACTGATTTGAATGTTGTTTCTTGCTCTTTTTAATCAGGTTGTTAATACAGCCACATTAAGCTGATCGGTCCCTTACCATTAATCTGAAAGAAATCCAGCTGAGATTAAATATTGCATCGTGCATAATCAGCCTCAGAAACATGTGCTAGACTCAGAAACACCCCCCCAAAAAAGACCCCCATTCTTGAATGTGATTCACTCAAGAATGTTTAAGTGGCCCAAGAGTTATTCCTGCAGGAGCAAGAAGAACAATGGATCTCTTGTTCAAATCCCTCGCAGTGCATAAATCTCTCTTTTACTTTGTACACACAGAGATCTTTAATCAGAAGATTAGACTTAATTACGCTTCTTGAGACATCAGTAATGCTTTTTGCTGATTCCTGCTTGCTTTGACAAGCTGCAGGAAGCTGATGAGGCAACTGATTCGAAACCAAAAAGGCTTCCGTCAGTAAAATAGATCACAAGATGATAGATTAAAAAGAAAACTGCAGGGTCTTTGCTTTCTTTATCTGTCAAGGACAGCAGGTAACTTCAGATAATGTGATAAATGTGTGAATAAAGAGTTGTTTACTCTCACTGATTGCCGTTGTGCAACAGCACCGTCTCTCTTCTCTCTGCTAGATAACATCAGTCAGCACAGTGTTAGCACAACACACACCGTGGAGGAAGCCATGTCAACACCGCTGATAGCTGTCGCCTCTGGTCGTGATAGATTCCTGAGCTGTATGTAGGTTAATGTTGCCCAGCGTTTAAAGTTCACAGGAAATCAATTCTGCGTCCTGTAAACTGACAGGCGTGGCCGTGGTGAAGAACTTTGACCCAAATGTCTGACTCCATAACAAGTCTGTGTGTGTGTGTGTGTGTGTGTGTGTGTGTGTGTGTATTATGTGCGTGCTCTTACTTGTATTTTTTAAGAAGGTGGTGTCCCCACAGGTCATTGTTTTGCTGCATCAGTGTTATGAAGGCTCCTGAAATGTCCTTTAAATTAGCAGACAGATAAAACACAACACATGATTTTCATCACTGTTTATTGTTGAATAATGGAAAATAAGATTTACATAAATGTACATCAATTAACAATAAAATGAGGATTACAATACTTTCTACCTCCTATCTTCGTCTTTTAGTCATCGCCACCATGAGGGACCTGAAGAAGAAGGACAAGCTAGTGGAGGCAGCAGGAGATGCGTATGGAAAGACCTTGATGTTGCTTCCCCTGGACGTGTGTAGTGACGAGTCTGTCAAGCAGTGCATCAACAATGTGAAGGATCGACATATTGATATCCTGAGTGAGTGCGACCCGTCTGAAACACGGCCACTTTTTTAACCTGTCAGAACTCATGAAGATATAGATCATATCAACCCTTCTTTGAGTTAAAGATGTGTGAGGAGTTGAAATATATAACCAACAGTTCTTTATATTATGTATTCCATCATTCATCCTCCAATCAGAGTCCAGTAAACTAGCTTAAACCCCCGATCAACAATGCCATACTCTTGTTAGGGAGTCGCCTAAAAGTCTAGTTTTTACTCCAAATAGAAGCATAACTTCTGTACAGGGCCTCACAGGCTTAAAACGAACTTTATGTAAGACGTAGCTGATGTCAAATCTTCCCATGAAACTCACTTTTTGTGACCTTTTCTTTCACCAATTAACCAATCCCTCTATGAAAAGTTATCGATTCACCCTCAGTACCCAACAAAGGTGAAGAGTGTATGACCGGAGTAGTGTTTCACGAAGAGGTAGTTCTTTTCAGCTCCTATAAACCCCCCAATCTGGATAATAGTTCTATATTTAAACCTGCCTCCATTTCTCTCTAAATCCAACTCTACATCCCCCTTCACCTAGTTACTCAAGACTTAGAGGCCCTCCAACTTCAACTAGTGTTACATCACACCTCTGTGTGGTTGTCACACACTGACACCTGGTGGTAACATAAAGTTTCACTATCTGATTTGAAAAGTGCTGAGATTAAGTCATGACAATAGTGCAAACAAATCGTGGGGCACAAGCAGTGTGTCATCTGTGTCTGTGTGCTTGTCAGTCAACAACGCAGGTGTGGGCCTGCTGGGTCCGGTGGAAAGCATCAGTATTGAGGAGATGAAAAGAGTGTTCGAGACCAACTTCTTTGGCGTCGTTCGCATGATTAAAGAAGTGATGCCAGACATGAAGAAGAGGCGTTCAGGACACATCGTGGTCATGAGCAGTGTCATGGGCCTTCAGGGTAAGATTTTTATATGAATTCATTAATACAGAATGAGATATTCATTCCAGTTAGGTTTAACACACTGAGAAAGCTACTTAGAGTCACAACAAGCCTGTTACTGTGCTTCAGGATTAAGTAAACTGGTGGGGTCTGCATTGAATTTGATTGCATACACTGCAAAAAACTGAAATTTTAGGAGGTGCTTTTATCTTATATTTAGTAGAAATGTCTTTTTAAACTTAATATGAGCTTCATTCACCAGACTAGTCCAGAAACACGTCTCATTTAAAGATATTGAAAGACAAAAATCAGCTCTGAATTGTTTGTAACAAGTAAAAAAAATCTGCCAGTGGAGTAAGAGAAAGTTTCCTGTATTTAGACATTTTTCTTACCCCACTGGCAGATTTTTTTTACTTGTTGCAGGTAATTCAGACCTTATTTTGTCTTTTAATATCTTGAAATAAGACATGTTCCTGGACTTGTCTGTTGAATGTGGCTCATATCAAGTATAATAAGGCAATTCTTACTAAAAATAAGACAAAAACCCACTTGCTTAGATGTCAGTTTTTGCTGTGTAATCCAATACAGTTGCATGGTAACTCTGTAATAAAGGAACAAAACAAATGCCAAAAGTACAATATAGCTCTGCTCTCCTCTTCAGGTGTTTTGGGATAACTTTGGTTATAACTCTGTGAAATTAAAACAGATTGATTGACTGACCGATGACACCATGCAATTTAAGTTTCACCTTAAAACATTGAGTAGTGTGTAAACTGTCTTTCACGTAGCTGAGTACTGTTTAAAACTCAACGTGACATTACAGGGATTCTGACAGTCATCTCTCTCTGTTCTGCTGGTGTAGGAGTTGTGTTCAACGACGTGTACACTGCTTCGAAGTTTGCCATGGAAGGTTTCTGTGAGAGCATGGCTGTGCAACTGATGAAGTTCAATATCCGGTGGATTACCCTCTTTCCTTTCTTCTTCCTTCACATCTGTCTTGACTTTACAACACACAGTGCTCACTTACTGTTAACTTCTCTGCGCTTGACTCCCCTCAGGTTGTCCATGATCGAGCCCGGCCCTGTGCACACTGAGTTTGAGACAAAGATGATGGAGGATGTGGCTAAGATGGAGTATCCAGGCGCTGATGCTGACACAGTTCGTTACTTTAAAGACGTTTATCTGCCGTCGTCGATAGACATATTTGAAGCCATGGGGCAGACGCCAGAGGACATAGCCAAAGTAAGGGAGTATATTTCAGATCTCATATGTGTGCACTGCAAAAACTAAAATCGAAGAAAGTGTTAATCTTATTGTTGTGTGTTTTTAGACTTAATGTGAGCCACAGTCACCAGACCAGTCCAGACAAATGTCTTATTTTTAAATTCAAGAAACTTGACAAGCAATTTTTTAATTACCCCATTGGCAGATTAGTTTTACTGGTTACAAGCAATTCAGACATAATTTTTGTCTTTTACTATTTTGAAATAAGACATTTTTCTGAAACTGTAAGTTGAATATGGCTCATAGACCTAAAAATAAGACAAACACCTGCTTAGATGTCAGTTTTTGCTGTTTTGTTTCTCTCACTAACATGAAACAAGTGAATACTTTCTTCTGCTTCTCACCCCATTAGTGCACTAAAAAGGTTATCGAGTCAAGCAGTCCTCGCTTTAGGAATCTGACCAACAACCTGTACACACCCATTGTGGCCTTGAAGTATGCAGATGAGACTGGAGGCCTGTCTGTCAACACGTTCTACAACCTGCTCTTCAATTTCGGCCCACTCATGCACATCACCATGAGCATCCTAAAGTGCCTGACTTGCAGCTGCCTGCGCAGACGCACCATCTCACCTAACTGAAGATGGCGTCTCTCACCCTCCCAGTTTGTTCATCCCACCTGTTTCCTGTTGTCTTTTCCTGAGGTTTTTCTGCTCAGCAGGTAGAGTAGACCCACGTGCCCTGGGGAGAGCAGGAGGAGCTCTTTAGTACAAAGACAGTGCCATGATAAGCTTTGCCAGAAAACATGCATAAATTGCACAAATTTGTCAATGAGATGTTGTATGCAGGATGCAAAACACACATGCATAGACACAGTAAAAACAATATGCACAGTGGATTTTATTAAAAAGCAATGTTGATGCCTTAGTCTGTTCTTTATGGGAAGAGTTAAACAAACACAAAGCAGGTGGATTGGTGTGTGTTTTGTTTAGAACACACACAGGAGACACTGATCTGCCCGATGAACAGACAGTAAAGCACTCAATGAACTCAGTTACAGAGAAATGTATGAAAACAACATGTAGGCTGGATAACTTTACACTCTGGCTCACAAAAGTTAAAGATGAATGATAGAATCTGAATGAAAATATCTGCCTTACTTGTGTTCTACCCTTATTTTCATGTTTGCCTTAACATAGTGTTCTCATGGTCATAGCTGCTGTTCAATCATATTTTTAATCTTTTGATAAACTGAACGTTTTTGGTTTTAAAGGTATTGAGAAGTGTTTAGTCAGACATTTGAAATAGAGTCTTGATTAAGAAATAAACACAATTCTGATTTATCATCAAAGGTATACGTGTTTTTTTTGCCTGAAACATGACTTGTGAATGTGATCATACGTGCTTTCTAATGCTCTGCAAAATCTCTGCAAGGATTTGCTTTTTATCTGCAAGACATCCATAGTACCAAGAGGGGGCAGTATTTCACAGTTTTTCTTTCAAATGCAACCTGTGGCAATCCAGCAAGCCGAGATGAAGCTGAAGTGTGAAGGAATTTATTTCCAGTGGCACAAGAGAAACAAAAATGTAATTTTTATTTTTTTTTACAGTGTTACAGACGGTGGCCCCCTCTTTGATCAGCAGATACACCATCAACCACTAAACACTAAAAATTTGAAAGAATGTTTCAGCGCTTCAGATGTGAACATCAGTCTATATTTTTGACTTCGAAGATATCCCTTAAAAAAAAAAGAAAAAAGAAAAAAAGATATGTTCTTTGATTGCAGAGAAGCAGCATGTGACAGCATCTCAGCAGAGTTTTAAGGCTAAGTAAGCGGGATGTGTGCAGAAATTGTAGCTTCTACTCGTTTTGCAGATGCATTGTAGTGAGAGTGCATGCCTATGCACAAACACATCAGCACAAGTTTGTATGACTGTGTGTGTGTGCTTGTGTGTGTGTGTGTGTGTGTGTGTGTGTGTGTGTGTCTTGTATGAACATGTCTATGCGCCAAGTTAGTGATCTGTTGATGGATATAAAGAGGTCATGGCCTGCTCCCCATCAAAACCCCTCCCTTGAACCCCCACCTCTCTTGCACACACACCCTGCTTTGTGCCGTGTGAGAGAATGTGACCTGGTTCCCATCCCTGAGGAGGGGTGAACCCTAATGACGGCCTCCTCAGACACACTGCGCAGCTCAGAGCCACCCTCTCCAGCTGGCCCTCTCAGCCCACCGGGCCAGGACCCCTCTGGTCCACATTGGGAGAGGCCTTCAGTCTGGCATGGATAGCTTAGCCAGCATTCGTGCTGTCTGCACACACCCTGTCCCTCCCCACCCTGACATGCCAGCAGTGTCCAGGCAGCTTACAGTCCCCCTGTCCGGCTGCATGGGGTGCATTATCAGAGGACAGTGCAACTGGTTGCAGACCTGTAGTTTCTCTGCTGTGTACAATGAGAGCAGAGCCTCGGCTCTGTATATGTATCTTCATCAGAGGCGACAGCTCCGCACAATGGAACAAAGACGCTGTCAATCACAATCAAATGGGTGTGTGTGCGGGGGCTGGAGGGGAAGGGGGTCGAGGATCGTAGAAGGTTGGGGGAGGAGTCTGTTTGTCCCAAATGTTCAGGGAGATGCCAAGATCCAGAGTGGGACGCTGAAGGCTAAGGGCAGGGGGTGGTGGGGACTTTGGGGCACTGAGGGGTGGGGGGTGTGTCGCTTTTGGGAAAATGAGAATTGGGGTGCCCAGACCTGAATGGAGGACCTGTTTACTAATTGAATGAACACAGGAGTTACAGCAAAGTCTCATTAAACAAGAGGTCTTATCAAACCATTGTTGTGTACCTTTGTTTCACAATCAAGAACATAATTGCAGTATAATGAGGGCAGCGTGATGTGGTAAGGGCTTCCCTTAATTGTAGCCCTGTCACAATTACTGAGCTACTAAACATGCTCAGGCTCTGTCTACATGCACCCTCGCTGCGTTCAGACAAACAAGCAGCTTGCATTTTTAAACAGTGCTTAAGAAAAGAGAAGAAAAAAGAGAGCAAGTGGCATGTGAGAATGATATATTGTTTTCAGTTTGCCTGCACTTTCTTTCAGTCCCTTTACCCGATCCAACTTTCACCATCATCAACACCAGCAAAGAAAAAATCACCCTGACTCAGACTGCGATGAGATAGGTCAGAGATTTTGAAGAGAAGGGAGCACAGGAGGTCAGATATTTGTAAGATCTGAGCTGTGAAAATGAGAAAATGAAAAAATAGATTGAAAGCACGACAGACCAAGAGAAACCAAAAGACAGAGAGGTACGGGTGGTGTGGGATGATGACATTAAGTGGATATTATGTCTAGACAGAAGTGCTTCAGCCTGATCCCAGGTCAGGTTTGATCACAAACAGGCTCCACTTGTCTGTTTCTCTTATTTCTTCCTTTGCCATCGAGTATCCATTGTTGATTAATTTGAAAACACGTCACACAATGATAAATAGAAAAAGACACATGACTCCATCCATGGACCAGAAACAAATTCAAGCTGCAGCAAAAACTGTGGAGAAAAAAGGGTGGATGTCAGCCACCATTTAACATTGACTTGTCTGACTGGAGATGAAGCCACATGGGACACATAACTACCAGCAGAGCTGATCTGGAGTCTGGAGGGAGCAATCTGTCTTCATAAAGTCAAAGCAGGAGAAGTTCAGGTTGCCCTGTGGCAGCCAGGTCCATCAGGGCAGCAGAAGCCACAGGGAGACACAAACAGTCATTTATCCCTGCTGCCAACTTCATCTCTGTCTACATCCATCTTTCCTCCTCTTTCAGTCTTTCCATCTCTGTATCTACCCCGTGGAGTGACCTATCGCACACCCCTTGTGGGTCACTTGCGGTGACGGCTTCACCTCTCCGTCTTAGTGAAATGCATGCTTGTTAAAGGCCACTCAGTATATCGTGTGGAGGTCACAGCATAAATCTTGGTTCCAGCTGGTCAGTCATACACATAGTGTTTCGAACACAGAACCACTATTGTCTCTTCAGTTACAACATTACTGTTGTTCCTTTTCCTTGCTGCTCTTGCAGAACATAAACAATTGGGCAGGAATTTCCAGACTGGGCCTGATTTTGCCCACTGTGGTGTCATTTGCTCCGCTCTGTTCCCTTTCTCAAAACTACCGGTTCCAGTGACTGAGAAACTCTGTGATTACAGAGTTCACTCTATGTACAAGCATTCAAATTCTCATACAAGGAAACTTGGAGGTGGTTGACAGAGCTGGGTCAGAGGTGATGTAATCTGAGCGCAGGTAACATGATCCCCTTGTTTTAATCGTGAACAATAAGGTAAAGGCGGTGTAGTTTTCCATCAGTGAAATCTGACGTCAACAACATAATGTCCGTGCAGAGATTTTACTCAAAACCTGAAAATCCTGCTCCCACTTGAGATAAACTGGAGGGCATTAGAGGCCAACAAGGAAAAAGAAAGCAACAACAGAGTCCACAGTGGTTCCAGCACTGCATGCAAAGTGCACAAGCACCCAAACAAATCAGTATTTTCTCACCATTCTGAGATCTTCCTCTAACATATCATTTTTCTTTGGGTTTTAACCTCTTCCACCAAGAGTTACTTGTTGCTTTCTGTTAATGCTGTAATTAGCAGTCTGGGAATCCATTGCAGGGGAGTATTTATATTTTCAATTCACAGAAAAATAACCATAGGCTTTGCATTTTGGTTTGACCAACACCAAGAAGGGAATTTTTTCAAACGGAGGACAGTTATCCTTTTAATTTTGGTTCCAAGGGAATCTGTGATTTTTTTTATGCCTCTGCGTGTGTGTGAGTTTAATAAATGTTTGTGTGGATGTGTGAATGAGTCACAGAGAGAGGATGTGTCACGAGAAGATGGTCATTCATAGATAGACAGACAGACAGACAGACAGACAGACAGAGTCTTTGTCACAGAGACAGTTACCTCATCAGAGTCTATCAGCGCTGAAATTCGTGTTTGCCTAGCAACCCTGGCTTTATCCCAGCCTTTTTTTCTGCCAGGGAGAAAACCTCTCTCTGGATGCATCTGATCTATTCACTGTCACCATCCATACAGATGAAACAGGGAGCAGGCACACCCATGCCAGGAAGCCTGCGTTAGCCCAAAGAGCCCACATCATTGTTTATTCAGCTTGAGTGCATCATATCTTGGCAGCCGGGGTGAGAGTGGATCGAGCTGGTAGGCATCAGAATTTAAGTTCCTAAGACCATAATCATAATGTAGCATCACATGTAAGCGTAGGAATCAGAAGACTTTAATGTCCCTGTGCCGGCAGTTTCTCTTTATCCAAGAGGAGAGGAGCGTAAACTTAGTGCTGCATTCATGGATCCACTGAGCCTGATTTTTTTTTCCCCTCATCAAAACAAAAGAATGCCCCCGTCTATTGACCGTGAAAAGATGTTCATAGATTTGTCCCCAGTGAAGGGATGTCTTTGTTGGTTATCTCCATTGGTGAGCCGCCTTCATTTGGCTCAGCCTAATCAGAACACAAACACGCCTCTGTCATTTGGCTGCTCTCCCTCACACCCTCCATCTCTCCCTGTCTCTCAGTCTGTCTCTTATTAACTAACACTACAAATTAGATTCTATTTTCTACCCCCTTCAATTCAGTTTCTCTTCTTTTCTCATATCCCCTCTCCCCTGTTTGCTGGTTTATTAGTTTGTGTTTGTGCAAATGCAGTAGAGAGAGAGAAAATCGCACCAAACTGTTGTTCTCTCTGGCCCTCCTCCTCCCACCTTGGCCTCTGATTTGTTTTCTCTCTTTCATCTTCATTCTATCTAATCTACTCATCTTGATGGTGTGTGCGTGTGTGTGTGTGTGTGTGTGTGTGTTTCCCTGGGGCTGAGGCTGGGGCCTGGCATACATTAACTCTGCTTGTCTGTGCACAGCCTGGTTTCGCTTGCTGGAGGGGAAGTGTGAGGATATAGAGAAAGCCTCAGGGAGAAGACTTGTGTAGTTTTTCCTGATGAATACAAGGTGGTCACATCCTGAAGATGTTAAAGATTACAGTTTCTTTACACATCCCAACAAGCGTTATGTGTAGCCAAACAAAGCAAGAAGATTAAGACACACATGGAGAAATAAGGTTGGTGAGGACAGCAGAAACTGATGTTTTTACACTGAACTAAGCATTGCACCACAGCCTGGAAACTACAAGTAAGCAACTTTATTGTTCAGTTGTGATTTTGCACAAGCTTTTTTTTTTTTCTTACACACAGCTTTTCGAAGGTTAGGCTAATTCTGAAGGCAGCTATGTTCAAAACACTGCACCACAAAGTACAGTATGTGTCGCTGTACTTCTGAGGTCTTTTGGTGTTGAAGGGTATATGACGCTGTTCCACATGCTCATATATCGGATATAGGGGCAGTGCATGATGGGATGTGGTCGGATTAATGTGGGCACAATCCAGAGCTGGGTATGTCACTCCAGGTTCAGCATGCTGTTTCTGGATCTTATGATGCACAGAAAACCCGCAGCTTGTTTCCCTCTGACCGAACCGAACATCTGTGTTGTCCTTTTGCCGACTTTGCATGTTCAGGCTGTAGAGCTGAGGGATGACAGCTGTAAAACAATTACTCCTCACACTGTAAATAGGTCCCCATTCTCTTACTGCAACATATAAACGTGTCTCACTGTGGAATATTTCTCAACACACAGCTCCCATTTCCAAACCATTTTACAGTAAAACAGCTGTAATCTTGGGGTCATTTTTCATTCACTGACCACATCTTTCATAATATATAAATGCTGCTCTCAGTCATCCTTAACCACCAGCAGAAAGACTCCATGAGCAGTATCGACTGCCTTCTTGGCTTGTTGTGTCTACATTAGCACTTGTTTTAAAGGCAGTAATAATACCATGTTGAAATATGTTCAAACTTATAGAGTAAATGTACAAATCATAGTTCAATTCTGGTTTAGCATAAGGTGTAATAAACATTTGGTTACACCTCAAGTTTTATCCACAGAAATACATTTAAGATGATTTTTTTTATTCTTGCGTTCATTCTATGGTATCACTAACTTTTTGTTGTCTTAAAGTGTTTCCAAAACATTGATGAAGAAAAACCAGAGACAGAAAGATAGCCTGACAGAATGTTTAAGTTTGATTTTGTGTAAGACATGGACATATTCTCTGCAACATCAACAAGAAGCAAATCCCCATTTTGTTAAATGAAACTAATGGAAGAGGGCTAACAACTGCTGTGCCTTTGGCTGTGAAAGCACTGGAAGCCACAAATACCCCTTTTCAACAGAGCTGGTGCTATAACTGGTTCCAGGCTAGTGCCTGACTTAGTACCCATTCTTTGTGTTTCCACCCACAAAGCACTGACTCCAAGTGTTCAAAACTGATGCTTAGCAAGCACCAACTCTTTGCTGGTCTAGAGCAAAGCCCTGACTATGCCAGGGGCTGGGATTGGGGTTGGGGTTACCGTGACCAATGATCAGTCGTGGAAAACAGACATTTTTAAAAAGAAAAGCTGCCAAGTTGTCTGTTATTTTGTTGGAGTTTCTCATTCAAAACTAAAAATGGAGGTGAATTTGCATCAACAGTGCATGCATACAATGAACTCCTCCATAGTTGTTTTGAGACACAAGCATCCTTGGGTAACCAGCTACACATACAGTGACCTACTGACTTTTTACGGTGATTCAATTACATGGCCCCAACTTGGCTCCTTGTTGATGAAAACCAAATCTGTTCTCATGATCAACATGATAAGAATCATCTAAGTGCTAACACTAGCATTTGCACCAAACAAGCACCTGGTTGTTTTGATGGAAAAGGGAGAAAACACACCACTAAAATAAAGGCAATCTACACAGCAAAACTTAGTTTGTTTATCCACATGGTCCAAGGTTGAATTTGCACAACACCACTTACTTCACTGACAGTCAGGCACAGTAATTGCTGACAAGAAGGCGCTTGTCAACTTTACCTGTTTGCCTCCTTCTAGGTGGACTCAAAGTTAGTCTGTGGTTATGTGGCGCATGCTGTCAACATGCCTAAAAACACCATTTCAGGAGCGCAGATGGCCTAGTGGTTAAGGTCGTTCTCCATATGGCGAAAGCCCTTTAGCAGGCAGCCTGGGTTCAAGTCCAGCCTGTGGCAACTTTCCCGCATTTCACTGCCCACTCTCACCCTGTTTCCTACTCTATCCACTGTCCTCTCAGATTAAAGGCATAAAAAGCCTAAAAAATAACTTTAAAAAAACATCATTTCAGAAACCAGTGGGAGTCGTCACAGTCCACAAAGTCCACTAGGGGCAGCCAGGCACCACATTGGAAATGTTGACTCCAACTAACTTTTGCTTTACCTAGGACCCCGCACAGAGATGGAGTTGAAGCAGGTATTTAGCCTCCAGGCAAGCAGCTGGCAACAGTGTGTCCATCTGTCTATCAACTCAGCCCCTAAAGAGATGAATGAGTGTTTGAATAACTCTTTGGCTTGATTAAATCTAAACAGAAGAAGTCATTTATAAAATCTACAAATTTTTTAAAGTTTAATGAATACCTTACAAATATTCTGTCATGTTCACTGTTGTCTTTAGTGGTTGTTGTGTTATTGTTGTTGTTGCTGTTGTTGTTATAACAAAATATTTGCAGATGGAAATATTCCTAATATAATCAGAACCAAATGTTTCTCGGCAAACCTTCTTCCATAGGTCCAGGCCCTCTCTGTATTTCCCTTGACCTGTGGAGAATGGTCTAACTGTGACATTTGCTGAAGGTCAAGTGCTGATTGAGGCCTGGGCAGGACCCCACTCATGTGATCGCCCACTTTTTTGGGTTTTCGCCATGGAAGAACAGTGTGATGTGTTTGGTCCATGGTGGGAAAAGCATTCCCTGGAATGTGAGTTTTAGAGGACCATGTGGGACCAGCTAAAGGGTCTTCCCTTTCTCAGTGAAAAGGCCTTTTCCCCTGAGGTCAGGGGTTGGCTGTACCGAGGGCCCACTCTCTGCTGCACACAAAACCCACAGCTGATGTTGCAGCTCTACCCAGAAGCCTTGAGGGCAGCGATGGAAACAACCGACTACACAGCTAGCTGCACAATTCATTTCACTCTCAGGCTGTCAAAACACAAATGCAAGTGTGTTTGAGAGAAAGTTCTTTTTGCTCATTCATCTTTACTCACTGATCCTGACTTGTAGTATGATACCTCCACAGGTGACTCATGTCTACTATGTCAGGTGAAACTAGGTGCTCAAACCTGTAGCCAAAATGGGCCTGTTTTCAAAAAGGATATGATGTAAGCTGGGATATTCTTGCATGTCTATTATGCATGGGACATAAGGAGTTTTTTTCCCCTTCCAAGCTCCTTACAATGCCTTGTTGCCTGGGGTGAATGTCCGCTTTTGTTTTGTTCTTGACAAAATGCAAACCAACCAAAAGGACAGTGCTTGGGATCTAAGGGAAAACCACTTTCCTTCAAGTCTAAGCCTAGAAGAAAAAAAGGGTTTAGCATTACACAAACCAAAATCTACAACAGAGAGCACATGTTTTCAAGTTCCTTTCAGATAAATTTATGACTTGTTCTACGTTCAAACTCATCATCCAAGTCTCTGGAGGAATTGTCAATGAAACACGGAGAATACCCTCTCCATCTTGACCTTCTCTATCCCTCCTCCCTTTCTCCTCTTACAACACAAGCCCTCACAGGAAAATAATAAACAGATGAGTGTGATGGGAACAGCTCCCGGCAAGAGCAGCCAGGTACTTAAGCAAGCAAGAATCACTGCTCTGGTTCCCAGGCTGGAGGGAAGAAGGCAGGCCTCAGCTTGACTGTCCCAGGCGCTGTGTAGAACCAGAAAAACTTGATAAAAGTCACCGTTACCTGTCACTTTCATCCCTCAATTTACACTCTCCACACACCCCTTTGCACAAGTCTGGACACACAAACTGTGAGTAAAACCTTTTTTTTCTTTCAACAAAGAAAACATCAGTGACGCCTTGTCGTTCTGTCTCGTGCAAAAAGCGTTATTTTTCAAACAGTAACTCTCAGAACTGGGTTCTGTAGTTGTTGACATGGGTTGTGCTCACAGTTGGGTAATCCTGGAGAGTGGAGTGGAGCCTTGTGGGCCAATGCCAGAGCAATCTGTGGACAAACTTCGACTATTAACTCAGTTTTGCAGTAAACCCCCCCTTTTCCCACACCCTTGCACACACCCACATAAGGAAACATACAGCAACTTGCACAACTCTTTCCATGGCAAACAACACACAGACACAGAGGAAGGCTCAAAAGGCTCTTACACTTACAGTACATACTAAATTTATGTAAAGATGTTTAAATTCTGCCTTATCATTTACAGCAGAGCTCAGAAACACGGGTCCACTCAGTTGCACTCACTCGAGTTCTTGCTTCTTTTCCCTCACTCTCCCTCCATTCTCTCTCTCTCTCAGTTTTGGCAGAGTCTGCTTTTGCAAATTAAACACAGATCTCCCATAGATGCTGGGCTGACAGCTCCAGCTACGTGCCAACACTACTAAATGTCCAGAGGTCAGGGGGTCTAGGAACACAGGATTATCCCGACTGACTCACTTGAGCCAGACAAGTATTTCAGTTGGCTCTGAGTGTATGTGCCTTTGTGTCACTTGGATCCATCAGTTGGCCAGTGCTGGATAAACACCGCAATCATAGTGGGCTGGTGATGTTTGTGACAGCTTTGATATCACATGGAAATACTGACCAGAACAATGCATTAGGGACATGTGTGTACACACAAAGAAACAAACAAAAACTGCCAAAAAATACAAGTGATCTGTGGAAAACAAAGTGATGTAAGGACATCTCAGAAGTGTGTTAAGATTAAGAATGTAGGTGGGTTCACCAACACCACAGAGAATATGAAGTGATGAAAGAAAGGGAGTCTGGGCTTGATCAGTGTGTACTTGTTTGTGTATCTGTGAGTCATTCTATTGTCTGAAAGGTCAAGCTTGTGTGAATTTCACTTCTGCTTCTACTTCACTGAAATGATGGATCACTCCTTAAAGACTTACTCCCTTTATCAAGAAACTGAAGACATATGCAATTTGTCCTTTAGCCCAACCGCAAATCTTTTTGTTCCTCTTTGACAGTACATCTGTCTTCAGGATTTCAAAGGTGCATGTACAAATGTGCACTGAACATTGGGAATTCAGGATATACTGTACATCACAGCAGTCATGTAGGAGACCCTCTGTCCAGTTGTGTCAAGTTTAAATGCAGACTTTGAGCAAAAATAAAGAAAATCCTGTTCTGTCCTGAATGTAAACTGAAGTACATATACACGCAAGCGCTATATGCAAACCAACGCAGTCTGGTCATTGTGGTTAGTATGGTAGAGGGATTCGGCGGGGAATCGGGTACAGAGAAAGGCCCTTGTATGGTGAAATGATGCAGACCCTCATTCCTCCAGCCTTACGAGACTCTATTTTGGGGCATTCTGAACTCTCCCACGCAAGCACAACAATTTTGGGGTTAGTTCATTTATTTATCTTTTATGTTTTTCATCTAATGAAGCCCAAGAGAGAACGTGAATAGTTGTTTTTGGCCCTAAGGTTGAGGAGAAAGAGGGGGAGGGGTGGGAGTGTGTCTGCGTGCCTGAGTGTTGTGACTGCAGCCTGAGTAATCATTGCATTCAGCACTTTGGAGCCATTACCCAAAGCAGCGCTGGTGCTCTGTCACATCTTCTTCTGCGTATTGTAAATCGATCAATCAGTCAGTCAATCAGTCTTTATTTGCATTGCACCAAATCACACTGAATGTTATCTCATGATGGTCCAGACCTGCTAATCTTATATCGTTAACAAAGAACCAGCATCAAGACAAAGAGTCTTATCTCATCTTAATCCACGGGAGAGTACTTTGCAGCATTTAGCAAGTTACTGTGACGACAAGAAGTCTTGTTCCGAGCCAGCCGTCCATCTTGACTGTAAAATGCAGTGGTTCACAATCACAAGGCCATAAGAGTGAGTTTCTGGCTCCTTGCTGGTCAAAGCTGGTAGTAGCTGTGATTTATAAAAGTTCTCATATACAGAGGAAGGGACAGGGGAATGAGGAAAAATAGCGTGGGAGAAACCCCGGGGGAAAGAAACCGCTCTCTCACAACCTCTGATGCAAAGGGCCAAGTGTGGGGTTATAACCTGATTCTCTTTACATTTATTTTCCCTCGAATTCATGTGTGACACAATAACGTAGATGTACATGGACGTAAAGAACACCACAAAGAGATAAAGCATGGGAACAGAATAAGCTGCATTACTTTCATAATAAATATTTTCTGGCTTTTCTGCTTACACTGGAAAAGGAATCAGTCTCATGGTCAACATAGCAGAGAAAATAACTGCTGTATTATTCTTTATACAAGGACTTAAAGCTCTTACTGATATATCCTCTGTTTATTGGGGTTTATTTAGAATTACAGCAAGAAACATAACATCATTAGATAATTATGATACAAACTTAACAGATTGGTTCAACCATCCATTCTTGTCAGCCTTTGGCCTTGTATGCCTTCATGATGCTGTGTGTGTTCATTTAATGACACATTTATAACTCAAGGTAGGAAGATAAAGGGGTCTCTAAGGACCATTTGCATTGTGAGTCATGGTCCATGACAGACTTCATTAAATATTTCTGTTTGACTAAGACCCTCATTGAGTTGTGTGTTTTTTAAACAGTCAGCCAGATGAGACCAGGGGCTTTCAGCAGCAGTGGTGTGTGACGGGACGCTGTTGGGCTGCTGACAGTTGGGCTGTAGATACAGAATATTTCCAGCGGGACCAGTAAACATAAGCACTCAGCAAAGTGCTCACTTTCTCACCCTGGAGTTGATGATCAGATGTAGCCTAAAAGATCCAGACGGTTTAACAGGCTTGGTGATTGTGTTATATCCTGTTAATAGCTGGCTAATTTTAGTCTGACTGACATTCATGAGGCACTAAACTCAAGCATGTCAGCAACTCTTAGCCTCACTAGCCAAACAGAGCTTGACATAGTTGTAAATGTTATGGAATAAGACAGTGCTTTAGCTTTTTATGTAATCTATGGCACTATGGGATACTTTTCAACATCAAATCAACACAAACTCACAAGGAAAGTCTGTGAGGGCCTGATCACTTCTTTGTACCACATCCTGAAGCTAATTCAAGTAGATTTTAAAACCCAAATGGACACTTGGATAGCTGCATAGTGATGCAGAGATGCAGAGATTCTATGTTTGTCTGACACACTAAAGTAGATTCTTCAATAACAGTACCATGGACATGCATCGCTGTGTATTTTTTTCTCTTAATCTGTTTGGTCTTGTTCATCTGCACTTATTCTCCTCCTCCTCTTCATTCTATAATGTCTACCAGGGATGCTTTATCTGCCTTTCCGCTTGACCCCTGCCCATCATTCATTAAAGCTTGTACACGCTTCCATAAACCCTGATGTGGGCCTTCTTCATGGTAAGTGAGATAACGCTTCGGTTGTAGTGGTAGTCCTTCTGATGTCAGTGTTATCAGAGAGGCCCCGTGAATGAGCCAGCATAGTTTCACTGAAAATGCAACAATAACACACCTATCATATCTTTCCCCTCACTCTCTGTCAGGATGAGTGTGAAGGATAAACTGTCAAACTATCTCACAGAGATCAAGTTCCAAACCACACCATCCATCATAAAAAAAAGTGTCAGAGAGCAAGATAAAGCTTGCACTGTCGATACAGTACATTTAAAAACTCCTCACTGTCTGCACAAAGATATAGTTAGATTACTATATGAAAAAAAAAAACTTTATTCAGAATCCAGTTTTCTTTCCTGCTGTGCCACTCTGGTGCCCAATTTCTACGCGCCCTGTAAACACTGACAGGAAGTGATTTCACTAAGTGGATCTTTTTCGTTCTGTGGAGGAGTCAAACTCACACATCCTCAGGGAAAAGACCTCTGACCTCTTTGCACAGTCAGCCAGGAGGCTCCCTCTCTCACTTTCTTTTTCTTTCTATTTCTCTCCCCAGTTCCCTTGTTTTCTTACTGGCAGCTCCAACTCAGTATGCATCCCACAGAAAAAAAAAACACTGCTGGCTTTTCTCAGAGTGTTACGGTGTTGTTGACAGAAATAATGACAGGTGAAAGGGGAAATACGGCTAATTCTACGAGAGAATTTAATTTTCCCACTGTTAAGGACCCCCTTAGGATTGTAAGAGTGTGTGTGTGGGAGATGAGGAAGAGAGACAACTTATGGTTGCAATTTGAAGATGCTTTTTTTAGTCCCTCTTAAATGTGGGAAGTCAAAGTCATTGAGCCCGGGGCGCCTGTGGGAAGGCAAGCCTGAGCTTTGGGAGAGAGGGAAGTTTAGATCTCCTGGTGGAATTCTCTCACTTTCAACTGAGGGAGGCTTCTGGTTAGTGGGGCCCAAAGGTTTGTTGAAAGTTAGGAATGCTTATTTACATTAGATTGATTCAGTCTGTCACAGTAAAGAGGCAGGCACACAAAGTTAATCGGCAGGAAACGGAACATGCAGCCCACGCCACATGCAGTTCTCTGTAATGTGGGAATCCTGAACCACATGACGTTGTAAATGCTGGAAGAAAGCCTGGAACAGGACCACAGATTATAGTTTATCCAGGGGGGTAAAAGTCAAAAGATTTTGCAGTTTGGCGTAATCTTGCCGTGTATTTTGTGTGAGATATAGAGGATAATCAAAAGAGAGAGAGAGAGAGAAGAGTGAGCAGGAAATAAAATGGAAGGACAGAGAGCGTGCATAGGCTTTTAACAGTGTAAAAAGCATCTTAGCCTTTCGCGCTGGTTCCCAGAGTCTGAGCCAGCTGGATGGTAACTGTCGGTCTTTGCTACACAGCTGCCCTCGAAACTGATTAGAGAGAGAGCTGGCTCACTTCACCAGCAACCATTGTACCCTTCTTTTTCAATCTTAACTTGGAGAAAATGGGAAAACAAGAAAAGGTTACCTCATTTCTGGGTTTTCTACTGTCAGCTACAACTCCAGTTTGAAGGAAACAAAGCTGGGACAGTGTGTTGAGAACAAATGATTTGATGGTCAGCGATGCCAATTATTTAAATTCTGTATTTGATTTAAAAGTAGTGCAAAAAGAGCACAACAAATATTTGATCTGAAAGCCCTCTGGAAGTGCTGCATTATAAAACAGACTTTAACATAATCCACGATTCTGAAGAGAAAACTTCCATAACCTGTCTGCGAACTGCAACTTATCAAATCATGAAAGCGGAAAACACTCATGCAGAAAAAGCTTTCACCTCACCTCAGCCCATATTAATAGCTTCATGGCATTTTTGGATGTATATGAATTATCCAAGCTATTAATATGGGCTGAGATGAGGTGAAAGCTTTTTCTGCATGAGTGTTTTCCAGTTTCATTATTTGATAAGTTGCTTTGTTTATTGTCAGTTCTGCAGTATGTGTAACACATACAGAGGATTGAAATTGTGACACTCAAGGGTCCAAAGTGCTACGGTAAATGATACACATTTAGTATAAATAGAAAACATCATTATAAATAAAAAAATAAGAGTCAGGTATGAAAGAATAAATCAAATGTAAAGACATCAAAGGCGAAGGGAAACATTTATGCAAAAAAGAAAATTGATGCAACACAAGTAAGAAAAAAAGAGTCCATTTTTATATTTTGTACATTTGTGGATGGCAGTGTGGTGTAGTGTTCAAAATACTAACACCAAATTCAATTGAATTTGGCATTTAATGGTTTGCAAACTGTCAAATTCAGTCCAAATTAACTTTTCACAGAATGTCTCAACATATTTGGTATTAGGGTTGCATTATGAACCCAATTTTGGCTGCATTATAAACCACACTCTATACTTGTGTGTGAGCATCCCATGAGTTAGTAAACAGAGGGGATTAGTGGGGAAAATGATGCAGAGGGATTAAATTGTTTAACACACATATTCTTAAAATTCAGCTTCAAAAGAATATGGCTGACAGATGTGACAGCTGACCAATGACACTGCTCAAGTAAATCTGTTGTGAGCACGGCTCTTTAAAAAGAGGCTGAAATGCAATCTGCCCATCTGTACAGAGACCACAGCCGGCTGCTCTGGTTGGAACACAACACGAGAAAAAAAAAGAGCATCAAATCAGCGTGGAAATTCACAGTAAATCCTCTTAAAAGACTTTGTTCCTTCCTGTCACTCACACACATACAGGGGTCACAACCTCTAGAGTGTGTGGCTACAGAAGTTTTAAAAACCAGAACCAAAATGTCACAGTCCAGTCCTTTGGTCCCAAACTGCAACATGAGACACAAGATACCAGCAAAGCGGACCTGCTGCTGGACAAAGGGGGGTTTAGGACACGCAGGCATGCAGATAAGGAGTCATGTTGAGAGGGGATCGTGGGTTGGACTGATTTGAAGGTCAAATAAGCTTTGTTGTAGAGAGCAAACCTGGGTGCAACTGGGTGGCAGCAGGTGGGGAGCAGATTTAGTTACCTGGAGGGTAAAGCATTCATGATTTCAAAGTGCAGTGGAGCTGTCTGCCACAGGAAACAATAAAACGGAATCAGGTTGGGTTTCAATGGGCTGTGATGATGTTTTCACTTTGACTGATTGTTGTTTCATAAAATGAGTATAAAAAATGACACCAAAGCTGAAATGCACACCAAACAAATATCAGTGCCAGAATTAAATGAGAATAAATGAAAATAAGGAACATTTGTACTTTTCTCATCGCCTTCAGAACCTTTGTTATGTAGTGGCAGAGTAAATGAAGCGTTTGTCAGTGTGTAATGGGGATCTAATTTTCAGCCTCATGCACTGGATCTTTCCATGACTTGTCCGGCTCCGCCACTATCAGCGTGCATGGTTGGTTTCAAGTTGGCTAATCAGATTCAGCATTGGTCAAGTTGTGTTATCTGGGCTGCCACGGTCCACCAGTCCACCCATTCTGTGAGCTCTTAGTGGGAGTGCAGTTTCCATGCAGTCATGAACTATAAAGGGGAGGTCGTGTTGGCCTCCTGCAGCACTGTGGGAAAGTGCAGCTCTTGCTTCTTCTTCTTCTTATTTGGACCAATCTGGTTATAAATGGACTTTCACAAGCAGGCAGCCCTGCAAGGACAGCCCAGAACGCTCTGGTCACATTAGCCTCTTTAATATTCCCTATCTCCAGAGACCAGAGTTCTGGGAGAGAGGTGCCAGAGGGCATGCATTTTTTCCATTCAAGAAAGCAGGAAAAATCCACTTGTGTGTCCTAAGTGGACGTATAACCGGTGATGGTGACAGGAGCAATTTAGCCTGATTGTGTGCAACATTGGTTCCAGAGAGACTGTCAACTTTATTTTCTCATTTATTCTTTTAACTCCTCATCTTGGCTTTACACTCCAATAAATCTCTGGTCTACTCATAAAAGCAGGTCAACGTTTTTATAGTTTGTCCAATTCCTTTCAGAAGGACAGGAATCTCAAAAAGTCTGTAAATGTTTTATCTCATTTCTGGACTCCTGCACACTTGCGCTGTCTCAAACTGCATCTCCATATGACTGTCATGAAGCCAAGGGCTATTGTGCAAGATGCATTCCTGGCCCTGCTAGATTACCACAGACATATTCCATATCATTAGATTACAGGCCTGCTGAGGTCAGAGCACCCACAGAGGAGCTTCATTGTTATGCGTGGTGACAGATCAGAAGCCAGCAGGAAGGGATGGAATGGGTCCTGGCCCCTGTTCCTGGCCAAGTATCAGATTGGACCCACAGCTGCATAGAATCCCGGGTTGAGCTGAGCCCTGACAGGTGCTGCATTAAAACTGCCCTGAAAGTGCTCTCTTTGGCTTAACGCTGATCCCTTCTTGCAGACGCCCATGGAATGGCACTGTCTTCGGCATGCTGTTAAACCCAACGCCGATGTGTGACCAAAGCACAATCCAACATGAGGTCATGCTTCGAGGTGGCCACCAAAAGAAAGAAGAGGAGCAGAAGTGATCAAAAGAGTGAAATATTTACTGATGCAGGAGCAGGGATATGCTTTGATCTTGGGATCAGTGTTACCTCCTTTTTTCCTGTTTCATTCAGTATGTTTACATGCACGCAGCAGTCCAGCTAAGGTCATAGCTTGATCGTAAAGTCACAGAGGGGGATCTTATCTTGTCTGCGCATACATGCAAAGAAAAGAATCAGACTCCTGGCCGAGAACATCTCACTCCGCTTGGATAAGTGGCGTTGTGTCCTTTTTTGAAAAGTGAAGCTGTGGCGTATCGAAGTAGTTTCGGTTCACCCGAAGAAGAACCAACATTCTAACGAGGATGACCGAGATGGATGCAGCTGTAGCTCTTTATGTTTTTATTTGTGTACTTGTCATGGTGTTTGTTTGTTATGTTGGAGCCTTCGACTGTATGAGCGCTGCGACTCTATTTATCATAGTCATCTACTTCCTCTTCCAGTTGAACACCGAGGCTTACGGAGACCTGCTAAGGACCTGCCACCTACCAAGAACTCTGAGTTCTGACTTTTTTTTCTTAGAATTCTGAGCTCTTTCTCAGAATAATAGTAATATAAATACTTCTGGACGTTTTCTTTTTCTTTTTCTTTTTCAGTTGCCCTAATCCTCTTCCGTACGACAGAGCTGAACTCAGTCCGTATTCAGTCCTGCTAAGCTGTTTACATGCATTTCAATGGTACGATCTTATGCTGACTAAGCTTAGTAAGATTTCTGAAGCTGCATGTAAACGTACTGATTGATGAGACGACTGACAGTGAAACTCTTCCTCAGAATAATTTATTTACCCCCTTTATCCTTATCCCTGGGGCTGCACGGTAGCGCAGCTGTTAGAGCTCTTGCTTCACAGCAAGAAGGTCGCCGGTTCGAATCCCGGTTCGGGCACGGTGTGCCTTTCTGTGTGGAGTTTGCATGTTCTCCCCGTGCATGCGTGGGTTTTCTCCGGGTACTCCGGCTTCCTCCCACAGTCCAAAAACATGCTCACTAGGTCAATTGGAGATTCTAAATTGCCCGTAGGAGTGAGTGCGAGCGTGAATGGTTGTCTGTGTCTCTGTGTCAGCCCTGCGATTGACTGGCGTCCAGTCCAGGGTGTACCCTGCCTCTCGCCCTCAGCCAGCTGGGATAGGCTCCAGCCACCCGTGACCCTGAACAGGAGAAGCGGTATAGAAAATGGATGGATGGATGGATCCTTATCCCTTATCTACAGTCTGCTTTGCTTCTGTACTTAACAAAACAAAAACACCAACAACAACAAGGCATCAGCTTTGGAATGTGAAAAGAAGCTGGTCTTCAGGAGAAGTTTTGTCTCTTTTCCTAGAATCTCTGGTTTGGATGCAGCAGTAGCAGCTGTCACTGTCGCTCTCTCACTGGCCTGGCGCACAACAGCATTATACTTTTAATGGGTGATTAGTGTCAGATATCTGGCTTTCGCTGCCCAGCTTCAACTGTGGGAAATAGTCATGCTGCTTGCACCTGATGGCCTCAGTTTAGAGTTTCCAATCGAATGAGGAACACAGGGATCTTTGCGCACACAAAACCTGACTTAGAAGATCAGCTCTGCAGAAAAGCGTTTCATTTAGATAAGGGCAGCTCTGCCACTGAGCTGGAGCCCCTCCAGGCCTCACCAGGGGATAGGGGCAGAGAACCACAAGTAAACCCAAGCATCTTTCAGCCAAAAACCCCCATTTTCATTACAAAATATGACAGTTTGGCTTGCCTGCTCTGCGGCACAGCAGAGGCCTGCCAGTAGTTATTGTGTGCAGGCAAAGGGTCAGCTGAGGTAATTTTTTTTGGCTGGGTATGAATTCATAGCTGATGTTCAGGATGAACAAAAAGCCAGACCCCTTCAAAAAATGAAATAGACACTACTTTCAGCCTCGTCTGTTCACAATGAAGAAAAGAAAGGAACATTGTACAAAGTTGATTTTTTTTGTGTGAATAATTTTCTGTATTTTTGGCACTAGAAAGGACTGAGGCTGTCATCATATAAACCAGCACTGTTAAATATGTCTGTAGCTTTTAAAGTTTACATTTCACTGCTGATGAAACAATGGGATCCTATTGTTCGGTATTCAGGGGGAATTTTCACTAAGCGAACAATGACACAAATATTCTGGTTCCATTTATCGGCTGTATCAAATCGATGGGATCTGGCTTTCTCCTTTTAGGGTTTCGCAAGCATTTGCAATTCGCAGTGTCTCCACTCCCAGCAGTGGACGATGATGAGGACCATGTGGATCAGCTCTGAAAAGCATCACCGCCCAATCACCTGCATGAAGCACAACAGTCTCATGGAACTGTTGAGAGAACACTGGCTGATGGAAACAGATATGAACGCTTGGGTTCGACAGTGAAGCGGCACAAATGCATACAACATTGTGTGCTGCTTATTGTCGTGCAGTTCAAGCTTTTCCCCTCTTTATCTCTCTCTCTCTTTCTCTCTCTCTCTCTCACCCTCTTTTCCTGTCTCCACTGGCACAGCAGCATGTGAATGATTCCCCCTCACCGCAGCTTAGAGCCGTGGGTAGACGGCTGTCTGTGTGACGGCTGTGGTGTCGTCTCTAAGACAAAGAAAACTTGGCAAGCTGCTGGGGCTGCGGCTGGATCAAACAGGCCCTGTTTATTGGACCTCTCCCTCTTTGCTCTGTGCTCATCAGAGGCTGTGTATGAGACTGCAGTCTGAAGTGTCTGAGAGATCTGCTCACTCCTCGAAGACGGGAACCACTCAGACCACACACAGGGCCGCTTCAACCGCCACAAAGGAGGGCCTGAAAAAGAGGCTGACACTCTCTCCCTGTAGATGTGCTCTTTATGACTTCTTCAAGCTACCAAGTTTGTCTCTGTAAAAATAATAATAATAAAAAAAACAGACTACAAAACCTTCAAAGCTATAAATTTCTCTCTTTTAGTGTTAGCATTCTCTTTATTTTTAGCCCATTGGACCTTATTTTTTCCTCCCTCCAGTATTTAACTCTCCTCATCAGCCCTTAAATTGCTCTCTTTGAGAACAATGTCCTTGCTCCTGCTCTCTGTTTTCCCATGGTGCTAACACTGGAATGTGTGCCTGTTAAAGGTGATATATATTTGCTATCAGGCAGAGCGAGGAGGCCTTCATTACTTTGCAGTACAGATAAAAGAGAATAGCCGAGGTTGAACACTCGTTCCCAGAAGCATTATTCAGCTGCTGTCAATCAGTGTGCAGAGATTACATCTGAGCAAGGACCAGTGAAGACCCTCAGCTTTAAATCTAACAACATGACAGCAGTAAGTGCTGGACAGTTTGTAAGAAAGGCTAGTGCTGTTTTTAAGAAAGTGAGCTCGATATTGATCAGCCTCATAAATCTGAGTGGTCTATCTGGATGGAAGATCTCGTATGGACAGGTTCCTGCCTTATCCTTACATCTGCCAATGGGCACCCAGAGAGCTTACAGCACTCAAGGCTGACACATGCTCTGCAGGGAAGATTTAAGGTAAAGTTCATGACTTTAGGGAAAAAAAGAGACCTGGGCGCCTTCCAGATCTGAGCAGCTCTCCTTGAAATGTTATGTGTTTGACTGACAGACAGTTCTCGTTCTCCCACATTCTCCCACATCCTCCTATCACTGCCCTTGATTCCCACACTGAGCAACCGTGCTGGTGGGAAGGACTCAATAAAACAACAGGGACACTCTGAAATTCCACAAGCGGCAACCTTCAGTCTGAAAATATGAGACAATGTGGAAGTGCTAAAATCTGCAGTTCGTCGAGCGTCCGCTTGAGGCTGGCTCCGGAAGTACCGGACACACCAAGCCAAAAAAAAGGGTTATTTACAGCCTGGTACAAAAAAAATGAGTGGATAATTACTTTTGCTAACAGCACGCACTGTACTGGGGGTGATTTTTTTTTTCTAACTCAGCAGTTTAGAGAATATTAAAACCCCAGTTCGTCCAATCAGAAGCACAGCTCAGGCTGTTTTGCTTCAAATATCTGTTGCCGAAACAGACAAATATCGTCGCGGAGGCTACATCCATTAACTGTACGGTTTATGAAATTCCAGGATTCATGTTGTGTGTACAAATCTGTCACGTTTTTGAAGAAGGGCTGAAAGATGACAAAACGGCCCAATAAAAACATGTAACCTTTATTGTTGTGATATTCTTAATTTTTCAGCGTAGCCAGCTTGGGTTATATTGGACATACATGCTCAATGCACAGTTTAAATAAATATTAACATAGACAGTGAAACAAATCAGTCTTCAGCAGTGTTTCAACCTTCTTAAAATGGAACATGACCAAGTGATTTATTCCCAGAGTTCAAGCAAACGAGAGCAATTCAAGGAATTAAAGTGTCAACTTTTACACTCAGAAACTTGCATTTTTGACCTTTTGTTACTGATGATCTTTCTCTCCTGCTTCTCACAATCCATCAACCAGCTTTCACTTTTTTACATTTTTGAATTTTGTCGGGAGGTTTTCTATCCTTCTTGAATAAAGGACGAGCTGAAACACATGACTGACTCTCCTCCAACAGTGTCACACTGCACAGGCTGCTCTGTGGTTGTTGAAGAAAAGGTATTTTAAGCATTATTGCACTCCACTTTTCTGTGGCATTTTTTTCTATTATTGTCTTAGAATTTACTAAAATAAGAATAAAATTTTTTAAGTTTTCATGCATGCTCAGCCAAGGCCACAGTAAACCCTTATCTGTCCCTCATCGATCCCAGCAGTAGAGCACAGCTTTTCCCACACAAAGTCCCCTCATCCAGCAGCATAAACAAACACACACAAGCTGATGAGAGCTTGTGTTACACACATAGACTGTATAAATAGTGGTTGTAGCCATTAAGATGTTACCCACTGGTTTGTAGGCCGCCTGTTGGCGCCTCAAGTTTTTCAGTATGGCTTTAGACATGTTGGTTTTCTGTAACCAGGAGTTAAACAAGAAGTTAAATCTGGAGACAACAGGAAGCTAGCAGACGTTGAATTATCAGTGCTGTTTTAAAACACTGTGCCCTTTGACCCCAGTTGACAAGAAGTGCTTTCTTGAATGGTCTATTGTAACAGGGAAGCACCCAGCCAGACACATGATTGGTGAGATATATACAAGAGTGTAATATAAAAAGTTCACCCACCTTCAAGAGACCAAATCCATTTATTGTTCTGAAAGGGTTTCATCAAGTGTTGAAGAATTAACTTATTCCAGAAGTTAAAAAAAAGAAAAACAAACCTGCAGTTCTTGAGTGTCCTTTTTTTTTCTCTTGCTGCCTGCAAGAGTTAAGAAGGCCCTATCAAAGCCCAGATTAAAGAACCGATTTTACAGCAAAGTCAAACATGAACATCCTGCATGGTTCAAAAACTGGTTATTTATTTATTTATTTATTTATTTATTTATTTATTTATTTATTTATTTATTTATTTATTTATTGCATCAGAAAAGATCATAATACAAAGGAAAGCCTGCCTGAGCCTGAAGATCAAAAATTGGGAAAGTAATCTCAAGTTTATTATGATGTTTCCAAGGCAGAAACTTTACTCAAGTTTGATGAGTCAAACGTATAATAATCAACACATCAGTTCAGAAATCAATCACTTCACATACACCAAATTTCCAAGCAGGTTATCTGGACACTTTAGATATGTAAAAGAAAGTCCAGGACATACACACTTCTTTACACTCTTTCAAAGGGAGACTTTAAAGTTGTGCATGTTGCCTTAAAGCCAACCACTGGCCCAAACAAAGCATGTGTTTCTGTCATCAGGAGGATTGTATGCCCACTGTGCCTGTCACTTTAAGAGTTCTTTTGGCTTTGAACGCAGCACTGTTTGGGTTTAGGCCCCATCAGAGAGCTGAGATGAAACAGGTCTTAGCCTTGTTAAAGCTAGGGTATAGGTTTTGTGAGACACACATTTGCGTTGAGAAGCCCAACCATCCGAAGGATTTAAAAGCAATGGACCTCCACCTGTTTGAAGGTCTCTCAGCTCAGCCAAGGTCAGAGCTATCCCTTCAAAATATCAAAGTCATTCAAACTGAACCCTGCTCAATTTAATAAGTTCTTATACTACATTTTATCCAGCAGCAATACTGGATGTAAGACATTATTTGTGATAAGTTAAAATTCCAGATGCCTGCCTGGTAATTTTGAATCACCATCGCTTACCAGTACAGCTAACTATTTTTTGTCCAATTCATGACATTATGGAAAACATATTTTTGTGAGGGGTGTGCTGCAAAGGAAATCCAGGCATTAGTCACTCAGGCCTCTTCAGTGCTGTTACAGAAGGGCCTGTCTGGCTCAGGATAAATGGAGGGAGTGCAAAAGACATGCAAAAAGAGATTCTTCTCTGATGTCTTATTCTGCTCAGTCAGATCTGATCACTATTTAAAAAGTAAAGCACATTACTTCATTGGGCCTTAATTTCAGTAACCACAGGGTTGGTGCTGCCTAATTTTGGATTGGATTGTGGTTTTACTATACAGCTATACAAGTAACTTTACTGTGTGTTTTGTTTGAAATGTAGCTCCCACTGCTAGATCCTACACACTGTCACTAAGAGTAATATTACACATGGAAAAGTTTGAGCTGAGGGCAGAATCAGCAATCTCTACGGAATGAGTTCCTAACCAAAGACTCAGGTTTCAGAAGAACTTCAAACAGTCTGGGACTGGAGGCCAGTTTGCATAAAACCACAAAAAGAGCCCACCCCATGCAAAGAGAAATTCTCTCGTATATGAGGGCGTGGGCAACTCACTTCCCTTATTTGCAACCCCCTCACTCCTGTGCCTCAAGCCTCACTTTGATTGCATTGACCCTTTTCCTCCTTGTGCCCCTGAGGCTGCGCTTATTGTAGCAATGTGGGGCTTCAGCGCTTCCTCCTCCCTGTTTGTCCTTCAGGAGCTTGGGGAGACAAGGGAATCAAAACAAGCTGTTGAAACAGCATTTCCATGGGAGTGCAGGTCAGGGAGACCCCCAAGATGGCCTTTCTCATGTATGTGGGAAATGAAACACTCAAACTCAAAGATGTATAGAAAAAAATCTCTGTCAAATAAAGATCATAAATTGAGTGTTTAAAGTTCCCATGAGGAAATTTTGGTTTGTGTCATAAATAGCACCCCCTGTGGACAGAGCTTTTCCTGAACAAATTTAAGTAATTTATTCTGAAAAAAAAAATCTCCTCCCACTTTTTTTAAACTATCAGATCTATCACCTATTGTAAATATTTGCTATGAAAAAAGAGGGTATCACTGTTGATTTTTTTTAACCTCCAAAGCTTGGTTTATTCCTGATGTGTCAGTGAGGTCCGCGTAGCCTTGTGCGGATGAATGGCGTCATTTAAACAGCCTTGTCCCCTCGTGTGGTCCTTTTCAAGCGGAAAATTTCTACGTCACGTACATCTGAACATTACTAACTTCAGCAAGGACAAACAGGAGCTCCTCGTGTCTGAAGTGGGGCTACAAAAATACTGGAATTTATATGATTCATTACACAGAGATCACTGTGATAACCATGTGATAAACAATTCCTGGCATGAAATTATGGCCAAACTTGCCAAAGTTGTTTACACTGTTGTAAACAACTTCTTCCACTCTACGGTAGACGGACGCTGCAGAGTTTTAAAAAGTATAAAAGCTACTCATGTTCTCCCATGCTGATTCTGCACGTCTCATTTCCGTGCGTCACATTTGTGCAGAAAGCATAATCCAGCCTCAACGGGTGCCCAACGTTTCAGCATTTCAACAAAGATCGGGGATAAATTCAGAGTAATCGATTAGAGAGAAATCTGTAAAAATCTAAAATTTAGAAATAACAGGTCACAAAATAAACCATGCATCAGTCACTGTTGACAAGACATTAAAAAGTTTTCTTATTGTGTGGGTGACACAGACTGTGCTGTTTACCATACGCAGCATGTCATTATAGTCGCATGTCTGAGTGCATGTATGTGTAATGGAGACAGGAGAAGACAAATAAATCAAGTGCCATCCACCAGCAGAACATTTCCCAGTAATCATGTCCCACAATGAAGCCAATAGTGTAATTAGGGGTTTGCACATAGCATATTGTGGCCCATGTCTAGGATCCCTGAGGGACTCCGTGTCTCAACATGTTCACACGAGTGTGTGAGAGCCTTTGCCCATGAGCGCACCAAAATAAACAGAGTTGCTAAAAATACAGAACCACATCACAATATATAAGTTTAACTTTTATATGAAATGATAGAGCTGATTTTTTTTTTTTTTTTTTAAAAGGCCCAAATCTTTAATCCAATTTCACACATAGTTATAACCTTTCATTGGCAGCCCGGGCACAGAGGCTTTCCCTTTCCTCTCTGGTTTGGGTATGGTGGGAGGAAGCCTTGGCACTGTGAGAAGCCTCTGAGATTTGGGATCTCATGACACCCAGTGTGCTCATCACTCTTTGCTTTGACTAAAGGAATATGAATGAACCAAGCAACAGGTGATTCCAGGACTGTTTTTCTCCTCAAAGCAGCAGGTGCCTGCCAAAGTCCAAACAACCCGGCAGGAGTCTTTGCTTTCTAGTGTGAGAACCACAAAGAAGATCCAAGTATTCACCGCCTTCTGACATTTCCAACACTCTGATCCTTGTTCAGTTTGGCTGTGCAGGCAATGGGGCTGATGGATTTGCAAGAAAATGGTTACATGTGCCAAAATATAGCTGTGAATAAAACCCTAGATCTCTTTTTACCAATTAATTAATTCCCCACTGTTTCACAAGTGTTGTTTTTAAGAGAAATTTTGACAAACTGTCTGTGCCAGCAGAAAGCCATAAACTGTCAGACGAAAAGGCAGTATTTATTGTTGTTTTTCTCTAAATATTTGGGGTTACATACAATAAACACTAGAGAATGATTGGTTAGTGATAAGAGTAAATAAGGTAATCCTCTCATCTTTCCAATCCTACACATTTGTGTTGAGGGAGTGAATGGGGACCATCACTTCAACTGCAGCAGGGGCATGCAGGGACTGTCCTCTGTCCTGTCATTAGTCTGCACCCTGTTGGCCACAGGTGTTCTGTTAAGAGTCAGTGCCACAACCTTGGGAAGGATGATAGGGGGCATCAGTGCCTGTCATACATCCCGCCCCAACCTCCTTGCCATGCTTTGATGGTTGAGGGTTTGCAGGGCCTGACAGCTGCTCTTAAATTAGAGAGTAAGAGAGAACACAACAGGACCAAGGAATGTCTGGATTGTCTGGATTGCCTTTCTCTTCCGTAGAGTCTTGGGAAGACTGCTACAGCCAAGTAAAAGTTATATGGGGAGGCCAAATAATCCAATACTTCATGTCTATGAATAATGCATTCCCAACCTAATATTCTCCACATTCCTTTGGAAATAGCAGCCTGCTTGGAAGCTTCAGGGGGGCAGATATGCAGGCAATAAATATTAGAAGGATGATATGAGTGAACAGCAGGGACAGAGGCTAGGAGCAGTTATTTGTGACAGGCTGATGGTGCCTGCCTTTGGTCCAACAGTCAGGCCATCCTGAGTCGAACCTCCTCTCTCATGCATTATCACACCTCCTTCATTAGTTGCTGAGGAGATAGTGACCAGGTCACTGGGGTCAGAGTGGCCAGAGGCATGGTTGTAAAATTGCCCAGACAATGAAGGAAGACACAATAATGGTGTAGTGGCCATTCAGGAGAGATTAGCACTACACATGAAGACCACCACCCAGGAAAACAACCTTTATGATAAAGCTGCAGGACACCAGTGAAACACGGGAGAAGACAGGCATTGAGGGAGGGGCATCTCAAAGCTTCCAGGCTGCAATACCTCAGGGTCTTGCACATGTGAGAGGCTCACATGAGGTCGATAAGCATAGATAGTAAACCCATGAGAGAGGAAGAGAAGGAAGAAGAGATTGATAGAGTGTGGGTGAGAGGATGGGCGGGATGGAACACAAGAAGGAAGAGAGATTAAAGGAGTGAGCTGAGAAGTGAGGGCTGACCAGACAGCTGTTAGAGCAACAGGGGATGGAGGTATCGGAGAAAGAAAGAAAGAAAGAAAGAAAGAAAGAAAGAAAGAAAGAAAGAAAGAAAGAAAGAAAGAAAGCTTAGTGGCACAAGGGGGAGTTGGGCTCCAGCTGTCATGCTGATTTTCTCCTCCTGCCATGGACCAGCATGTTGTTGTTCTTCGGTATATTTTAATAAAAGTGGAATTACTGCAAGCCCTCCACTCAGCTCCGCCCCTGGCTTGGGTGGTGTGGAATGTCTACTGCTGTCATCCACTCCTTTAGGCTCCTCAACCAACTGATCCTTCATGAAAGGGCTACCACTTGCTTGAAACATTACATATTCCCAGATAAACTCCTGACAATGTCCATCTATATCTGCATCTATAGCAAAAAGCTGATGACTGTGCTTGAGACCTGCTGGACATGTTCTGTGAGGGTGACACCTGGATAGAGTTTGCAGTAGGTGAACCTGTATGGTGACTGCTTTTGAGTTGTGGACGATTATTCATGCAGTGCATGGTAGACATACCTGCAAAACAATGCAGAGTCTAACTTGAAATGAATCACATTTCAACAACACAAATCCTCTCATTATGTGCAGCTGCATGAAACCAAGTTATCTTTAATGTTGGGTGCTGTTTGCATACGGTTTAAGGGCACCTATATAAAGGCTATAGGCCTTGTTGTATTGACTCTTGGCTAAGGCCCCGTTTATACTACAACACTTCACAGCGTTTCACACGACAAAGCAAAAAATACACATTTTGTTGAAAGGCAGTCAGCAGATTCAGCAGCACAAGCACAACCCAGTAAGTCAGCCACTTAACTGTTGTTGTTGTCCGATTTGCGCATTGGAATTGAAAGTTCCACAATGAAAGTAGAATGCTACAGTGTTTCAGAAAAATTCCACTCTGGAGGGCGTTTTTAAAAAGTTGTGTTTTAGGTCGGCTGAAACGCCGTTTCCGTATAAATGAGAGGCCGAAAGGCAACAATACTTTTGCGTTTCATCCTAATACCGTTGTCGTATAAACGGCCCCTAAGGCCCCACTCAACTCCACATGTTTCCTGTCTCTCCTCAGCTGTCCCATCGATAAAGATAAAAGCCAAAAACATAACCTTTAGAAATACACACTCATTAGAAATGTCTGCTGAATGACTTCAGTGTCAAAGAAATCAAAATCATATTTAGCAAAGGGTGGGTAAAACAGGTCAAAAATACTTAGATGAACATAACATGAATTGCTATAGCAGCAGTCTGACTCCACAAAAAACTGTTAGGTTTGTGATCATTTAATTTAGAGAGTGAAAATATATTCATATCATTTAATCATCAAAATCATAGAAGCAGGCTGCTTTGTCCTCGGGTGGCTTTTCAAATTTATTGTAGTTATTTATTTATTTTTTTTTAAAGCTGGAATAGAAGCTCTCCATTCTTCCAAATGATATACTCAATCTTGTGTTTGGTATTAAATAAACACAAATGTGTCCACATCTTTCTTCCTTCATGACTGTTGGGAGGAACTCATTTTTCGAGGAGCAATGGTTGCCAGTAGTAGATTTGTTAGGTTTTTGATGGCTAATAGCTAGCTAGTTTTTGGCTCCTTACCATGGTCGGTATGAAACTGTTTGCCTCGGGTGAAACGTGACAATGGAAGTTATGTAATCTCGTCTGACATTTCCTCTCAGTTGTTATTAGTTTTTTAATGCTTAACTTCATCTTCTCCATTTATTCATTAACAACAGGTTTACCGTCAACACTTCCGTCAACAAAGCTAGCGTTGTCAAAAAGTTGTCTTTCTCAGTCAGTGTCAGGAAGGCCCTGACAATATATAATCTATCAGGGTACTTTCTACCTGGGTTTACAAGAGTGCTTCATCTAAAATTAGCTCCAATCACAGTGGTCAACAATCCTTGAAGAGCTTCTTTTTTAAATCTGGCCTGACAGCCCTCAGGCATAGAGCACTTGAGCCATATCAACCCTCAACACTTCACCCTACTCCCACCCTGTCTTATTCCATTACTGCCTTTCTTATCACTCAAGTGTGCCACTAAGGTAGCCATAGCATGGGTATGTGGCATATAATTGGCAGTGTCCAACAACAGCAAAAGTGTACCCCTTTTTCTTGATTTGATCCTGCCACAGACCACCACCATCATCTTTTTAACAGAGTGCAACAGCTGTCATGGAAGGTTTGTGAGCAATCCCATTTCCAAACAGATTTAATCCAGCTGCTGCTTTCAACAACAGTTTGATAAGGAGGATAGTGGCTGTTTATATCCTCACATGTCATTTCACAAAATTTCAATGAGGATGCACAAAAGAGACATGATGGATTTAGCAATCAGACGCGTTTGGGCAACAAGCTAGGTGGCCTGTTGATTTTGGCAAAGAGTCAGACTCATATTGGAGGGACTGTCTTCTTTGCACCAGACACTCACAGATAGCTGCTGTTCAGTAGAGTCACATCATACAACTAAAAATGACAATGAAAATTAGGAGAATATGATACCTTCTGTGTCTTCTGTTAATTTTCTTGAGGCAAAAAGTTCCTACATTTGAATTAGTGCATCTGTTCAGATGGAGCAAGAGGTGAGTTTTGGGGGGTGGGCAGGTACAGGCTAATTATCTCTTTCTGCCTGCTTTAGTGGTAATTATACCTTAGTGGTGTTCTACCATTGTTAGTTACTGGCTGTTGTTGTGATTGCGCACTAGCAAGGTTTAGTGTTTTCCCTGTTCTTTTCTTAAGGAAGCTTCTGGCTCTGGAGGGCTCTGCTGGGACACGCAGAGGCACAGGTGGGGTTGTGGGTGAAACCTCTCTCACCTCCGTGTGTAAGTGTGGGAACCACTCAACTACAAGTAGTGCATGAGTAACAAAGACCCCGAGGGAGTGTGGCGTAATCTCCTCTTACGCTCAGTGTGTCTATTTCTCACTTTAGTGAAACACACACATCCACTCAGATGATTACATGCACTCATGCATTTATCTCAATCACTAAGCATGAACAAACAGCAATCATCAAATGAAATCGCCTTCTAAAACCACAAAACAAGGACTATTTGTATTGTAAATTCAGGGACGGCCAGAAAATAATACCTTTGTTGGTTCAAATGTTAATGAAGTGATGGAATTTTGCTGACTGAAAAATATAAGACCTATGGTTAGGTTTACGTGTAGGCTTCAGTATCTGCAGTGAGTTCAGAGAAAACAAAACATAACCTGTTCATGCCTCGCATAGCTGAAATGCAATTAACCAATTCTAACATATGAAAAAGGCAGGTGTCATTAATCTCTCAACCTCATGCAAGAGTCTTATATATATATATATATATATATATATATATATATATATATATATATATATATATATATATATATATATATATATATATATATATATATATATATTATATATATTGGACTTAAAGGTACTGTATGGAACCTTCACTTTGTGTTCTTTCTGCCTGTTTGCATCGCTCCTTGATAAAGACTGCATTACCCATGAGCACCACTGTCAGAAAAGATGTTCCTCTCACCAAAGCATGCATCTGTTGTGAAGAGAAATTAATGAAATGCAGATACTCTTTTTATTCTACTTTTATTTGTTCAACACAACGTTTTGCAGGATGCAGACCGAAACGGTTAAATATTGATTTATCATACATAAAAGTTTATGCCGACATGCAGAACTTAAGACACTTATTTTTTTTTTATTAGCTTTGTTTGATTGATTGATTTGCCTACAAAAGGTGACCTGATGAAATGGTGTAATGTTGTCAGTCACAGCCCAAGTGTAATTAAAGGTAATCAAAAGTATGCTGTGTCCCAATTCATGTCTGAAAAATGGACCGAAAAATTAAAACAGTTTGACTTTGAAAAGATGTGTAACTAAAAGGAATGTAACTGGAAAAAAATCATGGAAACAAAATATTTAAAAAAAAAAAAAGGATTGGAGACAAGATGAACAAAACTAATCAGAACAATAGTCAAAATTTTCTAGTTAAACACAAACACTGGCTTGAAAATCATTTCCTGTTTTTGTGTGCACAGCAAGGGTTTTTAAAATTAAAAATGTCAAAGTTTTGAACAAAAGATGATTAGAGTTAATGTTAATGAGCAGATCATTAGGCTTTGTTTTATCCTGATCATTCTCGTCTTTAACTCAGAGTATGTGAATAGGTCTTGAAAGCAGCTAAAGCTCAGCCACCAATGAAAAGTGTGACTGTATGCTAATAAGTGAAATGCTCATACACAATAAAAACACCTGTATGATCATTCCAAACCAGCGTTCCACAGAAAACCGTGTATTCTAAACTTAACACATTTTAACAGAGTGTACTGTGGCCAAAAGAAAATAACTGTTTTCTGTGGGGTGGTCATCTTTGTGCAGGAATGTGAGGGTATGCCAATAAATTGCTGCACTAATACAGATTTTATAGAGCTGCGTTGTCGGGGTTGTTGGGGGCAGTGGACTGGCAGCTGTTGCTGCTGTGCGGGGGCCCTCAGGTCTCGGCCTACCCCTAATAGCCAGACCAGCTGTCGTAGTTCTGTCTGTAGCAGTGCGGGGTTTCAGGAGGCGGGGAGGGCATGAGAACTTCCACCCCCCTGTCCTGGGAGGCGGGTCCCCGCCTTGTCTGCCCTCCTCTGAAAGGGGGTGATTGATGGCGCAGGGTTGACACCATGCTTCCCCAACAATTGACTCAGGAGGGACAGAGGATGAACAGAGAGCTCAAGACCCCTCCGTGTCTTTCTATCCTGGTTTTCAGAGGCAAATGTGGGATCACTTGAAGTTATAATTCAGTCATTTTTCTCAATATGTCTTTCATTTGACATTTTTAGTGGAGCATATGCCACTTAAAACACTTTTCAAGGCTGTCACTGCAATAACTGCAGAAAAAACGTCATTTCCTGCTTTATTTGTCAGATTACATGGATTTGAACACGGTTTGGTGAAATGGCTTAAATGACCCCTCTGCCTTTTGTTAAGATAAGCTCTCTTGTTGCAGCAGGCCTTCAGTGCCCTCTGTCTTACATCATTTCAATTAATCCTTACAACAGGGTAGAGATCTGGGCTTGGTGCCCCGGCCTGGAGCGTGTGTCTGGTCATCAGTAGTTATCAGCCCAGAGCCTCAGCACCAGGTCCTGCTAACACAGACCTGACCTTTTGCACTAAACCCCAGGATCCTCTCTGGTTCCTTTTCAGCAAGTCGCCGGCACCTCCGTTCTCCTCTAAGATTTACAGCCCCGCGGAGGGACAGAAGAGGTGGAGGGAGGGGTGGGGAGAGGGGGCACTGTCCGGCAGCTGTTTGCAGTGGTCTTAAGTAGCTATTTCACACGGAAACAGAGTCATAGCATTCTGAATTCCTCCAGCTGGCCAGTCTCCAGCTTTGTCTGAAATACATTCCTTCAAAGGGGCATTTATTTGCCCTTCAGTCTGTATGCTATGTGGATGCCGTCAGTCCATTGGTCTCATTCCTCTGTGCACTCGAGTTGATTTAAACTCCAAAGGTAGGGAAGATAAAAATCAGGCATTGTAGTGACAGATTCCAACTGATATTAAAGAAAGGGAACATATCCATTCAGATTCCATCAGATCACCGTGTTGTCCCGATGATGTCTGGGTGAAAAATGTATCGTAAAAGTATTATTCTGCTTTCTGTTTTCCCCTCCATCTCTCTCCTTCTGCAGAACAACTAATGTACACATACTGGATTTAAAAGCCATTTAGAGAGCTTGTGTGAAAGTCAAACACTTTTTCCCACAAGCCCAAGAAAGATCCATCATTCTCTTGTGTTTACTTTAGGCAAAAAGCCCCAGCCTTTAAGTCACTGAGTGTGTGTGGGTGCGTGTGTGTGCATGTGTGTTTCCAAAGAATCATTGTGAAACAGGATACAGGAAGAATGAATGCACACACAATACCAGAAGACGCCTTTGTTGTTGTTTTTTTTTCTGCATGATGACAAATGAACTAATTAGAGACTTTAAAGAAACAATGTAAACAGGAATGCTGTCTTCTTATGAAATAAGCAGAACCAGAAATCGCACATAAGTGAAACTCCTCAGAGAAAGAAAAGAGGTAGATCGTTGAACGGCTTTTTGATTTATTTTGTGACTAATCTAATTCACCTCTTTAAATGTTGATGGAGCTAACTTTTTCACAAGGAGAATGGGGATTTATTTTCTGCAGTTTTATTTAAAAAAAATGATTTTGGAGGGGGTGTGGGAAAGAGCCTGAGAGAAACAGAAGTGAAGCATCCTGGGAAAAGCAGAGGTGTTCTTTCCTGATCAAAATCCTAACTTTCCCAGACACACAGAAACAGGTTATCTTATCACTGTGAGATACAGCAGTGTGTGTTGTGTTTCACAGAGGAGGCTGGTGCCTCTGCAGCAATCAGAGACGACATCAGAAGCGTGCCTAGCATCTCCTCAAACCTCAAACACTTAAAGCTGAAGTGTTTACCTCAATCCCTGCGCGATAAAGACGTCATACAATAACTCAGCTGTGATAAAGAAAACAATCGAGATCATCACGCCGAACACAGCGCTGCAATTGGCTTCGACATCTGTCCGTAGGGGGTCCCGACTACCGATTGGCCATGACCGTTTCTTAGAGGGGCTTTTAATCCTCTCCACACTCTCCGTGGGTGCTCTTTGGGCTTTTCCCACATAAATCAGTCTGAGCTGGGTGGTTAAGTCATCACGTCCACTGTGTCCACAAACACTGCCTGTTAGCACCCCTTTTACAAGGAGTGTGCTAGCACTAAGAGGCCACTGAGCATTAAAAGATGGTGCTCTCTGATCACACCACACTTTCATGTTTTATCAATAACTTCACTTCGATTGTGCTTCACTGTGAAAAAAAAACAACTGCACAGAGACACATGTAGAATTTCCAGCTCCATAGCTACCACTCGCTTTATTTCAACAAGTATGCTGTGCCAACTCAAACTTGAGGAGTATTAGGTTTTGTTGATCTAAATGAGTCTTGCAGAGAAAAGACAAATTTCCCAGCCCAAGTGTACAACAAGTAGGACTGAGTTTAGAAAGAGTCACCCATGGGTGGTCTCGTCCTTACAGCCTTTGGTCACCTTTCCCTCTTGACGTAGCTAACATACAGTATCATTTACGTGCAGTTCTGGATAAAGGCCTTTTTGTTAGCAATATGTGTCACTGTGGTGTATGTGCTCCAAAGGTATCGAATGCACAATGGGATAAATAACGCGCACTTTGTTCAGCCGGGAACACAAAGGCAGAAAGGTGGTGCTACAAAGGCAGTTTCTGCTTTGAAAGCGTAAACTAAGATGTCCTGATTAATTGCTGCCCTGCTATTTCTCCACATTTACATCTTCCAAGTATGAGCAAAGCAAACAACTGTTCAAAGAGGAGAGCTGCTCTCTTTCCAGCAGAGAGCAGAGTTATAAATCCTGGCTTGTCACATCTTTGTTTGTGTGATTTGAGTTTCCCCCTGAGTCCTGCGCGAGAACTTTGTCACCAGGGCTTCCACTTTCTCACACTTCCCCTCAAACAAACAAAACACTGACTTATTGTGTTTGTTGTATGTGGTGTGTGTGTGTGTGTGTGTGTGCAAACGAGGCTGAGGGACAGGAGATAAGGAGGCACACATGAAACACGGTAAAGAAATTATTACTTCTTAAGGACTGTTGCACAAAATCCATCCTGCAAAGAAACAACAGGCCGTCATAATGCTGCTGCACACACAAGATTAGATTCTCTGCCCTGTTTTATTTCTGAAACAATCACAGAAAGGTCATAATTCCAGAGGGAACCGCTGGTGCGGCCACTTCCACTAATGAGATCAGAGAGAAAGAGAGTGCACTGGAATTTTCTCATTGGTTCTTTATTTCCTGAAGTCAAGTGGCGTAGATTTTAATCCTCTCAAACGAAGAATTTCTGCATGTGGTTATGAAAAATTGGAAGTCTTGCAAACATTTCAGCACAATTTTTTTAAGGCTGATGAGACATGGGAACCAAGAAGAGAAATAGAAGTCATAAAACTTTTTTTAATTTATTAGATTTTTATTTCTTTGCTTTCTTTCTTTTTTTTCTTTTAATTTAGAATGATTGCTCCAGGCTCCACAAGACTTTCATTTACTTGAAAGAAAGACAAAAGATGTTTGGAGACTTTGAGTGCCGAGATAGCAACATACAGTAAATACAACTGTCTGTCCCTTTAACGCAGTGAGAAATCTCTCCCTTTGGACTTTGTCCAACTGGAAGACAGTCAAAATACTGCCAACACCTGCCAGAATGAGCTGGGAGTGCAGCTACTACATCCCCACAGGGTGAAAAAAAAACATATTTCACAGCCAGACAAGGAAAACAAGTGTATAACACCTACTTGGAGTAAACATGAAATGTGTTTATTAATAACAGCCCGTCTCTCTCATGTTGTCTCATATTTAAATGTTTGCATGTTTCAGTGAGGTTTTCGAGACGTTGCAGCCATAGCCATGCTTTAATGAAGAATATACCACTAAGTTATCATGTCAGTGTGCACAAAAAGTTGAATCCAGCTATTGAAAACTTTGCACTGCCCAACTTTCATCACACTGTGGGTGCCAAATTAAGCAGGTGTCTGTGAGGCCTAACAAGCTCTTTTCACTGACCCCTATAGATGACGTCACACACACTAACGAACCTAACTCCAAACCAGCCGCCTACATTCATGGCCCTACCCATGCCTGTAATTTATTCAAGGCCAGGAGCAGGAATATTGTGAATGAGAGGGGGAGACGGTGTTGCAGGCCAGTGTTCTTGCATATTAGTGTGCTGCCCTCCCCTGCAGAGAGAAACTGTGTCATAATGCCGGACTCCTTTTATGATTCAAATCAAGGCTATTGTCTCTGTAAGCGACCGGCTCCGCTCTGTGCCACAGAACAACTAAGGCACTATATGCCGGCTGCAGAAAATGAGTCCACTGCCATTGGCTGAGGAGGTGCAGGCTGCAGCTGAGTACATGGGCTGTGAGGATAACAGAAATGGCTGCACTCCTTACTATCATGTAAACACCCTCTTATCTGAAATTCATCAGCTGTAAACATAAAAACAAACAAGAAAGCTTACACAAGACTGGAAACATTCAAGTCAGCCGCAACTACATTTTTACTAATGCACAGCCATTCATTTGAAGTGTTTGTCTTTGTGGCAGTGGAACAGTTCACAGATCACCGGTCAAAGGTTTTAATTTCAAACATCCTGAGTTTTTATTGAATTTGTGATGACCACTCAGCAAACCCCTCAGCCTGATTCGTTTAAAAATGACTGAGTACTCTTGATGCAAACCACAGTTTTTTGCAACCCCCAGAGAACCGTTCACATGAAGACAGACCATCTCTGGATCAGGATTTGCAGAAAAGAAGCATGAACTAAAACTAACATGAGAACCTACATGTGTTTGATTTACTTTTGGTTTTCTTCCCTGTATTGTTTAATCTATAACAGAGAAACAAAAAATGAATTCAGTGTGTATTTGGTATTAAAACACCTGTTAGAGTTTTCCAGTTACATTGTGAAATACGTTTTTGTTGGTATAACTGCATGTTTGCATTGACTGCATCAATATTCCTGCAACCTCTCCATCCTCTTAAAGTACGATATACTTAAGCCTGTGTGTGAGCGTGTGGTGTTTGTGTATGAGAGAGAGAGAGAGAGAGAGAGAGAGAGAGAGAGAGAGAGAGAGAGAGAGAGAGTTGTATGTCTTTGTGTGTGTTTGTAGTGTGGGGTTTGGTGTCGGTGCGTAAAAGTCCCAGAGGAGCCCAATGCTGGGAACGGACTATCTCGTGCAGGGGTGAGCGAGCGAGAGCGAAAGAGAGAGAGAGAGAGAGAGAGAGAGAGAGAGAGAGAGAGAGGCGGAGTTTCGAGCAGACGCTGGGACAGACTGGGAAGGAAAACTTTTTCAAAAGTTTCAGGAGGCTAACCAAGAATCACAGCAGCCGCGGCCGAGCTGCGGATGGTGTTACGGAATTGGGAATAACGCAACATTTTTTCGGCTGACTATATGAAAAATTCCTCATCGAGATTGGAGCCTTATTTTTTTGTGAATTTGAAAAAGGATGTATTTCCACTAAAAGTCCAACTTGAAACGCTGGAAACTTTTCCACCGAAATGGAAGGGAATATTCCATGGATTATTCTGTCATTTTTATTGTTTATGCACATCTGTGAAGGTAAGACTCGTTTATTTTTCCTTAACATCATTGAAAATAAATCGGTTGTAAGTCCATCTGCAGTCTGGACATGTCTGGACAGAGCATCAAACGAACGGTTCCCACAAAATTTTGGGCTACTGACTGATCTACCGTTTAGCAATGATACGGTTCTTTTTCTTTTTACTTCTTCTTTCATGATAAGTATTTCATGGCAACACATATATCAACATATAACCTCTCTGCAGTCTTTGTCTGATTTGATAGATGTTAAAAGATCACATCTTTATGCTGTGGTTGCTTTGCTGTTGGAGCCTGACTGCAGCCGGTTCACTCGGAGTGTTGCAGCAGCGCTTGTAACATCCAAACATCTAGAAACTTTGTCACTGAAGCTGAAGCTTTTCACAACGCTATTTTACTTGATATGTTACCTGAACTGTATTTGTTTCTAGTGGGATAAGGAGTTAGCATGTTTCTCGAGCTCAAGCAGTGAGTGATGGGCCGAGAAAACCCCCTCCCCTCCCAAACAAAGACCTTTAAACAACTGAATATTCTTCCTCTGAGGGACGTTGGGCAACAGCTTGCCTTTCGTGCATTGATGTCACGAACTTTTTTCACCAAGCAGAAACAATCATTTTTTGTGAGACACTAAGCTGTATCAGCCAAGGAAACACACAATAAATAAATTTCAAACATGCGGGTGTGTCTTCAAAATGCAACAAGTGGCGAAGGCCTGTTGTAAAAAAAAAAAAAAAAAAAAAAAAACTGCCTGAAATCCTTTTAAGTGTCTTCTTTTGTTTCAGTGTTTTCATGATATACAAAGAGTATGATTTTTCTTTAATTTTGCAACTCCTTACTTTGAAGGTTAAAGTGGATGGTATCAAGTAATTTGCCAGTTGCCTTGGTTTCTAACTTTTTCCCTCAATTTCCGCAGGTTTCCGATGTGTGGATAAATACAGACCTTGTGAAAATGGAGGGACATGCTTAGATTCACCATCTCGATGCATGTAAGTTTGAACTCCTGGAGAGATGTACAAGGAAGAGAAATGTGTGCTGGTTTGTTCTGCCCCAGTGCTTCATCAAGTCAGCTTTCAAAAGGCAAATGTACAGATCATGTGTGATAATTGAATTACACAGGCAGTTATTTGTCGTTTGGGTTTTTCAAAGGTTCAGAGGAGAAAATACTTTCCAGTCTGACTCTTTGTCCGAGACAATACTCATCATGTCAGTCTTTGTATCCTATTGGCTGCTAATTTACAACACATGCAGCAAAGTGTTGACAGACAGGTGAAATTGATGAAGACCTGTGCAGATGAGAATCAACCGGCCCCAACATGTTTTGCCGCCACATCATCTCCTGCACCTGTTAAAGAGTCTTGTCAGACATGAATCACTGCATCGCACTGCACACAGTATGAGGAAAGAGTTTTTAATGCTTTTGTTTACGTTGCGTCAGATCTTTGCTGTATGATTTTTTTCTCTCACCTGAAGAATAAGTTAATGTAAAGGATTTCGAAACTGTTTTTGTTCTTTTTTTATGAATTGTATTTATTTCCTGCCTGCTTTGGCAACCTTTGAGGTCTGAAGTCTTCTGACAGTGATAAGGCTTTTGTTTTTCAAATTCTGGCGGGGGGTTGTGTGGGTTCTTATTACAATGGTCAGTTCAAATAGCCTACAGTGTCTTGCCCTGGGGTCATTTGTCCTTTAAAAACCATTTAGCTTAGGAAACATGCCTGAGTGTCTCAGTAGGAGGAGATACAGTCATTGATAGAACAAAAGTCTCTGCTTGCCAGCTGCTTCCCTCCAATTCAGGAATTTATTATTTTATTGGAGTTATTTGCACTAAACAATTCTGCATGGGTCAAAGTTAGGCCGACGCCATATATGACCTTTCACAAGCAATACGTGTGAATATATATTTATATTTTACATAAAAGTTATTTTATTGTTCTCTGAAGTTATATTCTCCCAATAGCAGCCGTTACACATTAGCAAATGTGTAACTGTGTTGCATGCTGGACAGGTAACTACCACCCACATTTTTTCAATCATTAGCTGGAGCCATGAGGAGTGAGTGCTGTGAAGTTGGTAAATGTATAATACTAAGGTGGCCTGACTTTTTTTTTAATGCATTTCTGCAAAGTTTGTTTTTCTTTTTCAACTAAATTGTTTGTTCATAACTTCACACATAGAAAAACCCTTGATTTATTGTAATGGATATTGAAACAAAATCCTCAGTACTTTGCCAAATTATCTCCAGATCTGTTGTAAAGGCATCAAAGTGGATGTAGTGCTGAAAACTCCATTAATTCACCCTTTGTGCTCCTTTGTGGTGTGTACATGTATGTGTACATGTGTTAGGGGTGTAGGGGTTAGGCACGTGTTATCACAAAGCTGGTTCATTGCCAAGAAAAGGAAGCAGTTAGAGTGCAAAGAGAAAGACTTGCTAATGGAGGGGGACATCAAATGTCATACCACACAGTGCAGAAAGAGTCCCATAGCAGGGCAGAGCGGTGAAGCGGAGCGTGGCCACATGAGAGTGGTCAGATCAGTCGTAGACAGAGGTGAGTGGTGGAGCCACCCCACCCCTTCCCTTGGGAGCCTACAGAAACAAGAGATCCAAAACAGCAGAAAAGATCCTTTCTTCTACCAGATACCTGCCTGTAACCTGGCACCAGCAGAGCGGGACATAGAGAGGAAGAGAAGAAAGGCCACAGCAATGTGAGGCCAATACAGAATCGAGGGACGGAGACAAAATGCAGATACAGATACATGTTTTGGCATTTGAAAGGAATTCGGAGAACCAGTAGAAAACAACCACTGCCTGAAATGACCACTGTTCCACTGAAATACACACATTGTTCTGTGTAGAGAATGTTCTTCTGTTCCTGCTTGTCCAACCACAGTGTTATTTCATTTTCTCTTGTAGCATGGACCTTCTCAAGTGACATTAAGTCTGTGGCAGCTATGGCAGTTACTATTGTTACTGTCCTAAATACCAATATATCCTCTGTCATGTTGGCAAACACAGCTATGGTACCACAATGTAGCTTTGACATGTAAGAAATCTCAAAGTCTGGGAATTACTGTTCTGTTTGTTGGTTTATTAAACTCTGTTCACCCGTTTCTGTGAAATCAGGTAAAATTAGCTTCTTAGCTTTGAATGCCTAGTAGTCACAAATATAGTTGAGCATAACTTTAAAAAGATGAATAGATTGATAGTTTCTAAAAAAAAATCCAAATACCTATGCCTCTGTAGGGGTATGAGTTTGTCTCTGGGGTCAGCGATCTGATCTGATTTGAGTAAATGTGCTTTAAGCAAGCATGGATATGAGGCGTAGCAGGTGACATAAGTTTGATGAGGATCATTTCTATTGGCTGCAGTGGCTTTTCCAAATCAATTTAAGTTGCTCAGAATAAAAATAAACTAAATTTTATTGTGTAGAACTAACTTTTAAAAGATGGTTGAAACACCTCCAACCAGAGTTTTGAACTTGACAGTGAAGGCTAATAGAAGGCTAATAGTGTCACAGGGAGAGAGGCTTTGTAGGTGAGCAGTCAGGAAGTCTAGTTGGAGATCCTTTGGCCCTTCAACTCTGCTCTGTAAGCAGAGGGCTGCCGAGAGAGGGCCATGGCGGCGGCGGCGGTGGCGCTGGTGGAGAGATAATTAGGCAGATTGAGTGGATGTATTCAGAGAAGATCCAGCTGGAGGGATCGGACTGGGGGTTGGGATTTGGTATGGAGGCTGGAAAGTGGGGAAGGGGGTGGGGGGTGGGGGGGGGGATGCGGAGAGGACAGCTGGTGGATGTTGTGATGGTAATCCAGTGAAGTCAGATCTTGACAAAGGAGAAGCATAGGGCCAGGTGCTGCCATTGAGCAGTCAGCCGCCCCCATACTGTGAGAGACAAGCTTGTGGAGGAATGAAGCTGGTAGCTCCCGGTCCTTCTAGCACATGTTGCCTCTCTCACACTGCAGCCTCAAACAGGTCCAGTCTTTCTCTCTCTGCGTGTCATGTCCGCTCTGGCAGCTCATCCTTAGTCTCTAGTCTGTCAACACAGTGGTAGATCACAGAGTCACTTCTCTCAGATACTATAAGCTGAAGAGGGGCTGCACTGCTCTGTGGGATGTGAAAGAAGGGAAACAGTGGCTCCCTTTATTATAGAAATGCTTCTCCTTGACCTAAGTGGCAGAGTTAGCACATAAATTGTAAATGTTTTGGAACAACACTTTGAAATCCCCCCGTCTCCAACAACACAGAAAGAGAATGATATTGAATTTAGCAGACTACAGAAATATTTTCTCATACAAAAAAAATGTATCTGCAGGTTTAGTTCAGTTTCCTGAAAATGAATCTGTGTTTTTTCAAGACAAAAGGCACATTTTCTGTTTCATTTTTTTCTGAAGTATGAATTCAGCCTCCAGAGTAGAACTCTTACATTTGGAAATGTAAAACCTGCAAAGTGAAATGACTAAAACGCAAACATTGTTTTTTTCTGAAGCAAAACACTTCACAAAGGAGTGGAAATATGCCAATGCACATATTTACTGACAGACCAGCGCAAAGAGACAGATTATATTGTTGGCTTAGTTCAGAGCACCTAAGGGCTAGTGTTTTCTTTGGCATCTTTATGGTGGATTAGAAAGGAATGCTTAGTAAGATTCCTCCTGTCCCTCTGGTGCTTTCAGGTTATTGTCTGCACCTCCCATCCATTCACCCTGGTAGCCCCCTCAGGAATGCCTTTAACAACACTGTCAGCCCTGTCTCATTGAAAATGGGATGTCAGGAATGACTTGTTTGATTTGCAATTAGTTACTTTGCAATTTTGTGAGGCCGCATACAGGCCTTATCACTCTTGCTCTCCTGACAGGAAGAATCTGCCATTCCTATGCTGAAACCTAAGAAAACTGATGTATTGAAAATCAACTTTAAACAGACTTAATAAAAGAACAGCAGACATATCCCGACCAAGCTCTGACATCATATTAGGGGGGAAAGTTTGGGTTTGTTATCCCTTCTTCTCTGTGGGTCATGAGTGGAAACTGGGAACGATGGTTCCCAGGCTCCATCACAGGAAGTGGTGCCTTCTGACCTCTCTGCTACGCACATCCTGCCTTATCGGCGAGGCTTAAGAAGCTTACTCACTCCATCTTTGCCTTCATGCTCCTCAACTTTCCAGTCTGCATGCACATCACATGGCTGCAATTGTTTCATTTAAACTTCATACACGTCATTCTCTAACTATGACATTGCAAACAGTCAGGAAAAATAACACAGAAATTGTGTATTGATACTTCTTTTGAAGTCTATGAGTTTCTGAACCCTGTGCTTATGTAGAGATTAGCCTGTCTCTGATGTCTGCTCGCTGAATCTTGTTTGCTTCTCAATATGATGACTTCTGGGGAGACACTGAGGCAGGCTTGTATTAACTCAGGTTTACAAGCAAAATCTCTCTAGTCTCTCCCTCCCTTTGGGAAGAGGAAGGGATGGGTCCTTAATTAAATGATTCAGGAAAAGGCATTCACTTTTCCACTGAGCACACTTTCCACAGACATCTTTTGCTAGTGTAAACCTTTCCCCAACATGAGGTTTATCTATCATTTAAGTGACTTAAACACTTTGCTGAAAGAGAAAAAATGCCAAATAATAAGCTATGAAAGTATTTTTACTAGATATGTCATAGGGTACAATGTGTCTTAGCCTCTCTTACAGTTATTGTTTTGACTGTGCAGATGATAGACATAGTCTTGACTTACTTTGTCTGAGCTATGTAAGTCCATTACCTGGGACTGTTACCATTTGAACCATGTATTTCTTAACATGATGCATTTTAACTCTGTTTGAACTGTGCTGAACTAAGAAATGAACCGCAGCACAGGATCACAGCACAGCCATTGTATTTGTTCTTTTTTATTTCACTGAGTACGGGGTCTTTTAAATTTCGAAGTTGGAGGGAATCTGTTTCAGTTTAGGTGGTTGGGTGGGGTTTTGTGGTGAAGTTCAGTGGAGAATGCTTTGAAAGACCTCGTCCTAAGATTCATGCAATGTGGTCATGGGCGAATGTATTGCTATTTGAAAAATGTCAGGCAGTATTCTGCCACATTTCTGTGTTAGACTTGAGGCTAATTTGGTTTGTTAATTTGATCTAAAGTGTTAAATCTTTGAGCTACTTAACAACATGAGTCTTTTTTTCCCTCCTGGTATAGCTCTGTATTTGCCCTGCTGAATTCTTCTTAGATTTTATACCATAAAAATCTCAGCACTGAAAGCGAGACAAAGGTATTGACAGCCTTTTCTGTCCTCAATAGAGTCAAACTTTCTTCTACCCACATGCTTGATATTCATGTTCCCGTGTTCTCCAAAAACCCTCCCCTGAGCCTTTTAACACCTCATTGCTTTTCTGAGTGAAACTCCTGCAACAGATTTTGCACCTTAAACTTCACACACAATCTGACTGAATAACCTGACTGAACTGGTCAAGATGAACACTTCTACCTACACATGCATACCTGCAGGCAAATCAGTGCTCCAAAGAGCTCCAACTGTCCTTATGAAACCCTGTCCCTCAACACCCCTTTTTTTCCCAGTCTAGCTCTCCCTTACCATGGGTTACTGTTGCCAGGCTACAGCCTAGGCCTGTTCGCCCATGTAAGCTCAGGCCTGAAAGACTAGCTGTTTGGGTCACTGCCCCCCCCCCCCCCCCCCCAACACGTTCATACAAAGGAGTTCTGACTACTTTGGCTCTTTTATTTGGGCCACAAAATGTTCCCCAACCCCCAATCTGGCTCTTTGCTGAGAAAGGGAGAGCCAAGCTGAGGAGAGAAGAGCAGGGTGGCGCAGAGGAGGCTGTTTGAAGGAGGGGGTTGTGGATGGGCTCCGATTGGCAGTATGGTGTCACTATGGGCTCACATAAAGGAGTAGAGCTGATTCCTGCTTGCTTTGGTAGGAGGAGTTGAGGAAAAGAAGCAGTGTTGTGAGACATTTCCCACAGACTTTTTTTCTTTCTCATAACCTGAGGTTCAAAGTTTTTCATACATCTTCTATTTACTTTTGTCATGCAACATATGACTTGAAATCCTGCCCCAAGCCCAATCATGGTTGTCCTGTTGTTGGTGCTCATCTGTCTCAGTAGATTCCCTGTGCTATAAGAGGAGCCCTTTATGTGTGTTGCTCTATGGAGCATGACTGTGTGTATGAACCGTGTCAGAGATTACAGCCTCTTTGTTCACAGGTGAGCCACCCTTTGACCTCTGGCAGAGTAGCTGCTATTGTGTTGGAAAGGGTGAGCTCAGGTTACCCTGCTTCAATGACCCAGAAAGCAGGAAAATTGGCATTGTGTTACAAGTACAGGTGACAGAAGCCACTTAAATCAAATGGTTTTAGGCAGGATGTCCTCATACTGAGGAGTCAAACTTGTAGAATCTAACATTTAAAACAACAAATTTATGAAATCAGGTTATATCTTTTGCTTTCTTAGATATGTGCTTTGAATGCTGTCTCTCTTCTCCTTTTTGAACTATTCTCTGTGGATCTTTTCTTTCATGCATTCACAATACTGTCCCTCCTCAGACGATGAGACTGGTTGTAAGTTTTGTTTTTCTGTGTTTTGGCTTGTTGTGATTCCTGCATGTCTTTGCTTTGTTTCCATGGTGCCTTCATGTAATGACCTTTGAAGTAAAAAGATCTGTAAGTGCATGTGTTTGTGAAGTATGACCACATGTCTTGAGTGCTGTGAAATGGCTTAAGTGTGTGAGTGCATGTGTTGGTTACTGGGTTTTTCCCACAGGAGAAATTGCACAGTTGTTTTGGGCTTAAAGTCTGGCAGGATGGAGGTGGCCGGACATCCAGAGGAGCACTGACAGATGTGAACAGATGCATGGTGCAGAGGCTGCAGCTGGCAGAAGTCCTCATATGTGTTGACACAAAGAGATTACCCTCTTTTGCCATCCTTCTGCTGCACTCAAAGACCTCCTCCTCATCTGCTGCACTCTCTTCCTCAGGGGTCAAAAGTCAGCACTCACTAAATATGACTCAGGGGCCCATTGCACAACGGCAGACTGCACCTGCCCTTCACATCCCTCACTAAAAAGGCTGGGCCCAGTGAAGGCACAGTTCCTGCTCTTCTCCCAGAAGCTGCAGAATTCACAAGGTTGTAAAGAGCCTGATAAGGAGACACTCAGGTGCACAAAGACAAATATGCATGTCTCTCACAGTTGTCTTCACTGATAGCACTCACATTCTGCGTGTTATGGGAGTTTCAGTTTGGCAATGAGTCAGGTCAAGACAGAAGAATGTGTGTTTTGGCTGCTTGGGTTAGTGTGCATTTATAAGAAAGGACAAATGATTTTTCAGGCATACCCGTTTGCATCCTTCTACCTACCAACATGCACACACACTTACACAAACAGATTCACAAATTCTACTAGGTTCACATATCAAATATCCCCAGACCACAGTCACCCAAGAAGGATTTTAATGCAAACATGCATGTTGTTTTCAGCTCAATAAGAAACTTTCTTTCTCTGTCCTTCCAAAGCTGTCTGTGTGCCACATTAGGGTTTAATTTTTTAGTGCCACCCTGGATTCCAGACATAGTTAATTTGCCTCTAAATAAACCCAGCCAAGCCATGACAAATAGCTATGGGGACTAAGGGTGGGGGTTGGGGAAGGGGGATTGGTTGAGAATTTAGACTTGCTTGTTCATCTGTGAGGTTGCCAGGGTAACAAGGAACGTGCATTGTGAGTGAGTGTAGTGTTTTCGGAGCAAGTGATGAGGGATTACAGGAAATATGACATGTCCAGATATGAACCAGGACACTACCTTCTCCATTTCTTTGCACTCCCAATAATTCTACCTTTCAAAGACATTCTCTCCTGCAGAGCAGCCCCACCCAACTCCCTGCAGCCTGAGTGACATTATCATCACAATTAGATGGGGGACCTCTGACATCTGACCTCTCGGCGCTTGAGTGGAGGGGGGTTGTGAGGGGGAAAGCAAAGCTGCTGTTGGGGGGGCTCTTGGAAGACAGACTGTAGTAAAAACTGTGTTAACTTTCTTTCACCATTTGTGTTCCAGTGCTGATTCAGTTAACTTAAACCAAGTCTCAGATTCACTGTAATATTTCAAGACACCAGGTAATCTTGACTGTGGAAGACTAAATGAGATGTGGATAATTATTGCTTCTTTAGTCAGTCAGATGAGATAAGCTTTTTAGGTCTTTTTTTTTGTTTAATTTTAGTAATGAAACTTTGTAGAAGTGAGTCCTGTGTCTCTTACCCACATCCAAATACAATGATGAAGAACCACCATTGTAACTGTGATGGTCCTGAAACCCCCCCCCCACTAAAATAAAGATGGAAAAAAAGCCATTGTTGATCCTGCCCTGAGGATTCCTATTCCTCTCCAATGAAAAAAAGCAGTGCCCGGGGGCAGGCCAAACCCAGTCATCACTGCCCTGTCATCAGCATCAAACAGCTTGTTTGAAGCGGGGGCTTTTACCCAGTCATAGGCTCCACTGTGGGTGTAGAGTTACCAGCTTGTACTGGACTCCTTGGTGAGGTAAACTGTGGTACGAAATCTGTCGAAATCTGTAAAAAGCAATATTTATCTGTAAATCACCTTGTTGAAGGGGTTGTTGTTCAGTGGAACATATATCTACCTGGTGTAGAAAAGCAGCAGCTACTGCAATTCCATTTTTCCATGTAGGCGTAGAATTGTGTGCAAGTCACCTATATTTTGCCGACCTCAAGACGTTCTATTCTGAACTGAACTGTGTAAACTGTATTTTCAACAATAAATAAGCCATCATTATTCATAATATGTTAAAAATGTATATATAATGTGATTGAAATGGTGAGAAAATAAACTAAAAACATGGAAAAATTGTCTATATATACAAACTGTAAGGTTCTCATCAGGATAATCAGCTGTATACAGTAACTGGAGATGGATAAATCTTTTCTTTCCAACACCAGCTGCTACTCTCATCTAGTTAATATGTGCAGTTGGCTGTTTTTAATTTTCCAGACTTCTGGTTCTGGGTGTGTTCTTTTTCATATACGAGAACAGAAACAAGAGATGAGGTGTGGAAAAACTGAAACAGTCAAGGAATGTTAGCTGACATGGATTAAGTTTGGCTTTTCATATGGAAATATCAGGGCATGTCTCTTGTGAATCGAGTAAGACAAACAGAAATTGCCTCTGTTCGTCTTCATATCTTAATGCTGGCGTTGTGTGTGTGTGTGTGTGAGTGAGTGTGATTTTCATTCCATAAACAGAGTATTGCATGATTAATGCTTGTGGGGTAAGCTGAGTTGAGACAAATTTAGTCCAGGGCCTAAAAGCAGTTCTCAAGCCAAAGTATGAGTAAGGCAGCAGGCCTTGCCAAGTTTTTACTGAACTCTGATTGCAATAACCCAGAACTTGTTGGGAAAAGGGGTACAGTTACAAGATTGTCCCAACTCTGTTGCAACTTTGGAATAGTTAACTTATTTTTCCGAAAGCATCCCATTAACTTAAGCACATGTTGTTTTGCAGATGTCGCCCTGGATTCATTGGTCCTCTTTGTCAGCAACATGATCCCTGTCATCGGTCCCCATGTCTGAACGGAGCAGCTTGCAAGAGCCAAGTGGTCAATGGTATCCCACAATACACTTGTGTGTGCCAGAGAGGGTTCAGAGGTACTAATTTACCATTTGGTCTTCAATAACTAATCACATCCATGAAGGGAGAAGGAAAATTCTTACATTAACTTAACACAAATCACTTTCAATCCTCAGGCCAGGACTGCTCCCTCATTGATGCCTGTGCCACAAGTCCATGTGCCAATGGGGCACGTTGTGCCAATTGGAATAACCACTACAACTGCTCCTGCCCACCTGGCTTCCAGGGAAAGAACTGCCGCAATGACATTGATGAGTGCCGCAAGCCTGGCGTGTGCCTCAATGGTGGTCTCTGCATTAATACTCATGGGTCCTTCCGCTGCCAGTGCCAACCCGGTTACAGTGGGCGCACATGTGAGGTGTCCACCCTCCCCTGTGCCCCATCGCAGTGCCTTAACGGGGGCACCTGTCGACAGACTAGTGACAATTCCTACGAGTGTGCTTGCCTACCAGGTAAGATGGCTTTCTATCAGCAAATAATAGAGCATGAGCACACAGACACAAACACCCACACGTATCTTCAGAGTCAAAGTGCAGAACCCCCTACTTCCCCAGGCCCACAGCACAGCGCTTCAGAAAAACAGATTTCCCAGCCTGATGACGTAGCTATTAGTGCTGTAGCAGGGATGTACTCCTCTCTCCCAGGTCAGTCAGCTATTAATAGCTACTGATGGGAGCAGGGATGGTGGGAGAGTTGAAGAAACAGCCTGCCGGCACTCTGGTCCACTCTGCTCTGTTCACAACAGAAGGAATTTACTTTATGGGCTTTCTGGTTTCCCACTGGGGAGCTGACAGGAAATATCTCTTGCCAGAGAGGAAGTCATTGAAACTGTGAGAGATTATAAAACAAGCAAACACTGTGGGGAGTGTGGACCTCTGGAGCAGACAGGAGTCATGACTGTTGCTGGCATCGTGTGGGAACTGTCATACGAAGATGTAAACAATCAGACACCCCTGAACCTTTTTACTGCCCACATTGCCCTGCACCTCATCTAGTGTGGGAAATATAACTCAAGGTTAGGTTTAGAAATGCTGAGAGTCTGGAACCAGAAGGACCACTAAGTGTTTAATAAACTCTCAGTGTTTGTGTTTTACTGTCTCTGTGTATTATAACTCTGGTCTTTCTCCTTCTGTCTCAGGCTTTCAGGGACACAACTGTGAGAATAATGTAGACGACTGTCCAGGTCACAAGTGTATGAACGGAGGAATTTGTGTGGATGGAGTCAACACCTACAATTGCCAGTGTCCACCAGAATGGACAGGTACAGCTCCCTTTGCATAATATTTTCAGTTTCAATTAAATGATTACTTTAAATATGTTTGAGGTGACATCTTACCTTATCACGGCAGGGCAATACTGTGCTGAGGATGTGAACGAATGTCTCATGCAACCCAATGCGTGCCACAATGGGGGTACTTGCTTTAACACAATTGGTGGTCATACCTGTGTCTGTGTCAATGGCTGGACTGGAGATGACTGCAGTGAAAATATTGATGACTGTGCCATAGCTGTATGCTTTAATGGTGCCACCTGCCATGACCGTGTCGCATCTTTTTTCTGCGAGTGCCCGGTGGGAAAAACCGGTAAGTGGGTTTGTCAAATAACCGTCTGCCCCTGTCAGTGCTGACTGCAAATTTTCAGAACTGACATTTGCTTTTGTCTCTTCCCCCACATAGGTTTGCTGTGCCACCTTGATGATGCATGTGTGAGTAATCCCTGCAATGAGGGGGCAGTGTGTGACACCAACCCCCTTAATGGACGCGCCATTTGCACTTGTCCTGCTGGCTTTGTTGGAGGTGCCTGCAACCAGGACATGGACGAGTGTTCTATAGGTGAGTGTCCTTTTTTCCTCTTCCTTTTTTAAGTTGTCAGTGATGGAGTCACCTGCTTGTTTCATTTGACTTTGCTCTGAGTTTGTTTCATTCAGTGATCCCAAGTACTTCTACCTGCAGGTGCCAACCCCTGTGAGCATTTTGGGAAATGTGTGAACACTGAAGGCTCCTTCCAGTGTCAGTGTGGTCGTGGATATGCAGGCCCACGTTGTGAGATTGACATCAATGAATGCTTGTCCATGCCCTGCCAGAATGATGCCACCTGCCTGGATCGTATTGGAGAATTCACGTGCATCTGCATGCCAGGTATACAGTCCTATCTAGCTGTGACTGAGTAACACCTGAAATAAATCTGTTAAGTCTCATTTTATTTGCATGGTACAGCCCTGAACCAATAGCAAAGTTGAACGACTGGGTATATGAACTTGGCCTTTTAATCTTTATCCTTGGTGCTGCCTGTGTAGACTGTTATGTAATATATCCCCCAATGATGTGGGGCACTGAAGACACTGTTCCTCTCTTGTTGCACTGTTCAACCAGACAGGGTATTACTTCAGACTAAGTGATGGTTTGGACACTCAGTGACAAAAACACAGTGAAACTCTCACGCACAGTCCTACATGCATCCTGGGGTTTGGGGAACTATACAAATTAGAGCTGGGAGTTGGGTCTATAGGACTGGAAGTGAGAGAGGGCCAGCAGTTAGGAGGAGGAGTGTGCAGTGAATACTAATGAGGAGAAGAGTGGTGGGAATGGAGCTGAACAATAGGGCCCCTCTGTGCTCCACTTTGCACCCCTCATACACACAGAGAGGGAAAGAGGCCTTTTCCCAGAGCCCCCCTCCCTCCCCTCCCCTCCCACTTCATTTCCAGAGAGACAGGCTCTTCCTCTTTACACTCCTCATCATCAGCCAGACTGGAAAAGCTCATGTGGAGCTGCTGGTTGTTTCTGAATCTATGATAGTCTTTCCCCAGGGCCAGCATTCTGGTCCACAGTCCGTCTGACCTCAGTGAAGGGGCCTTTAATAGTTCAATTAACAGAAATTATACAGCATGCAATTGTGAATGGGGCACTGATCCAGGGAGGGGTAATGCTCCATGGACAGTGGGGTCAGGTGTGATGATTTTAGGTCAGTAGAGTTGGAACACTACGGATTTTGATTTCATCCTGTAGTTCAGCAGATCCTAGTGCATCATGAGAGAAAGTGTCCAACAGTAGCTTCTTTACAAGAGTTTGAAAAAAAGACATGGGCTCCCTGCTGGTCTTGAACTGATATCCATTCATTAAAAAACTAACTAGTGAATATGTTTCAGCTGCATATTTGTGTGTGAACTCATTTTTGCCTTTTTCTTCTAGGCTACATGGGAACTTATTGTGAGATTGATGTAGATGACTGTGAGAGCAACCCATGTGTGAATGATGGCATCTGTCGGGACATGGTCAATGGCTTCACATGCACCTGCCAGCCAGGTGAGACCCTCTCTGACTGAACTTTTTGTATTCTATTCTGACTGAACTTTTTGTATTCTATGTTTGTTTGTATTATGGAGTAACAACTCCAGCATGGTGTCAGCAGCAGCATTAATAGAAAACTAAGTTTAAATGTCCCCACGTCCAGACAAGGGAGGGTCAGACTTGCTACGTCTGCTGCTTGTATGTAGATCCACCACTCATATAAAAGACAAGCCCAAAAGGCTGCCTATCCTCTACTCTTGCCAGAACAAAGGCACTATTGTGACCCTCGCCCCCCTCCTCTGCGGAATGTGGAAGGGACAGGAGTCTCCCTCATCCTGCCCTGGTAGTGGTGGGGAACAGCAGTCCTGCTAATGAGATTCTTTTCCAGGTCCACAATTTACATCTGGGACAGACGTCCCCCCCCACCCCCCATCTCGCTATTGAATTGGTGGAGCTGATGCAGGAAGGGGTGGGGGGCTCCCTAAAAGAGAAAACAAAACAATCCCACCGTCTCCTCTCCCCTCTTCCCTCCCCTGTTTGCAGCCCAAGCACCAACACAGACTATCTTGACACTGTTAATCAACTAAGCAGTGTGCTACCAATGCACCAATTCACCCCGTCTGGGCACCGTGCCCACGTATTTCAAGCCTGCTCAGCTTCTTCTTAAGCTTTTCAAGTTAGAAATCCTAAGTATATTAAAATCACTAATAATAATATCAATAATAATGATAATAATAATAATAACAATAATAATTTACAAATATCCATCTTGTATGAATTAGGGAGTTCTTCCCTAAAAATGTTTTGAAGCTCCCCCTATTATCCATTGTCTTTTGCTCTGGTCATCTCAGCACCCGCCCAAGTGCACAGATGACAAGTTCTTAACCAGCCTAGGTTCTCTCAAACCCAACATCAGTAACCCACCAAAGACCTCTGGCCTTCTTAGAAGGGACAGAACTGCCCTCTGACCCAAGTATGGACCCTTCCACTGGACTTTTTTTGACCCTTCACCTCTGTGTTTGTATGTCCCAGGGTTTACTGGCACCATGTGTCAGATCGACATAGATGAGTGCGCCAGCACACCCTGCCAGAATGGAGCAAAATGCTATGACCGCCCCAATGGGTTCGAGTGCCGCTGTGCTGAAGGTAAGGACTACTCTACCTAATGGCTGTTAAAAAGCACACAGTTTGCAAAGACTTTCAAGGCAGAAATCTTGATGATGCTTAACCACACATTGGGTTGTGCTGCTCTTTGTTAAGTGTCGAGTGTTTTGAGGGGTCAGCTATTTCTCTGGGTGTCTGCTGGCCAAGCAGACTGACTTGAGGCCCCTAATCCCACTCTTTTCCTCATCGGCTCTCGGGATCATAGGGTCACTGAGGACCAGCAGTTTCCAAGGAATGGGTCTTGGTCATCACCCCGACATCTGTTCATCTTTGAAACCCCCTCAGACAAAACCACCTTATGCTGCATAGTGGCTTTCATTCTTTCACATTCAGTCACGTCCATGTCCAAAGACAAACTTAGATATGGGGAACTATGATAAACCTTGTGAAATTAATTGAATGTTACAGCTGCCTGTAAATTAAACATGATATTTTAGGTGTTTGTGTGGATCTGTGCCTTAGAAGGAGCCTGCGTTATTGTTCCAGTAGCCAGCTGCTTGGTATTCCCTGTGTTTGTGGGCCCCTTTCTGTTGAGTGAAGTGGCTCTGTTTGACGTGGTGCAGTCTATTGTTCCCTCTGCCACTGAGAACAAAAGCAGGACTGGGGGCCTGTGTAGGGTCCTTCTTTATTGCTCTACCCAACTCAACACTGCACTACACACATATTACAAAAAACAAACTTATTTGCAAACTGTTGACACAAAAAGACAAAAATCAGAATCCTATTCTAGAATCCCCAAGAGAACAAAAATATGCAGGTAGGTAATTGGGAGCTCAAACTTGTTTTAGAACATTTCATGACCAGGAAAAGGGTCTGAAACCAGTCTCTTTGTATGTCTGTTTTTCTCTTTAGGTTATGAGGGGACGCTCTGTGAGAGTAACATCAACAACTGCCAGCCTGACCCATGCCACCATGGTACCTGTGTAGATGGAATTGCCAGTTACACCTGTAACTGTGATGCTGGCTACACTGGCTATCGCTGCGAGAACCAGCTCAATGAGTGCCACAGCAACCCTTGTCAGAATGGAGGAAAGTGTGTGGACTTGGTGAACAAATACATCTGTCAGTGCCAGCATGGAACCTCAGGTAAAAGGAAACAAACTTTGTCAGACCTTGTTTACTTTAACTTTTGGATGCATAATTTTAAAAAAATGAAAATATACTGAAGGTGAAAGCTAAATCCTGTCCTATGCTTAAAGCTGCTGTCAGAAATGAAAAAAAAACAAAAACATGTAACCTAAAAACTCTTTCTCTCAACTCAGGCACAAACTGTGAGATAAACTATGATGATTGTGCCAGTAACCCATGTGACTACGGGATCTGCAAAGATGGCATCAACCGCTATGACTGTGTTTGCAAACCTGGCTTCACTGGTAGGCCTTCTGAAGAATGAACTAAAGATTGAAGGTTTATTAAAAATAACGTCTGACTAACATGTTTTGATTTTTCTTTTCTATCCTGCTAGGTCCTAAGTGCAATGTGGAAATAGATGAGTGTGCCTCCAGCCCCTGTAGAAATGGGGGTACATGTGTAGATGAAGAGAATGGATTTCATTGCCAGTGTCCTGATGGGTTCAAGCCACCTTACTGCTACTCTCAGGTGGACGAGTGTGGCAGCAGCCCCTGTGTCCATGGCTCATGCAGGGATGACATCAACGGGTATGTACTGTTTTAAGGACAACTTGGGCTGATTTTACTGAAAGCTTGTTGGAAGCCTGCAGATTTTTATATTAATCTCTGACTGGTCTTGTGTATTTGCAGTTACCGCTGTGACTGTGAGCCTGGATGGGTGGGGAAGAACTGTGACCTTGATAGAAATGATTGTTTGCCAAGTCCCTGCCAGAATGCAGGTACATGCATTGACAAGCTTAATGGCTTCACCTGCAAGTGTCGTCAAGGCTTTAGAGGTAAGAGTGTGCACAACACTGAATGACCTCAGCAAATCAAAGCGACACCACAGATATAAATTTACAGCCTGGCATGTATTGTAGTTGTTTAACTGGAGAATCCAGCAGAGTTTTCAATTCTGTTGATTGTAAAGCATTCACTCCATTTTCTCATTCTTTAACTCCTAGTTGACGATCATCTACCTCCCCCTAGTGGTTCATAAAAATGTGTCAGCACATTCACAGACTGTCTCATAACTGTTTAGTATTTATGTATTATTGACCTCTCTGTCCCACCAACAGGCAACCTCTGCCAGGTGAACATCAACGAGTGTGCCTCAAGTCCCTGTCTGAACAAGGGTAGCTGTGTGGATGGTGTGGCAAGTTTTACGTGTCTCTGCGAACTTCCTTACAGTGGACCTACTTGTGCTGAGGTCCTCACTCCTTGCTCTCCCAACCCCTGTGCTAATCATGCTGTCTGCACACACACACCGGACTACATGGGCTATCAATGTAACTGCCAGCAGGGGTGGCAAGGTTAGAAAATTTTACACTTATCATCTCAGTGCTTGCTCAACTGGCGTTGCTTTATAGAAGAGTTTCAGAAGCAGGACCACACCTAAAGAGTAGTTATAAATTCAAAACTATCTCTCTCCTTCCCTTCCCTTTCCATTCATTTTCAGAATGTGTTCAATTTTAATCAATAAATCATTGTCAAATTACATCTTTTTGATGGTGTGGTCCTGTCATGAACTGCAGCATAACCAGTTCATAAGCTTGCAAGACGCTTGAATACATAAAATCTTATTATTTAGAGTCAAATCTGATTATATTCTTCCTTCCCTTCTCAAGGTCAACTGTGCAACATAGATGTGAATGAATGCATCTCAAACCCTTGCAAAAACCGTGGCACATGTACAAACACACTTGGAGGCTTTGTGTGCTCCTGTAGAGCCGGATACACTGGGTTAACCTGTGAAACGGACATCAATGACTGTTCCCCTAGTAAGTGGTCAAGTAAACTTCATCCACTTAATATATTTGTCTGCTTCTGTGAAACAGAATCTAACATTCAACGACTCCTCTTATGTGCATTTACTGTACTCCATCTAAGTTCCTCTGTTTTTGTGCCTTTAGATCCGTGCCTAAGCGGAGGTTCCTGCACAGATAGCGTGGACTCTTTCCACTGTAGCTGCCTGCCAGGCTTCACTGGGCCTCGGTGTGCCTTAGAAATCAATGAATGCCAGAGTTCCCCCTGCAAAAATGGAGGAACATGCACAGACTATGTTAACTCCTACACCTGCACCTGTAGGCCTGGCTTCACTGGCATCCACTGTGAAACCAACATCCATGACTGCACTGAAAGGTGAGTTTGTGAAACCTTGAGGACTACTAATGGAAGTATAGTAATTTGTGCTTTGTTAAACATTTATTTATTAATACCTGTTGAAATTTAAATCTACTCTATACTTTTTCTTATTTCCACAGTTCTTGCTTTAATGGAGGGACCTGCACGGATAAAATCAATGGGTACTCCTGCACCTGTCGTTCAGGCTTCACAGGCTCCCACTGTCAGTACGAGGTCAATGAGTGTGACTCCCAGCCCTGCCTTAACGGAGGCATATGTCAAGACGCTCTGGAGTCTTTTCGTTGCTCATGTCCAAAAGGCTTCACGGGCAACCGCTGTCAGGTACACACAACTACATTAACTCTTTTAAAGCTTTTGGTTTTGTTTATGACTCTTCATACTTAAATTATTTTTGATGGAAGAATAATTTCAACAATTTTTCCAAATCCCTCTCGCTCATCAGACACCTGTAGACTGGTGCAGACGTTCATCTCCTTGCCAAAATGGAGGACGCTGTCGCCAAAAGGATTCTTCTTTCACATGTGAATGTACTAATGGCTGGTCAGGACGTTATTGTGACATTCCTCGGGTGTCTTGTGAGACAGCTGCTCGCCAAAGAGGTATTTTTGTTTTTACACAATGACCTTTAACCTTTCAGCCTTTATTCGTACTTATTAAAGTTGAACTGCCTCCCTAATCTGCTTAACAGGGATCCAGACAGATGAGCTTTGCCACCGTGGTGGTCACTGTGTCAACACAGGGAATGCACACTATTGTAAATGTCCTGACGACTACACCGGGAGCTACTGTGAAAGCCAAGTGGACCACTGTGAAGACAAACCCTGCCGCAATGGCGCCACCTGCAGGGGTTATGTAGGAGGTTACCAATGTGACGTAAGTTTTTGGCCTGTTGATATTTTGTACTTCTTTTTCAAATGTCAGTTGAGTTATTTTTCACACGCTACCTAAATGTGAAAATAATGTAAATGATGTTTATTTCAGTGTATGCCAGGCTTCACCGGGCAGAGTTGTGAGATAGAGATCAATGAATGTCAGTCACATCCTTGTCAAAATGGAGGTACTTGCATTGATCTGGTGGGACATTACATCTGCTCCTGCCCTCCTGGCACACTAGGTATGCAAACCCTTTTAATCAGAAATCTACTAACCTAAATAAGAGTGTGTGGAACTGAAAGATATTAAATAAATGTATGCTTAATTATCGCTTAAAAGGAGTTCTCTGCGAGATCAACGAGGATGACTGTGCTCCACCCCTGAGGCCGCGCAGCGCTCCTCCCAAGTGCCTGAACAATGGCACCTGTGTGGACAGAGTGGGTGGATATCGCTGCAATTGCCCCCCTGGATTCACAGGAGAAAGATGCGAGGGTGACATAAATGAGTGTCTCTCTAACCCCTGCAGTCCCTCCAACAGTCTGGACTGCATCCAGTTGCCAAACGACTACCAATGTGTCTGCAAGCCTGGCTTCACAGGTAACGACAACTTGGGTCTTCTTTTGACCTCTCAATGTAAATATTATTTTTTTTAATGATATTATCTCCAAACTGCATTGCCTTACAATCAAAATGTGTTTTCATAGGTCGAAGGTGCCAGAGCAGATACAGTGTATGTGAGTCTCAACCCTGTCAGAACGGAGGAGCCTGTTCTGTATCCAGCAGCTCCTCTCTGGGATACATTTGCACGTGTCAGCTTGTAAGTGATGTTACAAATCCAAACCCAAACCCAAACCGTCCCTTCTCCTCATACCTTTATAAAAGAATAATTAAATTTTTGGTGTCTTTCTTTAGGGTTTTACTGGGCCCAACTGTGAAAGAAGCATGTCCTGTCGAGAGCTCTCCTGTTACAATGGAGGCAGCTGTGCTCTTACCACAAGAGGAGCGCGCTGCACCTGCGTGCCTGGTTTTGGCGGGCCCCAGTGTCAGCATCGCACGAATGAAGGCTGCTCCTCACAGCCTTGCCATAATGGAGGGTTATGCACTGAAGAGACCAGCTTCCCGTTCTTCCACTGCCAGTGTGCCAGTGGTTGGACAGGTAAGCGGTGTGAGCAGGGCAGTAGATCCCCTGAGTTTTCCACTCCCATGTGCCCTCTTGCAGACTGTCATAGCAAAGCCAATGACGGTGTTTGTGACAAGGAGTGCAACATATTCGCTTGTCGCTGGGATGGTGGTGACTGCTCTCTTGCTGTGAATCCTTGGGCTCGTTGCACTGACCCTCGCTGCTGGAGGGTCTTCAACAACAGCCAGTGTGATGAATCCTGTAACAACGCCGACTGTCTTTATGATAACTTTGACTGCAAAAGCAAAGAAAAAGTCTGCAAGTGAGTTTCCTTTCAACTTTCCTTACATTTTCTGTACCAAGAAATCCCAAAAAACTGAAGCTAATCCATGTGTTTGTGTCGTTTTCAGTCCAATATATGAAACCTACTGTATCGATCACTACGCTGATGGCAGATGTGACCAGGGCTGTAACTCGGAGGAGTGTGGCTGGGATGGCTTGGATTGTGCAAAGAACGTTCCAGAAGACCTTGCTGATGGATCTTTGGTTTTAGTAGTCCTTATGCCTCCTGAGGAGCTACTCCGCACAAGCACAACTTTTCTACAAAAGTTAAGCGCTATTTTGCACACATCGCTGCGCTTCCGTCTGGACCGCAATGGAGAAGCCATGATCCGCCCATATACCCGCCGAGAGGCACGCCTCAAGAAGCGCGAGCTGCAGCCGCAACAGGAAGTCATAGGGTCAGTAAAGTATGCATTGAACATGCCAGCTGAAGTCTTCCTTGCGGGTTTTAAATGATACTAAACACATCTTTCTGCTGTCCCTATAGCTCCATTGTGTACCTGGAAATAGACAACCGTCTCTGCTCCCAGGACCATGAAGACTGTTTCCCTACAGCAGACAGTGCTGCAGACTACCTGGGAGCCCTGTCAGCTGTTGAAATGCTTCGCTTCCCCTACCCCCTCAAAGAAGCCTGGGGTGAGTAGGATTACACAAAGGGGCGTAACGTGAACTTTTTAGAGTTGAGTCCCAAACGTGCAATAATGTCTCTGTCTTCCCAATACAGGTGAAAAGATAGCCCCTGATGTCGTCATTCCTGAATGGGGCAAGCTGATGTTGGTGGGGATAGCATCTCTTTTCGTTTTGGTCATCCTGGTGATAGGGATGTTGATTGCCCGCAGAAAGCGAGAGCACAGTACCCTTTGGTTCCCTGAGGGCTTTTTCCTTAAGAAGGAGCCCAGCAGTAACAAGAACCGCAGAGAACCTGTGGGTCAGGATGCCCTGGGAATGAAGTAAGTTATGAATGTGTACTCGAGATACAAGAAGACAGTTAGCTTATGATTGTACCTTAGTTTTTTGGTTTGCTGTTGTCTAACATCATTATCTGCAAACAGACACATGACAAAAACTGTGGAGGAATCTCTCCTTGGAGACCACAGTGACCAGTGGATGGATTCAGACTGCCCAGAGGCTAAAAGACTGAAAGTAAGAAGCACATCTTTACATAAGTGCAAATTTTCCTGATAATTTGAGATGCAAACTCACACAAACGTGTGTTCCGTGTGTCCAGGTCGAGGAGCCAAGTATGCTCTCTGACGGTGAAGATGCAGTGGATAGCAGGCAGTGGACACAGCATCACCTTGCTGCCGCAGACATCCGTGTTCCCCCCACTATGGCCCTCACACCACCTCAAGGAGAGTTCGAAAGCGACTGCATGGATGTTAATGTCCGAGGCCCAGGTGGGATACTTTTACATATGCCTAATGACTCACAAAACTGTATTAATTGAATACTTTATTTTTTGTAAAATACATTGCGCAGTTAATAAGATTTTTTTTAATCTCTTCCCAGATGGTTTCACACCCCTTATGCTGGCATCATTTTGTGGAGGCGGCTTAGAGCCTGAAATAACAGAAGAGGAAGAAAATGAGGAGTGCTCAGCCAACATTATCTCTGACCTCATATACCAGGGTGCATCCCTTGCTGCCCAAACAGACCGAACCGGCGAGACAGCGCTCCATTTGGCTGCCCGTTACGCCCGTGCTGATGCTGCTAAAAGGCTGCTGGATGCTGGGGCAGATGCCAACGCTCAGGACAACACTGGACGAACACCCCTACATGCTGCTGTGGCAGCGGATGCTCAGGGTGTCTTCCAGGTACACAAACATCAACGTGTGCTGTTTATTACTTGCAGCAGATTTGAGCATATGTTGCAATATTTACATACAATTAATCAAACCTTACCTCTCGATCCTCTAGATTTTGATTCGGAACCGGGCTACAGATCTTGACTCCCGTATGTATGATGGCTCCACTGCATTGATCCTGGCAGCTCGGCTGGCAGTTGAAGGCATGGTAGAGGAACTCATCACCTGTCATGCTGATGTCAATGCGGTAGATGAATTGGGTAAGTGTGTGCACTTCTTGGTTAAGTAATAGTTTGTATGCAGGTGTCTCTTTTTTATGAAAATGTAACTACACTTTGAATGTGTATTGATATTGTTTGTTTTCACTTTAAGGTAAATCTGCCTTGCACTGGGCTGCTGCTGTAAACAATGTGGATGCCACTGTTGCCTTGCTAAAGAACGGTGCAAACAAAGACATGCAAGATCTCAAGGTATGACATTAATTTTATCCAATTTGCACTGTTTTGTCCATGCCTTTGCAGTTTGTGGAGTAACACTGGATAAACTGGACACTAACATATTCTTTTCTGTTTTACAGGAGGAGACCCCTCTCTTCCTTGCGGCCCGTGAGGGCAGCTGTGAAGCTGTAAGGGTGCTTCTTGCTCACTTTGCTAACAGAGAGATCACAGACCATATGGACAGGTTGCCGAGGGATATTGCTCAGGAGCGTATGCACCATGACATTGTGCAGCTTCTTGATGAGTATAACACCGTAAGGAGTCCTCAGGGCCATGGAGGAGCTGGACATCACCTAACTGGAGGACACACTCTGTCTCCTCTCATGTGCCCTCCCAGTGCCTTCTTGCCTAGTTTGAAGAACACCCCACAGGGCAAGAAAAACCGCCGACCTGGGGCTAAGGGTTCTAGCTTGGGAAGCCAACATGCTGCCAGTCTAAAGGAGTCAGTCAAGGCCCGCAATAAGAAACTGACCTTGGACATGCAGAGTGCCTTACTGGAGAGCTCAGTTACGCTGTCCCCAGTTGACTCACTGGACTCACCCCATGGGGGAGCTAGCAATGCTGGCTACATCACTAACCCAACATCCCCAGTAGCCATGCCATCACCAGGGATCTTCCACTCCTCCATGTCAGTCCCAAATACTCCAATGGTACACAGCAGCATGCTAGAAGGAAGTGGCCCGTTCGCCGTGTCTCTAGCACAGCTCAACGACCTTGGAGCTGGTGGAATGTCAATGCAGGGTCGTGTCTCCATGGCTTCAGATGTCAACCATGGTTATGTGCTGAGTTCAGGCCAGATGGGGCTCAACATGGGCATGGTCAGTCCTGTCAGTGTGCCCTTTGACTGGCACAACCGGATGGCCTCCCCCCAGTGTGGTCAACAAGTTGTGAATCTTGTGCAGAGTGGCCAGGTTGGCATGCACCCACAGAGCCCTGCCATGCAGCAGCAAAACATGCTGATGCACCAGCAGCTCTTCCGTAATTCCATGCTACAGCCTACTCCTGTTACCTCCACACCCACCATCAGCCCTGTGAAGCTGCCATCCATTGCTGAGCAGCAGAAACAACAACAACAGCAGCAGCAACAGCAGCAGCAGCTTATCAACCACTCCATGACAAACCAGCAGAGCATGGCTCGCATGGGCACCTCCACACCACCAACACCCCAGACTTCTCAGCCACCACCATCCTTTTTCCAGCAGCAAATGCCTCAGCAACCTTCTCAGCCCCAGCCTCCTGCTCAGACCCCACAGGCAGTCACACCAGCAGCCCAGCCCACTCAGGCACTGCCCCCTCAGCCCAGTGGCAGCACTACAGGAACGGAGGATTATCCAACCCCTCCCTCCCAGCATAGCTACTCATCCGCACTAGATGCCACACCTAAGCATTATCTTCATCTGCCCAGTGAGCATCCCTACCTTACCCCATCCCCAGAGTCTCCAGAACCCTGGTCCAGCCCTTCCCCTCACTGTGTCTCTGATTGGTCAGATTCCACACCCAGTCCAGCAGTTGCTGGCCCAGCGCAGACCCAAATTACTCAAATCCCAGAGGCCAATGGCAAAACGCAGGTGTTTGCATAAAGATCTCAAGGGCCTTACTTGAAAGGGACCTGGGGTAAAGAATTTGTGGACTGGCTCTTTGGCCTGTCTGGGTTTATATGTGTCAGCCTTTTTCCAAGATTTTCATTGGATTTGGATTGACTGTGTTTATCACAAGGACCGTCTGCTAGTGATTATTGCAGAGAAAAAAGTAAAGGGAAATGTGTGTTGTCTGGAAACAGCAGACAATTTAATTAAGTAATTCTGTCACAGATGGACTTTTTATTATAAAAAAAAAAGTATATGAAGAAAACTAAGTCTTTCATTTCAAAGACTTAGGGATGCTTTCCTCGAAACTAACATTCAAAAGTAGATAAAAGATGAAAAGTTAAATGTTGAAGGGAATACCTTTATTTTTATTTATTGTTTTTATCTCTCTGACCTGCTTTTGTAGATGTTTCCACCCTGTTACTAGCTTCTCACTGAATATTCCAACCCTTGTTATTTTATATGGACCACCAGCATTTTTTTATTTAACCCGTGTGTCAAGTTATTTTAAAGGAATGTAATTCAGCATTCAGAAAATTGATGTTGAGTTTTTCCCTCCCCTGACTGATATTTATAAAGGCAAACCTCTGTCAAGAATGATAATCTGGACGTAGCAAATATATAAAGACATGCTCAGCAATAGTAATATGTTTGAATTTGTTTGAACTGTGGAAACAGATTGGGTTCAATGTGAGTGTTATGCATAAGAATGTAGATGAGTGTCTCTGAAGCACTTCAAAAGACTAGCCTTTAAGGGCAAGTGTGAGTGAAAAATTCAATATAACTACAATGAATATTTATATGTTGGCAGCCTTTTACTTATGACCTTTCAAAAAAATCTGGGACGTTAAGTTGTTGGTGTAATGTTCTCATTTCAGCTCCACTGGACTGTTACCAGTTGTACTGTCAGCACTGATACTGCTTGTTTTGAACTCTAGTCTTCATCCACTTTGAGAAACTGTTTATAACAGATTATTATTTTGATTATATACAGCCTTTCACTGCCTTTTGACTTTTTTTCCCATTTTGTTTCTTCTTCTACTTGTTTTATACTCTGTATATTTGTGAAAACCACGGATACCTTTTTAACATCAATCCAGATGTACTAAGCTATGCTTATCAGCTGCTATTTTATATCACTCTTCCCTGCATTCCTACATTTTGTTTGTCTTGTGTGAAGACAGTTTGCTTCTCTGCAACATCCTGACAGAGCAGAAGCAGATGCACACAGGAAGAAGTTTCTTTTGTTGACCCTGCACCATGTCCTACTCCGGACTAAATGGAAAAATTCCTGGACTATCTGTGGCAGTTTAGGTCTTGTTGACATTTGTACATTATCTCTGGTGGGGTAGTGGTCAGAATAAGTGAGTAGCTGCTGGACTGTGACTGCTTTTGCCCTGTCACTCCTCAGGGAGATGTTTTATGGCATGCATTGGGCCTGTTTCCCGCTGCATCTACAGTAGACTCCAGTCCAGGGGCCAGAGAGTGACATCGTCTGATTACTGTTTGAGGAGAAGGAAGGAAACAACACTACTATGTAGTAGACCCTTTCTTCTTTTACAAAACTCAGTGATGGCACTCTTCATTTATCCAGCTTACATCTTTTGTACTGTGTGGCCAACTCTTCATCATTACTACCACTTGAGAATGAAGGATGATCGTCTTTTATTCAGCTTACCGAGGACGTTTCAGCCTAATGGAATTGACACAAGTTGAATTTTGAAAGTAAATTTTGTATTTTCATCCTGTAACATTACGTTCAGAAACAAATAGGTCATTACTACTAAATACTTTTTTGCAGTGACCTAACACTGACCATGGCTGTGTCACAGACTTAATTTGTCTGTGATGTCATTTGTTAGTTATTATTCATTGTTTTATCCTGTTCACCATAGATTTAGCTTTTTTTGTCAGACCTGGGGAACATGTTGTCTTCAGTCCAACTCACTTTTTTTTCAAGAAGAGCTGCCTTTTTGTTTGTTATTATTTCTATATATAATATGTCATTCAATTTTCCTACCAGGTCGCACTAAGTGTTTTGTACATTTCAAACCTTTAACTTCTGTCTGTAAATATATTTGTTCTGGTTAGTTCTTTGCTTGGGAAGTCTTATGTTTCTTATATGATTGTTATGTACTAAAAAGGACAAAAATAAAATGTACTTCATTTAGCATTATTTGAAGCTGAGGCTGTGACTGATATTTTATTGGTCTTGTGTTGCTAGAACAGTCATAGATATTTTCTATCATTAATAAGTTCTATACTTGTTTAAAAGTAGTTCAAAATCAATGTACATAAAACCTTTTCATGGTTTTTCTTTCTACAGTCAAAAGATGTAAAATAAGGTACTTATAATAAAAACTGTAGGGAACTACATTTTGTGTCATTGTGTTTAATGATTTTTTTTTATAGATTTTTTAAAAAGAGGAACCGTAATTGGAAGGAATAAAAGTAATAACCCCTAGATGAGCCAAAAAAGTGGTTAGCCTTTAACAGTATATGCCCCCCCCCCCCCCCCCCCCAAAAAAAAAAAAAGAAAAGAAAAAAAAATCTCTACAACTCTCCTGTTTAATAATGCAGTTTTGATTTTTAAAATCAGCTTTGGGTAATCATGTTTGACCTTATTCTTTTCCCAGTTTTACATTTTTTAGCTTATGATAATATAATTTAACAGCTAAAATGGCTGAAATGATTGAAACTGCAATGTTTGTAATTTAAATTCTTTTATATCATACATTTCAAATCTGTTGGCATGAAGCTTATTCTACAGGGTCTTAGTGGTAGGTGCTTGTGAGTTTTAGAACATACCTACCTACCTGTTGATCTTTCGTAGCAGTCAACACAGGCACAAAGACTATACAGTTAGAACAAATTAAAATACAATAGACCTCGTTCTTGTGTGCATAGTTGTATTTCAATGAGAACCAAAGACTGGAACGCATCTTGATATCACTAAGCTCAGCGGCTAAGTTTAGCCGGACCGAATAAGGCCTGAGCATAGCTTGATTGACACACCAAGCTGCTGTTGCTATCAGGCTGCAGCAGGACTCGGCATTGTACAGGTTTTCTTAACACCGAATACAATTTCAAATATAAGTTGACATAACGTTACCTTCATTTGGATTTGTTTTCTTCCTCCTCTCTTCTTCTTTTACGGTACACTGCGCTGGAGGGCTTAGCTGTCCTTTTCATGTCGTTGAGTAGTGTAATTTTTATGACCTCCTCTGACTCCTCTCTTACTTGCTTGCGATGCGCCCCACGTCACGTGACTTGAGGGCGCCGCAGGTGGTGAATATTACACGTGTTAATTACTGTATTGTAAATTTATTTGTTATTTTCGAGGCAGAAAATAAGGGGGCGCCAATGGGGGTCACAAATTATTATGACTTAATTTATATTTTGTTCTCGAGGGTCAGGGTGCTGACAGTGCTCCCATCCAGCAAATGGCGCCCTTGCCGACCACCTATGTAACCTATGCCAAGGACCGGCCCTGACATGGCACTTACACAAATAAAAAAACATGAAGAGCTACACCTGTACTCACCTTAGCCATTGTCATTTGAATGTTTTCTTTTCAGGTGAAACTAAACTAGTTTGATACGTACATAGCTTTGCTCATCAAAAAAGGACAGCACTGCCTGTTGAGACGATCTTGGCCAGAAGTCCAATTCTCTAGACCCCCGCTGTGACTTTACGATCAATCTATGACTTCTGCATGCATGTAAACATACTGATTATGTTTGTACCAAGTGGCAACCTCTGGTCTGAAAAAATGAGACAATGCCGGTGTGTTAAAATCTGTTCGTCAAGTGTCCGCTTGAGGTTGGCTCTGGAAGTACCTGAAGTCACAAACACACCAAGCCAGCTAGTTTTTGGTCCCCTCTGCAAAAGTATATTTCCCAGCTGTCTGTTGGTGTATGAGATGCTGATTTGAAGTGTGCTTGTACTTGCAAAATGAATGGAGGTTGTATGAGCAGGTATTGGTACTACCATGGTTTTTGACAAGTCAATAGGAGGAGCTTCAAGTTACCTTCCTGACCTAGGAGGCACGCGCATGGTTCATTGTGGCCCCTTTTTAAAAGTAAAATATAAAAAAATGTGAAAACATGACCTGTGGTGCCACTCCTAAACAGTTTAATGGAGACTGTTCGTGCACGTGCATGATCCAGTCTGCACAGTGAGCAGTACAGACCATACCAAATAATCCTGTACATGCAGAATTCAGAGACATGGTTAGTCCTGCTTTTCTGTGCACACACACAAAACGTCTAGTTTAATTATTTAAAAAGGTAGACCGCTTATCAGACAACATTATTTGACAGCAAAAGAGCAATAGGAAACTGTAGAAAAATCCTCAAAGTAGGAGTTTAGTGGTGACATATTGAACGCCTGATGACTTCTTTTAGATATACCTGCACTTCCTATGTTTTACCACTGGATGGCAGTGAATACCAGGTATGGTTACTGTGGATAAAAAAAAGAAAAAGAGCTATGGATTGACCACAGACTGTTTTAAGTTGTGTAAAATGGTATATTGACAAATTTAGCATGTCCATTCCATATCATTACAAAAAAGCAAAGCTACAGTACCCTGTAAAACCCAATTAGGTGAAATTTGTTGGCTTGTTCTTAATCCTTATTTATTTACTTACTTACTTAATTACTAACTTAATTATTTACTTACTAACTTACTAACGTACTTACTTACTTAATTATTTACTTACTTACTAACTAACTTACTTACTTACTTAATTGTATTTTTTTAACAAGATTCCAGCATAAACTCAAAGAAAAAATTGCAGGACTCGGTTTATTTATTGATTTATTTATTGATTTATTTATTGATTTTTTACCTTATTTATTTAGAGAGGTTGTAGCTGGTTGCCCAATATAAGCTTATAGCTACAAACGCTGCAAGAAACTGGAAATGATTGCTTATTTACTTAAGTAAAATTTCAGTCTTTACTTTTTTTGTTTGTTTATTTGCATTAGCACCTTTGGCGATAGGTCCATGACCATATGTGTGTGCTTTAATTTTTTTTTTTTTAATTAAAAAAATCATTTTAAGGTTTTGTTTTTTTTTTAGATGTATGTCAACAGAGATTAAAAGCATCATATCCACAATGACACATTGGCAGCACTTGAAATTTTATGAAACTGAAAATAGGTGTTCACTTGAGGTTGAAAATCCTTTGAAAGCTGTATCGCTGAGGTTAAATTTTCCTGTTACATGAAGCTATTCAATGTTAATTTCTAAGAGAGGCAAAAAAAAAATTGTTGGGGCGCAAAATTTTATGTTCCTAACTTTGCACAGCAGGCTGCGCGGTAGCGCAGCTGTTAGTGCTGTTGCTTCACAGTAAGAAGTTCAGTATGGGCACGGTGTGCCTTTCTGTGTGGAGTTTCCATGTTCTCCCGTGCATGCGTGGGTCTTCTTCGGGTACTCTGGCTTCCTCCCACAGTCCAAAATCAGGCTGATCAGGTCATTTGGTGATTCTAAATTGCCAGTGGGTGTGAGTGTGTGCGTAAAAAGGTTGCCTGTCCCTGTGGTTGTCTATGGTTTGCACCTTGGTAGAAAGATTGGATATGAGGCAGGCCCTAAGGTCAAGACCAATGACAGTTCTTAAGTGGAGCAGGGACAGGATTAGAATCGGATGAGATTCTTAAAAGAGTTCAAACAATCACCAAAGCAAATGAATCAAAGACTTTAAACAGGTTGTAAATACTGTTTTCAAAAAACTTTTATTAAATACTGAAGAATCTAGTAGTGTATTAGTTTGAAAGTCTTTAAGTCAATACTTAGCTCATACACAGTATGGTACTATTTTTTGCTCACATTGCTAGTTATATAATAACTTTAAAACTAATGGGTGCCAAACAGCGGCCTCATAATATATAAATACATTTTTATATTTTTCCCTGCTTTGCATTTGTTTGGACGGTGCTATGGAGTGAAACATTTACTCTTGCAATTTTTTAAGAACAAAAAAAGTGTTTTTATTCCACATCAAAATCTGATACTGTGTTAACCTGTTAAATCCAACAGAGGTTCTTAAAAAAGGTTAAATAATTGCATAGATAGTAAATAAATAAATATCAAGTGTATAGCTATATTTATATATTTTAAAAAAAAACTTCTTTCCAAATCAAGTATTTTAACAATAATGCCTGGAATAGATTTGATTGTCAGAGTGAAAGATTTTTGTTTCTTAGTAGGTAATGTTTGTCACTTAACAGTCCAACAATGTGCCTAAAAAATGTGACATTATGTGTCGCTAGCATCATTTCTGGTCTGTGAAACTTGACAGCAAAATCTTGATAACTGACTGTAATTATAATCTAATTTTTGGTCGCCTCTGCAGTAAGCGCAGCAATCCAAGAATAGCCATGAACATTCGCTCATGAGTGAAGGTCATCTTGTAGAAGGTGTCCAGAGGCAGCAGGCCGGTCGGGTCTGCTTGCTTCAGAACTGTCAGGGGCATGTAGAGGCGGTTGGTCTGGTAACGCAGAGGAGGGTCCTCAGCTGTAATCACTTGAAAAGTTTGCTGTTTAAGAAAAGAGAATTATTTTCATTGTTGGAAATGTTTCCTTACAATTTATCAGGCGCATCGGCTGAGTTGACCTTTCAAAATAAAACAGAATCATAATCTTCATCACATGCCTCAGCTATTTCTTCGGGCGTCTGTGCAACTGAGGCAAAAATCAGTTTGGAGTTTCGAAGGTAGATTTCACGGAAGATCTTCGCAGTCTCATCATCTGTCCCAGTTAAGTCCATCTTTTCAGCGTCCTCGTATACTTTTCTTTCAAACTCTGTCACTACAGGGCCAGGCTCCACAAGAGTCATCCTTGTGGAAGAGAAATAAAAAAAATAAGCTTGTGAAATCAGCCATTAAACACAAGTTTTAAAAGTCTCATTGTTGTGAGAAAACTCATCCAACAATTCAAATTTGTGATGTCAGGTGGCTGGACTTGCCAAAGCAACAGTATTATTATGGGATGTACTTACTTGATGTTAAACTTCAGAGCCTGTACTGCCAGACTTTCACAGAATCCTTCGACGGCAAATTTGGAGGCAGAGTAGACATCATTGAACAGCAGCCCTGAGTGGATAAAATGAAACTGTTCACACCTTTTGATTGTCTTTCAATTGTTGAATTAATCTTTAATGTCAAAAAAATGATTAAAGCACCCTGTACTCCCATGACACTGCTCATCACCACAATATGGCCACTCTGCCTGCGCTTCATGTCAGGCAGCAACTCCTTCACCAGCCGAGCCAGGCCAAAAAAGTTTGTTTCGAAGACCATCTTCATGTCAGAGATACTCTGACACTCCAGAGGTCCAATCATGCCAACACCAGCATTGTTCACTGTAACAGTGGAATATTATATGTCATCATAAGCCTGTAGAGAATTAAGTATGTCACTAAAATTATGTTTATGACAGAAATGAAGAAAGACAAACCAAGAACATCCACACGTCTGTCTGGCAGGCTGTTTATACACTCTCTGATGGAGACTTCACAACAGACGTCCAGCTGTTTGATTTCCAGGGTTTTGTTCAAGGCGTCTCCTGCTGCTTCTTCCAAGGGCCCCCGTTTCTTGAGGTCTCTCATTGTGGCGATCACTGACGCAGATAAACAATAAACACCACATTTTAATTTTCTCCAGTGACTCTTGTTACCTGTTCTGTTTTGTTTGAGGGGAGTCGATGGCTGACCTTGAAACCGTTTGAGCTCATCCTTGGCCAGACGTGTAGCGACAGCTAAGCCAATGCCGGAGGAGCATCCGGTTACGAGCACCCTCCTGGTCCCCATGGTGCTTTGACCTCTGATCTATAGACTCGGTGGATCCTGAATGCTCAATCAAAAATGCTGTGAATAGGGGAGTTTTATTATAAAACAAAATATTAAAATAATAAATCAGGAAACACTATGCAGTCATTAATCATTGATTTGGTAGTTACTCAGATTTTACTGAGTCTTCTGTCTTCAGGTAATGGGTGAATGAATGTAAGTTAATTATTGCTTTCTGCCTCAAGAAACTGGATTCATTGAACTGAATATGGTCACCGGCAAAACTGGATGCATTTCATACTCTATTTCCCTTCAGATCTTGATTTCAAAACTGTTCGGTCAGTGGTATTTTAAGCCCCTTCTTCTCAGCTTCTTTTTATATTTGTGGAAAATTTGAACTCTTGTATGTCTAATTTTGACCATTCCACTGTTATTCTGACTTCATACAATAGTTTACGACAAAAAGGAATGTAGGAGTTTTCTTCTGCACATTAAACTAATCCTAATCCTAAATAATCAAATGATAGACCAATACCTGTGAGGCATGGCTGGCTCGGTATGTGTTCAAAGATTAGTGTCTCTAATCTGATTAAGTTTATTGGAATGTTTAGCAGCTGACAAGAACAGGCTGGAAGCTTTGTTAAATTGAGGCCCTTTCAATTGTAATGGTAATGTATTTCGCACATTACCCCATATTCTAGATATCCAGTTTACCCCGAGTGCTGTGTGAAGTAAGAAATGCTCGTCAAGGGGATTTTGCTAATTAACATCAGCAAATATATGCCTGCTAATCTTTGGATGCAAATTTGCAGCAAGTAAGGACTATTTGAAAGAAAACTACATCAATAAATGACACCAAGTTCAAACATCCATCAAAAAGCTAAGTTATTTAATTATATTTCAAATTATAGATTTTCACCTTCAATAGCAATGAATTTAGAACTTTCTTTAGCTTGTCATTTTGAAACACACCAAGTAATGAGTGAAACTGATGCAGCAGTTTAAAAGTAATGGTTCATACATCATGTATGCATGTATGAAGGTACAGAAAATATTTGATCCAGGGGTCAAGATGGCCCCATGAGCTTGACCTTAAACGGGTGGACTGCGTTCAAGTTCAGCCTGCTTCCTACACGTCACTCACTCCCTAATCTCGCCCCTCTTCCTACTTGATCCACTGTCCTCTCCTGTCTCACAAAAGGCATGAAAAATCCGCCAATTACAACAACAATTATAACAATAATAAATTAAATATATGGTTAAAATCCTGCATTTAAAAAAACTGTTTATCGTCAGAAAGACCCCTACACGCTTTATTATTCAACTGGTAAATGTATTTTACCTGACTTAAAGTCTATTCTGATTTTACAGAATAATGCAAGTATGGAAAAGACTTTGAATTTAGATTGAAGTTTGATGATAAAGTTACTTTATGCCTGTTATCATTAACAAACTAGAAACAGGATGAATGGGTGGTAGGAGTTCTCAAAGTGAAATACTCACATGCAAAATTTAACCCCTTTTAAAAGCACCACATTTTTTTTAAACATCTCGAGGGGAAAAAAGTCCACATTTCCCTTAAAAACGTCAGCAACACTCATCAAGTAAAATGAATAAAAATAACAGTGACACTAGTGATGGCAAACAGTTTGGTCTCTATCAATAAGTTACTGCACACAGGACCTTGTAGGCTACAACTATTTCACAGCATCAAACTACAGACTTAGAAACCAGCATCCACCAAATCAGCATGTGAGGTGATAGTCCACTGACCTTTAGGCGAGCAGCGAGTCCTCCCGTTCTTCGCATACAAAATAAGAAAGTAGTAAAGCTGTAACTTTATTTGCCTCAGTGCTCAGTGCGCACGGACACACCGGGACATACCGGAACACAGCGGCTCAAGAGGTTACGTAAGAAGAGCGATTACCTAATTAGGACACTGGGGTATAAAAAATGTGAAAACATGACCTGTGGTGCCGCTCCTAAACAGTTTAATGGCGACTGATCGCGCACGTGCATGATCTAGTTTGCGCAGTGCGCAGTACAGACCATACCAAATAATCCTTTACATACAGGATTCAGAGACATGGCTAGTCCTGCTTTTCAGCCGTTCTGTGCGCTCACACAAAACGTCTGGTTTAATTATTTAAAAAGGTGGGCCGTTTATCAGACAACATTATTTGACAGCAAAACGGAAACTGTAGGTAATCCCCAGAGTAGCAGTTTAGTGGTGGCATTGAACGCCTGACGACTTCTTTTAGATATACCTGAAGTTCCCATGTTTTAACACTGGATGGCAGTGAATACAAGGTATGGTTACTCTGGATAAAAGAGAAAAGGAGTTATGGATTGACCACAGACTGTTTAGAGTTGTAAAATGGTATATCGACAAATTTAGCAAGGCCCGTTACATATTATTACATAAGAGCAAAGCTACAGTTTTCTGTAAAACCCAATTAGGCGAAATTTGTTGGCTAGTTCTTAATCCTCGTTTATTTACTTACTCACTTACTTACTTAATTATTTACTTACTTACTAACTAACTTACTTACTTACTTATTTGTATTTTTTTAACAAGATTCCAGCATTATTTATTTAGAGAGAACGTAGCTTGTTGCCCAATATTATGAGCTTATAGTTACAAACGCTGCAAGAAACAGGAAATGATCGCTTATTTCCTTGAGTAAAATTTCAGTCTTTACTTTTTTGTCTGTTTATTTGCATTAGCACCTTCGGCGATAGGTCCATGGCCATATGGGTGTGTTTTAATTTTTATTTTATTATTATTATTTTTAATGATTTTATTTATTTATTTTTTTTATGTACGTCAACTCAGATTAAAAAAAACATATCAACAAAGGCACAATGGCAGCACTTGAAATTTATGGAACTGAACATTTGTGTTCACGTGAGGTTGAAAATCCTTTGAAACCTGTATGGCTGAGATTAAATTACTATTACATGAAGCTATTCAATGTTAATTTCTAAAGAAAGGCAAACCAAAATGTATTGTTGGGGTGCAAAATTTTATGTTCCTAACTTTGCAAAGCTTCATTGCATTACTACATGACAGTTATCACTGTGCTGTAATCTAAGTGTGTCAGCCAATGTCATTAAAATGTACCTTCTCCCTCTCTAAAAAAAAATAAGAGTTTGGGTTATTAAGTGATTGTTTTGAAAGACTCCATTCGTCTATTATGAACAAAAACATCTACACTCCAACTCAAAAAAGAAAGAAAAGGGAGAAGTTATATTTAAAATTCCACTCAGTTTAAATAACAAAGCAAGTTATTAAGACAGCTTTTCAGGCCCCTGCGTAATCTTACCCTCTATCAGCTATTTCATCTGTGGGTGTGGTGTGACCTTTTTTTCTCTGAGCTGAATGCTTTTTTATGAAAAGGGAAGAAACTTAAGATTCTGGGTGTTCACATGTACAAAACAGGTATCATGTGGTCCTATTTCAACAATAAAATAACCCCTTAGATCTCTTGAGACATAAGCGGTCCATCATGTCTGGGACTCCTGTTTGTTTGTCTATGATTGTATAGAGCAGAGTTTTAGTCTTTTAGAACACTCTGTACAACACAGGTGTAAATGATACACGAGAACTAGGCGTATCACTCACGTTGTGTGAGCGCAATTTTTTAAAAAAAGCGATCAATTGACAAACATGAACTTTTCTCATAGTTTGTTTTGTTTGATGTTGGGTGACCAGGTTATTATGTGATCTACTCTGTTTATCAATTACATTCAACCTTGTTAGTGTTGTTTTCCCTTCAATGAAATAAATAAATAAATAAATAAATGAATGAATAATAATAATAATAATAATAATAATAATAAAAATAATAATAATAATAATAATAATAATAATAATAATAACTGTGAGTGGCAAAAAAGAATCCCTTGCCTTTTTTTCTATTGTTTTGCTCTCAAAGGGGTTTCCCTTCTTTTTTTATAAATCACGTGGCATTCTTTCTGTCCTCTTTATTATTTAAACCTCTACAGTCTCTGTAAATTCATCATATCATCTGTACCATAAATATTCTCACAAAGTTAAGAGTTTGTTGTATTGCTTTGGTATTTTTCTTTGTTAAATTCTGGCAATCCAATCTAGACCTTTTTTAGAAATTGATTATTTATGTATTTATTTATTTATTTATTCAAATAGTGAATTGACTGAGATATTTTTTTGGTTTGTGTAACACTTCCCCCCAGTTTTTTTTTTTTTTTTTTGTGTGTGTGTGTGTGTGTGTGTGTGTGTGTGTGTGTGTGTGTGTGTGTGTGTGTGTGTGTCTGCTTTTGTCCCTTGTTGGTCTCAGCCCTGAGTTTCATGGCTTGTACCATGCATTCAGGGAGTGGCTACCTTGCCTTTCATAAGCAGAGATGGAATAAATAGTTGCTGTAGACCAGACTGTGAGGACACTATTTGGAATCAGCAGAACCACGCTCTGAAACAATGTAAGTACGTAGATTTTAAAAGGAACATTTATTTGCATGTAACTTTTGCTTAAATGTTCTGTTGTGACCCTTTTAAAAGAAAAACAGCTTGACAAGTCTTAGTTTTGACTGAAAACACTCCACATGTGTCCTTCAGGATTCTTCTCACAGGCCTTGTTGGTCTACTGCTGGTGCTGACAGCTGAGGCCAAAGTTGGGTAGGGAGCCTGTCTCTTTTCCTTGAGCAGATTTAGTCAAGTTTTCAGAATGAAGTGTTTGTTTTAGAAATGGAGGCACTCTGTAACCTCCACCAGTAAATAAGAAACTGCTTGCATAGATTATGGTGTTATGAGAAACTGAAGACTTGAATCATAAACTGTCTAGGTCCTTTTACAGGTGACTTAACCTTAAAGTCAGCATTAAATGTTTTTTTTTTTTAATTTTTATTTATTTATTTTGTTTTATTTATATAGAAAGTCAGAGGGCACCAAATGTACTGAGACAAAAGAATGCCTGATCTATGATCTGCTTTGTAAAAGTGAAACATATGAGGTGAGCTTCCTGTGTGAGCAAACATTTTCATGACTAGATTGAAGAAAAAAACTAAATATTTGTTCTTGTTTCTCAGGTCCGGCGCTATAGTGGTGTGAAATGGGTCTCTACCAAGGAGGCATCCTGGTCTATGGATTATGCAGTAATGAAAGCATTCAAACGGCTGTTTGAATACATCAGTGGCGAAAATGCAGAGGGTGTGTTTGTGTGACATCTTTTCTTTTAATTATAAAACAGGTCTTGATGTCTTCATGATAGACTGTGAATGATTTTGTAACCAGTGTATCATTAAGTAGAACACAGTTGGTTATAATCCCCAACAGCTCTTCCAGTTCTCAGGAAATCCATCTGCAAACCACTGTTGGAACATGTGGCTGTCACACTGACTTTATTTAATTGTAATTAGTAAGAAAACAATTTGACAGTTATTTTTGGTCATTTAAATCAACACTCGTTTGTATTTTTTTTTTTCAAGTCGTTTTCTCATCTCTACTTTAGGAATGAAGATTCCAATGACAGCTCCTGTTGTCGTGGAAATACCTGAGAAACTGTTTTGGGAAACAGGGAGCTTTACAGTGAGCTTCTTGCTGCCAAGTGAATATCAGATGAATCCCCCACGGCCTAATAACAGTGAGGTAATCTCCTCTGACAAATCAGAAAAAATATAGCAATCTCATATTAGTTCCAGCATGCTGAATCATGAAGTTTACCTACAGCTCTGGCAGTTCATGAATCTTTGCTGGCTTGCAGGTGTTCATCCATGAAATGCCAGAAATGGATGTGTATGTGCAGAGCTACGGATGGTGGATGATGTCCATATCTGACATGTACTATGCTCACAGTCTGTGTGATGCCCTTGACTTGGCTGGTGCCTCATATGACATGAACCTCCACTATGGTGCCGGCTATAACGGGTAAAGAGAGGACTATCATTTTCTCAGAGTTTAACAAGAAGACAAATCGTGAAAGATAAAGACAGCCCTTGGTATCTGTTGATAATGTTTCTCTCTCTCTCTCTCTTTCTCTCTCTCTCTCTCTCTCTCTCTGTGTGTGTGTGCGCCTTTCTTCTTGAAGTCCGGACACATTTTTCAACAGGCACAATGAGGTGTGGATTAAGGTGAGGGGTAAGCCAGTGTGCTCCAGCAGTGAGGAAACGATACTCGACTGAACATTCTGGGCCCTGATGGTTTACTGCACACAGTGTACAAGAGAGATTTCTTTTTAGCTATAGCTTGCTTCAAGTCCCATCATTATGCATCATTAGCATGACACACCAGTGAGTGTGCAGAGTTTTGAATGTGAATAGAATGATTACAACATGTGATGCTTGTGACGACTGGTTAACACTGGTACGTCTGATGATTTCTTGATATGTTCAATAAACCTTCCCTTTTGCATCGATCTCCTTCTGTTGGTCTCAGTCCCACAAAAACAGAGAAATCAAATCTGGGTTTAAGGAGGCCAGTGTTTGACCAGTGGGTTGCTTTTTATGCCTTTATTTTGAGAGGACATGCTGGAAAGTCGCCGCAGGTCAGACTTGGACCTGGGCTGTCCGCTCAAGGGCTGTTTGTCCATATGGAGCGCAACCTAAACCGCTAGGCCATCTGCACTCCAGACCAGTGGTTTTTTGTTCCTCAACCTGCTTATTTAAGGTGGAAGGAAAGCTGGATTTATATTAGAACAGTGTTAACCAACAAAACCAGTAGATGGCACTATGTGTCAATCACTTCCTGCTGTAAATGTAACGACCAACTTGCCAACCTACCTTCCTATCCATCCACCCTCTGTCTCCTTGTGTATGGGTTGTAGTGAATATTAAAGTTCATGCAGTGGGTGATGTAGTCCATCAATACAACAGAAATATTAGGACAGGACCGTATCAGACTTGGTTTCACTTTTTGAACAAGATACATTATTTGCATATATAAAAGTACTGACTAAATATAGACCACAGATCATGTATTTAACCTGTTTCTCAAAATATACAATGCAAATTTAAACAACATAATTTTTCACAGACAAATGGGTACTTGTTCTTGAGTATTGGTAGAATTTATCCTTACATAAGAACAAATCCCTGTTTAACTTTGGTAAATGTTTGTTTTCTTTTTGAATGTTTGGTGAAATCAATCTAGCGCCTTCAGGTCTACTGAGACATTCTGTAAGTTCTCGAAGGGTTGTTTCATTGCGTCTGAGCCACCTGTTTGTCTGTCAGGATGCGCACACCAGAGCCTCAGCCTTGAGAGAAATTCTTTATGATGTTTGACTCACATTGTGAGAGTTCAAATGCAAAGCCACTGCCTATGTTTTCCCACAGTTTGTACCTCTTGATGTGGTCTGACCAGAAAATCATGAAAACCATGCTTATCAGTTACGTGTCACTTCAAAAAGTCTGGGTCTTCCTCTTTTTCTCACATTTCATGAGCTCTGCTCTAAAATATCCCTACAGATGGCTTTCAGCACTTAAAATTAATTGCAGTTATTGTTTGATATGATTAAAAAATGATGAAGAACATCTCCATCAATCTATGAAATACAAAAACTCAAACCCAACAGCCTGCACTCTGTCTTTATCATGTTAAATTGAGCAGGGAAGATTACCTTCAGTTGTGGCAGATTGTAAAACTTTATTGTCTTGCAGGTGTTAATCAATAAAACACCAGGCATGAAAGAGAAGAGAGGAGCTACAGCTGATTGATAATAGTTCACAATGACATATAGCTGTCTTCTGACCTCAACTCATCTGGTGCAAAGTACAAAAAAAGGGCTTCTTCTATGTTGTTGGAGAGGCAAACAGAAAGCTTAGAGGAGAAAACATGAAAGAGGAAGAGACTGTCTGATGGTGTGTTTTTCTCTGTGTGTGTGTATCATGTTTCCTGCCATCTCTTCACATGATTTAACAAGCATGATGAGGTGTGGCATGTTGTTGAGGATGACCTGGAGCGCTCCAGTGGTAAATGATTTTAGACTGAATATTCTGAGTCCTGTTAGGCAGTGTATCAGCAGAGGTGTTGTGTTTCTTCCCAGTCCCTTTATACATCCTTCCAATGAGGACGACGGAGTTTTGACACGTTTTTTTTATTTTTATTTTAATGTGAGTAAATAAAAGATTGAATATGACTGAAATCATCTCACTTCAGCAATCCAAAAATGTTAACCAACAATTAAACTCAAAAATACTTTTTCATCCATTCTCTCAAGGAGGATTCAGTGCTGGGAATATCTGCTTTAAATTAAGTGATGTATCAGATTCTTAACAGACTGATGAAAGTAGCCGGGAGACTCGTTTCTGATAGTGTGTCATGATGAATTTCCAAGTTGAATATGCTGATGACATAACCACTTACCTTTTGCCCTCTGGTGATAAACCACTGTGTAACTCATCAAAAGAGTCTATTGAATATGACATATGATGATAACGTGTCTGCTTTGACGGAGTATATCTTTAAAGCATGGGGACAGAGGAGAAAAGTAATTTTCAATAAACAACCAGCTCAGACTCTATTCATCATACGCTCTTCAGTGCCGGCTGGGTGAGATTCTGGAATATTACTGTTAAATTCAACTTATAAATGTGTCTTAATAATTCACTGAAGGATGAGTCATGTTTATGACCAGACACAAAAATAAAATATTGATTGAAGACAATAGTTATTATAACATTGCAGGAATTTACGTGCGAACTGAATCGCTGTGGTTTAGTCTTCACTCGTCCACAGCTTCTTATCTTATCAGTGAAAATGGAATCATTTTACTACAGTGAGGTTCCTGCAGGTAGATATCTGGTTGTCCCCCCTGGAGCTGCTGGTTGGCTGCCTGCTTTCTGACAGACTGACTGACTGGGTAGGAGTGCCAGTCAGGAGAGGTTTTATGACCCTCACTCCTGATCGAAGTCCACTAGCGGGCCTCATGCAACCGTCAGTCCACCGGGGCTGTCTGGCCTGTCAGCCGGCCTTTGTGTGGCTCTCCAATTGCATCTGTCCACACGCCTGACTTCTGCAATAATGAAGATAAGACTGGAATAACTCCAAAGCCCCTGACCCTTCAGCCACAATGGACCTATCTGGTTATAACCAAGAGCAGACCCAGCCCCTCGTCCAGCACCCTGATGACCCTGTGGATCTGTTAAGTTCAGAAGGACCATCAACATGTGAGTTCACAGTCTGTGGCTCCTGCCTTTAAAGGATGGTCTCCCATTACATTGTTCTGATGTGCACAGCTTTCTACAGGTATCAGAGTTTGACTTTGGTTTGAGTTTCTAAAACTTTTTTTTTTACTATAGTAAAACATCAAATTCTATGGATCAGCTCCTTGTGGAAATCTACATTTGAAGAAATGAATTCAATGAGGTTTTTTGTGGATTGTTCATAACCAGCGACCTCTGTGAATTATGTAAGGGTCATATCTGTGATTATTGTCAAGCAAATCAAAGTAAGTGATAAGGTCCTGTCTGCAACAAAAGGACAGTCGCGCAATGCTCGATATTCCCTCAACAGCTGAGCAATAAACCTCATTGAATGACACACTAACTGGACAGCGCTTCAACGAGTACTGAACCCAGTCTGACAGTATTGGGACAGGCACAAATAAGGGTTGGTTTTAAAAAAAAAACACCTTGAACTTTTTTAAACAACATGTTAGATGCTTGTTTAAATGTATAGTTTGTATTTCTGTTGGTGTCAAGGTATTTTATATGACATTTCTACCATTTTTAACCAACTAAAGAATCACTCCCATTATACTGTCAAATGGTGTAAGCACAAAAAAACGTTTCAAGTATTAAATAATTCACCTTACTGGAAGTTATGCAAGTGCACTGATAAAATCAGTTTTTTTAATGAAATATAATCTCAAAGAATATTTAAAATGTTTCATTGCTAAACTTGATAATGAGGATTTTGTTGCACTGAGCGAGTCAGTATTGCCATCACATAGACATCAATGGTTTCTCTCTATTTTTGGGTCAGTTGATTTAAAATTGTTCAAAATTTGATTTTTATAGTGTAGTAGACTGCCAAAAATGTATTTATAGTGCGTTTATTGTGCAATGTCAGATTTTTTAAAAGAGAAGTATTGGTTACACCAATTATGTTCTTCAGTTTTAGCAGCTGACCACGTCTTTCACCCATTGCCATTTGAATTGTGGAGTAAGAGTCTTGTTCGTGTCTCATAGACATTTGGTTGTTATCTGCATATTTCAATTTGATAAAAGAAATTAAGGTTGAAAGAACTTGAAAAGAAAGATTTAAGTAGCTTGGTACATTAAAAAAAAGAGGTTATTTGACCTCCTGTCCCATTGGCAACCATTGGTTTCAGTCGAATTTGCTGCCCTGTACATTTAACACTTTATACTAGCTGTTGGTTATTCTCCAGCTCAGGAGACAGAGTCAGATAGCAGACCAGAGGAGAGCTGCCCTATCTGTGGAGACAAAGTGTCAGGATACCATTATGGGCTGCTCACCTGTGAAAGCTGCAAGGTAAGAGAACAGATACAACCACTGGTTGTGGGGTTTATACAATCTATAGGTGCAACCGCTGTAGAACTTTTTTTTTACCCCTTTAACGATACACATTCTGAGTCAACAGGTTTACTGTCTCTCTCTTCTCTGCAGGGCTTCTTCAAACGCTCAGTCCAGAATAACAAGCATTATACCTGTGCAGAACAACAAAGCTGTCCCATGAACCTTTGGCAGAGAAAACGTTGTCCATCCTGTCGCTTCCAAAAATGCTTAGCTGTGGGCATGAAGAGAGAAGGTACAGTTAATAACCACCAGCAACACAGAAACATACGCGGGTCACAGCTCTCCATTGCAACATGTCTCACTGAGCTGCATGTTCTTTTTCACACAAGACTTATCTATGATGTCATAAACTAGTGATTTAATGACCCAGATCTTTACACCAGGACTTTGTATTGTGGAGCTAATCTGACACTTTCTTTGTTTCCTGGCCGTATTTGCACTTTTGCTGTAAAGCCTCTGTTTCATGTTTGGTCAACAGCAGTAAGAGCAGATCGTATGAGAGGTGGGAGGAATAAATTTGGCCCTCTCTATCGGCGGGACAGGCAGATAAAACAGCGAAATGTATGTCACCAGGTAAACACTGCTCCCTACAGGATTAAGATGGAAACTACCCAGATACATCAGCCAGCAGCTTCACACGACCTGCACCTCATGAGCAGTGCCAGTGGTCCTTTGTCTTCTGATGCCTTTTGCCACCCCCCACACATGTACCCCCCTGGCATTGGGCACTCAGGTGAGCCCATACCTCTGGACTGCTCTTTGAACGCAGACAGGATTCTCACACCTCCATCACTCCCCCATTCTGGATTCTATCACCACAACTTCCCCGTACACCTTCAGGAACCACAAGATGTGCCCTTTGTTAGCCACAGCCCAGCCCCAGCAAACTCTTCAACCCATCCAGCCAATTTATTCCTACCAAGATGCACATTAGCATCATCAGCCTCGTCGACATCAAGCTCAACCACCCCTCTCTCCCAGACCCCTCACGAAACCCATCACAACCCTCCATCGACCCCTCTTTCATCTGACTTTCTCAGCCAGCTCATGGAGGGGGATCAGGATGAGAGCCAACTGTGTGCCAAGGTCCTCGCCACTCTGCAGAGAGAACAGGCCAACAGAGGCAAACACGACTGCCTCAACACTTTCAGCATCATGTGCAAAATGGCTGACCAGACCCTGTTTGGACTTGTGGAGTGGGCTAGGAACAGTGCGCTGTTCAAGGAGCTAAAGGTGATGACTCAGACCATATAAAGTTACATAAACCTTTTCAAATCTGTAGAAATCTATTGTTAGCTGTGAAGCACTGCTTTGGCACTTCCTCTTTGATTTGTTTGAGAGCTTACGTGAGGTCAAAGGTTGGAGATGTGTATCTCCAAACAAAGCAAATCCATTTTCATGTTTGCAAAAGGTGGAAGACCAGATGGTTCTGCTACAGAGCTGCTGGAGTGAGCTGCTGGTCCTCGATCACCTCTGCAGACAGGTGACCTACGGCAAAGAGAGCAGTATATATCTAGTCACAGGACAACAGGTAAAGTTTGATGCTTCATGATGAGAAAACCTTTAATAATAATCTGGATGTTACATTTTTTTTATCTGTTGGAGTTGTGAAGAAATGTTGAGTTTAATCTTTATTTATTTTTTTTTTAAGATTGAAGTGTCAACCATCATCTCGCAGGCAGGTGGAAAATTAAGTGCCCTGGTGTCAAGAGCACAGGACCTGGTATCCAAACTCAAGACCCTCCAGTTAGACAGGCATGAGTTTGTTTGTCTGAAGTACTTAGTATTATTTAACCCAGGTGAGCTTCTCTTCATCTAGTTCTGACTTAAAGCATTTGAGTTTTTGCAGTTCAGCGTCTGTGCTCATTTACTAAATCGTGTTGATGATTTATGTGTCAAGTGTTGTCTCTCTGTGTTAGATGTGAAGTCAGTGCAAAACCGAAGGCAGGTGGAGCAGACGCAAGAACGAGTAAACAGGGCCCTGATGGAGCACATCCAACAGAGTCACCCAGGACACGACAAGTTTGGCCAGCTGCTTCTCCGGCTGCCTGAAGTACGCAGCATAAGCCTGCAGGTTGAGGAGTATCTGTACCAGCGCCATCTTCTGGGAGATTTGCCGTGTAACTCTTTACTTACAGAGATGCTTCACACCAAGCACAGCTGAGAAAATGCTGCTGGATAAGAACAAAAAAATGGTACAAGCCAAGTTTGGTGTTGAAGATTTACTACCTCCTGTCTAGCATCAAAGACCAACCGAGCTTTACTCATGCAGATGTCAGCAAGAGTGAACGGGTTTTTTTAAAGCTTACAGTTGTTTTTTGATGAGGAATATTTGGAATGCTGATGAATCCTGTCCTGCTTCATGAATGTGTTAGTATAAACAGTATTACCACAGCCTTGCCTAAAAGCATTGGAAAGATTTTTTTCTGTGTATCTTTGAACAGATTTAAAATCCAAGCACTACCATGATGTTTTTGCTAAGAAAAGAGTCCCACTTTGTGAAGAAAAAAAAAAAGAGAAATGCGTCACTAAATAAAGAACAGTGTTTTTAGGACCCATTTGTGCTCTCAGCACAGATCTGAAGTTATTCAAGCTTGTTTCAGCTTCATCACAGGATTTTGAATGCTTGCTCAGCTCACAGACAGGTAAGTGAGATTAAATTTCATATCACTAGGTGGAAAAAAATGAAGATGAGAAAATAATCAAGGGTATGGAAAAAAGATGATAAGGATTTTAAAAGTTTTTTTTTTTTTTATTTGTCCGTCCAGTTTCCAATGGTAGTCGATTAAGAAATGAACATACATGATGTGCTGGCACAGCTTTGATAACAGGAGAAAAAAAAAAACATAAATGTTATGACAACTTCTATGAAATGAATGTATGATTTACAACCTCAACCAAAAAGGACAAAAAGTAGGACCTGGAACTAAACATCAAATGCACCATCTAATGCAAACCAAATAAATACACCTCTGGTAGTGGGAATTTCTAAAGGGGAATTGCACAGAATCAAAAATAAAGTGTTTAACTACCTCATACTACTCTTTACAAACATAAATACAAACATCCACTAATGCCATACACACTCCTCCACTCGCACTTTCAATCAATCGTCTCACCAGTTTTTCCTTTACGCTGCGGAAGATTTTTTCACATCCGTAGTGGAAACTCAATCAAACAAACATTTTATTATTTTATTGTTGTTGTTGTTGGAGGCAGTCTGTGATTTGTCAGGGGACAGCTGAACTTCGGCAGCTGCTGTAGTGCTTCAGACTGAAGAGAAAGGAGTTACAAAGCCAGTTTCGCACAGATGGTGTGGAAATTTTGACCTGATCACAAGTGTTTGCACGGTCAAGTGTTTTTTCCAAAGCTAACACATGCACTGGCAAAAAGAAAAAAAAATGCATTGCTTTTTACATTCTTCCATGAAGGAGTTTCGAGAGACTTTGTGGGGAATATGAGGGCAGTTGTAGTCAAAGGTTCCTTCAATACATCTAGTGTTTCCTCGCCAGTGCACATGAGCAGGATATCATGCAGTAGAAAACAGACTCTTTGTGACCTTAAGGATTTATTTATCCTGGACAAAGGTTTCAGCAATTTTTACCTGTTTGACTTTTCTTTTTCATTCACTCATTCTTATCTCAAACACCCATCATACTAATGCTAAAGCAGCAGGCTAGCTTATTAGTAGCTTACAAAGTTCATCTTACTTTACAAATCATTGAAAAAAAAATCAAAGTAATCAGCATTCAGCATATATATTAAACCAGCATTGATTATCATTTTCACAGAGCTGTATCCAAGTAGTGATAAATAGGATAAAGCCTCCTTCATGTTTCCAGTATTATTTTTCAAGATAAGCTCAGATAATGTCTCAGTTTAGCACGTTTAAAATGAGAAAGCAGGTAAGGGAGGAAAAGTTGTGTGAATTTCATTCATTCAGCTCTCAAAGGCCGAAGTGATTTGTCCAGCAAAAACATTTCAAAATAGTATAAAAAAACATCCAGATGTCTACAGCTGAAGGAGTGAGAATAGAGTGAAATATACAAACTATGGGAGCATGGGCAGTTTCTAGGTGTGCAAGTCTATTGATAACCCCAGTAGCCACCAACAGTGCAGCCCACAGAGAAACCAGCCATTGTGGTAGCTTCTAGAAAACAACCCTGAATGGAATGAGTGGTTAGAGCGTACCCTACATTCATATGAGTGCAGCATTACCTGCTGTTCGTTTTCAGCTGAGTTCTCCAATCAGAACTGAGAGGTGAGCCATTTGTCTCAGCAGATCGAGAGATAGAGATAGAGAGAGAAAGCCCTGGAAGTTAAGAAAAGGCAGCAAAAAGGAAAAGCAAGCACAATTTAGAGGGGGTTGAAAAACCGCTGTCGCCCAGAACACTCTTGTTTGAGCAAGTACAGAAAGGTCTCCCCTCTTATTTTTAACACAGGAGTCACAGACATGACTCAGGGCAGGGTAAGGCAAGACAAGAGGAGGCAGGGTGCTAAGTAAAGAGAATTTTCATCAAGACAGGATGAGCTGTTCTACATTTTACAATCTGGGTGGACCAAGCAGAGCTGAACGGAAGCTCTAAAGGGAAAAACTACTGGATCTGGACTGGCTGAACAGAGTTATTGGCCTTTTCTGTTGGCGTGTAGAGTTGACTGGACCGTTTGAACTTGTGGTCCAAGTTGATATCTGGCCAAAAGTCGAAGTGGTTATGCCGTCCAGTACTAGTCTAACTGGATAATAAATAATCTTAAGTGCCTCAGTGGCCAAAGTAGCAGACAGAAAAAAAAGTCATATTGGGGGTCGGTTCCCTGAATGGTAACATCCCTACCCATCCTGGGTATGTTTATTTTGGGGTGCCCAGCTTCTTGGGAGTTCCTGGGCGCTTTTGCCAGAAGTGACCAGGGATAGTAAAGGCGTCGACACTCATGGACATGGTTTTGGACGGGATAACAGTGAACTGTTTGCGGTCAGAGCTGTACTTGTAAATAGATTCAACCATCTCAGGTGAGATGATCCTGGGGCCAATCCCAGCGAGCCGTACCATCTCCTCAGTTTCAGGGTTCATGGTGTAAACCGCCCTGAACTGGCAGCTGACGTCTCTGAACAGGATGAGAAAGTGGTTGGCAGAGCTCTTCTCCATTTCCTGAAGAAGCAGGAAGAGAATAACAGTGAGTGCAGTCAAAAATCAATCATTTGTAGCCTGTTAGGGTGGTCTACCTGTCGGGCTCTGACTTACCTCTACAATCTTGTTTTTCTGTGGTTCATTGACCTTGCCGGCCAGGCAGCAGCGAGTGATTGCATTATGGATGATGAACTTGTTAGACTTAAAGCTAGGCTCCTTGTAGAGCTTTGGCCCTGTAAGACAGGATTTACAAACTTTAAAAAATCTCACAAAAACATGCTTTCAAGAACCAATTTTTTCATCGTGTGATTTGGAATATTTTACTGACCGGTGTATTCTGGGATTGAGGCAGGAGAGGAAATAGCTGAGCCGGTCTCCCAGTCTCTCTCTCCGTTTTGGGCATTCATCCGTCCAGGTGACATCAGCCGGGAGGGAGAATGTGAACGGCTGAAGGGATGAAAGAAACAGTTCAGTTAAAGAAAGTCAGGAACAGACCTTGGGGCTGTGTGTTCATGATAATGTTTCATGAACCTTTGCCCCTGGAAACAGCTGCCACTAGCCTGCAGTTCTGACAAAATTCAACATAAACATAACTGGAAATTCAAGGAAAAAACATTTTGAAAGTATTTCAAGGGAGATACTCAAGCAGTGGAATTGGAAAAATTCCAAAATACAACTTGGTGGCATTATTAATCATTTTAAACCTATGCATTTCCTTAACTGATGTCAACATCCAGTTTTAGGCTGAATGACTTTCCTGAAACTTTCAAAACATTTATCTAAGAAAAAAAAACAAAAAACGAAAACATGAGTCTAAATCACTTGGGAGGTTACCTTGGAGACTTCCTGACAGTCAGACCTCCTGAGTCGTTGGCCATGGATGACAGGTTCATAGTCGAGTGAGAGTAAACTTTGTTCAGCCTGGTTCCTGGAGGAAGAAAAAGAATGTATGAAAATACAGAAGAAAAGACACCTGGGTGACAATATACATTGGTGAAAATCAGGTTTATTTACCCATGAATCCCTTTGCAGGACTATGAGAGAGGACAGAATCATCCCTGAATACAGTCTTGGGTCTCTGCTTCTTGACACCACGAACCGTGGTGGGTTTCTGTCTCAGAACCTTGTCCAAGTCTTCCATGATCTTCAGCTGATGCCTCCTCTCATACTCCTGCCTGGTGAAGTCTCCTCTGCGCTGAGGAGTGCCCTCTGGTGGTGGTGTGCGTGATGCTGGAGGGGTTCCTGGGGTCTGGGGTCTGTCGTCACTCTTATTCCCCCAGCCTTCGATGATCATCCACTGAGGCTTGCTAAAAAGACAAAAAGGTTCAAAACAGAATTTTTACTTTGTTGTACTAAGAAACACCAAACTTATTTCTTCATGCAAAAAAATCTCACTTGGACTCTTTTTCTTTTTCTCGTTCTTTTTCCTGCTCAAGTTTGCGTCTCTTCATCTCTTCTGCTCTCTTCTGCTGCTTCTCCAGCAATGCTGCTCTTCGCTGGGCCATCTCATCCTCTGGGCGCTCCTTGTCATCCTAATCGCAAGACAGGAAGAAAAAGGCATGAATGCACCAGTCCGATAAAAACAGTAAATACAACCAAGACTTATCAGCCACTTACTTTGAAAAAGAATCCGACTCCTTTCATGTCCTGCTCTGTCCGGTCACTGATCGAGTCACTGAGAGCATTGGGTACTTGGTCATCCTCCTCTTCATCTCCCCGCAGAGCAGACAGTGAGATCTCTATCAGGCTACTGCGTTTGCCGTTAAGCATACTTGCAGGGGCGTCACTCTCGAAGGAGCACTCCGATGCAGCACCAGAGCTGCAACCCCCACCAAGAAACTCATCTTTTCTACCTAATGGACCATGTGAAGGCCCTGTCTCCAGGTCCATGCTGAATATACTTTGATCATCGTTGGAGCCCACCTCTGACAGCGTCTCATCTGCAGCAGGATGGGGAGTTGGGGTTGGAGTTGGTACGGGGGTCAGTGTAGGTGTCGTGAGAGGGGTTGGTCCAGATGAACGCAACTCATCCAAGCTGTCAGTATCACCGATGGTGAATGAAGATGACGTCTGAACCTGGGATTGCCATGGATTTACACGACGGAGGTGGGGGATGCGGTCCACATTTTGTGGTGGATTGAGAACCCTGGACAGGGTTGGAGTCTTTGAATCCAGGGGGCGACTGTGTTGGTGATGTTTGGGGCTTTTCGGGGGCACAGACTGGGCTCTCCGTTGCACCCGAGGAGACTTATGGGGAGTGGTGTGGTTTGTAATTTTGCGTGACGGAGATGGAGAGGATGAGGCTGAATTTAAATCTCGGGTGGATTCCCGTGACATGCGTGCATGGGGAGGGGCTGGTGTGGAAGTTTTAGGGCTGGCTGGAATAACCCAGGATTTATTGCTAGACGTTGCAGCTTTCTTCATTATCAGCTGGTTCTGCTGATCAGTCAGTCGCTGCATGTCACTTTGGAGGGAGCTAAGAGCTGCAGTCAGCTTGGATACAGCATTGTTGTAGTCCCCTAATGGAGCTACCGTTTTCTCCCCAGTTGTCCCAGAGCCCTTGTCACCTGGTGTTCCTGCCTTTTCTTTTGAGTGACTGACTGGTTTCTTTAGCACGGTTCCTCCTTTGGCACTGCTTTCATCCTCCACTGATGGGTGCTGTTCATCTTGTTCCAGCTGATCTTCCTCCTCCATTCGTGCGAGCCTTTCTTCCAGAGTCAAACGAGACAGGTCTTCTTCTGTGGATGATGTGCTGGTCAGGCCGTCCCCTCCTTCCCCTGTGCTTTCACCTTCCTGCTGCTCTTTCTTTAACTGCAAAAAAGCACTCTTTCCAAGCCTCTGCCTGTGTTTTGCAAAAATGGCTTCAATGCGTTTCTTCTGGGCTTCAATAGCCTTGCGCTTCTCCTCAAGCCGAACTCCCAACTCAGACATTTCATTAGTGAGTTGTGGGCTCTTGTTTGGACTTTCTTCAGACTTCTGTGCCCATGAGGTCATCTGAGGAGAAGAGGTGTCGCTGGCCTTGGGGGAATCTGTGATCTGTTTCTTTTTGCGTTCTGCAAAACTGGTCATCTTTACCCCACTGTCAGATGTCTCTTTGCCATGGATTCTGGCAGACTGTGCACCAGAAGCTGGTGTGGATGGAGTGGACTGGGCCTTAGGAAGGTCCTCGGACGCATCCGAGTCCACACTTCCATCTCTTAAAACAGAGTCATCGTCCCGTGAACATTCAGAGGTGTTTCTGGTGCGAGCAGGTTCCCTGGAATCTCCTGAGGGCCTGTACATCATTCCTGAGCGTGAAGGGGCAGAGCAACTGATGGGCGCTACGCTGTTGTTATGTCTCAAACTTGCAGGGTCGTCAGGAGAGTGGAGGTAGAAGCCATCAGGAGCACCATCGGGGTGTAAACGGGGCTCCATCTTGCTCTCGTTGTGGATAATTTGAAGAGCCTCTTCTATGGTTGGCAGTTCTCCTGTTTCACTTGCTGCGAGGCCGTTCTCCTCGGCCAGTCTTGAAACACTTGGTGTTTGGGTGGACCATGAAGCCCTCTGTGGACCATTGGGACCTGGGGGTTTACTCAGCAAATAGCTGAGGTCTTCAGGAGGGCTGTAGGGTACCCGGGTCATGTTTGGGCCTGCTGGGTTGAGTTGGTCTGAACTCACAGAGCGAGTTATAACAGGGTTGCCCATCACAATGTCCACATCACTGTCCAGGCCAAAGGGAATGCTGAAAGATACAGCTGACAAGGGGCGGCTAAGAAGAGAAAAACATTTCAGTACATTACAGATCACTTATGAGGGCAGTGTTCAAATCTTGTGAAATATACCTGAGAGGTTTCTTGCTCCATGTCTTTCCAACTCCTTCTATATGAGACATTGAGGTAGACTGAGTCAAAGATCCTGAGTACAATGGGGGACACACAGACACGTAAAGGCATGCACACCACACAGGGATGCACAAACAAAAAAAAGCAATACACCAATAAAACAAAACTAAATGCACAAAAAATTGAAAGATCCATAAAAATACGAAAACAATACTGTCACACAACACAGAAAGGGATTAAAAGACAAAAATACTTTAGGATAACAGATGAAGAAACATACAAAACACAGGTTGTGTTTAATGGTGGAAGGGTGTCTTAATCTTACCTGACGCAGGGGAGGAGATGGGAAGGAAAGGCTTCTTGAAGATAGAAGGGGAGGTACTAAGAGGCAAAAAACAACATTTCAGTTCAAATCTGCTCATCCATGTATGATATACCAAACTACTGGAAAAAAGAAAAGACATGTAAAGGTTTTGTACCTGTTGCCGCTCAAGGTACTTGGTGTTACTGTTGAGGATCCACCTAATGAAAGAAAAAGACTGAGAAATATCTACAAATTTAAGGTTTTGAAGTACTTAAAGGAACAGAATTCATGTCACTTACATGAAGTGTCCACTGGCTGAACGAATTCTGGCCTTTGTACTTCGAACCAGCTGAGCAGCTCTGCTAGGAAACTTAACAAGTTCACCTGAACAGATCACACAAAAAAGCAGCATTAAGACACAGCTCTGTACCTAAAGGCTTTGTCAAAGTGCCGATAAGACCATTTCGACAGGGAATGTAAATACTGAACCTGAAGCTCCTGTGGTGCATATAGAAAGTCCTCCAGTGCGAGATGACAGCAACTCCTCAAACAGCTATCACAGAACTCACGGATGAACTGCAGGTTGTACAAACTGTCTGCTACAGACATAGACTCCTTCATACAAACATCTAGGAGAAACCAAAAAATAAGTGTTTTGGAAATGAGCACAAAAGTATCTTAGAACATTTTTTTTTCTATTTTGTTTTGATATTATTTTCTGCTACCTTCAAGTCTAAGCAGGCCTGGGCAATAATAATGTATGACCGCAGCAACGGCACAACCACTGGACAGGTCTTTGACTTCATTCACCACCGGAAAAATTGGCTTTTGTTTGGACTGAATTTTATCCTTCCTGTAACGAAGCTAGAATGTAAACAAAAACAAACAAAAAAAAAGGAGAATCATATACTGAACAGTGATCGATAAAGTTCTGTGTCAATGTCTTTATTTTTCAACATTTGATAGGTAAGTGGGTTATGTTGCAATCATGAACAAGATCAAGGTTCTTCCAAACATTAGTGTGTAAACTGCACAGGCTGTGTGCACGTGAGGCCTCACATAATATGCTAATTAAAAAAATGTCAAATAGGGGACACGGAAAAAGCATGCTGATGTAAACACCTCAGGTGAGATAATGGCAAATGCAAAAGAAGGAAAAAAAGATGTCAGAAGGAAGTGTAAAAGCTGAGAAGAGAGCGAGAGAGGGAAAGAGGGAGTGAGAGAGTTTTCCTGGTTAAGCTATCGTATAGACAAACAGTTGACTGTTTGAGCCCAGCTGATGAGAAGTTTGTCTCAGTCAACCCCCATAGCTGAATTAACACAAACACACACCTCTGCTGCACAGAGGACTTGAGGAACCGGTTGAACATGGGCGTTTCAAGGCCTTCATGTATACCAAATGTGATTCAATGGCCACTTGTGTGTCAACAAACAACGCCTTTCACAACCCTGTCCTGCCTTGTCCTACGACATTTACACTGTCACGTGCAATTTAATGCAGACTGGGATAAGATGCACAAACCAGCATTCTCACACCAGCATATGAAGGAAAAGAAAACAAAAACTGACCATCGGGTTTTTGCTGATAAATTTGATGAGGACACTGGAAGGATGGAGGGACAGGGGGGAGGATCAGAGGAAAGGAGAGAACTTACAGGAACAAGTTTCCAGTACCAGCGAGTAGGACACTGTCAGAGAGGAGAAGGGGACAGGATAAAGAGAAAAGACAGGGAAATGGAGAACAGGAGCAGAGGGAGACGTATTAAGCCTACAGTGGAAGAACTAGACAAACAAGAGAAAGAGCTGTGATGAAGAACCTTTCCACATGACGACGCAATGACGCCACTGTTAGTTTGCTTGTGTCTGTGAGTACTGGGTGTGCTTGTATGATGTAGGGAGGCGTGGCACAACCAACAGTACTAACCCAGTGAGCACAAAGTGTAATCATAATGACGTTTTCACCTTTATGAATAGAAAGCGTTGGACCTGAACAGTACTGGAAGTCTTCTACAATACTCACAGAGGGTTGAACAGGTTGGGGCTCTGTAACGGCCTGAGATGTGTCATTCTGGGCTGCTTCAGTGCTTTCACTTAACTTCTGGTTTAACTAAAAGTTAAAGAGAAACAAACAAATGAAAAATCTGAATTTATAAGGTTGTCACATTTTTACAAGTGGGTTAAAAATACACAGAGTCAAAGCATTCTTTACTACATATCTGTTGTAAAGAAACCATTCCTGACAGACGTCTTCTGATTGATGAAAGATTTCCAAATGCGTGTTTGTAACAAGCTCTGGCGTTTTCCTTACCCCGTTCACCCAGTTAAGAAGAGCATCCTCCCAGCCAGATGCTCCACCCGGTAGCTCCGTAGAACCACATGACCTCACCGCAGTCACCGTCTCCATGGCTCCCACAGCCATTAGTGCATCTATCATCGCCAGGTGAGAACTCTGCAACAATCACATGGTTGAGGAGAGGAGAGAAACCATCAGTGGCTTGAACATGTACAATACAGCAAAACAGCATCAATCATGTACAGCTAATGCTGGACACGGACTCTTCTGCTGCTCTTGTTGGGCACAGCTGCTTACTGCAGATTACCTCCAATTTGAGGCAGCACAACATGTTTTTTCTCTAGCCAGCAGCATCCTCTAGAGGTCCCCAGAGGGCCAGCTGTGAGTCAGCAGAAACTTTTTCTTTCCAATAAGCAAACAAACACAGCGGGAGATTTGGCTGAACTTTGGACCAATGTTTGTTCAATCATTAAATCCATAAATAGGCTTCGGACTGGTAATATGATAACACACGTGGACGAGGACGGTCATTCCACAGCTGCTTTACCTTTATTTGCCTTCTCCTCAGCGGTCTTCCTGTTCCCTTCCCTTTGCAGTATGACTCACGTTTAACAGACAGCAGGATAAAATGAGGCACTCTAACTAGATCACCAGGAAGCACAACAATGAACAGCATTCACAGAAACAAACTGATGTCTTCTTCTGTTTTGATGCCTGTAATTATTAATTTGAGACGACTGCATGCATATAAAGTTTACTTCGTTCTCAGACAAAAAACACACACCTGTACAAACTTGGCATTCCCAAGCATTTGCCTTCTAACAAGCTTAAAATGTATATCGTCATCTCTGACTGACCAGTATGAAGCCCTTTCTAAAGGCAAGAGCCCATTAAAATGTGCCGTAAACATGATCGGCTCAGTCAGAGAAAGCGCCTTAACGCTTTAAACCAGTTAGTTAATTGGAAGTTGTGCTTTCTGTTTGTGACATACGGGGCGGCGACCAAATCTAATTTCTGTCTCACCTTCGTGTGCTGTTCATCTTCAGATGTTTGGATAATTTCAAGTGCATTTCGTTCATATGACATTGGAAAACAAAAACATTTATACATGACAAATTAAGACTCCCTCTACTTCGGTCTTTAACTTGTTAAATAATTTCTTTTTAAAACTTTCCAGACATAGAAAGCCTCAACCAACCAGACGCTGGCTCGTTCAACGTCGGTCCTGCAAGGTTAAAATGACTGAAGGGTCACATGTTGGCCAGTGAGGTTACACTCTTAAAAAAAACTCTTCTTCCATATTAGGTTAGTGTATTTAATGTATGATCCTTCTATCTTTATCTCCTCTATTTTTGTTAGTTTTAGTTGCTACCCATTAGCAGTAGTCATATCTTTAATGTCTAAGATCAGGGCCTTTGTTCAAATCAGTTATTGTGGCCACCAGATGGGACAGACCACTTGTAAACAGCACATTCCAGTCATGGGGCCACTACACCAATCTTCAGTTTTGAGCCTAATCTGTGCAAATCAGTGCCTGTTCCCTTTTACTGCCTGAGAATTCCACTTTAGTGGCCAGAAAATTCTTCCTTTAACCTCTTGTGTTGTCCCAGATAGGAGCTGCTGGCAATCCAGCTGTGTGCTTGAACCCTCTCTGCATGTCTGTCTACTCAACCCTGATGTAAAATGCTGACCTGGGCAGACCCTGCGCTGGGGTGGGCAGGGTGTGCTATGCCAGCAAAGCCTTGTCAGATAGCACTGGGCCAAGCTCTCTCAATGTGCTGCAGTCAGTCACTTCGGGGAGGCTGTGGTGCTCTGGCTGTTTCTTCTCTTCTGATATGCTGGGCGAGACTGTGAAGGGGTCTGTCACATGACTTGACTGTCTCATTTAAAAAAAGGTGCAGGATCTCTTGGGGCTTTCGCAAAATTGATGAAAGAAAAGAAAGAAAGCGCAGATTTACTTTCGTTAAACTCTTCTTTTGAACTTTGGTTGAGAAGAATAAACTGACAAAGTTTGTTACCTTCTTATCATCCGTCAGATTGAAATTGTTGTTTCGCATTTGTACTGCAGCTGTACTGCGTTTTGTTATCTTAATAATATTGCCATATTATGATACATATAGTTTTGCAGCTGGGTATTGTGTTCGAACACTGGGCGTGAAACAAATGATTTATGGTAGTTATATTTTGCATTAAGCCACACAGTGTAATCACAGGTTTGAGCTTCCTGTCAGAGTGAAAGGAGGACGACTGAGAATAAAATCGGAACAACACATTTAGGGAAAGTGGCCAACCTCCTAGTTGTATAGTACAGGAGTTATTCAGAAGAGAGTGTAGCTGGGTAATTTATGGCAAAGAGTGCAGAATGATGGCGGGGGGGGGGGGGGGGATTTGCCTTGCAGACCCAGGGGAGTTCTCTAAGCTAAATCACAAGTCCCCCTAATGAGAGGGGAGAGAGGAGCGACTCGTGAACACCCAGCACAGAGCCTGCCAGGTCACCATAACAACCAACCATCTGACCCACAATGCATCTCAACTCAACACAAGCCTGACCACAGCATTGCTCTGTGCAAAGGCTTAGCACCAGCTCTCTGCTCAGAAGCATCCAGCAAGCAAACAGTTAGCACCCCTCAGTGCCACAAAGAGAGGATAAAACTCACACCTCTGTAACGGACCGCATCAGAACCATCAGAACAAAGCATTTTTATGACAACAACTGTGTATGAAAGCAAATATTGCAAAGGCATCTTGTGGATCATTAAGTGAGATTATGATGACGGCAAAATCAGATTATGTCTGAAATATGACTTAACCCCCAACCACCCCCCCCACCATGCCTGGTGCTTACTGAGGGGGAGACAAACAGGGGGATCAGGCAGGTCTGGGGCCCGGCAGGGGATTTAAGACAAGAGGTTTTCTAAAAACACATGGTTATATGAACAATAATGCGTTTATGAACTGAATGCTTTGTGAGAACAACCAGCTGAGAATTCGTCCACACCACACAAAGTCCATCAAGATAAGGCAGAGAAAGTGTAATGTTGCTCTACATGAGTAGTTATCAGCTGAGGCCTGAAGCAGAACAAACAGTTTAAGATGACGGTTAGTACTTCTGATAGTCTGCCACTTCTACTTTCAACTAAGCTCCCGACTGATGCTCGCTTGACCAGAAACTTGCCAACACAGCAGTGTGATTTAAGACAAAGTGTCAGTCCGTAGCTATCCAAAACCAACAGGGGACCAGGAAGAGGGTTAGCTGAATTATAGCTACATGACTTACTTTGTCACTGTACAAAAAAAAAAAGCGTAACTCCAGCACTGTCTCCTGTTCTAATCACAATCAGCATATTTGAAATAGATAAAAAAGAATATCAGACATGTGGATGGCGAAGTAAGTCAGTGGTCATCTCTGGTGTGTCATCTAATCGTGGCTGATGACGTTCAGTCTACATGGCAGATTATCTCTAATCTAGGCTGGGCCCCCACGAGAAAGACAGTTAGCATAAAGATGACCTCTTCTCACATACACAGATACACAGCAAGGAGAGGAACGGTGAAGCTGAGCCCAGAAGATATGCTTTCTGTGGAGCTTTGTTTTTAGGATGACCCTGACCTATCAAGAAAGTGATTCCGACATGGGTTTCAGAAGTATCGGTTAAATGTTTTGACAACATCATTAAACAGACAGAAGAGTCTCTCAGTGTGAACAAACTGTTCTATTTTACCCGAGTTTAGGGATTTTCTTTCCATCAAAATATTCATAATACACCCAGTTTCACAAATGATTCTCAGTAACGTAAAAAAAAATATTTCAAAATGACCTTTCAGTTGTGATACTACAAAACCATCTTTTCTTAGCTTTATACTATCAAGATTAGCAAATACAGAGAAATTTCAAGGTCAGAAAATGGAGATGATGCCCACTTTTACTCCCATAGAAGCAGTTTAGCCGTTCTGATGATGTTAATAGTTACTTTAGCACAATTCTAGATGTATTATTTGAACCAAGACATGATCGTTTTTGCCCTACTTTGTCTGTGGTGCAAACTGTGTGGTTTGATAAAGGGTGCGTCGTCTGCACTCTATGATATAGCAGCTAAATCAGCATCTTCATGGGTAGGGGTTAACCTTAATCTTTGGATTTATACACGAGCCAGATTTTAAGACCATACGTAAAAAAAAAAAAACACAAAGATTTTGGATGTGTGGTTTACACATCACTGACAAAGTTGTCAGAAGTGCATTGCTCGTCACCAATATGCACAACTTGACATACTCTGACATCACACCCCTTCTTTCACATGTTTGTGCAGCTTTAATATAGCAAAGCTGCAGCATATTGCTTCTGCTCCAAACCTGTTTATCGGCCAAGACCCACATCGCTGCTCCATCCTTCTAATGCTGCTGCAGCGTGACCCACTTTCTTTGCTTGCCACACTGTAGCTAGTGGCTGCAGTGCTAGTCAGCAGCAGACAGCAGCTTAGGGAGCAGCAAAGGGCCAAGCATCGACAGGGAGTCTCTTTTACCAAAGCAGCGGACTGCAAATGCAGCATTAACAGCAAAAGCCAAATTTCAAGCTTAAAGATTAGGAATTACAGTGGAGGTGGTCCATGGTCTGACCTGGAAGCATCATCCAAAAATCAGACACCAGGAGATAAATTCCTGACACACACATTACAGCATCGTACTGTCGTGTCTATGAGCCATAAAACAGCTGCTACAGTTCTGACAAAAATCACAGACATTAACAATACAGCTAATAAATCTAATTTTACGTTGTTTTAACTTTATGGTGCGGTGAAAAGGCATTTCTGACAGTGTTAGTTGTCAGACAGCATATGAGTGATAAGGAAAAAACAAGCGACATTAAAATTACCAATATAAATTTCAGAAATCTGAGGTTATTTCTAATGGAAGCAGAGGCATAGGCAGCATAGGATATGGGAAAAAAAGTAATTAAAAATAGGACAGAAATCCTGATTAAAGCAACCTTCCTCATTCTGGGATTGAGGATTACATGTGTACTTAAAGGCGTTGTGAGGACTATCTGGAATCGGTGGTGTTTTTCCAGGATAAGACTCTGTGTCTTTTGAGCACTTTGCCAAGACGTGCATTTGTCTTGGAAGTAAATGAATGGAGATTGGATTGTCTCTTGAGCTCTACTTTCCTTTGTTTAAGACAACTCCGCAGACCACTGTATTAGAAGGATTCAAAGCAACCAGGTAATGTATTTATTTGTAGTTATATTGCGGTGTCGTTTTAAATGTGACAGCAAGCAAACTTTGTAAACTCAGTTTGTACCGTAGTTTAGTGTACCTGACTAGCTGTTTAGTATCACTCACAGACAGATGCTCGAAGAAGTGTCTTAAACATACAACGGTAGGAAATCCTGCTTATGTCCTACCAGTGCTCATCTACCAACCACAACCTCACCAAGCAGAGCTGATGAAACCTCACTCTACATTTTATTGATAGAAGTTTGATCAGATCACTGTAGTATAACTGCTGCATGTGAGTTGGAATGAACATTATCACAAACAGCTTAGCCTGCGCTCTATCACTCTTTTGCTTAACTTCCTCTGCTCCTCTGTCTTTTCTTTTTGCCAGTCCATAATACTTTGCCGGCATAGTGTCGTCATAGGAACTTTCGGTTTCGGCACCAATAACCTCATTTTAAATTGTGGATTATAAACAAGCAAACAAATAAAAGTGAGAATATTTCAAAATCATTTATTAAGTCCTCCCAGAGGTTTTAAAACAGAAAATGAGAGAGAGAATTTGAAAAAAAAAGTATGTGAGTGAGTGAGAGAGAGAAAGAGAGAGAGATCAATTTCAGGGGCAACAAGAACAAAACCAGTTTGTCTTGATTTAACTCACTGAGCAGGTCTAAGGTGTTCTCTAAACATGGGATCTAATGTTTCACCAGAATGGTTTATCTATTGTTCCACACTGAGATGGACCTTTTAGTAAATCTAGACACTCCCTCTTCGTCATACCCTTGAATTAAAGTAGGCATCTCCTGTATGAACATGACTGCCTGGATCCCAGCAGCTGGATCCATTCATCCTCTAAAATCAGCTGGTTGTGGGGATGGCGGTGGGGTTAAATAAATGACGGTCTTTTTGATGTCCTTTAATCCCGAGTATCAAAGTATAAACAAGCCCCGCTCTCAAAAACCAAGCACACTCAACTCGTCTCCTGTTGTAGACTCCTCCACCGTTTGATTTCATCCCACTCCTCAGAGTGACCGCGACACTTTCAATCCCAACATTTCATACACTAAAAACCAACCTCCACAAAACCATCATCTAAAGATGAACTACTCCCATGACGTTACCATTTTGATGGGTTTATGTCGAAGATCTGCATCAGTCACCGGTGTGTCCTGTTCTTTGGAGAGTAGGCCTCTCTGGGTGAGGAGCTGCACCAGTGCAGCATTGTCTTTGGGTTGAGCCTCGGCTCCAGTCCCACCCAGTATTAGGCTGTAGGTGCGGCAGTAGAGCCCCGAGGACTGTAGGAGGCGTGTGACTGGAGGTTTAAGGTGCTCCTGCTCGTACTGGTCACAGTAGAAAGGGTCACGCAGCTCTGCAGGTACATTCTCTATCAAAAGATGAAACACACAGACACGGTTAGATAAGTTACGACGAGTGTTGCCAGAAAATGTTTGTTTATAAAAGTTACTAAAGAGAATAAAAGAAGGAAAACTTTTCTTTATTTTATCACCCGCTCCGCCACTCCCCTTGGCCCTCTGAAGTTCACAGCCTCCCCCTTCTACAATGATGTCTATCAGCATTAATGAAAAATTTTGGCACAGTGCCACAGACTCACTAGTTGTTTGGAACTGGTTTGGTTCTGCTGCGTCAGACACTGAACAAACCAGAGTCATGCAGCCAAGATTTAAAAAAAAGTGTCTCACAACAACATGCACAAGACCTCAACAGCTACCAAACACCTGCTCAAAAGCAATCAACATTAGCAGAATCAACGAACAGAAATGTGGTGCCCTTAATATGAAGCCCCAGATATGTGCTGCTCAGTTGCGGGTGTTTTTTTCTGATGTAGCTCTGCCTCATCTGTAAAACTCTACAAAACTACAAGCCAGATGGACGGGAAGCGGTTTTTACTCCAGTTTATTCAAACACATGGTCCAGTCAAACCATGAAGCCTTCAGAGGAGGACAGATCACACACGTGTTTGTCTCTAAACTTCACTCACTTCTTAAGGTGCGCTCATGACCCAAGGGCTGAGAAAGGTATTAAGCCATTTCTTTGTCATCTATCTTCCAAAGAGAGAAAATAACTGATTCAAATTGTAATTAGGGTTTTACACTAAATACAACATTAAGTGTGAAAGGTTGTCTGTCTCCATGTCTCAGCCCTGTGATTAACTGGTGACCAGTCCAGGGTGTATCCCACCTCCCGCCCTAAGTCAGCTGGGATAGGTTCCAGACACCCGCAACCCTGAGTAGGATAAGTGGTAGAAAATGAATGAATGAATACAACATTTTGTTTTTAGGCCGTGTTACCCAGCCTCAACTGGTCTATTTCTTTCATCAAAGAACATTTTTATCATGTTTTATTAAAAGCAGCTTGGAAACCTGCTCTGTGAGAGGTCCAGTGGAAGATTAAGACGGCTGGTGTATTCTCTAGAGTTCTAATCATATGAGCGAGTAGAGCCGAGCAAGCATCAAGGTCAGTGGGGCATTACAAGCTCAGATGTTCGCATTTGCACATTACAAGATGCTCTACTTCATACGTCGGCCATTTTTAAAACCTACATTTTTAAAGTAACGTGTTTATTTTAGACATTTACAAAGATGATGTTGATATATCAGCAGTGTAAACAAACTTCAACCTCATAACAAAATAGAAAACTCGTTCCGTCTCAGCTGAGTTGGTGTGTTTTAAGAAAACTTGTGAGTGTAGCTGCAGAATCTATTTGAACTGGTCTTTCTTCAAATAAGATCACAGCAGTCATTATCCTTAAAGCATACAGCAGACACACCCTCTGTGAAACTGGTTCCTCTGCGTCCAGACTGAACCAGCAGCAAACTCAGTTACCTGCAACTCTGTGAAAAAAAAAAACCCCACACACACTAAATTCACTTTTTAAAGTCTTTCTGGAAAAGACGAGCTGAAATATCCAAAGCATGTCAGCTGAGAGAAAGGAGGAGCTGTGTCTAAGAGTATGCTCACCGGTGACAAAGGGGTTATTCTGAGGCAGGTTTCACTGTGTTGTTATATCATTATACACTCCTGTAATGGATCTACTGACATCACACAACAGAACAAAACACTCAGCTTCAGAGGTGGAACAATGCCCTGTTCTCTGCATTACGTCTAAAGCTGTCAAAGTTTTCAGTCACACCTCACGGTCTGTTTTGTTGGAGATGTACTCCTGTGTGCTGAAACAACAACACTTACCTTATTGACTTTGCACAGTAAACACTGTAACACAAAATATTTACCTCTAGTTTTTGGAATGAAAGTCCTCCTATGATGGCTTTTTTTTAAAGGAGAAAACTTCCCAGAGGAGGCAAAACAGGATGCAAATAAGACAACTCAGTGAGATGAGAGGGACTGATATGAGCCCAATTTGCCTTTGAGAAAGTCGAACCATGAAGCATGACTTTGTGAGTCTCAGTTGCAGCAGGACCAAACGTGTCCAAATACGAGTTTCTGAATCCTTACAGAATTCTTAAAATCAGGATTCTTTTTTGTCACATTTATCTGCAACAAGTGCAAGCACACTTAAACCACCAGCACAAACACAAGAAAAAATAAGACACAAAGAAAGTCGTATCTCAGTATTTGGCGTCATATAACTCAGTGGCCCCCAACCCTTTTTTGCGCCACGGACCGGTTTAATGTCAGACAATATTTTCATGGAGCGATATGTAAAGGTGTAGCAGAAAAATATTTAAAAAAAAAAGAAAAAAAAAAGTGCATAATGGTATTTTGGTGATGGTATTTTCTATATATAATAATAAACGTGAATCTTTGTGTCTAGGGTGAGTCATAGACAGAGGCAATGGGCTCTTGTCATTTTTCAAAGTAAAACATCATTCAGACTCAGTTAATACATCAAATGGAAATAATGGAAGTTACTTATTCTTTCTGTGCAGCCTGGCACCAAATGACCCACAGACAGGTACCAGTCCGGGGCCCGGGAGTTGGGAACCACTGATATAAGTCATTTAAGTTCCTACTGAGCAAAAGTGAGAAATATTAAGGTATCAAGGGTGTAACTCAAGCTAAAAAAACTATAACAGAAGGTTACAAAAACTGTTTGCAGTTGCAAGTCCAGACAAAAAGGAGTCTAATACCTCTGCTGCACTGCCAACAGACCTCCTGGGAAATATTTTGGTTAAAAACATTAGCTTACGTGTTTGCATTAACTGGAGCAACAGCCTCTGTGTCACTTTCCCAGGTCACAAGGCCAGTCCTTATCTACTTGTTGGAGTAAGATATTAGCATAGAGTTATACATATAGAAGTTTGCCATTGGCTAAGGAGATTTTTAACAGGGGACTCGATCTTTGACACCTACCGGTGCTTTCCTGTGGCTGACATCTTACACAACCAGCTACAAGTAAAACAAAGATTTTTTCTATGGGAGTGTCACATTAGTCTTACCACACAAAAACACATAGAGAAACATCCCAGACCAATTAAAAAGACAAGCTGGTATGTGTGAAATCCATCAATTCAAACAAGATATAAATAATGGAATAAAGAAAATCAGTACATGTGTTCATATGGCTGCAGTTTGTTTACTTGCAAATTTTCAGTTTCAGTAAATATGGAAAGTTTATCAAAAAAGCAGGATATGATGAACTTACAAACGAGGCTGCTTACCAGCTTACTTTAGAGACAGTTTGTTTTAGCACAGACTAAGTTATTGAAATTATTCTGCAAGGTGAGTATAACATTAAATAGAGCTGAAAGAGAAAATCAAACAGCATGATGATCTCGGGATTTTGATTTTTCATCAGCTTTCCTTTGAAAACTGAGTTATGAACATCCTCATCATGCAGTGAGAAGAAATAAAAACACTTGTTCCAGCACAGACAGAACAGTGGTATGAAATTGGTTTGAGTGTGAGGACACATTTTTCTTTCCTTGCTCAAGTGTCCTTAAAACCTCCCAGTCAAATATCTGTGTTCACTTCTAGAGTCTGCTGTGACCTTTGACCTTGCTGCTTAGCTTTGCAAATTACTTTTTGTACAATTATCACATTATCTCGTGTGGTGCTGCACAACTTTATCTCTTCCAGACTTGGGTCCTACACTAGTGTGCATTTGGTGTACTAGTAGGACTCTAGAATCAACACTGGAAGCAAGGTATGATAACATCCTCTTCAGTTCCTTCTCTCTTGTTGACTCACCACAGATACAAAGATTGGGAGATGATGTGTAACTATTCCAATAGGGTTTCAGTGTGATCCCTGGAGCTTTGTAGCTAGGTGGGGCCAAACATGGTATAGCTAAGTCTGGTTTGATGGCAACAAAAAAAATACAGGAAATGATCACATGGAAAGAGGATCAATCTTGGAATCTTTAATGAAGAACTATCTATCTTAAATCAACCTGACATGATCAAGTCAACTGTCACTACAACTGCAAGACAATATTATAGAAACACATATACATAATACATTTTTACAACCATGTTACAAGCCTGCGTGTGATTATAACTTTAAATATTTTGGACACATTTGTGTTATTGATAAAACTTAAGGTGCTTTTGGCCAGGAACTAATCCCAGGATTGGGGGACCTCTTTGAGGAACTGTGCTGTTTTGATAGTAGGAACAGGCGTCTAAATTTATTCCCAGGAAATCTGATCTACCCTTGAAAAGTCCCAGTTCTGGGGGTAGTTTCCAAAGGTATAGGAGCTTTAGGAGCCAGGGCCTGTTGGCTGAACATGTCTAATGGGTAGAGTATCTGTAGTTTTTTATCTCATCCACTCTCCAGAACAATGTTACATAAATCTGTGATTGGCTTATTGTGGATGTTGTTTACAACAGCTGTTGTAACACGGAGGAATCCTCAGGGGGAAAAACATCCTCATTCAGCTTTCTATCAAAATGTCATACAACACTTATCAGATGTGTATTTTTAAGTATTTCATGTTAATCTAAAGCAATTTGTAAGGGATGCATCTGGCTGAAAGTTGTCAGTTAACAAAGTTGCTCTTAGACGTTCGTCTATCTCATCCATGCCTCTTCAAATTTTATTTTATTTTTTTGGCATTAAGTTGAGCATTAGAAGCATTTTGAATCCGCTGTGTCACCGGTGCTTGCGTCTGTCCAAGTGCTGGTCCAACAAGTCTATTTACCATGCAATAAAGTACGACCAAAAGCAGCAAAGACTGAGTCTCAGTGGTCTGAAATGCATAATGTTCACTGGACTTAAGGCTGAGGTGGAAAGCAGACAACAATGGGCCAGTTCTTGAAAAGAAGTTCCTGGAGCCAAAAGTTCCTTGTTACACAGGTAAAAATCCACATCAGTCAAGACTCACTTCCAGACTATGTCCTGTGCATTTACTCCTCAGACTTCTAGCCCTAGAGCATGTTTTTACCACTAAAATGTGTACTTATATATCCAAAACTGTAAGAAAGCAGTAAGGATTCATTTAAGGAAGCTTTTATGAGACTACATATCTTCATTTAGGTCTTTTTTTTCATGCCCCTACCAGTTCTTATTTGAAGCTGCCAATTCAGGCAACTGTTACAAACATTAATCCATCTGAACATACAAATGAGTTTTTAAACAGACCTTAAAGCCCATGAGAGAACTCTTCTTTTCCTGTAACAACCCAGACAGTAAATATTTGGCCTATTGTCAGCAATAGATTAACTGACCTGGAAGAGCTGAGGACCAGCTGACCCTACTGTACTTATTGTTGTTCTATCCATTTTAGTCTTTGGGAAATTAGATGATGTCATAGTGAATGAGAAACTACCACCAGTAAGGTAAAAACAAGACCTGATCACAATCCAGGTCCTCATTTTCCTGAAACTTGGCATGGAAAGTGACTTTGACCAGAGGGCGTGGTTGAGGGACTAAACAGAGCACACAGAGGCCACACCAGTCTTCAGTCTTGTACTCAAGCACTACCAGAAATTGTGTCACACAAAAGCTGTGTTTTTGTGTAAAAAATAAATAAAATCATAAACTCTTTCCTGTCAGAACTGGTGAAACCTTGAACTTTAACCTGTGAGTACTTACTAACAAGTATGAGTCAAGAATGAGATGTTTGTTCTGATTTTTGTTTAACACAGTTTTAGGTTATGTTTGCTTCTTGATATTATTTGGGAACAGTACCCCTTTATCAGACAACTGTGTGTACTTAACGTAAATTATATGACAACGAATATGTCAATGTGGCTTTAGCTAGCATGAGCTTTTAGGCCTCCTTTATGAGATAATCTTGTCTAACAGGTCTTAAAAGTGAAGAGACATTTCATTCTTGGGGTCAGACTGTTTCAAGACTTGACTCAACTGACAATACAAAACTATTTCTGTTTATATCTCTGCTCTATGAAACTAAATTTTCTTAGACACGAGGGTGGAAGGTGGGTTTGTTTACGGAAAGAGACTGGAAGAAAGCCTTGACAAACTGAAATTCTTCCAATAACAATAAGTGTACCGTTAGCTATTGCATGCAGTTATTTGACACTTAACAATAATCCATTCCATGTCATCACAAGGAAGAACAGCGCTGAAATCATACATGGCACATACGCATCGCCTGTTAAACCGGATTAAAAACATACCCAGTAGTCTGCAATTTGTGACTGAAGCCTGGTGGCTACAAATTCGACAAAATGGGTTAGCGTGATAAGGCCTAGGGAGGAGGCCCGATTCTCTGACACACATACAGAGAAAATGTCACCACACATTGTGTGAGAACAAATGAAATGTGTCTGAGTCAAAAATGCAAACCATGAATGGTACCCCAATGCTGCTCTTTGTGCTGAAAATCGCTGAGCTATACATCACCGTAGCTTCCCAACATGCATGTGTTTCCGCTACAGCGCTGGACAGAATATAAATATAAGCTCTTGCTAGACAACAAAAGAATAGTGATCTTCTCAGAAACACTGTAAACAGTATGTTACTGTAGCCCACCAGGCCTGCACCCTAAACTGAAACCTACCTGTACTCCCGTAGGACTTTGCCAGTAGCCATCCGACACTTGCGCATATTTTTGCTTTAGTACAGTCATACAAATCCAATGGCTTTATGTCTGGGACTACAAAGGTCTTCCTCATAGTAGGAGAGTCCACCATAGCGAGTCTGTAAAAAAAGTAGGATGGTGCTGGCAAAAAGGCTACAAAAAGTATAAAAATATTCAAGCACTCATTCCTTAAGCCGATGATTCCACACAACACCGGGGCTGTGGATACGACTGAGAGGGATTTTGTCCGGAAAATATCCGGCCCGGAGCAGCTTCCAATCCCGTTCTTGTCCTTTATCCGTGCAGTTTCATGGACAAAAATCCTCTGGGTTTATTCTCGACGGCCAAGCAAAGTCCTGACTCACCGGGTTGTCACAGAAATTCAGATTATTCCTCTCGTTTTTCCATATCTTCGTCCGCATTGCCGAGTGCTTGGCCAACTGTACGCAGCTCCACTGAGCTCCACCGATGACTGACTACCAGGTGCTCCACAGTGGCATCGATCAGTCATCCGTCATCCAATAGGAATTGAGCTCGAGCAACGAGGGCGGGCTCTTCCTGTGTGACCACAGGCAGCAGGTAGAGGTGTGGTGTGACTTTAGTTGCAAGTTACACTGCTGTCAGACACGCGGACTCAAACACTGCAGTTATTGTATTAGCCCTTAATCGAGAAACAGTAGAATAATGATAATATTTAAAACATGTGATTGAAATTAAAGGAAATCAAGAGACCCTGTACATCCACGGGAGCACACATAAAATTCATCTTTACTTATGCAAACTTTTAGGGTGAAAGGCACCTTTAAATAAACATCAAGTATCAACCAACCTCAGGAATCTGCGTTTGGTTGCAGTAAGGTTTAATGTTCTGGGACTTTGTGTAAATATGTACAGAAAACAGAGGGAAATTAAATTTAATTGTTTATACTACTGGGCTTTTTATGTTGCTTCTAGAATCCTGTGTATTGGAAAAAAACAGAATCCCAAAGGTGCCTCATCACATGATGTTGCACCAAGTTCCAAGACCACTTCAAGTGCCTCACTGCAGTAACTTTGTAAGGAGATTACCTCTCAGCTATTTTAATCTAATTATGAAAGAAAGAATTTATTCCAAGTCAGTTCTTTTCTCCAGTCCACCAACAATTTCACTTTTATGAAAGAGTGATAAATAAACACGAGGCCTTGTAGATCTACATTACAATATACATAAAAACTAAGAAACCAGGATCCAAATGACCCATGTGGACTTTTAGGGCACAAAATTAAAGAGATGTCCAAATTTTACAAAATATAAAACAAATGAAAGTTTTGCAAGCCATTTGTGAAATTCACATCAATAAATGCATCCATGTCTTATGAAAGTAATTGAGTTTAATGGTTACAAATCCACTAACATTACAAGCTAATCCTCATGACCATTTACAGATTTTTAACAAACAGATTTCAGAGTCAAGACAACAGTTTGTCACCATAGTAACTGCTCAAAAATAAGTGAATGGGCTTCTCTAAGATAACCTTTCCTATTGGGCTATTGGAGTTTTACCTGTAACCAAACTGTAAACAGACTTCCGTTTGTCTGTCTATTACAAACCGTTCGAAGTGCATTACATAGAAACGACCCAACAAACACAGCGTGGTATCAATACGTGACAGGTTATAGGGAGTCATACATCACTAATGATCCTCAAGACATCAAAATGTGAGAATTAAACACTGTTAGCTTTCAACTGAATGACCCCCTCCCCCCTGTAAAAGAGGCCAATTGTTAAAGCACATGTGAGGGCAGCTATCAGAGAAAGATCTCTGCGTCTGGTGGGTCTACAAAAAGCGTTTCCATGGTAAATTCAGACAAATGTTTGAGAAAAAAGACTTTAGTTACAGTTGTGATAGAAGCACATGACTATTCTCTAAACTTAATGCTCGAGAAAAACTAAAGGCAAATTTCAATGCAGGCTCATACCCTAAAGTAATGTTATACAAAGCATAGAGAAAATAAATGCCTGTTTCCCTGCTTTAGTTGTCTAGGGACAATTCAGTGTCAACAAAGGAAATCTGATGAAGTCAGTGAAGAGGCTGAAGGACTTCAATCATCTTTGAGACCCCCAAAAACAGCTGTGGGGACACTCTTCTGTTCCAGTTGGACCTCTGTTTAGTCAAAGAGGAAAGACATAGTCAGCACATGCGTGTTCATGTTTGAAAGATGTCTGCTCCAATGTTAAAAACAAACAAAGCACTTAATGTTTCTGTTCAACTGCTGAGTTTGGGCATACTGTGGGGGACACTCACCCTCTGGTCCCTGATCGTCATCATCATCCTCCTCGTCGTCATCATCAATATCAATTTCGTCTGGATTAGCTTGTTTGGAAAGCTCTGCCAGCTCACTGCGAGAGGTGTCACTCCTGGACATAATGTTGAAAACAGTCAACAGTTTTCATTTCCTTCCAGACATGTAGTCAGATTTAACAAAGGCATTAACTTTTCACCAGGCAAAAGGGAAAAAAAAACAAACCTGACAAACAGAATCTTCTCTTTGGGCTTCGGTTTATCTTGCTCAGCTTCTGCGGCAAGCTGTTGTGCTTTCTGCTCCAACATTTTCATATCATCAATCCCCATTTGACCAGGAGCAAGATCCGATACTGAAATTAAAAATAAAACATGGATTGGTGGACAACAACAGGATATGTGAAGAAAATAACAGAAGTATAGATGGATTGTTGTCCACCTAATAAATGAATTTAAGTTTTAAGGCATAATATGTATGCTTTTTTTCCTTGTTCTGCTGTTTAAACTAAGCCGTGGTAACATTTAAAATCAATCAGAGTTAATCATTAAATATCCACTATATAAAATCCACCACAAAATTCACGATTGGTCCTCCGAAGACATTTTGCTAAGATATCAAAAAAGTGTGAAATATTCCTCTAATGTGACAAACAGACCCGAGCAAATAATGGAACAAAGACAGTGGTTTGCAAATTAGCACAAGCTCTCTTACCAGTGCCTGTGGAAGTTGTTGTGGCCTTCAGCATCTGAGAGGACATAAAGTTAACCTGAGTGTTGTATGTGGCCTGGACACTGCGCTTGATCCTCAGCATTTCTCTAATTGTGTCCTCATTTCCGTGACGGATTTCAAACTCTTTCCAGGTCTGCCAGAAAGTTGCTGTCACCTAAAAGATAAGAGTTCATGACTGATTAATATAAATTCCAATAAAAAACATTTCAATTCCCTCAAGTTACAACAGATATTGTGATGTTCAATTTCAACTGTTGTATTCTATTCAGATCAATAAGGTATAAAATCAGGTTTTTTTCTCTTACCCTTGGGTCACAGATCTGGGAGCAATAGGAATAGATCGCTCTGGCTCGATCGATCTCTCCCAGTTTGCTCTCCATGTCAGCAAATCGCAGGCACATGTCCCTGGCGTGCTCATCAGGAAGAACCTGATCACATAAAGGGAGAATTCTGAAGTTATTGTTTGATAACGAACAAAACAAGGCGTCATTATTTCTTAATTATAATCGTTTTTTTATCTCTGAAAAAAATAAAATAAATGCAAATTATTTTCCCTTTTGCAAAACTGACTGCGTTAGAAGAATCACGTTACCTAAGCAGTTTTAACTATTAAGAAACAAACTTCATTATCATTGGTATTTATTTGCTCATGAAAAGATAAAAGGAAGAGCAACGACATGCTTTAATATTTGTCAGACTTTTAGTTACATACCTCGATGGCTTTCTGGTAAATTGCTCTGGTATAGGTGACTCCGTAAATTTCTGCTGCTCTCTTGATGTAGATATTGAACATGTGATGCTGTTCCTCAGTTTCTACAGCCTGTGTTGCTCTTTCATAGACAGCCATGGCATGTCGTGCCAATCCATATCCCTCTTCCAATTTGGCATACAACAGGTAGATGGCTGGAAATCCAGGCAAAGTGTAACATTTAGCTTCATTTTTTTTTTTTTTTTTTTTTTTTTGCATGACGCTGCTCTTATAGAAAAACTTACTCTTGGCAAACTTAGAAGGACAGCCATCCAGGGCTTGTTCAAACAGATCTCTGGCTCTCTCCAGTTTCTTGCCTCCATAGCGGTCAATGAACTTGGTGAGGTAAGTGTTCCAGATGTCATAAACATTTGGCCACCTGAAGAGAGCAATGCCACGCTCGTATGCCTAAAAGAAATTGACAAAGACAGAATATTAGTTTAAATAACAGGCTGAAACCCTGTTGAAGAAACCATGTTGACTTAAAGAAAAAAAAAATCTGCTTTGGTAAATACATAATATCACATTACTTTGAAGCTTTCCTCAAAATAGTTGTGTTCTTCAAGGAACATGGCATAATTGATGATGATCTGTGGCGTGGCAATGCGAAGGTCAATAATGCGGTCGTACACCGCTTTTGTAGACTGTTAGGGAAAAAAGGAAGATGGCAACTTGAACAAAGATTCAGCATACAACACAAAACACTTCTGAATCAGAATTATCTGATCAACACTAGGTATCTGAGAGTTTACCTCCCATGAGTTGTACACCATCTACACATCTTAAACACATGTAAAGGTAGGGATATCAAGGTGCATAAACATATAACAGACAAACCTGGAAAGTGCCCAGACTCTCCTCCAGGTCTGCAAGCATAGACCAGACCTTCAAGGACTTGTAGACTCTGTTTTGGACAGGTTCTGATGCATCGAAGTACTCAGCCTTTTTGGATGGGATGGCTGTAGCTTTCTATGTTCAAATGGTTGAAAAAAAACATTGTCTACAAAGTTGTGTACACAAGACATTTTATCACAGTAGCAAAAGTGGAAAACCTGCATTTACAGTATACGATTTGCTGCAATGTCAGAATCAATAAGCTGGCACACAGTATGACTCTTTACTACAAGTCACTTACGTCAACTCCTTCAACCAATTGAAGAGCTGATTCATTGCTGTGCTCCAGTCAAATATTTACTTTACAAGGATCTTAAACTCACTAGCAGACACGATGAACCTAATCTAATTTAACAAATAACAAGTTAACATCAAATCTTCAAGCTTGAAAGTTTTATAGGCGTGGTTGGTAGTCATCAAAAACTAGCATGAATTTAAATGTAGCATCGCCTCAGGACTCCGTTTAGCCCCCACCTCTTACACTTGGAGCCCCTCCAAAACGAAATGTACACACAGAAGGTGGGCAGAATGGCAGGACAGGATTTGATTGGTTTAATAAATTGGATCCTAAACACTAGGATTGGTTGGTGTTTTCCCAGGTTTACTCCTGCTGTAGACAGTGGATATTTTAAACTCTATTTTAAGAACATATCATGCATTGATGGCCATTGGGACATAAAGATCATTTATAACCAAGATAACAAAAAGTGTATCTAAATCTGATAACTAACCCTGCTTTAAAAGCTTCAAAAAAGCAGCCAACAGTAGATAATGTTTTGTCAATAATCAAGCTAATGTTTTAAATTAATGCCAAAGTTTTGAACAAAAGCCTAGTATTATAACATTCAGCCTTAAAATCCTAGACCAGATCTCTCCATTACAAATTCAACCAACATTTAAATGAGATAAATGCTTAAGTTGCTGCAGTTTCTCTGTGCTGCCACTAGATGTTACTAAACACCAAGCATTAACAGCAGTGTTTGTCCACTGAGGATTCCTGGATATTCATTACTGCATGTAGAAGAAGTGCCTCACCCTCAGTATGCGCAGCGCTTGATCATAGTTTTCATGGCGTAGCTCCATCTCTCCATACTCACACCACACTGCAGCGAGATCATCCACCTGCTTGTAGTTTACCTTGGTAGCCTTTTCAAAAATTGTCCTTGCCTGAATGATTGATGCCAATAAAGTGAATTAAAATGATGCCCTGAAAAAATAATTGGATCCAAATTGCATGGGCTTTTTTTAGAACCTTTTAAGAATGTTATCAGTGACTCACATCATCCAGCTGATCATTTTCCTCATAAAATTTAGCAAATGAAACCCAGAGAGAGTGAGGCTTCCCTGTTGCTTTCATTGGGTCCACAGTCTGTACTGCCTCAGTGTATGTGTTGATTATCTGTAGGGGAGACCATGAACAAAGGTCCATTATTAATGCACAATAAAAAAGAGCGATTAGATGTTTGTGAGAAATCGTTTTGTGCATCATGTTTGTGCTGCTTTGTTATAAATACTTGCAGAAAAAAGGCTTAGACTCACCTGCCTTGGATTGCCCTCATAGAGTTTTACCCGTTTGTGCCATTCATGAACATTATGAGGGTTTTGTCTCAGCAGGACACTGTTTAAAAGAAGGGGCCTTCTGGCTATCAGCTCCTCAAAGCGGGCCAGTCTAAGCTCCAGGTCAACGTCATCTTGGACCAGAGAGGTAAAGATAAGTTTAGAGATCAAGCAAAGGGAAAAAAAGACTGCTGCCAATACTGATCATTTCAGAAATACCTTCTTCATCTTGCCCCATCTCAACAGTGGTCTCCATCTTTGCTGCAATCATGCTCTCTTCAAACTGAGCATAGCTATCAAACACTTGTGTGAAATCCCTCACTGTTACAACTGTTAGGATGGCCTCTTCATACACATCACGAGCCTTTAAAAAATTGACAGTGAGTGGGTTAGAGAGTCAGTTGAGGTTAACCGTGCAACTCCGTCAAATCAACTTTTCAAATGATAAAAAAATAAATAAAACAAGTTTTGTGAAACAAAAAATTTCCAACATAATGTGATTTTTGATAAATGGAACAAGAAAAGTCACACAGAACAAAGATACCTTCTCAAAATGACCACTCCTGATGTAATAATCAGCTAAAGAACACCAGAGTTTTCCAAGTTGGTCTGTAAAGCGGGTGAGTCCTCCTCGGATGATGGCTCCTACATTCAGAGAGGTCACTTTATCAGGGTTCTGAGAGATCAGGTCGCATAACTCGTGCCACAGCTGTCAGAAAAGCGAACAAACAACCAAGATGTGTCAGTTTTCATTTCCCGCCTTAAGAAAATGCTCACTCCGAGTTACTGAAAGGAATAAATCTTACCTGGTAGTTTGACTTTCCCTCTTTCGACACAAAGCTTTCGTCATTGACAACAGCTGCTAGACGCACAGCTGCTTCGTCCAAACGGCCCACAGACCTTAAGTAGTCAATGTACTCCTCTGTGTTCTCTGGGGAAAGCTATTTGGGGAAGAAAGGGGAGAGCACAGGTTGAGAAAATTTCATGAACGCAAAACCTTTTTAATCCGTTCTAAATCTTAGACCACTTTACTATATCTCAAGCCTTATAACCAATGTTTGAGAAAAAAAAAGAGTTTAATTTTTTTGTTCACATTCTTGACCCTTTAGTGGCCTTACACTATGAAGCAATCTGGTAGCCTTTCAAAATGCTGAGAACATCCAAACATTTAAAGAGTATGCCTTTAGATTCAGATCAATCAAAATGACACCAACTGTACTTGGGCATTTTCCCACTGAGTGAAAAAAAGCCTATTGGTATCACCGACAACTTTTGAACTATATCTTTGATGTTAGTGGCACTGTGGCAGTAAAGACCTTGATGGGGAAAATTCTCTTACCTTCAGGTACCTGCGGTACACTCGGATGGCTGTCTCTGGCAGTGGCAGGTTTCGGACAAAGCGGAGATAAAGAGGCCAGATGCGTGGGTGCTGAGTTACAGGAAGGGCTCTGAGTGCACGGTCAAATGTTTGCCGACTTCTTGTGATCTTGCGCTGACCCACAAGGAACTGGCAGTAATCAAGCCATATTCTGGGCATCTAGTTTGAGGGGACAAAAAATGTTCATTCCAACCTCTGTAGACTACAAGGTGTTGTGTGTTTTTAAGTCTAGTATTGGGCACATTTTGAATTTTTACCTTGTGCATGAACACCAATGCCCTTTCATGGCAATTGTTGACCTCTTCATAGGCTGGCTCAGTGATGCATTTCCCCTTAACTTGTTTCCTCCTCTCTCTCAGATAATTATACCAGAGCTTGTAGCTGAAAAACAGAACATATACAGAACAGTAATTAGACATACAAATTACTAATACTGATAACACTGGAATAAAAGTGAAGGTCATCAAATGTTTCACTACTTTAATATTTTTCAAAACCACTTTTGAAACAACATAACTGATATGTTTACTTGTATCAGAAAGTACCAAAACTTATGAAAAATCCTGAGTAATAAGATGTTCCATTTGGGTCACAGAAGTTATGCACTAAAAACCCATTAAGATTTAAAGAAATTCAACACTCTGTGCAAACATGCAGAGCTGCTGGATTTGTCTGTAGCTTTCACAAAACCCAGGCACAATGAAAAATTCTCCATAGATCAGTTAATACAGAAGTGTTGCTAAGTCATATTAGGTTTGGGTCAGGGACTGTTGATGAGAAGCAGAGGACTTTTTTAAAGGAAACTAATATTTGTATGCTTCATTTTTAACCATTAACAGTGGGTCAAATGTTGGTTTGGGTTTTCCATACCAGCGCTTTTTGCAGAGTGGCACTATATGAGAAATGATCCTAGGTGCAGATGAGTATATTTAGCCTGGATATAGGGTTCGTTAGAATTTTAACTCTCATCATGGCAAAGCTTAACCCAGAATCGTTACAACCCAGAATAAGTGACTTTGCCGGTAGATATGCGATTGCTGTATCTGAGGCCATTTCCTTTTCAAAACAGGGGAAGCCAGAACAATGCAGACATGTAATATTTGTTACCTGCCCGGAAGTTCTTTGAGTGCCCGCTCATATATCATGTTGAGTGTTGATTTGGATCCATTCTGTTTGAATTCGATGTACCGCATCCAGCACTTAACCGAGTAGGGGTTCCTGATGATTTCCTCTTCGTAAGGCAAATCATCATCCTCCTACAAGAATCACAAATAATTGCTCTGAACACTTCTAATGCCACTGTTTTAACTTGAGAAGTTACGTTTTCAAATATTAGCGCGAAAGCGCAAAAACATTGCAGGGGACTTTTCATCTTCAGCTTGAAGAATAAACTTAAAAAACAACGTTAATCTCACCAGGTCTGGAATAAGTTGTACAAAGTATCACGGTGACAACAGACTTTCTGACAATCATCTCTCTAACACTGATTAAGCTTCGGACAAACATCAACTAACATCCGCTAACTTTTACATAGCACAAGCAGACACACGGGTACAAGCAAGCTAACACTTTAGCAAGTTTGTTCAAACGTTTACATTACGTTATTTATTACACAAGGTAATGGATACAACTTAGATATAAGATGTAGCTTACAAACATAACATCGGCTTTTCCATTCAATGACGGCATCTCTTTTTGTAGTATGCGATCGTTCGTATAAAACCGAAATACAGTGTTGAGCTAACACTAGCACAAACCGTTGCGCAAAGCGTGTACACCTCACTGATACTTCCGGCTTCGTCACAGTGCGTAGATCTTACGCAAAGACGCAGCAGTCTTTCCAATGAACCTGAGTTTGTATATTATCCAGTCTATGGTTTGTATAGTCTTCTTACCATGGTGCTAAATTTATCAAGTAGACCTACCGTTTGTCCTAAAAAAGTTTTGAAATGCAGAAAGCGCAAGTTGTCCAACCGCACATACCGCGTGACAACAGCTGGAATATATCCTGCACAGCTGATGGTAAAATGGTCTTGGTAGCTTCTTATATCAGTGTTATTTTCCTCTATAGGAAGTTATAGTCAGGAGGAAAAGTTGGGTTTTTTTTCCCTTCCCTTACCGCGTCAGAAATGTAGGAATCTGGCTCATGCAACAACAGTGTGATGTGAATTAGGCCTGTTGCTTGAAAAGCATATGGCTACTTTCACCCAAACAAATAGCATACTATTTTTAAGTACAATAAATACAAACTACCACCCACGTAAAACCCGCTTTCTTTTGCCATTTAAAGAAAGCAGTTACATGTACTGATTCAAAATAGCATTCAGTTCATAACCTTTATTAGTTTCACCCGTCTTTCACATTTTTGACATTAACTTCGCTTCGGCTATTGATGCTGCTTTGTTTGTTTTGCTTAGTCTTTTTTAATAAGATATTTGGCCTGGTTAAACTTTCCCTTTGTTGTTTTATTCTCACGTCTTCATCATTTTGACCATTAGAACTGAAAACTACAATCCCTCTACAAAGGAAACTTTATGACTTAAGCTTTAGTATCACTACTAATTATTGTTGGGAGTTAAAAAGGCTGTAATGTGAGCTTGAAAGCACACCGGTTTGAGTGCTTTTAAATAATTACTAACTAATTACTAATCACTATTAATTACTTCAGAAAGGCATTTAGACTGCTGCCAAAAATGTAATTTTATAATGAATCCAACACTGTCTTAAAACAGAGTCACATAGTTTTTTTTCCTGGAACATTATGTTCCTATAACAGTAACAGCATCTAGTGTAGCATGGGGATAAAAGTCTTTGACATGTGAGTGAGACTTATTATAGGCCTTATCTCAGGGGGGTTGGCAAATGTTCCTCTAGTCCTTTTAAGGGAAAGGTTAATACCACTTGAACTTTATGGAAAGGCCTTACATTCTGATTAACTCAAGGAATATGAGATGCGACATTGCCCTGCAACCATATACCAGCACCACTTGGGTGCTTCTCCAAAATGAAGTTCCATTCCTGGCTATGAACATGTTTAGTTGGAGGGGTAAGAAGAGACAACCTCTCTTTATTAAATGATTAAATCCTTCTCACTGAAATCACAATCTAATTTTAAGTAAGTAATTTGTTTAAGTAAAAAAGAGGTTCAAAAAACCTGCATATGAACTTTGCTCATCATCTATTTTGGGAAATACTCCGGACACCCACGTCAAACTTCACTAAAAACTTTATAAGCTGGAACAGAGCTTAGTCCATTTGTTCTGTTAAAAACATGCCACATTTTACTTATTTTACAAAGTATACCACCCAAAAGTAATTCACTACTGGTATAACTTACTTTAAGTACAATGCCAAGTGAAATTCTAAATACTGGAGACACATACAAGTGTTTTCAATATTTCTAGATTCCAAAGGTTGAAAAGAAAAATGAAAGTGATGTTGGCGATGTAATTGCTTTTCTCAAAGAAGGTATCATATATAGAAGTCATTATCCTTTCAACTGTTTATCCATGTCTATTTTGGACACAGAAAAGCAGACTAAATTCACAATGTTACAAGATAGGTCTTGACGACAGAGATGCTTGACCAAATTGAGAGGTGGAGTGTTGCTGACCAGGCAGCTCCAGGCTCTATAAAAGAGACAGCTTCACAATCCTTTGAGAACTGAGCAACATCCCAGGTAAGTGCTTTGTTTGTGCTTTGTCTACTTGTGCTTTTACAGTGGATTTCATGATTATCATTTCTTACTTTGTGTTTTTTTGTCTTAGTATTTAAGCAATAATTTAAGATGTTACTTACAACACTAAGACAAGTGCAAAGTCTCTTATTGGGTCATTTAGAAAAGTTTGGATTGAATGTATTTTTTTTCTTCACAGTATAGGGAACTATTTAGGTATAAAATGTTTTGAGGAACATATCTGATATGTATCAGATATACTCAAATCACAAAAGGGCTCTAAGAAATCAAAAAAACAAGCAAACAATGTCAAAACTAGTATTAGAATTGCTTTGTTCTGTGGTTCTGTTGCAAGCAAATTATCCATATAATGAAATAGTTGCAATACAGTGATAAATGTTCTGAGATGACATGACATTCAGAAATAGATTTAGAAACATTGCAGTTTCATGCTGTTCAAAGGGCTCGGTCTGTGAGATACATTTGCATCCACTTTATCAACCATCTGATTTTTTTCTTTAATAGCATCCAGACAACAACGGATCAGTGCCACTCAGTTTGGATAAACTGAGGTGATATATGCTGCATAAAATAACCTTTTTAATACTACTTAAAATATAAAAAAATAAGATTCAAATTTTTTCAAACTCTTTCTCCTCTTTAAAGTCCACAGAACGTGCCACCATGAGCTCAGATTCTGAAATGGCCCAATATGGGCCTGCAGCTATATATCTTCGCAAGCCTGAAAGGGAGAGGATTGAGGCTCAGAACACTCCATTTGATGCCAAAACGGCATACTTTGTGGCTGAGCCTGAGGAGATGTACCTTAAGGGCAAACTTACCAAGAAAGAGGGTGGCAAAGCCACAGTTGAGACTCTTTCAGGAAAGGTAATTGAAAAATACTTTATTGCATATGATTACATCCATCCCATTTAAGATTTAAACTGCTGAATATCGCTCTGGAAATATTGATCATTTATTTTACTGCATTTCTCATTCAGACTCTCACTGTAAAAGAGGATGACATCCATCCCATGAATCCTCCAAAGTTTGACAAAATTGAGGACATGGCCATGATGACCCACCTCAATGAGCCCTGTGTGCTGTATAACCTCAAAGAGCGTTATGCATCATGGATGATCTATGTGAGTGTTTGCATGAATGTTCAGATAAGACATAAAGATGCTTTTGCCAGTAGCTGACGGGGTTTTTCCACAGCCAGTACTACACACAGAGTTCAGATTGAGTTATACTGTATAGTATCTAACAAGACATAAGCAGGAGAGTTGAATTTTTGAGTAATCTTTATGTTCTTTTCAGACCTACTCTGGGTTGTTCTGTGTCGTCGTGAATCCCTACAAGTGGCTTCCTGTGTACGATGCTCAGGTTGTTGGTGCATACAGAGGCAAGAAGAGAGTTGAGGCTCCCCCTCACATTTTCTCCATCTCTGACAATGCCTATCAGTTCATGCTCACTGGTAAGATGTTGGAGTTAAAAAATACAGTCTTCTTTTGTGAAAAACAAAGAGTAACCAGAGATATGAAATAGGACAGTGTTTGGAAAATGAATGGTGTTTCTTGACACTTTTTATTTGTTTCAGATCGGGAAAACCAGTCTATTCTTATCACGTGAGTGAGATACAACTTACCAAGGTGTATTTGAAAGACAGTTATAACACATGACTTAATACTCTCTTGCTCTCAACAGTGGAGAATCCGGTGCTGGAAAGACTGTCAACACCAAGCGTGTCATCCAGTACTTTGCAACAATTGCAGTGGCTGGAGCTAAAAAAGCTGAGCCTGCAGCTGGCAAAATGCAGGTAAAAATGATTACCTTTGAGGAAGGCAAATTGGAAAAGCACAATTACCAACAAATATTTTAATATCTTATTGTAGGGTTCGCTGGAGGATCAAATCATTGCAGCCAACCCTCTGCTGGAAGCTTATGGTAATGCTAAGACTGTGAGGAATGACAACTCCTCTCGCTTCGTAAGTGTTCAAAGACAAATACAAGCATGAGATATGACATCACTACATAACCACAATCACGCTCATAAAACATTTAAACTCATATGTTTTAGGGTAAATTCATCAGAATTCACTTCGGCACCACAGGCAAACTTGCTTCAGCTGATATTGAAACGTGTAAGTGATTTCTACTCTTTCTCTGTCATTCATGTTTTCAACATACCTGTGTTTGGAAAACAAGTTTTAAAAGAACTTTGTTGCCACATTGTGAATTTGAAATGAGAACACTGTCATCTTACCTTGATTTGTTGTACAAAGATCTGCTGGAGAAGTCTCGTGTAACCTTCCAGTTGTCTGCTGAAAGGAGCTACCATATCTTCTACCAGCTTATGACTGGCCACAAACCTGAGCTCCTGGGTAAGTGTACTAGAAGTTACTACATATATGAAATGCAACATCCCCTGAAAGTTCATGTGCTATGGTTCTGGTCTTCCAGAGGCTCTTCTGATCACCACCAACCCCTATGACTACCCAATGATCAGCCAGGGTGAAATCACAGTCAAGAGTATCAATGACGTTGAGGAGTTCATTGCTACAGACGTAAGGCAACTGTTTAGCTATGCTGATAATGAACTTAGAAAAAAAAAGTTTTAGATACCAATAACATGGTGTCCTAAATATTGCAGACTGCTATTGACATCTTGGGCTTCAGTGGTGAAGAGAAAATTGGCATCTACAAGCTGACTGGTGCTGTGATGCATCATGGAAACATGAAATTCAAGCAGAAGCAGCGCGAGGAGCAGGCTGAGCCTGATGGCACTGAGGGTAACTGTTAAAATAACACTTTGAACATGCAAGGGTATTGGTATGTAGAAATAGACCACCAAAGATAATGCTTAATTTTTGTTGTTGCTTATCTTTCCACAGTTGCTGATAAAATCGCCTACCTCATGGGCCTGAACTCAGCTGATATGCTGAAAGCTTTGTGCTACCCAAGAGTCAAGGTCGGAAATGAGATGGTGACCAAAGGTCAGACCGTCCCACAGGTAATGAAAAGAAATGAGTTAAAAATACTGATAGAACATTGACCTGAAGATGTTACTCTAAAAAAATGTGTTTTGTTTTATTTCCAAGGTCAACAATGCTGTCAGCGCTCTGTGCAAGTCTGTCTATGAGAAAATGTTCTTGTGGATGGTCATTCGTATCAATGAGATGCTGGACACAAAGCAGCCAAGGCAGTTCTTCATTGGAGTTTTAGATATTGCTGGTTTTGAGATCTTTGATGTGAGTTCTTCAGAAATTATCTGAACAATTTTAAAGTTCAATCTTAAATTGCCATTAAATTGGACTTCTTTTTGAACTGTAGTTCAACAGCTTGGAGCAACTCTGCATCAACTTCACCAATGAGAAACTGCAACAGTTTTTCAACCACCACATGTTCGTCCTGGAGCAAGAGGAGTACAAGAAAGAAGGCATTGATTGGGAGTTCATTGACTTTGGTATGGACTTGGCTGCCTGCATTGAGCTGATTGAGAAGGTCAGTGACTACTCTGACAATCCTGATCCACTGATTTTTGTGCTGATGTTCTCTTTCTAATATAAAATATGAATTCCTCACAGCCACTGGGCATCTTCTCCATCCTTGAAGAGGAGTGCATGTTCCCCAAGGCTTCTGACACAACTTTCAAGAACAAGCTGCACGATCAGCATCTTGGCAAGACCAAGGCCTTTGAGAAACCAAAGCCTGGAAAAGGCAAGGCCGAGGCTCACTTCTCCCTGGTTCACTATGCTGGTACAGTGGACTACAATATCAACGGTTGGCTGGACAAGAACAAGGACCCCCTGAATGACTCAGTCGTTCAGCTCTACCAGAAGTCTTCAAACAAACTACTGGCCATGCTTTATGCAGCCCATGCTGGAGCCGAGGGTAAGAGAATAGTGTTAATGAATGCAGATACTCTGCATATCCATATTGGGCATGTTTTAACCTACTCATTTATTTCCTTAAAGACAGCAAGCAACAACAGCTGATCAAATGGTTTCATTCTGTAATGTTACTGAAGATACAGTAAATTTAATATAATGATTATGAAACAATGGGCTGCACAGTCGTGCAGCTGTTAGCACTGCTGCCTTACAGCGAGAAAGTCGCCTGTGCGAATCTCAGTTCGGGCACAGTGTGTCTTTCTGTGTGGAGTTTGCATGTTCTCCCTGTGCATGCAAGAGTTCTCTCCAGGTACTCTGGCTTCCTCCCACAGTCTAAAAACATGCTCACTAAGTCAACTGGTAATTCTAAATTGCCCGTCAGTATGAGTGTGAATGTGAAAGGTTGTCTGTCTCTGTGTGTCAGCTCTGTGATTGACTGGTGACCAGTCCAGGTTGTATCCCACCTCTTGCCGAAAGCTAGGATAGGCTCCAACAGGATAAGTGGTATAGAAAACTAATAAATGACAAATGAACCAATGAACCAACCAACGAACCAACGAATAAGAAACAGTGTAGTGGGATCAGAGAGGTCAGGGTTATTAATGAATGAAAAATGATTTTTTTATTAAATGTCATTTATTTTAATTTCACTATTTTCATAAACAGAGGCTTCTGGTGGCGGCAAGAAGGGTGGTAAGAAGAAGGGTGGTTCCTTCCAGACTGTGTCTGCTCTCTTCAGAGTATGTATTTTTTCATATCTTTCATATCCATATCCAAGCTCACATCACCAATGACTCATTTTCTTGTCTTAATGAAACAGGAGAACTTGGGCAAGCTAATGACCAACTTGAGGAGCACTCACCCTCACTTTGTGCGCTGCCTGATTCCAAATGAATCTAAGACTCCAGGTGAGACGTGCATTAAAAGTTCTTAAAGATAAATGCAATATGGTTGTTTTCCACAAAATTTAAACAAATATAAATTAACAACATTCAGGTCTTATGGAGAACTTCTTGGTCATCCACCAGCTGAGGTGTAATGGTGTGCTGGAAGGAATCAGAATCTGCAGAAAGGGCTTCCCCAGCAGAATCCTCTACGGTGACTTCAAGCAGAGGTAACATTTCCACAGATATTGGAGATGTGAGGAAATGGAAAAGCAAGTATTAAGAAGGATGTATCCTTTTCTTGCAGATACAAAGTATTGAATGCCAGTGTCATCCCTGAGGGACAGTTCATTGACAACAAGAAAGCTTCAGAGAAGCTGCTGGGCTCCATTGATGTGGACCACACTCAGTACAAGTTTGGACACACAAAGGTTGGTTTTCATGGACAGAAAGTTTGTAGAACTTGTGTTGTATATGAGTTTTCTTACTTTTATTTAATGAAACTTCACAGGTGTTCTTCAAAGCTGGTCTGCTGGGTACCCTGGAGGAGATGAGAGATGAGAAACTGGCTGAGCTGGTGACCATGACTCAGGCTCTCTGCAGAGGATACGTCATGAGGAAAGAGTTTGTCAAGATGATGGAGAGGAGGTAAGTTTTTAAAAGTGTACAGTTAGCTTACTCCTACTGCCAAATCATTTGCTGGAGTTTAAAGATGCTTTTGTTTTCAGTCTTGTTTCAGGAATGACATTGTCATCTCTTCAATTTTCAGAGAATCTATCTACACCATCCAGTACAATGTGCGATCCTTCATGAATGTGAAAAATTGGCCCTGGCTGAAACTTTATTTCAAGATCAAGCCTCTTCTGAAGAGTGCTGAGACTGAGAAGGAGCTGAGCCAGATGAAGGAGAACTATGACAAGATGCAGTCAGACCTGGCTACTGCCTTGGCCAAGAAAAAGGAACTTGAAGAGAAGATGGTTGCCCTGCTGCAGGAAAAGAATGACCTGCAACTGCAAGTGGCTTCTGTAAGTATAACATGAATCATTCGTAATGGAATACTTTTGAGATACATGTGTGAAATACTGCTGTGGTTATTTATAATTTATTTCTTGAAATCTATGATTTTTGAAAATTGCTAACCAAAATGAAAAAAAAACTCAACTCTCTCATAATGCACCAAAGGAAGTTGAGAACCTCTCTGATGCTGAGGAAAGATGTGAGGGGCTCATTAAGAGCAAGATCCAGATGGAGGCCAAACTCAAAGAGACAGCTGAGAGACTGGAGGATGAAGAGGAAATCAATGCTGAGCTGACTGCCAAGAAGAGGAAACTGGAGGATGAATGCTCTGAGCTCAAGAAAGACATTGATGACTTGGAGCTCACCTTGGCTAAAGTGGAGAAGGAGAAACATGCCACAGAAAACAAGGTCTACATCTTTTAAAGTATACGCTGGCACACAAGATAAAATGGTACCATCCAACAGTGATTAAATGTGAACAATTCATTGTAAAGTTTTAAAAAATGATGGTCTTTTTCCAGGTGAAAAACCTGACAGAGGAGATGGCATCTCAAGATGAGGCCATTGCCAAGTTAACAAAGGAGAAGAAAGCCCTCCAAGAGGCCCACCAGCAAACCCTGGATGATCTCCAGGCAGAGGAAGACAAAGTCAACACTCTGACCAAGGCCAAGACAAAGCTGGAACAGCAAGTGGACGATGTGAGAAAATAAATACGTTTGTGTTTTGACCCATGAGCATATCAGTGAGTCTTGGCATTGATATGTCTCTTCTAAACGTCTTATCAATTGTAATGAATTCTGTCTGACAGCTTGAGGGATCCCTGGAGCAAGAGAAGAAGCTCCGCATGGACCTTGAGAGAGCAAAGAGAAAGCTTGAGGGAGATCTGAAACTGGCCCAGGAATCCATAATGGATCTGGAGAATGACAAACAGCAATCTGAGGAGAAGATCAAGAAGTAATTTTTGTTGTTTTGAATTCTGAGAGCCTGACTCACAGCTGTATGCAAATTATAGTGCTGATTTTTTTCCACTCTTGTCTACAGGAAGGACTTTGAGACCAGCCAGCTCCTCAGCAAGATTGAGGATGAACAGTCTCTTGGTGCTCAGCTCCAGAAGAAGATCAAAGAGCTTCAGGTACGCTTTTGATAAACATTATTCACCCAGAAAAGAGTACACATTCATTATTTTCCAGCTAAAAAAAACCCTCTTCATTTTGCTATTGTTGAATCTAGGCTCGTATTGAGGAGCTGGAGGAAGAGATCGAGGCTGAAAGGGCTGCTCGGGCCAAGGTGGAGAAGCAGAGGGCCGACCTCTCCAGGGAGCTTGAGGAGATCAGTGAGAGGCTGGAGGAAGCTGGTGGTGCAACAGCTGCTCAGATTGAGATGAACAAGAAGCGTGAGGCTGAGTTCCAGAAGCTGCGTCGTGACCTGGAGGAGTCCACCCTGCAGCATGAAGCTACTTCAGCGGCTCTGCGCAAGAAGCAGGCTGACAGCGTCGCAGAGCTGGGAGAGCAGATCGACAACCTCCAGCGTGTCAAGCAGAAGCTGGAGAAGGAGAAGAGCGAGTTCAAGATGGAGATCGATGACCTCTCCAGCAACATGGAGGCTGTTGCTAAATCTAAGGTGAGACATTTGTTTAGAACCAAGGGTTATTATGTATAATGGTTATAAGGGTTATTATGTTGTTCACAAAGCTCAGAAAACTGAAAAATGGCTTTGTATATGCAGTGGTAACTCTGTATGGAAAGAAATTTTAAAATACTTCTTGATTTCATTTTATTTAGGGCAACTTGGAAAAAATGTGCAGAACACTTGAGGATCAGTTGAGTGAGCTCAAAGCCAAAAACGATGAGAATGTCCGCCAGCTGAATGACTTTAGTGCACAGAAGGCCAGACTGCAGACAGAGAACGGTGAGTCATCTGCAAATTCATAATGCTAGACACTGTGAAAGGGTTTCATCATTTAAATATGCCCTGCATACAATGTCATGTAGGTGAGTATTCACGTCAGCTTGAGGAGAAAGAAGCTCTTGTGTCTCAGCTGTCAAGAGGCAAGCAGGCCTTCACTCAGCAGATTGAGGAGCTCAAGAGGCACATTGAGGAGGAAGTGAAGGTATGAAATCAACTACATTCTTTACAAATACACCAAAATAAGAAATATTTATTTAAATACAGCCTGTAAAATTTGCTTGGAAAGTTTTACTATCAACACATATGACCTTAACAGAAGTTAATAAATATGGTCTTATAATCTTGACAGGCCAAGAACGCCCTGGCTCATGGTGTTCAGTCAGCCCGCCATGACTGTGATCTCCTCAGAGAGCAGTATGAGGAGGAGCAGGAGGCCAAGGCTGAGCTGCAACGAGGAATGTCAAAGGCCAACAGTGAGGTGGCTCAGTGGAGATCCAAATATGAGACTGATGCTATCCAACGCACTGAGGAGCTGGAGGAGGCAAAGTGTGTAATCCTTTCCTCCAATAAACAGCTGTTCAATGGTTAGTACTCAATACTCAAACGTTGATACTCAAAAATCCTTCCTATTCAGGAAAAAGCTTGCCCAGCGTCTGCAGGATGCAGAGGAATCCATTGAGGCTGTGAACTCCAAGTGTGCCTCTTTGGAGAAGACCAAGCAGAGGCTGCAAGGTGAGGTGGAGGATCTCATGATTGATGTGGAGAGAGCTAATTCTCTGGCTGCAAACCTTGACAAGAAGCAGAGGAACTTCGATAAGGTAACAGAACATCCAGACAACATGAGGGACAGTGAAACAAAAACAAAATTTTTTAGTAAAAGTAATTCTGATTGGTCAATATAATTCAAGGTCCTGGCAGAATGGAAGCAGAAGTACGAGGAGGGCCAGGCAGAGCTTGAAGGAACCCAGAAGGAGGCTCGTTCTCTCAGCACTGAACTGTTCAAGATGAAGAACTCATATGAAGAGGCTCTGGATCAGCTGGAGACCTTGAAGAGAGAGAACAAGAACCTGCAGCGTACGTTAATCTTACTGAAATTAAAAATGTCACTTGTGTCATCTTCACAAGTTTAGCTTTAGCACCTGCTGTCAAATCTTCAGTGGTGCGAGTCATTCTTACTGAACAAGTGAATCCAAACATACTTACATCACTGCATCTGTTGTTCACTTCAAACACTGTTCTGGTTTTTATTTATGTTTAGAGGAGATCTCAGACCTGACTGAACAGATTGGTGAGACCGGAAAAACTATCCACGAGCTGGAGAAGGCCAAGAAGACAACTGAGACAGAGAAGGCTGAAATTCAGTCAGCTCTGGAGGAAGCTGAGGTACTGCAACACCAGAAGCTGAATGATATTCATCAAAGTTACACAGATATCAGCCAGACCCTGCGTTAGGCCAGCTGAACTTTTGTCATTACAGTGACAATGGTCTTTATGCATGTATTTCTGGCCCACACTGTGTGGTAATTTTTTCGTTGGAATTTATTTTATGTTGCTTATCCTGAGATTCTCTTTTCTTTTTCTTTTTTAATTTAACCATAGGGTACACTGGAGCATGAGGAGGCCAAGATTCTCCGTGTTCAGCTTGAGCTCAACCAGATCAAAGGTGAGATTGACAGGAAGCTGGCAGAGAAAGATGAGGAGATGGAGCAGATCAAGAGGAACAGCCAGAGAGTGATCGACTCCATGCAGAGCACTCTGGATTCTGAAATCAGGAGCAGGAATGATGCCCTGAGAGTCAAGAAGAAGATGGAGGGAGACCTGAATGAGATGGAGATTCAGCTGAGTCATGCCAACAGGCAGGCTGCTGAGTCCCAGAAACAGCTGAGGAATGTCCAGGGACAGCTCAAGGTAAGTTTTACACAATTTTTGGTAAAAAGAAACAAAGAAAAAATAAAAAAAAATGAGAAACTTAAAAACATCAGCTGATTGTCGATTGTGATTTTACTAATGTTTTCAGGATGCCCAATTGCACCTTGATGATGCTCTCAGAGGACAGGAAGATATGAGGGAGCAGGTTGCCATGGTGGAGCGCAGAAATGGTCTCATGATTACTGAAATTGAGGAGCTGAGAGCTGCTCTGGAGCAGACAGAGAGAGGACGTAAAGTGGCTGAGCAGGAGCTGGTTGATGCCAGTGAGCGTGTCGGACTTCTTCACTCTCAGGTTGTTAAAAAAAAAACCCTTTTCTTCACATGAAATAAGTCCTTTCTAAGATGACAGGCACATAAAACTAAATAATTGTCCTATCTCATTCAATATTCAGAACACCAGTCTTATCAACACCAAGAAGAAGCTGGAGGCTGACCTTGTCCAAGTTCAGGGTGAGGTGGAAGACACGGTTCAGGAAGCAAGAAATGCTGAAGAGAAAGCCAAAAAGGCCATCACTGATGTGAGTTTACTGTGTCCATGCCAGTACACAAAAACACTTGGAAACACTAAAACATTAATATTAAAACTTCAACTTCATAATTCCAAACCACCATCATTCAGGCTGCCATGATGGCTGAGGAGCTGAAGAAAGAGCAGGACACCAGCGCTCACCTGGAGAGGATGAAGAAGAACCTGGAGGTCACAGTCAAGGACTTGCAGCACCGCCTGGATGAGGCTGAGAACCTCGCCATGAAGGGTGGCAAGAAGCAGCTCCAGAAACTGGAGTCCAGGGTATTTATTGCATAGACTCCCAAAAACTCCTAACTCATCAATACTTTGTTCTACACATTGTGGGAGATGCAACCAATTCGTCATTCATCACATCACAGGTGCGTGAGCTTGAGACGGAAGTTGAAGCTGAGCAGAGACGTGGTGCTGACGCTGTTAAAGGAGTCCGCAAATACGAGAGGAGAGTGAAGGAGCTGACCTATCAGGTAAATTCTTTTGTAACAAAAACTACCTCAGCTTGTTTTATTTCAGTTTTGTATATTATCTATATGAACCCATATCTCATCAGACTGAGGAGGACAAGAAGAATGTCAACAGACTCCAAGATCTGGTGGACAAACTGCAACTCAAAGTCAAGTCTTACAAGAGACAGGCTGAGGAGGCCGTAAGTCAAACAGTTTTGTAATCTTGCAAGTGGGAAGGAAGCAAGTAGATATGGAATAAAGAAAATGTTCACAGGTGATCCTATTAAAAATGTTATATACTGTTAACACCTTCCAGGAGGAACAGGCCAACACTCACATGTCCAGGCTGAGGAAGGTTCAGCATGAGATGGAGGAGGCTCAGGAGCGCGCTGACATCGCTGAGTCCCAGGTCAACAAGCTGAGAGCCAAGAGCCGTGATATCGGAAAGGTACCTGTTGTTTTCTTGACCACAATATTAGTTCTGTCAACACTGCAAGTCAAAATGATGCAATACCTCATTCCCTTATTCACTGTTAACAGTTCAAATCGATACCACATCTTTAGTGGTACCTGAGCATTTTAAATATTTTTTTCCACATGAAAAGATTTTAAAAATCCTTTATTTGTTTCTTAATATTAAGTTTTCCTATACTAACTAATTTCCCTCTATTTTCAGTCTGACTCTGCCGAATAGGAATCTTCATCAAGTTGAAACTTTTCAACAGAGTTCATAAAATATGAACCGGTCGTTGGAGACTCCATAGCATTTCAATAAAGATGATAATCATCATAATTCTGAAGCCTGTCAGTTCCTTTCTAATGACTTGTTATTTACATGGTGTGGGGGAAGAAAATCTTTAAAGGGGAGCTCAGTGACCTTGCAGCAACATCATCAGTAGCTCTAAAACCAGTAAAGAAGTGAAAGTTGTCTCTCTTAAAAGACAGTTTGGCTGATAAACAAGGAGAGAAATTTGGTAGAAATTTTCTCACTGTTTTCCATTGTTACAATTTTTTCTTCATTGTACTGTATGTAGCTGTTTGGCAACACATTGTTCCAAACAAATGAAAGATATATCCAGGAGCCATTGCAAGGAACAGTGAGTAAAAAAAGTGAAATGAAATGTCACAGATTAAAAAAGAAGAAGAAAAAAAGCTTTCGCTTTTGTCAGATGTATACAATTGGGGAATCAAATTCTGCTTAGGCCTTGTAAAACAAGTTTTAGAGCTTGCAATGTTCTATTTGGGAGGACACAGGTGACAAATAAGTGAAGGCTGCCAAGTCTTGCAAGTCTTTGCACTACACCACTTGGAAGAAATTAAATCTTCACTTGGAATCTTGGAGCAGAATAAGGCTTCCAAGCTCTCCGAGCTTTTGATGATACTAATCCATCATTCCCCTGGGCTTTTCAGTGAAGGCTACTTGGATTTCATGTCACTTTTGTATCCTCCTGAAGGGACTATATGATGACAGGATAAACATCTGCGTGCCACATGTAAAGCAAAGATCTCAACACTCCTAATCCACCAAAATGAATTTCTTTCTATAGCAGAATTCCAAATCTTTAAATATCCAAGGAAAAATACAAAATGTTCAACTCATCAAAGCAGGTCTAATCATTTACCTGCTTCTTCGTGGACAACATTTGGGTAGAATGTAATGAAAAGTCCACTTACAAACAGAGAAACAAACTTTCGATTATTTTTTTTCTGTACAGCTGCAAAAAAACAAAAGACATCAGGCAGCTGGGTTGATGCTCGGGTTCAAGTTCCCCACCCTGACATATCTGTCATTGTTGACAGGGCAAACTGTTTTCCATGTCATCATAGTAAGCACACACAAAGATTCTAATAGTGCATAAAGACAAGAAAACATTTAAACTCTTAGATGTTTAAAAATATACATTATGAAATTTGAAGCAACAGCATGATTTGGGCCCCGGAGCTATTAAAAGTGGTACTAAGTATTTGTGTCGGTCACATGTAAATTTCTCAGATCTGGCCCAAAAGATGTAAATAGAAGTTTAGGAAAAGGCTGGGATGAGAATGAGTCCTTCACTTTCTGGAAAGTTAATAGTTTTTTTCATATCATACATGGTTTTTGTTTGTTTGTTTTTGACCTATAAGTTCTTTAACAGTCACGAGCCCCTGAAGATGTGCCACTTTAATCGTGCTTCATTAACAGATGTCACCCATCTGGTATCAAATGTAGCAACTAGGTGACATTCACTTTGCCTTGTGCGCAACTTATTTTGGGCCTGATCTCATAAGGGATATCAACTGTTATCATGTCCATCTAGGGCAGCTATGCTACTGGCAAAGAAACTTTTATGGATATTGCCTCATATTTAAATTTATTACAGGGATATGAGATGTGCAAGTGTCACGTAACAGTAGACCACAGACATTTGGGGACATCTCCTAATCCAAGCTCTTTGTGTGCAGCTGACATGGCTTTGAAACATCGCTGCTTTTTACAATCTTCCAAAAGCTGGGACAAACAAATATAAAATATATAAAAAAGGCAAATGGTAAAGATTTTGATTATTTCTTTATGTTACATTAACAAAACAAAAAAGACCACTAAATAAATGTGGTATTGCATTAAATGAGTGACATCTAAAGGTTAACTTTCTTTCATTTCAGAGATCACATGTGTGCAAGTGTCCTGCAACTGAACCCTTAAGAAATATTAAAGACCTCCGAAAATATACCTTTACAGTTTTATGGATTTAATAAAGAATGTGCTTTAACTTTAATGCTTCTAGAAAAAAGAGCTATAATGACTGAAAGTACAGAGACTACACTTTGCAGAACTAAATAAACGGCATCGTTTTTATATCATGTTCATGCCTGCACTTGGAGGCAGTAGTGGACCAACATTTGGAGGAGAGCTGGTTCAATTCAGAAATACAGATGCAACTCTTTTCCTCTCATTTTTAACAATAGTTCCACCTTTAGCAGAATTTCAAGCCTTGTTTGGCTGCCTGCTTTATTTTTGTGTTTAAAAGTTGCAACTTTTATGTACATTCATATTTAAATGTGTTCTATGCTCCAAATCATCCCACTGTAATATGGTATTGACCACTCTTATTTGATTCTGTTTTTACAGATTAACATTGTTTTAGTCACATTCAAGGTCTTGATCAAGTTTAAATAAGTTTAGTCAGCTGGTATGACATCATTTTGCATCTTGTGATTTAAATTTTTTTGTTGCATGTTTACTACCCCCCGAAACATCACTGCCACAAAATAAGCAGCAGACCAAAAAGATGCCATGACCAAACTGAGTGAGAGGCTGCTGCTGACCAAGCATCCCCACTCTCTATAAAAGAGAGCTCTGGACTCATACATGAACTGGTAGGCTCCCAACACAGGTAAGTGTCTCAACTATGGGCTCAGTTTTTTAATTTTGTTGATAGTCTGGTTAGTTAATGTGTATTGTCTTTGGCTTATTTACTGTGATAGCTGGAAAGTTTTTTTTTATTATTGTTTTTTTTAAATGTACTTCTTTGAAATGCTGTGAATGTAAACAAGCAGTATCTTCCTTTACAAACCTCCTCTGTATCTAACATATAGAACAAATACCCTCTCATCACATGTACACTCAGTATTTGTTAACAGTAACAGTGTTTGACCATAAAGGACAGTTGAAGTGATGAAACAATTCACTTGGATTCTTTAACAAAGTCAGACTGAGCTTTATGAATAACTGAATTTTGAATCTTTCCCATTACTGCAAACTCTTTGATCACACTTATTTTTCTTTTTTTCTAGCATCTCAAGACTCCACTGGAGACTGTGTCACTCATATTGGTTTTTGGGAAAAGCTGAGGTAGAAAAAAAAAATCATCACTGCCTGAGTTAAATAAGTAAAAATACATTGCTCCATTGGACAGAAAAGTTAACATTATGAATAACTTTATCTTTTCAGTCCCAACTAGCGTGCAACCATGAGCACGGACGCGGAGATGGAGGCCTATGGCCCCGCAGCCATCTACCTGCGGAAGCCAGAGAAGGAGAGGATTGAGGCACAAACAGCTCCCTTTGATGCCAAAACAGCTTACTTTGTGGCTGAGCCTGAGGAGATGTACCTTAAGGGGAAACTCACGAAGAAAGAGGGGGGCAAAGCTACAGTTGAAACAGATAGTGGAAAGGTAGGCGATTCGGTTTTAAGATTTTCATCCAAAACCCTTTCAGTAAAATGTCTGTCTGATTACATCTGTCTTAAGGATAGAGGTTTATTTCTTGAACATCTCTGTTTATTATTTTGATTTTAAGTGTTTTTTTTTTTTGTATCTTTATACAGACGATCACTGTAAAAGAGGATGATATTCATCCCAGAAACCCTCCAAAGTATGATAAAATTGAGGACATGGCCATGATGACCCACCTCAATGAGCCCTGTGTGCTGTATAACCTCAAAGAGCGTTATGCATCATGGATGATCTACGTGAGTGTTTGCATGTATGTTCAGATAAGACATAAAGATGCTTTTGCCAGTAGCTGAGGGGGTTTCTCCACAGCCAGTACTACACACAGAGTTCGGATTTAGTTATACTGTATAGTATCTAACAAGACATAAGCAGGAGAGTTGAATTTTTGAGTAATCTTTATGTTCTTTCCAGACCTACTCTGGGTTGTTCTGTGTCGTCGTGAATCCCTACAAGTGGCTTCCTGTGTACGACGCTCAGGTCGTTGGTGCATACAGAGGCAAGAAGAGAATTGAGGCTCCACCTCACATCTTCTCCATCTCTGACAATGCCTATCAGTTCATGCTCACTGGTAAGACCACTGTTAATAATTTCTTAAAATTTAAAATTACTATTATGATTAATCTGATTATGATAAAGAAAAATTAAATTACAAAAATGTTTGCATTTCAGATCGCGAGAACCAGTCAGTCCTGATTACGTGAGTATATAAAACTGTTCTGGTAGATACATTTATTTATAAACTGTATCATATGATGCAGAGTAGTGATAATGGGTCTCTTCTTAACAAGTGGAGAATCCGGTGCTGGAAAGACTGTCAACACCAAGCGTGTCATCCAATACTTTGCAACAATTGCAGCTATTGGTTCCAAGAAGGCTGAGCCTGCAGCTGGCAAAATGCAGGTAAAAAATGATTACCTTTGATGAAGGCAAATTGGACAAGCACAATTACCAACAAATATTTTAATATCTTATTGTAGGGTTCGCTGGAGGATCAAATCATTGCAGCCAACCCTCTGCTGGAAGCTTATGGTAATGCTAAGACTGTGAGGAATGACAACTCCTCTCGCTTCGTAAGTGTTCAAAGACAAATACAAGCATGAGATATGACATCACTACATAACCACAATCACGCTCATTAAACCTTTAAACTCATATGTTTTAGGGTAAATTTATCAGAATTCACTTCGGCACCACAGGCAAACTGTCTTCAGCTGATATTGAAACGTGTAAATAATTTCTACTTTTTTCTCTGTCATCCATGTATTTAACATACCTGTGTTTTGAAAAAATTGTTGCTACATTGTGATGTTAAAATGAGAACACTGTTATCTGACCTTGATTTGTTGTTCAAAGATCTGCTGGAGAAGTCTCGTGTAACCTTCCAGTTGTCTGCTGAGAGGAGCTACCATATCTTCTACCAGCTGATGACTGGCCATAAACCTGAGCTCCTGGGTAAGTGTACTAGAAGTTACTACATATATGAAACGCAACATCCCCTGAAAGTCCATGTGCTATGGTTCTGGTCTTCCAGAGGGTCTTCTGATCACCACCAACCCTTATGACTACCCAATGATCAGCCAGGGTGAAATCACAGTCAAGAGTATCAATGACGTTGAGGAGTTCATTGCTACAGACGTAAGGCAACTGTTTAGCTATGCAGAAAAAACGTTTTAGATAATAACATGCCAATAACATGGCTTCCTAAATATTGCAGACTGCTATTGACATCTTGGGCTTTACCGCTGAGGAGAAAATTGGCATCTACAAGCTGACTGGTGCTGTGATGCATCATGGAAACATGAAATTCAAGCAGAAGCAGCGTGAAGAGCAGGCTGAGCCTGATGGCACTGAGGGTAACTGTTAAAATAACACTTCATGAGCATGCAAGTGTACAGGTATATAGAGATAGGCCCCACAAGGTAATACTTAATTTGGTTTGTCTTATCTTTCCATAGTGGCCGATAAAATCGCCTACCTGATGGGCCTGAACTCAGCTGATATGCTGAAAGCTTTGTGCTACCCAAGAGTCAAGGTCGGAAATGAGATGGTGACCAAAGGTCAGACCGTCCCACAGGTAATGAAAAAGAAATAAGTTAAAAATACTGATAGTACATTGACCTGAAAAAGTAACTCTGCGTTACCTTTTGTTTTTTTGCTAGGTCAACAATGCTGTCAGCGCTCTGTGCAAGTCTGTCTATGAGAAAATGTTCTTGTGGATGGTCATTCGTATCAATGAGATGCTGGACACAAAGCAGCCAAGGCAGTTCTTCATTGGAGTCTTGGATATTGCTGGTTTTGAGATCTTTGATGTGAGTTCTTCAAAAATTATCTGAGCAATTTTAAAGTTCAATCCTAAATTGCCATTAAATTAGACATCTTTTTGAACTATAGTTCAACAGCTTGGAGCAACTCTGCATCAACTTCACCAATGAGAAGCTGCAACAGTTTTTCAACCACCACATGTTCGTCCTGGAGCAAGAGGAGTACAAGAAAGAAGGCATTGATTGGGAGTTCATTGACTTTGGTATGGACTTGGCTGCCTGCATTGAGCTGATAGAAAAGGTAAGATAATTCTGTGATGAGGAACATGTTTGTTTCCTGAGTACATCCCCAATACTTGTTTCTCTTCATTTTGGCACATTTTTCTTAAAGCCAATGGGCATCTTCTCCATCCTTGAAGAGGAGTGCATGTTCCCCAAGGCTTCTGACACAACTTTCAAGAACAAGCTGCACGATCAGCATCTTGGCAAGACCAAGGCCTTTGAGAAACCAAAGCCTGGAAAAGGCAAGGCCGAGGCTCACTTCTCCCTGGTTCACTATGCTGGTACAGTGGACTACAATATCAACGGTTGGCTGGACAAGAACAAGGACCCCCTGAATGACTCAGTCGTTCAGCTCTACCAGAAGTCTGCAAACAAACTGCTGGCCATGCTTTATGCAGCCCATGCTGGAGCCGAGGGTAAGAGGATAGTGTTAATGAATGCAGATACTCTGCATATCCATATTGGGTATGTTTTAACCTACTCATTTATTTCCTTAAAGACAGCAAGCAACAACAGCTGATCAAATGGTTTCATTCTGTAATGTTACTGAAGATACAGTAAATTTAATATAATGATTATGAAACAATGGGCTGCACAGTGGTGCAGCTGTTAGCACTGCTGCCTTACAGCGAGAAAGTCGCCTGTTCGAATCTCATTTCGGGCACAGTGTGTCTTTCTGTGTGGAGTTTGCATGTTCTCCCTGTGCATGCAAGAGTTCTCTCCAGGTACTCTGGCTTCCTCCCACAGTCTAAAAACATGCTCACTAAGTCAACTGGTGATTCTAAATTGCCCGTCAGTATGAGTGTGAATGTGAAAGGTTGTCTGTCTCTGTGTGTCAGCTCTGTGATTGACTGGTGACCAGTCCAGGTTGTATCCCACCTCTTGCCGAAAGCTAGGATAGGCTCCAACAGGATAAGTGGTATAGAAAACTAATAAATGACAAACGAACCAACGAACCAACCAACGAACCAACGAATAAGAAACAGTGTAGTGGGATCAGAGAGGTCAGGGTTATTAATGAATGAAAAATGAATTTTTTATTAAATGTCATTTATTTTAATTTCACTATTTTCATAAACAGAGGCTTCTGGTGGCGGCAAGAAGGGTGGTAAGAAGAAGGGTGGTTCCTTCCAGACTGTGTCGGCTCTCTTCAGAGTATGTATTTTTTCATATCTTTCATATCCATATCCAAGCTCGCATCACCAATGACTCATTTTCTTGTCTTAATGAAACAGGAGAACTTGGGCAAGCTAATGACCAACTTGAGGAGCACTCACCCTCACTTTGTGCGCTGCCTGATTCCAAATGAATCTAAGACTCCAGGTGAGACGTGCATTAAAAGTTCTTAAAGATAAATGCAATATGGTTGTTTTCCACAAAATTTAAACAAATATAAATTAACAACATTCAGGTCTTATGGAGAACTTCTTGGTCATCCACCAGCTGAGGTGTAATGGTGTGCTGGAAGGTATCAGAATTTGCAGAAAGGGCTTCCCCAGCAGAATCCTCTACGGTGACTTCAAGCAGAGGTAACTTTTCCACAGATATTGGAGATGTGAGGAAATGGAAAAGCAAGTATTAAGAAGGATGTATCCTTTTCTTGCAGATACAAAGTATTGAATGCCAGTGTCATCCCTGAGGGACAGTTCATTGACAACAAGAAAGCTTCAGAGAAGCTGCTGGGCTCCATTGATGTGGACCACACTCAGTACAAGTTTGGACACACAAAGGTTGGTTTTCATGGACAGAAAGTTTGTAGAACTTGTGTTGTATATGAGTTTTCTTACTTTTATTTAATGAAACTTCACAGGTGTTTTTCAAAGCTGGTCTGCTGGGTACCCTTGAGGAGATGAGAGATGAGAAACTGGCTGAGCTGGTGACCATGACTCAGGCTCTCTGCAGAGGATACGTCATGAGGAAAGAGTTTGTCAAGATGATGGAGAGGAGGTAAGTTTTTAAAAGTGTACAGTTAGCTTACTCCTACTGCCAAATCATTTGCTGGAGTTTAAAGATGCTTTTGTTTTCAGTCTTGTTTCAGGAATGACATTTCATCTCTTCAATTTTCAGAGAATCTATCTACACCATCCAGTACAATGTGCGATCCTTCATGAATGTGAAAAATTGGCCCTGGCTGAAACTTTATTTCAAGATCAAGCCTCTTCTGAAGAGTGCTGAGACTGAGAAGGAACTGAGCCAGATGAAGGAGAACTATGACAAGATGCAATCAGACCTGGCTACTGCCTTGGCCAAGAAGAAGGAACTTGAAGAGAAGATGGTTGCCCTGCTGCAGGAAAAGAATGACCTGCAACTGCAAGTGGCTGCTGTAAGTATAACATGATTCATTCGTAATGGAATACTTTTGAGATACATGTGTGAAATACTGCTGTGGTTATTTGTGATTTATTTCTTGAAATCTATGATTTTTGCTAACCAAAATGAAAAAAAACCCTCAACTCTCTTATAATGCACCATAGGAAGTTGAGAACCTCTCTGATGCTGAGGAAAGATGTGAGGGGCTCATTAAGAGCAAGATCCAGATGGAGGCCAAACTCAAAGAGACAACTGAGAGACTGGAGGATGAAGAGGAAATCAATGCTGAGCTGACTGCCAAGAAGAGGAAACTGGAGGATGAATGCTCTGAGCTCAAGAAAGACATTGATGACTTGGAACTCACCTTGGCTAAAGTGGAGAAGGAGAAACATGCCACAGAAAACAAGGTCTACATCTTTTAAAGTATACGCTGGCACACAGGATAAGATTGTACCATCAAGCAGTGGTTAAAATGTGAACAAGTCATTGTAAAGTTTTAAAAAATGATGGTCTTTTTCCAGGTGAAAAACCTGACAGAGGAGATGGCATCTCAAGATGAGGCTCTTGCCAAGTTAACAAAGGAGAAGAAAGCCCTCCAAGAGAGCCACCAGCAAACCCTGGATGATCTCCAGGCAGAGGAAGACAAAGTCAACACTCTGACCAAGGCCAAGACAAAGCTGGAACAGCAAGTGGACGATGTGAGAAAATAAATACGTTTGTGTTTTGACCCATGAGCATATCAGTGAGTCTTTATATAACCTCTTATCAATTGTAATGAATTCTGTCTGACAGCTCGAGGGATCCCTGGAGCAAGAGAAGAAGCTCCGCATGGACCTTGAGAGAGCAAAGAGAAAGCTTGAGGGAGATCTGAAACTGGCCCAGGAATCCATAATGGATCTGGAGAATGACAAACAGCAATCTGAGGAGAAGATCAAGAAGTAATTTTTGTTGTTTTGAATTCTGAGAGCCTGACTCAAAGCTGTATGCAAATTATAGTGCTGATTTTCCACTCTTGTCTAAAGGAAGGACTTTGAGACCAGCCAGCTCCTCAGCAAGATTGAGGATGAACAGTCTCTTGGTGCTCAGCTCCAGAAGAAGATCAAAGAGCTCCAGGTACGCTTTTGATAAACATTATTCACACAGAAAAGAGTACACATTCATTATTTTCCAGCTAAAAAAACCCCTCTTCATTTTGCTATTGTTGAATCTAGGCTCGTATTGAGGAGCTGGAGGAAGAGATCGAGGCTGAGAGGGCTGCTCGGGCCAAGGTGGAGAAGCAGAGGGCCGACCTCTCCAGGGAGCTTGAGGAGATCAGTGAGAGGCTGGAGGAAGCTGGTGGTGCAACAGCTGCTCAGATTGAGATGAACAAGAAGCGTGAGGCTGAGTTCCAGAAGCTGCGTCGTGACCTGGAGGAGTCCACCCTGCAGCATGAGGCTACTGCAGCAGCTCTGCGCAAGAAGCAGGCTGACAGCGTCGCAGAGCTGGGAGAGCAGATTGACAACCTCCAGCGTGTCAAGCAGAAGCTGGAGAAGGAGAAGAGCGAGTACAAGATGGAGATTGATGACCTCTCCAGCAACATGGAGGCTGTTGCTAAATCTAAGGTGAGACATTCGTTTAGAAGCAAGGGTTTTTATGTACAATGGTTATAAGAGTTATCATGTTGTTCACAAGGCTCAGAAAACTGAAAAATGGCTTTGTATATGCAGTGGTAACTCTGTATGGAGAGAAATTTTAAAATATTTCTTGATTTCATTTTATTTAGGGCAACTTGGAAAAAATGTGCAGAACACTTGAGGATCAGTTGAGTGAGCTCAAAGCCAAAAACGATGAGAATGTCCGCCAGCTGAATGACTTTAGTGCACAGAAGGCCAGACTGCAGACAGAGAACGGTGAGTCATCTGCATATTCATAATGCTAGACACTGTGAAAGGGTTTCATCATTTAAATATGCCATGCATACAATGTCATGTAGGTGAGTATTCACGTCAGCTTGAGGAGAAAGAAGCTCTTGTGTCTCAGCTGTCAAGAGGCAAGCAGGCCTTCACTCAGCAGATTGAGGAGCTCAAGAGGCACATTGAGGAGGAAGTGAAGGTATGAAATCAACTACATTTTTTACAAATACATCAAAATAAGAAATATTTATTTAAATACAGCCTGTAAAATTTGTTTGGAGCGTTTTACTATCAACACATATGACCTTAACAGAAGTTAATAAATGTGCTCTTGTTATCTTGACAGGCCAAGAATGCCCTGGCTCATGGTGTTCAGTCAGCCCGCCATGACTGTGATCTCCTCAGAGAGCAGTATGAGGAGGAGCAGGAGGCCAAGGCTGAGCTGCAACGAGGAATGTCAAAGGCTAACAGTGAGGTGGCTCAGTGGAGATCCAAATATGAGACTGATGCTATCCAACGCACTGAGGAGCTGGAGGAGGCAAAGTGTGTAATCCTTTCCTCAAATAAACAGCTGTTCAATGGTTAGTACTCAATACTCAAACGTTGATACTCAAAAATCCTTCCCATTCAGGAAAAAGCTTGCCCAGCGTCTGCAGGATGCAGAGGAATCCATTGAGGCTGTGAACTCCAAGTGTGCCTCTTTGGAGAAGACCAAGCAGAGGCTGCAAGGTGAGGTGGAGGATCTCATGATTGACGTGGAGAGAGCTAATTCTCTGGCTGCAAACCTTGACAAGAAGCAGAGGAACTTCGATAAGGTAACAGAACATCCAGACAACATGAGGGACAGTGAAACAAAAACATTTCTTAGTAAAAATAATTCTGATTGGTCAATATAATTCAAGGTCCTGTCAGAATGGAAGCAGAAGTACGAGGAGGGCCAGGCAGAGCTTGAAGGAGCCCAGAAGGAGGCTCGTTCTCTCAGCACTGAACTGTTCAAGATGAAGAACTCATATGAAGAGGCTCTGGATCAGCTGGAGACCTTGAAGAGAGAGAACAAGAACCTGCAGCGTACGTTACTCTTACTGAAATTAAAAATGTCACTTGTGTCATCTTCACAAGTTTAGCTTTAGCACCTGCTGTCAAATCTTCAGTGGTGCGAGTCATTCTTACTGAACAAGTGAATCCAAACATTCTTACATCACTGCATCTGTTGTTCACTTCGAACCCTGTTCCTGTTTTTTTTTATGTTTAGAGGAGATCTCAGACCTGACTGAACAGATTGGTGAGACCGGAAAGAGCATCCATGAGCTGGAGAAGGCCAAGAAGACAACTGAGACAGAGAAGGCTGAAATTCAGTCAGCTCTGGAGGAAGCTGAGGTCAATTTTTGTGGCAAATCTCAGACCATCATTAATATAACACAATATTACATACTGATCAGTAATTTTGGTTTTAGTTTCTGCACAAGACAACTGTTGAATTTATGGGAATTTTTTACAGGGTACACTGGAGCATGAAGAGGCCAAGATTCTTCGTGTTCAGCTTGAGCTCAACCAGATCAAAGGTGAGGTTGACAGGAAGCTGGCAGAGAAAGATGAGGAGATGGAGCAGATCAAGAGGAACAGCCAGAGAGTGATGGACTCCATGCAGAGCACTCTGGATTCTGAGGTCAGGAGCAGAAATGATGCCCTGAGAGTCAAGAAGAAGATGGAGGGAGACCTGAATGAGATGGAGATTCAGCTGAGTCATGCCAACAGGCAGGCGGCTGAGTCCCAGAAACAGCTGAGGAATGTCCAGGGACAGCTCAAGGTACGTTTGGTTTTGTTATCTGGTCATACGATAAGGACAGCCTTCACAGACTGATGACTATTCCTCTTCCTAATGTTAGGATGCCCAACTGCACCTTGACGATGCTCTCAGAGGACAGGAAGATATGAAGGAGCAGGTTGCCATGGTGGAGCGCAGAAATGGTCTCATGGTGGCGGAAATTGATGAGCTGAGAGTTGCTCTGGAGCAGACAGAGAGAGGACGTAAAGTGGCTGAGCAGGAGCTGGTTGATGCCAGTGAGCGTGTCGGACTTCTTCACTCTCAGGTTTGCTTTTTTTAAGTTTTGAAATAAATTAATAAATACATGAATAAGAGTTGCATCTTAAAATACATTATGCAGTCATATGTTAAGTTGTTCTCTTTTATGATTTAGAACACCAGTCTTATCAACACCAAGAAGAAGCTGGAGGCTGACCTTGTCCAAGTTCAGGGTGAGGTGGATGACACTGTTCAGGAAGCAAGAAATGCTGAAGAGAAAGCCAAAAAGGCCATCACTGATGTGAGTTTACTGTGTCCATGCCAGTACACAAAAACACTTGGAAACACTAAAACATTAATAATGAAACTTCAACTTCATAATTCCAAACCACCATCATTTAGGCTGCCATGATGGCTGAGGAGCTGAAGAAAGAGCAGGACACCAGCGCTCACCTGGAGAGGATGAAGAAGAACCTGGAGGTTACAGTCAAGGACTTGCAGCACCGCCTGGATGAGGCTGAGAACCTCGCCATGAAGGGTGGCAAGAAGCAGCTCCAGAAACTGGAGTCCAGGGTATTTATTGCATAGACTCCCAAAAACTCTTAATTCATCAATATTTTGTTCTACACATTGTGGGAGATACAACCAATTCGTCATTCATCACATCACAGGTGCGTGAGCTGGAGAATGAAGTTGAAGCTGAGCAGAGACGTGGTGCTGATGCTGTTAAAGGAGTCCGCAAATATGAGAGGAGAGTGAAGGAGCTGACCTATCAGGTAAATTCTTTTGAAACAAAAACTACCTCAGCTTGTTTTATTTCAGTTTTGTATATTATCTATATGAACCCATATCTCATCAGACTGAGGAGGACAAGAAGAATGTCAACAGACTCCAAGATCTGGTGGACAAGCTGCAACTCAAAGTCAAGTCTTACAAGAGACAGGCTGAGGAGGCCGTAAGTCAAACAGTTTTGTAATCTTGCAAGTGGGAAGGAAGCAAGTAGATATGGAATAAAGAAAATGTTCACAGGTGATCCAATTAAAATGATACAAACTGTCAACACCTTCCAGGAGGAACAGGCCAACACTCACATGTCCAGGCTGAGGAAGGTTCAGCATGAGATGGAGGAGGCTCAGGAGCGTGCTGACATTGCCGAGTCCCAGGTCAACAAGCTGAGAGCCAAGAGCCGTGATGTTGGAAAGGTAATCAGTTAACTGATCAAGTTTTATGGAAAACTACCCAGGCCACAAGTCATAATGTTAGAACTTGACCTGAATAATTCTTTCTTTTGTTTTGCTTCTTTTTCAGTCTGACTCTGCTGAGTAAAAGAAAAAATCCCTGAAGCTGGAGCATTTGAGAGTTCATACAATATGAAATGCTATCAAACTGTCTACAGATCTTGTCAATAAATTATGTCTTGATGAATGGAAAGTATCTACTTGTTTTTATTCACTTGACTTGTTTTATTCTTTTTATTTTGTGCTCAACACAGCAGATGGATAGTTAGATCATTCTGACTTGTTTGAAATAAGACTGGTCAGTTGATTCTCACAGCTTGAGTATATCTTTCCACCTTAAGTGTAATCATGTCATACTCATGTGGTAATAAAACTGCCATCTTCACGAAGCAGAAATTAACACACAAGCTCAGAATATCTTAGTTGTTGATAAATTTTATGTCAACAAAAATGTGGGTATGTGCTGAGAGTTGGACAGAAAGAGATGTGCTTTACCTTAAATTAACTCACAAATTATTTTAAAGCTTGGTGTGATCATGATCGATTTAACATAACCATTTTAGATGATGTCCTATTATAAAACCTATCAGACACTCTATTGTTTTAAATATACATTCATTTATATGTGGTTAATTTAACGAGTATTATTTTTTTAAAAATTGTATAAATAAGGGCATAAGTCAGGCCCAGATCTGGGGAGCCCACCCTCAGCAATCTATGGTGGCATCCTGCAGTAGCCCCCTCAGTTTTGCTCCTGGCAGCAGCTGGAGTAGCATCCTGCAGCAGACCCCTTCGGTCACTCCCAGCAACGGCTGGAGAAGCAACCTGCAGCAGATCCCTGTGGTCACTCCCGGCAGGGACTGGAGTGGATCCATCCAACTACCTGAGGCAACAGCTGGAGCAGAAACCTGCAGCACACCCCTCTGGTCGCCCCCTGGTGGCAGCTGGCATGGAAACCTGCAGCAGATCCCTCAGGTTTCTCCTCCCCCACAGGGACTGGAATGGTAATCTGCAGCAGACCCATCCAGTCACCTCCAGTGGCAACCTGCAGTAGACCCTTCTGGTCACCCCCAGTTGTGGCTGGAGTGTCAACCTGCAGCACCTTTTTTGGTCACCCCTGGCAGCTGCAGGAGTGACTGGAGAGCCCACAACTTGCCATCTTGGGTAGCCACCTGCCGCAGACCCCTCAGGATGCCCTAGGCTGTGACTGGAGTAGCAACCTGCAGCAAACCTTTCTGGTCACCCTTGACAGCAGCAGTAGTGGCTGGAGAGCCCACCTATGGCTATCTCCAGTAGCAACCTGCAGCAGACCCCTCCAGTTGCCCACAGCAGTGGCTGGAGAGCCCACCTCTGTCCGTCTCTGGTGACAATCTGCAGCAGCCCCCTCTTGTCACCCAAGGCTGCAGCTGTAGTAGAAACCTGCAGCAGACTCTCCAGGTTGCCCCCGTCAGTGGCTGGAGTGGCAACTTACAGCAGATCCCCCAGATTGTCCCTTCACAATGGCCAGGTTCCTGCTGCCAGGTTGCCCCTGGTAGCAGGTGGAGCTGTAACTTGCAATAGACTCCTCCAGTCACCCCCTGCAGCAGCTTGTCTGATCTTGTCTGATCTCAGAAGACAAGCAGAATGGGGCCTGGTTAGTACTTGGAGTGAAGACTGTCTGGGAATACCAGTTCCTATAACTTTTTTTATATTTTTTTATTCATGGTATATTATTAGACGTAAAACAAATATTGTGACCAAGCTTTAGCGTTCTAAGCAAAAGTGAGTCAAACACAAAATGTTACAATCTTGTTAAGCAACAGAAAATAATGATCTATCATCAAGGCCAATGTAAGGAAAGTAAGACCTGAGATTTCTTTGTTGTTTTCAAGAATAAACATCTTTATCACTCTATTTTAGCTCTCCCTGCTCTCTGTGTTCTGAGCTGTCCTGTTAATACGTTTGTGACAACTTGTTCAAAATAGAACCATAATTACGCTGTGACGCTGTCACTTTAAAAACACATTTTAGTTGTTTGTTTTGTATGAACACATGGGTGAGTTAAGAAATGGCTACAGGGGTAGTGTGTCCCTGGAAACTGAATCTAAAACCTTATATAAAGTGATGAAGTAGAAATGGAAGTAGTTTGAGGAGTTGTGAAGAGTTGTATAAATAGTGGTATGAGTACAGTAAGTCAAAACTCTGTGTGTGTGTGTGTGTGTGTGTGTGTGTGTGTGTGTGTGTGTGTGTGTGTGTGTGTGTGTGTGTGTGTGTGTTGGTTGATGAGACAGATAAACACACATCAAATCTGCACACAAGGGGTGTAACAGAGACTACGGCCTGCCCACTGTGTCCACATGAGGAACCCTGGAGCACATCCTGGGCTGCTGCTCTTAGAGAAGGACGGTACCATTGGTAGCAAGATCAGTTCATAAAGATGATCACTGACACTATCAGCACAGGACTTGAGTGGCCACAGTAGCATCATCCCTCCAAGAAGACCTTTGCTTTTGTCAAAGCTGGAGAGCAGGAAAGACCCACTAAAAGGGCAACATCTGGTATCCTAACTTTGGCAAGGGACTGGCAACATTTGGTGGACGTCAGAAAGCATGAGGTCCCCCAGCCACATTACAGTTGTCATCCTGCAACTGGATATAGTGTTGGAATTGACCAAACAAGCTGTGGTACTTTAGCTGATCGTCCCATGGAAAGATACATGGCCAATTCAAAGCAATAAGAAGAATTTTTAGCAAAAGAACAAGAGAAAAGCTTTAAGTGTGCAAAAAGACTTAAAAACATTAATTTCAATGAAATCAGTTTAAGACACAACTTCTCTGTTCTACTGGAAATAAAACAAGGCCTTTAAAGCCTACAGAAACAGATGTCACGCAAAGGCTTCTTCAAACATTTGCAAGTGATGAATATGAAATCCATTCATTATTCACAATGTTATTTCTGGTGAAGCAGGACTTTTGCTGAACGAAAGTCACACAGCTGGTGAAACTTGCATACTACACATGCATACCAATCTTATATCTAGATGTCGCTCTCAGCTCATACCACATGAGGCTAGACTTGCAGCTGCCTTTCTATTTTTGATCATGCTGTAGTTACAACATAAACCTTAATTGAAAATGTGAGCAAACACCAAATGAATATTTAAGAGTATGCAAACTCCACACAGAAAGGCCCACCAGGCAAACCGGGATTTAAACTGGTGACCTTCTTGCTGTGAGGCTGCAGTGCTAATCATTGCACCACCATGCAGGAATGCTAACAATGTTAGTTTTATTTCAATCAAAGCTTGGCAGTGCACAAATCAAAGCCAATGTCAAAAAATGTTTTTCATGAGGGCCCTACCCAACTTCTGCTCGTTTCGGGATCCAAAAAAAAATTGACAATAAAGAGTTTAAATCATCCAGCCACAGTCAAAACTGGAAGTGAACTTCTCTCTAGAGTAATGGCCGACATATTCAGTGCATTTATTTATTTAGATTGAGTGTGGGTCAAATAGTGTTTGGTTTGAAAGGTAGCTTACTATGAGAAACAATTTAAAAGTATTTCAGTGTTAGAAGTAGTAATACCAATTTGAATCCTCTGAATGATAAGTTAAAGAGCATTTAGAAGAAGAGGAAGATATATTTATTAATCGTCTTGAGGGAAATTCAATTTTTCACTCTGAACAAACCATGCTATACCAACATATATTTTCCTCTTTTATCTCCTTCATCAAAGGATACCCTGGACAATTAGAGGAAAAAATGTCAAGACCTTACACTGTACGATACTTGACATCCCACAGGAAAAGGCCTCTCTTGTCTCTACTTCAGTGGAATAAACCTGAGAAATAAAATAATCATTTCAAAAAGTAAACCCCTTTAAACTTGTGTTTTGGTGTCAACAACATATCTTAATGTGTCCTATTAATATATCCATTTGCCAAATATGAATCACTGCCTCCCCCTCTCTCCTATCCCTTAGCTGGATTTATTTTTGACCATGGTAATACCTTGTGATCTGCTGGTAAGATGGGAAATAAAAAGCTAATTTGATGTAAAACCTGGAAGTACAAGTATTTTCTGGACATGATCCCAAATGTCCCCTTAATTAAATAACTTTTAGGTTAGTCATTCAGTTTTTCAAACCGTTAAACCGCACCGTTTTCATTCATCACAGCAAAAGACTGCTGGTATTTGTGAGGAAGATTCTGGAACATTATTCTGGTATTAAATTATCCAGGCTGGCCTTGGTTTTGACTGACTGGTCCCAGGAGATATTTAATACTTGGTTAGCCTTAATGGAAAGAACATCAGCCTGAATTTTATTTTGGATATCTGAGATTTGTCTATCCTGTAACTATACACCAGTGACATTTCAGTGCTTCTCCAAATTTAAAACTCATTACTGGCTGTGATATCAAAATTAATAGGACACCGGTGTCTGCCATGAACTGTGTCAGCTTCAGATCATACCACCCCACATCTCTCAGAGCAACTAATCTATAAATGATGCTGTACACTTCAGCAATTTCCTACTTCTGTTTCATGTTTCATCATGGATGTGACATGTAAATGTGTGTATATATATATATATATATATATATATATATATATATATATATATATATATATATATATATATATATATATATATGGTTTATTAAGAATTTATTTGTTTTAAGATCACTAAAGAAAAGTCTATCTCCCCAAATTGCTATCTTAAACAGTATTCAAATTCAAATTCAAAAAACTTTGTTTATCCATGAGGGGCAATAAAGGCACATACAGCAGCCGCTAAACAATAACATCTGTAGAAAAGATGAAAAAAACAACCAGCACAGAGTTCAGTATTGCACGTCAAACAAATTCAAGTTACTGTTTAAAATACTACACCCAGGAAAATAAAAATAAAAAATACAAATTTCTTAAATGCTAAAATACTAAAATATTAAACGAACTAACTAAATACTAACAAATACTTACAATAGTTCAGTTTCTTTTACTTGAAGTGGCTTATAAATGAAACCTCTGACAGTTTATGGTCTCTGATAAAATATTACTTTTTCAAAAGTATATAAAAATACAAAAAAAAAAAATCTCTTTATCAGTTTGAAGCATTGCTAATGTAGCCTGTGATTGGCAGGCTAACTGCCAAAAAGTTCTGATTTAACGATGACTTGACAAGGTGTTGATGTAGATTATAGTCCCTTTTTAACTTTGAGCCAACGATACTTGTAATAGTCAGAGACTCTCTGTTATGGTATGACAATCGCTTATTATAATCTTTGAACTATTACAGGAATTTAAATGCTGTAGCCCTTCTCTCCTGTGGCTTCTTGGCTTGAGTGGTCGGTGTTTTGACTGATCCAAGAGGTTCCTCTGTCAATTGATAGGAATTCTGGTCGCACTCTTAATGGTTGACTGTTCCTTGTTATTGCCAACAGAGCCCATTGACAGAGTGATAAGTGGCTTTTTAAAAATGGAACAAGGCTCATACTAAAAGTAAGGTCAGCACGCAGAAGTGACAATGGCTATGGATTACAACTTGATTAAAATATCTGTATTAATAACTCACTTTATTTTTGTTTTCTTCTGTGAAGGTTTGTTCCCATTTATAATTTTCTCCAAAGTTAAATTCCCAAGAAAAGCAAAACAAATGTTACACATACAGACCACAAGTCATTAAAATTTCATGGTTTTTTTTTTGCCCAACAGGATATTAACAAGCTTTGCTGCAACTCTATGATTCTTTTTTAAATTGTTAAGAATTTTGAAAATTCATATGTCTTTATAATTCATGTCATTTTTTGTACAGTTCTATTTATATTCAGCTCTAGTTCATCAATAAAATAAACTACAGCAAAATGATATGAAATCACAATCAGGCATATATACAACCTTGTATTGTACACAATGAGTAACTTGATATCACTAGCAGGAAGGATAAATGACTATGGAGGGCTCTTGCCTTTGCCTTAAAGTCTGCAAAGGAAGCACAGGTGTTGTTGGACTGAGAGACAGATGCTATTTATGTGGACACACTGCACTGCTTGTCCATTTGTGAACAACAGTATTTTTAGGAGCTGACAAAAGCTTTGTCATGCAGTCAATTTCCCTTGTCAAAAAGACAAAGAATGTCTCAATTGGCCATTCAACACATCTAGCAATGTTTTTACTAAAATATCTATGCTGGTATGTGAAAAAAATAACTACAATTTATGTTTTATATTCTGTTCCCCTCATAATTTATGGATGTTTAGGAAATTTGTTAGGAGCAACTTAATCTGAAGGATGAAAACACAACTTAGAGTTTACAAAACATCCCCCCGTTTTGTATTTTGTTTAAGTGTAATACAAAAGAGACCATACAGTATTACATGAGCCCTGTTTCACTTGCTCAAAACTGCTATTGATTTTGTGATGGTTGTGTGAATATATTGAGCTGTAGCACTCAAGTGTGTTAAAGTAAGGCTCACATTCTCTAAATTTCTCATCCTCTTGCAATTTCATTTCGTGCCAGCATGTTTATGAAGGATATCAACTGCATAAACAAAAAAAAAACTTCAACCTTGAAAATCCCAACACACTTCTGTCTTCGCTCTTTATTCTGAAAACTAACCACATCAAAAAGAGAAATATAAAATCCACCAGACCATCATTACCTCTTTTTGTCTCTGTGTTTCTCGGCAGGCCAGAGAAGTCTAACCCTCTTTTAAACCTAATCAGGCTCCTCCTCACTAGACATATTTGGTATGATCAGTTCAAGGTCATGTGCAGTGGCTGAGCTATACGCATTAAGCAGACACAAGGGCAGAAAGAGGAGGAAGTAGTGTAGGATAATCATACTTTCTTTTTCATTGAGTACATGTCTTATTCAAATCATTAATGTCTTTTTAAAATGTGTATGATTTAGCTTTTTTCATTTTTTAAGTGAATCGTAAATAAACAACAAAGTTAAGCTCTTTATGAAACAATATATAAAAAAAGAATCTAACACAGCAGCATAGGGTTGCAATGAAACAAATTCAGGGCAACATTTTTCTGCCTGTGATAACTAACAAAATGTATATGCAACACTGAACCAAAATCAGAAAATTAAGAAAGAAAAATTTTATAAATCTTTATCCAATGATGCATTTTGTCACCAGAGATGCAGCAGCTAAAAAGCAGGTCCTTCATACACAACATGCTCTGTATCCAAGGTGACATCAGCTTCAGAAATGATGAATCTGCTACAAGATAGATGAAATGAAAAGACACTTCATCCTTGAAAAAGAGGGACTAAAACGGGGATGGTTGTAAACTATGACCAAAACCAACAAACCCTCAGCTTTCGTTCTGCAAAAATAGCATCTGGTGTATTTTACGACACTAACGCTTCTGTCAAACAAGCTGACTAAAAAAACGACTGGAGACCTTTGACAGCATGCTTGACACATGCTATTCAGGTTGACTGAAAATTACTGATCACCTCTGAACTTACTTGAACGGCTTGTGCGCAGCGCATGCCTGCACAATGGCCCAACTGAGGTCACAAGGATGACCTTCCACAAGGTCCTTTCCATTTTTGAGTGAACAAGGTTAGGAAATTCCACAGCTCAAATATGAATACAGAATACAAAGTCTAAATCTAAAAAACAACTGAGAGAGTAGAGTGTAAATGCTTCTTCTCTGCTATTGTACATTTTCTTTACAACCAACTTTAATCCTAAATCTACTTTTCATTTGTGGTCCTGTTACAGGGCTGGAATCCCCACCATCTTGTTTATTGGCACTGGACTTATTTTGGGTCTTATCCCTGCCTAGATGGCAACTGTTCATCTACTCCATTCCAAGGCGATATGTAATCCCTCCTCAGCTTTTATGGAATGGCGCTCAGCCTCAATTTTATTTCAGACATCTGAGATGTGTGGTTGTTCTGCAACTGTATACCAGTGACATTTACATGCTTCTCCAAAACAGCCTGTGTCTGCCATAATACACTGCAGGGGGATTAATATAACCAACAGTGAAGATCACTGAGAGGATTACAATTTATTATCGAAACAAGTAGATGACAGATCTGACTCTTAATGAGAAGTTTATTTGTTTAAGTGTAGAAACACTAAAGGTCTTTGCTTATCATGTCACTATATTGTGACATTATATATACATGTCATGTTATTATATTATTCTTTTTGATTTATTTCATTTAATATCTTCTTCTTGTATGTTTTTCACTTTTTTTGGTTGCTGTTGTAACTCTGGGACGGATAAAGAAGTATCTTATCTTATCTAAATTTTCGAATAAATGATATTCAAATAATCAATATTTTAATAGGTAAAAGCATGTTCGCAACTAACAAAACAATCAAATAATACCTAGCAGTAATTGCTGTCATTTAAGACCAGAAAGAAATAATAAACTTTAAATCTAAAGGTGATATTGATATTGTATTTTTAGATCATTGAGACTGAACAAACAAACTCTGACCCAATGTATCCTGCTTCTCCTAACAGGAAACAAATGTTAAAAAAAAATCTGTAAAAATAAAATTCATACCTTAATTAACTCAGTATTTGAGTGAGTGACATTACATTACAGATATACGACTTTAAACCCCTGCAATAGATTTTTTTTTTAAACCTGAATTCAAAACCTTTTCAAACCTGAATTCTTGTTCATAATCAAAATTTCACATTTCATGCAGCCAAAACTTACATCATTCCCTCTTTAGGTTGAAAATTAAGTTCAAGTTGAATCATATGTCCATTTTATAATAGCTGTATAATGTAATAGCTTGTGAGCAATGAATAATAAAATGTGACATACATCAGTAAACAAATTTACTCTTAGAGTGAGTCACTGTTTGGTTTCACATTAACAGATAACATCAAATGATTTCTCTGCAACACACTTTTAACCATTCAGGTTGGGTACAGGAAAAAATACCTACAGCAACAAATGTGTGGACAAGGCCATATCAATCATTGTAAATGTCAATGTCACAGCCTCAGTAACAACATGACAAGAATGCATGACCAAACTGAGCAGGGCACACCTACTGAGGAGACAGTCCTTCCACTATAAAAGAGACTGCTAGGAAGTCTTTTAATAACTGGTCGGCTTCCAACTCAGGTGAGTGTATCAACTTTGATTTATTAGTACTGTTTAAGTAATTGATTTATATACAGCTGCAACATTTAAGACCTGTATATCTCTTTGGTATGACCTGTATGCATCTCTTCTTTTGCAACTTCCTGTGTGTTGTTGTTGGTATTGTTGGGGGATGTGAATGAGAAAAGATCCCCATTTATCTTAAACAGGTGTCCTTAGCCAGAAGGGACGCACCGTTAAACATGATGGAAATAAAAGTGCTAAGCAACACTTATTGTTTGCTCTCTTTGCCCTACATTTATTTCTTGAGTGGACCACACAGTGCGTTAATAGCGGGAATAGTCACTTATAAACGTTTAAAAATCAATATTTATTTTCTGATGGATTATGAACTAATCCTTAAATAATTTGTCAACAGGCTTAAAAGAACAGACCTGACTTTATACCATCTTCTGTTGGGACCAGCGGGGGTAAATGGATGTTCATTTTATGCAATAACCACAAATTCAAAACATACCTCAGCCACCCATTAACAGCATATTTACAAATTTGATATCAAAAAACTGTGAAAATTTATATCTTATGACCTCTTTCTTCCCACAGTAACTTAAGGTGCCATCATGAGCACAGATGCGGAAATGGAGGCCTATGGCCCAGCAGCCATATTCCTCCGGAAACCTGAGAAGGAGAGGATTGAGGCGCAAACAGCTCCATTTGATGCTAAAACAGCTTACTTTGTGGCTGATGTGGAGGACATGTATCTCAAAGGGAAACTTACCAAACGAGAGGGTGGCAAAGCCACAGTTGAGACATTTTCAGGAAAGGTAAGTGTGATATTAACTTAAATCAATCTCATAGAAATGTATGAGTTGAATGAAATGAACTAACTAATCAGTTGGCTTACAGTTAGACTTGTTTATTTCACTCTACAGGTTTTTTCAGAAGTACAGAATGAGATAAGTATGATATTAAAAGCTATCTTGATGGTGCTTAACTGTCTGTTTTTCTTTTATGCATGTTGTACTCAGACACTCACTGTAAAAGAGGATGACATCCATCCTATGAACCCTCCCAAGTTTGACAAAATTGAGGACATGGCCATGATGACCCACCTCAATGAGCCTGCTGTGCTGTATAACCTCAAAGAGCGTTTTGCATCATGGATGATCTACGTAAGCACAAGTCCTCTATGTAAAGAAGTTTTCTTGTGTCTGTAAAGCATGTGCATCAGATATGATAATGTCCCGTCTTTTGATCAACAGACCTACTCTGGGTTGTTCTGTGTCGTCGTGAATCCCTACAAGTGGCTTCCTGTGTACGACGCTCAGGTCGTTGGTGCATACAGAGGCAAGAAGAGAATTGAGGCTCCACCTCACATCTTCTCCATCTCTGACAATGCCTATCAGTTCATGCTCACTGGTACGGTAAAGTTTCCAAAATGCTGTTTGAAGTTGATGAGCTCAACATGGGTGTCATCCCACAGTTAAAGTTGAGTTTGTTGTCTTGTGTTTCAGACCGTGAGAACCAGTCTGTACTTATCACGTGAGTACACCATACTTTGTCTGTACTGTTCCCCACAATCTTAATGACTAAATACTGAAGGTAATAAAAATCATTTATCGTATTCCCAAGTGGAGAATCTGGTGCTGGAAAGACTGTCAACACCAAGCGTGTCATCCAGTACTTTGCAACAATTGCAGTGGCTGGATCTGGTAAGAAGCAAGAGCAATCATCTGGAAAAATTCAGGTAAATTTTTTGTCAGTAAAACATCTACTCCACTATTGAGTTTTAGTGAATAATTTTAATACAGTCTCATATTGACTCTATGTAGGGTTCACTGGAGGATCAAATCATTGCAGCCAACCCTCTGCTGGAAGCTTATGGTAACGCTAAGACTGTGAGAAATGACAACTCCTCTCGCTTCGTAAGTGTTTAAAGGAAAATACAAGCATGAGATATGATATGACTACATAACCACAATCACACTAATAAAATATTTAAACTCATATGTTTTAGGGTAAATTCATCAGAATTCACTTCGGCACCACAGGCAAACTGTCTTCAGCTGACATTGAGACATGTAAGTAATGTCTACATTTTGATCTGTCATCCATATTTTCAATACTTGGGTTCCGGAAAAAAAAGGTTTTAGGGAAATTTGTAACAACTCTGTGATGTTAAAAAGAGGGCACTGTCATCTTACCTTGATTTGTTGTAAAAAGATCTGCTGGAGAAGTCTCGTGTAACCTTCCAGTTGTCTGCTGAGAGGAGCTACCATATCTTCTACCAGCTTATGACTGGCCACAAACCTGAGCTCCTGGGTAAAGAACAATACGCTATACAAACATTATGTGAGATAAATACAACCATTTTTTAACCCGTACGTCTCTTGTATTTTCTTCCAGAGGCCCTTCTGATCACTACCAACCCTTATGACTACCCAATGATCAGCCAGGGTGAAATCACTGTCAAGAGTATCAATGACATTGAAGAGTTCATTGCTACAGATGTAAGCATTTTATACATTAACAGAAAATACATGCCAAACCTAACTTTTTTTCTGAAAGTTTTTTCTTTATACGTATTATAGACTGCTATTGACATCTTGGGCTTCAGTGGTGAAGAGAAAGTTGCCATCTACAAGCTGACTGGTGCTGTGATGCATCATGGAAACATGAAATTCAAGCAGAAGCAGCGCGAAGAGCAGGCTGAGCCTGATGGCACTGAGGGTAACTTTACATCATTTATTCATGCAATTTAAGAAAGTTAACAAACAAGCATTCACCTCAAAACTCCCAAGTATGAACTAACACAGCACTATTAAGACATTATATTACTCCCGTAGTTACCAAAAATGTGGTGATAGCTTATTTCTAACTGATGTATCGTATGAGAGAATAAAAGCAGCAACAGCCATAAGTTAATGGCAAAATGGCGTATGAAAAGAGGACAGTTGACAATATTTCTTCTGTTATGCTGTATGCTGTTATTACAGCCTGTCCTTCACACAGATAACACATGAAACTTAAAAATGACTGAAAAAGTCGTAATTCCAGTTTCTTATTTGTCTTTTGTTGCATATGACGCATCAAACAACCTGTAGTTTTAGTAAACTCTCAGTTAGCCCAGTTAGCATATTAGCTACCATCAGCAGCTCACAGCCATATATCCTCCACACAAAACACAACAAAAACTGCATGTTAAATGACATATGTTGCTCACCCATTGATGATTTTGGCAACCGCTGTTCACTCTAATCTTTAACATCCAGCCGTCATGATTTGGCCTCGCTGTGGAAAGTAAAACAGGTCTTCCGGTTCAGTAAAAGTTAAGTGTTGTTCCCCGTTTCTTGATAGTTTAATACTGTCCTTCTGTTGTTTATTCCCCCATCGGCTGAGTTACGTCTTCACTGCTGTGAGCCTGGATTGCCTTGAGCATGCTAACCTATTGTGCTAACTAGCTCCTACAACGTTTGTCTCATGAATATTCAATTAGCCATGTGCTGCTTACCTAGATCAGTAACTTTGGCACTTAACAGGAAGGAGTATCACTATCTGGTAGTCCCAAAAACAAAATTGGTCGTATTTAATAGGAAATAATATGTAGAAAAATATGAAGAGTGTAAATATAATTTCTTATTAATTTATTTTTTTCTTCAAAAGTAGTCGTTTTCCACAACTGTTATGGCATCCACATGTTCTCCCAGATAGTTTTTTTTTTACAGTGACAACACAAAAATTCCTCGGTTTCTGTTTATAATTCTGACTGCTCTCATTCAAACGTATGCTAGTTACAGGGCTTTTTCCACCGCAGTAATGGCGGTGTTTTTCAGGATTCATTTATACATTAAAGATTTTTCTTTTAATCAGAGGCCGATAAAATCGCCTACCTCATGGGCCTGAACTCAGCTGATATGCTGAAAGCTTTGTGCTACCCAAGAGTCAAGGTCGGAAATGAGATGGTGACCAAAGGTCAGACCGTCCCACAGGTAAAAATAAATTTTTAGAAATTAAAAACATCAGGAAAAATGTAATCATATATGACAACTTCTACAATATTCTCAAATAAACATCCCTTTTCCAAGGTCAACAATGCTGTCAGCGCTCTGTGCAAGTCTGTCTATGAGAAAATGTTCTTGTGGATGGTCATTCGTATCAATGAGATGCTGGACACAAAGCAGCCAAGGCAGTTCTTCATTGGAGTCTTGGATATTGCTGGTTTTGAGATCTTTGATGTGAGTTCTTCAAAAATTATCTGAGCAATTTTAAAGTTCAATCCTAAATTGCCATTAAATTGGACATCTTTTTGAACTATAGTTCAACAGCTTGGAGCAACTTTGCATCAACTTCACCAATGAGAAGCTGCAACAGTTTTTCAACCACCACATGTTCGTCCTGGAGCAAGAGGAGTACAAGAAAGAAGGCATTGATTGGGAGTTCATTGACTTTGGTATGGACTTGGCTGCCTGCATTGAGCTGATTGAGAAGGTAAGACAATTCTGTGATGAATAATTTGTTTGTTTCCTGGGTACATCCCCAATACTTGTTTATTTATTTTTGGCACATTTTTCTTTTAGCCAATGGGCATCTTCTCCATCCTTGAAGAGGAGTGCATGTTCCCCAAGGCTACAGACACTTCTTTCAAGAACAAGCTGCACGATCAGCATCTTGGCAAGACCAAGGCCTTTGAGAAACCAAAGCCAGCAAAGGGCAAAGCTGAGGCTCACTTCTCCCTGGTTCACTATGCTGGTACAGTGGACTATAATATCACTGGCTGGCTGGACAAGAACAAGGACCCCCTGAATGACTCAGTCGTTCAGCTCTACCAGAAGTCTGCAAACAAACTGCTGGCCATGCTTTATGCAACCCATGCTTCATCTGAGGGTAAAAAAAAACCTAATACTGTGACTCATGAGTGGCAGTGCAATTGTTCATTTAATTTCAGCTCATGGTGTCTGTATGAAAGTTAGTAAGTTGCTCTCACTTTTTCAAAACAGATGCTTCTGGTGGTGGCAAGAAGGCTGGTAAGAAGAAGGGTGGTTCCTTCCAGACTGTGTCTGCTCTCTTCAGAGTATGTATTTTTTCATTTCTTTGTATGACAGTTAAGAAACTCAACACTAATTATCAATGACTCATTTTCTTGTCTTAATGAAACAGGAGAACTTGGGCAAGCTGATGACCAACTTGAGGAGCACTCACCCTCACTTTGTGCGCTGCCTGATTCCAAATGAAACCAAGACCCCTGGTGAGAAATGCATTAACAAGTTGTGAAAGATACATGTAGTATGGTTGTTTTTCAGAAACTTTAAACAAATATAATGTTGCAACATTCAGGTCTTATGGAGAACCACTTGGTCATCCACCAGCTGAGGTGTAACGGTGTGCTGGAAGGTATCAGAATTTGCAGAAAGGGCTTCCCCAGCAGAATCCTGTATGGTGACTTCAAGCAGAGGTAACTTTTCAGAAACTCAAGTGACTATGACACAAAAAAAACACATGTAGCTGGAGAATGATGTAAATATATTTCACAATGTTCTTTTGATTTGCAGATACAAAGTATTGAATGCCAGTGTCATCCCTGAGGGACAGTTCATTGACAACAAGAAAGCTTCAGAGAAGCTGCTGGGCTCCATTGATGTGGACCACACTCAGTACAAGTTTGGACACACAAAGGTTGGTTTTCATGGACATAAAGTTTGTAGAACTTGTGTTGTATATGAGTTTTCTTACTTTTATTTAATGAAACTTCACAGGTGTTTTTCAAAGCTGGTCTGCTGGGTACCCTGGAGGAGATGAGAGATGACAAACTGGCTGAGCTGGTAACCATGACTCAGGCTCTCTGCAGAGGATACCTTATGCGGGTGGAGTTTGTGGAGATGATGAAGAGAAGGTAGGCTTCTAATTTAATAAACTAAATGTTTTCAGAAATAACGTGGACGTTAACTAATACACTACATGATGTTGCTTTATCAGAGACGCAATCTTTACCATCCAGTACAATGTGCGATCCTTCATGAATGTCAAGAACTGGCCATGGATGCACCTGTATTTCAAGATCAAGCCTCTTCTGAAGAGTGCTGAGACCGAGAAGGAGTTGGCTCAGATGAAAGAGAATTATGGCAAAATGCAATCAGACCTGGCTACTGCCCAGGCCAAGAGGAAGGAACTAGAGGAGAAGATGGTTTCTCTGCTGCAGGAAAAGAATGACCTGCAACTGCAAGTGGCATCTGTGAGTAAAATGAAGAAGCAAAGCGGTATCATGTTCTATTAGCAGAATAAAAATATATAAATAACTATGTGGAACTTATCTAGTTCTTTTTTTGAAAGGTTACTCACAATCAACTTTGGATTTTTTTCCATTCAAATTAATCACATGTATATGATTTCACTGTAGGAAAGTGAGAACCTTTCTGATGCTGAGGAAAGATGTGAGGGGCTCATTAAGAGCAAGATCCAACTGGAGGCCAAACTCAAAGAGACAACTGAGAGACTGGAGGATGAAGAGGAAATGAATGCTGAGCTGACAGCCAAGAAGAGGAAACTGGAGGATGAATGCTCTGAGCTCAAGAAAGACATTGATGACTTGGAGCTCACCTTGGCTAAAGTGGAGAAGGAGAAACATGCTACAGAAAACAAGGTTTGTTGTAGAAAGTCTCAACACACAGTCCACCAACCGGTTTTCAGATATCACACATATGTCTCTGTTTTCAATACAATTTCCAGGTGAAAAACCTGACAGAGGAGATGGCATCTCAAGATGAGGCCATTGCCAAGTTAACAAAGGAGAAGAAAGCCCTCCAAGAGGCCCACCAGCAAACCCTGGATGATCTCCAGGCAGAGGAAGACAAAGTCAACACTCTGACCAAGGCCAAGACAAAGCTGGAACAGCAAGTGGACGATGTGAGAAAATAAATACGTTTGTGTTTTGACCCATGAGGATATCAGTGAGTCTTTATATAACCTCTTATCAATTGTAATGAATTCTGTCTGACAGCTCGAGGGATCCCTGGAGCAAGAGAAGAAGCTCCGCATGGACCTTGAGAGAGCAAAGAGAAAGCTTGAGGGAGATCTGAAACTGGCCCAGGAATCCATAATGGATCTGGAGAATGACAAACAGCAATCTGAGGAAAAACTTAAAAAGTGAGAAATTGTTACCCTTTTTCCACTTTTACATAATAATTACTAATAAAACAGCTTTTTAAAGATCTTCATGTTTCACCCATCAAGGAAGGACTTTGAGACCAGCCAGCTCCTCAGCAAGATTGAGGATGAACAGTCTCTTGGTGGTCAGCTCCAGAAGAAGATCAAAGAGCTTCAGGTACACTTTTGATAAACATTATTCACAGAGAAAAGAGTACACATTCATTATTTTCCAGCTAAAAAAAACCCTCTTCATTTTGCTATTGTTGAATCTAGGCTCGTATTGAGGAGCTGGAGGAAGAGATCGAGGCTGAGAGGGCTGCTCGGGCCAAGGTGGAGAAGCAGAGGGCCGACCTCTCCAGGGAGCTTGAGGAGATCAGTGAGAGGCTGGAGGAAGCTGGTGGTGCAACAGCTGCTCAGATTGAGATGAACAAGAAGCGTGAGGCTGAGTTCCAGAAGCTGCGTCGTGACCTGGAGGAGTCCACCCTGCAGCATGAGGCTACTGCAGCAGCTCTGCGCAAGAAGCAGGCTGACAGCGTCGCAGAGCTGGGAGAGCAGATCGACAACCTCCAGCGTGTCAAGCAGAAGCTGGAGAAGGAGAAGAGCGAGTTCAAGATGGAGATCGATGACCTCTCCAGCAACATGGAGGCTGTTGCCAAAGCAAAGGTATGAACCAAGTACAAAAATTACAATAAATGATACATTTGTACGTTCAGTGTTCAACGCGTTAAATAATTCCATTTACATATCATCTGTAGGCCAACCTGGAGAAAATGTGCCGAACACTTGAAGATCAGTTGAGTGAAATCAAGTCCAAAAACGATGAAAATGTCCGCCAGCTGAATGACCTTAGTGCACAGAGGGCCAGACTTCAAACAGAGAATGGTGAGTAACCAGTCAATGTAGTCATGTTGTTGGAGTAATGTAGCAATAGATAAAGTCCCTTTGCCAAGTTATGTGAAATTTAATTAAGTGTGAATTGTTTTAGTCCATGCATTATAGATGTGTTCCTCAACAAATATTTACTGTTACTGTTTCAGGTGAGTTTGCTCGCCAGATTGAAGAGAAGGAAGCGCTCATTTCCCAGCTCACCAGAGGCAAACAAGCCTACACTCAGCAAATTGAGGAGCTTAAGAGACACATTGAGGAGGAAGTGAAGGTACAAGAGATTTTTCTTTTTCTGTATACACATTTTTTTTTAAATTACTTCACAAATATCATTGCACAAACTGGAAAAAACAAGTGTTAAATTAACATCTAGATTGTACCTGAGTGGTCAAAGTTCACTGGCATTACAAATAAATGTACAGCACTTACTTGCTGTCAGATAATATTGGGCTTGGATCATAGTTTTTGTGATGTGTTTCTAGGCCAAGAATGCCCTGGCTCACGCTGTCCAGTCAGCCCGCCATGACTGTGATCTCCTCAGAGAGCAGTTTGAGGAGGAGCAGGAGGCCAAGGCTGAGCTGCAACGAGGAATGTCAAAGGCCAACAGTGAGGTGGCTCAGTGGAGATCCAAATATGAGACTGATGCTATCCAACGCACTGAGGAGCTGGAGGAGGCAAAGTGTGTAATCCTTTCCTCCAATAAACAGCTGTTCAATGGTTAGTACTCAATACTCAAACGTTGATACTCAAAAATCCTTCCCATTCAGGAAAAAGCTTGCCCAGCGTCTGCAGGATGCAGAAGAATCCATTGAGGCTGTGAACTCCAAGTGTGCCTCTTTGGAGAAAACCAAGCAGAGGCTGCAGGGTGAGGTGGAGGATCTCATGATTGATGTGGAGAGAGCTAATTCTCTGGCTGCAAACCTTGACAAGAAGCAGAGGAACTTCGATAAGGTATTTATGATGAAAAAAACATCCAACACAAGATTGGGCTGTCACTTAAAGAAATCTATGCCTGTAACATTTTGATTCCTCTGTATTATTCAAGGTCCTGTCAGAATGGAAACAGAAATATGAGGAGAGTCAGGCAGAGCTTGAAGGAGCCCAGAAGGAGGCTCGTTCTCTCAGCACTGAACTGTTCAAGATGAAGAACTCTTATGAAGAGGCTCTGGATCACCTGGAGACCATGAAGAGAGAGAACAAGAACCTGCAGCGTATGTCACCTTATTTTCAATATTTTGGGATAATACTAGAAGCCATTGTTATCAAAGAACCTTTCCATGTTTATCTCTCTTATCATTTGTATTTCATCTGCAGAGGAGATCTCAGATCTGACAGAACAGATTGGGGAGACCGGAAAGAGCATCCATGAACTGGAGAAGGCCAAGAAGACAGTAGAAAGTGAGAAGGCTGAAATTCAAACTGCCCTTGAAGAAGCTGAGGTATTTCACTCTCTGTTTTAGTTTGCAGTGCTCTGCAAAATATCAATGAAATTACAGACTACAGAGCTTCTTTGTCCCAATATCAGACTTTATGTTGGTTCAAAGCATTACCCAGCTGACTTTTCTTACAGGGTACACTGGAGCATGAAGAGTCCAAGATTCTCCGTGTTCAGCTTGAGCTCAACCAGATCAAAGGTGAGATTGACAGGAAGCTGGCAGAGAAAGACGAGGAGATGGAGCAGATCAAGAGGAACAGCCAGAGAGTGATCGACTCCATGCAGAGCACTCTGGATTCTGAGGTCAGGAGCAGGAATGATGCCCTGAGAGTCAAGAAGAAGATGGAGGGAGACCTGAATGAGATGGAGATTCAGCTGAGTCATGCCAACAGGCAGGCTGCTGAGGCCCAGAAACAGCTGAGGAATGTCCAGGGACAGCTCAAGGTACGTTTGGGTATGGTAAATAATTGAGTGAAAATTACTCTTAAGAAAAAAGTACAGACAAGCTCACTGTCATTTTTGTTTTCAGGATGCCCAACTGCACCTTGACGATGCTGTTAGAGGACAGGATGATATGAAGGAGCAGGTTGCCATGGTGGAGCGCAGAAATGGTCTCATGATGGCTGAGATTGAGGAGTTGAGAGCTGCTCTGGAGCAGACAGAGAGAGGACGTAAAGTGGCTGAGCAGGAGCTGGTTGATGCCAGTGAGCGTGTCGGACTTCTTCACTCTCAGGTTTGCTTTTTCTTCGTATAGAGGTACATTGATTAAAGTTTCATCTTTAAAGCTGTGAAGTCTTATGTTAAGTTGTTCTTTTATGATTTAGAACACCAGTCTTCTCAACACCAAGAAGAAGCTGGAGGCTGACCTTGTCCAAGTTCAGGGTGAGGTGGATGACACTGTTCAGGAAGCAAGAAATGCTGAAGAGAAAGCCAAAAAGGCCATCACTGATGTGAGTTTACTGTGTCCATGCCAGTACACCAAAACACTTGGAAACACTAAAACATTAATAATGAAACTCCAACTTCATAATTCCAAACCACCATCATTCAGGCTGCCATGATGGCTGAGGAGCTGAAGAAAGAGCAGGACACCAGCGCTCACCTGGAGAGGATGAAGAAGAACCTGGAGGTCACAGTCAAGGACTTGCAGCACCGCCTGGATGAGGCTGAGAACCTCGCCATGAAGGGTGGCAAGAAGCAGCTCCAGAAACTGGAGTCCAGGGTACTTAAAAATTTATTTACCATTTATTTAAAGTTTGTAGAAGCTGTGTTTCCTGTAAAGCCTAAAAAATGATCATCACATCACAGGTGCGTGAGCTGGAGAGTGAAGTTGAAGCTGAGCAGAGACGTGGTGCTGATGCTGTTAAAGGAGTCCGCAAATACGAGAGGAGAGTGAAGGAGCTGACCTATCAGGTAAACCTGATTACTTAAAGGGACCGTAATAAGTTTATACTTCATTCACTATTCATGTTATTATATTCTCTATCTGCGTTTTTCTTTTCACAGTGATTTTAAACTGTAGTAACATTTATTCGAAAATTCACTTTTTTGGTACTTCCTGTTTCTGCTTTAACACTTAATCAGTGACCATTGTTTGTCCTTACAGACTGAGGAGGACAAGAAGAATGTCAACAGACTCCAAGATCTGGTGGACAAGCTGCAACTCAAAGTCAAGGCTTACAAGAGACAGGCTGAGGAAGCCGTAAGTGAACCAAAGAAATATGACAAACCAGCTACTTGAATTACTGATATCAAAAACATCTTCATTTATGAAACTCTAAACCTCTTCCAGGAGGAGCAGGCCAACACTCACATGTCCAGGCTGAGGAAGGTTCAGCATGAGATGGAGGAGGCTCAGGAGCGCGCTGACATCGCCGAGTCCCAAGTCAACAAGCTGAGAGCCAAGAGCCGTGATGTCGGAAAGGTAACTCTTACATTGCCTTTAAAAGTGACGTGTGTTCATCATGTCTCTTAAATGACCTCTGGAATGTGTGACTAGTGTCGGTGAGGTGAGGTGACAACGCTGATGAAAAACTCAACAGCTCTGAGAGTTTATCCAAATTTTATTCTGTAGTTCCTCAAAATGTTGAATTACTTCATCCATCTACAAACATAATAAATACTATTATACAAATGTTCTCTGAAAGTGACAACTCTTTCTCTTTCTCTTAGGGAAGTGACTCTGCTGAATAAACTACAAGACCCAGCTGAGGCATACAACCAGGGTTCATATAATATGGACCACTGAAAATGTTCTGTAAATCTTCAATAAATAGTAAACATTTATGGGATGTGTTTTGTTTTTCTTCCTGTTTGTCATTTTCCATCTTATATACTTATTGGCTTTGTGTTGTTTACAACTATTTCAGCTTAAGATGTTGATACATCAAGACTTATTTAGAGTGTGTGAGATTTTTGAGAAGTTAGAGGAAGTTTAAGAAAATTACAAGTTGATAAATCAGATTTGAAAACCACTTTGTCCAACAGCACACATGTCAATTTTACCAGAAAAAGATGAAACAACTTAAGGAATAAACTTCAGTAAGTGTAGAAAAATACAAATAACAGCCACGTCCATGTCATATTCTTAACCACATATTTTCTGTTTTTCCTGTTTAGTACATAATTCATTGTTTGTCATGCTGAACTCCAACATTTCTATCTTTTTTTACCACCACCCTTTCCTTTGCCATGTTGCGTCTTTTCCTTCTTGTTTTCAGTGTCTGCTCTTCTCTTCTGTCCTTGTGCCACCCCCTTGTGCGGCTTGGCAGTGTGAACCTTCTCAGTAATTGAAAAGCAATCTTCATCTCTACCTCTGCGACTGATAACAAGCCTCTCATTATCATGCTGGAATAACATATCAGGAGATGCTTTATTGCTTGCTCCTGGGTTGGGAGATGAAGGCCTTGAGCAAGCTTTTCTGGGACTTGCAAGGCTAGGAGAGCAGGGTCTGGACCTAACATCTTCTTTTGGGATGAGGTTTAAGTTTAAGGAAAGTGGTCTTCCAGGTCTTGGACTCAGTGGAATCACAAGGTTATCTCCAGGGGCTCCCAGAGTGAGGAAGACTTCAGGAAAAGCACATGGTTGAATGATTTTCCTCTGCCCCTGCAAACATCAGAGTCAATGAGGCACATAATTAGATTCATGTATTTAATTTAAATCCCAATTTGAGGCAATGAACTCAAACACTGCAGCACAGCTCACCTGCTGCGGTGTGAAGCTCATGGACACCTTCACTGTCACCTGGAAAAAATATCATGTAATGGTATTATACCATGTCCCCTGCAGTAATGTTGTTTTCTCTGAGCAGTTACACTTAGTATGAAATTAAAACATGGTTATGAGTGAAGAATGTACCTGACCGGGGGAATTTAGCTTCTGATATTCTGTCTCAGGGGTAAAGGAGGCAGATTTAGGAATGGCCCTTGGGGAGCCAGACTCAAAAGAAGCCATGTTGAGTTGAGAGGAAGTTCTGGGAGAGTTTTTCCTTGATGTTGTTGGTGTACTCTCAGCCACAGTGATGTGTGGTGGGAAAGTCTTGCAGAGAAAAAAAAAAGGAAACAGGAGGCAATTGACCTGTCGAGTACTCATCCTTTAAAAAATGAAATTTACCATTTAACCAAAAAGGTTGAAAAAAAGTTACATCCAAACTTGGAGCCATTACCTCAACTTTTCGCCAGGTGTAATAGTTGACCTAGTATGACATCTCTGCTATCAATAGCTCTTAAATTACTCTATTATAGATGCAGCAATGTCATACTGACAGGCATGTCTCACACATCATTCTCTGTTCAGACTGTGGCAATAAAACATATGGCCAACTATGGCAGCATCTGACGACATGATTTATCTCTGAAACACAGACAACATGAATTTCAAGCAACTTACTGGGATTCCAGCTTTTTTATTTCCACCGTTTTCTTTTCTTTCAGACTTTGGACTTATCCCTGGCAGGCTAGGAAGGGTGACACGCTGGTCATCTAGCCGCCGCGCCTGGCTGGAAGCAATGATCTTGAAGAATGTATCAGCTTCTGCACCTGTTATGGAGCGTCAGGAGTTATTTCTGTGATGTTTCAGAGACAGAGAACACATAGTTGACCTTATGTGCTGTGTGTGTTTTTCTAACCTGTCGGCACATTATTTAAAGCACTTCCATTGTGTGTGGGTGTGGATGGAGTACTTCTGCTCGGTTGCAGAGAGCAGCGCTGATCTTCCATACGTCCCCTTTGAGCATGATTCATCATTTTAAGGAACTGCTGCTGCTCAGCTGGAGAGGCTTCCTTTAGAGATTGAGAGAAAGAACAATAAGTGTTAAAAAAACACAAAATAATCTGGGTGGGACTAACTTGTAAAAGTTTTCTCAAAAGAGCACCACAGATGAGCTGCAAAATTTTTATATCTTATCTCAGGGCTGAAGAATTATTTGTCTAACCCCAGTATAAGCTTGAGTAATGTGACACAAAGTCTCACCTGCCGACGATGGTCAGTTTTGGTACTATTAAAGGAGGCAGACCTCTGAGGAGGTTTACCAGGTGGGTCTGTTTCTGGATTATCTTTGCGGTGAGAAGAAGGGGTACCCAGATTCTGGAAGATTTGAGGTGCAGAACATCGCTGTTCATCCATTCTTGAGCCCTGTAGGGAATTCTCCGCCATTATGCTGGATTAAAATAAACACTCTCAATGACTTTTGTTTATTTGAGACTTTGCAATGGACTAACCTGAACTTTGGAGACCATAGAGAATAAGTAGTTTGCGTCCCTCTCTGATGGGGAAGATTTTGAGTTGCTACCTCCGTTCTGTATCCCTGGTAGAGAAGGAAGAAATGCTCGTTGGTCATCAAGTCGTCGGCCTTGAGTGTTTGCCAGAAGGCTGAAAAACTTTTCAGAATCTGGACCTGTAAAGGTGGGAAAGACAAAGTTATTAAATACTTTTACAAGAGAGCAGTCAAAGTATCATTTAAAAAAATAATGAAAAGAAAAGGAGGACAAACAAGTTTTTAATCAAACCTTTGGACACAGTGCTCTCACTGGACTTGTGTTTGGGTTTAGACTGTGGACTAGCGTTTAAGACACATCGCTGCTCATCCATTCGACCACGCTGGGAGTGACTCATGATACTTAAAATTTCTTTCTGGTCAGCTGGATTTAAGATCTAGAAGGGCAAGGGGTGTAAAGCACATAATAAGGTCAATGAATAAATTATGTTTACCATGTAATCTTTAACCAAAAATAGACATTCAGATTGAAGACCTTGTGTTTTTTGGAAAATAAATAAATAAATAAATAAATAAATAAATAAATAAATAAATAAATAAATAAATAAGCAACTGGATGATCTACCTGTCTTTGAGATGACACATTCTTTGGTCGTTCTATGTCAGAGCTGGGGCTGAAGGAGGCTGACCGTGGTGGGGTGAGGCCAGGCGAAGCATTAGTATTTCTTTCTATTTGAGGTAGAGAGCATCTTTGGTCATCCATCCTCGAACCCTGGAAGTGCAATGAGCCAGTTTTCTTCAGTCTGTTTTATAAGAACATACACTTTAACAAACATTATGTTTTGATAAACTGTCACTTCACATAAAACGTGAGCCCCACTGTCAAGTGGTTTAAAGTTTTACAAATGACACTTCTGTGTATTCTGGGGGAAACTCAATCATCTTAAAAATAAGTTTCCATGACGACAAAGGCCCATAAGATCTTAATTAAGAAGACTAACAGCTTTACTACAAATTGTATTTTACAGTTCTTAGATTTATCTTAGAATTAAGTCTTTTTACCAGATATTTCTGGACATGTTGTAAGCAATAAAGGTCGAGAGCAAGAGTTGATGCTGTAACAAAATACAACCACTTTGTTATCTGAAAAATAAAAAATTCTTACCTGAACTTTAGAGACCATGTAACACAAGTAGCCTGACTCACTCCCTGCTTTAGATGTAGCTTTTTCATTTTGTAATCCTGGCAATGATGGGAGAGAAACTCGCTGGTCGTCAAGCCGGTGGCTCTGGGTGTTGGCCAAAAGGTTGAAGAACCTTTCGGAATCCAAGCCTAAGAAAGAAAATGCTTCACTAACTAACCTTGAACAGTTAGGTGTGTTAGGTGCAACACTTTTATGGAAGTCTTTACAAAAACAGAGAGTTATCCAAACAGCAAGATTGAACTGTCACCTGTGTTTGACGTACCTGCTGCATCAGCCTTTCTGTCTTTTTGGTTGGGTGTGCAAGGAGCACTCTTGCTCAGATCCAAGGAACAGCGCTGGTCCTCCATGCGAGCGCTCTGGCTGTGACTAATCAGATTCATAAACCGCTCCTCTTCTGATAACCCAGCCTAGTGGAAGAGAAAAAAACAGTATGGCATGGACTTGTTCAAGTGAGGATCAAGTACAAGTTTGTGGGGGGGAAAGGACCTAAATCAGCAAAGTGACAAAAGAGAATAAATCAGACCTGAAATGAATTTGACCAGTCACCCTGAAGGGGAACCTGTAATTGGTTGGATCTCCTGGTCCTATCTGGAGTGCTCTCTGTCACAGAGATCTGAGGTGCAGAGCCGCAGTGACTTTGACGTCTAGCATCCTGAGAAAACAAGTCACAGTGAGTGTCAACTTCAGTTATTTATTCATCAAAGCACCTGAGCAGGCACATGCACGCTGCCCCTTATAAAGTTCTGGATATTGTGGCTGCGATCTTTTAGGGTCTGCAATGGCTTTCACCACCTATTGACAAAATACTCCAGGGCTGTAAATCAGTGGCATTGGTCAGTTTAATAATGTTTTGCTTCATGATCCAGTGTAAATGTAAAGATATTTATTCCTATTCAAAAATCTTTAATCATCATCATGAAAAAAAGCCTTTGAAATGAAATAAATACCAGGAAACATTAAGAAATTAGAGTTTAAAATATTTAGCTCTTTGGTAAAATCAAATGCAAATCAACAAAGAAAAAATAAGCAAAATTGGGTAAATTACATGATCAAACTCTTTAAAATCAACCAAGACAACTAAACAGGAAAGATAATGCAATCATGGCAAAATTTCCAAATGTACAGGGATGACTATGACTGGCAAAGGTTAACTGATCTTACCATCACAGTGTTGGGAGAGTCTAGTTTCAAGTCCTCTTCAGAAGATGCCATGACGACGAGATGATGCGTAAAACGGTCCTTGCCTGAACATTCATCAAGATGTGAGACTATATGGTTGTATAGCTCAATCTTACTTCTGTTTACATCTTATTCAAATGTTTTTGTGTGCAGTAGAAGTGAAGATCCTGATTGATTGTTGTCCAAATGTGCATCAGATGTGGCTTGGTGGAGGGCTTTTAAATAGAGTTAAGTCCTGAGTATTAACCCATTAAGACCCCAGCCAGTGCGTCAATCTTCATATCGCTATATGTAATCCCAGATGAAAACATAATCCTCTGTATAGAGGGGGATGATCTTTTACACTGGTAGGTGTATATGCTCTCCCTCGTGACTCGATTCTGTACTTAAAGTTGTTTTTTTTTCTGCATCAGACAGCCCCGACCTTTTCCATATGATGTATGCATAGACATATGTCTAGGATGCAGTTTTTAGATGAATTAAACTGTCACTGCGGGGATCAAATTCATGCATCCGTAAAATGTTTCTTCAAACGCGTGAAAACACGTGAACAGTGAAATATATCATTTCAAGCTCACTTAAAAGATAAAACTGCATAATGGTTAAAAGTTTGAGTTTTCTCACTTTAGCTTTTCTAAACAGTTATGTGAGCAACTAATTTGTTAGGCTAAATATTTTATGATAAAGTCAAAAGATTTTTCATGCCAATTTGAAAGTCAGGAAACACAAATTAAAGTGAATATTATGCTTCTTTTATTAGTCACGTGCAACAAGGAAGAAACAAACACCCACCACACTTGTTTGAAGCAGTAAATTAAATTAAATCAATTTTAAATGTGCAAGATTTATCAAGACAGCAGGTGAGACGTTTTGTCTGAGATGCAATTTTCCAAAAAGAGAAAGTACCTGGAGGACGGAAAACAAAATCTCCTAGCTTAAAGTTCCAGAAGTAAGAAGATAAAAACTTTGACTGACTTATGTACATCCACATTAGACTACAACATAATCGCTGATGTGTAATGATCAGGTTTACAGCAGAAAATTAGGGGAATCAGACATAACCTGTGGTTTCATAAAAATAATCTGAATGACAACAGGGAGATTATCAAAATAGTATTATCATCTCATTAAATAATTTTATACAATTTAAATCACAGCAGTCAATGGAAACCAATTCACAACAAACAACATAAAGAGCATCTAAAATAAAATAAAATATAAGAATCACAAATATTTCCTTCCATAGCCACACTAAATACATATATATTTATCTTCATTTTTCACTTCAGATGACAGATTCCCAAAGAGAATACCAACAACCCCTCATCTTAAATGAAAGACTTAACCCTAACTCCAGTGTGCCTATCCCTGAGGGAGATCTGACAATCTAACAATCAGGATTTGGAACTTGGTCCAGACTTTTCAGGTCATTAAGGAAGCTGGTTGGAGTCATGATGTGAGAGGACCCTGTGAAGAAACATGAGTAAAACGGTAAAACACCAAGAATCCTACATTTTTGGGGGCATCATGTTAGCTTGAGAAATGATCGCTTACCAATCAACACTTCCCATTTCCCGTCAGTGGCCCGTGTGACCTCATAGGCAGAGCGCATTTCTGAGTGCGACACCCCTCCAATCACAAATACAATAAGCCGAGGGCCTGAGCGGTATTCTGTTGGGGATTTATTTTTGTGCCAGTGTCCAAAGCGTGCACTACTGCAGAAAAATTAAAACAACCATTTAGCATAAAGTACTAATGAGCAGTTTCTAAAAGTTCTTGTTTTTCCTGGCACACACCTTACTGCAGTCTGAGAAGTGCTGATGGGAGCAGGATCAGAGATGAATGGCCACAGCTTTCTGTCCAGTTTGTCCTCAATTGCATTCTACAATATGAAAAACAAAACACTGTTAAAAAAAACAATGGGGTATTTGTTCATACTACTCAGGACAAGTCATTTTAGGCTGAATACCTCCATTATGTCCTTGATGGTAGGTGTCCATCTAGACAGCTGATATGTGCTCTCTGTGCGCTCTTTTCGCTCTGGCAGGGTTTTCCCAGCATTGCGGCCCTGTTTAGTAACATGCATGCAGAGGTATCATGTTATGAGGAGACAGATCACTCTTAGAAAATATTTCGACTGGATCAAACATGCACTGATGTTATTTACCCCTGCTATTATGTTACAGCCCAGGTTCTGCAGGTTGTAGATGATGTTGCTGTCTGACTGTATGTTTGCATGCTGAATGAGCTTTGCGAGATTCTCCTCCCCGATGCCTGCATGGAAAACCAAACTCTTTGCTTAAAATTTGATGAGGACAATGATTTGATGAGCGTTAAAATAACAACATACCCTTCTTCTTGTGGAATATGAACAGCAGTATGATGCGGATTTTTTCATAGGCCTCAATGTCATTGTTGAGAAGCACAGGAACGATGCTCTTCATTGCATCCTTCAGAGATTCCCCTTCTGCATTTGCTCCCATTGCCAGGTCCTGATGGAGACACACCCATGGCAAAACCATTAACAGAAAGTGGAATCTAAATTGGTGATCACAACCAGCTGACACAGGTGGGTGATGTCCTTTCAACAGTTAGTGTTCTTATTTTACTTCCATGGCCACTTTTGTTTTAAGAACACTGTGCTACCACTTTTGCTGTGACCCGTTTCTTGACCATCCCAAAGTTAAACGAAGCGACGGTATGATGACGGCACTGGTCAGCAAACTCTGACCCAGGCGTATGTACATTTTAGAGGCAAGGAAAACTGGTGACACAGACAACCAAGTGGGGAATTGAAGCCTGCAGATACATATTGATGCCTCTCTCACATTTTATCTGACTAAGTTTCAAACTTACTAACAGATCCATGTCATCGTAATCATTCAAACAAATGTTTTATTTAGGCTGTAATTGAGCATGTAGTGAGCTGTTTCTAAAAAGTTACTTTTATTATGACAAAATATAAATGTAAAATAAATTAAATGAATAAGAAAAAGTCTGCCACATTCATATTTCTTCAGCACCGTCTCGCTTTCATTATCCCTGACAGACCTCACAGGATTGGACATTAATGTAATTACTGATGCACAGTTAAAAATTAGACAGAAACCACAGGGCCACCAGTTTTCATGGATATCTTTCATTACTGTGCATTCTTCATCATCAAATGTGTTTTTTACTTTTTATTTTTAATAAAGATGCCTGCGTCAAGACGTACAGAGCGCGCAGATACACGGCGGTGGCTTCACACAATTTGCCTCCTCCATACTCAGCACATCTTCATCAGCTGCACATATTTATTCTTTAAGTAATTCAATGAGGGAGGCCGCTGACTGACATGTCCTCTCTGAAAATATATAAAGATGCGCGTACAATTTCTTTTTTAATTCTGAACCGTTTTGGTTTTTGAAGCACGTACATTTTTAGTAAGGATTAAACACAGTCTTTTATAAATTAGGCCCTTTGGACAACACAGTACGCTTCATTGAATAAGTTGGACTACACCTTGTTAAGGCAAGCCAACAACTCAAGCTACAGAAGGGCTTGAAGACCACAAAGAATACACTTAACATTTTGATCATTACATCACACGCATGCATTTGTCTTGGGCAGCCCAAACAATGTAGAGCACTTCAACAAATGACAGCTGACGGAGAGCTGTTTCTGTTTGGATCACCCTGTCCGTCTTAGAGCCAAAACATGCCCATTGGATTAAAGAGGCAGCTTTCTGACATGCTGACAATCCATTAATGCAGTCGAGTGATTGTCTCATACAAAAAGGCTCCATTAACACATGCATCTCATAAAGCCTCAACTATGCATAGCTTATCATTTCCTGTGTGCTTGTGCTGCTTCGGATACAGGACTAAATGTGGCAGAATACATCCCCTCAGGAGACAAAGCTTGTCTGGCACAAAGGCAACACAGTGGGGCTTGGCATTGGTCTGGACTGTGGCTTTATCCCAGGCTCATGCTGATGGGGGGATTTCTACATTACCAAGAGGTACGGATACACGTTATGAAATGCTTTTACAACTTAGTAAGACATAAAAGCTCCTTCTGCTTCTCTGCTGATATACCCGTGTTGACATCCGGTCTCAAGCTTGTTATGCAATATTACTATTACAACTTCCCATTAAATATCATCAGACTGATCTACTGGCTTTTATTATAAACCCCAGTGAGGCTATAAATAAAAACACCACTGAGCTGAGGTCACATCGTGTACAGAGTGAATGGGACAAAGTCCATCTCAGACATTCTCTGAGACACTTGCTGCCAGTGATGAAAACAGACAATTAAGTTGATCCCTGCTATATAAAAACTCCTGACTGGCTGTTTCGCCAACAGCTCATGAGCAAACAAATTCCAAGAATATACATTTAATGGCTCTGATGGTCATCTGTGGTCGCCTTTCTCTTCAGGGATTAGAGACCATTTTCATGTTTCTAATTTTATCTCCAACTACGGATGTGCAGTTTAATGAAAGCTTTAATCACTTCAATGCATGGCAACAGCAGATGAAGACGAACTTTGTCTTTGTGCTATTTCATACATATCTATGCACTTTGATGCTAAATGATGAAAGCTATTCAGCCACTTGATAAAACAGGGTCTCTACAGGTTTAAAAAAGTCAAATTTAAGACTTTTCTAAGACCATAATGGATACAGTTTCAGACCAATTTTACATCCATACTGGCATAAAAATGAAGAAAAATGGTAGCAGGCACTGAATTACTCAAAGTATTTGAATTGAACCATAGACCGTAGGCTGTGACACACCATCCTAGCTGGTTGTACTCAATAAATTCTGACTGTGCTGCTCGGGTCCAATCAGTTTAATTTTGTAGTTACATTATAGCATCTTCAAAAAATGGAAACATTTAAAAGTGAGAGCAAAGTTCATGCATTTGTTTCAAATAATTAAGACATTTTATGAGTTTTTAAGAGAATTTTATACATTTTAAGGCCTTAAATTCAAATAATTGGATTTTTTAAGACTTTTTAATACCCTTGAAAATGTTGATGAAAACATTTTAGCTATACGTCTCATAAGAGTACTTACCTGCTCCACTTCACAAAGCTTGTCAAGTGAGGCCTTGAATTTCTTCATGCAGGCTTCAGCTAGATGCAGGTGGGTAGAGTACTGGTATATAACAATGAATAAAAAATATTCATTAGTAAATATTAAAAAAAATATATTGTGATCTAATCTTTATAGACGTGTATCAAAGCTATGAAACTAAACTAAAACAAAAGAGAGAACTTTATCATTTTCTCTATCGAACACAAAGGGAGATTCTTATTAAAATACGCTTATACAAAACTACATGACACCAAGATATAAATTTATTTCAAAACATTTTAAAACACTGATTGATTACTCTCATTTGTAAAATCTGATCTGAGAAAAGAGTCCCTTTTGCAATAATAAAAATAATCATTACATCCTTCTACCTACCATACTCAGCTCCTTCTGATACTGTGGCATCTTCTTCAACATCTGAGAGAGATCTTTTAAGTTGGCCTACAATGGAAAAAAAATCTTAATTCTGAAATATAAAAAAACAGTCTTCATATTACATCATGGACATCAGTATTGGAAATGAACACTCACATTGTCAGTGCACATTCTCTTGCTCTCACAAAAGGTGCGAAGCAGCTCTGTCACTTTCCTGTAAGAGAGTGTTCTTGATCAATAAGGTTTCTTGTGCTTGGAGTGTAGTTCAGGACTCACTGGGGATGAGAGTGTCCCTATCAAGTGAAGATATAACTGATGTACTTTTAACATACTTACTTGGTGACATCTGCGATGTGCATATGTCTGAGCTGAACCCAGAGCTCATCATCTTCATCCAATAACACTTCTCTGTCTTTGGAGTCCCCAATGCCAGTAGTCTGATAACTTCAAAAACAATAAAACAAACATGTTTGAGTTTGAGTAAGAGTATAAACAGTATTCCAAAAAAACGCACAAAGATTTTGATGAGAAATTGAGCAACCTCTGATATGTACAAAAGTATTACTTACGAATAAATGTCCTGTTTGATATCCAGCAAGTCGTAGGCCATCGCCTGCAAGGTCAACTCATGTAGAACAGGGGAGATGGGATCAAACCCACGATCGACAATCAGCAGCTGGGATCGGGCCTTATCTGCACCCTAAAATAGAATTGCTATAGGTGAAGAAATCTATTGTTTTCACAGCAAAAAGAAAAAACAATAACAAAATAATAAAACAAACATATGTAGAAAGAGTTTCAGAGAAGCAAACACTTCATTTCTAAATCCATCACTCAGTTAAAGTCATTTTAGTGTTTAGCACTTTGACTTTGATAACTGCTGGATGCAGTATGAGGTAGCACTTGAGAAAACATGTAGGGCAAAGTACATTTAAAAAAAAAAAACAGTGAATGTCTAGACAGCAGAGCAAGATGATGCATCTTGGAGGCAAAAGAGAGCGGAGTGATACGTGCCTGTTGAGACTCATCTCAGGAGGAAGGAAGTTTCAGCTGAGAAAGAAACTAAAGAGGAAAGGAACAAGGAAAAAGATCTACGAGAAGCTTGAGAAAAGTAATCAATATGAACAAAGCCCACCACAGAGAGGTCCACAATGAGAGCACAAAGAGTTGCAGAATATCAAAAGAAGCATTATTTCATAAACAAAAAAGTGACATTAACATTGAAGAGAAGGACAGGATTTTAGTATGTGTCACCAAAGAGTTGACAAATGTTGTAGAGCATATGAGAAGTTCTGTGGGGTCAGTCTAAGCAGTTATTAACCTCTCCCATGCTTGGGTTGTCCGCTTTATGGGCAGTTAGGCGTTGGTAGACCTCTTCAGCTAGCCTAGCATTCTCCTCTGGTCCCCTTAGAGATAGAGAGATGTACAGTTACGTCACTTTACTTGGTGGAAAACTAATTCCATGATAGTTAATGCAAGGATTCATACTTGCGGTATCTGATTGCAGGGTACTCTTTCAGAGTGTCACACAGAGTTGCAATCTGCTCTGCCAGATTTTCCATCATTTTCTCCTTTCCCTCGTTTGGCTTCGAACTGTAGAAGGAGTAGAGGGAGTTTGGATCATCCAAGGAAAATACCTGCAGGGGTGAAAGGGATCGAGGCTTACTTCTACATTAACAACCCATTGTGAAGTATGACACTACTGTATAGATAGAGGTTAAAGGTTTTACAGTCTAAACTTGAATCTGATCTCCCATCAACCTTTGAACCCACTGTACAGTTCTTCAGACTAAACAGACAAAATTGCTGACAGACTGAACATGTTTTAACATTTATAAGCAACAATAAAACAATTATCTGACATTGTTAAAATTATAATAATGACAAAACATGGATTAAATAATGTGGCTAGTAATAAAGATTACCTGGGATTCATATGGCAGAAAAGCAACATTGATCTCTTTCAAAGTCTTTACAACCTTTGCAACCCGAGACCTGCCAAGTTCTGCAAACAGACCATCTGGACAAGCTAGAACAAAGAAAATAAAAAGGGATGCATTTAGTCATTTGATGTGTTCTTTACCTTAACTTTTTCTGAGTGTTAATGGGCCTTACTCTCACACAGTCACACAATAAGACAAGCTTACTGTCAGTGAAGAAGATATGTGCTGCTTTGTAGGTTAAGGCAGCATCTTTGAAGTCGCTGATGAGAGCACGAACAGACTTTGAAAGAAGACAAATTATTTTCTAAATTTTACAGGTTCAGAAAATACTTGAATACAGAAATTTTAACATTTTAAAAGGAAACTCAAAAGACATTGTGACTACTTACCTTCTCAGCAGGTGAAATCAGATAAATGGCTTCCAAACTACAGATGGGCTCCCTTCGTTTGTTAATGTCTTCCACAACTAAAAAAAAAACAAGTGGAGATAGAGACTGTGAGGTTGGTGATGGTAAAAGTCAATCAAGGTGTTTTGTTTTGTTTTTTAAAGGACAGGCAACTATTGAAGAAACATTTCCTCAATCTTGCTACTCTAACTATGATATTGTGAATTGCCCATGATTCTTCCACAGTGACCCCAGTCAACGCCCAGAAAAAAATGCTACTAAAAGGCTAAATATTTTCTAGTTTGATCTATCCTGCATACAACTGAGCACAGGATGTAAAACCATCAGTTATAACTTACTGGTCACCCCCTCTGCCAAAATATCCGACATCTTGCAGCAAGAGGACAGAATACGCATGCTCACATGATCCACAATAAGAACCTGAAGAAACAAAGATCTGGAGTTAAAACTCAGTTTCCAGCAACTCAGTTTCATATTTATTCAGCAACAATTACCTTCCACTCCCCATCCTTTTTCACACTCCTGATCACACCATTGAGGATTTCTGTAAAAGGAGAAAAATATAATTGAATACAAAACAATCAATGCCCATCATTCAAACGCAACCCTTGGCAACTTCAGGATAATATACCAAGAAAAATTCCATATAAAGTGTGTACATAATGCAATTCCTTTATGAAGACAGCTATCTCATTCTGAATCAGGAACCAGGAACTCAGACTCAAATATTGACTTCATATATGCAAAAACAGAGATATTCTTCTAGTAAACAAATATAAAACTGAGAGTTAATGCTCTCTAACCTTTGAGCAAGTACCAGCAGTATTTAAAAAAGGAAACATCTATTGTATTTGAAATAGTGCTGACACTTTTCTATTGTTTACTGTTGACTAGTTCATCTTCCTTCACTGTTTCCCCCAATAAAAATGAAAAGACAGTACTTAAGGTTTGATGACTCCATGAAAACAGAACTAACTCGTAAAAAATAAGAATGTCACTTCATCAAGGCTGAGTTTTTGTTGGGGATAACATAAAAGCTAACTCCGTTTCACACATGAAAACTAACTTCCTCTTGCGTTAGCTGGTAAAAGTTAGCCTGTAACTTTGATCGTCAACACATTTCCAGCCACAAACAACAAGCTCTCTTGAGTGCCATCTAGTTCTAAGAATACACTCGTAACTGCGGTCACGACACTGGTACCTAAAATCTATGTGTACTTGACTATTATTATTTTCCCCGTTAGATTAGCCTTTACTGAAGCGGCTGAAGCAGGAAGAAACTTCAGGTGAGCCGACGTCCCCCGTGTGTTAAAACTTCACTTTAAATAATCGAGCCCCTACGTGATATGTATGAATAAATAATCACTGTGTATAGTTGTAGATAAACAAACTTTAGATGGATGACAATCATACGACAAATTTATCACTTACTTTCCCCAACTACCGCCTTCAGCCCACTCGGTGCCATCTTGACAGCAGTATGCAGGCTAGTCGGTCACTTCCTTGTTGTAAAGTCAGTGTGATTCAAGCCCATACTGTTTTGGATGGCGAAACACTGCCCCCTACCGCTTTTTAATAATATAGCATTAACTAACATTTCCTCTTTTTTTTTTTTTTTTTTTTTTTTTTTGTTGGTATTTTGCATTGTTACTATGTGGTATGAGCATGCAGTAAGTTTTGATAGTTATAGTTTATAGTTTTGATGATCAGGCTATTGGCTTTTCTCAAACATTGACATCTGGCTTTTTATTCTATGGCTAAGTAGGCTAATAGTTGCAAGAAAAAAGACACACAACCTAAGCGGCTAGTGTGACTGGCTGTGAAGCTTCCAACTGGTCCATCTTCCATGCCAAATATATAAGGGGACATCATGTGAAGAGTCCTGGGAGAACAATGATAGCTTTACTAGTCCAAAACATTGCACAAGGGTTGTCTCTAAGAAAAGTTTTTACTTTGTATGTCAAGTGACACAGTGGGGCTTTGGTATATGTCATAGCTCCATTATTTCACTTCCAGTTGTGGTGTGAAGCCCCTTGTTTCCTGGGTTAACTTTTTGGTACACAGCAGGCATGTTGATAAAGCCCCATTTAAAAAAAAAAAAAAGAAATGTAAACAAAAGCATGAAAAAAGAAACAAAGGCGTAAAAATTCAATTACTTCCATTACTGAACTTATTTTATGAGCACAGTGCATATAAATATTTTAATAACCGTAACAAACTCAGAGACGACTCAAAGTATGTCAAAATGAACACAGCTCCATCTTTCCTGATGAAGCACATTGTTTATGACGATTACATTTGACTTCTAGTTTATCTAAAGGGACATGTGGACTTGGCCAAGGTCAATGCATCTAAAACACCAAATATAAATACACTCTGTTACGGAAATATTCATATCTTGGCCAGTGTTTTCAAGAAGTAAGTTTTTCGTTGAGTAAAAAGAAGTTGTATCTTCCGATAGTGGGATGAATTATTGTCTGTTACATTACTGAAGCTGTATTCAGTGTGTATCAAAATAGAGATACTACTAGAGACAAGAAAGATTCCTATTGTGTGAAAACATTTTCAAGGCAATGTATGTAGCAACATTTATAACACGATGACTACAATATAATCATCCTGAATGTATAACTAAGTAATAGTTCAATGAGTGAGCAATGCCAGCAGCTCAGCCAATGGGGCAGTCCAGCAAAATCAAGTGAAAATCTGTTCGGAAAAGTCACTCATTTAAATATACATATTGAAAACAAAAAAAACTTAAATATGAAAATGCAATCCCTGGTAAAGACACAGCACACCTCAGGGATGTGCAATGGTAGATTTCAGATAAACAATTCAGTTCAATCAGTTATCTTTTGCTCAAGAAAAAATCCTTTGTTGGTGATGAAGGATCCTTCAAAATGAAAAAAAAAAAAGCTTTTCCTCATTGAGAAGACTTTAGTTCTCAGATTCCACAGAGATCTCTTTTAATAGTCTTTGCTCCTTTCGAACACGCATCCGCTCTTTGAAGTCCTCCAACTCTTTCCTCTGAAAAAAAATTAAAGGGCAGCTTTTAGATATAGGTGATCAAGAACATGTTGTCAGCAACACTTTCTTAAAGTCATTAAGAAATTGTTGGATAGAGAAGTTATCTATCTATCTATCTATCTATCTATCTATCTATCTATCTATCTATCTATCTATCTATCTATCTATCTATCTATCTATCTATCTATCTATCCTTAAGAATGACCAGTAAAGATAATCTTACACACCACAATGTCAGGGTCGGGTGTAAAATAAAAGATAAATTAAAAAAAATTAAAACACCAAAGGAAAGTTATAATGACAGCACAATAATATACGTCTGCCCAGTTCTCCTTTATGAGTAGGAAGTGATGGCAGCGAAAACATTAACATTACATCTTAAGCGATTACCAAATTACTGTTATTCACAGTGAGCACTGTTTCTATACACTGTATGGCATTCATGGACATTGAAGTACAGCATTACACTTACATGCATCCCCTCGTCAGGTGGGAAGATCTCTCTCTAGTTGTCATAAAAGATGTCATTGAAATACAGAGAAAGAGACGCTTGTTAATTGCACAGGCTGTATGTGTCACTCTGAGTAATAAAAAAAAATGGAAGATCAGCTTTACTTACCTTTCTCTTTACTATGTACTCCTCAAAGTACTCTGCTTGATTTGAGATCCAGAACATGGTAACAGGAAACGATAGATACAGCATCATCTGCTCAAAACGAAATAAATAGATAAACCATTGTGTGAATGTTAAACTGGTAAGTGACAGGTGTTAGCCTTACGATCAAACCCACATCAAACGCAGATTTTTGTGATTGTGAAAATAAGGACCTAGATGATACACATCGAGAGGCATTGGTAAAATAGTCGGTACTTACTCTGAAAACCTCTATTTTGACACCCATCTTTACATCGGCTGCGGGCCTTCACTTGTTATCTAAACTCCAACCATACTACAACTATTGCAAAAGACCTTCAAACTACTTCCGGGTTTCTGAAGAAGCCCAATCACACCGAAGCCATAACGCATGCGCTTTAACTGTTGCATGTGAACTATCACGTTTGGTAGTAGTGGATTTTAAACTGTAGTTCGGTCGTGTTCCACTGAGGGGCGCGCAAACCATTGATTTTGTCAAGATTTCAGTCTATCCATGTGTTTTGGTTAGTAGTAATTATCCACAAAAAGCCATATGATGAATTCAATTCTTGTTCTACTACATCCTATTCAACTAATGCACCTTGTGTACACATTTAGCATACAAAGTATAATATAACAACACACCAAGCCCATTTATTATTTTATTAGTTGCCATTCGGATAAGTCCCTTTTTTATTGGTTGAATGCTTATCATTGTATTCTTTCGTTTTATTTGTTCAAAGTGGAATTATTTGATACTTCAGAGTGTTCGGGATTAATCATAGTTTTCCAAGTATCATGCATCAACCGTTTTCTTAACCATTGCCGTTTAAGTTGCAGTCCGTGACACGCTCTCTTTACGTCTTCTACGATAGACCTACGCGTGACGTCACCGCCGACGAGAGGTGTTCAGGATCCTCGGAGAGACAGATCCCGCGCGCCCTGGCAACCTGAGAAACCCAGGTAAACGCCGTTGTTTCAGCATTATTCTGTCAGTCATGTTGTCTCTGTATACAGTATGAGAAGACAGCAAGACAAATGGTTACAGCGGTGTGAGTCTTGATGTGTATCGCTGATGCCCGGCGCCCACAGAGACCGTTCACTTGCTCGGCGGCCTGTTCTGGCTAACGAGCTTGCTAGCTTAAGCTAGTTGGCAGTTGTCTATCAAAAGACACAATAAACGCTCCTTCATTATTTGCCTCTCTACTACCCCTTGTCAGTCTCATCCAATGTTCACCACAAAGACGTTATTAATAGCCGGACAAACGCTGTTATGAACCCCATGTTGAGCATCTAATGCTAGTTTGCTCGTCGACTGTCTTGTGTTGTGGGAGACGGTGACGGCGTCACCGTGATGATGGCGCACACTCAGACGGGCTATTTCACCAGAATGCAGTCAAAGGATCTAATAACACAAAAGAACCGTAATTTTAATTTTGAACATTTGCTATGGTGCGCGTAATAAAACGCCAGATCATTAGTAGCGTTTCTGATTTTGCATGCACTGAACTTATGTCCATTTCGAAACCTTAGCAATAATCTGTGCCCCGTGGCCTAACGTCAGGATCTTGGCTCCTCGACGATGGGCGCTCGCCAGCAGTCATTACTTTGCAGTTTGCCGTTTTATCAGCCATATCGGGTAATGGCCCCTAACGTGGACAGACGTATTTGATTTTGTTGTGTTTGTATAGCCTTGTGATGTAGACATAAAGCATTGGCATCCACCCGACTGGTGATCTTAGATTACTCATACAGAGGCCCGAAACTAAGCAAACGGTCTCTGCTGTTTTCACCTGTTTACAAGGCATGAAACTTTTTTTTTCTCTTGTTCATACAGACATATCAAGTATCAGTTTCTGTTTTACTTGCAGTCACATGCTTGCTTGTATACACACCTCTGCCTCAAGGTGCACTAAGGCTGATGCTGTCAAAACCTTAGGTTCTAAATTGACTGTCTACAAATGCATTTCTGTATCTTCCTTTGTAAAACTCTTTCGTTTTCAGGCATCCAGACCTGTAAATACTGGGAATACACTAAAGACTCAAGGCAGTGTTATGTCAATGTTGTGAGGAAGGTTGATGACGACGCTGTCTCAGTCTTTAAAGTGTGTTATTTTAGTGGATTAGTGGGGTCAAAGGGCACACATGATAAGAAGGGAATAAAACATTCTTACTAAAGAAGTCATTAAAGAAATTATTACCTGGCTTTTCTTGTTTGGAAAAAAAGAATAAACAAATGTTTGCAAATAAACATGTAAGGGTCTAAAGTATTTCCTGCCAGAACACCAGTTGCCCCATGAGGGATTAATAAAGTTGTTTGATTTGAATTGAAAAATCTGCATTTGTGCTCAGTCTTTAGACCTTGATCTGTTACTTTGCACACTTTTATTTCATGTTGAGCTGTATCAGTGAATCGGCTGAGTGTTGATTCTAGCTGATAACAGCCTTGTTGCAGGATATTGTCATGTGATTCAAAACTTAGGCAATTACAGCAGCAGATACTTATTGTTTGCATGACGTCAATCTAATATTGGCAAGCTGTTCAGCTCAGTGTTTAGCCTGCTGTACATTTTTGCTTTAGGAATTACACAATGCGTAAAATTAATCACAAGGGCTGAGTGATAGCCCTATTTATGTGAACTGCTTCTATGGCGATTTGTGTGTTGTATTTAACTGAAATTTAACTTTTTAACCTTCAGCAGAAGACATTTTTGGCCCTCCTTTTGCACTGAATATTGCTTTTTATAGAGTTTGTATTTGCAGGGCAGGCGAAAGAATATTTGAAAAGCAGTTATTTTTAAAGCTTTTTCTATCTTAGAAGATTAGATAAAAACACACACAGACAGAAAAACAACAGCAGCAGCAGCATCCGAATCAACTACCTGCTATGCTGTTGTTTTAACACAAGTATCCATATTGGCTTTTCACTAAATATATTTGTTGTTTTATTGGTTTATTTGTGTTTTAATATCTATTATAAAGATGGATTTCTAATTTATAGTTTTATTCTACCTGCTTTGGTTTCCATGGTAACTCAGCTCTTGGCCTAGTTGAGAATGACCTCTGAATGAAAAGAAGGGTTTAGTCAAGGAGCCAATGAGCAAGCAACATAATGTCTCCTCATTCACATCTCATCTGCTGGAGTGTGATACTTCTATAGTTCTGGGGCATGTTTGGATGCACTAGATGACACCAGTCACCTAAACCTAACTTTCATTTGTAATGCCAATGAAGATGTTTTTTTAAGACCTTTATTAATCTATGCTTCATGCCATTAGAAATAACCAGCCTTTCTTCAACCACTAGTTCCTCCTCTGTATCAGTTTAATGGCTGTTATTCATTTTGAAGAGTCAGATTGCTTTCTGAAACGTGTGCTTTCATTCATTGTTGACTGTCTTGAGAGCTCATGCAGGCAAAGAGAACATGTTGCATACTGTGACATCATCTTCCTGTGATGTCGGGGTTGTCAGTTATTTTTGCCATCTCTGAACTACTGCCACAGAATCAATGTTTCATGAGCTCCTACAAGCGTACATGTTGTTGAACGGAGCAACCGCTGACATCTTCAACTCCAAGTCCAAGAGTGTTCTCACTGTACTTAAGGTGTTTTTTCAGACACCATCGTCTCTCATGTGCTTCCCCCCATGTGACGTGCAATACCCACTGCAAATATAATTATCCACAATGTAAATCCTATACTGCAGTTATTATTCTTTTATTGTTTACAATTTTCAACTCGTCTCTTTTTTTGTATTGTTTCTACTGTTGTTTTATTACTGCTGTAGCACCAAACGAAACAGCGCTCCTAATTTCATCGTGTGCAAGTCATGCAATAACATTAAAGGCTTTCTATTCTATTTACTATTCCATTCTGTCATCCACTACCAGGGATCACCCTTCCAAATATCATTCATTCTTCTTGCACTACCATGGCAAATATTAAGAAAAATGCCCGGCTGATGTCTGTGGTGATTGAGCAGCAACTTCTCGTGTTAAATTCAAATCGTCATACACCACTTTTTTTTTTGCTAATGTCATTCTGCAACATCCACATTTTGGATTTATACACATCACTACGTCATTTACAAGCTTTATTCATGCACAGATTTCCAGTTGGGATAAATGAGTTAGTGAATAAAAGATTACAGAACCCTATTTGTGTTGTTCGGGCTGCTGATTGATGCTGTCAAAAGATCCGACACAGCTGTGTGAGAGGAATGCTGCAGGTTCAATGTGTGTAAGGGGGCGGCGGTGGCATCACAGAACTGAAAGAAAAATTAGTGAAACAGATTGAAATTGTTGTGAATTAAATGCAGCCCAAAGCACATTTAATCTACCGTGTAAACAAAAATAATGATAATCACAATAAATAGAAATAACGTAAACAATAAAATAGTGTAATGTATTAAGTGTCTTTAGTATTCCCCTGTTTTGGGATGATCTGCATTGAATGATTAGTTGCTATTGATTTTAGGAAAGGAGCGAGGTCACAGATGGCTGACCCACATTTCTTTGTTCCAAAGCAAAGTAACATTATGTACCTGCAACCAGGTACATGCTAACCAGTACAGTCAGCGTCCTGACTGTTTTAACTGGGTTCCTCAATTGAGGCAGTGACTTATACAGGGGAGACATGAAGTATGTTGGACCACACTCCAATTAATGTCATTTTCCTGCATAGAGAATTTGGTGGTGGCCGCCACCGCCAAATTCCTCAGCGCCACCAGCTCATGGCTCAGTTTTTTAATCGGATGTTTCACAAGCGTTTATGTCGAGATCCTGTCATTTCAGTCATCTGTAACTGCTGTTGCACGCAACCACCAGGTGTGGCGGCGGCGCTGTGTCGAAATTAGCGCCGGCTGACCTATCTGTAGTGATTTTCAAACTGGGGGGATGACATTATGGCAGTGGTGCCCCATATGTAGTTGGGGTAGATCACGTGTTGTTAAAAAGAAATGTTTCAGATGTTCATCCATCGTCTCTCTGCACTGTGGCGTCTGACTCTTGGTTCAGTGTGCAGCATGCATCGACCCGCAGAGCAGAGAGTCACAACATGAACCAGAGGAGATGTGAACTACACTTGTAGTTTCCATCAGTAACAGCAATAAATCTCTGTGATTCAAATGTCAAAACTTTATTAATATCACTTTTGTTTCCGGACAGAGGTGAATGTGCTGCTAACAGTTGACTGTCACACACTGACCAAATAACACAACTGTGAGGTTCAGACATAGACTGTGTAATTAATGGACGTAGTCTCCGCGACCTGACCCGTCTGTCTGTTTCTGAAACAGATTTTTGAAGCAAAACGGCCGGCGCAGCCATATTGGAAATGAGGCGGGCTCTGAGCAGAGGTTAGGAGGAGCGAAAATCAGATTAATTTATTGGAATTCTATAAATACTGACTTAAAGTTTAAAAAAAAAAACATCTTAAAATTCTTCCCAATTCCTGTCAGGCAGAGAAAATTCGAAAAGTGACCATTTCCTTAGTTTTTCTGTAAAATGATGTCACAGTTAGTTTATAGCTGGCAGAGAAAAAAGCTCCTGAGCAGACCCAGTTTGAATAAATCTGCTAAAAAATGTTATTCAGCACATTTTGAATATCACACATTTTACAAACATGTGTATGTAATTCAAAGCAGTAACTCAACATACTTTAGTGTTGAGACTGCAGGACAAATTATGCATCCAAGATCTCAGAAAGACAGCTAAAATCTCACCCACAAAGACAGAATGGTTTCCAAAAGGCTGAGTTTTAACACTTCCACTGTAATCCTTTTGGCCTTTTTTTGGTCTCTCGGATATTTATGCTTTCTTTTTGAGTTGAGAGTTTGTTGCTGTTACGCAGCCTTTGTAGCTGCACTGAACACACCCTGGTGTGTTGCAAGTGTAGTTTTTAGACATCATATCAAGTTGGTTGTGTTGAACACCACTCAGCTGCTGATATTTTTCGACTGGTTCTTGGATAGTTTTGGTTTCTAGTTTGAGATATTTCCACGCTGCTAGTCATGGGGTTCTTGATGCTAGAGATGCACAATTTGGTAAAATTGTGCATTTGTGATTATCTTCAACAATTTTGCGATTAGGGCTGCCCAGAGGTGCAACAGTTAGTGCTGCTGCCTCATGGTAGGAAAGCAAGAAGGTCACCAGTTTGAATCTCAGTTTGGGCAAGGTGTGCCTTTCTGTGTGAAGTTTGCATGTTCTCCCTGTGCATGTGTGGGTTCTCTCCGTGTACTCCGACTTCTTCCCACAGTCTAAAAACATGCTCATCAGGTCAGTTGGTCCTTCTAAATCTGTGAGTGAGAGTGTGAGCGTGAAAGGTTGTCTGTCTCTGTGTGTCAGTCCTGCAATTGACTGGCAACCAGTCCAGGGTGTACCCCGCCTCTCACCCTAAGTCAGTGCCCTGGTTAGGGCACCCCAGTCTAAAAGTTTGGACACGCCCCTGTTTGAGAGCTCATACCTCTTCAGAGTTCATCAGGTTACTTTCTTAAACTGATGAATTAATGCTGAATGGAGGGTTCAGCTGATGGAATAGAGGGTTACAGTAAAAGGCGAGGCTCAGCTATCCTCAGGTAAAAGTCTGAATAACTTCCTAAACAGTCATGTCCATGTGATGTGCTGCTCGCTCTCCAACTGAAAAGTTAATGTGGATCACACATCAGCGACCTGTTTCCCTCCCTGCATTCACAGGTGGCTTTGAATTGTGGAAGAGTTTTTATCATGATGTCTTTAAAAAAATAGCTAGATTACAGGTCCAGGGTTATGATTCCCAACAGAAAGGCCCTTTAGTTTTTTATGTCATTTAGTTTATTTAAATGTTAAAGCATTACACAAGAACAGAGGAAATCATAAGAGTTCTTCTTTCTCTGCAACCAGTGCAGTGTGGTCACTGAATCATCTAAACTTTACAATGGATTCTGCTCCAAATGAGACAGCTTTGTGCATCTTTTCTGCCACACTCCAAACACGCTTTAATTTGTCAGTTTGTCTTTATGTCCCACAGTTTGCATGTTTCAGTAAAATTGTTGTATACGGTCAGTAAAGTGTCAGAGAATCACCTCCACTCTTTGCTGGACAGAGGGATGCCTCTTCCACATTGTCATTAGGCCGAAAATTTACCGATACTAATATTTAGGTCAGTAACCAACATCATTTTGCCCATATTCAGTGTTTTAAAAAACAAGAAAAAAGGTAAAGAAATGTTTGTTTTGGTTGTGTGTGGGTAGGCTATGTATTTGTGTCTCTGACTACATCAGAGACGTGACTCCACACCTTCCAGTCTGTAACAAAAAGGAAAAGAAAGGTGAGGAGATCCATATTTAGAATTTGATTATTATTATTATTATTATTATTATTATTATTATTGCTGCACAGGGGCAGTGAAGTAGTTATTGTCCATTTATCAACATCAAAGTAAACTGCTCATTATATTGTGATATTGATTTGAGGCCATACTGCCCAGCCCTAATTGTAATTACACAACAAAATGTCATGATGTCGCCTTTCTGCCGAGACACTGTACCCTGAACTGATGTAATCTTGGTGTCTCAGTGTGTGATTTCACACTGCATCATGATGTTGTAGAAGCATGAGGAGCAGTGCTCGCTAACTGATGGCGGTAGCTTCAAACACAAACAAACTGACGTGCAAATACACAAAGTCCTGCTCCGCCTCCTTGCTCAGAAGCTACACATTGCCACCTCCTGCACTCATTCCACCTGTTACTACCTCTGAGGGAGGGTGAGAGGTGGAATGACTTTGCCTCGCTGTTAAAACTTTGTGTTACACACATTGCAAACGATGTAAAGATATCTCACCTTTAGAGTGGGGAAGAGTCAGGAGGGAGTAAGAGCGTAAGTGCTGATTGTAAACATAATTGTGATGCAGTTAAACGCCCTATGTATTCTGTAAAAAAGACAGACAACTGTCAAAGTTTAAAAAAATGAGAAAAGATTACAAATATTCAGCTAATACATCCATGCTTTTTAAGCTAACAAGCCAGAAAAAGGATTTTTTATTATTCTTTTTTTTAATCGTTTGTATGATTCAAAAAGCAGTTTTGAAAAAAAAAAATGAAGGTCAAATTTGACTTAATTAATTAGTTTTATCAATGAGATATCCTGTTATTTACACTGTGATACCTGTCATTTAAAAATAACAAGTGGTAATGAAACTGCAACGATTGTGTGCAGCAAAATCTAAGTTTGAGTTCTTTGTCATTTAACTGTTTTTTTAACTGTTACAAAAACATGAGCGAGCCTCAATTAGACTGAATTTGTTCAGCATGATTTAGAACGTGCGATGTAAAAGGAGATCCTGAAGTCTGGATTAAAAAGCTTTAAATTTGGTGGGGGAAGGTGCATACAAGATCACTCTGAGGGGAAGAGAGTCAGTGGGGGTGGGGCATGTTGAAATGGACAAGGAAAAGACAGGAAGGGGGTGGGGTGATAAAGGTGTTGAGAGTGAGAGAGGGAGCGCAAGAGAGAGAGAAGAGCTGGACCTCAAGCTATTGATGGGGAAAAAGAGGAGGGGTAGAATGAGCAAGCGCGTAGGAGAAAGGGAGGGAGGGTGTGTGGGCTGAAGCTCCCCTGAATGAGGAAGCAGCAGAGCCATTTTTTACTGTTGAGTAACTGCATGCTGGTCTGTGCTAGAGAGAGGGTGAGAGAGCGAGCTTGAGGAATAAAGTGCTCCTCCTGGATCTTATCGGAGCCCTCTCTCCCCTCTCTCCCCTTTTCCTCTTTCTCGGTTCTCCTCTTTTTTTTGCGTCTGGTGTCCATTTAAGTTTCGGAGGCCCTGGAGAGGACATACAATGAAACGAAGAGCCTGTGGCAACTGGGCCGTTGTACTGCTGAGAGGGGGATGGGGCAGAGAGAGGACCGGTTCACACAGCTAACACAGCCTGCTGGCTGAAGGCTCCCTCAGCCTTTTCTCCCGGCCTGGACCCACTGAGTCCAGGTTAAGGCTTGTTACTTCCAGCCTCACTCCAGCTTCATTTGGACTTCACTGAGGATTCCCTACGGTGTGCTGTGCCATGTTAGGATACATATCAGAGCTTGAATACCAAATCTGCGGATAAGTGAAAAGGGAAACGGACTTCTGTGAAATTCTTTGGTGACGACCTTTTGTTTCTGTTTGGTGGAGATCATAAATGGATTACAAAATGCACGCGAAGTCAAATGATTTGCTGGATTTCCAAAAACTGGATGCTCTTCTGGAAAAAATTGCTCATTCGGTCTCTGTGAAAAGGTATGATATGCCTCAGATAAACTTCTACAAAGTTTTGAGAAATTAAACTGTCACTTGTTTTTTTTCATCTATTACATGTATACAAACTACCCTAAGAGTAAACCTAAGAGTGACTGAAATACATGATTGAAAAGCTTAAAGGAAGGTTAAATTAAAGGCAGCTTGGAAGGATGTTCTTGGGTCTATCATGTGCTTGGCGCCATCTCTACTTTCACATGTGCTAACATAAACAATCCAGTTCAGATGCCTTTTAAGTTTTGTTGAGAATAGTATTGTTATCCAGATTTTAGCCAGAAGCAATACCTCTACCTCCTGATGAGAGAGGGGGTGTGGGGGAAGGGGGGACCACAGAGGAAGAAGGGGGTTGTGTTTGTGTGTGTGTGTGTCAGGAGTAGAAATGACTTGTAATTCCTGGTAGTGTTTGGCCTGCTTAGCCTAACCAGCTGGAAGTTCAGCCTGAAAGTGCTGGCAGATTCCTTCCTTTTTTTCCTGTTATGATATGCCTGACTCATAGTTAGTCTATTTGAGTCACTGTGTGCTCAGGCACTGAGTCATTCACTCAGTGCTCGTAATCAGTACCAGGGAACTTAAAAAACCTTCCAGCTCTGAGATAAACGGTGGGAAAATGAAACATCTAAGATTTGTGTTATTATCATAGTCAGAAAAGCTTTCTGTTTGTTGTGTTGTGGCTAGCACAGGTTCTGTAAATGGGTACTTACTTCTCATTGTCTATCGATGACACTCAGAGGAACAGGTTATGACTATTTTGTTATTAAACCAGCAAGCTTTCAAAACTAGGACTATGAACCATGTAGAAAAATGTAGTCCAGGACATGAATTGTGAAAAACCTTGGCAACTGTTTTCCATTGGACTCAAACAAGGCAGCAACAGAACATTCACAGCTGAATTTTTAGAATTTCCCAAAGATGCACAGAAGAAATGGCCATAACACAAGGCAACCAGGCTTTTCGACTTCTTTACGGTGAACTCTAGAAAGATGCAAAATTCTGGTTGTCATGCTTGAATTACTGACTGAAGTCTGTTTTCAAAGCTTTCAATCATAGCTTAGAGTCAAGTAACCCATGCATGTATCCATGACCGCGATGTTTCTTCTTTAAGAACCAGGTCTTCTGCTCCAGGAGGCTTCAGTCATCTTGACCATGCCCTTACATTATATGTAAACGTAACAACTATATCCACAAAAACACTCTAAACCTGGACAGGACTGGTTGAGGACATGAGGACGGCTGTCTCTCTGTGTTAGGGCCAGACAAGGGGAACCAAAAATTGCTTGAGCGTTTTTTAAATAAAAAAAAATTCATTCTATATTACGCCAATGGCCTGATGAATGATGACAAAACTCTACACCCTTTGCTGCTTGATCAGTTGCACAACTTCACAACATTAATATAATAACTAATGATAATGACTTTAATTTTAGAGCTGCAACAATTAATCAAATAGTTGGTTATGAATTGATTACTAAATTAATTGTCAACTATTTTGATAATCGATGAATCGTTGTAAGTAATTGATTTAAGAAAAAGAAGTCCAAATTCTGAAATTTCAGCTTCATAAATGTGAATATTTTCTAGTTTCTTTGCTTCTTTATGACAGTCCTGAATATCTTTGGTTTGCAAACAAGACATTTGATGATGTCATCTTCGACTCCAAGAAACATCAACATTTTTCACCATTTTCTGACATTTTGTGGACCAAACAACTTACAATTATTTTCATAATCAATTGATCAATTGATTTTCTCAATTAATCGAGTAGTTTCAGCCCTACTTTATTTACATAAATCCTTTAAGAACATTTAGTGTACAAAATGCATAACAGCAGAGGCCTGTACTACGAAACTGCCTTTTCTCTTATTGAGCTAACTTCAGGCATTACCCTGGATTTTCCGTTCTATTTATCTTCTGAACAAAGATAAAAGTTATGTTAATAACAGTAAAAGCCAAAAATTAAAATATTAAGGTTATTTTTGTAAAATAATCAAAGTAAATGAGAAAAATTATAAAAAAAACAGTAATGATTGATACAACATTAAGATAAAACAGAGTTATCAAATGTAGAAGAGAATAAAAATGGAGGTAAATAAAACAATTTAAAGTACATGATAAATGAATACGCACTGGGCATAGCTCGATTGACACATCTAGATAATGTGGTTGCTATCAGGTTGCGGTTGGATTCGACAGGTCTCGGTACACCTCAGTGTTTAGCCAGAAGAGGAAGTAGATGCACATGATAAATTGGGTCACTGTGCTCATACAGTCTATGGCTCCAACACAACATACACCATGGCACATACATAAATAAAAACATCAAGAGCTACAGCTGCATCCATTTCGGCCATCGTTAGAACGTTGTTTCCTCTTCGGGTGAACCAAAACTAGTTTTATACGCACACAGCTTCACTTATCAAAAAAGGACGGAGCGCCGCCTATCAAAGCAGAGTGAGACGTTCTCACGGAAACGCTAATGGACTGAAAACGCTGTAGTATGCATACCAGCCCTGTGTTTTGGTAGCCCTCTGATCATCAGGCGTATATATTAAATGTGTCTTATCTGAGTGCAGAAGTGGAGCAACAGATGCACATTTTGTTGAAAGGCAGTCAGCAGATTCAGCAGCGCAAGCACAACACGGAAGTCCGCCATCAAACTTTTGTTATTGTCCGGTTCGCACATGGCGATTAAAAGGTCCCACAACAAAAGTGGAATACGACGCACAAAACGGAGCGTGATGTCAGGGTTTCCATGGAAAACTCCAGTTTGCTGTTTACACGGCAACGGAGGCTGCGTATCAGAAAAATTCCACTTTGGAAGACGTTGCCTAAAACGGCCAAGAAGCTGAAATGCAACAATAATTTTACGTTTCATTCGAAAACCGGGCTGGCTCATACAGAGTCAACAGTTCATACGTATTTGAGAAAGGGAGGCTAAAATAGGGGTTATGTGGTGTTATCTATTAAAACCTGTAACCTCTACCCTTGTCAGTTGTTACAGCAACCAGTCCTGTTAAGCTAATGAGAGCATCCTGAAGGGATTTCCAGGGTGATAATTGGGGGTTTGGAGAAGAGCCCTTTTCATTTCCTGGGCTTCCATGAAATGTACTGTCACTCTCATGCCTCACAGATCCTGCTGGACCAGATACCAGTGGTCAGCATGAAGTGAGACGTGAGCTGCAGGGTGAGGCTCTCTCAGACTTCAGTGGCAAAGTCATTAGGACAAGGTAACTGGTACCTTGGGTCAATGGGTTTATGAAGCTGCATAAAGACATTCTGTGGGACTGTTTTAAAGCTTTGGTAGAATCACCCCACAGTGTGGGTGAATGAAGCTTGCATCATGGATTGTTTTGTTGCAGCAGGCTGTGAAGACTTCATGTTCTGGATTGTAGCATGCCGTTATATGGTGTGCTTCAACTTTTTTTTTTTTTTTTTTTGCGCCTTACTTCAAGTTTGCTTGTCTTGTGACCGGGGGGCTTTTTGACTTTCGGTTTCCCTGGGAGGCAGAGAGGTGGGTCAGGGTGACGAGGGGACACTGACAGGAAACACAGACAAACTGGCAGCTCTACAGAAGAACTGCTGAGAGAAAGCAAAGGCTAGTTCTGCTAGCTCTGCTAATGTTAGCCATGCGCATCCCTGTCATACTTGGATGTTTTGATGTGACCTCATCAAAGTTCTGACCCAAACTTTATATGTGATTACACCTTGTCGCTGTCAGCACATTTCATTTAATCATCGGTGTATTAACTGGTGAAGCTTAACTAGTTTAAGGAACGTTTCTTGAACTTTGCTATCCAGCTCAGGTTAGGTGGTGTCTGAAAATAAGTGTCAAGATAACCTGATACACCGTGTATACAAAAGCTTGACAAAAATGGCAGAAAGCTGCATTCTGGCTTAGAGCTGGGTATCAATCAAAAATTTTTTATACCTGTACCGATACCTGTTCCTGAATAATATATTTTTTCAATAATAATTTTATAATGTCAGCTCTAACAAAAAGAAAATTACATTACAATACAAATCTCAAGGTTTTTTTTGTGTGATGCAACATACAAGACTAAATGTGTTAAACATGTATCCCCCCTCATCCCAGCAGTCTGAACCAGACAAAATTTCACAAGGTCAAAGGTCAGCTGTTATACCAGAGATTAGTGACTTAGAGTTAGCAGCACCTCCTGTTTGACTTCTCTCAACAGCATTGCAGATTCATTAAGTCTATATCACTACAGTCAGACAATTGGCCTTTGATGTTTGTGAATTCTACTTGATCATATTAAGGTATTCATCAGAGTTAAAATAGAATCCAAAGTCAGGTTTAGAAGCAATGCAGAATACTTTAGCGCTGTCAGTCTGCCTTGGCAGCTCCATATTTTAGGTGAGGAGATGTCAGTCCACTGTTTAGTCAGCCGCTAAGGTAGTATCAGACAAAACCGTAGGTGTAAAGGATGAAACAGCAGAATGGGAAAGTGTTATATTTGGTCCAGTGTTATAAAGAAGTACATGGTGTTTCAGAAATGCTGTAAGAGCGTTAGTGTTGTTGTTTCTGTCTTATATCTCAGTGAATTTTATAACAAAACAAGAAAACAGTTTGGATTCTTGCAGACAACCCTGTTTGGAGAGGATGTCTTGATTTGCATCTTTCTTTCCCTGAATCACGGCTCAAGTGTGCACATTTAGTTCATCAACAAAATATTGTGAGGGACTTATCTGTGTGAAACGTTTTAGCATGTGACTACCTGTTGCTGATTACTTATGTAATGTGAAGTCCTCTACGTCCTCAAAGTATTCCTCATAAAAAACATTTGTCTTAACGTGATGACTGCAGTCTGAAAAGTCTAATGATGACAAGAAATACAATCCTGTAACCTGATGGCAAAATCTTGCTTGTCATGGGCAGTAATGTGTTTTTATACATGACAACAGATGCCATAACACCAATATGAAGAAATAAGAAACAAGAGCATGAAAATCATATAATCATTGAGTTTATGCATGGATATGAGAATATTTAGAGGTCCACAGTGGCAACAGCAATAATAACAAGGTACAGATGCCTGAAAAAGAGGAAACAATATGTGTGTACTCTGTAAAGATATTTTGAATGCTCCATTTTATCACGATGGTTTCCAAAATGGTTTTTGTACTCGTCTTTTTTTTCCGATGACGGATTCACACTTTCTTGTGATACTTTAAAAGTGCTCGGTGCAACCAGCTAATATTGTGTTTCTATTTTGAGTGTCTTTATGTGGAAGACAGTGATATTGTGGCTGGACGATAAGGACAAAAATATGAATCACAATTATTTTGATTGATGTTGACATCACGATTAATACTCATTATTCTTCATTGATTTCAAAACTTGAGTATTTATTAAACTACAACTTAAAAGAACAATTAAAATAAATTAGTGACTTGTAAAATAATAATAATATAGTAAATAATAGCAGTAAAACACTTTATATAAATAAATTACCCAATCTACATGCAAATTTGCAACATGCATAATACACTAATAACAGCCAAAAACACAACTCAAACTTTTTTAAAATACAACAAAAAAAAACCTTCTAATCATTTTTTTTCCAATTATATAGTTTTTATGATTGTGAGAGGCCAAAATCAAAATCACATTTCAATTACTTGTCCAGACCTAGTGATATTTAATGGTTTTTAATGTATTGAGTTCACTGGGAAAGTAAATAGGGGCCCAATAAATTTGTGTTTCTTTTAGAAAGTGTGGTTTAAAACCTTTTTTGGTGGGTATGAGTAATGATAAAGACTGAAATTGAAAGAATATTATTTCAGGTCAGATAAGTTAGTCAGGAATCACATGCAATCGCTGATATACAAAATTTAATTGTGTTCTCTTGAGCAACAAATATCAAATCAAAAAAGAGTTGAGGACATAAAATGTACACTCTACTGTTTTTGGTACATTTTGAACTCTAGTTGCTTTTCTAATAACAATTCCCTCTGGGTAAGAGACATGGTGGCTGCCCCAAGACCATTAAATCATAATCATGAGCAACTGCAGCCTCAGTGGTGGTACTAGTTTCATGTCCGTGGAAAAATGAAATCTGCTGTGACTGGCTTGTTGTTAAGGAAGCTAAAACAGCGTAATGTAAGACTGTACATCTACTGTGTGCACACGTTTAAAGACGTGGTGCTCTGACAGTAAGGATTCTATGGTTTTAACAGGGGTGTGTTGTTTACAATGTGTCACTGTATGGGAAAGATGAAGCTCGCGTTTGAAAGCCTGAATAAAAAAGTGAACACACAGATTCAAACGGATCAGTGATGCAGAACGTGTATCCCAACTAGCTGAGTTCTTCAACTAGTTAAAATTCTTTGGCAAATATTGTCTCAGTTGAAATTAGCTCTATTATCTCTAATATGGTGCACTAATAATGCAGCTTTTTAGTCTTGCCGTGTTAAAATTAGTGCTGCACGATTATCGCAATCGCAACCGCAATCGCGATGTCAGCACTTGCGATTATGTAACCGCAAAAGATGTGCGATTGTGCGATTATTCAAAAAAAAAAAAAAAAAAAAAAAAAAGAGCGTGTGTGTGAGTGAGTGAGAGCGCGAGCGTAAGATGACCAATCATGGTATGTTCAGATATTAATTCGATAATTAACGCGGGGGAAATTAACAGCGTTAAAAAATGACGCATTTTATCATATTTTATTTTATAGTCTATATCACACAGAACGGTTCTCAGTGCACGAGTCTCTGGCAGACGGACTATAGCGACGCACTGAGTGATGGATAACTCTGTTGACAGCGCCTTGCTTAGCTCGGTGGATGGAAAATTTACTTTTAAAAAACAGTCGGATGGAAGCCTGGATTCACATATACTCCATGAGCGGGTCCGTCAGCGCGAGCTACTTCACACTGCATCCGTCTCAGGAGCGGAGCGCAGCTCAGCGTACTCATAGCAGCTGGATACACAAGATCACAGGAGAACCACATGTTCCTGCATGAATCACACCCATGACAACTACTTTCATGAAATTTAGTATGTTAAACTCACCTGCCCTCCCAGAGCTTCATTAATTCAGTCCTTCCCTTTTAGTCTCTGTTGGTGTCCTTATATAAAGGATGTGTCATATCGTATATAATTATCTGGTTTTCCGCCTCCAATATAAACTTTTCCTCGTACATGGCGTCAGATTTCCTCTGGGTCTGACCCGCTGATGACTGCTGGCCCTGTGCCAGTGTCGTAGTTTTGATATACGAGGATAATGTTAGGATCGACAGGCTGAACATGGTGCTTTATTTTGAAAAGACCGGAAACTCTGATCGTTTTTCGTGTCTGTTTTCCTGTTTGGTACGATCTGCTCTGCGAAGATTGACGCGTTTTCAAAAAACATCTTTTGAGCAAAATAAACAGATTTTGTTGTTAAAACTTCTGTATGTGACTATTCAATGATTTAGTCTTCTACCAAAATCTGTTTGAAAAGTGTTGCTTCTGATGTTGAATATCGATGTGATTAAAATGCGATTAATTACGATTAATTAATTACAAATGGCATAATTAATTTGATTTTTTTTTTTTAATCAAGTCCCACCACTAATTTGAATACAAAAAAACAGCACTGTTGTGCTGTACACTGTTGTTTGTATACAGAAAGTTTTGGATATTTTGAGAATTAGGACACAATTAAAAATTCACAGTAATCCATCTCTGCCTTTTCCTTGATTTTTTTTCCCCATGATAACGAAGCAAGTCTGTAGACTCATGACACAACTTTTTTTTATTAAATCGCAAGCACAATCGCAATCGCAATATTGTCCACCTAATCGCAAATCGCACCTTTTTCCCAAATCGTGCAGCCCTAGTTAAAATCATAGAAAAACTTTTTATACGACTCACAAGAAACATTTCTGAAAAATACACAGAACAGAGTCCTTGTTAGCAGGGTGATGGGTCAAAAGGATCTCTCTTATATATTGAAAATTGACAAAAACCAAAGTGCCTTGAAGGAATAATAAATAATCTGCTCCATTTTACAGTTCAAAGTGATAGCTTGATGGTTTAAAACAGGTATTTAGTTCACTTTCTGTCCGACTTCCTGATTATGTTCATATGTTGTCCTTCTGGTTTGGTAAAGTCAGCTGATTTTTTTAATTACCTTACACTGAAACAAAATTGTCTCTACCTCATTTAAGTCTGGCAAAGAACAGGTTTGCAAGGCTTTGATAAAAGAAAAACAAAAAAAAAAATATGAAAACACCTCTGCAAAGATGATAAAATACCTTTACCTGTAAGTGGAGAACTTTTGTGCCATAAGTTAGTGCTGCACAATTAATCTAAACACAATCACAATTTGAGAACATGTAATTATGTAATTGCACAGAATGCTGCAATTTGCGATTCAAATGGCTAACAACTCGAACTAACAAAACAAGATAGTCAATAAAATGTTATTTCTCTTTGACACCGACCCTGACAGACACATGTTCTTTATGGTCCATATCAACAGCACAAAGAGTTTCAGTGTTTCTCTTCTTCAAACCCTTTTCCTTCAATATTCTGTTTTCTATCTGACACTATGAAAGAGTTTGCGTTAGATCTTTTCCTGAGACATTTATGAAGCCAGGAGCTTTTCATTCACCCACAGTTAAAAAAAATATTGGGATCTTCAAAAATAATACTCTGTTCAGTTCTTGCTTTAGATGGTTGAGAAATATATATTACTTTTTCTCAGGACACCCCCACCTAAGTGAAGAAAATCCTCTCTTTTTGAAGCGCAACACATAGTCATAAATGCTTAAGACATTGTTTGACTTTTACCAGGGGAAACTTGAGTCCCATCTTTCACTGTAACCCTCTACTCCATCAGCTGAACCCTCAGCTGAACTCAACCAAAGCTTCTTACAAAGAAAAAAACAGCATTTAAAACTAAAACTAACTTTAAAATTGTACTGTAGTGTACTGAAAACTGCATGTTCCTTTATAGCAAAGCTTGTAGCCTCATATATTATATCCTCTATAATCACAAATTGCACATTGTTCAGGGTAAATGGTCAAACAATTTTGCTAAATCATGCAACTTTACCATTAAGTCAAAAACCTTGTGATTATCTTGCACCAATTTTTTTATAGTACTGATTCTTTGGCTTTAGTATCAACCTATGCTTACACCAATCCAATCCCAGTATTAATTTTACAATCTTTATTATTTAATGCAAGGATTAGACTTTTGGTTGTTATGCTACCTAGTTGATTTGTGGCAGTTCTGGTTTGTTTGTTTTTTAAGGAATGCACTGATATGGAAATTTTAAAATCTGATATTAAAATTTCTGTTAAGTTCGATAAACGATATTTACAGATATAGATATGTTAAAAAGTTTCCAAGATGATAAAATTTTGTACAGACTGAAAATCATGCAAACAGAATTTTTTGAATGCCTTCCTTTATTTTCAGAAGGTGTTTCACTTTCAAATAAGAACATTACAGGGCTACCATAAACACAAGTAACCAACAGTGATAACTTCACAACGTGTAGCAAGTGTGTAATTAAACTCTCAACTCACAAAACTCCTGTGAGAAAGTCTGGATCATAAACTACAAAAATGATCATAAATCAAAAAAATGTCCTGACAAAGTTACCTTTACAAACTGACCAGTATTCATGGTGACCCCCTCCTGACACATACACAAACAGAAGCTTAACAGATATAAACATGGGTTGTTAATATCGACTCAGTTTTACTCATTAAACAGATGCTGATATGTTAAAAAAATAACAGACATCGGCCTGACATTAACGATATATTGTGCATCCCTAGTTTTTTTTTTTTTTTATGATTTTATTGTTTAGAATTTAGATGCCTAAACACTGAAATTCATCTCCTAATTTCTTCCCCATGTGCTGTTTTTCTGATGGTATGGTTTAAGATGGAAAAGCAAGCATAAACTCTGTCATGTTTTGATGAAGCCTCCGTCAGACCGTGTTCACACACAATGATAACCTTTCAGTTGACTTAAGTCTAGATTTCCCACTAGCCCCGACCCTACATGTGTACAAACACAGACCATCCCTGAGTCTGCTCCCCTTTTTTTAAAGTGTACCATGTTTCATATTACTTCATAAGTTTTGCTGTATTGAGCTGGGAAACACCCATAGATGTGTGTGTGTGTGTGTGTGTGTCTTGGGACTGCAGAGTTTGGAGCTTGTTTGTTTTGGTCTTCTTTCGAAGTTATTTTTGTCTCCAGCCTTTTAAGTGCCATCTGTGCAGCTCGGTACTGTTTCTTTTCATGTGTTGTCATTCAACATGCTGGTCAGTTAGTCACAGTCTCCACTGCGTTTTAGTGCCTCAGGAGGCAGAGGCAGCGATCATGTGGTGTGCTAACTGCTTGTCTCCTCACAGAACGTGACTCATCACGACTGCGACCAGTCGGATCTATACAGTGGTGTGTTTTATCTTTAAGGCCCATTTGTGGGGGAGCATTTCAGCTTGTTTCTTTTCCAAGCTTGATTGGACAACCTCATGATAAGTGTTTTAAATCCGTCCGTTTTATTTTCTCCAGTCTACTTTTAGTCACGTTTCCGCCAATCAGTTTTTTTGGCCTCATGGTGGACTGAACAGCCTTTGAGTTTCTTGTATCTCTGAGATCTTGAATCTGATGTTGCTGGTTGCCTGGGAAAATACATGGCAAAGGGCTGAGCTCAATGATAATAAACCGCTCTCACAGTCACATCTCAAAACTATACTGTCAACATACTGAAAATCTTTTTGGATGTTGATAAACTGATCAGATGCGTTAGATACATGAAAGGTTTTTAGGTAATGTTTTTCCTGCAGGATCAGACTTCTTGCTGCCACAGGTTGATTTTTTTTTACTCTACAAATTGAGTAAAAACATTTTGCTTTGTGCTCAAAGAAAAAGGAATTAAAGAGATTTTTTGTTGAAATTAAACTTTAAAAAGTGTTTATCAACGTGTTAATAACGATGCTGTGCTGTTTTTTTCCTCTAGAGAGTCCAGCGAGGAGTGCAATGGGATCAGCGGGGCTCTGTCAGTGGAGTCTGTACCAGGACCAAGACTAAACTGGTGTCCCGCCAACACCACAACCCCTGCCCCTGCTCCAGCTCCCGCTCCGGGGCCCGAGCCCACGCCCAACCCTGCTAGAATGGGGGACGGCGTGGATGCAGCGCAGATGTCGGGCAGCAGCAGCCAGGGGCAGGCCCAGCCAATGGGTAACCCCTGTGCCCCACTGTGTGTAGATCCCAGTAGGCCAAAGCGCCAGACCAATCAGCTGCAATACCTGCTCAAGATGGTGGTGAAGACCCTCTGGAAGCATCAGTTTGCCTGGCCCTTTCACGCACCGGTGGATGCAGTAAAACTCAACTTGCCTGTAAGTACTCCAAAATCCAAAGGGTCCATCTTTATGATACTGCATGGAGTGTGCAGTATGGTTAAGGACTCATTGTGTTTTGAAAGCCACCACCATATTTGTGTGAATAAGAACGTTTTCAGACAGCGCTGACTTAAACTCTTTACAGGACTACTACACAATTATCAAAAATCCTATGGACATGGGAACAATCAAGAAGAGGCTTGAGAACAGTTACTACAGGAATGCCCAAGAATGTATCCAAGACTTCAACACTATGTTTACCAACTGCTACATATACAACAAGGTAACATAGTTTAACACTGGAGCCGTTCTGAACATAACCAGTCAAGGATCTTTTTCTGCTTCATCTAAAAGTGTTTGTCTCCCTCTGCAGCCTGGAGATGACATAGTTTTAATGGCTGAGGCTCTGGAGAAGGCTTTCCTTCAAAAGGTCACAGAGATGCCTCAGGAAGAAATAGAGATTGTTGTCATGACAGGGAAGGGACGTGGCCGGGGCCGGAGGGATGCAGGTTTGTGATATGCTTCATTTACCCGATGTGTTTTTTTTTCTCTCATTCCAAGCTGTCCTTGGATGTTTATATCTCGTGTCTTGTCCTCTCATCCAGGTCTGAACTTAAAACCAGGGCCCATCATCGATACATCGTCCACGACTCCTCAAACACGTGGTCTGTCAAATCTCTCAGCAGTACCCCAGACAAGAGCACCAGTCCAGGGTCCGCCTTCACTACCTCCCCAGCCTTTGATTCAGGCCCTGCCGACCCTCATGCCCCCATCGTTGTCCAGCCATGCGCCCCAGCTAGGCGCTCCCTACTCGCTAGGCCAACCAGACTGTGCTTCTCAAGTTCCCATCATGACTTCTGTGCCTCCCTCTGCTCAGACCTCCCTTCCCCCAGCGTCCATCCAGAGCCCTGCCCCTATGCTGCAAAACCCTATCACTATGACCAAAGTAAGTCTAATGAACACAAAGAAAATGACAGAGAGGTAGGGGTTAGCGATATGGGCAAATAAATTTATCTCAATTAATTTTTTTTTTTTTAAATTCCAATAACAGCAATTTGACAATATCCTACAAAAAATGCCACAAAACTCTGCTTGCTTATCAGGACATCTATTGATTGACATACCATTTTAATACAACAGCTCTTGTTTATTTTTAAAGTGCTTCATACAGCTTCTGCAAAACATTGTTCAACAATTATATGCCAATATTTAACAACGAGCAACCTCAAGTTGTGTTCAGTCTGTAAATAAATCCGAGGATAATGTACCAAAACAGGTTTTCTCAAGAGTATCTTATAATAAATAAACAAATAAATATATAATAGTAAATAAGTATCCTTTAATTAGTCAAAGGACATAAAAATGTAAACCTTATTAAATATTTTCAATCATCTGCTGAGATGGGAGACTCCATATGAGACCGTGTTGTGTTTTGGTTGCCACCGAGCCATGTGAGTAAATCCTGTCCGCTGATCAGCTTCTGAGACACACATTCAATGAATGAGGACTTTCACTGAACAGTATGAACACTCAATATTGTAAAATTACGCATTGTTAAAACAACATTTACGAGACCATTGTTGACGATATAGATCGCTCACCCCTACCATGAGGCACACTTTAGCTTGTGCTTAAAAAAATAACAGAAGTGTTTTGAGTTTTTTCATCCCACTCTATTTAAACATTGCCTCATTTTGTGTCAAATTCTTTGCTTTTTTCTTTATTTTTTAACTTTTCCAGCAAAGAAAGAGCCAGAAAAGAAAAGCAGACACTACAACGCCCACAGCAAATGACCAACTGAGTGAGTCTTCGCCAGCAGAGTCCAAATCTGGGAAGACGCTACCCAGACGAGAGAGCACCCGACCAACGAAACTTATAAAGAAGGACGCTCCTGATTCCCAGCATCAAATAGGCATCGGGGTGGGACTGAGTGGACCAAGTGGAGGTCATAGCCCAAAACCACAGGATCAGCTGGGATACTGTGCTAGTCTGGTTCGGGAAATGCTGTCTAAGAAACATGCTGCTTACGCCTGGCCTTTCTACAAGCCTGTTGATGTGGATGCGCTGGGACTACATGATTATCATGATATCATTAAACATCCAATGGACCTCAGCAGCATCAAGGTGTGTCCATGAGTTCTTCAACAGTATCGTAAGATACAAAGAGGAGGATTTGTGCCGTGACATGTTTAATAGTCTTTATTTGTTGTAGGTTAAACTGGAGAACAGGCAGTACCGGGAGCCCCAGGAATTTGCTGCTGATGTTCGATTAATGTTTTCTAACTGTTACAAGTATAATCCTCCAGACCACGAGGTGGTCGCTATGGCACGTAAACTACAGGTAAATGAGACGACACCACTTATCTTCTCAGGCATGCATCAGCTAACTTGAAAATCAAACTTTCTGGGATAAGTAATCGACTTAGAGTAGATCAAATATGTATTTTTAACTTTTACGTCAAGGTTTTATCATTATTACCAGAAATTATCAATACAGTGTGTTTTGTTTGTGTTTGTGTATTTTTTATGGCTTTGTCATCCAATAAGTTTCTGTTTTTAAGGTTGTTGCTCTGTTTTCTGTTTTTTTCCTCATTCAGGATGTCTTTGAGATGCGCTTTGCCAAGATGCCAGATGAACCTGAGTGCAAGCCTCTGATTTCCACCCCAGCTCCTCCTCATCACCATCCTGCCCCTGTTAAACCCCAGCCTCCTCTCGCCCACGTCGCATCGTCTTCAGACAGCTCCAGTGACTCGTCCTCTGAATCGGAATCCTCCACAGACGACTCCGAGGAGGAGAGAGCCCAGAGATTGGCTGAACTTCAGGAACAGGTGAGTGAGCAGCTGAGTATAGCAGTGTTGGCAGACTTGTAGTCCAGCCCTGGTTGCCCTGTGTTGAAAACCGTTCTTCTCTCTTGACACAGTTAAAAGCTGTTCACGAGCAGCTGGCTGCCCTGTCCCAACCACAAGCCAGCAAACCAAAGCGTAAAGAGAAGGATAAAAAGGAGAAGAAAAAAGAGAAGCATAAAAAGAAAGGAGGGATGCCCAGCCATGTAGAGGAGATCCAGGAAGCTACACCTGTTTCCCAGCTGTCCAAGAAGACAAAGACCAGTAACAATAACATCAAAGAAGTTGTACCCAAGAAGAAACCTAGGTGGGTATTCTACTTCTACAGCTTTAAGACAGATGTTGTTGATATACTCGCTACTTTTATGTATTTATTGATTTTAATGTCTTCGCAGTAAAAAAGAAGGGATGAAAAACAATCATTCCTCCAACCTACAGCCGGTTCCCAACCTAGAAGACGACCTGGGGACTGCCGGGTCATCAGCTTCAGGGGAAAAGTGCAAGCCCATGACGTACGAGGAGAAGCGACAGCTTAGCTTGGACATCAACAAGCTTCCCGGTGACAAGCTTGGCCGTGTGGTGCATATCATCCAGTCCAGAGAGCCTTCACTTAAAAACTCGAACCCAGACGAGATTGAGATCGACTTTGAGACACTAAAGCCTTCCACTCTACGTGAACTCGAGAGATACGTGTCTTCTTGTCTGTTCCGCAAGAAGAAAAAAGTTGCAGGTTAGGCACTTTTGAAAACAAAATCAGTTCTCGCTGGCAGTGCAGATTAGATAATCTTATTTTGAGATTCAAACTGGAAATGAAAAGTTATTTCCTTTTGCAGTTGAGAAGCCTGTGGAGTCCATGGCTACCTCCAAAAAGACCGGATCCTCCTCAGACAGCAGTGGCTCCAGCACAGATAGTGAAGCGGAGGGGACAGGTGACTTACCTCGACTTTTATTACCCTAATGCCCTTTTATCCAATCAGGAAGTTAAGTGTCTTCTCTTTATTTCACATTGTTCCAGGAACAATAAAGCAGTCAAAGAAAAAGAATCAGTCGGTGAAGGAGGGGAAGAAGACGCACTCTCACGTCCAGAGCGGCCCCCATCAGATGGGGCTTCATCCTCAAGCTGCAGGCCTACAGCCCAGCAGCCAGTTGAAGCATCTTCAGCAACAGCACCAACCATCTCCCGCAGGCTTTATCGTCCCCCCTGTAGCCGCCCTGGAGTCCTCACAGTTACTGGAGACGAGTTTTGAGTCCCTGCCGCCTTTTGGTCAGCCCCTCATGCATCTGTCCCACCACACAGGCAACGCCTCCTCCTCACCTGCACCTCCTCATCTCAATGCTCATTCTGCTGCGCCGGTGTCTCCTGAGACCCACCCCTTCCTCAACCAGCATCCCATCCTCACATCTCCAGGTAAAGCTTTAGGCAGGCCAACAAAAATAAAACTCACATGCATATAGTCGATTTTATGGCTGTAGTTTCCTTCAGTAAAAATGTCAGTGATCACAGTAAGAAGAATCTTGCAGGGCAATATTTAGTGAAATAAAATGCATTAACTGTTGTTTTTCACTTCTTCTTTTTTGTCATGTCTGGATTCTGTAGCCCTGCATAGTTCCATGCCTCAGCAGCCTTCTCGACCCAGTCACAAGGCAGCTCCACTTCATCCCAAACCCCCTCAGCAGCAACCAACAACTCCCCAGCAGCAGCAGCAGCAGCAGCCACAGCAGCAGCAGCTCCAGCCCCAGCCGGCACCACAACCCCAACCCCACCAGCTCCCCTCTCAGATCCTCCATCCTCCTCAGCCCCTGCACCAGCGGCCCCTGTCCCCTCCAACGCTCACACCCCAGGGCTTGCTGTCTTCCCAGCCTCCCCAGATGCTGCTTGAGGATGATGAAGAGCCAGGCTCTACAACGCCTTTGAACCAAGTGCAACTTTACCTGCAGCAGTTCCAGCAAGCCCGGCAGCCTCAGCAGTCCATGCAGTCTCTCCAGGCGCAGGCTCGTCAGCAGCAGCAGCAACAACAACCAGGACAGCCCTCTCTCCTACAGTCTGTGCAGGCACAATCCCAAATCCCCTCCCAACCCACACTGCCTCCTCCACAGCTTCCCATTCAGCCCCAGACTCAACCGGTCCTATCGCATCAGGCGCCATCCCAGCAGATGCCTCTACATCAGGCCCGCCACATGCAGCATGCTCAGCAGCAGCAGCAACAACAACAACAGCAGCAGCTGAACTACCAGCAGGGTCCTGGACTAGCTGGTCAGTCTCAAGGATCCCAACACAAGATATCCATGCCCACCAACAAAGCACAGCAGATCATCCAACAGCAGCAAGAACAACCCTCCCCCCGCCTGGCCAAGGCGGACCCTTACAACCCCAGTGAGTCTAGAAAGATGGAACAAAAATGTACTTAAGTAACTTGTTACAGATGATAACTGTTCTTCTTCTTTGTTTTGACAGGTAATGCAAGAGACAACCCCTCCCCTCTAATGATGCATTCCCCACAACTCCCTCAGTTCCCACCCGTCTCTCACCATTCTCCCCTTCACAACATGCAGTCCAAAAAGGTGAGGGGTTAGACACGGGCGTGGGGGAACAACATCAGCACATCACTAAATATTGTGCCTAACTTTTTGTTTAATTTGTTGTGACGCAGCAGAGGGCCCCCGGGAGTCAAGTTGGAATAAAAGAGGAGAAAATTCCTTTATCACCAGTGATGAGAGGAGAGCCGTTTAACCCTGAAATGAGACCAGAACACAACAAACATCCTGACATCAAGCCTTCGCAAACAAGCCATGGCCAACAAAGTATGTATCAAGATTTGTTCTCTGAAATGAAAAACGTTAAGACGTTACATGTGGTGTTGAGACGATGCCTGTTTGGTTTGTAGATGTGAAGTCCATGGACAGTTCACGACCAGTCATCCGTTCCTCTGAGCCCAGTGGGCCTCCCTCTCTGCAAGACAAGGAGAAGTTCAAGCAGGAGTCCAAGGCTCCCATCACCTCCAAGAAAGTACAGGTAGGTCACTTAGCCCCACTAAAAGGTCACTTTTGTTCAGTTTTTTTTACCTTTGCCGAATCATTTGATCGGGTTTTTTTAATCTCCATGTGCTCTTCCTCAGGATGTAAAACTCAAGAATATGGGCTCATGGGCCAGCCTGGCACAAAAATCCACGTCGACACCGTTGTCTGCAGTGAAGTCATCGAGCGACAGCTTCGAGCAGTTCCGTCGTGCTGCCAGGGAAAAAGAGGAGAGGGAGAAAGCACTCAAAGCTCAGGCCGAGCAGGCGGAGAAGGACAGGCTACGCAGAGAACAAGACAAGCTACGGTACGTTTGTTCAGCAGAATGAGGAGAAAATATTTAGACAGCTTCAGTATTTAAAATTGTAATGCTAACACTGGTGTAATAACATGAAAGATAGAGGAAGCCCAGGACAATAATGTGATGCACTGTGCCCTCTAGTGGTCATATAGGGAAACCACTGAGAATCAGCTGGAATCCTGGGCCCACATTCACAAAGCATCCCAATGCTAAAAGTAGCTCTTAGCTACGTCAATCAAATTCCTTGAATTCTAAGATTTTTCCCCTGGTGAGATAAAAGTTATTCACAGCATCTTAGGTCTTAAGAGAGCTCCTGTGGTGAAAAACTGTTAGGAGAAGGGAGGAGAACTTTTAAGAAGCCTGAGAGTGGTCGGTGATACTGGTGTCAAACTTTCCCAACACTCAATACAGAGTCTGACACCTGTAGCAGCTGTTTAGCTGGTGATCCAACCCCTAAACAGTAACATAATAGCCTAAATGGTAGCCTACAACACTCACCTGTTTGAGAACATCTTCGCTTGTGAGTACAAGAAGAGGGAACGATGCATTGATTTGTTGGGCGATGTACTCCCAAGTCTGCTGTGATCCCAGGACCCAGTTTCCCTCTTAACACTGTTAAATGTTCCTCCATGAGCTGTGCCAACAGCTGCCACAACTCTTGTGTCCAGTTGGACTCTCTGTTGTTGTTTTTTTTATCAATTTCTTTTGTTTTGGTCATTCTACCAAAACAGAACGCTATTTGTAAGGACATCAGCAATCACAGGAACTGCTGACAGCTGAGTCTGGGTCCACAATTAATACCAAATGCATTAAGTAGTAAAATTATCAGCATGGACAGAAAATAACAAAATAAGCAAATCAAATCAAAATTTTTGTCTTCTTCTCTTTTTGTAACAATCATTCACCGCTTTTAGCAACAGGGTCAGCCACTCCTCTTCACTAAGATAGAAGTTTCTGTCCCCTCATCACTCAGAGTTGCTCTCAGAAACTTTCTGAATCACTCTTCAGCTAAGATTCCTTACTCTGGGTTTTTAGGCTTAGTTAGGAGCTCTTTATTTATGGTTATTTAGGCCTGCCATACAGCAACATTACAAGTATCTGACGTCCCTTGGTGGGAATTATTGTGCTCATTGTTCTTCAGAGGTCGAGATGAAGAGGACATCATAGAGCCGAGCAGGAGGGTGCACGAAGAGCCACGCAGGCGCCTGGAGCAGCACATCCAAGCTCCTTCACAACAACAGCAGCAGCAGCAGCAGCAACCGCAGACACAGCAAGAGCCCCAGCCTCCCGTTCAGCAACCTCCTCAACCTCCCACACCACCTCAACCTGCTGCACAGAACCCACTAGACCAACAGAGAGAACTAGCACGTCGCCGAGAACAGGAGAGGAGGAGGCGAGAAGCGGTGAGACACTTAACTGTGAAAACATTTAACCCCTTTGCCCGCTCTTGTTTCCACCAGTGCCGAGAAAATTTCTCAGCAAATCGAAAGCAAAAATTCTGGCCAAAAATGACTAAAAAGTGCAATTTCGTTTTTCAGCAAAAAGATTTTTTCTTCTTCTTTGTGATGAATGCTCTTGTCTGGATAAGGGCAGACGTGTTTCAAAATATCTGAGAAAGACCCACAGACAGTGATTTGTAAAGCGTGTGGCTGAGATGACTGCGGAAAACCTGCTTGGTGAGGGAGGGCAGAGTGCAGAAAGAAGGGCATTCTTCTCTTATAGATCAGATCTATACCCTGTTCTTTATTCAACAGACTAAACAGCCTCATATTTATCTTATTTATATGACGGGATGGTTAAGCCTTCACAGCTCTCCTCTGCTCTCTGCGTACGGCAGTACTGCCCCGATGCACAGACACGAACACATGAGCGTGTGCACACACACACATACACAAGCACACTATGTGTAGGACGGTCCAGAAAAATGTCACAACCATCACTAGAAGTCCAGAAAAAATATGCCTTTTTAGAGCATATCCAGGTCATCTCTGTCGATTTCATCTCATGTTGAATGATTTCAGAAGCGGTCATTTCTAAAATAAATTCAGCACTGGGGGAAAAGGTGGGGGAATGTAATTCAGCAAGCTAAGGGTTAATATCCAAAACTAAAGCTTTTCATCAAAATCTAATGTTTTTCTTTTGTCTTCTTTCAGATGGCAGCAACTATTGACATGAATTTCCAAAGTGACTTAATGGCTATCTTTGAGGAGAACCTGTTTTGAGAAGAGGAGCTACTGAAACGTAACTGCAAAAAAAAATAAAAAATGGATGATGTAAACCTTCTCGAAGGAAACTATTTGGTGAACCACAAAGAGACACGGTCTGTGTGTGGACGTGGACTGGCGGTCACACCTTTGTCCCAGTGGACTGAAAACACACAAGACGTGGGGATCATCTCAACGCTTTGGATGTCACTTCTTTGGGAATTTGACATTGCCTGCCTGATATGTCGTAACAGGAGAGAGGACCCTGTTGGCACAGTTGCCTTTCTTACACTTGCTTCTTACAGTGTTTGTAGGCACAACAATAATTTGCAAGAGTAAAGACATCCAAATATCTATGAAATATGCTCTGATAATGTTCTGACAGGCTGCGCAGAGGTGTTTTGAAACTGCCAGATGTCTGAGGATGTGAAGAAGACTGGTCTTTTTATGTTCTGTTTTGTTTAAATGGTTGTACGTGAACACATGACATGGTTTGGGGAGGCGACTTCCATTCTGTAAATCTTGTATATTTCTCAGTAGAGAAGGTACAATTTGCCTTACACCTCTTTCCTAAACAGACCATTATGTTCTGTGGCCTGCACACATGGACAAACAATAACATTTACAACAGGAGAAGGAGCAGTGCAGAAACTGTTTTTTCATCAAGTATCTACTGTAAAGAAGTATTTTCTTATTCTACAATAATTCTTTATTTTGGATCTTTCTTTTTTTTTTTTTTTCTTCTGTAGGTCTTTGAATCTTCACACCAACACACTCCACCAACTATGTCTATGCCAAACAACCCATAATCTTTTATGCTAAAATACTTTTCCTAAAAACACTGTAGGTATCTGTTGACGAAGCAAACCCTAAATATATGCATTATCATAGTTCAAGCAAGTATTTATCAAAATCAAATCAAAGTTTTATTCTTTTCTCTCAATCAAAAAGCCACAACAAGAATTTGTTGGTAGAAGAAGGGCAAGGTCCAGTTTAATATTATTTCACTTCAAGTGTTGCACCATTAATTGTATTAAATTCCATATCATCGGCCTGTCTGCAAAAGTCTCCTTACTGGATCATTTTCTTTAGCCTAGCTGGGGATCTCCTTGGCGTTCCCTCTTCGTCCGCTCTGTTCTTACTTGAAGGTTTCGATCAAACGTCGCTGTGCGGAGAAAGGGACGATCCGAGGGATGCAACTGTTGATGAAAAACATTGCTGAAAGGAGCTCCCGTTTTGTTTTTGCATCAATCGTCTTCTAAATCACTGAGGGCACACTGTAGACAGAATAAAATAAAAAGACAACCAACGCAAAAGTTAAGAAGCGGAAACTGCTGAAAAAAAAAATAAAAACAGTTCTGATTTTTATCTTTGTTCTTGTTCAATAATAGTGGATGTGAGTTATAATTCTGTTCTTGGAGACATTGTTTGACCAGGGATGGGTTGAAATCTGAATGCATCTCACCCTCTTCACTTGTCTCTCTTGGTGTTTTTCTCCAGTGCCTGTATTGTATTGCAATTCTCGTTGGCTTATATTACACTTGGAGGGAGCTGGAAAGGGTTGAGTCCGGATTAGGGGGTGTAATATTTGACTAGGGAGGGAGGTTTTTGAAAGAGTTTGTGTAAAAAAAAATAAAAAAAATAAAAATAATTAAAAAAACACCCTAATGAAAAAAAAGGAAAATACAGCATTTTATATTTTACCCGTTGTCAATATTCGGGTTTTAAATTTAGTTTTAGCTGGACTTCTATGAGTGTACACACCTGACAACTTCTTTCTCTATTTGTTCAATCTACAGATTTTAGGTAGATATGTTTCGGCGTTGCCACACTAGCGTTTAAGTCTGGTCTGTGAGTGTGACTTTGTACATTTGGACGGCTGTGTGACTGCGTGTTTGTTTCTGTTTTGTTTTTTTTAAACAGTGTGTGGTGCAAGGAGGCACGTTCCCCGATGTAGATAAGCATTCTATTGATGAAGAGAATAAACAGATAAACAGTACTTCAGGAGAACTTGTTTCTGTGCTTAAGTCACCTTTTTCATTTCTATGAAGTCCACCATATATGAGTATAGAACTTTTATTATTAGACTGGCTTTGAAAGGGTAAAAACTCACAACTTCATTCCTTTTTAGCCTTTTTTTTTCTTCTCACAATAACTGTCGGACAAAATGTGCCATGAGTTCCACAGAGAATGTGCTGACCCGCAGCTCAGCCCAGAGTTTGCTTTATTCAGGTATTTTATTTTGTGTTTATTTGTTCTGTTTTGGGGGGTTTTGTTGAAACATTTTCCTCGATTATTGTTTGGTATGTGAGTGGTCTATCGAGGTCTCTGATTCAGTCTGTTATGATCATTGAATAAACTCATCTGTTTTATAGAAAATAAAAAATAAACTAAATTTTGCCTTTGTTTCTTTTGTTGTTGTTTTTTTCTCTTAATAAAAAATGGCTCTCAAAAGTAGTGTACAGAGCGCTGTATACAAGTCCCTCTGACTTGTGTTGTGACAGCATCAAGCTGGTTTGTATATTTTAGCCAAAACGTAACAAGAAATTACTGCCCTCCTAAGGTCACATCATGTTCGGTGTGTGTCGAACATACATATTTGACGCCATAGATGTGCAAACCAATAAGTGAATTTAAGTAAGCTTGTATACATCGAAGACAAAAAAAAATGTGTAATTTCAGGATAAAACCATAGACCAGGGGTCTCAAACTCAACTTACCAAGGGGCCGCTGCCCGCTGGAGGTAGTGTCTGGGTGAGGCTGGGCCGCATCAAGTGTTCCACAAAAAAAAGGACTTCAAGTATTAAAAAAAAAAAGTTCTCAGTCTTAACAGGTCAGAACACGCAGAACATGAACAGTTCTTCAGAACATTTGGCTTGAGGGAGGAAGCAACTGGGACCCTCAGTATGGCTTTAAGATGCTCATCTTTAAGTTTGGACCTGAAGTTCATTGTGGAGAAGAGCTCTTCACACAGATGAGTGCTGCCAAAAAGGCACATGATCTAAACACTGACAAACACCATTTAGCATTAGGTGACAGGATATATTTTCCCTCCACTCGGTGACCCAAACATGTTACAAGTGACCAATTGCTAATTCATGTTGTTGTCATGAGTCTGAGCTATGGTAGCCCACAAGTGTTAAAAAATATAAAACGCCCAGATGCATGTAAGAAAAAACGTGCAGGCCGCACTAACACAAAGCTTTGATTTCAGGCAGGGGACTACAAAATATTGTTCTGGGGGCTGCAATTGGCCTGCGGGCCATGAGTTTGAGACCCCTGTCATAGACTGTGTAAAATAAAACATCCAGCAAAAAAAATAACAGCAACACGGCAAAATAAAAATAAAAGAGATAGAAGATGGAGAGAAACAGTAGTGTTTACATTGAAGCAAATGACAGAAAAAAACAATAAAATACAGTGTAAAAAAAAAAAAGTTTAACCAGCTGGAGACAATCAATGATATGAGAGGAGATTCTTTCTACACAACTCATTTAGGTTAAATAACTGAATCTATTTTGTTTCATCTTTGTAGGCAGAGGGTCCCCCTATATGACAGAACCCATAACTAAAGTCATTATTTATATACTATATAGTTTTTAGTAGAATGTACATACTTTATATTATTTTTGCATATATTTTTTTTTTATGACACTTATGTTTATATTTTGTACTTTTCCTATATTTTAACACTTAACAAGAATATCTGATTCTGATTTATTTTCTCTGTACCACAAACTACAGATGCAAATTATGAAGGCAGTGAAGTCTTGTGTCACTAGGGGGCACTGTTATATTAACTAAGTGAACTTAAATATTCACTACTTTTGTTTCTGACTCACTCTGGCACTTCAACTGTAGAAAAGCAGTGCCATTGAGAATTAGTTTTGTACGGAAGAGTATTGCTGCCAGACTGGAAAAAAAGTATCACGTTAAGACAAGTTTCACGTTATAACGTGAATTATAACATTATAACTGAAGTCTCACATTATATGATTGCTTATATTTTTAAACTTATATTGCTGATTTGATTAAATTGTCGTTAATGCTTGGGTTAAGGCAAGGAGGAGCTTCTGCTTTTACTGAGCACTGTGTAAATAAAAGCTGCACCAGTCCAGTGCTGCAAAAACACATCATGTTGTCAGATTATTGTATTTGTATCACAGAAGATATTAGAGGCTCAATTTATGAATGGGCAACAGACGCTTCGTGCAAGTTAACTCCGTCTATAACGTTTTTTTTTTCTTTCTAGCGTGACAGCAATACGCTTTGTGCTTGATGTGAATCTGAAATTCTCAACTTCAACCAATAGAGCGGATTTTATTCAGGAAGTCCATTAGAAAGTAAGACCGCCATATCCAATCAAAGACTTCAATCGTACACAGCCAATGGATTTCTTTGTAGTCGTGCAGTTTCCTCCAATGGCCACAAGAGGACAGGACAGAGCCATTAATCTCACTCTGCTTAGAGACAAGATGGAAACCACAACACTCGCGCAAACAATGTTTGTACCTTCCTCTAAAATATTGTTTACTTATTTGACAATGGAGACAAATGAATAGAAAGCAGGAAATATTTACAATTAAATTTATTTCAGAGTATCGGCAGGTCTCCCGAAGCAACGCTTCACGTAAAGTCACGTGCTTTAAAAGTGGTTAAAAACTAATCCAGTTTCGTAGAACTCATTTGAATTCACGACACAAATTTGATGAGGATTACGGGGCGTCCCCAAAGAAAAATATTTCCCTCCGAGGGGCTCAAAGGTCAAAGCAGATGAGTGTGGGTTTTTTTTCCGATATTTGAAGCGGCAAGTGGAGGCGGCACTTCAACCTGTCTGTTGAGTCCAGCTGATCTGTGTAAAAATGATTCAGAGGCGACGAGTTGGAACCTTCACCGCACAGTCGAGTGGAGGTGAGAGTAGTTCTCGTGTTTTGTGGTTGAGGAGTCAGCTTTGGAACAGAGCTATCTGAATGGAGGAGAGCATAAAATTGCCGGTAAGTTTTCGATATTTTTAAGAGGATTTTAGTTTCTTCCTTTGAAATGATCCACAGCCACCAGTAGCAGATGCTTCAATTGCGAACAAAAGTCAAACTTTGGGCGTTTCATTTAATTTTTTATTTACTTTAGTCGTAAAATGAGAAAAAAAAAAACCTGAGACAAGTTTTACCTGTTGAGGAAATAATTTTTCACTTTTTTGTCTTCGAGAAATTATGATTCCATTTCCTTAATCTACTTTATTCACTTTGAAACCTGACCTTTTACTTGATTCACCTGCTTCCTTGGAAAGTAACTGTCATCTACTGGAACAGTGTGTGAGTGTGTGTGAGCTCACTCAATAACACAACAGACTTGAATGTAAATCCTCTCTTCTTTTCCTGTTTGCCTGTTCAGTCTCACAGCAGTTTATTTTATTTTAATTTATTGTTTCAGTTTAGGGGTTGAAGCTGTTAAGATTTTCTTTCATCCTGGTCGACACAGACCATAAAGGAAGTGTTAAATCAGTAAAGTTCACTCTATTGTTGCACCTCTGTCAGACAGCAGGGACTCACTAAAATGCAGTTCCTCTTTTATTTCTGCAGAAATGGCCATAGAGAGCAACACGTGGAACACCTGTGACTACAGCCACAATGTCACCTTCTTCTACAACCTGGTTGGAAAGAAGATCAGCACGGAGTGGACAGCTCGGGACTACGTAGTGATTGGTCTGGGGTTGACAGTATGTCTTGTCGTTGTCCTGGCAAACCTGATGGTGATGGTTGCGATCTTCATGAACCAGCGCTTCCACTTCCCTATCTACTATCTCCTTGGTAACATGGCTGCAGCAGACCTGTTTGCAGGTATTGCCTATGTCAACCTGATGCTGAACACTGGCCCCTGGACCAGCACGCTCACAAAAGAGCAGTGGTACATCCGTGGGGCTTTGATCGACATCAGCCTGACGGCCTCTGTGGCCAACCTGTTGGCTGTGGCGGTGGAGCGCCACCAGACTATCATCACCATGCAGCTGCACAGCACCATGACCAAGCGGCGTGTGGTGCTGCTGATCGTCTGCATCTGGGCCGTGAGTGTCATCATGGGCCTGGTGCCTTCAACTGTTTGGAACTGTGAGTGTGATCTGGACGACTGCTCCACTGTTGCTCCTCTCTACAGCCGCCGATTCCTTGTTTTCTGGGCAGTTCTCAATCTGCTCGCTTTCTCTGTTATGGTTGCCGTGTACGCCCGCATCTTCATCTATGTGAGATACCAGACCAGATACTCATCGCAGCACTCTTCTGACACGTGGCACAGTCTGACTGTTTTGAACCTGATGAAAACAATCTCCTTGGTGCTGGGTGAGAAGTTGTTTTCTTAAATCTATTTTCTAAATAAAGCTTTAAATTAAGAAGAAGTTTTGTTTTAAATGAGGGGCCCCTTTTTGTTGACTTCTGATGCTTCATGCTTGTGGTCTCTCACTTCCTGCAGAAACCAGTTTTGCAGCTTTAGTCCTCTCAGGTGACATGCTAGTCTGGAATTTCAGGTGTTTCTCAATAAAATGTAAATTTCTTGTCATAAACCTCACGTCTTGTTTTCTTAACGTCATCATGAACAGCGGTGATGATTCATGGTACAAATATATGAGTCAACCTGTCTGCACTTCAGGACCTGTCATTTTATATCCCTTCATTGGTGCAAGACTTACAGGTAATTATTGTTGACCTTCTGACTCACTCATGTTTGCAGGCGCCTTCGTGATCTGCTGGACGCCTGGCCTTGTGACTCTCCTACTGGACGGGCTGTTGGGTAAAGCCAGCCACGCCAACTCCTACGAGAAGTTCTGTTTGGTGATCGCAGAGTGCAACTCTCTGGTCAATCCCATCATCTACTCCCTGCGGGACGACGAGATGCGAGGGACCTTCAAGCAGATTCTGTGCTGCCTGTGTCGCGGAGGTGCAGGCCAGCAGAGGAAGCAGTTGCCTGGGGAGATTGCTTCAGCGCTTCCAGAGGTACAGAGTTTCATCATCGAACAGGTTGTTGACCTACAGTAAACAGACAGCCTGTAAAACGTGGCTGATGTGTACACTGTTAAAAACAAGCAAGAGTCTGCTAACTGGAAAATACCAGCACCCGGATTATTGCTAAATGATCTTATGTTGGAGGATATTTGCTGTCACACATTCCATCTCTGATAGTCAACGCGGGTTCTTGCAAAACATGATGCACATGCTGATTTTCAAGTTGATATGAGATGATCATGTAACTCGCAACTCAAACCCGGAAACTCTTTCTCTCTGTTTTTTTTTCCACTCTGAGTCAGAAGTGTTACTCTCATAACTGTAAGACAACTCAGTGGATTAAGACCTGTCCAGTCCGGTCATGTTTACAAATGGGATCTGTCATTTTTAACTGTCTGGTGTCTTTAAAGGGATAGTCTGTTATTTATTTATTTATTTTTGTATCAAAACTATTTTTTTCTGACAGGAAACTCTTCACCGTGTCCAGAAGTCAGAAGATCAAGCTGCATTTGTGGAAACAAACAAACAATAAAGAGGACAGCTGGACAGTGAAGGGGCCTTGAGGTCTGCGGGCCCACATCTTCCAGAAATCTTTTCCTGTCAGTCGAGCTCTCTTTGTGTAATATCTGGATTTTTTTTGTTGAACAGCAGCCAGTGTTCCAAACTACCTCTCCTCCATGTTTGTATTTGTAAATATATATATAAAAAATGTATAAAGATGCATCTGTTAAGCTAAAAAGGACGTGAAGTGTTCTCCCCAACAGATCCACATGTTAACCATCATATGGTGCAATCTCTCCTTTTATTACATTTGACTATCACAAGAGCATTTGTGACAAATTATAAAATGAAACACTTCTAAAATCTGAAATCAAATACTGAAAAAAAAATCACACTAAATCATTTTATTAATTTTCTAATAAGAACACTACAATTTGTCATATTCTTCCTTTTGTTGTACTCTTTCTAGAACAATTCTAAAGTTGAGGTATAAAAGGAGTTCATACAGACTCACAAGTCTGAAAACAGTGGGGGTTATATACAAGAGAAATGGAAAGACAGAGGTAGAGAGAGGGGTAAATACAAGGGAGAGAAGGGAGATACAAATATACTAATAATAAAAAAAAAAGAAACCAAGAAGGTTTAGGGAGACGTTTGGTGCTGTGGAAACGATTTTGTGGAGAGATGAATCCAAAGATCGAAGCAGAATCAATGGAGATGCTTTTACACAGAGTTAATGTTAGATTTGTGTGCAACAGTTTGAAGATGGCACAATTTATCCTTCCACATCTTCACGTTCCGGCATGTAAGGAAGCTCTGGCTGTATTCTTTACGGTTTGCATTTGGTAAGCTAAAAAAAAAAAATGTCCAAAAACAAAATAAGGTTCAACTATCACACTCAAGTCTGTGAGGAATTAAATATCCTGTAAACCTCCACACTTATTTTTTTCTCATCTCCATAGACTTTACCTTCTCATCACACTGAATAACATGAGAATGTGTGAAGGATGAAGAAGCAAATGACGATTTATACGATCGTCTTCCCGCAGCACCAGACGTGACGCCTGTAAACCCTTCCTTTCCTCCGGGTTATGTAACAAAAGACCTAAATAATATTCAGAATTAATAGTTATCGTGAATTCTGTGACACAGAGGCCAAATAAAAAACTGGCGTCTCAACCGAACGTCAAAGTTTATAAAAGAAAAAGAAAAAAAAAATACTGAAACGTTACACAAACTGTACAGTGACATCCATTACAACAGGTAGAAAAGGGGAGAGGATGATAATTTGGTGTGGTGATAACGTTATCCATAAGATACACTCGTATGAACTGCATGAGTAACAAAACAGGTACGTCGATGTGTGGTAGCACATATGACCAGTTTACAAGCTCAAGTTTTGTTCTGTAACATGGTTCAACAAAGTCTGACTGACACATTTTTATAAGGCTTTACCTTACTATCAAAATGCTTTGTTATTCACATAACGGTTAATGTAGAAAATAGCTCCAAAGAATGAAAATCCCCTAAAATGTAGCAGGTTTATCTTAAACACAAGTTGTACATCACCCAGTGCCGCCTCTTTTTTTTTTTTTTTCTTTCTTTTTTTTTGGTAACAGAGGAGAGAGAGAGAAGCCCTTGCCCAATTGGCTGTTGAAAAAAAATCAAACAGAATAGTCACGGTTTTACCAGAAGGTAGAAAAGGATGAAGAAAGGGGAGAGCATACTTTCTATGCTCCAAAACCAACAGATGTGTGATATGAGTCCTCATTCCACCCACCCTCCCATAACACCCCACAACAAAAACCAAACAAAAAAAAAAACCCAAATCAACTCGGGGCATGACAACCACATACAGAGACACAGATACAAATATAATTCCCTCCTCTCCTCAGCTGAAATGTGGCCGTGCACCAACTTCAGAGAGACACAGAGTAGCATTATTACATTGCTGAACGTGGTATTTTTGGTTTTGATACAACAGAAGGTTGTAGTGTGTTGCCTCGGGCTCACAAGCTTAATGTTTCAACACAAAGAGGAGATCTCAGTTGAACCCCGCCTGGTGGAAGCACCCAGTCTTAGATAATGCTTACAAAAGGTCAGAGGGCACCAGCCAGTTCAGACTAGGACATCCCAAGAACACTGTACACACGCCGCCCACACAGAGACGCACACACATCATAGCAATAAATGATGCACTTTTCCTTTTTGGTCTGACTGTAATAATTATACCCTTTATTATTTTTTTTGTGAATAAAAACGAAGCTAAAAACTTGGAAGGTTAAATGAAAATAATATCACGCCTAGAAGTCCTACATGCATGGAAGACAGTCACGGTTCTATATTCATATCACGTTTGTCCCAACAACACATCGATGCCCCACAATCATTCCACCCTTTTCTTCCCAAAGTTATTTAGATGCTTTATTGAGCTCATTTTTGGTGGTGGCTGGTGTATTCTTGGTGAAACAGCATTAGAAAATCGCCTACAATCAAATAAACTAGTGGAAAGAAAGCAAGAAGTCAAGTCTACAAGCCATCTACCAACACCCTCTATTGGTTAGCAACAAAAAGGGCTATCGTTACAGCCACTCAACCAAAGATAATCTCCTTCCTGCCCGTTCCTCCTCTTTCCACCAGCCCTAACATCAGCCGTCATGTCTGGTTTAGAACAGTGATCCCCTGCTCTACCCTCTACAGGTAGAGACACCCACACCAAGGATGCTAACTGTTGTGCTTGACACATCTTTCATGTCAGCCCGCGATGAAAACCACTGAAAAGTTTTGTATGCGTGTGTTATATGAAAGGAGTGTGCAAGCACATTTGTGCATATCTCAATTATTCTCTTAGAAATCTTCAACAGAATGAAACGTCAAGCTGTGAGGACTGGAAGATAAAACGGTGTCTGGCGCTGGACGGGGGAAGGTTGATCTTGAAGATACAGATGTGTTGACAACCACTGGGGTAGCACTTTGGTACGAGCAAGGTGAGCAGAGCTCCCTGGTGATCTGTATCAACAGTTTGGCTATCAAATGCCAAGGCTTCGAGAGATACAGGCAATCACACACAGTTTTCCAAAGCAAAGGGTCGAGTGCAGAGGTTGAGAGCACATGACAAAGCTGTGTGATTACTGTGTGAAGTTATCGTGCATATACACATAATGTACAGACATCATGATCATCTACACGGCTGGATCAGTGGTTCTCAAAAAGTACTTGATGTTGAAGATGATTTCACTCCGTCTCAGCATCGACCCGCTCCGTCCCTCTTTTTGTTTCGGAGTGAAGGAGCTTCTGGCTTTGAAGTGGAGCTGTGAGGTGGAGGCAGAATATCTCCTGACTGCTGTTCGGCTGTCCTGTGTTCCAGCACAGTCTTGTGTTGTGAAATGGGAGTATGGCCTTTTTGTGGTTGCCTAGTTGAGAGACGAGGGAATAGCGACGATGAGGACAGAGGGTGGTAGTCGACTCGGACTGCTGTCGGAATGGAGTCATGGCAGTGAGAGCCACCGATCAGTTGGAGGTGTCGGAGTGGACGCTGCCAGGAGGACCAGGAGGAGAGGTGACGGAGTGGGGGTTGGTGGTGTCCTGCCAGCTGTTAGCCTGCAGAGGAATCAGAGCGGGGATCAGTCATCTAAATCAGCAGAATTTGACTGACGTCAGCAGTAAAAACAAACAGGAACCTGCATCGATTTAATCCTGACAGCTGCTGCTAAAAGAAACGGAGCATATGTGCTCTCATAGCTGTGTGACATTATCTCTCTTCACACACTCTATAGTTACCCTCTGTTTGAAGCCCCTGCTATGCATATGTATGCAGCTTTAAGCAACAAATGGCAGACGAAGAGCAATCTCTTTCCTTAATTACAGAATCCCATTTGCTCGCTTGATGTTTGCAAAAGCAAGCTGTATCTAGTAACCCAGCTTCTACTCAAAAACCAGCCCCTAGTTGATACTTACATCCAGGCGATGAGGGGTGTAGAGGCCACTACCTGACAGCTCCTCATAGCCGCCCGTCAGGTGTGTAGCACGGTGCAGGGTATCCACCTATCAGAGACACACCACACCCAGAAAGTTCAGCAAAACACTGAGCTGGACAAACATTTAAGCTATGTTGTTTGGTAAGCAACAACCAAAAATACAAACAGAGAAGTGATCATGACCACAAACCTCTACAGAATACTTCCGAGAGCATGTTTTTAAGTCAGAGCTACCGCTTCTGCTCTAGTTTTGGTGGAAAAGACAACTGAAACTCAACGTACAGTAAACTTTTCCTTCATAAAAAAAGACACTTCATTGAGAGGGATTTACTGCAAGTCTACACGACAAGGAGAACACATGGAGACATGGGTAGAGGGATTTGGAGGGGAAGGAGGTTTTACAAGGTAGAGTGGATGTCGAGGGTTGGAGGAGCAACAAAACCCAAAGATAGAGAAACTGAGGCTCAGTCAGAGGGCCGTCTGGATCAAGCCCTGAATTAGAATATCCCAGCTTTATCGTGTTGACTACAGAGAGGAACGAAAAGCCTGATGTACCAAAGCTGGTCCTGTGTTCTTGAATGTGTGTGTGGTCGATATGGATCAACACTAGAATAGCCTTAAAAAAGCTGACATACTTCCTCTTCAGTGAACCCGTAAGCTCCTCAGAGCTCATTGTACAAAGTAAATACTGTTCAGCTTGTCTGTGGTTGGGTTGAGGGGGGAGAATGATGGGATCAAAGGTAAAGCCAGGACAGGATCTGAGGAGAACTGGAGATCTAAAGGGGCTAGGCTAAGAGGACATGTCCGGGAACTCAGGGTCGCTAGGTTAACAGCATTGAGGTCAACTCAGGAGCTCTCCTCAGTGCATACCTGCGGCTGTAGAGAGGGGGCGATGGAGAGACCCTCCCCGTTGAGTGAACGCAGGCCAAGGTAGAGGTCGCCTGTGTGAGACAAACTGAATGACCCCGGTGACCCTGCAGGCAATATATATAGAGCCAATACTCAATCAGCCCCAGCAGACTCCTGGGGTCAATTCTGTTTAAGAACAAACTGGAAGAAGGAATTCTGATTTCCAGCTTCAACAGGAGGGTAGGTGTATACAAGCTTTCTCTGAAGAGATATTGAAAGGTTCATGTGGTTTCTTGGCTGAGTCGTGGATCAAACACAGGACTTTATTAAGGCCAGAATATCGAGAATTGACCCCGAGAAGCAGTTTTCCAGGAGCTTGTGTTGTTTGCCATCAAGTGACGGCAGGTAGGAGGTGTAGGAGGGGAGACGTTTATTCCTTTTCTGTTTGTTCTATTATGACCTGGACTGTTGTGTTTTCAAAAAAGACGATGTACTAAAGGAAAAGATTAAAAGAAATCAAGCTAGTTGATGAAAAATATTAAACAAATGAATAATAGCATTGATTTAAAGCCTCATTTCCACCAAGCGGTTCAGTTCGGTTCCTCTCGGTACGGACAGGTTCCCAAGTTACCGACCAGTACCGTCCCACTTTTTAGTACCCTTCTGTTGGTCTGCCAGACATACCGATCTGACCCTAGAAGGTGGAGCTAGAAACACTGCAGTCCGTTAATTGGTAGAAAGAACCTCACTTCTTTGTGCGACTGAGGTAATCTCCAACCAATTTTGTGAAGATGACAGTTTACTATGTTGTGTTTTTCTTCTTCGTTAAAAATATTAGCGATGCTACGACGTCACACTGTTAAATAGCTGACACGGCTGTTGGGTTCCTGCTTGTACTCTGCCCACCAAGAAGGGCACGGTCGGCTATGGATTCGAGCCGTATCAAACTGCTGATCCATACTGGACCGCTTGGTGGAAACGGGGCTTAAGAGTACTGTAAAGAGAACCAGGCTATGTCTGAGTGTTTGGAAACATAAACATTTCTACTAACAAACAAAGCATAAGTGAATGCAAGTCTCATCTCACGAAAAAAAAAACCCAACCGAAACTACCCACAACACAAAAGTCCCCACTCGTTGTACTGAAGTTGACCTAAATACAAAACCAAACACGCAACGGAAATGAGGTTTAATAACTGAACGTGATACAGAGCTGCACATTTAATACATGTAAATCAACATATAAACTACATAAGAGATCCATCAGTGCTGATTTCTTTTACAGCAGTTAAGCAGCCTGAGTATATGATCGTGGTTATCATGTACGATTCAATCTCTTCAGTTTTGTGTAAAAATGAACATGTTTCAGAAACATTAACAAAGCCTGTGGGTGGAGGAGATGGATGTTGTGTTACCTGAGTTGGGCGTTGCTGGAGAGTTAGCCTGGCTGGCCTGCGCAGACACGTTGGCAGCATCCACCGCTGTTTTAACTGCGTAGAGGTTTGCTTCCTCCTGGAACTTACCGATGTTTTTCTTGTAGCGTATTCTCTTGTTGCCAAACCAATTAGAGACCTGAGGGAAGGGTGGATGTCCGATATTTAAATGAATGGTTTTGAGCTTACAAAGGAAAGCCGTGAGTTTTTTTTGTTCTTGTATAATTATTAGTGTTATAAACTCACCTGAGACACAGTGATTCCACACTTTTTGGCCAGCTCCTCCTTGGCTTCCTCACTTGGGTAAGGGTTAGACAGGTGGGAGTAGAAATACTCGTTCAGCACCTCTGTAGCTTGCTTGTTGAAGTTGCGCCTCTTTCGTCTGACAAACAGAGGAAATAATAACTGAAATGCTTGGAATGCGACAGTGTCAACATGTTTGTAGCAATAACAGCCCTCAAAACGATGACCAGCCACACGACAGGCAGAAACACACACCTGGCATCAAGGAAGCGTGAGCGCAGAATCATGACGGCCTCACAGGTGCTCTGCTTGAGCTGCATCTGGATTGAACTGAACTTGCGGTGGATGATGGCAACCATGCGCTCAATCTCCTTGGGAGAGATGGGTCGTGTGCGAGACTGCTCTCTCAGCAGGTTCATTACATGGTTTGTGAACTCGCTGCAGGCCTGGTCCAGGGAGAGAGAAAAAGGAGTTAAATGAGACTGTAAAAAATGTCTGGGCTCTGAGATGCTGTCTGTTTCCAAGACACGGGTCTGATGACGACATTTAGACCTAAGCTGACAATAAAAACAGAGCAGAGTGGTTGCATGAGGGAACAGCAGATTAGTGCATTTATGAGCTAAAGCCAAAATCAAAGGATGCAGGGTTTTTTTATAAACAAACATTTGATGTTGGAGAGAAATTTGGATATATAGTATCTGCAGATTGTAAGCTTTATGCGTTTGCCCACCGTGTGCCAGTTTGCATTTTAAATGAGCAACAGTAGCTAATAAAAGCAATGAAAATAAGCAAAGCAGGAATAACCGGTCTTTATGTTGGAAATTATAAGTCCTCAGGGTCACATTCATCCAGTCCATTTCTTCGTAGGAGGTTGGACTAAATCCACCACATTGTAAAATGTGTTAACAGGTTGGGTTTAAGCGTAGCACACACCTGTTCATACTTCTCCAGCTCAGAGTGATAGATCTGACGGATCTGGGCGAGCTTGGCTCTGTAGTCCGAGTGTTCGATGCTGCTGTCGGTGGGGGAGCCCCCTGCTGCTGCTGCAGCTGCAGCTGCGGCGGCTGATCCCCCTCCCTTCTCTGGTCCTGACACACCCTCTGCAAGCAACATGTTGTCCAACCTCATGATCTGAGGATCTGGGGGGTCCTCCTCCTGCACGCCTCGTATACTCAGCACTGTGCAGAAATAAAAAAAAAGAAGAAGAAGGGGGGGGGGAAAGGTTAGTATTTAGATATTATGGGGAAAAATATTCAAGCAAGATTGCTTTTCTATGGGCTGAAGAAAACAGTTTCAAAGTATCTGAAAACCAATGGAGCATACTTTCTCCTTAAAGTGGAAGGCCAATAAATGTGTTAAAGGGGTGCAGAGAAAGGTGCTTTATCACTGCTTAAATTCAAAGAAGTGCTGCCCTGTCAAAACCCAGTCAAGTTCCTCCCCTGAGTCACTGCTGTGAGCGCCTGGCTGAATTCTCAATGAGCCTGAACTTCCTGGAAGCCAACAGCAGAGGGCAGTGTAGTCCCTTTGTGGCAGGCTGCCAGAGATAAGGGCATGAGGCATGGGACCAGTAATGGGAGTGCATGTGCTGTCACTATGAGCCCCAGTGGCCATAAGTATAGTTATCAGTTGCTGCTCCCCACCACTGCATTATACCAGGACCTCTGTCAGCCCGCAGCCATGCTCTCATCTCTCTCTTTCTCTCTTTCCCACATACACACTCCCTTACAGATACCACTGTTACTGAAAAGTTTTAAGTACAGACAACCCTCTTTTCTTCAGAGCCTTAAGCTTTTAAAGCTGAACTTCATTTTCTCTTAACCCCTCTGCCCAATAATCATTCAACTTCAGAAAGTAGGATGAGAAACTTGCTCTCACGATTGAAAATCTCGAGGATAAAACAGTTTCTTACCAACAGTGTTTTGTAAATCTAAATAATGTGATTACAACAGCTTTCCTCTCAAATCTTTATGTACAACATAAATCAAACTCAACTTTTCTGAAACAAATTCTCCACATTCATGAGTTTATATTTCAGTTTACGTTTTTACTTTTTCCAAACATGATAAGTGTTTGAGTTTTGGACTGCTGGTCACCATTAAGAATCGAAGATCAACGTAAAAACAATAATGATAGTAAAACTTTCATTTAACTTTAGTTACGTGAAAATAAATCTAAAAAGTAAACAGAGAACCAGTTGTGTGTTAGTTTCAGGCCTCCACAAAACATTAGCACAAGAAAAACATTAAATCTACGGCTTCACTGTATAATATTAATTATGAGCTAATTAGGTTGGAACAAACAAATAGAAATATCATCCAATGTCAGAGATACTGATGAAAAATATTTAGGAATAACAAAGTATGGCTCAAATGTGTCTTCTTATAAGGAATCTGCTTCTGCTAGTCGAAATCCTTACAGCAGCCTGTTTGGGAGTACGGGCATCTTCCCAAAGAAGACACAGTAACCTTTCCTCTAAAGAGCTGAACTGTGAAGCTAATGAAAGGCGTTGCTCAGGGACCTTAGACTTCAACCAAGACTATAAAACGGTTAAAAGGTCAGCTTTACAGCGAAGGGTCAATCCATTTCTTGTAATGTAATGAGTAAAATTTTACATCAATACAACATCTTCCTACACCAGCCAGAGCAGCCTTGTGAAACAAGGGTGATGTACGCCGAGTGCTTGATAAAAAATCTTTTCTACAAGCTTAAAATTAATTTATGACCAAGGGAGGCACAAAGTTAGTCGCTGTTGCTCCATTTACACAATGCACCACTCGAAAACGCAAAAAAACAGTGAAAAAAAATCAGTGTTTACACAGAAATGTTCGAGTCTTTTGGTAGCCCTCTGTCAAACTAGAAGTGGGCTGATCATCTGGCGTATTTCTTTTTGTTGTTGTTGTTGTTGTTGTTGAAAGTCAGTCGGCAGATTCAGCTGCACGAGCAGAACACGGAGCCATTTTTGTTGTCCAGTTCAGGCGTGGCAATTAAAAGGTCCCACAACCAAAGTGTAATGCGCACTCGCGAAGCGTTACCGTTTCCACTGAGAACTTCAGCTTTGCTGTTTACACACCAACAGTGGCCAAGGTGTTTCAGAAAAATTTCAGATTCCAAAAGTTTCTTTTGTAGGTCAGCTAAAAAGCCGTTTCCGTGTAAACGAGAGGCCGAAACGCAACAATACCTTTATGTTTCATCCTAAAACTGTTGTTGTGTAAACGGGGCCTGAGACTCTCTTCACGAGGAAAAAATGTTCAACAGAAAAACGCCGAACAATTTTGTTCTGGTCACGTGTACCATGTCTGTTAATTTGTATAAGCAAACTGAATGATAAAACTTCATGATCCAAGGCAGGGGGAGATCAAAAACTCATCCTGTGGGAAAAAATGGGTCTGCCAGAAGGTCCAAATCCAGCCCACAGGATGACTCTGCAACGTGTAAAATTCAGGGTTGTTCATAATATTTTGTGGAATGTTATAAAATGTGAAAGTTTGTAAATGTAGCCGATTTTGTGAACTTTGAGTCCGATAAAAACATTTTTACATTAAGTATTTACAACTAGAGACTTCCTGGATGAGGTAAAGTCAGTTGAATCAGTGGTGAAAGCAGACAGGGCTCAGAAAGAGACAGGTGCCAACAATATGGATGACAAGATTAATCCCTGTGGAAACTGGGTTAGGTGCTCTTCCTCTTTAGGGATTAGGCTGGTTAGTCGAAGCTCATCTTCAAAGGTCGCGGGGTGCATGAACTCTCTGTTCAGAGCAACAAAACTCTCAGAATTTTATGAATCATTACGTTAAGTCAAAGTTCCCCTGTAGAGGACTGCCTTGAAAAACAAGTTTGCTGACAACTAGCAGCCCGAGCTAACAAATGAGCAGGCAGTGGGCTAACAGATGTGGAAGAAATGAGGACAAAAACAGTTTGCTTAAAGTTTCCAAGTGCTGTGGAGCAGATGAGATTTTGCTTTTTCAAACTTCATTTGATAAATGAGTCTGTTGCACCATTTAGGGCCTCTCTATGCAAAGCACCCCCTCTCCTTTTTTTTTCTTGTTCCTTCTTGTCTTTTTCTCTCCCTCTGCTTAGGTCTCTTCTCTCTTCGAGGCACATTCCTGCTCTGCTGCTCCCCCATCTCAGGGCTCAGGAATGCAGCAGACCCAGCCGCCTGAACTAATGACCCTGATTCGCCCCATCTCGGTCCCTCCTCTTGTTCTTTCTTTTTCAGTCATTCTCTAACAATCTCTGCACTTCCTTTCCACACATAATGTGGCTTATTTGCTGACAAAGGTGAGGGAGTATTTGTTCAGTACCTGTTGAATCTGCATGCTAAGGACACTTGGCCTCTGCTCTGAGGAATATCTAAGTATCGTGTTTGACAAAATCAAGGCCATCCCGCCACAGGCCTGTCTGACTGTAAAGAGTTTCGTGTGGGGTTGATATTCACTGTCCTTTCGATGAGAAGTACGAGTGGCCTTCACTGAAGAGGCTTCTCACCTCTCCTCCCTCCCTTTTGCCCCCACTCCTCATTATGGCCCCCAGCTGTAGCCTAATACCCCTACATTCTCCTAATTACTCCAATTAAGCTGCGATTACCCACAATTACACTGAAGCACAGTCTAGAGGCCTTGTAATATTATAGCAGCTGTTAAGATGCGTTAAGATACAGCACAGAAAAAGGGCAGAAAGAGGCGGCTGAGGGAGAAGAGTCTGAAACAAATAAAAAAAAAACTAACAGAATTAAAAGAAACAGAAGGAACCTTACAGGTGTGTGCGCGAGCCGACTCTTTATTCTGGGGTTTTTTTTCTGTTTTTTTCCCCACTATCTAACCAGTGCTGCCTTCTGATCAACTGGCTCCTGACATTGCCGCTGGGCTGGTTCGGTTACTAAGAGACTGAAACTCAGAGTGCCGTAAGTAATGATACTTAAACTCCTTTTTTTAAAAAAAAAAAAAAAAAAGAAGAAGAAGAAAGAAATAGGAAGACAGCCTAAGACTCACTGCCTCCATCCACAGCCTTTAGAAATCACACCATTATGCACACGTTACCACCCTAAATGCGCTGTGTGGCATTGAGAGACGGAGCAAGCAACACATACTATAAAATATTCAGGGTATCCAGCTGGGCTTTCACTGCATACATAATCATTCTCATTTCTGCACAGCCAATGTGGAAACTCTACAGACACGACGCACGATATATGAAGTGGTGAAGGTAAGGGTGAGCAGCCTAACTAGTGGTGGAGTGCTGTACATTAAGTGTAATACCTTCCTCACACAGGAATAGATGAGACTTAAACGCAGTCACTATATCATTGCTCAGCTCACAACACAAGCTTTATCCTTGTCTGTCTTTTCCCTCCCTAGCATCCCCTTTTTCACTCTGTCTCCCCCCAACACACATCCCCTCCCCCTTCTCCCTTTCAGCTCACCCCCACCCACCTACCCCTGTGCCCCCCCTCCACTCCCTCCCTCTGTTCTCCATTTCAGTCGAGTTCTCCATGTGAGCCGCAATCCCTCATGCTGTCAGCCCCCCCTCTCCCTCTCTCTGTAGACAGACAGGATTAGCATTTTAATTGCATCAGCTCCCTTGGGTATTCTCAGCCTTTCACTGGGAGAGAGCAAGGGAGCGGGAGAGGGAGAGAGAGGGAGAGAGAGAGAGAAAGAGAGAGAGAGAAGGAAGGAAAAACAGGGGGGGAAAGGTACGAGAGAATGAAAGAGAAAGAGAGGGTGGAAGGAGAACCAAGGAGAATTGAAAAAAAGGACAGGAAAGATATGTGTTTGAGAGAGGGAGAGAATGAGAGAAAGAGAGAGAGAGAGGGGGAGACAGTGGAAGACAGACGAAAGGATACAGAAATTTATGGATTGGAAGGACAGGAGTGTGGAAACATCACCGTTTCTACCAATACATATTTGGTATTTAAATAAAGCTAGCAGGCCACAGAAAGGTGGGTTACTTCAAAAGATATTACATTCCCAGAAACATTTACATCAAAGCTCAGCTGCAATTTAAATAAAAAAAAGCTTTAATAGTTGGCTTAAACCATCAAGGTCTCATTTAGTCTTAAGGTCCACTGAAATAGATTTCTTTAAAGAAAAGTTGAAGTCTCGTACAACCCTGATCTAATGAGACTTTTATTCCCTCTATTATGTACGTGTTGTATTGGTTTCCATATTCTAAAGCCTGACGTGTGCACAAGGTCCGTGCAGCTTCATGCAGATGAGTGACATCATTTTAGCAGCCTCGCCCCCTCGCTTCGGCCTTTTCACGCTGAAAATTTCTGTGTCGCGTACCTTCGAAAATTTCTAACCTCCGAGCAGGGACACGTGGATGAACAGGAGCTCCTCGTGTCCGAAGTACAAAAATCCTGGTATTTATATGATTCACCACACAGAGATCACCATGATAACAGTGTGATAGACAATTCCCGGGGTGAAATTGTGGCCAAACTTTGCAGAGAAGAGGATATGACAACTTTTCTTACTGTAGTTTAGAATTGTCATGGACGTGCGTTTGCGCTACACCGCCCTCTGCAGTCTGGGAATGGATGCTGCGTGGAGTGTAAAAAAGCATAAGAGCCACACGTATATTTTGTCCTGTTTTTATAAGCATAATCAGCCCTGTGCTTTACAGAAGCAGCCATCAGTGTCAGTCCAGGGGGATGTTCAGCTTCTAGAGTCGTGGCCTTTACTTCCTTGCAGTGAAATGGAAATCTCTGCTCTGTTATAATTTCAGTCACCTAGTAGGTGGAAAAATGTTAAGTCACGTTTAGCAGTCAAAGAATGATAACTGATGCCACCAGGACATTGTTTAAATTTGATCTAACTTCCCATGTGCCTGCAGTGTTTTTATGTGGATGAATTGTGGACTCCTCAAAAAACTCTAAAGTGATAAATCAAAAGTTGTCACGTAGGTCATTTGCAGTTAATTCTTTATTCCCGTAACAGGCTTTTTGCCAAATGGGTTTGAAATCTGAGTATGTACTACAAGTTAACATTAAAAGTATGTTCTCCATCCCTTTGAAAGAGTGTTTTTGTTAAGTACAGTCAACTTAATGAGCCTAATCCATATGTCCATTCCTGCTTTAAGCAGCTCACGTTAATCAGCATCTGTTTTGGGTTGCTCACCAGAGTCATGTTGCACGCAGCCCCCCCACTCTAGCAGAGAGAGAGAGGGAGAGAGAGAGAGTAGAGTAGACAAACAGAATAAACACGCTGCGCTCTGATCAAGGTGTGAACTGGAGAACTCACACCTTGGGCCAAAACAACACCTCAGTCCAACACATCATTAATCAGCCCTTAATGAACTGAAGAAAGAGGCTCACAAACCCCATTCGTGACTGAATATATCCACTATTATCATTTACACACAGAAGTGGTGAGTCACTCAAAAATACTTATCATTAACTTGTGTTGGAACTTTTAGTCTATAAGAATAAAGAGCCAAATAGAATCTATTTTAAGTCATGTATAGTAAAATAAAATGTTGAGGCATTTCCAGAGATTTTCACACTTTCTTTTGTATTTTGAAGGTGCAGATGGCTTTATTCTGATTAAATTTGTCTTTTTTTTGCATGTGTGAAAATCTCTGGAAATATCTATCAACATTTTTACTAAATCTGCACCTTTAAAATACAGAAATATCTAAATACAACTAAAGCCACCTCCAAAAGGAGTAAATCTGGACTAATGCTCAAGGAAGGTGGGTGCTTAAGAAACCATTGTCCCATGCATGCCTATAGTCATGTGCCCGATGCCTCAATACAGTACAGAGCTAGCACAGTGAAAGTGAGTGACATTGACGGTAACAGCAAAAGATCAGAGAGGTGATTTTGGAATCACAGTCTGTTTTCTGGATTTCACAGTCCAAGAAAATCAGCAAGGCTGAAAGATCAGAAGGACTGTAAACACACCAGGGACAAATTCAACAAAAATACCCATCGTGGCTACTTGGTCAACATCGGCTAATGTTACACGGGGCCTCATGCAAGATGAGTGTGTCTTACCACAGGGGGACTTTAAGAGCGGCTCAGACCTAGGCACTCTGCATTTTATTTTTGTAGTATCACAATTTCATTTATCTAGGAAAATCTAATGTGAGATTTAAATAATATTTTTATCCTCACCTTTCAAACATATTTTGCAGGTTAAGTTATTAAAGAAATAATAAGGACAACTTGACAGTAATGGGGAAGACGTGTTCTTGATAAGCTAGGCTGAGTCCCCGTTCATATGACAACGGTATCAGGCCGAAACGCAACAATACTTTTGCGTTCCATCCTCTCGTTTACACGGAAACGCCATTTTACCCGACCCACAATGCAACTTTTTTTAAAACGCTGCAGCCTCCTTTGCCGTATAATTGGCAAGCTGAAGTTTTCAGTGGAAACGCTGACGTCACGCTCCATTTTGCATGTGCGCATTCCACTTTCATTGTGGGAGCTTTTGTGAACCGGACAACAGCAATGGTTAAATGGCGGACTTATACACCAGATGATCAGCCCACTTCTTGCTACAGTGTTTTCAGTCCCTCAACATTTCTGTGTGAACAGATTTTTTTCGCTGCGTTTTTTGCAGCGTTGTCGCATAAACGGGGCCTAAATCACATTAGCATGAGTAAACAGGCCAGACTATTTTCTTCTGCATTTATCGTTCATTCAACACTCTGCAGCTATTCAGATGCTCAGGATTTCTGTAAGTCTTGACAAACACAATCATAACCTACACTTGTTTTTATTCAGCTCTCAATATAGACCTTTTTAGCCAAAGCAATTAAGGTACAATTGCCACGCTGTGGTGTTTGAAAGGATTTATTGAGCACTATGGAGTACCTGACTCAATTATGAACATGATATCCCCAGTCTAGTGCAGCTCTGCACAAAGAGAGTGATGTGAAAACACAGAAGAAAGATTCAGAGTGTCACGGGAGGAAAAGAAGATGACGAAGAGCACCTTAGCAGGAGGCTTGTTAAAGCACCGCTAGGATCTTCCCCCAGTCAACTCTCATCAGGCCAGCTGCCTCCTGTGCTCATTAGCACAGACTCTTAAGGAGCTCCTAAAGACTTTGTGAAAAATGAACGCTCATTTGAGAGGTCGTTAATTTGCACTGTTATGCAAATTAGGTGGCAATTAAGCGATAGATCAGAAGAGCAGTGCCCATTTATAACAAGTGAACAAGCATTATGACACAGTCAGATGTTGCCAGAAAGAGCTGGTGCTCCGTGGTTTGTCCACACAGGTATAATGTACCAGTTAAATAGAAAATAACAACAATATATTAATAACACGTTTACAGAGGACTGTGGAAATCTGTACACTATGAAATGAGTGCATTCATAAAACAAGAAAAAAAACTCTCATTAGAAAAATGTACTGGCTCTGGATTCATTCACAGTGCTCATCCAAGCTTCACCTTACTCGATCTATGATGACCTGAAGCATTCTGCTAAACTACAGGAGGCTGGAGACCCCTCCTCTGCCATTCCTGATGTTACCATTTCTCCCCCTTCGTTTATGACGTGGTGTGAAAAACACAAACATACTGTCTGAGACAGCAGTGTGCGCTGCTGTAGAGGGGTGGAAGGCACCCATCAATTGTAATTAATCCTTAATTAGTCAGGATTAGGAGCTCGGCTCCGACACTCTTCCAACCCACTGCCACCAAACTAATGCAATCCAGCTGAGACCACATTTACATATCTTTAATTAAGGAGATGCTGGCTTCCTTTAGAAGCAAAGCCCAAAAGCAGAGGGAAATACATCAACATGCTGTGAAGGAGGGCACGTGAGATGAAGAGGTAGGGTTTGACCAGTGCGTGATCCTTAACCAATCCTTATGGATGACTCATCTTCTGTCTTGTTATCTGACTGAAATAGCTTGGGGGGGGGGGGGGGGGGGGTATAAATTAAAAGGGAATTAAAAGGGTAAGTGTGGAAAACATGGCATCCTGTCAGAATCAAATGGTCTTATTTGCCAAACTTGATTAATTTAGAGAGTAAAACTGACACATGACAAAAAGGAATAATTCACTCTGTAGTTTCACCTACTTCTGCTCTTGACATTGCAACTCTATTTTCTACTTATAGACATCATTTGGTCACTCAAGTCGTCCTTTCCTCTCACAGTAAATCTTCTGATTGGACAAATGGAACCTAGAAAGGGTAATTCTGTCTGTACAACCATCCACTTCATTCAAGCTAATCTTGTTGTCAGAGCATGTTAGCTGTCAGAAAGTTACACTCTGTCATCCATATCAAGTCCAATCCTAGAAAATAATCAGTGACAGCAAAACCAAGCCATTGCTCTCAGCAAATCATGTTACAGCAAGTTGAGCAATTTCACTTTGTTTTCGCCGTTGGAAAATACACCCCAGACAGCAGTTTCCCTTGTTAATATACAGAAGCCATGTTCCTTTAGGAATAATACCACATGGGGGAAATCAGTTGGCCCACACACACCATTAGGCCCAAGCTGAAGGTTGGGGTCTTCTGCCTCCCCAGTTTGAGTTGGGGGGTGGGGGGCGTTGGTGTGTCTGTCAGGGCCCGGGGTCTGTGTGATATTAGCCGTCTGCCAATCTGGCTTGGGGAATGGACACCGAGTAATTACTCCTGCTCTTACTGCCTCATCAATCTCCCTGTATCACTCCTGCACCCCACACCCCCACCCCCACCCCCGACACACACACACACACTATCTATTTTTTTTCATTCTCTTCTGCAAGGGAGCAGGTTAAAGGGGAAAAAAAACATTGAGTGGCAGGAGAACCAAAAAACAGCAACAGAACTTTTGGAAAGCCATCAGGAAAATCCAGCACAGGAGTAAAGTGACTGTGAAAAGTTAAATTACAAACCTATTTAACTCGCATGCACTAAATAGGTACATAAAATATCATTCCACAACGGCAATATTTCACCACACAATTTAACCAGTTTGGATACAGTATGTTGTGGTTTGCAATCCACTATTAAGAGCAGAGACGAAGAACAAGAGCATACACAAGGAGAGACAAATGGCAGTACATGTGTTGAAGTATTTCATTGTTTCAGAAGGATGACGCAATTTCCATGAGGAAAAGATGCGCTGTAAGTATTATATGGGGAGGAAAAGTCTTTAAGTATTAACACAACAAATCTGAGTCACCTGAAAAGTCTTCAGTGAACAAAGATGGATAAAAAGAACACTTTGCAGCATTGTGCTGTAAGCGTTGCTGAATCATCAGGCACTTGATAAGTGACGGAGGTTAATCACAAATAACCCCAAAACTACATTAATTAATGAAAAAAAATCCTAAATTAGGGACCTCTCTCTTTGGAGAATCAAACAAAAATTCCACCAGCTGATGGTAAACTTGAATCAGTAGCTTGAGTCGCTGCTACACTCGACATCCTTACACGCTCTGTATGATGTGACCTCTCGACCTCTATACATTTTCAGTCTGATCGACAGCTGTGTCAGTTACCTAGGCTACCACAGACATATGGACTTCTGATGTTAATCTAGTGAGTATACCGAGTTTGACATCCTAGTGGCAGGATGAAGACTTTAATGGCATTCATTTTTTATCCCTGATAGAGACAGAGAAAGAAAGACATAGATAGACTGACACAGGTTTGCTCGAAAGACTTCAGTAATTTGTGCTGCGATAACTGAGCTTCAGTCGTCAGCTCTTCCCACTTAAACATTAAGACAACATGAAGTAAAATAAGTGCTTATTCTTGGTGTTAGGACACATTGTATAATGAAAAAAAAACTATCTAGATAGATGCAAGCAACAATTATACTCTGCTTTATCTACACATGAGAGAAATTATTGTATTGCTCTGACAGCTTTACTTCAGTAAGTATTTGCATATTCTTTGCATATTTGCATTTCTAGTAGTCAATGACAAGGTGTAAACCAGGTGCTTTTTTTTATTAGATTTTACCAGAAATGGTTATGCAAAACTATAAGTTTGCAATGTCAACATTCATCCAACTTGTAAAATTATTAATAGGATGTGATGATGGGTTGTCAGCTGGTTGCGGTGCTGACAAAACAGTTCAATGCTGCTGGTTCTGCCACCAGGCACCGAGTCTAAAACTCTGGCACTATCAGGTGTCCTGGAAATAAAACACTTTTATTCTATGGTAAAACTGGATAGGACTGTTATTTAATTTCAACCACAGTTAAATAAATTCAAGAACAGGTTAGCCGACTCAGATGATGATCACGCTACACATATATGACAGAGACGAGCTGTTAAAGGCAGATGGCAAGTTTTCACTGTCCCAGATGCACTTTTGGTAGAGGCTGAACAATTTTGGTAAATAATCTAATTGCTTTTTTTTTGGACCAATATTGCGATTTAGCATGTGATCATTTTTTTTTGGGGGGGGGGGGGGGGGCATTATTCACTAAACGTAAGCAAGAAATCGTTCTATAGCATGACCACGACAAAGGATACTGTCAACATATAAACAGTCCTTTCTTTGGTGGTAGGGGTTTTAGCCATGCAGTTGTTATACATGGCCTTGTGCTGCTTTCTTAAATACTGGAACAGGTTTGTCGTGTTGCCCCGTGTTGTAGCTACAGTAGCCAGGCATGTTTTACACAATACCGTACACTGTGCCGCAGCTTCTTTCCTAAATCCAAACAACTAACGTGCTATTCCTCTTTGACACCAAAGTCCCTTCTTCTGTGTCCTCTCTCGGTTCTTCTGCTGAGGCCATTTTTAAAGATGTCAACGACAACACAACAAATCAAAACTTAGCGTGGCTACAGTTGTTTTCTTCATCTCCCGCTCGCACGTGTCTTGTTCTTCTTCTGAGATTTTTGGCTGTTGGCAAACCAGATGAAAGGATCATTACCAACACCTACGGCATGCATGTCAAGTAAGGTTGTGTTTGTGACCATGAAACATTTTTTTATTTTTAATTGCAGCCTTTGCGATTGAAAGCTGCATTCTATTACATTGCGATGTTGGTTTAAATTCGACTGTTTGTTCAGCCCCAACTCTTGGAGCACCTTAAAGAGCAACAAAAGCTGCTTTAATAGCAGGAACTTTCCCAAGAAACTATGAGACTTTTGAGGAACTCTCATACACATTTTAATTTCTTTTGAGCTATTTTTATATTCATTTAAAACCTGTCTAAAACTAAACAGGAAATATTCCAGCTTCGAATTTAAAAACTCAAACGCAGTGACAGAAGAGAGTGAGTGACATGCTCTCTGTTGTTGTGTGCAAACCACAGGGAATGCTTAAAAGTAAGGAGAAACACCTCAAACATGCCCAAACTGAATAAAAAACTTCAGAGAGTCGCTGCATTGGCTTGTGAGAGATTTTGGCATAAGCTGTCCCATTGCACCAAGAGCTATTTTTACAGCAAATACCCATGAGAGAGAGGGAGAAGAGAACTGAATTGAAGCACAGCCACTAGCTCTAAACTTTGATCATTTCTCATCTCTCTCCAACTCCTTTTTTTCCTTTTTTTTATTGTAACTTGAGGATGAACAAATTTCGTGTCTAAAAAAATGAGAGCACAGGACAGTGCATGCAGTGTTGTGAAACGGGTGTTTTGAAGTGGTGGTGTTGTGAGAGGGGTACTGGCATTAGCGCAGAACATTTCCTTTACAATGAAAACAATCTAACGAACTGCAGCACTCAGAGGAATTCACCACCCATCCCCCACCCCCCCTCCACCTCCCCTCCTCCTCCACCGCCATTACATTACCATATCAAAGCCCTGAGTTCAGAGCAAGTCTTCTCTTTCAAGAATGAGAGCGAGGCATAGGGAGGGGGAGAGGACAAGACCGAGGCAGTAGGAGTAGACCCAAGACCGAGTTTGCTTTTATCCCTGTTCGCTGTGTACATGTGCAAAAAGAAAAAAAAAAAAAGAAAAGAAAGACAGTGTGTATGTGGCGGAGTGCCGACACTAGTACATGTTTGTTAGTGAAAGAAAAAGACTGCAGAAAATCTGTGGAGATATAAGAGGACTAAAGATTGGGCCTTCCACAAGCAGCACCGAAGAGGAGTCAATTCAAATTCCACAGGCACATAATGGGGCCTGCAGGGGGTCTGATGGGGTTGCAGGGAAAATGCCAAAGCAGGTACACAGTGTGGTTAGGGGGCCACTATGTGGCAGATGGCCAGCAGACTACAGGCAAAGATCTTTTCATCACATGGTTGGCATGTTCACTTAATGCATCAATGTACTGTTAACCTGGCTTCACGCCTTGTCTGTTTTTATGTAACTTACTGTAGGAGTGCTCATAGACCCTCTGGTTTGCTGGGAGACTAAATGTGAAAATCAAAGTGAATGGCATTAGGGTAAATAAGACCACTGGTTGCCTGGGAAACAGTGTACCCTGCCCCACTCACTCAAGCTTAGCCTTTACTTTGGTCCAATCACTGGAGAGCAATAATACATTATTGACAGAGGGCCACAACAGGCAGCAGTGCAGCATTTTCAAATTGTGTTTGAGCAAGAGAGATTTGCTATTAGAAGACACACACACAGCTAGTGGAAGAAAGAGAAGCACAAAGAAGGAGAGGAACGTAGACAGAAAGGCAGAGAGAGTGGGTTTAAAAATGCACCCCATTTACAGCACCGTAACCATTAATCTGCCATCCATCCCAGACCTGCACCTTTTAACCATGCTAGTCTGTCGGATAGCTGTGTCGAAAAGAGCAGCCAAGATAACAAAACCAGCTTGTTTGTTTTAAATCATTATTTATAATGTTTTCAGGACAATTTACCAAGAAATATGTCAGAAAATGTTCACTTTACATTCAGTGCTGTAGTGGTGATTTCCTGATTTGTCATGATTAATAGGTATATGCACTGAAGCCGTTGGTATGTCCTGCAGGAGGTTCAAACTCAAGATTTGATTTAACTGATTCACTAAAAATCTGTTTCTGCAGGTCTGTGAACTCTGGTTAAAACCTGTTTAAGTTGCTGCAATGACTTGACGGGAACAAAATCATACCATTTAATTCATTTTATTATTCAACGAACGCCAGCGATATAAAATCAACAGAGTTCTCTTTTCAGGCTGAGGAAACTGAAAAAAGTATCACGTTACTGAACTAGAGGCACGCCGCAACTCAACACCAGGAGAATGGAAATACAAAGAACGAGTGAAGTAGAAACTCACCTGTCTTCTCTTTGATCTCACAGAGAACGCTGAAGAGGGCTGGCTTCATTCTGTGACAGTTCAGGGCATGCTTCCTGTAAGAGAGAAGAGGGAATAAGAGAGGGAGAAAGCAAGAAAATCACGATACACAACCCTCTACCTGAAGTCACTTCATGAGTATTTCAAGAGTTCGGTGCAACACAGATAGAGCCATGATATCCAAAGGCATTGTCAATATCAGAATGCCTTTGTCAGCACATAAACATCATGAAGCATCAGTCAGAACAGGCAAGAGTAATGTTGTCATTTGGGTGCTCTGCACTGTGTGACAGGTAATGATGCCAAACCTCAAGGTCATAATCACTGAGCGCCAGGTTCTTCCCTTAATACACATTAATCAATTTTCCAAATCATACAGAAATTTGCTCTTTGAAAGTACACAATGAGTTGGAAAGGGGTTGCTATAAAATTCTGTTTTCATTTCAATGGTTCGTTTTATATCTTTTATCACAACTTTTAGACTTACAGTAAATTCTACACTGTTAATAAAAAACAAATAACTGATGACACGACTTTGAATTCTGATACGAGTTTATTCTCCTTCCATGCTTGCATGTATGGAAAACGTGTGTAACTGTCTCGCTGTAGATTTGCCGGTTCCCCGAATGAATGACCTTACTCTTTAACTGCGTACTGTGACAGTTAGTGCCTCAGAAAAAAAAAACAGACTTCTGAAAGTCTTCATTTTTCTTTCAGAATTGTGACAAATACCTGTAGCCAACCATGCAAGATATTCTAGTAATAAAACAGAGCTCATTATATTCCTTTATCTTTGAGGTTGTCAAAAAGGTACCTTTTAGACTTCAACTGACTTTATTTGCCATTTGTATGCAGCAGGTGTAAACAGAACTATGTCAGCTGTATGGCTATAGTTTAAAGTGCTGGTCTAAGGTATAATTCTCTTATTTCTAACTTTTGAGGCTGATAGTTTACATAGAGCAAACTTCATTTGCCGAGTCTAACAAAAACAGTCATCATTTATCGCAAAATAGGTTTAAATGGCACAAGTTTTAAGTTTAGGTGAAAGGCTAAAGAAAGCCTACATGAGACCTCACTTTTACACATGAAATTAGAAACTCATGAAACAAGAACCTAAAGATACTTTGATATAAAGCATTTAATCCCAAAGACATTGCCAAAAGCACATTAAAACAACCACAGATGAATATGATTTGGCTACGCCTGACCTCAACAGCAATTCCAGTTGTGTATGCCCACAGCAGTACGAGGCTGAGTGAGAGGACTAGCAAATAGAACACATACTTTATGTATCCTGGTGACTGCCTTTCTGTGTGAATATGGGGCAGATTGAAGGAAAGACTAATGTGTCAAACATTTAATATGTAATTAAGTTCACCAATTCTATCACTGCTGGATTTGAGTTGGGGGAGGGCTGCCATCAGCATGGAGGGAATGAGCAGGAGGGGGAGAAGGAGGTGCTCATGCGGTCCTGTACTGACCTGTGCTGGAAGTTGAGTGGCAGGCCACCCCCTGCCATGCCCCCCCCTGCTCTCCCTCCCTCTGTGGGGTCGTCTGATCCACCCCAATGCGCCGGCGAGTCCTCTGGCCAGCATCTGAACATATGGCGACAGGGTGAGAGGATGAGGGTGGATGGTGCGCAGGAAGTGTACTCTGCAACACCAAGTTGTTGCGGTGCCCTGGCCACTCCCCATCCCAACACACTGCCACCCTTACCAACAAGGGTGTCATGCTCATGCAACACATGTCACATGTCAATTTGTATACGAGTGCCATCAAGGGGTTGGGTCAGGGTTGGGTATGATGTTGAGAAAGATAACATTTTGTGTCATCCACCTACTTTCACAGCACACCTATTTCTGACAACAGACTGTAAAAAGTCCCAAAGTCTGGGAACGTTTTGGCCTTGAACCTAAATTAAATCTGGCAGGGGATATGCACCGAGTTACATCACGAAACATAAAGCAAGATAGTGGATGAAATAGTGCTCAAAAAAGAAAAATATCATCAACACTGCCTCTTCTGACTACACTCTCTATGCACAGCATCCCAATTATGCATCTGTAAATGACAACAAGCACAACACCTTTACTTTACTGATTTATATCACGTAGTAGGCTTGGTGAGCATGACCTGAGTGGAAGTTAAGAAGCTCTGGCAGTGCCCTGACAGCCACACCTGTGTCATTTTTTTTAGAACAGCCTTCATAAATGATGTAGCTATTACTGGGCTTTTCAACTAAATATCTCAGTTTCATTTCAGTAAATCCACTTCATATATTTTTAAATAATCAGCTTGGACCACAGTCCAGAACAGGTTAAAGCCCTGGAGGAGGAAATATTAACTACCTCAAGGTGTATAATAAAGGCAAAAAATACTTCATGAAATGAAGCCTGATTAAGTCATCAAACTTGTACCAGAGAAATGGTATTATCCAAGTATTCATAGGCTGCTGGTGTAGCATCATCCCTCCCCCTCACCACCATCTCATTAATAGAAACTCGATTTGCGGACAGCTGCACTCGCGTACACATTATAGGAGAATTGATTGCACCCAGCACACAATGAAAAGGATGAACACCAGGGAGGGAGGGAGTGAAAGAGGAGTGAATTAATTAAGAGAACCAGGTGGTCAAATGTTGGGTGGAAAATCACTAGCTAATGACACATCACACTGTGGCCACAGTCTTGCAGTGGACGGTTGTCTATTGTTGAAATACTGACGCTCATTCTGAAACTGACCTTATGCTCTTTAAGTCACTTGGCAAGTGAGCGGGGGTCAGTTACTCACTACAGTACGTACTCTTTAAAACCTTTTTATGTCAACATACCTCATACACAATTATTAATTGAGGAGTCAAAGAAATGAATGACTGCTGTCATAACAGACTCACTCAGCAGATAAGTGAGACAACTGAGCCATGCTTTGGCTTTCTTTATTTTCAGCCCTCATTTGCATAACAGTGACTTGTGTTATTGACACAGATTTGAGGTGTAGCACCATATCTAATAAATGTTATTACAATAGGCAATTCTATTAATACAAAGAATACATAAGAATCTATCACGCAATATTTAGAAGCTTTACAAATTCTTTAAAGTTGCTCAAACTGAAGGACCACTGAACATACAAAAGCTTTTTTAGGAACGTTCTGGATACTAAGAGGAGTTTTTTTTTTTTTTTTTTTTTAAATAGAATTACAAAAAATTTCCAGGCGAAAGTTCGCATTGCCATTCTTGTAAAGCACTGTATGGTGTGGGACAAAAAAAGTCTTTGAAATATTTGTTTGCATTACCACGGTAGAACATGATAACTTTATATAGTGTAAAGCAGTAAAAAAGAAGAACGACTGTTGAAGTCCGAAAAATCATGGCTTTGTTATTCAGCAAGTTGTTGTAACAATATTTTTTAACACGGATGTTTCGCCCTGTAAAAAAATCTAAACTTTTATATTCAATCAGCTTTGAATGAACCTCCCTAGGCAGAAATTTGGTTACAATATTTTAAAAAGTGAGCATGTTTTTTGTCTGGTACACCATTTAACATGACTTAAGTCAGGAATAGCCTCATTTGCAACTAAAGACACTACAGTAGTAGTGTATTAGTTGTACAAATGTGTTTCTTTTTCAGCTGTGGTATACAGTGCGACGTTTATAAAATAAATGTTGGTGATCCATTGGCATTTTTGCGACACGCTTACCTCCTTAATAAAAATAGACGAATACAATGCACTTTAGCTTAGCAGTCTTCAGTGGAAAATGGCTCTTCGCCTGCCTTACCTGGCCTGTGCTTCGTCCAGGCTCTCGTCGGTGATGGCCATTATTTGCTGTAGGATATCTCCTATGTCTTGTTGAGGCTGACCGAGGGACTGCTGTTTCCTAACCGAGTCTGGGTCGCCGACATCGGCTTGTGATAGTCCACCGAGTCCGGTGAGACCCGTCATCATCCTGGTCTGGTCATCCATACTTTCAAAGAAAACTCGCCGTTTTCCTCAGTCGAAGAATACACACAAATAGCTAGCCTGTTAGCTAGCCAGCAAAGTATTTTCTGCGACAAATCATACAACACTTCTGTATTTGCCCGACAGCAAAGATTCTAAAACAATTCGGAGCCGTTGCCACAAAACAGATTGCACACGCACGCTTTACATTCGCTTATGTTTTCCCCCCTCAAGTCAACAAACGCGGCCAGGCTAACGTTAGCTAACCACCGAGTGAAAAGCAGCTAGGTTAGTAGCTGTAGCCCAGCAGAAGAGCAGCAGGGACACACATGCACGGACTGTGTGAGCTTGCCAACAGCGCCTCGCACATTTTTTAAAACATGGTCGATTGAAAACTACAACAATAAACGACCGCTTTTCCCTAAACGCAGGGATCGACAGTTTTAAAAGAAATAAGAAATGAATGCTGCAACTAAGCTTTCAGACCATCTAGCTCCAATCACAAATCTTCTACCAAAACAGACCACGGTTTGCCATTGTTATTGATGTCGCGCGAGTATGTGGGATGATTTGAGCTGCGCGAGAGGTGTGCGTGGCGTTGCCCATTAAACTCACAGCATTACGCGTATGGTCGAGTTAATGAAGACTTCAAGAGAGACGGGTATCAATATATATTACAAATATCGGCCACTTGATTTTGTGTAGACAACCATACACAAAGATTATACATTTTTAACAAATTTGTCCAAGTGTCACGATTCTACTTTTAATTGCCCTTAAGCTGATCCTGACACATTTATTGCAGTGGTAGTTGGTTTGAGTATTTGTCCCCATGAAGTCAAAAATGGATCACGGACTGCTTATATCCACATTAAAAAGCAGTCTGTTTTTGTTTTAAAAACTATGACTGGGATGATGAGCTGATATTTGCATCTTTTGCACACAGCTGTAAACAACTGAAGTCATTAAGTAGTAATAATCCTCCCTGTCTGATTGCACATCTGGTCAGACGATTTTTGGAAAATATGCATTGGTATATAAAAAAAAACATAGAAACCAAACACAACATCCCTCTGTTTGGAAAGTGTGTTGAAAAGTAGAAAAGAAGGGCAGTTAATGATTGGTCCCCTCTGATTCGTGTTGTGTCTCAAGTTTTTGCTTTAAGGCAGTACATTCATCCAACATGGGCAAAATGTAGCATTTTAAACAACAGTGTCAAATCACAACAGCCCAACCTAGAACATTATTCTGGCATAAACCCCTGATGAATGAAACATCCCATCCGTTTTCAGTATGAAAATGTTGACAGCACAGATTGAAAACAAGTGTCCTTGTTTTTTGCAAACTGGGCATTTCTGCTGTAGTTTATCACTCAGATCAGAGAGACAGCTTTCCAAGACGAATGGCTGGCTGAATGGATGTGGAGGAGAGCTGCAGCCAGTCTTGCTGTACTGAGAAAAGATGATGGGTGTGCATGAGAGAGTAAGACCAAACTGGCAATGGTTTATGCTGACTCTCTACACATCCATCCACCACAATCTGTAGCTAATCTATCTGAAGTTGGACAAAAAGTATATTAAATCCAGTAAAGTTTAACAGTAAATGTTCCATGCATGGAGTGCAAGTCATACAATTGAACAGTTTTGATCCCCTCTATAGCCAAGCATCCAGTCTGAGGAGCATAGAAATGTTACCCAAACCATGAGTTAAAATATCAAAACAAAAAGATCCCTGTTTCTCTTTAAAATTGTATGTACTCTAACTCTGAAAAGCCTGTTGTCAATTCACAGGCACCTTTAATTGAATAAGCCCAGGCATTCTAAATATTAGTTAACATCTTAAGTTTTAAGGTCATTAAAGTTGAGTATAACGCCGTATTAGGTGAGAAGCAGCAGGGGTTAGCGTGTAACCATGTATATGGCTGTCAGGAGAAACCTTCCTCTATTGTGAAGACTCTCATTATCTTTGTAAACTTCTTTACATTTTTGTTGTTGGTGGTTCAGTTGAAGATCATTGCTGTGAAACTTCTATTCATTTGGATGCTAAAGCTGCCCTCCTCTCACCCCACAAGCATCAAGCCTCATTTTCATCTAAATAAGAATCGATCTCTCCTGCTGTGCACCATCCTCCTTTGCTCACAACTCTCACGGTCACAACCCCACTTGTCTTCTCTTTGCTTGATCTTGTGCTCTGTATTGACTCCCTTAAATACAACCACAAGCTAAATTCCCCATACTCCATGCTGCAGATGCTAACACTTAAGAATGGGATATTAGTCCTTTTCTTGTTGGCCACTGTGGGTTTATGGGGATTTCTTCTTGTCCTGTTCCTTAATGACACATGCAAAGTAAGAACATTTATGAATGAAACAAGGACCAGGAGAACCAAGCCATATGGAACAAAGCTTTGACTGACTGGTACAATGTCAAAGCTTCGTTCTGCATCAGTGACCCAGCCAAATGCAAGAGATGGGGGTGAGTCACTGTGGGGGAGGGGCCTCCTCCTGAATGGTCAGGGGACACTGATAAGTGAAATGGATGCAGCACCAAAAAGAGACTAAATGTGACTGAGGATGAGCATGAAAAAAAGGAATAGGACTGTGAGTAGAAAACAGGGGAGAGTCCTTCAGTGCTCGAACCATGAATGTTCATCCAGCTTTAGTTGTTTTTTTTTTTTACACAACTTTTTTTTTGCCATTAGATAACGGGGCTCTCCCTTTGAGAAAAAAATCTATATTGGTACTAAGAGTTAAAATTCCACTACGTTCCAATAACTTTAAATTCAAACGTTTTTATTTCAGCAAAATATCAACCTTGGCTTCTAAAAGTCATGTCTGAACAACTTAAAAAACTGTGTTAATTTCAGACAGTTTACAGTTCTGTTTCTGTTTTGAAACAACAGAGAGTCTTCAAATAGGTTTATAAATGTGATTTAAATAAGGGGTTAATTAAGGCTTTCTTGAGAAATCCACTCTGGTCATTCATGATGCACCTCAAAATTATAAAGCTTGGCAGTGCCATCTGCTGGTCCAAAACATTAACTACCTCAGCTTCATTGTCATACCTGCTTTCATGGAAGATGGTTTTATTTGTGGTAAAAACACAGAGCTAAAGTTTCTTTTGTTGAAATAAAAGACAGGACACATATATTTTCCTACCAAATCATAAAACATTAAAATGAACAGAGAATACTCATATGCAAGCTGGATAAAAATGACATAAAGATCCATCCAATGTTGATTGTGCTTGCCTCCAAACATGGCAACTATGTAGGTGTGGAGGACAATGGTGCTGTCATAAGGTTCTTGACCACGTTAGGTGAAAGAGCCTGGAATCCTGCTTCTGCCGCTGTAGGACAAAAAAAGAAGTTAATTTCCATATCCCTGTTGATTTTATCAAGACTATAACGTTGAAAAAATATTTCAAAAAATAAGAGTCTTTACCCAATCTCCTACTTGTCTCTTTCACAAATATCTGGGACTGCTCCTTGATGGACAGAAGCTCCCTAACCTTCTTAGACTGGGTGTCCATCTGCAAAAAAAATGCATTTATTACATCAAAATACTTTCATCGTACAGGGTTCATTGGTCCTCTTTGACCTGCAGTCAGCCATCAAAAGCCCCTGAAACCAAACTTAAATGTTTGTAGTGATATGTTCTTGATATGAGTTACAAAGAAAAACCTACTATCATGGCCATAGTCTGAAACATGGGCTGTTGTCTGGACAGGAGACCACAGTAGTCAGGTTTACTCTGTATGAAATGATACTGTGAAGACCGGGTCACTGATGTTGAGTCCAACAACAGGCCTTTATCTTGGCCCTGCACTACTGCCCTGAAGTGAAAACAGAACAGATTATTGACACAAAATTGATGAAACATTTTATAAACTAACACACAATTCCTTGGTGATAGAAAATATGTTTACCTTTCCAACTCTTCTGCTTTCTTCTGGTGTTTGTTCAAGAGTGTCTCCCAAGATTCACTTTCTGCCTGGAGCCTTAAGTATAAAAAAGGTGATTAAGATCAATTCAGAGGTCACACCTACTGTAATTTTTTCCATGAACTTCTTTTTGTACTAGATAATGTACATTTAGATAACATACCTATGGATGGCTTTCTGGAATTTTTCCATTGCTCCTTGAACTGCAGGATGACTGAAAACAAATAAGGACATGTGTATACTATCACTTGTGGGTTTGTGGTTAAAAATTATGAAATGTATGTAGGAAATAAGACAAAAAAAAACCTTTGTTACCTTACTGCACTATCAGAGATCTGATGATCTTGTGACTCGCTGCACATGTTTTTAGCTAAACAGGTGCACTCTTTCAGCATGTGCTCAGCTGCAGCAATGGAGACAGAACACAGACAGAAACCCAATTCATTTTCTTTAATCCCTTTTTAGTTCCCAGAAGAAAGAAATGAAGCAGTGCCAACACCAACCTTGTCTTTGAAAAGTCTCCATTGAGGTGTTAGGGACTGACTGCAGTGAATTTTGCATTCTCTCTATTGCCAGCTAAAAACAGAGCATAGGTGATTTGACATAGATCTATTAGGAACTTTAGTTAAAAGCTAGAACAAAACTATAGTATGCACATTTTCAACCTGATAGAACGCTGTTGTAACCTTCTTGTAAAAACTGAAACATCATCAAACACTTTTTCTTTAGGACCACATTTTATAGGAACACTAACATTTGATAACTGATTTTGTACCTTCAAAGAAGCCTCAATCAGTTTCTCGAACCTCTCTTGCTGTGGTAAGGATGGATTTATATTCCTGCACAGAACTATAACAAACATGCAATGATCAGAAGTCAAAACTCTGATTAGATGGGGTCTTTTTTTTTTTTACTTTTTACACTGGGAAAACGGTCAATACCTACCTTGATACTGGTTTTGAAGGGCAGGCAGGGAGCGTCGGGTTATAGTTGCCCTCCTCCAGGACTTTCTCCTTGCTCTGGGACTGCCAGTGGGGCTAGAAGGCTCGTCCAAGTTTCTGGTCTGAGTCTCTTGTTGGCCTTCCACAGACTCTGGTGTCTGAGAGATGGATGATGAATATTCAGTACGGGGTGATTTCTGTGGGGGTGATGTCGCACCCTGGCTTGAGGGAAGGCATCTTTTCGAGGTCTGTCTTGATGAGTTGACCTACACACGAAACGAAGAGTGATGAAACCTGGTTAGTTTGCTCCAAGGCATCGCAGAAATATTTCATACTAACTATTCAAAATGCCATTAAATAACTCTAATTCATATTGTTACCTCATTGTCGGTGTCAGGGACGGCGACACTCCCGACACTAGAAGAAAATGATGTACTGGTGAATTTTTGACGATGACTAATGTTCATTATATCTGTAACATTATATAAATATACCTCCACCCAAACCTTAAGAGTAACGTCCTATAAAGTGTTAACGTCACAGCGAATCTGCCAACGCTAACTTGCCAAAACACTTTAAGACATATGACCGTTTTAAACTAGCAAAAATGTCTAACTACACCGATTATTTACACTACAAAGTTTCAAATGTTGTTGTAACGATAGAAATGTACTACAAACCCGTCTTTTTCAGCTTCTGTATGTTTTTCCGCCATTTTTGTTTGAAATGACTTCCTTACAGCGCGCGCCCAACCAACCCAGATTTGCTTGTCGCTGAAGCACTATGGGAAATGTAGTGCTTTGTAACAGCATACAAAATGCAAAGAAAAAAAACAGATTTTTTTCTTTGACAAAAATAGTAACGGGTCCAAAGATGTTTTCCATTTAAATATAAAATAAAATGTGTTTTCTACAAAGTGAGTTCATCAAATTTAGAGTGGACATTGCTTGCAAATAGACCCCCAAATATTTTTCTCCACTTTTAAATACCGTAAAATAGTTAATTTAGGTAAACTACTCTGAACTGTAAAAAATAAAAGCTCTACAAAACAGAATAGCTGTCAAGTAAAAAAAACAACAACACACCCCTTATATTTACACAAGGTTTGGGCAAGGGCCAGAAAAAGCCAGTTTCATAGTAAACAGACACCCTCTACCTGATCATTGTAGATTTTAAGTTATTTCATTTAAAATATATAAGCACTATTTTGTCAGTGTTATTTTATTTGCTCATTTCTATTTAACAGGGAAGCAATTTGTTAGCAGTTTGTGTGAATAAAGTGAATAAATTCACTGACATGTTGGCTTCTAGCATCTCATGATGACAACAATTGACTGTCAGTGTGTTTGTTTATTTTGTACTCACTAGTAAATGTTTTATTTTACAACTTCAATACTATAAGAGTTGGGATGATGCATACGTTATTAAAAAAAACAACTAGATGGTTTGCAAGTCATTTAAATCCTAAATTTAATTGAAAACAGTGCAAATACAACATATCAAACGCTTAACCTTAACACTTAATTGTTTTTTGAAAAATATATGCTAATTTTAAAGTTACTGCTGGCATCCCTTTTCAATGCAGCTGGGACAGTGGTAACTAACAACTCTCAAAAACTGTTGATTTAAAAATCTGGAGAAACATCTCTTGACTAATTAGGTAAATTTGCAAAAAGTTAGTAATACAAGTTATAAAATGGGCATTCAAGAGTCTCTCAGAAGTAAAGATGGACAGTGATTTAGTATCTTATAAGAAGAAACAATCTAGCAATTACAGATTTACCATAAAACTGCATATAATTTCTGGATTTCATAATCTGTAATGCAAAATCATGAAAAAAAGATTCAAAGATCTGGAGAAATGGCTGTAAAAAAGAACAAGGCCCAAAAAATGTTTTGGATGGCCACAAACTACAGGTCCTCAGGCAACATTGCATTAAACACAGACATGATGCACTGAAAATTACTATGTGGACTCAATAAGCTGCTGTCTGTGAACATAACTTGTTACTGCATCCACAAATGTAGGTTAAAACTGTAGTTTTAAAAGGAAACCAAATAACTGAGAAGCAGGAATTTGTCAAGGCCCAAACTTATTTATGATGGACTGAAGCCTATTGAGAAGCTTTTATGTTTTCCGCTGGCATGTGCAGTGTCTACATCTGGAAAGATACCATTAATGCTGAATGATGTATTACAACTAAGGAGAAATAGGTTACATTTCACTTTCAAACTATAGAAACCAAGTATAGCACTACTTGCAATTAAATGTAGGGTTTGAATTATTTAGACATCCTCAAACTCTGATTTCGTGAACTTTTGACACAGCGTCCTGACTGTTGTGGCATTTAGGTTGTACTAATTCCTGAAGAAATATCTGGAACAGTTTAGCAGACATGTATTGCCCCTTCACAACATACTTCTGAATGAGATGGCATTTTTGTTTTGCCATTGTCATGGGGCCAGACTCTGATCATCACTTACCTTTTTCCAGGAAATAGATATCTCGTGTCCAGCTGGAAAAGCACATCCATTCAATGTGCAGACACTTAAACACACTGAGACTTGAAAAACACTAAACAGACTTCCCACTTTGTATCTGTAAGTCTTTATAAGTCTGTTGGAGATGTTTTTCACTTTTTACAAAATCAAGGTGAAGAATCCAAAACATCAAAACACTTTTGCAGTTCTCTTAGAGAATGCCCCTTTGTGTGCCTGTTTCACGCTTGCTGGCACACAGTCTCACACTCCACTCAATACTGTTGTCTTCATGGCTGTGTATCAGCGGGAGAGACAGATGACAAGTTGAAAGGAAGAGAGAATTGTAGAAAATAAAGAGTTATAAAGAAAAAATATATATATAAATGAAAAAAGAACAGAGTAGAGTCGGGGATTGTTAAGAGGGGTTTCAGCTGGAGGGAGGGAGGAAGGGATACACAGAGTGTACAGTATTGCACGCCATGACTGTCTCAGCTGTCTTGTGTATGCCACAACAGCTTTAATCCTCTTCCTCCTTCAGAGTCTTCTCTCCCTTTACAGTTTGGTTGGTAAGGGCAGTGGTTGTTATTGGCACTGAGTTCACGAAGGCAGCCTGAGGGTTCCTTTTCCAAGGAGGAACTGCAGAATTCGGTCCACCAGCAGAGCAGCAACAAAGTCCACCACCAGAACCTGGGCTATGATTAGTTTGAACTGCAAGGAACGGGACTCAGGTTACCATATGGGGTTCAAAATGACTGCAGGGCTATTTTATCAAAACAGCTCCAAAAGTGGTAAAAAAAAGAATATCAACTCACCTCTGTTGGAATATCTACAAGAGCAAACTGTTCGTTGAATTCTGGTGAGGAGCCAGTAAGAAGCCCAACAATGGCTAAACCTGACAAAGCAATGCTCCATAGCAGTGGTCGATTCTCGCTGAGAGACTCCATAAAGGGATGACCCTGTCAGAAACAGTACATAATGCTGTGAGTCTGTTATACTTTAGCACAGACTCGCTGAGTACAAATCCCATTTAAAATCAGTACCTTGTAGTTAATGGCAAAGGTGGCCATCTGCATGGCCATGGACATTATGTAGACAGTGCTGTTGATGAGACTGGGTTCAAACTCTTTATACAGATCGACAAACATTTCTTCTCTGAAAAAAGAAAAGAAAAAAGACAAAGTACAGAGTTAAAATGATAATTCCACAAGTTACATTTGACTCTCTTGTACTTTCTCCGTTTTGTCTAAACTGGAATTTACCTGGGCGGACTTCTACTTTGTGCTTCTCTGTAAAGGTACACCAGACTGCAGAAGTGAACTGCAAACTGCAGCAGCACAGTCAGAACCGTATAAAGGTTGAAGATGTTTGGAAGGGGCCGCTCTCGAGACAAAGTTTTCAGTGGCTGTGAAAGTGTGAGGAAAAGGGTTATTAATCTGGTCTCCATGAAACAGCAGCATCTTGTCATGGTGGAAAAAAAAAAACAATTTAAAAGGGCAACAATTCATTAAACCTTTCAACATAATTTCTCACCTTCGATCTGGAGATGAAAAGGAAACAACCAGCCAAGAGTAAGCCCTGCAAGGTTGCCTGGAAATCACTGAACTTGACTCCCTCGAGGTAGAGCACAGACTGGCTGTAGGCCAACACCAGGGCATTGAGAGCGAGGATCTTAAACATCTGGAGCGTTGTCACCAGAGTGCAACGGCCTTGCTTTATTACATGGCAGACTGGAGGAGAGAGGAACTTTTAGAAGTGGGGACAGCTTTGTGTCCACATTATGAATAACTCTGAAGAGCTGAAGCTATAAACCAACATTACTCACTGCACTGTATGGAGGAGAGTTTGGAGGTGAATGGGGCAGCGATGGAGGCATCACCAAGTTTCACAACTTGTACCTGATCCTCTTCAAGTTCGCGTAGTACTTGACTGATCCTCTCCTGTTATAAAACAGAGATTAACAGTGAGACCTTTATTATTCTCAACTCTTCGGTTTTTAATTTTTGTCTTCATGACTGATAGTTTCTGGAGAAACACAAATGAGTCAAGATTTAGGTTTTACAGAACATTTCCCACCTACCTTTTGTGCTGCAAGCTGCTCCTCTCTCTGGGCCATCATCCTCTGCCTGGCTGCTCGCGAACTCAGTTTACCCCCAGAACTGACAGGTGGTGGGGGTCTGGATTCTTGTGTCGCTGCTTCCTTTTCTCTCCCTCGTTTCTTTTTTTCTGGCATACGCTCAGGAGCATTGGCTAATAAAGCAACACCTGAGAAAAAAATACATAATTATTTCACTTTTCTGGGGTCATAAATGCAGAATTCCTGCTGTCTGTCTTGGTGGTTAATGTATCCTACCTATATGGGCATGTTTAAGAGCTCCAACATCATTTGTACCATCGCCACACATCAACGTCACGTAACCTAGCCCTTTAAGACTTGTGATGACAGATTCCTGTAAAAAAAAGACAAAAAAAAATCACAGCTTTAATCTTTATCCAAAAAGTTCTTGAATTTCCCTTCATAACACTTTTAGTCATTTATTCAGAACCTTTGATTAGTCTTACTTAAATAACTGATTCCTTACAATTCACCGAAAAACTTTTCATCATCCTGCTGGAAGGAAGTTTTTTTTTACAGTTAACTGCTGGACAAAGTGACTGGTGTTCCTTGCTTTGAAAGCATATCTTTTGATGTACTATTGACAAACTAGTGTATTATTACCATCTGTATGAATGTAATTTGTGATAAACATTACTTTATTACAGGAAAACCAAGACGTGGAAAATTAAAAAACAAAAAAACCCAAAACATATCTTAAACTGACTTGTAAGGTTGAAAGTAACATTCTTTTTCCAACAGCACAGAAGCCTTTATAAACCACAACAATTTCTGTATTATATGTTCACCAAGTTATGCTTGTCAAGAGAAAAAAATACCGTCCAACACGACCAAAACAAAGTCTGTTTCTAAGTGTGAAATTTGATTGACGACTTTAACCCTCAGGATCCCAATCCGCCAGCAGGATCAAAATACCACTTATTTTTAAATGACTGTCATTAACAAACCGTTTGTCCAATCCAAAACTGAAAAAACTGGCATAATCGTCAGATTCTCAAATTTCCAAAGGTACCTGAATGTTTCATAAGTAATGTTGGCAACATGTCTAAACAGAGCAGAGAAGACAGGAGAATTTCATCAGCATCCTTTTGATTCTCCTGCCTTCTTTGAAAACAGAAAATAAACTGTTTGCTGTTGATAAATTCTGTAAAAAAACCTGAATAATTCAGCGCTCTTTGTTGCTTTCAGCAAGCCCTGAATGATCAACACATGCCCTTACCACCGCTTTAAATTGTGTCACACTGCATGAAGACATAATTGAGTTACATAAGTCTATAGCCATGGTTGTCCTGAATCTATAGAGGAAAAATGAGACCACAGTGGGGAAAAAATGTGAAAGCAGCTTGGTTGGGGCCTACCTTCTGTTTCGGACTGACGCGGGCAAACACTCTTATATGAGGTAAAAGGTTGCTGAGAAGCCGGGAATCACAGCTCAGTCTTGAGAAACCCTCTCCTGTCACACACAAGTCAAACTGACGCACGAATGAGGTAACACATGGAGGGGGCAACGGTACATGAACGCTGCCATCAATGGACTCCCATTGCCATTGACCTGGGCAAAAAACAACATAAAAAGGTATGGTCAAAAATCCCACCATTACTACCACTTCCACAAAGAATCTAGACCTTTTAGTCATCATATCCTTATTACTGAAAATATAACCGACTGGCTTACTTGAATGCAAGTTTGTAAAGTGATGAGACTTCATACCTGGACTGGAGCTCTGCTGCAATATAAGTGTGTGTTCTTTCTGGATGAAGTGGAGCTCTCTCGCTACATGACAAGCTGTTAGAGGGTTGTCACCGGTGATCATCACCACCTGAAAGCAGAGGAACAGGAATTATCCATCCTTAAACAAAGCCTTCTGAATGTATGTGAACGACTGTGTTTTAACAGTTTATTTACATGATGAGATGCTTCCTGGATTTCTCGGATGACTGCCTTACTGTCGCTTTTGAGGGGACACGACACAACCATGAACCCAGCAAAATGCAGGTCGCACTCCAGCACATCACGATTCATCTCCCGAACCTATGAGACCCAAAAAGATTCCAGCTCTGTTTTAACAGAAATCTATTCCCATCAGACAAGATTATGTACACAGTAGAAAAAAATCTCTGAGAGCACATTTAAATAAGAACCTGCTGATGACTGAGGTGTCCAATCTCTTTGTAACCCAAGGCCAGCACTCTCGCACCTTCCCGTGACATTTCTTTGTGGACATCATCATAACTTGCTGGATATTCTGAAAACTATATCACAGCCAGATTAGAAGATCAGCTTGAGATAAACAAATATCTCCATTCATGAAGAGAAGTGTCCATACACACCATTCCTCTGAGTGTCTCTGGAGCCCCCTTTACAGTTGAGATGTAGCAGAGTTCAGTTGAACCGAGTTTCTCATAGGAAGCCAGAACAGACATCCTCTTCAGAGCACTGGCAAAGTGGAAACGCTGGTGGATCTTAAGTCCCTGGGTTTTGATTCCTCTTGCAAACACTTTTTCATCTTTGCAAAAAAAAAAAAAAAAAACAGAGTGTGGTAAGCATTACACCATTTAAAGTGAAGTTAAATGCAATTTTTGTATCACATCATCAAGCTAAACACAACCGCAAAAACCTTAAGCAACATAAGAGACAGTGAGCCAGAAACAGTTCTAAATTTGAGGGATAAAGAAAGAAAGAAAGAAAGAAAGAAAGAAAGAAAGAAAGAAAGAAAGAAAGAAGTACCTTTAGTTAGAGTCCAGTCTGCAGCAGTCAGCATAGCCTTCTCCAGTGGATCTCCAACAAGCTGTCCATCATCTAAAGTGACCAGTGAGTGACAGGTGGCCACCACCCTATGTGTCTCAACTGGTATCTCTGATACAGGCATCACCTCTTTTCCTTCTCTGTTAAACACCCAAAGATAAGGTCACATACGCCACTCAATTCCTGCATGCTTGCAAATTATAACTTATAACATTTGTACAGTTTGATTTGTGCATTCAAAAGGCTGTGATTATAGAACGACTTGGAATTGTGGTGGATTTACCTGAGGCCTGCTACTCCTCGCACCACCAGACTGTCGCTGGTCAGTGTTCCTGTCTTGTCAAAACAGCAAACCTCAACTTTGCCTGCAAATGGTATCCTGAAGGGCTCTGTACAGAATACATCTAAGTAAGAGAGGGGAAAAACAAGACACTCAAAAGATTAATGAGCTGCTTTATCAAGGTTTCTCAATATGCACGTGACATGAATGCAGGGAAGGAGAACAAAGCGGCATACAAAGTTTGGCCAGTGCGATAAGAGATGTGTTGACTGCCAGAGAAAGCTCGATGGGGAGTTCTGGTGGAACAACTGAGGTTAGGATTAATGTGCACTCCAGGAAAAGCTTGTAGCGGTTCCTGCTGACATCCTTGGTCCCTGAGGGAGTAATACAAAGCACAAAGTATCTTTGATTTAGAAATTTTCAGCTGTTAATCTTTATCAAAAACACATCTGAATGACTCGAGTGTGTGTACCTCACCTTCAACCCAAACGTAAACAGCAGCAGCGATGGCAAAAACAAGGAGGAAGAGGATGAAGATGAAAGTCTCCAGGTTGTTTGCCGTCACTCTCTTCACTCCAAAGAGGATGGTCCGTAACAGTTTACCCTGGTGGCAGGTTTTTATATATATAGTTCATCAACTTTATAAAGTAAAAATAAAAAGCATGTTAGTATGTTTGTTACAGAGATTCATTAATCAACTTTCTTACCTGAGAGGTGTAGAATCCTGTTCTCAGTACATATGCCACACAGCCGTTGTCTACAGCTGCACATAAAGGAAAAAGTTCATGAGCAGGCACCTTGTTATTAGTGCTGAAGATGGGTGATAGCATACACTCACTCAACAGCTTGATATATGCCACTGATAACAGATAGATGAAGTGAGGAATTACGTTTTAGTCCAGCACTGGCCTTTAAAGGAGGGCTATGTTGGACCACTTTTGTTCCACCTGAGATTATATGGAGTCTAGAGTCTGTCTGAAGGTCCAGAATTCTCTCTGGGTCCAAGTCCTCCACTGGCTCCTGCACACCACATAGCGACAGCAATAAGCACAATACTCAAGATGTTTCTTAAATAAATGAGAGTTACATCATAATTCTATGACTTCAGCTCTGTTTTTTTCTGGTCAAATCAATTAATCTCAAACCTTCATCTGGGGCACAGACTCTCCAGTGAGCATGGCCTCATCCACGATACAACGGCCCCTGAGCAGCAGAACATCACAGGGTACAAGGTTATCCTGGGGCGAACGACCTGCGAAGCAGAGAGCACACATTAAAACACATAACACTCTCGAGTTTGTGGTGAGAAGCCACAAAAAAATTGACATTTACCTATTGACACAATGTCACCAGGGACGAGCTCATCACTTGAAATTGGTCTCCACTTCCTATTGCGATACACCTGGGACAAAAGACAAAATAAATTTGGGATGTTTAAAAAATATGGTAGACATAATGTAGAATGAATTTTAAAGCAGAGCAAATGCTTGTTTTTAAATTTAGGATTGTAGATAGTAAATGTATAATTTGACTGAACCTACCTGAATCATGTAAGGCTTGTTTCCCATTCGCCGGATCTCAGACATGTTTCTCATTTGCTGTTGGACCAGTGAGGCCTCAAATGCCACCAACATGAAAAGTGTAAAAACACTGTAGTACCAATACTCATCCAGACACCACAGCCCCACACAGAACACCTAATGAATGCAAAGGACAGAAAAAAATTGCATAACTTGAATATTAAGTCAACTTTTGCTACTAAAGAGGTCAATATGTGACGATACATTCACACTAACAACTAAGACACACAGCATGCCTGTGCTGCCTCACGTAGCCACACAGCTTACACACAGACTGTTTTCATTTTTTTTATTAACAGGGCCACTGACATGATAAGCAATTTAGCGTCATCCAAGTGTCCCACATACCTGAAAAACGAAGAAAGGAGCTGTCGCCCTCTCTCTGAACAGCTCCAGGAAATCTGGCACAACCATCTCAGCGCGGTTGGTGCCGTAGCGCTTTTCAGCAGCTCTGAGTTCACCCTCCTCCTGATACCCACGCCAAGATTGAAAGTAGCCCATTGGGTGGTTTATAGGAAAAGCTATTGGAACAAAGTGTTTCTTCTCTTTGTGGTCATATATGTAACGGATCTTTTGAAACTCAAAAGATAGAATTTCCTCCCCGTTCTCATCCTGTTGGCCAAGCAAGAGAAAGAAAAATTAAGAAATTACAGTACGCATAGAAAAATGTTTCTCAGTCAGGGTGATTTCAAAAGCAGTCTTTGAATTAATCTAAAAGATCAAATGGCGTGATAAAAACCTGAAATCCACGACATATTTTTTCAGTTAGAGAGCAAAACTGTGAACAGACCTGGTCCCTCTGTAGTGCCACAAGCTCAGCAAAACCGTTGTTTGGGGTAGGTATGACTTTTGCCAACATAGCCTTCTTTGGGTCAGGTTCCTAAGCAGAAGAACAATGACAAATTTACGTTCTGTGGAAGGTTATTTTTAGTAGCTGTGCCTTTTACTGTAGCACACCCTGATACACAGCAGCTTGACCAGAATGAAGTTCAGGTACATTACCGACCAGTGTCTTGATTTCACTGGTGTCACAACGATAACATTTTTATTTTTAATAGATCTAGAGGTCATAACAAAACTAACAGCTGAAAAGCAAATATACTAATTAGGATCTCAATGATCATGTATCGATATCACCCTTACTTACCTTTGTTTCTCTTTTTAGTATCTGATAGTACACACCCACTGTTACTACTGTTACCCACTGTTGCATATAATTCATCGGTGCTCAACCACAATGTCTGATTTTTCTTTTCCACATCAACACAATGGTTATGGAGGCTATCACTAAAATCAGTAGCCATAGTTAAAACTTGCCCTGCTTTAGAGCCTTTGAGCAAGTCATTATTCCTATATTGCCCCGTAGTGCCTGGCTTTTGACCTGCTTTGCCCTCTATAAACATGGTATGAGTCATGAGAGGGTTCCCCTACAAATCGATCACAGAACTATTTAAATTATTATGTTTACCTTAGAACAAGTGAGCCAACAGTGCGCGTGCACGGACCAATAGCCAGATAGCGCTGTGAGGACGTGCGCGATCCCGATAGCAGCTAGCGCCAGGAGGCCTGCCTCCGGATACTCCGAAGCACCGTACACTCCTAACCACACGTAAAGCCACCCTGGGTATAGAACGGCCAGAAACGGTAGGACAGTGCCGTGTAGCAGTCGGGGTCGTCGCCTGTACAGCGTCACCGAGCTTACCAGCTCATCGCCGGTGCCGCTGTCATGCTGGTTGTGGTTCACAGAAGGGGCCATTTGCAGCTCACCCGGTTCCCGCATCCCGTCCGTAGCCATACTACCGTCCTTCTCGGAACTGTTCATTGTAATTTGTTTACTACTCCGGTCCCCTCCGTCATCCACCACCATCCCGTCGTGCTGTAGACGGTAGAAGCAGATTTTACAGCCGGAGCTGTGTTCAGTCCAGCTTACGGAGCCCTTTTACTGAATCGCCCGTTCTCGAACCTTTGCTTCCGCATACGTAAACACGCAAAGATACGTCATATTGTCGTTGTACGGGACAGCGGAAGCGGAAAACTTAAATATTTGTTAATTTGTAAAGTGTTGAATTGTGTTTGTTGTATGCCGACGTCTAATAGTGAATATCACATCTGTTCAAATGAATTTTTACGGACAGATTTTATAGTATTCGTTGTTTCATACAACAAACATGGGATACGACAGCTGGCCCTTTAATATTTTCATTCTCATGAGAGATGAGTAGCTGGTCTGGGGGATTGACGCTAATTTAGACCAATGACATAAGAGAATGGTTTCCTAATATTCTTGTCACATCCAATTGGACAGCAGTGGGCGTGCACCCGTTGGCTTCTGCTCAGCCATGGTTCCGCACATGGAGGAATAGTTTTTCTCGTTGTAACCTTCATAGAGTGGCTTCTTCGTGGAGGAGAATTGGAAAGGAGGACCATGTAAGGAATTTACAGAAGGCTTTCACCAACATTAAGTTTGACATGCACTCTAAGAAAGCAGTGGAGACGAACTTGAATTTAAGACATGCTGCTTTGTTTAAATCAAGCTGTACCCAAATGTTTTATCTTGCTGTGTTTGTTAAAACGTAAGTTGATTTGTGCACAATCATTTAATGAGTGACATCAAACTGTCACCTTTCAGGCAAGCTGCAATGGATATCACGGCAAGGTATTGCCATAAAGAAATGGAGGCGTATGGCTCATGTGTAGCCTCCAACCCATCGACATGGCAAGAAAAGTGTCATGAACTAAAGATGAAGGTTGCACAGTGCACATCCTCACAGTAAGTCAATATACCTGAATACTCCCATGTTATTTTACACGTGAGACCTCATTTTTTTTTTAAAACACAACGATCTTTAACTCGTATTTGATGATTTTTTTTATAGCCCAGTTATTCAGAAAATCAGACAGGACTGTTCAAAGCAATTTGTGGAGTTTGAGCAATGTCTCAAAGAAAACCAGGGCCAGCCTGCCTCCTGCTCACCACATGTGGCTCGCTTTCTCGGCTGTGCAGAGACTGTGGACATTAGTGGATTGGGTAAGTTCTTGTTGGGTGCAGACATTCACAGATCAAGATGACATAATGAGCTACTGTAAATGGAATTTAACCAAACCAGACAAGATAATTTTCCTCCTCACTAGTCTTTTAAGGAAGTGCAGATGTGTTTCTGACAGCACTGGGTAAAGAAGATGTAGAGTCCTTTTCTTGGCACCTCTGTAATTTCTGATTCAAAATCACAGGCTAAAACAAATTAATCCTTTTTCATACTCGTGGATATCTGTGTACATGGAGAAAACTATAAAATTAAATTTACACAACACACAAGTGATATCTGATAAAAATGATTACATTCATGTTATAGGAAACTGTTATGGGTAAAAAAAATAGCATAAACTAGAAAAGCTTTCAGTAAAACACTTAACAAGTTATCATAAAATGTTGATTTCTTACTTTCATACATTAATTTTAAGAAAACCCACTGTGAGCTGGACCAGTAAAATCATCACAATTACCTATAAATAACAATAAGGCCAAGTTTTTCCCTCTATTTTAGTGCAAAGAAATACAAGTGTGTTATATAAAATTTGTATTTAATGAACTGTCCTTGTACAAAAAAAATGCAGGACTTAGCCTTATTTTTTCAGTTATACACCTGCTTCATAACTGATCACAGTGATCGCACAATGGCACAAAACACTGAATCACTGGTATTCGGAACTGAAAAATATAGTATTGCACTTAAAAATTAAATCAACTTATAAAAACATACATATCAGTTTATCTTTATTTTCTTGTAGTTATTCTTAACACAAATAGACTCCCCACACCTTACAAACTGAAGTGAGAACTATTCTAAACATACAACAAGTTACCTTATCCCCTGCCCTGTAAATGTGTAACACATGAGAAAAATAGTTCTGAAATCCTCTCTGCTACATTATTCCTTGTCAAGCTAATGTTGGCAAAAGTTTGTCGCTTTTTAGGACACACAAACTTCTGCAGCCTCGAGCATGCATGACTTTGATATTAACGTCAGAAATTAGGTTGCTAGCTTTCACCGTTTCCTCAGACACACCAGTAATATATACATCTCTCTTTTCAGTTGTCCTTGCAAGCTGTTTTTTTTTTGCTATGCCGAGTCTCACAGTGGAGACAGAATATTATATATATTCCTTGAGCCCTGAAACTTTCTACATACGCACCAAGCATTTAGGTTTCCCATTCACCTTTGCATCCATTCCGCAGGCCTGATTAGATCCCCTGGCGGGCTGGTTTTGGCCCTTGGGCTGTATTTTTGACACCCCTGATCTAAAGAATGAGACTAATCTGAATCATCATGGGGATGTTTAAGTAATGATGAACTTACCACTAAATTCGTGTTCTTTTTCCAGAAACAAATCCTGTGCCTCAGCCTTCATAGCATCCAGATATCTTCCACCATCTGCAGATACCACCATGACAAGCAGGATCCACATATGTTGCGAGCTTGTTGTTGTCGGAACAGTGACTGAACTTTGTTTACCTCTGTGTAACTCCACACACCAATTTGGTAATTTCCAACAAAGGTATAGGAGGTAATTGCAACATTACTGTAAGTTGTAGGTTGGGCATGTCGATAGGACTGAATTAACTGCTGATAACATTTACAACTGTCTACATGCATCGATTGCTTTCTTTATTTTTATATTTTTTCCCAATTGATTGTTATTAAAAAGTCTCATTAAAATTATTGTAAGACTTGTACTACACAACCAGTTTGGACATCTGTTTTTTTTTTAATTGAGTATGTATTTCCCTCCCAACTTTGCCCTCTCCAGGTCTGACTCAGAGTCAAACATTAAATCTGTGTGTATTCCTCCCACACAGACTGTCCTGACTGGTCAGTGACTGAGAAATAGGGGGTCTGGGAAGAAATGCAGGAGAAGCAGGAGGTACTTTGTACTTTTAATCAGCAAGCCAACTGAGAGAGTCAGAGGGAGGATGTTGAGTTATGATCCCTGTGACCACTAAGCAGAACAGGCCTTTTCTGGTTCAGTTATTAAATCTTTGAAGGAGGTAATTGCCGGGAAATAATTTTCTTTTTAAGTTTAACATATTTTGTGTGGACCAGATGAGAAGGTAAAAGCACCATCACATTTGAAATATTTAGGACAATAAGGCAAGTGCACTCCAAAAGTGAAACCGTAGATTGTATTGAAGATACAGCAACATCACAGTCAAAGCACATCACCTATCAGTCACTGAACAGAAAAAAGTAAGATAGGAACTTACCTCACAAATAAGTTACATTCACAGAAATATCACTGTAAAAATACCATGATTCTGGGATCAGAGATAAACACAACGCCATGAAAGGATTTCACAAGCTGTAGCTGATCAATGGCACCTAAATGAAACGAGTATTACCCAAGTCCTATTTTATTCTGCACCACGTTACGACTCTTCTCCAGCTGCTTTCTGCAACGCTCGCTATTTCACTCCAGTTGAGAGGCTATTCCTGTAGATCTACCTTGAGACACATAAATATCATGCTACCGTTTAAATATATGCAGATTATCACAGAGGAAGGTACAAAATATCTACCTAACATCTTTTTTGAGATGTTTAATAAGGAAATTATTACAGAAAATGACTACAATTAATTATAACACAGCCATACTCACATTTACATTCTGTGTACATCATTGTGTACCCAGTGTCATTACTTTAGGGCATTATATGTATGTTTGTTGTCATTTACTGCGCAGCTTCTTGTTTATTTAATTAGGAAAGAGACTGAAGGCTCATGAATTGATAACCTATATAACCCTGTTTCCACTTAAGGCTTTTTAAAAGACCCTGTAATATTGACCCTGACCTAATATTTGTTTTAAAAAGGATATTTTGGTCCATGTAATATACATCATGCATCACTAAAAAACTAAGAACGCTGTTTGAAATGATCTTAAACAAAGACATTTTCCCTCTTTACAATCTATAATCTTGGAGTCGTTGGGCAAGTTAAAGTGAATGTTTTATCCAGCTGAATATCCTGAGCACCAACCCAGGTTACATAAACATACACACACACACACTAACCTGAGAGCAAAAAAATAATCCAATCCATAAACATCATTGCATATGCTGCAGTCTCTCACACGCTTTTTCTAACTAATCACTAGTCTCGTCCAAAAACAAAAAAACAAATAGCAATTCACTATTTCTGGTTATAAGACCTGCTGAGAAACCTAAATACAAATAACTTGATTGAGGAATCCACTTGCAACAATCAATTATTTTCTGTCATTCATGATATACATATCAGTGTTTGATAAGAGTCTTTTAATTGTCTTTTTTGTTTGAAAGTGCTGTGAAATGTCTCGAACATTACATAAATACAACATGAAGAATTAAGGTCCTTTTACATTTCTTAGACATGTACAGTGTCTGTAGTTCCAGCATGAGATTCTCATCGAGGAATGGTAATGGAAGCATGCCAGCCTGCTGCAAATTGTTGTTGTGACTGTGCTCGACTTGTGATGATTTTGGCCCGTGATAAAAGCTCTGAAGCGTGTTTGGGTGTAGGTATTCTCATGGAGCGTGGTCCCACACGCATGTTGATGGACAGACTCCATTAGCTGCATCTCTGAGGTGAAAGGTGGAACAGGAGGGGATGGGCGCTGGTTTATAAGGGTCAGGAGGTGAAGTAGGAGTTCTGCATGGAGTAGAGACGGTCAATGGGATTTCCCACTCGCCCTGCCAAGAGATTGCCGTCTCCTGTTGCTAGGAGGCAGTCTCCAAGGTGACCAAGGCTTCCATCGCTGTCCAGGTCGTGGAACACCGTTTCTGAGTCTGTGGTAAGAAAAAGTGAGGTCGTGAAAAGCTGAAGTGGAACAGTCATAAATTATAACATAAGAGAAGAGCATAAGAGATGAATGGAAATAGAATTGTCTGAGTTCAGTCTAAGCCATTTCTTTACGACTTAAATCTGTCTGTAGCTTCTTCCCTCACCTTATGCAATATGGAGCAACTTCTTTCAGTCCATATGTGACAGTTTTTGCCTTTCTATCCCCCACTGACATTTTTAACAGCTATAGTGAAGAAAATAATGGGTAGTGCCAGTGTTTGACTATACAAAGCTCAAATTGTTTATCATTATTTGCATATATTGCATTCACTGCAAATATGAAGTGAACTTGCTGCACCTTGAATTATACTGATTATCAAAATGTGTTCATTTTCAAGAGAGTTTTTCTTTTAAACTTGCAGCGTGGACTTCCTGTCTCACCATAGGAATGGAGCTGCTCACTGCTCAGCTGTGGCGGTGTAAGCCCGTGTCGAAATGGCTCTCCACCGTAGATGTTTGGGTCCAGAGCTAGTAGCTGTTGACGTGGCAGAGAGGAATACCCCAGTATCCCATCCATGCCATGGGTACTAGAGCCATCTGTGTAGAGATGATAGTCCCTGTGTTTACACCGTTTTGTAGTTTGTCTAATCATGGCACATTATGTCACTCTGTCATTGTTTTTTCTTGAACTTGAATCATCACTTTGAGCTATTACCCTCACTGTCGTCATTACTCTGGCGGCCTCCTCTGCTCGGTCCTCTCCGTGTTCCTCCCAGCTGCTCTTGTTCCTGCTGCTGCTGCTGCTGCTGTTGCTGTCGGCGAGCTATCTTTTTCATCTGAGGCACAAGAGCACACGGTGTCTTAACGTATTTTCTCTCTTTCTCTTGACGTGGAAAACCAAACATGTTGCCAGGAAATATGCCACATCTAACCTTAGCTCTTTGGTTTTGAAACCACACCTGTACAACACGCACAGTCAGTCCAGTCTCAGCAGCCAGTGTCTCTCTCACCTGGAGGTAATAGTTTGTGTTAATTGTTTTCAAAATATCATTTAAAGTGTTTGACATATCTCAAGGCAAGATTAAGGCAAATAGAAAAGTTTGTCAGACATTTAGTTTACAAGACAGAGCCGTTGTCTCACCTTACGGCAAGGTTTTGCAGACACTTCAAAGGAGGCCTTGAAAGCACGGCGCTGTTGAGTGGTCAGGATGGTACGTGGTCTTTTTGAACGCTTGTGCTCCTTGCCTTCATCGCCTCCTTTCCCACCACCAGAGCCTCCTCCACCGTCCTCATCCTCACTTTTCACTGAACAAGGCAAGCACACAATGAAGCAGTCTGAGCAGCCGGCAGAACATGGTGAAAATGGCTAAATGAAAAAGATGTATAAATGTTAAAATAATCCTAGTTGAGAGGTTGAGAGACCTCTGGAAAAGAGAAAGCGGTTTCTAGTGTGAACAAAACCTTTTTTTTTCAAGTCCGATGAATTTCATTTTTAAAAGCCTAATTTTTAAATAAGGCAGCAACTACGTTAAGTGTTTAAAGGCTGAGGGTGACAAACAGTTTAAGAAAACTGAGTTATTATCTTTAACCCTCCATATCCCATTAAAGCTGCCACACTGGTCTGGATTGGAAGAAATTATTTAGATTTAACATGGAAAAAACAAAGCTATTCAAAATTCATAAACATTACAAGAAAAGTTTGCTTGGATGAAGTATGTAGGAAAGCAAGAAAAAACAAACTCTGAAGTGATTTATATGTTTCAGGAAAAGCAGCCTGATAACCCATTTTACCTGATTCAGTCGGTGTGGGGCTAATCGCAGCCAACATTTCTCTCTCCTTCTCATAGTCCATACGGCAGAGCAGCTGGCCTTCTTTCAGCACAAACTCATCACCTCTTTGCAGCCGGCGTTCACACTCACAGCAGGTGAAGCAGCCCAGGTGGTACACCTGGCCTTGCACGCGCATTATCAGCTCCGAACGCCCGACCACCTGCAGACAGGCACTGCACTTCCTCACAAATAGCCTGAGAATGCAGAGAAAGATTTATATGAGGGACGCCTCCACAAAACACGAAGCGTAGAAAAAGACTCTTTTGAATTGTAGTTTCAGTGAAAGGCACAGAGGAGGAGATCTGAAACATTAACCATCAGCTCAAACGATTCTACAGATTAGCATTGTCTCTTAATTAAAGGTCGAATGAACATTACCCAATTCACAGAGCAACAAGGTGAACATCTGCTGAGGGAAATAACAGTAGTCTGCAGTTTTACATCATGTTTTCTTTCTGCTTTTATTACAGTAGGTGGCAGTAGTTGGCTAGTGATAAAAGAGCTGTCTGTTATAAGTCTTCCCATTTTAATTCATGAAATGTTGAGATTTTCTTGATGGGATTAACTCCACTATGTCCACATCCCACCCACAATCTTAAAGTACTTATTTAACACGATGAAATAAGCTTAATGTGGAGTAATTCTCAAGTCCATTGCCTTCTCTGTGGCTGCTATCCTCCTTTTGTCCTACTGTCTCTCCTCCTGTGAGATATTCTAACCCTTCAATTTCTCTCCTGCCTCGCCATCTCTTTACATCCCTATTTCCATTCACAGGGTCTAAGACTCTGCCTTTAAATTCCTCTCAAATCCCTTCTCTTGCTCTTGGTTTCCTCCCCCCTCCCTCCCAAGTATTTTCTGCCAGCATTCCCAGTTCTCCCTCACGCCCTCCCAGCCTGCCTCCCCAGTTCACTGAAACTAATAAAGACAGGATTAATTAGATTGTTGTTTAAACAGTGCGATGGCCAGACAGACGCTGTAAACTCATAACCAGGGATTGGGGATAGCATGGGGTTAATCTCTCTCCTCTCACTTATACACACTAAAACACATACTCACAAAAACATAGACTCTCACACACACATGCACACACACGTGCAGGCATGTGTACAGACATTTGCACACTCACAAAATATTAGTATAACTAGTTTGATATCGGTTAGTTAACCATCAAAAACCAACAATAATGGCGACAGGAAGTGTGATCTGAAATGTGAACTGCTCTCAAGGAAGAGTTACCAAGTAGTTGGAGGCGTAAAAAGGAAAAGGTCAGTGAATAACACCCCCCCCCCCCCCCCCCCCCAAAAAAAAAAAAAAAAAAAAAAAAAAGAAAGGAAAGAGAAAGAGGGAGGGAAGAGAAGAAAGGAGTGAACAGGGGGAGGAAAGGACAAAAGCAGAAGTGTTGTGGTCCCTGACCGAGTGATAGGAAGGTGTTGTTGCCCAAATCTGGAGTGTTAAGAAGGAGCCAGGTCTGCACATTAGAGCTCCTAATCTGTGATTCTGTCCCAAACGCAGCTGCTACAGCTAATCTTTCTCAATCCATCTGCCAAATACTTTCCAAATTCCCCAAATGACAGTGTCGCTAACTTACCATCAATAAGCAAACACAAATATCCTCATTAACAGTTCAAGGCATACCTAAATTGTTTGACTTAAAAAGTTGCTTTTCCTATTTTCTTACAGAAACATTGGAAATTAAATAAATGCAAACCTATTACCTGTCATCTCACATAGTTACCAAAGAGCGAGCGCCCCTTTCTGCTTAATACGGACCTCATGCGTTGTCCAAACACACTTCACCTCTCTCAATGTGTCCTTTCAACATGGACAAAACAGAAGAGAGCAGAATTGTCGCAGGATGGCTTGACATTAGACGGATGATGTGGTTAAGTCCCACACTCCCTAATCAGGGTGTACACAGCACGGTAGGAATTTACTCAACATGGCAAATGAAGGCAACTTGGGGCAACTGCCTCAGAGGGGGGTCTGTAAGTAGATCAGTCTAATCCCTCTAATAGAAGCATTACTCACACTGGCCCTGACCAGGGTGCAGCTTCCAATAAACCACTTTAGACCTGGCGGCTCGGGCAGGTACATTTTTGTTATCCACCAAATTTTAACCAAGTATGTAACAATCAATCAAAAAAAAGGACTGCACACTAGTTTTTCATATTGTTAGAGAAATGTGGTTTTGTTTGTGTGTGTGTGTGTGTGTGTGTGTGTGTGTGTGTGCACTCATGAATATTGTTTTTATTCCTCCTTTAATTCTTCTGCAATTACTCATATTTTTTTTAACTGTTTTGCAACATCTGATGATAAAGGCTGATGCTCCATCCAAACCTCACTCTTCTAAAAAGGCATGCAAGTAGCAAAACAGAACTTTGCAAAACACTGATTGACAGCACAGAGTTTTGTTTTTCTTGCATCCTAATTCAGGTACAATAAAGATAAATGAAGTATAAATCCAAACAGCTGATGTATACCACTGAGACCAGCTATCTGAAGAGCTATTTTGAAAGGACTTTGCAATGGATTTAGATGGCTTTTCTTTTATGAAGTGATGTATGCACTGTTCTTATGTACATAATTACAATGAATTACAAAGCTGACAGAAGACTGACTGATTGTGAGCTTGAGTTCATGGTGTACAAACTCCAGGAACTGTGGCTGCACTGCTTTTGGCAGTTCCTGCTATGGATTTCTAGGGGGTTAGGGGGGCACAGCTAATCACAAGCTCACTGATTATGAGATCAAATGCAGACGATGATGCGTCGCAAGAAGTGGGTGGAAATAACCAACCCTTTCCTCCTTTCTTTATTGTATACAAACAGAATTACAGAGCTTTTGTCGTCTCCTGAAAGTCATGTGGCATCGTTTTGCAGCTGAGCTCAGGCAAGCTCAACACTGTGTGGACCACAACGCAATCATTTCATGAATATGTAAGTGTCTCAGAGCAAGCTTTGTTGTTGTGCCTGTTTTCATAATTGATAAATATTTATATTCCAGGGTGTCTCCTTATAGGAGACTCAGAGAAGCCTAACTTGGACAGATTGAGTAAAAAACTGTAGTTCATCAAAGATCCTCTACATTCTCAAGTTTGACATGCATTCCTCTTTCTCTATCATATTATGCTGGTGTGATCTGTTGTATTTCCAACAATTATAATGCATTAAATTAACCATACATGCGTTAGCATATTCAACTAAAGTAAGATACACTCAAGGATTCATGTGGTTGAAGCTAAAGAAAACAATGAGATGCAACATTTTTACTTTTTAGTTGTACTCTGTTCAGTGTCTATTTCTCAGGTATGTGTGTATGTGTGTGCGTGTGCTCGTGCGTGTGTGTGTGTGTGTACATGTGCGCACACACTTCAGGCGGATATTGCTCTGTGAAGCAAAATGGCTCAGAGCCAGGGTTCAGTAATCACATCATCTCCTTTTATTAAATCTCCCTGCACTGCTTCTGTGTTATTAAAATCTCCCAGCATTCCCCACGATACTCACTACCCCTGCCACCACTCACTGATGCTCACTCACACAAATACACACGTCTATATATATATATATATATATATATATATATATATATATATACACACACATATTACACAGTACTGTCACGAACAGACACGCACGCACGCACACACACACACACACACACACACACACACACACACACACACACACACAGATATATGTACAGTCACATGCACATATAAACACAAATATGCACAGTTTGTGTAAATACAGATAAGAGGCCTGGGTACAAACATCAATAAAACACTGACAGATGCTCTCATTTGTGCACCATCCATGCAACAATAAAGTTAAATCATAAACAGTCCTGTTGCTCACAGGATGCTAATGCTAAAATTTGTAAAGTTGGTGTCAAACTTGTTATCCAATGGCTATGAGGGCCTGCAGTGTGCAAAAGAGGCATGTCTGCACAAACTATCTGCCTATCTCACAGTTATACAGTTACATGTCATGACTGTCACTGTAAACTGTTCATACTAGACCAGCTCTACGTGAGAGCAACACTGACACCTTTGCTATTCAGGACCTACTGTAATATACCTGTAAAAGTAACAACAACAACAACAACAACAACAACAAAAAACTGTAGTTTGCATGATAAGTGTCTCTGGATGTGTGCGATTTACACCTGATGCTACCAGGAATGAATGCTATGTGTGAGGATGTGTGTGTGTGTGTGTGTGTGTGTGTGTGTGTGTGTGTGTGTGTGTGTGTGTGTGTTAGTTTAGATAAAACAGTTAATCCCCAGGCCACCAGAACGCAATATCCTGTCTGCCCGTTTCTCATTTCCTGTCTGTCTCTGGCGGAGTGGGAAGCAGCGGGGAGGGGGTGGCGGGGGACAGCGGGACCCGTTGCCCCAGAAACAGGAGATACAGCCGGTCGATTTGAGAAAAGTCTACGCCGATCTCCCTATCTCTCCCTCTCTGGTGCGACCCCCTATTCTCTCTTTCTTTTTCCTCCCTCTCTCTGCTTTTATTATCTCAGATTTAATAAAGCCAAGGCGAGCAGCTTGTTCTGCCATGAAACATTTATTAGCTGTCTGTTATAAAATTGTTGTGGGGGAGGAAAGATGATGGGGTCTCATCTCACATTATGCAAAAACAGTGGCAATATCATCCCCTCCATACACACCCACAAAAATCGGCCCATCCACGAGTGTGTGTCCCAAAACCCAAGCTCCTCATCTGTACCCAATTTATTCCACTTCAAACCTCACTTTCATTACCGTGATTTCTTCTTGGTGCGTGTTCATTTTAACATAAAAACTGACTGTTCTTCAAAAGCACACCATGGAATGACAAAATCTTCCCCATGCTGATTTTACTCTCCACTAGCAGATCTACAACCATCATGTGTTGAGCTACAGGTTAAGCTGATGTAGAACTCCAAAAGGAGAAGATGTTTCTGAGCTGCATGTATACCTCCCACTATACAACCCCGATTCACCCAAAACACAGTGGATCACAAAATTTCCTCTGGCAGAATTGGTGAATTACTCAAAGACGAAATAAATATTTCATCATTTCACTTAGAATATTTCTAGCTGTGATAGTTTGATGTGATCTGCAGAAGATATGAGAGCGGCTGAGACTCCTGCTGCCACTTTTGTGGACATTTTTTCGCACAAATCAAAAGATTCTTATAAGAAATTGCTGTGGGCACCACAGTTACATTTCAATCTGAGGTAAAAATCCTGAAATGCAAAATATGATCCGGAAATGTTGTCCTTGCAGTTGATGAACTCTGTTAAAACAGCAATAGCTTCCCTCTTCAGGCTTAAAGCATTAAAAGTGTTTTATAAAAATTGCCCTGAATCATTACTCTGTTGGGAACGTGGTAAAAGCTTGTTGTCTTTCTGATGTGTCATTGCATAATTCTCTTTAATAGTATTTCCCTGCAGCCTGATGTCAGGCCTGTCATCACAGGACAACAACAGAACACTGGGTAATTAGCACCGTACCAATCAGCATCACCACCTCCTCCTCCTCCTCCTCCCGTCCCCATCCTGAGACACAAAGAGGCGCTCAGGGAAGGGGGGCGATTAAGAGAAAACAAGGGATAAACGGGGAGATAAACTGTTTGGTGTCATGGCTGCCATCAATCTCAACGAGAACGAAATGAGGTTTGGAATAGAGAAATAATATTACAAAGCAGACAGTGATGAACGAGGTAAAGGATAGAGAGACAGGGAGAGGAATGGTGGGTGGGTGGGGTGGGGGTACATAAAGAGGGAACTGGGGGAGAAGATTGAGTTTCCATCCTCACTCTCAGTATTTTAGTGCAGGAGGACTCAGAAGTTCACTTACATAAACGCACTGTAACTTTAGAGTATACGCCGTCAGGTACCAGCAACAGACTCACATTTATCTACCTGGTCAGCAGAGGGAGATCATGTCACCGTGGCAGTGGGGTCTCCATCGCTCTGTCTGCAAAGACAGGGTTTGAAAACCTAGCTGTAGACTCAGTGCCCTCCACCCCACAGAGTGAGGTATTAAACCCGAGGTTTAGTGGATATCCACCCCGGTGACCTGTTTTTCACAGGGGTGAAGTGGCCTTTATGGGGCTTACACAGGGGCTCCGCACAGCCAGACTCGCTTCCATTCTGCCCAGGTTCAGTTCTATTGACTGGAGTACGCTGGCCTTCTACTGCTCAGCTTGGCAAGGAACCATAAAATCTAACAAGTGTGTAAAGTGAAATTGACTGTGAAATGGGAAATGCATGCCATGTGTGGATTCTAGTACTTATTTATGAAACAGGGGTTTAAACTGTCCCATTATAACAGGAAATACAATAATTTAATTATGATATTCTTCCTTTCACTTTATTTAAAATACACTTACATCTTATACATCTTATTTCAATCTTTGGAGCAACTTGCTCTCTCAGATTCCCTGTGGGAATCATTTTTGTATATTCTGCTCATATCAACAACAGAATTGAGGCATTGATCGAAACTTCAAGTGTGGAAAGCGGTCTCGCCACAAATTTATTCTAAAGCTATAATTTGAACATCTGGTCCATGCCTAGACGGAGTTCCAGAGAATTTCTTAAGGTTTCAACACCAAAAACAAATCCAAAAGAGAAATCCACAAGATGCACTTCAGTTTATTGTGTCTAAATCCCCTCATTACCATAACAGATTGAGACAGGGGAATCTCTAAATTGAAAGCATACCTCCTGCTTTATTCCAGAGATAAGACGTGGCAGAGAAAGATCACTTATTAATTTGAATACTTTTCAGCAACTTAAAGATGCCGTGCAACTTATAACCTAAAAAAAACAAAAAAAAAACCCTCCATAGCCCTTAAATTAAAAACCATTTTGATACATATGACCATTCTGGTGATAACACTGTGTTAAGAGCGGATGTTGTCTTTTTGAGCAGTGGAGCGATCACTCCAGAATCATTCGAAGGCAAAATTGTCTTTGAAAACATTAAACATGCAAATGTCACATAAACTTTTGCCTCAAAGGCAATTTATCCCAGAGGAATCAGAACGGGGGATGGGTCACGTTTCAAAATGAGATTTGTCCCCTCATTTGAATTTTTAGACTTTCACATGGGTGTATTAGAGATAATTAGGAAATATTTCATAATAAACCTTCCCAAAAATTATGTTGTTATTTGGGAAAACTAACACAAGCAAGAGTGAAAGGGCCGTGACGTCTTTCATGATGATGATGAGACTTTTTGTTTAAGGCTCTGGAGAGGAGAGGATGAAGTTGTGTGTGTTTGTTTATGCAGGGTGCTCTATTCAGAGTAACCAACACATTTCAAAATATTTGGACAAGACACACATATTGCATGATGGTGGGATGGGAAACCGTTATGTGGAACAAGCCTGCAAAAAACATAAATACATTTATTCATGTACCTACTTGTTTTTTTAGACAATAATAATAATAGACAAAATTGATACCGCTGTCAATAAAGCAGCTGATTTGATTCTGTCTTTTGTTGAAGTTTAAACTTAAACAAAGCCGTGCTTCAAGCAAAGGGTAAGGAGTCTCTAAACTCCCTGTAAATTATCATGCACGTTCCAGATTCTTGCACATGGTAATCTGTAATGACGCACACACCTGCTCCAGACGGGGAGTGTGGACGTGTGGTTTAAGGCACTGATGGACAGACTGCAGGGAAAACAAGGAGACATTGTTGCTGATTCGCTGAAGGTCACAGTCAGCACTGCGTGCCAAGTCTGGCACACACTCACACAACAAGGCAACTATCCATATGCAATGTATAGCAGACTAAATCAACACCATGGCTGAATGAGCCACTGACTTTTAATTGAAATCTACAATTACAGTCGTTACACGAGGAGAGCAAATACGCCTTCACGTTCCATCACTCAAAATGAACCCAGTGCTTCATTTCTGGTAAACTTTTGCCTCCACTTTCCCCACTCATTTTTCCCAGATAAATGTCACACAATGGGACTTTCATCAGGCAGCTCCCCCTTTCTCTCTCTTCCCCTCTGCTTCTATCTTACTGAGTCTCTCTCTTCCTCCAGATGTCAGGTACAGAGGGAGCGTCTGTGCTGCTGGATGCCGTCTGACACTTTTCAAAACAATGATAACAAGCTCCGAGCTCGTCCTTCAGCTGTCTGTTCCTGTAGCTCCCACTGCAGGCGTGACCACTGGCCGCAGGTACACATCAAACACACACACACACACACACACACACACACACACACACACACACACACACACACACACACACACACACACACACACACACACACTATGACCTCAAAAATGATCCGTGTCAGACAAAAAAAAATAAAAAAAAATTTAAAATGACAGTTCATGCTTCCAAAAAGCTGCTGGGTTTTGTTTTTGTTAATCATCGCAGAGGAAAAGGGAGTGAGTCAGGACTGTGTATGGTGATGAAATAGCAACATAGAGATACTAATGAAAAGGTGGAGATAGAGATTGCAAAGTTATTGGAGTGAGAGTTGGAAAATCTAAAAAAAGTTTTTTTAAATATATATATATGAAAAATACGATTTATATATATATATATATATATATATATATATATATATATATATATATATATATATATATATATATATATATATATATATATATATATGACACTCATCCACACTCTCAGCATCATATTCCACACCTGTTCGTAAAGCTATATCTACGTTTACATCACACCATGTTCATATCTAAAACTGGTGTTGTGATACTACAATTAAATCTGAATAAAAGAGAAGCACATTAAAAGTGTGTGGCATATTGGAGACCCAAATCCCCTCCTTCTTGAAATGACACACTTGTAAATGTACAATTTATGGTACAATTTATCAGAGGGCCATTGCAATAAGTTTTCAGTTTCCAAACCCCCCCCCCACAATTCAAGGGCTTCACCAATACAGGTATAAAATGTGGGGCCTCAAAACGCGAGAAAGAAAAAGTTCTATGGCTGAGGTTCAATTGAGTGATATTAAAGGAAAAAAAAAACTAATATAAAATGCTTTCCATTCCCCTTCCTGAAATCATTCATTCTTTTCCTTCTGGAATCTATGTTTTGGTGAATTTGACTTTTGCAACACCGCAAATACTCAACTTTCTTAACATCTGTTTTGTAGCAGATTTGATATTTCTTTGACTGTATCAGCTGATTTCAGCCTGAAGAATGAACCAAACACACTTTAGTACAATGAAGAAGCTGGCACAAGTGATTCTATCACTTGAATATTTTAGAGACAATGTTATTCATAAGCCCAAATTAAACCATGTGTAGTTGTATTAATATAAAGAACCCCGACTCATTTTTTCCACTTGTTTCTCAACATTTTACTCATAATTCTGTTGCACCTACTGTTTGGTTCTGTTCCTTTTGCAACAGCTAACTACATTAAAATTGAACATGTTAAACAGATTTTTTAAAAAAAATCTTGAACACATAATACTGTCTTTAAATCAGAATTATTTGTAAATGTAACCTCCTCTTGGCTTGAAAAACAGATTTATAAGGAAACAGGAAACTTATTTTGGGGTAATATTGTGACCTCCCTACTGATAATAACCTGTTATGAGCTGGGATATAAGGAGCACATCATAACTTTGAAGTAATTTAAGAAGCCATGGTGTTCTCCTACTTTCGATATGAAAACAACTCATGAATGTGAGTGTGGCATTCAGAAAATATTCACTTCTTGGAAAGTCGAGAACTTAGAAAAATAACCACTGATATGAGGACATGTTTCATTTCGTGTGGTGCAGTCACCACTTAGGGCTTCAGGTTTCTTTCTGAGTTTATCGGACAGCTGTCAGTCAAGTCTCATCACTATAAAACGCTACCGTCCAGCCCCCCCCCCCCCCCCCCCCCCCCCCTCTCTCTCTCTCTCTCTCTCTCTGTGTGTGTGTGTGTGTGTGTGTGTGTGTGTGTGTGTGTGTGTGTGTATTCTCTTACTTCTCATAGTCAGGCTTGCAGTACAACAGTCGGTCTCTGCAGTAACAGGTCCCGGTGAGCGCACTCAAACACACGGCGCACTTGACACACGTCTCGTGCCAAGAGCGCTCGTTCACGCGCAGCAGGAAGCGGTCGGCGATGGGAGACTCGCAGCCCGCACACAGCTCTCCCCCTCCCCTGTATTCCGGACCTGGGGGGCAACACATCAGTGTGTGTGTTCGGGACACAAACAGACAGAGGGGCGGGTTGTAAGCGTCATGCGTCTTTTTGCTTTCAGACCTTCCCATCAAGAATGATCTGCTTCTTATATCACCAACGGTCATCCAAAAAATCATTACGCACCATGCTGTTTAACTGATTTGTGGAAAAATACGTTTGTGAGTGGTCTATATTTTTATTTTTATTTTTTTAATTTATGGTCCGTAACAGCAGCCGTCCTCTCCAACTCCACCAAGGTCATCCACCATAGATCAGGTGTGGGCCTTTTCAATAGGCCGGACCCCCTTTATAATAATAATTATTTTATTTTATTTTTTTTCAAGAAATATCAGTTTACTAGGCTAACTCTTAGTTTAACTCTCTATACCCCTGATGATTACCAGCGTAACAAACGCAAATTTTTCATTGGAATTTTTCTAATCTCAGTATCCCGTATTATTTCAGAACCATTCACGCAGAGATGGATATTCATGCGGGTGCTTTAAAATTCTTCAAATCTGTTTCCTTCTTATTTATTCAAACAGGCTACTTATGAAGGGATTTATACATAATCGAGGTTACGATGAAGTCCAGATTAAAATCGGACCAAGTTTTTCCATCTTTGTTGTCAGATTAATGATATAAAAGTTTGTCATTGCTGCAGTTATATTTTTTACTGTAATATTTTCTCGTGTTGGTGTTTTTTTTAAGTTTCATTAGTGTCTTACTTTCTGCGTGGGCCTTACGAACATGCTGTCTTGCCGTAAAACACTCACCGAAAGGCGTTGAGGATGGAGGCTGCTGCAGACAGGATTGCTGGCTTTCCTCTGTTTTCATCCCTTCTCTCCTTCCCTCAGTGTGATCGCTACAGTGGACACAAAAGGCATCAATTTAATCCAGCAGACGAGCTTCACCACTGCTCTGATTTTACTGCAACCAAAAAGACCTGCGTGTGTCCTGATACAAAAAGTGAGCACAATATGCAAATAGGGACTTTTACAAAATGCTGCCAATCACGGGGCTATAGTTTATTTCAGATTAGATTTATTTGGCACAGACACACAGACAGACACACACTAACACATAAAGCTTCTGTATTATTTTAAGAAATAAGGACAGAAATAAAAAATAATTAAATAAAGAACATTGGATTTTCAGTAGTACCGAATTTTCACTACAATTAATAATACTACTACTACTAATAATAAAAACAAATAAATAAATAATAAAAAAACAACAGTGAATTTAGAGAGCAACAAATATTGGACTTCTGCCTTACCACAGTATTTAGTTCATGGGCCCAAAAGTTCAGGCTTGAATTTCTTTATTTCACATTCGGAAAAATGCACGCAATATTTTTAAATTCCTTATTAAATTCACCCACCGCAATTTTTGGAGAATTTCCCCCATCGTATTCCAAATCTCATTTTTTCAACAGGACTTGCAGAATCAAGACAGATTCTTTATATTAGTTTTATTTTAAACGGATTTTTACATTTTTTTGGAAGCTTTAAAAATAGCCAATTTCTTCATATCCAAATTTTCCTTTCAAAAGGAAAAACAAAACTAAAATAAGTTGGCCGAGGATATGAAAAAAATATCTTCATTTATGGAGGCTTTTTAAAAAAAAATAATAATAATGTTTTGCTCTGACCCCACTCTCTGTGCTGTTTTTGCTCATGCTGATATGCTGTCTAAATTAATGTGTGTATAATATGTAGGCCTACAGCAAACAGGCCTTTATTCCACGTGGATGAAAAACAAAATATTTCTGTGACAATTTTTCGCCACAAGATTTCTCCTGGGCAGTTTTTTTATTTAAATGCATGAATTATATTATAATTATATTGAAAAAGACTTATATACAGAAAATGTGGAAAATGAAGTAATTTAATAAACAAATGAATTATGTAAATGCTGTCTGATTTGATGATTAGCCTAATTGCGGGTTAAATGGATTACTGATGGAACTATATGTGAGACAAACAGCCTGACAGCCTAAAAAGATAACAGCATTAACAATGTTAGAGTATATTTCATTATTTTTGGTGTGAGTCTGATTTATTTACAGAGGGCAGCCTATATGAAAAATAGTTGCGTAAAGTAGCCGAAGCGTTGTTTTAAAGAGACACAGCTTTTTGTGTCCTTGACTTTATACCATAACAAACAGATTTTTTTTCAGTAAAATTGTCCTTTTAATAAAAAGTAAAAAGAAAAAGTTAATCAGCTACGATGAATAATTTATTTTCTCACAAAAAATGACTCATCTTATCCACGAGGAGCTTTCGATTACCTTCAAAGAAATGATGTTAATCTACTGATCCTCCTACTGAAAGCTTACCTGTAGAATCTGCTCTCTTCTCTTATCTTGGATCATATTTTTTCAGAAACAAGGTCACCATGACTTCATAGTTCTTGACCACGGCATTAAAAACATAACATTGTCGGCTCACGTTGCAAACCAACCTTCGTGCAGCAGGAGACAAAGCCTCCAATTCAAGCGCTAAATCATTTGGAACTGACAAGACTGCTTCTTCTGTACCTGTTCTTAGGTTGCGGGGTCTTACCTTGAGGTTAAACACACTCCTCCTGAAATCTCAGTTGGCAACATGAAAACCTGCGGAAACTTTCGGCCAGTGGAGGAACACGCGCGTTCACAGATTGTTCACCTGTACCTCAAAGTCCAGAGCGCATGTTGCTTACAGGAATAATCCAAAGAGCATGATGACCCAAACTATTCTCTATTGTGTATCATCTGTTTCTGTGCCAGTCGTGCGTGCGCTCTGACTGCTCTGTGCGTAAAAAAGAGGGAGGAGATGGATAGACAGAGAGAGAGAGAGAGGGAGAGAGAAAGGGAGGGAGAAGGTGCGGAAGATGATGGGGGATGATGAGCGATGATGCAGCCTATTGATACCTCACAAGGATGATCTCTTGCATTTGTGTTTGGTGGCGGGGACTCGAAAGGATGCAGGTAAAAGATAAGACGTCCTACAGCGAGACAAGAAAAAAAACACAGCTCGCGTCAGCGATGATTCTTCTTAATTCACAATCTGTCGTTTTCCTACGGCTTATAACCACTAAGAAAAATGTAAATGAAGATGAAAGCAGTTATAGTTCACCATAGCTCCATCAAAACCTCAAGAATACTGCTTTAGTTTATGCTGCCATAATCTCAGTAACACGTGTACCTGTATGACAGGTTATTTAACGAGTATAAAAAAGAATCTTAGACAAAGTCTAATTAAAATAAGTGGTTAATTACCCCTCTGCTATTGTGCCCGTGCTTCCATACTTTGGGGAAAGACCGCCCCCTTGTGTCAAAACAGGAAAGGTGCATAAATCAAAAAGATAACTGCATTATGACAGCAATAAAGGCGAATCTTTAATTTTGTTGAATGAATATTACTTTTTGCTTCACTGAAGTATTAAAAACACAACAAATATATGACTGAAATATACAACACTTGACTCGGTTCACAGGAAAGTTTGTTCAAGACATTCTGGGAAAAAAGAAAGTAAAAACACAGATACTTTATGAGCTAGTTGCATGTTCTTAACCTGAATCTCAGAGCATCTGTTGCTGTATTAAACACAGTATTTAAACAGAGATATCTATGAATCGCTTCAGTCTGTAGTCGGCTGGAAGATCAATTCAATCCAAAAGAGGGTTAATGGTGATACAGCATATGGCATCAAAGTACATCAGGCCTTATTTTTACACCTGTCGCCCTTAAAGAGTGACTCCTTTGTGCTCTCATATGAGTCATTTGTTACTTATTTTTTATGTTAGAGATATTATATCTGTGTAAGACATGGAGGCATTGTTTTCATGAAAGCGTAATCTCAACGGCAGTTAAAGTTGTTCCACATCATGACGATGTTAATGTAACTGTATACTGTTCAGTCTGTTTGTGTGTGTGCATTTGAATTTAATTCAGTCTCTTAGACAAAGAGCTGCTCATCCTTTCCTGAGTGGCTGCGTCTCAACTTCAGGCCCGACAGAATTTTATGAGCCGGTGAGTTGAGTTTGTGCTCATTAGGAAGTGTTTTTGATGACTGACTGTGTCCCAGACTCGGCCTGTTGTTTGAGTGATTTACATTTAGACCGGCATGATGACCAGCTGATGCTACTTGAGCAGACTCCTGCGTCGAAGCTGATGTAAATGTTGAGTCCAGTCCCAGCATGTACTGCACAACCTCACGGGGGCTCAGATGCATGTCCGCTTTACTCTCTGAGGCTCCACTGGTCTGGCGAGGCTGGCAGCTGCTCTCACTGTGGAGATCCGAGTCTCTTGTCCTTGGCTCTGGAGAGGAGCTGCGGCTGCTGTCAGCACTCCCTGGATGACCCTGGCTGTCTGGGGCTTCTGGTTGTCTGGTGGTGTGAAATGGGTTGGGGGATCGGGTTGCTGGGTTGATATGCCGGTGATACTTCACAGGCTGTCTTGTGAAGCGATGGAGCGGCTCAGTCCCCAAAACAGAGTCTGATTCACCTTGTGGCTCACTCTGAGGATGGTTGGATGCCCCTCTCATAGCCAGGACTGAGGCAGGACAGGGAGAACAAGATAAAGTACATCACAAACACAGACTACTGAATATTATAACTTTTTCCTGCATATTGTTTAAAACAGACACTAAACCTAAACCCTGGACACCCTCAAAGTTCAACAAGGCAGACTGCGTCTAAATCTGTCTCTTTTCTGGCAGAGTAAAACATGATTTTATTTACATATATTATTATGCTTGGTTGTAATTAGAAGCTTTGGAAATGCTTGCTGTTGTAGCCACAGAGAAGAGAGCACCACAGAACTCAGGCAAGAGTAAAGCAAGCTAAGAAGAAATGAAACCTCAGACCTACTCTGCAGCAAAACAAACACATCGTGATCTCAAAATTTTATTCAACAATAGCTCCAGGATCTTCACCATACTAAATAATCACACTATCAACATTAATCAAATAGAATAAAGAATTTGATTTATTAGTTTTTGACAAATGATTGAAATTATTGGGTGTCAGCGAGAGGGGGAAAAAAGAGGAAAGTCTATTTCCAAAAATAACCGGAGGAAATGTGCAAGAAAAAAAGGGAACTATAACAGTCTTTGGGTACTTTGTATTCACTGTGCTTAGAAAGGCACTTAGTAACTGTGAGCTAAAGCATTAAAGTGTCTGTGAGAAATGAGGTAAACAGCTTAGGAGATGTTTGTACCTTAAACAACACCAACAGGATTAATATACTGTAAATAAAACATGTCCTCAAAGGTACATGCTGAGACATTTATCCAGAACTCATTCAACTGACAGCTTAAACAGATCATCATCTTCAAACTACACGGGGCATCCGTGACATCAGTCTTACTCTATCATATCTTGTTGAGCTATTCTACTGAGGAGGAACTGCTCTGTCACTAAGACCCGCCTACCTGCTCTTTCATTGGCTTCAGGGCTGAGCTGGTCCACTGCTTCATTGGATGAAGACTTGTCAGATATATAACCCTCGCTTGACTCTCTCTTGATTGTTCGATTCTGTTGAAATGACACAGATTGAGTTGTTGTTTTATGAGACTACAGCTTAGCCTAACACACTGAATCACTCTGGAGAATAAAAGTGATTCCTAGAGGCCAAGGCTATGAGTAAACACAGGATCAAACCGACTGTTGTACATGATTTTATAATGTTAAAACATTAAAGATTTCTTTTTCTGAACCCCTTGGAAAGAATGAAAGTTGTAAGTTTTAAGGATTCTTACAGGATTTTTTTTGTTTATCATCTATTGCAGTGAAATGTCAACATAATAAAAACAGACAGGAGGCCAGAGAGCAGTAGAAAAGCAGCAGCTGTCCAGCGTGTGCCATTAAGCAACCACAAACTCAAAGCTTGGATTGAAAGTTTCCTCACAGCATTACTTACTTCTAGTGAGAGCGGCCTTTCTCTGGAAGAGGTTTCATGCTCTGAGTCAGCATACTCGTCCCCATCCAGGTGACAGGAAGCCCTGGGAGGGGTGTCAGGAAGAGGTGCTGTCGGTGCTGGGGGAGTGGGCGTACAGCTTCTTGGCTGAAGGCCAAAAATCTCATCATAATGTGCGATGAGGAACTCAACTAGTATAGCCTGGTAAGTGGTCTCCAGCAGAGCGATCATTGACGTGTCTGTAGACACAAGAGGGCGCAGCAGTGTTGGACCGAACACAATCCCCAGATTGCTTGGAGACATCTTGTTTTCTTGGTTCTCTGATACCCTGTGAAGACAGAGAGCAAAGAGACTGATTAAAGCTTAATGCAGTTCAGAGAGATTCTACTGGAGGTGGGTAAAACGTAACGGCTTGGCTCGATGCTCACCTCTGCAGGTGACACAGCAGGTGCTGCAGAGTGCTGAAACAATATGAAGGAAGTTTCTGCAGGAGCTTTTGCAGGCTGTTAATGATGTCTGCTGTCTCATTAGTGTCTGGAGTAGTCTCCCTTTCATTCAGGTGCTGAATACTTTTACCCACGCTTGTGAAATTGTTGTACAGGTCAAAGGTCAGTAAAGGCTCTGGTAGCTGGGAGAACGGGAGAAACAGAGAGGTTACTAACTGAAAGCAAGAAGAGAAAAGCTGTAATCGTAATAATGTGACACTGGCTCCAGTACCTCCTTGAAGAAGTGTTTAAGAATTGAAGTGATGTCGTGTGGTGAGACGTCAGACAGGTCCACCTGCCCCTTTTGAGTCTCAAAGGCATGACAGAGCTTCTGGATGCGAGGCTTTGACCCACTCACACGATACACACCCTTAGAGGAAAAAGGACAAAGAGTTTTCACATCAAGCATAAAATGCTTCATTTGTTTTTCTGCACCCCAAGCAAGGTGACGGTATATTGTACCTGGACACAAAGGGCGCGGCTCTCGATCTCAGAAGTGCACCGCAGCACCACAAAGGGCACCTCATCCAGCCTGTCATGTGACATGTGAGACAGGTCAACTCCGAACACAGTCCCTTTCCTGTGTTCACACTCTGACTGACACACCTCCATGCACTTCCTGTGCAGAGCGAGGCCGCACTGAGGATGGGAGAGAAACACGTCAGAGGGTGTCGCATACCTCACTCAGCACTTTGTTTCTCTTATCTCTGCTTCGTACCTCCTCACATTCAACTCCGTTGACAACAATGTAGTTTTCACACTGCTTGCACTTGATCATCTTGCTCTTCGTCTTTCTGAGTCGGTGTGTCAGTGCAGCTCTTGAAACTGTGCGTGGTTTGACTTGCTGACCATCAATGAGCTCTTCAGGGGAAAATAGAGATGGTTAAATCATATAACCTCCAAGGTGGTATACTTTCACCTCTCTTGTTTAATGTGTACATGACTGATCTTTCTGAAGAACTGAGAGCTTGTAAGACTGGATGCATGAAAGGTAATAGACTTATTAACCTTCTGATGTAAGCTGATGATTTAGTCATCCTGTCACCTTACAGTGCTGGCCTACAGCAGCTTCTCAGAATCTGTTTAAGTTATGGTGAACAGTTTGATATTAAATGGGAAAAAGAGTATGATAACAATAGTAAGAGGAAAGGATGATCAGAAGCAGCAGTTTCCATCCTTTTTTGTCTCTGATCAAGTCCTAACTGTGGTGGAAAAAGTCAGATATCTGGGGCACATTATCAGAAATTATTTGATTGATGATGAGGATGTTCAGCGTCAGTGCTGTAAATTGTACGCACAGGTTAATATGCTAACACGCAATTTCTGGATGTGTACAGACAATGTCAAAATTGAGCTTTACAGAGTCTACTGTACTCCACTGTACACAGCTCATTTATGGTGCAACTTCAGTAAAACAAAAGTGAAAGAGCTGCAGGAGTAGCTTATAATGACGCATTTAGAATGTTTCTGAAATTGCTGAGATGGACGAGTGCTAGTCACATGTTTGTTTCCAATAACGTGCCCACATTTCATGCTGTACTTAGAAATTTTATGTACAAATTTATGGGTCGATTAATTGATTCAGAAAATGAAATAATAATGTCACTTACTCAGCTGACAATGAGTGAAACAAGGTTTTCGTCTCTTTGTGTTTTAATTACTGACAATCAATGAATAGTCATTTTATACTTGTTTTGTTTTTTATTGTTGCTGATTATTGTATTTTCGTTAAGTAAACAGATATGGACTTATGGGTCTGGAATAAAGTATTATACTATATTATATTTATTATTATTATTATATTATACTATATAAAGGGTTAATTTTTTAAATGTTCGACAGGGCATAAAAAGGGAAACACAAACCACATTCTGAGGTAATGTCCCGTTCATCCAGGTCGTCTGATGACACTGTCAGAGTGGACGCATATTTCGGCAGCCTCTTCGGGTGAGCTATAATTATTCATTTTGCAGAGAAAGAAATCAAATATGTCATTCTCGGCTATGAATGAGGGAAAAAAATGCTCAAACAAATGCAGACTAATACACACCTGGGCTTGATAAAGATTCTGAACTTCCTCCGATACTGTCACCGTCACTGTACCCTGCCTTCCCTAAAGTGCAGCAAAACACAAATTAAAGCAACAATTTTAAAAAAGGAGGATTTTCCTCACGTTTTAATCATGGTAAGGGCTTACTGCCATCGTTGGGTCGTCTTAAAGGGCTTTCATCTGTTATGGGCGAACAGTCCTGCTGAGAGCTCTGGGTGCTGCTGGTTTTTCGTTTGTTCCTGCAAACATTAAGGATAGTGAACAGGAATTTATCAAACAACAACTCTTCTTTCTTTATTTTTAGCTGTCTTAGTTCAGTCTATCGTACCCTTTGCCTTGAGGAAAATACTCCTGGAAGGTAAATGTTTGGAGAGGTTGTTCAGGGCGACGCTTGCTCAGGATGTAGAGCAGGTAGGGCTCGCCAGGCTCCAGAGACCTGCACGTCAATTCCAGGTTGTGGTAGCCCAGAGGAACGGGCTCTGTCTGCTGCCGCTGGTAGTAAAACATGTTGACTGTGGCCTGATGCAGAGAGGGGATATGAAGTGGAGACAAAGTCATTTACTTAACTAGAATAAGAATAAAGAGTTTCATGAGCGGAATACAAATGCGCTGAGTACGGTGGCCCTGAAAGCTCACTGCACTGCAATCTCAGAAAGCACATGCAAAAAGACAAAACAAATAAATTAAGAAAATATCTTCATCAGTTTGACAACACATGCACTACATTAAGAAAAACATGCTGCAAAGACCACAACACAACACATTAGAAAAATGCTCTGCAAATAAACAGCATAACAGAAGTATTTCCAGAGGACACTTAAAAGTGATGCACACGTCCAGCATTAGCCAATAGGCTCCAGCGAATCATCCGATCACAATGTTAAAATAAATCAAAACCACTTTTTTTTTTTATCTCATTTTCCAACATCACTGAGGTAAAGAGAACAACAAGTGTGTCTGGGTGTGTGCATCACTTTTAAGTGTCCTCTGGAAACTCTTCTGTTGTGTTGTGATCTTTGCTGCGCATTTCGAAATGTTGCGCATGTGTAGTCATATTGACGAAGATGTTTTCTTAATTTGGTTGTGTTTTGTCCTTTTGCATGTGTTTTCTTAAGTTGTAGTGCTGTGAGCTCTCTGGGCCACCGTAGCCTGAGAGAGATCTTGACAATAACAGCAAGAATAGATGAATGCATCTAAATCTAGTCATGGATAAGCTCCTATTAGATTGTTTATAGTGGACCTAATCACTGAGATTTACTTTATTATTAAAATGAATGTATCCTAATATGTCTTATACTGCATATATTTTCCATGAATGAGTGCACATGTTAATTTTTCTCATTTACAAACCTCTTTAAGCACGGTGTCACCCTGACAGATGAGCTTGCGAGTGTGGGAGATTATTCTCTCTTTGACCTTCACCAAGTCATCCTGGTGCATCTTGGCAGCAGCCACACAGTCTCTGTACAGAAGCTCCGCCTCGATCATCTGGAGGATTTAGAGAGGAGAGGTGTGAGGTGTTTGTCAAACACAAATCATCAGTAATGTAAAGAGAAAAAAAAACTGTGCACATGAACTAATTTATTTTAAGGCTGCATGAATTTAAGGGAACACTCACCTTAGATTGGGCTTCATCCTTTGACTTTCTTCTCTTGTCCAGTGTCTTGAATCCAGCAGTGTCGTCCACAGCTTTGGCAGATATGGCTTTGGCCTTTTCTAGCTCCTCACAGCGCTGGAAGTATTGCTGACGAGCTTTTTTCAGTGCTGTCTCTGAATCATTCTGAAGCATACAGAAGATATTTTTTTATATATAGATGTAAATAAATTCTATTTATTCATAAACAAGGTTTCCTTTTCCTTACCATCCTCTTTTGTTGTCTTGCCCACTGCTCCTTAAACTCTCTGCGCCATTTTTCAATTTCATTCCTCTTGGCAGCCAAGGCCTTTAGAAACAAAAAACACAGACTTAAACACGGAGACTGGTGCCTGTGAAGAACACAACAGCTTTGATAAAAAAACATTAGTGAGTATGGACCTCTATACCTGGTAACAGCGGTTCTGTAAAAGTTCTGCCGTCTTCCTGGAGGTCACACTGTTCTTGATATCTTGCTCTAGTGCCATTGTGTAGATGTACTGCAGGGGCATCATTTCCTGTGATGGCAGTAACAAAGTGAGACGGTTATTAAAAAGACACAATAGAGGTCACCACAAACGCTGCTCGAACAGATTTATTTCCAGTGAAACAACAAAAACTTTGTAATAATTAAAACAAAGATGCTGTGAATAAAGCAGTACCTGCTGTGCCACGTTGATTTTTGCTCCTTCAGCTGTCTTCATAACGTTTTTAGCAAATTCTTGTTCTGTAAAAAGAAATTGTGTCGTTAAGAAACTACAGCTATGATACTGCACAGCAGAAAAACAAACGATAAGAAGGGTGCAACTGTAAAATGGTGCTACAGGCTTCATTCTGGACCAGCAGTGTGGTATGACCTTGACCCCGTGTGCCCTCGGGAAACTCTGCTCTTTTTAACAAGAGACACTGATGAGATTTCAGAGCTACTCTGCTTTGTGTAATCCTTGGAAGTGTGTGGGGGGAACTCCTATCACCAAACGTTTTCTCCACACAGGGAGAAAACGCTCACGCTGCTTTACATTCTGATGCGACAGACTTGAGTACTCTGCAATCCCAGTCTGGACACCTGTGCTTGCTGATATCAGGATAATGACCGTCTCTGCTCTCCTAATGTACCCATCTCCTTTATTACCCTGCTTTGCTCTGCTAATCTGCTAATCCTTTCTCCCTGTGTGCGCTCACTGTGTAGCTCACTTGAGTGACTGCACCACCCACTGAGGGAGACAATACAGACACGCTGTCATAGCATGGGGGTCAACCTGCTGACATTCAAAACTACTTTTAGTCATTGATGTTTTTATTGATGAGCAATAATGAGTCTTCTCAAGCCCACAGGCTGCAGAGGGCAGAAATATATTTGTTTCTTTTGGTAATATTACCTTTAAAAGCCTCAAAATGAAAATCTTTGATCCATCTTGGCCTCATTATTAAAGAAAGTCACATAATAATACAAAATATTCCACAGCCTCCACTTTGGGATATAGCCGCCAAAGAGATGCTCTGACAATTATTTGCATTTTGTGTTGTTTCCTTGTTTAAGCTGCATGTGTACTCACCCAGGTTGATTCTCTTCTCCAACCAAGCCAGGAGGTCTTTGGCATAACGGCACCACATCTTGGCATACTGCAGCGCCGTCTCTACTCCACCTTCACAGCGACAGAGAGCCAGGTCTGCTTCCTGGGCTGAGAGGGAGTACATCAGCATCACTGCAGGCTACCTCAAACCTGGAGCTTTACAAACTAACGCTCAGGCAGCGCCCATTGGGCTACACCCAACAGCTTGTCTGTCCTCGAGGACTCAAAGATGGAACCCCACCCCCTTCTAAATCATCACACAAGATCAAGTTGTTTAAAAAATAAATAGATAAATAAATGTCACTTTAAAAAAAAAAAAAAGCGTTAACAAACCCAAAACAGGAAACAATGACTGCAAATTGCTGGCCATATCTGCTCATCAGAACAAAGATCCTGTGGTCCCCAGCAGGTCTCAGCTCACTGCATGTATCCCACGTAAAGACTGATCATTTTCTCTTCAACAAGCCAAAGTCTCCAACTCAGATCAAATGTGTAACAGATCATAAAGAGGAAATCCTCAGTGGTCAAATCCAAACGGCTTTTAACTAAATAACTTCCCCCCTGTCCCCTCTCCCCTCTTCCTCTCTCCTCCTGGCCCCTCCCCCTAACACCTGTTAACCTCTAGTCAGCTACACGGAGACAAACTGTGGGTGAGGCAGTCAGTAACTCGACTCAGTGCCAGCCCACAGTGAAGGCAGAGCTGTGTTGTGGTCAGACAGCAGGGTGTTGACATGAAAACAACTCTTCTTCCTCTTTGACTCAAACCAAAGCAGGGCGGATAATATGAGTAGCTATCGCCTGGCCTCTAAAACCACTTCAGACACAACTTTCTCTATTGCTCCCTGTGCCCTGTTTCCAGGACAGCAATCACAAAAAAAGGTCAAAAAAGAACAAAAACACCTCCGAAGGTTTCTCTTCCTCTTCCTCTTCCAGCCCACAGCACAGTTCCAAGCATCCGTGTCTACATGAGAAAGCACGCCACGCCAGAAAGACTGCTGCAACTTCTCTTTTAAGTTCCGCACTCTGACATGCAGATTTAGTTGTGCTCAGTTCCTTTTCAAGGTCATCAAAAAGCAGATCGAGTTGAACAAAATTCCAATTAAAGTGATGTTTTCTTCTCCGTCCTCTACAAAATCCACATGACATGTCTGAAACATGATTTATAGCAAAATCATCAAAGAGATGTTGACCTCTCTTGCCCTCCACTCCTCCTTTTTGTTTTCTCTCTCTGTCAGAAATTAGCCCCCTGAACAGATCCTGTGCTCTCTCATTGCTGTGGTCCTCTCTGCTCAGATTGGGGATTATCTTTGCGAGGTCTTGCTCACAGAGTGACAAGCATTAAAGTAGCCCTGGGTGAGACTGACTTCCTGGTGTGACACAGATCGGGGGTGGTGAAGGGATTGATTGGTATCTCGTCTCAACCAATGGCTGGACATGAAATCAGATTACCAAGCAGCATGTTATCGTAATGTGCTTGGTGGATAAATAATTGATCTCCAATGAAACACAAATAAAGTACGATCTTTGAAGAGTCGCTGGACGAATCATTTAATTGGACACTGACGTGGGGCTTGGACTTGAGGTCAAAGATGATCTCAAAAAACTTATTTACAATCAGGAATGTGAAGACTTTTCTCTATTTTACACTTAGCTTCAGGCTAGCTTACTCTGAATTTCTATTTCTAGTTCACTAAACACTATCTGTTTATCCTGTAATTCCTAATCTCTTATTCCACTGCGGTGAGCTGTGGTCAGTCAAACTGAGGTTAGAACTCTTGGCGATGAATCTGTTTTCACTGTGAGTCTACTTTTCTTTTCTTTCTTTTTTTTTTTAACAGCCTACATAACTCTGACTTCATCTCTAACTGCAGACCCCTCCGTCTCTGCTTGTGTCTGAGGTAAAACCTGAGAGCAGCTGTCTGCCGCCTTTATCCTAATCTTATTACAACATAGCAATTACAACTCACAGCTAATGGGAGGAAAACAAGTAGAAATTTAACTTCATTAAGGGCTACAGGCAGACAGCAGGGTGTTCATGGGTGATTTAAGGTAAAGTCTTTTAACCATTAATCTAAACCGACAAAAAGTGGTGACAAACAGCACGGATATTCAACAAGCAGGGCTTTGCAGTTTACATCCACCAGACATGGACTGACTCACACACAAGAGTCACAAGATCACATACTCCTCCACACTTCCTTTAGTTCATTTTCCAACCCTCTATCACACACATTAATACCTGGTTGGTTCCCATCAGCTTCACTGGCCTCAGCACGTCTCAGTGCACAAAGAGTGTCTTCACCCTGATGAGAAAAAACAGACCTTATCATAAAGGTACCCAAAACATGACGCTGAGCGACAGAATCCCCTTTCTTTGTCATTCAAATCAGTTTTCTTAGCAATGAGAGCTTAGCTTTCAAAACAACAAATCGTACAAATGAGGTTAAAACTCCTCACAGTCACATCATGTTGTTCTTTGAGATCTCGACTTTCTTCAGAGATGGATTCTGGGGTGGTCTGTGAATCGATGTCTGTCAGCAGATCCTCCCCTGACCTAAACACAAAATGACTTCATTAAGATAGACAAACATATAGTAAAAAGCAATGCCTAAGACACAGTTGGTCATGGATGTTGTTAGCACACTTATACTAGATTTACCTACAGCAATATTTCCATGTCTACCTGACAGATATAAGCAACATGCTAACTGTGCTGAATCATCTATTGGATTACAGATCCAGGCTGTTTAAGTAATGCAAGTAGTTTGTCGTCTTTGTTTTCATACAATCAGAAAAGTTAGCAGCACCTTTGAGTGACACCTCACTGACCACCGTTTTTAATACTGCTGAACTCTGGTCAAACTAAACAAGCAACTTGACTCAGGCAACAAAATATAGCCGATGGGAGCTATAAGATGTACAAGGTGTAATGGAATATGACATGTTCACGTGTGATACTTACGAAGAGATTAAAGATAAATCAAGATTATCAAATTCCCTGAAGATCTCACTGTATCGTTTGGTTTCAGATTTAGGATGCACCTTCCTCACCACTGAAAGAAGAAAAAAAAGATATAAATGAAGAAAAGATGGTCTTGTTGTTATACTGCACATCACACCGTTAACAAACACTTACAAATTTAAAGCCCGGGCGTCTCAAAACATACTGTAACTTGCGTGTTGTTTTTGTGAAAAGCACATTGAGTTGCCTTGGGGATGCAATGTGCTAGCTAAATAAAGCTGCCTTGCCTATAAATTAGATAGGATTATACAACTCTAATTCTAAAAAGGGATGCTGGGATGTTGTGTTTTGAGTATCTGGAGAAATCTCTGTAGCTAAGATAAGATAAAATGATTGTTTATTTGTTCCACAACACGGAAATATAGCAACAAACAATAAAGTGTCTGATGCAAACATTACAACACAAAGGTAAAAAGTCTTCTGAAAGAGGTGATACGTGTCGTTCATCAGTGACGACAGCTTGGTCATCATTCTTCTGCCAGAATAAAAAAAAAGATACCGGATTGGTTTGATCTGAATTAAAAAGAAACAGACATGACTCTGCAGCAGAAACCACTGCATGGGCTCAAAATCACATCCATAAGTCTTGTGTCTGTATTCACACATGCAGATTATTATGGTTCCATGCAAAGAGGAAACCAAACAAATCATAACATGTTCCACATATGGCTGCCTGAGTCCATTTAAGCTGGACTAAGGCAAAGAGAAAAAACTGGCCTTCGGTCTGACAAATCAAAGATGGACACTGGATTTTGAAACGATGGTTTTGGAGCAACATGTGCTGCAATCCAGATGAAGCCTGTTTCCGGGGAAACCTTGCATAATACAATAAGAAGATGCCAAACTATGTTTTGCACAAAACGTGTGGAACAACATGACACAAAAACTGTGAGTATAATGTGGCATGAATTGAAAACAAAGGCTCAACCATTGCTTCTCCTTCTATTGTACTGACTGAATGATAGTGTGTACCATCAGGTAAGTAACTGACGATTTACAGCAAGCAGTTTCCCTCTTAGAGAAGTCTCCATTTTGGTAAACCACATCCTGCTTGCAGTTTGTGTCACGTCACATAATGATCATAAAGTCCTTGTTTTTCACACCAGCAGTGTGTGTGTGTGACAGTGTGAAATGAGAAGCATGTCAAAAGTTTCAGCAAAACTAGAATTCAGGTCAAACGCAACTAAATCAGTGATGTTTTTTAATGTTTTTGTTCTTAAAGTTCCAAATCTTTGAATTAAAGTCACAGTGTGAAAATTTCTTGAGTAGAAACTTGAAGTTTTTTGCAGTAGGAATCAAAATTTATTTCACTAAAGATACTTTTTTAGCGTTTTTGAGAAATTAGAGCAGAAGTTGAAATACATTCTAGATCTCTAACCTGTCTCAAAAATGAAGTAAACGGCAACACTTCTTCAGGTTGACGACATATGACGTTCACTGCTCACCTTGTGCTTGAGAGGGCTCCTCACTTGAAACTTGATCTTCTTCCATGTCTACACAAGAACCACAGAAGCAAGACCCCAGTAATGTCACTCACGCATTATTTGCCCTCAAGGTCACGCTACAGTTCACCATGTTACTGTCTGATAGTGAGTGAGCAGAAAACTACACAACAAAGTGTGTTTACACACTCATAAACAAAATATTAAATTATTAGTGTGCAGCTCTGAGCTTAACTGCTGTTTGTGCTCACAAAAGGATCCTCTTCTGGTTGACTGGAGGCTGGCCAATATTTTCAGCACCACGGGAAGAGGAAGTGTTGCTGTCAGCATAGGCCCCACCTACATGAACACACCACACAGTGAGAAGTGCTACTGTGTTAATCCCATCTGTGCACTAAAGACTTCAGACTCAGTGAATTTATTTGGTTGATGTTGAAGTGCGAAGGGTAGAAATAGCATGAAATTTCTCATCTAAGGCATTGATGTGTGTTGGTGTATAAAGATGCTGAACTTCTGTTTCTTTCTTGGGTAACAGAAGAAACACCATCTGACCTCATTTCATTATCCAAGAACTTTCAGGTGTGTTTGCTGTCACTCTTCCTCTCACTTTTTGTAGAGTTACCTGTCAAGCTGTGTTTTACAGCTCCTGACCGTTAAAGTAAATAGAAAAATAAATGGTCCACTGAGCTAACTTTAAGTTTCATGTAACATTTGAGGATGGAAGCAGTCTGTCAGGACTTGGTTTTTGGAGGCCACCCAAAGTATGGAAAATTGGCTGATAGCTAGAAAGGTGTCACGTCGCTTTATGGGCTCTTCTAGAGTCTCCTCCCAGCCTAAACAACAGACTGCAGGACTGTGGTGCACTTTTAACGTACAGGTAGAAAAACACACATCATAAGCAGATTTGAATAATAAAGTTATCACAAATACACCTGACTGTACACAGATGCCAGTTAGCCAATAATCCTATGAACAATATATTATTATAGGTGTTAAAATGAATTTTATAATTTTGAAGTTGTCATCAAGTGCTCACTTTACAAAATCTGTTTCAGTGAGTTTTACTTTCACCATATTTTACCGCTAAACTTTTAAAAATGGTTGGTAAAGCTTGCACTCTGAAAGAGAGTACAAACCACTGCACTCCTCCTATAATTTTTCCCGTGGCATCTTGTACCCTGTTTAAATAAACAGGAAACATGTCCCGCACGCAATGTGGACCTTAAAGCAAGCCATTTGTGAAAATCACCGAGGAACCCAGCGAGAGGCCCTGAAATGACTGTGGCAACTGCTGTGGTGACGCTTCAAAAGCCAGACTTCCACAAAACGATACAGACATCAAGTGTTGCTTTAAACGCACGTCCTGCTAAAACAGATGTGCCACCTCCAGCTGTAATCAAGACATCCCAGAGCTAAAGTTAGATAAGAGAGATAAGGCGTGAGAAAAAGAAAAATAGTAAAACATAAAGTACTTTTAGCCGTAACTCAAACTTCAAATTATTCCATTCTCCTCGAGTTTAACTTTGCAGAGAACAGCCGATTTTCATTTGTTGATTAGAAATGTATTTGCGTTTGAAGACTTTTTGGACTGACTTTCACTTCTTTAAATTCATTGTTTCCTTTTCATGAGTTAAAGTCAGCGGACAAATTATAGTGTAGTGTTTTCCTGAAAACTGAAGTTTTGCACTTTTTTTGTCTTTGTTTTTTGTCTCTCAAAGAGAGGAGGGAAGGAGAGAAGAGGAGGGAGCAGGCAGATCTGCTCTCTTACTGTAAAAGGCATCACACACATAACACTACACCTCAGACAGAAGAGCAAAATAATGTTTTGTCATTTGCGTTTACAAAATATTCCTTAGGAAGTGTTTTTTATCTTTACACGCATTTTACATTTTTTACATTCAGCTGTTAAGAGTTAAATTTTCACAACTAGCAAAATAACAGCAGCATTAAGGAATTCTTACACAGTGATCACAAATTCAGTTTTTTAAAAAACAGAGAAATTTATTTTTGTTTGTAGAATTCACTTTGAACACACATGTGCAGAATCCATGGCTGAATGGCTCCCATTATTACCCTCTAAAATCAGCGTCCTGGGGGCTCAGCTTGGATTCTCATCTCACCAAGTATGATTAAGAGGTGGGGACACTGCAGCGCACTTAGATGTGGCTGGGCTGGTTCTCTTTATAGCATTGTTCCTCCCACACCATCACGCTAGAGGCGTGTACAGTGGTTTGCCTCATCTATAACCATGTCAACGGCTGGTTTGGCAAGTCTGGAAACAATCCAAAAGTGGGACACAGAAACACAGAACTGAAGAGAACAGACTCTACAGAAGTAATTTAAAATCTGTGAAATCTAATGAGACAGCATCTGTTGCGAGTGTGTTTTTTGTTGCTTTGGTAAAAAAAACTTCTGTAGGGATGACTTATCAGGATTCAAAACTGCAAAATATAAAGTCCTAAGAAAAAAATACTGAAGATCAAAAGGCCAAAGATTGAAATTTGAGACCGGTCTATAAATAAGGCATTTCACAGTGTAATCTCATACAAAGATGATGTTATGGCCTGATGAGTAACACGGTAAAGTCTGACTGCAATCCTTGCTAATGTAAAGTTTAGTTTCTGTATGACAGACAGAAAAAGGGTACTGCAAATGCCATTCCAAATGGCAAGTCTAGTGCCTTAATAAAAAAAACTACAAATGAAAAACAAAAGGAAACGGACAAAACTGATCCCTCCACGTCACCAAAACCAGAGTCTCATAGATGAGACATGATTTAGAACTAAAGGGGTTTGTCCAGCCTTTTTGAACTTTTTGCTCTCTTTCACTTCCTTTCATAGCTCGTCTCGTGCCGTGCTGTCCAAAGGAGACTGAAGCACATCTGAGTTCTGCGCCTCCGAGCTGATCTCAGCCTGCTGACGAGTTTTTCCCGAGCGTGCTCTGTCCCAGTCCGTGCGGACCTTGTCGTTGTCCCACACCGTGGAGGTCTCCGTGTCGCTGATGTAGCCTTTGTCGCCTGTGTAGTGTGTTGGGTAAACGAGGAGAGGCTCTGCTGAGAAAGCCTTCAGGTCTCTGGTTTCAAACTGTTCCATATAATCGGACCTGTGGAGGGGATGGCAGAGTCACGGCAATCAGAGAAAAAGCAGAAGTAAATGTTAACACGTCTGTTCTTGTGTGAGATAAGATAAATACTTACACAGGATGTTTATTAAACATGATAGGAAGAAACTCGTCAACGGGTAAAATCCTTTTTAGTGGTTCTGCCTTTAAGAGCTTCTCTGCACCTTGTAACGATATCATATAACCTAGTGTCCAATAAGAATAGTCAGCTTCCACTAAATTGTGTATATGAGGCACTGCTTTCTCCGGGTGATCCACCTGCATTCTCTTACGACCAATATAACTGAAAGACAGAATTAAAACAAAAAAAATAATTAAGCTAAAGCACAAAGGATCAATGAAGAGTTAAATATTTGGGGAGGAGCACAGACTCACATGAGGTCCCAGTCTAGTCCTTCCTCCTCCACCTCGCTCATCAGATTCATCAAGCGGCGTTTGAAGAAGACTTCAAAGCGCAGATCGTCTTCAATCACCAAAGAAGTCATCAGACGTCGCTCCACGATCTAATGTGACACAGATTCATTAATTAGCCGCCAACCCACTGAGTTAACAACTGTTTACAAGCTTGGCTTTAACCCTTTATTGCTGAACGTATTATATTTGTTACATGGGTATCAAAGATCTCTATCTCATCAACATTATAAATATCTAATCCTGTAAAATCCTTTTGCTTTTTTTTTTCTTAAAGGAACTCTACCCCCTTGAGGATTAACGTTCCGCTACAGTGCAGCTGAAGGTGTATTTTGGCTGTTTTCAAAGTAGCTGCTCTCAGGAAATTATCCACACACAGAAAAAAATCTTTGCTTATTTTCAAAAAGTTGTAGTAAAATAACATCTAAATTGTTACTCATTTCAAAAACAAGTATTTTCTGCATGAATGAATGCATGTTTACTCAAAACGTTACCAAAAACGCCCAATTTATCAAACGTGATACAAAAAAATGTGCCATAAACAAAATGATGTAGCAATATTTTTTGTGGATTTTGTTCAAGGGGTCAATAAACATCTCAGTTCCAAGAAATTTTTAACTTTCTGCCTTTTTTTTTGATAAGTCAGGCTTTTAAGGGTTAAGATTCACCTCTTTCCAGATGTTATAATGAGACAGGAAGCACCCAAGTTCTCCCTTTGTCAGCGGGCGATCATGATATGGGTCACTGTATCCAGGGAGCATGTGAATACCCAGAGCATGAATTTCACTGGTATTCATGGCTCTGAAAAGAAAAAGAGAAAAAGACATAATTTTCTAATGAGAAAATGAATTTAACTAAGAGTTGAGGGAAAATAGTGCAACAGACTTGTTCGAGTCCACTTACTTTCCATCTACAGCTGCAATGACCTTACACGCAATCTCCTGCTCGTATAACGCCCCCAGCATTCGCTCTCGGCGGTCAGCCCGCCTCTGCAGGTTTATCATGAACACCTGCATGAAGGCGACAGTGGAAGTAGTCAGTGCAGCTACCAGACTCTAACAGCAGGGGGAAGCATTATGCACAGGCGAAGAAACAGAAGGCCATTTTTGCACACTCCATCTTCACGTCACTCTTACTCACCTCATCAAAGCCCATTTTATCAGGTTGTTTTCTAGGGACTGGTATGTACTTGGAAGGCTTCACGGGAGGATTTCGCACTACATAATGAGAGGGAAGATGGATGCAGAAATGGTATTTGATGAAATAAGACCCATGCTTATTGTCAATATTAGTTGAAGCAGCAGTGAGTAGAATGAAGACTTAAAGCCTGAGCGGAGAGAAGAAGCTGGAAGTTAAAAGTGGATGAACGCGAGCCACTCACCGTTAGCCTCCAGCAGGGAATGCATGAAGCTGTCTGCCTCATCTTCCAAAGTATTGTGCGATCTCAGAGGCACAGGGATATAACCATAGGTCTCTTTATTACACACAAACATTTGGACATCTGCAGAGAGAAGAAGAAGAATTTTCTCCATTCAACAAAAGGTTAAAGGCTCCAAGTTAAAGATGAACATGCAAGATCTTTGGATTCACGCAATGAAATACCTGCCATCCGAGCAGAGTATGCAAAGACAATAATATCATCAAAAGCCCAGCTGTATTCAGGGTGTGGCGGATGAAACGCCAGCTGCCTGGACGCCTCTTTCCTGAGGTCTATGAGGAAGGTGGAGTGGACCATGGGGACTGCAAAGCAGCCCCTCCGTACCTGCTTCCTCATGGGTATGTAAGCAGGGGTGCGCTTATAGTAACCCTGGAGAAGCAAAAGTTATTTAACATCATGTTTTGAGAGCATCTAAGAGCATCCTTCAAGCTCTTGTGAGAAAATATCAGAACAGTACCTGGGAGGTCATTCCACACCAGAAGTTTGAATAAGCAGCACGGGATTCAAGCATTGGTGCAATGATCGTCTTATTCTCCTTCATGAGCTTCCAGAGCATATTTGGGTTGGTGAGGAGGTTATCACAGTCCACCAACTAAACAAGAGAGAGGAGATAAACAATAAAAACATTTGGAGGTAATAAAGAAAGGTATGTGCAGCTGAAAGAGGAAACACTGAGGAATCTGCAGTAAAAAAAATGCTGTGGAGGTCGTGAAGTTCAAGGACATCTGTAAAACTAAAAAAAATAAAAACACAAACATTTAATTTCACTTCTTTTTTTATGGCAGAAAGCTGGGACCACCTCCAAAATTTGTAACACTAAATTATTGCAATTCTGGATGTACTGTGCTTCAAAATTATACCCCACTGAAGCGAGACAATGAGGGCTGGGCCGGAGAGTACAAATAGAAATGTTCTCGAAGCTTCTTGTAAAATATGCTTTATAGGAAGTCGAGATTTTTTGTCCCTGCGGGGATCCAGAGCAGGCAAGTAAGAGTACAGCAGATAATCTTAAATCATAAGGGAGAGAAATAGATCTTTGTCCTTCTTCAGCTATTTTCCTGGCGGCTAAATTACAACCGTGGTTGTGCTTTGGAACACATCGCTCCTGCTGCTTTAATTGAACAATAAGAAGTTTTAAATTTGGAAAAAAAAATTCTTTGCTGTGCTTTTGTTCGTGACTGTTGAGGTTAGTATCGTTCTCTTACCATAAAGTAGTCCGCCCACATCTCTCGTGCTGACTCCAGGGCTACTTGCCGAAGCTTCATGACATGCTCATAGCGCTCATCTACCCAGTGCTTTGGACCTTCTTCATTCTCATAATGGCTACAAGAAACATAAAAAAGGTATTAGACTGATTTTATCATCTCTGTAAGGCAAAAAAAAAAAAAAAAATGCCACCAGAAACTCAAGAAGCTGACCCACCTCGGCTCCTCTTTTGGCCTCCACTCAACATAGTGGTATAGATTCTGCATTTTGACAAGCCAGTCTCGCAGAATGGCTGTAGTGTTGTCCTTGTTATGATCGGTTGCTACCCTGTCAATGTACAACAAATGCAAATGATTAGAATGAACTGTATTTAACACCAGAGAGGTTAAAAGTTATCTGATAATAGAAAAACACTGAATGGTTAAATGGAACACCAGGGATACACCAGACTCGAGGAAATATGACACACAGAACTTACATAACAATAGCCTTGTGTTTGCTTTTTGAAGGCCCATTCTTCAGAGCTGTGAGAACTCGGACAAGTGTAAATGATACCAAAATCACAGAACAGAAGCTCTTGATGTATTTTTTTTATACAAACAAGAATTTAAGAATCTAAATATCAAGGGAATCTTATGTCTGAATTATCAGCAATGATTGTCTCACACATGCTAAAGCCATGTGTGAGACCGATATAACCCAGAGAGTCTACCATCTAGCTCTTCACTGGAATGAAATCTTAGACTTCTTAGGCAGTACATCTGCCCAAACCTCCTTCTTCAGGAAAAGGAGAAATATAGCCAACGCAAACTCCACAGCTTTCTTTTTTTTCCCCACTCATGTTGTGTATTGTAGGCCAACAGTCTCTGCTGCAGAAAAGACAGCTGCACATAAGTCAGATGAAACTGTTTTTCTCAGGACTGCAGCCAAGCTGGGTTTTCTTAACACATTTCACACAGATCCGTGAGAACACTGCAGCTCCTTGCTAAACCTTTCCGCCCCTCACTCCTGCTGTCCATCCTTTCAAATTCTCCAGACTTTGAATTACGCTGAAGCATCCGCCCCACGTGAAGCAGAAATAAATATTTGTTAAAAGCACATGTTCGAAACTCTCAGCAAACACCTGCAACAAGTGTTTGACTGACATCTGGTATAACGCTTTTCTCGTGAATCACCCACAAAGTAATGACAGCATATACCAAAGATTTGGACGACTATTAGGTGGCCCTTTTAAATTCTGAGGCATTAGCATACATGTAAACACCAACAAAAAGCTTAAGAGCGCCGTGTTTACAATATGAAACAGCTGTATGCGTTTTCCAGAGCTTAATGTGCTTGCAAAACATGTCAAAACAAAACTGTGCCTTCTTAAAAGACCACCAACCAAAATGGAGAAACCAAACATTTCACTCCGATACAGGGCTGAGATAAAGTGAAGCTTGTTTATGGAGGTGGTGAGTGAAAAGCATACCTTTCCAGCCCTCCAGGCTGTCACACAAACCGCTCAGAGCTCCCAAGTTGTGTGTGAGAGGGGCTGTTGGAGCATGTTGTTTCGTTATTATACCAGAAACACCTCCCTTTCACTTCCCTCAACTTCTGCCTGGGCATGGCAGACAGATGTTTACATGCTCTATAACATCCATTTGCACATCCCACTAGAAAGCTGCCTTGGAAATTTAGGTTGTCTCAATGATAGATGGGTGTGACTTTGTAGGGTCTGTAACACTTCCTGCAGACACACAGTGAGCCATATTACTGTATAACTCTAGGTTTAAGGTGGAAATACTTAACATGGACTTAAGGTGGAATCTTCAGCAGATCAGATTCTTTTAAAGTTCATTAAATTTATCAGATGGAGTTTCCTGTAAAACACCGTCTGGCAGGATCACATGAGAGTTAATCACTGTTCTAGAAGATAACCATGTCTGGTTGTCAGTGGGTGATGCTGGCTCGGATTGGAGGTTTTATGACGCTGGGTATTGTGTATTTAAATCCAATGTAGACATCACAATGAGTCTCTTTGTTAAAATGAACCATACAGCTTCCTTCTTGAACACATCGGCCTTGACCCCTCCCCCCTGATCCACGTATACAGATCAATGCATGATGAGCAGTGACCAGATGTGCAGCACTGTCACACTTTTCCCACACGATTTCTCAGATTATTCCTACATTCAAATTATTATTAATTTTTTATCATCTTATCGTGTTTTTGCACGTTTTTTTTTTTTTTTTATCCCCGCCGCTCAGTGTCAGTACGAATATTAAGCCGTCATCTTTTAAGGGTCCGCCCCACTTCTACTCTCCTCAATCCTCAGCCGACTCTCAAGCATGCACAGTTTGTGCAAAGTTAAAAATCAATTACAAAGACGTCGTTTCACGTAAAACACTTATTGACACAGGCATGCGATCTTGCGTTAACTATACTTCTTAACTGCTTGCTGGCGTCAGTAAAGTTTAATACGTAAGGGTGAAACTTACCACAAAGCCATGCGTTCCTTTGGATAGTTGAGACGCTCAATAGTACCGAGAAAATAGGGCAGAGAGTGCTCGGAGTTTCTGCAGATGAGGGCGACGAGCACCCTGGGAGCGAGCAGTGGAGACTCGGGGCTCCAGCGCTCCTCCGCAAAATATCCCCGGGCTGGACCGCAGCAGGACAGGAGCAAGAGGAGCAGGGCGGCGGGGAGGCATGCGAGCCCAAACATTGCGGCAATAAATTAAGAAATGAATTTTAAAAAGGTTAACTAAAAGTTAACACCTTGGCTCATAAAGAGACACTTCTATTTCACTCCCAAATCGTTACTTTCAATCCATCAAACACAATCTGTGCAGCAGCTCCTGATGTGACAACACTCCGACGAACGGCTTTAAAGGGGTGGGATGTGCTATGGTCTTAAAGGGGATGGGCTACATTAATGTACAGGCGACACAGAAGTGAAAGTTGAACCAACATTTAGTTTTATTTTTTCTATGGATAAAAGTGATAACTAAACACTTTTTGAGAGGACGTAAAATGAAACTCAACAAAGAAGCAGGAGGAACAAACATTTCACAGTCTATTGCAGTAAGTTTTTCTAGTTTAAATACTACAAAAACCTCTATATGTAGTCATTCTGTCTCTCATCATTGCTGAGACAATTCTACAATGTAACTTAAAAATAATTTCTTGCATCTGAAAAGAGACAGATCGCTAACACTCACAAACACCGGAAACATAGATGCTTAATTTAACACTGGAAATTACAGAAGTGGCCCCAATATTTTTTGGTTTTTCTTCATATCCCATCTCAGTATCTCCTACCTCAACCAACAGCACATTTACTTGAAAGAAGAGTATCAGTAACATTATTGTACAGTTTAATCCCCTTACCAGATATACACAACTACATGTACTTCCTCTCTTTATTGAGCACATTTTGCAGACTACAGTTTGGCTCCTGAAGCTGGCCTCTCTACCTGAATAGTTAAAGAGGCGGCTGCAGGGTCATCAACAAGCCAGAACAGCTCTCCATTAGTTGGCACAACACGAGCTGCAGGGAAAGCCGGTCCTTCTCTTCCCTCTAGGACTTCCTGCAAGAAAACCACATTTGTTACAGTACAGCAGCAATGTTACATAAGTCAGCAGAACGAAGCCCATTTCTACACTAGTCAGCTAAAATAATACTAAAGCACTAATCTTTTTTCATGTTTTTCTATTTTGAGATTTTTTTCATGTACTTAAGCTACAAAGCCTGGTCTAAACCTGTTTTGCATTACTGTTTAGACTTCATCTAATTCTCTGGAATTAGTATCTTCACATTGATGAAGCATGCCAGAAAAAAAAACAGAGTTTTTACCTTTAAAACTGGGGCTTTGCTCCCTCCTGTTGAAACAAAAGCCACACAGCGAGCAGAGTTCACCACTGGAAAAGTCATAGTTACACGCTGTGGCGGTGGTTTGGGAGAGTCACTGATGGGGGCCACAACCTTCTTGGTTTCCTGAATATAGAGTACAACAAAAACCCGGCTATCTTTCAAATGCTACATGACAGTCACCAGAAAAATATATCACGTCATAATATAAGACCCACAATCCTAGAATATACAGTAGTTGTCACACAGATGATGAAACATGTGCTGTTTAGTTTAAGGAATGAGGCACAAGACCACAAAGTTGTACTTAAATCAAAACAAATCACTGATCCATACATTAATGAGGGAGTGTCTTCAAATATGAAACCTGTTGCTGTTGACGAGCTGTAAATCATCTGTAAACTGATTAAAGAGTGAAGCCCAGACCTGAAGTAGTAGGCTAGCTAGAGTTGAAATAAATGACGTGTTACAAAAAGAGGTTGTATTTCTTTACTGCCAGTTGTTACATTTAGAGAACTATTGGCTGAATGCCAAGACACGTGGATGGTAATGAATAGTTACGAATTGGTTCCAAAATGGTTCTACTTTCCTAATTTGGAATAGCTGTATGAAGTCAGAATGTTCAACATAAAGAATAAACACACACAAATTTTTTTTTTCCATTTTGGAATTGTGAATGCTATTGGATAAGCTTTTACCTGGTTTATAACATGGTATAAGCCTTTAATAACTCCAATCAACTGATCAATGACTAAGGTGGGTTTGATTGATTATCTGAAAGGGAGCAGCTTTCTGCCTAAATGTCTGGAAGTTTCCTTAAGTGCTCACCTCCAGAAGAGGGTGGTCTGGGAATAGGGAGCAGGTGTGTCCATCAGGGCCCATACCGAGTAGCAGCAGATCAAACACAGGGAAATCCTCATCCGGGAATGCCTGTGTGTTTAAATTATGAACAGAAATGCTTTGAATAGTCACTTTAACATACAAAAACACCCCTGTGGGAATGCAACCAGAACTTATCAGAGGAAAAAAAGACACCACACCTCCTTTAGTTTGCGTGTATAGTCCTCAGCACACTGGTCCACTGGCAGAGTGTAGTCTACTGTTAGGATCCCACTTTCAGGAATGTTGACCTTAGAAAACAACTGACCCTGGAAAAGAAACTGAGGGTTACACTGGAACCCATATGTTAATGCATCCATGAAACTCCACGCTCCTGAACAGATACCTTGTAAAGCCCATAAGTGCTCTCGGGGTCATCAAATGGAACCAGACGCTCATCACAGAAACCAATCAGCCACTTGCTGCAGTCCAAGTCTGGCAGGGCAAGTAGCTCTTTGCTAAGCATGGACACAAGGCTTCCTCCAGAGAGCCCTAAGGTGAACCTGCCACGAGAGCCGATGGCTTTTTCTGCTCGAGATATCACCAACTGGGCCAACACTGGGCCAAGCTCCACTGAGGAGGGGAAGACCACAACTCTTCTGCCAGCCATGAAACAGTCTTCTGAATAAAATAAATTACTGGGTACAAAAAAAATGGGAGAGGAAGAGGAAAGAAACTGGTTTTGAGAAATGTTTGAGGAAGTTTACAACAACATTGAGCAACTCAGCATGACAGGGCAGATACAATCCACCTATGTTAGATTTGTAATTCAATGTAAAGGTATGAATATTAACGGTCCTACCTTAAATCTTCTATAATATGGAAAGCTTAATTGATGTACTATGAGTGTGTGCATGCGTAGAGAATTTAACGCAAAAACTACAAACTCTAGCTTATTCTGTATTGCACTTGCTTGTAGCGGTTTAATTCACAAGCAAAATATGTGCATCGCTTGATATTTAATACTGACCTCTTCGGGGCTAGAAGGGAACAATTCAATAACAGAAATAAAACATACTTTACCCTGTGCGAGATTCAACTGAGTATCATGAGGAGGATTTTCAGTCGGCAAAGTTAATTCTGTGTTCTACTTCCTGGACAGACTTTATCAACCAGCCAATAACATTCCATGACTAGTCCGTACGGCATTCTGGGTAATGTAGTAATTAATATGGGGTTCACAAAGATTACACCGGAACAAAATATAGTGTGTAAGTTGAAAGAAGAAAGGATTAAGTAGAGTTGTCGACAGTTTTTCATTTCGATTAGTTCAAGTAGTTTTAAATGACACAGAAGTTAGTAAATAATCATATATCAATTTTGTACTTTTACGAGATGGCGATAAGTCCTCCCAGCCGGCATGCGGAGACACTTTCTCGTGTTCACCTAAGTTCTGAACAGACTCACGCGCACCTTGTGAACATGCATGGCACACGACGCTTATCGAATAACACGTTATAACTTCATTTAACAACCAACTGACTGACTGCAACAAGTCATCCGCGTTGATCTTGAGCCCTGCTTATACCCGACGACCATGTCGACTATCTTCTCTTTCCAGACTCAGCTCGTCTCCATCATGGACGCATTATCGAAAACAGCTGTAATTGAAATAAGCAAACTGGTCGAGATTGAGTCAAAGATGCTGAAAATAGAAATCACGAGAGGGCGGAACGAAATAGCCTCACTCACTGAGAAGCTGCAGCTGATGGAGAAACTGCTTTTCATGGCACAGGGGGGCAGGCAGGACGTTGCCTCTGCAGCATGCATGGTAAGGGAGGACGAGATGTGTGAGCCTGACAGAACACGGCCTGCAGTAAAAAGGTAGGTCGGTTCAGTCATGTGTGTAGTTTGATTCTGTAGTTTGTACAGTTTTTGATAAGTACAACACCGTGTCTGATGTGACATGTGTTGCGTCATAGGGAGGGCCGATGGGAAAACATAACTTCATCCACTGAGAGGAACAGTTTGCATCAAAGTCAAGAGTATGCAGCACCTGAAGTGAGTCTTGCAGTATTCATAAGACATCACAGTACTTTATCTTTGTAACATGTTCGTTTCTGCTTTCTCATTAGATCCTTGGTCCACCTAAAGAGCCTGAATTGGTAGTGGTGAAGGAAGAGCCACTAGAGATAGACAATCAAGACACTGAACACAAGAAAACATGTGAAAACAGTAAGTATTGAAAAATATAATAATATCAAAGTTGTGTGTACACATTCTTTCTGAGCTTTAAGAAACTGCATGGGCTTTAGGTGAGAATATAAATGTGTCAAACAAATATTGCCAAAACACAGCACTTTCAGTGTGAGGTCTATTGTGTGTGTTGAAGTGCAACCTGTGAGTCATCAGTCTACAGTGTTAAAATGGGGAAAAAGGAATATAATCTAATGCTGTTCACAGGATTGGAAGCGGGAACGGGAAGCTTAAACACCCACAAGACTCCAGAAGAAGGGCACCATCCAAAACCTGATACAGAACATCAGCAGCCTCTGTTGTCTTGTTTTATGAACCTGGGTACCCAGCCGTCTCACACTGGAACAGGAGGGAGGGAGACACAGTGGAATCCACAGCTAAGACCTGCATACACAAACACAGATGCTGGAAAAAACTTTGCTCAAAATGTTGCCTCTCAAAGTGCAGGTGTTCTCAGGAACATGAAACTTCACAACCTGAGAAACTCAGCTGCAAAGAGGTTTGGCTGTTTGCAGTGTGGCAAGGGTTTCAGGTGCTTTAGCCAGCTTGAAATACATCAAAGAAGCCACACTGGAGAGAAGCCGTTTAGGTGCACTCTGTGTGGAAAGAGATATGCACAAAAAGGGCATTTGTATACACATCAGCGCACACACACTGGGGAGAAGCCATACTGCTGTCCAATCTGTGGAAAGGGATTCATCCAGAAATGCACTCTTGATATGCACCAGCGCACACACACTGGAGAAAAACCTTTTGTTTGTGTTAAATGTGGTAAGGGTTTTACAAAGAACTGTAATCTGAAAAAACACCTTGCTGTTCATCTAGATTCTGGTCTAAATATATTAAGTTGTGAATCTAGTGCACCTACATTTAGTGCAACATTCGTAAATGGAACAACTTAAACACTCTGTGACTGATACTTCTTCTTTGTTTGTTTGGAATTAATTGTGAGAAATAAAGCTCCCTTTGCTCCAGATGTGAGTTTGTCTGACCCTCTACCTTTAAAGGATTAAATGTAATGAAAATGCAACTAAATACATGGGTTTCTTGTGCTGACTTTTAACACAAGTGAATATTACAGTGCAAGCTAATATGGTTGACAGCCAATGACATAAGACAACTATAGAAAACCAGCTGTTTTAAGCAATAGCACTATTTGATCAAAATAAAACTTGTGGAGAATTTTTTTTAACTCGTAAAGTAGACTACATATTTCTCTTTGCCTCTCCGTCTTAAACATCAGCATCTCATTCAAGAAGACGGGCATGGAGGTTTAGCCAATCACATGCAATGTAGGTCGAAATATAGGCTGAGCCTTCCATAGGCAAACATATCGTTCTCCCACAAGCCTTTGCGGCACAACCATAGAACATATATGAAGAAGGGGTAACGTCGTATCGCTGGGTATTTGTCCTGTTCCTGTTAAATATTCTACCTCTTTATTAAGAAGATGTGTGACTCAGCAAACCAGAATTTTCGGACTCAATTAGCCGCTATCTTGGAAAAGCTAACGAAGGCAGCTTTGTTTGAAATAAGCAACCTGGCTGACGAATGCTCCTCCGTCCTTCACACCGAGATATCCCTTCATAAGACGGAAAATGAGGCGCTAAAGAAGAGGTGTTATTCGCTGGAGGTCCAGCTGAGAGCAGCGAGGGAGGCACAGACCTATCCTGCAAATGTCAACAGTGTCAGCCGACGACACCCCGCAGGTTAGGACAATCGAAAAACATCAGTAGACGGTCGTTTCTGTGCTATAACTATGGCTGTAACACTGGAGGGACTCCTGAGGAAACTGTCAGTAGCATGCTAGTCGGCGTTAGTTTGGGCTCTTTTCTTTTCACTTCACTTATCTCAAAGAGTATTTTCCCCCGAAAAATCACTCTGTAAAAAAGAGACAAAACTTTAGGCCCACATGTCTATTTTTATCTAGATGTATATTTTGCACATGATTAACACGTACTGGGGGTCACAAGTTTATCTTTTCATCTTCCAGGACAGCTGCCGCACTCCCCTGCTATTGATGGAGTGTTCGGAAAGGACTGGTGCATGGATCTGTGGAGAGAAGAACATAAACTCCCCTCTCTTAGGAAAGACACGGTCGAGCCTGCTGCGATGACTAGTATGGGACCACAGGTCTGTAAATCAGTAACCAAGCAGAAGACTAAGATTAAAGCTTTTAATGTTCTGTTCACAAGTTAGTTAGGCTGCCAGAGACAGTCACTAATTCAGAAATCTGTCCCTCCCTTAAGCTATAATTAAATAATGTATTAGAATAGGTATTACCTCATGATTATGTCCTTGTGAGCTATGATGAAAGGATGATCATTGACATGTTTCTTTGTTGGTAGACCATTAACTTAATGGAGCGAGATCCTGATCTCATCTTTGTTAAGGAAGAATTGTATGATGATCACCCCATTGGTCAGCAGATGAGGCTCCCGGACAACAGAAAGAGTAAGTATGGACTTAAAAGACAAAGGGCCTGTTTCCAGTAATGTTAATTCTCCATAGGAGCCTGCCCCCGTATAATTTCTTATCTAGCTCAACTACTGTTTTTTTCTTTTCCGAAAAATAATTTTACACCTTTCCGACACCCAGATTTCATAATTTCAGTGAAAATGTATTTTTATAAAGTTGTCAATTTCAGCACTAAAGACATAAGTTTGTAAATAAAAGAAGGTTATCTAGAAATTGTAATTCGCAAAATAGTATAAATTTCTTTTGATAAATATTTCCAAAACATCGTGTTTAATCATAAAACAGAAAAAAAAAAAAATTCTTGGATGAAAATGCACTTGCAGAGACACAATTATGAAGAAAAATGCCATAAATTTGCAATTTTCTCCCGTTATATAGTTTTGGATGCAAATTTCCATCAGAAAATCGGATAGAGCTTTACTTGTTTCATATGTGTACCAAAAATCAGCTAATTCCATGTGGTGGAACGATCTCATATCGCCGCCTGAATGTGGCTGTAAATTGAAAGAAAAGGGGAAATGAGTAACAACCTTGTCTGAAACCCTATTATACAGCTTATTATATACAAACTTTTATATTGAATATCAGAGCGGATATTTTCATGACAGTTTTATGATGTGTAACGACTAAATAAATAGTATCGATATAAAGATTTACACTGAGGACACCCTGATACATGAATACTGTTCTATCTCAAGTTGTCCTCTTCTGAATTTTCTGATTGTGTGGCCTTGTACATTTATCCGTATCTTCTTGTCTTTGTCTATACGTTTACGAAATCATTCACTCGACGCTAGCTATTCTTGTCTCAATTTCCTTGTTTTATTGTCCCATCTCCAAAGCGTTTTGGCTCTGTCAGGGTTGGGACCCTGACTTGTCTCACTTTCTTTGTGCCTGCCGACCACGCCACATCGAATAGATAGATTATCCATATGAAATACTTTATTTTGTTCTAAGTAATCAATCAATTCTGTGCTTCTTGGAGGTATTGAATGTGATTTATTATATTGTCTTGTTATTTTGTGTAATTAGTTGTTCGTTATTTATCACACATTTTCGCATAATTGTACCAAACTACTAAGTATTAGCTGTTTACAGCAATCATCGGTGGCTTGCTATTTTGTTACTTTATCAACGCTTCATAAACCAATTGTTATGGTTTCAGGATGGAGGGTAAATGTGTTGGAGAAGAGTGTCAAGTATACTTCAAGAAACGTAGTGGCAATAAGAACAGAAGTGCACGCAATGTAAATAGTCCACAATATAAATGGCTCCTAGATACGCTGGTGCAACAAGGATTGATGTCAGCAAAGGAACAAGCATTTCTTTGCCAGAAGTGCTACATGAAGTATCTTCGGAACAAAAATCAGCCTGAACCTGAACCCAAGCAGAACCAGGAAATAGAGGAAGAAGACGACTCCCCATCCCATATCCTGCCGTTGCTGACCCTTCATGATCTTTTGAATGGATCATCTTCACACAAAAAATGCTGTCTCTGTCTTGTTACCTTTGCAAAAAATGGAACAAAATCATCAGTCTTACCAAAACGTGCAAGACATCACCTGATCTATTCACACAAACTGTGGTGTCCCACCTCATCCCGCGTCTGCTCCATTCACCTTATTGGTAACGACTTAGATCCATCTACAGAGGTTGTCCTTGATGGTAGAGGTTCCTTGGAATCTCAGTTACCATCAAAATCATCCGAAATCATTAATGACCTCCTAGAGGTGTCGCACGTCCTTTCACAGAACCAGTCTGCGTTTACAATAAGCTTTTCTTCTCTTGATGACTCCGCATGCATGGCCTGGACAGGTTGGTCCAAAGATCAGTTCCTTGAAATCCACTCGCACTGTTCCCCATATCTTTCATCTGGTGTATATATACCAAGACTACACACGATGCTCTATTACTGTAGTCTGTAAATATAGGTATTATACAATCGCCCGTAGCTATGAACACTCCCGTAAATGCGAAAACCAACCAAAATCATAAGGAACACATTTTGTTTGTTGTTCTGTCTATTTGTCAGCCAATGTCTTCAACCACGGGGACTTGTGAAGTAGCCATCTTGGATTTTTTTATGAAAAAGTGTTTCTCTCACTTTTTTTCATATCTGTGTACATATTCTCAACATACCGAGCAAATACTCTCGTTTTTTTGTTAATTATCTAAAGAAAGTTGAAAATCAGCAATTCAACCATAGGCTAATTCAACCCAACATTTGAAAATGTTCCACCACTTACATTTTGATGATTTTTCCTCTCATCAGTAGCATATTACGTACTATTTAATAGGATAAAAATTGGTTTGCATCCAACGCCCATAAAAGGGTGTATTCTCTAAAAAACACAGTTTTTGTGTCTAAAATGTTATCATCGAAAATGGCATTTTTGAGATTGTTTCTTCAATAAAACAGCCAAATGGCGCGATGGAAACATGATTTTTTGTCACAATCATGCCATGAATGTGTTCTTTACGGTGACCATCATTTGATTAGATTTTCATTAATATTTTACATAACATGCACATTTTATCAACACTTAGACAGCTTCTGAAAGGTACAACTTTGAGGAGCCATAAAAAACAAACCAAGTGACCTAAATCTTTATACTTTATAGATTTGTGACCACAACGGCATGGGCAATGCACCGCCAACAGGAAATTTGAATCAGAGAAGGGGCCGTTTTGGAAACCGTCCCTTACATGATCATGAGCTTTGTCTCTTTTTATACATGTCTAACTGCATCTTTTTTCTCATCTGTCAGTGGTTGGACTTTTTGAAGAGGACAGCATGCTTCACAGAGCTGTTGATGAGCTGCAGCTTCATTCTGTGGAATTAAACAACTTCCCCATGACAGCTGACTGTCAAACACAAGGCACCCAGCCAACAATTATGGACAAGTTAATAGATGACGCCACGATGAGTAGTCTGGTGGACAACACAAATCCTCCAGCAGCTCCTGGGGGCCAATACTCAGACTATGCAAACAATATCCACATGAATGCAACCAAAGAACTCATCATTCAGCCAAAACCTATGAAGCCAATGAAACGATTTGAGTGCTTGTTCTGCGGGAAAATATTCAACTATTTGAGCAGTTTGAAAGTCCACATCAGGCGACACTCGGGTGAAAAGCCTTTTAGTTGCTCCGTTTGTGGGCGGCGCTTTGCGCAGAAAACATACCTGAAGCTGCACCAGCGTGTACACTCTGGGGAAAAGCCTTACAGCTGTCCGGACTGTGGCAAAAGTTTTTCCCAGAAAAGTTCTCTCAACATACATCTTCGAACACACACCGGCGAAAAGCCTTATAGCTGTGTAGACTGTGGGAAATGTTATGCGTACAAGTATGGCTTAAACCACCATCAGTGTTTTCACTGAGTGGTAACAGCTACTGGTTTTGGAGGGATTTCTGTTTTAAAGTTCTACCTGTATTGCTCACTGTGGCTTAGCATGTGCCAAAATGTGAAACTTGAGCGTGAATGAGACACAAATAATTAAAACGATTTATTTTTAACAGGAAAAGCTAAGGATATGGCCTATATGATGGACAGTGGTGTTTAAAACCTTTTGAGGTTTTTTTTTTAGGCTGAATGACAAAGCAGTTACACAACAATACAGGAGTTACATCTTTTTTAGTGTACCATTTAAAAAAGATGGGATTCAGCTCTTCTATTGGTGAGTGTAAACTTCTGATGACCTCCACAAGCTTTCATCATTTGAATTTGAAAGGAGGTGCTCATAAACATTTGGCTGAAAGCAATTAATCCCATTCAAAGCATGTTTTCATATGTTCAGTGTAACATCTTTAACATACCTCAGTGTCATACTCATAACCATAAAGGTCTTCAGTCAAATAGTGCCAACAGATTTACTTTGGGAAATACCTCCATTGTTTGTATACACGTAGCATAAACCTTCAGAACTACCTCTGCTTAGTTGTATAGAAGTAACAACTCGCTTTTGCTTCATTGCCAAAATTTCACTCGCTGCTTTTGTATTTCCCACGGTAATACCTCAGTACAGGAAGTAAGTGGGCATGTTGTTGAAGAACTGTGTGGCCGATGTTAACGTGTGTGGGTCCCACAGTATTCACGTGAGTTCAGAGATTGTTCAGGTTCAGATTTTGTCCTCATTGTAAACTGTTTTTGTATGGCCAGTATTTGAGCACACATTGTTGTTTGAGTGCAGTGAGGGCAATTTCATGTTTTACAAAATGTTAACCCTCTCTTCCAGAGATTACCTTGTTTAATTCTTTACTGAGCTGTTCCGACACCTTATCGATCCTGTGTACTGAGCACATGCTTCAACTTGTAATATTCACCTGCACCAACCATTCTGACCTGATTTAATGAGTGAATGATCCCTTCCAAAGGAAAAAAATGGTGGTTGTTACCCCCTTCCTTCAGAACACGTTTGGCCCTTACAAAGCACCATTAAAATCTGTATATTTCAGGTTTTCAGTTTATTGAGTCTCAACTAAGAAGTATATTTTATTGGGTTTGGAGTAACTTCAGTTTAGATTAGTCCAAAATAATTCATATAAAATGAGTTCTTTCAAATAAAGCTGTAAAAACACGAGTGAACGTTCTTGTTTCATTGCTCTAACACAAGTACCTGCAACAAAAAGTTCTTATTGCTCGAACACACAACTGACAAACACAGGACATACATGCCACACAACTGACACTATATTGCAAACTTCAAGTGTAAAAACACAACTATATCAACTGGTTAATAGAACCAGAACCAGAACTGTCTTTATATCCACAGTACCAGACCAAAGGACACACCTTCTCAGTCAGTGTTTTTTATTTTTATTATTTTCTGCACTGTAGATTAATACTGAAGACATTCCACGTATTCTTTCACAGTTTTAATGTCTTTTGTATTAACCCTCAATGCAGAAAATAACAAAAACAAAGAAAAACTGTAGAATGAGAGGGCATGTCCCAACTTTTGACTAGAACTGTGTCAGAAAAAAACCCAAGAGGATGCAGGGAAAACTGCTACTGATCATGCATCACAGTCACTGACATGTTTCAGAGGATTCATTTTTTATGAATGGCATCACTTTTAATGTGGGCCATCATATGGTGTTTGAGATTGATCTTTTGCGTGAACGTCTTTCCACATTTTGAACAGCAGAAAGGTCTCTCTCCAGTATGGATACGAAGGTGAGCATTTAGATTTCCTTTCTGGGTGAACCCTTTCCCACAGAAGCTGCAGCTGTAGGGTTTCTCTCCTGTGTGAACAACTTGGTGAATCCTCAGGGCGGATGGGTTTGCAAAGGCCTTCCCACACAGGTTGCATGACTGACTCTTGGAAGAACACGGAGGTACACAAGTGTGCCTTTTGAACTTGTGCCAGTGAGGGAAGTGTTGCTTACAAATACTACAAAAGTTTTCCTTGTGTGTCTTCATGTGATGTGTTAGAGTGCCTTTGTGGAAAAAGGTCCTATCACATATTTCACATTTGTATATGTATCTGTTTGAGTGTGCTACAGTTTGGGAATTATGCATATTTATGCCAAAATGTAGGTCTTTACTGAGAGAAGTGTTGTGCTCAGAAATTTGTTGCTTGTTGTAGTTCAACTCACTTGTATTTATTATTGGCTCCTTCTCACTATCAGGAATGAAAAGAACATCATCGTCATCATTGTCTTCGTCAATTGGAATGACATGAGTGCCAAGGGCATCCTCTGGGTCTTCAGCAGATATCAGCCGAATAGATGGTTCTTCAGAAACAGCTTTCTCTCCATCTTGATCTAGTGACAGGCTACAGGAGCTGCTTCCTCCCGAGTGGCCAACGGACAGATGCTCTGGTTCCTCAGCCATGCTTTCTCCATGATCTGCTGCATCATAAGTTTAAGTCACACTCAAAAATATTGAAAGCTGATAAATCTTATATGCATTTTCCCTCATCTTACCAGGAGGTGTTTTACTCTTACCTTCTTCTCTAGGTGTATCCCGTTGGCAGCTGCCTAGAATGTCCTCCACAAAATCCTCGTCCTTTATTATCGTCACTGCAATTTGGTCAGGAAGCATTGCCTGTGACTGGAAAATGTCCAAGGGTTAAAAGATGTAGTTCAATGCAAAAAAAAAAAAAAAAAATCATTTCTGCTTTGGCTTGAAGCAGAAATAAAATTGATAACTAATCAGAAATTTGTATTCCTCACTTGGTGGGGATTTTTTTAAGTTCAACTTGTTATTCAAATTTTAAAGTCACAAAACCCCATTTTCAAGGTGTCGGACATGTTTAAAGTACCAGGGCATCTCAACACTAAATGTGTTTATTGACACTTCATGTGCTGAGTATTAAGATAGTAGTATGAATTAACATGGATGATTCAAATACATGCTATAGTATTTACCTCTCCTGTCAAAAACCATAAAATGTATCATAAATATATCATTATTTTAGGCACTGTTAGATTTTATTTCCATTTTACCTTATCGATCGTTTGCGCATCTTCTGTAACGCTCTCAGAGCAGTCTGGGTCTCGGTCTTTCCACAGGTTCATGCACCAATCTTTTCCAAAAATCGCCTCTATAGTAGGAGACGCTGACAAAATCAAAGGGAAAAAAATAAAAACAAAACAGAAATATATCAGTTCACCTATAATCTGTTTTTCCGATCCTTTAGTAAATGCAGTTTTTAAACTTTCATACCGTTCACCTCACCCTCTGTGCAGTTTGTCTGCACACCCACGCTGCGAGAACTTTTACACATCTGACGGGCGTCGTTTCTCACAACTGTAATCTCGCACTCCAAACTAGATACTTTCTCTGTGAGTGCTGTGTTTGCAGCTTGTAGCCGAGCCAACTCGGACCGCAGCTCTGCTGCATCTTTTTCCACCACCTTGCAGACCTGACTCAGGGCAGATCGAGCCATCGTCTCCATTATGAAGGAAAGCTGTGAGTTCAGAGCAAAGCGGCTGGCCATCGCTTGAACCGGCTTTCACAAGCTTGTGCACTATCTTGAGAAAAATTGTGCCTTCAATACACGAAACGATTTCAAAGTTAAAAAGGACATTGACCACACACAAAGACAAACGGCTACGCTAACGGGTTTTTAAGAAGAGGGATTCAAATAACTGTAGCACCCGTGACGTGTTTCCGGCGGATGTAACTGGTCAGCTGCTTTGTATCAGAAGACTTCCTGGATTGTGATGTGTTTTCCTTGGTAAAATATCATTTATGAAGGCTAATTTTTCGCTTAAAAACCAGAAAATTGGAAGGAAGAACACACGACAGCTCCAACCGCGAATATGAACACGGAGAAGGACTTTTCCCCTCTGACGCCCAACATTGTCAGGGCTCTGAATGACAAACTGTACGAGAAGAGGAAAGTGGCAGCACTTGAAATTGAGAAGCTGGTGCGGGAGTTTGTGGCTCAGAACAACTCCACTCAAATAAGACATGTTATTCAGATTTTGGCCTCGGAGTTTGCGCTTTCTCAGCATCCTCACAGTCGAAAAGGAGGTCTCATTGGATTGGCTGCTTGCTCCATTGCCCTCGGTAAAGACTCAGGTCTGTATCTGAAGGAGCTCATTGAGCCCGTTCTCACATGTTTTAATGACTCTGACAGCCGTTTGCGCTACTATGCCTGCGAGGCCCTCTATAATATTGTCAAAGTGGCCAGGGGAGCAGTGCTGCCTCACTTTAACTTGCTCTTTGATGGCCTCAGTAAGCTTGCTGCTGATCCAGACCCCAATGTGAAAAGCGGATCTGAGCTTCTGGACAGACTGCTGAAAGACATTGTGACAGAAAGTAACAAATTTGACTTAGTGGCGTTTGTCCCTCTTCTTAGAGAGAGAATTTACTCCAATAATCAGTATGCTCGCCAGTTCATTATTTCTTGGATCCATGTTCTGGAGTCAGTGCCAGACATCAACTTGCTAGATTACCTCCCTGAGATCCTGGATGGGCTCTTCCAGATCCTGGGGGACAACAGCAAGGAGATCCGTAAGACTTGTGAAGTGGTGCTGGGAGAATTCCTGAAAGAGATTAAGAAAACGCCCTCCAGTGTGAAATTTGCTGAGATGGCTAATATCCTTGTCATCCATTGCCAGGTAGCAGATGAAACCAAACTCACAAATGATCTGATCCAGTTGACTGCTATGACCTGGATGAGAGAGTTTATTCAGCTTGCAGGCAGAGCAGTGCTGCCTTACTCCTCCGGCATCCTCACTGCTGTGCTGCCTTGCTTGTCCTACGATGACAGAAAGAAGAATACTAAAGAAGCAGCCAGTGCCTGTAATCACAGTCTTATGAAGCTGGTGACACCTGAGGATGATGAGGATGAAGATGAGGAGAAAAGTGGAAGCACTGAGTCGCCGTCTAAGGAGGATGGGCAACAAAAGATGGACAGCAATGATATGCTGAATGCATCACAGGAATCAGTTGGATTCAGTAACATAAGCTTCTTCACCCCAGCAAGTGCTGACAGGCCTCAGGTGACTTTGGATCTGGATGGTATCGTTCAGGTGCTAGACCGGCACTTACACGACTCCTCCACAGGCATGATGACTCGCATAGCTGTGCTAAAATGGCTCTACCATCTCTACATCAAGACTCCACGCAAAATGTTCCGCCACACAGACAGCCTGTTTCCCATGCTGCTGAAAACACTGTCCGATGAGTCCGATGAAGTGATACTTAAAGACCTGGAGGTGTTAGCTGAGATAGCATCATCTCCTGCAGGCCAAACTGACCAAGTTGGCTCCTGCGACAGCACTGACAACAAACTGGAGCTCAAGGTCCCAGAGAGCGCCAAGCCAGGACAGCAGCCCAGCACAGGCTCCAAACCAGCAGACTCATCGCCTTCCACTCCCAGTATGAACTCTTATTTTTACAAGTTCATGATCAACCTGCTGAAACGCTTCAGTCTGGAGAGGAAGCTTCTGGAGAACAGAGGAGCATTCATCATAAGGCAGCTCTGCCTTTTGCTTCATGCAGAGAACATCTTCCACTCCATGGCTGACATCTTGCTTAAAGAGGAGGACCTTAAATTTGCCTCAACAATGGTTCAGACACTCAACACCATCCTGCTCACCTCAGCGGAGCTCTTCCAGTTACGTAACCAGTTGAAAGACCTCCGCACTCAAGAGAGCTGTGCTTTGTTTTGTTGCCTGTATCGTTCCTGGTGCCACAACCCTGTGGCCACTGTTTCGCTCTGTTTCCTCACCCAGAACTACAAACATGCCTATGATCTCATCCAGAAGTTTGGTGATCTGGAGGTGACCGTAGATTTCCTGATAGAGGTCGACAAGCTTGTACAGCTCATTGAAAGCCCCATTTTCACCTACCTGCGCCTGCAGCTGCTGGATGTGGAGAACAACCCTTACCTGATAAAAGCACTGTACGGCCTGCTTATGCTGCTGCCTCAGAGTCAGGCCTTCCAACTGCTCTCCCATCGCTTGAGGTGTGTCCCAAACCCAGAGCTCATGAGGACTGTGGATGAGTCAAAGTACATGGACTCTAAACATCAAGTTGTGTCCAAGCGTGCCTCTCATATTCAGATAGATTACAGCGAGCTGCTCCAGCATTTCGATCTCGTTCAGAGCAAACACCTGGAGGTGAGACACCAGCGCTCTGGACGTGCTGCTGAACACCCAGACAGGAAGCTGATGTGAAGTCACTTTACAGAGAGTAGGAACAAGAAACATGTATCAAATGAGAACAAAAATGTTGTAGAAGTAGAAGAATGATGAAGATGCCAAAAAGTATTAATTGTGATTCAAACCTCTTAGAGGAGCACTGGGTATAGATTGCTAAAATAAATCCTGGTTTTATATATTTTTTTGACATTTTGAACACAAAATTAATTCAAAACAATCCAGAATGATTTAATATACTAGTTGCTGTAAAGATTTCTGTGAAGATTAAACAAGAAATGTCATTCACCGTGTGATGTAGTGATATTATGTCACAGTGGCTGAGATTGTTTCCAGATAATTGAAATGTTCACAGTGTTTCAAGTGAATCCGACTCGCATGTCACTGTTAATAACACACTTGTGTCATTTAATGTCCATGTGAACCACTTTATTTTCATGGTGTATCATGTTGAGTAATGTGTATGAGTAAGAGCATGCATTTGGGATTGCCTTAATCTCTTGTCAGCCAGAAAAGAAATTTTCACATGTAGAGTACTGACCCAGGTCAACAGAGATTTTAAACTTAGGATGGCTGAACTCTGGCATACATTCTGGGTAGGCCTATGTCATTCCACCTCAAGTCATTTGCTTGTTAGAGCAGCTAACCAATAACTTCAACTTCTACATTTCCAGCTTGAAAATCTTTCTTTTTTTAATATATTCTTTTAACTAACTTGTTTTTCTCTTACACATTGTACGTCTGTTTTTAAAGGTCTTTGTCATTACTGTGTGAAAATCAATAAAATGGACCATGTGATCATTCAAATTTTTCTTTATCCATATACTTAACATCACACCATGTTGTAAGAAAGAAAAAGATAAATATGAAAAAAAAGAGGCAGACATATTAGTGCTTCAACAAATGCATTTTTATCTGCAGCCTTGTAGAACAATCTCATTTTTTATTATGATAATAATTAAACTTATGAATCAAGCTATAAATGTGCAATATAACAACTGTTTTTAAGACATAAATTCACTCAAATTATATTGATTTATCACATTTTACTGTTAAATGCTTTAACTTTAAAACAGACCGTGAAAACTTGTGTCAAATCAGCTGTTTTTTATTTGAAAACAATTAATGTAATTTTTTTTATCTAAAAGAAATAAATTAAAACTTTTCCCAAATAAGAAAATGCATTTCTGTTTAGATTAAGTCTACTAACTACTTGAGCCCAAAACCGCATTTACACATAACTTCAGCCTTATGTAACTTTAAAAATGAGGGCTCATGGTTTAGTTACCCTAAAGCTGAAAACCTTTCTTAATGTTCACGTTTATTTTTGGAGAAATTGGAGGAGCCAGATCTGTCCACTGCTGCAGGAGGACTAAGTATTCACATGTAGTTATTCATGCATGGAACATACTGTACATGCATGCTGAGGTGATATATGCCTTGCTCTCTAGTTGAGACTGATGAGTGTTGCGTTGAGTTGCACAGATGGAGGCTGACATCTCATGTCTGGGTGTGGACGAGTCCTTCTGTTCTGTGTGCAGGGAAACTCTCCTGGCTCCTGTGGTCCTCTGCTGTGTCTGGTGTGATCTAAGCTTCTGTCATTCTTGTTTGGAGCAGTTCTGGAAAAAACATGGCACCAAAGAATGCCCTCTCTGCTTTAAACAGAGCCTTGGACTTCCACGGAGATCATGTGAAGCACACGGACAGAGGCTGTTCCTTATATGTGCAACTGATCTGGAGCCTGTGTGCTCTCTGTGCCCAAGATTAGGCCTTCATCTGAATCATGGAGTGTATTACTTAAAGGATGCATTCAAGGAGAACAAGGTAAGATGGGTAGAAATTTATTCTGGCCTTCTTCTAGACATGTTTGAAAAAAAAAAAACAAAAAAAAAAACAGGTATTATAAAGTATATCAAAAACTCTGGGTAAAGACTGTCTCAATCAAACAGAATGAAACTGAATGAACGTTATTTAACCTAAAAGAGTCTTGAAATGGTCAAATATGTCACAGAAATCTCCCATCTCTTCAGCAAGCCTGTACTGAAGTCAAATGACTCTTATACTTCCCATGTTTTTTTTTCCTATGAGGTACCAACATGCAAATAAGTTCTACAGAATAAATCCGACCACAAAGCATCAAATCCATCAAATCATTTTTTACTGATCAAAGTAAACGTAGCATTTAGAGGTATTTTATATTTGATAAAGTGTTTACAGATAAGGAAAATATTTTATTTGAGGTTTGGGAGAGCTGAAAAGTCAAAATTAGATTGTGGATAATGAGTTGTGAAATACACATTTATAAACATAAAACTTACACTGAATGAAATAAATGCATGTGGTAAGAAGAGTGTGTGTTTGCTGTGTAGTGACCACATGCAGGGTCACATAATTTCCGGCATGGCTGCACTGTGTGTCAGCGTCTGTTGACTGTTACTCTCAATGACTCTGAACTTCTGCCCCCTCACTGGCATGTCCACAAATCAAATGTTTTTATTTTGGCAGTCATTCCCCAGCCTGTTCCTGTGAGCTTTCACTCTTTAAGCAGAAAGCATTCTGGGTCAAATTAGACTCAATCCATTGTTAAATGGTAACTTCTGTTGGCTAATGGTGACTCTTTTTCTTTTTTTTTTTTTCTTTAAATATGAAATAAGATGTGTTTAAAATAATGTAAAATTTATTATATCTTAATCAACACATTTACACCATAAAAAACCCCAAACAGATCAAAATGATTCAATCAAATAGTAACATCAAACAATGATATCTGATATTTTTATCCAAAGACTTAAAATATGGCACACAGTAATATCTGTTCTGGTAAGGACAAGTGTAGAGTATTAAACCTACCCATATGCATACAAGCAGCACTCCTCTGTGAGGGGTTTTTCCAATGGCGGAACCATATTCTCTTTCCATCTCTATGCTATTCTACACTCTTGCCCTATTTTTGGTGCACCATTGATTTTTGGAATCAAGCCCTAACAACAAAATACTAGATTACAGGACAAACAAGGTCAGCTTTCAGTACAGTACTTTCAGTATAAATCAATTAATTCCTATTTGGTGTGCACCCTTTTCTTATAAACAGCTGGTGAATGTTTTTGTTTTATATAATTTACAAACTGAATGGACTTAAATTGATGATGCTGTAAAAACCTGAACTTGAACTTAGAGAAAACCTCTTTCCCAGTGCTCAGCAGGAAGAATTTTCTCCACGCACATAACTTCAGTCTAAATCCGTGACTTGTCTATTTATACCCCCAGCCTGAGACTTATTTTGGACATTGTTCTGCCATAAGCTCTTTCATTACACGGCGACAGTTTGTTTCAACAGGCTGCTCAAATAACGGACGAGGAGGTGATCAAAATGTGGTCACAGTGTAAATGAAATAAAAAGACCACCTTGAGAGCCACTGTTTTACTACCATCATGCTCTTCTTAGTAAAAAGGTTATTCAGGCGGGTTACTAGGATCTGCACAGATACAGACTCCTTATGTTTATTCAATTTGTTTTTAATCTGAGGTGTGGTGTTTATTTGAGAACTGGCAATGTGCATGCTTGATGCAAGACGGCATTACACAGGATATGCCTTTGGGAGCTTAGGTATTAACACTTATTTCTGAGGTCAAGATGAGGTAGCCGTCCAGAAAGATAGGAGGGGCTGTGGATCCCGTCTTGTCATCAAAGCCCTCTGAAGAATAATGGCTACCAGACGTGAAGATGACCTTTCCTGTCCAATTTGTGGACATATTCTTAGTCAGCCTGTGGTGCTCACCTGCCGGCATAGATTCTGTAAATCCTGTCTGAATGACAGCTGGGAGGCACAAGGCAGTGGGGATTCACACTGCTGTCCTCTGTGCTGGCGACGTTCCTCCATGGATCAAATAGTGGTGAATACCGTGCTGGAGAAGTCCTGTGAATCCTTCAAGAAGGACAGGAGCAAGAATGACCCAGAGGCTTGTGAGGAACACGGGGAGAAGCTCACATTGTTCTGTGTGGAGGATTTGGAGCCAATTTGTGATGTGTGTGGGAAAGCAGCCGCACACAAAGGGCACAAGCTCTATCCTGTTGGGGAAGGTGCCCTAGACTGTAAGGTAGGCCAGTTAAAGTTACAGGGTTGATTACAGCAGTGTGATGAAGATGAAAAAAAATGATAACATGAGTCATTATCATCCATGTTACTGGTTGATTTTTCATTTCTACCATATTTTATTAACTATTAGTCATACCAGGGTTATAAAGAGTGTTCCTTTTAATTTGGCATTATTTTATAATATGGCTTTTGTCATTTTTAAATTTATTTATTCATTTTTTTAACTTGTTTTATCTGTTAAAACCTTTTTTTCTGTGTCCGTTTTTGCCCCTCCAACCTGATATTCTGATATGTATGAAGGTGTATGGCAGAGTTCATTAACATTCTATTAATAGATTTATATTTTCGGTTGGCTGTTGCCATTGGGGTCCTTAAAGGACTGAAACTTGACACCCACAAACTTTCTGTGATGATCATTCAGCTCTGTTTCCTCAACCTCGTGTGGAAATGTGATCAAAATAAGCTGGGTGCCACATTGTGCTACTGTTTTAGTTTTGAGTTGCATTAACTCAGTGCAGCATATGTCACCCTGGCCCTAGATCACTCCATAGATTTGTCTCTTTATTCCAGGGCTGCTGGGAATACTGCTATGCATGAGTGTGTGGCAGCTGAAAGCCTCACATTGTACTGAAAGCTTGGCCACCTGCCAGACTGACCTTGTTTTCAAGTGTTGATACCCTGTTACTGGTTTTATAGGAGGAACTGAAGAGTGCGTTGCTGCCTTTTAAAGAGAAGCTGCAGCTGTACAAAAAGGCGAAAATGGACTGTGAGCAAATTGCGGAACATGTCAAGGTAGGGTTCCATCTGTTCATGTGACTTCGACCAAAGTGTGGAAGCACTGTTATACCGACCGCTCATCTCTTTTTCCAGAGCCAAGCTGAGCATACGGAGGCACAGATCAAAGAGGAATTTGAAGCTATGCACCATTTCCTGAAAGAGCAGGAGGCTGCCAGACTTTCTGCTTTAAAAGCCGAGGAGGAGGAGAAGAATCTGATGATTAACCAGAGGATTGAAGAGATGAACAATGAAATGACATCCATCTCCAACATCATCAGAGTAGTGGAACAGGAAATGAACTCCAAAGATATCCCATTTTTAAAGGTTTGTACAACAATCATCCCGCAACCCCAATTCCAATGAAGTTGGGACATTGTGTAAAACATACATGAAAACAGAATACAATGATTTGCAAATCATTTTAACCTATATTCAAAGAAATACACAAGACAAGATATTTATTGTGCAAACTGATAAACTTCTTTTTTTTATTCTCTCACTTTGAATTTGATGGCTGCAACACGTTCCAAAAAATTTGGGACAGGGTCATGTTTACCACTGAGTTCCATCACCTTTCCTTTTAACAACACTCAATAAGTGTTTGTGAACTGAGGACACTAATTGTTGAAGCTTTGGAGGTGGAATTCTTCACCATTCTTGACTGATGAACAACTTCAGTCGCTCAACAGTCCGGGGTCTCCATTGTCGCATTTTGTGCCTTATAACGCGCCAATCATTTTCAATGGGAGACAGGTCTTGTCTCGCTGAAATAAGCAAATAAGACGTCCCTGAAAAAGACGTGTCTTGGATAGCAGCATATGTTGCTCCAAAACCTGTATGTACCTTTCAGCATTAATGGAGCCTTCACAGATGGTCAGGTTAGCCATGCCATGGCCACTAACACACCCCATACCCTCACAGATGCTGGCTTTTAAATTTCGACCTGATAACAATCCAGGTGTCCTTTTCCTTTTTGGCCCGGGGGGACACCACGTCCATGGTTTCCAAAAATAATTTGAAATGTGGACTCATAGTGATGAACTGTGATAACTGACAATGGTTTTATGAAGTGTTCATGAGCCCATGTGGTAATATCCTTTACACAATGATGTTTGTCCCACCTGAGGGGTCAAAGGTCATAGGTATTCACTGTTGGTTTACGGCCTTGCTGCTTACGTGTAGAGATTTCTCCAGATTTTCTGAATCTTTTGATGATATTATGGACTGTAGATGATAAAATTTCTAAATACTTTGCATTTGTACATTAAAAAACATTGTTCTTAAACTGTTGGACTATTTGCTCATGCAGTTGTTCACAAAGTGGTGAACCTCACCTCATCCATGCTTGTGAACGACTGAGTATTTCGGGGATGCTCCTTTTTTTACCCAGTCATGACACTCACCTGTTTCCAAGGAACCTGTTCACCTGTGGAATGTTCCAAACAGGTGTTTTTGAGCATTCCTCAACTTTCCTAGTCTATTGTGCACCCTGTTGCAACTTTCAATGTGTTTCGGGCATCAAATTAAAAATGAATGAATATTTTTAAAAAAGTTCATCAGTCTCAACGATAACTGTCTTGTCTTTGTAGTGTATTTAATAGGTTAAACAGGATTAGCAAATCATTGTATTCTGTTTTTATTTACATTTTACACAACACCCCAACTTCTTTGGAACTGGGGTTGTACGATAACCAAAATCCCAAATTTGAAAGCACCTATCTTTGAACTCTTTCCAGTATAACTTGGTAAACATGGTTCTCTTCTTTTTTTTCAGAACTACAAAGAAACAATAAGGAGGTAAGTGTTGAGTCCACATCTAGAATATATTCAAACTTCATTTTTAGCAGTAACAGCTCTAAACAACTACATTTGTTGTCAGAACCTGGCGCATTTCCCTTGATCCGCAAACAATTTCTGATGCTCTGATTGATGTGGCGAAACACTTGGGCTCCCTGAAACATAAAGTGTGGGAGAAGATGAAGGGCATGATAAAATATCGTAAGTGCCTTAAAACTTCACTCGTCTTGTTTTATTGTCAATTTGCTGCCATAGTTCCTGCATTACTGATCCCTTTTTTTGTCCTCTCAAGACCCTGTAATTCTGGATCCAAACACAGCAGCAAGCTGTTTCATCATCTCTGAGGATCTCACAGTGGTGCAGAACAGTATCCAGTTATTCAAGCTGCCAGACAACCCAGAGCGCTTTGACATCAGTGCTGAGCTGCTGGCTTCAGAGGGTTATTCTTCTGGACGCCACTGCTGGGATGTAGAGGTGGGGGAGAACACTTACTGGGTGGTGGGAATAGCCAGTGAGTCCATCAACAGGAAGGGAAAGCATGTGCTGACTCCAGCAGAGGGATTCTGGACTATAAGGTTTCGTAATGGAGAGCACAAGGCCTGCACTGCACCATGGGAGCCGCTAAACATGACCAAAAAGCCTGCTGCCATAAGAATAGTTTTGGACATGGACAGAGGCAAGGTGACCTTCTATGACCCTGATGTTAGAAAACCTCTCTACACCTTTACAGGTGTCGTCACACCCAAAGCATTTCCTTACTTCTGCACCGCCTGCAAAGAACATCCACTGAAAATCCTCCCCACAAGGATATTCTTAACAACGGACAACTGATTCACCGTGGAGGCGTATTGTCAAATAAATATGATGAAAATCTACTAAAAAAAGAAAAAAAAAGGTGTAGAACGTGCTTGCAGTTTGATTGTATACGGAGAGACAACATTTCTAAAGAGGTTTACGATTCTTATAAATAATTTTCAAATCAAATACAGATGTATTTTAAAATATTTATTTGAGTTAAAACAAAAAAAAACGTGGTCTGGGAGATCAGAATTTGTAAATAACTTCACATAATTTAACATCTACATAATGTAACTCTGACAAGATTTAATTTTATTACATGAAAGGACAGTCACTATGTGTGACTCAGATTTGCATGACACAAAATCTCTACTTCAACTGTTTTTCTAGCTTCTTCGCAAAACCAGAAAGATTTTTAGCTTCATGTAAGGCACATAGAGTAACAGCTTTAACATATTTGAAATCTTGGGACACGGCTCATCAAAGGTTCAGGTATCACAATTAGTTTTCATTTGTGTTAAGAATATGATTAGCATTTGACCTGTTAGCCTCTTGTGCTGCAAATTGATATCTGATCCTCTTCCAAAAACGCGGAAGATTCATCGATGCACACTCTGATATTGCTTTTATCTAAAAAGAGTTGTTCTTACAGCATATTTCATCCATGGGTCACACCAAACAGTACAGCCCCTCCCTGTCCAAACCGATGGATTGTAACATGTATGGAACTGAAAATGGATTGTGAGAGAAACACACTTCATGTGCGGTGATGCTCAAAGGCTTACTGATGTGTTCAGTTACAAAAAAAGGTTATTAAAAAAAGAACAAATGTCTTCACATTATGTCCTGCTGTGTTACTCTTACAGTGTTAAAACTTCATCTTTAACAATGCTCTGCCTACACAAGTAGTCCTCTCAACTCTGTTCCCTGAACACTTTAAACAGCGGCAGCTGCTGCTCCCCGTCTGACCGACACCGACTTCAGCTTATGAAAGCAACACTACAGCCTCCATGTCATAGAGACATTCTTCCCTCTGCTAAAGCGTTGTATAGCTCTTCATCTACAACCTGATAACAAGCAGCTCGACTGTTCAAAAAGTAGATCTGGTCCGTGGTAAGACGCGGGTTGTATCCCTCTCTCTGCAGCCTGGTTTTCTGGATTTTGAATGTACCTATGTAGTGTAGAAGGAAATAAAATAATGTTCATTATAAAAGACAGATAGCGTCATTGGTGCTGGTGGTTAACAATCCTCTGGAGTTAGTGGTGTACCTGTGGTGTCCACCTGTGGTGAAATCCGCAGGAACACCGGTCGGGCATATGTAGGAAGAGCTCGCTGGACTTTTTGCATGAAATCATTAAAGTCAAAAGTTCCTGTAGTGTCAGCAATGGCAGCCATGCCTGCCTTTCCTTCCACACCTGATGTCAGTCAAAGATGAAAGCTTGTAAGTACAGCCAGAAGTAAAGAAATAGAAGTTAGGGTGAGTAAGAACTCAAATTGAATCACCTGGCACCGCCACCCCATACACAGCCACATCCGTCTGATCCAGAAGGCTGCTGAGTATTCCCTCCACCTCGGTGGTAGAGACGTTTTCTCCCCTCCAGCGGAATGTGTCTCCACTGCGGTCACGAAAGTACATATAGCCCAGGTCATCCATCACCAACACGTCACCTGGGGTAGAGACATGGCGGGGAAATGCTTGTCAATGTAATGTGAAAAGATGTGTTACCTACTACTGTGCACAGAGAAAAATACATGAGGAATTTTCAGTGTTTTCATTTTTCAGAATGAAGAGCAAATCTAGATCTTCAATCGAGATGTTTTGGCAAATTTCAAAAAAACGCAAAGCAAGTTTTGATATGATGCAATAAAACACACAACTCTGTATGAATGAAGCTCTTTCACCTGATATGTATGCAGAATCGTTTTTCTTAAAGACATTGTGAGCAATCTTCTTTCTGGTAGCATCCTGGTTAGCATAGCCATCAAAACGCCGTAAAGGGTCCTGCTGGTTGATACGACCCACCAGAAGTCCTGGTTCCCCTGCAAGACACAGAGCAGTTCAAAGGAATGCTTTCAGAAAACAGACACAATTATTCACCTTTGACAGTGAAGCAAAGTCATTAATGCATCATAAATGTTCGTTACCAGGACGACAGGATATACAGAGGCCCCGGCTGTCGCGAACCAGCTCCATGCTGTCTTCATCCACCCTCACCAGACGGATGGGGTACACGTTGGGGAGAATGCGGCTGTTGAAACCACAGGCTCCCACCTGGCAAGGCAGATTTAGCTTAACTGTACTTCAAACCATATTTATCAGTAAGAAAAAAAGACACATGAAACATTGTGACTGCTAACCTTTCCATCCATGTTGGCAATGCTACAGTTGCACTCAGTCGCTCCATAGAACTCGCCAATCTGCTTCACCCTGAACCGCTCCGTGAAGGCCTCCCACACGCTGGGCCGCAACCCGTTCCCAACGGCAAGTCGAACTTTGTGGCCTTTTTCCGACGGTCGTACTGGCTGAGACAGGAGGTAGCGGCAGATTTCCCCGATGTACTGCACCACCTATGATGGGAAAGCAGCCTTGTTGCTCTAGCAGAACATTTACAAAATGAATCTTTCATCGTTATTGATTTTATAAAATACGGCACTCTAAAACATTTTCCAGGCGTAAGCTCTTACGGTGCAGTTGTACTTAATGCAATCTTCCCAGAAGCGGCTGGCAGAGAATTTCTTCTTCACCACCACAGTGAGGCCGTGGATCAGACACTGACCCACTCCCATGATGTTACCTGGCAGGAAAAGAAACGCTTCAGTTACACAATCCTTCACTGATATGTGTATTCATCAGGAGCTGAAGGCTGCAATCACATACCTGCTGAGTGGTAGAGAGGCAGACAGTCATAGATGATATCATCCTTGCGCATGCCAAAGGCAAAAAACCCGAAAGCAGCAATTCTGTAGTAGCTGTCAGAGAAACAAAGGAGAGATTCAACAGACATCCAGCATGAACTCTGCAGTTAGTCTAACGCTGCACTGTGAGGAGCTTACCGACTGTGAACCACAATGGCAGCCTTGGGCAGCCCTGTGGTGCCAGAGGTGTAAATATAAAAAAGACGGTCTGCAGGAGAGAACAGAGAGCTATGATTAAGCACTGACAGTTTCAGATCGATAAAGATGCCTTCACAGAGTTTTAGCCACTGCAGGGATGAAAGAAAGTACTGCCACTGTTTTCACTCAGCCTCATGTTCTCCTGGTCAGTACAGACCTCCAGTTCCTCAGCTTGGTTTTAACTCTAGCACATGTTGACTTTTTGATTAGTTTGATCAGTTATTACTGGATAGTTCATGGATATTGATTTGATTTCAGAGTGCGCATATCTAAACTGCATGAAACTCCACTTCAGACATCTGTTTGGAGAAAAGGTCAAAATCTCTCTCACACTGAAAACGTTTCATAACTTTTAAAGTTTTGCACAACCACAAATTCCCCTCATCATTCCTTTTTGCTGTTCTTTTTTAAATGAATAAAAAGTTCACTAATACAACGAGAAAACTGGAAAATGTGTTCCAAACTGGTTGCCAAACATGTTATGATGAACGGGTCTTGAAATAAAAAAACTGTTTATTTCTATCAGATAAAGAGTTTGATCATTAAGTACTCACCATTCATGCCTCTTGGGGGAACACAAGGTGATGGGGGATGTCTGGGTGCAGAGGCTAAAATAAGGTCCAGAGGTTCAGCATCCAGACGAGCCAGAAGGTCCACGCTGAGGTCTCCCGCACAGAACCGTACCATAGACTGACTGAAGGAGGAACTGACCTCCAACATGGCTGATTCAAGACATGGAGACAGAGGAGTCAAAGTAACAATAACAGCACATTAAAGATGCATCTTTATGGTGAGTGATGTAAGATAAGAGCTGTAACAACAAACCCTCATCAGTGGAACTCTCTACTACTCTCTACATGGTGTTTGGCTTTTAAGAGTTTTATTTAAAGGTACTATGCACTATGCTTCTTTTAAAACCAACAAACAGGGACGCACCAATCCTGATCCTGGTATTGGGTATCGGTAGGAAAGGGCTGATCCGTGATGCGGATCCAGGTAACCAGCTCTGTGCCTTTTCTTTTACCTGCGTTCTCTTATTTTTTACTAGAATTTTTTGTCGCCATTTAGAGAACTTGACAATAAGGTTAAATTATGATTAAATCAAACAAGGTTGTTTGCCCTATTTTGTCACTTTGTTAACAGCGTGTGGTTACAAACAGCTGTGTAACACAGTTTTGTACTTGAATGTTCCCTCTGATTCTCTGTTTTTTGCTGTGACTGAATATTAATTTTCTGAGTTCTGAAGCTTTTTTTTTTTTTAACCAAACTGCTGGTTAACATTTTAACACTTAATAGTTTTAATAAATATCAACTCTGTCAACTGCAGTAATTCCATATGTACTCATTTTTTGCCTTTCACCCAAAACATTACCAGTCTTATCCTCCAGTAGGATATGCAGGTTTAACACTGGTTCGGGATCGGGATCGGTATCAAGACCAGGAAGGTTGGATCGGTGCATCCCTAGTACAAACACTCATTTACTTAACTACAGAGGAGGAAAATCAACAATAACCAGTTAAAAATAGACATCACTGAGAAACTGTTAACTGGCAACATGATCACGAGGGGACTCTGACCACATGACATAAGTACACACGATGACTGGTGCCGTTAGTTGCACTCTAAATGGAAATCTAAGTGTGACCCCTTCATTAACACAGTTTGAAATGTTGGCTAAAGCAGCTTTCCTTGCCTTGTTTAATCTTACCATCAGTAAGCTCAGCTCCAAACACAATGGCCCTTGACCCTGACACGCTGATGCAGTGCAGAAGGGAATCATGGCGGAGGTTGAAGTTGATAAGTGCAGCCTCCACCCCGACTTTTGATAAGCCCAGCCACAGCGCCACCTGTAACGGCCTGCTTTCCATGAAGAGAGTGATCACATCCCCTGGCATCCATCCCTGACTTCTTGCCCAATGGGCGACTGCATTAGACAGCTCATCCAGCTGTGTAAAGGTCCATGTCTCTCCTGTGGCCTCGTAGATCAGAGCTGGTTTATTTGGATGGAGTTTGACTGTCTGGGCGAATATGGAAGGAATGTTACTTCCGGTGCGCATGTATCGCCATAGAGCCAGCTTCACCCTCAACAGCACATAGAGGCCACTGGTGAAGGTCAGCAGAGGAAAAGAAGGATGAGTATAACATGTGCACCCACAAGTATGAAAAAAAGTATTTTGACATCTTCAGCTTACCCAATGTCTCTCTTGGCAGTGCGTGCTGCAATGTAGAAGTATTTCCAGCTTTTTGTGCCCAGATATACCCCAAGGCCTGCTGCCAGACTCCAGGACCAGGACACTCCGAAGAGTCGCAGTAGTCCCATGGAACCCAGAGAGGCTGACACACTCGCTGCATTGTGCATTCTTGTCATGGAGAAAATGGAGAGAGACGGACCTTTATGCTTGAACTGGCATCAGTAGAAGGCTAAAAGGATTGATTCTCATGAAGCTGAATGACTGTAGCTGTGACGCGCTGGTACACACAGGAAACTTTTAGGGGTTATGGCGAAGTTTCCAAAAGCCCTTCACATGGACAAATCTTCAGTGCAAGTTGTTTTTATTGTGTTAGATAATAACACCCAACAACTCACACTTAATCAGCACAAATAAGCATGCAGCAATTACTGTGTTAAAAAGCGGAAAATTAACATTGGCAGCAACTCACCTAGGAGATAATACACTGAGGCGATGTCACCCCTTACCCGCTACCCCCCGCCGGTCGGCAAAACTTGTCGTAACTTTTGTAGAATCTATCAACCGTTCAAATCTTCCTTCAGATGCTGGGAGCGTCGAGGAGATATACAGAGTACTGTAATAAAGTACACCAATACTTCATAGGTGCTGTAACAGTTTTACCATAAACCGCTAGTCAGCACGGTTGCTGTTTAGCAAGCTACTCAACTCTCGTCACACAAGCGGAATTAAAACCATGTCAGACGTACGTTAGCAATTCCTGGGGCTCAGAATGAAAGAAATTAAGTTAACTGTTTGAGCCCGACACGAAAAAGTCTCCTTGAGCTGAACGATAGCAGTGAAGTGTCGAACGGGACGGGCTATTTTCTGTACTCCATATTGAATAGACCCATTGCCGAAGAAGCACCGCCCCCTCTGAGCTGAGTTTCCTTCAGCAGCTCAGCCATTCGTTGAAATCAATGCCTGTCAAGCCTTTTAGTGTTTTGATTGGACAATACGAACCCCGCCTTATTGCCGAACCACTTGATTTGCAGGTGGTCGCTATTCATAGTAGCACCGGCTTTGACTACTAACTAAATGTTGTGAGAAGTAATGAAAGTCCTCCCACATTCACACAGCGGTCTCACAAACTCTTGTCTACCAAAATGCTGAGGAAAGTAGCATTGTAAGTGGTACAATACTTTGCTTTATTTTTTTCCAACAAATACCAAAGAAATAATTTATTAACTTTCATCCTTAAAAAATTCAGTTCAGGAATTTTATCATCATTGCAGACTTAATGCCTGTCTGTTTGGCTCTGCATATGAGCTATTTTCTGTCACTGTTGGTCTCTGTGTGTAGAAAGCACAGCAAACTCTGTATAGCACTGCCCTCCTCAGCAGGATGTACACCCAAGGGTCCAGTATCTGATTCCAGGAGGCCAAGCGCAAGCCCAGAAGAATAAACCCATCCCTTTCATGTACTGTCGCTCTGGGGTGTTGGTTGAATTGCACCACAAGAATGTGAATCTATAAGAAAATGCACAGAATTAGTCCCAAGCTGTAGCTGTTATTTGTTAACACTTGTATCTTTAGGAATATGTGTAGTATTGTGCATACTTAAAGAGAAGCACACTCACAAGAAAAGGGCCCCAGCACACACAGGAAACCACTGTAATCACTGCCAGTTGCACCATCATCTCTAAGTCCAACGAACAAAACGCAGATGAAGTTGATGCAGATGATGAGTGGCGGGTTCGTTGAGCTGCTGGTTTTGTATTAACAGCGTTGGACTTTATTCTGGCTTTCATCAAAGCCATACTGCTCAGTATGTTACACAGAAGGGACAGAGCAAGTGCAGTGAGGCCCAGACAGGAGAAGATCAGGATCAGATTTGTGTCAGCTTTAGACTTCGATCCATGGATAGGCAGGAAACACCATGTTCCTGGAAACTGTGTGGTGTATGTCCCCACAGCAAATAAAGGTAAAACTGCTAAGAAAAGAGCAAGAGAAGACAGAAAAAACACAACCCGCACCATGTGAGCCAATGTGACCATTGCAGCATGAAAAAAAGGCTGGGTGATGGCCACACAGCGCTCCACTGCCATAGCGCATCCTAACAGCAGAGGACACAAGCCAAAAAACACCATAGTTGCCCCAAAGATCTGACAGAACTCCTTAGTGGGCTTTCCTGCCAGCATTTTATTCCTCTGTTTCATGTGAAGATACAAAGCAAAGGCCCCTGGGATCACATGACCTCCTAGGTCAGCTAAAAGCAGTGCCACTGTCAACAGCAGAAACGGTGCTTTGGATCGACGGCGGAACCGAACACGGGACTTGGCCAGGATGCCTAAAGCTGTTAGGTTGCAGATGGCACCAAGTGTCATTGTGAAGCAGGACATCCCTAGGCCTGAAGATTTGATTGGTGGCACGGTGCTGCTGTTCTGTCCTGACTGTTCAGACAAGTTGATCTTCAGGCTTTGATGAAAGGTGGAGGGTGTAGAAGTGGAAAATAAAGTCATTAAAATAGATGATGTCCCCATCTTCAGCGTCATCTGCAGAAGATAAAAGTCAGAAGTAAAATGCTTCTGTAGATCAAAGCAAACAGTAAGTTTTTATTTTTACATCTTGTGGACATTTTTAATTTACTTCTCTCTTACTCTTTTACTTTTCTATTTTACTTCTCTAAATCTCTCATGCAGCCTTATGCACAATAATAATAAAAATATATAAAATAATAATAAAATTTGCTATAATAAAAAATACATATATGAAAACTTTGCAGGGTGTTATCTCATAGCCACATTGATAAGTCACAGATAGAGAAAACACTTGTAGTGAGGAAAGGGCTGAAGGTCCAAGGCTAGGTTGAAATTCAGGAAACGCGGTGTTTGCACTGGGTACATGCCCTCAAACTTTCAACATCAAACTGTTTATTATGACATGCGCTGCTGACATCTTGGCCAGGTCACCCTTGCAAAAGAGATTTAAATCTCAATGGGTTTTTCTATCTGGTTAAATGAAAGTTAAATAAATAAATGAAAACTTACTTTGTTGTCACTGTGGTGTGGACATGTGGGGCACTTTCACCTTTTTGGCAGCTTACATTAAGCCTGTTTGCACCTTGTGACATTGAACCAGAGTGCCTTCTTTTTTTTTTTAAATGTTCCTCTTCTCAGCCCCCCACAGTAACTCACATAATACATCATTTCATTTACCGCAGCCTTTCCCACTCCTTTCAAATCTGTCTAAATGTCCTGAAAATGCTTTAATGTGTTTAATTTGTCTGTGATGCAAAAAGCTTTGGTTTGAAACATCGAATACATAGAAACTTATTAAAACCTACATTTTAAAGTGTAAAATCTATTTATAATATGGTGAATTTTTGACAGAAATTTTTGGCAAAGATGCTTGTCTTGATTTTATGTCTTACATTTGGCTTCCCTAAATGTCAATCATTTTCCACTTTACATCACGCAACAAGCACTTGGTTTGAGTTGCAACAGGAATACTCCAGGATTTTTTTTTTTTTAAATTTCAGGCTTTTATCTGACCAAGATTAAACTTTACTTTGCACAGACTGTCCGATGTACGTGGGTGTAAATCATTATGGTGCCCTCCGAAAGATTCCACTGGCTGACAGATCATGATGTCAGAAGACAAATGAGAGTCATAAACTGCAGCTTAATTTGTTTTGCATTGTTTCCATCTTGTGGTGATACAGAATGCATTATCTATATTTATCCTTGGCTTAAAAACAACAATCTGATCAGCCCTTTTTTCTTGATGTTGTTTTAATTTATTCCAATTTTTTAATAAACTTGTTTTTTGCATTTCTGACTGTTGTCTTCATCCCCCTTTATCAGTTATGTGCACCTACACACAGAGAGGCACTTGTCTTGCAGTGACTGAAGAAATTCCTGCGTAGCTGCATGTTGAAAAAGCATCCATATTTAATATTCAGGATTCTTTAGAAGATGAGTCCTTCTACACATGATATTGTTTAAATTGTGTATTTGTTTAACACATGCAGCATCTTATCTAAAGGATAAGCTGAGATTCTCAATCTCTTGTTTGGCTGAAGACTTACAGATGATCTCAATGTTGTTTACCACTTTAAATTATGTCTTCTAAACCTCAAGGTGTCTGAATCTTTTTTTAAACTTCAAATAAATCTCATTCACTGATATTTTTTTTAATATATTAAATATTAAAAATCAATTAAAAAAGCTAAGCTTCCAAATAGAGATCTAACTTTTCTAACCTTTATGTTGGGGATTTATTTCAGCTTGTTTACACTTCTTCCTGAGCACATTAGTTTTTTTGGAACATACTGTACTCAATATGAATCAATCCACCATCAAAGATAACGAATTATAAATGCAACTTACCTTAAGGTGACTTTTGAGGAATGCTGTACTGTTAGGGAATTGTCAGAATAAACTTGAAGGACTAATGTGCCCGTCTTGTTTGAAGCCACATTCAGCTATCACTGTTCACAATCATCTGCTCTTCTTCTCCTCCCTTGCTTTTCCTCTCCCTTTCGGACATTATCTCTTTCTCACTGGTCCGGCCATCACTCTCTAGAGGCTCAGCAGCTATTTTATCTGCACACGCTGGACCTGCACTTTCCATCCTCCTTCCCCCCTCTGGATGTATCACTTCCGCCTCTTCATCTCCTTCACTCATCCCTTGAACTAGTACAGGTTTCAGGCATCACTTCCATTCTGTAATATTGATCCAGTGCTAGATGAATAATTAAGCAATGAAAAAAGTAACCACTAATGCCAACATTATCCTGTTTACTCTCTGGAAACGTCACTCCTTGATAACCAAAGGGGTTCTTTTACTCGGCTGGTGCTGTTAAGATTATCACCAATCAGAGTGACATAAACATTATCACAGAGTCAGATAGTAGAGGAGTTTGATGATAATTACGTGCCTCGGGGGTATTTTGTTCTAGTGTGGGAATCCTGTTTGGTAAGTAAAGAAATTAAGTTTCCACACTAAACATCACCTTAAGATAAAAAGCCTGTATTTGAGGAGAGGATGCTGTGATTAATCTGCATAGGTCTTCAGTTTTCACTCTGGAATATAAGCGCTTTTTACTATTTAAGGTTTGTTTGTCAAAATGAAGAAACAACAATGAGGCTAAATTCATTTGTAATAATCATTTCTGTTTCTCACATAAACAGGATGAAAGACATGATGATCTTGTATTTCCTAAACTGCTTGTATCTCCCTCAGATAAGTCAGGAAGACAGGAAGGAAGACAATTTCATTACATAGGTTTGGGGATGTTGGAAGCAGAGAGTTTCTTTTCACTTTTTAGCAAGGCTTTTTACTTCTTTGTTGCTTTTGGTTAAGCTGTTTCTAGACAATAGAAACCAGCAAGGAATTAATCTTTGTTCCTCACTGCTTCATATCTGTCTGACCCTTGACAGCTGATTCAGTGACAGCGGCAGAAGTAGCTGTTCACCTAATAACTAATGAATTTCAGCACTTACAGAAAAGAATCCCTCAGAAATAATAAAAAAAATTAAATCAAGCCTTTTGTTGGGGATTAAAAAAACAAACAAAAACAAACTCAACTTGGCCTCTGGTCAGTAAGCCCTGTTATAAAACCATGATACTTAGAACCCAGTTTCAGCAGAGCAGCCAATGTCCAGTGGGAGCAGTGACGGGTGATCAGGTGACGTTCCTGCGTGTGCTGCTTTCATGTTTATATCCGACGTGCAGGCAGCAGAGGAGCAGGTGAGACAGAAAATGCAGTTAAGTGCTGTATAAAACTCAGAATAATTATTTCTTAATTGCGTGACTATTCTGGATGAACATAATTTACCCTTCACTCCTTAAACAGAAAATCATCAGTAGATATTAATTCAGACTCTGCACAGATTTTTTTCACAAGTTCTTGAAATACAACTTATTCAAAAAGTTAGAAATAAAATCTGAGCTGGCCTACAAGCCACAGCTGTTGCTGCACTTTAGACAATGTGTATTAGTTCTTAAAGTTCCTAATAAAGGACAATAAAATCAAATAATGCATCAGTTGGTTTCATAGAGTTAAAAACATTTTTTTATCCAAACTTGTGCTAAAACCAGTTCTTAGGACACTAATGGTTTAATAGACAACAAGAAAACTCATCTCTGTAATTCCAGTTTTAAAACATTTATTCCTTAAACACAGAAAATGCAGTACAAAAAAAAACTATTTTCAAACATTTAGATACAATAAAAAACATTTAACATTATTCTGGGTGAAGAAGAAATGCAGCAACTTACTGTGATAAATACAGAATTGCCCAGCAATACATTCATCCTGACCTATTCTCATATTTACAGTTCATCCCAGTCTCATAGTTATTCCATTTTCCATTGGCTATGTTGAAAAAAAAACACTGATTTTAATATTTTGGACAGGGTATGATTAACTGATTGTGCTTTATTTACGTGTCATGCACGAATTGGACACCAGAGATACCGTAGCAGCGTTTTACTTTTTATCACTTCTTAAAAACATGACATTCTGGATATTTGGAACCCACCATGGACTTGAATCGTCTTCAGTCTTTACAGCTTTACTTAAAATAACACAACATTCAGTTTTTGAGGATTGTCTGAAAAATAGTTTTCCTTCTGATGAAGGTCGTTTCTCATGTTAAAGAAAATCCTCAATTTTTAATAAATTATAAAACATCTTCCAGTTCCATTTAAATCCCTAAAATTCAATTTTTAGGACATAAATTAATAAAATGTTAAGGAGTGCTGTATTTACAATGTTTTGCAGTGAAGAAATCTTTTGCATTAGCTACATATGGCAGGGCAGTGGATGGCTGAATTTTGGGGATTAAGTCCTCCTGGACTAGAGTCCAGCTTGCTTCTGTTTCATTGCGCAGCTCCTCAGATGTGACAGTCCCCGGTGTCCTGAGTGCTCTTGGTTGCCTGAGGATCACAGAGAGGTCAGCACAGTTCAACCAGTCTGCATTTTCTTTTTGTATAACCACAGTGTTTCTCTGCATGACACTGGGGACAATAGAATAACTGTCCCTCCTTATTTGATGATAGTTAAATATCGAAGTCAAATAGATCTGACATTTAGCTTTTCAAGAAAATGCTGCTTTTGTATGAGGGTGCAAAATAACATTATCAGAAAAAAAGACAGTTTAACTTCATTCCTCCCGGATCAGAAATGCTAGAAAATAGAAATAACTACCTGAGCTTTGCTGGAGTGAGAGGAACTGAACTCCGAGTATCTCTTCTTCCTGGGTGCACAGAACTTGGACAGGATGTTTCCATACTCCTCCCTCACCTTCAAATAAGTGTCAGAGATTATTATCTTCACAGCAAAGCAGCAGTTTTCCTTAAAGGTACAGTGTGAGACAAACGGCTGCATTTAACAGAACAGACTTAGTAGAAATATAGTACTCATAAATATTTTATTTCTTTCATAAGAATTCAAAGAGCTGCTCTTGTTCATGTAACATAGAACCAGAAAACTATAAGGATCTCACAATGTGTTGCTGCCAAAAATGCACAAACTGGAGCATGAAGAAGAAGAGGAGGAAGAAAGAAAATGAGTGACTTTAATGGTTTTTTACCTGTTTAGAAAAGAGACAGTGCATGACAAAGAGCATCACCCCCTGTAAGCTCCCAAAGATGGTGAACAGATAGGACATAACAATTGTGCCCTCATCAAACTGGAAACATCCGAAGATCCACATGGTGCCCAGCACACACAGCTGAGCCACTGCAGTAATAGTGAACGCCCTGAAGGGGGCAACGAAGACACACAAAGGTGAAATCTGAGGCACTTTGAAACTAAACATTGTAGACACATAGGAATGTACACACATGCAAACACAGCTTGTAGGAGTTCAGTCACTCACTTTATTTTCTGCAGTTTGTCCAGGTCGGGGTTTAAACTGGAGAACTTCTGTGCCAACTTCCACACAGTGATAAGAAAGAAGAATATGTTTACCTGAAAGGCAGCAGCAGAGGAGAGGCTTAAAAAAGGGAATGAAGACAATCTCAGCGCTTTTTCACCTTGATATTTCATTTCTTACTCACAACGATAATCAAACAGGCAGGGCCGAAGAAACTCCAAATGAAATCCAGCGTCAGCCAACAACTGCAGAGGACAATTCAACGTTATTAAGCAGCTTAAGAACATTACCGTGGATTGAGGTATAAATCCTTGATCATCATGACACCAGTAGAGGGAGCTTACTGTTTTTTAGTGCCATATCCCTTGGAATTAACTAAGGCAGAGACAGTGACGATTACAGCTGGGACTCCATAACCGCCTGCCATCATGTAGAGGGTTTTGAAGCTGGTGTTAAAGACCAGGACTACCATCCTGAAGAGTTGTACGCCCTCCAGGCACATCCAGCAAAAAGAAGCCAGGTAGAAGAAATGCAGCAACCCTGCAACCACCGCACAGCCAACCTTAGACAAGAAGAGGGAGATGAAGATGAAGAAGAGGATGCTGAGAAATGAGGAAAGATGAATTTATTTGTGTAAGTTCTGAGCCCACATTGATAACTGAAGGTATACTGCTGCTTCAGGACCACTATTTCCAACCTCATGAGTGTTTTTGTGTCGGTATTTACTTGGTTCTCTGTACGTGAGATGCCTGCCAGGAATATAAGGTTGGCAACGAAGAGGCTGATGCAGAGATGCAGGTGGATGGTTGTTCTCGGGCTTTGGATTGAGCGGATCAGCCAGAACGTCAGGATGCAGATGAACAGGCAGACTAGTGACAGGGAGAGACCCACCCACGTGATGAGCCGCAGCTCAAACCTGTCCTGTTGGAAGAAAGAGTGAGAGAAGTTACCTAAGAAGAAATCAGAAAAAGATGGAGGATCAGTTGTAAACACTTGGCCACATGATGTGTTTTTAAGGGTCCGCACCTCTGCATCGTGGAGCGCCATGAGCACAGCAAAGCTGCTCAGGTGGGTGCAGGAGCACACAGTGTATTCAGGTTTGGAGTCCAGCACACTGCAGCCCTGAGCAGACCACGTCCCTCCATCCTCTGAGGAGTTCCAGAACACGCACGTATGGTTGAATTTATTTTGCTGTATAACAACAGAGGGGCACTGAGTATTAAAAAGAAAATTATTTCTCTTTGGTGATTCCTTTTTTATTGCCCTGAACTGAAAATGCTGGACTACCTTTTCAAGGTGGTACAAAGTTAACTCGATGGGTTCTTGGAGGTGACGTGTGTTTCTGTTGCTGACAGAAACAGTCACAACTTTCGAGTTGATCTTAAAGCGCTCGTTCTTGTTGTGTTTCATTCCACTGAAGAAGCCTTCTGCAGAGTCTTCAAGGTTTTCATAGCTCAGCATAGACACTGTTGTAAAGCCTTTCACGAGTAGAAAAACACAGTATTTAGTGGATATCTATTACATTCAAAAGTGGTTACGTATGTGTTAGTGACAGTCATGATTGTTACCGGGATAAGAAGAAGGATCCCCAGCAGCTGTCTCCATCTGGATGTCCAGCTGAGCTCTCTTGGATGACAAAACCTGGGCTCCTTGTGGTAATACAGCCCCCTTATGCAACAACAGCTGCAGCTCTGAACAAAGACACAAAATCAGCTTTTTATCCCACCCACTGTCAGTCTGTTTCACAATACCAAATAAAAGAGAAATCCACCAAAAAGTAGAACATCTAAAGAGGTTTAACTAAATTGTCTTCATGAAAAAAGAGCCATGATTGTGTGAGGATTTGTGTTTAACCTGTGTGTGTGCTGGATCTGTTAGTTCCTGGGGGCTTCAGAAAAGGCCCTATAAGCTTCACTGTGTTTTCCACCAGGTCAAGAAAGGTGGAGACTTTCCTGTTATCCTTCAGGGCTCCACTAGACAAGAGCTCATCGATCGCAGACAGCAGTTCCTGTGGCCAAAGGGGAGGAGGGGGGAGAGAGAGAGCGAGAGCAAGGAGGGCAACATGAGAAACAGGAGACAGAGTCAGTCCCAGACAGACTTTCAGGCTGCACACCGCCTCGGGTCAACATAAACAGTCTACAGAATGGTCCATCTACATCTGAAAACCATGTGACAGGGCCTGCAGGAGGCAGGTCTTCCTGCTTCTGTGCTTTTTGTGAGGAAGTGAAAACTTTTTTTTTCTTTTTTTGCATAATCACAAAGCATGTCAATGACTCTACATGACTCTGTACCTTTAGCAAGTCCTCTCCGTCAGGCTTTATTGGATTCTCACTCTCTGTAAGTTCCAGACAGCTTTTATTCAGTCGCACCACCAGATCACGGGCAACATGAAATGTCTGTGGAAACAGCAACATTTTAGGCAACAGACATTTGGCGTATTGGTTGTACTCTTGTGTTGAACTTGATGAGAGCTCCTGTTGCATTACCTCTTTCAGAATGCTTGTATCTCTGAAAACATCACATCTTAACTCTGAGGAAACAGGAAGTTTCACATCATCAACAGTTCTTGCTAATGACTTAAGTGCTAATGTTGTGAAGTTGCCCGTGGTGATGATAAACTTGTGAATAAAGTGCTGCTTTGTTCTCACCAGTGCAGTAAAACCTTTTGTACCCATAGTTGGTGAACCCAGCGTGGCATGCACAGTAATGGCCATCAGCTCCACGGTGGCAGGTTCCATTTCCACAGATTGTCTTATCGATCTCACATATGTCTAAATGGAAACAAACCAGAGGGAAAGGGAATGTTTCTTCTGTGTTTCAGTCAAAGCTAATGGAATAATAGAGAAACTGTTCCATAGGGAGGTTTTCAAAAACACAACACGGACAGAACTCAAGCCTGCTGCTTGCTAACCCAACAAGCTGCAAAGTAGCCTCACCTTCACATTGCTCTTGATTCCCTGTGTAGTTAGATTTGCCAGATTTTAGTCCAAAGCCGGCCTTACAGACACACTGATAACTGCCCACTGTGTTGGAGCAGGATGCATTCGGATCACAAACATTGCCTCCTTGACATTCATCAATATCTGTATAAGGAAAGTGAAAATATTAGAGAAAAGTTAAGAGAGGAAAGCATCACTTGGTCATTGGGGTTTTTGTGTGTCATACATAGATCACAATAATTCACATCCCTGCAGCATTCAGAGAACGTTTAATCTCCTCTAAATGTTTCACTGATAGGCAGCTTACCGTCACATTTAGCTTCGTCGCCACGACCAAAACTTTTGTTTCCTGTCGTAGAAATGAATCCATCCTTGCAAGTGCAGGAATATAACGGAATCGCGTTTCTGCAGATGGCATTCGGTCCACAGATGCCTTTTTGAGTCACACACTCGTTGATATCTTGAATAAACAAATGGAAGCAAGGAGTTTACACTTTAACTCACTAAAAAAAAAACGCTGTAAAGTTTGAATATTCACCATCATGGAGTCTTTTTATTCGCCAGCTTACCTTGACATACTGCAGAAGTATCTGCTGAGAAATTCAAAGTACCCAATGATGAGATTTCACCTTCAGGACATTTGCAGGTGAAGCTGCCATACGTGTTCACACAGATTGCTTTTTTGCAGGGAGTTTCTCCATCAGCTTCACACTCATTGATATCTGGATTCCAGACAGAAGAACAGAGAAAAGTAACACGTTAGAAAGTCTTTGGATTAAACCATATGACATCAAAACTGGTTGTGACATGTTGGATGGGCTCCCAAACAGTCCTTACTTAGACAGACACATACATATGTTTCTCATCTTACTGATGGTAAATATTTCTTTTCAACATTCCATGAGTGTAAAGATGAGTCCTTTATAACAGGTGCCACGAAAGCATGTTTGTGTTAGCATCCTCCGAGGGGGCTGTCAAAGGTGATTTTGCATGTCTTACCAATGTAATGAGTCCCATCAGACTGAAAGCCAATTTTGGGAGGTAAGTCTGACAGGACTGCAGGGAGGGAGAGGTGCAGGGCTGAAAAAAGAGGGCAGCTGTCAGTCTTATTGTTTATAACATTCTGAACAGAAATACAACAATACAGTTAACCTCCATACTTGACTCCATTAAAAAATATAATTTTGGGACATTGAACCGCAACTGACAGCATGTTTGAATTTGACATCACAAACAACAAGTTACACGTTAAAAAACCCCCCAGCTCAAGTCAGTTTCTGCATTTCCTCACATTGTCCCAACAGCATCTGTGTGCCCCAGTTCAAAATGAACAACACATGGCCGTCTGCTTTGCTTCCTATGTGTAAGGAAACATCAGATGGCATGGCATGAGCACAAAGCAGCGTTACATTCTCTGGCACTAGGAGTGCAGAGTCAGTCCTCTGTGACTGCATAAATGGCACCAGATGGAGGTAACACAGCGTGTGTGTTAGCAGTTATTACAACTTCATCAAGGTGTCATAGCTGATTCATAAAGTGTATAGTTTGCTTTTTTCTTCTTTATGAAGTGAAATTAAATTACATACTTTTCTAGAGTATTTGTACTGATAGCAGTAATTCCAATCAGCTTGAAAAACTGGCCAAAGAACTGGGCTCAGGCTGTCAACTGCTTCAGGGGGGTCAACTCTACTACATGATTTAGCTAGTTACGAGAAAATCCAACTCCAAACTCTAAGAATTGTCCACAGACACTCTTTTCAGAAACTTTTATAGCACTTCTTTTGAATGCCAATCTGTTTTACAGTATTCTCAGATAAGAAATATATATTATATATTATTCTGCCTTTTCCTTTAAGATTCCTCGAATTTACTCCAACTCTCTGGAATTGACTCCATGATTTACATGCTAGTATCCCTAAAATTCAACGGTCAGAAAATGTTACATAAAAAATAAGTGTCTCGCTGGTTTTGCCATCAGTCATTTGGTTGTGATGTAGTGGAGCGAAACTGAATCTCTTAGTGTCATAACTTATGGAAACACTGGAGTTTTTGCTTCTGGGAGCTGATGCGTAAGGCTGTGGTTACTGTCAGGCCACTGGTAATGAGCACAGCAGGAGATGAGCTCATGGTGTTTAAATATATCTTAAAAAGCAGAAGAACAGAGCTCCTCTGTGCAGCAGGGCTCAAATAATGAACTTCTAGGAGAGAAATGCTTTACTCCCCCTCTTTTACAAAGAATTTGGGTTATCTACTGTTTTGACTCTTTGACTCACACAGAATCTTTAGCAGTCAAACATAACTGCCCAGAAAGACTTAAATAAGACAGAATTATTCCCAGTAGAAAGTTTTTAACAGACTAAAAACAAGTCACTAATTGATCTTTTTTTTTAACAAATACATTTAAACCATATTTTTCAACACAAATTAACATTATTAATTTGAGTATTGTTACCTATGTACTGACTTCACTTAAAAAAAATATCCAATCAGCTGTAAAAATGTCTTTATTATATTATTACAAGCTCTTACTTGTTGAAGTTTTCATGCACATGCTGCCAGTTACCACCCAACCCCCGAACCACATAACTTTTTAAAACTTCCTCAGCAGACGATTTTCCATCCAAACTGTGAAAATGGATGACAGATGTGACTCACCCAGAATCAGGAGGTTCCACCTGCTGGCCATGCTGGAGAGGGAAACAGTGTCAAGAGTACGGATCTATCTCTTCTCTGCACTTCTTCTTCACCTTAATGTCTCTTCTCTCCTGTCACAAAAAGTCCCCAAAGTAACTTCCCAAATCCTCCCAAAAAGAAAAAAAGAATGATTCAAAAAGGGTGTTAACGTGAATGCTGATACCAGCAAATAAAGTGTAAATAAATGCAGGTGTTAGTGGCTCCTCAGCTCATGTTGTATCTGTCCTTATTCTGACTCTCCCTCTCTTTCTCTCATATGGCTCCTTGAATCTTCTTCTGCTCTTGTTATGGAAGAGACATGCTGAGATGACTGGATTTTGCTGATGAGTGGTTCCTCTCTCTCTCTCTCTCTCTCTCTCTCTCTCTCTCTCTCTCTCTCTCTCTCTCTCTCTCTCTCTCTCTCTCTCTCTGCACAACAGAACTATGTGGGGGAGTTCAGCCTGGAGTTACTTGTCAGGCGCTTCTTCTCTCGATGGGGTGGAGTTAAACTAAAAGGAAATGATTGTGCCAACTCACTCAACTCTGTTGCCATGACAGTCAAGTTTACTAAACAATGATATTTAATGATGATATTAATTATATTTATTTTTCCCCTCTCTTTCTTTCTTTTTCTTACCCCACAGGTATTTAGTCTTTATTAGTATCTCTTTTCAGTCTCACTCCCTTCTGTTGGTTCGGGGTCACTTGGAGGGTCAGGGGAAGTGAGGACTATTCATTGTTCAAACAAAGTCCTGCTTAGTGCTTCTATTAGCAGAGTTTTAGCTCACGGTCGGCTAATAATGGTGATGACATACTTATAGCTTCTCTCCATAGTTCTAACAGGGCCTGTTGGAGACAATGAAACAATGACGGCAATGCTGAGCCTCATTTGGAAAGTCATTAAAAACACTTAAGAGTGTTTATTTCTATATTTAAAACAAATCCCCCGGAGGTAGACGCAACAGAACTTACTGTAAATAGAGAGGAGGAAAGCCATGGAAATTAGCTTTTATAAAGAAACAAGTAAAATTCTACAGAATGTAACAGGCAAAGATCTTTATCATCGCTTACGTCATGCGTAGACATACGACTTGAATTTTTCCTTCACACGTTTTTGATGTTCACCTCCCCCGTGTCACTAAGTGCAAACCACTCAGAACTCGAATTATGACACCTTTACTGCAAAGAGGAAATGCACATATACTGCAGGTCTTTTATGAGAGCAATTAAAGGGAACAAAACAAAATGTAAATTTTTCAGCAACTTTTCTTGCACGTAGCTTGGAGCGGAAAGGTTACCCTCAGGTTAGAACACTCTGTGACAAAGCTAAAAGACTGGCTACTTGACTGTTGCATAATTTCACACCTATAAACAATGAGGTGGCGCTGTGGGCTTTGGGCCATTGCGATAACAGACGACAGGCCTCTGAGGAGCTGTGACACGTTCTAACATTAGCATAACCCATGACAAAAAGCTGCTTCTGAATAAACCTGTAAGTATTTCCAGTAAACCTATATTTACACAAAAAGACTCATTTGTTCCACTTGTGATGCAGTAATTAAAGTGTTTCACACACTTTGAGATTCACCTCCAAGTCAGACTGAATTTTTTAGCAGCACATTAAAAAAATCTGACTTATAAGATAAGTAAATAAAACTACGAGGCAACTCATACAAGATAAAAAGCAGAACAGAAAGAAGGGACATGACGGCAGTAAACGTTTACTGAGCGCACATTTGCAAAAGTGGAACTAGAGTTGATGCATCTTGGGGACTTTTTGATAAAATGTTTTTTTTCGTGTTATATAACACATGCTTTACAATGCAGCTGGTAATGGTTTTAGCTCATCCTAAAACAGATGAACAGCCACTCACTAAACATTAACCTGCTTATTATTTATATTTAGAGTTAAAGAATGTAGTCCCTCAGAATCAACGGCTGTCAGCTGTTTTCTTGTCATCCAACTTAACATTTCATTCAGGGTCAGGTCATAATATTAGAGTTTTTCCTTAAGAGATGCAGATAGTATCATTTAATATAATGTTCAAAACTTTTCTATCTCCCTTCTCTTCTCTCTCTAGTCTTATAACACAGCCAGAGCCAAAATAGTTTGGGGGTTGTGGTTACTTTATGTCTATTTTCTTCAATTTGGTTAAAATTTTCTTTCATCCCGAGCCTTTTTTTTTTTTCCTTTTCAAAATCCCTCAATGATTTTTTACAGTTTCCTCTTCTCTTTTTCTTTCTACTTTTGACTGATCAGCCAGTGATCAAAGATTTGTGCTCTCCAAATTACAAGTAATACATTTTATTTACAAATGTTTGGCCAGAAACAAACCCTTTATTTCACGTTATCAACAGGAAGAGGTGAAATCATAAACTCTGTAAGCTTGCCATGACTCCTTTCTGCATTGATCTGATGTGTGCTCATGTGTGCTCAGGTTGCTCACCGCTCTGCTGCGGGGTTGTGACCAATCAGAATCAAGTATTTAAAACAGGAAATTCAATGTTAAGCTAACAAACAAATTATCCTTGGAAGGGATCAAATAAGAGAGAAATGGACTCTTCTCAGTGCAAGGCATGAGCACAATTTTCTAAATAAGCCCTAGCATAAAAGAGAAGTGATCTTTTTTGAGGAGATGGTTTGTTAATCCATCAAATAATACCTCTCTGTCTGTTTTAGATTAATCAATCCGACCCACTTTACTCAGTTAACTCGAATAGCTTACTGCAGTAAAATTCTGTCTTCTTTCTGAAAGTCGGAGAGAAATTTCCTGCCAGTATGATCATGGCAAGCATCCAGGGCTTATCCTGTTACCTCACTGGTTTCTTCCTGCCCACACAAAGATAGTGTGCATATAGAGTTTTGTATGTTTTGTGTTGGCTGTGTTTTGGTTTTGTTTCCATCTGAATTCTCAAACAATAAGGAGGGACCTGAATGTGGCCCAGCTGTCTCAACAACTTCCTGACAAACTCTGAACAGAAAGGTCAGAGCGGAGACCGAGCGGTCTGCTTACATTTTCTGTCTTAGGGTCACAGCTTAATCTTAGTCAAATTACACCATCCTATTTTCTATCAAAGTGTCTTTTTGAATATTTCCAACTCCATCAAACTGATGTTGTAATCACGTACATTTACTTCTTCTGTTAAGATGACTTCATCTGTGACTTTTCGTTACGCCAGCAGTCTACCCATCTTGGAGCAGTATTTGAAAAACTTGTTGGAATAATCCTTCAGAAACTGCTGTTTAGTACAAACTTGAGGTTTTTGTTCCACCACACTATATTGGGGTCTGCTGCAGGTGGTTGGCGGAAGGAAATGATGCTGACTTTTTACTTTGGAAACCACACGCTGGTGTTTGACTGAGCTGTAGATCACAGCAGCTCATTGTGTAGGTCTTGTTTGGATTCAGAAGTGGAAAGAAAAGTAACTTTAATCGTAAAAATAAAATCCGACTATAAGAACTTAATTGCTTTCTTGTCTATGTGTGACTATGCCTGTTGAAAACTATAAGGTCAGATAAATGAAACAATTTTACTATTCTTTCCCTTTCAGTCTACTTCAGGCTTAAAGCAGAGTGAAAGTTCTTTGTTATGTTTCCCTGAATTAAAATTCAGTCCAAAAATAAATAAATAAATGAAAATAACAAAACCATTATCATTAACCTACTCATTAAACTTATAGTTTACGCTCAACCCTCAGAATCACAAGCAGTTTCTGGTAATTTTGCTTCTGCCATATTTTTACTCACTGTGGTCTCATTTTTCTCAGTAAAGTAAAGTCCTGCACCTCTATAGATTCAGGACAGCCATGGCTATAGACCTATCTAACTCAGTTATGCCTTCATGCAGTGTGAGAAAATTTAAAAGCCAAAATTATGAGAGAAATAAATGAATGTCTCTGATTTTATCCTTATAAAAGTTGAAATAATAAGGAATTAGTGTATACAACACATTTTCAGGTAGCCTTAAGCCTAAGGAACATATCAAAAATATTGGTGGTGGAATCTACAAATTCTTATGTTTGGAATGTTTTTTTCCTCACTGTGGTCTCATTTTTCACTGCAGTAGGAAGTCCTGCTTCTCTATGAGTTCATTACTCAACAATGTCTCCTGAGCAGTTTAACATTATCAGAATGCAATAATTATTTCAGTTTTTGGATTGGACAAATGATGTGTGAATGCCAGTCATTTAAAAATAAGTGGTATTTTGATTCTGCTGGTGGGTTTGAGATCCTGAGGGTTAAGGACTGGAAATGTCCCTTTGACTGACTTCCAACCACATCCTGTTTTTTAACCCAACATCCTCTGAATTAAGGGTCCATGTGTGTATGTTAGAATTAACATAGCCCCTGCTTTTTTATATTTAGAATTTTTTATTATATTGCACAATTTATTAAATCATAGCTCGCAGTACAACAACCCATAAGAGTATTGGTTTATCATCTTTTCTTTTCTTTCTTGCTAATTTTGTAAAGGATTTTAAGATTAATTTGAAGTGTTTTTGAAAAGTACTGATAGAATCAAACTTGCTATTATAAAATCTACTTTTCTTTAATGTAAGATCTCTTCTGGCACAGAGCCTCCTACTGTTAGGTGAACTTAAAAAGATCCGACACTTTATTTAGAGCTGCAGTTTTATCTTAGTTTTAAATCTGCTAATCTGTTGACAGATAGTCTGTTTTAGTTATCAAACTACTTTTTGTGTTCAAAGTTGACAAAGTTAATTTCGGTGTGTTATATAACTGAAATGTTTCCAGCTGAATAGATGCTGAATGTTGTGTGAATGACACCAACAGCACTTGTGAATGCAGCACCTCATCCCTCTGGGCAGACTGCCCGTGCTTACTGACACAATGTGTGCAAAAAGACATTTCCCTTTTATAGCTGTAAAAAATAGCTGTCATATATACAGGGAACTATCGTCATTCTGTTCACACTTTAGAGCTGAGCTTTTATTTTCAGAGGAGGAAGCGGGGGCCAACTTTTCACACTCACAAGAAGAACCTTTTGAACTGCTGCCTGAGCGATGGCAACTTGTAACAAATAAATGAATTATAACCACATAATAATTTATGTGTACAATTTAGTTCTAAAGAACTCGTGACCCCTAAGAGTCTTTTTTGAAGCACAATAGCAAAAAATGATAAAGAGCAGAGACAGTGGAAGTTTGGAGTTTTAAAGAACACAGTTTTATCCTGCGATGCCAAAATTTCTCTTTTCATATGATGACTGGTGTGAAAACCAAAAAACAAACAAAAAAACAAACAAACAAACAAAAATAACCAAACAAAACAAACAAACAAACAAAAAAATAATAGTGAATTATTTTTCAGTGTCAGGTATGACTGGTTGTTTCTAGTGAAACTCATGTATTGGTAACTTTAGGATCATTAAAAGAATGAAATCAAGTTCCTCTAAAGTGCTTTTCTCTTTGCTGCTGCCGTGTTAACAGGTGTTTCTTCTTAAAAGTAGACCTCATATTGCAACAGCTCAGGCATGTGCAAAGCTAAGCTGCCCACTGTGAAAGTTTTCTTCATAGTCAAATGGCATTATCTAGTGGATAAATGTGTGTATTGCACTGTCGCCTACTGAGTGCTCCCTCCATAATTAACTGCAAATACTTCAAACAGGAAGTGCCCACAAGATGGGGTTAAATAACATGCTTTTATCCCTTTAAAATACCTACACACACACTTAAGTGTATGTGTATCAGAACAATTTTCACATTTTTTTAAAAAAAATTGCAATAAAAAATAAAAAGAAGAAGAAAGTCGGATGTTTAATCTGTCAAGATCAGACATTTCAAACATTTCTCAGGTTGATAACTACGCAAATCTTAACTCAATAAAATGAAATTATTTAGCTGAAAGAAAAAGCACCTCCACCTACTGGTTTTAATTTTAAGGTGGATCTGCTGCCTCAGCAACTTAATCAAGATCAAGGAAACTCCCCAAGATGCTGATACAAGCATTTCATACACAGTTGGTTTACATGTACAGTACTGATGCTAGGGGGCAGCTTGAGGGTAAATGATCAAACCGTGTTTTAAGTTAACAGGAAAAACCTGCACTGGAATACCCTCTCAAACCTTTCAGCTTCAAATCTGACTCTTTAAGACTGCGTTACTTTTGATAGTATGGACTAGGTTGGATAGAAATTCTCATCTAGTACATGGCACCTTGTGTTTTTATAAAAAAAAAATAAATAAATAAACTGCTATGATATAAAAGCATTCCATCCTTGCTGAAGTGAGGTTAGCTGTATGCTAACTCATGTACTTGTTTCATTGTTAGAATTGTCTTCATTTACCTTGCTAGGCAGGTCTACTCATGTGTGAACGTCTCTTTCATTCATAAGCCTTCCTTTGAACACTTCCGGAGTATATCTTGCAGTTTACAGAAGCCAACAAACCCCACCTATGGTTGACCTGATTACTTGAGGGTTCGTGTGGATTTTTCCATTAGGCATTCCCCTGGTCTTCCTATCCATCTTCAGGCTCATAGTGTTGAGGAGGAACAGTGATACCTGGTGGCAGGCTGGAGTTACAGCAGCCGTTTTTTTATTTGACCGGAGCACGAGCACAAAACGTAATTTTATCAACCCCAAATGCGTGCAGTAACATTTATTTATTTATTTATTTATTTATTTATTTATTTATTTATTTATTTATTTATTTATTTATTTATTTATTTTCTACATCCAAAACCAATGACAATACGTCGTGACCCCCAGGTGCATGCTGGGTGTCTACGGCCTTACTGTAGTAGTTTCAGCTGCTAGGAGTCTTTATTACTCTGACTACGCTTTCAGACCCGTTTACCTGCATATTTCACACATTCAGAAGACTCGTGAAATGTCGTCCAGACAGGTAAGTCTCACAAACAAATGTTGCAGGTTAGTCGCGTTTGTAACAAACTACATTGTGGGTCGCAGCACGAGCTATGAGCTCGAGTCATCATGTGTAGGAGCGCACTCATTAGTGATGTGCAAACTTGTGGAGCTGCTGTGGGTTTAGTTGTTTGCCTTGGTGATGTTTTATCTTGCTTGCATTCATAGGCAAATATGGCTCATCCTTCAAATCTTTTCTCTTTATCAACTTTGGTTTTCAAAGATGAACAAGCCATAGAGTCTGAATCTTCATGTTGTTAGTTCCACTTGTATGAAATGTTGCTTTAGCAGGGGTAATGTAGCTATCTTAATTGACCTTACTTTAATTTTTTACAAGTTAGTTTTAATAAGATTCCTCACCAACTTTCAACACCTGAAAATATGTCTCCAGCCTTTCCCTTTGTTTGAAAGCAAACACCTGCCTGTCCATCTTAAGATGGAATAGTGTAGCTTTGCTGCAACAGAGCTGCGTGCCCGGAGGCAGATGTCCTTAAATTCTTCACAGAGTTCTGTCACTGAGAGATTTAACACGGAAGCTAATGTCTGACCTCAGAGAAATGCAGTTGAAACAATGCTGATGTATTTTTAACTGTGATCTGGTGTAAATGATCCTTCAGTCACATCATGTATTAATACTAGGTTGTTGTGGAATAATCAGGCAGGTCTGCTGGATCAGTTATAGATGGAGCAGAGTGGGCAATATCTGTAATCTTGAGCGCTTGAGCTATAAAAATTTCATATTTGTGTACTGCAAATATGAAATTCTTCTTCTCTCCATCTTTTGACTTTGATTACAGAAATGCTTTGCTGGGCTTCAAAATTCTCCTGAAACTGATCTGTGAGTGCTCTGGCGTATCACAGAGAACTTGCACAGACACTCTGCCCTCAGCTGCCCAGGCCTCTAAAATAAGCTGTGCAAAGTTCATCCTCAGTGAAGCTTTTATCCACACAGACTTCCTCTCCTTACCTCAGGCTCTGGCTGAACACATCCGCTGCTCGGGCGGAGATAAGGACTTGTAGAAGGTGCATTGCAGCCTTATATTTCTTCTGAGGAATGCCTGCAACAATTAAATAACATCTCAGCTGGAAGCAGACTTGTACAGATTCTTATCAACCGACCAACTGAAAGCACTTGTAGCTAAATAAATAAATAAAATTGAAGAAATTTGTAAGAGCACTATTTAATTCAATTTCATTTGGTCAGCTGACTCTGAGTAATTAAAAAAAATGCTACCGTAAATCCGTTTGGTCTTTGAAGCTTTTAGGTTGAATTTAAGATTAAATTTACGGTAAACGTCGGGTACTTTCTTCTGAGAAAACTCCTCCAGTCTTCACTGGCTCTTTGGATGAATGCTGTTCATAAATATGTATGGAAGTCAGTCAGTCTAACCCATTTCAGGCTGTAGTAGACTTGTTTGGACTTATGTGTGTGAAAGTATCAGTAATCATGTTAATGACCACATTTTCAGACATCATAAAACCCCCCATTAAAGCTGTCACATCCTCCCGCCACACGCAAAGTTATGCCTAATTCATAGTTTATTGAATTTCAATCTATTTGTAAAAATATATATAATAAAACAGTGTTTATTAAAGCCTTTGAGCCTATTAGCCAGATTAACTTTGAGATGTGTTTGCTCTTTAAGCTCCGTTTGATGCACAGTGGTTGAAGGATGGTTGCTGAAGGCTTTTTTAATAGTTAATAATTAGGATATTTATGATCTTCTGAGCCAGCTGAATACTGTAATCACTGAGTGCTAACACACGAGTAGTGGTGTGGAGGGCAAGCTTTTAAGTAACCCGTTCTTAGGAGTTTGAGATACTGAGTTGGGTTTAAAGTAAATTATCATAAATTAATTACATTAATTTGATGATGATATTATTATGGTCCTAATACTGGGTGTCATTATGAGTAAGTACTGCATTTGAAGCCAGACTGAACCACTAACAGCTCAGCATGCTGCACTCTTCAGAGCCTTGATGTCTGTGGCTAATGCGGATTTAAACATTCACTACTGTCAGCAGCATGCCCAAATGGCTCATTCGTCTTAAAGGAAACCCCTCCAGACCCATTCGACTTATCACTAACTTAATAATCAGAGACTGATGTACTTCATATCGTCTGGACTTGATTATGCCATCATTTGATTGCTGGCATTTATGGTTTACATATAAATGTGTTTTTTCTTTTTGAAGAGCATGAATAAACAAAAAGCTGCAACACTTCTCCAACGATAAATGATCAAATCCGTAGACATAATAAAATCAGGGTAATTGCATCTCTCTGTCCTCAGCAGCGTTTATTTCCTCATGCCATTAGTTGTTTCTGTGTGTGTGTGTGTAAAGGAAACTAAACACAGTTGCACCCAAAGGTCTTTCAGTAATCATGAGTACAAAAGTGTTTAGCTCCACTCAAGAGCTTTTGCCAAGATTTTCTGCTTACTCTGGAAAAAAAAAAAAAAAGGAAAGTCAAAATAGTGCTAACAAATGGAATCATCCAACACTGAGTGCAGAAGATGCATGACCCCCTTAACAGCACTGTTTGTGTATTTTTCTGATTCAAACCAGCAAAAAGGCTGTAAGGGTATGATTTTGTCAAGTTTTCCACAAGCGGCAACCTCCGGACTAAAAATATGAGACAATGCAGAAGTGCTAAAATCTGCAGTTTGTTGAGTGTCCGCTTGAGGCTGGCTCCGGAAGTACTGTAAGTCACGTACACACCAAGCCAAAAAAAAAAAAAAAAAAAAAAAAAAAAGCCATTTTCACATTAGAAATAAGCATATTTACAGCCTGGTACGAATAATGTCTCCCGTCTGAATCAATAATTTCCATAACGGCACGCACTGTACCAGGGTCAGTTTTTTTCTAACTCAGCAGTTTAGAAGATATTAAGAATATGAGTTCGTCCAATCAGAGGCACAGCCCTGAAGACTCATTTGCCTCATTTCCAATGTGGGCGCGCCGGCGGATTTGCTTCAAAAATCCGTTTCAGATACAGACGGGTGACGTCTGAGACTACGTCCATTAATTATATAGTGTATGGTTTCCATGACAACATACGGATTTTGATATCGCTCCTTGTTGTTAATGTTTTTTTTCTTTTTATTGCAACTGTTTTTCAAGCTCAGCATGTTTACACATTGTCTGTGAAGGAGGAATAGAAAATCATTTATTTGGACATCAGCTCAGGAGTTCCCTTATAGGAACAACAATAGCTCAGCTCTAAGTGTGTTTTATCTGAGTACAGTGCAGCCGTAGCTAATCATATGATAACAACAGGCATGTTTGGCAAGTCTAAAGTAATTCAAAGGCTGTAAGCTCTACAAGTCAAAGATCCAATTCAGTCCCTGAGCCGGGGAAGAGTAATAGAGTTTCCGGGTTTTATCAGCCTTGCTCGAAATCAGGCTGTGTGCTCCAGCTTAGCTTCAATCAGGGCTGAGTTTGCAAAGAGCTCCTGCTGTAAATGACAAACTGAAGATAAAGCAGGAGCTGGTCAGGGAGGGGGCGTGAGGCTTGTTGTGCTTGTGTTCAGCCAGCAGGATGCACTGCAGGCCCATCAGGCACATGCTTATATGTCAGGAAAACTATCATGCTGTAAAGCACATTGAGCTAGTCTGAGTGTTTATGTATGATGGAAAACGGCGACGTTCTTCCAATAAATTCATATCTGCTCTCAAAGAAGAGGTTGGAGAAATTGCTGAGAATATTATGTTTCTAAATGCTTGATATAATGCAGGGTCTAATTGGCAAACTATTATCATCCAACACAGGAACAATTCCTGAGTCCTGAAACTTTTCATCATAATGTGAATAGACTTTGGCCCTTAGAAATACATTTAAAGCGACGGCATTATGAAGAATTCTAATCTGTGTCCTCTTGTCTCAGATTCAACCACTGTGACCTCTTTTTAATTTTCATCCTGCTCAACATTAATTTAGCCAGGAGCAAAACCTCTGAATTAATGTCCCATCATTCCTTTTTCTTTCCCTGTCAGCCTCATTACATGCTGTGAAAGTGCTGGGTGCCATACCCCTCACAGGGAAAATAGAAGTTCACGATGGTGTGTCTGCTGCAAATTTCTGAACTGTACTGACTGAGACAAACGACGCAGCCTTAGTTATATAGAATGGAGTTGTGCATTGAGCTCTGGGGCTCTGAATGGATCCCTGTGGTTTTCATAAGGGCATAATTCCTCCGCTTGTGTCTGCACCGCAGGCTGGTGGCAGCTCTGATTGTGGCCACACTGCGTGGCTGCCAGTGTGAATGAATTGTTCCAAAGTGATGTCCTGCACAAAGAGCTTACCTGGAATCAAAGCGCAACAGATTTTGTTTCACTACAGCCGCGCCAGGAATGCTGCCGCTGGAGCACAAACACTGGCGCACCTGCACGGTGTTTTCTGGCACATTTGATGTCCGATGCAGCAGGAGCGGCGCTGGTGTTGATTGATAATTCCTAAACCATTGGAGATGAACACTCACCCTCTCACCTCCTCACCCTCAAACCCTCTTAATACTGTTTATTCTCTGTGCACATTAACCGTCAGCTCACAGTCTGTCCCCTCTCTCTCCTTCACTTTCTTTTTCAAGCTCCCTTTGAATTATTGAGCTCTTTCTTTCAAGGGGACCAGTTCCTCTCATCAGACGTGTGGGCCATCAAGCTTGCTTCACCGCTCCTTCACCCGTAGCTGCAGCCGCCCCGTTGTTGCCACATGACATTGAGGAAATCACTCACATGTCCCTCACTTACTTTTCAGCCTCTCTGACGCTTGCACCCACTCAATCTTTTCTCAAGCTCCTACCCTCCTAACCCCTGCTTTAAATATCCCCATCCCGCCTTCAGGATTTCTCAACCTTTTTCCCTCCACCCGTCCTCCCTTTACACCCTGTCCCTCCTTCCAGTGCTCTGTTTTTCTGTAATGTCACGGCCCACTGCTGGGTGTCACTGAGTTGATGGAGGGAAAAAATGGAAGACTGGGGCGAAGGAGTGGCTTGACAGGAGTGTGTGCGTGCATGGACAAGTCTGTGTGAGAGACGTGACGAGAGGGAGAGGAAAAAGTGAGACAGACTGAGAGGCAGGACGACAGACATTATGCCTGTAGGGATGTCTTGTGTAAAATGCTCCGTCCTGGTGAAACCACACTTGTCAGTAATTGTGCCACTGCTTGCAATAAAGCCACACAGCCTGCTGCTCGTGACTCCTCTCATGTTTTTCCATTACTGCCTCCCAAAGGATGTCTCTCTGCACATAAACACAGACTGTAGACAGTTCTGATTTGCTTATGCAATCTTTGTGCCACCTGAAGCCAAGTATGTTGTCTGGCGCTGATGTGTGCACGTGGAGAAACCGTAGCGTACTGATTAAAGCGTTTGTAGTACCGCTACTCACATTTACCTTGAAGGAGAAGCCAAATGGATGCCTCTATCTGGCTGTGGAAGAAGAGCGCAGCCCTCTTTGTTGAAAAAGAGAAAAAAAGAGGCAATGATGCCTTTATTCTCCACTCTGTTGTTGTAGCTTCATTTTGCTCCTCGGAAAGCACTGAAGCGAACCTCAAGGATCCCTTTTAACAGCCATGCTAGCAGCCCATTTGATCTAAAACCTAATCAGGGAGACATTTCAGCTTGGTGCAATTGCAGCATTATGAGAGTCGATGAGACCTTACTGTTTAATACAATGATTTTCACGTGTCATCTCTCTTTATCGCTCAGGTCAGTCAATAGAATTGATTCAATCACCAGCACAGCACAAAAACCCAAGCAAGGAAAAAAAAAAAAAACAGAAAAAGGAAGAAAAAACGAAATCACCTGTTCTGTGGCGAAGATAATTCACAGTGACAGCTGCAAACATCTCAACCCCAAAAACACAAGCATTGTCACACAATTACCAAACAGGGATTTAGGGATTGAGGGGCTTTGAGGTGTTTATGTGCGTAGGATTCGGACTGTGAGCTTGGTGTGAATCGTGTTTGAAGAGAAGACAGATGTGTGCTCAGCCACCAAGACAGTACATCCAGGGGGAAGTGCTTTTGGAAAGACCCCCGCAGCTATCCATACAGATTAACAGCAACAAACAGGCAAACGAAGCACAACAACACGCCGCCAATGGACAGACGCCAACTGACCGATGGCAACAACTGATTTATGTTGTATGGGATGTATGCAGGGCATAGGAAGTTTGGAGGTTTCCAGGAGAAACAGGCTTACGCTTTGCACCGTCCGTGTGCACAAGTGTGCGTTTCTATGTGTAGAATAGAGCTGGGAGAGGTCTCTGGCATGAGTGGCTGGTAAAAATGCCCCAACTCCTGTGATACGTGATGATCTGAGGAGGAAGTAGGAAGTGGCTGATCCGGTCCATGTTATTAGTCGAGCTCTGTTAGAGCATGTAATAGCCTAACGGCGCAACAGGGAGTCGCTGTTCCAAGAGTCGACTCTGCCCAGTATGACAACCCGATATGGAAGATATTTGTAATGGTGCTATGGCAAAATTTGCTAGATGGCCTGTGTACAGGTGTGTGTGTGTCTGTCAGTGTATGTATGTGTGTGTGGCTAGCCCCACAGAGTCTTTGCATAAGTGCTGATTCTGCTCTTCTAAACCCTTCAACTCTGCATTTTTTCCACACACTTTTCCCCCCTGTGCTGTGCCCTCATCTTCTCTCCTCTCCTCATCGCCCCACAGCTTGCCTCCTCGCCCTTTGCCTCAATTCGTCACACATACCTTTTCATTACCCCTTTCCGCCCCTTGAAATCCTGCCAAAAAAACAGGGGAAAAAAGCCTCCAACACTAACACTTTCAACAGGGAATTGCAAACAAGAAGACGTAGGAAGTGTCTACTATAGGGGAGGGAGAGTTTGACATTCATGAGACAGCTATGAACCTTGGAGAGGAAGGGAGAAGAGCATGAGGGTGGAAGCAGGCGATGATAGAAGAGGGGGACAGCATCGAAGAGCCAAGAGGAAGGTGATTATTATTTAATAATAAAGATGATGATTCCTGGGCGTCCACATCACGGACAACCTCTCCTGGTCTGCCAAAACCACGGGGGCGGTGAAGAAGGCTCAGCAGCGACTCCACTTCCTGAGGGTGCTCAGGAGAAACAACCTGGAGGAGAAGCTGTTGGTTGACTTCTACAAAGCCTCCATGGAGAGCATTCTGGCGTAGTGTATCACAGGGTGGTACGCTGGGTGCACAGCAGCAGACAGGAAAACTCTCCAGAGAGTGATCGTTATGGCCCAGAAGATCACTGGTTGCTCTCTATTCTCCCTGGACACCGTTGCAAACTCCCGATACCTTAACATTGTAAAGAATTCACTTGACCCGGTCATATTTAACCTGTTGCCCCCAGGCCGGCGCTACAGGTCGCACAAAACCAGGACTAAGACTCAGAGACAGCTTCTTCCCCAGAGCCATCAGTGCTCTGAACACTCATCCCCACAAGAAACTCTGACAACTCATTCCTTATGTGCAAATAAATAGATAAATAAATGTGCATTCCCCCACCTGATGTGCAATACCCGCTGCAAATGTAAATATCCACATTGTAAATCCTAAATTGCAATTATTATTTATTCTTTAATTAGGTTTACAATTTTTCAAGTCATCTCTTTTTTTGTATTGTTGTTTTCTACTGTTGTTTTATTACTGCTGTAGCACCAAACGGAGCAGCAAGTCATGCAGTGACGATAAACACATTCTATTCTATTCTATTCTATTCTATTCTATTCTATTCTATTCCATTCTATCCACCTGTTTCTGCAGAAGCCTGGGTGTTGACTTCCACCTGCGGTTATCGACTTCCGGTTGCCGCTGCCGACAAGCTAGCTCAAAACAACTTGGATGAAATCATTAATGCTCGACAGGGCTCAGTGTAAACTTTTTTAAAACATCAGCAACTTGACTCCACCTACGATTTTTTTTTAATTTTGTCACTTTCTTGCTTTTAAAAGCCGGTTATTAGAGCGAGTATGACAGCTAGGTTATCATCGTCAGCTTTGTGGTCTCCATGGCGACGTAAACAAAACGTTCAACCGAAAGAGCAAAACCAGTAATTGCGATGAACTATGGGTAGTCAGGAAAAAGGTGGATTACTGAGGAATAAAAGGACTTCAAAGCGAGGATATAGACTTTTTTTTTTAACAAAGGATAAAAAGTCTTACAGTTAGCATGAAAAAGCCTGACTCAAGGTGAAAATGTTTCTCTTATGCAAAAAGTGAAATTTAAGGTGGATGGAGTGTCTCAGTCACTTCTCAATGTTGATCTTATCTCTGTGGAGGGCGCCTCACCTGCCTCCTCTACTTAAGACAAGAAGAGGTGGCCAAGTAGCACAGAAGTATCACCACTTTCGAATGGTGTTCACAAAACGGAAGCTTGAGCTGTTTAATCACAGACTCTTAAAACTCGCTCTTATTTTGGTCTTTTTAACTTTGGCTGCTGCCACACCAGAGAGGAAAAGCTGGAATCGGTTCACACACAAAGAAGCTTAGATACACATTGGAACATAAACACACACAGTCACACACACATTCACATGGCCCACACTCTGCCGTGTGTGCATGCTCATGCAAGCATACAGCATATTTAGCTAAGTAATAAACAGCATTGTTTAAAGAGAGAGAGGGGGAAAAAACAGCAAATGAATCAGTATACAGCCCTCATGCCAGGCCATTTTATGTGGCATCTGTTTTCCATTCCTTTGCTCGGCACAAAGAGCTGGCTGCGTGCCCCGTCTCTCTGGCCAATCTCTCTCAGCCAGGGTTGAGGTATGCAATCTGCATTGGGCTTCATCTCGTTGGAGCTCACAGCGGCCTGGCTGAACATGCCTCTGTCTCTTCCCAGCAGTTTGGATGGACATCTAACGGAGCGAGTGCAGAACAGAAAAAGAAAGCAACTGTTTGTTACGACTCTACTGGAGAGCTGAAACACACTTTACACCGGGCTGATGCATTATGGTATCATTTCTCCTGCACGGTCTGTTTCGTCAATATAACTCTGACTTTGTTGTTTTGATCTCCTGTTCCTCCACCGGCCCGCATCCCTTCCTTTTTTTTTTCTTTCTGAAATCGTTTGCCTTCCATCCTTCTCATTTCTCTTTTCCTCATTCATACTTCTGTTGTACTACAGGGATCTCATTAAGCCACTAACATCAAAAAATAAAACATACTGCAGGAACTAATTGAGGGATTTATATATTATAAAAAAATAGGTTGTAATGAGATTTTCTTTTCCCTTCTCAGACACTTTTCACCCGTCTCTTTCCTCCTTTTACTCATCTTTGTCTCGCTGGCTGCCTTTGTCAATTCAATTAATTTCAAACAGGCTTTATTGGCATGACTGAGACATTTTGATGGAGCCAAAGCTTTACAGAAAAAAAGAAGAGGAGGAAAAAAAAACATGCTGCATTATATCAGCCTCTCCATGTCTTCTTCGCTTTGCAGCCTCAGCGCACCCCCACTCTCTGGCTGCCAGCGAGCAATCACTGCAGCCAGCAGTCAACGCAAAATATCTCCTTCCCCCTCGACCATCTTCCTGAGCTCTCCGTCTGTTTGGGTATTTTTCTTCTGCTGTCCACCTGTAATAGTCCAAAAACAGGAGATATCCGTCTATTTGTTTTCCCATTAGAGATGGAAAGAAGCCAGTAAAGATGGATTGGAGGCTGAGGTGTCTGCATCTTTGCTTGTTTTACCTCCTCACCCTCTTTGTCCTCTCATCCCCCATTGGCTTCCTCCTTTCCACTCTCAGCAGGTGTGTGTGCTCAGTAGCAGGTCTAGTTATTTCACCCTCTCCTGCAGGCTTAAGTCCCAGCTCATCATTTATGGCGAGCATCTTTGTCCTGCAGCGATGAGAGAGCTGAAGCTGATCCAGGACTTCCTTTCAAATACATGTAAAGGCTGGAATCTGGAGGCCTGATCTGCTGCTGCAAAGGGTCAGATTTGTTACACACACAGGTGGGCTGGGAATGGACCGGGCCAAGCCGGAGCTGTAGGTCATGGAGACGAGTGGAGCATCCTGGGAAAAGATCTTATTATTTTAATCGATCAACTTCGAGAGTGTGAGCAACACCGAATATCTGCCAGTGGAGTGACTCCTGTCTGATGCTCTGAGGACTTTCACCGAGATCAACAAACTGCCGATGTCGATTGAGGAAGGAGAGAGGGAGAGAGAAAGAGAGGAAACAGAGCGATGGGGGGAAAGCCAAAGAGAATAAATAGAAGGATAAAAGAAATCTTGATTTTGTCTGAGAGAGTATTGATTTTTTCCTCTGGGTTGGCCATGTGCGCACACCCTGTTATTAGTTTAGAAACAAAAAAGTAGAATGTGGAGAGAGTTGGCAGTTTTATGTGTGTGTGTGTCTCTCCCTCCCTCTCTCTCTCTCTCTCTCTCTGTTTTGCCTGACTGCACATTTTGCACATGTTTTTGTTTGGTGTGAGAGAATACATTGCCTGAGTGGCATGAGCATGAGGTGTGTATGTTTGCAGGGGTCTGGCTGTTTGACTGGTGCATGGGCCTGCGTGGTTTGGAGCCCCTGGCTGGTTGGAGATGTTGGGATTAGGGGGAGATTAGAGCGGTGATTACACAATGTCTTCGCTCTAATGATCCCAACTGTTTGTTCATCTTATCAGCCGCGCTGCACTGGATTCCACGACTGCCGCTGATATGAGATAACACACGTTACTCCATCCATACACCCCTGCCCTCTGGTCCCTCCAACCCCAACCAAGCCACCACCGAGCTAGTCTGAGAGAGGAGTGACCCGATCAGTGAGGGCAAACAAACCCTCGGGGAAAGAGTGAAAAAAGAGGGGAGAGAGAGATGGACATGTACTGCGGAAAATTTCATAGACAGAGCGGGTGACTTGCTGAGCTGACCTCTTGAGTCCACAGAAGCATTAGCCGGTGTGCTCATTGTTCACTGAGACAATACAGTGACCCCCTGGAGAGCCCTCAGTCTGCAGTGAATGTACCCACAGAGCTGCAGCATATTACACAGGGAGCAGTGGGTGGAAGCAGCGATAAGGTGTCCAATGTACTATGGTACACAATATGGTGTAAGTACATGTTTTGTGGCTGTTTGGGAAAAATATGAGGTTATTTAGTGTATGTGTGTGTTTGTGTGTGTGAAAATATTTCTCTGAACAGAAGCAGTTGTTGGTTTCTTTCAGTGCGTTGGCCTATGAAATAATGGAGAGCATCAGAGAACGGGTGTGTGCTTTAATAAAGTAAGGATGCGCAGATTTGTGTGCTTAAGAGTGTTTGCCTAAATATTCCTGTGTTCAAGAGAGAATACAGTATAAGTGTGTATCAGCATGTGCGTGTGCGTGTGTGTGCACTTCTCTCCATGCCTCCATGCCACTGTGATCTCCCCATTACAAGGTCGATTAAGCCACTAATCCCAAAAATACACGCGTCCAACAGCACGACACCGGAAAAAGAAAAAAAAAAATCTCTCCCAAGGAATAAATGGCTGAATCTTCCTTTCCCTGTTGCTGGGAGCTTAAGCCACACACCAGTGCAGGGAGCTACAGAGCATGAGCACGGAAATGTGTTTTACCTCCATAACCGCACAGGCAGGGGATTAACAGGCACCCTAAACCCTGGAAAAGCAGCTACTTTTACACTTCCATGGCCTCGGAGGAAAAAAATAATACACAGCAACAGTGACACAGCAGGAGCTTGAATGCCACATTAAGTGCCATTCATGGTGACTGGAACTCACAGGTTTGCTCATTTTCTGGCTACTCTTGGTATGTGTGAGTGTCGCACACACCGCTGCGGGAAACGTTAGAAAAGATTCAAAAATGCTGAACACAAGTTTGTGAAATGGAGATAAAAATCACCTTACACTCATTTTCTCCTAACACAGGCAGCTCAGTGCTTTCATATCTTCCTGTCCTAATGACTACATGCTGGAAAGCAGTAATTAGCATGCCTTTTAACTAATGTATCCCTGTTGTCTTAAATCTTTCGCTGGGTGAGATTTGGAGGAATCTAGGATCTTTAATTAGATTTCTCATTCTTGTTTTCGAAGCTTGGGCTTCTTCAGGGAGCTGGACCAAAGTGGTTTAGAGGCCCGCAGAGCCATCCAAAGTCCATCACCTGCTGCCTAATCTAACGTCTGGGGCTATGTTTAAGCTTTAAGATACACAGTGGTCCTCATTTCTGTTCCTGTAGTTTGATTTGATAAGAAAAGTGAAATTTGGGTTTAATTTAGTTTTATCTAGACACATTTATTTAAAACCTGTTCATTCTACCATGTTGCATTTCTTTAACTCAGGCAAAGTTAACATTCAGGCCTGTATGCAACTTTATATACAAACACTGTTCCAACAATTGTTCATCTTATTTGTTTGTTTTTGTTGAAATATTTCCTGTCAGCTGCTCTGCTGCAGTGTCCAACAGTTGCTCTTTATCCCAAACAGTGTAGCTCCACATGCTGAGTGTAGAATAAATAATCTGCGCTCTCTGAACCTGATGAATGTTTTATTTATTGCCCTGGATGTTGTTCAGGAAGGGTCCGTCTCTGTTTGCTAAATGTTAGCGCTCTGTTTTCCTATCGAGTGCCAGCTCACTAACCTGAATGACCTCAAATGTTTGTACAACAAACAGACACCGGAGTGGCACAGTGAGGAGCCACTGTAAATACAAATGTAAAAACAGAAAGCTATTATTACAATGAGCCATTTATTGAATCGAGCCGTTATAAATCCAGCAGCCGTTCTTTTTAATAGTGATGTCACACCAAGACAATGTATAGGAGGAGAGTTATGTGATTCAGAATCCCAACAGGGTGAGCGTCACCACCCATGTATCATATATCCCATTATCAAGTAAACTGGTGGTAACTGACCACCGACTTACTAAAGACTTTCCCCTGATTCACACATACTCCGTCTCTGCAGCAGATCGCAGCGCACTCCGTAGCAGCTGGACACGCAGATCACAGGAGAACCACGTGTTCCCGCAGGAATCACACCCATGACAACTGTTGGCATGATAATTAATTAGTATGTTAAACTCACCTGACCCTCCCAAAACTTGAGCAATTTCAGTCCTGCTCCAGTGACGTAGTTTTTATATACAGGGATACTTTTACGATCAGCAGTCTGAACATGGAGCTTTATTTTGAAATGATTGGATACCCTGATTGTTTTCATGTCTCTTTTCCTGTTTAGTACAATCTGTCCTGTAGAGATTGATGCGTCTCTGCAGTGTACTACAGCAAAAGTAGACAACTGCGAGCAGCCGTTGGTGGCATGCGCTGGAGACAGACCGCAGCGCAGTCTGTGTGAATGCAGTGATTGACAAGAGTGGCAGCTAGGTATAGCATAGTGCGCAGCGCTGACGGACTGCGGCACTCACGCTGTATGTATGAATCAGGGGTTTGGAGAAATTAAAGATTAAAAGAAAAATCTTGATTTCAAGATGATTTTATTCATTTAAAAATAATTTGTGTAAAAAGTGAAAAAGAAATAGTCCATACAGACACTTCCATACAACCTTCACCATCAGCCTCTTTGGTGGAAGAATTAATATTCAACTGAAAATGATTATTTAACAGTCAAGTTAAAGCATGAGCCTGCCACAAGCCGCAACCTCCTGTCTAAAAATATGAGGCAATGGGGGAGCACTTGAGGCTGGATCTGGAAGTAGGGATTTTCTACTATTGAATGGAATGGAAAACAGATGCCACATAAATTGCCTGTTTTTTTTAATTATTATTTCTTTGTTTTTAAAGATATGACAAGTTCACCCAATCAGAGGCCAAGCTCCCCTGATTGACAGGTGGGCACATAGCCCACCCCATGTCTAGTACGTTCCCCGCTGACAATTTGCTTCAAAACTCTGTTTCAGAAAAAGACGGGTGACATCACGAGGACTCCGTCCTTGTATCATACAGTCTGTGGCCTGCCATTTGTCATGAATGACATCAAAAGGAACATTCCCACTGAAGGTAATGCAAGTGAAGGTGACATGTCCTGCCGACAGTCGAGTCTGTCTTTCCTTTTATTTATAATGCTTTGACCTTTATTGCTGTACAGAAGCTATTAAATCTTTCTTAATTGTACTTAATTGTGCTGATGTTTTATAATCATTTTGATTATAGAAGTAAAACATCTCAAGAGCTTTGTGCTTGAAAGATGTTAGCTTGTGTGTTTGGTCCCCATCCCATCTGTGTCAGCCACCTACATACAGAACCTAACACACAGTCGCCGTGTGCAGGAGTAGTGGACTGCTCGTCGTCTGTTCCCATGGTGTCTGCTGTAAGAGCCGTAGTCGGTGGGGTTTCGATCTGCTCTGCTCTCCAAGGATCCAGTTAACATGGCTGACCTCCATCTCTGCAGGTTGTGTGCTTTTAGAGATCTCTGTCAGTGTGAGTCGCCGGCTGATGTATATTGCATCACCAGAAGCTGCCCAAGAGGGACTCTGTCATGACCCCCCTGACTAATTAAATTGCAATGAGTCAGAATTCTTGGTTCTGACTTCAAATATGTGAATCCAAACAACTTCTAATGCCTTGCATATTGTAATCATATACTTTGTAATCGTATCAGACTGGCCCTTGATAGAAAAACACAGATTTGCCAGTTTTGTGATAAATTAAAACTAAGCATATGGACGGTGATAAAACTAATTAGCATCTGGCTTGCTAAGGTAATTAGTATGAAGCAATGCAAGTGTAGACAGTTCATTTGTCCTGCTTACTTATTGCCCATGAATGCGTAATCAGCCATGTTAAGGGCACAGGTGATGTATTGTAGTCGTGCAGGCCAATCATTAATAATAGATGTGCGTCACCTCTTCTAAAATTCTCATCAACTGCAAAGTGAGAAAATCCACCAGAGGTTCAGACACATTAAAAGTATATTACATGTAAATTATTGCTCTCATCTCACCAAAATAGACATGAGTATCATTCTCCTCAATCCTCCTTATGTAATGATTAAAATTTGGTGACTTTGCTCCATTTTTAGATAAAAGGTCCCCCCTATTTAAAGGGCTAATTATGGTAATAATATGTTTAATGCGTCAGGTGTATCCCCATTAGTGCTCAATTTAAGCTAAATATCAGGTTTATCCTTGATTATCTTTTAATGAGTACATAATTTGTGCTTTTTTCTTTTTCCTTAAAAAAAAAGAATAAAACAGCACAAGAGCTCAGGGTGCTTTGAATATAATCTCCTGGTCCACTGTGACAACCACAAAATCCTCATGACACTATATCTACCGCAGAACATCAAACCTGAAGAGAACCGGCAACACACATCAAACAACACAACCTGCGGTTAGAGAGAAATAAATAAATATGAAGGCTCCAAGGAGAAGCATTGTTCCAGCATAGACACATGAACACATACCGTCTATTCAGAAAGAATTATTCAGACTCTTCACGGCATATTTTGTCTTCTTTCTGCTTTCTCAGGAAATCTCAGGAGAGCAGATGTCGCCTGTGGGTGTATGAGCATGTGTATGATTCTGTTGACTACTATTTTTTTTTTTTTCTGTTGTTGTAGTGTAATTATATGGTGCACTTTGCAGAGTGGTGCTGCTGCTCCAGGTGACCAATCAATGAGTAATGAGAGAGCCACAGACCTGTAAGAGATTGACTTCAGCTCCTGACCCTTTATTCTCATTCCAGTCTTAATCACAGCGGTCCCTCAGGATGCCATAATGCATGCTTGGAAATGTTTGGGCCCGTTTGACTCAACAGGGGTGTGCACTCTCCAGACCTCATCCCTCTCCCCTCTCCTTACAGTCCCTTCTAACCGAACAATGGAATTGGAGCGAGGATCTGGATTGTAGTATATCTGAGGGGAGGAAGTGCTCGTATAAATGGAGAAACCAAATGGCTTGCAAACAGCATTTTAACCTCTGGACAAAGCCTGCAGGTTAAAATGTCCACTTTCAATTGGCCAGGGTCAAGCAGAGAACGGTGGAGAGCTTCAGTGAAATCATTAATGAAAACCACTGCTATCTACAGGCAACCTCATTAAGTCAGGGCCAGTGTTTAATTGCATTTTCAAAAGCCTTTTCATTTGATCGCTGTATTTTCGTCTTTGCAAAGCAGCATGGGTCTCTGCTGGAAACACTGCTCCATCCTTTGTCATTTCTTATGTATGATTAATATTCTGCTCGGGTTCTCCTCCGCTTTTAATCATTCTGGTCATTATGAATGTTTGGCCTTGGCACACCCGCACGTAGCAAACCTCAACGGCCAGTCGAGCCATTGTGGGATTCTCATTCGACTATTTAATAACCGTAAAGATAAATTATGTCTCTGTCATTGCTGTCAGAGCCAAATTCCCCAGTTTCTCTGCAGATTTTATTCATTTGGAAGAATATGGAAGGAAATGTTTTGTTACCTTGAATTATTTAATAAAAAATATAGGGACAGTTTATTTCATAGTGATAATGCAAACTACACCTAAACGTAGAATGCTACCACGGTAACAGGATACCCAGGAGGATGAGAGATAAGGAGGGAAAGATGTTGTAAAAGTTACTTTAAGTGTATGAGAAAAAAAATTAAGATGCATGAAATATTCAACACTTAAGGGCTGAAGGCAGTTTTTTTTATACACAGAATTAGACACCTGCACCCTGAAAAGGGAGCGAAAAAGAGGAGAGCGTCAGATAGAGGGAGAAGAGAGAAATGTTGATTGAAAGGCAGAGGAGGAAGGGATGAATAGAGTGTGCCGCAGTGAGCCCGTCCCTCAGGAGCACATTAAGTGAACAGTTTGTTGGTGTGTAGGTGTGTAATGTCCCTTTGTAAAAGCTGCCCTTGCTTCTATAGCAACACGCCTCTGTGGCTGGATGCGCTGCATGCTTTCCGATAGCCGCGGTACTCAAGTGTTCCCACACTCCGTCACTAAACCGAAATAATGACACTGCGCTCCATTGTGCATGAGCTACTTTTGCCATTTCATTCTGACATTGAAAGTGCTTACTCAAGAGCTTATTTGTATGTGAAGTTTTTCACTCAAACTCACTCATACCTTTGCATTTGAATATGCAATCATATGAAACCCCCCTCCCAGAGCCACACAGGAAAACTGCATGATAAATGTTTCCCCTCAGGCAGCAGAGGGCTGATTTTAAGGTCTGTTAAGTAATCTATGACCTCTATCGGCCTCTATTGGCAGTCAGCAGGAATTGCAACAACATTAATAGAACTCATCTCCTCCTACACAGCCAATCCCCCCCCCCCCCAACCAACATCCCGCTCCATCCCAACTGCTCTCCCTCTCTTGATCCAAGGTGGTCTGTGACTGAAACAAATAATGAAGCCATACGCACAAAGTGAGATGAATAGGATGGCTAATTAAACCAGAGATCCAACAGAAACAGCCCTTAAAAAGGTAATACATCAGTATGCAAATTCAAAACACTGCAATAATACTGCTCTTTTTTTTT